>CM062814.1:342318404-347118404 GCA_031772625.1 Pinus tabuliformis
GATTTTTAACTGGAGCAAATCACATGGAAACCAAAAGCAATTATTCCATTTCAATAGGGTGATTTTCAAAGATTTCTTTAGAGTGATGTTTTTCAATCAGTCACTGTTTGCTCTTTCTTCATGATCATGTTGATGATGAGGATCCCTTTCTTGATAATATTCTACTAAGCCATTTAACTCAAGGGCCAAAAACTTCATTAGGAATGTATAACCATGGGGATCTTACTCTCTGAAACAACAATAAAATGGGAATGAATACAGATTTTGAGGCCTGTATTGTTCTTCGACAAAAATCCTACCTTGGAAACTTACAAAGACACTAAAAGATTGGTCTCTTTCATTTTCAACTACCATTGGAATCCTAATGAACTAATGTGAACTCTATGACATAATCATTCTGAGCAGCTATATGCAATTCCCACATTAGAGTACTAAGTGTACACTTAGTATCATGTTCTAACATCCAATTGACTCTTGGCATATACTTCACCAAAAGTATTTTGAACCAAGGACTCCACCAATTGACAACACTATCTATATTTATAGCAAAAAGTATGACTTTGACAGACCCATGTATCCTGGCTTTCTGATGAATGGTAAAGTATCATGCCATGTCCAGTCAGTGTTCTGGATGAATGCAAGATAAGAAGGCTCAGCCCTCTCTAGACAAAGTATAATAAACTCTCCAAGGTATCACTCTGTATGGTAACTCTCTAGCATATGACCACATGATATCCTCAGAATCAAACATTTTTGCAGAACTAGTTCCCTAAGACTTAACGGTAAAGACTCAAACTTTTTTACAAAACAATCCCAACCAAAAATGGTAATGACACTGACTACAAACTATTACTGACTGACTCTTCTAGACTGGACTGAACTTGAAGCTTCATCTTGTCGTAATGGCCTGAACATTTTGATTTCTTCGATTTCTTGTGAACCTTCTCTTGTGAGCATATCAGCAAGATAATTTTCAGCCCTGGATTTATAGAAAATATCAAAATCAAAACCATCAAGCCATAATGCCCATCTAAATAGCCTGGTACTTCCTTGCTCAAGCAGTCTTTTGTTTGCCAAAATGCTCTTCATATGTTTCAAATCCGTTCTGACTAAGAATCTGACACATTTTTGAACAAATGAAACCATTTTATTCCTCTTTTAACAGCTAGTATCTCTTTATGTGAAGAAGGATACTTTCTTTCAGTATCATCAAATGTACCTGAGGAATAGGCACATACCAGTTCTTTTCTTCAATGCTTCTGCAACAATACTGTAGCCAAGTATGATCCGAAGCATCTCTCTCAAGAACAAATGGAATATTAGTATCTGGCAACTTAAGCTTTGGCAAATCTATGATTTTGCTTTTAATGTTTCTGACTGCATTGGTCATCTCTTCTGTCCATCCTGCTGCTTGTTTCTTTAATATTTTCTGAAGGATTTTTGTATCATCTGTTTGTTTCTCATAAAATTGTCTTATATATTTCAAGCAACCAAGAAATCTCTGCAATGTTTTAATATCTGGAATAACGTCAGGAAATTTCAACAAATGAGTTAGAACATGAGGTTGCAGATTTACATGTCCTTGTTCTATATGCAGTCCCAAATAATCTATTATAACTTTACCAATCTGAAATTTTTCTTCTAAATCTGAAATAACGAGACCATGGTTATAAACCAACTCATAAAATTTCTCTAAATGCATCTTGTGACTATTTACATCTCTGCTAAAAACAAGAAAATCATCTATGTAGACTATTATGTACTCCTCCCCACAAAAATATCTTCCATGCGTTTCTGAAATTCTGATGGGGAATTTTTTAATCCAAATGGCATAACTGTCCATTGATATTGACCATGTGGGACTGTAAAAGCAGTCTTGTATATGTCGTCAGGAAGAATTCCTATCTGCCAAAACCCACCTTTTAAGCTAAATTTGCTGAAAACATTGGCATTAGCAATTTTGGCAAGTAATAGTTCTTTATTGGGAAAAGGATACCGGATTGGCAACAAGGCATCATTCAAAGCTTTGTAGTTGATGACTAGCCTTTTCTTCCCTCTTTTCTGCTCACTGTGCTTGTTGACATAAAATGCTGGACATGCCCATGGACTTTTATAAGGCTCTATCAATTTATGTTCTAATAATTGTGCTATCTCTTGTCGACATAAATATTGCTCTGAGGGGCTCATATAATTAGCACTGGCTTTTTGTGGCTTTGGAACATAATTTTCTTTATAAGGAAGGGCCACAAAATATTTTTTGTGGGTCCAGAATGCATCAGGCCTAGAGGCAATGCAATCTTTCCGAAGCTTGTCTGCTATTTTCTCCAAAGTTTTGGGACCATGAAGTTCTACATTCTTGACAATCATGTTAATCTTGGTTAGATCTTAGAGGCTGTGGTAGACTAAATCTTGTTCTGTCAGCTGTACTTTTATTTGATAATCACTAGACGAGGGTAAGCTCACTGGACCTTCAGAGGTGCTGAAGTTGACTGTGCCTTTACCAAAAGTGACAGGCAATAAATCATTCAAAAAATCTTGTCCTAAAAGAAAGTCAGAATCTGTATCAAAACTGTACAATGTAACTTTCACCTGGACATCATTCAAATAAATTGGAAAAACAGGAGCTATGTGATTGATTTCCATCACATCTTTTGTAATAGCTATAAACTGTAATTTAGTCATCTGCCAATAATAGGAAGGAATTGCACCATACTTGCAGCAACTACTCATGGCTCTAGAATCAATTTGAGCATCTAGAGTGTAATATTTTATTTTTGGCATTTTGATTTTTATAGGGATTACACTCTATCTCCAATTCCCACTACTGTATTTGAAGTTTGGATGAAAACTGAATCATATTTGATCGAGTATGATGAATTGAGGATTCTAATTGTTCTATCTTGTTCGTTAAAGAACTGATTTTATCCATACCTGAATCTGATGATGACCTTTCTTTTATCTGGAGTGGCTTGAACAGGGAATGAAATTATTTTTCTATAAACTTTTCATCTGTGAATTTTTCTTTATTCCCTTCCCAGAAGGTAGCTGTTTTTCTAGATTTTCAAGTTTTTTCTGCCAATCTCCTTCTTGCAGTGAACTGGACTAGATCAAGCTGAGCCAATTCAGATTTGACTGTTGCAATCTTTATCTGTAAATTGTCAGAAGAATTGTAAAACATTTTTACATCAGGAATAAAAGTTTCTTCTGAATCAGTGGAACTGTCATTCAGATCTATTCTTCTTATATCAAGAATATATTCTTCAGTATTAGATGAAGAGGAACTAGAAACCTCAAAATATTCACCTTCAGAATGTGATATAAGATCCCATTCTTTCAGATCATGAATTGTAGAGAAAATATCCATAATTTTCATTTGTTTCTTATCTTTCTTCTCTCTACAATTATTTGCATAGTGACCTTCTTTCCCACAAATAAAGCAAGTAACTTTCTTTGAAGGTCTTGATCTTTTTTTTTTAAAACTACTCTTCTTTTGCTGAATGTTTTTCTAGAAGGATAATGTTTCTTTTTCTTAGGAAAATACCTCTCAGGCTTACATGAACAAGTAGCCTTAGATTTCTTCAATGCTTTGTTCTTGGATTTTGAATGGCAACCAAAATTATATGTTTCAGGAAAAGTATTGCATAAATTGGTGCTGAAATGCATCTTCTTCTTGAAATTCTTTTTATCTTTTTTTCCGCAACACACTCTCTTTGAAGTATAGAGACTATCATTGATGGACGGTCGCAATAGTTGAATTTTCAATATTGGACCTTATTTAGTCTTATGTACTGATTTTATCAGATCTGGGATTTTTCCTGGAATAGAGGCTATATAATATCTCAGATATGCAACATTATGAGAGTCATGAGCTTGATAAAGCAATTTTTGCATAGTGCAAAAATATTCTTGTAGATAATCAATATCACATAATTTCTGAGACAGGAATAACTGGGCATGATGAGCTGAGTCTTCTGGCACCCATCCCACAAACTCATGTTTTAAAGCATCAACCAAGGCTTTCAAGGGATTATTTTAATTTTCAACAATCTGTGTCATATCTCTATCAGACATTTTATCCCACCACATTTTTGCAATACCAGTAAAATACCAAACAATCTAGGTAACAATATCTGACCAACTTGCCTTAGTTTCTACTTTCCTTTGTAATGCCCGAGAATGAATTTTATGTAGGACATTAATCACTTCTTCATTACTTAAGCAATCAATATTCACTAGCAAAGTATTACCATATCCCTTTCCCGAGGGATTATCTAAGTTTGTGGAGGTGGTCTGTAATCTTGCTGAATATCTACCAAAAGGACTAGAAGCAGAAGCTTCATGAGCAGTAGTGTCCTCTTGGCCTTTCCTTCTGAACCACAAGAAGCTATTACACATCCACTTCTCACTGTAGGAAAACAATAAATTTTAAGTATGAGACTAAGGATGATATCATCAATAAATTCATTAGTGACCCCATTGTTACACTATCAATATCTCAACTGTTAGATTTTGTGATAGACAAATCTAGTGAGGAAGAGACTCTTGATGATCCTATTAAATAAGAAATACCTATCACTCCTAATATTAATGTTTTTCTAGTTGAGATAAATCATGTGAAGAAATTAGATATTAATGCTAATTTACCCCCTATACAAAAAGAGAGACTAGTGAAGTTACTCAAAAAGAACAAAGAAGCCTTTGCATGGGACAATAAGGACATGAAGGGTATCCATCCTATTTTGTGTACTCATCTATATACTTAAATGAAGGATCTTGACCTATCCAACAACATAAATGTATAATGAATCCAACCTTGAAATTTGTTTCAAGAAGGAGCTTGAAAAGCTGTTAAATTCAAAACTCATTTATCCAGTTTTTAACATTCAAGGGGTATCTACACTTGCTATTGTCCCTAAAAAAAATGAAAGTGGAGAGTCTATGTTGACTATAGGGTGCTTAATAAAGCCACTCAAAAGGACCATTTCCCATTACCCTTTGTGTTGGCATTATGGCTACAGTGTTGTCCTTGATGGCAACCATTCAGGTGACAGGTCACTGTACTTCAAGTCAGCAGCAGAGGTTGATGATCAGCTATCAAATATTGAAGGAAATAAGGAGGACGCAGGTATACCTTATAGAAAGTGCGTACCCGGAGGTAAACTATGCAGGGACCGCGTCCAGAGACGTAGGCCAGCCATTCAGGAGGTGCGTCCACCCAGTGCACACATTTTAAAGTAGATAAAAGCACACGTGGGGGTTTCTTGTGTTTTACTCTTGGTATCTAGCCGACGGTTTTGTGTTACTATGGTGTCGGCTCGTGGTATTGTTCCATGATTTGAGGAGGAGCTTGCCTATATAAAGCAAAGGAGATCATTTGGTTTATGAACGTCTTTGGTTGAATATCTTATGAGGCTAATTCTGGACTAGATCTAAAAAGGCGAATCTTCTGAAAGACTGAGATCTCTTTGGCGCATGATCAGATCTGTAGATCTGACTGTTTGGGTTACTCTTGAAGTCTTGAAATCATCTATGCCCGAAGGTACGCAGGAGCAGTAAGGGTTCAGGTGCGCCGGGACGCAGGCACAGAAGGGTTCAGGTGCGCCAGGATGCAGGCGCAGAAGGGTTCAGGTGCGTCGGGATGCAGGCACAGAAGGGTTCATGTGCGTCCGGGACGGAGCGCAGTAACAGGAGATCTGCGTGGGGACGCAGAGCGACGAAGGATCAGGTGCGTCCCTGGAGCAAAAGGACACGGTGCGATAGCATTTCTGAGTGCGTCTCTGTAGCAAAGTACGCGGCGCGATAGTGTTTCTGGGTGCGTCCCTGCAGCAACAGGACGCAGTGCAGTTCAAGTAACAGTGTGTGGGCACGCAGTACAGCAGAAGGATCTCTGCGCGTGGACGTAGGGGAGAAGAAGGTTAACTGCGTCTGGTCGCAGGACACAGAAGGGAAAACTGCGTCTCTGTCTTAAGATGTTCTGTTGATTGAATTTCTCTGTTGATAAGGTGTTCTGGGTTAGTTCTGTTATTACTGATCTGATAACTGTAGTGGACCGTAACTGTTATGTACTTGATGATCATTTGATGCTTTATGAAAAGAAGTAGGGGGTTGTAGCTCCCTTCCAGGAGAAGACTGGAAAACGAGAGAGAGAGTTGTAGCTCTCTGCAGGTTGCAACCTGCGTACTGGTAAAGGACTGCACCAGTACAAAATCATTGTAAAAGGAGTTTCTAATTTGAAAGAAGATAGAGACATATTGGAGCAGGTGGTTTTCACCCACATTGGGTTTCCACCTTACATCTTGTGTTCTTTGGTGTGACTATCTGTTTTCTTTGTTCATGCTCATTATTTTATGATACTGACATGCAAAAAATAATTCAAAGATCAAATAAGGAAGATTTATTAAATTGCTAGATAATACTGATTCACCCCCCCTCTCAGTATTATTTCCAACAATTGGTATCAGAGCAGGTCCTTCAGAGAAGCTTGATCGCTTGAAGGTAGATCGTTCATCATGAGCAACTACGAGAGAGAAGCATCAATCAGGCCACCGGTTTTTGATGGGACAAACTTCAATTATTGGAAGGTAAGAGTTACTGCATATCTTCAATCTCTTGGTACAGAAGTTTGGGACATTGTAGAAACAGGCTATGCTTTTCCTTCAGCTACTCCTACAGATCCAGCTGAGAAAAAGAAGTATGAAACAAATGCAAAAGCAGTCAGTACTCTGTTAGGATGTATATCCCAAATGGAATTCATGAAGGTAATGCACTACAAATCTGCAAAAGAAATATGGGACAAAATTGTCACAAGCTATGAAGGAGATGAACAGGTAAAGCGTGCTAAACTTCAAACTCTCAGGATTCAGTATGAGACTCTCAAGATGTATAATGATGAAAGTGTGGCTAACTATTTTCTTCGGGTAGATGAGATTGTTAATTGTATGAAAAATTTGGGTGAAGAAATAAGAGAGGCTATAGTGGTTGAAAAGGTTCTAAGATCTTTGTCTCCCAAGTTTGAATCTAAAGTATCTGCTATAGAAGAAAAGGAAAATCTACGAATTCTTACTATGTCTCAGCTACATGGAATTCTAACTGCTTATGAAATGAGAAAGGGAGGTCCTCAGACAGAAGAGAAGTTGCTTTCAAGGCATCAGGCAAAGGAGATTATTATGAAGCAAGCCACGTCCCAGAAGAAGAGGAAGAAGAATCAAATTTTGTCAGAAATCTTCAAAGGGGTTCTGGAAGGTTCAGAGGTAAGTTACCTTTTAAATGCTTTGCTTGTGGAAGAGTAGGTCATTATGCTACAAAATGCTCTTATAAGGATAATGGAAAGGAACCTGCTAGATGGAACAAGAAACAGAACGCAAATAAGAAAAGCTACTACACTCATGAAGATAGTGATGGTCTATCAAACAGTGATGAAGATGAACAAGGTAATGAATATAAGTTGTTAATGGCATTTGAAGATGATGATTATATGGATGTTGTAGATGTGGATAACCTTTATGATGAAATTACTAGACTCAAGAGATGTATAGAAGAAAAGAACATGATCATTGATACTCTACAATTTCAAATTGATGAAAAGGAAAAACATCTTGAAAAATTAGAAGCTGAAATTGTTGGTCTTAGAAAAGAGATTGAGAAAACAAAAGCTATTAATCTCAAGTTTGTCAAAGGATCTGAAACTTTGGATGAGATTATCAATGTGCAGCGATCTCCTCTAAACAAGACAGGTCTGGGCTATAATGGAGAAACTTCTCAAGCAGCCACCTCAAAAAGTTATCTTGATGCAGCAAGAAGAAATGAGCAAAAGCAAAATGAAGATCATCAGGTAAAGCAGGGACGAATTACAAACAGAAACTATCAGGGGCAATCCATCTTAAGGGTGAACAAAAGCTACAACCAGCCACAGGTAAAATCTTCTCAATTTGGTTCAAGAATGGATGACAATAGAAATTACAATCATTTGGCCGGTAGATCTGATAACCACAAAAGTTTCTTCAATGGACAATGCTTTTCTTGCCATAACTTTGGTCACAAAGCAGCTCAATGTGTTGCATATAAAACAATCATGACTAGGGAAGCTCAAAAACGAAGAAGTATGACAGGGATTACAAAAAGGACCTATAACAACTTTTCGGTTCTTGAAAATGAAGTTGAATGTTCTATTTGCAATAACTTTGGTCATGAAGACTCTGAATGCAGGAGTAGGTTCCAGCAGAAAAAGGAACAAGCCTCAAGCACCAAAACATGGAGAATAAAGGAACCTCAAACAGAAAGATGTGGGATAGCATTTTATGCAGAGGGGCAGGAAAATCTATGGTACATTGACAGTGGATGTTCGAAGCATATGACAGGTGATAAAGAAAAACTTGAATCTTATTCTGCTCTAGAAAAGGGAAAGAAAGTCTCTTTTGGAAATGATACTCCTGCGACTATAAAAGGAAAAGGCATTGCTCAGTTAAAAGAAAAGGTCAAGGCTGGAAATGTTTTGTATGTTGATGGATTGAAGCATAATCTTCTAAGTGTCAGTCAGATGTGTGATCAAAGAACCGAGGTTATATTTAGATCGAATGGATGTCTTGTTCGTGATCTTGATACAGGTAAAACAGTGCTCAAAGGCAAAAGAACTCCAAATAATCTGTACATATTTGAAGAAGGACAACAACAATGCTATCTGAGCAAGGATGAAGAGCACTGGTTATGGCATCGGAGGTTGGGACATCTAAGCTTCTCACAAATAAGGAAAGCATGCAAATATCAGGCAGTTCGCGATCTTCCAGATATTAAAATTCCTGACAACACCATATGAAAATCATGTCAGTTTGGAAAACAAACCAGAACTAACTTTCCAGAGAAAGAAGGATCAGCTAGCATGCCTCTTGAGCTAGTACATACAGATACATGCGGTCCCTTCAGAAAAAGGACACCTCGAGGAGAAGAATACTTGATATTATTCATTGACGATTTCTCCAGGTTTGTCTGGTTAGGACTTATGAAGCACAAAGATGAAGCATTCAAAAAATTCAAATCCTTCAAAGCCTTGGTTGAAAATGAATCAGGTCACAAAATCAAGTGCCTCAGATCCGACAGAGGTGGGGAATTTACTTCAAATGAATTTTTCGATTTCTGTGATGAACATGGGATAAGGAGAGAATTCTCTACAGCTAGAACTCCTCAGCAAAATGGAGTTGTGGAAAGAATGAACAGAACAATCCAACAAATGGCTCGTGCTATGCTTGATGAATCAGGAACTCCCGCAACTTTCTGGGGTGAAGCTGCACAAGCTGCGGTTGTTATTCTCAACAAAACAAATGTCCGGGTGAACAGCACTCAAACTCCTCATGAGCTTTGGAGTGGTAGGACTCCTTCGGTAAAACACTTCAAAATCTTTGGGAGCAAATGCTATATCAAGAATACTGATGAGCAGCTTGGCAAACTTGAACCCAGGGTAGATGAAGGCATTCTTCTTGGTTACTCTCCATATAGCAAAGCATACAAGTGCTACAATAAAAGACTTGGCAGAATTGTTGACAGTATTGATGTAGTGGTTGATGAGAAGGGATACATTCCTAGGCAAGTACATCATGAAGACATAGAAGAAGATGAAGGCTACCCTCAAAGACAGAATGATGAAGAAGAAGAACCTCAAGCAGAACCTCAAGAAGAACCAGAGGAGCAGACAAGAATAGAAGAGAAAACCCCATCCAGATATGTTCAGAAAAATCATCCAGAATCTCAGATTGTAGGGCAGAAAGAAGCAGGTGTACAAACAAGAAGAACAGTTGTAGAAGCCTCAAGCTATTTGGCATTACTCTCCTCTACTGAACCACAAAATGTGAAAGAAGCATGCAAAGATGAATGTTGGGTGAAAGCAATGGATGAAGAACTTGAGCAAATCGAAAAGAACAACACTTGGGAGCTGGTTGCTAGACCAAAGGATAAGAATGTAATCGGAACAAAATGGGTCTTCAAAAATAAATTGAATGAAAATGGAGAAGTAATTAGAAACAAAGCCAGACTTGTTTGTAAAGGATATGCACAGCAAGAAGGAATAGACTTTGAAGAAACCTTTGCTCCTATTGCAAGACTTGAGGCCATCCGAATGTTCCTTGCTCTCTCAAGTTTACAAAACTTCAAAGTATTTCAAATGGACGTGAAATCAGCCTTTCTGAATGGAGACTTGGAAGAAGAAGTGTACATTGAACAGCCAGATGGGTTCATTCTTGGAAATGATTAAAATCTTGTATGCAGATTGAAAAAGGCTCTCTATGGTCTCAAACAAGCTCCAAGGGCTTGGTACTACCGTTTGGACAAATATCTTCATCAACAAGGTTTTTCAAAAGGATCAGCAGATAGCAATATTTATATAAAAGTTGAAAAGGACAAATTGCTAATACTTGTTGTGTATGTAGATGACATTATTTTTGGGAGCAATGAAGAAGCTATGAGTCAAAGCTTTGCCTCGGTCATGCAGAAAGAATTTGAAATGTCTTTACTAGGAGAACTGACATATTTTCTTGGTTTGCAAATCCAACAAAAAGAAGGAGGAATCTTTTTATCTCAAACCAAGTATCTCAAACAGATTTTGAAGAAATATGGTATGGAAGATGCAAAACCAGTATGTACACCCATGGTCACAGGATGTAGCCTTAGTGCAAATGATGAATCTGCAGCAGTACATCAACCAACCTACAGATCTATGATTGGAAGTTTACTTTATTTGACAGGTACCCGACCGGACATCATGCATGCAGTTGGAATAGTTGGAAGATTTCAGGCAAATCCGAAGGAGACTCATCTTCAGGCAGTGAAGAGAATTTTCAAATATCTTCAAGGGACTCAAAATTATGGCTTATGGTATCCTAGAGATACAAATCTTACTCTTCATGCTTATACAGATGCAGATTGGGCCGGAAGCGTGGATGACAGGAAAAGCACAAGTGGTGGTGCGTTCTTTATGGGTTCCAGACTGGTATCTTGGTTCAGCAAGAAACAGAGTTCGATTGCCTTGTCTACAGCTGAAGCGGAATATGTTGCTGCTGCATCTTGTTGCACCCAAATTCTTTGGATGATGCAGACTTTGCAGGATTTTCAAATCACTTGTACACCACCTATCCCCATCTTATGTGATAACACAAGTGCAATCAGCATCTCAAAGAATCTAGTTATGCATTCAAAAACCAAGCACATACCAATCAAGTATCATTTTCTCCGGGAACAAGTGCTTAAACAGAAGGTCAAGTTGGAGTATGTTCCTTCTAAGGAACAAGTTGCTGATATTTTCACCAAACCTTTGCCCAGGGACACTTTTGAATACCTCAGGCAAAAGCTGGGGGTTGTTGATGCATCATCTTATTGTTGAATCTTTTTTGATTGATGGTACAGGTTCAGGGGGAGCATATAATGCATTGTTGGCATTATGGAGGATGGTCAGAAGGAGATCTTGGAAATAGCTGCAATATGTCTCTATCTCTTTCATGGTGGATTATGGTTCTTTGTTGCAGATCTGGTTCATATTCAGGGGGAGCATGTCCTTAGGGGGAGCATACCCCTTTGCCCTTGATGTCATAGGGGGAGAATGAAGCTGAAGTTTGTGAGGTTGCCATCAAGTCCAAAGGGGGAGATTGTTGGCATTATGGCTACAGTGTTGTCCTTGATGGCAACCCATTCAGGTGACAGGTCACTGTACTTCAAGTCAGCAGCAGAGGTTGATGATCAGCTATCAAATATTGAAGGAAATAAGGAGGACGCAGGTATACCTTACAGAAAGTGCGTACCCACAGGTAAACTATGTAGGGACCGCGTCCAGAGACGCAGGCCAGCCGTTCAGGAGGTGCGTCCACCCAGTGCACACATTTTAAGGCAGATAAAAGCACACGTGGGGGTTTCTTGTGTTTTACTCTTGGTATCTAGCTGACGGTTTTGTGTTACTATGGTGTCGGCTCGTGGTATTGTTCCATGATTTGAGGAGGAGCTTGCCTATATAAAGCAAAGGAGATCATTTGGTTTATGAATGTCTTTGGTTGAATATCTTATGAGGCTAATTCTGGTCTAGATCTAAAAAGGCGAATCTTCTGAAAGACTGAGATCTCTTTGGCGCATGATCAGATCTGTAGATCTGACTGTTTGGGTTACTCTTGAAGTCTTGAAATCATCTATGCCCGAAGGTACGCAGGAGCAGTAAGGGTTCAGGTGCGCCGGGACGCAGGCGCAGAAGGGTTCAGGTGCGTCGGGACGCAGGCGCAGAAGGGTTCAGGTGCGTCCGGGACGCAGCGCAGTAACAGGAGATCTGCGTGGGGACGCAGAGCGACGAAGGTTCAGGTGCGTCCCTGGAGCAAAAGGACGCGGCGCGATAGCATTTCTGAGTGCGTCTCTGCAGCAAAGTACGCGGCGCGATAGTGTTTCTGGGTGCGTCCCTGCAGCAACAGGACGCAGTGCAGTTCAAGTAACAGTGCGTGGGCACGCAGTACAGCAGAAGGATCTCTGTGCGTGGACGCATGGGAGAAGAAGGTTAACTGCGTCTGGTCACAGGACACAGAAGGGAAAACTGCGTCTCTGTCTTAAGATGTTCTGTTGATTGAATTTCCATGTTGATAAGGTGTTCTGGGTTAGTTCTGTTATTACTGATTTGATAACTGTAGTGGACCGTAACTGTTATGTACTTGATGATCATTTGATGCTTTATGAAAAGAAGTAGGGGGTTGTAGCTCCCTTCCAGGAGAAGACTGGAAAACGAGAGAGAGAGTTGTAGCTCTCTGCAGGTTGCAGCTTGCGTACTGGTAAAGGACTGCACCAGTACAAAATCATTGTAAAAGGAGTTTCTAATTTGAAAGAAGATAGAGACATATTGCAGCAGGTGGTTTTCACCCACATTGGGTTTCCACCTTACATCTTGTGTTCTTTGGTGTGACTCTCTGTTTTCTTTGTTCATGCTCATTATTTTATGGTACTGACATGCAAAAAATAATTCAAAGATCAAATAAGGAAGATTTATTAAATTGCTAGATAATACTGATTCACCCCCCCTCTCAGTATTATTTCCAACACTTTGTTGATTAGGTCCTAGATACTCAGTCTGGTAATTTTTTTTCTCCTTTTTCGATGGATTTCATGGCAATAGTCAAATTCAGATCACCATTAAGGACTAGGATAAGGCTACCTTTAATTTCACCTAGGGGAAATTTTCCTAAGGCATCCTACCTTTTGGACGTTGTAATGCACCTACAACATTCGAACAAGAAATAATAGGTCCGATATGCTTAATGAATGCTTGAAAATTTTAATGGATGACTTAAGACCCTATGGGGATGAGCTTGATGAAGCCTTGAATGACCTTGAAAATGTACTTGAAAGTTGTATACAAACCCACCTTATCTTAGTAGTGAGAAGTGTCATATGATGATGAATGAAAGTATTCTTTTAGGTCATTATCTCTTTGCTACAGGTATACAGGTTGATCCAACAAAAGTTGAGGTAATTTTGAAAATTCCAACTCCTAAGACACAAAAGGTTGTATCTAGATTTTTATGGTATGAAGGTTGTTATAGATAATATATATATATTTTTTCCAAGATTTCATTCCCATTGTTTTCCCTGTTAACAAAGGATACATATTTTTTATGGACTCACAAGTGTAACAAAACTTTTGTAGACTTAAAAAGATGTGTAACAATAGCTCCCATTTTCCAAGGACCAAATTGGACTCTATCATTTGACATATCGACTCATGCTTATGATATAACCATTGTGGTTGTTCTAGGAAATAAAGAGGAAAATAATCCTTATGCAATCTACTATATCAATAAGAACTTAACCCCTATGGAGGTAAATTATATGGTGACAGTAAAATAGTTTCTTGTTGTTATTCATGTTATCAACAAATTCAAGCATTACATTATTGCTTACCAAACTCTTGAGCATACTAACCACTCTACTATCTCACTTTTATTGAATAATCAAATTAATAATTCTAAGGTTACTAGGTGGCTGTTGTTACTCCATGAATTTGATATTACTATTATAGATAAACTTGGGAAAGATAATGTTGTTGCATATTTTCTTTCTATATTGATTAATGTTACTAATGATTTTCCTATTGAAGACTCTTTCCCATATGGATATATATATTTGCAATATCCATTTATTCACCTTGGTATGTAGACATTATCAATTACCTTGTCGTATGAAAGCTTCCCCATCGCTTTTCTCCTAGGGAGAGAAAAATTGTCTAACAAAGTTTCAAGTATTTTTGGTTGAATGGATACCTCTTCTGTTAGGGTCCAAAACTAATCCCCTTATTTATGTAATAAGCCCAAGGGGCAAGTTAGAGTCATAGTTAGTTAAAGATTCAATAAAATATTCATTAATAATAATTGTAATTAGTTGACTGACCTTATAGAAAAGGGACCGCAATTAGTTGTAAACAAGCCATGGTTAATAAATAAAGTGATTAACCTTTGTTATGCAAGGGACCACTAGTATTTATGGTTTTGGATGTCATTAAGCTATAAATAGTCTTAGTGAGTAAGGGAAATATCATTGAGTCTTATTGTAATTGAGCTCTGCTCTATTGGAGGTTTCCCCCTCGAAGAGGCAAGTGAACATTTTAATCTTCTTCTAAGTAATAAAATATCTTGTAGTTTGTCTCATTTCATGTGATAATTCTATGTTTTGGGTTATATTGCTTCGTATTTCTAGTATTATGGATTTCTCGTAGGTCAAGAGTATAACAAGTGGTATCAGAGAAATTTCCAGGGCCAGCTATACCTCCAATTTTCACATAATTGTTTGTAGGCTAGAGATGTGTTATGACGTCTTTAAACCATAGGATATACCATTGAGCGCATAAATCAAAAGATTTGGGGAGGCATGCATGCAGGAACTACAAGAGGTGTTCACACTTATTGGAATCCCTTGTAACCCCTTTGAGTAGTAGCACATTAGACATAACCACACACATGTTGCACTTCCACGTACTCTTAGGCATATCAGAAACACCCTAGGATAACTTGAAACCTAACCATAGATAATTCGTCAACCATCTTGCTACTACAATACACTCAGAACAACACTCATGGAGATTACTCGCACATATAATAGGGTAGTTGGGTAGTATGGCTAAGGGTGGGTGGGGTCGATCCTCTTTAGATAGCAGCCCAAAAGATTGGGCGAAGTAGTATTGTTGGACCCCTGCATATATTATAATCTGTAGCACCTAACACTCCTTTGTGACCATAGTTCCCTCCACTATCTAAAGATCACCCTCTACCTTGTCTTCTACATCAAAACCAATTGTTTGGTTTTAACTGTCGCTATCTCGATTGGATCTAGTAGTTGGGCTTTTACTTCCACCATATAGACTAGATCCAATAGTTGGGGTTTTCATAGCACAAATCAGACTCTTTGTGCAGTGAGGGTTTTGATTGCCATATTCTAGATTAGATTTTCATATCACATTCTACAACACCAAGACCTTGGGGTTTCTTTTACTACAGTCTAGGCCCAACTTTCCCAAGATATTTGGGAGTATCAAGCTTTCTCGAGTTCGTCCACTCCAGTATTGATCAGTTTGGAGTAAAAAAATCCATCCTAGGACACTTGCAAGAGACTTAGCCCATAAACTTCAGGATGATGAGCTGGTCATAGTGGTACCATTCACTTGTAAGCCCCCAATTTTTTGGCAATCACAATTTTTCTCCCAACGTGGCTTCAACTGAACTACTCCACTATACTGTCGAGCTTTCCCTCTTTCCAAGCATACTACTCTTAAGTAAGCTAAAAAAATTGATAGGGTTTGGTATATGCTCAATACTAGATATCAAGTTATGGCTACGGAAAGGGCAATTGAGAAGGTTAAAAAACTTGAGAAACGAATCGAGGAATTGGAGGAGAAAATTTCCACCCATATCTCAAAAATAATAGACATTATAAATACATCTTGTAGGGAGGAGCCTAGCGTTGATGCACACATAGAAGGAGAATCTAGCCATCACATTCACTTCCATGGAAATCACCATTCTTGGAATTGGTATTTTCTAATGCTTCTTTCCCTATGATTTGTATTTGTCAATTTTTCATAGTTATCTTTACTTGATATTGAGCTTCTTCCATTTTTGTATAATGGATGTCTTCTCTATTGTGAGTAATACAATAATATTACATGATATGGTATAGAGTAAGTGTTTCCTGCCCTGCTAAATCCTTACTTTTTATTCTACATCTAAATCGGGTTTCTATTAAATTTGATGTGTGATGAAGCTTTTGAGAATATGAATGCTCATATCGATCGGTGTCCAAATTTGGTAGCATTGAACATAGTTTTTATTAATTAATCCTTCAAGATTTTGTATATTATTTAGATTAGAATATGTTTAGGAAATTGGTAGTTGATTCCCATATTTCTAGTTATGGAGACGTTATTCAGACAGAATTGTCTCTCTCTATTTTAGATTGTATAAATACCTCTTTTTTATAAATAATAATATGTAGAATTCATCAGTTTGATTATGGAGTTTTCCAAGCTTGTTAAACAATGGTATTAGAGCCAGGTTTGGTAGAGCGTAGGAGTGGTGATCCATTGTTATGAAAGGCTGCAACATGCCTGGTTTGAACTCCATTGGTGTAGTGGAAGAATTTTGTTGTCGATACACTGGAGGTGACATGGATGAGTTGAAAGTGTGTTGGACCCTGGCGTGAGTAGCGGATGGGGCCAACATGAGTTGTGGATGGAGGCCCTCATGCTTATCAGAATTGACATGGACACTCACAATGTGGGTTCCAATGGAAAAGTTAACGTCGGTCATTATGGCATGTGAGTCCCAAGCAACATCACGATCGGGACCAGTCTCGATAGTTTTGAAAGTGGGGGGGGGTGCCCTTCAGATAAGTGTGAGACGATGATTTATTAATGAGAAGTTTTGAAAAAATATCTCCTGGAATCACCTCATCCACTAAATACCAGTAGGTTATCTGAAGTCAATTACCATCAAATGCATCGGGAGCCAATCCAAGCCATTGATCTTGCAGAAATGTTATGTATCCTTGAGACCACCACTATTGTTAAACCGTGTGGTGGATGAAACAACAATATGATCAGGGCTATTGAAATTCACACCCAATTACTTTGAATTTGATATTGTATATTTTTTTTATTGGTTGAGACTATGAATAAGGAGTTTATACTGTCAAGAAATTCTTGAAAATTTTATTTTTGAATTAGTTTTGATTGCAGGATATTTCTACAAATATGCATCTTTCATATTGTTTATTGGAGTCATTCTCAGCGGAAAGGAAAACTACCATGAATGGTTTCGAAAGATTAAAATAGAACTAATTTTTAATGATTTATGGCAAGGAATCTATGAAGGAAAGAAAGACAAAGATGGAAAGTAGGTTGAAATTGAGCCACTTGATGATGAAAAACAACTTTTAATTTCAGATAATAAGGATAAGAAGGAATATGCTTTGATTTATGCTTTAGTATCAGAAGAGGTAAGAAGACATTCCTTTTATTTCTACAAAATATGCAAAATTAAAGAAGTTAAAGGAACTTTATGATACCCACTCAAAACTAGAGATCATTCAATTGTTGATGAGATTGTTTAATTTAGAGTTAAAAGATAATGATCCCACGAGGTTAGAATTATAAATTAAAGCAATGTTTCATGATATTGAGCCTACAAGTGTGTTGTAGTATTCAACAACCCCCCATTCATTTTTATTTAGTTTTTAATAAACAATGGGGACCCTTCTTTCATTTTAATAGAATTCTTTAATTTTCAATAAAGTTAGTACATTTTAAAAATTGTTATAAATTTCTTAGACTTAGAGGTTTCCTTGATCAGAACCAACATATCAGAAGCTCAACCCTTAAAATGTTACGATAAAATATAAACATGATAAGCCCTCTCTCTTATAATTCAAAGCATTATTAGGAGACTTCCATTGGATCCTTATTATATCATAACTTTCCTTTTCTGAAAGTTACGATAAAGTCCCTCTCCGATATAGCTTCGCCAATGATTATTTCATTTATTAAAGGGATTTTATTAAATGTTTATTATAATTCATGAGCACCTCTATAAAATGAATATTATAATTTCCTCGAACCCCACAACTATCATTTTTCATATTGGCCCTTCCAATATCGTAACTTTTAAAGTGTGACACTTATGATATTTCACATTTCCGAGATCTCGCATGTCTAATGCCTTTCAATTCTGATATCTTTTACCTCCAATACTTGTCACCTCCAATATATGATATCCTCGATATCTCTATCTCTCATTGCCAATACTTTTTATTTTCCCTGTTTATAGCTCATTATCAGAACTTTGAAGCTTGTTCCTTAATTCTCAAATATGCCACCTTCGATATAAATCTCCTGCTATCACTTCCTGCCTATTTTTTATAGTCATTACTTCATTAGAATCCTCTTTATCAGAAGTTACCATAATCTCAAATTTTAAACACATTCTTCCGACACATTCCTTTGATATTTATCTTCTTATACGTTGATTTGGATAAGCCCATTTAAATTCATGTTCTCGCACTTAATGTTTGAGAGTGGTAAATTTATCATTTTCGAAATCATAAACTCTTTCATTCATTCTAGTTTGTTTTATCAAGATTTTTGTTAAAGAAGTATATTGTGGTGTAAAGATTCGTTATTGCGCTAAGTCAAGCGTGTGGAAAATTTTATCACTCATCCCTGTGTTTTCTACTAAAGGCTAGTCCCAAACATCGTAAGAGTGAAGAAATGTATAAAGCAACATAAGGAAAGAAGAAACCCAATGCACAACAACAATCTATCAGTCCTCCATTCGAAAGTGCATAAGATAAAAATTCCATACTAGGGTTTTTTTCTAACAGAGTCTTCACCAAAGACTCCAGAAAATGTCCTTGGGAATGTACAAGCTCTTTGAGTGATCCAGGTGGCTCTAGAGACACACACAAGATAAAGAGGGCTTACGGAAACTTGAAAATCAAAGTGATCAAAATGCTTTTGAACTAGGACCAGAGCATAGATCTCCTCATGTTGATCATAGTGGTGCAAACAGTTCATCAATCTGAGCTCATATGAGAATGATCTAGTTAATGTTTTGGTCAAAGTTGGGTTGTGGGCCAGGTTTAAGTGTCCTACAAGTTGACTGACCCCGAGGCATGAAACCTAGGTCCCAAAAGCAGGTGAAATTGTTGCCTCTTTAATTTGTCTAATAACCCTTATATTAGAAAAAATAAAAAAAAATGGTCCATTTTAATTGAAATTCTAATCACAGCACGAAAGAAAAAGATCTTGGTTAAATCCGGGAGTTGACTCAAATCGGATCAAGTTTGGTATTCAAGCGGTATTTACATGGATGTGAATTGGAAGCATGAAAAATTGAACATGCAGTAACAGAGGATCAAAAAGCAATGTACGAGAGCATGCTCAAAATTTCCCAAAGGCTGGAAATAATGTATGAAACTCTACAAAAAGAGACAGATGAAAAGGAGAGATTGTAGTTTTAGTTACAAGCTAGGGAAGAGGCCCTGGAAGAATTAAAGCACAAAAACCAAAGTCTTCAAATAAATAATGCTAAATTGAATATGTTTCTACATGAAGAGAAAGAGGAGAAACATTGTTTGCTATGAAAGTTGCAAGCAAAGGACGAGGCCTTGGAAAAGTTGTAGCATGACCCATGTGAAGTAAAATGTAATTCTCTGAATTCATGTATGTATCTTGATGATGATTTCGCTGTTTTTGAAAATCATACTATATGAATTGGCTTCGAACTATTGAATAAAATGGGGTATGAAGGAACAGGCTTGGGAATTAAAGGCCAAGGCATTGTCAACCCCATCAAAGTAGAAGAATTACCCTGTCAGGAAAGACTTGGGTATGTTAGAAAGGAAGTTGGGGAATGTGCTAAGACAACTAGTGAACCACCAACAACATATGATGAGAATCCCTCATCAGTTCTTCCAAATCAATAGAGGAGGTAAAAGATGTTGATTTACTTTTGGTTTCATCTTCACATAGTATGATTTCTGTTGGAGATGTGGAGATACCAAATACAGTGACAAACATGAGGCTCCTTATCAGGATGAGTCACGAGGAGGAAAAATAACTTCGTGTTAATAACCAAGGCATAACTCAACCATTGGAGGTTGTGTAGAGAACTCAATTTGTAGGCTTGAGATACACCAGAGGAGAATGCTCGAAGGTGTCACATTATTTCCAGAAATTGTTGAAATCGTAGAGGAAAGAGAATGATGGGAATACATCCCCATCATCCCATGGCAGTGTCCATTGGAGGGAAAGAGCCGAGGAAAGCTCTCATCACCATAATGACATCAGATATGACAAGGAAAGGTATAACCAATCTTGATATTCAAATGTTCATTTCGTTTACAATCATGTTGTTAAAGATGAACGTAAATCATGGAATCAAAAAACATGTACCTTTTGTGGATTACATAACCATAAATTTTCTAAGTGTTGGAAAATAATAGCAGAACACAAAAGGATGAGGCATGAAAGACCCTCTCAACAACAGGTAAAGAAATATGTTAAGTAGATATGGAGGAAGAAGATGTATTTCAGTCATTGAAACAGAGGTGGCCATCAAAGGGCCACATATTGGAGGCTCCATCTAGAGCAGTGCCTTAAAGACAAAATGCTGGTGCATGAACCAGATTAAACAATTGTTCGACCAGTGAATGCGCCACAAGGAGGCGGCCCATTCACCTTGATAAGTGAAAAATGGTTTCTAGATATGTTAGCTTGTCATGGTCATGCTTTTGTAAATCATTTGTTGTATTTTAAAATGTAAAAGTGATGATGTGTGTTCCATCACTTGTTAAGCAACAATGATGTCTGGTCTTATTTTGAGTTGCATGATAAGTTGTGAAAGTGATGTAGTGTTTCCATCACTTGTCAAAGAAAAAAATAGTGTTTTGCCTTATTGTTGTAAATCATGTGTTGCAGTGATAATGTCTTTTCCATCACTTTTTGAAGCAATAATGATATGTTGACCTTGTTTTGTAGCTGGGGTAGTGTGTCCATCTTGATGTAAACTTGACCACCGAGTATGTCTTATAAACTCGTGACGCGTGTAGGATGCTTGGGTCATTAGTTTTTCATGAAATTCAAGCATGTAATTTTCAAAACAATGTACTACACATTGCAAGTGTCAGATCATCACTTAAGGCTTTGAAGAACAAAGGTGAAGGAGATGAAAGCAAGACCTTTTAGGATGATTGTGATGAACACAAGGTACAAAAAGTTGTAGATTATTTTTCATGCTTTTCGAGGACCTAAAGCTCCTCAGTGGGGAGGATTGATCAAGGTGGCTCCAGAGACACACACATGATAAAGAGGTCTTATGGAAGCTCAAAAATCAAAGTGATCGAAATGCTTTCGAACCAGGACCAGAGCATAGATCTTGTTGTCCTAATTGTAGCAGTGTGTGGTTCGTCAATCAGAGCTTATATGAGAATGAGCCAGTCAAACGTTTGGTCAAAGTTGGGCTGTGGGCTAGGATTAAGTGTCCTACAATTTACTGACACCGAGGCATGAAACCTAGCTCCCGAAAGTGGGCGAAATTGTTATCTCTTTAATTTGTCTAATAACCCTTATATTAGACAAAATAAAAAAAATGGTCAATTTTAATTGCAATTCTAATCACATCACAATAGCAAAAGATCATGGTTAAATCTGGGAGTTGAATCAACTTGGATCATTGAGGATGAAGGAACCAATGTCACATAAAGAAACTATGACCGCTGATTCTACTCAGTCTCAAACACTACTTACAATGATGTGGATAATTCATTCTTGCACAAAATTGTGGCCCGACCTAAAATTATTCCTTATACATAAATGATTTAGTGGGTTGTTGAAAATTTGAGAAATGATGAAAGAAATATTGTGATGATGAAGCATATGGTCATAGGATCTTTTACCGATAAGGATTTGAGCACAATGTATCATCTACCTAATCCTTAGTGTAAATATGACAAGAAATTTGTGCAAGAATTTATGAAAGAACACGACCATGATTTAGAGCCAATTATAGCACTGAGGAGGGATCCAAATAAGAAAAAATAAGAGGATACAGGTAAGTTTGAAGATGAACCCCTTGCTGGTACCTATCTCTAAGTAGCTGTTATGATGTGTAGACTCTTTGCTTACCCTAATACATAAAAGTTTATTGATCACTGTAAACCACTTATTGATGGGGCTTCAGAGGGTTGTATCTTTGATAGGGAAAATATACTCTCAGACAAGATAGCCACCCATATCCTGGATTTTAGAAGCAAGTGTAAAATCTCAAAAAAGATAATTCTGCCATTTTACATGAGCACTTATATAATGGACACCCTATGCTTCACCATGAATATCACCTCTATGGGTTGGAGGTGGACTTTATAAGACCCAACCCCTATCCACATCTACC
The DNA here is from genome assembly GCA_031772625.1 of Pinus tabuliformis. Taxonomy (NCBI): domain Eukaryota; kingdom Viridiplantae; phylum Streptophyta; class Pinopsida; order Pinales; family Pinaceae; genus Pinus; species Pinus tabuliformis. Next base: position 342,340,847 of record CM062814.1, read on the forward strand.
ATGATATTCGTTGGTATTCAAAGTATCTACCTCATTTCTACAAGAGGTTTCATGGAGTTATGCTACCTATCTACTAGATTATTTTTGATAAAAAAAACCCCAAGGGCATCTCCTCAAGCTGAAACAAACTTGCTCTGTGTAGGAAATTGGTTCAACGAAGAGTTATTTAAGTATTTTCGAGTCTTTAAGGTTCTATATCACCCTCATGTATTATATCTATTCATTCCTGAAAATCTACTTTCCCAAGAGATGGCATATAAGATAATGTGGAACAATATTTCAAAAGTTTTAAAGGAATAAAAAAAAAAGATGCACCCTGTTTTTCTTATGAAATGTGGTATATATACTTTGAATACTTTCAGGAATGTAGTGACTGAAATTAATGTTATTCAAGATCTCAGTTTCTCCACCATTCCTAACAGACAGTATGACCCACATCAAATGGTCGAAAAGGTTACTGTAGCATCAAGCATCAGGGAATTTTCTCATGAGCCACAAAAGTTTGATGATCTATTTGAAAAGGATTCTACTTATTTAGTGGTTGTGAGACATGAAGAATAACCATTGACTCCATAAGAAATGATTTAGTTCACCCAGTATAGAGGTGCAAGGCAAGAAAATAATCCTATGGATTCATTAAGTATTCCTCAAGAGAAAATTGTCCATGATGATGTAATAGTTGTTTGTTCTACAGAATCTGTTGATGTTTCTCAGTCAAGAGAAATATTTGCTTCCTTTTCTTCCATGTAGAGGGTCTTATACCTAATACCATGTTGGAATAAATATGGGAATAATATAATTAGGCTTTTAATTTTAAGGTCAATTAACCTCAAACTATTAAAAGTCCTTTACAATAGAAAGTCCAAGAATCTTCCAAAAGTCTTGAACAAACTCCAATAACAATAAAGGCCTCTGAGAAGCCTTCAGGAGATGAAGACATTGAAATTATACCATCTTTCCCAACATTTGAGGTTGTGTTAAGATTTTAATAAATTCTCCAACTTGATGTCTTTTATAATGATCAGCAAAAGGCCATTTTGAAAAGGGAGAGGAAGAAAAGGAAAATTGATCAGTCCTAGACTTTGGTCCCTGGAAATGCATATTTTGATGTTTTAAGGAAAGGCTCTTTGGCCACTCCTACAGAATATCTGGGTAGGCTCACCCAATTCATAGGAGTCTATGCTTCAACATCAATGGACAAAGCTACAAGACTACAACAGTTGTCAAGAGAAAAATAAGACAAGATTGTGCATTTGTAACAATGCATTGAAATAGAGAAACAAAACATTGTCGAACAATGGCAAGGATAGGTCACTGTACTCCAGAATAGTTTTAATGGCCTCAAAGTTCAATATGATATTGATTTGTAGGCTCGAGACTCTCAAATACAATAACTATAGAGAATTGTTAAAAAACTAAGTGTTAATCTTGAATTCACTGAGTTTAGGAAGGAATAAAAATATTTAACACTCTTCTTTCTTAACAATAGATTGTATTTTGCCAAAAGTTGGAAACTATTCATGACGTATGCAACACAGCTAGTTCTCTAGTTGTGTTGGCCGGATAAATCGATCTTGTGGACCAGGCCGATCTCCCTAGTATCAAAAGATATCTAGCAACAAGTAGACAAACAAATCTATCTTTCTCTAAACATATGTGATTCATAAATAAAAACTATAAAGGTGTTTAGACCCTACCTTAAGTCCAACGCTAGTTTGTAGTAACCATCCTTCAACTGTCCGAAAGAGTTTCCTTATCAGAACCTGCAATCACAAACAAGCAAACATCAAATAACACCTACATAGCTAATATCATAAATCATGTTCATTATGGTGATCAAGGAATCCATAAAATAAACCATAAAACAACAACTTATTGAGAAAAACAAACTTATTTGTATTAACTTTGAAGTAGAAGAACCTTACAACTTTTTCAGCCTTGATGTTAACAAGCTCTTCCCAGGGTCTGAAACAAGAATCTCCTTTACTTTGACAAGCCTTAAACTCTTCCAAATGAGATCAAAGAGGCATGTAATCTCTCCTCATAAAAGCTCAATTAGGAAGACTAAGTTCCAGCAACATTTCACCTCAAAAATATTCAGCTTTCAACCTCTCAGGTAACCAGCCCAATGCTTCATTTTATAGTGCAGAGGAAGGAGGTTACAGGTCCACCTATGAAGGGATAAAGTCCTCCTTCAAAGGGTTAAGATCCTCACATCAATGGGTTAGCTCCTTAAGGTATGGGATGCATGAACCTTAAGGGAGCGAACTTGCCACCTCAAGATTCCTTCCACAAGCTTCTAGAAATGACTCAAAGTGAGTTTTTAAGTATATACTTGTGCCTTTTTAACTTTTACAGGGGTCTGCACCCATAATACAGAGACAAAGTGGTCAAGTGCGTAGGAAACATGACCTTTAGGTGTAAGACCGCATGTAATGCAAAGAGAAAGTGCGGAACTAGAGTTTTAGAGACATTTGAGGACTTTCTCTTATTTTGAAGGCTTGATATGAAGAACCGAGGCTTAAGACTTGCAAATGAGGAAAGTATGAGTGGTAATGGACTCACACAGATTGCAAAATGTCAAGGTGACAATTTTTTGTACAACAAGTTGGCCAACTATCAGATCTCAGGACATACTTTGATGACATAGAAGAGAAAGTCATCAGTTTTATGACATGGAAAGACATCGTAGATGAAAGATTAGCTAATCTTCCTATAATTGAATAACCACACAAGGAAATTGTTTTTAGAGACTGGGAAGCTCATCTCAAGAAAACCAAAGTAGTAATATTTCACACAATGGATATTTTAAACAATCTTATTGAAGCAGCTAGTGATAACTTATTTTAAACCAATCTCATATCAAATTTCCCCTAGGAGTGTTGCCAGATATCAAACCACTTACTAGAATGTGGCAAGAAACCTCCAAAAAGCAATTCGAAGTCATCGACCATCTAACGAGGATCAATTTAGAAATTCATTGGCAATTTGTTTTCAAACCACACAGTCAGTGGTTGATGCTCCAATTTTTATCCAATACCTCCACACAAATGTTGCCAACATTGAGAGATGCAATATTCATCAGCTAGATGTGAATACAACCAAATTCTCCACCCGAGTTAAAGAACATGGTAGACATCTATGAGCTAAAACAACGAATGGGAGGAAAGTCCTTTTCGCATAGATAATTTATCACAACGAATTCTAAATTTGTTCCTTTTGGTTTATTTTGGCTATGTTTGTTGAAATCGCCTAAAGTTGTTACTGTATCTCCTAATTTTTTGTTTAATTATGAAGATATAAATCCCCTCCTTTTGTTATGAGAAGGGCTTCTAAATGTTTGAAAGAAGGCTCAAGATTGCACTATTGTAACTTATGTTTTTCTTCAAGGTAGAGAGAATGTGGGTCTTAGCATATATTGACACACCTCCTAGGACATAGATATTATTATAAAGGATCTGTAGGAAAAACCAGTGGATTAATCATAGCTTCTCCACCTTTTTCTTTCACAACGACTTCTTTAAATCCTTCATCCATCGTGCACTCTCGTCACTCACTACATTATAGGCAGGCAATGCTAGTTATTAGTTGCTCAAGCTCAGTCATCTTTAGTTATTCAAAACGTTTCTTGGACTTCTTGGGGATTGATGTCAACAATATATAGATGAACCATCGACACTTTTCTCATGGTAAGAGAAACAATATATCGAGTACTAATATATGTGTATTATTATTTTGTTAAATATTTGAATGGAAATTTGATATTGTTCATTATATATGTGCTATACCAATCGTGCATCATCACTACTCATATGTTGGATTGGAATCATAAATTGTATGTATGAATAGTGAGATCTCATATATGTGATGAATTTATAAGTTAATTTAATTAACTATTTAATTAAATTAATTATCTTCTTCTGTTTTAACTTCATAATTACAAGATAATCTACATTTTCATGTTAATTATGAAATCTGTATAATCACATATAGAAATAGTTTTCTCAGGATAGATATTAAGTCATTAATATTTATTTTTAGTTTTAGTTATATCAGAGATTTATACTTTTATTCAATTCATTTCCTATAATTTCATATAAAGGGAAGCTAGTCCCATAATTTCGGTCGGTGCCATCATCCCGAACGGAAAAGGATCTAATCTAGGGTCCTGACCAGGTGGTTTCCCCCAATGTTGATGCTGGCATTTTAGGCCATCAACATTTTTGGCCCTAGAAGGAGGGCCATTAGACTATGAATCGCAACAAGATTTAATCCCAAATTGAAAAGCCATTCTAAGAGTCAGTCTCCCTCTAAATCTCCACCAACTTCAAGATCCCATTCTAAATATCCTAATCCTAGATCCAAAGTTGTGGAAATAACCACTAAATCTTCTAGCATACTTCCAAATTCAGAAGGTCAAACTTCTACAGAATCACCTGCGGAGTCCCCTGAAGTTAAGAATTTAATTCAGGGATTGGAAGGAATTTCAATTTATGGAGAAAAACCTTCCTAGGCCAATTTATCTGAAGGAAATGTTACTTCATCTCTACAATCTTCTAGAGTTTCAACTAGATATTAGAGTGAGAAAATTGGAGTCAAGACTTTTGTGTTTCCATTACCCACTCATCGGAAAAATAAAAATACTCTAGAGACTCATTGTTGGGCTAGTGGGATTACATCATATTCCTTGCCTCATACTCCTTTTGTCGATATTGCTTCTTCTCATATTCATTTACCTTCTTCTTATCACCCTTTGATTTCTTCCATTCACATTCCTTAATCACAATCAACTAGTGCTATTGTAATCAATAGTGATACATGGAAAATATCTTCAAATACCCAATCTACTATAGCCCGTACATAATCCGTAACTTCCTCTTTTCCTAGTACTCCTAAAATGAAAAACAAACCATGGAACAATCTAGGGGCAGTTCAAGTGAAACCACCATTACATCCTCTTCTTAAACATTCAGAGAAATGGTTACCCAAGTTTAATCCAAATGATAGTTTGCTTGCAGAGGAACACCTTCACAATTTCATGTTGTTTATCAATGTCAATGGAGTCATAGAAGATGATTGTGTTTGCTGGCTTTTTCTTAGCACATTTGAAGTATATACATGGTCTTGGTATTTCTCCCTACCTACTAGATCAATGAAAAACTGGGATATGTTTGAGGAGAAATTTTTGTTGAATTTTGGGGATGATCGCAAAACAACTACTCTAATCAATGATTTCATTAGAGGAATTTTGAGGTTAAAAATGGGCCTCCTAAGGAAATTATAAAATAATATTGGAAATAATAAAATAATATTAGATTACATCATTAAATTTTATAGGAAAAAAAGAAAACTATTTTTTCAACTCATATTTTAAACTTATCTCCTTATGAGTTTTCTCAAATTTCGAGAAGAAACACTTTTTGGATGCAATATTTGATTCCTCATCTAAGGAGTACCCATGTTTCTTAATTGTGATGGATCCTGCTACACAAAAAATTAGAAATACATGAAAAACGTGATTGAAATCACGTTTTTTCATGTATTTCTCATTTTTCATGTAGCAGGGTCTATCGAAATTATGCAACATCGGTGCTACTTGGATGAGGAATTAGATTTTTCATCCAATGAGTACTCCCACTCAAAATTTGAGTGAAACCCTAGGGAGATAAGTTGAAAAAGTAGTTTTATTATTTTATTCTTTTTTAATCTTTTTACTTTTTTACTCCAAAAATGGTGAATCATCCCCCATGGTTGATATCATCATCTTCAATCCTATTGGTTCTTATAAAATTTATTTTGGTTTTACATTATTATTAAGAGGCCTATTTTATACCTCAAAATTCCCCTAATTGTCAAAGCTCAAAACCAATCCAGCTGAGAAAATTAAGGATTTTAACTAAAGATTTAACAAATTGTTAAATAAAATCCTAGATAATTCTAGACCTAGTACTGATGTGTAGATTGAATGGTACATTAGTGCTCTTCCTTCAAATATTGCTATGTTCATAGATAGATCTAATAAAACAGTACTACTTGACAACATGAAAGAAGCTTTATCTATGGAAAAGAGAGTTCAAGCTCTTGACAAGAAATATGCAATTGAAGAAAGAAAGTAGACCAAGAAAGTGAATTTTAAAGATGAATCCAAGAAAAATGCTCCTAAATATCCTTATGATTTGGAAGGACTACAGAAGGCTTTTAAAACAATGTCAAATGAAATGGTTGAAATCAAGAAACAAGTTGTTGAATCTTCAAGGAAATCCTTTCGGCCTTTCAAAAGGAATCAACCATCACAACCTCCTGCTGATATATCAAATGCAGAATCTGATGAATATGATGATGAAGAAGAAACATATGTATTTGCTGATGGAACACAAGAAGAGGAAATAGTTGAAGCTCATGGTTTACAGGACTTCATCTTGACCAATTCAGAAAATAAAGAAGAAGAAGAAGCTTTGCCAGTAAGCACTAGAAGTAAGGGACCTCTTGATACTACTTCATCCAATAAAACTAAAAATCCCCCACTCCTTCTACCAAAGATAAATGTACGATTCAAAATACTTCTCCTCAATCTTATGATTCTGCCCGAAATACCCCCAAATCTCGCTCATCATCTAAAACTTTGATAGTTTCATATAGCATTGAATACAATATTCTAGAGGGCATGAAAAATATTAAAGTTAACATTTCCTTTTATGAGGTTAGCAAACTAAAATAGTAGCATAAATTGTTACTCAATGAATTAAATGTTGTCCTCGCATCTCCATTACCTACTACTGTTGTTATGTGGAAAGCCTCAAAAGGGAAAGGAAAAGCCCCAAATTTCCCTGTAGATAAGATTGATTCTTCCAATGGTGTTTTGATTAGATATAAATCAAATTACCACACTCTTCCTTTTCTTTTGACTTTTGAAACATTTAATAGGAATGTTCATAATTTTTTAGTAGATTCTAGTGCATCATATAATATCATGCCTTATTCAGTTTGTATCAAATTGAACATTACACCTCAGAAATATATTGTTCAAATTGTCCAGATAAATCGAAAAAAAGTCAAAGTCTTAGGAGAGATGAATTTTGTCCTATTTAGACTATATTCAAATCCAAAAGTTTGTCAAGTAATCAATATATTAGTCACAAATATCCTTGAATTTTATGGCCTTATTTTAAGCAGGGTCTCGTCTCAAAAACTGCATGGCTATTTTACAACTGATTGGCCACATCTTTGGCTCCCCTACAAAGGAAAACCTAATCAAATTCGTGTTGATAGGGAAAATAATATGTACTTTGTGACTAATCTATATGAAGAAAATGAACCCATGGTGTTCACAAACAATATTTTTGGAAATTATTCTCTATAATATTTCTTTCGCATTTTACCAGCTCAAAATTCTCCATTTCCCATTTATTTTGTTTGATCTTGGATATAAAAAAATTCACAAACAGATTCATCAAGATGTACTAATTTTGTAGATAATGTTGTAAATGAATGTGATGAATTTTTTGGACTCTTTACTTTGATGGATCAAAATATAATGATGTTGCAGGAGCTGGTTGCATCCTGTAAAACCCAAATGGAGAAAAAACCATGCTTGCATGTAGATTGGAATTTGACTGTACCAACAACATTGTTGAATATGAAGATTTGGTATAGGGATTGAAAAAGGTTATTAGTCTTGATGTCAAGTATCTTAAATTTTTTGGTAATTCAAATATTGTCATTAAGAAAGCCATAAACAACATTCATTGTGTTTCTAATCACCTCAAACATTATCAATCCTTGATCTAATATTTAACTACTCATTTCATTGCATTCAATATAACTCTGATTCCAAGATTATAGAATGCTAGTGCTAATATCCTAGTCAATGTTGTTTCAAAGCTCATTCCTCCTGAAGATTTTAGTCCTGATATATTTTCAATTGAGTTGATTTTTTGCCCCTCCATTCAAAATAACATAACCAACTAGTGTGTATTCAATGATGATAATGACATCCTAAGTTTTTTAACTTTCAAAGGGTCTTACTCTGATCAAATCATTGATGAAGACGAACATGATAAGAAGCTAAATAATTCTTCTGAAGAGAATTCCTTGTGTAAGCTCATAATGAAATTGGAAGACTTATATGATTTGAAAGATAAATTCAAGAATGTTATCAATTAAAAACTTTAGAGTAATACTTTTAAATTCAAATTGGTTAACCTAGGGTCTGATAATAAACCCAAAAAAATCAATTTAGGCCTTGGACTTACACCAAATGAAATATATGCATTCATGCATCTGTTGAAGAGATACAAAGTCATATTTGCGAGGATTTATGATGATTTAAAAACCTATGACAGATCTATCATTCAACACACTATACCCATGCTGCCAGATGTAAAACCAATTCAAAAAAAGCTTAGGAATCTTAACCTAAATCTATAATCTCAAATAAATACTGAGTTAAATAAGTTACTCAAAGCCAATATCATCTTCCCGATCAGATATTCTAAGTGGGCTTCATATCTTGTGCCAGTTAGGAAAAATAAAGGAGACATTCAAATTTTCATAGATTTTAGAAATTTAAATAAATTATGTGAAAAGGATAACTTTCCTTTGCCTCTGATGGAAAAAAATTGCAATTTGTTGTAGGTTATGAATTTATCTCAATTTTTAGCTGGTTTTTTAGGCTATAACTAGATTCTTGTGCATCCAAAAGATAGACTAAACACCACATTCAAAACCAAACGGAAAACATATTCTTACCAAAAGATTCATTTTGGATTGATAATGCTAGAGCTACATTCCAAAGAGCCATGGATATTTATTTCAAAGGTTTTATCAATAAATAAGTTGTTGTGTATTTAAATGGCATTACAATCTATTAAAAAAGAGGAATAATCATCTTCATGACCTCAAACAAATCTTTGAAAGGTGCAGAAAATTTGGAATGTCTTTAAATCCTAACAAGTCATTCTTTGCTCTTAGTGAAGGTAAGCTTCTAGTATTTATTGTCTCCAAGAAAGGAATTTGCATATACATGGAAAGGATTAAGGCGATTTCATAAATCCCCTTGCCTCACAACAAAAAATCCATGCAATCCTTTCTTGTCTAGATCAATTTTGTCAAACAATTTGTCCTAGATCTTTCACAAATTATCTTTCCTTTATAGACCATGATATAGAAAGAAGGTAGTTTACAAATGGAGGAAAACTCGAAGAAAGTATTTTGAATCAATAAAGCAAGCCATCATAGACGCTCTTTCATTATCAACACCCGATTTTTCTGAAGAATTTCTTGTATATACTTTTTCTTTTGAACAGTAGTATTGACCCAACCAAATGAAAAAAAAGTTGGAGCTCCCATTTACTTCTTTAATTCTAATCTACAAGGGGCTGACTTAAACTATTAAGAAGTGGAAAAAAAAGATTTTGTTGTTTTTAAGTCAATAATTTTTTTTAGACATTTTCTCCTAAAATCACATATGAAAGTAATTGTTCTTTTCCTAGTAGTTAGACAATTTCTTATTTAGAGATAATCAGGAGAAAATAGTACTAACTGGGTTACTTCCCTGCAAGAATATGACCTAAAGATAAAACCAACCAAAATAGTTAGAGGTCAACATTTTTCAGGTTAATAACTAGAGCTCTTGATAGTTCAACCGAAGAGTATTCAAGTAACAATGTTCAAGTTTCAGAGGTATGTTATATTGAAAATGAATCTTAGTATGTTGATTTAATATTTTATTTAAAAAATGGTTATGCTTCAGTACAACTCAATTAAAAAGGAAAAATATCTTTGAGGATTAAAGCCAATCAATATCAACTTGTAAATAAGGTCTTCTTTAGAAGAAATTATGATTCTGTGTTACTAAGATGCCTAGATAAATCTGAAGTAGAAAACATGTTTTAGGAACTACAAGATGGACTAGATGGTGGACACTATAGCAGGGATACTACTGCTCATAAGATCCTTCATGTTGGTTACTATTGGCCAATGTTATTCAAAGATGCCCATGCTTGTGTAAGAAAATGCAAGGTCTGCCAAACATCTTCAGGGAAAGAAAAGAAACTAGCCTTGCCTTTGCAACCCGTTAATATTGAGAAACCTTTGAGCAATGGGGATTGGATATAATAAGTGAGATCGTTCCACACTCTTATAAAAATCATAAGTATATTTTAATTGTTATAGATTATTTCACCAAATGGGAGGAAGAAATACCCCTAAAGGTGGTCAATTCTGAAATAATATTGGATTTTATCGAGGAATATACAATTTCGTGGTTTGGCCTTCCTTATGCCCTCATGTTTGATAATGCATCTTACCTTTCTGGAAATTCTATTACTGAATTCACACTCAAACGAGGCTTTAAACTTAAATATTCCACAAATTACTACCCTCAGGGAAATGGATTGGCATAATCCACTAATACAAACCTTATAAGAATCATCAAGAGAACTGTTGCTGAGAATCAAAATAATTGGCACAGAGCTCTATCATTTGCTGTATGGGCTGACAAAAATAGTCATAAAAAGTGTTTAGACACTTCTCCCTATCACTTAGTGTATGGAAAAGAAGATATCTTACCTCCTACTCTAACATTTCCTTCATTACGCCTAGTGAAATCTATAGAGGAACAACCTTGTTATGATTTATAGTTAAGAATATCTCAATTTCTAAAGCTAGAGGAAGAAAGAGATAAAGACAAACAAACTCATTCTCAACATCAGCAATTGGTCAAGTCTTGTTTTGATGCAAGTTCAGTAAGTATTGAAATTTTTGAAATTGGTGACTTGGTTCTGAAATGGGATAAGACCCATGAATAAAAAGGTAAACAAACAAAATTCCAAAAATTGTGGCTTGGCTCATTTTAGATCATTGAAAAACTAGGCCCATCAATGTTTATCCTTCAAGATTGACAGGGAAAGAGAGGTTCTCTCCCTGTAAATGGGCTAGTTTTGATTTTTTTTTTCTTCTTAAAAGTGCAAATTCTGCTGTAAATATGTAAATAATCATATGTACATATTGGTGTCTTTAGGTTAGTCATGTTGAGTAGTACTCTTTTGACTTCATATCGAGTTTTCTCATCATTAACATGAATTTTTATTAATTAAAGGAGAAGTTGTTAGAAAGAACTTATAACATTGAAGTTTAGTATTGCATTTATTAAAATCTCTGAAATATTTATATCCATTAGTTTGTAAATATTTCATGGCTTGAAACTTTATAATATCTTGTTATCCTTTGATTGGGCATGCACAATTTGTTTAAAAAAAATGAAGACTATTTTTAAGTTTTAATATCTTTTGACTTTAATTTTCATCCACAACTCTTAAGGAGTAATTTTATCTCCGCATCCAATAATTTTACATTTTATAGAGTGTGATTAAAAAATATGTAAAAACTTGAAAGATAAGAGGTCTTATTATGAGTTGGCTTACAATGATCATGGGAAAATAATGATGTTTACATTATCACGACTCGTCACCAAGCCAGGATAATGGCTTATGGCTACATAACTATAGGATGAAAGGTCTCATCATGAGCCGAATTTTTCAATATCATGATAATTTGTGAATGATATTATCATTATCTAGCTACCAAACCGGGACAATGGCTTTCAAGTAGCTAAAAGAAAAGTTCAAAAAAGAAAGAATTACACCTCTAAGATATTACTATAGGAGGATGGGATATTGGTATTATTCGGTTAAATGGAAACCTTGTCGATGGAAGAAGAGGATATACCAGTAAAAATAAGTCTATCTTTACAACCGGTAAAAGGACTCACAAAGATAATGAAGGTTTTTATTAATAAAAAGCTTTGAAGTTTTACAAAATGAGTGTTTTTTTATTATTATTAGAGTAATCTTAATCAATCTAAATTTCAAATATTTACATATTTGTAAGTCTTTCTCTTTAGTTATTAAAATTTCATTTACTTTTACAGAGATAAATGTTTCACCCAATATGTCACCAATTATTGTAGTATTTACCAACCCCCCATTTATTTTTATTTAGTTATTAATAAATAATGGGGACCCTTCTTTCATTTTAATAAAATTCTTTAATTTTCAATAAAGTTAGGACATTTTTGAATTTGTTATAAATTTCTTAGGCTTCAAATTTTCCCTGATTGGAACCTATATATCGGAAGCTCAACCCTTAAAATCTTAAGATAAAATATAAACCCGATAATACCTCTCTCTTAAAAGTCAAAGCATTATTGGGAGGCTTACATTGGATCCTTATTATATCATAACTTTCCTTCGTGAAAGTTATTGTAAAGTCCCTCTCTAATATAGCTTCCCTGATGATTATTTCATTTACTAAAGGGCTTTTATTAAACGTTTATTATATGTCATGCACGCCTCTATAAAATTAAAATTATAATTATCGTAGGCCCCATAGCTAACATTTTTCATATCGGCCCTTCCAAAATCATAACTTTTAAAGTGTGACACTTACGATATTTGACATTTCTGATATCACCTAGCTTCAATGCCTTACACTTATGATATTTGTTACCTTTGATACTTGTCACCTTCGATAGTTGTCACCTCCAATATCCGATATCCCGATATCTCTCGTTGCCAATACTTCCGATATCTCTTGTTTCAAATACTTCCCATTTTCCCATTTATAGCTCTTTATTGAAACTTTTATATCAGAATCTTGTTCCTTAAATCTTCAATATTCCACCTCTGATATAAATCTCCCGATATCACTTCTTGCTTATTTTTTATAGTCATTACTTCATCATAATCCTATTTATTGAAAGTTACCATTATCGTAACTTTTAAACACATTCCTCTGACTCATTCCTTCGATGTTTATCTTCCTATATGATTATTTGGATAAGCCCATGCGAATTCACATTTTCAAACTTAATGTTTGAGAGTGGTGAATTTATTGTTTTTTAATTCAGAGACTCTTTCAGTCATTCTAGTTCGATTTTATCAAGATATTCTTTAAAAAAATAGATTGTGGTGTAAAAATTCATTATTTGCACTAAGTCAGTTGTGTGGAAACATTTATCACTCATCCCTATGTCTTTTGCTACAGTCTAGTCTGGACCACCATAATAGTGAAGAAATGTCTAGAGTAGAAAAAGGAAAGAAGAAACCTACCACGCAGTAGAAATTTGTCACTCCTCCATTTGAAAGTGTAGAAGACAAAAATGTCATGCCTGGATTATTTTTTGACATAGTTTGCACCAAAGACTCCAACCAGTCCTCTTAGGAATCCATGTACAAACTCCTTAAGGATGAAGGACCCAGGGTCATGCAAACAACAATTACGACTGATGATTCTACCCCGGTCTCAAACAATACTTATAGTGATGTGGCTAATTCATTCTTGCACAAAATTGCAGCCCGACCTAAAATTCTTCCTTATACAAACATGGTTCAGTGGGTTGTTGATAATTTGATAATTTTCGAAAGAAATATTGTGATGATGAAGGATACAACCCTAGGATCTTTTATGGCAAGGATTTGAGTGCAATGTACCATATTCCCAAGCCTCAACATGAATATGATAAGAAATTTGTGGAAGCATTCATGAAATAACACGACTATCCATTATAGCCAATTAGAGCATGGAGGAGGGATCCAAACAATCACAAGTGATAATATATGTGTAAGTGAGAGGATACTCCCTTGCCGGTCCCTACTGCCAAGTAGCTAGTATGATGTGTAGACTCTTTGATTACCCTAATACACAAAAGTTTATTGATTAATAGTCACCACTTATTGATGGGGGTTCTGAGTGTTATATTATTTATTGGAGAAATATACTCTTAGAAAATCTTGCCACCCATATCCTTGATTTTAGAAGAAAGCGTAAAGTCTTAGAAAACATAATTCCCCCCTTTTACATGAGCACTTATATAATAGATGCCTTGTGTTTCACCATGGACTTGACCTCTATGGGTTGGAAGTGGACTTTAGAAGACCCAACCCCTATCCACATATATCATGATATTCTTTGTGATTCAAAGTATATGCCTCGGTGAAGAGTTATTAACCTCTGTCTGAGTCTTTGGAAGTCTATATCACACTCATGAATTACCTCTATTCATTTCTGAAAAGAAACTTTCCCGAGAGATAACATATCAAACCGTAGGGAATGGCATTTCAAAATTTTAAAGGAATAAAATAAAAAGATGTGGCATGTTTTACCTGTTCATTGTGGTATATGTACTTTGGATAATTCCAAGCATGCAGTAATTGAAATTAATTGCTATTCAAGAGCTTGGTTTTCCCACCATTCCTAAAAGACAGTATGACCCACATCAAATTGTTAAAAAGGTTATTGCAACATTGAGCGTTAGACAATTTGCTCATGATCCATACAAGATTGATGATCTGTTTGAAAAGGCTTCTACTTATTTAGTGATTGTGAGATAGGAAGAACAACAGTTGACTCCACAAGAAATTATTTAGTGCACCCAGTACAGGGTTGCAAGGCTAGAAAATATTCCTATGGATTCATTAAGTATTCCTCAGGAAAAAAATGTCCCTGATGATGTAATAGTTGTTGGTTCTACAAAATATGCCGATGTTTTTCAGTCACGAGAAACAATCGCTTCCTCTTCTTCCAAGCAAAGGTTCTTATACCTAATACTAGGTTTGAAGAAATATGGGAGTAATATAATCAGGCTTTAAATTTTAAGGCCGATGAACCTGAAATTGTTAAAACTGCTTTACAAGAGAAAGTCCCAGACACTTCCAGAACTCTTGAACAAACTCTGATAACAACAAAGGCCTATGATAATCCTTTTGGAGACAAAGGCATTAAAATTATATCGACTTTTCCAACATCCGAAGATGTGTTAAGAGTTGAAGAAAATTTTTCGCTTGATATCTTTTATAGTCCTCAACACAAGGTTGTTGTCAAAAGAGAGGAACAAAAGGAAAATAGATAATTCCCAGGCTTTGGTCCCTGGAAATGCATATTTTAAGGTTTTATGGAAAGGCTCTTTGGCCACTCCTATAAAAGAGATGGGTAGGATCACCCAATTCACAAGAGCCTATGCTTCAGCAACAATGGATAAAGCTACAAAAGTACAACATTTGTTAAAAGAAAAAGAAGATAGGATTGTGAATTTGCAATAGAGCGTTGAAATCAAGAAACAAAATATTGTCGAGCAAGGGAAAGGACAGGTCACTGAACTACAAAATAGTTGTAATGCCCCAAAAATTCAATATGATACTAATTTGCAGGACCAAGACTCTCAAATACAAGAATTACAGAGTAGGATTGAACAACTAAGTGTTAATCCTAAATTGATTGAGTTTAAGAAGGAAGAAAAAGAGTTAAACACTCTTCTTTCTCAACAACATATTATATTTTTCCAAAAGTTGGCAACTATTCATGACTTATGCAACACAACTAGTTCTCTAGTTGATTAACTATCGGATGTCAGGAGTTACTTTGATGACATAGAAGAGAAAATTATCAGTTTTCTAACATAGAAATACAACGCAGATGGAAGATTGACTAAGCTTCCTACAATTGAAGAATCACATAAGGAAATTGTTTTTAGAGAATGGGAAGTTCATCTCAAGCAAATAGAAGAAGAAATATTTCATACAAGGGATATTTTAAACAATATCATTGAAGTAGTTAGAGATAAATTATTTCAAGCAAATCTCATATCAAATCTCCTCAAAGGAGCATTTCCAAATATCAAACCACTTACTAAAATGTGGCAATAAACCTCGAAAAAGATAGCCAAAGTCATTGACCAACTAATCATGATCAATTTGGAAAGTTGTTGGCAATTATTGTTCAAACCAAATAGTTAGTGGTTGATGCTCCAATGTTTATCCAATACCTCCACACAAATGTTTTCAGGATTGAGATACAATCTTCATCAGCGAGATGAAAATACAACCAAAGTATCAACTCGAGCTAAAGAATATGGTAGACATATACAAGCTGCAACAATGAATGGGAGGACAATCTTCATCCCATGCTTAGATAATTTCTTACAACAGATTCTAAATTTGTCCCCTTTGGTTTATTTTGGGTACGTTTGTTGAAAACGATTAAATTTGTTACAGGATTTGCTAATTTTGTATTTTCTTATGAAGCTATAAATCCCCTCATTTTGTTATGAGAAGGGGTTCTGAATTTTTTAAAGAAAACTCAAGAGTACACTATTTTAACTTCAGTTTTTCTTAATATTATAGTTGAACCATCACCATTTTTCTCATGAGCAGAGGAATAATATATCAGTTACTATTATCTCTGTATTATTCTTTTGTTTAAGAGTTGAATGGAAATTTGATATTGTCCATTATATATGTGCTATATAAATCGTGTATCATCACTATTGATATGTTGGATTGGAATCATAAATTGTATGTATTAACAATGAGATCTCATATACGTGATGAATTTATAATCTAATTTAATTAACTATTTAATTAGATTAGTTATCTCTTTTTGTTTTAACTTCATAATTATACAATAATCTACATTGTCATGTTAATTACGAAATATATATAATCAGATATACAAACAATTTTCTTGGGATATATATTAAGTCATTAATCTTTATTTGCAATTTTAGTTATATCAGATATTTATATTTTTATTCAATTAATTGCTTGTAATTTCATATAAAGCGAAATTGGTCCCATCATTAGGGAAATTTTCAGGTCTAAATGGTCCTCCTAAGAAAAATGTACAACCAAGATAAAATTGATAAGAACCAATAGGATTCAATATGATGACATGAACCATGGGGGATGATTCACCATTTTTGGAGTAAAAAAGTAAAAAGATTAAAAACTAATAAAATAATAAACCTACTTTTTCAACTCGTATTTTCAACTTATCTCCCTAAGGTTTTACTCAAATTTTGAGAGGGAGTTCTCGTTGGATGTAAAATTCAATTCCTCATCAAACGAGTACCCATGTTGCATACTTTTGATGGACTTGTTACATGCAAAATGAGAAATACATGAAAAAACGTGATTTCAATCATTTTTTTCATGTATTTCTCATTTTTCATGTAGCAAGGCCGATCGAAAGTATGCAACGTGGGTACTCCTTGGACGAGGAATCAAATGTTTCATCCAACGAGTATTGTCGCTTGAAATTTGAATAAACCCATAGGGAGATAAGTTGAAAATATGAGTTGAAAAAATAGTTTTTTCTTTTTTCGCTCTAAACTTTGATGATGTAATGTAATCTTATTATATTATTTCCACTATTATTTTATAATTTCTTTAGGAGGCCCATTTTATACCTAAAATCTCCCCTAATTAATTCTAGTCGGAGCCATCATCCCAAATGGAAAAGGATATTTTCTAAGGTCCTGACTAGGTGGTTTCCCCCAATGGTTATGCTGATATTTCACGGAATAAATATGGTGTTAAAGTTGATCTTCAATTGGTTGTGTTCATTAAGGCCTTGCACCATGCCTACTCACACTACTTGGAATCTCTGCAAGCTAGTGGATAAATGAAAGATAGAGATTTTGAAAAACTTGTAGGAAAAATTGTTGAAAGAGAAAAGGCATTTGGAAATAAAGATCCACTCTTTAGGACCAATGTTTAGATTTTGTGCCTTGCATAAAAGGAACAAAAGTATCGAGGCACTGTCAGAAATAACAAGAGTAAAAAAGGTCATGGAAAAATAAATTTTAGAGGCAAGGGGGGTAACAATAATCAAGATGATAGGCAACAAGGTCAAAAGTAACAATGTAATAATTTTCAAAATTTCAAAAACTATAAAATGTTATAGGTGTGGAAAAATTGGTCATACTGCTATTAATTGCGTAACTCCTTGAGAGAAGGTCACTAAAAGGAGAGAACAATTTAATGAAATAAAGAAAAAAATCTAGATAAAGGAAAACCATCTGAGTCTACTCACTACATTATTTCTCATTGTTATTTCAACATTAATGATGCTTTTAGCACTACATTTTCTTCATGGAAAGAGAGTTGGATTCTAGACACAGGTGCCACTTGTCATATGAACTTTAGGAGAGATTTATTTGAAAAAAATAATGATCACATTGATGGAGTAGTTTACTTTGCTGATAAATCTCAAATTAAACCTTTAGGGATCAGATCTATTTGATTCAATATGTGATGACTTGCAGATTATATTCTACATTATATTCTTTTTATTCCACAATTTCAAAGGATTTATTGTCTTTTATATAGATCAAACAATAGGGGAATTTGATACATGTATTTAATGCTATAATAGATATTCAAAGAGAATCTACTAATGAAACTATTGTGACTGGTGTGGAAGAAGACAAACTCTAAAAATTGAAAGGTACATCATTCATTGCATTGAATACTACTCATTTGATTCAACAAAATGATGCTATGTCTTCTAATTTATTATGACATGGTCAGTTTGATCATATCAGTTATGAAAATATAAGAGTCATGAGACAACAAGAATTTAAGGGCTTCCAATAATTCCAAGAAAGATTACTCCATGTAATTCTTGTATTTTGGGGAAGTACAGAAAACAATATTTTCAAAGTTCTACTTCTAGAGATTCAAGAAAATTAGGTCTCATACATTCAAATTGATGTAGACCTATGTCGGTTACAACTACCAAGGGTAATAAATATATGCTGACATTTCTGATGATTATTCGAGGATGTGTTGGGAGAAGCAATGTTAGATCAATGATGTTATCTCTTGAAAGAAAAATCACAATTTTTTTTATGTGTTTAAAAAGTTTCATCTCTTGATTACAATTGAGGATCAACTTAATGTACATACTATAAGAATCAATAATGGTGGCCAATATGCTTCACATGATTTTGAAAACTATTTTCAATAGAATGACATCAAACACTAAACAAAAATTCATTATAATCCACAACAAAATGGTGTTGTAGAATAAATGAATAAAACATTGATTTATATGGTTAGATCAATGATGTTTTTTTAGAATTTAAAGTTGATTTTTTTGGGAGAGGCATTACTTTGTGTAGCTTATATCACAAAATGTTGTTCTTCTTCTGTCAGCAACAATAAAAGTCCATACGAAATGTGGTGTAATTGTATTCCTATTTTTCAACATTTTAGAGTTTTTTGTTCTCAATGTTATGCTTTGGTTCCTACGCAACAAAGAAACAATTTGAGTTCAAGAAGCAAAAAATGTATATTTTTAGCATATCCCAATACTTCCAAGGCATACAAGTTATATGATGAAGAAAATAAGAAGTTTATTTTATCAAGAGATGTAGTTTTTCTTGAATTAGATAAGTATACAGGATAGACAACTCAATCATTTAGAAAACTTTGTGTCCAAGAAATTTTATCATGAATCTGATAATAATCTTCCATATCTTGAAGGAGGGATTCCCATTCTAGAGAAGTTTGTGGATTTTCCTTCAATAAATTTTCCTCTCAATGATGATGATTGTTCTATTGAAGAAAATTTGGATGATAGAAGTGTTTCTCTGTTGATAGTGAGCCTACTTGTTTTGAAGAATTTGTTAGTTGTAATGAATGAATAAATGCAATGCAATGGGAATATGATGCACTCATTAAAATGGTACTTGGAGTTTGGTAGATCCTCCTAATGGCATCAAACCCATTTTTTGTAAATGGATTTATAAAACTAAATATAAAGCTGATGATTCACTTGATAAGAACAAAGAAAGGCTTGTAGCAAAGGGATATGTAGAAAAATAGGGTGTTGATTATACAAACATTCGCTCCTATAACTAAATGGGGCACTATTAGAACCTTGTTTTCTATTGAAACACAAAAGGGATGGCAAATTCATCATATGGATGTAGAAACTACATTCCTAAAGGGATATTTGAAAGAAGATGTTTACATGTTTCAACCAGAGGTTTTCTTGAATAAAACCTAAGAAAAAAAGTATGCAAATGGATGAAGTCCTTGTATGGCTTGAAGCAAACACCATGTGCATGGTATGAAAAACTAACTGTGCATCTTCTTAAGTTGAATTATAAGCATTTTGAAGTAGATGATTCAACTTTTTTTGTTCAGAAAGTTGGCTTAATTATATATCTCGTTGTCTATGATGATGATTTGATGATTACGAGGAACAATGATGACTATATATCCTCTGTTAAGAAGGAACTGCAAAAGGTTTTTGATATGATAGATTTGGGTTTACTTCATTATTATCTAGGGATTGAAGTTGATAAAAAACATTAAGATATTTTTATCTCTCAAAGGAAATATGTTGGCAAATTATTGAATAGATATGGAGTGATGGATTGTAATCTGGTTTCTACTCTAATGGAACAAAATGTGAAACTTATTTCAAATGAGGAAATCTATTGCAATATCAAACAAAGTACATGCAACTTGTTGGAAGTTTTATTTATCTCTCTACTACTTGCTCTCACATAACTTCTTTTGTAGGTATACTTTCCAGATTTATGCATCAATCTTGTGAAGGAAATTAGGTAGCAACAAAATGATTGTTCGAATATATAAAAGGGACTCAAACATATGGTATCAAATATTCCAAAGTTTCATACTTCCATCTTACTAGTTATTCAGATTAATATTTTGATGGTGATAAGGAGCATGGATTCTCTACTTCTTTTTACTTGATGAATCTTGGATCAACACCTATTAGTTAGAGACCATGAAAGAAATATGTTTGTGTTGATTTTACCACCAAAGTCGAACATGTTGTAGCAACTCAAGTTACAAAAGAAATAATTAACTACGTAAAATACTAGAATATTGTTAGGAGAAACAAAAAACTTCAACTCCTCTATTCATTGACAACTCTTATGCAATTCAATTGGTTAGGAATCTAAGTTTTAAGATTGAATGAAGCATATCAACATCAAATATCATTTGATTTGACATCATGTTGAGGCAAAAGCAACTCATCTGAAACATTGTATTACTTCAAAATAGATTCCAGATATTTTTACCAAAGCATTAGGACATGAAAAGTTTGAGATATTTAGATCTTTACTTGTCGTGTCAGATGTCCCTTCAGATTAAGCGAGGAAATGTTAACCTATACTTCGTGATTTTGTATATTATTTAAATTATAATATAGTTAGGACATTGTTAGATCATTCTCACATTTCTAATTATGGAGAAGTTATTCATACATAAATGTATCCCTCTTTTTCATATTGTATAAATATTTATTTTTTGATGAATAATAATATGTAGAATTCATTAGTTTGATTACGGAGATTTCTTGGCTTTAAGAAGAGTTTTTTTGGTAGAAATCACATAGGAGAACAGTTTGTCGACACATTTCAAACTAGCTAGTGTGGTTCATCATCAGGACTAGATGAAGATGTAGATAATGGCACATGCTTAAATAGAGAGTGATGTAGAGACCAAAAGATCCTATAACAACTATTTTATGAAAAATAATATTTTAATAATAATTATTAAGATTAAATAATATTCCTATAACGGATAATATAATGGCTAGTTTAAGAATAATAATATCATAATTTATAATAATTATTAATATCAAAAAATAATAATTAACAAAAAATTGAAAGACATAAACATTAATAAGAAACAAAATCCATCAAAGTCAAATAGAGACAATATTGTGGTCCTAGGATAAAATATTTATATTACGAATTTTTAATCCCAAAATATATTTGTAAGTAGAGTATAGTCTCTCACAATTTTTCTATTATAAATTGTGGTAGACCTCTGCAACATACTGCATTATTGGATTTGTTTTTGTAGTCTTCGAAGGGTTCAAAAATTCTTGATGTGTGGCATGTTTTTCCTTGTGGCTTTTTGGATCTAAAAATCTATTGGTTGAATGCTTGAATCCACTAATAGAGAGTGTAGGTTTTAACCCCGTACAAAAATTACCTGCATACGAATTCTTAAACAAAGAAAATAAACAATGCGAGAGCATAACCCATAAAACACATATGCACAAAGATTTTTCCCTGGATCCCAAAACCGGGACTACCAGCTTGATTTTTCATTATGTTCCTTTCAATGTTACAATACATATTTATACATGCCAAAGCATCCAATACCATGGACCGAAAACCATCGCGTCCAATACCATGGGCCGAAAACCATCGCGTCCAAAAAACATGTGCGAAAATCATGCACAAAACCATAGGTGGGTCCGCCCAACCTAACATATGGTCCAAAACCAAAATTTTTCGGGGCGCTGCCCCGGACCCCATAAAGTGGGGTTACGAGTGCCCTTCAAACCCCCTATTAACTACGTGGAAAGAATATAACACAACCCAACAATCTTCCACTTGTTGTTGTCTTTCCACAGGGGGCCACAGGGGAGCTTAGTCATTTTTTCAGCCCTGAGATTCCCATTGCTTCTCTACACCAAGAGAACTTCTCAGAGCTCACAGATTTTGTCAATGCATCTGCAGTATTCTTCAAAGTGTCCACCTTTACCAGCAACACCTTTCTGTCTTCTATCATATCCCTCACAAAGTGATACTGAACATCAATGTGCTTTGTCTTTGAATGATAAGCAGGGTTCTTTGCCAAGAAAATTGCACTTTGGCTGTCACAGTCTATTCTTATAGCTCCCTGTACTAACCCCATACTTGAACACAATCTCTGCAACCAAATTGCTTCCTTGCTTGCATGAGTGGCTGCTATGTATTCTGCCTCTGTAGTTGATAGTGCCACTACAGATTATTTCTTACTCATCCAACTGACTGCACCTCCAAATAGGTTAAACACATACCCACTTGTATATCTTCTCTGATCTAGATCTCCAACCCAGTCTGCATCAACAAAGCCATGAATATCCAACACTCTGTCCAATCCTGGTCTTCCTTGGTAGCACAAACCATAATCACTAGTGCCACACAAATACCTGAAAACCCGCTTCACTGCTGTCCAGTGCTCCTTCCCAGGTTTTGACATAAAGCTGCTCAATACTCCCACTGCATGTGCAATGTCTGGTCTAGTATAGACCATTGCATACATCAGGCTACCCACTGCACTTGCATATGGAACACGGGACATGTCCTCTTCCTCTTCTTGTGTCTTGGGACACTCTTCAGCAGATAACCTCACACCTACAGGAATAGGAACCTTCACCGGTTTACTATCCTGCATATTAAACCTCTGGAGTATTGTCTCGACATACTTCCTCTGGTTTAACCAGAGCATCCTCTTTGACCGATCTCTTTTAATTTCCATGCGCAAAATATAGTTTGCAGCACCAAGATCTTTCATGTCGAATTTGGAGGACAATTGGGTCTTCAAATCCTGGATAATTTCTTTGTCATTTCCAACCAGCAACATATCATCCACATACAAGACCAGATAAATAATACAGTCACCAATTAATTTAAAATACACACAATGATCTGCTTTGCTTCTGGTGAAGCCAAGTCCCCGTATAAGTGTATCAAATTTCTGATACCACATCCTTGGTGACTGTTTTAGCCCATACAGAG
The DNA here is from genome assembly GCA_031772625.1 of Pinus tabuliformis. Lineage (NCBI taxonomy): Eukaryota > Viridiplantae > Streptophyta > Pinopsida > Pinales > Pinaceae > Pinus > Pinus tabuliformis. The sequence continues at coordinate 342,364,242 of CM062814.1, forward strand.
ACTTCTTTAACTTGCATACCAGTTCTTTCCTACCCTTCACCGCAAAGCCTTCAGGTTTCTTCATGTAGATTTCCTCTTCCAAATCCCTGTGAAGAAATGTTGTCTTCACATCCATCTGTTCTACCTCAAAATCTAAAGCAGCAGCAATAGATAAAAGTAATCTAATAGAAGTTACCTTGGCAACAGGAGAAAAAATATCACCAAAATCAATTCCCGGCACCTGGGAATAACCTTTTGCTACCAACCGAGCTTTGTATTTCTCCACCTTTCCTTCTGCATTTGTCTTCTTATTGAACACCCATTTGCTGCCAATGGGTTTCCTTCCAGCCGGCAACTCCACCAGATCCCAAGCCTCATTTTTGTGCAAAGATGCCATTTCATCGACCATGGCCTCTTTCCAGAGTTTTCCATCCTCTGAATCCACTGCTTCCTTCACAGTTCTGGGATCATTATCAGTAACAGACAAAGCAAAATTTGAACTGAAAGTAGATGGACTATACCTTTCTGGCTGCCTTCTTTCTCGAACTGATCTTCTCACAGCCGGAGTTTGTGGCTCTTAATCTTCTGATTCCTCCTCTGCTGCAGAGTCTGATTATTCCTCCTTTGGCTCAAACTCTATCTTCTCAGGTTCCTTTGGTTGGACTTCATGTTGAATAACATCTTTTACCTCTCTGAACAACACATCTCGGCTATACACAACCTTCCGTGTGACTGGGTTCCAAAGCTTATAACCCTTTAAACCATCCTTATATCCAATAAAGATGCACTTTTCAGATTTACTATCCAACTTGGTTCATTTCTCCTTTGGAACATGTACATATGCATCACATCCAAATACCCTTAGATGTGAAAGAGAGGGTTTCTTACTAGTCCATACTTCTTTTGGAGTCTTATCCTCCAACGTTGATGAAGGTGATATGTTGATCAGGTAACATGTAGTATCCACCGCCTCTGCCCAGAATTCCTGTCCTAACCCGACACCACTGAGCATGCTTCTTGCCCTTTCCATCAACGTCTTGTTCATTCTTTCTGTGACTCCATTTTGCTGAGGTGTATATGGAGTAGTATTCTGCCGTGCTATACCACACTTCTTACAAAATTCTTCAATTTCTTTGCTACAAAATTCTCCACCATTATCTGTCCTCAGCACCTTTATCTTCTTCTCTGTCTGATTTTCCACCAGAGCCTTAAATTCTTTAAACCTGTCAAAGACTTCAAATTTCTTCTTAAGAAAATATATCCATGTATTCCTTGAGAAGTCATCTATGAATGATACATAGTACACAGACTTACCCAGTGATGGAACCTTCACAGGTCCAAACACATCACTGTGCACAAGCTCTAATATCTATTTCGTCCTCTTACCACCAGAGGGGAAACTCACCCGATTCTGCTTCCCATATACACAATTTTCACAGAAATCAAAATCCAGAGAGCTATTATTCATACCTTCTACCATACCTTTACCATGAAGTATTCGAAGGCCCTTCTCTCCAATATGTCCAAGCGTTTTATGCCACAACATGGTCTTCTCTCCAGAGACCACTAGATTCTCTACTCCATTTTCAGGAACCATAGAACTATTGCACCCATCAACAAAAGTGCTACCTTGCAGCTTGTACAAGGTTCCAATCCGAACTCCCCGCATTAATATCAGTGCTCCTCGAACCATCTTGTAGGTATCTTTCTTGAACACCGTCTTTACACCTGCATCATCCAACTTACTTACAGGAATCAGATTTCTGGCCAATGCAGGAATATGTAGAACACCCGGAAGTGTTCTAACCCTTCCACCTTGTAACTTCAACTTTACTTTTCCCCGACCAATGATTCTAGCCTTCCTATCATCTCCTAAGAAGACATCACCACCATCATATTTCTCATACTCGTAGAACCACTCTCTATGGGGAGTGAAGTGAAAGGATGCACTTGAGTCAATCAACCATGCCTCATAATCTACATGTGTACTTGAAGAAGCCAAGTATACATCCCCACCTTCATCTGAGGTGGTTTTCGCCTCTACAGAAGGAGCATCATCAGATCCCTTTCCTTTATCAGGAGCTTTAGATTTACAATCCCTTCTGAATTGCCCTTCCTTTCCGCATTTCCAGCACACCACCTTTGTAGGTTTTCCTGGAGATTTAGATCTCCCTCTAGATTTAGATCTCCCACTCGATGACTTATTTTTGTTTCTGTTCTAGGACCGTCCTCGTACAGACAAGGCATCACCATTATGTTTGTCCATATTTTTCCGTCTCATCTCCTCCGTCAGCAAGGCTGAGACTATTTCATCAAACTGCAAAGCAGTTGCATTGCTACCTATTGCAATAAGCAGACTATCCCACGAATCTGGTAGAGAACACAACAAACTGATGCACTTATCTTCATCTGAAATTTTAATATCAATAGATAATAACTAACTTACCACAGTATTAAATGCATTCAGATGCTCTGTCACCGAGTCTCCATCTTTCATCCTCAGGTTATACAGCTTTTTCCGCAGGAACAGTTTATTCACCAGAGACTTAGATTTGTACAAAGTCCCTAACTTGACCCACAAAGCCTTTGTCGTAGCTTCCCCTGATACATTCAGCAATACTGAATCCAAGACACACAATCGTATTGTGCTCTTTACCTTCCGATCCAACTTCTTCCATTCTTCATCGATCACTCCAGATGGTTTAGTACCCGGATCTACCGCGATCCATTGATCTTTATCCACCAACAGATCCTCCATCTTGAGTTTCCACAACTCAAAATTCTGACCATTGAACTTCTCAATCTCTATCTTTCCACTGCTCGCCATCTTCTTTCACCACCAGAATCGATCTCGCAGATCTCCTACTGAACAGGGTGTACCACAGGCCTGAGCGAAACCCCTCAGCAACAAAGGCGTCCCCTTGAAGCCAAAACAACTCTGATACCAAATGTAGGTTTTAACCCTGTACAGAAATTACCTGCATACAAATTCTTAAACAAAGAAAATAAACAATGCGAGAGCATAACCCATAAAACACATATGCATAGAGATTTTTCCCTGGATCCCAAAACCGGGACTACCAGCTTGATTTTTCATTATGTTCCTTTCAATGTTACAATACATATTTATACATGCCGAAGCATCCAATACCATGGACCGAAAACCATCGCGTCCAAAAAACATGTGCGAAAATCATGCACAAAACCATAGGTGGGTCCGTCCAACCTAACATATGGTCCAAAACCAAAATTTTCTGGGGCGCTGCCCTAGACCCCATAAAGTGGGGTTACGGGTGCCCTTCAAACCCCCTATTAACTACGTGGAAAGAATATAACACAACCCAACAGAGAGCATAGGTTTGAGGTTAGAGGTTGTCAAATTTGGTGGTGGATTAAAGCAAAGGCTTCTCTCTATTTTATCTTCATCAACTAGGTTTATTCTTGAAATTTGGGACAATGAAACTTCTAGGAGTATGATTGCAATCAAGGCGGTGCACTAGAAGTCACTCCTATGTCACATATGCCACAGGTATGCGTCTGGAATGTTTTTGGAAGAATAAAATTCTATGTGACTTACCTCCTCCCACTATAAGGTTGTACTTTGAGTGTTCTCTCAAAGCTACTCTAGTTTTTCCTTGTTGAGTTTTGGGGGATGTGGATTTTGGAATTTCAAATATTTATAGACTAGAAAGTCATTGTTAGCTGGATGGAAGCATGCATTTTTTACTACGGTTTTGAGTAGAGAAACGTTTCTATCAACCCTTTTCCTTAGTATAGTTTGGATAATATCCACGTGACTAACTATTGAGTTAATATAGTACTAGTAATATCCCCAAATTCTTGGAGATGGCATTGAAAAATATAAAGTGGGAAAGGTGGCTTGAATAATAAAGAAATACTTGGTGACCAACAACGACACTAAACTTTAGGAACCCTAAAAAAACATTTTCATTTTTTTAAAGGTTTGATTACATGGTTATATAATCAAAACTCGAAAGAAAACCTTTTTTATAAACACATTTTCGAAATCTGTTCTCCTTAAAAGGGATTTTGGAAAAGTTAAAAAAATGGTGATATTAATTCTTAAAAAAATTATTAAGGTGTTAAGGAATTTTATAAAATATGAAATACTATGAAAATTATGCACATTTGAAAATGACCATATGTCCATTTTCTTGACATTGCAATGGATTGGTGTCCTTATGGTTAGTGGTTATGAAGGACCTGCTTGGTGGCTAGTCATGCAAATCTAGGTGGATTAGTTATAAATTTTTAGTGATTGGAAGTGTAAAGTTGTTTTTTTGTCATTATCAACCTTAATTTTTAGAATTATGTTTATATGACCAATGAAAGCACATTTGACCAATTATCTAGATTGGTAAAATATTTGACGCATTTCATGAGAAAAAGGAAGTTGAGCAAGTTCACAAGAAGGTTTTTCATTTGCATTCTATTGCTGATGCCTTTCAAAAAATATATACCACACTTAAGAATCCCTTCTAGAGCATTATCATTGATAAAATCAAGAATTCCTACAATTTGCTGTCAACCATGGGCAAGTATTTCCAAAATATTGTCCTCCTTTATTATTTGAAGGATGAAGATGAATCCTTGTGTGACTCAAAAAATGAAATTTTGATGAAGAAAATTAACATGTTGGAGGAGAAAAATAGTAAATTATTTATGAAGGTTTTCTATTTAAAATCCTCAATGGAAATGCTTCATGTAGAAGTAGGCCCTCCTCAAATAAAGAATAATAGATTATTGGATTAATATCAAACTATGAAACAAGTGAATGATGCCTTGTCACATAAGTTGATTGAGAAGGATGAGATCATTCATGATTGGAAAGAGTGCAAGAAATAACCTTAATTTGAGGTCACTCACCTTTAGAATGCTTAGAAGAAAAATGTTATTATTGATCTATCAGTCTCACCCATTGATGTTGAAAATGGTTCTTTTGTTTCACGTAAGTTTGAAATATACATTATCGGTATTGGTTCCTTATTGCTAAGAAGAATGGGTTATACCGGAGGACTTAGGACTAATTTAGAGGGAATTGATGTTCCTATTAATCCTCTAGTGTACAAAACAAGAGAAGGTCTTGGATATGATCTTTCTACGTTGTCCATCCTCCCCCCTGAGTACATGCAGAGTCTGCAAAGAAATTTTTCAAAAGAATAACATGACTCTATAACTCAACTAAGTGAGTATGAATTCCCTAATACCAATGACACATACATACATCAATCACCCAACCAAGTGGGGATACACAAAATTTGACTCATCCACCCAACCATGTGGGGATATACCAAATGTTTATATATGACTGAAATAGAAATTATTACATCATACTTCCCTTTTATAGTGGGGTTACAAATTAGGTCTTTTCCTGACCTTTACATCAAATGATATACATGAAATTTATAACACAGACCAACAATCTAACCAAGACCATGATAGTCACTAGCAACTATCATACACCATTAGCATCTATTAGCAACATCAAGATCAACAACCTGTATATGTCCATTATCAAAAGAGTCATTTGAATCAAAGAAACTATGTGAATAAAGAAATATAAGTATCATCATGTACCAATGTCTTCTATTATAATACCAAAAATGCATTATTAGAAGCATATGCTCCCCCTGAACCTGTGCCATTTGTTCACTGTCAGATCTGATCATTGCATTTTTCAGTAAGAATCTTTAGGGGATCATCATCAACCAGTTATTCATCAAATTATCAACAGATTATGAGGGTCAAAAACACTTCCACATATCATCAACAAACTGTAATCATTATCAAACAGAATAGATAATTGATAATTGACTGAACCATATTAGACAACTTTTCCTGAGTTTGTCCCACTATTTTTTCCTCAAAACACCATTTAAGCCATTGTGCAGCTTCTAACTCACTTATATACGTGACTTGTCTTCATGATAACTACGCATGAGAATTGGAATACTAAATTTTTACACTTTCATCTCCCCTTTAGTATGTTATGTCTATAAATTGAGCTATGCCACATCTTTCTGACAACAATTCCTTATTCTTCAATACCTTGGATTGTATCATGATGTTTACTCCTTTTGATATGGTGGCCGTAATTTTCTCATGTATTCCATTGCTCTATGTCCAAACTTGTTACATGTATATCATCTTACATTTTTCATATTCCTTCTATCGCAATCAATAGCCTTGTGACCAAACATATTGGAAGTAAAATAATATCCGTTAAAGTACCCGGAAACTGATGATATTTCTATGTGATAGTCTTGAACCATTCTACTTCTGCATCTGGTTGCACCATGTCCAAAATTATGACATATAAAACATTCAACATCATTTTTCATAGAAAGGAAACAATTATCCCTTCCATAGTTAGGTGGAAATGTTTTTCTTTCAAGTCCTTGTTTCCTTGGTTGTTGATGGGGTTGACCTCTTATATCCTTATTAAGCATTTCAGATTTTGCATTGGAGTTCCTTACCTCATCTTGCAAGCTAGATTCACCTTCGTGAAAACCAAGACTAGTCTTTATAATAGGCGAACGCTGAACTTTGATGATTTCATCTAACGTTTTCGATGCTTTAGAAAATCTAAGATTCAAAGTCTTTGTCTTCTTCTCAAGTTCTTTTCTTAGACTTACTACTTCACATTCTAACACTTCGTTGTGTTTGTCCTTTTCAGTGAGTTGATGTGTCACTGTGTCTATGACTGTATCCTTTTTTGCCAAACTCCTTTTGATTTGACTGATTTCTTTAAGGAAATCTTCCTTTTCTAAGGCATCATTTTCATACGCCATGAGTAGTTTAATTTCTTGATCATTTTCATCACTATTAGACAATCCATCATTATCGTAATGAGTATAATAACTTCTATTACCTTCTACAGACATCTTTCCTTTGACATGAGGGCATTTAGTAGCATAATTACCAAGTCTACCACAAGCAAAGCATTTGAATGGTAGCTTACCTCTGAATCTTATCAAACCCCGTTGAAGCTTCTTGACAAAATTTACCTCACCTTCTTTTTTTGAAATGTGTCCTAATTCATTGTGATCTTGCTTTTCTTTTCCCTTTCGTGATCCTTTAAAAGCGACTTCTCTCATATTCGATGGACCTCCTTTTCTCATTTCAAAGGTAGTTAGGATTTCATGGTGTTGAGTCATAGTAATAGTATGAAGATCCTATTTTTCTTCTATGGCAGACACTTTTGACTCAAATTTAGATGATAAAGATCTCATAATTTTCTCAACTTATGTATCTTCCTTTATCTCTTCACCCAGATTTATCATATGATTTACAATCCCATCTACTCACAAGAAATAACTAGAAATACTTTCATCACTATGCATCTTGAGAGTTTCATACTGGATTATGAGAGTTTGTAGTTTAGCACGTTTTACCTAGGAGTCACCTTCATAGCTCTGAATTACTCTGTCTCATATTTCCTTGGCTGTGTTGAGCTAAATGAATTTGAAAATTTATGATTCTGATATACTTCCCAATAAGGTGTTGACAACGTTGACATTGATTTCATATGTTTTGCTTTCTCTTGGATCCGTGGGGACTGTTGTTGGATATTGATATCCTCTTTCCACAATTGCCCAAATATCAACTCCAAGTGACTGAAGATAAGCTCTAGTTCATGTTTTCCAATATACCAAGTTGTCCACATTGAAGATTGGTGGCTTGATAGATCCCATGCTTTCGTCATTGTTCATTTTGAAAGATCTCCCTTCAAGCGATCAAGCTTATTCTGAAGGACCTGCTCTGATACCAATTATTGGAAACAATACTGGGGAGGGGTGGCGAATCAATATTATTCAAATCAATAACTTTCATTTCATACTCAAATTTATATATGCTACTTCAATGAAGGTAACTCGCCTGTACACACAACTATCTTTAAAGAAACCAACATATATCTAGCAAACTTATGATTTAGTTAATTCATAATATGTTGATCTCTAATAAATGCATCACTAATTCATTAACCATATTAATAGTAACCATGTGCAATAACAACAGAATAAACCATCACACATAAGCAACACACATGAACACCAAGATTTAAGGTGGAAACCCAATGCGGGACAAAATCCACCTGTTGCTGTCTTCTTGTAATATAAGAAAACCCTTTTTACAATCTTGTACTAGTGCAGACTCATACCAGTACATAAACACCCACGTGCAGAAGGCTATAACCTTCTTCATTCTCCAACTTCTACTGGACGGGAGCTACAACCCCCTAGCTCTTGTACTAGCAAATCCATTTACTAGTACGTAGGCGTCGGCCTATAGAAGGCTCCAACCTTCACTTAGTTTCTAGCTACTACTGGAAGGGAGCTCCAACCCCTTGGCTCTTGTACTGGCCAATATTTTGACCAGTACATAGGTGTCGGCCTATAGAAGGATATGACCTTCTATCTTCCTCCAGGGACCATGTTTCATAAATTTTCAGATTGGATACTCCTGGAACACAACAATACAATATGAAGGTCGTGTTTCATCCAATTTCCATACCGAACCCATCAACAACACTGAAGCTCAAAATCAATCATCACCGCAATACAACCAATCACTGAAAACCCATCATCACTCAAGCAAATCACAGTCAATCAATCCGAACAATCAAAACACTATCACCAGAATATAGTCACCAGAACATAGAGGAGAACCCAGAACTCTACATTAACAACTATAACCAACTGCAACTTCAAACATCATATTTCATAATTTATACGCTACTTCGATGTGCCGAACCAGCGTGTATACATGCTTTTACCAAATCGAACCAGCGTATAGATATGAAAATACTAACTTAAAGCTTCACATCTATTGGAAACTTCAGCCATATCCAGATCATAACATTTACAGAATAAAACATGCCTAAGAAATTCGATCTAGCCCAATCAACATTAGATCATTCAATGATAATTCATTTCAGTTCTTATGATCCCAATCTAACATTATATCCAAGGTACACAAAATATTTTAGATCATCTCATCATCATAGCCCCTATAACATAACATATACTTCACATAGAAGTATCCCTCAGAAACCCATTCACCTACACACCCTGGCCTAATGATCTTCTCCTCCTTATATAGTTTTAGGCCTTTCTCAATACCTCAGACCAAAACCACTTAGGAACCGTGGTATTCTTGGATAGGATCAAATAGTCATTACCCCACTCAATATTGTGGGCTAATACCATTGTATTGACCCCTGGTATTATTTTCTCTTGAATTTCCTCATTCTTCCAACTTGTATGCGCTTTTCCTCTTGTGAGAGTGCATGTATACGTATACATTATTTTTGTTTTGTGGCCCTGTGTGTACACTCTACTTAGACAAAATGAACTAGTGTATACTTCTTAAACCACTCTCTTTCTTCAATCTCTGTAATCCTTTGCTATTAACCTGTTGCACTGTGAACTTTCATCTACGTGAGTTTCCATCAAGGACAATACCTGTATCATAATTCCAACAACCTCTTTTATCTTTGTTGACACTAGAGAGTTTTGATTTTTTATCCAAGGAATTTAGACTAAGGATCTAAAAGAAAATGGTTTTATTGATTGAGATAAAGAGATCAATGAGATGGCTACTAATTCCATTCTACATGAAAATGTTGCTACACCCAGATTTTGATATTACAAAACCAAGCACTGAGCCATATTAACATGTTCAAAAGTAATATAGGAAATCTCTAAAGTGTTAGCATTCTTGGTCACATAGTAGCTCTGCATTTAGATTATTGTAGAAGAGACATGGAAGGATAAGCCCTAGACTAGTTCCAAACATAAGGATTTATAATGTTTCTATTGGTTGATGGTCATGGAATCATTTAAACATATATTCACATAATTCATGCCATTACGTCTCATGTATTGTGCAGTTAGACAAAGTTTGTCTTGTTAGTTGTTCATTATCGCTACACCCTCAAGTGTGTTTTATTATGGAGAGTTTGAGGATGGCAAATATTTTGGTTGTTATTTTTTATTAAATTACTAATAATTTCTTCTTTGCGATGGTACAATTTTCATAAATATTTATGATTATTGTTGTATCATGTTTGAGATGATTTTTCATACTTACATGCCTCATTGTTCATTTTTCATTGATGATTTTTATTTTACTTCAAGCCTTTGTCTTGGCTCTTTATGAGTGCCAATTTTCACTAAAGCATTTCTGAGATTTTAATATTGTTTTCTAATCTTGTTCTTCTACATCAAAGATCAACTGGCATCATTGAGGTTTCATGTCTCTCATATTCACACTTTTGGAATTTAAGTTTTTTGTTCTTCCTAATTGGAGCAAATCTTCATTCCTTCCATGTAGTGGGTTGTTGTGGGATATATAAATTTAGTTCCATGCTTATCAAAGCACAAAAATATTTCTCTCTTTTAGGGAGGAGTTTTTCTTCTTATATGTTTTTCTCATTTTCTCTGCTTATGAGAGTATGTACTTGGGTATCTTATCAAGCTTCATTTACAGGATCTATTTTTTTTTTATGTTTACTTCCTACAATTCACTTAAGGTGGGTGTCAGAGTTTATCTTTTCCAATGGTTATTTCCTCGTTAAGATAGCTATAGTGAGCTAAAATCTCACATGGGGATTTGTATCTTCCCAGTTGTCTTAATTATATTTAACTAACATTCGGCCTCCACCATCGTTATATAATGTACTTTTACAACTATGAATAATACAATACTCTTACTAAATCTACCTCAAAAGCTAATGGTCATCGCACAAACTTGACGTTTACACTTAGTTTCTCCATGACATTCATATATGCCTAGATAACTAATGGATGATGAACATTAAAATTAGATAGTAAATTTTGTTCTATATCAAAAAAGATAGGGTGACGTGTTGCACCAAATGAGTTGGAATTGAAAAGATGAAAAAATAAAAAAATCAAAGTGCATGGAGATGGATATAATATAAATAGTATAAAAGTGGTACAACAATAAACAAAAACATGGTTGATGGTTGGGAATAAGAAATGGCATAGTAGAAGACTTAAGTGTTTCATATGTTTACTAAGTAAAACCAACATGAAGAGCCATATATATCCAAATTAGCTTAAATAAATTTGGTCTTTGTAGAATATATGGTTGAAGTAGAGAATATGTTTGAAAATGAAAATACTACTAACATTGCTCTTCTCTATTTTGGTTTTTGGTAGAATATATTAATAATCATTTTTGTTTCATTCTTTGGATTGGTCATAATTTTAGGATTCATGGGGATATGGATATATTTTTATTTTCGTGATATATAGAATAACATGATCTTGTTATTTTTCATTTGACTTCATTTCTTGTAGCCATATATATAAGGAATTCAATGAGGTGGTAGATTCTCTTTCAAAGGCTAGGGCTCAATAGGTTATGGTTCTTTGGAGGATTACTGAGTGTGTTGGTGATATGGTTAGAGAATCTGTTCACCCCTCCTTCAAAAATGGAAGTATTTCCATCCTTTTTTCCTCCACACTTATGATGGGTTCGATTTTACATGCTTTTCTTATAACAATTGCTTAATAATCAATACCCCTTTGGTTTTAGTTTGTCTCACTGCTTTGTGGGGCTTATCCTTTACATCAACCCCATATTTCTAAATTCCCCATGTGCATCTATAACATGTACCTTTCCTTCTATATAATGGAAGTTATGACTTTGTTTTAGGAAAATAAATATGATCTTGTTATTTATAAATTGTTTATTTGTTCATTTCTCTAAGCTGAATTCCAAATATGAGGGACATTGATGTCTCCCTCCATGCAAATTAGTTCATTTTCATATATTTTTAGAGCATATATTTCCTTCCATAGTTTTCTCCATAGATTTATTGGATTCTTTAGCCATCTCCATCAAGTTTTCTCTCCTGTGGCTTAACTAAGGATTTATAGGCTCCTCAAGCCTAGTCAACTAATACTTTTAAGTTTACAATTTTTTTCCCAAGCCATTAGGGCCTATTGTTTTCTCATGTTTGGATCCTCCCCAAAGAAAATCATCTTTGAATGTTCCTAATTTTAGGCAAAATGGATTTGGGAGCTACCAAATCTAATATCAGATAGATGGGAAGAGCTTGCAACAATATAAACTTTGAAATGGGAACCATAAAATCAAAACAAGAACTCTAGTCAAAAAACCCCAAAAAACCATGAAAAACAATGATAAAAAGGAAAAGTGTGTACATTGGAATGATGTTTTTTAAGGGTTAATTTTGAGCATATTTAAAAAATGGCAGTAAAACTTATTTCTTTTGTGCAGAAAACAATTGTTTTTTATGAAAAAAACACACTAATGTTTTTGGTAAAATAAATTTTTTCTTTTCCAAGTATTTTTTTCAGCATTTTTTTAGTAATGATGATAAAAATAAAATAATAGGACCCGAAACACATTAAAATTCCATTATTTTTCATCCATTTTGTTAAACATATAATAAGATGACACTAAAATCGCTAAAATTCTAATTTTTCTCAACCATAACATTAAAGATACAAAAAAATGGAAAATTTTCAACTATAGAATTAAAAAACTCTAAGTTTTCAAGAAATTTGAACCATGACATTATGAACAAATTACATGACTGAATTAATCAAAATGTCAATACTTGTAGTTTGAATGAAACATAAATTGTATCTCTAAGTTATTGTTGCATTGTAGATATTCTAAACAATAAAAATAATCATAATTGAAACATATAATCTAACAAACTTAAAAATGACTCATAACTTCATTTAACACCATATGGAAATCAAAATTTTTATTTCAAGATACAATGCAAACATCAGTTATATAAATTGTCTTAGACAATTATTCAAAATCACTCATATTTTCTTGCACACCATCAGAATTCACATCTTCAGATGAATGGATGGATACAGATGAATATGTTCCATATTATTATCTTTCATCAACCAGTGCCCCATCTGAGTCCACATGCATGCCCACCATTTCAGGTTTCAAAATTCTCTTGTATTTATGACTGGTTTCAGTAGAGTCCCATCTCAACTTTGTTGCTTCTGGTAACAACATCTTTAGAATCTCTATCATCTTCAAGCAAATTTTTCCTCTATTTGTTAAATGGAATTCATAAACAAGTATGTCAACATCCTCCAATTCTAAGAGGACTTTTCAGAGGTGATTTATATTTGCACCCTTTATTTTTCTCTTTCCACCAATTTTTTTTATCAACTACCATCTCTGGCTTGTACACACCATTGAGTGGGTGTGTATTGGTGGCATACCAATCTACTTCAACAAATGCCACATCTTCATTTTCTATAATGACTTTTATAACCTTAGCAAACCAGAATGGATAGCCATTGGGATCTCCATCTACTAGCATTGTGATCATGCAACGCACCTTAATATCATGTACTGAACCCCTGTTAAGGTATTCCATGGCTTCACGTTGTGCACAAGATCTTCTGGAACCAAGATGCATTTCTCTTTTCTCTACCTATGAAGAATTAATAATACTTTGGGATTGTTTTTGTTCAATAATGTTTGTTTCCTCACATTCATTTGACACATTTTGTGGCTAAATAAATGTCATTTTCAAAGGTATATCTTGATTTGTTGTTCTTGGAATGATAACACTTCGATTATTGAAAAATAACTCCCACCAAATTGAATCAACAGTATCAAAGTATTGATATGTATATCTAATACATTTTTTAATTTCTTCAAGGAAATCAGTATAATTTATATCTCTATTATGCCTGTGTGCATTATGAACTTCAACAATTGATTGTAATAACAATATATTTGACACAAATATTGGAAGATCCAAAATGAAATTAAAAAATGCCAAACTTGATGATGGTGCCCATTCTGTAGTAGTTGAATACTTATTTCCCCTTCCCATCAATTTTTTTGATACTGAATTGATTTTGGAAGCTAATGTCATTAAGTTGTTCAATGCATTTCTCCTCACCATGTGATCCCAAAATCAACCTTCGCATGTCAACAACTTCTTCCAACACATCAAACATTGGCTCTGACATGTATGATTTCTTAATGCATTCAAATAATGATGGAAAGATCTCAACTTCCTTCCTCCTCAATGTGACTGAAAAACTACTGAACATCTGATCAATATTGTCATGAGTGTTCCCAACAAGAAGGGAACCAGCCTCTACCTTCTGAAAAATTCTCAATTCAACAAACATGTTTAGATATCCAAAAATAATATGAATTTTGTTTTCACGACAAGTGTTGTCCAATTATACATGCAAATCTTCAGGAAGATTACTAGACCAATGAGAAAGCACATCATGATTTATGGTTATTTTCATATTTGCATCATTATGAATATTTGGAGCTATGAAGTATACCCTTGGAAACATTTTCCCATTCAAGACCATATAGCCAACCAAGTGATACTCAATGAAATTTTCCTCTTGTAAATTTTTCGGTGTGTGAACAAAATGTGGTAGAAGTGTTTTCTTCTCATCCATACCATCAATTATCAAACATGAATATTTATTTGGATTATCATAACACTTCTTTCGATTCTTGTACAACTTTTCCCTTTCACTTGTTTGTTGTTACCGATGCTCTTGGAGCCCTTTGAAAATGGAATCTACAAAATATAAAAGAAAGCCATTAATAAATACGTTTTCATAGTTGATGACTATACAATTATAAAAATTAATGTTATGAATGCTTACCTCTTTTTTCCCCATCACATTACCCCTTTTTATTTAAGAGAAGCACATGTACTGCAAATCCCCATCTTGGTCTTCTTAGGAATACAAACATTGATGAATTCTTTCTTCCATATCTTCACAAAATATTTATATGTAATAAATCAACCATGTCTTTCATCAAAATCTCCATATTCTTTGTATAAGTTGTAGATTTCTTGTTGGGTCCCTATAATACTAGTGATTACCCCATTACTATTGTAGTTATACCCCTTATTAATATTGTTGTGACCATATTGCCCCCATATTGTTATTACTTTGCCCCATAGAATCCCGCTATTGTTATTTTTGTGGCTTTATATTATTATTGTTGGGTCGGCTGGATTATATTGTGACTCTTTAGACTCCTATATACAGAAAGGAGGTTTTGTCATTTGAATCATCGAAGAATTGTTCATTTATGTAATGTAAATGAGGTTTCCCCCTCGAAGAGGCTGAATTCTAAGGTGTTGATCTATCTTTTCTATCTTTTCTTGAGTTGGTTTCATAACATTTGGTATCAGAGCTTTGGATTCTAGGGTTTCGCTGCTCCAAACAGGTCATCGTGGAATGTTAGCTATAAATTTTTTTCTGTGATGTTTCAAAAGTTGCAAAAAAAACCCATTTGAGAAGAAATCTCACTGAACCTTGAGTCCGAATTTCAGATCTTTTCAAGCTATATTTGCGGAGATATGATTTGAGTAAGTTGGTCTTTTTGCAGACTCTTGAATTACATTCCAAACAAGTGACCTGGGGAAAATCGTCATAACTTTCTCTTTGGGGATCGGATTTAAATTTAATAAAAGGTATAGAAAGAGGATGGACTCTAGTTTCTTGTATGTATTTTTTAGATCCAAAGGTCGAAAGAGTGACTCATGCCACTTCGTACAAGTTCGCTCTACTCAACTAGTATATAATTAAGTCACTGTGGGAGATTTTGCATAAATCTTCCGTGGAGAATCCAATTTGGATCAGACTTGTGGCATTGGAAATAAGACATAGAGGGCTACGACAGGTCACAAATTAAAAACTAGATGATCGAAAATTACAGAGATACATCAGAGGCAATATCGAGCTCCTACAAACTGAGAAAAGGTGTGTAGATTTTCTTAAATTTTTGCTTAAGACCGGTTTGAAAATTATTTTGAAGGAATTATTATCGGTAATTGATGCCCTAAGGAACGAAAATGCAAACACCTAGTAAGGAACCTGAAAGCTCTAGCATGACTCATGAAGAAGAGGAAGAAATGCTACATGATATAACAAAATTACAAGAACAAGTGCAATAAATGTCATGCTCACAAAAGCTAACAGAAGCTAAGATAAATGGCATGGAATCTAAGATAAAGGGCATGGAAGCTAAGATGGAGGGTTGGAAGATAGATTTGAAGACGGACATGGAAGAATTGAAGATAGATTTGAACACAAACTTGAAGACAGTCATAACAGATATGAAGACAAATTTGACAAATTTTCTACAAGAAATACTTACTAATGGTGAAAAGGTAGTAAAGGAAACTCATGATGCGAACAAAAGAAATGTTAATCATGATATTATAGACTCTAATGTTGGATCGAAGACTCACCATATTCCAAAAATCGATATGAGGAAGTTTGATGGCAAGGATCCCGCCACATGGATATTACAGATGGAGCAGTTCTTCGATCTCAATAATGTGCAAAACACACAAAAGGTACGTATGGAAACTTTATATTTGGAACCAAATCAATTTGTATGGTATCAATGGCTTTGCTCTCATAAACAATTTATCACTTGGGCAATTTTTACAGAAGAATTGATAGCACATTATGAGGATACAAAAAGCAACACTTTTTTTAGCCAATTGATAAGTCTCAAACAAAAGGGTTCAATAATGGAGCACATTGAGGAGTTCCAAAAGTTGAACATAAGGGTAAAAGATATTCTAGAGGAGCATAGGATTGATGTGTTCATAGGGTCTTTAAAGGATAATATCCAACATGATGTTCGCCTTTGGGAACCTGATTCATTAGAGAAGGCGTTCAGGTTAGCAAAAAAATGGAAAGCAAAATTATGGCAACCAGGAAGCATACCACTCACAACTATAAAGAGGGAAGCGTTTTCGCCCCTAGTCTTCCACAACCTATAACGTTGACACCACAACAATTGGAAGAAAAAAGAGCAAAAGGGCTTTGTTACAGTTGTGATACAAATACACTAAAGGTCATAAGTGTGCTAAGAAATTATTCTACATAGATTGTGAAGAGGAAGAAGAAAAGGAGCAAGAAAGGTCAAAAGAAGAGTATATAATCTAGGAACAAAACCTAGATGAAGAACAAATAAATCCGACCATATCTTGTAATGCATTGGCGGGAATTACCACTCCTCAAACCATCAGGATAGAAGGACAAATCAAGAAGAAAAAGGTAATAGTGTTGATTGATTCAGGAAGCACCCACAATTTTATTCATTGTAGGGTAGCAAAAGAATTGAATTTCTTCCTATATCCAGCACCAAAGTGTCAAGTGATGATTGCAAATGGAGGAACAATAAATTGCTCTGGAAAGTTCCATAATATCAAGCTATCTATGGGAGAATATGTATTGACTAGCCCAATGCTTTTCATTCCAATGGGAGGTGCTAATGTTGTACTAGGAGTCCAATGGCTACAATATCTTTCAATTTTCAAGAACTTTTTATCAAATTTTCTACGGAAGGAAAGGAAGTTGAATTAAGGGGTATTGCATGGAAACCAGGAAAGATAATCAGCTCTAATGGTATGACAAAGCTTCTAAAAAAGGAGCAAAGAGGTGTAATTGCACAATTATGTTCGCTAGATGTTTCCACATCGGAATCATCTATTTATCCAAATCTCCAAAAAGTCCTGGACAATCATTCCAAGGTATTTGAGACTCCCAAAGGTCTCCCACCTATGTGTGAGCATGATCATGCTATTCATCTGATTCCGGGAAGTGTTCCTCCAAACATCAGGCCGTACAGATATCCCTATGTCCAAAAGAGTGAAATTGAACGTATGGCTGTAGAAATGCTAGAGGCTGGTATAATTCAACTGAGTCAAAGTTATTTCTCTGCTCTAGTAGTACTGGTGCACAATAAGGATGGATCATGGCGCATGTGTCCGGATTATAGGGAGCTCAACAAGCTCACTATTAAAGATAAGTTCCCCATTCATGTCATGGATGAATTACTGGATGAATTGCATGGATCAATTTACTTCACCAAGTTGGATCTTCGTTCAGGATATCATCAAATTAGAATGAAGATTGAAGACATTCTGAAAACAACATTTAGAACTCATGAGGGTCATTATGAATTTTTGGTCATGTCTTTTGGCCTTACCAATGCACCTTCAACATTTCAAGGTTTGATGAATTCAATTTTAAAACCACTCCTTAGAAAATTTGTGTTAGTATTTTTTGATGATATACTAATCTATAGCAAGTCTTGGAAGGATCATGTTGAACATGTTGACAGGGTGCTACAACTATTGGAGGAGAAACACTTATATGCAAAAGGATCCAAATGTTTCTTTGGAGTCTAGGAGGTGGAATATTTGGGTCATATTGTATCTCATGAAGGAGTTGACGTAGACCCTAGCAAAATTAAAGCCATTAAGGAATGGAAAATCCCCACATCCATAAAGCATCTGCGAGGATTTCTTGGGTTGATAGGGTATTATCGCAAGTTTGTTAAGAATTATGGGAGAATAGCAGCACCGCTAACAACATTATTGAAGAAAGATGCATTTTCATGGACTCTGGAAGCAACAAAGGGCTTTGAACATCTTAAAGAGGCAATGTGCCAAGCACCGGTCTTAGCTACACCAGACTTCACAAAAACCTTTATTTTGGAATGTGATGCTTTAGGAAATGGAATTGGTGTTGTTCTAATGCAAGATGAAAGACCCATTGCTTTTGAAAGTCATCCAATCAATGGAAAGTTCTTAGGCAAAGCTATTTATGAGAAGGAAATGTTGGAAATACTCCATGCACTTAAGAAATGGTGACCCTACCTAATGGGAAGACACTTGAAGGTAAAAACGGATCATGATAGCCTTAAATACTTTTTAGAAAAAAGATTATCCTCTGAAGAGCAACAAAAATGGGTCACAAAGATGTTGGGTTATGACTTTGAAATCATCTACAAAAAAGGGAAGCAAAATGTGGTGGTAGATGCACTCTCAAGAAAGGATGAGGATGTGGAAGCATTGTTGTGCGCCATTTTTATTATCCAACCAGATTGGATAAACGAAGCAAGGGAGGAATGGAAGAATGACGAAGAAGTGTGGGCACTTATTCGAAATCTACAACAAGATTCCAGTACATCTGATACATTTAATTGGAAAAATGATTCGTTATGGTACAAAGATTGCTTATACCTCTGTAAGAATTCCCAGCTAAAACAAAATGTTCTTATGGAATTGCACACTTCTCCCTTAGGAGGGCACTCAGGATTTCTAAAAACTTACCACAGGGTTAAGAAGGAATTTTTTTGGGATGGCCTTAAATCAGATATTTAAAATTTTGTGGTGGAATGTTTGGTTTGCCAACAAAATAAAGTTGAAACAATTAAGATATCGGGTCTATTACAACCTTTATCCATTCCAAGCCAACGTTGGGAGGAGGTTTCAATGGATTTTATCACATGTTTACCCAAGTCCGAGGGAAAGAGTGTCATCATGGTGGTAGTTGACAGACTTACCAAGTATGCACACTTTTGTGCATTATCACATCCATTTAAAGCCAGTACAGTTTCTACTGCATTTATGGAAACACTTCAAAAGCTACATGGAAACCCAAAGATTATTATAAGTGAGAGAGATCCCATTTTCACTGGAAATTTTTGGACATAATTATTTTCTTGTCTTGGTACTCAGTTAGCTCATAGCTCATCTTATCATCCTCAATCTGATGGGCAAACTGAGATAGTAAACAAATGTTTGGAAGGATATCTTCGTTGCTTTGTATCTGATAAACAAACACAATGGGTCATATGGTTTCATCTGGCTGAATGGTGGTATAACACTTCCTTCCATACAGCAACAAAAATGACCCCATTTATGGCACTTTATGGGTATCAACCACCATCCATCACATCATATTTAAGAGAAAATTCTAAAGTTCAGGCAATGGAGCATCACATCGAACATCAACAACAAGTCATCCAACTCTTAAAGGATAACCTCGTGTTGGCACAGAATAGAATGAAACAACAGGCAGATCAACATCGCAGTGAAAGAAGCTTTGATATAGGTGATTGGGTATTCCTACCGCTACAACCATATAAGCAAATGTCCCTCAAGCAAGATAAGAAGGATAATAAATTATCACCAAAGTATTATGGTCCGTACAAGGTGTTGCAAAAGATTGGTACTATGGCATACAAATTGGAGCTTCCTGCAGCTTCTCGATTGCACCCAGTTTTCCATGTTTCATGTTTAAAGAAGGTTATAGGCGAAAAGCTCCCAATTCAAACAATATTTCCAGAACTTGATGAGGAAGGAAAAATTATATTGGAACCGGAAGCAGTCATAGAAACAAGAATTCGACAGCTACGAAATCAATCAATTTCAGAGTATCTTATCAAGTGGAAGAACTTATCCACTGAATATTCCACATGGGAGGATGAGAATTTTATGCAGAAGTATCTAGAACTACTCAAGCATTGAGGACAACACTTTTTTGAAGGTGAGGGGCATGTTGGGTCCCTATAATACTAGTGATTACCCCATTACTATTGTAGTTATACCCCTTATTGATATTTTTGTGCCCCTATTGCCCCCATATTGTTATTATTGTGCCCCATAGAATCCCTCTATTGTCATTATTGTGGCTTTATATTATTATTGTTAGGTCGGCTGGATTATATTGTGACTCCTTAGACTCCTATATATAGAAAGGAGGTTTTGTCATTTGAATCATCCAAGAATTGTTCATTTATGTAATGTAAAGGAGGTTTCCCCCTCGAAGAGGCTGAATTCTAAGGCATTGATCCATCTTTTCTATCTTTTCTTGAGCTGGTTTCATAACATTTTTCATCTTGAGAAATTATCTGGAATATGTATTAAAGGTGGATCCTCAAGAAACAATGTTGAACGAACCAAACCTGAGCTAATAACTACAAATATATCGAGTGCCTCAAATGATAAGAAGATAATTTCATACTAGAAGAAATCAAAAGAAGTGAAGCTTAGAGAAAATGTATGGTATTTGAAAGATAGAGAAGACAAACAACAGGTGAAGATATATCGATATGCTGATATCCATAACGATAGTGGAATTTATGAGGTGCTGGGAAAAGTCATCGACATCTATTTGATACGAGACACTAACGTTTTTTATGTACTTACAGAACTGCCCAAGTCACATGAAAAGATTAAATATCAGTTTTCATTGTCATTGTATGACATGACAAAGGAATCTACAAAGTTGTGTAAACAAATTATAAATGAAATTGCACAAGATATGATAAGCATTGATATTTATATTTGTTTTTGCGTTATTTTAAATGTATCATTATATTTTTATAACTTAGTTTTTATTGACATATGATATTTTGTTTGACATAATTTTATTGAAAATCTTTCAATTATGTTGGGAGGAATTCCTTTCATAGAGCAAGACGTTATGATTGTTTTCAACACTTTCTACTCAGTGTCAGAAGAAGATATGACAAAGAAGCAAAAAAATAGTAATTCATGATGCTAAAAAACTGCATCCAAGGGATCAACAACGAATCTCTATAGCATATAAATCTAGCAAAGGTGGATAGGTTACTTTTGAAGATGAGGAACTTGAAACTAACGTTGAAGAATATGTTTTCATTACTAGGGATGCCATTAGAATTGATGTGGGAAAGGAGAAGAGCCATAGAAGACCAAAAGTAACAATGCCCAGGAATGTCTTTGTTCTAGTTAATGATGAGAATGTTAGGAGGAAGAAAATAAAAGTTGAACATTCTCAAGTAGTCAATGCCAACAGTGAAGATCTTAGTGAAAATTCAAAAGAAAGCAGGGAAATCGTTACACCAGGAGCTGATTTAGAGGATGACATTATTAGAAAAAAAAAAAAAATCCATTCGACATAACTTGACAAAGACAAACTTAATTGAGGGTGTTCATACATTTAAATTAATGTGAGACACATCTATAAGACAAGTGAAGGGAAATTTAAATATCAAATGAGAAAGCCACACCACCTTCATGTTCACAACTTGAAGACATTGATGAGGTACAATCCATATGTTCATGTGGTGAATTATGTGCTTCTTGTTGATCTAAATCAAGTTCCCAACAAAAAAGCATTTGATAACTCAAAATGTTTTGAATACAATTATTATGTGCTTGGGGGGGACCATTTTGTAGAAGATCAAAGGAAATTTAGGGAGGAATATTTGAATAACCCATGTTTTGAAGCAATGAAATGTATCATTTATGCCGATTTATCAGGTACAGAAGAAAATTTATTGGCATGGGATCATAATACATATACTTAATATAGGATGTCTATGACTTTCATCCAAAGGGTTAGATTTATTTATAATGAATTTGAATAAAAATGTGGCGGCGATAAGATAAATGTTACTCTAGAATTCAGAATGGAATGTTGCATGGAAATAAGCTATAAACTTGAGGATAAAATCAATTCAAAAGGTGGCAGAGTAAATTTTTATATATTCAAAAGTATTGATAACATTTTCCAGTTGGCATTTAGAACTGGAGAGATATGGGAATTGATTAATTATATTTTTAGCATGTGGGAGAAATTTTTCATTAAAAACCAGAAGGTCAAAAAGTCTAAACCATTGATATGTAGTAGTAGTAAATTAGGTCTTGAAATGAAGCAGCTTCTAAAAGATATGACTTTCATATCTTGGAGAGCATTGTAAGGAGTGAAGGATGAAAAAATTGTCAAAGAAATATTATCTCGTGTGAAGTCAAGGGAATTATCATTGGAGGAAATGTTTGAGGAATTTCGAAAGTAAGTTTGTTGAATTATTTTTATTTATTTCTAGATTATAATTTTATTTTAAATATAACATATTGTTCTTGGTAGTATTTGTTATACATATCATTATATTAAACTTTTTTACTTTATCTATTCAATCACAAAGTTTACATAAATATAAAAGAACAAAATGGTTAAATTGTTGAATGACGATAGTTGGGATGGTATTGTATGCAACTATTCAAATTCAAGTTCTACATCAACACTAAAATTTTTTATCTTGCATTTAAAAAGGTATGTTGATTTATACATTCATTTTTATTCATCTGTATACTATTTTTATTTTATAACTTATACATATATCTTTTTATTTTATTAAAGATGAGGAAGGATGTAAATGGAGCACCAAATAGTTTCGGAAGCTTTATTGAAAAAAGTAATATCGAAAGACGGAGAAAGAAGCATCTTAGGAATGTCGAAATTGATCCAACCCTTACTCATTTCGTTAGAATGATCTTGAAACTATTCAATATCAAGTAATACAAGGTGATTGTGAAGACATTTCTAAACGCATACCTAAAAGGGATTATTCCCTAGTTATTGCAAATATTCCCCATGGTTTCAATATCCCAAACATTGACTATGATAGTGACCCTTGTACTTATCAAGATCTTAGGAAATTGGTTGCAAGATTTGTAGAAGTCACATCATCACCATTATGGAGATTTGTGACATTTCATTTAGACACACAATTGACAATGTTAATGATGTCCAAGCTTCAATGGAAAAAAAACTCAAGGATGCAACTTACATGGTAAGACATTGAAAATGTATGTTTGATTAATGTTAAAAAAATCATTTATGTACAAGTTAATTGAACTTTTACTATTTCATGTTACACGCAAAAGTAAAATCTTCTTACTCAAAAAGATCAACCAATTATAAATGATTGTGAGTTCATCCATATTGATAGTTGGAAAAAATATGATAACTATATGTCTATTCTTTTTAATCGGATAGATAGAAAGAGTAATAGACAAGTACTGGTTTATGATGTTGTAGTGAAAAAACTAACATATGAATATAAAGAAGCAAAATTAGAGATAGTTAACATTTATAAAAAACCAGAGTCATTGATTATTGTCTTATAGACTTATGTTCGAATGAAGAAGATTGGGTTCTGGATTTATTTCCAGGTTCAGGTGAGTTTTATTATATAGAATTGAATTTCAATATCTTCTTTCTTAATTTATATTTCATTATACTAATTTAATTCATTATTTCTTTTTTTCTTGATAGTTAGGTACAATACTAGCACGTTTTCTACAAAAAGGAAGAAATTGCATTGTCATTGAAAAAGATCGAGTACAATGCAAATTTATTTAGCAAATAATTAATGCTCTTCAATTTATTCCAGATGCAATTCAAGAAATTGGGTTGAAGAAAGGGGATTTTAGTGAATCACGTGTGGCAAAAAAGGAAAAGGAACCTCAACCACCATTACATGGAATGATTGGAAAGGCATACATTGGGAGATTCGCAGACATCAAAGATCAACTAGAAGAGGAAAATGAACAAAAAAAGCAGAAAATATTGTGGAAGAAGACAATGATGAGACTCTAGATGATGAAGAGTTTGGATTACGTGATACTGTTGATTAAATTTAAGTTATGCTTGGAAATCAAACCCATTTTTTGTAACTATTAATTAGTTATTCTTGTAATGCTTTGACTTTGACATTTTATGAGAAGAATAAGCATTAGATTAATGTTGTTATATGTTAAATATTTGTATTATGTGATTTTCGCTTTAAATTTTATGTGAATCATTATTTTTTGAAAAAAACAGTGATTATTATTATTATTTGACATGAAATTCATAAAAAAACTATTATTTAGCCATTTTTTGTGAAATTTTTCCTATAAAATTCGTGATTTTAACATGTCATTTCTAGCAAAAATTTATCAAAATGTGTAATTTTTTAGTTATATTTATGTTCAAAATGGTTATTTTTATGTCAATTGTTAAAAAATATTGTTTTTTTAGAAACAAGTATTTGATGTGCATTGAAAAATTAATTAACGATATATAAATATGTAAAATATTGAAACTTGAAAATATCGACCTTCTTCTTTAACTATGCAAAAAAATAAAGACCTCACAAAAAAAAAATTAAAAGAAAAAACAAGAAAAAATGAAGAATAAGACCACTTCAAAAATTGTTAAATTTAGAAAATAATTATTCACATTTAATACATTATAAAATTTAAAGTAAAAAAAATAAGTCTTTAAAAAAAAGGACCTTATGCAGAATCAACACTTTTTAAAATCAACATGCATATCATTAACATTCTAAAAATTGATGTACATAAAAAAATTTAAAGTTTCAAAAACTATGCTAAAAAAATATATATGTATTCTGCATCACCACTTTTCAAAATCGGTTGATTTTTTTTCTTCCTCAACGAAACGATTAATCGTATCAGTTCTTGTTTCAAAGTTTACATTGTTTTGCAAGACATATTTGAGGAGACTAAGTCTATTTGCAAGATTTAGAGATATAAAATTCTAATAACAAATTTTTCTTTAAATATTTTGTAGTAGATCTTCACAGACCTTTTGTTTGAGAGAATTTTCCATAATAGTTGCTCCAATATTTTTGGATAGATTGGAACTCCTTTGATTACCAAGCAGTTTGGGGATGTGAACCTGGATTGCAAGAAAAGTGTTAGAAAAAATATTTTGGATTTGGTTAGATTGTATCAATACTAAAATCATTTAAGAATTCATTTAATATGGACTTGAGGGATTCAAATTCCTTAGTAGTGGGCTAACCCATAAGAAGAGTAACATCTATGAATTCTCGATGAGTAGAAGGTGAAGCATTATTTCCAATGGATAACCCCTTTAGAACACCTTCTTGAACAACCAATTTTATAGCCCACCCCAGGTCCTCTGCCATTAGAAGAAAACAATAAGGAGAAATTGGGCTTCTGTTCCTAATATCACAAGAATGGACAAAAAGAGATGATGGAGATCGATTTATGAGGATAGAAAAGAAATCCTTGGCAAAAAGGGAAAGAAAAAAAGCTTCTACAAAACCAAAAGCCATGAGCATATGAAAAATGAATTTCCAGCTAATCCAATCAATTATTTTGGAAAGTTCCATTTGAATGGTGATTCCAAGGGATTTAGAGGATTTGACGGTGTGGATGTGCTTGTCAGTAAGTAGAATGTTATCCAAAGTTTTATTCCATTCCACAAAACTGGTGTTTACAAGGAGAGATGATGGTTGGGAGGAGAGGTTTTATTTTATTGGATATAAATTTAGAGATGGTTTTGTAGTTAGCAGTACAAAGATCATAGGGGAAAAAATTAAGGGAAATTCACAACAGGAAATCTTGGGGATTAGAGAGATGCAGTTTGCATCCAAAGATTAAAGAAATGAGACTGATTTGTTGTAGTCCTAAACAAGTATCCAAACAAATTCTTATATATGTTTCCAAATTCTTGAAATAATTTGAAGAAAATCCATTTGTTCATGGAGATTTACTCCTAGGATTTCCATAACTACCATAACCACCACTTCCACCTTTATCATTGTAACTTCCTTTAGTAACATTTCATTTTTCTTTAGGGTGGTCACCTTTGGTATATATTTTGTTATTTTCTATATGCTAGGCCTCTCATCCTT
The DNA here is from genome assembly GCA_031772625.1 of Pinus tabuliformis. Taxonomy (NCBI): domain Eukaryota; kingdom Viridiplantae; phylum Streptophyta; class Pinopsida; order Pinales; family Pinaceae; genus Pinus; species Pinus tabuliformis. The sequence continues at coordinate 342,390,579 of CM062814.1, forward strand.
TACTAGATCTATAAGAATATCATGAAAATAATCCACTAATTCCTAAATTATCTCCTAATGGTCCTATAGTAATTTATTTTGTGAGTTACTAAGACTCATAATTCTATGTCACTAGTATAAAATGACTAATTAGTTACTAAAAAAATGACTAAAATTTTCATATGAACGACCACTTTTCACTCGGTGACCAATAGTAGCTAATTTACAGTATCTTATAACACAACCAACTTTTAGTTGTATTTAGCTAAGTCATTAATTGGTTGTCTCAATTTTATCATCTAGTTGTATATGTAGCCATAAATTTGGTCATTATTTAGCTATATATTTAGTCATTAATTTCCACAATTAATGACCAAGTACACAACAAAATATACTACTATATGGTCACTCAAGAAAACCCATTAATGACCAAAGAAATGTGACTAAAATGTTGAGCACATTATAAGATACTATAATTAGCTACTAATAGTCATATATATGAAAATTTTAGTCATCGTTTGAAACCAATTAATGACCAAAGAAATATGACTAAATTTTGGTCGTGTTATAAAATACCATAAATTAACTATTAATAGTCGTATATCTGCAAAATTTAGTCATCATTTGTAATCACAAATTTATCATTTACAATAGTCATTTATACTTTTTTGCTAGTTTCATATTCATTATATAAATAACTGATTTAGTAGTTTATATTCATTTCATCTACATTCATTAATAATCATTATAAACAACTAATTTAGTTGTTGTATACTTATTTTATTTGTGTTCATCATTAATCAATATAAACTATTAATTTACTAATTTAGTAGTTTTAGTTTTAAATTGGTTTTATGTGTTTGTTATTAATCAACATAAATTAATTAGTATGATTTTGTAATTAAATTTAAAAAATGTCATAAAATGTGCATTTTCACCTAATATGAAAATGCATAGTTACATATGTTAATTACAATACCAAATAATATCAAGTATAGATATAAATAATTTCAACCACAAAGTATATTATATGAAATACCAAGTATTATAATATGAGTTTCCAACTTAATATTGGTTGGACTACAATTTACACATCAAATATTATTTTATCACTTCAAACCATTATCATTGCATTGTCAAGGCATTGCAGGTGAAGTCAACAACTCTAAAGACTTGACCAACATTTTACACGATATCATCTTTGAGGGCATCACTGGGCTTAATCTTTTCTCTCTCTTTCTGCATTTGTCGCTCCAATGTTATTGTTCTCCTCTTTCTTCAATTCCTGGTTCTTAACATCAATACTGAGTTTCACTTGTGAAAATGAAAGAAGATACAATGCAAAGTATAAGACATGAAAGACAATGAACATTGGAATATAAACTAAAGTAGACTATAAAATATTTATATGACATATACCTCAACATCAACAATGTCAATGCCATTTTTCCCTAGAAAGAAAAGAAACTCGAACAAGTTTTCTTTAGTTGGCCAATAGTACCAGATGACCTGTATAAAGAAAGAAAATAAAATGTCACCATAGAAATGAATACATTATAGCATAGTATTCAACCTTTAGGAAAAGCTTAGGCACAATCATGCAAACTTAGTTAAATGATAAAAACTCAAATTGTAGATAAATTTTGAAGAACTTGTAAGTGCTTTGTAGTTGACTTTCTGATACAAGCTTTGAAATTTATTTTCATTGGATTTCTAATTTTTCCAATGTAGGATTTTGCACAAAAGTTATATACTTAAATATTTCACAAGATTTGAAGAAAATTGCAATATCCCTATTATAAATACTCTAAATATGATAATGAGTATACCATTAGTGTTAGGAGTGGGATAGTGGAAGGAAATGTTATTGATTTCAAATAGATGGCTAAGTGAAAGTATTTGACAAGGCTTAGTTTGGTCTAAACGACTTGAAATCACATACCTAATTGATAAGTGATTATTCTGGTCTTAGATTCAATGTTAGAATTTATGCAAAAAATATAAAATTTAGGGCTTGAATATGAAATTTACCATATTCAGCTCATGAAATTCACACAACCTTGAAACAATGATTTTATGTAGGACATAACAATTCTATTCAAATTATTATTTATATTAATTTGTAGTGAAAAATATAAATCCCCAAAGAAGCAATGTTATGAATGCTAACCATACTACAAAGTTTGTTAGACCATCCAAGGGAAGAACTTTTCATCCCAAAGAGAAACTCCAAATGAAAAATTTTAAATTTAAAGATAATAATAATAACACAGTCATGGAGAACTTAAACCAAGGGGTTCAACGATAGGCCAAGCAAGAGCATGGCTAATCTAGTTAGAGCATACTGAAACTACCTATAATAGGTGGATTTTGTGAAAGAATGCTTGACATCAAATGGGGCATCCTCAAAATAGTGTATATTTAAAAAAAAAAAATTAGAAAATAGGCTATGAATAAGCCATTAAAAATTTGGACAACGTAATCTATCAAAAATCCATTGAGATTCCATTTCATAATTAAATTGCATATTTTTCACTTATCCACTACACTATACTGACAACCCTCGCCAACATATAGTTCTTTCAATCAAAGTTTAAAAAATTACACTCCAAAAGTGTTATTGTGTTCCTATGAATTCAAACCCATCTTAAAAACAATATAGAGTTGTGCTAATGAGAATCCTACTATTAGCAGTTAGCTTAAACATTTTGACCTGCTAAAATCTATAGCTACTAGTTATAACTCAAATTTGAAGGAAAATCATTGGTAAAGATTACCAGTATCTCTTTCCTATAAAATTATTCTCCTTACTTATGACTCATTGTAGATCTTCACTTGAATGGTTTTCATTATAAATATGTTAGGACTCTTATTCTCCACCCTTAGTATACTTGCCATCTTTGGTACCTGGACTATCTTATCAGGATGCCATGATGAGATTTTTATCTTCAGTGTAAATGGAATTGCAAAGGGCTAGCTTGAGAACCTTGTTAAGGGAAGGTTTCGAAGAAGTGATGTGTACCCATGTTTAAAAAATAACATTTTCATCTTGTTGAAGAAGGCCCTTTACCTTAAAGTTGATAAAATGTGTCAAGAAGAAATAATTTTTGGTCCTACATTTGAAAGTGATGAAGAAGCAATTGAATAAAAATTTCCAAGTTCAATGGAAAGTCAAGAAGAAAGAAGTTTTGGTCCCCGATTTGAAAGTGATGAAGAAGCAATCGAAGAAAAATTTCCAAATTCAATGCAAGGTCAAATTCAAGTTCTAAGCATAGATCTTGAAATATTCTCAAACGGTAGATGCTATATAGCCTATGTCCATTTCCATTCCCAATACAAGCCCTATTTTATTCTAGGAGTAGACCCAAACTTGGGTTTTCATAAAGGAATTGAGTAATTTTCTAAAAAATTTGGGAATTGCTTATAATAATTTGTCACGTGATTGTTTTGGTATAAATTTGGGAACTTTAATATCATCAAGAGGAAAGAAGAGAGAAAAAAATTACTCATCCTAAAAATCAAAATCAAATGATTAAAAAGCGGAAATACTCTTGTTCAAAATTCAAATTGTGATCTATGATTATGATTGAATTTGAAGATCAATCTATTGTTCCTAATGAAATATTATCCATTGGTAAATAATTCAAATCAATTGTTGGACATATGACTACAAAAATTGAAAGTAAAGATTAATGTCATTAATTTGAACCTATGATAAAGAAAATTGTCCTCGAGACAAACCTTACCATCATCTTAATCACAAAACTCATCACCTTAATAAGACAATCTATTGGCATCTAAATAGGCACCAATTTACATACATTTCAAAGAATATTACTTTTGTTCCAAACCTTATCAACAACAACATACAAAGTTATTTTTCAAGTTGCAATAAGATCTATTCAAAAAATTTCTCAACAAATAATTCCAATAAAAGTAGATCTTGGTTGGATCCATGCACCTATAATGTACAAGTATCATTCCAAGTTTCAACTATTTTCCCCTCTTTCTTCCATTTGTATGCTTTAAGGCTGAAGCATATCCAAAATAGATAAACTTGTAATACACCTAAAGCATAATCATATATGCCATTATGTAAAAATTATTATATATCGTGTCTTTTAGAAGAATTATGCCCCTTCATCTACAAATACATAAATAAATACACTATCTTGTACTCTGTCCATTATCTCGTCAGCTATTTAACATTTTTGTATTTGTCTCTTGAATGTATGGATGATATAATCATTAATGTAAGCAGGCCTCTTACAAAGGATGATACTACAATAATTCTCTCATGATAAATATTTCATTGAAGCTAACATTGTGGGATATATGTTTTTAGCCAACATATTTCCAATATAATTGTTAGCATTGAATGCATCTCTGCAATAATCAAACTTTTGAGGCTCAAAATTCTAATTGACTTGTGATTATGTCAACATTCTATTTTTCAATAAATATTATAAACAACTACTTATCATAGACTTTAATATAATTAGCTACCATTTAAATGAAAATCACAAGGGGTAAATGTGAATTTCTTCAACATACTAAGTCTCAAATTTTAATAAAGAATACAAAAATCAACATCATTGAATAAGTATTTGTTAAGTGATAGACCAAAATAACAAGGAAAACAACAAAATTCCCATCAAACCAAAACATAACTTTCAAACTCGATTAACTTCTCAATGTTTACGGTAATTTTTACACAACCACACAAACATACATATAGATTTATAACGTCTGTAAAATGTTTGCTCAAATTGAAACTTACATCACTGAATAAGTATTTGTTTGAGTGATAGACCATAATAATAGGAAAAACAACAAAATTCCCATCAAACCAAAACATAACTTTCAAACTCGATTAAGTTCTCAATGTTCATGGTAATTTTTACACAAACATACATATAGATTTATAACGTCTGTAAAATGTTTGCACAAATTGAAACTTATGCACCAACATCTTTCAAGTTCACTAAAGAATTGACAGGAACTATAAAAATTTCAAGAGTTGAAAGATTTCAAGTAGTAAGACTTAGTAAAGTCAGTAGCCACCAACATCTTTCAATTTCACTAAAGAATTGATAGGATCTATAACAATTTCAAGAGTTGAAAGATTTGAAGTAGTAAGCCTTAGTAAAGTCACTAGTCAAGTGGGGAAACATTGCGAAACAAAGCCATCAATTTAATAGTTGTGCACCAAGTCTTTGCTGATATATTGTTGTCAGTTGAACTTTCATGGGGCAGTGATGGAGCAGGGGAAAGTAATTGCTAAACCTTTACTACTCTGATCCAGATTATGATCCAAAAATGATTCGTAATTTCAGGCTAAACCCAAATCCCACTAGCTAAACCTTTACTACTTTGATCTAGATTATGATCCGAAAATAATTCGTAATTTCAGCCTAAAATCAAATTCCACTAACATTGTAAACTCAAATCCCACTAACATGGTATGAGTGACTCCTCGTTACAAACTGTCCCAACAATTTCTCTGTTGCGAAACCTAAAGCCTCTCAACTTTTGCTAACCATTTTCTTTCTAAAATATAAAATCGAGAACACACTTGTTCTATTCTTTCCATTCTTACTATAGAAGTCGAATCCACCAAAACTCGAAAACTTAAAATATGGGCACTACGATAAACCCTATTTTCAACATAGTTTGGGTTTTGTCTTGGGTTTCATGGTGAGATAATGAGGAATTATGGTTTAAAAAATTCAACAAAAAAACAACTACAAAAAACAAATAGAACCAAATGTACAGGGCCTACCTTGATAGAGCATACGTTGATAGAGAAGTCGATAGGCCGTCTCACTAGGATCCATATTTCATTCTTTTAGCATTGTGTGTATCTCCTCATGTGAGAGATTCCCTGCTATTTCCTTTATATCTTGTATGATTTTTTGAACACTAGATGGAATTGAAATCCCCTGGCCATCGGTTCTCATAGCCCGACTCATTTTCATTGTGCTTCCTATAATAATTCCCTCCCTTCCTAGGCAACCCACCCTTTCAAGGTTTTTTTTTTTCTTCTGCCCTTTCCAGGCAACCCACCCTTCCAAGGTTTTTTTTTTCTTTTCTTTTCTTTTTGAACCCAAAATGACAGAGAAAATACTTGAACAAAAGATTTGTTTGGATCTAACAAACCAAACCCACCATAAGTTAATATACAAGATTCCAAGATTTCCACCCTCCCTTTCTTCCACTGCACGGAGGCACAAAGTCTAATCCCATGAAGGCACAAAACCAAGCTCAACCAATTAAAGAGAGAATAAAGAGAAGAATGAATGAATAATTACCTAGATCTTCGTTTTTTTCATTTTATTTGTATCTCTGCTAAATCAACTAGCATAGATTTTGACCCTTCTCATCATTTTACCAAAATCTAATTTTCTCGATGGTAAGTGACACACAGAGTTATTTATATATTTTATTTAATTATAAGTGCAATGTTTGGTCTTTTAGGAGTTTCATAGAGGCTTATTTTTGGTTGGTTTTATCATGTTAATTTTTATTTTTTTTTAAATTCATCATTGTTGTTTCTGATAGCAATATATATTGTAATCATACAATAACATCATTTATTTGGAAATGGTTTGATGGTGAGTATCATTTATATATGTAGTTTTGTTTATTGTTAAATATATTTTTGGGGTATGGGGTAGATCTCACGTAAATGTAAATGTAAATATAAATGTAAATATTTAACATGTAATGAGGGTATGGGGTTAGATCTCAGGTAAACAACCGAGTAACATCATTTATTTGGAAATGGTTCGATGGTGAGTATCATTTATATATGTAGTTTTGTTTATTGTTAAATATATTTTTTGGATATGAGGTAGATCTCACGTTAATCTTTAACATGTAATAGGGGTACCCAGTAACGTCATTTTGTTTGGAAATGGTTTGATGGGGAGTATCATTTTATATGTATTTTTGTTTATTGTTAAATATATTTTTGGGGTATGGGGTAGAACTCACGTAAATGTAAATGTAAATATAATTGTAAACATTTAACATGTAATGAGGGTATGCGTTTAGATCTCACGTAAGCAACCTAGTAAACACCTAGTATGGGATAGATTTCACGTAAATGTAAATGTAAACATAAGCATTTAACATGTAATGTTTAACATTTAACATTTAATATTTTTAATCTAATGTGGACCTTATTTAACAATCTAATTATTATTATGTATAAACACAATATAAATTTAAAATATAAAGAGTTTTACTAACACTTAAAAAAGATGTATGGTAAATAAATAAAAATAAAAATAAACCTCACCTATGGTAAATAAAGAAATCCTATTTTTATACTTGCTCCATAGGTATAGTAAATAAAAAAATATAAATAAACTTGAGGTATGGTAAATAAATAGAACTTAATTTTATATTTACTTCATAAACCTCTTTATATTTAAAAAAGATATTTTATTTAGGTGAAGCCTATGGGTCAATTACCATTTTAATACCATGGGCGAAATAACATATTTATAAAAGAGGTATAAATAGGTATGGTAAATAAATCAAAATATATCAAGTAGGATTAGGAATCAACATCTAATTATATACCAAGTCTATGGGCCAAATACCATGGTAAATAAAAGAGCTATGGTAATTAAATAAAAATATAATTAAACCAAAGGTATGGTAAATGAATAAAACCTCTTTTTATATTTACTCCATAATCCTCTTTATATTTACGAACACTCAAAAAAGAGTTTTTATTTAGGTGAAGCCTATGGGCCAAATACCATGGGGCAAATTAATATTAATACCATGCAAAAAAAACATTATTAACCCTTATATTAACATTATTATTAGTGTTAAATCTAATATTTATATTAACGTATTATAATACTAATATTATTAAACTTAATAACTTTGGAATAATAAAATATTAAATTTGTTATATTGTAATATATATTAATATATAATGATATATATTAACTCTAGATATATATGGGAGGGAAGAACAAAGACAGAGAGTGATAGAGGTGGAGAGCTAGGGAGAGTTGGAGATCAATTGAAGGAGAGGAGAGAGGAGGAATGAAGAGGGAGAGGGGGGGAGGAGTGAGAGAGGTAGAGAAGGGTAAGAGAGGGAGAGGGAGACATAAATATATAGGGGAGAGAGAGAGAAGGAGAGAGGGAGGGAGATAGTAAGAGGATTAGAGGGCAGAGAGAGAGAGAGAGATAGAGAGATAGAGATGGGGGAAGAGAGAGGGAGGTAGGAGAGAAAGGGAGAGAGGAAGGATGAGAGAGATGACATGAGAGAGAGGAGGAGGGACGGATGGATAGAGAGATGGAGTTGGAGGGGGAGAGAGGGAGGGAGGGAAGAAGAAAGACATAGAGAGTGAGAAGTGGAGAGAGAGGGAGTGACAAGGGAGATATGGAGAGAGAGTGTGTATGCTTAAGGGTGAGATAAAGAGACAAAGAAGGAGACATGGAGATAAGGATAGAGAAGGAGATAGGGAGGGATATAGTAACATAGTGAGAGATAGTGAAAGAGCAAGAGGATTGGAGGGAAAAGAGAGAGAGAGAGAGTCACAGGGGAAGACAGAGGGAGATTGGAGATAAATGGAGAGAGAGGAATTGAGAGAGATGAGGAGAGATATGGGGGAGGAGATAGGATTGGAGAGAGAGAGAGAGAGAGAGAGAGAGATGGGGGAAGACATAAGATTAGAGAGAGAGAGAGTGATGGGGGAAGAGATAAGATTGGAGAGAGAGAGAGTGATCGGGGAAGAGAGAGGGAGGTAGGAGAGAAAGGGAGAGAGAGGAAGGACGAGAGTGAGAGGAGGAGAGAGGGAGGGTGAGAGGAGGAGAGGGAGGGATAGAAAGATGGAGTTGGAGGGGGGAGAGGGAGGGAAGAAGAATGACATAGAGAGTGAGAAGTGGAGACAGAGAGGGAGTGAGAAAGGAGATATGGAGAGATATTGTGTATGTTTTGAGGACAAGATAAAGAGACAAAGAATGAGAGATGGAGAGAAAGGGCGAGAGAAGGAGACAGAAGTAGAGAGGGAGGGATATAATAACAAAGTTTGAGGGTGAAGAGAGAGAGAGAGAGGTGGGAGATAAAGGGAGAGAGAGGAAGGAAGAGATATGATGTGAGAAAGTGGAGAGAGGGAGGGAAAGAGAGATGAATTTGGAGGGGGAGAGAGAGGAAGGAAAGAAGAAAGTCATAGAGAGAGAAAGGTGGAGAGAGGGAGAGGGAGTGATAAGGAAGATGGAAAGAGAGTGAGAGAGGAGAGCAGGGGGAGAGAGAGAGAAGCGAGAGAGAAGAGAGAGAGAGAGAGAGAGAGAGAGAGAGAGAGAGAGAGAGAGGAGGATGGAGGGATAGATAGATACATTGGAGAAGGACACTGTGTGATTTGGGGATGATATAATGAGACAAAGGGATATAGAGATGTTGATGGAATGTGAAGAGGGGGAAGAAGATAGAGATGGAGGGAGGGATGGAGGGATATAAAGATTGATAGATATGGAGTGAGAGAGCGTGTGTTTTTGGGGGGTGAGATAGAGAGACAACATAGAGATGCAGGGAGATATAGATATAGCTTGGGGGGTGAGGGAAGAATATCGTTTGCACTATATGCATTGATTTCAGTGTGGATGGTGATTTCTAATGCTATTTGATTGCTTTCACTAGATGTACTGATTTTGGTGTAGATGTTTATTTGTAATGATATTTGATTGCTTGCACTAGATGCATTGATTTCAATGTAGATGTTGATTTCTAACTATATTTGATTCCTTGAACTAGATACATTGATTTCAATGTAGATGATTTCTAATCCTATTTGATTGCTTGCACTAAATGCATTGATTTTAGTGTAGATGGTAATTTCCAATCCTATTTTATTGTTTTCACTAAATGCATTGATTTCAGTGTAGATGTTGGTTTCTAATCCTATTTTCTTACTTGCACTAGATGCATTGATTTAAGTGTAGATGTTGATTTGTAATCCTATTTTATTGTTTGTATTAGATGCATTCATTTCAGCGTCGAAGTTGTTTTGTAATCTTGTTTTATTTCTTGCATTAGATGCATTTCTTTTAGTGTAGATGTTGATTTCTGATTTGATGTAGTTTGATGCATGATGGTACATTAATTTTAAAGTGATTGGATTAACAATGTGCATTGATTTCAGTGTAAGCACAAAAAATTATTGGTAATGTACATTGACTTTTTTGTTTTAGTAATTCAATTTATTAATATTGGAGATCATGAGAGATAAGGTATGATGTTTACTACAAAAGCTCGAGCTAAATATTTAAATGTTTTATGATTTCAACTATCCTTTTCATATAATTGATATGAAAAGTGAATTCTAACAAGGGTGAAAATAAGAATAGTCGAAGAAAATAGTTTAATATTTATCACAATGAAGGCTATTTGTAACTGATTGTTCTTATTATTCACATTTTCTATCATTCAACACTATTACATTGTCACTTCCATTCAAAATTTTTATTTCATCATTAAAGTTATTAAAAATATTTATCATCTCAACACACTGAGCTAACTAAGAAAATCTTAAATTAACATTACCACACTAATCTCATACATATTTAACATATTTAAAATGACTCTAATATTAGATGTATTTACATATTATTGATAAAATTAATCATAGATTAAATAGATTTTCCTTGGCCACACATGACAGAAACTAACCTAGATCCATATTAACTCTGTATTTATCAAGAATCGAGAGGGATTAAATGTATCGAGGTGAAAACCTTTCCTAAAGTTTTTTACTCAAAAAAAGAGGTTTGCATCTCAAAAGAGTTGATCCCTCTTGATGCTTGATAGATCCAAAGTTAAGATGGATCTAGTTTTTAAAATAATTAAGACAACCATTTTGTGTTATTATGTTGCTCGTTTCATAAAAGAGAATGGGTGTTTCATTGTGTTGATAGTGCTACTAAGTGAACATTCATTGATCAAAGTTCATACCCTCTCATTGGCACTACCACTTTGCAAGACGAAGCATTAATGTGAAATAGATGTGCAACTCACTAAATAGGTTGCCAAGGTTATTGCAACATATATAGGTGGTCATGTCATGTTGCAAAAAGAGGTGTTGGCCCATTCCCATTTTAGATAATTTGTCAACCTTTGAATTTAATTCCCTGTGAATGTGATTAAAGGATATAACGATAAAGATTCTAATAAGCTCCATAATTCTAATCATCCTCTAATCCAATAAAGAGGTGTATAAGGAAGTATAAATTTTCATCCAATATATAACAACCTTTTAATCCCCTATCACTTGTAAGTTTATATTGTTTAAATGACACAATTAAAATGACTAACATAGACGACTAACTTGTATTACTGTATTTATTGTTAGGTAGTCATATTTTTGTTCCTAGACTAAATTAGTAATTCATGTTAGTCATTTTTAGTAGTATTACTTATTATCTAGTCATATATTTCAACTTGGGACTAAATTAGTCATTTTTAGTTGGGTATCTTAATATTGCTAATTTTTGGTAGTATTTCACTTGGAAAAGTTGTAGTGACTAATGTTTTTGGTCACCTAGTCACTAATTTCACAATTTTCTACTAGCGTGTGCTTCCAATGTTGTATTATAGATTGGTGAAAAAAATACATGTTTTTCTCTCCCTGCTTGAGCCATTCAATTCCACATTTTTGTCTCCATAAAATTTCCTACCATTTCAGATTTTATTTCAATTAAATTTAGATGACAAAATCTTTGATGTATATTTCCTCTCATCTTCCCTCTTTTATGGTAGCTTGTTGTGTGGCTTCAATTTCTTGTTCCAATTTTTTCTTTTCCTCTTGAATATTATCAAATTCCTTGATGTTCAACTCTTTGAAATTTATTTTAAGACATTTTATACATTGTTGAAAGTGATACATCATAATACCTTCAAAGGTTTCCAATTCTTTCCACCATGTTTCAATGTTAATCTTAAAAGGGGTTTGTCTAATCTAGAAATATTCAAATCTAAAGGGAATATTTTTCAATCTTCCTCTCCAGTCTAATTTTTTTTTGATGGGTCAATGGTCTGATCCATGACAAGGAAAAATATATTTTTCAAAGTTAAGTCTTGACATGAATAGAGACTCTAAAATTAAGAATTTATCCAAGTGAGAGGAGACTGGCAAACACACTCCTAGTTACTCATATGGAGGTATAAATGGAGTCAATAAGGGAGATAGTAGTTGGATTGGATAGAGAATAGATATGTTTCCTCAAGCACCTTAAGCATCACTGTCAAGAACATGACAATTTTTCTAGGTTAATCTAGAGAGTCTTTCCATTATTTCAATTTAATGTTTTTTTCTTGATGAATAATGATATATGGATTTTCCAGCATTATTTCATTTTAAACGAGTATTTACTTGGTATTTCCATTGAGAACCCTTAAATTCCATGATATTACTTTCATCAATAACTAAGGAAGAATGGTTGATAGGTTTTCGTCATCATTGTCACCCTACCTATATTAAGTAGAAATTCTCCCATTTCTTGTATGGATTCTTTGTTTCTTTTTTTACCTCATCATATATATTCTTTTGCAAATTTTTATTGAACTTTGTTTGGATTATATTTCAACACAAAATATTAGGATGAAGGAGGAGAGGAGAATTTAACTTGCACTCATCAATGATGCCCTTCTTAGGTTTTCATGTAGGTAGGCTTTGGTAATAATTTGAACTTCCTTTTAAGGGATAAGCATCTAATCCTTCGTTTTCCATTTCATTTCCAACATTTACCAGAGCCATTTTAGACTTCAGTTAGTTTAAACCCTCTTTATTCATATTGAATCTTTCTATCCATGGTTTCGTAAAGAGCCCTACTAAATTTAGAAAGTAATGTCCTCCTTGAAATATTTGGTCCCTATCCTCCACATTATTGAAATGGCCATAAAGAACCCATTAGAACCTAGCTTAAGCTCAATGTATCTTCTTAATTTAAATTATTTTTTGATATAGATAATAAAAATTCTCTTTAAAGGAAATATTCCAATGAATTTGCATATTAGTGCATGATATCCCATATATTTGATATTTTCCCCTACTTCCTCTACAAATGATCTCATACAAAGGTATTTTTTCTTTTTGCAAAATGCATAGTCTTGTGTTCTTTTCCCCATTCCGAGGAAATTTATTTATGTTTGCATTCAGTTGAATGTATCCTCCAAATGAGGAAGGATCTAATGTAGATGAATGGATTTCCCTGTCGAGACTGGATTTTCTTGCCGATATTGGGATTATTGGGTCTACACAATATTTGCTTTTGTGCACATCCTTTTACTACACTATCAAAGATGGGGACTCCAACCACCACCCAACTATAGAAGACTTTTTTTTGCACACATCCTTCTAGTACACTACTAAAGGAGGGGCCTCCAACCCCTCGCCCCACCATCCCCACAAAGAAAAGGGATCCATAGTTGAATAAAAAATCCTAATTGTCATCAAAACCCGAGATTATGCATGTTCACTCTAATTTTATGGGTGGATAGTAAGTGTGTATCCCAAATATTGCAAGGAATTTTACAGAGTATTAATTTACAATTCCCTAGATATCATTTGACATAATGAAAAATGTTTTTGTTCTCACTTAGCTAAGAAATGTTTTGTAGTAATTGAGGCTTCAAAAATATTTTACCTAGTTTCCATAACTTTAGCTTGTATAACACAACATGAAGTGTGTGGTCACTAATTATTATGGAATTTTCCTATGTGGTATAAGCATGCATTCTTTTTGACCATGTATAGTATTGAAAGAAGATTTCAATGCTAGTTACAAATCAAGTTAATGTAATATTATAATGCTACTTATACTAATGGTAGTATGAATGTAATAGGTGGAGGGTGTTTTGGTAACAATAATGGTAGAAAGTATAAGGTGTTATTAGAGAAATCACCCAAGTGGAGCACTACAAACACATGGATGAAGCGTCAACCAAATGGAGCACTGTGTGAATGTAGAGGCATCTGCATTCGTAAATTGATTTGATGGACACCAACTTGAAGACAACATTATGGACACTTCAATGTATTCAAAATAGTTGATTGTAATGAGACAGTTAAAGAGAGGTTGTTAGGAATTTGAAAAGGAGAAGAACCACCCTAAAGCATAAACCAAGTGGAGCATTATAGAAGCATTTATTGTAATGAAATGATAGTGGAGCCTGTTTTATTTTTGTTAGTTAATTTTCTTCTATTACATCATAAATTAGAGATACAAAACATATCATGCAGTCTCCTCACAATTGTGTTCGTCCATAAAAGAAACTAGACCAATGGAAGTAGAGGTGTTGTATCAAACTTTTCTCTATCGAAATGAGTAAAACAAATCCTACTTACTCAGCATCCATGCACCAAAAAATATGTCTACCATGATTTTCAAAACCATTACATATAGTATGGTAGGTAATACTAGCAATCCATATATATAGACTATGCAATAAAATAATGTAAAGTTCCTTGATCATAAACATAAAACAAAAGAGTTGTGCATGTATCATTCATCAGAAGACATTTATATGGCTAGATCCTATGTACATGGTCTTACTGGTGAGTGACAACCACACTAAAGATACCTCCCAATGTGTGCCAACTAGTCATCGAGGTCGACTAGACAAGAGTGTCGGTGCCTTTGAATCTATTGGATGTCATTGAGGAAAGCTATTATTTCATTGCGGTCCTCCTGTTTCTCTTTGATGATATGACCCAATAGAGTTTTCATTTTCTAGTGGAGTGTGATAAAGTGTAGATACTAGCTCCTATGCCCCCTATATGGCTCGGGTCTATGACCCAACTAGAGACTTCATTTTGGATTTTCAAATACAAATAGGTCTGTCATTCTATTTTTTTAAGGCTTCAAAATGTTGGATTTCTTCTTAAACATTAGGATGGGTGATAGAAAGATAAATTTTAAAAGTTGACTAGGATTGAGACTAGATTCTATATTTTCCTGAGGAAAGACAACCCCTTGACCCATGCGGTAGGTACATTACTTTCTCTGGAATTATTCCTATAAAGGACTAGAACAAAACACTGGGGAATTCCAGAAAAGGGTGTGAGATGAAATATAAACTAGGGGGGGGATGGAACAAAGAAAGATAAAGATATATGAACAAAGACTGAGCTAGTGAGAGGGGTGTATATAGAAGAAACTAAGCTAAGGAAAGTTATGGGAGAGGGATATAACTGTAAGGGAGATCCATAGGGATAGAAGAAGCAATAACAACAAAATATTTTTCAACCTTAGTGATGCCATCTAGAGTCCTAAACTAAAGAAATAGAAACACAAATTGAAATAGAAAGCAAAAGCTAGAGGTGACATCCAAAATATACTTTTCTAGCTTGGAGGTGGTATTCTCATGCTAGGAGATGCATGTTTCATCATCATGTTCACACCCTTGCTAGATTTTTCTCAATCTCATCCCATGTACCCCTATGGCCATGAAAGGGAAATGACCTGTTCGGATAGTGGTATAAAGAGAACTATGGAGGTATATGGTAGCAGGGCATGCGCCTTTTTTAACAAGAGAACTGAATAAAAATATGCTAAGGGGTGAAAATCCTAGCTATAGAATGGTAAAATTTTGGAGATGGTAGAAAATGATAGAGTTACTAGTCCAGAGTTGCGTAAGAATACACAGAGTTCGTGGGGATTACCATATTAATTATCTATATTATCATGACTAGCATGTGTGACTGCATGGGGGGAGTTTGACACACCTTCCCCCTCTTTAATTCCTTGAGGGACGACAAGGTGTAAGTCCTTCTCCCACTCCTGTGTGAGATTTTTTTCCAACCACTCCATGGGATTTTTTATATGAAAGAAAATATTAAAAATTTTAAACGAAATTTTTAATGTATATTTACTACATATTATTATGATGGTTTAAAATCCAAAATAGAATCAAGAAACCAACCCCACAACAAACCCACAAACCCACAAACCCACAAGAAAATGTCAACTCAGAGGAAAATCCCAACCCAAAAGAATGAATAATAGAATATTTAAACCAATTAAAAATATTTATTGAAGATCTCAACGACACTAGGGAACCATCACAAGTTTTATTGGCCACATTCCTTGACAACATTATCACCTTCATTAACTATTCCCATGGTAAATTAATAAATATAACAAAAATATAGGGTCAAGATGAGAGAATTTTATTCCACTAGTATCAATAAAGAACAAGTTAGATATATGAAAATGGGGTTATTTATTGATCCATGTTCCAATCAATGTCGTGATCTAAGAAAGAGATGTATTTGCATTGATTGATGCACATTCAATCTGTGGAAGGGGAATTAGATTAGTCATTGGTTTATTATTCTCCATTAATTTTATTATAATAATAGGGAGAGGTGCCATTATATTTTCTGTAAAAATGTGTGTTGAGTTCATAATTAATGTCTAGATGAACTGTTTGTACATTATTCTGTTCTAGGTGTTGGGAAAAATACTATTGGGGGGTTGAATCAGTATTTTGAAAACTCTAAACTTTTAAATTTTAGATCTATATTTTTGTATGCGACTTTACTGAAAGGAACCCACGTATGTATGTGATTGTTATAAAAAAACTAGCTTATATTTAGTAAATGAAATTTTCAGTTAATTCATCATTTTTTTAACTTGAACAAGTGTATCAATACCTCCCTAAACATTAGTTAAATAGTAAACATGTGCAGAAAAAATAAAATAAACCATCACACATAAGCAACACATCAACACACATGAACAACAAGATTTTTAGGTGGAAACCCAATGTGGGAAAAAACCATCATTGTTGTCATCTCTATCTCTGTTTTATTATAAAGAAAAACTTCTTACAATATTGTACTGGCGCAGACATATACCAGCACACAGGAACCCATAAGAAAAAGGCCACAACCTTCTCTCGTTCTATAGCACCCACTGGAAGGGAGCTCCAACCCCTAATCTTGTTTACCCACACCCCACAAAAGCGAGCTCCAACCCCCTGATCATATTTAGCAGCTACAACTTGAACAAAGCTTCAACTCCCTCATTAAAGGCTCCAACCCTCAACACCTCCGTGGACCATGTTTCATAAATTTTCATACTCGATCCACCTACTACAAAACATCACAACTTGTAGGCCATGTTTCATCAAATTTTTGGACTAGACCCACTACCAACATTGAATAGCAATACCAAATATCAAAACTGAAAATCGATCACTACAACTCAGTCATTGAACCAACTGAATCAACTACTCACTAAATCAATTGACTCAACCAATCACTGATTCAAATGAAACTCATATCAATCAACTTATTCTCAAACAACCAAAGCAGTTAGATCATTGTAACTAGACTACTAAGACTAAACCAAAAAATTGCATCAACTTACTAAATCAACTAAAAGTCTCAATCAATAAAATATTAGAATATATAAGCTACTTTATTGTAGAAAACCCATGTGTATATGCGACTCTCTTGAAGCATACTCACATACATATCTCAAAACATTAAACCCTGAAACAAAACCATTGTCACTCTAAAATAAAAATTGAATCATACATAGATCCATTGCATCATTATGAAATAATCACAGAACCAACAGTGATCTTCAATCACAAACAACTAGTAGCTTCATTATTCTTCAATCAATAAATCCTCAATCAAAACATCACTATTAAGGTTGGAACATCTAGTAAGAATTCATTGATAGATAGCAGAAACACAACAAGATGGATTAAACTACTGAGACATATTTTTCAGCAAAAACCCTATCTTATATAGATGCTTTCCTCAAAAAATCTCCACGTGTATACGCGCTTTTCATGAACAAAACCCATGTATAGATTTAAATTGATACACGACTTACAAGTATTAAACCCATGTGTGTACATGCCTTTCAGGTTATCAAACCAGCGTAGATATTTTCAATTATTGACACAAACCTTCACTGACAACATAACTTCATACATCCCAAAACTCATCATACACAAAATAATCAAATGTCAATAAATTATCATCACTAACTAAATCAACTCATAATCAACATTTTCATCTCAGATCTATTGGATCTGATCCATCATCAAATTCCCAAGTGCATACTTAGTTTTAGATCAAACAAATCAATAATAGCCCATGCACACTAGCTTCGTATCTAACTTATTCATGAAATATTCATCACTTGCATGCCTCAAACACTTTGATCCTCATCTCCTTATATAACTTAGCCCTTAGACGATACCACAGGTCAAAACCATACTATTTCCAATGGTATTCTTGGAAGGGATCAAATATTCGATGTTGGGCTCAATAACAAAGTTAAATACCATGGTAAAGACCTTGGTATTTTAAATACATGGTGTAGAATATGTACGCACCTTTTATTCTTCATACCCACGTGTGTACGTGACTTTTCTTCATAGAACCTGCATATACTATACTTTGCTTGACTAAACTTGATTATGTACATGACTTTTCTTCATAGAACCTACGTATACTTGACTTTTCTTCACCAAACCTATCTATACTTCTTCAAAATTCATCTTTATCATTCCTTTGTCTCTGTATTGATATTCCTTTGCCAATATTTCTTTCACATCTATAGAGACATCCTTTTGGCATCCTCAAGTAGGTTTCCATCTAGAACAACACATTACTCATAATGCAAACAATCTCCCCCTTTGGACTTGATGATAACCATTTTGGTGTTGGCTCACCACAACCTATAAATTCCTATAAAACACATCAACCTAAGCACCAAGTTACTCTCCCTCTTTGACATCAAGGGAAAGGGGCTAACCAATTCTTGAATTAAATCTTCTCTCCCTTTGTTGACATGAGCATTGTAAATCTGATTTGAATTGACCATGCTCCCTTTGAGCACATCCTGAAACTTCTGAAAGATTTGCAATGAAGTACATGACTCTATGACTCAACTGAATATGTATTTTATTATCACCAAGGAATCACCCAATCACAATGGATTTACATATTTGACTTCATTATTACATCAACCACCCAATCATAGTGGGGTTACAAATTATGTCATATGCCCAAAAAGACTTCAGAAAAATAATCCATACATGACTAAATTTTGTAATGATTATAGCATGGGTCTTTACATGACATTTACAACAATGACATATATGACATGTATAATCAAGGCAAAAGACCTCAATAAGACCATGACAATCATAAAAAACTATCTTATACCATATATGATCTGCACCATAAGCATTTGTTAGTAGCAACATGAACATCAACATGATGTTTTTCATCATTAATCAAAAACTTTAGAAACATAAGAAACATCACCATTGATAAGCATTATAACGTACCAAGGAATTCTAAAGCAAACATAATGCCAATAATGCATTATTAGAAGCATAGAAAATGCTCCCCCTAAACCCATGCCATATCCATAGACTTTACTCAACCAATTCCAGAATCAACAAGAAAAATTGCATCTTGCTTCATCATTATAGAAAAATATACATGACTGTTCAGTTCAAAACTCACGTATATACAAAACTTATATTCATAGGATCCACGTATTGTTACGGACTAACCCTAACCCATTTATTTATGTAATAAGCCCAATGGGCTGAGTCAGAGTCATAGTTAGTTAGAGAGTCAATAAAGCTCATATTAATAGTTATAAGTGGTTGACTTGCATTAGAGAAAAGGGACTACAACTAGTTGTAAATGGGCCATAATTAATAAATAAAGTGGTTAACCAGTGTTATGCAAGGGACCACTAGTAGTTGGGATTCTAGATGTAATTTAGCTATAAATAGTCTTAGTTAGTAAGAGAAAGATCATCAAGATGTATTGTAATTGAGTTCTTCATTGTTGGAAGTTGCCCCTTAGAAGAGGCAAGTGAAAATTGAATCTGTTTCTGAATAATAAAACACTTTGTAGTTTTTCTCCTTTCATGTTCTAATTCTTTGTTATTGGCTACATTTATTTGTATTTATGGTATTCTAGATTTCTCGTAGATCAGGAGCATAACAAGTGGTATTAGAGCACATTCTAGGGCCAGCTCTACCTCCAATTTTCGCAGAATTATTTTTATGGTAGAGATGTGTTTCGATGTATTTAAACCACAAGATCTATCATTGAGTGCATAAACCTATGAATTTTGGGAGGTATGCATGCAAGAACTACAAGAGGTGGTCACACTTGTTAGATTCCCTTGTAACCCTTGTGGGTACCCCTTCGAGTAGTAGTGCATTAGACAGAATTACGCATGGATTTCACTTCCACGTACCTTTGGGTATATCAGAAGCCCTTTGGCTTTCCTAAAACCTAACTTCTGATAATTCTTCTACCATATTTCTTCTTCAGTACAATGATAACAACACTCGGGGAGATTACTCGTATATACAATAGGCTATTCGAGAAGTACGGCTAACGGTACAGTTGTTCCTCCTTATTTATTGCCCTGAAATGTTGGGTCGAGTACTATTGTTGGACCCCTATGTATATTGCAATATGTAGCACCTAACACTCCTTTTGTGAGTATAGTTCCCTCTTCTATTTGAAGATTGACTTCTACCTTATCTTCCATATCATATCTAGCAGTTGGGGTTCTATCTTCATCGTACAACTTAGATTTAGTAGTTGGCATTTTCATAGTGCAGATTAGATTGTTTGTGTAGTGAGGGTTTTGGCTCCCATAGTCCAGATCGGATTGTCACAACACATTCGTTAAAACCAAGACATTGGGGTTTCTGTTACTGCAGTTCAGGCCTGATTTTCATGGGACTTTGGGTAGTATCAAGTTTTCTCGAATTTGGCCACTGCAGTACTGGTCAGTGGGGAGTAAACTCCTTTCAGAGTAAGAAAAAAAGAAAAAATGTGTTTGACACCATCTTAGGATCCTTGCAAGGGACTTAGCCCATAGGCTTCACGATGACAAGTTGGTCACAACAGTATCATTCACTTGTAAGCCCCCAATTTTCCAGCGGTCCCAATTTTTTCCCGATGTGACTTCAAGTGACTGTTGGCATTATGATTCAAGTGTTGTCCTTGATGGCAACTTACTCAGAGGTTGGTACAAGTAATGGCAACTTAATCAGAGGACAGATCTTAGTACAGCATGGCAAGAAAGTTTGTACACGCTAGTTGGCTTCATCAAAAGCGCGTGTACACGCTAGTTGGCTTCATCAAAAGCGCGTGTATGTGGAAACGTACCTTTGGTCCATGGCGGTTAGTCCTTGGAAGTTGTGCCTATGGTTTCGGACCATTATGTCTCGACGGGCGTGTTGATCCCTAGTTTTGAAGTTGATGGTATTGTGTTACTATGGTTTTGGCTCTTGGTATTGAACAAGGCCTAAGGCTATATAAGGAGAAGATCATTAGGCAAGTGAATGGAGCAAGGAGTGAGAGTGTGCATGAGTGATGAAGATCTAAGGAAGTGTGATCCAAGTGCTGGTTATGGGTTGGTAATCTAAACCAAGGTTTCACTCATATGGAGGATGATGAATGATGGAACGAGATCTCAAGGGTTGGAATGATTATCTTCATATGGTTTGACTATGGATAGACTAGATCTACTGACGCATGTTTATTATTATGATCTGGGTATGTTTTGATGTCTGATATTGCTACAAAGTTTTAAGGTTAAATTTACAGATCTGTACGCGGGTTGGTCTTGGTAAAAGAGCGTATACACGCAGGTTGGGTTCATCCAAGTAGCGTATACAATGTGAAGTATGATATTTGAATATGGAGCTGGATCTGGTTATTGCTATGCTGTCTGGTTGTTGTTGACAGGGTTACAGTGATTCAGAATTGGGTGTTTCAGTGATTGATGATGCAGGTTGTACTACAAAGATGATTGTCTTATGGATCCAGTATGAAAATGTATGAAACGTGGTCCCGCATAGATCGTAGGCCGGCACCTACGTACTGGTAAACATATCAGCCAGTACAAGAGCCAGGGGGTTGTAGCTCCCTTCCACTAGCAGCTGGAAAACGAGTAAAGAAGCATTCTGTAGGTAGGCACCTACGTACTAGTAAATGGATCGGCTAGTACAAAAGCTAAGAGGGTTGTAGCCCTCTGCAGGTTGTAGCCTGCGTGCTGGTAAAGGACTGCACCAGTACATTGTAAAAGAAGTTTCTCATTAAAGAAGAAAGAAACAAATTGCAGCAGGTGGTTTTCACCCACATTGGGTTTCCACCTTATATCTTTGTGTTCATGTGTGTGGCTCTTGTGTGATGTTTTGTTCTGTTATTCTGCACCTGTTTACTGTTAATATGCTTAATAATGATCTGATGCATTTACTGAAGATTAAGCTAACTGAATTATAAGATCTCTGGATATACGCGAGTTTCATTAGACACAGTAGCGTGTACACGCGGGTTCACTTAATTGAAGTAGCGTATATGTTTCTGAGTATGAAATTGAAAAAGTTTGATTGATCTGATAATACTGATTCACCCCCCCTCTCAGTATTATTTCCAACAATTGGTATCAGAGCAGGTCCTTCAGAGAAGCTTGATCGCTTGAAGGAGATTCGTAGAACAATGGGGAAGAAAGCACGTCAGAAGAAGAAGACAGCTCAAAGGAACAATGACAACCTGTCGTTGTGTGGAAGCAAGTATTCAGATCCTGAAGCACCTCAGATTGAAGATGGACAAGCAAATGAAGCGTCAGATCAAATCATAGATCAACAAGATCTACCTAGCAAAAGGGAGAATGCCCTCAAAGAAGAAATCATCAGATTAGAAGAACAGTTGGAATGTGCCTCCAGAGTTCGAGAAATGCTGCTATCACTGAATAAAGAGCAAGAAAACGAGATCCTCAAACTAAGGCATCAGTTGGATGAAGGAAGGAAAGCTGAAGAGACCTTGAAGAAGCAATGTCTTGAAAAAGAAGAACAACATCAAGTTGAGGTAAATATCTTGAAAAGCAAATTAGAAGAAAAGGATAAGCTTTTACGATTTCAAGATAGCTCTAAAGTCTTGGATGATATTCTTAGTAGTCAAAGATCTCCTGCTATCAAGACTGGGCTTGGTTTTCATGAATATGTTGAAGGTGAATCTAGTTCACAAGGTGAGGCAAGAAACGCTAATGTGAAATCTGAAATGCCCAAAAAGGAACAACCAAGGAAAGAAATTCCTCAAGGAAGATTCTCTACTCCTAACTATGGACGTGATAAACGATTATTTCCTCCACTGAATAATGTTGAATGTTATGTATGTCATAATCTTGGACATGTTGCAGCCATATGTAGAAGAAGAAGGTTTCAAGACCATCATGCAGAAAGATCATCACATTCAAGGTACTTTAATGGATATTGCTTTTCTTGCAATATGTTTGGCCACAAAGCTGCTGATTGCTACAGGAAGAATATGAAACATGTAAGATGCTATGCATGTAACAAGTTTGGACATAAAGCAAGAGATTGCAGGAACAAAGCTCATGATAAGAAGAAATCATCAACACGCTTGAAGATATGGAAGAAGAAGGAGGTTCAGTCAGAAAAATATGGCACAGCACAGGGTACTCAGCACAGCACAGACATAACAGACTCAGGGGGAGCTGAAGGTATAGAACTTCAGTGTTCTGATTATCATACGCAAGTTTCATAAAGGAAATACGCGTATATACGCGAGTTATACACTGCAAAGTCGCGTATATGTCAGTCTGAGGAAAAGCAGTGGGGACAGGCTCAGAAAAGGGATCTGATATGATTCAGTCGAGTATTATTTGCTCTATTGGTTACAGTCTGCTGAGGATGTGTGGAAATGTTTTGTTACTTGTATGATGACTAGAAGTGTTTTGATCCTAACTTGAGGATGATGATGTTTTGATGCTTATTGCTGATATATGCATGATCAGATCTAACAGATGGCACTGGTTGAGGGGGAGCATATGCCTTTAGTAATTCATTGTTGGCATGGCTAAATAATATATCTTTGCTATGATGTGGTTGTGAGTTGTCTATGATAAACTCTCATATGATTCTTGAAGTTACATAGAAGATGTTCAGATCAGATTTATGGTTGATCCTTTGATGATGCTTACATGGTGAACTTCATAAGGATAAGGAGAAGTACAAAGCTTGAATACACATCTTCCTCACTTGATGATGAGTCACTCATATACTGCTGTTGTCATATGCTCATACAGTTATGATGCAGGCACTCTTGTGAATAAGGATTGTTGCTATGAAGTTCTGTCAAATGAGCTTGAGCTCAAGATACATAGTGCTGATACATGGATGACTACTCAAAGGAAATTTACAAGTTGCTGATATGGAGATTGGTATACGCGAGTTGGATAAGGCCTATCCGCGTATATACGCTTGTTTAGGTGGATGCAGACGCGTATATGGAATTTTTGAAGGAAATCAGCAGGGACAGATGTTGGTTGCAGAAAGTCTGATATGGGTCTGACAGAGATCATCTGGCACAGGTTCAGGGGGAGCAGATAATCTTCCAATGATGCATTGTTGGCATTATCTTAAAGCTTTTGGTTCTAGTTCACATTTGGTGTTGATTTCAGGAGGAACAAAGGTGAAAGGAGAACAGAAGGATCTCTTGGTTGCTGATCTGAATGGTGATTATCAGATGCTGCTGGTGACTTTCATAAGTCTTGGTCTAGTTGTCATATATATTTTTGTGGTATCTCTTTCATGGTGTCAAGGTCATGTAACGGCCTATTTTGGTTTCCCCACTATGCCTGGGATGATTGATGCAATTTGATTGGTTGTCAAACTTTTGATGTATCCTCACTTGGTTGGGTGGATGAGTCAATTTTTGTATATCCTCACTTAGTTGAGAGATGGATGTATGTATGAGTCTTTGGTGATAGGAAGGTCTTTTATGATGTATAGAATCATGTTCTTCTTGAAAGAACATCTTTTGTAGATCTTGCCTACAGTCAGGAAGAGCATGAACAGCACACTTCAGCGGTACAGAGATTCAGCATGTACTCAGAGGGAGCATGGAAAGATTGGTACACCTTGGCATATACAAAGGGGGAGATTATTCAGAGATTTCAGCAGGTACTCAGAGGGAGTATGGACAGTGGAATGATTCAGCAAAGGAAGAGAATATCTTGGTCCACCCTTTGCCCTTGATGTCAAAGGGGGAGAGTGACTTGGTGTGGTGGTTGCCATCAAGTCCAAAGGGGGAGATTGTTGGCATTATGATTCAAGTGTTGTCCTTGATGGCAACTTACTCAGAGGTTGGTACAAGTAATGGCAACTTAATCAGAGGACAGATCTTAGTACAGCATGGCAAGAAAGTTTGTACACGCTAGTTGGCTTCATCAAAAGCGCGTGTACACGCTAGTTGGCTTCATCAAAAGCGCGTGTATGTGGAAACGTACCTTTGGTCCATGGCGGTTAGTCCTTGGAAGTTGTGCCTATGGTTTCGGACCATTATGTCTCGACGGGCGTGTTGATCCCTAGTTTTGAAGTTGATGGTATTGTGTTACTATGGTTTTGGCTCTTGGTATTGAACAAGGCCTAAGGCTATATAAGGAGAAGATCATTAGGCAAGTGAATGGAGCAAGGAGTGAGAGTGTGCATGAGTGATGAAGATCTAAGGAAGTGTGATCCAAGTGCTGGTTATGGGTTGGTAATCTAAACCAAGGTTTCACTCATATGGAGGATGATGAATGATGGAACGAGATCTCAAGGGTTGGAATGATTATCTTCATATGGTTTGACTATGGATAGACTAGATCTACTGACGCATGTTTATTATTATGATCTGGGTATGTTTTGATGTCTGATATTGCTACAAAGTTTTAAGGTTAAATTTACAGATCTGTACGCGGGTTGGTCTTGGTAAAAGAGCGTATACACGCAGGTTGGGTTCATCCAAGTAGCGTATACAATGTGAAGTATGATATTTGAATATGGAGCTGGATCTGGTTATTGCTATGCTGTCTGGTTGTTGTTGACAGGGTTACAGTGATTCAGAATTGGGTGTTTCAGTGATTGATGATGCAGGTTGTACTACAAAGATGATTGTCTTATGGATCCAGTATGAAAATGTATGAAACGTGGTCCCGCATAGATCGTAGGCCGGCACCTACGTACTGGTAAACATATCAGCCAGTACAAGAGCCAGGGGGTTGTAGCTCCCTTCCACTAGCAGCTGGAAAACGAGTAAAGAAGCATTCTGTAGGTAGGCACCTACGTACTAGTAAATGGATCGGCTAGTACAAAAGCTAAGAGGGTTGTAGCCCTCTGCAGGTTGTAGCCTGCGTGCTGGTAAAAGGACTGCACCAGTACATTGTAAAAGAAGTTTCTCATTAAAGAAGAAAGAAACAAATTGCAGCAGGTGGTTTTCACCCACATTGGGTTTCCACCTTATATCTTTGTGTTCATGTGTGTGGCTCTTGTGTGATGTTTTGTTCTGTTATTCTGCATCTGTTTACTGTTAATATGCTTAATAATGATCTGATGCATTTACTGAAGATTAAGCTAACTGAATTATAAGATCTCTGGATATACGCGAGTTTCATTAGACACAGTTGCGTGTACACGCGGGTTCACTTAATTGAAGTAGCGTATATGTTTCTGAGTATGAAATTGAAAAAGTTTGATTGATCTGATAATACTGATTCACCCCCCCCCTCTCAGTATTATTTCCAACAATTGGTATCAGAGCAGGTGCTTCAGAGAAGCTTGATCGCTTGAAGGAGATTCGTAGAACAATGGGGAAGAAAGCACGTCAGAAGAAGAAGACAGCTCAAAGGAACAATGACAACCTGTCATTGTGTGGAAGCAAGTATTCAGATCCTGAAGCACCTCAGATTGAAGATGGACAAGCAAATGAAGCGTCAGATCAAATCATAGATCAACAAGATCTACCTAGCAAAAGGGAGAATGCCCTCAAAGAAGAAATCATCAGATTAGAAGAACAGTTGGAATGTGCCTCCAGAGTTCGAGAAATGCTGCTATCACTGAATAAAGAGCAAGAAAACGAGATCCTCAAACTAAGGCATCAGTTGGATGAAGGAAGGAAAGCTGAAGAGACCTTGAAGAAGCAATGTCTTGAAAAAGAAGAACAACATCAAGTTGAGGTAAATATCTTGAAAAGCAAATTAGAAGAAAAGGATAAGCTTTTACGATTTCAAGATAGCTCTAAAGTCTTGGATGATATTCTTAGTAGTCAAAGATCTCCTGCTATCAAGACTGGGCTTGGTTTTCATGAATATGTTGAAGGTGAATCTAGTTCACAAGGTGAGGCAAGAAACGCTAATGTGAAATCTGAAATGCCCAAAAAGGAACAACCAAGGAAAGAAATTCCTCAAGGAAGATTCTCTACTCCTAACTATGGACGTGATAAACGATTATTTCCTCCACTGAATAATGTTGAATGTTATGTATGTCATAATCTTGGACATGTTGCAGCCATATGTAGAAGAAGAAGGTTTCAAGACCATCATGCAGAAAGATCATCACATTCAAGGTACTTTAATGGATATTGCTTTTCTTGCAATATGTTTGGCCACAAAGCTGCTGATTGCTACAGGAAGAATATGAAACATGTAAGATGCTATGCATGTAACAAGTTTGGACATAAAGCAAGAGATTGCAGGAACAAAGCTCATGATAAGAAGAAATCATCAACACGCTTGAAGATATGGAAGAAGAAGGAGGTTCAGTCAGAAAAATATGGCACAGCACAGGGTACTCAGCACAGCACAGACATAACAGACTCAGGGGGAGCTGAAGGTATAGAACTTCAGTGTTCTGATTATCATACGCAAGTTTCATAAAGGAAATACGCGTATATACGCGAGTTATACACTGCAAAGTCGCGTATATGTCAGTCTGAGGAAAAGCAGTGGGGACAGGCTCAGAAAAGGGATCTGATATGATTCAGTCGAGTATTATTTGCTCTATTGGTTACAGTCTGCTGAGGATGTGTGGAAATGTTTTGTTACTTGTATGATGACTAGAAGTGTTTTGATTCTAACTTGAGGATGATGATGTTTTGATGCTTATTGCTGATATATGCATGATCAGATCTAACAGATGGCACTGGTTGAGGGGGAGCATATGCCTTTAGTAATTCATTGTTGGCATGGCTAAATAATATATCTTTGCTATGATGTGGTTGTGAGTTGTCTATGATAAACTCTCATATGATTCTTGAAGTTACATAGAAGATGTTCAGATCAGATTTATGGTTGATCCTTTGATGATGCTTACATGGTGAACTTCATAAGGATAAGGAGAAGTACAAAGCTTGAATACACATCCTCCTCACTTGATGATGAGTCACTCATATACTGCTGTTGTCATATGCTCATACAGTTATGATGCAGGCACTCTTGTGAATAAGGATTGTTGCTATGAAGTTCTGTCAAATGAGCTTGAGCTCAAGATACATAGTGCTGATACATGGATGACTGCTCAAAGGAAATTTACAAGTTGCTAATATGGAGATTGGTATACGCGAGTTGGATAAGGCCTATCCGCGTATATACGCTTGTTTAGGGGGATGCAGACGCGTATATGGAATTTTTGAAGGAAATCAGCAGGGACAGATGTTGGTTGCAGAAAGTCTGATATGGGTCTGACAGAGATCATCTGGCACAGGTTCAGGGGGAGCAGATAATCTTCCAATGATGCATTGTTGGCATTATCTTAAAGCTTTTGGTTCTAGTTCACATTTGGTGTTGATTTCAGGAGGAACAAAGGTGAAAGGAGAATAGAAGGATCTCTTGGTTGCTGATCTGAATGGTGATTATCAGATGCTGCTGGTGACTTTCATAAGTCTTGGTCTAGTTGTCATATATATTTTTGTGGTATCTCTTTCATGGTGTCAAGGTCATGTAACGGCCTATTTTGGTTTCCCCACTATGCCTGGGATGATTGATGCAATTTGATTGGTTGTCAAACTTTTGATGTATCCTCACTTGGTTGGGTGGATGAGTCAATTTTTGTATATCCTCACTTAGTTGAGAGATGGATGTATGTATGAGTCTTTGGTGATAGGAAGGTCTTTTATGATGTATAGAATCATGTTCTTCTTGAAAGAACATCTTTTGTAGATCTTGCCTATAGTCAGGAAGAGCATGAACAGCACACTTCAGCGGTACAGAGATTCAGCATGTACTCAGAGGGAGCATGGAAAGATTGGTACACCTTGGCATATACAAAGGGGGAGATTATTCAGAGATTTCAGTAGGTACTCAGAGGGAGTATGGACAGTGGAATGATTCAGCAAAGGAAGAGAATATCTTGGTCCACCCTTTGCCCTTGATGTCAAAGGGGGAGAGTGACTTGGTGTGGTGGTTGCCATCAAGTCCAAAGGGGGAGATTGTTGGCATTATGATTCAAGTGTTGTCCTTGATGGCAACTTACTCAGAGGTTGGTACAAGTAATGGCAACTTAATCAGAGGACAGATCTTAGTACAGCATGGCAAGAAAGTTTGTACACGCTAGTTGGCTTCATCAAAAGCGCGTGTACACGCTAGTTGGCTTCATCAAAAGCGCGTGTATGTGGAAACGTACCTTTGGTCCATGGCGGTTAGTCCTTGGAAGTTGTGCCTATGGTTTCGGACCATTATGTCTCGACGGGCGTGTTGATCCCTAGTTTTGAAGTTGATGGTATTGTGTTACTATGGTTTTGGCTCTTGGTATTGAACAAGGCCTAAGGCTATATAAGGAGAAGATCATTAGGCAAGTGAATGGAGCAAGGAGTGAGAGTGTGCATGAGTGATGAAGATCTAAGGAAGTGTGATCCAAGTGCTGGTTATGGGTTGGTAATCTAAACCAAGGTTTCACTCATATGGAGGATGATGAATGATGGAACGAGATCTCAAGGGTTGGAATGATTATCTTCATATGGTTTGACTATGGATAGACTAGATCTACTGACGCATGTTTATTATTATGATCTGGGTATGTTTTGATGTCTGATATTGCTACAAAGTTTTAAGGTTAAATTTACAGATCTGTACGCGGGTTGGTCTTGGTAAAAGAGCGTATACACGCAGGTTGGGTTCATCCAAGTAGCGTATACAATGTGAAGTATGATATTTGAATATGGAGCTGGATCTGGTTATTGCTATGCTGTCTGGTTGTTGTTGACAGGGTTACAGTGATTCAGAATTGGGTGTTTCAGTGATTGATGATGCAGGTTGTACTACAAAGATGATTGTCTTATGGATCCAGTATGAAAATGTATGAAACGTGGTCCCGCATAGATCGTAGGTCGGCACCTACGTACTGGTAAACATATCAGCCAGTACAAGAGCCAGGGGGTTGTAGCTCCCTTCCACTAGCAGCTGGAAAATGAGTAAAGAAGCATTCTGTAGGTAGGCACCTACGTACTAGTAAATGGATCGGCTAGTACAAAAGCTAAGAGGGTTGTAGCCCTCTGCAGGTTGTAGCCTGCGTGCTGGTAAAAGGACTGCACCAGTACATTGTAAAAGAAGTTTCTCATTAAAGAAGAAAGAAACAAATTGCAGCAGGTGGTTTTCACCCACATTGGGTTTCCACCTTATATCTTTGTGTTCATGTGTGTGGCTCTTGTGTGATGTTTTGTTCTGTTATTCTGCATCTGTTTACTGTTAATATGCTTAATAATGATCTGATGCATTTACTGAAGATTAAGCTAACTGAATTATAAGATCTCTGGATATACGCGAGTTTCATTAGACACAGTTGCGTGTACACGCGGGTTCACTTAATTGAAGTAGCGTATATGTTTCTGAGTATGAAATTGAAAAAGTTTGATTGATCTGATAATACTGATTCACCCCCCCCTCTCAGTATTATTTCCAACAGTGACCCACGCCATAACACTCTCGAGCTTGCCCTCTTTCCAAAAAGACTACTCTTAAGTAATTGACCAAAGTGGTGAATTCTAGGTACCTGATCCCAAGTTATGGCTTCTGAGAGGGTCAAACACCTTGAAAAAAGGTTCAAAGAATTCCAAGACAATACAGACAATATTAACAAACAAATCTCACAAATAACAGAACTTATAACAAAGTCTCATCGGGAGTAGTCTCGTGTTGATGCACACATAGAAGGACAATCCAGCCATCACATTCACTTCCATTGAAATCACCACCATTCCAACCACTAGACACCCAAGATGGACATGTACAAATTTGATGGCTTTAACCCTACAGTATGGGTAGCACAAATGGAACAAATTTTCTCCCTTAATGATATTTGCGAAGATGAAACTAAACTACATGTGGGAGCCCTTTACATGGGCCAAGAGAGATAGAAATGGTGGCAGTGGCATAATAAATGTTATCTAGGGAGATTAACTTGGCATATGTTCTCAAAAGCCATATGTGATCACTTTGACCGAGAATCTAATTTTTTGGGTTGTCTCACTAGGCTCTATAAAACAGGTATAGTGAAGGACTAGATTGCAACCTTTGAGCAATTGGCCATCAAAATTGATGGTCTAGGAGACGACTTCTACTTGGAGTGTTTCATCAATGGCCTAAAAGAATCCATCCAAGCCCATGTTCGAATGCACCATTGAGCATGCAGCAAGGCCTTATATGTGGAAATCAACTTAAATGCCCAATCCAATCATCTGAATTTCATCACCAAGGTTCATCTCACCTAGGCTCAGGGCTCCACCCAAACACTTGAGGTTCAAATGGTGTCACCAGCTAAAATGGCCAAAAGAAGAAAATAAGGAATATGTTACTAATGTGATGAAAAGTACTCCCCCGGACATAAATGCAAGGAACCATAATTCTTTCAAATTTATGTTATTGCTAACAAATTAGTATAGGAAGCTCCATCAGTTTAGGTGCCTGAGGACAAAGTTGGGGAAACCAAAACCAAAAAATTATCTCACAGCTACACCAGATGAGCCGGTTATCTCACTACATGCCTTGGCTAGAATTTCTTCACCTCAAACTCTCAAAATTTGAGGCTTTATTAAACATTAATCAGTAGTGGTATCGATTGATAGTGGCAACACTCATAAATTTATCCATAAGAGAGTCACAAAAGTTCTTCATTTCTTTGTGTAGGCAGTATCTAATTTTTAAGTCTTTATTGCTGATGGGGGGACCATGAAATGTGAAGGCCGTTGTGAAAATATTAAGCTTATGATGGGAGACTACCACCTAAAGACCCATATGTTTTCTATTGAAATGGGTTGTTGTGACATTGTCCTGGGTGCTGAATGGATTTTCACAATGGGCCCTATCACAAGGGATTTCTAGGAATTATATATGAGTTTTAAGTAGAATGATCACATTCATGCATTAAGGAGACTGTAGGAAAGTGCTCCTACTATCATCAGATCACATTGAATGGAGAAGATTTTAAAAAATGGCCATCATGGAGTAGTCACCCAATTTAATGCCATCTAGGGTATTGGATCCACTACTCATCATTTTCATCCTGAGATGCAAAAGGTCTTAGATGGCCACCAGCAAGTCTGTGACAAAACTAAAGATCTTCCACCCTCTAGGGTGAACATGATTATAACATCCATTTGGTTGCGGGGGCCAACCACCTAATGTTTTCCCATATCGATATCCTTTTTCCCAAAAGAATGAAATTGAAAAACTCATGAACTGACTCCTTGATGTTGGTGTTATTCATCCCAGCATCAGACCTTATCCATCTTTAGTATTCATGGTTCTAAGGAAATATGCAGAATGGCACATGTGTCTAGACTTTTAGGCCCTTAACAAGCTCACTATCAAGGACAAATTTCTTGTTTCAATTGTTGATGACAAGCTTGGTGAACTGCATCGTGCTTAATCCTTTACCAAGCTAGACCTCTACTCGGGCTATCACCAAATACACTAAAGGAAGTAGACACTCCCAAGACTTCCTTCTGAACTCATGAAGGCCATTATGAATTCCTGGTCATTCCATTTGGTCTCTGTAATTATCTATCTATTTTTCAAATCCTCATGAAGCACATGTTGAAACCATATCTCTGAAAAACAATTCTTCCTTGATGACATTCTCATCTACAACAGAACTTGGGACAAAAATCTTCAACATGTAGATCAGATATTACAACTGCTCTGATATCACAAATTATTTGTCAAATTATCCAAGTGCTCTTTTTTCGTGGAAGAATTTGACTATTTGATAAACATTGTGGGTCATGAGGGAGTGAGGGTTGATCTGAAAAAGATTCAAGCAATGCAATATTGGCCCCAACCAAAATCCTTGAAGAGTTTGCGGGGATTCTTGGGTTTCACTAGCTACTATCGCAAATTTGTTCACAATTATGGTCACATTGCTAGACCCTCGAATAATCTCCTCAAGAAAAATCCATTTCTCTGGACTGATGCAGCTCAACAAACCTTCTTAGCTATAAAACATGGCATGTTCTATACTCTCGTATTGTCCCTACTAGACTTCTCCAAATCTTTTGTGATTGAATGTGATGCTTGCGATACCGGTAATGGCACTATATTAATGTAGGGAGGTAGACCATTAGCTTTCACCAGTCAACAACTCAGTGGAAAAATTCTAGGTCAATCTACTTATGAGAAAGAAATGATGGCCATCTTACATGCAGTGAACACCTAGCAGCCATACTTGTTGGGGTGACGTTTTGAAATTCGCACAGACCATCAAAGACTAAAATATTTTTTGGAGTAGCATCTATCATCGCCACAACAGAATAAATGGCTTTCCAAAATGGTGCGTTATGCTTATGAGATAATTTACAAGAATGGGCATGACAATGTAGTAGTTGATCCTTTATCATGCCAATTTGAGGATGAGAGCACCCTGCTATCAATCTCTCTACCCATACAATATTGGATTAAAGAGGTCCACAAGGAATGGTTCTCCCACCCCTCTCTCTCCCAACTCATTGATAACTTGAGAGAAGATTCTAATTCCTCAGCTGACTACTCTTGGAAGGATGAGATTCTTCGCTACAAGGATCAAGTAGTTATATCACCGAAATCTACCTTCAAAACCTGCATCTTGGATGAGCTGCACTCATATCCAATTGTAGGAAATTCATTCTTTCATAAGACTTATTCTCGCACATGTTGTTATTTCTTTTGGACTAGCATGAAAGGTGACATTCTTACTTTTTATAGCTGAATGTGATGTGTGCCAATGCAACAAAGGGGAAATAGTTAAGTTATCGGTAACCTTACAACCATTGCAACTTCCTACCTCTATCTGGACAAATGGTTTCATGGATTTCATTACTGGTCTCCCAAAGTCAGGAAACAAATCATTCATCATGGTGGTTGTGGATAGACTTTCTAAATATGCTCATTTTTTCACTCTACCACACCCATTTACCCCACTTTGGTGGCTCAAGTTTTCTTGGACCAGATCTTCAAATTGCATGGCATGCTGACTTCCATTGTGTACGATCATGACCCCACTTTCACCAAAAAAATTAGGTAAGAAATTTTCAAGCTACAAGGCATGCAACTCCAATTAAGTACCACCTATCATCCCCAAACCAATGGTCAAACAGAAGCAGCTAATAAATGTTTGGAGACATTTCTAAGGGGCTTCACTTCATAAAATAATCATCAATGGGTATAATGGCTACCTTTAGCTAAATGGTGGTATAATACTAACTATCATGAAGCCACCAAGATGACTCCATATTAGGCAGTGTATGGCCAACTCCCTCCTTCACCTATTTCTTATATCCTAGATATTCTAAAGTACAGGAAGTTGATCAACTCGTATAGAACTATGTCACCATGATAGATCATCTTAAAGATAATATACATCAAGCTTAGAACTGAATGAAGCAATAGGTGGACCAACATAATTCTAAGCACGCATTTCAGGAAGGGGATCAACTATTCCTGCGAATCTAACCATATAAGAAAACATCTCTCAAAGAAAAGGGCTGCTAAAAAGTAGCACCAAAATTTCATGGACCTTATTAGATACTTCAGCACATAGGATAAGTTGCCTACAAACTGGCCTTCCCACCTACTTCAAAAAACCATCCAATCTTCCATGTATCATGCCTTGAGAAAGTGGTAGGGAACAATTGCAGAGTTCAAACACATCTACTTGAATTGGATGAGGAAGTCTAACCATGGCTCTGACCAAAAAATGCCCTCGATACTCGTGCATGACATCATTTCGGTTGCACAATCAAGGAAGTCTCATCAAGTGGAAAGACACCTCTCTAGAATATGCGAGCTAGGAACCAACCACTATTCTTCAGTAGTTTCCGTAGCTTCATCCTTGAGGACAAGGATGCTTTTGATGGGAGGGGTCATGTTAGGGTCCAACCCTAACCTCTTTATTTATGTAATAAGCCCAATAGGCCGAGTCGTAGTCACAGTTAGTTAGAGAGTCAAAAGATCATGTATTAATAATCGTAAGTGGTTGACCCGCATTAGAGAAAAGGGGCCATAGTTAATTTTAAAATGGCCATAGTTAATAAATAAAGTGGTTAACCCCTGTTATGAAAAGGACCACTAGTAGTTAGGGTTTTGGATGTCATTTAGTTATAAATAGTCTTAGTTAGTAAGGGAAGGATCATCAAGTCTTATTGTAATTGAGCTCTGCTCTGCTGGACGTTACCGCCTCAAAGAGGAAAGTGAACATTGAATTTGTTTCTGAATAATAAAATACTTTGCAGTTTTTCTCATTTCATGTGATAATTATGTGTTCTGGGCTATATTTCTTTGTATTTATGGTATTCTCGATTTCTCTTGGGTTAAGACCATAACACATGCAAAAAGTAAAATATTAAAACTTATTAACTTCAACTCCCCCTGAGTCTATACTATCTATACCAGTTCATTGTTACGACATCATATGAACTGTGAGTCGTGTAAGCAATCATGAGTATAAAAAATAACAATGGGATTCATCATCAAGACACATATGTATTACTCCCCCTGAACTTGAAGGATTAGAGAGATGAAGTAGAGACCATTCCTAATTTATGTTTGAGATATTCAAATGCATCACGTGAATGTTGTTTTTTAAATATGTTAGCAACTTTTTCTTTTGAGGGAACATATTCCAATTTGATCTTTTTTTCAACAACCTATTCTCTTAGAAAATTATATTTAATTGGAATATGTTCGGTCTTGGAGTTCATAACATGATTTTTCAAAATACTAATGGCACTTGTATTATCACATAGAATGGAAATGGGTGGAGAACAATTGATTTGAATATCTTGCAAAGTTTGCATCATCCAGAGAAGTTGTGTGCAACAAGATGCAACAACAACATATTATACTTCTGCAATAGATAAAGCAATTGAGTTTTTTTTTTTTTTTTTTTTCTGAACCATGATACCAAGCGGGGCCCCATATAGAATGCTCCTCCACTAGTGATTTTTCTATCATCAACATTTCCTGCCCAATCTGCATTTGTATAAGCATGAAGAGTAAGATCTGCATCTTTGGGATACCATAAACCAAAGTCTTGAGTGCCTTGTAGATATTTGAATATTCTTTTGACTACCTGAAGATGAGTTTCCTTTGGATTATCTTGAAATCATCCAAAAACCCCAACTACATGAATGATATCTAATCTTGTTCCTATAAGATAAAGTATAATTCCGGTCATGGATCTATATTCCGGTTTGTTGACTACAGGAGAATCATCATGCAAACTGAGACTACATCCTGTCACCATGGGTGTGCATGCTAGCTTGCAATATTCCATTCAATATTTCTTTACAATCTGCTTGAGGTACTTTTTTGTGAGAGAAATATGCCATTTTTTGCTTGTTGTACTTGTAAACCAAGAAAGTTTGTTAGTTCACCAAGTGAAGACATTTCAAATTCTTGTAGCATGATAGAAGAAAACTTTTGACTCATGGATTCTTCACTGCTACCAAAGATGATGTAATCCACATAAAAAACAATAATTTAAATTTTACCATCATCCACCTTTATATATAGGTTTCTACCTACAGACCCCTTAGTGCAACCTTGTTGTTGAAGATACCTGTCAAGGCGATAATACCATGCATGAGGGGCTCGTTTTTACCCATATAATGCCTTCTTGAGTTTGCAAACAAGTTTTGCATCGTTTCCTAGGATAAACACTTCGGGTTGTTAAATATATAATTCTTTTTCTATGTTTCGATTTAAAAATGCAGATTTAACATCCATTTGATAGAATTTGAAATGATGAAAGCTTGAAAAGGCATGGAACATTCTTATGGCTTCAAGTCTAGCTACAGGTGCAAATTTTTCTTCAAAGTCTATTCCTTCTTGTTGAGCATAACCTTTGAAAATGAGTCTTCATTTATTTCTAATTACTTCCCCATTCTGGTTCAATTTATTTTTGAATACCCATTTTGTCCCAATAACATTCTTATCATGAGGTCTAGGTACTAATTCCCATGTGTGGTTCTTTTCTATTTTTTCAAGTTATTCATTGATAGCCTTAACCCAAAATTCATCTTTTCTAGCTTGATTTACATTTTTGGTTCAATTGTGGATAGTAAGGATAGATGACTAATAGTTCCAACAAGAGTTGTTCTAGTTTGTATTCTAGATTCCTTATCACCTAGAATTTGAGATTCTGGATGATTTTTTCGAACATACCATGATGGAGTCTTTTATGGTTCTTACGTATTATCACTTATTTCGTCTAATGCTTCATTGATTCTTTCTTCAACATTATTTTGGCATGTTGTATGAGTATCTTCATCATCTACTGGTGCTTCCTTTTTGATACATGTGGATGCTTCATCAATCACAAAATGAACGCATTCAAAAATCTTTTGAAGTCCTTTATTGTAACATTTATATCCTTTTCTTCTAGAGGAGTATCCAAGGAGAATTAATTCATCAACTCTAGCTTCAAAATTTTTAAGTTTATCATCATTATTCTTTATGTAACCTTTACTTGAAAAAACTTTAAAATTATTAATAGTTGGGGGTTTACTATACCAAAGTTCATAAGGGGTCTTATCACTATTCATACAGTTATGATCTTTGTTAAGAAAAGTTACTAATGTATGTGATGCTTCACCCAAGAAGGTATAACGTGTCCCAGACTCATCAAGCATGAAACATGCCATTTGTTGAATTTTTCTATTTATTTCCTCTTCTACCCCATTTTGTTGAGGAGTCTTAGCTATAGGGAATTGCCTATTGATGCCATGTTGTTCACAAAAGTCAAAATATTCGTCTGATATGAATTCTCCTTCCCTATCATATCTGAGACATTTGATTTTCAAGTATAACTCATTCTATACCAAAGCTTTGAAGACTTTAAAGTTATAAAATTCTTTATCTTTATACTTTAATAAACCAATCCAGAACATTCTAGTAAAGTCATTAATAAATAAGATGAAATATCGTTCGCCCCTAGGTGACCTTTTCCTCATTGGCCCACACAAATCAATATGAATAAGTTCAAGGGGCCTACTTCTAGAACCTTAATTGGTATTGAATTGTACCCTGGTTTTCTTACTGGTTTTCTTAAGTAACATTTTTATAGACCACTTTCTAATACATAGACATTAACTGGAGTTCTTGTTCCTTTTATTATAGTTTTTCTTGTATGGAGATTTCGGACCAAACAATTATTCGATCTGGAAACAACTCCATTCCCTTGGTGGCACATCTGGCTAACATTTAACAATTTATGCTTCAACCCATCCACAAATAAAACATTTATATCCTTAACATTTTCTTTTATAAAAAAAAATCCATTTCCTTTGATAACAACATTGGCATTATTTCCAAAGGTTGCATTCTTTTCTTTGTTTATTTCATTAAATGACATAGGCTTATATTTATCATATGTCATTTATTTTGATCATCTACTATCAATGTACCACAACTTTTCTCTAACCCCTACATATAAATCTAGACCATAGTTCTTAGATTCGATGGTCTTCTTCTTCCATACCTTAGATGTTGTTTCCATTTGCTTATCCTGAGGTATTGATCATCCTTTGCTCCTGCATTCAAATTATTTATGCCCAAATTTATTGAAAAAGGAGAATTAAGTTTCATATTGAAGAGGAGAGAAGGAATTGTAAGATTATTTCTTTACCCCAACCTCATTCTTTTGTTTTTTGTCTTCTCTAGTCATGATAGTTTTGTAAGCAACACATTGAGCAACCTTATGACCAAAATTGTGAGAAGTGAAATATTATCCATTAAAGTAGAAGTGTATGGGAGTATAGTACCTTCTAGTGTTGTTTTCCTTTTGATTGAACTCGATAGAGTTTACCTGGGAAGTATTTAGTCCTTTATCCTTTTGTTATAGGATGGAGCGATGTTGAGTGCATCTCTTTACTGCATTGAGATATCTTCCTATTTCTGTAGAAGAATTTACAGTATTTGATGTTTCTTCATTGTATCCAAGACCTGTCATTATAAGAGGAGAGCGTTGAACTTTGATGAGTTCATCTAAGGTTTCAGATCCTTTAGCAAATCTAACATTAGGAATTTTTTCTTTCTCAAGTTCTTTCCCTAGACTTACTATTTCACATTCTAGCTTCTCATTATTCTCTTCCTCTTCTATGATTTTTTTCTTCAAATTTTCTTATACTAATTTAGCTTCTTCTAAACAAATCTTAAGCTGAGATATTTCTTCAATAAAGATATCCTTTTCTTCTAAAGCATCCAGGCATCAGACTCATTACTACTTATATCTTCAACTTCCATAAGTAATTGACATCATTGATCAGACTCACCTTCTCCACCATTTGAATGACCATCACTACCATTATTGCATAAATAAGGAAATGGACCACAGTTATAACAAAAGGCCATACCTGATAGTTCTTTATTATTGTTTTCTTCATTCTTGATCAATAGAAAGTGGGCTGCTCCCAAACTTGAATATTTGTTGACATTTATAACTATCATTGAAATTGAAACCCTCCTTTGAGCTATAAACTTCTTTCCCATCATGTTAACAGATCAAATTTAAGTGATCAATCTTCTATTGAAGGACCTTCTCTGATGCCAATTGTTGGTAAAAATAATGGGGGGGTGGATCAGTGTTTTGAAAACTCTAAACTTTTCAATGTCATATCCATATTTTTGTATGTGACTTTAATGATAGGAACCCGTGTATGTATGCAACTAGTGTATATCTAGTAAACTTATTTTTCAGTGAATTCATCATCTGTTTAACTTGAAATAGTGTGTCAATACCTCACTAAAACTTAGTTAAACTATAAACATGTGCAGAAAGAGAAAAATAAACCATCACACATAAGAAACACATCAACACACATGAACACTAGGATTTTTAGATGGAAATCCAATTTGCGAAAAAACCACCACTGTTGTTGTCTCTGTATCCCTTTTATTATAAAGAAAAGATTCTTACAATATTTCACTAGCATAGACTTATACTAGCACGAAAGCACCCACCTGGAAAAGGCTACCACCTTCTCTTGTTGTCTAGCACACACTAAAAGGGAGCTCCAACCCCCTGATCTTGTTTAACGACAACCACTAGAAGGGAGCTCCAACCCCCTGATCAAATTTACTAGATACCGTTGGAAGGAAGCTTCAACTCCCTCACTGAAGTCTCCAAGCCTCAACCCCTATGTGGACCATGTTTCATAAATTTTCATGCTAGATCCACCTGCTACAAACGATCACAACTTTTAGGCCACATTTCATCAATTTTTTAGAGTAGAACAACTACCAACATTCAAGCCCAATACCAAAAATCAAAACTGAAAATTGATCACTGGAACTCAATCATTGAACCAATTGAATCAACCAATCACTAAATCAAATGAATCAACCAATCACTAAATCAAATGAAACTCAGATCAATCAACTTATTCTCAAACAACCAAAGTAGTTAGATCATTGTAACCAGAGTACTAATATTGAACCCAAACACTGCATCAACTTATTGAATCAACTAATAGCCATAATCAATAAACTATCAGAATATATATGCTAGTTTACTGTAGCAAACCCACATGTATACATGACTTCCTTGAAGCATACTCATGTATAGATCTCAAAAAATTGAACCCTGAAACTCAACAACTGTTACTCTGAAATAAAAACTGAATCATACACAGATCCACTGCATCATTTAGAAATAATCATAGAATCATCACTGATCTTCAATCACAAACAACTAGTAGCTTCATCATTCTTCAATCAATCAATCCCCAATCAAAACATCACTATTAAGCCCAGATTATCTAGTAAGACTTAATTGAAAAACATCAGAAACACTGCAAGCCTGATTAAAATAATTATACATCTTTTTTAGCAAAAACCCTAGCTTATATAAATTATTTACTTAAAAACGTTCGCGTGTATACCTGATTTTTAGGAATCAAATCGGCGTATAGATTTGAATAGATACGTGACTTACCAGTATTAAACTCGTGCATGTACGCATATTTGAGGTTATTAAAACTGCATACATATCTGTAATTATTGATACAAACCTTCGCTACTCAATATAACTTCAGACATACCCAGAACTCGACATACAAAAAATAATCACACATCAAGACATTATTATGACTGATCAAATCAACTCATAATCAATATTGTCATCTGATATCTATTGGATCTGATCCATCATTAAATTCTTAAATGGATACTTAGTTTTAGATCAAACAAATCAATAATAGACCATGCACACTAGCTTCAAAACTAGATTATTCATGAAATATTCATCACTTGCACACCTAAAAGGCTTTAACCTTCATGTGCTTATATAGCTTAGCCATTAGAAAATACAACAAGTAAAAACCATACTAGTTCCAATGATATGCTTGGACAGGATCAAATATCCGTTGTTGGGCTTAATACCATAGGTAAATAACATGGTAAAGACCCTTGATATTTAGAATACCATGGTTTGGAATATGCATGCACCTTTTCTTCTACATACTTGCGTGTGTACACAAATTTTATTCATAAAACCTATGTATACTCTACATTGCTTCACCAAACTTGAGTATGTACATGAATTTGCTTCATAGGACCTGTGTATACTCGACTTTGTTTCACCAAACCTATGTATACTCTTCAAACTTCATCTTTATCATTCCTTTGTCTCTGGAATGATATTCCTTTGTCGAATATTTCTTTCACATCTATAGACACATCTTGTTGATATCTTCAAGTAGGATGCCATCAAGGACAACACATTAGTCATAATGGCAACACTAAGGGTTTTTCCTTGGACCTACCTAGGATTAACTAATTCTAGGAATAATATATTGAGAGGTACACCTACTCTTGGGTGTATTCCCAACACATATTCTCCACCGCAATACACTCTCCACTCCCTCCCTCCGTCCCTATGTTCCAAAAATAGAAGCACCTCATCTTTTGGATATCCTTGTTGACACTAGCACTGAGATAGGAAATATCACATGTAGCATAATGTAGCATAGTTTATTTCTGATAGCCTTTGGCTCAGGTCCAATGAAGGATTATCTGAGGCATCCATATGAAATCCATTACAAGAGTATCTTATACCTCCAAGTGTAGGGAATTTGGGCCACACTAATTATAGTCCATATCTTTTGTATTTCCTTGTTAACACTGGCACTACGATAAGACGTCTCACCCATAGTATAGTGTAGCATAGCTTATTTTTGGCATCCTGCAAATGAAATCCATGAGAGGAGTATCATAGGCTTCCATATAAAATCCATTAAAGGAGTCTTTTAGGCCTCTAGGTGTATGACCTTTGGGCCACACTGATTATATTTTCTTCAAAAATTGTTGCTTCAATTCATAATTAGTGTGAAAATGAATTTTTTTGGCATTAGTAGCTTCTATGGATTTTATCTTGGTTGTGCCTAGGATTGACCAAATCTTAGGCATAATTCATTGAGAGGGCCACCTACTCTTGATTTTATTTCGAACATGCACTACCAACCATGTACTTCCACCAAAAAAATAAAAACCTCATTTTTAGGATCTCTTTGTTGATATTATCACATTCAATCCATGCAAGGGGAATTGGATGAGCCATCGCTTTTTGTTTCTAGTAATAATAGGGAGGGATTTCATTATATTTTTTTTTCAAAAATTATGGGTTGACTTAATAATTACTATCTATATGAACTATTTTGAAATTAGTAAGTCTAAGGGAATTTTTCTTGGATCTACCTAGGATCAATCAAATGCTAGGCATAATACATTGAGAGGTCCACCTACTCCTGGGTGTTTTCCCAACACCCCCCTTTGCCAAAAAAAAGCTAGCACCTAATTTTTTGAATATACTTGTTGGCACTAGCATAATTGATCCATGGAAGGGGAATTGGATGATTCATTGGTTTAAGTTTCTTGATAAAATTTCATGTAATAATAGCTAGAGGTGCCATTATATTTTTTTGAAAAGTTGTGGGATGAGTTCATAATTAGTGTCTCGATGAACTTTTTTGACATTAGTAAGTTATAGGGGTTTTTCCCTGGCTATACCTTGGATTGACCAAATGTTAGGCATAATCCTGTGAGAGGGCCACGTACTCCTAGGTGTATCCCATCACCAACCCCACGCTAGCACCTAAGAAAAAACACTCATATTTTTCATCTCTATGTTGATACTAGCACTAGGATAGGATATCTCACACATAGGATAATATAACATAGTTTATTTTTGGCAACCTCTAGATGTGATCCACTAGATGAGTATCTCAGGTCTATATATCAAATACATTAGTAGATTATCTTAAAAGACTGTAGGGGTAAGTCCTTTGGGCCACATTAATTATATACCATTAACTCTAAATAGACAAGTAGATGTTTTTAGTTCAAGTCAAGTAGCACCACATCTATGCTCTTACTAGGGGCATACTTAACAA
This sequence comes from Pinus tabuliformis, assembly GCA_031772625.1. Taxonomy (NCBI): domain Eukaryota; kingdom Viridiplantae; phylum Streptophyta; class Pinopsida; order Pinales; family Pinaceae; genus Pinus; species Pinus tabuliformis. The sequence goes on from CM062814.1 coordinate 342,434,285, forward strand.
GATCTGATGGAGGATCTTATCCACAAGATATTTATTGATCATGTTGGTAAGGTTTTTAATTGATGTTGAATCATTGGTTATATATTTAAATGTGCAATTGATTAACATTAAATAAACATATCTTTAAAGTACTTTCTTTTTTTTTTTTTTTTTTTGCATGTATAGATGCTATGAGAGGAAATTCCATCATTGAGGTAGTAAAATGAAAGTAATTCCAATATTTATCATACCATGGCTATATAGTTTGACATTGAGGAACTTGACACAAAATTTTTTAAATGACTCAATGCTTGCCTACTACAATGACAACGTGATTTAAAAAAATGTTCTTTGACAAATGTCCAAGTTAACCGAGAGAAAACAATCTTAATTTTGGTATATTTCCACATGTCTACTAAATATTTTAAATAACCATCTCCACCTAGGTAGATTATGTTAAATTACATCAATTTTTAACGTGAGGTTAACTTTCCTAGTCTACTCCAATTTTATGTTTTTGTATTAATCAAACATATTAAAAATGTCTATGTTGGTGCCATTATTCCCAATCCATTCCCCTTGTATACCCACCTAATTTCATCCTTTTCCAAACCAATTTAGTCCATATTATGTGTCAATTCTAACCATTACATTCCCTCCCTAACACAGGGCATTCCCATGTCCTCCCCTAGGGTGCTCTCTCTTATCATACAACTACTGGTGGCGTATCACCTCCAATGCCCAATACCTTTTCTATTACATTGTTCCCCTAACAATTCACCCTACACCACCCTGTCATCAAAACCTTCCTATGAATTCATCCACTATTACAACAACTAGTATTAAATCTATAATATTTACACTCATAAGAGTTGTATCTAAAGTCACTTTAAATACATCCTCCCTAGCCCCCATCATTGCTCAGAGTAGGTTCTCTAGCCAAATGCTTCATCTCCTCTTAGTGCATCCATTATTGAAGAAATTAGTATCCCATCTACTTTAGCTACATTTATAGTGGTTGAATTTACAATTTTTATAATTGGATCCTCCTTGTCCTTGATCATTGCCTTAACATGGGTTTCCTAACAAAGTGCTCCACCTTCAATCTAGAAACTAAATTCTTCTCTATTGCCTTAGATGTTGATGGTGAGATTAATTATTTAATAAAAATATTTTCATGAATAAATAAAATTGATTTACATATTTTGATTTTCTAATTAATTGATTAATTATTTTGAGGCATTGCTAAAAGTCTTGGATCATAGAGGAAGACAACAGCCAATAATTTGTAGTCTTATCTAAGGTGATTTTTTAAGATTTAGTTCGAATTATATGTATTAAGTGCTCTAAGTTATAGAACTATGGGAAAGCATCGATATGTTGTTAATTCCATTTAAGATCTTGGAGAGGCATATTACCTTGAAATGAAACAAAGCAAAAGATTCATGCATGTCAATGACAAGGAACATTGATTCTAAATATGCACCTAGGAGTGCCAAGGTTGGAAATAATGATTGAGAGAGCTTGTATTTACAATAGACATGATGTGGAATTTTGGGCATGAGATGCCATTTTTTGTCTAAGGAACTAGTTTTGATTATCTCACTGGTTGGCATGAGCTTCCATTATGTATGGCGGGAACAAGTTTCCATTTTGTATGAAAATGTTTAGTTGGAGCATCTTCACTATAAATGTATGACTATGGACTTGTGTATATGAAAAATACTTATTGATTTTTATCTTCATGATTTGGAATTTACAAGATATACTATGAATGTTATGCTACTTAAATGGTTTTCATGTGGTTATCATAAATGTTAAGACAATGAATTTTGCTTCATTGATTTTTGAAATAACTATTATGATGGATTCTTGACAAAATACATATTTGATGTGTAACATGGTTTGAGTTTGTATGTTTGGGCAATGAACTAAGTCACTATTCTAATAGATAATTATCTTAATACATATTTGATGATTAAACTTGGTCAATTGTTTATGTTGGGTGTAAACAAGTGAAAGGAGTAGCTTTTTTAATTGTTTATGTTAAGCTTTTAAGTATTTATGTTCTCAATTAATTACATGAATTCCAATTACTAAAGGATGCATTTGAAAATAGGTAAATTAAAGATAACTACTAAACCATTAATTTTGATGAAAATAAGAATTGTGACACCTATTTATATCATATTTATAATGTCTATATTAAATTAGGCTTCTCAAATGAATCCATATCTGTAAACAATATAAATAGCTAAAGTTATGTTATACCCAAATTAAACATTAGTTTAAGATATAAAAATACCATTGAACATAAATCTCTTAATCTTCTTTGGTTTATGCTCCTTAATTAGGGACAACAATTACTATATTTACCATTCATGGATTATGGAAACGTGCTCAAACAATTTTCTATGATATGTTTCACTAGGGAAATGTAATGCTTACTATGCAAGAGTGAGAAAATCCCTAGTTTCAAAGATCATTTATTGAAACCGTATCAAAGAAATGAAATTGCAAATTATGGGTGACCCTAGCTAAAAATTAGTGCCCTAAGTTTGATACAGTTGGAAATTCATCAATTTGAGGCTTGTTTAAGTTTTTTTTGCTAATTGCAACTCACTTACTAAGGTTATTCAAGGACATTTTATGAGTCAAGTCTGAGGGAATAAAATCTGAACCATGCAACATAACGAGCTTATGTAATATATTATACGTGTTTTTGGTTGGGGGCCACATGGTCATTTGTCTCCCACAATGATCCAAACCATTATTTTGGAAGGTTGACCCTATGGTGCAAAAATTGCATTATGCATTACTAAGTGAATTGTTAGTTTCAAAGATCATCAAATAAAAGGGTACGTATGAAATGGAATAATGGGTGAGAGTGACCTTAGATGGAACCACATGAATTGAATTCAAAAAAACCAATGATTCATCAAACCAAATCCCAGTAAATTTTTTATGCCTCGTTACAACTCACTTACTGAAGCCATTTAGGGACACTATGTGAATTTTCTCCAAGGGAATAAAATAAAAACATGATAGCATAGTTGTCTTATGTAAGCTTCAATAGATGTGTTTGGCTAGGATCCATAAAACCACACCACCCTTAGTGGCCTAACCCATTATCTTAAAATATTGAGGCCCTTGTGTACAAATTTCACTATCTATCACTGAGTGAGACCATAGTTTCAGATATCATTGAATAAAATGGAACCTCTCGAATGAAATCATGTGTTTGGGGTCCTCTGTATAGAGCCTCATGTGTTGAAACCAATTCAATTGATGATTACTCAAGTTGAGGCATGGTCACATTTTTATGTCTTGTTCCAACTTGATCACTTCAGCGATTCATGAGAACATTGTGAATTATCTCTAGGGCCATAAAATTCAACGTGTGTAGAATAAATAGGTTATTTCAACTATTGTATGTGTATTAATTGGGTCCCATAAGACTTTGCCACCCATATTGACCCAATCCATTATTTTATAAGATTAACCCCCTTTGGAAAAAATTTCACTCTCTCATTGATCCAAAAATGGATCCTGAATAAACCTCTAAGTCTAAAAGACTTCATATAAGAGGTAAAAGGTGCCAATTGGCACAAATAATTTGTAAATCAAAGGAAAAGGAAAGTCCAAGGAAGTTCCTGGAACTAGCCCCATTGCAAAGAATCGTCTCATTCTAAATCCAACGCAATTTGAATGGGCGAAAACAGACTTGAGATGCAGAAGCTATAATAAAATGAAGCTGCCCTTTTTCAAAGGAAAAAGAGGCAAAATCCCTTGCTAATGGGTCCTAAAACCCTCTAAGTCTTCATCAATATCCTAGAAGGTCAACACCACCAAAAAAGGGGAATTCTTAGGGATATCGGATTACACTATTGAAACCTTAAAAACATGAGAAAACAACGAAAATGTGGCAATCGAAGTCTTGAACAGTGTTTGCATAGGGGCCGTCAGATCTAGCCAATCAATGGTCCAGATCCAATCATTAATCGTAATCAGCAGTGACAGGTGGAGCCAGCCAGAGGCATAATGCGATGGAACCGGGCCGATGTAATACCGCGATCGTCGATATCAGCAGATAACAATCGACGAGCACAATGGAAGAGGGCCTATGTATATATGTGGTGCGATATGTTGATTGTCGATGATCGAATCAGTGAATAGGTATCGACGATGATTGGACTTGATGGAAATATAGATTGTATTCTATGTATTTTTTAATTCGAAAAACATCAATTTCCTTTGCAATTGCATAATTCGTTTATTAAATGAAATACAAAGGGATAAAACCTTGATGCAATATTACGGACCTGAAAGGGTTTATTAACACTGTTGCATATAAATTAAAGTCTGATAAGTGGGATTTTTCCATGTTTTAGTGTATTTTAAAATACAAAGGGGAAAACCATGGAGCAGGCATTGCGACATGTGATGGCAACTTACGAGTGGACCCGACAGGAAAATAAGGCACAGTTATAAAACTTTGAAGTCTAGAACTATGTTTTCTGTGGACTTTCCCATGTTTTATAGAGTTCTCTGTGTAAACACAAAGCAACTGTTTCTAAAGGATTCAAAGCACTAGTGGCTCCTTCAGTTGTGGAATAGGTGGCATTCATCCCCGAGCGCATTTAGCAATGATTGCTAATGCTCAAATAAGGGATTCGAATGGACCAAAATAGGAAGATGAAGAGCCCGAGAGGGAAATAAATCAACAGTGTCGTTTTGGCTTAAAAGCCAAGAATGTCAAAGACAGAGGTTGTTGAGGGCTGTTGAGTTATAGTTGGTTGTTGTTTGAGGGTTTGTTGTTTAAGGGGAAGCCAAAGTAGGAAGCTAAGGAAAAAAGAGGCAGCGCAGAAGCCATGAGGGAGTGCAGAAGCCAAAGAGGCAGTACAAAAGCAGAAACACAACCAAGGGAGTCACTTGGAGTTCAAGTGAAAAACACAGAGAGATGTAAATAGCTAGAGGGTAGAAAGAAGCCAGACTTGAAGAGCCAAAGAGCCAGAGCTAGAGCCAAAGAGTCAGAGGCAAGAGCCAGAACCAAGAGCCAAAGAGCTAGAGTCAGAGCCAAGAGCCAGAACCAAGAGCTAGAGCCAAGAGCCAGAGCCAAGAGCCAGAGCTTCAAGAGCCAGGGGATGAAATGGTGTCTGAACCCACTATTTTTGTGTAAAACAGTAGGAGTTGGGCCAAGAGCTTGTAAAAAAAGGACTTAGACCATAATCCTAGAGAGCCTAGTTGAGTTAACTAGAGCTCACAGAGACGTAGCCCAACAGTTGTGGGTGAACTCCAAATTAATATTGTTGTTCATGTGTCTGCTTTATTGCCGCATTATCTATGTTGCTTTATTTACTGTTGTGTATATTTTTATATCATTTTGAGCACCTCAACTTACAGCACAACAACAAAATTTAAGAAATAATCAATTGAAACAAATGCAAGCATACACCCACACTTTCAAGCACATAGTTAATTCCACAATGGTTAATCATTAAGACTTGGGAAAATATTCAAGCTTTGGGAGTGGGAGAAGTTCTTGTAGATTAGACAAGAAACCTAAGAATCCCATTTTCAGATAACTCACTGAGCGAATCTTGGTTCCATAGGTCATTGAATAAAATTTTATATGCAAAATGGAATCATAGGTGAGGGGTGACCCTAGTTGGAACCCCGTATCCTAAATCTAATAAAATTGATGGTTCCTCAAATAGAGTTCTGATCAAGTTTTTATTCCTAGTTGCAATGACCTGTATATTGGGGTCGAAGATCCAAATGGCTTAAACGATGAGAGAGGAGGAGAGAAAACATAAAGATATTCCATGTAAATAATTACAAGAACATTAATAAAAATGAAATAATATAATACATCACTATATATATATATATATATATATATATATATATATATATATATAGAGAGAGAGAGAGAGAGAGAGAGAGAGAGAGAGAGATGACTCCATTAATAAGAACCATTACATTTAACGAGGCCAACTTTGGGACCTCTCCTTCTCAACTTTCACTCTCTTCACATTTGTTTCCTATAAGGTGTCTTTTTTAAATAGCCAACTTTCATCAGGTTTTACTATATGAGTTACATATCTACAAAGTTCTTTCTACACAAAAACATGACTTTATGGCCTATAAATTTGAACTTATATTATAATCCCCAACGATTCATATCAATCCTCCTCCCTTAGAAAATGATGGTCTCCGTCATTCACCCATACTAAAAGAAATAAGGACCTAATTATGTTTAGTGTATCATCGTGGTCCCAATATGCTATAACCCAATGAAGAGAAGGGTCTTTTATGGTCAAATTATAATTGTGGGTTTATGGATGACTCATAGTCATCATGATTATGATGTGCCAAGACTTAAAGAATACAAATGTTTTGTGTGGTTAACACATAAACATCGGTTTGTAGATGACCCATAATTGAGTTGGAAATGGAAAGCTTGGAAAAAGGTTTTGTTTGATTTACTCATAATTGTGGGTGTGTAGATGAATCATAACCTTGGATTCTTTTATGATTATTTTTGCCAATGGACCTCTTTCTCTTGGTCATAACATTTGTTACAGATGATGACAGAAAATTTCATTGAAGACACATTTGAGGTATTGAAGATACCTTTAAATCGATATGCTCTATAATGATCTTTGGAGTGAGAAAATAATTATTGAAACTCGATGTATGGAAGGTTGTTGTAATAGCCCTGTTGAAAATTCCATGTAATAAAGGAAAAATAATAACCGTGGATGAATGGGACACTTATTCCAAGCTGAATGTTGGGCAAGGCATCCTAGGGGGTGTTCATTTGGTTTTTTATGGACAAGGAAATTGGCAAAGGCAATGGATAAGGCATTAAAAAGTGTTTTGGCACATTTATTTATGAAAATAATGGAAATTAGGAGAAAAAGGAGGTGAAAGGTCATAGGTTGCATGTGAGGAGGAAAATAAAGGAAAATAAAGGAAAATGAAGAAAATAGAGGCCTCACTCATAAAAATGCTTCTGAGGATTAGTTGGTAACACTTTGTCAGTTCAGTGTTGGCACTCTCTTTCTCATTTCTCTCTCTCTCTCTCTCTCTCTCTCTCTCTCTCTCTCTCTCTCTCTCATACTCTTGGATACTTAGATGTTTCTTGTATCACTCTTGGAGGGTGTGGCATTGGGGATTACTATAGCAAGAAGGCAAAGGAAGAGCAAAAAAGTTCAATAACGCATCAGCATCGATACCTAGATCAGATTTTCTTGGAGGTACCGAGTTTCATGTATGATTTCTTCACTAGATTTGGCATGCATGGCATATGCATGTGGTTTCTTGGTTGCGATCTGTCATTAGCATGGACAATGGATTTACCAGCCTTACCATTTCCTAGATAGCCATGGTGATTGTGGGTTTACTTTCATGATTTGTTAGCTTGGGTTGAGTTATTAGTTCCTAGAAGCCCTTGTTGGACAAACGCTCTAGAAGCCTTGTAACAACTTGGATTGAGTTACTATTCCTTGAAGACTTGGTTGGAAAAACACCTTGGAATCCCTTGGTGGGTTGAGATACTAGTCCTTGAAGCCTTGGTTGGAAAAACACTCTGGAGGCCTGACGATAGGCATTGAGTTACTAGTCCTGGGAGCCTTAGTTGGAAGAAATTCTCTGGAAGGCCTGGAAGGCTCATATGGAGACCAATTTGACGATGGTTTTTGTGATGTCCGATTTTTAGGTGGAACCACTATTTGATGGGTTGGGTGAATGGCCTCTCGAAGCCATGGATGAGATTTGATTGATGTGTTCTATGAGATCCCACATTCATGCTTGGAATATGGCACGAAGGTGAATGGTTGAAGAAAGATTTTGGTCAACCATTCTACGTTCAGGTGGAACATTGTAGTCCCATCTTCGGTTGGATAATTTCATTCATTAATGAGAAATCATTTCCCTGATTTCCATGTGTAAAGGTATTGATGTATTTATGGATTTGATGGCTTTAATTTTTATTGTATTTTTGTTCCTATTATGTTGGTTATATGCACATTTTATGACAACAATTATGTATGGTTGTCAGCATGTTTTTACTTGTATGTGAATGGATAATGTGTTTATGACCTCATATATTATAATGCACCAAATTGAATGAGAAAAAAATGGCTCATAATGATTCTTAGATAAGTATGAGATCCCTACGTTAATTTTGTTGTTTACACCTATAGGTTACATGTTGATGATGCGTTTGACAAAATGCTTGTCATGGCTAGTAGGGATCCAGTCAAGGTCTTGAACAAGTATTTTATTTAGTACTTTCATTTCCATGTTAAATTACTGATTTGAAGACATGATTTAGTTCTTTGCATTGACCTGGGCTCTCAACCTGAAAACGTGGCTCAAATACTAGAGTTGTTGGCATAGCACTAACAATTCTGGTCCACAACCACTGGCATGCAAGCCGATGTGACAGACTTTAGGTTCTTGGTTGCTCCCTTGACCATAGCATGAGAGTGAATCTAGCCTAAGAGACCTAAAACAATAGTGGGACACAAGGATAGACTGTCTGAGTGGTTGACTTGTCCTCTGAGGGTTCTGTTGATGGTGTTCGATGTCTGTATGGTGTGTTTTTGTCGGTTCCACTTCCTTAAGGTGACTTAGTAGGTTGAATCATATCATAGTGGCCTCTAATCACATGTTTACCCCAACTAGTTGTTTGCTTTGGTAGATGTATGAGGAGGGTGTTACAGAGTGGCATCAGAGCATGGTTCACCCCTCAGACTAGAGGGGCTATGTGTTGGTCATGCATGCATGTCAATTGCATGTGTGTCTCTTACACTTATATAGTTATTGCAATTGCTTAATGTCAGATTAAAATTGTAGTATGATTATCATGGGGAATTTTTTATTGATTTCATGAAATGTATTTGAAACAAGTATGTGACTGACTGAGTATGGATTATATGTTGCTTACATGTTGATTTCATGGTACCTACTTACATCCTTGTATGTTAGGTTATATTTTTTAATATTTTGACTACATGCATCAGTCTTGTAGGTTGATTACAATAATGATGGATTATGTTCGACTACAAGTGGTTATGCATATTAGTAGTTGGTTTGGCATTTCTTATGCATGCTACTGGTTTCATGTGGCAATGTGTATAATGGATTAATGGTTGTTGTCATGCATGAGGTCATAGCATGCATTGTTGATTTGGCCTTGCATTGGTGACTTGATCCTAGTTAGAGTAATGTTTATGAGTTGATACATTTAATCGCATATGTTTATATGTTATTATGATTATGTTGTACATGCATCATGCTAGTTTGGTAATCTTGTAGACAAGGTATCATTCCCAAGTTATGCTAAGGTACGTGATTTGTTGTGATTGGTTTATCTAAGATACTATGCCTTTCATGAAGAAATATCAAATGGCCAGTAAGGTGGTTGACTATATAGATTCTCCCTATGAATCCGAAGAGCAGTATGGTGTTGGGAACCCCTCTGACTTAGCAGTTACCTTGAGAAGTTTAAAGGAGGATATAAGGAGTTGTAAAGCGGATAATGAAAAAATTAGGATGTCACAAGAAAAGTTAGCAGAGGTGAATGCATTAATACTTAAGACCTTGTCAGATTTGCAGCAACAAGGACTGCTCCATATGAGTCATGAGGAGGAGGACAAAACTAATGGGGCATATGGTAGTAGGTCTCATAGTAGATATAGGTCAGATAGATCTGACACCATTTGAGATGGTAGATTTTTGGACACTCTGGAGAGGAGAAGGGATAGAAACATGTATCATTCTATTTTTGATTCAGATAGGCACTATGATCATCATTGGTATCATCCTTACAGGAGGAGTGATAGGGGGTATTTTCCAAATGAATTTAAGAAAGCGAAGCCACCTACTTTTTGACAGGTAAATGAAGAAACCACATGATGCAGAGGCATGAATTCTTGGCATGAGGAAGTTCTTTAGGTTTCATGATTATTCAGATAACATGAAAGCTAGAGTAGCTACCTTCAGTCTCAAAAGTAATGTGGACATCTGGTGGGAAGATGTGAAGAATGTCAGGTGTATTCATGAGGAAGTTGTTTCTTGTAGTGAGTTTGAGAGGCTATTTAAGAAGAAATAATTGTCAAAAAGGTACTTTGATGATAGAGAAAAAGAATTCTATGAACTAAATATGGGTTCTATGACAGATGATGAGTACACTAGCAGGTTCTTGGGGTTATTGATGTATGTGCCTTACCTTACAGAGGAGAAGTCTAAGATTTAGAGGTTCATTAGTGGGTTACCAGTTGCATTCAAAGAAGATATTGAATTTGATGAGCCTATATCATTGGAGGAGTCCATTTGAAAGCTAAAGCATTGCTATTAGCAACCGAAGTGGAAAACTAAGACTAAGCCAATCGGGAGAGGTAATGAAAAGAATAAAGGAAAATGGGATAAAAAGTGAGCAAGGTTGCAGGGTATAGATCACAAGGAGAATGTTGCACCATCTAAGAGGTTTAATGCATCAGATAGAGGATAGGGACATAGAGTTGAAGAGAAGGACAAGGATTGAGGCTAGCATCCCATAGAGTGTTGGACTTGTCGAAAAGATCATCATAGGAGAGATTGTCCACATAGTTAGGGTGGTAGACCCCATATATAGAATGCATAGGAGACGCAGATTGTTGGAGATGTATGCCAGAGTATTCCTCGTATCTATGTAGCCGTGGGCAAGAAGAACACCAGACATCTATCATTGACATGGACGGTAAGCTTTGTGATCAAGTTATTTCTATTTTGATTGACCCGGATCTAATTATAGCTATGTTAGTCCTAACTTGGTGGATAAGTGTGGGTTGAATAAGCAGTTGCATGCAAAGTCTTGGTTAGTTTAGTTGGCTACAAGTACAAAGAAGCAAGTTCATCATTCGGTAAGAGCTTGTACATTTTACTTAAATGGTATGCCTACCACGGAACTTTTGAATTTTTTATCGTTGGGTTCATATAGTATGTTATTGGGCATGGATTGGTTGTATGTACATAAAACCAAGGTTGATTATTGTGATAAGGCCATTGAATGTGTTGATGAGAATGGAGAACCAAGAGTCTTATAGGGTAAGAAGAAATCCACATCAGTTAGGATGGTGACAGTTATGGAAGAAAAGCATAGCTACAGGAAAGGGTGCAAGCTATTTGGATTAGATATTTATAGTGATAAGGGTAAGGAGGTTGAGGATGTAGATGTGTTGAACAAGTACCCGATTTTATATAAGTTCGGGGATGTATTTCCTAAGGACATTATAATTTTCCATCTCATAGGGAGGTTAACGTTTCTATTGAGTTAGTGACAGGGGCAACTCTAGCATCAAAATCACCTTATAGGATGAGCACACCTCAGTTGGTTGAATTAAAGTTGTAGTTGAAGGAAATATTAGACACGGGGTACATTAGGTGAAGTGTATCACATTGGGGCACACAGGTCTTGCTTTTGAGGAAGAAAGATGGTACCCTCAGGTTATGCACTGATTACAGGTAGCTGAATAAAGTGGTTATAAATAACATATATCCTTCTTCGAGGACTTATGACTTGTTTTATCAACTGAAGGGGGAAACAATGTTCTCAAATATTGACTTGAGATTTGGATACCATTAGGTATGCATCAAAGAGGAGGATATTTACAAGACTACGTTAAGGACTAGGTATGGGCATTAATATTTTTTTGTTGTTCCATTTTTCTTAACTAATGCTCCAACCACATTCATGTGTTTAATGAATAGCGTGTTGCATCCATATTTGGATAAGTTTGTTACTGTGTTCATTTATGATATACTGGTATGTTCTAAAAATAAGGAAGACGATGTCAAACACTTAGCGGCACTGTTGAGGTTGCTGAGAGAACATAAGTTATATGCTTAGATGAGAAAATATAGTTTCTTTCAAACTAAGGTACACTACTTGGGACATGTTGTCTCCAAGGAGGGCATTGCAGTAGATCTAGATAAGGTAAGGGCCATCATGGAGTGGGTAGCTCATGGGTTTGACACAATACTATAGGAGGTTCATCAGGAACTTCTCGTAGATTTCTTACCCCATCACATCATTGTAGAGGAAAGGTAAGAAGATCGAACAAACCGAAGATTGCAAGACTAGATTTAAGCAGCTTAAGCAGTTGTGGAACATGCACAAGTACTATAGATTTTAGATCTAGACAAAGAGTTTGTAGTATGTACAAATGGTTGCAAGAGAGGGCTTGGTGGAGTCCTTATGGAAGATGGACAGGTGGTACGTTATGAGTCCTAGAAACTAAATGAGCATGAGAAGAACTATCCCACATGATCTCGAGTTGGTAGCGATTATACATGAATTGAAGATGTGGAGACATTATCTCCTTGGTGGAAAGTTTGTGCTTAAGAGTGATCACATTGGATTGAGGCATTTATTTGACCAGCCAAATCTGAATGCCAGGTAAGCTGGATGGTTGGCCATGATCGACGAGTTCTATTTCGAGAACAGGTACATCAAAGGTAAGGAGAACTTGGTAGAAGATGCCTTGAGTAGACATATATAGTTGAATCACTTCGATGTTATGAGTTGTTATGGGATAGATTTACAGGACAAGATCTTATGGGTAGAACAATAGGATGTCAGGTATATGGAGATTGTGCATAGTTTGCAACAGGGTGATAGTACAAGTACATGTACAAGTTATGGTACAAGTACATGTACAGGTGTAGGTAAATGTACATGTAGTGGTATAGGTATAGGTGGCAGTACAGGTATAGGTACAGAAGCAGGTGCACAGGGCATGGACTATTGTTTCATGGCAGATAGATTGGTCAGGTTCCAAGGCAAGATATATGTATCGGATAGTAGTCAGTTCAAGAAGGTGATCTGGAGGGAGTTTCATGCAAAACCATATTTAGGTCACTCGAGTTATTAGAAGACACTTACAGCAGTGAAGAGATATTATTATTAACTGAATTTGAAGAGGCATGTAGCAGAGTTCTTGGCAAGGTGTTTTGACTGTCAGCGATTGAAAGTAGATTGTAAACATCCAGGTGGAATGCTATAACTGATTGCGATTCTAGAATGGAAATGGAGGTCATTTCCATGAACTTCATCCCAGGGTTGCCAAAGATAGTGAAGCAACATGATTCCATCATGGTCATTGTGGATAAGTTAACAAAGGTTGCACACTTTGTTTCAGTAAAATCTACATTCTCAGCTAGTGATGCAGGACATGTATTCATCCGAAATGTGGTTAGACTACATGGCTTTTCGAAGAGGATTTTGTCAGATAAGGATGAAAAGTTCATTTCCTTGTTTTGCAAGGAGTTATTTGCAGGTTTGGGCACAGAGTTGTCCTTCAGCACAACTTATCATCCACAGATAGATGGAAAGACAAAGAGGATCATCAAGATATTAGAGGACATGTTGAGGATGTATGTGATGCATCAACAACACAAATGGGAAGATTATATCCCTTTGGTCGAGTTTGCATACAGCAACAGTTATCAGGAGTCACTGAGTATGAGTCCTTTTGAGGCATTATATGGGGGGAGTTGTAATGATCCCATTAGTTGGAGTGATCCATTAGCAGGGTATTAAATGGACCAGATTTGTTGGTAGGCGTGGAATAGTAGATGCACGTGATCAAGAAGAATCTCAAGGAAACATAAGATAGGCAGAAGCATTATGCAGACATGAACAGGTTGTTCAAGGATTTACAAGTTAGGGAATAGGTGTACTTATGAATCGAACCAAATAAGAGATCCTTGTGGATTGGCTCATGTGCCAATATGGCACCACGGTTTTATGGAACCTTCAATATCATTGAGAGAATTGAGCCAGTAGCCTATCGACTTTCATTGCCTCCGATAGTGAAAGTGCATGATGTTTTACATGTCTCATTGCTTAAAAAGTATGTGAAAGATGTTGATCATGTGATTGACTAGTTTGTATTGCAGGTGGAACCAGATGGAGAATTCCAGCCAGAACCTCAGTGTATATTGCAAAGAAAGGTACTCTTTCTTTGAAACCGAGAAATAGAGCAAATTAAAGTGCAATAGAAGCACTTGGGCCCGATGAAGCTACATGGGAGATGGTGGATCAGATGCGGGCCATGTATATTTCCTTGTTTTACAGTTGAGGCAAAGCAACTTCAATATGGTGGTTTGGTGATTGCTTATGGTGGTTGGTATTTTCTTAATGGTGGTTTACTATTTTCTTATGATGGCTTGTTATATGCTTCATGGCGGTTTAGTATTTGTTTTATGTTGGTTGAGTATATGATTTATGGTGAATGATATATGGTTTATGATAGTTGATGTATGTTATATGATGTTTATATATATATGCTTAGATATGGTGTTAGATTATGTTTGATATATGTTTTGATATATGATTTGGCATATGTTATGGTATATATATTTTGATGATGTTGTTATATGTACACTTGTGTATGGATGTAAATACCATAACAAGTTGTGTTATAAAGCTCCATTATGCAGTATGGGTGTTATGTTATTATGCTATCATGTGGTTATGTTATCATGGTGGTATGATGTTATATGAGTTGGCACTCAATAGGATGATCATTGTAAATACCGTAATGAGATGTGTTATAAAGCTCCACTATGTGGTATGTTGTCATGTTGTCATCATGTTATGCCTTGAGCAAATATTTCATTGTAAATATTGCATCAAGTTGTGTTATAAAGATCCATAAGCATTATGTCTTCTTTCAGCAGGTTGTTGAGGTATATGTGTGATTGAACACCGAGGACGGTGTTCCCCAAGTGGGAGGGTTCTACAACATCCCTGGTGACACTTCCATGTAATAAAGGAAAAATAATAACCACGGGTGAATGGGACACTTATTCCAAGCTAAATTTTGGGCAAGACATCATAGGGCATGTTCATTTGGTTATTTATGGCTAAAGAAATCGACAAAGGCAATGGCTAAGGCATTAAAAGGCATTTTGGCACATTTATTTTTGAAAATAATGGAAATTAGGAGAAAAGGAGGTGAAAGGTCACAAGTTGTATGTGAGGAGGGAAATGAATAAAATAGAGGCCTCTCTCATAAAAAGTCTTCTAAGGATTAGTTGGTAGCCTTTTGTCAGTTCATTGTTGGATCTCTCTCTCTCTCTCTCTCTCTCTCTCTCTCATACACTTGGATACTTAGGGATTTCTTGGAGCACTCTTGGAGGGTGTGGCATACTAGGATTCTTGGAGAAAGAAGGAAAAGGAAGAGCAGGAAAGTGCAAGAAGGCATTGGCATCTACAGATACATCATATTCCCTTGTAGGTACTAAGTTACATGTATGATTTCTTCACTAGTTTTGGCATGCATGGCATATGCATGTGATTTCTTGGTTGTGATCTGTCATTGGCATGGAGGATTTACTGGATCAACAGTGGATTGCCTAGCCTTTCCATTTCTTGGATAGCCTTTGTGATTGTGGGTTTACTTTCATGATTTTTTTTTGGTTGGTTCTCGTGATTCATTAGCTTGGGTTGAGTTATTAGTTCGTAGAAGCCCTAGTTGGAAAAATGCTTTGGAAGCCCTATAACAGCTTGGGTTGAGTTACTTGTCCTAGAAGACTTAGTTGAACAAACACTCTAGAAGCTATTGGTGGGTTGAGTTACTAGTCTTGCAAGCCTTAGTTAGAAAGAAGCTCTGCAAGCCCGATAATAGCCGTGGGTTGAGTTACTAGTCTTGGAAGCCTTGGTTGGAACAAACTCTTTGGAAGCCCTTGAAGGTTCGGATGGAGACGAATCTGATGATGGTTTTGGTGATGTTCGACTGTGAGGTGGAATCATTGTTTGATGGGTTGAGGTGGATGGCCTCTAGAAGCCCGGGAAGAGTTTTGAATGATGTGTTTTATGATATCCCACATTCATGCTTGGAATATGGCACGAGGGTGAATGGATGAAGAGAGATTTGGCTCAGCTATTCTACGATCAAGTTGAACGTGGTAGTGCCATCTCGGGTTTGTTAATTTCATTCATTATTGAGAAAATTTCCTTTCCTTGATTTCCATGTGTAAAGGTACTGATGTATTTATGGATTTGAGGGTTTTTGATCCAGGTGGATGTTGGTGGCCACCCACCAACCCATTTGGACCCCCACAACTGTCTCTTTCAGTCTTTTCAGTTTCCTTAATTGTAGCACAGTTTACTATTTTTAGCAGTTTTTCGGTCCCGAACTTCCGGAGCCGTTTTGAGGCCCTAACGATTTTGGGATTCTGCAACATGGGTCGTAGACCAATGTTGCCTCCCAAAGTGGTAGTACTCGGATAGATCTTTCTAACGAGCTATCGTGCGCGTCAAACGGAGATCGTATGCCAAAGTTACGACGGGAAATTGATGTACCAATTTAAACGGGGCCCACAATTTGGCGTTTCATCTTCTAGGGTTAGGTTTCGGGATGTGAAGGGTTTTCCATTGTTTCTCAACAATAAATAGGCCTTCGAGCCTCATTGTAATACAGTTCGGAGCAGTTCAGAGGCATGTAGCCGCACATCTCTTCTCAGAGATAGCTACCATCGCCCTAGCTGGCTTATTTCCATTTCTGGTTGTATTCAGTATTTTCCATTAATGAAATGAATCATTATTTCCGCTGCATCTTTGTGTATATGGTTATCTCTGTAATTTGTTGCGTTCCTGTTTAAATCCGGATCAGTTTTCATGTTTATTGTATTTCTATTCCTATTATGTTTGTTATATGCACATTTTATGACAACAATTATGCATGGATCTCATCATGTTTTTACTTTTATTTGAGTGCATAATGTGTCTATGACCTAATAGATGATAATGCAAAAAATGACATGAGGAAAAATGGTTCATAGAGATTCTCAGATAAGTATTATATCCCAACACTTAATTTTGTTGTGTACACCTATAGGTTACATGTTGATGATGTGTTTGATGAAATTCTTGTCATGGCTGGTAGGGATCCACTCAAGGTCTTGAACAAGTATTTGCTTTAGTACTTTCATTTCCATGTTAAATTACTGATCTAAAGAGATGATTCAATTTTGGGTAGTGACATGGGCTCTGGGCCTAAAAAGAAGGATCAAATCCTGGAGTCGTTAGCACAACACTAACAATTCTAGTCCATAGTCACTGGAAGGAAGGCCTGTAAGAGCAAATTTAGGTTTCTGGTCACTCCCTTTCCCATAGCATGAGAGTGAATATGGCCTAAGAGACCTAAAACAATAGTGGGACCTAGGGATAGGCTATCTGAGTGGTTGACTTGCCCTCTAACAATTTTTTGATCATGTTCGATGCCTATATGGTGTGTTTCCATCGGTTCCACTTCCTTAAGGTGACTTAGGAGGTTGAATCATATCATAGTGGCATCTCATCGCATGTTTACTCCAGATTTCTGGTTGCTTGGGTAGATGTGGGAGGAGGGTGTTACAGTTGAGTTAGTTTATAGACATGTTTGACTTCAATCACTAATATCTCCTAAATAAGGAAGTGAAATCAAATTCTGTAAAATAACACATATGAGATAACATGAAATAATTTAAATGGAGATATTGTTAATCCTCTAAAAATTTTTACAACGGTCATGGAACCTGTATGAACTTGGCTAAACATTGTTTACTACATTCCATCCATTATTGTCATTCTATGGTTTACATGCCACTATGTCCAAGATGATAAATGTCTAGAATGAGGTCTTCCAAACTTATAGATGTTTCATACGTACCTTTATAAGCTATGTCATAGTTGCATAAATCTGTAATAATAGTGAATATGATAAGACTAGTTGTAGAAGGTTGTAAAAGATGCCAAGGGTTTATAAAGTAACATGGGTTGATGTATAGGTCATCAAAATTCTATGTTGTAGACCGATGGATGAATAACATCCATGTAAAAATTGTGAGTAAATGTATGAGTGTAGAAAATCCTATAATGTGTGTAGACCAACTATGAAACTTACAATGTATGACCCAACTAATGGACTCGAAAGGTGAAAAAAGGAGGTTAGAGATTAATGTAAAACTTTGAAACCAAAATATGCTTCAAGCCCTTGTTTCCATGGAGTGGTAACCTGGTTTGATACTAATGATTTAAATCTTACAGGCTAAGATTTAGAAGGCTTGAATATTAAGAGCGATGGAGAGAAAAAATATAAAATTTCCATGAAACTAATCACAAGAAAATTAATAAAATACAAGAATTAGATACATCAAAAAAAAATATTAAGGGGGAGAGAGAGAGAGATATTTGGAGAATATGGATTCAATTAAGAATAGGCATTCTATGCAATGAGTCCAATTTTGGGACCTATCATCCTGTACCTCCACTCTCTCCATATCTCCTTCTGATAAGGCATCTTGTTGACATATTTAACATTAATTAGGTTTTACTCCATCAATTACACTTCCCTTTTACATAAAAATATTACTTTACAACTTATACATTTGAGCATAGCCTACAAACCCCCCTAAGACTCAAATCATGCAACCTGCTTTGAGCATAGTCTACAAGCCCCTCTAAGACTCAATCATGCAACTTGCTTAATGGTTCCATTCAAGTATACTTTGTGAATTTTCTCTTGATGAATACCATCCGAACCATGCATCATAATTGGTTCTATTAGCCTTGATAGGTTTTTTTTCCTAGCGCCCATGCAATTTTCTCACCCACTATGGCCTGAGCATTTGTTTTGCAAGATTGACACCGTTCATGCAAAAATTGCATTATTCATCATTAAGAAAATACCTAGTTCCAAAAATCATGGAATAAAATGGTATTTATAAAATTGAATCATGAGTGATGGGTACCCCTATCTATAACCCTATGCACTAAATCTAATGCAATTGATGGTTCCTTAAATAGAGGCTTGATCAAGTTGCTATACTTGGTTTCAACTCCCTTGCATAGGTCATTCATGGACACTTTGTGAATTTTGTTCAAGGGAATAAAATCAAAACTATTTAGCATAACTAGGTACCATAAGCTTCGATACATATGTTTTGCTAGGGCCCATGTGATCATGTCACACATAGTTTCTTTATCAATTGTTTTGTAAGATTTACCCCCTTCTGTAAAAATTGCTATATCCCTCTTTAAGAAAAACCCTAGTAGTGAATATCATCAAATAAAGTGGTATATAGGAAATTAAATCATGGGAGAGGGGTGATCCTATCTAGAACACATTGCCTTGTATCTCATGCAATTGATATCTGGTTGAACCAATTCCAAACTAAGTTTTTATGCCTAGTTGCAACTCCCTTGTTGAGGTCATTCAAATACACTACGTAAAATTGTTCATATGACATAAAATCCAAATCTTAGACTATAAGTAGGTTCCAATAACTTTGGTAGGTGTGTTTGGTTGGGGCCTACACAATTGTGCCACCCACACTTGCATGAGCCATTTTTTAACAATATTGACCCCTTTTTACAAAGATTGTATTATCCCTCACTCGTTGAAACCCTAGCTCCAAAGATCATCTAATAAAATAGAATCTATGAACTAACATCATTGATTAGGAATGATTCTATCTAGAACCACATGTCTTTAATATGGTGGAATTCATGGTTCCTTGAACTAAGGCAAGGTTGAGTATTTATGCCTAGTTAGAACTCACTTATTTAGGCCATTTGTTGACACTTTCATAATTTGCTCCTTAGGAAAAAAATCCCAAACATGTGACATAAATAGGTCCCATAATTTCTGATAGTTTTATTTGGCTAGGTCCCACATGATGATTCCACTCATACTGGCCTTAGCCATTTATTTATAGGATGACCCCATTGTGCAAAATTTTTACTGTCCTTCATTAAGATAAAACTTAATGCTAGAGACCATAAAATAAAATAGTATATCTAAAATGGAATCATGGGTGAGGTGTGGCCCTAGTTAAAACCCTATGTCTTGGATCCAATGTAATCGATGGTTCCTTGAACTAAGGCCTAGTTATGTTTTTATGCTCAGTTGTAACTCGATTTCTAAGGCTATTCATGGATTCTTTCTGAATTTTCCCCAAGAGAATGAAATAAAAACTATGTAGCATAATTTGGTTCTATCAACTTTGATGGGTGTGTATCTAAGAGAGAGATAATGAAACCATGGTTCGAATAATTTCAACTTTCCAAAATTTTGATTATTGATGTTAAAGAACACTGGTTGATGAATGTTTTTGTAACCTAGATGCATATAAGGGAAATAATGCCAAACCCATGCATTAAAATAATCTTAGTGATATGTGAATACATTATAAATAATTATCGATATGTAATATACACACATTGAAATAATAGCATAAGTGTATGTATCTCAATACAAAAGACAATGTTCAATGTGTGATTCTACCTCCTTTTTCTAGCTACCTAATTTCATTCAAGTAAGCCATCTCCATCATCTTTATTTCTATTGCTTTCTGTTAGTCTCTCATGTTATGAATGGGGTAAGAAGTAGCATACCTCATGCAAGCTGTTGGAAGAAATTATTTATACTAGAACACTTGTACCGATGACTATGTTTGTAAAGTTATACACCACTCCACTTGGTCTATAATCCATGAAAAAAGAACCACCAATGTTTCTTGAATACCCATATGGTATAAAATATTCACCTTTAACAACCATTGGAAAGTCATTTTCTTCATCATGAATTAATGATGTATTAAGAGTTTTCTTCCCTATTATGAATAGTTCCAACCAAGAATTACGCCTTATTAATTTTCTTCTGGGGCAACAACTACATATGTGTGCCTGATAGAAAATGTAATGGGCTTCAAATACAAATATCTAGGATATTGATAACATAGTTAAACCAATAACAAAAATATGTCTAAGATACAATGTGATATATCTCTATCTAGTTGTAAAAGATCATAGATATGGTCATAGTATGTTGAAATGGTTGTTTACTACTCCTTTTGTTAGGTTGCTTCAAGAAATACACATGGGTCAACAACAAGTGATACACAATCCCATTCATCCACCCAATTCATTGATTTTAAATAATCCCATTCACCAATACTACATTCTCCATAAAATAAATTTAGTTTTTGGGTCCATATTTTGAAAAAACAATTGTCTGAGTTGTGAACTAAATGGAATGCATAAGTTCCCTATATTATGTTGCAATGATATAAATGTGACTAATATGAATTGACAAATTCCCATAAATTTGTCACAACCTCTCCCTAACGATGTTTTCTACTCATTTTCTCCATGTAACATCAATGTACAGCACCATTGGAATATACTTTTATGCCTTCAATATGAGTATTTATCGTAATCTTCATCTCCCTCATTTGTAGTGAAATTTTTATGCATGCCCCAACCTCGCACTCATGCTCACATGTCCTATGCATAACCTCAAACTAATTTCAAATATGAGACATATTATATGTTTTGTTCAATATAGTCATCCATTAGAATAAATGCAAATTTTTGAATTGACATGCAGAAAAAACATTGATTAAATCTAATATTAATCCATCTATATATTTCTATCCTTTAATTGATGACATAACAATAATGTAAATCATTGGATTGAAATACGTTTTTCACATTTGAAACATAAAACATTTATTCAGCATGAGATGTATTGTTGTTTGATATTACAACTTGTAAAAGAAAGTTGTATGAATTTATTGACATTGTAACACCCTCCTCCCACATCTACACAAGTTACCAGACAACCAAGGTAAATATGTGATGAGAGGCTACTATGTTGGATTAAACCTCATATGTGGCCTTAAGGAAATGGAATCCATGGAAAACACAACAGACAAACCTTTCACATAAACTACAGGACCCTTGACAACCATCCCAACACTTGAGACAGCCTACCCCTGGGTCCCACTGAAGTTTTTGATCACTTGACCTCTAGATTCTCTCAGGACACAAGCTTTCGAACATATAGGAGGATCTAGATGCTCTCATTACATAAGCATGCCATCGTCTAGGGACTATTTTGTCCAGTTTTGTGCCAACGTCCCTAGTATTGAAGCCAATTTTTCAGGCCCAAAGCCAAAGTAACTGCCCAAAATTGCATTACATCTCCATAATAGTAAAGTAACAAGGAAATAATGATGCTAAAGAAAGTACTTGAACAAGCCTTTAACCAGACCCCTACTAACCATGACAGGAATTTCGTCAAACATACCACAAACATGTAATCTAGAGGTGTAAACAACAAATTAAGCGTAGGGATCTCATACTTATCTAAGAATCACTAAGAACCATTGTTCCCTCATACGCTTTGTTGCATTATCATCTATACGGCCATAGATACATTTTCTATTCATTTACACATGATGAGATCCATGCATAGCCATTGTCATAAAACACATACATAACTAGCATAATAGCAGAAGAAATATTAATGAAATCACAACCATATGATCCACATATAAATCAATATAATACTCATAGAAATACAAGGAGAAATAACCTTTCATTAATGATGTCAAATCCAAACCAGGTATGGGACTACCACATTCCACCTGACCATAGAATGGCTAAGACAAATCTCTCTTTAGCCATTCAAACCCATGCCATATTCCGAGCATGAATGTGGGACTCAAACCAAAAGAACCAATTAGTTTATCTCGAGCCTAAACCACCTCAGCCTCATCAATAGAAACTAGGCTTTACTATGATCCACATCGGATCACTAGGTAACATAATAAAGATGTCATAATAGGCTTTACCATGATCTCCATCCGAACACTAGGCCAAAACAAGCATTGATGACACTGGATTTCTCCACCGGTACCATGATGAATTTTCCTGTCTCCTAGTCTCTCAGCGTTTATCACAATCCAAACTCGGATCAGTAGGCCCTAAATTGAGACCCACTCTCTAGGCTTTATTGAATATCCCAAACCCAAGATTACTAGGCCCAACAAAGAGAAAACCACCTCTTGTCTTTATCGTATATCCTTCCATTCACCGATAAGGATTCCTAGGCCCACTGAGGCAACACAATCCTAGCTTTACTGTAACCCATAGTCTGGCTCAGGGCTCACTAGGCCAGTGAATTTACCATGATCCATAGTCCAGTTCGGGGACCACTAGTTCATGTGTTCTATCATTCAGAGATCCACCTCACTCGACTTCAAACACATTTGGAAATATAGCTCAACCAAAACACGAGAACCCCATCATACCATGGCTATCCAAAAATGGGAAGACTAGGATGAAAAGACTGTGACAGATGGAAAAACCCATGCCATAACAGAAAAAGAACCACATGCAATACCATGCATGCCAAATCTAGCAAGGAAAATACACATGCAAATCAATACTTGAAAATAATATTGTTGTAGTTGCTCCATCCTACCTTTCCCTGCTTGATCTTTGCCTCCTCTTTCCTTCTTTTCCTTTATTGATACAAATGACAAAATGTTCCAAGAAAACTTGAAGTGTCCAAGAGTGAGAGAGAGAGAGAGAGAATAATGAGAGAGCTCCAAAATAAACTAAAAAAAGGTTACTCACTGATCCTCATAAGCATTTTTATTAAAGAGGCCTATATTTTCTTCATTTTCCATTATTTTCTTTCATTTTCCTCCGCACGTGAAATTTGTGACCTTTCACCTACTTTTTCTCCTAATTTCGATTATTTTCATAAATAAATGGTCCAAAAATGCCATTTTCCATTTCCAAAGCCTTAGACATTGCCTTTTTTGGTTTCCTTAGCCATAATAAACAATTGAACACCCATACTACGATGTATTTCCCAACATTCAACTTGGAATAAGTGTCCCATCAATCGTGGTTATTATTTTTCCTTCATTACTTCTATTACATGGAAATTTCATGAGGGTTGTCACAAAAATGTCCCCCTTGGGCAACACTGTCCTCAATGTTCAACCACACCTATACCTCAACAAAACCACTAAAGCACAAACATATTGCCCATGGAGCTTTATAACATAGTTCGATGTAGTATTTATAATGATCACCCTACTGAAAAAAAACCAACATGACAACATAATGACATGAAACCCAAATCGCTTATTGGAGCTTTACAACATAGCTCATGGTAGTATTTACATCAATATACATATCTACATATACCTGGACATCATCATACATATACTAAAACATATACCAAGACATATACCAAAACACCATACAAAAAATGCTTTGCCTCAACTGACAAACAAAGAAGGATACATAGGTCGCATCTGATCTTCCATCTCCCATGTAGCTTCGTTGGGCCAAAAGTGCTTTCACTACACTTTCACTTGCTCGATTTCTTAGTTCCAGAGCATGAGCACCTTTTTCGACAATATACACTGAGGCTATGGTTGGAGTTCTCCATCTGGTTCAACATGCAATATAGACTAGTTACTCACATGATTAGAATCTTTACCATACTTCTTAAGTAATGACACATGGAAAATATCATGGACTTTCACTATTGGAGGCAGTGCAAGTTTATAGGCTATTGGCCCAATCCTTTCAATAATACTGAAGAGCTCACAAAACCATGGTGCCAGCTTGGCCCATCATCCAATTCATAAATAGCTCTTCTTTAGTTTGATGCGAAAGTACACCTATTCCCCAACCTGAAACTCTAACAACATGTTCTAGTCTGCATAGCTCTTTTGCCTATCTCGTTTTTCCTTTAGATTCTTCTTGATTACCTGCATTTCCCATTCCACATCTTATCTAATAAGTACCACGTTCATTGGTTCACTCTAGCTAATGGGAGTATTACAACTCTGTCCATATAATGGCTTGAAAGGAATCATCCTCAATGACTCCTGATAACCATTGTTGTATGCGAACTCAACCAAGGAAAGATACCCCTCCTACTTCCACTACTGGTCCATCACATGCATCCTCAACATTTCCTCCAATATCATATTAAACCCCTCCTTCTGTCCATGAGTCTATGAATGATAAGTTGTACTAAAGATCAACTCTGTGCCCAAACCTACAAACAAATCCTTCCAAAACTTGGAAGTTAACTTTGCATCCCTATCCGACAAAATATTCTTTGGAACACCATGAAATCTGACCACATCTCTTATGAATACATGTGCTACATCGCTAACTGAGAATGTAGACTTCACTGGAATGAAGTGTGCAACCTTTGCCAACATGTCCACAACAACCATGATGGAATCATTTTGTCTCACTATCCTTGGAAAACCTGTGATAAATTACATGGAAATGACCTCCGATTTCCACTTTGGAATTATGATGGGTTTTAGTAGTCCACCTGAATGTTTACACTTTTCCTTCACACGGTGACAATCAAGACACCTAGCCACAAGCTCTGCTACATCCTTCTTAAGGTTTGGCCAATAATAAAATCTCTTCACTGTTGTTAGTGTCCTCTCATAAACTGGGTGACCTGAATATGGTTTCACATGAAACTCTCTCAATATCACCTTCTTGAGCTCAATACTCTCTAACACATATATGTTGTCTTTGAATCTCACCAATATGTCTTCCATAGGACAATAGTCTACATTGTGTGCACGTGCACCTATACTTGTACCTATGCCACTACCCATACCTGTACTACAACCTGTACCTATACCTGTGCTATCACCTATACCTGTACAAGTACCCTGCTGCAATCTATGCACAATCTCCATATACTTGATATCCAGTTAACTTGACTACAAGATCCTATCTTGTAAGTTTGTCCCATAGGATCTCATAGTTGCTAAGAGATTTACCTGTACCCGCCTTCTAAGAGCATCTGCCACCCTGTTCTCTTTACCCTTGATGTACCTGATATTGAAATCAAATTAACTCATTGCAGCCAACCACTAATCTTGCCTGGCATTTAGATTCTATTGGTCAAACAAATACCTTAACCCAATGTGATCACTCATCAGTACAAACCTCTTGCCAAGAAGATAGTGCCTCCACATCTTCACTATTGCATGTATGATCGCTGCTAACTCCAAATAATGTGTGGGGTAGTTATACTCATGCTCATTCAATTTTCACGACTCATATCATACCATCTGTCCACCATGCATAAGGACTCCACCAATTCCTCTTTTCAAGCATTTGTGCATACTACAAACTCTTTGTCTGAATCTTCAATCTTTAAAACTGGTACATGTGTCAACAACTACTTAAGTTGCTCAAAATTATGCTCACACTCATTTGTCCATTCAAACTTCTTACCTTTCCTATGAAATGATATAATAGGATAAGAAATATGTGAGAAGTTCATGATGAACCTCCAATAATAGCATGCCAATCCCATGAAATATCTCACCTCATCCACATTCCAAGGAGCTACCCATTCCATGATGGCCCTTATCTTTTTTGGATCTACTACAATGTCCTCCTTGGAGACAACATGTCCCAGGTACTATACCTAAGTCTAAAAGAAACTACACTTATTAAGCTTAACATACAATTGATGATCTCTCAACAACCTCAACATTGTTTCTAAATGCACGGCATGTTATTCCTGATTTTTAGAATATACCAATATGTCATCAATGAACACAATAACAATCTTATCCAAATACGTAAGAAACACACTATTCATAAAGCACATAAATGTAGCTAGAGCAATAGTCAAATTGAATGGAACTTCAAAAAACTCATAATGCCCTATAGTGGTATGCAACAACCCCCCCATATCAATTTTAAACTCGTAGTCTTAAAATGATAAATAATAAATGTGTCCCCTTTTGAATATAGATAAAAGCTATAAACTTTTGAATAAAATAAATTTTCCATAGAAGTCATATGAAAATTTCTTTTAGAATAGTTAGAACTGCTCATCGCAAACTACATTTCTTTAAGAACCTGTGAAAATCCATTTGAAGAGCTTGCGATTTGATCATAGTCATAATAAAACCCTCATTGTAAAGTTTTAACAAGGTAAGCCTTTTATACGCATGATATAATAAAACTGTCGCATCTCACACACCATTAATCCCATGGGATGACTTAAAGCAGCATTGAAAATTTGCGATGCAATAAGGCTATCGCCAAATCACATATCGCTAATTCATAGTGAAGTGTCCATCAAACTCCATTGAAATCTCGTGATGCAATAAGGCTATCCCAATTCGCATATTGCTAATTCATAAGGAAACATCCAATATACTGCATTGAAGAATTGCGATGTGATTTAATTATTGTATGGCGCGCTCTCGATAAAAATAAAGTGATAAATATTATAAATAAATGCGGTAAAGGGATAAATCGAAAAACAAAGAAATAACATGATTTTCCAATATTAAAACCCATTTTCTCCCTATGCCAACTTAGCACTCATCATAATCACAACTATGCAAACAAATCTTTTGAGTGTGGCACTTCTAACTCCTGATTTATGATACACGATTATCATACAAATATTAAAATAAGGCAATTTCTAATTGCAAATCGCGGAGTCACAACACATATTCTAAAAAATACCATTACAAGACTTGTGATGCGACATATGGTTTCAACATTAAAGTTTCATGTTGGAAGTTACGACACAACATTAAGGAGTAGTTATGGGTACGTCGTTTAAAGATTTCATCCGAGATAGTTAAGTACAACATAACATCTTATGCATCTAATGCTCTTAACTGTGTTTGGTCTGTAATTTGTATTATCCATGTTCAAGTTTTTCAACTGTTACGCTCCTCTTTCTTATTTTTCAGAACTGACTGAGTATTGTACATCAATTAAGATGTCTAAGAAATCTCGGAAAGCAAAATCCCCTGCTATAGTGGAAGAATCACCAATGAGATTGGTGGTAATTGCAAATACTACCTATCTAGGACTTGGTAAAATATCATGGAAAGGCATTTATATTTTACTCGAAGCAGAAGATCTAATGGAGATAGAGGAAGAAGCAACAACAAATGGAACTGATAAAATAGAGAGCACGCTCAATGACTTGGCCAACTCCTTCCTCCATAAAATAGCAGCCTGAGCCAAAGTTTTACCATATAATGATCTAGTGAGATGGGTGATCGAAAGTATTAATATAACAGATAGAGCCTTCTTTACAATCGATGAGAAGATGTTTGGGACATTCAAGCCTAAAGGTGTTAAGAAGATGTACCATTTGTTGGATCCCTAGCAGCACTACAATAAGTCATTTCTGGAAGCTTTCACTAAGAAGAATAACCTAGAGTTAGACCCTATCAAATAGTGGAGACATTATACAAACAAGCATAAGCATGAATCCCCTGGTATGTACTCTATGGACTCCTTGGCATCTCCGTATTGTTATGTTGCTGCAATGGTATGTAGGCTCTTTGGAAGCCCAGACTCTGCTAGGATTTCTATAGAAATGGTCCCATTAATAAAAGCAACAGTCAACTCTTTTATTATGGATTAGGCAACCATTTTATCAAATAAAATGGCCAGTCAAATATTAGATTATATAAGAAACATATTTGTCACCACCCGAACTGTGCCCCCATTTTATATGAGCACCTACATAATGGACAAAATCTATTTTAATTCCGAGTTTCCCATTCTTGTTCGAAATGGACTGTTCAAGACCCAACCCCTATCCATATTTATCACAAGTATCTATGGAAATCGGACTACAAAAATCACATATACAGAATTTTCCATGGTTTTGTTTTACTTGTTCATCAAGACATTATTAACAAACCTGCCCCTTGGGTCTTTGACGAAGCCAAGATTAACTCAATATCATTTGGAAATTGGTTTGGGGAGGAGAATTTCACCTATATTAGAGATTTTGGGAGTATAACAAACCCTCATGTCCTCCCACTCTATATCCCAGACAAGCTATTAGCTAGGAAAATAGCATACCAGATGGTGGAGAAGGGAATGACTAGAAACCTCAGAGACTCTAAAAAACAAGTGTGGCCTCCATTTCCCCTCCGCTATGGCACTTACACATTCCATGACTTTAAACACGCTGAGAAAGAGGCAGAGAAAACTAAGTACCTGAATCTAGCAGTGATTCCCAAGAGACAGTATGATCCAAACAAGGTCGCTTACAATTTCACCAGTCAGGTGAAAATTGCTAAATTCAGACATGAGGAAGATGATCTTGATGATTTATTCACTTTTGCAGTGTTATTTTCACAAGTAACTCATCTGGTAAGATTCAAACTAGGAGCTGCAAAAATGGATAAATTCATGGAGTACAGGACAAGGAGGTTACAAACATTGCCTTTAGATTTACTTAATACTACCCCTACTGTGCAATAGGAAGAACACAGTGGGGAGCACACTATTGAAGAGATTTCCATGAAAGGGGAAACACTTAAAAATACCAGTGAACCCATTACCAAATATGTTCATATTGACCCCATATTGATAAAAGAATGGGGACAATTTGATCAGCAGATAAAAATCCAGAGCGACTCCTAAAACAGTATTGCATCAGCATCGCCCGCAACTCAACATCCCATCATTACTGAGAGCATGATTGAAAATACACCCAGTACAGTCATAGCTCAAAAAGAAGTTGAGATAATCCCTGAAAATCCTTCAGATGAAATTACTTTAAATATTGAGGAGATACCACTTTTAGATGTCTTTTACAGTCCTAAGAACAGGGTTGTAGGCAGGAAAGAGAGGAAAAAGAGAAAAATAGACCAAACATCATCCATAGCTCCTCAATTAGAATTTATGAATGTCATATGGAAGGATTCAGAGGTCAATCCTTCTGAGGATTTGACTAAGCTATCCCAATATGCAGGGGCTTACACAACTACCACAATTGATAAGGCCACTGAGGTTAACATATTAATCAAATAAAAAGATCAAAGGATTGCTCAGCCTGAAGAGCAAACAACAACAGAAAAAGAGAAGAATAATTTTCTTGAGGAACATTTGGCCGAAGAAAAACATGGGAACAAGTAGCTCAAAGCTCAATTAAATCTAGAGAAACAAAATATTGACCACCATGCCATCCAGAAGCAACAACAATTGTCCCAGTAGCTCAAATAACTTCAATTGACACATCATCAAGGAATGAAGGAAAAAGAGGAGGAAATGTCACAGCGTGAGCTATATACAAAATAGTTCAGAGATTATCCTAAGGTCAAGGAATTCGAGAAGGAAGAGCTCTTTAGAAGTAAATAAGGCTTTATCGCAATAGCTCAATCTCCTCTGCCATAAAATATTGCTTATCAAACCACTATGCATCATCACTACATTGCTAATTGATTAGGCAATTAATACCAGATTAGAATTTGAGGACACAGATGATAAGGTCTCATATCTCCTCAAATGGCAAAGCACAGCGGAAGGAAGAGCTGCTAACCCGCCAAAAATTCAAGAGTCGCATAAAGAAGTATTAGTTTTGGAATGGGAAACATAATTAATAAAGGAATAATGAACAATGTGACAGAGCTGGTAAATGATAATTTATATGGAATTAATTTGATTTCTGACTATTCTCCTGGAAAGCTACCGAAAGCGAAAATTTTAGAAAATCAATGGAAGCAGGATTTCGCCACCAAAGAATAACAACTCAGCAAAGTACAAAGCCTTACCTGGGATGTGTTTTGGTCCTTTATGGTTAAGACACAGAGTCAAAAGATGACTATGTTATGAAACCAGCTCAAGAAAAGATAGAAATGATAGATCAACACTTTAGAATTCCGCCTCTTCGAGGGCGCAACCTCCTTTACATTACATAAATGAACAATTATTGGATGATACAAATGACAAAACCTCCTTTCTATATATAGGAGTCTAAGGAGTCACACTATAATCCAGCCGACCTAACAATAATAATATAAAGCCACAAAAATAACAATAGAGGGATTCTATGGGGCATAGAAATAACAATATGGGGGTAATAGGGGCACAACAATATAAATAAGGGGTAAAACTACAATAGTAATGGGGTAATCACTAGTATTATAGGGACCCAACATGCCCCTCTCCTTCAAAAAAGTGTTTTCCTCAACGCTTGAGTAGTTCTGGATACTTCTGCATAAAATTCCCATCCTCCCATGTGGAATCTTCAGCGGATAAGTTCTTCTGCTTGATAAGATACTCTAAAATTGATCGATTTCGTAGCTGTCGAGTTCTTGTTTCTGTGACTGCTTCCGGTTCCAATATAATTTTTCCTTCCTCGTCAAGTTCTGGCAATATTGTTTGAATTGGGAGCTTGTCACCTATAACCTTCTTTAAACATGAAACATGGAAAACTATGTGCAATCGAGAAGCTGCAGGAAGCTCCAATTTGTATGCCATAGTACCAATCTTTTGCAACACCTTGTACGGACCATAATACTTTGGTGATAATTTACTGTCCTTCTTAGCTTGCTTTAGGGACATTTTCTTATATGGTTGTAGCCGTAGGAATACCCAATCACCTACATCAAAACTTCTTTCACTGTGATGTTGATCTGTCTGTTGTTTCATTCTATTTTGTGCCAACTCGAGGTTATCCTTTAAGAGTTGGAGGACTTGTTGTTGATGTTAGATGTGATGTTCCACTGCCTGAACCTTATAATTTTCTCTTAAATATGATGTGATGGATGGTGGTTGATACCCATAAAGTGCCATAAATGGGGTCATTTTTTTGTTGTATGGAAGGAAGTGTTATACCACCATTTAGCCAGAGGCAACCATTTGACCCATTGTGTCTGTTTATCAGATACAAAGCAACGAAGATATCCTTCCAAACATTTGTTTACTATCTCAGTTTGCCCATCAGATTGAGGATGATAAGATGAGCTATGAGCTAACTGAGTACCAAGACAAGAAAATAATTCTGTCCAAAAATTTCCAATGAAAATGGGATCTCTGTCACTTACAATAATCTTTGGGTTTCCATGTAGCTTTTGAACTGTTTCCATAAATGCAGTAGAAACTATACTGGCTTTAAATGGATGTGATAATGCACAAAAGTGAAAATACTTGGTAAGTCTTTCAACTACCACCATGATGACACTCTTTCCCTCAGACTTGGTTAAACCTGTGATAAAATCCATTGAAACCTCCTCCCAACATTGGCTTGGAATGGATAAAGGTTGTAGTAGACCCAGTGTCTTAATTCTTTCAAGTTTATTTTGTTGGCAAACCAAACATTCCACCACAAACTTTTGAATATCTGACTTAAGGCCATCCCAAAAAAATTCCTTCTTAACCATGTGGTAAGTTTTTAAAAATCCTGAGTGCCCTCCTAAGGGAGAAGTGTGCAATTCCATAAGAATCTTTTGTTTTAGCTGGGAATTCTTACAGAGGTATAAACGATCTTTGTACCATAACGAATCATTTTGCCATCTAAATGTATCAGAATTACTGGAATCTTGTTGTAGCTTTCGAATAAGTGCCCACACTTCCTCGTCATTTTTCCATTCCTCCCTTGCTTCGTTTATCCAATCTGGTTGGATAATAGAAATGGCACACAACAATGCTTCCACATCCTCATCCTTTCTTGAGAGTGCATCTGCCACCACATTTTGCTTCCCTTTTTTGTAGATGATTTCAAAGTCATAACCCAACATCTTTGTGACCCACTTTTGTTGCTCTTCAGAGGATAATCTTTGTTCTAAAGAGTATTTAAGGCTATCATGATCCTTTTTTACCTTGACGTGTCTTCCCATTAGGTAGGGTTGCATTTCTTAAGTGCATGGAGTATTGCCAACATTTCCTTCTCATAAATAGCTTTGCTTAAAAACTTTCCCTTGATTGGACAACTTTCAAAAGCAATGGGTCTTTCATCTTGCATTAGAACAGCACCAATTCCATTTCCTAAAGCATCACATTCCACAATAAATGTTTTTGTGAAGTCCGGTGTAGCTAAGACCGGTGCTTGGCACATTGCCTCTTTAAGATGTTCAAAGGCCTTTGTTGCTTCCGGAGTCCATGAAAATGAATCTTTCTTCAATAATGTTGTTAGAGGTGCTGCTATTCTCCCATAATTCTTAACAAACTTGCGATAATACCCTGTCAACCCAAGAAATCTTCGCAGATGCTTTATGGAGGTGGGGATTTTCCATTCCTTAATGGCTTTAATTTTGCTAGGGTCTACCTTAACTCCTTCATGAGATACAATATGACCCAAATATTCCACCTCCTGGACTCCAAAGAAACATTTGGATCTTTTTGCATATAATTGTTTCTCCTCCAATAGTTGTAGCACCCTCTCAACATGTTCAACATGATCCTATCAAGAATTGCTGTAGATTAGTATATCATCAAAAAATACTAACACAAATTTTCTAAGGAATGGTTTGAAAATTGAATTCATCAAACCTTGAAATGTTGAAGGTGCATTGGTAAGGCCAAAAGGCATGACCAAAAATTCATAATGACCCTCATGAGTTCTAAATGCCACTTTCGGAATGTCTTCAATCTTCATTCTGATTTGATGATATCCCGAACGAAGATCCAACTTGGTGAAGTAAATTGATCCATGCAATTCATCCAATAATTCATCAATGATAGGAATGGGGAACTTATCTTTAATAGTGAGCTTGTTGAGCTCCCTATAATCCGGACACATGTGCCATCATCCATCCTTCTTGTGCACCAATACTACTGGCTCTGAGAAAGAACTTTGACTCGGTTGAATTATACCAGCCTCTAGCATTTCTGCAACCATACGTTCAATTTCACTTTTTTGGACATAGGGATATCTGTACGGCCTAATGTTTGGAGGAACACTTCCTGGAATTAGATGAATAGCATGATCATGATCACGCATAGGTGGGAGACCTTTGGAAGTCTCAAATACCTTGGAATGATTGTCCAGGACTTTTTGGAGATCTGGAGAAATAGAAGATTCCAATGTGGAAACATCTAGCAAACATAATTGTGCAATTACACCTCTTTGCTCCTTTTTAGAAGCTTTGTCATGCCATTAGAGCTGATTATCTTTCCTGGTTTCCCTGCAATACCCCTTAATTCAACTTCCTTTCCTTCCGTAGAAAATTTGATGAAAAGTTCTGGAAAATTAAAAGCTATTGTACCCAAGGATTGTGGCCATTGGACTCCTAGTACAACATCAACACCTCCCATTGGAATGGAAAGCATTGGGCTAGTCAATACATATTCTCCCATGGATAGCTTGATATTATGGTACTTTCCAGAGCAATTTATTGTTCCTCTATTTGCAATCATCACTTGACACTCTGGTGCTAGATATAGGAAGCAATTCAATTCTTTTGCTACCCTACAATGAATAAAATTGTGGGTGCTTCCTGAATCAATCAACACTATTACCTTTTTCTTCTTGATTTGTCCTTCTATCCTGATGGTTTGAGGAGTGGTAATTCTTGCCAATGCATTACAAGATATGGTCGGATTTATTTGTTCTTCATCTAGGCTTTGTTCCTGGAGTATATCCTCTTATTTTGACCTTTCTTGCTCCTTTTCTTCTTCCTCTTCACAATCTATGTAGAATAATTTCTTCTCAGCACACTTATGACCTTTTGTGTATTTTCTATCACAATTGTAACAAAGCCCTTTTGCTCTTTTTTCTTCCAATTTTTGTGGTGTCAACCTTGTAGGTTGTGGAAGACTAGGGGCAACAACACTTCCATCTTTATAGTTGTGAATGGTATGCTTCCTAGTTGCCATAATTTTGCTTTCCATTTATCTTGCTAACCTGAATGCCTTCTCTAATGAATCAGGTTCCCAAAGGCGAACATCATGTTGGATATTATCCTTTAAAGACACTATGAACACATCAATCCTATGCTCCTCTGGAATATCTTTTACCCTTATGTTCAATTTTTGGAACTCCTCAATGTGCTCCATTATTGAACCCTTTTGTTTGAGACTTATCAATTGGCTAAAAAAAGTGTTGCTTTTTGTATCCTCATAATGTGATATCAATTCTTCCGTAAAAATTGCCCAAGTGATAAATTTTTTACGAGAACAAAGCCATTGATACCATACAAACTAATTTGGTTCCAAATATACAGTTTCCATACGTACCTTTTGTGCGTTTTGCACATTATTGAGATCGAAGAATTGCTCCATCTGTAATATCCATGTGGCGGGATCCTTGCCATCAAACTTCCTCATATCAATTTTTGGAATATGATGATTCTTCGATCCAACATTAGTGTCTATGGAATCATGATTAACATTTCTTTTGTTCTCATCATGAGTTTCCTTTACTACCTTTTCACCATTAGTAAGTATTTCTTGTAGAAAATTTGTCAAATCTGTCTTCAAATATGCCATGCCTGTCTTCAAATTTGTGTTCAAATCTATCTTCAAATTGTCCATCTTAGCTTTCATGCCATTCATCTTAGCTTCCATGCCATTTATCTTAGCTTCTGTTAACTTTTGTGAGCGTGACATTTGTTGCACTTGTTCTTGTAATTTTGATATATCATGTAGCATTTCTTCCTCTTCTTCATGAGTCATGCTAGAGCTTTCAGTTTCCTTACTAGGTGTTTGCATTTTCTTTCCTCGGGGCATCAGTTACCGATAATAATGCTCTACTATGCCCCTTGAATTCCTTCAAAATAAATTTTCAAACCAAGCTTAAGCAAAAATTTAAAAAAATCTACACACCTTTTTTCACTTTGTAGGAGCTTTATATTGCCTCTGATGTATCTCTGTACTTTCCAATCATCTAGTTCTGAATTTGTGATCTATAGTAGCTCTCTTTGTCCTCTTTCCAATGCCACCAATCTGATCCAAATTGGATTCTCCAAGAAAGAGTTATGCACAATCTCCCAAGATGACCTGATTATAGACATTTCCAGAAGAGCAAACTTGTATGATTTGCCACTTATACAATTTTCGATCTTTGGTTCTGAAAATGATATAGAAGAAATTGCAGTCCGTCCTCTTTCTGTACCTTCTTACGAAATTTCAATCTGATTCTCAGAGAGAAAGTTATGACAATTTTCCCCAGGTCACCTGTTTTGAATGTAATTCAGGAGTCTGCAAAAAGACCAACTTCCTCAGATCATATCTCCTCAAATATCGCGCGACAAGCTCTAAAATTCGGACCCAAGGTTCAACACGATTTCTTCTCAAATGGATTTTTTCTGCGACTTTTGAAACATCACAGAAAAAAAGTTATAGCGAAAATTCCGCAATAGCCTGTTTGGAGCAGCGAAACCCTAGAATCCAAAGCTCTGATACCAAATGTTATGAAACCAGCTGAAGAAAAGATAGAAAAGATAGATCAACACCTTAGAATTCAGCCTCTTTGAGGGGGAAACCTCCTTTACATTACATAAATGAACAATTATTGGATGATACTGTCATGCGGAATGAGTCAATTTTGCGGACAAAACCAACCTCCCTAGAAGCTTAAGGCTTTCTAGTGACAAACAAGACAATTAAGAACAATCCTTCTCTAAATATGCATTTACCATATAAGAAATCAAGTGTTTAGATCCTACCTGTAGTCCAACGCTATTGTAGTAGTCCAGCCTCGTCGATCCGGATGAGCTCCTCCTTCTCGTCGAAACCTACATTCACTAACAATCAAACGATTAAATAGCACCTGAATATCTCATAAAATAAAACATATTTAACATACAGACCAAGGAGTATATGAAACAACTCATAAATAACAAATTGTTGAGAAGAATGGACTTATTTGTATTAATAGGAAACAAAAGAAACCATTACAACCTGAGCCTTGGTGTTGTGCAAGTTCCTACCAGGGTCCGGCAAGAGTTTTCCTTTACTTTGATCAGCTCACCCACTTCCAAATGAAACAAGAAGGATGACAAACTCTCCTCACAAGCTTCTACAAGGAAGTCCTAATCTCAGCAGCATCTACCCTTAGGAATGTTCAGCTTTCAACCTCTCCTCCCTCTGGCCCAATGCATGTATTTATAGTGCTGTAGAGGAAGTTAATCAGGTCCACCATCAATGGGATAAGCCCCTCTTTGGGTGGGTTAGCTCCCCTCTTGATGGGATAAGTTCCTTTTCCATAGGGATACATGAACCATCTGGAGGCGCTCCATACACGTCAAACAAGCTTCTAGAATGCTCTAGAAATGACCACAAGTAACTTTTTTGGAGTGAAACTTGCACCTTTTGACCTTTACAGGAGTACGCACGCATTGCTTTACAGACATAGCATACAAGTACGCAGGTATTGTGAACTTGGGTTGCGTACACACAGGTAAGGCTGAGAGAAACTGCGTACCAAGAGATAATTGACTTTAAATGACTTTTCTCTCTTTCTTGGAGTTTGACATGGAAAGCAGAGGCATGAGACTTGCCAAGGAGGATAGTATGACAGTTGATGGAGCCATACTAACTGCAAATAGTCATGGTGACATTTTTTAGTGTAACAGATTGCCCCCTAAAGTGCAAAGCCTGAAGTAGATTTAGGGTTTCAAATCATCTAGGAAGGGTGAAGTACTTTATCATTTCAAGGATTATCTTGTGGAGAGCCTGGTCAGAACCTGCAAATATTCAACACAAAATACATATATAAGATGATATCATCGCTGAGGTAGGCATTCCCATACTCAGATTGAAAACTTTAACTAACAATCTAACTACTGCTCTGATACAGGAATGATTTTGCAGTACATCACAATCATAGACACATGTAGACACAGTATGGATGCAGCCATCTGTTTATGATCAGTCTACTATATAATGAATACAAAACTCCTCGCAGCCTCGATGGTGGAAACTAGATCCAGGGTCTTGATTTCTACTTCCCAAATTGGTATGATTCTATCCATGCGAATAAATGAGTTGATGTCGAACATGGTAGAAACCACTTGATTACCAGTCAATGACATAAACTGTTAACAAGTGTGAGAGAGACCACCAGTGATGTCAATGGTTCTCAAAGTACCCAGTACAATCCATGAGATGTGAATGAATGAGTTGATGTCGAACACGTCATGGAATCCTTCGATCGAAATTCAATGATGTAAACTATCGTCAAAGGCGAGAAACCTGCCATTGATGCATGCATACTTCAAGGTACTGACGATTTCTAAGTCATCTCTCTAGATAATGTGCTGATGTCGATAGAAAGCGACCCGTTGCAGGCAAGCCCACAACACGAAATCATAGTTCAAGTTGAAGAAATGTTGCTGTAAGGACTGACTCAGGGATGGTCAAAATGGATGACAAGTATTTTGCATATGAATGGTTTATTTGCAGAGACCTCTTGAACACATAATGACACGACAGATGGCTTGGTGACGATTGACCCAAAGTTAATACCCAGAAACGGTTGAAGACTTTCAAAGTGGTTTAATCAACTTTAAGACAAAGGATTTCCCAACCCAGGTGAATGAAAAGTGTCGTGTTCAAGAGTGATAGTAAGGTTTTTTCTGTGACAAATGATAACAAATAGGTTCATTCTTCTCTCTTTTCCCCCACCATTTCTGGCAAGTACCTCTTTATTTTTAACAAGCTTGAGGAGGATAACATATGCTTGATTATAAGCTCATCCTTCGGATGAGTCCAACTTAGTTTAGATTCGAACCCTAAGAAGGAGTGGTTCGTTCCTGTTTGTAATCAAACAGGTCCTCTACTGTGAAATTTTAACGAGTCCAGTATAGGAGAAACTCGGCGTTTTTCAATTTTAGAGAGTCTGAAAAAACTAAAGAAGACTCCCGGGTTGAACTTTTTCGTAAATTTGTGTCTCTCAAGCCCGAAAAAGTATAAAATAATACTTGAGAGAACCGCTTGATCTTGCGACCAAGGAGTACTTTCATGATTAGTGCCTCTGACCTAAAAAGTAAAAAGCGATCAAGGACACGTCGTTTTATTTCCAATATCGAGTTTGAAACGACAAAAACCCGGCCATCTTTTCTTGTTTTTACGGTCAGAAAAGGGCTATAAGGGGACCGTCTTTTAATTCCGTTTTAACGAGTGTAAAAGAAACGCTCGGCAATCTTTTCATGTTTTAGCAGTCAGAAAAGGGCTTAAAAGATGACTCTGATGTTTTGGTTCGTGAAAAATGATAATTTTCCCTGAAATTCCTTTTGTCCTGCACAAAAACAACACATTACTCAAACCTGTTTAAGATAGGCAAAAATACATTGAAAAATATCCTTTTATGGTGAAAAATAAACAAACCTAGCATTCATTTATCCAAAAAACCTATAAAAAGACCTTTTACCATGTCATTTTTACCATTTTATTGTTGAGGGAGAGAAAAGGGCTTTTGGCAAGAAACTTCTCGTGGACTTTGCGGAGAATCCGACCGTCGGAATCGAGCGTCGTCTCTTTCAAGTACTCCACAACATCCTCCTCTTTGTTTTCATCTGTTTAGAATTTCATTTTAAGCCCTAGTTTTATTTTTTGGGGGCTTTGGGGTTTTAAGATACGCTTCTCAGGGTATGTAGGTGCCCCATGGGCGACCTGCGTACCCCGACATTTTAGTTAATAGGAAAATGGCAGGAGTACACAGCCTACCATCAGAACAGCTACGTACCGCCGCTCTGTTTCTGAACGCGGGGTGCGTACTCTGCGCAAAGCAATTTCAAAACCCCAAATCTCAAAACTAAACCATTATTTTTTGATTTAATGAATTCTAATGGGTGTTTTCTGGTGTGTAGATTGCCCACCATGCTTGATTGGCGCGAAAGAGAACACGAAGATGTCGATTTGGCCACAATAGATCATCAACCCTCCATTGATGCTTTGAAGGCATGCGGTCTCTACAAATACTGGGCCATACCTGGCATGAGGCCCAGGTGCCATTCTTGGAGTGGCTGGTTGAAAGGTGGAACGTCCAGGAACAATGTTTTTACATCGGAGGGCACTAGCTCGAGATTGATCCCTCAGACATATATTTTCTCACTGGTTTGCCTAATAGGGGCGAGCAACTGTCTCTGTTCGGGACTAGGCCAGGTGGCCAATCCCTTACTAGTCTCCGGCTAGAGTGGTGCAACAATCAAAACCAGGAGAAGGGGATAGAAATCAAATACATATCACGTCCTGAACTTATGGTAATTGCCTTTACAGTTACCAGACTCTGCGGTGCAGCCGCTTTGCACATTGCCACCGGGTCCCAAATGCGGATGGCGATTGATTGCTTCCGAGGCACCATTTTCAACTGGTGCGATGCTGTGTTGGCCAATATGAAGGGCCAACTGACTAGGGAAAAGAACGGACAATTGAAGACCTTTGGGTATGGGCCTTTAGTTGTGAGCTTTGCCCTACAGAGAGTTCCAATGCTTATCCCTCAGCATCTCACTGTTGTGGTTGGGCCACCTCGGGAGCCAAAGTTGATGTGGTGGGTTGCGATGATGCCCCAGCATCCTGATGAGGGAGCGGGAGTTGTCCGATTTCCTGCGGGTTACTTTCACTGGTTGGAGGACCAGGTCTTTGCGATCCAGGATTTTTCGTATGCCGGAGTGGATTTTCGCGGTGATCCGGACATGGTTCTTCCACAAGGAGAACAATGGGACGATAGAGGTACTTCATTTTTCACAATTTTTTAAATTATCTATTTTTTTTGTTTCTATATATCGTCTCAAAACTGACAGTAAAAATTTTCAAAATGCAGATGTGGGTCCACGGCGTCCAGCCAATCTCCAGCCTTTCGAGAGGAGACAACTAGTTGCACCGGCACCGGTCCCACAGGATGTGGTTGCAGAGACCTTAGCTGAGTTGGAGCAGGATCTAGAGCGTCTGACGGCGGATATACCAGAGACCACTATAAATGATATTCCTATCAGACTTCAGTTCTATGTAGTCGCAGTCCCAGGACCTTTTAGGAGGTTTTTATGTAGGGTAGCCCGTGCAGTGGTGTCGTATAGGGAGCACCACCAGTGATTGGATGGTCACTTTTGTAGACAAATGTGACATTTTGGTTTTTTGTACTTATCATTTTTGCCGATCATAAGGTGTTTTGCAACCTATGATCGAAGATGATGTATTTTTGACACACTCCTATCTATATATATCATTATTACCGGCTTATCTTGTTAAACATGTGTGATTAAATGTTAATGTTTTTAAATTTACATGTATGATTATCGCAAATGTCTGTCTAACATTCGAGAAGCAATTGCATCTGCTAATGTATTAAAAGACCTTGGAATATGTTGATATTTGATGTAATCAAATTCACGTTCCAAAAGACGCACTCTCAAAAATAACCTTAATAACACTGGATTTCTAATGGCATAAACTCTATTAAGCTGTAATACAACGAGTTCAGAATCTAACCTCACTATCAAACTCCGAATCCCAAATGAAATGGATTCAGATAATAACTCAATCACTGCACTGTATTCTGCAATGTTGTTTGTTGTTTGACCGAGGCTCACCCCATGCATAGAAACTAACTCATCAGAGGGCGAATAGATAACCCAAGCTGTGGAAGAGATATTCCGTGTACTACGACAAGCACCATCAGCAAATCCAATATATGTTTGGAGAGGCATCGACATCTGCAATCATCAAGGGTAAAACCAGGATAAGCAGAATAACGACGAAAAACACACTTTCTAAGCTAAGCACACTGTCTATACTAACAAACACACTAGCTAGAAAGAAAAATTAACCTAACTAACCTAACAAAAATCTTCACACCTACCATTTAAGCATAGTACCTCTTTAGGTAAAGTCCATTTCTGGGTTTACCCAAAGAGTCCCCATCAAAGTCAACTAGGTCATAGGCCCCTTTTGCTAGCTTCCGCTTAACAATGTAGGGTCCATGCCACATAGGAACGAATTTTCCAGCACCTAATTTATCGTTAGCTTGATCATACAATAACACTAGGTCTCCTTCCGAAAAATTTCGAGGGGTTACATTTCGATCATACTGAGCTTTCATTCGTTTTGCATGAGTCTCGATTGCCAGTGCAGCATCACGTCGAGTCTCATCTAATTGAGCTAAGTATAATAAACGCCTCTCCTCTTCGGAAGTAGCTGGAAGTAATTCGACAGCCATTTGAAGTGATGGGATTTCGCATTCAATGGGCAACACGGCTTCCAAACCATAAACTAGTTGGAAAGGAGTGAACCCTGTTGATGTTTTCACTGAAGTTCGATATGCCCAAAGCGCGGAAAATAACATGTTGTGCCAATTCGACCGATGAATCCCAATGATTCGTCGGATCATGATAACCAAAACTTTGTTGATGGACTCAACCAGACCGTTGGCTTGTGGATAATAAGGAGTTGAGCTATCATGACGCAAACCAAGCTGGCCTGTAAGTTCTGTCATCATAATGTTTCGAAAATGGCGCCCATGGTCAGTGATTATCGCTTGTGGGACACCAAACCTAGCAAT
Organism: Pinus tabuliformis; assembly: GCA_031772625.1. NCBI lineage: Eukaryota > Viridiplantae > Streptophyta > Pinopsida > Pinales > Pinaceae > Pinus > Pinus tabuliformis. Next base: position 342,476,371 of record CM062814.1, read on the forward strand.
AATGTGATTGAATACGAAAATTGCAGCGGTTTTGCCGTCTGCCTCGAATGTAGGCATCGCCTCGGCCCACTTAGTAAAATAATCAACCGCAAGGATGATATACGCATGCCCCCCGGCCAAGTGAGGGTTACATGTAATAAAGTCGATACCCCATTTGGCAAAAGGACCAACGGCAATTATAGGGTGGAGAGGAGCTGGTGGTGCACGCATATTGCGATCAAACACTTGACAGTTGTGGCATTTTCGGACCGCAATGATACAATCTTTAAACATGGACGACCAGAAATAGCCAGCACGCAACACCTTCTGAGCTGTGGCATACCCAGACATATGACCGCCACACGCCCCAGAGTGACAGTCATTCAAAACCCTTTCTGCCTCTTCGTGAGTTAAGCAACGTCGGAAAACCAAGTCCGCCCCACGGCGATAAAGAGTATCTCCAATAATTTTATACTGTTGGGACTGGAATCGAATTTTTCGACGTTCCGACTTTGAAGCTTCGGGCCGAAAGGATTGGGTTTGGAGATAGATGATTATATCCCCATACCACGGATCTAAAGTGCTGATGAGAAACAAAGATTCGTCCGCAATGGGCTCCTCTGCCACAGTTTCCGTGTCAGCACGCGGGAAGTCACACATCAACTCTGCAAAGACTAAAGATTTCTTAGACTTAGATTTTTCAAACTCTAAGTCGAACTCTTGCAGGATAACGATCCATTTAGAGTACTTGCCCCCTAGCAATTGTTTAGTCAAAATGTAGATCATAGGGTTGCAATCTGAAATGACTATAGTTTTACGGAGAAGAATGTAATGACGAAAACGTTGGACAGCCTGAACGGCTGCCAGGGCCAATTTCTCCACATGCGAATATTTTAGCTCAGTGGGATTTAACGTCCTACTAAGATAATATATCACATGTTCCGTTGCGAATTCGTCTTCCTGAACTAATACCATCCCAATCGTGGAATGAGAGGCAGCGAGGTACAAAAAGTAGTCTTGGTTGTAGTTGGGAGGATGCAACAACGGTGCATGGGTCAACGCGTGTTTAAGTGCATCAAAAGATCTCTGAGCAATCTCATCCCAAGAGAATTGAGCGTTCTGTTTCAACAACCGTGTAAAACCTTTTGTAACCACGGCGTAGTTAGGAATGAATCGGCGTAGAAAGTTTGCTTTCCCTTGCAAACTTTGGAGTTGGCGAAGACTCGAAGGGGGAGGAAATTTGATGATAGCTTCTACCTTCGAGGGATCGACGCGAATGTCGGCTTTTGAAACGACAAATCCCAGCAATCGTCCCACTTCTATACAGAAGACACATTTGTGCGGGTTCAAACGTATACGATAATGCCTACACCTCATGAAAATTGCTCGTAAATGGACAAGGTGATCAGCTCGATGTAATGAATGAGCAGGCAAATCATCGAGGTACGGTTGCACAATGTGTTTGATGTCATGAAACGCATAAGACATCGCCCTTTGAAAAGTGGCTCTAGCATTCTTAAGCCCAAAAGGTAATTTGCAATAAGCAAATGTCCCCCATGGACAAATGAAAGCCGTTTTTGGTTGATCAGCAGGTAGAATATTGATTTGATTGTAACCGGAAAAACCGTCCATAAAGGAAAATATTTCACTGCCGGCACAATCATCAATTATTTGATCGATATAGGGTGTTGGATAGTTGTCTTTGGGACAAGCACGATTGATATCCCTATAGTCGATACATATTCTTATTGTTCCTTGTTTTTTGTTAACTGGAACAATATTCGATACCCAATCCGTTAAGGGGATCGGATAAATGAAACCTGCTTTCAACAGCTTCTCGACTTCTGCTTCAATTGCAGCCGCTTTTCGAGGGTGAATCTGACGCAAACGTTGCCGAACGGGTTTAGTGTCCGGGTAAGTCTTAATCTCATGGACAACAATTGCGGGATCAATTCCTGGCATTTCCTCATAGGACCAGGCAAACACGTCGTGGAATTCTTGAAATAGGGCCTTGTATGTTTGAATCTCATCATCTAAACATGAGGCACCTATATGAATGTTTTCAATGATTCCGGGCTTGACTGAAATGTCAATGGGAACAGTGCGAGAGATGTTTCCCAAATTCAGCTCTGAATCAGGATGTTTCATTGGATTCTGAGCTTCTTTGACATATTCAGCTGTAAAAACTGATGAGAAATCGTTTTCAAAGCGATCATCCTCAGGTAAGAACGAAGATCTATGATGGAGATCTTCCCATGGTAAATCGTCTACACACAGGATTTCACAAAGTTGTTCGTCAGATGACACAACTTCGGGAAACGCTATTAACTCCGAGGTTGAAGTGAAAAGTGATTCCTCACGGACCACATTCATTTGGTCGATTTTGGTTGAACGCAAGTCGGTAAAAGACTGCACGGCTTCGTAAGCAATTTCATATGGACTCAAAGGCATAGCATCACCAAATGAGTCTATTTCAGATTCGGAAGGAACGATCCAAGGATCATCGTAAACAATGGTATCTGATGTAATCATATGAATAGATGCGAATGAAGACACGGTGTTGATTGGAGGAAAAGGAAAAGTTCCCAGTAAACCGGCATCTTTAACTAATCCTACACCAACATCCTTATAAGGGATAGTCGTTTTACCGACATGCTGGATACTCTTCGAAGAGGCTGGGTCGGATGAAAAATAAGCCAGCTGGTCTATGGTCATGATCTTGCCATTATGTGGAAATTTTATTACTCTGAAGACCGATGAGACGACCGCTGTTATAGCGTAAGACCAACTTCGACCCAAGAGAAGGTTGTAGTCTAGAGGGGCATCAACCACCTCCACATCCAGACTAACGGTTTTTCCTTCAACCCCTATAGGCAAATCCTGTAGAATGCCAAACGGATGGAACCCACGGCCATCAAAGGCCTTAAGAATTGTCGGGGATTGGTTAAGTGAAGGTGAACCAAGCGATCTCCAACACTGAATCGACATAATACACGTGGAAGCTCCCTCATCAATTACAGTCCGATGAATAGGCCTATTTTTTACTATCACTGGGATCTGGAAAGCCATCTGATGAGGTAAACGCAGTGTACTATTTTCTAGATCAAAGATTATCAAGTTCGGGTCCTGAACATCAACAGCTCCTATAGCCGACAAAAGTAATTTTCGTTGTGCTGGGCATGATTGCAGCACTTCTAAAGCCGACATTGCTGAGGGTGAAACAGCTAAATCCTCAACAATGTTGTAATTCTGGGCCACGCTCGCATGTGGATTGAAAGCAGACCTTCGAAGTACACCCTTGGCGGGCGGTTTAATTACTAAGTCAGGGTTAGGTTTCTCGATCTGTAGTGGATCGGAACCGGGAGCTGAGGTTGATGGATTTGACTGAGAAGATTCTGCTTCTTTCGATCCATCAATAGGACTTTTACTACCATAATCGTGTGACCGAGTCGCAATCCTTACATGAGACATCATCAATATGGGTTCTTCGACGGCACTCGAGGAAGAACCTATCATTTTGCTATCTTTCGGAAATGGATCCTTCAAGGCAGCAAGAATTTGGGAACCTTTGACTAGTTTCGCAACCTCGGCCCGATGAGGGCAATCTCTTGTAAAATGATCTTCTTCACAAATAAGACAAGGATAACGGGGCTTGCGCTTTTCGTCATTGGTTTCCGACTTTTCTGTTTTCTCCTTTGGAGCTTTGTCTGCTTTATTCTTCTTCTTGCCTTTCTTCTTCCCACCATTTTTTGATTTAGCCGTAGATGTCTCTACAGCGTGTATATCAGCGGAAACTTCAGCAGAAGACTCTCCTGTCGGGGAGTCTGGTAAGGTGATAATGGGTGAAGAATTCTTTGAAGACTTCTTCTTACTTTTAGTATTCACCGTACCAATCATGCCATCAGCAGCATGAGATCCCGAAGGAACAGCAGCGATTTGATTCGACTTTGGAAGATCTGGGATCTTTTCGTGTAACGTACCCGACTGAGTATAAACTAAGTCAAGGTACTGCGCTTGAGCAATGACTTGCTCTTCAGTAACTACTCCGGCCTTAGCTACGTCTTCAGTAATCTTCGGTAATAATGATTTAACAAACCATTCAGCTAAGATTTGGTCCAGGATAAAAACTTTCACTAATCGCCTTCGACGTCTCCATTCATGTATATGGTCGGAAATATAAGTGGACGTCGACTGTTTTAATGAAGTTAATAACTCGGTGCCATTATCGTATCTGACCGGCAACTGAAAATGTGTTAAGAACGAGGTAGCTAACTGACTAAAATTATAAAAAGAGCCCCGTGGTAACTCAATGTACCACTTGGCCGCGAGACCAATGAGCGTACGCTGAAAAAGACGTAAACGGATCGAATCATCCGAGATAGAATTTGAAGCACACCAGAGGTGGTAAGTCATCACGTGATTTGATGGATCCTCTCCAGACTTACCTTCAAACTTGGGTATATCACTGGGCAACTTATTTGGCATTGGCGGCCAGAACGGAAGATAATTTATTGGATCGTTCGTTAGGCGCGTCAAGTCTGGTAAATCCAAAGTTGCGATAAACGGCAATTGCCGATTAGGATCCCTAAAACTCTGAGTCACAAGACCAGTCCCAGGAGGAGGATATCCAGGATAACTTGGAACAGGAATCGCATTCGGGATATTGTATCCTCCCAGAGAACCAAGATTAACCGGACCGTACTGGGGTTGCTGTGGTTGTTGATAAGTGTACCCATGATACGGTTGATACTGGTAAACCGGTTGTTGGACAGCTGGCCCGTATTGGTACTGCCCCTAGTACGGTTGATAAACAAATTGTGGTTGAGTAGTAACAACCGTACTTTGACCTGGCTGCCCCACAAGCATCTGAACCGTAGTTTGAATCGTGGATCCAGACAATGGTAAAGATGTCTGTGGAGTAGTGGCAGAGACAGTAGAAACCGTAGCTGTCGATACTCCAGAAGTAGGTGTGGTGGAAGGAACAGATGTTGCGGTAGTTGCAGCAGTCTTTTGAGATGGAGTACTAGGTGCAATTGGTGACTGAGTAACTACCGAAGGTACAGAAGTTTGAACGTTAGACTGGACTGGTTGCTGGAGTTGACCAGAAACCACAGGTTGTCCAGTTTGGGATGACAACTGTACGCTTGGCTGCAACACTTGTTGAACTTGCGATGGATCCCACACTACGTTCATTCCAGGGTATTGACCCATGACAGGTTGAGGATATTGAGATCCATAACCGGATTGAGGGTAGGATTGATAATTGAAAGGCACATTTCCCATACCTTGAACATAAGATTGACCTTGAGGTGGTTGATAACCTTGACTCGAGTACTGACCTTGGGGTAGATACCCTTGAGGTAAGTACTGATACTGGGGTTGACCTTGGGGCATATATTGATACTGAGGTTGACCCTGGGGTACATATTGAGGCTGGGGTTGACCTTGAGGAATGTACTGTACCATGGGTACATACTGTCCTTGAGGTTGCCCCCCAGACGCAAGTTGTGTACCTTGAGGTTGCCCCCAGGCATTAATTGAGGCTGCCCACCAGGCGGTAATTGACCACCTTGAGGTTGAGAACCGGGAATTGAACCTGACATCATATAAATGTCTCCTACACCCAACGGTTTATTACCATTGTTTCCAGCTAATGACCCATGTCCAATGGGTTGAGGAGATGCTCCTGCAAAAGTACCAGAAAGTGACTGATACCCAGCAGGAACAGAAGGACCACCATACAAGAAAGATTCAGGGGGTTGAGTAAACACGGACGACTGACTAGACATATTTACAGGAGTATAAATACCTCCGGGTGGATAAGGAGTACGAGGTGGAGAAAAACTTATCCCTGAGTTGTCTAAGTAATTAGTTAACGAAAGATACCAAGTAGTACTTCTAGGTGGACTGTAAAAGATAGATTCACGCTCTCTTAGATCAATAGTAGGTTGATCTTCAAGAATAGGGCCGCCTACTTCTTCTTCTGGAGCAAGTTCTTCAATAGCTATCAAACCAGAAGGAAGATTTTCGGTGATGACTCTTTCTACCCTAGGTGAATCAGGAACACTAGAAGTTGGAGTAACAGGTTCAGATATTTCAGGTTCTTCGCCTATATCACTAGTAGATGAAAAACTACCAGCAAGCTCAGAAACTGCAACAGCTTCAGGATTATAACCTGTTTCTAGACTTTGGTAATCTGGATGGACTACCAACGAAGACTCTCCTTCTTCAGGTGAACCTACTCTACTGCCACCAGGAGGAGTTACAAGGACTTTCAAACCTTCGTAATGACTCGGGACGTCTTGAGGAGGCTCACCCCGAAGTCTACGGGATTTCCTCAACAAATCGGCCACGGTAACAATCTCAGGAGACTGGCCCCGAAGTCTACGGGACTGTCTCGGTAATTCCGCCACAGTTAAAAACTTTTAACTACTGCACACGCAAACAAAGTAAAATCTCAAAGCAAACCACCTAAAGTCTCTAAAGAACCAAACAAATTTGAATCACATGCCTAAAGAATCTAGGGTGTGAAACCATGCACAAACAGTAGCCTTCCGGACCGAAAACACTAGTTGGTGATGAAGCCCAACATCGTCGAATTTAGTACAGAAGTGGTGGGTGGAACAGTTACCCCGACAACCTGCTTAATGAATAGACCGGCACAACTTCCTCCACTTTAACCGTCTCGAGTTAAGTGAACCCCCTGGAAAATCCAAGTGAGTCTAGCCGACGTCTGCTCCAGGTACAGTGGGATCTTCCCTCCACCGTCACCTCGGGTAGAATCCTAAAGATAATGGTCACTAAGGTTACCAACAGCAACAAATATACCTGGGGGAACAGCCTACGACCCGATAGCACGCAAGGGCAGAGTAACAAGCTCAATCCCCTTACCGGCTCCTTGACAATAATCCAAGGTTTACCGACAAGTGACCCCAGGCTCCTCGAAAATAATCCGAGGTTTACCGTTTGTAATACATGCGTATCTGGCGTCTTTCCCAATGAAGGAGGATTGATCCCCTCACTGGTTCGGACACGGTCTCATGCTTCTCCTTTAGGAGGAGCTTTCCCAGATTACAAATGAAACAGTTGGATTTATCCTACCACAAGATAAGCTACTTGTTTGGTTTTGCTGTCTTGGAGAGTTAATTACTCTCCTACTCCAAGACACTAGCCTGATCTATATTGGTGTTTCAGAGCCCTAGTAAATAAAAAGTTACTAAGTTGATTTTACTTTAAGCGTTAATTTTTATGGCTTTTCTTTAAGACGAAAGGTAGCGGAGATGAAACTGATGGTGTGTAGACTCGACTCAAACCACTAAAAAGATGCACTTAGGATGATTTATACTAATTTTCTTTTTCAATGAATTCCTTAGCTAAGAGAGTTGGAGAATGCAAAATTTATATAAAGACAACTTTCTTGGCAATGAAAATCAAAGAAACAATCTCTTTATCTTTTCCAAAACATGCAACACATGACCACTAATTATTTTGCGAAAATGCCCTTTTCATTCAAAGACTCAAATGCCACTAAGCAAACTTTTCTTTCAAAAGAGATTTTTTGGATTTTTCCTACTTAACAAAGCATTTAAAAATCAAAAAGCAAACCTTTACAAATCTATCAAATCAAAGCTACTTAAAAGCAAATCAAAAGAAATTCACCTAATAAGCAAATCTAATGAGGTCAAAACCTACAAAGTATGATCCCAGGATGTTTTACTCAGTCGTGATTTAACTAAGGACTAGTCAATGCAGAATCAAAAACTAGTCAAAAACAAACATAAAATCTTTTGTTCTTTTTGTAAAATGAAATTCACAGTTCAATCAACAAACTCTTCCGAGATTCGGCAAAGAGACAAAACAAAGGTAGATGTCTCACAAGGGTAGATTCTATGAAAGGTCCGACTCCTAAGAAGACTGCAAATACCAGGGAGATCCAAGGTTTTACGACTTCTAAAGCCAAAATCACTACAGGACCAATGTAAAAATCAAACCCTAAGGCAAAATCTCTATGAATTCCACTAAAACACTTGACACTGACGAAACAAGTTCAGATGAAGATCTCTGGTAGGTAACCAGTGGATCTGGGTGGAAAAAACAAATTAAAAGCAAAATCTAAGAGGCAAAAAGGAGAAAATTGAAAATTTCTCAATTTTGACAGGGTACGCAGGCAACCTGTTTACACAGGTGAGGGTACGCTCTGTGCACACAGTCGCAGTGCGTACAGGTACGCACTGTGCTGAACTCAGAGGCTGCGTACTTCTAGCAAAACTAAGAAAAACTAAAATCTAATTTAACCCTAAGCTAGCCCACCCAAACACACAGTCAGACAACCAAAAACCAGAAAGAAAAAGACTTTTCTCAGATCAAAGTTTCAGACAAAGGAAAAATCATTCACATCAATGGAGTTCCCCAGCGGAGTCGCCATTTTGTCATGCGGAAAGAGTCAATTTTGCGGACAAAACCAACCTCCCTAGAAGCTTAAGGCTTTCTAGTGACAAACAAGACAATTAAGAACAATCCTTCTCTAAATATGCATTTACCATATAAGAAATCAAGTGTTTAGATCCTACCTGTAGTCCAACGCTGTTGTAGTAGTCCAGCCTCGTCGATCCGGATGAGCTCCTCCTTCTCTTCGAAACCTGCATTCACTAACAATCAAACGATTAAATAGCACCTGAATATCTCATAAAATAAAACATATTTAACATACAGACCAAGGAGTATATGAAACAACTCATAAATAACAAATTGTTGAGAAGAATGGACTTATTTGTATTAATAGGAAACAAAAGAAACCATTACAACCTGAGCCTTGGTGTTGTGCAAGTTCCTCCCAGGGTCCGGCAAGAGTTTTCCTTTACTTTGATCAGCTCACCCACTTCCAAATGAAACAAGAAGGATGACAAACTCTCCTCACAAGCTTCTACAAGGAAGTCCTAATCTCAGCAGCATCTACCCTTAGGAATGTTCAGCTTTCAACCTCTCCTCCCTTTGGCCCAATGCATGTAATTATAGTGCTGTAGAGGAAGTTAATCAGGTCCACCATCAATGGGATAAGCCCCTCTTTGGGTGGGTTAGCTCCCCTCTTGATGGGATAAGTTCCTCTTCCATAGGGATACATGAACCATCTGGAGGCGCTCCATACACGTCAAACAAGCTTCTAGAATGCTCTAGAAATGACCACAAGTAACTTTTTTGGAGTGAAACTTGCGCCTTTTGACCTTTACAGGAGTACGCACCCATTGCTTTACAGACAGAGCGTACAAGTACGCAGGTATTGTGAACTTGGGTTGCGTACACGTAGGTAAGGCTGAGAGAAACTGCGTACCCAGAGATAATTGACTTTAAATGACTTTTCTCTCTTTCTTGGAGTTTGACATGGAAAGCAGAGGCATGAGACTTGCCAAGGAGGATAGTATGACAGTTGATGGAGCCATACTAACTGCAAATAGTCATGGTGACATTTTTTAGTGTAACAGATACAAATGACAAAACCTCCTTTCTATATATAGTAGTCGAAGGGGTCACAATATAATCCAGCCGACCTAACAATAATAATATAAAGCCACAAAAATAACAATAGAGGGATTCTATGGGGCACAAAAATAACAATATGGGGGTAATAGGGGCACAAAAATATAAATAAGGGGTATAACTACAATAGTAATGGGGTAATCACTAGTATTATAGGGACCCAACAGACTATCAAATGCCTTACCGATGATGTCAATTGCATAGTGCCCGAACTTTCAGATGCCACATACACGGGACAACTACACTCAAGGATGAGTAATCCTCCAGAAATTCAAAACATGTTCTCAATTTTTCAGTTGTGGATATAGGAATAGAAATAGATACAATGAATCCCTTTCAAAGGCAATCGCACTACTATTTTTGCAATGCAAATCCTAGATTTGCATATTTACAATTCCAACAATTCTAAGCGATTTATGTTGACAGTTTGTATTAGTTCTATTATATAAATCCTTTCAATGTATCACAGAAAGGGTCCTCAATTTGTACAAAAACTAGACTTGACAAGTTGCACTTCTGCGCTTTTAAATTTATATTTTTATAAGCAATGGATCAAGGTTTCAGATTTTTATGAAAGAACTTTTTCAAGACATGCATTTTTGTATCTCCTAGAAGTTTCTGGAATAAAGAGGTAGAACCGGAATGTTATTTACATAGCAAGACTCAGATGCATGCGCTATTTCTATCAGTGTTCTTTTTGTCTTGATTTAATTGACATTTCATATAATTTTGCTATTGTTGATGTATTCATACACTTCAAATAATTCTATATTGAGTCATTTCTAAATGATTAAGAATTGTTACAATTAGAGATATATATCAACGATAAATATTACGATGTCATGTGATATGTTTTCATAATAACTTTTCTTAATTTCTTAAACAAATTAATCATTATTTAAACACACATTTCTATAGATAAGTAAATCCTTTATATGATTGTTTGTCTATTAGGAATTATCAAGAATTGCATCGCTATTAGATTACTCGAATTATGTAGGTATATTTTTATATTTTAAAGTCATAGATTAAATCACTTGCCATCTCTGATATACATTAAAGCATTCATTCATCAAACCACACATTATTGGGAAACTAGTCCCATAATCCCCATTGGGAGCCTCCATCCCAAATGGAAAAGGAGTTGTACTAAGGTCTGGACCAAGTGGTTATCCCCCAATGTTGGTGCTACGATTTTAGAGGCATCAACATTTTTGGCGCTAAAAGGAGGGCCTAGCAATGAATGGCGACTAAATCTAAATCCACAATCCATTCTAAGAGTAAAACTCCCTCACCATCTCCTACAACTTCTTCTTTGCATTCAAAATCTCCTATTCCTAAGCGAGAAGTTGAAAAAGATAATACAACACCCATTGCTGAAATGCTAAACACACCAGATAATTCTTCTCCCAAACCCCCTAAAGTACAAACTTCGATTCATAAACTACAAGGGTTTTCGATATCCCAAGAATGATCTAAGTTATCCCAAGGCAGTGCAACTTCACAATATGTCCCATCACAGCCGCTTACGAGATCGAAAAGTGGAAAACTTGGTATTCCACTAGTTGAATTTCCTCTACCTAGTCGAAAAAGGGCTAGGAAAACACCATTTGAATCTAACAGTGAGTCTCTGTCATCATCGCCATCTATTCCATTCGTACCATTACAAGATCATTCATCCCTTTCCCAACTTCACATCATAGTCCAAACAGGTACAGGAACTTCAACATCCTCTACCCAATCACTTTCTTCCCCTTCATCACCATCTTCTACTGTTAACTCCACGATGGCATATAATAAACCTCAAACAAGGCCATGGACTAATCCAAGAGCGGTCAGAATGCCTGCACCTTTGAGCCAATTGTCAGCTCATCCTGAAAAATGGTTACCAAACTTTAACCTTGACATCGACCTGTTGGCAGAAGAACATATAAATAATTTCATTGTATCCATCAACTTGAATGGAGTAACTAAAGAAGATGGTGTTGTTAGACTATTTCCATACACTCTACAAGGAGTAACAGGATCATGGTACTTTTCATTACCACCAGGTTCTATTAATAGCTGGGATGCTTTTCAAGAGCAATTGCTAACTAAGTTTGGAGATGATAGGTCGACAACGACTTTGATCAATAATCTTTCCAATCTTAAATTCGAATCAAAGGAACCAATCAAAGACTTCAACTCACGCTTCAATAAACTATGGAATAAAATTCTTGCCATATCTAAGCCTAGTGAGGAAGTCTGAAATGAATGGTACGTAACTACCTTGCCTTCAAACATAGCCATTTTCGTTGACAGAGCTCCTAAACGAACATTCGCAGAAAAGATGAAGGAAGCAATCGCAGTTGAGAAACGTATCCTAACTTTGGAAAAGAAAAACACTATAGAAGAAAGGAAATCCAAAAAAGCTACCTTTAGAGATGATTCAAAGAAGAAAGTAGTCAAGGATCCATATGACATGGAAGGTTTACAAAAAGTTATTAAAACTATGTCTAATGAAATAGTTGAAATAAGAAAACAGGTAGCTGAAATTTCTACCAAAAAACCTTTTAGGAATTGTAAAAGAAATCAGTCGACTGATCCTAAACCTCCTAATGCGATATCTAATGCCAAATCTGATCTGGAAGATTATGAAGATGAAGATACAATTTTATCAGTCAAAGAAATGGATGAAGATGGAATAGTTGAATGTCATGGAATGTGGGACTTTATCTTACCCAATTTTGATAATGAAAGTGAACAAGAAGCTCTCCTAATAAATACTAGAAGCAAAAGTATAGTTGAGCCTAATCAGGTAAATTCTAAGAAGAAAAGCTGAAGTCCTATTACTAAAGACAAAACTCCCAAAAATAAAACTCCAGTAGCACCTCCCCATAATCAACCATCATCTTCCAATCCTCCCTCATCATCTAAAATGCTAGTAGTGTCAGACTCCATGGATTATAACATTGTAGAAGATATGAAGAAAACTTGAGCAAATATTTCTTTGCATGAACTTAGCAATCTCGAACATCAACAAAAGTTGCTGTTCAAATAATTAAATGCCATACCTTCTTCTCCTCTTCCAACTAGTGTATTGTCCAAGGCTGTTAAAGGATCAGGTAAGCGACCATCTGATAAGGTAGATGCTAATGATGTTGTTTTAATTGGGGACAAATCCAATTCTCATACTCCTCTTTTTCTCTTAACTTATGAGATCTACAATAGAAATTTGCATAACTGCTTGATTGATATAGGGGCTTCATCAAATATTATTCCAGCCTCAGTTTGCTCCATATTAAATATTGAGCCCCAAAAGTCTGCAGTTTACATTGTTCAATTATGTCGAACTAAGGTACAAGTTTTAGGAGAGATAAATTCAGTTACTATCAGATTAGCAGTTAATCCCAGGGTTGTCCAAAGAATTGATATATTAATTGCTAACATCCCTGAGTTTTATGGTTTGATTCTGAGCAGAGATTGGTCTGAAAAACTTCACGGTTATATTTTGACTGATTGGTCTCACATGTGGCTTCCCTATAATGGGAAGCCAAATCCAATCAGAATAGATTGCGAAAATCATTGGACTCATATAGTAATTGAGTTTGAGCAAGAGAATCAACCTGTAGCCTTCAATAATAATATTCTCGAAAACTATTCGGCTGAGTCATTTTTTGGGAATTTTAATGCTCAACAATCTCATTTTCCTGTTAATAGTGTCATATCGCAAATTAAAAATTTCTCTCATGCTAATACCTCAACATGTGTTAATCTTGTAGATGAACTTGTACATAAGCTTGTAAATAAACCTTTATTTTGGTCTTTGTATTTCGATGGATCAAAATCCAATGATGGTGTAGGAGCAGGATGTATCTTAGTTAGTCCAGATGGAGAAAAAACCATGTTATCATGTAGATTGGAATTTGAGTGTACTAATAACACTACAGAATATGAGGTGTTTATTTAAAGGCTCTATAAAGCAATAGGCCTGAATATCTAATATCTGAAAGTATTTGGTGATTCTGAGATTGTTATTAAGTAAGTGAAAAATACTATCCATTATCTCTCGAGTCATCTCAAACATTATCAATTACTTATTCAAGATCTCATAACTCATTTTCAGGCATTTGATATATCTCCTATTCCTAGATCACAGAATGTAGCAGCTGACCATTTGGCTAATGTCACTTCTAAGATCCTTCCATCTGAGGATTATAGGCTAGATAGATTTTCAATTGAATTAATTTTTTGACAATCTATCCCAGATAATGCCACCGATTGGCACGTATTTAATCACGATTAGGATATCTTAAATTTCTTGACTTGTAAAGGATATTATGATGGGAAAATTATTTATGAAAGTGATCATGATCTTCAATTAAAGCAAAGACTCAATGAAAATCCTATTCCTAGATTTATGGTAAAGCTAGAAGACCTTTATGATATTAAGGATAGATTCAAAAAGGCTATTAATTCAAAACTTCAAAGTTGTACTTTAAAGTTTGAATTAGTAAATCTTGGCACTGAGGCCAAACCCCATAACATCAATCTAGGACTTGGACTTTCATCAGAGGAGAGGTTTGCTTTCATCAGGTTATTAAAGAAATACAAAAATGTTTTCGCTTCGAATTACAAAGATCTGAAAACTTATGATACCTGTGTCATTCAGCACACAATTCCAATGATTTCTAATGAGAAACCTGTACAACAGAAGCTAAGGAAAATTCACCCAAATCTTGAAAGTCAAATCAAACTAGAGTTGAAAAAATTCCTTAAGGCTAGCATAATCTTTCCTGTCAGACATTCTAAATGGGTTTCAAACTTAGTACCTGTAAGGAAAAATAACGACGACATTAGAATTTGCATAGATTTTAGAAATCTCAAAAAAGCATGTCTGAAAGATAATTTCCCATTCCCAACCATGGAACAGATACTTCAACCAGTTCCTGGCTCAGAGTTAATGTATTTTCTTGATGGTTTTTCAAGATATAATGAAATACTAGTACATTCAGATTACAGATTAAAGACTACATTTTGGACTAAATGGGGAACAAATGCTTATCAGAAAATGCCTTTTGGTTTGATAAATGCTGGAGCTACTTTCCAATGAGCCATGGATATAGCCTTCAAAGATTTGATCAACAGAACAATTGTTGTTTACTTAGATGACATAACTGTCTATTCTAAGAAAAGGACCAACCATCTGCATGATTTAAAACAAATCTTTGAACGTTGTAAAAAATATGGGATTTCTTTAAATCCCAAGAAATCAATCTTTGCTCTTAATGAAGGTAAGCTATTAGGGTTTATTGTATCCAAAGACAACATATACATTGATCCAGACAGGATAAAAAGAGATCTCTGATATTCCTTTGCCACATAATAAGAAATCTATGCAATCATTTTTGGGGCAGATAAGTTTTGTCAAAATATTTGTTCCTGATTTTTCTCAGATAGCTTTACCCTTGCAATCTATGATTAAGAAAACTTCAATTTTCAAATGGGGACATAATGAGAAAGAATCTTTTGATTCAATCAAATAATCAATCATTTATGCTCCTGCATTAAATACTCCGAATTTTTCTAGTCATTTTATTTTGTATACTCTAGCCGCTGAAACATCTTATGTTGTTGTTTTAACACAAATCAATTACCAAGAAGTAGAAGCACCCATATATTTCTTTAGTTCTAATTTGAAAGGTGCTGAGCTCAATTATTCAGAAGTTGAAAAACAAGATTTTGTTATATTTAAATCTATCAAACACTTTAGACCGTTTCTCCTAAGAACACACACTAAAGTAATAGTCCCATTCTCTATAGTGAGACAATTGCTAGTTCAAAGGGAAGTAGGAGAGAAGAGAGACAATTGGGTAACAACTTTACAAGAATATGATATTGATATTAAAACAGTGAAAGTTGTTAGAGGGCAAGGTTTTTGTAGGTTATTGGTAGGAGCTTCCAATATTCCAGACCATGAAGATTCAGACAATACTACACAAGTAAATGAGATAAGTATCACTAATTCGGAATCTCAATATGTTGATATGATCTTTTACTTGAAAAATGGATATGCTCCACCTGAACTCAGTTGAAAAAACAAACGTGCCTTAAGATTAAAATCCAAACACTTTGAAGTCATTGATAATGTGTTATTCAAAAGAAATTATGATTCAATTTTATTAAGATGCCTTGAAAAAGCTGAGGCGTAGACTACTTTGTAGGAATTACATGATGGCCCAGTAGGTGGAAACTTTGGAGGAGACACTACAGCTCACAAAATACTACACACTGGATATTATTGGCCAACTTTGTTTAACGATTCCCATGACTACGTAAGGGAATGCAAGATATGCCAAACTGCTAGCGGAAGACAAAGGACACCAACCTTTCCTCTACAACTAGTAAACATTGAGCAACCATTTGAACAATGGGGACTTGATATTATAGGAGAAATAGTCCCACATTCTTCCAAGCAACACAAATGCATCCTTATAGCCACAGACTACTTCACAAAGTGGGTAGAAGAAATTCCTCTAAAGGTAGCCAATTCTGATACAATTATTGAATTTATTGACCAGTTCATCATTACAAGGTTTGGTTTGCCTAATGCGCTTATTTTTGACAATGCATCTTATTTTTCTGGAAATAGTATAGATGAATTTTCTCTTAAGAGAGGTTTTAAGTTAAAATACTCTGCAAATTACTACTCTTAGCAGAGTCAAGTAACAAGAATCTCATCAAGATTATCAAAGGAACTATTGATCAAAACCAAAAAAACTGGCATAAATCTTTCATATTTGCATTATGGGAAAATCGTATAACTCAGAAGGCCTCAATAATTACTTCTCCTTTTAATTTAGTGTATGGGAAATAAGTTGTAATACCTCCAAATTTAGCACTCCCATCTCTAGCCCTAGTGCAATTTATTGAAGAAATCCCTTCTTCCTTTATCCACTCCATAAATCCTTTATTCCTAAACGATTCATAAAAGGTATAACGAACATACCTTGTCTCCACATTGGATCAAGAACAGGATCGGATGGATCAAAAACTGCTAATTCGTACAGAGTCATTGAACCAGCCCATTATAGAAGATACTTTGCATCTCCACTGATAAAAACCCATACTTGATCCAAGATCTCAAGTATGGGTTTTAATCAGGAAATTTCAATAAATATACCATTTTCATACAATGAAATATTTATTGAAATTTCATTGTATGAAAATGGAACGATATAGGATCTTTACGAACAATATACTATTTTTATGAAATAGTATAGAAAGAGGTAATATAATTGAGGTCTGATCAAATCCTTAAATTAGAGGAGGAAATAGAAAAATCCATAATTACTCATTATAAACATCAAAAAATCATTAAATCTTCTTTTGATGTAATTTTTCTCAGCTCAAAATCATTATAGACCGGTGATCTCATTTTGAAATGGGATAAAGAACATGAAGACAAAGGTAAGCATACCAAATTTCAAAAGACGTGGCTTGGACCATTTCAAATTGTTGAAAAGATAGGCTCATCAACATTTATACTGCAATATTTATTACGAAAGGGAGATTCTCTTCCCATGAATGGGCTTATCTTAATGAAATTCTTCTCCTAAGAAGGTAACCCCTTCTTACCTGTACATATTCTTTATGCAAGCTAGTTCCTTTTAGGAAATAACGTTGCAAATACTCTCACATTGGCTTTTCACTATTGAAAAGCTCTTAGAAAGAATATGGTGAAAACTTGCTTTCAAAAATAGAACCTTTTAAGGAAATAATTACAGTTTTGGAAATTGGGTATAACATCGAACTCTGAGAACCTATTTAATTTTATGAAATCATCCAAACCTTGAAAATACAGTAAATCATTTTTAATTTTTATAAGGTTAAGAAAGTTTATTTATAAAAAGGTAAATAATTTCTCCAGCTAAGCATCCAAAACTCTAAAATTGTCATCCACAAAGTCTTAAGGAGTAAGTCATTCACCCCATCCACTAGGTTTATGATTTTTTAGTGTGTAATTCTAAAATATATCTGATTTAAAAGATAAGAGGTCTCATGACAAGCCTGCTTACCATGATCATAGGGAGCTAATTAAATTTACATTACCAATACTGCATATCGAAACAGGGTAATGGCTTATAATTATAAGACAAGGGGTCTCATTATGAGCCAGCTTGTTCAGTTCAATTACAACCAGTGAATGGCATTGTCATCATCTGGCTCCCAAACTAGGACAATGGCTTTTATTCCAGAAAAATAAAAAAGTAAAAAATAAAAAATACATGTAAACATATCTTTTGGATTTATCTTTAAAAAGATGATACTCTTAGATGGATGGGATAATGAATGACTGATGGTTAAAAGGTAACCCTATCAAAACTATAGATGTTTGCTGGAAGTAGAGGCATTACCTGTGACAAAAGAGTAAATTTAAAAAGCTAAGTTGGAGGAGCCCCCTACTTTATCTTTAAGAACCAATCACATCTTGAAGAAAACTAAAAAATATTGTTATTTTATCATAAGGGTTTGTACAAGAGGTTGAAAAATTCATATATATTTATTTCAGAGTAAAGTTTTATCTAACCAATTCTTAGATAGTTATCTTTTCCTCAATTGATTCTACATAAGAAAGTTTTATAAATTTCATTATTTTTCAGAGATAACTGGTTCTCCCGGTGAATCGCCAATTATTGTGCTATGCAACAAGCCCCCCATTTCAATTTTAAACTCATAGTATTAAAATGCTAAATAAGAAATGGGTCCCCTTTTGAATATAGATAAAAGCAATAAACTTTTGAATAAAATAAATTTTCCATAGAAGTCATATGAAAATTGCTTTTAGAATAGTTAGAACCACTTATTGCAAAGCACATTTCTTTAAGAACCTGTGAAAATCCATTTGAAGAGCTTTCGATGCAATCATAGTCATAATAAAACTCTCATTGCAAAGTTTTATCAAGGGAAGCCTTTTATACACATGATATAATAAAACTATCGCATCTTGCACAACATTAATCCCATGGGATGACTTAAAGTGGCATTGAAACTTTGCGATGCGATAAGGTTATTGCCAAATCTCATATCATTGATTCATAGTGAAGCATCCATAAAAATCCATTGAAATCTTGCAATGCAATAAGGATATCGCAAATCACATATCGCTTATATTCCGTCAATGGGATCGTGACGTGTATAGTTTAGTGATACAGGTGGGTTTTATTCATTATATTATCAACTTAAAGATTTAAAGGATATCTGACATGGATCTCTAATCCATCTAAAGCTCTATCTATCTATAACTAAAGGGCCCAATACAACCATCAAAGTCAGAATAGTGAGCTGCGCAATAACTTGTAGATCCATTTGGTTTTCTTTCACCCTCCATCGACTGAATGTATGAATAAAATGTTGTCGGGATCAATCACTTTTCTTGTATTTTGTCTTCTTTGGACTCCTACCCATTGGTGTAGTTTTTATCAGGAACCTATGGCCTTGAGCAACTGATATCTTTACAATAATACATAAAATAGATAGAGAACGCTTCAATATCTAGATAATAAAATTTGATACTGGAGAGAAATAAATAAACTAATCCATGTAACACATTTAATCAAACTGATTGGGGAGGGAACGAAGATATGGTAATAGAGGTTCAATTTCTGATAGCTTTTTTTCTTGCTTTTACAGCAAGTATTCTAGCACTCAAATTAGGTCGAGCACTGTATGACTAATTTTTCTGCTTTTCTTGGCCTGGCCATCGGCCAAGCCAAGAAAAGCAAAAAAAATCAATCATACAGAAATATTTTTAACGAAATGAACAATACGATTGACTGGATTGTTCTTTATCCAACCGAATAAATGCAATATTCATTATATTGCCGATACAATCTGTACATACTATGGTATACACCTTTACTCCACCATTCATTTTGTTACACATGAACTCTTCCATCTTGGAGAGATGGCTGAGCAAACCAATGTGGCGGATTGCTAATCTGTAGTACAGATCATCTGTACTAAGGGTTCGAATCCCTCTCTCTTCGTTCGTCCATTATTGATCCTAAAAATGAATAACCCTTAATATTTCTATGGAACGGAAAAGACCCATTAACCTAGAGACTTCCTATTTTGACTTTTTTCTTCATTGCATAGCACAAAATGATAAAGTTATCATTTTGATTGAGCATTTGAACTTAGTATTTTATTTTTTTCCTATAGTAAAGTATTTGTTGGATCCCTATAATACTAGTGATTACCCCATTACTATTGTAGTTATACCCCTTATTTATATTATTATGCCCCTATTACCCCCATATTGTTATTTCTGTGCCCCATAGAATCCCTCTATTGTTATTTTTGTGGCTTTATATTATTATTCTTAGGTCGGCTGGATTATATTGTGACTCCTTAGACTCCTATATATAGAAAGGAGGTTTTGTCATTTGTATCATTGAAGAATTGTTCATTTATGTAATGTAAAGGAGGTTTCCCCCTCGAAGAGGCTGAATTCTAAGGTGTTGATCTATCTTTTCTATCTTTTCTTGAGCTGGTTTCATAACATTTTGGTATCAGAGCTTTGGATTCTAGGGTTTCGCTGCTCCAAACAGGTCATCGTGGCATTTTCGCTATAACTTTTTTCTGTGACATTTCAGAAGTCGCAAAAAAAACCCATTTGAGAAGAAATCGTGTTGAACCTTGGGTCCGAATTTCAGAGCTTTTTGCACGATATTTGCGGAGATATGATCTGAGGAAGTTGGTCTTTTTGCAGACTCCTGAATTACATTCAAAACAGGTGACCTGGGGAAAATCGTCATAACGTTCTCTCTAGGGATCGGATTGAAATTTCGTAAGAAGGCACAGAAAGAGGACGGACTGTAGTTTATTGTATGTATGTTTCAGATTTAAAGGTTGAAACAGTGAATCGTGGCACGTTGTACAAGTTCGCTCTGCTGAACCAGTCTAAAAGCAAGTCACTGTGGGATATTTCACATAACTCTTCCTTGGAGAATCCAATTTGGCTCAGACTTGTGGCATTGGAAAGAGGGCGCAGAGGGCTACTACAGGTAGCAATTTCAGAACTGGATGATCCGAAATTACAGAGATACATCAGATTCAATATCAGGCTTCTATAAAGTGAAAAAAGGTGTGTAGTTTTTTTTAAAATTTTTGTGTAAGCATGGTTTAACAGAATTCAAAGGGCATAGTAAAGCATTATTATTTGTAACTGATGCCCCGAGGAAAGAAAATGCAAACACCTAGTAAGGAACCTGAAAGCTCTAGCATGACTCATGAAGAAGAGGAAGAAATGCTACATGATATATCAAAATTACAAGAACAAGTGCAACAAATGTCACGCTCACAAAAGCTAACAGAAGCTAAGATAAGTGGCGTGGAATCTAAGGTAAATGGCGTGGAATCTAAGATAAAGGGCATGGAAGCTAAGATGGATGATTTCAAGATATATTTGAAGACAGACATGGAAGAATTGAAGAAGTTGCTACAAGAAAGGGTCACTAATGGTGAAAAGGTAGTAAAGGAAACTCATGATGAGAACAAAAGAAATGTTAATCATGATTCCATAGACGCTAATGTTGGATCGAAGAATCACCATATTCCAAAAATCGATATGAGGAAGTTTGATGGCAAGGATCCCGCCACATGGATATTACAGATGGAGCAATTCTTCGATCTCAATAATGTGCAAAACGCACAAAAGGTACGTATGGCAACTGTATATTTGGAACCAAATCAGTTTGTATGGTATCAATGGCTTTGCTCTCGTAAACAATTTATCACTTGGGCAATTTTTACGGAAGAATTGATAGCACATTATGAAGATACAAAAAGCAACACTTTTTTTAGCCAATTGATAAGTCTCAAACAAAAGGGTTCAGTAATGGAGCACATTGAGGAGTTCCAAAAATTGAACATAAGGGTAAAAGATATTCCAGAGGAGCATAGGATTGATGTGTTCATAGGGTCTTTAAAGGATAATATCCAACATGATGTTCGCCTTTGGGAACCTGATTCATTAGAGAAGGCATTCAGGTTAGCAAGAAAAATGGAAAGCAAAATTATGGCAACCAGGAAGCATACCACTCACAACTATAAAGACGGAAGTGTTGTTGCCCCTAGTCTTCCACAACCTATAAGGTTGACACCACAACAATTGGAAGAAAAAAGAGCAAAAGGGCTTTGTTACAGTTGTGATAGCAAATACACTAAAGGTCATAAGTGTGCTGAGAAGAAATTATTCTACATAGATTGTGAAGAGGAAGAAGAAAAGGAGCAAGAAAGGTCAAAAGAAGAAGATATACTCCAGGAACAAAGCCTAGATGAAGAACAAATAAATCCGACCATATCTTGTAATGCATTGGTGGGAATTACCACTCCTCAAACCATCAAGATAGAAGGACAAATCAAGAAGAAAAAGGTAATAGTGTTGATTGATTCAGGAAGCACCCACAATTTTATTCATTGTAGGGTAGCAAAAGAATTGAATTGCTTCCTATATCCAGCACCAGAGTGTCAAGTGATGATTGCAAATGGAGGAACAATAAATTGCTCTGGAAAGTGCCATAATATCAAGCTATCCATGGGAGAATATGTATTGACTAGCCCAATGCTTTCCATTCCAATGGGAGGTGCTGATGTTGTACTAGGAGTCCAATGGCTACAATCCTTGGGTACAATAGCTTTTAATTTTCATGAAATTTTCTACGGAAGGAAAGGAAGTTGAATTAAGGGGTATTGCAGGGAAACCAGGAAAGATAATCAGCTCTAATGGCATGACAAAGCTTCTAAAAAAGGAGCAAAGAGGTGTAATTGCACAATTATGTTCGCTAGATGTTTCCACATTGGAATCATCTATTTCTCCAGATCTCCAAAAAGTCCTGGACAATCATTCCAAGGTATTTGAGACTCCAAAAGGTCTCCCACCTATGCGTGATCATGATCATGCTATTCATCTGATTCCAGGAAGTGTTCCTCCAAACATCAGGCCGTACAGATATCCCTATGTCCAAAAAAGTGAAATTGAACGTATGGTTGCAGAAATGCTAGAGGCTGGTATAATTCAACCGAGTCAAAGTTCTTTCTCAGCTCCAGTAGTATTGGTGCACAAGAAGGATGGATCATGGCGCATGTGTCCGGATTATAGGGAGCTCAACAAGCTCACTATTAAAGATAAGTTCCCCATTCCTGTTATTGATGAATTACTGGATGAATTGCATGGATCAATTTACTTCACCAAGTTGGATCTTCGTTCGGGATATCATCAAATCAGAATGAAGATTGAAGACATTCCAAAAATGGCATTTAGAACTCATGAGGGTCATTATGAATTTTTGGTCATGCCTTTTGGCCTTACCAATGCACCTTCAACATTTCAAGGTTTGATGAATTCAATTTTCAAACCATTCCTTAGAAAATTTGTGTTAGTATTTTTTGATGATATACTAATCTACAACAAGTCTTGGAAGGATCATGTTGAACATGTTGACAGGGTGCTACAACTATTGGAGGAGAAACAATTATATGCAAAAAGATCCAAATGTTTCTTTGGAGTCCAGGAGGTGGAATATTTGGGTCATATTGTATCTCATGAAGGAGTTAAGGTAGACCCTAGCAAAATTAAAGCCATTAAGGAATGGAAAATCCCCACATCCATAAAGCATCTGCGAGGATTTCTTGGGTTGACAGGGTATTATCGCAAGTTTGTTAAGAATTATGGGAGAATAGCAGCACCTCTAACAACATTATTGAAGAAAGATTCATTTTCATGGACTCCGGAAGCAACAAAGGCCTTTGAACATCTTAAAGAGGCAATGTGCCAAGCACCGGTCTTAGCTACACAGGACTTCACAAAAACCTTTATTGTGGAATGTGATGCTTCAGGAAATGGAATTGGTGATGTTCTAATGCAAGATGAAAGACCCATTGCTTTTGAAAGTCGTCCAATCAAGGGAAAGTTTTTAAGCAAAGCTATTTATGAGAAGGAAATGTTGGCAATACTCCATGCACTTAAGAAATGGCGAACCTACCTAATGGGAAGACACTTCAAGGTAAAAACGGATCATGATAGCCTTAAATACTTTTTAGAACAAAGATTATCCTCTGAAGAGCAACAAAAGTGGGTCACAAAGATGTTGGGTTATGACTTTGAAATCATCTACAAAAAAGGGAAGCAAAATGTGGTGGCAGATGCACTCTCAAGAAAGGATGAGGATGTGGAAGCATTGTTGTGTGCCATTTCTATTATCCAACCAGATTGGATAAACGAAGCAAGGGAGGAATGGAAGAATGATGAAGAAGTGTGGGCACTTATTCGAAAGCTACAACAAGATTCCAGTACTTCTGATACATTTAGCTGGCAAAATGATTCGTTATGGTACAAAGATCGCTTATACCTCTGTAAGAATTCCCAGCTAAAACAAAAGATTCTTATGGAATTGCACACTTCTCCCTTAGGAGGGCACTCAGGATTTTTAAAAACTTACCACAGGGTTAAGAAGGATTTTTTTTGGGATGGCCTTAAATCAGATATTCAAAAGTTTGTGGTGGAATGTTTGGTTTGCCAGCAAAATAAAGTTGAAACAATTAAGACACCAGGTCTATTACAACCTTTATCCATTCCAAGCCAACGTTGGGAGGAGGTTTCAATGGATTTTATCACAGGTTTACCCAAGTCTGAGGGAAAGAGTGTCATCATGGTGGTAGTTGACAGACTTACCAAGTATGCACACTTTTGTGCATTATCACATCCATTTAAAGCCAGTACAGTTTCTACTGCATTTATGGAAACAGTTCAAAAGCTACATGGAAACCCAAAGATTATTGTAAGTGACAGAGATCCCATTTTCACTGGAAATTTTTGGACAGAATTATTTTCTTGTCTTGGTACTCAGTTAGCTCATAGCTCATCTTATCATCCTCAATCTGATGGGC
Organism: Pinus tabuliformis; assembly: GCA_031772625.1. Taxonomy (NCBI): domain Eukaryota; kingdom Viridiplantae; phylum Streptophyta; class Pinopsida; order Pinales; family Pinaceae; genus Pinus; species Pinus tabuliformis. The sequence continues at coordinate 342,500,815 of CM062814.1, forward strand.
AAACTGAGATAGTAAACAAATGTTTGGAAGGATATCTTCGTTGCTTTGTATCTGATAAACAGACACAATGGGTCAAATGGTTGCCTCTGGCTGAATGGTGGTATAACACTTCCTTCCATACAGCAACAAAAATGACCCCATTTATGGCACTTTATGGGTATCAACCACCATCCATCACATCATATTTAAGAGAAAATTCTAAGGTTCAGGCAGTGGAACATCACATCGAACATCAACAACAAGTCCTCCAACTCTTAAAGGATAACCTCGTGTTGGCACAAAATAGAATGAAACAACAGGCAGATCAACATCGCAGTGAAAGAAGTTTTGATGTAGGTGATTGGGTATTCCTACGGCTACAACCATATAAGCAAATGTCCCTAAAGCAAGCTAAGAAGGATAATAAATTATCACCAAAGTATTATGGTCCGTACAAGGTGTTGCAAAAGATTGGTACTATGGCATACAAATTGGAGCTTCCTGCAGCTTCTCGATTGCACCCAGTTTTCCATGTTTCATGTTTAAAGAAGGTTATAGGTGACAAGCTCCCAATTCAAACAATATTGCCAGAACTTGACGAGGAAGGAAAAATTATATTGGAACCGGAAGCAGTCACAGAAACAAGAACTCGACAGCTATGAAATCGATCAATTTCAGAGTATCTTATCAAGTGGAAGAACTTATCCGCTGAAGATTCCACATGGGAGGATGAGAATTTTATGCAGAAGTATCCAGAACTACTCAAGCGTTGAGGACAACACTTTTTTGAAGGAGAGGGGCATGTTGGATCCCTATAATACTAGTGATTACCCCATTACTATTGTAGTTATACCCCTTATTTATATTATTGTGCCCCTATTACCCCCATATTGTTATTTTTGTGCCCCATAGAATCCCTCTATTGTTATTTTTGTGGATTTATATTATTATTGTTAGGTCAGCTGGATTATATTGTGACTCCTTAGACTCCTATATATAGAAAGGAGGTTTTTTCATTTGTATCATTGAAGAATTGTTCATTTATGTAATGTAAAGGAGGTTGCCCCCTCGAAGAGGCTGAATTCTAAGGCGTTGATCTATCTTTTCTATCTTTTCTTGAGCTGGTTTCATAACAGTATTATTGTTTATGGAACAGTAATAGCTCCACTCTTTAGTAGAAAAATTATATTTTTCATAAAAAATTATATCTGACTTAGTCCATAAACAGCAAAGGTATCGTTTATGAATGAATGGAAGGATTAGAATATCTCGTTTCTTTCCTCTTTTTTTATCAATATAAATGGGACCAATCCCTACATTGTGTATTGGTACATACAAACAATAAAATATCTTTGCCTCTCCCTTCTATTATGTATGAACAAAATTGTTTCAAACTTGTTCCATCATTAGAAATGTCCAAGTGAATAGATGTTCACTTTCGAGATAATTCGGGTCTAGCTCGATAACATGATCTCTTCCAATCCAATGTGAGAAAGTTACATAGTGTCTACCTTTTCTGATAAAGGGGTGTTTGCATGGGTTTTCCTTGGTATCGTGTTCATACCGTCGTATTGAATGATCCTGGGCAGTTAATTTTTGTACATATAATGCATACAGCTTTAGTTGCTAGTTGGACTGGTTCAATGACTCTGTACGAATTAGCAGTTCTTATATCATTCTAGGTAAGAATAAAATCGCTATTATCAATTCTTGGATCCAAGAATTCTTCTATAGTCTGAGCGATACAATGAAAGCTTTTCTAATTCTTTTAGCAACCGATCTATGTATTGGGTTTCATTCACCCCATGGTTGGGAACTGATGATCAATTCGATCTCCGAAAGTTATGGATTTGCCCATAATGAACAAATCATATCTAGTCTTGTTTCAACTTTTCCAGTCATCTTAGATACGATTCTTAAATATTGGATCTTCTGTTGTTTCAATCGTATATCTCCTTCACTTGTAGTAATTTATCATTCGATGAATGAATAAAGAATAGGTAGGTTGTTTTCTCTGACTGAAACAATTGAAACAGAATAATAAAGTGTTTTCCGTGTTTAGGAATTGGCTGTTCCTCCCCTTCATTCTTCTCCTGCTGCGAGACTTCTGATTTCTTATTTTTAGGTTTGGTTGAATCAATATAGTAGCAGAATTTTTGACAGGTAACTATGATAGCTACCTACTCTCACCCCAAAAATTATTTGGAACCAATAATTGAACCATGCAAAATAGAAATACTTATGAATGGGAAAAAAAGATGAAAGTCATGATACTCGAGTACTGCAATTGATGGATTATCATATGGTCTCCAAATCAATAAACAAAGAAATAAGATTTAGATTAAAATCCGTATGCCAGACTATGCAAACAAATAAGTATGGCACACTTCCGATTTGCGATATGCGATTATCATACAAATATTAAAATAATGTAATCACTGATCACATCTATTATACACGTTACATGACTTGTGATGTGACATATGGTTCAGCATTGTTTCATGTTGGAATTTACGTATTATGGATACGTCCTTTGAAGATTTCATCCGAGATAGATAAGTACAACATAACATCTTATGCATCTAATGCACTTAATTGTGTTTGGTTTGTAGTTTGTATTATGTTTGTTCAAGTTTTTTAACTGTTATGCCCTTCTTTCTCATTTTATAGAACTGACTTAGTATCGCACATTAGGCAAGATGTCTAAGAAATATCAGAAAGCAAAAGCCCCTGTTGTAGTGGAAGAATCACCAGCGAAATTGGTGGTAATTGCAGATACTACCTATCTAGGACTCGGTAAAATCTCGTGGGAAGGCATCTATACTTTACTCGAAGTAGAAGATCCAATGGAGATAGAGGAAGGAGAAACAACAGATGGAACAGATAAAATAGAGAGCATGCTCAATGACTTGGCCAGCTCCTTCCTCCATAAAATAGCATCCCAGGCAAAAGTTTTACCATATAATGATCTAGTGAGATGGGTGATTGAAAGTATTAATATAACAGATAGAGCCTTCTTTACAGCCGATGGGAAGATGTTCAAGACATTGAAGCCTGAAGATGTTGAGAAGATGTACCATTTTCCAGATCCCTAGTGGCATTACAATAAGTCATTTCTGGAAGCTTTCGCTAAGGAGAATGACCTAGTGTTAGACCCTATCAAATAGTGGAGACATTTTCCAAACAAGCATAAGCACAAATTCTCCGGTATGTACTATGTGGACTCCTTGGCATCTCTATATTGTTATGTTGCTACAATGGTATGTAGGCTCTTTGGAAGCCCAGACTCTGCTAGGTTTTCTATAGAAATAGTCCCATTAATAGAAGAAGTAGTAAACAAGGTTATGATACCGTTGTGTATGAAGTACACAAACAATATAAGCTGAGAGTTAGGACCATTGACATTTCCGAACCTAGTAAAACAAAGGATAGCAAACAGCCCAACAAGATCAAAGGCAAGGCTGTCACAACAGAACCGGCTGATATACCTGTTCCAAACCCGCATGAAGTGACTGTAGAAGACATAACAGATTCACATCCTTTGGTTGAGCAGCCTTTGCCACCCCATTCCTCAAAAGAAAATTCAAGCTGTAGCCCAAAAAGCACTCCTGAAACTGTACAACCGCAAGCAAAAACTTCCCATAATGCTGATAAACAAGAGCAGATCGTTGAGAATTGAAAGGAAACAGAAAAAACTGCCATTGTCAACACCAAGACTCCACTGGAAAAGCCATTTAACTTAGAGGCAGAGATAGGAAAACTCAAGATAGACATTCCTCTTTCAGAACTGGCTAAACACGATGTATATAGGCAGCAAATTCAAAAGTTACTTCAAATTCCAGAAAACAAGGATGATGTAAATGTTTTAGACGATACCCCAGAGCTACTATTTGGCCCAAAAGTTAACGGAAAATCAACACATGGACCTATCCCACCCTTTTATGTTAGTTTGCCTATACATGACAAAGTTTTGCACAATGCTATGTTTGACTCAGGGGCATCGAACAATCTTATGCCCAAAGCAGTTATGGAAAAACTAAATCTTGATGTTACAAGACCTTACAAAGATCTGTACTCATTTGACTCAAGTCAAGTGAAATGTTTAGGCCTCATCAAAGACTTGTGTGTCTCCTTAGTCCAATATCCCAACAAGACTATCCTCATGGATGTAGTGGTGGCTAACATTCCACCAAAGTATGGTATGCTCCTCTCAAGATCATGGGGAGCAAAGTTACAAGGATCCGAAACGCTGATGAAATATGTGGTGAGTAGTGAGAGCAGGCCTGAAAATTTTCCCATTTACTCAATCCACTCTGATATGGATTCATTTATTTTGTTTAATCATGATACAAATGTTTCAATTGATAATGAGCCCTTCGCTTTAGAGCAACAAGCACACATCAATGAAGAATCGGTTGCGCATACCCACGAAACTGTCACAGCAGCTGATGCAACCAGCCTACCAGAAGAACATCCTCAAACAGAAAGTTTAAATCTGCCCAATCCTGAGATAGCTCAAACTCTTACTACGAACCACAAGCAAGAAATCACATGGTCCTTAGAGTTTGATGGCTCTGTCAACAAGTTAGGAGCAGGGGCAGGTGTCTGGATTCACAACACATACAATAACCATGCAGAAGGTCATGCCTACAGACTGAACTTTAAATGCACAAATAACATGGCAGAGTATGAGGCTCTGCTTTTAGGCCTTAAACTGCTTAAAACTCTAGGAGCTGTAAAAGTGTCTATCTTAGGTGACTCTGATCTAGTTATACAACAGATGAAAGGTAATTTTGTTACCAACGACAACAGAATGAGAGATTATAGAACCGCTGCTACAGACATACTCCAGGCATTCACTGAATTCAAGCTTGACAAGATTTCCAGAAATCACAACATTCATGCACACAGCCTAGCCACCTTTGCTAGTACATGTAAGCTTCCTTTTGACCCAAACCATCACTTCATGGCTAAAATAAGACATAGGCCTACTGTCCCAAACAACGTTAGAGATTGGCAAGTATTCGAAAATGATGCCCAAATTAACAGTTTCCTTACCCTTGAGCATGAATTTTCAAATATTAACATTGACATGGATGCTATGACAGATACAGAACACCAAATAACTGAAAATCAGCAATATATAACAGTTGCAACAGTCAAGCAAATCACAAAACCAACTATTTTTGACAAAGAAAACATAGAACAGCTGAAACAAACATAGATAGAAGAGATAGACAAAACTGAGGCAGAGGTCATTGACTTGAAAGATAATTTTTTGTCTGCTAGCCTAACCCCATTAGAAGATATGTTTGATTCTAATGATGTGCCTAGAAAGCCGAAATTGCAGCCCATAAACACTGAAATAGAAGAACACAACATCGGGACACCATAAAATCCGAAAATGATCAAACTATCCAAAAATTTACCACCCAATCAAAAGCCCAAGTACATTGACTTATTCAAAGAATTCCAAGATGTATTTGCTTGGAGCTATGAGGATCTGAAATCCTATGACACCTCGGTGATCCAACACACCATTCCTTTAAAACCAAACCAGAAACCCTTCAAGCAGAAACTTAGAAGAATTAACCCCATGCTTCTTTCCCCGATTGAGAAGGAAGTAAAGAGGATGTTTGAAGCAGGCATAATAGCACCCATCAGATTCTCCAATTGGGTGTCCAATCTTGTTCCTACAAGAAAAAAGACAGGTGAAATCATACTTTGTGTAGATCTCAGAAATTTAAACCAAGTCCCCCTAAAAGACAATTACCCTTCGCCTAAAATGGACCACATCTTGCAGAGAGTAGTGGGATCATCTAGAATCTCTTTGCTAGATGGTTTTTTAGGTTTTAACCAAATACTTGTTCACCTAGACGATCAAGACAAAACTGCTTTTACTACACCCTGGGGAACATTCAAGTATGTAAAGATGCCATTTGGTCTTAAAAACGCTGGTGCTACCTTTCAACGAGCAATGGATATTGCTTTTGCAAAAGAAATACATGACTTCCTAGTTGTCTACCTTGATGACTTAACCCCATTTTCCAAATCTGATGAAGAACACCTCAAGCATCTCAAGCAAATTTTCATAACATGAAGGAAATATGGCATTTCCTTGAACCCCAAGAAGTCTCTGTTTGGCCTCGAAGAAGGCAAATTACTTGGCCACATCATATCAAAGGATGGGATTAGAATTGATCCTGAAAGGATACAAGCCATCCTCCAAATCCCATTTCCAAGAAACATTAAAGAGCTACAAGCATTCCTTGGGAAAATCAACTTCTTGAGAAAATTTATTCGAAATCTAGCTGAGCTGATAAGATTGTTGAGCAACATGTTAAAGAAGGATGCCAAGGTAAAATGGTCTCTTGAAACCAAGCAAGAATTTGAGAGTATCAAATCAGACTTAACACAAACCCCGGTCCTAACTAGCCCACAGTTTGATAAAGATTTTATCATATTTTTGTTTGCATCAGATCACACTATAGCTGCTGTCCTGTTGCAAAAGGATGAGCAGGGAGCTGAAAAGCCAATTGCTTTTTTCAGACGAGCCTTAAGAGACACCCCGTTGAAGTACGCAATCATGGAAAAACATGCCTACGCACTTGTTAAGGCCATCAAGGATTTTAGAGTGTACATACTATATTCACACGTAATTGCCTACGTCCCACACGTTGCTGTAAAAGACATACTGACCCAAGAGGGATTAGAAGGCAAAAGAGGTAAATGGATTGCAAACATCCTTGAATATGACATAGAAATAAAACCAACCAAGCTGATAAAGGGACAAGGTTTAGCTAAACTGATGTCCGAGACGAATTTTCAAGCCTTAGAGATTAACCAGCTGGACAATGAACCGGAGCTAGTGACTCCACAGATCAGTGAGATCTTTTTACAATCCCCATGGTATGCTGATATATGCTTTATATTGTTAAACCTGTGTGCTCCCCCAGGATTGTCCAGGACTAAGAAAAGATTTTTGAAAATGAAGGCTTTAAAGTTTTGTGTTATAGATGGTGCATTATTTTGGAGAAATCATGAAGGTATATTGCTTAATTGTTTAACCATGAATGAAACTAACAATGTCATGAAAGAATTCCATGCAGGAGACTGTGGAGGACATCTATATTGGAAGTCCACTGCTGACAACATTCTAAGGGCTGGTTTTTATTGGCCGTCTCTTTTTCCAGATGTAAAAAAGTTTTCCATATCATGTCACAAATGCCAAATTTTTGAGGGCAAGAGAAAATTGTTGCCCCTACCCCTTAAACCCATCTCCACCGAAAAACCTTTTCAACAATGGGGTCTTAACTTCATTGGAGAAATCCATCCCTCTTCCTCAAGACAGCACAAATGGATTCTAACGGCCACCGACTATTTCACTAAGTGGGTTGAAGCCATTCCCTGTAGACAAGCCAATGATACCATCATTATCCAATTCCTTGAGTGCAATATCCTTTCCAGATTTGGCTGCCTTGAGAAAATCATCACTGACAATGCCGCTGCCTTTAAGTCCAAAAAGATGATCAATTTTTGCCACAGATTTCATATTACCTTGGGCCACTCCATAGCCTATTACCCTCAAGGCAATGGCTTGGCCGAATCATCTAACAAAAGCCTTATCAACATCATAAAGAAAGTGTTGGAAGAAAACAAGAAGAACTGGCACAAAAAAATGGTAAATGCCCTATGGGCAGACAGACTTTCAAGCAAAAGATCAAATGGGATGAGCCCTTATGAGCTAGTATATAGCATGGAGGCTAGATTTCCTTCATCCCTGGGCATCCCTACTATCAAGCTGTTACAAGAGATTCAGGCTGAACCGAATGACATTCAAAGAAGAATCAATCAGACCATCCATTTGCAGGAAACCAGAGAACATGTTTATGACAGAGCTCATATTGTGCAAGAAAAGCTCAAAAAGATGTTTGATAAGAGAGCAAAAGCTGAAGATTTCAATGTTGGTGACAAAGTTCTAAAGTGGGATTCAAGAAGAGAAGACAAGGGTAAACATGCCAAGTTTGATTTTCTATGGAAAGGTCCATTTGTAATTTCTGTTGTTCAGGGAAACAACACTTATTTTCTCAGATCTGTGGAGGACAGAACTGTTGAAGAAGGCCCTATGAATGGCAGGATGTTGAAACATTATCATGATCCTTGTTGTTGAAACAATGCAAATTCTGTAAATACCTTTATACAATATTATTTGTAAATATCAGGACTTAGTTTTTTATTTTTTTATAAACCGGCTGATTTTTTGAGGAATAACAGTAAATTCAATGAGGACTCAGCCGATGCAAATTTTCCAGTCTCAAGAGTATCAAAACAGAGCAAAAATTTTCAGTTCATATCAGCACCTTGCTCTAAGCAAAAGCAAGGCAAGCACAATAGTTTGACCCTTGTTCCTAAACTGTTTTAAAAGGCATGTTCCAGCAAAATTGTGCATAATTATCAAGAATGCAGAAGAAAGAAGGCGATGTTGTAACATTCACAGAAAGCTCAGTTGAGGAGGAGGTTGTTCACAGTTCCAAGTTAATATTTTTAACAGCCAGAACAAAGGAGAATTTTCCAGTCTACAACAACATCAGAAGATCAAGGCAGTCTGACCTGCGGTTCTTGACTTTTCATAAGGAAAAGTCATCCCCAAGTGGAGCCACTGTTAGCCTCCTGTTGTAACAAGGTATCATCTTTCATGATTGACATTTCTACATGCCAAATATGTCATACTTTGCAAGCTGCAGTGTTCCATATTTCCAGTTGAGACCAAAGAAGAAAGCCATGAAGTGTGTTGGTCCAAATGCCACTGCTGATTCCATTTTTGAGGAGTTGCCCCAGTTTTGAAGAATTTTTTATTTAAGGGAAGTCCAAACAGTCTGATGTTGGTCTCCCTAGGTTTCAATTTCCTGTTGTAGAATATAGAGAATGCATCTGTCCAAATAGTTTAACCTTGGCAGATTTTGTAGATAGGTAGAGAATCAAAGGGACGCAACTGTTTAATCTGGGCCCTGGCAGAAATAAGTGTAGATTTAGATAGGAAGCATTCAAAAGAAAAATTGTAATTCTGGGTCTGCAAGTCTAAGTGCACCCAAATCAGAAAAGAAGAAAAAATGTTAGGAAAGTAGGATGGGTAGGTAGCTGTGGTTGCAGAAAGCTGATTCATGATCAATTTTGTGTTTGAAACTGTGTTTTATCTTTACAGATCACATTGCAGGCAGTTTTCATTCAGAAAGAGATCAAAACTGGACATCACTAACTTCCCCTTCTTCTAATGCCCCAAGTCCCTTGCTAACTCCCCAAAGAGGTCAAGATCTGCTTGATTCCTCTTAGCTTCATCATCATCCATATCAGTCACCTTGGTGAAGATCTGCTTCACTCAAGGACTTCATCTCTTTGCAAAATTCTTTTCCCCAAAATGTAGCCTAAGGTCCCTGACCTTAGCACCTGCTGATCACCTTCATATTAACTATTAACGGTAGTATATAACTCCCTATCAGTTTTCCCATTTACCCTATTAAAATCTTTGTATATAAAATTCCCCTATGTAAATATCCCCTCCCTGGCAATATAGCCATATTTTTATAAAGTCTGGGAAAAAACGGTCCATCTGGGGCTGTTTTTAGCCCATCCGAGCCATAACAGGGATTAATCTGACACTTGGCCAGATTAATAACCTCCCCCTAGCCCAAAAACCCCCTATTTTGCCCCCAAACCAAAGTTCTGTACATAAAATCTTAAACCCGCGCTCAAAACCCATATTTTACCCCTCACCCTAAGTCCCGAGCGCAAAAAACATACTCCGCCTATTTATAACCCCCCATAACCCATAAAAACCATACTTTAAAACCCCCGCGCGCTTTATTAAAAAGAGAATATTTCGTGAATATCCCCACCCACTAACCTGTCGACGCCTCGCCATCGCCGCCAGCCGTCCGTTTCCCCGCCCCGCAGATCAACGGCTGGCGGGCCGTCCCATCCCCGAGCCACCCGAGCTTTAGCGTCCGGGAGATGGGCGGTATTACCGCTGTACCTCCCGCCACACGTCAAGCGTTGGGCTGTGGCGGAGGCCCCCCTCACGAAACCACCATCTCCAAAAAGCGGTGCGCCCCAATACCGCTTACCGCCCTCCCCTGTGACGTAAGCCCCACGTCACATGCCATGTCTCTACTTACGTCACCCCCTTGCCCAGTCACCACGACACATCAACCACCTGCGTGGCCTCCTACCACCATGTCGCCGAGTCTTCTGCCTGCATGGCCCCCTGCCATGTGTCATGCCACGTCACCATCCGTACATGATGATGTCATGCTGACATCATCCCGCCACATCATCATGCTGACATCACCCGCCGTACAACGTCACATCATGCAGACGTCATCAGCATTGTTTTGGCGCGAAGGAGCAAAAGTCGCACTTCGAAGCCCCAGAATCCAATTCTGAGGCAGTTTTTGATGAGCGATTTGTGCCTAGCGCAAATCGCTCATCGCAGGAATTTTTAGGCCGAAATGGAGAATCTTTAGGGAATCTTTCCATCATACGGCCCCAGGAAGCCCGAAAGGCGCAAAAATGACTTATTTTCTTCGCAGAACATACCGAAAGGATCAGAAGACAGTTCCAGAGGATGTAGAGGCCGAACAGCGGCCATCAATGCGTGATTAGACCCGCAACACATCAAAATAGCAGTCCAGAGTTTGTCAAAAGAGTATCAGAAGAAAGAAAAGACGTCGAAGAATATCAGCAAAGTTTTTTAGGTGCTCGAAGCACCTGTACATTAATGAAGCCCCCAGAAAGTCAAATCAGGCATCATCATCCCATCCTTACCCTCAAATGACAATTAAGGCATTTAAAGCCACAGGATAGCAATGAAGCAGAAACCCATGCACATTTATTTCAGAAGCACCTGCACCAAGCCACCAAGGACTACATAAGTTATTTAGTTTTGATACGGCCGCCCCAGCGCAGCCTGAGATATTTTCATGCATTTATTTCAGATAGGAGTAGGTAAATTAATTATTCTTTATGACCTGATTAGGTCAAGATGTAATAAAGAACTTTGTAGATAGTTTTGCCCTATATATACCACCCTCTGCATAGTTTTAAGGGTTGGTCGATTGAGAATTTTCACTAGAGACTCGCACTGTATACCTCACTATTTCTATAATCAAAGATTGTTAAAAGCTTGGATAATAGACTGTCTGTTGTAAATGAAATTTTTGGAGATATGAAGATGGAATTCTTGTGCTGCGGCCTGAAGCAATAAGTGCATCTTACCTCTGTTTATTGTTATCACTATCTAAATAGCAGAAAGAAAGAATAGCCTAGAATTAGTTTAAATACTCTCTATGCTCAATTTCTGCTATTTCTTTATGTTTTCCTCTGATTGAATTGGTTATGAATATGAATTCCTTCTGGCTCATGTTTACCCCAATTCACCTATGTTTGCCAATTATCTAGGGATTCTTAACTGCCCCTAGGTAGCGCCTTGTCATTTTCCCTTGTTAAGCATAATTGAGAGATTCTTAACTGCCTCTCATTACTTAGCATTTCTCTCCATCCCTTAAACCTGGAACATTGTTTCATGCTCAGCTATCTTGCTCCATTTTCCCTCACTGTTATTAAGGAAGAGAACCAGCAGTTTTATCCTTGACTCCATGCCCAATGGTTTGAAACTTCTAGACTATGCCTTCCCTCTCTGTCTGAAAACATCAATTTTCCCACCAAAAACAAAACAAAAACCCTCTGAACTCGAGACCTAGCCTAAAATCCTTTTCAAATAAAGTTAAATCTAAAAGAGAGAGCCCTCTCTGATTACAGGTTGGCTAGAACCTGCAGTCCAAAGTTGGTCTGTGGTTACCTCAACTGTATCCTTTCCGGAGCTTAAGGACAACCTGAGTGATAACAGCATCTATGGAAGTCAGACTACAAAAATCACATATACAAAATATGCCATGGTTTTGTTTTACCTGTTCATCAAGCCATTTTTAACAAGCTTCCCCCTCGAGTCTCTAACGAAGCCAGCATTGACTTAACTTCAATCAGCAATTGGTTTGGGGAGGATAATTTCACCTATATTAGAGTTTTTGGGAGTATAATAGACCCTCATGTCCTTCCAATCTATATCCCAGACAAGCTATTAGCTAGGGAAATAGCATACCAGATGGTGGAGAAGGGAATGACTAGAAACCTCAGAGACTCTAAAAAACAAGTGTGGCCTCCATTTCCCCTTCGTTGTGGCACTTACACATTGCATGACTTTAAACGTGCTGAGAAAGAGGCAGAGAAAACTAAGGACCTAAATCTACTAGTGATTCCCAAGAGACTATATGATCCAAACAAGGTCGCTTACAATTTCCCAGTCAGGTGAAAATTGCTAAATTTATACATGAGGAAGATGAGTTTGATGATTTATTCGCTTCTGCAGAGTTATTTTGACAAGTAACTCATCTGGAAATATTCAAACTAGGAGCTGCAAAAATGGATAAATTCATGGAATATCAGACAAGGAGGTTACATACATTGCCTCTAAATTTACTGAATACTACCCCTACTGTGCAATAGGAAGAACACAGCAAGGAGCACACTATTGAAGATATTTTTAGGAAAGGGGAAATAGTTGAAAAGACCGGTCAACCCCTTGGCACATATGTTCATATTGACCCCATCTTGATAAAAGAATGGAAACAATTAGATCAATAGATAAAAAACCAGAGCATCCCCCAAAACAGTATTGCATTAGCATTGCCTACAACTCAACAACCCATCGTTATTGGGAGCACGATTGAAAAGATACTGAGTAAAGTCATAGCTCAGAAAGAAGTTGAAATAATCCATGAAAATCCTTCAAATGAAATTACTTTAAATATTGAGGAGATACCACCTTTAGATGTCTTTTACAGTCCTAAGCACAGGGCTGTAGTGAGGAAATAGAGGAAAAAGAGAAAAATGGACTAGACATCATCCATAGCTCCTCAATCAGCATTTATGAATGTTATATGGAAGGATTCAAAGGTCAATCCTTCTAAGGATTTGACTAAGTTATCCCAATATGCAGGGGCTTACACAGCTACCACAATTGATAAGGCCATTGAGGTTAATATATTAATTGAAGAAAAAGATCAAAGGATTGCTCAGCTTGAAGAGAAAACACCAGCAGAAAAGGAGAAGATTAATCGGCCTGAGGAACAGTTGGCTGAAGAAAAGCAGGGGAATGAGCATCTCAAAGTTCAATTAAACCTGAAGAAACAAAAGATTGACCAGCATGCTATCTAGAAGCAACAACAATTGTCCCAGCAACTAAAACAACTTTAATTGACACATCAACAAGGAATGAAGGAAAAAGAGGAGGAAATCTCACAGCTTCAACTATATACAGAACAGTTCAGAGATTATCCTAAGGTCGAGGAATTCAAGAAGGAACCTCTAGAAGCAAATAAGGCCTTATCGCAACAGCTCAATCTCCTTTGCCATAAAATATCGCTTATAGAACCACTATGCATCATTAGTGCATCGTTGATTGATCAGGCAGTTAATACCAGATTAGAAATTGAGGATGTAGATGAAAAGGTCTCAAATTTCCTCAAATGGCAAAGAACAATGGAAGGTAGCGCTGCTAACCTACCGAAAATTCAAGAGTCACATAAAGAAGTATTATTTTCGGAATGGGAAACACAATTAATAAAGGAAAGAAAGGCTACTTCCAAGGCCAGAGCTATAATGAACAATGTGACAGAGCTGGTAAATGATAATTTATAAGGGGTTAATTTGATTTCTCACTATTCCCCTGGAAATCTCTCGAAAGCAAAAATTGTAGAAAATCAATGGAAGCAGGATTTGGCCACCAAAGAAGAACAACTCAGCAGAGTAAAAAGCCTTAGTTGGGACACATTTTGGTCCTTTTTAGTCAAGCTGCAAAGTCAACATATGACATCAAATGCCTTATCGACGTTGTTGATTGCATGGTGCCCGAACTTTCAGATGCCACATACACGGGACAACTACACTCAAGGATGAGTCATCCTCCAGAAATTCAAAACATGCTCTCAATTTGTCAGTTGTGGATACAAGAATAGAAATATATACAATGAATCCTTTTCAAAGGCAATCGCACTACTATTTTTGCCATGCAAATCCCAGATTTGCATATTTATAGTTCCAACAATTCTAAGTGATTTATGTAGACAGGTTGTTTTAGTTCTATTATATAAACCCTTTTAATGTATCGCAAAAAGGGTCCTCAATTTATACAAAAACCAGACTTGAGAAGTTGCACTTCTGCGCTTTTAGATTTATATTTTTATAAGCAGTGGATCAAGGTTTCAGATTTTTGTGAAAGAACTTTTTCAAGACCTGCATTTTTGTATCGCTTGGAAGTTTCTGGAATAAAGAGGTGGAACCAAAATGTTAGTTACATATCAAGGCTCAAATTCATGTGGTATTTCTATCACTGTTCTTTTTTTCTTGATTTAATTGGCATTTCATTTAATTTTTCTATTGTTGATGTATTTATACGCTTCAAATAATTCTATATTGAGTCGTTTTTGAACAGTTTAGAATTGTTACAATTAGAGATATATATCAACGATAAATATTACGATGTCATGCGATATGTTTTCATAATTACTTTGTTTAATTTCTTAAACAAAGTAATCATTATTTAAATGCACCTTTCTATAGATAAGTAAATCATTTATATGATTGTTTGTCTGTTAGGAATTATCAAGAATCACATTGTTATTAGATTACCCGGGTTATGTAGGTATATTTGTATATTTTAAAGTCATAGATTAAATCACCTGCCATCTTCGATATACATTAAAACATTCATTCATCAAACCACACATTATTGGGAAGCTGGTCCCATAATCCCCAGTCGGAGCCACCATCCCAAACGGAAAAGGAGTTGTACTAAGGTCTAGACCTGGTGGTTATCCCCCAATGTTGGTGCTACGATTTTAGAGGCATCAACATGCCCATACCTAATTCGGAAGGTTATCTTGTAGATTTCTTCCCTTTTTATGTGTACCTAGTGATATTCGGATCTCAGATCAATCTTCAAGAACACTACTTCTCACTTTAGTTCATCAAACAATTCTTTAATCCTCAGTAATGGATACCTATTCTTGATGGTCACTTTATTCAAGTGCCTGTAATCAATGCATAATATGAGAGTACCATGTTTCTTCTTCACAAACAATACTGGTGCGCCCCAAGGTGATACACTTGGCATAATGTATCCCTTGTCTAGCATTTATTTTAACTCGAACTTCAACTCAACGAACTTTGTTGTGATGATCCTGTAAGATGATTTTGATGCTGGAGCTGCTGCTAGCACCAACGCAATAGAAAAGTATACTTCACTATGAGATTGCAACTTTGAAATGTACTCAGGAAATACATCCTTCAACTATTGTAAACCTGGGTACCAGCTCAAAACATATGCATCCTCAACTTCCTTACCCTTGTCACTAGAAATGTGCACTACAAATAACATACACCCTTTCCTGCGACTGTGCTTTTCATGCATAGGTTTCACCATCCCACTTGATGTGGCTTTATTCTTACCCTATAATACTCTTGGTTCCCCATTTTCATCAACACTTTCAATGGCTTTGTGATAATAGTCTACCTTCGTTCTATGAAGATACAACCAATCCATGCCCAACAACATATTGTATGATCCCAATGGTAATACATTCAAATGTGTTGCGGTAGGAATACCATTCAAATAAAATGCACAAGCTCTTACCTAAAGATGAACTCACTTCTTTGCACCTATAGCAAACGACACTAACCAAGATTCTGCATGTAATTCCTTACTCAAACAACACTTATCCACCAATTCAAGACTAAGATAGATATAATTAGATCCAGGTTCAATCAAAATATAAATATTTTGATATAGAATATTACCATCCATCTTAATGATAGATGCTCTCGTTGTTTGTTATACATTCCTGCATAAATATGAGGAACGCTAAACCAACATCCCCAACAGTTTGTGCCTCCTGCACACTATATATGTGAAGTTTACCACCATGATTCTATGGACTATCTCTCTTTTTGTGTTCCTTACCGCATGTCCAACACTCAAACTGACCATCTCACTCACCTCTATGTTGTTGTTGTTGTAGATGTGACCCATGTCCCTATCTTGCTGCATTGAACCTATTTTACGGTGCCACATTTCCTTCCTCATTTACATTCTGAGGCCTTGTTATTTTCGGCTTCCATTTACCTTTACCTTTGTCTTTCGCTTTCCATCCTTGCTGATATTTATTCTTATGCTTTGACTGTTCATAGCAACGCTTCAATTTTCCAATAACGTCCTCAAGTGACTGAGGCTCATCATACTCAATTTGGTGTCTAAATTCTAATGGAAATTCATAGATAAATCATTGAACTTTAGCCTTCTCATATTTAAGATACCATACATATCTCAATAGCTCCATAATTTGGTCATGTACTCTTCATTTTTCATTGATCCCATCTTTAGCGCATAGAATGCTTTGGCCTTATCATTGTAGTACCTTTCTGACAAGTACTTATCCCTAAAAAGCCTCTTGAACTCATGTTGACTCAAGTCATATGTCCTAATATCTTTGACCCACTTCACATATTCCCACCAAATTGATACGTTTCCTTTCATGTTGAAGATCACTAGTCTAGACTTCATGTTATCTGTGTAATTATGCAACTTAAAGAATTTCTTCATCCCAACTATCCAAGCCTATGCATCTTCTGACTTATTCACATCTCCATCAAAAATAGGTGTCTTTTATTTCTTAAATTAATTTGGCAAGTATCCCCTATCACTCCACATATAAGGATGATAACGATGAAGATCATGATGTCTATCAGAACCAAAACTATAATAGTACATGTATCTGTCACCTCTCCTATCTGGAGTATCCAACAACCTGCCATCTCTAATAGTGGCATCTCTATCTAAAATGTGACCACCATGAGACCTACTACCATATGCCCCATTATTTTTGTCCTGTTATCCATGGCTGATCTGAAGTGTGTAGGTTTTAATCGCATACATAAATTACCTGCATACAAATTCTAAAAGCAGAAAATAAACAATGGCGAGAGCATAACACATAAAACAAATATACACAGAGATTTTCCTCTGGATCCCAAAATCGGGACTACCAGATTGATTTTTCATTATGTGCAAAATCTATTCAAAATACCATAGGTAGGCTTGTCCACCTAATATAGGGTCGAAAAAATTTCCCAGGGCATTACCCCAAACCCCATGCAGGGGGGATACCACCCCCCTGCATACCCCTTGTGACACCCCCGCTACACCTAACGCAATGAAGGGGGGGCTCCGCCACCTCTCTAACACCCCGACTTAACTACTGGGGCTAGTCATGGAAAGAATATAACACAACCCAACAAAGTGACCCTTGTCGCTATAAGTTTGACAAATTCTCAAGAAGTATTGCATTAACATCTGCTTATTTCTCTTGTGCCTATATGACTCTATCATTGTCTGCCTTACAACTCCTTATTTCTTCATTCAAGCTTCTTAATGTGTCTGCCAAATCAGAATAGTTCCAAACACCATGTTGCTCATCTGATTCATCGGGAGAGTACTTTTAGTCTACCATCTTGCTAGCCATTTGATCTTTCTCATGGACGACATACTATGTCAGCTAAACCAGATCACAATAAACTAGGTACCTTAAAATAGCTCAGGGACGATATTTCATCTGCAAGATCATCAAATCATCGTGATACATGTATAACATAATGATAAAAACATATAGACATATATAAATAAGTGCACCAACACATAAACATCCTTCTAGCTAGAATCCAGTCATCAATGCATGGCAACATCAATTACACATATGATGACCTAATGCCTGACCATAATCATTAGACCACTGTAAAGTTAACCACATGCAAACATTAACATACATAAGAAATGCATAATCAACCACAAACCTGCATGAACGCATGTAATCAAGCATAAGCGAACAATAATTGTAACCAAACCTACAAGAATGATACATGTAACCAAGCATACAAGAATGTAACCAAACATACAAGAATGCAACCAAGCATACAATAATGATACATGTAAGGGGTACATAACAATACGTAAGTAGTCATACACTCAAGATGATGCACTCCACAATAAAACCATCAACTTCCACATGGCGACATTACTACAACCATGATCAACATTATGCAATGTAATAATCACACAGAATGCAAGTGTAAGAGACACACACACAACCGACATGCATGCATGTAAACCACACATAACACATCCAATCTGAGGGGCAAACCATGCTCTGATACCACTCTGTAACACCCTCCTCCCACATCTACCAAAGTAGCCGGCCAACCGGGGTAAATATGAAACAAGAGGCTATGATGTTTGGATTCAGTCTCCTATGTGACCTTAAGGAGATGGAATCGACGGAAAACACAACATACAAACCTTTTAAATCAGTTACATGACCCCTGAAAACCATCCCAGCACTTCAGGAAACCTGCCCCTGGGTCCACGTGAACATTTTGATCACTTGACCTATGTACACTCTCATGACATAGGCCTACTAGCATCTAGCATGCTCTCATGCTATAGGCATGTCAGCATCCAGGGAGTATTTTGTCTAGTTCTATGCCAGCATACCCAAGATTTAAGCCACTTTTTCAGGCCCAGAGCCCAAGTCACTACTCAGAATTGAATGACATCTCCAGAATAGTAAAATAATAGGGAAAGAGTGATTCTAAAGCAAATACTTGAACAAGCCTTTAATCAGACCTCTGCTAGCCATGACAAGCATTTCATCAAACATATCACAAACATGTGATCTACAAGTGTAAACAACAGAATTAATCATAGGTATCCCATACTTATTTGTGAATAACTAAAAATGATTGTTCCCTCATACCATTAGTTGCATTATCATCTATTAGGCTATAGATACATTGTCCATTCATTTACAATTAAAACCATGATGAGAGCCATACATAGCCACTATCATAAAACACATACATAACCAACATAATAGCAGCATAAATATCAATGAAATCACAGTCATATGATCCACATATAAATCAGTATAATACTCATAGAAATACATAGATAAATGGCCTTTCATTAATGACGCAAAATCAAAACCCGAGATGGGATTGCCATGTTCCACCTGACCATAGAATGGATAAGAGAAATATCTCTTCAACCATTCACCCTCGTGCCATATTCCAAGCATGAATGTGGGACTCAAACCAAAAGAACCAACTGGGTCATTTCGACACTAAACCACCTCATCCTCATCAATAGAAACCGGGTTTTACCATGATCCATCCTAGATCACTACGCCAACATAATAAACATGTTATAACATGCTTTACTATGATCTCCACCTGATCACTATGCTAACATAATAAACATGTTATAACATGCTTTACCATGATCTCCACCTGATCACTAGGCCAAAACACGCATGGATTCCACTGGATTTCTCCACTTACACGGTGAGGAATTTTCCTATCTCCTAGTCTCTCAGGATTTACTGCAATCCAAACTGGATCACTAGGCCATAAACCAAGACCCACTCTCCAGGCTTTACCACATACACCAAAATCAAGATTACTAGGCCCAATAGAGACAAAACCAACTCTTGGCTTTACCGTATATCCTGCCATTCACCGACAAGGATTCCTAGGCCCATTGAGGCAACACAATCCTAGCTTTACCATAATCCACATTCTGGCTAAGGGTTCACTATGCCAATGTCTTTACTGTGATCCATAGTATGACTTAGGGATCACTAGGCCATGTGGTCTATCATTTGGAGATCCACCTCACTTAGCTTTGAATCCATTGGGAAATCCATCTAAACCAAAACATGAGAACCCCATTACACCATGGCTATCCAGAAATGGCAAGGCTAGGCTAAAAACACTGTCACACCTGGAGAAACCCATGCCGTAACAACAAAAGAAACACGTGAAATACCATGTATGCCAAATCTAGCAATGAAAATACACATGAAAATTGATACCTATGAAGAATATTGTTGTATCTTCTTGATCTTGCCTTTCCCTGCTTGATATTTGCTTCCTCTTTCCTTCTTTTCCTTTCTTGATCCAATGCTAAAATTCTCCAAGAAAACTCTAAGTGTCCAAGAGTGAGAGAGAGAGTGAGAGAATAATAAGAGAGCTCCAAAACTGAACTGACTAAAGGTTACCAACTGATCCTCATAATCCCTTTTATTAATGAGGCCTCTATTTTCTTCATTTTCTAGTGTTTTCCTTCATTTTCCTCCTCACACGCAACCTGTGACCTTTCACCTCCTTTTTCTCCTAGTTTCCATTATTTTCATAAATAAATGTGCCAAAATGTCATTTTTCCTTCCCAAAGCCTTAGCCATTGCCTTTTCCAAATTCCTTATCCATAATAAATCGATGAACACCCATACTAGTATGTCTTGCCCAGCATTCAACTTGGAATAAGTGTCCCATCAATCATGGTTATTACTTTACCTTTATTATTTTTATTACGTGGAACTTTCACCAGGGTTGTTACAGGTATAGTCCATTTAAATTGAGATTAACTCCCATTGAAAAATGTATGCGCAATATATTCTCAAACAAATTATTGGCATTCTACTTATCCATATATGTTAGAACTATGTTAGAACTATCTCAACCATAAAAATTAAATGGATGATAAACATCAATAGGCATCAATCCATGATAACCATCAAAACAATTACCCCATAATACATCTCACATTGTCCACATTAAAAAATCATAAAAATTAACTAAATTGTCACTTTATTATTATCATTATCATCACCGTCATCATCATCATCATCATCATCATTTAACTTAAACATATATGAGTGTTTTAGTAAGAAGGAAATTTGGGCTCCAATCCGGAACCATTACATTTCATTAAGGTTACCAATATTCCTTGTGGAATTGAGATTCAACAATGAGGCTCAATCCAACACTCAAGCAAGTACTCCATAATACAACAGTTTGATTCCCTTTCCATCTACAAATTTTCCAGAAATATCCTAAGACATTTACATTCCATTTTTCACTACTTTTTTATTTGATTTTGATTGTTGTTTTCCTTGGCAAAATATTTTTTTCCCTTCTTCCTAACTTGAATCCTACTTGTTTTTTCTGCTAAATTTGTTGGGTCTCTCTTTGGTGAGTGAACAATGTTGTCTTTAGGTTCTTCCTCATCTGCATGATCTGCCTAAGAAATTATTTTCTAGCTTTATTCCTTGAGGATTCAAAATGGGATCCAACTTTCACAGTGGTTTGCTCAGTTGGGGCTTCCACTGCCGCTAAATCTATAGGGCCTTCATTGACATGCACTTCTTCCCAACTGATTTTAGTTTCCTACAATGAATCCTCTTTGATAAGAACTTCTTCCTAATTGTCTTTCTCTTCTTTCTTACCTCGATTCTCTTCTTCTTTGTATACCATATACTGTTCGCTCTAATCTCCTTCCCACCATTCAGGGCTTTGACTATTATTTCGAATTATATTACTATGCAAACACTTGGGAAATTTTTTTATTGCATGCCCTGTTTCATAGCACACTCGACATCAAAATGAAACAATTTCATAAAAAATCTTCTGAACCCATACATAGACTGGATCTGTTAGATTTGTTCTCGATAAGAAAACCCTTATTAAAATCCATCTCCATGTATATTTAATCATAAGTGGTCTTAAAATAAAATCAATTTATAGCCCGTGACAATAAAAATTCCCACTTTCATTTCTAATAGAATTTAATGAAGGAAGATTCCAAAGATGTGGGGGAAGGTTGAGGAGCCTTACCTAAATTGGAGCCATGAAGTTTTATTCAAAGGTAAGAGACCAAGGTTGCATGAACAGACCAACACTACCCCAGAACTAGGGCGTGAAATTCCAAATAATCTTCTTATTCTAAATATTATTAAAGACAATCATAAAAAATACTTGAGTTAGAGGGTAAATATTCACTTCATTAGTCACGAGTGGTTTCCATGAATCAAAAGTCCACTAATGGAGATGAATCAATCCTGATCAAAACACATTAAATCTACTAACCAAACCTTGATTTCAAGAAAACAAATCACAGCTAAAGTCTTCTTCCTTGAAAGGGACAGTAAAGGCAAGAGCTTCTTGAACTATCAGAAGAACGAATTTGGATTTCAACATGGCATTGCATGAAACCGTGGCTTGAGTTTCCTGAGAGGATTAATTTGAAAAGCCACCTACCTTTCCTTCAAGAGAGATTAATTTCCTCATTGAATCACAAGAGCTCATCATTGATTTGTTAGTTGTGAAAACCACACAATGGGGATCTGTAAGGAGGATCGCATCAGAAGAAGGAGAATTTGGCTAGGGTGAAACCTTAGCCACCGTGAGAGGCTACATCATCTGCTCCATCTTTGAAATGTCATTTTAAAATTCTTATTATGAATAATTATAAAATGAATTAATATATGAGTTAAACATATATATATTCTAAAAAACATGTAATAATATTCTAATCCATGGATATTCAACCCCACATTACCATGAAAATTCTCAACTTGTAATCAACACCACATGCCTAATATGACATGGGTTCATATGTCATTTTGTTTAATTTAAGTAATTTGAGATAAATTAGTTAAAAGAGTATAATTATTTGGAAATAAATCTTAACCCTTTATTTGTGAATACTACTTCAAATATTCGAGCATATTCCATACTGGGTAAATCTCTACCATCTAGCTAATAATTATTGATAATTAAATTAAAATTATGAAAAACTTATATTTGTCATATTAATACAAACCATTACATATAAATAAGAATTTTCTAACCACTATCCATTAACCTACATTTTTGATGTATTAATGCATCTATTATTAATATATATATATATATATAGTTATATAAAACTCTATATTCTTGGCATATTGACCTGCATTTTTCTCGTGAAGTATTAGATATTATTGCAAACTCATAGCATTTTTATCATAATACTGAGTATCTATTTCAAATTCTAAATATTTTGGCGAAAATTTGAAGTATACACATTATTATTGATGTGATAATACGTCATGTAGCATAAAAATTCATTCTAGTGAACTAAAAATCAAGTAACTTTAATATATAATATAGCATATAATTTTTTGATATGAATATGCATATTTTTAATTATTTCTCAATCTATAAATTTTTTTTGTTTTCAATAATTTTTAGTTAGTATTCTTCGTTATTATGAATATGACCACGTGTGTTCTAAACCAATTTTGGAGAAAAATAAAACATAAGTTTTTCATGCAATATTATATTTATTGGTATTTAGGCAACTATGCATATCTTTAAGTTAAATTATCCATACTAATTTGTTTAAGTAGTAAAATACATTAGAGAAAATATCTAGCTTCATTGAAATATTTAATGTGTTAGTCAACTTTATTGTTTCCACTTTTGAGCAATATCTTCATTATTGATAAATAATTTTAAAATCAAAACTTTATTTCCTTAAATTACAATTTCAGACATAATATTTAATAATACATAAAAATAAATATTGTATTTGGTAATCACTTTTGTTGGTTCTACTTTTGAATAATAATTTCATTATTGATGAACAATTTTAAAAACAAAACTTCATTTTTGAAGGGTACAACGTTTTAGACAACACCATTTTATGTGAAATATAAATATCCAAAACATTAAAAATTAATTGGCTAATGAATGAATACAAAATGCAACCTTAATAAACAATAACTACGTAACTCCACTAGAGTAGCTTCGTAAATAGTCACAATGACTATCCCATGAATTGTACACAACTCCATTGAAGTAGCTTCATAAATAGTCACAGTGACTATCCCATGAATTGTTTATGTTGAACCAACTTTTGATTGTTAAATTGTATTTAAAACCACATTTAAATTTAAAATTCAAAAACATTTAACAAAAATACATGCGTTTTGATTGTGAAGTGGGAATTACAACTGTTTTTTTAACCTAAAAACATCCAGAGATGGAAGTCTCCCCGATGAATCGTCAACAAATCATTTCAGATAACATAATTTAACAAAACACAAAACATCATAGTCTGACGGAAAATTCAATGACAGTCAAATTTCAAACGTCACATATTAAATTCACATATTGATCGCAGCAGTGGTAAGTTTTTTCCCTTCTATGGTCACCGCCGCGTGTAAATAGGGATGGGGATATTTCGTGAGTCACCGACTCGCCATGGATCTTTAAAATGGAAATTTAACAAGAAATGTAAACACCATGGCGTCTTCGCGAGGCCGCTCATCAATCTTAAATAGAAACTAGCAAACAGCGTTCCTCCTGCAGCCGTTTGGCACGTTAAGACGCCGCTCATCAATCTTAAATAGAAACTAGCAAACAGCGTTCCTCCTGCAGCCGTTTGGCACGTTCGGTCTATCATGGAGGACCTTCAGAAGAAAGGAAAGACTGAGAAAAAATAAACACCACGCCCTCCTTATCCGGCCGTACGTCTGGTCGACCTCTGAGGACCCTTAAAACATTGAGCGTGACTGGCCATTATCTATATATTCTGTATTTGTGGAGGTTTGCCGTTACACCAAAATTCGCAGGTTTTGGTAAACATTACAAGTCAGTAACTAGGATCCCCAAGGTGGAAATTACTGATTTTATAGAGGTGTGGTGATTCTTCCAACAGCCCCTCAAACGCAACTTGGGGGAATCGAACCTGGCTCCAAGCTCTGATACCATGTGGAGGTTTGCCGTTACACCAAAACCCGCAAGTGTTGGTAAACATTACAAGCCAGTAACTAGGATCCCCAGGGTGAAAATTACGGATTCTATAGAGGTGCGGTAATTCTTCCAACAGTATTTTTGATTCCGTCCCTTGAAAAATAACCAAATACCTTCCGTTTTTATTTTATTCAAATGTCTGCCTCCTACCTTTTCACAATCTATATAATTGATAGAACAATTACTCACATTTTAAAGCATAGATACCAAGAAGCACATGCGTATCATTGTCGATGAAGCATTTCGGAAATGAAGTTTGAAGAACGATTTAGAAAACATAACATGTGGAAGCGAAAACATAACTTGAGGCCTTTGAGGCTGCAACTTCTGGAATCGTTTAGAGTATGGACAGACCCGACGGCCCACCCTCATTATCGCAAAATTTGGTAGATTTTAAACACCCCTTGTGCAGATGGTTCCATCACGAGAAACGAATACCCCCACCGATCGCTTGAAAGTCCGTTGCATGTGCAGGCTATCATCTATTCCGGGCAAAGTCTTATTAATGTCCACATATTCTGTTAGTTAAGGTCTGATAGAAATTGACATTTTTGGAAGCAATAATAAGGCTCCTCCGCCTTCGATTCTATATATATGGAGATCTCTCTACACTCAATTACCAATTCAGATATTAATTCAGATTTCTTTACTAGTTAGTTTTCATGTTAGATATTAAATTCAGGTGAAGTCTACGTACCCTTGAGCGATCATTGCTTTCGGTGCTCTTTCTTTATACACTTCGCTGTGAGACTAGGCTTATTATTATTATTATGTTTATGGCTCTCGTTGAGTTTTAAATTTTGAATGATCTGCAGTGAAATGGCGCTTGTACAACTGGCCTCAGTGCTTAGTTTCTGGTGGATAGCTGGTGCAGCTTATGCAATAGATAGCAGTTGGCAATCCGCGCATGCTACATTTTACGGTGGCAGCGATGGTTGGGGCACAATGGGTAAGCCTACGGTGGGGCCAAACTCTAGCCGAGTGAAAGTATAGGTGGTATTAGTTAGAAAGACATAAATTTTCCTTCGAAGTAGTTGGTTTTGAAGTTTCAGAGTTAGAGGCTTGGCTTAATGCCCTATTTTTTTGAAGTAATTACATTCTTATTGATTTCACAGGAGGTGCATACGGCTACTGTAATTTGTATAGCCAAGGGTACGGGACAAACACCGCTGCACTGAGCACCGCGCATTTCAACAATGGACTTACTTGCGGTGCGTGCTACGAAATGAAATGCAACAAGGAAGCCGACCCACAGTAGTGATTACCTGGCACTGTCACCGTTACCGGAAATGCAACAAGGAAGCCTACCCACAGTAGTGTTTACCTGACACTGTCACCGTCACGGCTACCAACTTTTGCCCACCGAATTGTTGAAATATTAATTCCAAATGCCGTGCAGCGCTGTTTTTGCAAAACCACCAGATCTTCCATCGCACAGCTTTTCACGAGCAAGTGGTTTTCCTCAGGAGGGCAGCTATAATGTACACCAGTTGACATGTGAGCAGCAGTTTTGCAAAAAAAGTTTTCATCGGAGCATAAAGTTCGTGTGGATTGAGCAAGCGATATCCGTTTGATTGAAATCAAGGCTATCCACCGTCGACTGAAACCAAAGCTGCGTACAGGCCTACACATCTGTTTGATTGAAATCAAGGCTGTCCACTGTCAATTGAAACCAAAGTTGCGTACAAGCCTACACATGGAGCTGACGTGAAGTAGAAGTTTCGTTTTGACCGCCGTTTGTATCAGTAAAGCATTCAATAATAGAAGTTTTAATTTTAATGTTTTTTAACTCACGGGTAGTATGGGCATAGAAAAATGCATTGTTATGTTTTATTTTGTTTGTTGTTCATTTTGCATATGCAATGTGAAGCTTGCAGGAGCGCGAAAGGAGTTTTTGTTGGTTGTCTATTCAAAAACTAAGAGGAATATGCAATGCGCAACAACCTAAATATATCAAGTTTTTGTTGGTTGTCTGTTCAAAAATGAAGAGGAATATGCAATGCGCAACAGCCTAAATATATCAAGTTTTTGTTGAAAGGGGAATGCTTTTTTTGTTGTTCAGTGAAACGAAATGAAATGTTTTTACACACAGCACTGCAGTGTATGTAATTTTTGTTATATATGAAATGTAATGCGCAACAGCATATGTAAAAGAAGTTTTTTTTATACCAGTAAATGTAAGATTTTGTTTACACACAGCAGTGTGAATTTGTTTTATGAGAGACAGTGAAGGTTTTTGGAACTGCATTTGAAGCGTCTCTAACAGGGAAAATTTTAAGAACCCCCGCTAAATTTATATATATAATAAATGGGTGAATCTCCATGCTATATAGGAAAAATGGAAGGCGATTTTATCAATAATATAATATGTATATATAATTTTTTGGCGAATCTCTCACTAAGCATGGCAAATATTTTACTCAATTATAAAATCTTGTAAGATTTTAGCGAGTCTTTCACTAAATAATAAAACTTTGTAAGGTCGTAGTGAATCTTAGCATTGTGAACTCTTGGAGAATTTTTTGAAAAAGTATAAAACCATATGTGACAAGAGCCACATGGTGGCAATATCACTGTTTTTTTTCACATTTCCACGACATGTAACTTGTTTATAAAATTATAAAAAAGCCGACCGAGTCCCTTATAATATGCAGGTAAGCTTATAACAGAGTCTAATACATCTACTATGCTTGTCTTCATTCAAGTGTCATGGCTACTATACTTAACACTATGAATCACAACTCTCTCAGAACTCAACTCTATAGTGTAACTAAAACCTTTGGAAATTGAATCTGACAACTCTATGAAAAGGATTAGTGAAATAGAAGCTTTTGTGAATGAGCCTACTAATTATCACTGCTAAACAATCAATCTAGACTATGAAGTCTTCCATCTTGATCACAATAGTGCTCATGATCAAGGGAGTGCAACCACCTAGCCTGACATAATGGCCATCATAGCTTCCAATAATCAACAACCACCTTGCAAGGACATCCTAGCTCATGTCTCATGAATTTTATTCATCAATCTTAATTAATATAAATCTTATAAAGATAATATTAGAATCCTCTCCGGATTCACTATTAATACAATGGTAGAGGAAATTTTCTAGCTCAAGGCACTAGCCAATACCAACTTCGGTATTTGTGACCCCTTTGTGGGGATGCACCTACCCTGCCCTGTTGGGTTTCTGCCTTGTAACATAGTTCAAGGATCACAATACTTTCCAATAGTCCTACTCTATTAGACACACTTTATATGCTATACATAGTGAATGGAAAAGAAGCATTATAGAACACACAATTTCACAGAAGGAAGAAAAATCTTAGCCAGTTCAATATCAAAATCTTAACCACTGATTAATAAAGAATAACAAGTAGTGTAATGAATTGTTCTGAGTTATTTATTTATAAGTTGTAAAGAATGTAGTGGAATGGAAAATATTACTTAGGCAACCCTTCAATATTTTCTACTAATATGTCTGTGCATGTACATATGAAATTAAGAGCATTGTTGAATACAAAGTTTCCTTTTCTCTTGCCTCCATTTTGAAAAATCAGTGTGAAATCAATGTCACTTTGAATCTCCTTTCTTGTGTGGATGTTCTGACAAATCAATGTGAAATCAAAGTCACTTTGAATTTCCTTTCTTGCGAGGGATGACATCCACAGTGGATTAGTAAAATATAATCTACTATATATTATGTTCAAGAAACTGACTACAATCTACAGTGGAAACGAGACCTCAATTCTTATTCTGAATTTGAATATCTCAGGACAACATAAGAGATAAAAATGCATATGGCCTTAGTAGCTAGAAAACAATCACTCCATCATTACAAGACCACCTAGATTTCGGCACTTAATCTAAATAATGGCACTAGTTGTAGTGCTTATTTGCATTAACACCATGGAAAAGCAACAACAATGTTTCAAAGCACACTTACTAGAAAAGTTGTAACATTCCGAGAATATTTAATGATAGCATCTGAACCTCATAGCTATGGTGGGGAAACTAAGGAACCCAAATATTGGAAGATATCTCATACCAAATCTGAGAAAAAAATAAAAAAGGGAAAAATCAAAATCTATAAATCAAGCAATGAATTGTTTACAAATCAAATACAATTCCTTTAACTAACAGTTAATTTGTGGTGATATATTTAAATATTTAGTAAGAGAGTAACTTCAAACCATGGAATATTACCTTTGTCATTACTGTCATCCCTCAGCGACTAAGATTACAAATCAATACTTATGGAAAGATTGTAAGAAATTATGTGAAATAGTAAAGCGTAACCTCTATTTTCAAGCAACAAAATCAAGACATTGTTACATCAAGAGCCATAATTGATACATAATCAATGAATCAATTCCTTGTATGGCACAAGCTTGTTTCACAACCTCTATTTTCTCAATAACAAAATCAAGACATTGTATGTGGTTATTTCCAAAAGGAAACTGCATTCTAATTTGGAAGAGGATCTTATCATAAGACATGGATTTATTCAAAGCTACAAAGCCTAATGGGTTACTTTTGATCCACCAAGCCCCGAGAGGGATCAAATATTTTTTCACTCTATGCTAGTTTGCATATCACGATATTTGATACCTCTCAGGGGTTAGTAGATCCAGAGTAAAGATGGATCTATGCTGGTTTAATTCCCCCATTTAAATAGGCTACATTCCAGGTGAATACCATGGGTCAATACCATGTGCCATTTTGGTGAATACCATGGGTCAATACCATGTGCCATTTTGGTGAATACCATGCGCCAATACCATGTGCCATTTTTATTTTTATTAATACTAATACTAGGGTTAATAATGTTTTTTCATGGTATTAATAACAATCTAGTCCATGGTATTTGTCCCATAGTATTTTGCCCATAGGTTTCACATAAACATAACACAATTTTTTTATGTTCGTAAATATAAGGTGACTTATGGAGTAAATATAAAAAATGTTTTATTTGTTTACCATACCTCTCATTTATTTATATTTTTATTAATTTACCATACCTCTTTTACAAATATGGTATTTGGCCCATAGGATTCACTTAAATAAAACTTCTTTCTTGAGCCTTCATAAATAGAACAAGGGTTATGGACTAAATATAAAAAGAGGTTTTATTTATTTACCATACGTCTAGTTTATTTATATTTTTATTTATTTACCATACCTTTTGAGTAAGTATAAAAAGACGTTTTATTTGTTTACCATACCTCCACTTTACTTATATTTTTATTTGTTTACACCCTTGCATGTATATAAGGTGACTTATGGAGTAAATATAAAAAATGTTTTATTTATTTACCATACCTCTCATTTATCTATATTTTTATTAATTTACCATACCTCTTTTATAAATATGGTATTTGGCCTATAGGATTCACTTAAATAAAACCTATTCTTGAAAATGGGTGAATGGAAGGTTGTAACTCCTAATTTCAAGGGCTAAATTTACCTTTTTTACCCTCTTCCTTAAAATAATGTGGGCTATTTGAGGTGATTTTTAAAAATGTACTATGATACAAAATATTCGCCCACTAAAAATTTAAAACCCCTTAATTTCGCCAAAGGGCAAACATTCGCCCCTAAAATTTTTTATGGGCCCTGATGTAATTCCTCAGGAAAAGGAAGAAGTTTGTAAGATGCAGTCTTTATTAATGAACATAAAGTTTTTTATGTGTGTGAAAAACTCTGTTCTTCTTCAGTAAACAAATTTTTGATGATGTGGTTAAAACAAAGCATTTTCTCTGTTCTGTTCAAGTTATTTTGTTTTGGAATTAAACAGAAAATTCCCAACATGGTATCAGAGCTTGTCTAGGCTCTTTGAAGGTGTCAAAGAAGCTGAAGGAAGGATTTCTTGATGCAGCAGCTTCTCCAACAGAGTAAAGACTCAATTAAGAAAAATCCAAGGTATTTCTCAAGTCAGTTTTTGGTGTTACTGCTGAAGATAACTATTATTTTAAATACACGGTCAAGTATTTTTAAAGAGTGCAAGAATGGTTGGGGCCAGCACTAGAATGGGTATCTTTAATACTTAGCTCCCATAGTTTAATGGGAAGAACTATGACTATTGGGCAATAACCATAGAAGCTTCGCTTGCTTCCCAAGACCTATGGGAATTTGTTGAGGATGGTTTTGAAGAACCAGTAGATGAAAATTAGTCTAATAGGTTAACTCAGGCAGAGAAAGATCTGTTAAAGATCTATAAGAAGAAGGATTCTAAAGCACTCTACTTTTTGTATCAAACAGTGCATGAGAGTGTGTTTCCAAGGATAGCAGCAGCCAAGACATCTAAAGAAGCATGACAAACTCTCAAGACAGCCTATCAAGGCATGGATAAAGTGAAGACAGCAAAACTACAGTTGCTAAGGAGAGATTTTGAAAATCTATGCATGAAGGAGTCAGATAATGTTGACTCATTCTTCATACATGTGATTGGTCTGGTCACACAAATAAGGTCTCATGGAGAAATTCTTGAAAAAATGAGGATTGTGGAGAAACTATTGAGGGTCCTACCCTCAAAGTTCAATGTGATTGTCACCACCATAGAAGAGACAGGATCTCACAAACTTCATAGTTGATGAACTGCATGCATCACTGATAACACATGAGTAGAGATTGAGTAGAAATGAAAACTAATCTCTAGAGCATGCCTTGAAGACCCAGATGTCCTTTAGAAGGGGAAGAGGTCAAGGCAGAGGAAACAAGAGAGGAAGAGGCAGAAGCCAAAACAGAGGTGGAAGAAATAGTCCAGCAAATGCTCAAGGAAGAGGCAGCAATCCAAATCAGAACCAAGGCCAAGGCAGCAGCTAACAAAGTGGACAACATCATGCTCAAGGACAAAGGTATGAAAAATCCAATCTCCAATTTTACTATTGTAAAAAATATGAGCATTATGCAAATGAATGTAGGAAGAAACAACATGATATGAGTAATAGAACTAGTGCAAATTTCACTAGAGAAAATATCAGCCAAAATAATTTGTTTTTAGCTTGTAATATGGCTAGAGAAAAGAGTGAAGATGTATGGTTTCTAGACTCCGGTTGTAGTAACCATATGACAAGAAACATAGCCCTGTTTTCTATGTTAGATCAGAATGTGAAGTCACAAGTCACACTAGGGACTGATAATAATGTTTCTGTTATGGGAAAAGGAGAGGTAAATGTCTTAACAAAGAAAGATGAAAAGAAAACCATAACAGATGCTTATTATGTTCCTGGAATGAAATGTAATCTCTTACGTATTGGACAGCTTGTTCAAAAGGGTTATAATGTTTTATTTGTGAATGATGTATGCACCATCATGGATAGAGCACCCAGCAAAAAATGTATTTCTGAAGTAAAGATGACAAGGAATAGGATGTTCCCTCTCAGAATGAAGGCAGAATTAAAAAATAAAGAAATTGCAGCAATGACTCAAGAGGCTTTCCAAAGCGAACCAAAGGATGGAAATTGGTTGTGGCACTTGAGATTTGAACATCTCAACTTTGGAGGTCTTAACTTGTTGAATAGAAAAGGAATGGTAAGAGGATTACCATTGATAGAGAAACGAGACAGCCTTTGTGAAAGTTGTATCTTGGGGAAACAACACAGAGAAAGTTTTCCATCTGGGAAAAGCATAAGGGCAAAATCACCCTTAGAGATTGTCCACTCAGATTTATGTGGACCGATGAAAACTCCATCACTTACAGGCAGCCACTACATACTAACATTTATTAATGATTTTACTACAAAAACTTGGGTTTATTTCCTGAAGAACAAAAGTGAAGTGTTTGAAAGATTTTGTAATTTCAAGGCACTGGTAGAAAACCAAAGCGGACTGCATATCAAAGTTCTAAAAACTAATAGAGGAGGTGAGTATATCTCCAAAGAATTTCTACGTTTTTGCAGAGAAAATGGAATTCATAAGAAGTTTACCAATAGGTACACTCCACAGCAAAATGGAGTTGCTGAAAAGAAGAATAGGACAATCATGGATATGGCAAGGAGCATGTTAAAGGCAAAGCATTTGCCAAATGATTATTGGGCTGAAGCTGTACATTGTGCAGCGTACATTTTGAATAGATGCCCTACAAAAGCAGTGACGAACAGATTGTCGGAAGAAGCAGGAGTGGGAGAAAGCAAGAAGTCACCCACATGAAAGTTTTTGGATGTGTGGCTTATGCACACATTCCAGATCAGCTAAGGAAGAAGTTGGATAGCAAAGGGGAGAAATGTATTTTCATTGGATACAGTGAAGAATCCAAAGCTTACAGGTTGTATAACCCATCCACCAAGATGCTGATTGTGAGTAGAGATGTTCAGTTCATTGAGGAGGAAGCTTGGGATGGAAGCATAGAGAAAACGGTGAATGTTAAAAACTCTATGTCACATGATAAAGATGATGAGGAGATGGCTGGAATACATCCCCAAACAACACCACCAACACAAGGACATCAAGAGACACTCTTAAGGAGAAATGAACGTGCGGAAATTCAAGTGCTTCTTTAAGCACTTGAACACCAAATTAAAAAGGTAAGAAGTTTAGAAATTTAAGTGACATTTATGAACACGAGGCAGCAAATAAAGGTATGAATTCTTTGCTTGCTTTATATTGTCATGTTGATGACCCTGTTCATTTCGAAGATGCAATTAAGGATAGGAAATGGATAGAAGCTATGGATGAGGAGATCAATGCTATAGAAAGAAACAAGAAATGGGATTTAGTTGAACTACTGAAAGGAAAGGAAGTCATTGGAGTTAAATGGGTCTACAAGACCAAGAGTAATACTGAAGGCAAAATAGAAAGACACAGGGCAAGACTTGTTGTCAAAGGATATAAGCAGCAATATGGGAAATACTATGAGGAAACTTTTGCACCGGTTGCAAGAATGGAAACCGTGAGAGAACTGCTGTCCATAGCAGCACAAAACAAGCAGAAAGTTTACCAAATGGATGTGAAGTCAGCATTTCTAAATGGAGTGTTAATGGAAAAGGTTAACATTGAACAACCTCTAGGCTAGGAAAAGAAAGGCCAAGAGCACAAAGTGTGCAGATTGAAGAAAGTTCTTTATGGGCTGAAGCAAGCACCAAGAGCGTGGTACAGTAGGATAGATTCCTATCCACTG
The DNA here is from genome assembly GCA_031772625.1 of Pinus tabuliformis. Lineage (NCBI taxonomy): Eukaryota > Viridiplantae > Streptophyta > Pinopsida > Pinales > Pinaceae > Pinus > Pinus tabuliformis. The sequence continues at coordinate 342,534,710 of CM062814.1, forward strand.
GAAAATGGTTTTGAAAAATGTGAGGGAGAAACCACCCTCTACATCAAAGAAAATGATGGTAAATTACTAATTGTTGTGTTATATGTTGATGATGTTTTTTTCACAAGTAATGATGATCATCTTATTAAACATTTCAAAACAGTCATGAAAGAAGAATTTGAAATGACTGACATGGGTTTGCTGAGATACTTCTTAGGAATAGAAGTAGAACAAAATGAAAATGGGATTTTTATCTCACAAGGGAAATATATTAATGAAGTGTTGGAAAGATTTAATATGAAGGAGAACAAAGCAACAATCACTCCTACAGTGATGGCATTAAAACTCAGCAAAGAGGACAGTAGCAAGGATTTTGATCCTAGTTTGTACAAGAGCATAGTTGGCACCCTAATGTATTTGACTACAACTAGGCTGGATATAATGTATGTTGTTAGTTTAAATTCCAGATTCGTGGAGAGGCCAAAAGAAGCACATTGACAGGCAACAAAAAGGATTATGAGGTATGTTAAAGGTACTAAAAGGTTTGGCATTTTATATACTACTTCAGAGTGTTCAAATTTAATTAGATACACTAATAGTGATTGGGTTGGAAGTGTAGATGATCAGAAAAGCACACCCGGATATGTTTTTCACATGATTTCAGGAGCCATTTCATGGGCTTCTAAAAAACAGCCTATTCTAGCATTGTCTATAGCAGAGGTAGAATATGTGGTAGCTACAGCAGCAGTATGTCAAACAATTTGGGTGAGAAGGATGTTAAGGAGTCTATGCCAAGAGCAAGTAAAAACAACTGTGATTTTTTGTGACAATAGCTCAGCTATTGCATTATCCAAGAATTCTGTGTTTCATAAGAGAATGAAACACATTGACAAAAAGTTTCACTACATCAGGGAATTGGTAAACAGTGGTGAAATTGTTTGACAACACTGCAGAACTCAGGAGCAGGTCACAGACATTTTGACCAAACCATTGGGGCAGAAAAGTTTCAAATTTTTAAGGAAATGTCTCGGTATGACTGATAACCCAGCAGTTGAAATTAAAGGAGAGTGTTGAAATATTAATTCCAACTGTCATGCAGTGCTGTTTTTGCAAAACCACCAGATCTTCCATCGCACCGCTTTTCACGAGCAAGTGGTTTTCCTCTGGAGGGCAGCGATAATGTACACCAGCTGACACGTGCACAACAATTTTGCAAAAGAGGTTTTCATCAAAGCATAAAGTTCGTGTGGATTGAGCGAGCGATATCCATTCGATTGAAATCAAGGCTATCCACGTCAATTGAAATCAAAGCTGCGTACAAGTCTGCACATGGAGCTGATGTGAAGTAGAAGTTTCGTTTTGACCGCTGTTTGTATCAGTAAAGCATTTAATAAAATTTAGTGTGGTTGTAAATGTAGGTAGAAGTTTTAATTTTAATGTTTTCTAACTCACGGGAAGTATGGACATAGAAAAATGCATTGTTATGTTTTATTTTGTTTGTTGTTCATTTTGCATATGCAATGTGAAGCTTGCAGGAGCGCAAGAGGAGTTTTTGTCGGTTGTCCGTTGAAAAACGAAGGGGAATATGCAATACACAACAGCGTAAATATATCAAGTTTTTGTTGAAAGGGGAATGCTTTTTTTGTTGTTCAGTGAAACGAAATGAAATGTTTTTGCGCACAGTAGTGCAGTGTATGTAATTTTTGTTATATATGAAATGTAATGCGCAACAGCGTATGTAAAAGAAATTTTTTTTTACAGCAGCAAATGTAAGATTTTGTTTACACACAGCAGTGTGAAAACATATAGCTCAGATAGAGTAATTTGTTTTATCAGAGATAGTGAAGGTTTTTGGAACTGCATTTGAAGCGTTCCTAATGTAATCCCTCAGGAAGAGGAAAAAGTTTGTAACAGCCAGTTTTTATTAATGAACATAAAGTTTTTTATGTGTGTGAAAATCTCTGTTCTTCTTCAGCAAATAAATTTACAGAGCATTTTCTCTGTTCTCTTCAAATTATTTTGTTTTCAAATTAAAGAAAAAATTCAATTCTCAACACGAACTATGCACTTCCCAATGATAATGGAGGATGGTGCAATCCACCTCTGCAACACATGTCTCAACGTGCTTTTCAACAAATTGCCATTTACAAGGGTGGCATTGTTCTCATAATGTTCCGAAGGTGATTAATTATTACTCGAGTTAGTCCTTCAACCCTGTAGTCGTTTTCTTCAATTCTGAAAATCTTCGATATATATAGGCGGTAATTTGGATTAAAGCATATTTGAAGGACTATATATATATATATATATATATGTATGCAGAGTACCATGTGTGAGGAAAGGAGGAGTTCGATTCACGATTAATGAGCACTCCTACTTCAATTTGGTGCTCATCACCAACGTAAGAGGTGTAGGGGATGTGGAGGCGGTTTACATTAAAGGTTCCAAAACTAGGTGGCAGGAAATGTCACGCAACTGGGGACAGAATTGGCAAAGCAACTCCTATTTGAATGGGCAGAGTCTTTCTTTCCGAGTCACCACCAGTGATGGCAGGACTGTCACTTCCTATAACGTAGCTCCTGCAAATTGGCAATTTAGCTAGACATTTGAAGGACTACAAATATAAGCTGCGCTGACTAAAATGTCCATCTGTAACCTAGTAGTTGTTGCAGGCGCTTTTAAACGGTTATTATTCCGAGGGTTTCCTACAGTTGAATTAGCGGTCCGCATTTTGTCGCCCGCTTCTTATCGTTGCTGCAGAATATAATTTGTATATTAACTTCCCGTTTGCGTGGAAGGCCTATATTATGTGTTTAGTGTTTAAAGCCAAGTTAAAAGATCGGTCGTCTCATTACTGGGCTAATCTGGGAAGGTGATATATTGTATCAGGACATATTTGTTCGTTGCAAAAGTGGTATTTTCCTTCATGGTTAGGTTATCATTATTCTCTGCGGCAGATATTTGTGACTTCTAGAGACACATTGTCAAGATAGAGTGATCAAGCAAATTAGTTTTGGTAGATGCATTGCAATTAATTATCTTGCGATCACGGAAATTATTGTGTTGTCTTCTGCGTCTAACTTCTCTCTGATGCGGTGTATTTTAAAAGTAGTGAAAATTGATCAGTTAATCTATCTCCGATTTACCAAGATTATTCTCCTCGTTAATCACATATTCAAATTTCACATTTGGTAAACCAAAGTTTGTGGTTTCATATTTATAATCATAACAGGGCCGTTCATATATGCATTTTAACATATCTTTGTCATTTTGATTGAAGGCAGCCCAGATGCATATACGTAACAGTGACATTAAATAAGTTCCAAAGTCTTACTCTTTGAAAATAATTACTAATAATTGAAGTCTTCATGGGGATTCCATTGCGTATAAACTTTGTAAGTATTGTCAGTGGAAATATTTGAAATATGTTTTTATCTTTATTAAGGATATATATCTTGTCAAAGAAATTAGAATAAAAATTTACATGAGTTTTATTATGGAGTTGAGTAATGAAAGCATACTTTATAAATAAATTGAAATTAAAAAAAAAATATAAATAAATAAAATAGCAGAATAATTAAACACAAAAATTAATATAATGTTTTAAGTAATAAATTTTTCGTTGTTTGAGAAAAATCTATCAGACTAATAATTAATATTCTTATTATTCAACTAAAATTTACAACAAGCAAATCACATACATATATTATACAACCATTCAACCGACTCTCTCTTCATTAGTTTTATAGATTCATATCACCAAAAAAAACACTCCATAAACATTTCCTCACCTCTTATTTATGGGCACCGGCAATCAGAAATTCGTGTGAAATATCCGCGAACTAGGACACTATCCGAGCACGGAGCTGGTAAAGCCAATCACACCATATCCACCACACCGGAATCCGCTGCAACACTAAAGCTACTCACCATCCAACTGAATAAATGCGGGTAATTGGTTTTGGTTTATATTATAGTTACGGAGTTTGAATTCAAATTGCAACACTAAAACTACTCACCATCCAACTGAATAAATGTAGGTGATTGGTTTTGGTTTATATTATAGTTACGGAGTTTGAATTCAAATTGGATTAGATGGGGAAAATTTTTGTTTTACAAAATTTAATAATTAATAATTTTGGAAGCATATTTTTATAAATATTTAAATATTTATTTTTTAATTTAAAAATAAAATAATTAGATAATTATAACATTTAAAATCTCAAAAAAAATTCAAAGCTGTTTTAACTGGTAAATGTTCATATTTAGAATAGCGAGTAGTGAGAATTTTTATATTCACTAGTATACCTAAAAATAGCATTAACTTTTTTATATTTACTAGTATACCTAAAAATATCATAAATTATATGATAATATAAATTACATTTCTATACAAATTCCACAGTGAACCATATTAATTTCATATTACTAAATATAAAATATTTTCATATTACTAAATATAAAATATTTGGAATGAAAAAATAAGCTAAGTATATGCAAACATTTTATCAAATCTAAACTTAGATTTCCATTTACTAATTATTCATTAACTAAACCAAACTAAATTCTAATTTAAACTAAACTCCGACTCATAACAATCAGTAACAACATATGTTACTCTATATAAATACAAAAATATAAAATGTTATAATTTATCGTATAAAAAAAATTGTTTAAAAAAACGATAATAATAATTTCCACGGATAGATATTTCTGTTTAAATTTAATTAATTTAAGCCTTATAAATTTATAAATTCAATACCACACATGTTCTTACTCTGCTTTACAAATACGTGTCATTTTCTAGATAGTCTATTCTATAATTATTAGATAGACCATAAGCCATATATTTCTACATATATTAAGAAATTCCCTATATAACAATTCATTGTATAAAAAATTAACGAACATTATCATTGATTAATAGTAACTGTATGCCATTTCATCGTTCCAGAAGAGGTTTTGCATTAAAGACCTGACAAGGAATTTCCTAATTTATTATATAAAAAATCATGGAACATTATTATTAATTAATAATGGAGTTATTTAACAAGGCAGAGAAATTGTCTGGACCGCTAAAAGTGGCTTGAATTTGGGCAAAAGATTTTAAAATTTTTTGTAGAGATAGTGTTGAATCGTGTTTTTGATGGTGGAAATGGATTCAGCACCATCAAAAAAGTCTAAGACACCTAAAATTTTGAAATTTAACCGTTATAATTCCGATTTACAAAAATCCTTACCAAATTTTCTTTAATTTTTTTTTAAATATGCACGAAATTTCCATAACTTTTCGAACAATTCCTCTACGTCATTAATAATAACTTTATTGCATTTGATCGATCCAGATGGGGTTTTCGAATAGTAAACGGGCTCATATAAATATATAATTCTGATAAAAAAATTCCTTTGTTCTTCCTGTATTAATCCGTGAACTTATATCCTGTACACCGTACCGAATAAGAATTCAACGTATTAATTCACGAACCAACTCAATCCTTGAATTTTTATGGGAGTACGGCCGAATGTGGCAACTATGGTTTATATCGATTTGGCATAGTTACCGAATTCGGCCGAATCTAACCGAAAAATTCGAAAATTCAACGGTCGGATTCGATTGTCATTCAATTGGGTACGTACTTGGCATAGTTACCACATTCGGCCGAATCTAGCCGAAAATTTCGAAAATTCAACGGTTGGATTCGATTGCCATTCAATTGGGTACGTACGATCTACCCATTGCTGACCATTGGTCTCACAGCTGTTTCTTTCATGATGTTGAAGTCGACGGGACCATTTCCTGAGGTGGGATCTCGTACCGCAGCTTTGTCGTGCCGTGGCAGGTAGGATCGTTCCCACGGCAACTCCTATTTCCAACCCCATAGCCTCATTAATGCGGGGCTACATGCACAGGAGATAGGAGTTTATAACACGCGAGGTGGGTACTACGCCGTTTTTTTTTTATTATCTAAACGCGAGGTGGCTATCTCCTGCACATGTAGCCCCGCATTAATGAGGCTATGGGGTTGGAAATAGCATTTTCCTCGTTCCCACTGGTTGTCCAGCGGCAGCTGCTATTGACTCTCCTACCAAAGCGGAAACTGCGGCTGCTTTTGTCTACATTTATGTCAAACAGTTTTGATCTAAAATTTTTGGGGCATTTCTATTGTCTAGGAGTTATTCATCAAACTTGTGATTTCAATAAATTTTTACTAAATTTTAAAAAAATTATATCATAAAAACCCACCAAAAAACTTAAAAAAAAAGAGAAAAGTGATTTTGAAGACAGAAACTTCCTGCCAAATATAAAATGGGTTTTGCGAATTTATTAAATTTTCTAGAGAAATACTTTAGACAGTTGTACATAGAAAAGTGAATTGTTATTTCCCTTTCACTTGTGTTTAATCAATAATAAGCCTCTTAAACTTTCATCACGGTCTAATAATAATTTAAGAAAGTCATTCTTCTTTTTTTAGAAAGGATTTTGTGTTAACATTTTATAGGTTAGATTATGTATTTTTGGCTAATTTTGTATTTCTTTTAATCTCAGTATACTTTCTAAGATGGTAAGTACGATGACTGAGATTTAATTATTTGTTTCTAATAAAATAGGTTGGAATTCATTGGAATTCATTTTTTTATATTTAAAGTAAATTTTTTTGAAATTAAATGACATTGTTTTCATATTTGTTAATTCTTTAATTTTTTTTGTCAAAAAAAATAAATCACATAGTGTTTACACTTTTTAAATAACCCAGGAAACACCAAACTCACTCTTATTAACGAGATTGGTTTCCTTCATCCTGGTCAATAATTTGTTTCCTTCATTCCTAGTGTTTACACTTCTTAAATAACCAAGAAAACACCAGACTCACTAACTCACTCTTATTAACGAGATTGGTTTCCTTCATCCTGGTCAATAATTTGTTTCCTTCATTCCTAGTGTTTACACTTCTTAAATAACCAAGAAAACACCAGACTCACTATTATTAACGAGATTTGTTTCGTTCATCCCTCTTTGTTCACTATCTTTAAAAAGTATAATTATATCTATATCTATATATATTAACAAGATTTGTTTACTTCATCCTTCCTCGTTCACTGCCTTTATATATATATAAATTCCGTTATATATATATAATTCCATTAGCAGGGTTCATAACCTAATTGAAAATATTTTATAAAACATCTTCAAAAATTTGTATTTTAAAACTTTCAATTTAGATTCTCTAAAATTATGTGTACTCTATATTGGATTTTTAATAAACATTTTTTTCCCTATTCGAATTTGAAATTATTAGCTATGCTCTATTGTATTCCATATTAAAAAAAAGTAGAAGAGTTTAATTAAGTTTTATTTTATTTTATTTATTTATTTTATTTCAGGGTTATAAATCTCATATTACCATGGTGAAGAAACGAGCAAAATGTTTGGAAGTTTTCCATACCACTTCTTTTCCATATTTTGTCTCCATGAAAATCAAAGTCAAAATTTCATTTTATATTTTCAGTAAGATACTCATAAGTTTCTGTTCTCGCTGCTACAACATCCTCCAAAATTTTCGATTGTGCACCAATTTTCCGAGTCCTCCTTGGACTTGCATATTGTCGTTGCAAACATTGAAATCCATTACATGTGTTCTCTCTAATTATTTTGGTCCCATTTGTGAGAAAAGAAAAATGTCATATTTTCTCATGTTAATGTCGCACGATGCATACGAGCTTGTTTCGGTGGTCTCAAGGGGTTGCCATTGTGTAAATGAGTTTATCTTACCATGTAAAATTTATCTCACTCTTTCCCAAAGTTGTAAGCACTATCGCACAAGTGTCGTTAGGGTCATTGCAAAGTGTATCTTTAGTGTCACAAGTGTCGTAAGTCGTTGTAAAAGTTGTTGCACTGAGGGAAATGTGTTTTTCATGTGTCCTTGATGTTTTATTTTGTTGTATTGTCAAGTGTTTTAAGTGTATGATCACACTCAATTTGTATCATTGTTCACAGTAGCTTTATTGGTCCCACACTTAGCCAAATTGTGGAAAATTTCCAATAACGTAGTCTCATATGGCCCTCCTGAACTATGGATTACGCAATTCAAGCCCTCAAGCTGCAACCTAGCCTCTTGGAATTGCACAACACGTAGTTCTTGCCTCTCAAGACTGCGCACTACGTAGTCTCAGTGCCCAAGCCCCCACCTTGACCTCCAAAAGTGCGTAATTAAGCCCTCTAACCTGGGCCCAACTGCGCATTGCGTAGTCTCTGAGCTCAAGCCCTACTCTTAAGCTATTGAGCTGTGAAATTACACAATCACTAGGTTTGCTATGCCTTCCAAAACTGTATAGTTGGCTAAAACAATGTAAAACCTCTCAGCTCGTCTCACTGTGTCCCAAAACTATGCAATGTTCCTACCCAATCTAGCTTGAACTACATATTGTCCAGTCTCAAGGCTCAAGATTCACTCCTGAATTCCTGAGCTACGTAATTGCACAATCACTGAGTCTCTTCCTAATTGCGTAGCACAAGTTTGGCCCAGTCAGTGGATCAACAAGCATCATATTAGACTAGGGCATTATCAAACTGATGTCATCTTGTCATGAGTGAATTGCAGATATAGATACTCTATCAGTCCATGACAGGATAATGAAGAAGGATATGGAGAAGGGAAAGTTACTGAAATCCATCTTTATATCTGAGTATGCAAGTTGATCAATAAACAAAATACAAAGGGACACTAGTTTGTGATGACAACTCAAGACTTCATATCACTTACGACTCCTCACCTCTAATCCATATGGAGGTGGACAAAAGAGCATACTCAAGAAGACACATAGAAAGGAGCAACAAGAATGGCTTGACATTGCCACGTAATCATGTAGTCCATGTCATTAGTGTCATATCATGTCTTGTCATGAGTCGTCATATGCCACATCATTATGTTCGATTATGTAATTATATATTCAAAATGTAAATGTAAAGTGGAATCCCAAAGGATGCATACATAATATGAAGAGTCGTGTAAAGTCAAAAAGTCAAAGGAATTCAAATAGTCATGACGGTAGTCAAAGAGTCACAAGGAGGTGAAGCATCAACCCATTGGTTATATATGCACCCTCACTATATGAGCAAAGGACTTCTCACCTTGGCTTGTCCCATAAGGCATAATAGAGACAAAGTTAGTACATTTGGGGAGCAAGTTGTGGCCCGAAAACTCCACTATTCGAGCTAGTGGTGTTCGTTGTATACATGTGTCCTGAAACTTTTACTTACTATATGAAGCCTGATTTCCAACACGTTCTTCATGCATGAATTATGAATGTTTATAAGAATTTTTTGTGAATGTTTATGATTGATATTTGTTTCTCACCTATACTAAAGTAGTTGAACTATTTTGGTTATTTTAGAGCTCATCAAATTGAGGATGTGTTGTACTAGTTACGATGACCATCGTATCGTTGTGGACTATTTCGCTTAATGCTAGACAAATCTTTATGCTTGTATTGGTTGCATGGTCATCGCATCTTTGTGGACTATTCCACTGCATGTCAGACGAATCTTTCTTATTTGTGTGTGTCTCTACTAGGGCGGTACTATTACCTCGCTATTAGGGCTCACCTCTTTTTCCCTCCACAGTAGAAGAACCTTGACACACTTACAGCTGAACATTGACCAAACACACTCACTTGCTTCTCGAAGGCACATATGCGAACCTATGTTGTTGACAACTAAAGCCAAGGGAAAACTATAAGAATATATGGAAACTAGGCAGATTCTCTGAATGGGGCTCCTATTCCAAATGGTGTGAGATTTATTTGAGATTTTAGATCAGGGAGAACCCATTGATTGTCAGATTTCCAGCACCATCAACAAAATGGCGTTAGAAGGAGGGACCAGTGATAGGTTTTTCCCATTGAGTCTACTTTGAATATCTTATTCAAAATGGATCTTCCCCAAATCATAATCCCAAGAGGTTTTTCTAAAGATATTAATCTTACCATCCCTATAGAAGTTATTCATAACCTATCCCAACTTAAGTTGGATGGTCAGGTTGAATTAACTCTCCATGAACATCCGTTTCAAGTTTTATGTTTTTTCCTTTCTGACGGAATACATTGCAAGGAAGTTATGGCTAGATTACTCATCCCCACATTTGAAGGTCGTCTTAATCTATGGTGTCATACATTACGCACTGCTTCTATCGATTCATTTAACTAGCTTGCAAAGGATCTTCATAAAGCATTTGACAAGTATGATTATCGGGATGTTCTCAAAAGAATTAATCAACTAAGAATGAAGCCTAATGAATTAGTTGAGGATTTTTCCGATCTATTCTTCACCTTTCTTATGAATTTCTAGGAGAAGACATGGATTAGGATTTCTTTAAATGGAAATATAAATATTTGACTCACATCTTTTTTCATGCTGAATCTGAACCCCTTGATGTTTCTACCTCCCCAACTTTTGTAAATCATGAAGCACCTCTAATTTCAAAGGAGGAACTTACTACTCCTTTTGTTCCTTGTCCTCCTCCTTTTCTAGTTTCGATGTTAGTTCCTCCCTGCGGTAATAATAAAGTTGGGAAATTCAAAAATCAAATTCCTAATCCATCTCTTCATCCTCCTTCCACTTCTCATGATTCATATCTAATGAAATAAACCCCAAAGTGGCTCATGGAGCCTACGGTGAAGGACACTCCTTATATTCCTCCAGATGACATTGGCACTCTTAACATCAATCTTGAATCTGGTTCCATCGAAAGTGTTACTTCTGCAAAGGGGAATTTTTCTTCCTCTATCATCTACATGTCATGACTTTGTGTATCATGATTCGCATGATCAATTTCCTCCACCAACTAGCCCTTCATTGATCTAGGTGAATCTCTTAAAAAGTACTAGTGGTGTGGTAAGAAGGCTCAAAATGCAAAGTGTTAGAATCTAGTTAAACTTAGCATCGGATCAAAGTGCTCATCATACTGATTCCAACGATGTGAATGACACTTAAATCTGCATTCATATGAAGAAGTTAGAGCAAGTCAAAGGTCAAGTTCGAATTGGACAAGTGGTAGGAGGAAGTGACATGGAGAAAATCTCAGCGAATGGGGAAGCGCCAAGTGGAAGGCCCCCATTAGTCCTGGATATTGCAGATTGCAAAAGAAATAGGTCACGACTTAATAAAACCATCCCCAAGACTACTGAGTTGCAATTTGTGATATCACAATCACAGATCGAAGGTAGTCAGAGTTAAATAATCGACCCGGGAGCAAGCGAGGTTACGATGCGATACATTGCAATTGCAGATCACAACGAGGGAAGAGTTGAGAAATCGACCCCGATAGAGTTAGGTTGTGAAGCAATATATCGCAATTACATTTCACAAAGGGCGGAAGTCGTATGGAGTACCAACCTCGATTCCCGCCAATTGTGATTTGCGATGAGGCTTCGGGACCCCGTATATTATGCACTGTGTTAATAGCCCGTCGGGTCCATTGTTATCACAGGGCACTTGTTGTAAAGGCTTAGGTCTGTATGATGATGGGAAACACCAATATTAAAATCGTCAGGTTAAATGTGTGGTTAAATAAGTTTTTTCCATGTTTGAAAGGTTTTTTGTCGTGTAATATATAGGGCCCAAGATTCTCTACCTGAAATAAACCTGCCTGCTAATACTTGTCATTTATTTCGAACTATTAGGTCCCTATAATACTAGTGATTCCCCCATTATTATTGTCATTGTAGCCCTTATTATTATTGTTGTGCCCCTATTGTCCCCATATTGTTATTATTGTGCCCCATACAGGCCCACTATTGTATTTTTGTACCCTTATATTATTATTGTTATGTTGTCTTTGATTATATTGTGACTCCTTAGACTCTTATATATAGAAATTAGGTTTTCTCATTTGTATCAGCCAATAATTATTCATTTTTGTAATGTAAAGGATTTTTCCCACTCGAAGAGGCTGATTTCTAAGTCATTGATCTATCTTTTCTATCTTTTTGTGAGTTGGTTTCAGAACATTTGGTATTATAGGTTTGGATTCTAGGGTTTCGCTACTCCAAAACAGACCATCATGGAATTTTTCCTCTAACTCTTTTTCTGCCATGTTTTAGATGCTAAAAAACAACCCATTTGAGCCAAACTCTCGATGATCCTAGAGTATAAATTTCAGAGCTTTTATCACTATATTTTCAGATATATGGTCCAAGGAAGATAGGGCTTTCATAGGCTCCCGAGTTCAATCCCAAACAGGTGACCATGAGAAAATCTTCATAACTTTCTCTCTGAGTATCATATTGAAATTTCATAAATAGTTACACGAAGAGGACGAACTATAGTTTTTTGTGCATTATTTTCAAGTCTGAAGGTTGAAATAGGGACACGTGGCACTTCGTACAAGTTTTCTTTGCTGAAAAAGTGTATAATCAGGTCATCTTCGACAATTGGGCATAATGCTTTATTGGAGAATGAAATTTCTATCAAAATGGTGGCATTTGGAAAGAGCAGTCAAAGGGGGTAACATAGTTCAAAATTTTAGACCTTAGAGACCCAAAGTGTTAGATATACATCAGATACAATATCAAGCTTCTACTAAGTGAAAAAAAGGTGTGTAGTTTTTTTAAAATTTTGCATAAGTATGGTTTGAAAAATTAGTTTGAAGGAATTCAAAGGGCATAGTGAAGCATAATTATCATTAATTGATGCCCCGAAGAAATAAAATGGAAACACCTAGTAAGAAACCTGAAATCTCTAGCATGACTCATGAAGAAGAGGAATAAATGCAACATGATATATCAAAATTATGAGACGAAGTCAAACAAAATTCACTCTCACAAAAAGTAATGGAAGCTAAGATGGATGGTTTAAAGAAAGGTGTAGAAGCTAAGATGAATGACATGGAAGCTAAGATGAATGATGTGGAAGCTAATATGGATGGTATGGAATCTAAGATGGATGTTTTAAAGAAAGGCATGGAAGCTAAGATGGATGGTTTAGAAGAAAAACTTAAAGGAAACATGGAAGTATTGAAGACAGATTTGACAAAGTTTCTACAAGAAAAGCCTACTAATGGTGAAAGGGTTGTAAAGGAAACTCTTAATGAGAAAAAAATAAATGTTAATGATGAATTCATAGACTCTAACATTGGATCGAAGACGCATCATGTTCCAAAGATCGATATGAGGAATTTTGATGGCAAGGATCACATAACATGGATACTACATATGGAGCAATATTTTGATCTCCATAATGTGCAAAGCACACAAAAGGTATGCATTGAAACATTATATTTGGAACCAAATCAGTTCGTATGGTGTCGATGGCTTTTCTCTCGTAAACCAATTGTCATTTGGGAAAATTTTACAGATGAAATGATAGCACATTATGAGGATACAAAAGGAAACATTTTTTTTATCCAATTGATAAATCTTGAACAAAAGGGTTCAATGATGGAGAACATTGAGGACTTCCAAAAATTGAATATAAGGGTAAAAGATGTTCCAGAGGAGCATAGGATTGATGTGTTCATAGAGACTTTAAAGGTTAACATCTAACATGAGGTTGGCCTTTAGGAACCTAATTCATTAGAGAAGGCATTCAGTTTGGCAAGGAAAATGGAAAGAAAAATTATGGAAATAAGGAAGCCTACCACTCATAATTATAAATATGGAAGTGTTATTGCCCCTAGCCTTCCACAACCTAGAAGGTTGAAACCACAATAATTGGGAAAAAAAGAGAAAACGGGCTTTGTTACAGTTGTGATAGAAAATACACTAAAGGTCATAAGTGTTATGAGAAGAAATTATTTTACATAGATTGTGAAGAGGAGGAAGAAAAGGAACAAGAAACATCAAAAGGAGAGGATATACACCAAAAAAAAACCCCCGAGAAAGAAGAAATTAATTTGACCATATCTTGTAATTCATTGGCCGAAATTACCACTCCTCAACCTATCCAGATAGAAGGACATATCAAGAAGAAAAAGGTAATAGTTTTGATTGATTCGGGCGGTACCCATAATTTTATTCATTGTAAGATAGCCAAGGAATTGAATTGCTTCCTATAACTAGCACCATAGTGTCAAGTGATGGTTGCAAGTGGAGGAACCATAAATTTCTTTGTAAAGTGCCATAATATCAAGCTATCCATGGGAGAATATGTATTGAATAGCCCAATGATTTCCATTCCAATGGGTGGTGCTAATGTTGTACTAGAAGTCCAGTGACTACAATCCTTTGATACAATAGCTTTTAATTTTCAGGGACTTTTCATGAAATTTTCTTCGGAAGGAAAGGGAGTTGAATTAAGGGGTATCACAGAGAAACTGGGAAAGATAATAATCTCTAATAGAATGACAAGGCTTCTAAAGAAAGAACAACGAGGCATAATTTCACAATTATGTTCGCTAGGGGTTTCCACATCAAAATCATCTATTTCTCGATATCTCCAAAAAGTCTTGGACAATCATTCTAAGGTATTTGAGACTCCCAAAGGCCTCCGACCTATTCGTGATCATAATCATGCTATTCATTTGATTCTAGGAAGTGTTCCTCAAAACATTAGGCCTTACAGATATCCCTATGCCCAAAAGAGTGAAATTGAATATATCGTTCCTGAAATGCTAGAGGCTAGTATAATTCAACCTAGTCAAAGTTCTTTCTTTACTCCAGTAGTATTGGTTCACAAGAAGGGTGGATCATGGCGCATGTGTCTAGATTATAGGGAGCTCAACAAGATCACTATTAAAGATAAATTTCCCATTCCTGTATTGATGAATTATTGGATGAATTGCAGGATCAATTTACTACACGAATTTGGACCTTCATTCAGGATATCATCAAATCAGAATGAAGATTGAAGACATTCTGAAAACATCATTTAGAACTGATGAGGGTCATTATGAACTTTTGGTCATGCCTTTTGGTGTTACCAATGCACCTTCTACATTTCAAGGTTCGATGAATTCAATTTTCAAACCCTTCCTTAGAAGATTTGTGTTAGTATTTTTTGATGATATACTAATCTACAAGTCTTGGAAGGATCATGTTCAACATGTTGACAGGGTGCTCAAACTATTGGAGGAGAAACAATTATATGTAAAAAGCTCCAATGTTTCTTTGGAGTGCAAGAGGTGGAATATTTGGGTCATATTGTATCTCATGAAGGTATTAAGGTAGACCCTAGAAAAATTAAAACCATTAAGGAATGGAAAATCAGCACATCCATAAAGCACCTACGAGGATTTCTCGGGTTGATAGGATATTATCGCAAGTTTGTTAAGAATTATGGGAGAATAGTAGCACCTTTAACAACATTATTGAAGAAATATGCATTTTTATGGACTCCAGAAGCACCAAAGGCCTTTGAACAACTTAAAGAGGAAATGTGCCAAGCAACAGTCTTAGCTACGATGGACTTCACAAAAACATTTATTGTGGAATGTGATGCCTCAGGTAATCAACTTGGTGTTGTTTTAATGCAAGAATAAAGACCCATTTCTTTTGAAAGTCATCCAATCAGATGAAATTATTTACAAAAAGCTATTTATGAGAAGGAAATGTTGGAAATAATACATGCACTTAAGAAATGGCGACCCTACCTAATGGGAATACACTTCAAGGTAAAAACGGATCATGATACTTTTAAATAGTTTTTTAAAAAAAGATTATCTTCAGAAGAGCAACAAAAATGGGTCACAAAGATGTTGGGTTGTGACTTTGAAATCATCTACAAAAAAAGGAACCAAAATTTTGTGGCAGATGCACTCTCAAGAAAGGATGAGGATGTGGAAGAATTTATTTGTGCCATTTCTATTATCCAACTAGATTGGATAAACAAAGCAAGGGATGAATGGAAGAATGATGAAGAAGTGTGGGAACTCATTCAAAAGTTACAAAAAGATCCCAGTACATATGATATATTTAGCTAGAAAAATGATTCTTTCTGGTACAAAGATCGCTTATACCTATGTAATAATTCCCAACTCGAACAAAAGGTTCTTATGGAATTGCACACCTCTCCCTTAGGAGGTCACTCAGGGTTTCTAAAAATTTATCATAGGGTTAAGAAGGAATTTTTTCGGGATGGCCTTAAATCATATATTCAAAAGTTTGTGGTGGAATGTTTGGTTTGACAACAAAATAAAGTTTAAAAAATTAAGAACCCATGTCTATTACAACCTTTATCCATTCCATGCCAACGTTGGGAGGAGGTCTCAATGGATTTTATCACAGGTTTACCCAAGTCCGAAGGAAAGAGTGTTATCATGGTGGTAGTCGATAGACTTACCAAGTATGAACACTTTTGTGCATTATCTCATCCATTTAAAGTGAGTACAATTTCTACTGCATTTATGGAAGCAATTCAAAAGCTACATGGAAACCCAAAGATTATTGTAAGTGAAATAGATATCATTTTCACTGGGATTTTTTTGACGAAATTATTTTCTTGCCTTGGTACTTAGCTAGCTCATAGATCATGCTATTATCCTCAATCTGATGGGAAAACTAAGATAGTAAAAAAATGTTTGGAAGGATATCTTTGTTTCTTTGTATCTGATAAACAGACACATTGGGTCAAATGGTGGCCTCTGGCTGAATGGCAATATAACATTTCTTTCCATACTACAGCAAAAAGGACCCCATTTATGGCACTTGATGAATATCATCCATTGTCCATCACATCATATTGAAGAGAAAATTTTAATGTTCAATTAGTGGAATACCACATCGAGCATCAAAAACAAGTTCTCCAACTCTTAAACAATAACCTCACTTTGGCATAGAATAAAATGAAACAATAGGAAGATCAACATCGCAGCGAAAGAAGTTTTGATGTAGGTGATTGGGTATTCCTATAACTACAACCATATAAACAAATGCCCCTCAAGCAAGCTAAGAAGGATAACAAATTATGAACAAAGTATTATGGTTCGTACAAGGTGTTGTACTATGGATTACAAATTGTAGCTTCCTGCAGCTTCTCGAGTGCACCCAGTTTTCCATGTTTCATGCTTAAAGAAGGTTATAGGTGACAAGCTCCTAGTTCAAACAATATTGAAAAAACTTGATGAGGAAGGAAAAAAAGTATTGGAACCTAAAGCAGTCACAGAAACAAGAACTCGACAGCTACAAAATCGGTCAATTTCAGAGTATCTCATCAAGTGGAAGAACTTACTTGCTACAGATTCCACATGGAGGATGTGAATTTTATATAGAAGCATGCAAAAATACTCAAGTGTTTAGGACAACACTTTTTTCAAGGAGAGGGGCATCTTAGGTCCCTATAATACTAGTGCTTCCCCATTTCTATTGTCATTGTAGCCCTTATTATTATTGTTGTGTCCCTATTGTCCCCATATTATTATTATTGTGCCCCATACAAGCCCACTATTGTTATTTTTGTGTCCTTATATTATTATTCTTATGTCGGATTTGATTATATTGTGACCCCTTGGACTCCTATATATAGAAGGGAGGTTTTTTCATTTGTATGAGCCAAGAATTGTTAAATCTGTGTAATGTAAAGGAGCTTTCCCCCTCAAAGAGGCTGATTTCTAATTCATTGATCTATACTTTCTATCTTTTTGTGAGATGGTTTCACAATAGGAAGTACCTGAGAATTGAGGATTTAGCCACCAAGCATATATATTCGACTATCAGCACAGGAAAAGGGGGAGATTAGCATAGCTTAGAAACCAATGAACAATAGTAACGTGGACCGGTGGCAGGTCGAAACCTTGCCTTGAGTAGCATGGAGGTTCCGAGAGGGTGCAAAAGTTTTATTTCCTCAATTTGGGTGTTCGGATAGGAAATTCTGCATGATTTTTTCACTAGGATTTCAGTGGTACTGTCTGTTTCTGAAGCTAGGCTCTCCATTCTTCTTGCATATTCTAGCTTGGAGGTATAAGGATTGTAAGTGATTGTTGATTGTACTTTTTCTCTTTTTATTCCAGTTAATGAAAGGAGGCCTCCTCACTATTAAGCAGGGCCTGGAGACATAGTCCAAATTAGATGAACTCTGTAATCAAATATTTGTGTCATGGTTTCATGCGTATGTTCTTATTTCGACATTATTTTATGTGCTTTTAAGTTCCATGGTTAATAATCTTTGTTTCATGTAATTCTGTTGCATCTATAAGTAAAAGATCTTTGATCAAGTTTGGCATCAGAGTAGGTCTTTTTGGATGTGAATTTCATGAGAATATGATAACCCAGAACAAGCTACAAAAAGACGAAGGAAAGATTGAGTCCTTTGATCCCAAATTAGGACATGTGAAATGAATAAGCTCGTTGGAAAGAGGAACAAAATTTCCCCAAGGTATTCTACAATATGGCAAAGAAAGTGGACAAGTTGTTTTTAGAGTATGAGAATGAACATGGGAACAAGAAGAAAGATGCCAATAAAAATAGATCAGCAAGTCATCAAGGTGGTGGAGAAGATCCCCCTCCCTTTCCATCTTCCAATGATAGTTCTGCTTCATCGTCTCATCATTCTCGCAGACGTCAGAGACATACATCTAAGAAATTGTTCCTTAAAGTAGATGTAAAGTTTGACCTGCCTACGTATTCCGGACAATGTAATGTAGCAATTCTCAACAATTGGATTAGGAAAATTGAGGTCTACTATCGGATTAAATAGATAAAAGAAAACAAGTGAAAGATCCAGTTGGCATCCCCTGCACTGAGTGGCACCTCTCTTGTTTTGTGGGAGATCAGTTTGCAAGGCAGAGAAAATGTGGGTAACCTTCTCTCCTCATGGTCAAATTTTGTTGATGCATTGAGGAACCAGTTTTACCCTTTGGATATAAACAAAAAGAATTAATGGAATGGAAGCACCTAAGGCAAGGCAAGGGGAAAAATGTGCAAAAATTAACCGAAGAATTTAGAGAACAAGCATTAAATTTGAGCATTTCATTAGATTCACCAGAGATTGTAACTAAGTACATATCAGTGCTTTACATAGTTACACAAGGCATTCATTACTATTGTTTGAGCTTGCTACTATCGATGAGGCCAGCGTGAAGGCCATGTATCTTGAAAGTAGGGGGATGCTTCAAAAAAATGACCACACAAGAAGAGCCGCAATAACCAAGAGAAGAGGGGAAAAGCCCTCTTGTACACATTGTGAGAAAGAGGAACATGATGAAGAGAAGTGATGGAAATTGCACCCTGAGCTGAGACCCAAGAGGAATGACAGAAAGGAGAGGCAGAAGACAACTGTCACCATGCAACAAGATCACGAGTCTGAATCAGAGGAATATGAGAAGGTCAAAACTGTAGGATTTACGCAAGGTAGAAAAATTGACCTGGGGTCAGATTCCATTGATGAAAGGAAGATCATCGCTCTTGGGATCACAATAGATGGACCAGTCAATTTGGGTTTTGATTCGGGAAATGAGACAAAAGTTTCAATAGATATTGTACCAAATATGAAATAGACACCAATTAAGCATGGCTCCAGGAACTTGAGGATATCAACCAAAGCATTCAAGTAGAGAATGCTGAGATAAGGAGACTCCTATAGGAAGCAGAAAAGGAGACACAAATATTGCTACATGAATTGCAAGCCAAGGATAAAGCCATGGAAAAGCTACAACATAAACACCTTGAGGTAGAAAATGATTCTTAGATTTCATGTACCTTTCCTGGTGATGATTTCTCTGCTTTTGAAAAACATACTATGGGTATCAGCTCCAAACTATTAAGGAGAAAGGGGTATGAGGGGAAGAGCCTCGACATTAATGGCCAAGGCATCATAAACCCCATAAAAGTAGAGGAACTGCCTCGTCATGTATGACTTGAGTATGTCAGGAAGGAAGTTAGGGAATGCTCCAAAATAGCTAGTGACCAACCAACGACGTATGATGAGATCACTTCCTCACATTCGAGCGATAGTGAGGGCTCCATTAACACTTATCAGAGGAACACCAAAGGAAATCACTCCAAGATGATCCAGAAAGTTTGGAGGAGAAAGAATTGTTGTAGTCATTGCAATGAGGTGGTACACTAGGGAGCCACGTGTCATATGATCCATGCTGAGAAAGCATCGATAAAGAAGCAAATGGGTGAAACTTTTCAACAAATGAATCCACCACATTCATGGTGGTATTTTTTTATTAAGTAAAATATGGTTTTTTTAGATGTAGTAGTGTGTTATGGGTGTTGTGAATAAATGTAAAACTGATAATGTGTTTCCCATCGCTTAGAAACACAACGATGATGTTTTTAGGCCTTCTGTGAGTAGTTTGGGTATTGGCTTCTATCATGTAAAACTTGGCCAAAGAGAGTGTGTGTTATAAAATATTAGCAAGTGTGGGGTTGTTTGAGTCATGTATGGTTTGTATATGATTGCCAATATACTCAGTAGTGAATGTTGAACAACTGAAGTTTTATGAACCTCCATTGATTATGGATAGCAAAGAGGTTCCACAGATTTCTATAGTGGACGATGTTGCACTAGGGTATCTAGACAAGACAAAACTTCACGATGGGGAGATGTGGAGTACATTTGTGCGGGCTTCAAAGGAATGCATCCAAGTAAAGATCGATGGATGGAGAAAGAAAAAAGTGAGGGAGAAATTTCCTCACTTGGCAATTGACTGAAAGGAATTTTGGCGGTCCAAAAGCTCTTAGTGGGGAGGATTGATCCAGGTCAATCTCTTAAAAAGTACCACTAGCATGGTAAGAAGGATGAAAACTCAAAGTGGTAGAATCTAGGTAAACTTAGCATTAGATCAAAGTGGTCGACATCCTGATTCCAACGGCGTGAATGACACTCAAAACTGAGTTCATATGAAGAAGTTAGAGCAAGTCAAAGATCGAGTTTGACTTGGACAGGTGGCAGGAGGAAGTGACATGGAAAAACTCTCAGCGAATGGGGAAGCACCAAGTGGTAGGCTATCGTTGGTCCCACATGTCATAGATTGCAAAAGGGAGAGTTCACAGTTTAAGAAAATCAGCCACAACACTACCGATTTGCGATTTGTGATATTGAAATCACAGATTGGAGGCGATCAAGGTTAAAGAATCAACCCCATAGAAAGCTAGGTTGTGATGCAATACATCACAATAACAGATCGTAGATTGCAAGGAGCGAAGAGTTGAGGAATTGACCCTGACAGAGTGAGGTTGCAATGCAATATATCACAATTGTAGTTCGCAAAGGGGAGCAATCGTATGGAGTACCAACCTCGGTTCTCGCCAATTGCGATTTCCAATGAGGCTTTAGGACCCGATATATTATGTGCTGTGTCAATAGCCCGTCGGGTCCATTATTATTGCAGGGAAATTGTTGTAAAGGCTTGGGTCTGTACACGATGAGAAACATTGATATTAAAAGTTGTCGGTAAAATGTGTGGTTAAAGAATTTTTTTCCATGTTTGAAAGGTTTGTTTCTTCGTACTATGTAGGATCCGAGATTCTCTACCCAGAAAGAACCCACCAACTAATACTTGTCATCCGTTTGGAACTTCCTGGGAATTGAGGAGTTAGCCACCAAGTATTTATATTTGACTATCAACACAGGAAAAGGGAGAGACTGGCATAGTTCAGAAACCATCGAACAACAATAACCTAAGATGGCAGCAGGCCAGATCCTCACCTTGAGCAGCAAGGAGGTTTCGAGAGGGTGCAAAAGTTTAATTTCTTCGAATTGGTTATTCGGATAGGCAAATCTGCATGATTTTTCACCAAGATTCAATTTTACTATTTTTTTCTGAAGTTGGGATCTTCATTCTTCATCCATCTTCTATATTGTAGGTATAGGGATGGTAAATATTGTTGCTTGTACTTTATCTCTTTTTAAATGCCACTTAATGAAAGAAGGCCTCCCCACTATTAAGGAGGGCTTAGAGACGTAGTCCAAATTGGATGAACTCTGTAATCAAATATTTGTGTCATGGTTTCATGCTTATATTGTTATTTCTACATTTTTTATGTGATTTTAAGTTCCATGGTTAATAAGCCCCATTTCATGTAATTCTGATGCATCCATTAGTAAAAGATCTTGGATCATTCACGCTCTCTAGATTTTCGAGTTGCTGGAGCAAATTGTGATAAGATATAAGGAAATCATATTACAAATTGAATAGAATTTTGATCTCTCTTCCCTTTTTAAAGTATCCCATCTCAAGATGACACACTTCAATTCTTGGATGCTTTTCAATCTGCTAATCCTAGTAGTAAATTAACTGCAACCAATTATTCCAATCAATATGTAGCCTTTGGTAGCAATAACTTTGTTTATGTATGTGATCATGAATTCCAAACTGCATCAACTTATCTTTTAGTTTCTTAAGAAGATTTTGTTTTCAAAGATCTAGATCTTAAATCTATTTTGCTTATTATGAACAATTCTTCCTCTTCATCTCCCTATCCTTTGTGATATTTTCTTGACAATGTATCGAATTGCAATGTAGACTCTCAATGTTGTTCAAATTTTTTATCCCATGAGTTGAATCTTGAAATTTCATAGGAGAGTGAGAATACTCATGATGAAGAAGGAAGCAATGAAATTTTAGAACATCAATCTCATCCCTTATAATCTCTTGTTTTGTATGGGGGAAATTTTGTGAATCAGTTTGATCATGAGATTTCTCTGACCCATACATATTTTGATTTGCAATCAAAAGAATATTATGACTTGAGCAATCTGTTTGTTGAAGTTTATAAATATTATCAAAATAATTGTGATCCAAATAATGGTGATCCTATTAAATTAATCGATGGCAGTTGTACACATGCAATTTTCAATCTCACTCGGCTTATGAAATGTTCTTATTTTTCTTTCCATAGTTCTGGAACTTGTCAAGAGGTTGAGGAACTTCAACTCTCGTTGATGGTTATGTTAGGATCTCGCAATCTTGGTAAAATTCATTAACCATGTCAAATATGAATTTTCTCACATAATTATTTCATTTGTATTGTTTCACTCGATGTAAACTCGTTCTTGATGGATTTTGGAATTCCTCATTACAATTTTCCTATTCCTCAATATCAGGTTTCTGATTATAATGTTGTATTAAATTCATTCTCATACAAATTGTTTGTATTAAATTCGGGTTTGGAGTGTATATCTTTCATAAATTTTCATAATCACGAAGCTGATCAATTTGGATGTCACCTTTGGCCAAAATGTCCATATCGATTGAGCGTTAGGGCGAATAAGAAACCCCTAGTTTTTCTTGTGAATGTCTTCATGACACCAAAAATCCTCTTGAGTGCTGGAAAGCGATTGAGTTATTTGTTGAATCGAGTTCCTATTTTTCATCCACTGCACCTTGAATAGTTTCATATTCTCATTGTAGAATTCTTTTGATGATCCAATTCTTGTAAATTTTATCACCAATTACGGGAATTTTTTTACTATCACATTTGCCATGCAAGGAATTTGATTCTATTATTTAGAGAATTGGCAGAGTTATTCATTTTGAATTATCTTTGTTAGTTACAAATTAGGAATCTGATGTTTTAATTAGTCCATATGATCATGATTTTGACTTAGATGACTATCATTCAGATGATCATTTTCCCATCAACACATCCAATGACAGCTGTTTTATGCCCTTAGATCTTTATGGTTTAATATCGCACTATTCGGGTACTTATCAAGTAGCTGAGGCACTTCATCCTTTGTTGATGGTTATGTTAGGTCCTCACTATTTTTACAAGCCCTCTGAGTATGATTAGACTCATTTTCCTTTACAATATTCTCATCCTCATCCCACACATTTAATTGCAAATTCATCTTTTCAAAATTTTTAGGGCTTTCGAGAGGAATATCATGAATTTTACCATTCAATCATAGAATGGTTGGAGGAATATTACTTGGAAATATATGTCATAAATAATGAGTTTTGATATTTCCTTGCACTTGATAAGTATTTCAATATGTATATGGAGATACATTTGCAAGAATCTATCATGGTTTGTTTGCTTATAAAAATCAATGAAAATGTAATAATATGAAAAACTTAAAAGTAGTGGCCATTTCCTATCTTTTTGCTGATAGGTAAGACCTCCTATTTGGTTTTCAAGTTATTCAATCTCTTATCTTTCTTGTATATTTTTTAATTGCTCGCATCTTTGTGTATGTAGGTTGGGAACAATTACGGTGGCTACATTGGAAATTCCATTACACATGATTGTGACCTTCTAGATAGATATGTTAGGAGTAGGTATAGCCACATGTTGTTTTTCCTTACACATGCATCTTAACTTCCCTTCTGTAGTCCTTCCTCTTATTTCTATACTTTTGTCTTGCATCGCCTTTTCAGTTTAGCCTCCTTTTGCTTTGTTATTTTGGTTTTAGTTTTCTTGTTGTGTCTTCTCTCTTTTCATGTAAGAATTTTCATGTAGGATGTCCAATTTTAGCTTAAAAGGTAATGTGGAAAAACATAAAAGGATTTTGTGACACTGCAACATTTGGCTAACCTTCATTCTCCCTTCCTTGTGTTGATTACATCTTTTGATCGATGAAGTTCCGATGGAAAATACAATTTGTCTATAAAGATTGTTTTGGTTAAACCATGATACTTGTGTCTATTCTAGAAACTTTGTTCCATGCTCGGTTCTTATGCTTCAGTTCTTTCACTCTTATCCAATAATTAGAAGTGGAAAAGGGAAAAAATCTAACCAAGAAAACCTGAAGTAGAGGTCTCTATATGCTTCTCTCAAGGAACAACCTCTCCAACTCTCTATAAGTCAAGATCCCTCTTTTTCCCATAAAATGAATAAGTTCATATGCACAATCCTCTTTAAAAATATAAATAAAGGTGAAAGAAGAGAAATGATTCCCATGTAGAGATTTCAAGTATGCAACCTCTTCGGGGTATTGTCCAGGCTCACTGGAAGTGGAACAATGTTCATGTTCCTGTAGTGACTGAGTGAGGGTACTATCGAGGGCTGCTTCCAGTGGAGCAACACCAGAGATGAAAATATATACTTTGAAAATCTAAAGATTGTGAACTACACTAACTTTTCTAATTCGAAACATTGTGATAATTTTGAATATGATGATTGTGTTCAACCAAGAAGGCAAAAAGGAGAACCATTTTTACTCACGAGGTAACTAGGAGACAAATTAATTTACAGATGGATCAACACTCCATACAAAACTGAGACCCTGCACAAACAAATCAACCAAGACAAAGAAGCTAGAATTCTACCAGTATGTTGCCAAGTGTTATCGCTACTATGAAACCATCCAAAATTTTATCCTGCATAAAATTTCAAATCCTTTCGTGGTCTTTCATATTGTCATCATGAACATTGAAAGACATTGCATGTGTTTTCTCTAAGTGTTTTAGTCCTGTTTGTGCGAAAAGAAAAATGTTGTATTTTTGCATGTTAAGTGTCACATGATGCAGGCGATATTGTTTTGGTGGTTTCAAGGGGTTTCCTTTGTGTAAATGTGTTTGTATTACCATGTAAACATCCTTCACACTCATTCTAAAATTTGTAAGCATTGTTGCACAAGTGTCTTCACGGTCGTCGCAAAGTGTATGTTTAGTGTCACACTTGTCGTAAGTCCTCAAAAAAGTTGTCGCACTAAGGGAAATATGTTGTTTTTCCTAGATGATCTATGTTGTTGTGTCATCAAGTGTTCTAAGTGTATGATCACAACCAATTTATATCACTATTCACATTAGCTTTATCGGTCCAACACTTAGACAAATTTCACAAATTTTCTAGCAACTTAGCCTCATCCAACCCTTCTGAACTACACATTGCACAATTATAGCCCTCAAGTTGTAATGTAGCTTGTTGAAATTATGTCATATGTAGTTCCTGCCTCCTAGGACTGTGCACTACATAGTCTCAGTTCCAAATCCCCGACCTTGACCTCCATAATTACGCAATCCAACCCTCTAGCCTAGCCCCAAGAACACATTGTTTAGTCTTTGAGCTCAAGCCCAACTCTTTAGCTCACGAGCTACGGATTTGTGTAATCACTAGGTATGCTCTACCTTCCAAAAATACAAAGTTTGCTGAAACAACGCAAAAACCCCTTAGTTTGATTCATTGAGTCCCAAAACTACGCATTCTTCCTGCCTAATCCAGCCTGAACTACACATTGTGTAGTCTCAAGGCTCATGCTTCACCTTGACTAACTGAGTGTTAAGGGTGCTGGACCAACCAACATGTCAGGGGATCTCCCCTATAAGAAATCCAAACTAGACCTAAGATTGTTTGGTGTAGCAGTCCCAATAGTGGGGTAGTATGGTATCACCTTGACCGCGGTTGCGCGCAAACATAAGTAGGATGTCGTTGTTTGTAGCAAGGGTGTGACCTTTGAAGCAAGTCAAGGAAGGTGCATGAAAGGCTATAACACATGGAACGGAGGATGAGGGTGTCCCCTAGAAACCTGTGATATCATGTAGCATGAAAGGGAACACACGAGCAACAAGACACCAAAAGCTGGAAAGTAGGATAATTGACAATCAAAAGTGATCGGTATACCAACAACACATTTCGATAAGATTCATAGAAACATAGAGAGAATAGTCCATATATACATGCGTAAATAACAACTACATACATCATTAGAGTAACCCGGATATACGAACTACAATTACAACATACGCATGAAACATGATGGCTCTGTTATATTGAGAAAGTGAAATGATCCAATCATACATACAACCATGACCAACCACTAGTCCCAATAGTTGAACATTACAGTCACTGTCGCCTGCTCCTTCAAAGAGATGTACTAGATCTACACTATGGAGAAGCCAAGGCTTGTTACAATACACTTCAATCTTTCTCTAAGTTACACCTATAGAAAGCTTGGCTCCAAAAATCTTGTACAATGAGTTATGAGGTTCTATAAATAGCAAAGGGTGGGGTGACCTTGACATTCACCTTTATGACTCTTCACCTACCCTCACGACTCTTCAACTACTTCATGACTATTACATTCTACTATCGTCACTTGGTCTTTCACTTTTACAACATGTTACATTACAATTTTCACATGTACCCATGTAAGACAAAATAGGCTTGAGTAAACCATGCAAGGCATCACTAAGACTCATACAGTTGTGGGAAGATCAACTCTTTAACATCCTTGCGATGATCAATGGTGGGGAACTGATGCCAAGCTTCATATTTCGTGATGGTGTCCATGTACTCTGTGGTGACATCCTTCTGAAAGTGAACTCTATCCTTTGTTGCATCTGAGTACACTGATTTGACACCTTTTTCCGACTCATTTGATATCATGTGCATCATAGTCTAGGGTGCAGTCGGACCAAAAACATACTGATGCATAGTGTCTGTGCTAATCTCCAAGTCCACACTAGTGGCTACATGCATCAAGTCATCAAAGTACATGTCCAACTCTAGTCAGATTTGGTTCTTTGTCTTTGCCTTGGTAAGTGTGCCAATGGATGGGATCGCATGTGTGTGCACAATAAAATCCATGCTCCTGAACACCCGTGCATGTGAAGCATACAAAGTGGTGATGAACTTCGAGAGTTACTCATAGTTCTGGATCTGATTCCAGGTCTGTGCCTTCAACTATACCAAATTTGGGCTTCATCAACTTTAGAAAATACAATGGGCCTCCCTTGTACCTCATTGTCCATGTTTCCATGTGATTGACAATAGTGTGTAGATATGAAAAGATGCATGCTCTCCTAGAATAGTGGTACTACCCACTTTTGAGATGGAAAACCGACTTATGCACGGTGAAAACTCTGGAATACAACATTTGCAGACTATCTCGAGAGACAATACTTCATTCAATATCCCCCTCCTCAACTCTGCTCTGGCATATGTTGTAACCTATTCTCCTCCCTGCTTGGCCACTTGTAAATGCTTATCCATGCACTTGTTCTCTACTATTAACAATCGAACACTCAAGCTGGTGGCTTCGGCATATGCTCTGGTATCCAATGTTGTTGGATGCTTGTGCACATCGGACATGATCACTTGTTCTTCAAAATGCATAGGAGATACATGGAGATCTGGAGTAGGAACTCTACGTGACTTCACAACTCTTTGTTGCAACTCGTCGAAAGATATCTTATGCATCTCCACCTACGAACTGTATTCAAGGATCTCTACATCTCCTGGATCGCTTGGGACTTGCTCTACTTTCGAATCTGGTGAGGCCAGTGGGGTGACCTCTTGGTCTTGAGGCATGAGGTCAATATCCTATTTTGAATATGGCCGAACCATATCCTTGTCCATCTGATGTAGCGTTTTTTCAATCTCTTGAGCCAAGTCCTGCTCTTGCGACTTCTCACTCTGTCTGCTTTGTGCCAGCTACTTAAATGAGTCTACAACCTGTATGGGTGCAGTTTTATCAATTTGTGCATGTTATGACTCTTGTTGTATCTGTTTCTGCTACGCTTCCTTATCTCTTCTACCCAGCTCTTGTTCCTCCCTAAGTTGTTGCATCAACTCTAGAAACTCCTTTTATGTTTCCTCCATCCTCTATTTCTCTCTTTTCCTTTATGCAATCCTTCTGTCGCGTTGTTGGCTCTTTGCCTCAATCTCCAAAGCTGCTTTCAACACAAGTGGATCTACTTTGAACTTGCATATTTGCTTTACTTCTACACTGTCAACAACCATTCTCTTGCCTTTTTCATGCGCAGGTCTGTTACCCTGTCCTACTATTGATGATGCTTCTCTCTAAGATGTTGCTTCCTTCTGCTTTGTTAACCACTCTACAACTATGTTGACCTATTCATTGACCTTGGAGACATGATAACAATATCTCCATGGGTCTTCCTCAGGCCAATGACATGCCCCATGGATCCAAGGATGTTTCACTCTCACAGAGGGTTTCTCCATTAAGAAATGTGGGTCACACAGATTAGACCTTATGGTGCAAAAGGTGAATCTCTTGAATTCCTCTGTCTCGGCATTAGCATGCTTGAGATTTTGTATCTCATAAAACTCGATTGGAAAAGGAAGAGTGAGACAAGGTTCCTTCTTTTTCCTGTGCAATATAGCTGAAAACCCTATCGAGATGTGATATGACACTTCTTGCATGATGATATTGTCCATGGAAAACTTCGGTAAAACATGCAGAGCCTTCTCCGTGCTATACATCCATATGAGGTGCTGAGGGGTGAGGCATACCAATCTTCTATGTCGATCAATGGCTCCATCATTGTGTGCGACATAATTGATGGATATTTCTCAAATATCATTATGTACACTGGGGTGACGAAGTGGTCTAATAACTATATGATAACTCCACGGAAGATGCATTCAGAGAAAAACTTGCAATAGCTGTGCATAGAGGTTTCCGAAGGTGTCCATGCCCAACCCAAGCCTCAGAATTGATCACGGGCATAGACTGCATCTGGTATATAAGTGGACATGTATATCTTCTCTTGTTGATGCTTGGACAGATGTCCAGCTTCCGTCTGCACATGGAAATGTAGGATACCTACATGTAATCATGTACAAGCTAGATTTGTGAATGTTCACATAGACCCTGCAGTCTTTTAGATTTTCCTCAAATGTGCCTAAGAATGCATCATTGATGTCCTTCCATTTCATCTTGATATCCTTGTCTACAAAGAGATTGGTGTCTTCATATATGGGCAAGCTCATAGACACTTTCTCAACTGCATCTCCGGTTGCACTCTCAATGGTGTCCTTTGACCCTGCTCTCTTGGAGGCCATTGTACTTGTATTGCTGAGAGACAGATGAACACCAGTGATACCTAGAGACATAGAAACACTCATGGAAAGAAATATATCAGTTCGAAAGAAAAAAAACTTTGAGGAATGACATGCAACATACCTAGGAGACTGATTGGGAAGATTGTGCAATTTTCACTGGGAGGCTAGGATATTGACTACCAAAACTATGCAAGACACAACACGGGATATCAGGAGGCTGATTAACTGTTGGAACTATGTAATGCACAATCCAGCCTTGCCTGCTGAGGACTAGAACTTCCCAATGTGTAGTTTCAGGAAGTAAGGACTACAAACCAGCAACCACATTTGCGTTCTTTCTGGGGCCAGCAAGGCATTGCCTCTCATAATTGAACAAAGCAAGCCTAGATGCGAGTGTTAGGCCAAATTTGCACACTTTCTAGGAGGAAGTGTGAGCGTTCACTCTTAGAAATGTGCATTGCTAGCTAGGCAAGGTAAGGTTCGAGCAAAGGCAACCCAGGCCCGTCGATGGGCAATTGAAAACATGAAAAGTTTTGAATGCATGGTGAAGCTGAGTGAAAATAAGAGTGAATGATCATGCATGTAAATAGTTAGTGTAGGATTCAGAAAATGGGAAAACAAGCGTGTTTGAGAAGTAAGTTTCTACAACGATGATCTTTAGTGCAGATACAGTGTCATGCATGCGACAATAGTGAGATGTAATGAAAAAATTGAAAAAATGATTCTACAATCTAAAATGCATTAAAATAACAACAAGCGTTAAATAAAACCAAGAAAACAATGGTCACACAAAGGAAATACAAAAAACGATAGAAAAGGAGCAAAATCCATGAAAATCAGACTTACCTAGAAATAGGTAAGCTAGGAAAAAGTAACACTTGGTGGGAGGTTTCTAAAACGACTTTTTCATGTAACCTATAGCTGCTAAAAATGGATCGCTAAAATGAAGGGATGCTTTTTCTTTTTTTCTTTTTTATTTTTCGCAAGAAGCAGGCCATGGATGCAAATAAATATTTTTCAGTCCTGGAGGGGACCTGTCAGCCTCGGAGCACATGCAATAGTCTGCAAGCCTAGGAATGACATTTGTGTATTTTTTGAGCTGAGAAATTCTGGTTTTCCCTCATGCATTGTGTAATTTCCGGACTGAAGCCCTAGTTGTCAGTGAGAATTATGAAAATTTTGAGATGAAGCCCAATGTTGGGCTACATTGCACAATTTTCAGAGGGAAGGCTACTTGAATGGATTGTGCATTTCTGGATCCCAATATGTAGGCTAGATGAATTGTGAAGTTTCCAGAGGGAAGTATGGTTCCCCTCTAGAATTGCACAATTTCCTAAGTGAGCATCACAACCAGAAAATGGTTTAATCTCAGAGTTTTAGCCTATTGGTGGGAGTCAAACAAGTTGACAAGCATAGGCTAGTAAGCCACTAAAACTCAACTGAAGCAATTTTACTTGGACAGTGCAAGACATGATGCTAAGGATGGTTAGTAGGGGGGATCCAAAATGAAGCAAAGAAAAAGTTTTAGAGGGTGGTTATAGCCGCTACAACACTGAGCTATGCAATTGTGCAGTCACTTAGTATCTTCCTCAGCCTACAACCTAGTTTTGACTCAGTCAGTGGATCGACTTGCATCATCATAGACTAGGGTTTTATCGAACCAACGTCATATTTTCAAGAGTGAATTGCAGATGCAGGTACTATATCAGTCCATGAAAGGATGATGAAGAAGAAGATGGATAAGGGAAACTTTCTGAAAGACATCTTTATAGCGAGTTATGCAAGTTGATCAATCAAATCGAAGAAAAGGGACACTAGTTTGTGATCACAAGTCAAGACTTGATATCCTTGAAGGCTCCTCACCTCTAAGCCACATGGAGGTCGATAGAAGAGCATACTGAAGAAGACGCAGACTAAGGAGCAACAAGAATGGCTTGACATTTCCATGTCATCATGCAGCCCATGTTAGCAATGTCATGTTGTGTCATGTCTTGTCATGATTCATCATACGCCACATCATTATGGTGGATTATGAAATTATCTATTCAAAGTGTATTGTAAAATGGAAATCCAAAGGACACATACAAAATAAGGAGAGTCATGTAAAGTCAAAAAGTCATAGGCATTCAAACAATCATGAAGGTAGCCAATGAGTCAAAAGGAGGTGAAGCATCACCCCAATTGTTAATATACACCCTCATTGTTTGAGCAAAGGAATTTTCACCTTGGCTTCTCCCATAAGGCATTAGAGAGACAAAGTTACTACTTTTTGGGAGCAAGTCATTGCTCCAGTGCTCCACTATTGGAGTTAGTGGTGTTCATTGTATACATGTGTCCTGGAAAATTTACTTAATATATGAATGCTGATGGGAAGCATGTTCTTCATGGATGAATTATAAATGTTTATAAGAATTATCTATGAATTTTTATGATTCATGTTTTTTTCTCACCTTTATTAAATTAGTTAAGCTATTTCGGTTATTTTGGTGCTCATCGTATTGAGCATGTGCTGTACTAGTTGCAATGACCGTCACATCTTTTTGGACTATTCCACTTGATGCTAGATCAATATTTCTACTTGTATTGGTTGCATGACCATTGCATCTTTGTCGACTATTCCAATGGATTTTAGACAAATCTTTCTTGTTTGTGTGTGTCTCTACTAGAGTGGTTATATTACCTCTCTCTTAGGGGCTCACCTATTTTTACCTCCACAGTAGAAGAACATTGACACACTTACATTCAAACACTCAACTGACACACTCACTTGCTTCTTGAATGCACATATGAAATCCTCTGCTGTTGACAACTAAAGCGAAGTAAATCTATAAGAATATATCACAACTAAGACAATACTATGGATATGTATCCTATTCCAAGCGGTGTGATGTCTAATTGGGACTTCACATTTGTGAGACCCCTTTGGTAAAAGGATTTCCAACACCGTCAATAATTTCATAATAAAATAAATCCATTTTACTCTATAAAAGGATGAAGAGAGAGTTTGTGGACATTGAAAGAAAGCCTCAAGTTTAAACTTGTTGTATTTGTCTTATGAGTTTTACTTATATTCG
Source organism: Pinus tabuliformis (assembly GCA_031772625.1). NCBI lineage: Eukaryota > Viridiplantae > Streptophyta > Pinopsida > Pinales > Pinaceae > Pinus > Pinus tabuliformis. The sequence continues at coordinate 342,567,394 of CM062814.1, forward strand.
TGAGTGTCTTTTCTTTTTTTTTTCTCCTGCTTTCTTGGGTTGCATGTAATTTCTAATAAAAAATCCTCCATATTTAATGTAACATGTTTGTGATTAAGTGAAACATTTTTATTTTGTTTTGGAATCCACCACATTTTTTTAATTCTAAAAATTGAGTCTTAGGCCTGCAGTAACACTAAAAGACTCTAATGGTAATGGAACATTGGGAGCTAATTAAATATAGGTTAAACTAATGAAAAATCCAAACCAGTAAGTAGAAAAGTTTTTTCATTAATATATGAGAGATTTCCCTTGGGTTTCCTGGTTGAAATTGAGAGGTAAAGTCTCAGAATATAAGTTGCAAATAAGATGGTAGGACATCCCTATAAAACCAATCCTTAAAAAGATACAATGCTTAGCTTAGTTGAGGAGAAAAGACTTTCCTCTTTGTGCTTTGACAAGACATGTAATTGAAGATTCACTCAACGATTAAGAGATGACAGATCTTGCTTATGTCAATGTTTAATACTCCTCTACATGGAAATATTTAGACCCAACTCAAGTCGAACACCAAGCCCATTAAGAAAAGGTCCTTCAAAAAAAATGTCAAAGCTATTTTCTGTTCTAGATAAAGTGCTAGTTCTTGATATTTATCTTTATGGTGAAATAATGGTGGGTCAGTTAGATTGATACAGGCCCACACATTTTAAGAAAGGAATTTTGGATTGATTTCTCAACCACCACCATACCTTCATTTTCCTCACTCTCTTTATTGTCTACTGATTCCTCTTCCATGGTGACTAATGTTTAAATGGGACTAATAAACAATAAGTCATAGCAATGATTGTGTGGAGCGATAAGCATCTAATCTTTTAAAAATTGGGATTGAGGAAAAGGAACATGGAAATGGTTCACTTGGTTATGATAGTTTATTAGTCCCTTCCTTTGTAGGGACTATAGCACTCAGTTCACTGTTAAAGTGTGTTGAATCTGCATTGTTTTGTAGTGTTTTTACAATTTTATCTAAATTCTCAAGAAAATGTTGAACATTTCTATTCTCCCATAAATTCAAAAAGAATTTTCTAATTTCTGAAAATCTTATTTCTAATTTTTGATTGGTTGAGCGAGCCTTGATGCAACATAATTCCCTTGGTAGAAGGATATTTATTTTCAGTATTTTTCAATGACTCAAAATAATTTTAAAATAAAAAAGGATAATTTTGTGAGTGGTTCTTCCATCGGTGGTTTCTTTGACACTTTTATGCCTGACACTACTATTACTATATTCAATTATGCTATAAATGATAGGGTTCTAGGTCACTTACATAAAAGGGGGTGGGGAGGTCTAGGGGTGGGGGTTGGTGAATAGATGTGAAGAGGAAGGAGAAAGGGTATGTAGGGACTCTGAGGGAAAGGCTATGCGAAGAAATTATGTGTGGGGGAGTTTGTTAAGGAGTACAAATTATATAGAGTCAATATTTATTTCTCCACACTTTGCTTAAGGCCAATGTAATATGTAGAGTCTAGACATGGAGAAAAAAGGATAATTTTGTGAGTAGTCATTTTGTTGGTGACTGCTCTAACACTGTTATGCCTCACACTACCACTACTTTGGCCAAGGATTCCAGAGCTGATGAGGTTCTAGGTCCCTTACATAAGCAAGGGGGTGGTTGGGTTGAAAAAATATGTAAAAGAAGATTTTAAATATTAATTTAATATGAAACTGCTACTATTTTTGTTTGTGGAGAAAGGTTGTGTGGGAAGTTTGGGAGAAGGGTGTTTGGAGAATTTTTTTGTGGGGGGTTTTGTTAAAGACAAAGGACTATATCAAGTCAATATTTTTCCCTCCACACTTGGAATAATGTATATTTTCAAAATTTAATAAATTTTTGTGTTCATCAAATGGACACCAATCCATCTTAGTATTTAATAATCTTGTTCAAAACAACTAATAGTTAGATTCATTTATAAATTCTTTAAAAATTATTGAGTGTTTGAGGTTTCCCTTTTCTTTAACAAGGAATAAGAACTTTTCCTCTGCTGCATACTTCTACCGTACACCTACCTCTTTAATTGTGCAGAGTGTTGAAGTGAAATACAAGGTGTGGAAGAATATTTCATTGTGCTCCTTTTGTATCTACACATAACCTCACCTCCGCACTCAGAGTGACCGAACATAATTTTGAGAAATAGACATCAAACCACTTGCAAAGCAATTTTGCTTGAGTTGGTTTGCATCCCAGTATCAAATAACATGTTTCCACATTGACATAGCAGTGCGGATAGTTGATTGCTCACCCTTATTTTAGAGGCTACCAATCAAGAAATTACTGTTTATGATTTCACATATTTTAAGTGTTTTTAAATCTTGGAACATTCATTTTTATATTTATAGTCTTTATTTATTCAAGTTTGTTGGATACACTATCATGAACTAATCTACTTCCTGGAAGCAATTTCATTTTTTTCGTTGTAGGTGCCTTTTTTATATTACGATTCATGAGAGTCGAATTCCAATCCATATTATGGCAAACATATTTAATTTTATGACATAAGTATCAATATTTTGACAAGTGATTTATGGAAATGTAAGATTCCAAATGTAAAATTTTTTAATAGATCTGGCACACTAGAATGTTTTACTTAAAATGCTTGCAATTAAAAATATCAAACAAAAAATGGATCTAAAAATGAAACCTATTATTCATATTAATAACTAAAAACAAGATACATGCTCATACAAGTAATATTGAATTCCCTACGAATGACATGTATGAATGGTCATCAATAATTAATCTAAGACACTGAAGCCCACTTGTAAATCCTAGATGGATCCACTACATAAATGTCAATGTAGAGTTTCATCCTGAGATCGAGATATAATTGGCCACAAAAAGTTCACAGAAAGCACACAATAAGGTAGACAAAATCAAGACGATCCCAATGCCTAGATCCTATCCCTTTTTACAATATTGACAACCCTTCTAGAAACCTTATTTTATTGTTTTCCATCGAAAAAGGAAGGAAAATACCATGGGAAAATATCAAGTTAAATACCATGGTAGATTTCATCCATTTTGACCATATCGAGAAAAAGGAATATTACAAATCCTCCTGCCCAAATATTGATTGACCTCAAGAAATCCAATTTTTTCCATAGTAGAAGAATCTCTACATTGATACCAGGATCACATACAAACTAGTGTGTTATCGCATGCCTCCATGCTAAATGATCTTGAATGGATCCTTCAATACCTAGATCCCAAACAATCGTCTGACCAATCCTGCCCTAAATAGATCCACCTAGATCGAAATTTCACCTAAGTCATGGGACCTGTGGGTTATCATATGATCTTGCCTCTCCATCACTGTTTATGTCTAAGAGACAAGATGAAATATGCCCTTATCTAAGAGTATCCTCATTGGAATCATCCCATCAATAGAGTTCCAACTCATAATATCTCACCAATATATGTCATGGGAAGGATCTAATGTATGAATTCTTGCACATGGAATAAGTCTATAATGTTGGTACTGCCTGATGCTCAACTCATGCTACTCCACTTGGTCACCCAACATGATCCATTTGGAGAAATATGCCCTGCTTTCCTTAATGTATAAAGATCTATTGGTAGTGCCACAATACCTATCTATGTACTCCTGTAGAGGGATTCTTTGTAACTCCCAATTGTACTCCTCTTGCTTCCTTGTGAGGGAATTGAGCCATTCCTAAATACTAGAGAACTTGAATGCTAACTCACTACATACTCTTATGAGCTCCTAAATTTTCTTGTTCTCCAGTAAGAGTGCATCAAATTTTCCGAATGATCTACTTCAACATCATCAAGTCCGTCTTGAAATGATTAACATTTGCTTGGTAGCCCCCTCCTGGAAATTCTGGTGCCCTGTTGAATGTCTTTGCATCTGTCTGCACTAGATTCCCAAGGATCACAACTAAAACTTGAGACTTTGACCAACTCTCAGGAAATGGATCATCATGCATACTATGCTTTTCATGTTTTCTCTCATGATCATGCTCATCATGTCGGTTTATTACTACTGGTTCCTCACTTAAGTATCCTTCAATGTTTTCTCACTAGCCTTCTCCACCTATGGGGACAATTTTTTGTGCATCCTCTTTGGTTCTGAAACATGGATGTCCTCCTGGAGATCTATGGACTTATTTATAAAACCGTCAACCACATTGTTAGGAAGAATTTCCTCCTTCCTTTCCCAATGTGCTTCTAAGTTCTTGTTAATATGGCCGATTATCATCAACTTGTACTACACTTCTCTCTAAATAACATTGTGTTGTTTGTTACCATCTGTACTTGATTTCTCGGATCCTTCATCGATGCTCTCCTAAAAATTAATGAACCCAACTGTAGGTGACTCCCCATTATATGGAGGAGTTTCTAATAGTTCTGCCCTATTTGCATCCTTCCTATCACACATGCATGAATGGTTAGGTACCCAAAGTCCCTTGCAGATAAATAATAGTCTTCTCCTTCTTAGTTCATTCTTGCTACAAGATTTGTTTTTGATTCCTCCATCAATCCTCTTCATTCTTTCTTAGTCAACACCCTTATAAGCACTTTTATATTTTGCACAACCAATTTTTCAACTAGATCATAAGCAGTTGGTGTCACAATTAGTTCCTTTCTCTAAATGGTCAACAATTTGGATATTAGTATCTTGCAGATGTCAGCGTATCCTAAGAACATTGACAATATGTTGCATTCCTTTTTGACATGGTCAGGATGAGTTGATGTAATGCTAGTGAGAAAGGTCTGAAGAAAATGAATGATTAAGCCATCACATTCCAAATTCAACATAAATGTGCCAAAGTTGAACTCTACCATTAGTTCTAAACTTTTGCTCCACTTCTGAAACATAGGATGCATCATTTTGTTCAACCTTTTTTAAACTATAAACTGCAATATCTCCCCCATGAGATCAATATTGTAAGGTGGTAGAGGTGATGTTAAAGCTATGATCCTACTTAGACAAGAAGTTAATTTGAGCTTGAAGTCTTCACAAGGATGTTCCCATAGTTTGGCTTGTAGCAATGCAAGTATGGATGGCTTGAGAGCCCAACTCAGTTTCTTCCATTCTGGTTACCCCACCCTAGACAAACACGTGTCTAATTCCTCCAACTTACAAAGGTCTATGGCTGACTTCATTCATTGTAGGTCAGTTCTAAGTTTGAAGAGCTCAACCTCTCTTCCCTGTCCTTCCTTCAATTCCCATGGGCACTTTTGTTGTAGAATGACATAACCTCTTTTTGAGAAAGGACAACTATTATGGTCATTCTTCTGATCTATAATTTGTTTCCATTTTTGACCCACAAAAGTATTTTAGCCTAGAGAATCAAATGATGTATTACTATCTTGATTGTTGTAACATTTCCAAAAGTAAACATCATGGATTGGAATCAATGTATCTCAATAGTTAGGCTTCCTTCTCTCTCATCAACTTTCTTCAATAAAATTTATTTACACCCCTCTGAGATATTAACCTAAACTAGGCTTCAAAGGTAATAGTTGAAGTTTCACTATCAATAGAAGTGATTTTCCATTTCTTCTTTCTTGTCTTTTCTCTCTTTGTTTTTTTAACGAGGTAGAAATAAACAACTAAAATGGGAGAAATTATTTTATTTAATTGAAATATGATTTGCAATAATTCTAGAGTACATGTGAATAAACCAAAGCACACATCTTCCACTATACCAATATATATAACTATCATCCTTACCAAATAGAATTGCTCATTTAGAATCATAATCACATCCACCATAAACCATACTTGACTCCTTCAAGTGTTTATGCTAAAAATTTCCACTAAATTCACATGAAAAATGAATAAAGGGTTCTATACAACCTTCTCCTTAGTTAACTTAAAAGTGGCCTCAACAACAGGCTTCGAATTGTTCCATGTCGAGGGCACTTAACACTTCCATGAGACTGATGTGCTTATATCCCTTCGTCAATGAATGGCTAAACTAAAGAGTTTGTGAGAGTATTGTTTCTTGGAAAACCATCAAGCCTGTTTTTTGTGCAATGTTCCACATCTCTCAGTGATTATGGAAAATTTTACACAGTGGAGATTCCTTGAGGAGGAACCCACGAAAGCAAGTAAAGCAGATTACAAAAAAGTAAACACAGTGGAGATTCCTGATGATGAATCCACAAAATCAAGTAAACCATGCACCATACTACAAAGAGGAGATTCTTCATGGGTGAACCCCTTGAAAGCCAAGAAAGATGAAATGAGAGTCTACCAATCCCATCCTTTCGAACTTCTATCAGAATCATATTCATAGTCATAATCAGTGGGTACTTCATGATGAGGATTAATATTTATTCCAAGTATTATTTGAGTGAGCCAAGGTGGCTCATGTCCAAATCAAGCTAAAAAGAATCAATATACCATAAAAGGATCACAATTGGCTGGTAGAATACCAGTTTCTCCAAAATCATCGATGCCGATGTTAAAGTGGTGGCATGTCGGAGAGCTGTCATGGGTGATTAATACTATGGTACCTTGATAAGTAAGATCATATCCAAATATATCATATCTCAGACTACCTTCTTCCTTATATTTATGAAGAAAAGATAAAGTCCAATGTCAGCCTACTTTAGCAAGACCATCTTTCCTTCGAACAAATGAATACATCAATAGATCCATCCATTGGCTCCAATGTCTAAAAGGGGAAACAACATCTTGACAATACATTACAATAACAATTCTCCCCCAAGCTCTGACATATTGAAAAATTCCATAATAATCCATCCAAGTTATACTTGGATCAAAGATATAAAGCAATTTGGGAGATTTTCCCTGGCTTGACCAAAATGGATGTGATTATTATTAATGCGGCTCCAGTTGGTGTTATAACTATGTCTCCCATTCTCAGAATTGAACCATTTTTCTAAAATCATTTTCTAGATCTGTGATGACAGTGATAAAATATTTTGAGAAAAACATTCCAAACAGAACTAATAATAGCATGATGGACATAAATTGATTTGAGATTGGGTTTTAGAAGAACTTTCTCCTCTCTCAAAAATTTTGTTGGATATAACCTTTAGATCTCCTGTTCCTTCTATGGTCACCATATCAGTAAGATAGTTTTCTTTCTCTACTTTATAGATAATATGAAAATCAAATCCTTCAAGCGATAGTCCCCATCATAGGACTCGAGAATTCCCTTGTTCTAACAACTTTTTAGTTTGTAGCACACCTTTCATATGTTTGAGACCTATTTTGACATTAAAAGGCACACTTTTTAGGAAGAGGTGAAATATTTTAATCCCATTCTTGATAGCTAGTATTTATTTATGGGAGGATGGATATTTTAACTCAGTCACCAAAAATGTTCTTGAAGCATAAACACAAATCTCATCTCTCTTATGATGTTTTTGTAGAAGAATAGCATCCCAACAAGAGTTAGAATCACCCATTTCTAGAATGAAAGGTAAATCCTATTCTGGAAGGGATAAAGATGGAAAATTATTGATTTTATCTTTGATGCGCTGGATTGTTCAGTCATATTTGGTAGCCATACTGAATGCTTTTTCAATATTTGATGAATAATTCTAGTATCCTTAGCTTGTTCTGGATAGAATTTTCAGATATAGTTCAAACATCCTAAGAATTTTTGGATAGATTTGATATCTGGAAGCTGGTATGGAAATCTCAACAGAGATTACAGAACATGAGGTTGCAGTTGTATCCTCTCTTGGGAAATATATAATCCAAGATATTAGATCTTGGTTTGAGAAATATTAAACTTATCATTGGTGGGAGATTGAACTAAGCCGTGCTTGAAAACAACATGATAAAATGATTCCAGATGATTTTTATGATGTTGTATGTCTTTGCTAAAAACTAACAAATCATCAATATATGCAATAACAAAATCAAAATCATGGAAAATATTGTCCATGCGTTTCTGAAATTCAGAAAGCGCATTCTCCACGCCAAAAGGCATAACCGTCCATTGGTATTGTCCTTCTGGGAAAACAAAGGTAGTCTTATATATATCTTGAGGATTTATGCCTATCTGCAAGAAACCATTTTTCAGATCAAATTTGTTAATACATTACCGCCTGAGATGGTTGCAAGGAGTATGTCTTTGTTGGGTAGATGATACCTGATGGGTTCTAGTGCTTCATTTAATGCCTTCTAATTTATCACCAACCTCTTTTTTCCTCTCTTCCATTCTGAGTGCTTGTGGACATAGAAGGCTGGTCATGCCCATGAACTTTTGTAAGGTTCAATCAATCCCTTGTTGAGGTGTTTTTTGGTTTCTTGTTGGAAATTTTTTTCTTTGTAGGGTTCATGTGGTTGGATGAGGCCTTTTGTGGTTTGTGATCAGACCCTGTTGTGAAAGGAAATGAGGCAAAGTACTTTTCTCAGAATCAAAATGCATCAGGATGCTCTTCTGTGAACTCTTTCCAAAGAGTACATGAAATATCATTGAGAAATTCTTGCCCATTTAGCGCAATATGTTTGATAATCTTTTTTATTTTTGATAGGTCTTCAATAGCTTCTGTGACTATGTCCACATTATCAGGAGGAATCCTGATATAGTATGTATTTGTGAGAGCGACATATAATTTCTCATTTTATAAACTTAATGTGATCTGGTCTTTATCAACAATCATGGGCACGTGTCTCTTTACAAAATCTTGACCAAGAACAATATCAAATCCAATTTCGTAATTATAGAGAGTAACATATAGAATTATTGAAGAAATATATATAGGAAAATTAGGAGCTACATCAAAAATCTTCATGAGTTGTTTGTTAACAACTTCGAAATGTACTTTTGTTGGTTGCCAATAATAAGCTCAGATAACTTTCTATTTTTAGCAACTACTCATGGCTCATGTATCAATTTGGCCTTCTAACTGGTAGCTCTTGAATCCTAGTATTTTGATGGAAACTGGAATGACCATCCTGTCTGCAATGCCACTAATTTGTTTCACTAGTTCTTCTTTTGTATTCAGCCCAGTTGTTGTGTGTGCTTTGTCAAAGATAGATGATACAAATTTGGAATTGAGTTCGTCTAGTTTCTAAACTTTAATTTGAATTTGTGCTACTATGTTGACCAATTGTTGTTTGTCTCTTCGCAGACTTTCTTCAAATATTATAATGTCTGTGAGAACAACATCATGGCTTGATTCTATGTTGGTGTCTGGTGCATATTCTGTTGTAAACCATTCTATAGGATCAATGTCTTCATGAAGCTTGGATTCCATAGTCAGTGCATTAATTTTCTTTTGGGTCCATCTCCTTGGTATAATGTTGGGTCCCTATAATACTAGTGATTACCACATTACTATTGTAGTTACACCCCTTATTTATATTGTTGTGCCCATATTACCCCCATGTTGTTATTTCTGTGCCCCATAGAATCCCTCTATTGTTATTTTTGTGGCTTTATATTATTATTGTTAGGTCGGCTGGATTATATTGTGACTCCTTAGACTCCTATATATAGAAAGGAGGTTTTGTCATTTGTATCATCCAAGAATTGTTCATTTATGTAATGTAAAGGAGGTTTCCCCCTTGAAGAGGCTGAATTCTAAGGCGTTGATGTATCTTTTCTATCTTTTCTTGAGCTGGTTTCATAACATTTGGTATCAGAGCTTTGGATTCTAGGGTTTCGCTGCTCCAAACAAGTCATCGTGGAATTTTCGCTATAACTTTTTTCCTGTAACGTTTCAGAAGTCGCAAAAAAAAACCCATTTGAGAAGAAATTGCGCTGAACCTTGGGTCCAAATTTCAGAGCTTTTTGCGTGATATTTGTGGAGATATGATCTGAGGAAATTGGTCTTTTTGCAGACTCCTGAATTACATTCAAAACAGGTGACCTGGGGAAAATCGTCATAACTTTCTCTCTGGGGATCGGATTGAAATTTCGTAAGAAGTTACAGAAAGAGGACAGACTGTAGTTTCTTGTATACGAGTTTCATATCCAAAGGGTGAAACAGTGACTCGTGACACGTCGTACAAGTTCGCTCTACTGAAATAGTCTAAAAGCAAGTCATTGTGGGAGATTTCACATAACTCTTCCTTGGAGAATCCAATTTGGGTCAGACTTGTGGCATTGGAAAGAGGACGTAGAAGGCTACTATAGGTTGCAACTTCAGAATTGGATGATCTGAAATTACAGAGATACATCAGATTCAATATCAGGCTTCTATAAAGTGAAAAAAGGTGTGTAGTTTTTTAAATTTTTGTGTAAGCTTGGTTTAACGGAACTCAAAGGGCATAGTAAAGCATTATTATCGGTAACTGATGCCCCGAGGAAAGAAAATGCAAACACCTAGTAAGGAACCTGAAAGCTCTAGCATGACTCATGAAGAAGAGGAAGAAATGCTACATGATATATCAAAATTACAAGAACAAGTGCAACTAATGTCACGCTCACAAAAGCTAACAGAAGCTAAGATAAATGGCGTGGAATCTAAGATAAATGGCGTGGAATCTAAGATAAAGGGCATGGAAGCTAAGATGGATGATTTGAAGATGGATTTGAAGACAAACATGGTGGATTTGAAGACAGATTTAAAGACAAACATGGTAGATTTGAAGACAGATTTGACAACTTTTCTACAAGAAATACTTACTAATGGTGAAAAGGGTGTAAAGGAAACTCATGATGTGAAAAAAAGTAATGTTAATCATGATTCCATAGACTCTAATGTTGGATCTAAGACCCACCATATTCCAAAAATCGATATGAGGAAGTTTGATGGCAAGGATCCCGCCACATGGATATTACAGATGGAGCAGTTCTTCGATCTCAATAATGTGCAAAACACACAAAAGGTACGTATGGCAACTGTATATTTGGAACCAAATCAATTTGTATGGTATCAATGGCTTTGCTCTCGTAAAAAATTTATCACTTGGGCAATTTTTACGGAAGAATTGATAGCACATTATGAAGATACAAAAAGCAACACTTTTTTTAGCCAATTGATAAGTCTCAAACAAAAGGGTTCAGTAATGGAGCACATTGAGGAGTTCCAAAAATTGAACATAAGGGTAAAAGATATTCCGGAGGATCATAGGATTGATGTGTTCATAGGGTCTTTAAAGGAAAATATCCAACATGATGTTCGCCTTTGGGAACCTGATTCATTAGAGAAGGCATTCAGGTTAGCAAGAAAAATGGAAAGCAAAATTATGGCAACTAGGAAGCATACCACTCACAACTATAAAGACGGAAGTGTTGTTGCCCCCAGTCTTCCACAACCTATAAGGTTGACACCACAACAATTGGAAGAAAAAAGAGAAAAAGGGCTTTGTTACAGTTGTGATAGCAAATACACTAAAGGTCATAAGTGTGCTGAGAAGAAATTATTCTACATAGATTGTGAAGAGGAAGAAGAAAAGGAGCAAGAAAGGTCAAAAGAAGAAGATATACTCCAGGAACAAAGCCTAGATGAAGAAAAAATAAATCCGACCATATCTTGTAATGCATTGGCGGGAATTACCACTCCTCAAACCATCAAGATAGAAGGACAAATCAAGAAGAAAAAGGTAATAGTGTTGATTGATTCAGGAAGCACCCACAATTTTATTCATTGTAGGGTAGCAAAAGAATTGAATTGCTTCCTATATCCAACACCAAAGTGTCAAGTGATGATTGCAAATGGAGGAACAATAAATTGCTCTGGAAGGTGCCATAATATCAAGCTATCCATGGGAGAATATGTATTGACTAGCCCAATGCTTTCCATTCCAATGGGAGGTGCTGATGTTGTACTAGGAGTCCAATGGCTACAATCCTTGGGTACAATAGCTTTTAATTTTCAAGAACTTTTCATCAAATTTTCTACGGAAGGAAAGGAAGTTGAATTAAGGGGTATTGCAGGGAAACCAGGAAAGATAATCAGCTCTAATGGTATGACAAAGCTTCTAAAAAAGGAGCAAAGAGGTGTAATTGCACAATTATGTTCGCTAGATGTTTCCACATCGGAATCATCTATTTCTCCAGATCTCCAAAAAGTCCTGGACAATCATTCCAAGGTATTTGAGACTCCCAAAGGTCTCCCACCTATGCGTGATCATGATCATGCTATTCATCTGATTCCAGGAAGTGTTCCTCCAAACATCAGGCCGTACAGATATCCCTATGTCCAAAAAAGTGAAATTGAACGTATGGTTGCAGAAATGCTAGAGGCTGGTATAATTCAACCAAGTCAAAGTTCTTTCTCTGCTCCAGTAGTATTGGTGCACAAGAAGGATGGATCATGGCGCATGTGTCCAGATTATAGGGAGCTCAACAAGCTCACTATTAAAGATAAGTTCCCCATTCCTGTCATTGATGAATTACTGGATGAATTGCATGGATCAATTTACTTCACCAAGTTGGATCTTCGTTCGGGATATCATCAAATCAGAATGAAGATTGAAGACATTCCGAAAACAGCATTTAGAACTCATGAGGGTCATTATGAATTTTTGGTCATGCCTTTTGGCCTTACTAATGCACCTTCAACATTTCAAGGTTTGATGAATTCAATTTTCAAACCATTCCTTAGAAAATTTGTGTTAGTATTTTTCGATGATATACTAATCTACAGCAAGTCTTGGAAGGATCATGTTGAACATGTTGACAGGGTGCTACAACTATTGGAGGAGAAACAATTATATGCAAAAAGATCCAAATGTTTCTTTGGAGTCCAGGAGGTGGAATATTTGGGTCATATTGTATCTCATGAAGGAGTTAAGGTAGACCCTAGAAAAATTAAAGCCATTAAGGAATGGAAAATCCCCACATCCATAAAGCATCTGCGAGGATTTCTTGGGTTGACAGGGTATTATCGCAAGTTTGTTAAGAATTATGGGAGAATAGCAGCACCTCTAACAACATTATTGAAGAAAGATGCATTTTCATGGACTCCGCAAGCAACAAAGGCCTTTGAACATCTTAAAGAGGCAATGTGCCAAGCACCGGTCTTAGCTACACCGGACTTCACAAAAACCTTTATTGTGGAATGTGATGCTTCAGGAAATGGAATTGGTGCTGTTCTAATGCAAGATGAAAGACCCATTGCTTTTGAAAGTCGTCCAATCAAGGGAAAGTTTTTAAGCAAAGCTATTTATGAGAAGGAAATGTTGGAAATACTCCATGCACTTAAGAAATGGCGACCCTACCTAATGGGAAGACACTTCAAGGTAAAAACGGATCATGATAGCCTTAAATACTTTTTAGAAAAAAGATTATCCTCTAAAGAGAAACAAAAGTGGGTCACAAAGATGTTGGTTATGACTTTGAAATCATCTCCAAGAAAGGGAAGCAAAATGTGGTGGCAGATGCACTCTCAAGAAAGGATGAGGATGTGGAAGCATTGTTGTGCGCCATTTCTATTATCCAACCAGATTGGATAAACGAAGAAAGGGAGGAATGGAAGAATGATGAAGAAGTGTGGGCACTTATTCGAAAGCTACAACAAGATTCCAGTACGTCTGATACATTTAGCTGGAAAAATGATTCATTATGGTACAAAGATTGCTTATACCTCTGTAAGAATTCTCAGCTAAAACAAAATATTCTTATGGAATTGCACACTTCTCCCTTAGGAGGGCACTCAGGATTTTTAAAAACTTACCACAGGGTTAAGAAGGAATTTTTTTGGGATGGCCTTAAATCAGATATTCAAAAGTTTGTGGCGGAATGTTTGGTTTGCCAACAAAATAAAGTTGAAACAATTAAGACACCGGGTCTATTACAACCTTTATCCATTCCAAGCCAACGTTGGGAGGAGGTTTCAATGGATTTTATCACAGGTTTACCCAAGTTTGAGGGAAAGAGTGTCATCATGGTGGTAGTTGACAGACTTACCAAGTATGCACACTTTTGTGCATTATCACAGCCATTTAAAGCCAGTACAGTTTCTACTGCATTTATGGAAACAATTCAAAAGCTACATGGAAACCCAAAGATTATTGTAAGTGACAGAGATCCCATTTTCACTGGAAATTTTTGGACAGAATTATTTTCTTGTCTTGGTACTCAGTTAGCTCATAGCTCATCTTATCATCCTCAATCTGATGGGCAAACTGAGATAGTAAAAAAATGTTTGGAAGGATATCTTCGTTGCTTTGTATCTGATAAACAGACACAATGGGTCAAATGGTTGCCTCTGGCTGAATGGTGGTATAACACTTCCTTCCATACAGCAACAAAAATGACCCCATTTATGGCACTTTATGGGTATCAACCACCATCCATCACATCATATTTAAGAGAAAATTCTAAGGTTCAGGCAGTGGAACATCACATCGAACATCAACAACAAGTCCTCCAACTCTTAAAGGATAACCTCGTGTTGGCACAAAATAGAATGAAGCAACAGGCAGATCAACATCGCAGTGAAAGAAGTTTTGATGTAGGTGATTGGGTATTCCTACTGCTAAAACCATATAAGCAAATGTCCCTAAAGCAAGCTAAGAAGGATAATAAATTATCACCAAAGTATTATGGTCCGTACAAGGTGTTGCAAAAGATTGGTACTATGGCATACAAATTGGAGCTTCCTGCAGCTTCTCGATTGCACCCAGTTTTCCATGTTTCATGTTTAAAGAAGGTTATAGGCGACAAGCTCCCAGTTCAAACAATATTGCCAGAACTTGACGAGGAAGGAAAAATTATATTGGAACCGGAAGCAGTCACAGAAACAAGAACTCGACAGCTACGAAATCGATCAATTTCAGAGTATCTTATCAAGTGGAAGAACTTATCCGCTGAAGATTCCACATGGGAGGATGAGAATTTTATGCAGAAGTATCCAGAACTACTCAAGCGTTGAGGACAACACTTTTTTGAAGGAGAGCGGCATGTTGGGTCCCTATAATACTAGTGATTACCACATTACTATTGTAGTTACACCCCTTATTTATATTGTTGTGCCCATATTACCCCCATGTTGTTATTTCTGTGCCCCATAGAATCCCTCTATTGTTATTTTTGTGGCTTTATATTATTATTGTTAGGTCGGCTGGATTATATTGTGACTCCTTAGACTCCTATATATAGAAAGGAGGTTTTGTCATTTGTATCATCCAAGAATTGTTCATTTATGTAATGTAAAGGAGGTTGCCCCCTCGAAGAGGCTGAATTCTAAGGCGTTGATCTATCTTTTCTATCTTTTCTTGAGCTGGTTTCATAACATATAACTAGGCTTGCATTGAGACAATCCATCTTCCTATGGAGACTGGCTATCTATTGTTGAGTATTATTAATATAAAACATAAGGCAATCAGATAGATATGTATAATCACCTTCACTCGTTGTATCATTTGTTCCTAAAATTTTATGAAACGCATTTTCAATGTCACTATCAGAGTCAGCATTTATAGAAAAGTATTCAAATGAAAAATTTTATTTGGAGACTAATTCCCAGTTAGCTGGATTACGTGAGGAGTTGAACACTTCCATAACCTTGTTCTGGATCCCTCTTTTGATCTTTTCTGGACATTTATTTTCCCTGTGATCTTTTCTCCCATGGATGAAACATTTTGATTCTCTAGCTGGTTTTGATCTCCTTCTGAATACATATCTATTCTTGGGGAATTTTCTTCCTTGTTGCTCTTTTCTTTTAGAATGGTTAGGGAATGTACGTCGTGGGCTGGGGCACTTACGCTTTTGTCTTTGGGATATATGAGAACTCTTACAGGAGGATTTCGTAAAGCATCCAAAGTGGTAAGTTTCTAAGAAAGAGTTGCAAATATTAGGAAAGAAACTTAGCTACTTCTTGACATTCTTTCGGGTCTTATAAGCTGCACACTCATTCATATGAATTTGAAGAATATGTTGTTGTAAAGGAAGCTAAGGATAGAGTATCTATTGAGATACTTTGAGAAGATAGTGCTTCGTGAACAAGCTCTGGATTTTTTTCGGGAATTGATGCTATATAATGACCCATATATGCAAGATTTTTGTGGTTTGGGATTTTATAGTATGAATTTTGCATGGTGCAATAGTATTCCTCTAACAAATTGCGGCTGCACAATATTTGACTCATGAAGATTTATTCATGATGGTCTAAATTTGTTGATAAAGTACCAAGAAACTCATGGGATAATGCTATTAAAATTGCTTCAAGGGGATCTTCATTATCTAAGATTGCAAGTTATTGAGATCTTTCCGATGTTTCCCACCAAAGTCTTGCATTACCTATTAGTGTGCATGTCACATGTATGACTACATCCTTCCATGCGGCATTGAGGTCATATCTTCTCTGAATCTCCCATGCATTAATCCTTTGTAGTAAGATCAGTGTTTTATCTCTATTCAAACAGTTAAAATTAATAAAAAAGGTTGATCCTTGGCTACTGAGAGTAGGAGCAGTTTCTTCTTGAGCTTATGTTGATGACATGAAATCAACCCATTTAGAAAATGGACTGGTTTGGGAATGAGATCCAATATCATACCATAAAGTTCTTGGAGCTTTATGTGAGAAGTGAAATGATTCATTTCTTTTATGTTTAGAAGACTCACTAGTGTCTTCTTGTCCTGCCTTCTTGATTTCATAAGTTTTGAATCTTTCTAACTTGGTCTTAATCAGATCTAGGTTTTCTCTAGCTAATCTGGCTCCATCTGTTATTCTTATAGTATCTACAAATTCATCAGAAATAACTTTCAAAGATAAGCTAGAAGATGGCTTAGAATTTTTGAATTAATAAAACTTCAGGCCTTTAGCTTCGACTTCTTCATAGTTGGGAGGATATCTGGGTCTAGGAAAGGAGTCTTGAAAACTAGACATTGGCTTATGAATAACTCCTAATTGAGTTATGATTCATTTTAATTGCTCGTCTTGGACATTCTGATGAGCATACATAGTATCATATGTCTGATGTATCATTCGGACATGATTTTTTACGTCAAGAATGTCCTTGGCTAAATAATCTATGTTTTGAGTGAAACATGTAGATTGATAATTATTGTAATTGAGAAATTTGACTAGATCTGTAGGTTAAGCTTCTGAATATGATCGATAATGAAAGAACTAAAGATCACTTTGAATAGAACCATTTTTTAATTTTGGGGCAATATTTGTTGGCTCTAAGCTTCTCTCAGGAAGTGTGATTCTATTTCCATGTTTTTCTCTGGGAAGACTGTACATTTTTATGTCAGATGTGGGAATCATGACACAATTAGGACAATCTAAATGCTAACCATGACGTCACTGAGAACTTAATGGAGCATAAATAGTCTGATATTTATTTTTGTTATTTTTTTGTGTTATTTTGGCAATACACACATGACTAAGAAGAAATGGATTTATGCATTTGTACATGACTACCAAAACTAGTAGTAGGTATAGTAGAAACTGACGATCTCGGAGGAATAGGTGCTTTTCCAAGTCTTGCTAACAAACTTCGATTTAATGCATTAGGATTCTAGATCCTGAGACTAGTTCAACCATCTCCTATGGGTACAACTCTCAATTGGTGGGACGTGTTAGCTAATTGGGGTTACTTTTGAGAGAGAGGTTGGTACGAACATGACCATTCTTAAGGAAGAGTTAGCTCACTAAATCCAATCTGGAGTGGAGTTGCATTACCTGTGATGGATATAACTCCCTCTTTGAGTGCTTTTTTATGCAGTCTGAAATTTATTGGGGGCATTCTTGATGTGACAAAATGGATAAAAAGTGTGGTATGATGTTGAGCTATCTGGGTATTAGGAGAAAAGTTAAACCCATGGAATTGAATAAAGTTGTGCAAGAATTCATTAATGTAAGGGTTTGTCAATGAGACTTGATACTGAGGGATTATTGATGACCATGCAAGATGGTTATTTAAAGGACTTTGAAAATCTCATATTGATGCGTCATTAAAATCATTAGCTCTGGAATCAAGGACACAAGTTAAGCATGAAGTATTTAGTCCAGGTCACACCAGAGTATTGATTCCGAACTTTATAAGCCCAATATGAATGTATTTAAATCCATTTTCAAGACACCACTCTACATCTTCCTTATGGATGAAATGAACTTGGTAGACTTGTTGAGATAAGGAAATAGGAATATTCACAGAGGAAAATCTGAAGAGACTAGCAACTCTAAATTTAAACACGAGCATATTATATATTTTATCCACATCAGTATTTGGGATAGTCCAGTTTGGCCGAGAATCAAATTCATGAGTGATAACATGTGTATTATACAATACATCCTTATTTTCCTTATTGAATAACTGAGACAACCAAGACCATTTTTGCTCATGTGCTTCTTTACGTGATTTAGAAAAGAGATAATTTTTCCTAAAATCCATATTATCCAAAGAGAGAATGTAAGAGACAACTGAAAAATCACAAGAATAATTTGCAATTCGTGGTATAACACCTTCATGCCCAAAACATGACCTCAACTGGTCTTGAACAGAGACTTCTCACAATGTATGAACTTCAGCTTTCACCTACAACAGGTAACACTTTCTACATCTAACTTGGTTTGGCTTTGATACCAGTTAACTCTAAAGAGATACTCAGAATTGAAAACACAAAAACCTCCAAAATTGAAAACACATAAACCTTACTTAGAATTTAAAACATAGAAATATCTTTCTATTATGGAAATTCTCTGATCAATTTACAAGTGAGTAATACTGAGCCCTTCCTTCCTTCATATAGGAATTTTGAGGGAAGTATTGTTTATCTAGATTCTTAATTTCAAATCAACCTAAAAAAAATCATCCAGGACTGTCCTTAAAGATATGACTTTCATAAGGTCCTTTTATAGATAAGACTTAAAGTGGACTACGAAAAATTTTACACAGTGGATATTCCTGAGGAGGAACCCACGAAAGCAAGTAAAGAAGATTACGAAAAGTAAACACAGTGGAGATTCTTAAGGAGAAACCCACGAAAGTAAGTAAACCATGCACCATACTATACATAGGAGATTCCTCAGGGGTGAACCCCTTGAAAGCTAAGAAAGATGAAATGAGAGTCTACCAATCCCGTCCTTTTGGACTTCTGTCAGAATCATATTCATAATTAGAAACAATGGGCACTTCATGATGAGGATCAATATTTATTCTAGGTATGATTTGAGTGAGCCAAGGTGGCTCATCTCCAAAGAAAGCTAAAAAGGATGACGATGCCATAAAAGGATCATAATTGGCTTGTAGAATACCAATTCCTCCAAAATAATCGATGCTGATGTTGAAGTGGTGGCTTGTCGGAGAGCTTCCAGGGGTGATCGATAGTGTGGTACCTTGATAAATAAGATCATATCCAAAGATATCATATCCTAGACTACCTTCTTATCTTTATGAAGAAATCATAAAGTACAATCTAGGCCTACTTTACCAAGATTATTTTTCCTTGGAAAAAATGAATACATCAGTAGATCCATCCATTGGCTCCAATGTCTAAAAGGGGAAACAACACCTTCACAATACATTACAATCAAAATTATCCCCCAAGCTCTGGCATATTGCAGAATTCCATACCAATCCATCCAAGTTATACTTCGATCAAATATATAAACATTTTTTGGGTGGTTTTCACTCGCTTGACCAAAAATAGATGTGATTATTATTAATGAGGCTCCATTTTATGTTATAATTGTGTCTCCCATTCTTAGAATTTAACAATTTTTCTAAAATCATTTTCTACATCTCTCATGGAAGTGATAAAATATTTTGAGAAAAATAATACCAACAGAATAGATAATGGCATGATGGACATAAATTGGTTTTAGATTGGGTTTTAGAAGAACTTTCTCCTATCTCAAACTTTTTGATGGATATAACCTTTAGATCTCATGTTCATTCTCTTGTCATCATATCAACAAGATATTTTTCTTTCACTTCTTTGTAGATAATATCAAAATAAAATCCTCTGAGCTAGAGTGCCCATCATAGGACTCAAGAATTCCCTTGCTCTAATAATTTTTTATTTTGCATCCTACCTTTCATATGTTTGAGATCCGTCTTAATAGTAAAATGCACAATTTTTAGGAAAAGGAAAAATATTTTAATTCCATTCTTGACAACTAGTATTTATTTATGGGAGGATGGATATTTTAACCCAGTCACCAAGAATGTTCATGAATACTAAGCACAAATGTCATCTCTCTTATGATGCTTTTGCAGAATAAAAGAAGCCCAACAAGAGTTAGAAGCAACTATTTCTAGAATGAAAGGTAAATCCTATTTTGGAACGGATAAAGATGGAAGATTCTTGATTTTATATTTTATGCACTGGACTACTTCAGTCAACTGTGGTTGCCATACTGAATCCTTTTTCAATATTTGCTTAAGAATTCTGGTATCCTTAGGTTGTTCTGGATAGAATTGTTGGATATAGTTCAAACATCCTAAGAATATTTGGATAGATTTGATATCTGGAAGCTCCTCCAGAAATCTTAACAGAGATTGCAGAACATGAGGTTGAAGTTATATCTTCCCTTGGGAAATATATAATCCAAGATATTCGATATTGGTTTGAGAAATAATAAACTTATCTTGAGTGGGAGATAGAACAAATCTGTTCTTGAAAAAGCATGATAAAATGATTCCAGATGCCTTTTACGCTGTTGTATATATCTGATAAAAACTAACAAATCATCAATATATACAATAACAAAATCAAAATTATGGAAAATATCCTCCATGTGTTTCTGAAATTCAGAAGGTGGATTCTTCAGGCCAAAAGGCATAAGTGTCCATTAGTATTGTCATCCTAGGATAACAAAGGAAATCTTATATCTATCTTGAGGATTTATGCCTATCTGCCAAAAAGCATTTTTCAAATCAAATTTGCTGAACACGTTAGCACCTGAGATATTTGCAAGGAGTATGTCTTTTCTGGGTAAAGGATGCCTGATGGGTTCTAGTGCTTCATTTAATGCCTTCTTATTGACCACCAACCTATTTTTTCCTCTTTTCTGTTATGAGTGCTTATTGACGTAGAAGGCTAGGCATGCCCATGAAATTTTGCAAGGTTTAAACAATCCCCTGTCCATGAGTTATTTGGTTTCTTGTTGGCACAATTTTTTCTCTGTAGGGCTCATGTGGTTGGTTGAGGCTTTTTGTGGTTTGTGATCAAATCCTGTCCTGAAAGGAAGTGAAACAAAGTACTTTTCTTGGAACCAAAATGCATCAGGATGCTCTACTTTGCATTCTTTCCAAAGCGTACATGCTATATCTTTGAGAACCTATTTCCAATGTAGCTCAACATTTTGAATTTTATTTTTATTTTTGATAGGTCTCAAATAGCTTCCGTGATTGTATCCACATTATCAAGAGGAATCTTCATAGAATATGTATTTGTCGCAGCGACAAATACTTTCTCATTTTGGACACTGAATGTGATTTGGTCTTTATCAACAATCATGGGCATGTGTCTCTTTCCAAAATATTGACTAAGAAAAATATCAGATCCAGTTTCGCAATTATATAGAGTAACATATGCAATTGTTGAAGAAATATATATAGGAAAATAAGGCGCTACATAAGAAATCTTGATGAGTTTTTTGTTAAAAACTTTGAAATGTACCTGTGTTGGTTGCTAATAATATACCTTTGTATTTGTAGAAATTATTGATGGCTCCTGTATCAATTTGGGCATCTAATTTGTAGCTTTTGAATCTTGATATTTTGAGGGAAACTAGAGTGACCATCCTGTCTCTAATGCCACTAATTTATTTCACTAGTTCTTCTTATTTATTCAGCCCAGTTGTTGTGTGCTCTTTGTCAAAGATAGACGATAAAAATTTGGAATTGAGTGCATCTAGTTTCTAAAAATTAATTTGAATTTGTTCTGCTATGTTGATCAATTGTTGGTTGTCCCTTCGTAGACTTTCTTCAAGTATTTTGATGTCTGTTAGGACAACATCATGGCCTGATCCTCTGTTGGTCTCTAGTGAATATTCTATTGTAAACAATTCTTTAGGATCAAGGTCTTCATGAAGTTGGGATTCCATAGTCAGTGCATTAATTTTCTCTTGGATCCATTTCCTTGGGATAACTAGGCTTGGATTGAGAGAATCCATCTGCCTCTGGAGACTGGCTATCTGTTGCTAAGTATTATTAAAAGAAAACATAAGGAAATCAGAGGGATATGTACAATCACATTCACTCATAGCATCATCTGTTATTGAAATTTTCTAAAATGCATTTTCAATGTCACTATCAGAGTTAGTATTTACAGAAAAGTATTGAAACTAAAAATTTGATTCAGAGACTAAATCCGAGTCAGCTGGATTATGTGAGGAGTTGAACAGTTCCATAACCTTGTTCTGGATCCCTCTTTTTTTCTTTTCTAAAAATTTATTCCCTAGTGATAGTTTCTCTCGTAGATGAAACATTTGGATTCTCTAGCTAGTTTTGATCTCCTTCTGAATATATATCTATTCTTGGGGAATTTGCCTCCTTGATGCTCTTTTCACTTAGAACGGTTAGGGAATCTACATCGTGGGCTAGAGCACTTACACTTTTGTGTTTGGGATATATGAAAACTCTTACTAGAGGAGTTCTTAAAGCATCCAAAGTGGTAAGTTTCTGAGAAAGAGTTGCAAAGATTAGGACTTAAACTTAGCTATGTCTAGACATTATTTTAGGTCTTATAAGTTGCACACTCATTCCTAAGAATTCGAAAATTATGGTGTTGTAAAGAAGCTAAGCATAGAGTATCTATTGAGATAGTTTGAGAAGGTAGTGCTTGGTGAACAAGCTCTGGAATTTTACCAGGAATTGATGTTATATAATGAGGCAAATATGCAATATTTTGGTGGTCTGGGATTTTATAGTATAAATTTTGCTTGGTGCAATAGTATTCATCTAACAAATCTGGGTTGCACAACATTTTACTCAGGAACATTTGTTCATAATGGTCTAAATCTATTGATAGAGTACCAAGACATGCATGGGATCATGCCATTAACATTTCTTCAAGGGGATCTTCATTATCTAAGACTGCAAGTTGTTCAGATCTTTCCAATGCTTCCCACCAAAGTCTTGCGTTAATTGTTAGTACCCATGTCACCTGTATGACTACATCCTTCCATGTGGCTTTGAGGTCAACTTTTCTCTGACTTGCCCATGCATTAATGATTTGCAATAAGATGAATGTTTGATCTTTGTTCAAATAGTAAAAATTAATAAAGAAAGGTTGATGCTTGGCTATTGAGAGTAGGGGTAGTTTCATCTTGGATTCTGTTGACAACATGAATCGAGCCCATTTAGAAAATGGACTGGCTTGGGAGTGAGATCCAATATCATACCCTGAAGTTATTGGAGCTTTATGTGAGAAGTGAAATGATTCATTTCCTTTATGTTCAAAAGACTCACCAATGTCTTCTTGTCCTTGTTGGGTTGTGTTATATTCTTTCCATGACTAGCCTACGCAGTTAATTGGGGAGATAAGGGGGGGGGGGGGGGGGGGGGGGGGGGGTGGAGCGTCCCCCTCGTTGCACCGATTGTGCAGTGGGGGGGGGGGGATCATAGGGGGTGGCATCCCCCCCTATCTAGGGGGATTGAGGGGGCCAGGTAGCCCTCCTCTATGGGGTCCAAGGCAACACCCCGGGGAAATTTTTTTTGGATCCTGTATTAGGTTGGTTGGACCTACCTATGGTTTTGTGCATCATTTTCGCACATGGTTTTGGATGCGATGGTTTTCGTTCCATGGTTTTGTGTGTGATGGGTTTTGGTCCATGGTATTGGATGCTTTTGGCATGTATAAATATGGATTGTAACATTGAAAGGAACATAATGAAAAATCAAGATGGTAGTCCTAGTTTTGGGATCCAGGGGAAAATCTCTGTGTATATGTGTTTTATGTGTTATTTTCTTGAATTGTTTATTTTCTCTGTTTTAGAATTCATATGTAGGTAATTTCTGTATGGGGTTAAAACCTACATTTGGTATCAGAGCTATCTTGGCTTCAAGGGGACGCCTTTGTTGCTGAGGGGTTTCGCTCGAGCCTGTGGTAGACCCTGTTTAGTGGGACAATTGTGGGATTGATTTTGGTGGTGAAAGAATATGCCCAACAGTGGAAAGATAGAGATCGAGAAATTTAATGTTCAAAGTTTTGAGTTGTGGAAACTCAAGATAGAGGATCGGTTGGTGGATAAAGATCAGTGGATCACAGTAGATCCAGGTACTAAACCAATAGGAGTTTCCGATGAAGAATGGAAGAAGTTGGATCAGAAGGCAAAGATAAAAATATGATTGTGTGTCCCAGATTCACTATTATTGAATGTATCATGGGAAGCTATGGCTAAGGCTTTGTGGGACAAGTTAGGGACTTTGTACCAATCTAAGTCTCTGGTGAATAAACTGTTCATATGGAGAAAGATGTATAACCTCAGGATGAAAGATTGGAACTCGGTGACAGAGCATTTGAATGCATTTAATACTATGGTAAGTCAATTATTATATGTTGATATTAAAATTTTAGATGAAGATAAGTGCATCAGTTTGTTGTGTTCTCTACCAGATTTGTGGGATAGTCTGGTTATTGCAATAGGTAGCAATGCAACTACCTTGCAGTTTTATGAAATAGTCTCATCCTTGCTAACAAAGGAGATGAGACAAAAAAATATGGAGAGCCATAACGGTGAAGCCTTGTTTGTATGAGGATGGTCCTAGAATAGAAACAAAAATAAGTCATTGAGTGGGAGATCTAAATCTAGAGGGATATTTAAATCTCCATGAAAACCTGTAAAGGTGGTGTTCAGGAAATGTGGAAAGGAAGGGCACTACAAAAGGGACTGTAAATCTAAAGCTGCTAACAAAGGAAAGTGATCTTATGATGCTGCTTCTATAGAGGCAAAAACCACCTCATATGAAGATGGGGATGTGTAATTTTCTTCTTCAAGTACACATGTAGATAATGAGGCATGGTTGTTGACTCACATGCATCCTTTCACTTCACTCTCCTTAGAGAGTGGTTTTGGGAGTATGAGAAATATGATAGTGGTGATGTCTTCTTGGGGGATGAAAGGAAGGGTAGAATCATTGGTCACGGAAAAGTAAAGTTGAAGTTGCAACGTCGAAGGGTTAGAACACTTTCGGGTGTTCTGCACATTCCTGCATTGGTCATAAATCTAATTTCTATAAGCAAGTTGGATGATGCAGGTGTAAAAACAACGTTCGAGAAGGATACCTGCAATATGGTTAGGGGAGCACTAGTGTTGGTGAAACAAGTTCAAATTGGAACTCTATACAAGCTTCAAGGTAGCACTATTGTTGATGGGTGCAACCATTTTGTTGTTCCTGAAAGAGGAGCAGAAAATGTAGTGGTCTATGGAGAGAAGACCATGATATGGCATCAAAGGCTTGGACATATTCGAGAGAAGGGACTTCAAATTCTTCATGGTAAAGGTATGGTAGAAGGTATGAGTAATATCTCTTTGGATTTTGATTTCTATGCAAATTTTGTATATGGGAAGTAGAATCGAGTGAGTTTACCCTCTAGTGGTAAGAGGGTAAAACAGAGATTAGAGCTTGTGCATAGTGATGTGTTTGGACCTATGAAGGTTCCATCACTGGGTAAGTCTATGTACTATGTATCATTTATAGATGAATTCTCAAGGAATACATGGATATATTTCCCTAAGAAGAAATATGAAGTATTTGACAGGTTTAAAGAATTTAAGGCTCTAGCGGAAAACCAGACAGAGAAGAAGATAAAGGTGCTGAGGTCAGATAATGGTGGAGAGTTTTGCAGCAAGGAATTTGAAGAATTCTGTAAGAAGTGTGGTATACCACAACAGAAGACTACTCCATACACACCTGAGAAAAATGGAACTGTAGAAGGAATGAACAATATGTTGATGGAAAGTGCAAGAAGCATGCTCAGTGGTACCGAGTTAGGACAAGAATTTTAGGCAGAGGTGGTGGAGACAACATGTTACCTGGTTAATAGATCACCTTCATTAGAGTTCGAGCATAAGACTCCATAAGAGGTATGGACTGGTAAGAAACCCTCTATTTCACATCTAAGGGTATTTGGATGTGATGTATATGTACATGTTCTAAAGTAGAAAATAACCAAGTTGGGTAGTAAATCTGAAAGGATGGTTTAAAGGGTTATAAGCTTTGGAACCTAGTAACAAGGAAGGTTGTGTACAAGCAAGATGTGGTGTTCAGAGAGGTGATATATGTTATTAAACATGAAGTCCAACCAAAGGAACATGAGAAGATAGCTTTTGAGCTTAAGGAAGAAGAATCAGACTCTACAGAAGAATAGGAATCAGAAGATGAAGAGACACAAACTCTAGGTGTGAGAAGATCAGTTTGATAAAGAAGGCAACCAGAAAGGTATAGTCCATCTACTTTCTATTCAAAATTTGGTTTATCTATTACTGATGATGATCCTAGAACTCTGAAGGAAGCAGTAGATTCAGAGGATGGCAAACTTTGAAAAGAGTCCATGGTTGATGAAATGGTATTCGTGCAAAAATATGAGGCTTGGGATCTGGTGGAGTTGCTTGTAAGAAGGAAACCCATTGGTAGCAAATGAGTGTTCAAGAAGAAGACAAATGGAGAAGGAAAGGTGGAGAGATACAAAGCTCAGCTGGTAGCAAAAGGTTATTCCCAAGTGTCAGGAATTGATTTTGGTCATATTTTTTCTCCTTTTGCAAAGGTAGATTCTATTAGATTACTGTTATTTGTTGCGTTTGCTTTTGATTTTGAGGTGGAACAAATGGATGTGAAGACAACATTTCTTCACAGGTATCTGGAAGAGGAGATCTACATGAAGCAACCTGAAGGCTTTGCGGTGAAGGGTAAGAAAGAACTGATATGCAAGTTAAAGAAGTATTTGTATAGGTTAAAAGAGTCACCAAGGATGTGGTATTAGAAATTTGATACATTTATACAGGGACTTGTCTTCACCAGAATGAAAGTAGATCACTGTGTGTATGTAAAATTAATTGGTGACCATGTTATCTAACAGGTCTTGTATGTGGATGATATGTTACTAGTTGGAAATGAGAAAAAAATTATCCAGGATTTGAAGACCCAATTGTCCTCCAAATTCGACATTAAAGATCTTGGTGCTACAAACTTTATTTTGGGCATGGAAATTAAAAGAGATCAGGCAAAGAGGAAGCTTTGGTTAAACTAGAGGAAG
This sequence comes from Pinus tabuliformis, assembly GCA_031772625.1. Classification (NCBI taxonomy): domain Eukaryota; kingdom Viridiplantae; phylum Streptophyta; class Pinopsida; order Pinales; family Pinaceae; genus Pinus; species Pinus tabuliformis. Next base: position 342,594,488 of record CM062814.1, read on the forward strand.
TATGTAGAGATAATACTGCAAAGGTTTAATAGGCAAGATAGTAAACCGGTGAAGGTTCCTTTTCCTGTAGGTGTAAAGTTATTTGCTTAAGAGTGTCCCAAGACACAAAAAGAGGAAGAGGATATGTCCCGTGTTCCATATGCAAGTGCAGTCGATAGCCTGATGTATCTGATGGTCTGTACTAGACTAGGCATTGCACATGCAGTGGGAATATTGATCAGTTTTATGTCAAAACCAAGGAAGGAGCATTGGACAATAGTGAAGCGGGTCTTCAGGTATTTGTGTGGCACTAGTGATTATGGTTTGTGCTACGAACGAAGACCAGGATTGGACAGAGTTTTGGATATTCATGGCTTTGTTTATGCATAATAGGCTAGAGATCTGAATCAGAGAAGATCTACAAGTGGGTATGTGTTTAACCTATTTGGAGGTGTAGTCAATTGGATGAGTAAGAGACAATATGTAGTGGCACTATCAACTATAGGGGCAGAATACATGGTAGCCACTCATGCAAGCAAATAAGCAGTTTGGTTGTAGAGATTGTGTTCAAGTATGGGGTTAGTACAGGGAGCTATAAGGATAGACTGTGACAACCAAAGTGAAATTCTTTTGGAAAAGAACCCTACTTACCATTTAAATACAAAGCACATTGATGTTTAGTATCACTTTGTGAGGGATATGATAGAAGGAAAAAAAGGTGTTGCTAGTGAAGGTAGACACTTTGAAGAATATTGCAGATGCATTGACAAAACTTGTGAGCTCTGAGAAGTTCTCTTGGTGTAGAGAAACAATGGGAATTGCATGGATGGATAAATTTATAAGATCTCCTGTGACCCCCTGTGGAAAGAAAACAACAAGTGGGAGAATGTTGGGTTGTGTTATATTCTTTCCATTACTAACCTATGTAGTTAACTAGGGGGTTAGAGGGGGGGTAGAGCCCCCACTTCGTTGCGCCAATTGCACAGTGGGGCAATAATAGGGGGGAGGAATCCCCCCCTGTCTAGGAGGTTTTATGGGGGTGGGTAGTCCCCCTCTATGGGGTCCGAGGCAGCACCCTAGGAAATTTTTTTTGGACCTTATATTAGGTTGGGCAGACCTACCTATGGTTTTGTGCATGGTTTTGGACGCGATGGTTTTCGGCCAATGGTTTTCGATGCGATGGATTTCGGTCCATGGTATTGGATGCTTCACAAGTATAAATATGTATTGTAACACTGAAAGGAACACAACGAAAAATAAAGTTGGTAGTCCCGGTTTTAGGATCCATGGGAAACTTTTTGTGTATATGTGTTTTATGTGTTATGATCTTGCATTGTTTATTTTCTATGTTTTAGAATTCGTATGGAGGTAATTTCTATATGGGGTTAAAACCTACAGTCCTACCATCTTGATTTCATAAGTTTTGAATCTTTATATCTTGTTCTTAATCAGGTCTAGCTTTTCTCTAACTAATCTGGCTCCATCTGAATTCTTGTAGTATCTACAAATTCATCAGAAATAACTTTCAAAGATAAGGTAGAGGATGGCTTAGAATTTCTGAAGTAAGAAAACTTTGGGCCTTTAGCTTTGACTTCTTCATAGTTGGGAGGAGATCTGGGTCTATATAAAGAGTCTTGAAAGCTAGACACTTCCTTACTAATAACTCCTAATTGAGTTATGATTTCTTTTAGTTGCTCCTCTTGCACATTCTGATGAGCATACATAGTATCATATATCTGATGTATCATTCTGACATGATTTTTTACTTCAAGAACATCTTTGGCTAAATCATCTAAGTTTTGAGCCAAACATACAGTCTGGTAATTATTGTAATTTAGAAATTTGATTGGCTTGATAGGTTTAGCTTCTGAAGATGATCGATAACGCAAGAAATACATATCAGTTTTAACAGAACCATTTTTAAATTTTGGGGCCGTATTTGTTGGCTCTAAGCTTCTCTTAGGAAGTGTGATTCTGTTTCAAGGTTTATCTCTAGGAAGACTATACATTTTTATTTCAGATGTGGGAATCATGACACAATCAAGACAATCTAACTATTGACCATGGTGTGACTGAGAACTAGATGCAATATTAATAGTCTGATATTTCTTTTCTGTATTTTTTGTTTTATTTTGGCAATACACACATGACTGAGAAGAAATGGATTTATGCAATTGTACATGACTACCAAAACTAGTAGTAGGTATAGTAGAAACTAACAATCCTAGGTGCTTTTTCAAGTCTTGGTGACAAACTTCGATTTAATGGATTAGGATTCTGGAACCAGATACTAGTTTGACCATCTCCTGTGGGTACAACTCTCAATTAGTGGGATGCGTTAGTTAATTGGGGATATTTTTGAGAGAGAGGTTGGTACGAACTTGATTACCAAAAATTAAACATAGTGGAGATTCCTAAGGAGGAACCCATGAAAGAAAGTAAACCGTGCACCATACTACATGGAGGAGATTCTTCACAGGTGAACCCCTCAAAAGCCGAGAAAGATGAAATGGGAGTCTACAAATCTTGTCCGTTCAGACTTCTTTCATAATCATATTCATAATCAAAATCAATGGGTACTTCATGATGAGGATCAAGATTTATTCTAGGTATGATTTGAGCGAGCCAAGGTGTCTCAAGTCCAAAGCAAGCTAAAAAGGATGAAGATGCCATAAAAGGATCACAATTGACTGGTAGAACACTAATCTCTCTGAAATAATCCGTGTTGATGTTGAAGTGGTGGCATGTCAGAGAGCTGTCAAGGGTGATCAATACTGTGTTACCTTGATAAATGAGATCATATCCAAAGATGTCCTATCTCAAACTGCATTCCTCCATATCTTTATGAATAAAAGATAAAGTCCAATATGGGCCTACTTTACCAAGATCATCTTTCCTTCGAACAAATGAATACATCAGCAGATCCATCCATTGGCTCCAATGTCTGAAAGGGGAAACAACATCTTCACAATACTTTACAATAAAAATTCTCCCCCAAGCTCCAACATATTGCAAAATTGCATAACAATCCATGCAAGTTGTACTTGGATCAAAGATATAAATAATTTTTGGGTGGTTTTCCCTATCTTGAGAAAAATAGATGTGATTATTGTTAATGAGGCTCTAGTTGATGTTATAACTATGTCTCCCATTCTCAAAATTGATCTATTTTTCGAAAATCATGTTTTGGATCTCTGATCGCAGTGATAAAATATTTTGAGGAAAAAAATCCCAGGAGAACTGATAATGGCATGATCGACATAAATTGATTTGAAATTTAGTTTTACAAGAACTTTCTCCTATCTAAAACATTTTGATGGATATAACCTTTAGATCTCTTATTCCTTCTCTGGTCACCATATTAGCAAGATATTTTTCCTTCCCTGATTTGTAGATAATATCAGAATCAAATCCTTCAAGCAAGAGTGCCCATCGTAGGACTTGGGAGTTCACTTGTTCTAACACTTTTTATTTTGTAGCATACCTTTCATATGTTTGAGATCTGTCTTAACAGTAAAATGCACACTTTTCTCGGAAAAGATGAAATATTTTAATCCCATTATTGAGAGCTAGTATTTCTTTATGGGAGGATGGATATTTTAACTCAGTCACCAAAAATGTTCCTGAATCATAAGCACTAACCTCTTCTCTCTTATGATGCATTTGTAGAATAATAGAAGCCCAACAAGAGTCAGAAGCATCTGTTTATAGAATGAAAGGTAAATCCTGTTCTGGAAGGGATAAAGATGGCAAACTCTTGATTTTATCTTTGATGCACTCGATTGATTTAGTCATTTTTGGTAGCTATATTGAATCCCTTTTCAATCTTTGCTGAATAATTCTAGTATCCTTAGCTTGTTTTGGATATAATTTCTGGATATATTTCAAATATCATAAGAATCTTTGGACAGATTTGATATCTGGAAGCTACTTTGGAAATATTAACAAAGATTGTACAACATGAGGTTACAATTTTATCTTCCCTTGGAAAATATATAATCCAATATATTCGATCTTGGTTTGAGAAATAATAAACTTATCCTAAGTGGGAGATAGAACTAAGTCGTTCTTGAAAACAACATGATAAAATGATTCCATATGCTTTTTATTGTATTGTTTGTCTCTGCTAAAAACTAACAAATCATCAATATAATCAATAACAAAATTAAAATCATGGAAAATATCCTCCATGCATTTCTAAAATTTAGAAGGGGCATTCTTCATGCCAAAAGACATAAGTTTTCATTGGTATTGTCCTCCTGGGACAACAAAGGCAGTCTTATATCTATCTTGAGGATTTATGCCTATTTGCTAGAAACCATTTTTAGATCAAATTTTCTAAACACATTACCACCTGAGATTTTTTCAAGGAGTATGTCTTTGCTGGGTAGACGATACCTGTTGGGTTCTACTGCTTCATTTAATTCCTTGAAATTGATCACCAACCTATTTTTTCCTCTTTTCTGTTTTGAGTGCTTGTTGAAATAGAAGGCTGGGCATGCCCATGAACTTTTGCCAGGTTCAATCAATCCCATGTCCAGGAGTTGTTTGATCATGTTGGAAAAACCTTTGTTCCGAAGGGCTCATATGGTTGGGTGAGGCCTTTTGTGGTTTTTGATCAGACCCTGTCCTGAAAGGAAGTGAAACAAATTACTTTTCTCGGAACCAAAATGCACCAAGATGTTCTGTTGTGCATTCTTTCCAAAGCCTACGTGCAATGTATTTGAGAACTTCTTGCCCATGTAGCTCAACATGTTTGACAATCTTTTTTATTTTTGATAGGTCTTCAATAGCTTCCGTCACTATATCCACATTAGCAGGAGGAATCCTAATAGAGTATGTATTTGTTGCAGGGACAAATACTTTTTCATTTTGGACACTGAATGTGATATCATCTATATCAACAATCATGGGCATGTATCTCTTTACCAAATCTTGACCAAGTAGAATATCAGATCCACTGTCGTAATTCTCCAGCGTAACATATACAATTGTTGAAGAAATATATATAGGAAAGTCAGGAGCTACATAAGAAATCTTCATGAGTTGTTTTTAACAACTTTGAAATGTACCTTTGTTTATTCCCAATAATAAGCTGGGATAGCTTTGTATTTACAACAGATACTCATGGCTCCTATATCAATTTGGGTGTCTAACTCGTAGATTTTGAATCATGGTGTTTTGATGGAAATTGGAATGACCATCCTTTCACCAATAGCACTGATTTGTTTCGCTGGTTCTTCTTTTATATTCATCCTAGTTGTTGTGTGTGCTTTGTCAAAGATAGACAATAAAAATTTGGAATTGAGTTCGTCTAGTTTCTGAACTATAATTTGAGTTTGTTATACTATGCTGATCAATTGTTTTCTGTCTCTTTGTAGACTTTATTCAAGGCTTCTAACATTTGTTAGGAAAACATCGTGGCCTGATTCTCTATTGGGATTTGGGGCAGATTATGTTGTAAACTATTTTATAGGATCAAGGTCTTCATGAAGTTCAGATTCCATAGCCAGTGCATTAATTTTATCTTATATTTGTCTCCTTGGGATAACTAAGCTAGGATTAAGAGAATCCATCTTCCTCTGGAGACTGGCTATCTATTGTTGAGTATTATTAAAAGAAACCATAATGCAATCAAAGAGATATGTAAAATCACCTTCACTCGTAGCATCATATGTTACTTAAATAATCTGAAATTCATTTTCAATGTCACTATTAGAGTCAGTATTTACAGAAAAGTATTCAAACTCAAAATTTGATTCAGAGACTAAATACGAGTCAGCTAGATTACGTGAGGAGTTGAACAGTTCCATAACCTTTTTCTCGATCCCTATTTTGTTCTTTTCTGGATATTTACTTTCCTAGTGATATTTTCTGTGACTCACCCATGCATTAATCCTTCATAGTAAGATTAGTGTTTGATCTCTGTTCAAACAGTGAAAATTAATAAAAAAGGTTGATCCTTGGCTGCTGGGAGTTAGAATAGTTTCTTCTTAATCAATTTTTGATGACATGAAACAAGCTCATTTAGAAAATGGACTCGTTTGGTAATGAGATCCAATATCATACCCTAAAGTTCTTGGAGCTTTATGTGAGAAGCGAAATGATTCATTTATTTTATGTTTAGAAGACTCACCAGTGTCTTCTTGTCTTTCCACCCTGATTTCATAAGTTTTGAATCTTTCTAAATTTGTGTTAATCATATCTAGCTTTTCTCTTGCTAATCTGTCTCCATCTGTTATTCTTGTAGTGTCCACAAATTCATCAGAAATAGCTTTCAAAGATAAGGTAGAACATGGCTTATAAATTTTGAAGTAGGAAAACTTCAGGCCTTCATCTTCGACTTCTTCATAGTTGGGAGGATATCTGTGTCTAAGAAAAGAGTCTTGAAACCTATACATTGCCTTACTGATAACTCCTAATTGAGTTATGATTTCTTTTAATTGCTCCTCTTGCACATTCTGATGAGCATACATAGTATCATATGTCTGAACTATCATTCTGACATGATTTTTGACTTCAAGAATACCTTTGGCTAAATCATCCAAGTTTTGAGCCAAACATACAAACTGAGAATTATTGTAATTGAGAAATTTGACTAGCTTAGTAGGTTCAGTTCTGAAGAATGATCGATAATGAAAGAACTAAAAATCACTTTGAATAGAACCATTTTTGAGTTTTGGGGTAGTATTTGTTGGCTCTAAGCATCTCTTAGGAAGTGTGATTTTGTTTCCAGGTTCTTCTCTGGGAAGACTATACATTTTTATGCCAGATGTGGGAATAATGACACAATCAGAATAATCTAAATGTTGACCATTGTGTGATTGAGAACTGGATGGAGTATCAATAGTCTGATATTTCTTTTTGGTATTTTTTGTGATATTTTGGAAATACAAACATGACTGAGAAGAAATGGATTTATGCACTTGTACATGACTACCAAAACTAGTAGTAGGTATAGTAGAAACTGACAATCTCGGAGGAATAGGTGATTTTTCAAGTCTTGTTGACAAACTTCGATTTAATGGATTAGGATTATGGAACTTGAGACTAGTTGGACCATCTCTTGTGGTTACAACTCTCAATTGGTGGGATGTGTTAGCTAATTGGGGATACTTTTGAGAGAGAGGTTAGTACGAACATGACCATTCTTCAGGAGGATTTATCTCACTAAATCCAATCTGGAGTGGAGTTGCATTACCTGGGCCGACTATAAATCCCTCTTTGAGTGCTCTTTTATGCAGTCTAGAATTTATAAGGGGCATGCTCGATGTGACAAAATGGATACAAACTATGGTATGAAGCTGAGCCAACTGGGTATTAGGAGCAAAGCTAAACCCATGGAATTGAATAAAGTCTTGCATGATTTCATGTAAGGGTCTGTCAATCTGAACTGATAGAGAGGGATTAATGATGACCATACAGGACCATTATTTAAAGGACTTTGAAAACCTCCTATTAATGCATCATTAAAATCATTAGCTCTTGAATCAAGGACACAAGCTAAGCATGAAGTATTTAGTCTAGGTCGTACTAGAGGATTGATTCCGAAGTATCTATATATATATATATATATATATATCTATATATATATATATATATATATATATATATATATATATATATATATATATATATATATATATATATATATTATAAAAAGCTAATACCTTACGTAAATAAACAAAAAAAAACAAAATCTAAAACCAAAAAAAGACCATAAACATACACAATGACTCTCGTGACAAGTGGTTTGTTAGGTTCATCTAGGGTACCAAAGAAAAACCCATTCCTTAATTTTTTTTTTCTTTCACATTTTCCACTTGGCCACCTAGTAGGCCAATGGTTGATTCGTAAAATCAACCCCTTGATAGGAAAGGGCCGCCTTGCCTACTAGGGGGCTGATTCTGAGAATGAGTTCCCAGAAGAATCATCCCTGGCCTGCCAGGGGTTGATTCTAGGAATTAGCTCCCTACCTAGAGGGGGTCGTTGTGCCCTGGGAGAGCACACCCACCGACAGCACAATGACCCTATGGCAAGTAGAGGGTTTATTCTGAGAATCGGACCCCTTCTTGTCAGGTGGTCACTGTGCTCTGGGCGAGTGCACACAACCATGGGTTCAGGCACCTGTGACACAACCGGCGTGTAGGCTGGTATGCCTGCTATGCCATGGGAGTCTATTTTTGGATAGCCATGGTGTGATGGGTTTCTCATGCTTTCGTTGAGTTGGATTGCCAAATGGATTCAAAATTGAGTGAGGTGGTCTTTGAAATAAAGAGCACATGGCATAGTGATCCATGTATCGAATTATGGATTTCAGTAAGGACTTGACCTAATAACCCTTGAACCATACTTTGGGTTGCAATAAAGCCCAATTTTTTATTACCTTGGCGGGCCTAGGAATTCTGGGGAATGACAGGATATATAGTAAATACTAGAGGTGGGTGCCCTCAATCAGGCCTAGGAATCTTTGGCTAATGAATGGAAGGATATACAATAAAGCCTGGAGGGTAAATATTTATTAGGCCTAGGGATCCTCGAACATTGTATACCGAGATGTATGACAAAGCATAGAGACTAGGAGATAGGAAAATTCCTCATGGTGTAGGTAGAGAAATCTAGTGACATCCATGCTTATTTAGGGCCTAGTGATCTTGTGGGGATTGTGGTAAAGGTTGGTTCTATTGATGAGTGTGAGGTGGTTTGGCCTTAGGAAGCCCTAGTTTATTTTTGGTTATGAGTCCCACATTCATGCTTAGAATATGGCACGGGGGTGAGTAACTGAAAAAAATATTTGGTTCAACCAATCTATGATTGGGTGGTTCATGGAAGTCTCATAAATGGTTTTCTTATGCTTTCATTAATACTAGTTCATTTTACTTGGTATTTCATGTGTAAATGTACTGGTTTATATGTGGATTTTATGTATGTTTTATCCTTATTATTTCTATTGCTTATATGTTGGTTATGAGAATGTTTTATGATAGATGATGTATGGATCTCATCATGTTTTGATTAATGAATGAATAAACAATGAATATATGACCTAATAGATGATAATATAGCTAATGTGATAAGGCATCAATGCTTCTTAGCGATTGTTAGATAATTATGAGACCCCTATGCTTAGATATGTTGTTATGACCTGTAGAATGCATATTTGTGACATGTTTGACGAAATGACTGTCATGGCTAGTAGGGGTGAGACCAAGTATTTATCCAAGTATTTGCATTACTATCATTGTTTTGATCTTAGTTTTCATTTCTGGAAGTTTCATGAAGTTCTGGCATTGGTGTGAGTCCTGGCCCTAAAAAGGTGGCACAGAATTTGGGGTCGCATGCTCTGATTCAGCTTAAAATGTCCCTAGTCATTGGCATGCCCTTGTTGTGGGAGCGACTAGAGGATCCTAATCACATGCATGCCCATTTCATGGGAGCTACTAAGGATCTAGGTATGTAAAATCTCAAGTTGTATTAGGGGTTTGTCACCTAGAAGGGTTGGTTGGCTCTTGAGGCATTTTATCAGCTCCACTTCCTTAACTATACATGGGGAGTTGAATCAAATCATAGCACCCTCTCGTCACATGTTAATCCCAATGGATAGGTTAACTTTGGTAAATGTGGGAGGAGGGTGTTAGAAACAATCAAGCTCTGATACCATGTAAAAGATTCACAGTGAACCTAGCTAACATAAAAATCACAGAAATCTTGTAAGAGAAAAAAGACCAGAGAGACAAGATTGAGAGAAAGAATCACTACAAGAAAAAAGGAAATTGGTGAGGGGTGGAAAATGTCACCATAAGCTCATTGATGACGGTCAAAAGAGCATTCGTCACCAAAAATTGAACGTCACCAAAGGTGGTGTTGCCAAAATTATAGGTGTTGCAGTGACATTCAAAGTCCGTCACCAATAATGATTTATAATGATGGATAGTGACCATCAACATTTCATATGAGCAATGGTGATGAACCATAGTCTCTGTCACCAAAAACTAAACGTCACCAAAAGTACAGGTATTGTAGTGGCATTCAAATTCCGTCACCAATAATGATTTATAATGACGGATAGTGACCGTCGCCATTTCATATGAGCAATGGTGATGGACCATAGCCTCTGTTACCAAAAACTGAACATCACCAAAGGTGGCGTCACCAAAAGTATCGGTGTTATGGTGACATTCAAAATCCGTCACGAATATTGATTATAATGACGGATAGTGACCGTCACCATTTCATATGAACAACAACAATTTATTGTGATGGATCTTTCATAGTCGTCACTATTGGTGCATATATATGGTGACGTTCATTGACTGTCACCAAAAGCCGCATTGCCAGAAGTATAGGTGTTTTGGTGACATTCAAGGTCTGTCATGAATAATGACTATAATGATGGACAATGAATGTTACCATTTCATATCAACAACAATGATTTATGGTTACGGACCTTTGAAGGTTGTCACTATTGATGTGTATATATGGTGGCGTTCGTTGACCATCACCATTTCATATTTTGGTGAGGGTCGAAAAATGTCACCAAATCTCATTGGTGATTGTCAAAAGAGCCTCCGTCACCAAAAATTGATCATCGCCATTACATATGGATGTCAGGGCATGATGGAATTGAACCACCAACCTCCTGCTTGTAAAGTAGGTGCTCTTCCATTGAGCTAGCACCCTTTAAAGAATTAGACTTTTAAAAATTAGACCTTAGAACTTCATAAATTGTAAATTCTACAACCTTAAATAAATTAAATTCTCTGTAATATTTTACTAAATAAGCAAAGCAACATCGAAGTTGCAGGTCCCTACCTAAAGGTTATGGAGGTTATGAAAAGTGAGTAGAGGAAAAAATAATTATGTATAAGAGAATCAATATGAGTTGAATACTCAATTAAAAGTGAAACACTTAAGATATTTAAAATCTATAAATGACTTATAACTAGAAAATGCACCAAATATTGCAAAGGAAACGCCATAAGTGGATAGCATATGGAAGAAAAACATTGATGAAGACATATGCAATATGTTATAGGTTGAGTGAAAGAAAAATCTCAATGTTGTCGTTGTTTGGTGTTTAGATATCTGAATGATATCTAAAATTATTGTGTAAATGTAACACAGATCTCCGAAAACCATTAATGACACACACACACACACATATATCCCCTTTACATAAACCAACATGCAATGTGGAATCTCACAAGTCCGCATTGAAAACATGACAACAACCAACAAATAAAATAAATTGGCTTGGATAGAAAGGAATCGATTCACCTTCATTTTGAGTTGCTTATGTTTATTTGAATTTGACTCTTGACATTCTTTATCTGACAAGGAATCAAAATCATCACTAGTATTAAATTCATCCAACACAAACTTTGGATATCGCACTGACATTTGTGTTTTTGTTTCCATGCCTGAAAACCATGGAGTTTCATGTCGATAGTAGAATAAGATGTGTGCTTGCTGCTCAAGAACACATTCCTTATGAACCATTGTTACCTGAAAGAAACCAATGAGACAACACAATATCAGCATACACAAAATCACCTACCGAAATATAATCATAACTTAGCAAAGAAGTCTAAAATATGTTATTAATTAATAAACTTTGTATTTGGAAATATTGTTTCTTTAGATTTAAAACAGACTATGTTGTACAACACTTATGTCTATTTATCCATGCAATTATATCATAGAATATGTCACACAATAGAAATCTACAATACCTAAAGTAAAAAGACAAATTTTCTCAAGAAAATAGATTTAGAAAAGAGATTTGAAAACTATAAGTTTGTCATCAAAGCTTTAATTAATTTAACAACAAACTAGTTGGAGTTTGAAAATCAAAATCATTCATAAGAAATGGATAGGACATTGGCCAAAGTCACTATTCATATAAATAAAGCTAGAGTCACTATTACCATTCTAGATAACTGAAATTTGGGTAGAGGTCTAACAGTTAGAGCTTATTTGCTGAGAAAACTCATCAATAGCATCATTTTTTTTCCATGGTATGTTGTGTCTCTAGATCCAGATCAGATAGCTTGCCATTCTCAAGTTCTACCTTTCAAGTATTTATTTTTGGCTTACCCTTCAAAACATAATTCTACCACTCCATTTTATTTTGTTTTGTCAACAGAATTGGCAGGACCTTCCCATCCTCTATTTTACATCATCAATAACCATCTATCAATGATATAAAGAATAACAGATACATAACAAAGGCCAAAGATGTGCTTGTTGTATACCTATGTTCTAGGACTCATTTGATATTAATGGTGAAAAGAGCTCACCCTGAAAAAAGAACATCCACGTGGAATTTACAAAACTTTTTTAAATCAAGCTCCAATTAAACCAATCAAAATATGAACATCCTTTTAATCAATAAAATCTTTGCCTTAAAATAAAAGTGGAATAGAATTGAATGTTATATCAACCATGTCATGTAGCTAACATCAGGTGAGAAGTACAAGCCATGCATATTGGATTAGGAATTAATTGATTTGATAAAGCTCAAAAACAAATGACTTAAAACTAAGAAATAAAAATAAACGACTTAGAACTAAGACGTGAGGTTTCCCTTTCAACCCTATCATTAAATAACTCTTATTTATGTCACTTACCATTAAATTTTTTCTGATACTAAGTGGAAGTGGTATTGTAACATTAACCTCTGATAGTCTGTGTCCACAACTACTTCTCAAGATCCGCTCCATTACCAACATTTGGGGCTAGATAAGATACATGCAAAAACCATCAACATGAAAATCAAATCTACATCCTTGTAAGAAAATGGGAGGAACAAAATATCCAGAAATTGAAACAGACTGTATGATACCTCATTCTTGCAACATGATTATCTTGTCATGAACAATAAAAAAGTAAATCAAGAGAAATGTAATTTTTTCCACACATCGACAATGAAATCTTTTTCATATTTTATGAACAATTGTTGAAAAAATTTAGCTAAAGCTTGTCAATGTCATGATTATAGTAAAACATAAAGGAACCACTCCAACACATATATAATCCTAAACATAAGTATCTATACATATAAGTATTTATTGAGGACATTGTACTTTGTGAAAATATGGAAGTCAAATCTTTGAATAACTCAATTTATTGTACCACTGCCATACGAAGTCCATTCATTCGAGTATTTATGAAGTTCATTCAGGGATTTCTTCAATGTTCAAAGTTCATAGTTCAAACAATTAACATGTAGCCTAAAATGATCAGATTTGAAAAGGAGATAACCCAAAGATGTAGAGTATATATCTCACATTTATATACCCTAATTTCTAGACATTCAAATGACACTTTTTAGCATACTATTGTTAATTCAACCCAAAATGCTAGAATGTCTTTCAAACATCCAAACAAAGGTCTAGCAGAAAATAGTAAACCACCTCCAATGTCCAAGAACATCATGGAAGAGCATGGTCCAACCATACACCATGCACCCCACATATTTCATTTCTTCTTTATATATATGAAGTTTTCGAGTGAATGCTCCAAGAAACACTAACACCTTAAGACAAAAACCATAAAGAACAAAGAAGATTGAACAAGAGAGAGAGAGAGAGATAAAGTAGCATTTCTCTTACATCTCTAACCCAAGTATGAAAATAATATTCACAAGTGCATAATCGACTATAATAACAACTCACTCCTTCCTATATTTATATAAGAGGTAAAGGTGCTTTACAATAACAAGCAGACCTAGTCCATTACAAGTAGACTTGCAAGACACAAGTAGGTCCACCCATGTGAAGCAACCTACTCTAAGTGACATGTGTGAGGCTCAAAGGTGACAATGATTAACAAGAAAGGCCTCCATGGCATGAGCACTACTCCCCAAGGTCTAATAATCCTCCAAAGTTCCAAAGCTCCAATGCATATCCATGGTCGTGTGTCTCCTTAAGGACAATGCATATCCAGGGTCATGTGTCTCCTTAAGGACTCCCACACCTATATATCCACTCCCTCAACCAAGAGTCCATGTTTCAAGTGTAAACCTCGATGCAAGCAACCAAGCAAGTGCATGTTATCTAGGGCTCAATAACCTCATCTGAAATACCCAACTATACTCTAAGCACATAAACTCCCTTCATGCATCAACAACATAAAGTTACCAAGATCCATACTTATCCAACACATCAAGGAAGAATGTCTTTCAAACATTCAAACAAGGTCTAGCAACAAATAGTAAACCACCTCCAATGTCCAAGTCCATCATGGAAGAGCATGGTTCAACCACACACCATGCACCCCACATATTTAATTTCTTCTTTATATATATGAATTTTCGGGTGAATGCTCCAAGAAACATTAGCACCTTAAGAAAAAAACACATAAATAATAGAGAAGATTGAACAAGAGAGAGAGAGATAATGTATCACTGCTCTTACATCTCTAACCCAAGTATGAAAAGGAATATGCACAAGTGCATGATCGACTATAATAACGACTCACTCCTTCCTCTATTTATATGAGAGGTAAAGAGACTTTACAATAACAAATGGACCTAGTCCACTACAAGCAAACTTGCAAGACACAAGTAGGTCCACCCATGTGAAGAACTCTCCTCTAAGTGACATGTGTGGGGCACAAAGGTGACAATGATTAACAAGTAAGGCCTCCAAAGGTTCAAAGCTCCAATTCATCTCCATGGTCACGTGTCTCCTTAAGGACAATGCATATCCAAGGTCATGTGTCACCTTAAGGACTCCCACACCTACATATCCACTCCCTCAACCCAAGAATCCACATGTCAAGTGTAAACCTCCATGTAAGTAACCAAGCAACCCTGTGCTATCTAGGGATCAATAACCTCCTCTGAAATACCAACTCTACTCCAAGCACATAAACTGCCTTCATGCATCAACAACATGAAGTCACCAAGCTCCATACTTATCCAACACTTCGAGGAAGAGTGTCTTTCAGACATCCAAACAAGATATAGTAGCAAATAGTAAACCACCTCCAATGTCCATGTCCATCATGGAAGAGCATGGTCCAACCATACACCATGCACCCCACATCTCACAAAGTACCCCCAAGGCCTAAACATGGTGTAAACAATTTCAATGTACCCTGAAAAGCTAAAAATTATGTCCCTCTCATCATAAAATCCTTTGTAATTCCATGCATATTCGGTTACAAATTTCACTCATAAGTGTCACTAATCAAAGTTTGCAACTCCTCTTTTCTACAAAAAGTGGGAAGACTAACTATAACATTACCATTAGACATTGGAGTAAAGGCTTTTTATGAAGGCGGTCTAAAAGAGACCATTTGGGGTAAGGGAAATATCCATACTACCTTGGTCCTCAGTTGGCATCCATATCTTGACGAAGTTGTTTTGCAGAGTGTGCTATTGCATGGATTTTGGAAGAGACTATTTGGGGTAGGTAACATCCATATTGTTGTTGATTTGACCTAAGTTGGAATCCATACCTTCTCAGAAGAATTCCTTTGTATCATATTTATCTTCTAGGTTACTCAGCTACAAACTACTTCCTTCTAGCATTTACATTTTTTCTTCGAAATCAGTATCCACTTCTGGTTGAAATCACTAGTATTTTTTTCGTTGCTTGTCTTCATATCTTTGCTATTATTTTGTAATTATTCAAGGTTTTGCTACAGTTAGGGTCTTCTTAACTTCTGATTTTTGGTCTACTTTATTTTTCAGATTTCAGATCTAGTTCTGGAATTTTTGGATTTCAAATTTCAGTTATAATATTAGAATTTTCGGTTGGCTCAAATAATTTGTATTAGAACTCCAATTAATAGAAGATTCATATCAGATTTTTCGTTACAGTTTAGATTATTTACTTATGTTCACCAATCTATTTATCTTTCAAGGAATCCATGTAAGCAAGACAGAGCAAAGCACAACTCAGAGATATATTGTCACCAACATACACATAAACATAGCAACACTCATAGATGCATTCATAAATGCTATATCATACGTTCATATATAGTTTTATCAACAATCTAAGTGTCATGAACATGTGATCATTCTTGCACCTTAAGATTTGTCTCACGCAGTCATTTCCTCCCCCTATTTACAAATTTTACAGTATCCTCAATGTAGATTGTTTTGAAAATGTATTAAATGATTATCTAATTCTAACCTTTACCATTTGGCAAAGCCAATGTTTATTTCTCTTGCCTTGGATTCTCTTGTCTTCTATATTTATGTTGAATTTTCTTTCATCAGTTGCTAGCATAAGTTAATAATTGATGTGATTGCTAATGGATTAATGGAATTAATTATGGGCTAATGAAGTAACTGACCTAAGAAAAGAACATGTTAACTAAAAATTAACATGGAATCAGATCTCAGTTGAGGAAAATACCAAGCTGGAGTAAAAGAGAAAGCAATCACCAAGGGAAGTTCATTGACAAGTTCTCATGATTCCTGCAATGGCATATGGGAAATTTCTTAAGTTTCATGTTTCTGGGCAAGCACACTGAAGTCAAAGATTTGGGATTAAGTTTTTTTTTTCATTTATTTCCTTATGGGTTCATGTTGGCCATTTATTGTCCTTTGCAAGTGACGAATTTTCTTTTGTGAATACTCCAAGTTATATCTGGTTGGTCATGATCTTTAACAATTTTTTATTAGAAGCTAAAATTCTGAGTAGGAAGGAGTATTTATGGGCTACGATTACCAATACTGGGCACTTACACATGTCTAGAGTTATTGTTTTATGTGCTATGGCTCGGCCCTTTTGTTAGGGCGCATGTAAATTGAGCAAGTTCGACCTTATCTAAGGTATATTTTAAGTTGTGGGCAACATGACTACATTTGTGGATCAAACTACCTTTTACTTATGATTTCTTCAATACTTGCAGCTTGAGATTCTTACAAGAATTTCCATACACATCCAAGACTCCAATGGACATTTCAAAAACTTTCATGTTACAGGTTTGAAGTATTTTTATGATTGAAGTTGTTTTACTCCTTCCAAAGAGTATTAGAATTGTTGAACGTTTGAAGTTGTGTGAGAGAATATTGTTCCAGCATGATTCAGCCCCAGCTTTAATAACTTCACTATGTAATTATCACAAAATGTATCTCCTTGCAAAGAAATTTGACTTTAAAAATTCTTGACACTAAACTTTATTACAAACCTAAGACATTTAGTGGAGGAAGCTCAGTGCTGTATCAGGACAAAATTGTAGCAGCATTTGAGGCATGTTTTAATATAGAACTGAAGCATCAGTTACTAGTGCTAAGGCCTAAACAAACATATATAGCAGTACTCAAAGCAACAATTTGAAGACCATTCCATGGGAAAATTTGTGGTATTCCAACAATGATTTGTCACTATACTGAACAACACTTTAAATATTGTAGCATAATTGATGAAGGTCGAAGATTAACAATCTATCCTAAATTGAAGCAATAGGCGTTGGGTAATCCTTTTTCTATGAAGTGTCATCTTAAGGACGAAATTCTTGAACTGATACTCCAGTAGTTGATACATCCACATCAATACTTGAGATTGTATTAGTGTCACATTTTCTCCATGGAGATTTAGTTTCCAAACAAGTGAGGGTTGCAGAGGACAGAGTTGTTGCTGGCTAAAATAGTAATAAAACTTTGTTTGAAGTCAGATTGACCAAGTGCAACAGAGTGTAAAAATTAAGAACATTTGGTTAGCAGTGTATTCTTCTAGTGCCCATTTGAAATTACTCTTTGCGAGCCTGAACTTCTTGTGATGAGCATATTGGACAGTTATGAGAAGTTCAGGCTTGGGATTCAAACAAGCATTTTGTACACATCCAAGACTCCATTGAAAGAATGTATGGATCAACTAGAGGGTGAACTAAAAAAAATAGAGTAACTGAACTATCAATACTCCCTATTTATTCTTAATTACCTTCAGATATTCAAGCCAAAATATTTAAGAAAGTAGAAAATGGTTCTCGCAAGTATATTGTAGCCACGAATATTGTCGACCGATCACTTATTATCGATGGGGTTATCACTCAGATGTCTTCCCTACAATTTATCAAAGAAGGAATAGTCCAAGGTAACCACAAACCTAATCTTTTAGACTCAGGTTCTAGCCAACCTAAGTCTAGAGAGGGCTCTCTCTTTATAATTTAACTTTGTTTTGGGTAGGATTTCAGGCTAGTTTTTAGTGCTCATGATCTTTTGGTTTTGATTGGGTGGTGGAATTAAGAAAACAGATGGGCAGAATAAGTATTCAATCAATTGGGCTATGGAGTCAATCAAGTAGTGGCTTAACTAGATCTGATCAATTACTAAAGGAGGATTTCATAGGGCAGGCTAGCACAACAAAAAGAAAATCTACACGTTCAAATGGACGAGGTAGTCCTAACTAGGGTAAAAGGGTAATGAGGAATCCTTAAACTCAGATCAAGATGAAGAAAAGAAGGATATTAGTAGCAAAGGGCAACTAAAAATCCTTTATTATGGACCTAAGTGGAAAAACTATGGAAGAAATGGAGCAATTAAGAATTCCTAGACCAAGATAGTTTAGTAGAAAACAATGAGAAAGTAAACAATCAAAACAGAGAGCATTAAAGCTAATTCTGAGATATCATTCCTTGTTTACTATTCAGATTTCATAGAGAAAACATGTGAATATTTATAACATGAGGATAAAACAATAATTAAACATGAATAGATAATACTTATTTGGATCCAACTGTGCACAAGAATCCAGTGAAATGTATTTATATCTTTATTTCATGACCCAGCAAAAAGTAGTCCAGTCTTGAATACAATAGCTCCTTAGATCGATATAAAATGTCTACAGAAATGTATTTTAATACACACTAATTACTTTAAAATTTGAAGTATTTATACAAAAAATGTTACAAAATATCTCATAACAATATGAGAATTATTCTAGGAAACCAAAAATATCTTCAACATGAAGATAGAGATAGATGGAGAACTGCCTCCTTGCTGTCCCTTTTATTGTGAATGTGTTGGCTATTGTAATTTTAATTTGTCTCTTTCAATTGATTTATAGCTATGTGCTGGAATCACTTTCTGTATTCAATCTAGTGATACTCTTTACCTACTACACTTTGACTCTGCTTCATCTATTTTACCTGGGTGCCTCATAGATTTACTGTAGTAACTTTATAGTAAATCTATTAATTTCATCCACCATTCACGTTCGGGTAATTTTATCCTCAACATTTTCCTATATATCTCATCAGCCTCCGTGTACTTGGAAAAATTTGGCTTGTGGACGAACAGGTGCTTTATATCATGCTCTATAAAAAAATAGATTTTCCAAACTATCATATAATATCTTTCTAGTGGGAAGAGCTTTTACCCCTGAAGTACTAGCTTGGTTGTTGGCCAACTTATTTAGTCTTTCAATGTAATCATCCTTGGTCATTATCTTGTCATGGATTACCATAGGACTGGGGTGTCCTTTTTCCCTTAATATACCATACTTTATCCTAAATCTATCAATATTAGCTTGGATGCGTTGGCATCTTTTCTCCAGATTGAGCATCAGGTTCCCTTTGGTGAGAATCTTCTTAATTTCTATGATGTTCCCTATTCTATCTTCTATGTCAAATTCATCTAGCTGATACCTTTTTTTACTATTCAAAAGTTTTATCAATTGGTTGGCCTCTTCTGGTTTGTCTCCCAATTCTTCTTTTGTTTTATGAATTGCTTCGGTGGCCACTTTCACCAATTCAGATTGCTCAAAAATTACTTGAATAAATGACCAAACATCATTGACAGAGTCAATGATGTTGGCCCAGAGCATTTCCTTCATATCTCCTAGTGGTTTTTGCAATGTCAAGTCCTTTTCAAGGATTTTGATCCTCTCTCCCATTCTTTGATTCTTCCGAACTTTTTCCTTCTGTTGTATCTGTGCAAGTTTTCAATTAGTCTCCAAACTTGACACCTTTTCTCTAAGATTCTTAAGCTCAGTAGCATCAATGGTCATTTCATCCATGGCTTTTACCAATTCAACTCGCTTTTCTATGGATGTCCCTGTGCTTGAAGATGTACCTGCGACTGTCATATCTGTAGTTAGTGAAACTGTTGGTGCTAAAAGCAGCCAATGTGGAGGGCACTGCTGTAGAGAATATAGGAATGACAGTCTATGGAGTGGTGGCCAAATCACTCTCTTTATACTGAATCAAGTTATCTAGTTCTTTCTCTGTCTCTTTTAGTTCATCATTCAGCTTAAGAACTAAAGTCTATAAGCTCTTCCTCCTTTCGAGTTTCCAATACTTCAGCTATTTGTGGATGGTGTAGAGGAGGAATTTTAAGTTGCTTCCTCAATGCATCTATATCATCATTTTTTTTTTAATTAGATTCTCTACAGCCTTTACATTCTCTGGATCATGTCCCATCTCTATGATTAAGTACTCTAAGGACTTTATCCTGGTACCCTTTGCCTTGGAAGATGCCTTCTCTAACTGGAATTGCGCTAATATATTATTCAACGAATTTTGGAGTAGGTGTGCAGTAATGGCCTTGCGAGTCAATGTAGAATAGACCATTTCCCTGGTCTGTTTGTGTAATTCTATTTGGTCGATAGGATGAATATCCTTTGCCAACACCTCAAAATTTGTCTTCAAATAATCTGATATAGACATGGGCTGTTGTGTCGTAGGCTTCATAAAAGTCATTTTCATTTTACCTTCTTTTACATCAAAGACTGACATTAGCCTTGTTTGATTAGTAAGAGCTAGTTTAAGGTATTGTGCATAACTTTGGGCCTTCAAGCTTTCATTTATAGCCTTTATTTCTTTGTGCTTCTCTCTGAAGTCCTAGTTCTGTCCCATTGGAGCCCTGAAGGAGGATACTTCCACACTTTGTTGTCTCTCTATCATTTGAGCTTGTGAAGTGGAAGGTTCTTGTGTACCTCGAGATGGAGTGGTTTGCCTACTTTCTGCTCTTTCTATACCTATAGTTCTAGCTGTTTCTTCTGTGAACTCCTGTTCCGAAAATGGATTCAACCTTTTCCTTTTAACATGAGTCTATGCAAGAGGTCTACTAGAAGGAGTGGCCTCCTCTCTATTTCTTTTGGGATTATTATCATCATTTAGAGGAGTCAGTACAATAGGAGGATTAATCATGATGTGTTCTAGCTGAGCTAGCTCTTTTGATGTGTCTGGTTGTTCAGATTCCTCTTGCTCTTGAAGTTCTTCTTATTGTAGTTGCTCACTATGTTCCTATGTTTCCCTTTGGGATTGGCATTCTTCTGGCACATGTACAAAGGAATCTTCATCAAGTATCCTTTCTAAATCAATCAACACATTATTGACAACAGTTTATGTGCTATCCCTGTCTACTAGAGTGTTCTCCACCCATTCAAGTTGATTTGCATATTGTTCTATTTGATGAATTCAATGGTGGATGTAGGGAGACAATTTATTTTTCTGTCTTCTATTATAGGTGACATCAAAGGAGTCATATGTCCAGATGAAACTTTGTTTGAGCTTGAGCCCTTGAAGAATTTCCTCTCCAACTCTTCCAGCTTCTCTATTGTTACACACAAAGGGGCCTAGCTGGTCATTTATTCAGAGTTGTGCCTTTTTCCTGGCCTTCACAAAATGTACCTCATCAGAGTTTATTATTTTCTCGTAGTACTCCAGAGCAAATAATCTCATTAGTAGGTATCTTGGAAATTTGTAAGGTGCCAATTCACAGCCATATATTCTGATTTTAGCGTGATTTTGGTACAAGTACCAATCTCCCACTTTGTACTATTTGTACAGTTGTAGGACCCTCTTCATATCTACACTGATTCTTGGAGGAGGGCTTCCTATCAACATGGTTTCTACTGGATGCACAAATAGATCTATAAAATCTATATAGGAGTATGCAGATTCATATTTGTGTATTAAAGGTGTCTAGAATACTACTGACCTAGGATTGCTTCTGGCGTCAAGCTTCTAAATAGTGAAGGGAAATTTGTCAGATTGATAATATAGAAAGAGATGATACAACACTTATGAGTATTTGAGTACTCTCTCATTTTCCAATCTCATGAACTGATCATGCATTTTGTCTGAGATGAATTTTTCATAGTCAAACATGATGGCAAGGGGCTACCCAGTAGTGAAATGGGACATGTAGGCAAGAATAATTTCATCTACATATTCACTAGTAGTATATCCTAGAATATTGGATATCATTGATATGATGTCTTTTCCAAGGTAAGAAAAAAAAAGATGACATGTAAGGAGGGGGATCCTTTGGTATGTGTTTTTATTCTACAATCAAAGTCTGGAGTATTTGAGCAATTTTGGAAAGGGGGAGTTTAGGGAATCTGTCAAACAAGTCTCCAATAGAAAGGGGAGTAAGATTTTTGACCAGGTTGCAATTGCAGCATTTCATTTATGGACTCAGAGGTGATGGAGAAAATTATTGTCTGGTTAGGGGACATCACTACTCTTAAGGTGGAATTGTAGCTTATGGCAATAGTGAAACATTTCAGGGAAGATATGGATGTTGGGGAATTGGTACTTAGGCAACTTTGATTCCCTTGGGACCTATTCTATCTGCATGGTTCAATACTGATCTTTGTACCTACAACATAATTTAAATGGGGATTCTTCAACATAGATGTCTTTAATTTGAAAGTCTTTATTTTCTAACAGGAGATGGTCTAAATCACTATGGGGAGTAGAAATGGGTAGGATATTCAATGCAACTAGTGCATTCATCCTTTGTTCTTGTGGATTCAAGGATGGGGGCAAAGGGTTTTCTGTAAAATTGGGGGCCAATTGGTTTAGTTCGGAATGGTTTGGAGCTGCAGGGCACTTAGTTTACTTAATACTTAATAGCTTACAACAATAGAGCAAAGGTTTGGGAATTAAATAGTGTTTCTCAGTGAATTTGGGTAAATACCTAGTTTCGACTCTGAATAGATTGATGGGTGACTATACACGGTTTGCAGGAAGTGTTCGTTCCTGAAGGGTCATCTTGAAGTTCAGTAGCTTCATTAGGTTGGCAGTTGGACGTGGGTTGATCGTCACACGTACTCTAGTGCTTGCATGGAGGTTTGAGTGGTCTTTTTCACTTTAAAACTAAAAACAATGAGTTGTTTTAGTTTTATTCACAAAGTCAATTATTTTGGCGGGTGTTAGAGTCGGTCTGGTTATCCCTCCGTCAGAGATCAAAAATCTTTTTTGCATTTCATGTTTAGGTGTCTCATCAGTTTCGATCAGTTGCATTTCGTTAGAAGCATGCCATAAATGTGATGGAGAGGTTTGTGTCACTCATTCCCCGCGTGTTGGCACTACTGGCTTAGGTCTATTCATAAAAATCAAGTCTTGAAAGGCCATTTGCAGTACTGTTTCAGTCTCTAGGTCATAATAGTTTTTTTGGTCATTAGGTCTAGGGTTAAGTCAATTGGGTCTTTGACAAAGTTTAATAAAGCCAGCAAGCCAGAGGGAGGTCCTTGTTAGGTTGTTATCTCAGAGATTTTTATCATTATACGGATAGATTATGAATTCTCTTCAAAACTCTCTTTTGAAGATAAGTCGACATTTCATTTTTGTAATAAATTTTAAAAATTTTCAGTTCTTAAATTGTCCAGGCGCAACCCTGGTCTCCTTTGCCAGATCATATCACAACTATCCCTGCAAAAAATTGTCAAAGAAAATCATTATTTCAACCAAATTCAAGGAGGAAACAAAAAGGTCAAAATTCTATTAATCCTGAAAAAGTGTCAATTGCAGAACATAACAAAGTGGGTTATGGAAGAGGAAAAAATCAAATTGGTGTCTATATAAAGGATTTCCGATGAAGTTTCAAGTCATTGTGCATGCCAAAGGTGAAGAAATTCATTGCAAGTCGAGTATGTGCGTTTTGGAGAGGATTGGTCCCCATTTCACCTGCATGGCACATATAACAGTCTGCGCAGTGCACATAACTTGCGCTACACACACAGGACTTCAGGCCAGTGCAAAATATAACTAGCGTAGCGCATATACCTTGCGCGACGCATTGGGTAAGGAGTGTGGCGCTTACAGTTTGGAGCCCGTGAATGGTTTGAAAACTCATCAAATCGCCTCATCTTCAAATAAATTTGTCAGGTAGGCTCGCCTCCATTGCTTTTTCTTTGTTTTTAATGGTGAATGTGATGGGTTCATGGATGATTTCCATTGAGACAAGATTTTGAAAGCCTCCCTTTGCTAATATAAAAAAAGTGTTGTAGGGTTTGAAAACAGTTTTGTTACCAAGGTTGTTTCCTATCCCCATTTCCCTTTGTTCCTCATTCTCAAATCCACTCATCAAACTTCCTCATTACTCCCCTGATTAATCCTACACTACAATCCCTAAAATCCTAATCCCTCACCCCTATAAAAACTCCTTAATCCTATTTAATATCCCAAACCCTGAAACCCTAATCCCATATCTACATTTCCCCTCCTTTCCCTAATTACATTTTATTTCAAAATTCCCTAATTCCCTGATATTTTCCCCTTCCTAATATTCCCTTGTACATTGTTTCCCCTTGGTCACAACATTGTTTAGATCAAAAGAATAGTCCATATTCAGTTGCACACAACAGTTTCACATATCAGCATTCATTTGAGGCAGTTTGTATATCAGCAGTGATGTCATCTGGTCACTCATCTGAATATGAGGCAGAAACCCAAAGTGATTCTCCCTTGGGTGAACAGGAACCCTGGAGGCCTCGTAAAAGTGGCAAACATGTTAGGGAAGAACCAATCAACCTTAGAGAATTGCATGCTTGTCCTCTTGTTATGCAGTGTTTTTAGCATCAGTCATGCTATGAGTTTTGTCAAAAGGTGGCTGAGGTCCAGTTTCATTATGAGTTGGCTCGTCTTTTTGTCTTGCATTTGCATGGAGATCAAGCTACCTTGGCTGGGGTCACCTTTACACTTACACCAAAAACTGTTTCGCTAGCAACAGGTATACCAAATATTGGTGAACTATGGCATAAAAAACAACAGATTGATAAGCAGCATTATGAGCCATATATCAAACCCAATTGCTTGAGGCAGCTCAAAAGAGTGTTCCCATTCAGGTACCTGGAAGATGAATATGCCCCACTCATGAGATTGATCATGAAATATTTCAGCTGTGAGGGACGATCCTCTCGTCTTTATGCTTATCACATCAGGTTAATTATGCATTTCACGAGCGTGTGGATGATGAACAATCCATATTTCATCTGCC
Organism: Pinus tabuliformis; assembly: GCA_031772625.1. NCBI lineage: Eukaryota > Viridiplantae > Streptophyta > Pinopsida > Pinales > Pinaceae > Pinus > Pinus tabuliformis. The sequence goes on from CM062814.1 coordinate 342,619,656, forward strand.
AGAATATAGAAAGGATGACTACCTTTATACAGCATATAACCCCTCAGTAGCAACTCAACAGTGGATATCATTTTGCACTTATAAAGATTTTGGTGGTTCATCAGCTTGGTTTGCAGGGCATCACTTGGGATGACTTTATCTCACATGATTTCTTCAGAGCTTCACGAAGAGTATCAGATGTGAAACACGAGGGTCAACCTTCTCAGCAGTATAAACGTCATGAGACCAGGCCTATTTTCATTACATATCAGAGAGGCTATCCGAAAGGCACTAGAACTTTGTTTGCAGCAGCAAAGCTAGTGTTATCTGCACCTAGCGTGGACGGGGCCTCGCTTCTGACATCAGCACCACAGGCATAGGTACAGGACAAGGGTAAGAAGCCCATGCATGAGAAAGGGCCTTCAGGTGAGCCATCAGGTTTCGTTCTCATTCCTGATGTTGAGACAGCTACGGATATAGAGAAGTCTAGATATAGAAGGATGATTAAGGAGCAAGAAACAAACATTCAAGCCTTGGAAATCCAGTTGGAGATGGCCAAATGGAACATCAGGTATCTAGAATAGAGAAATAAGTAGCTTGAAGACCAGCATGCGATCATGGAGCTACAGAACATCCGTGAGAATCGCCAAGCTGCCTGACATAGGAGGATTCAATTCACTTCTGTAGAGCGATAGGTCAATGAGGATCGAGAGTCTAATCTTCAAAGGGTCAAAATTTACTTGGATAAGTGGCTGAGCAAGGCCAATAGAGATAATGCATTGTTGAGACATATGGCTGTTCACTACAGGGCACGGAACCAAGTTTGCAAGGCTCGGATAAGAAATCTAAAGGAAAAATTAAAGAAGGCAATCTGCAAGCAAAAGAAACAAAGGGAGCTTGATAGTCTTCAGATTTTGGCCAAGGCCTCTTTAGCTCATCATCGCACTTGATAAGGAAACTCCAGCCCAAATTTCAAGAGATTTGGGGCATTTTTGGTCATTTTGGAATTTTTGCACTTAAAAAACAGGCTTTTTCCCGCATAGGATTGGGCGCTCCAAATCACAAATGGCTTGTAGTTTTGGAATTTTCATGAGAAATCATGAATTTTGGTACTTGGACAAGAAATTTGGGAAAGTTTTGGCTCCTCAAAAGGTCAAAAAACATGCAAAAAATGACCTCACTGCGCCTATTTTGACACACAGGAAGCAGTCTTGGGAGAATGCACTTTTGGAGGGGCAAATGGACACCAATTTTGAAAATTCCACTTGGGTTGGATAGTAGACAGGCAGGGCTTTCCAACAAGCCAACCTAAGCTCGATTTAAACTCCTGAAGTTACCTCAAAATCAGCGTCAAAGTAGCATAGCGCATATAGAAATCAGCACGGCACATATAGATTTTTTGCCTTATTTTTCATCTTTCAGCTCAGAAACTCGGCTAGTTTGACCAGTTTTTATTTGTGATGTAATTTTTCACTTTTATTGATGTAATTAATTGAAAATGATGTAATTTAGACACCTAGTTACTTATTCTAGAAGATTCATTCACCAAAGAGTGAAAATTTAATGAAAGAATCAGTTTCCTACCTTATAGAGGCAAGTTGTTTTGACTGCCTAGATTGTAGTGCTTTGTTTAGAATTGGTTGAAACAGCTCCTAGAATGATGAGGTCGACCCCTAGAGGCAAGGGAAGAGGTTGGCTTGCCTATATTATGTAATTTCTAAATCATTTTCAAGGTTGGACTCTTGGGAAAAGCTTGACACTCTAATGTACATTCACTTCTGCATTTTTGGCAAAGGAAAGACTAGGGTTTTGCAGCACTGTTTGGGATCCATGTGGCTTTATGTATTGATGGTGTGCTTCTTTCAGTATTTGTAAGTTGTTATGTGTATCATCTTCCTTCTCTCATCTTCTGCAATTGAACAAATGAAGTGTTAAGGTAGAATCCATAGATTGTTATGCTCTGCCTTTAAATTTGTTTGATTTTTCATGTTTTCATCTGTTTAAGGAGAATCCTTGAAAGTTTCTTTCTCTCCTTAGCTTCTCACCAGTCAGATCTAGCCATTCATTCTCTTTAAAAGCATCAAGACGATCGCCTACCTTGCCCCAAGTAGACCTCTGCAAAAACTATGTCTCATCCCTGCACCCAAAATTGCCTTTTCCTTTGATTCAACAAAAACCTCAAAAATCAACCACAAACTCCTTGTACTTCATACCTAGCCTAAGATCAATTGTCAATTTAGTCATCTCGCGCCTCATTGATCATCTTTTGCTGAGATTGACCTAGAGAGAGCCCTCTCCTATCCTCGTAGGGCTAGCTACGAGGCTGATGTTGGAAATAATACTGAGAGGGGGGGTGAATCAGTATTATCAGATTAATCAAACTTTTCAAATGCCCAAAACATATATGCTACTTCAGTTAAGTGAACCAGCGTGTACACGCTACTGTGACGAAGTAAAACAGCGTATAAGCAGAAAACTCACAATTTAGTTGGCTTATTCTTCAATTAAGTGCATCAGGACATTATTCATCATATTAACAGTAAACATGTGCAGTATAACAGAACAGATAAAAAGCCACACACATGAACACCAAGATATAAGGTGGAAACCCAATGTGGGTGAAAACCACCTGCTGCAAGTTGTCTCTATCTTTCTTAATATGAAACTTCAGTTTACAATCTTTTGTACTGGTGCAGCCTTATACCAGTACGCAGGCTACAACCTGCAGAAGGCTTCAACCTTCTCTCGTTCTCCAAACTTCCTTGGAAGGGAGCTCCAACCCCCTTTTGCTTTTGTACTAGCCAAGATACTAGTACGTAGGTGCTGACCTACAATCTTCCTTCTTCCAGGTATCACTTTTCATACATTTTCAGACTTGGATATTCCTGAAGCACAACATTACAATCTGAAGACCACAATTCATTCAATTTTCACAACAGATCAAACAACCAACTTTGAATCACTGAACCACTGAACCCTGTCAATCATCAGTTACCAGAACACAGAGCAGACTACAGAACTCTGTAATAACAGTCAGATCCCACTGTAAACCCAAATCAAGCTTCAAAAGATATACGCTACTTTAATGAGCAGAAACCGCGTATACACGCGCTTTTACCGAAGCCAACCTGCGTACAGATCTAAAAATAAACTTTCTCAACTTGCAGCTGTACCAGATATTAGTTAGACTCAGAACGTAACATTGCGACAATATGCAGATCTAGAAATACGCATAATCAACCATAACATGATAGTGCATTTCAAACCATTTGATCCCGATCTCTCCTTAGATCTAGTTCTCCATCAACCGATGAGATCTCTCCTTAGCTCAGATCAACCAACTCAGAACCTGCATATCAGATCTCTTTCTCTCTTAGATATTCATGCCTTGTCGAAAGATGATCTTTGCCTAATGATCTTCTTCTCCTTATATAGCCTTAGGCCTTTCTCAATACCAAGAGCCAAAACCATAGTAACACAATACCATCAACTTTAAAACTAGGGATCGACACGCCCGTCGAGACATAATGGTCCGAAATCATAGGCACAACTTCCAAGGTCTAACCACCATGAACCAAAGGAACCTTTCCACATACACGCGCTTTTTCTGAATCGAACTTGCGTGTACACGCGACTTGGGCTTAACGAAACAGCGTGTATGAGCTTTCTTGCCATGCTGTACTGAGATCTGTCTTCTGATTAAGTTGCCATCACCTGTACTAACCTTTGAGCACCTGTACCATCCACTGAGTGAGTTGCCATCAAGGACAACACTTGAACCATAATGCCAACAATCTCCCCCTTTGGACTTGATGGCAACCACCACACCAAGTCACTCTCCCCCTTTGACATCAAGGGCAAAGGGAGGACCAAGATATTCTCTTCCTTGGTAATCCTTCTGCTGTCCATACTGCTGTCCATACTCCCCATGAGTACATGCTGAAATCTCCAAGTGTGCTCCCCCTTTGTGAATGCCAAAGAGTACCAATCTATCCATCCTGCTCACCAAGTGCTGTTCATGCTCCCCTTGACTGTAGGCAAGATCTGCAAAAGATGTTCTTCAAGAAGAACATGACTCTATACATCATAAAAGACCTTCCTATAACCAAAGACTCATACATACATCCATTTCTCAACTAAGTGAGGATATACAAAAAAATGACTCATCCACCCAACCAAGTGGGGATACATCAATATTTCATCATTCATCCCAGGCATAGTGGGGAAACCAACAAAGGCCGTTACATGACCTTGACACCATAAAAGAGACAAGAGAGATACATGACATAGAGACAACAGATCTAGACCAAGACTTAGGAAAGACACCAGCAGCATCTGATAAACATCTTGTTAGATCAGCAACGAGAATTTCTTTCTGAGCTCCTTCTTAAACCAATCAACCAAAACATCTGAATGCCAACAATGCTTTATGAGACTTTTGAGCTGCTCCCCCTGAACCTGTGCCTGTTGCACTCCCTGAAACTGTGCCTGAATACTTCTGACATTCCTATTGCTGTTCAGAACTTCAGAGTTTTCCTTTGCTGTTCAGAACTTCATATACGCGTTTTATCCTGTATAAAGCAGCGTATGTACGCGGATATTCTTTCTGCAACAAGCGTCCAGCATACACGCGACTTACTCAACATAAATCCGCGTGTATACGCTCATATCCCTTCCGTAACCTGCGTATACCAACTTTTCTGTAGAACAAACAAATTTCAACAACAGGATGAAGCATCAACTACTCCCAGCTTTTGTCTGAGATATTCAAAAGTTTCCCTGGGCAGTGGTTTTGTGAGAATATCAGCAACTTGCTCCTTAGAAGGAACATACTCCAATTTGACCTTCTGCTCAAGCACTTGTTCCCGAAGAAAATGGTACTTGATTGGTATGTGCTTGGTCTTTGAGTGCATGACTGGATTCTTTGAAATGCTGATTGCACTTGTATTATCACATAAGATAGAGACAGGTGGAGTGCAAGTGATTTGAAAGTCCTGCAAGGTCTGCATCATCCAAAGAAGTTGTGTGCAACAAGATGCTGCAGCCACATATTCTGCTTCAGCTGTAGATAAGGCAATCGAACTTTGCTTCTTGCTGAACCAAGACACTAATCTGGAACCCATGAAGAAAGCACCTCCACTTGTGCTTTTCCTATCATCCACACTTCCAGCCCAATCTGCATCTGTGTAAGCATGAAGAGTGAGATCTGTATTTCTAGGATACCATAAGCCATAGTTTTGGGTCCCTTGAAGATATTTGAAGATTCTTTTGACTGCCTGAAGATGGGTTTCCTTTGGGTTGGCTTGAAATCTTCCAACCATCCCTACTGCATGAGTAATATCTGGTCGAGTACCTGCCAAATAAAGCAAACTCCCAATCATGGATCTATAAGTGGGTTGGTGAACTGCTGCTGATTCATCATTTGCACTGAGGCTGCATCCTGTAACCATGGGTGTACATACTGGTTTTGACTCTTCCATGCCATACTTCTTCAAGATCTGCTTGAGGTATTTGGTTTGAGACAAGAAGATACCTCCTTCATTTTGTTGGATTTGCAATCCAAGAAAATATGTCAATTCTCCAAGAAGTGACATTTCGAACTCTTTCTGCATAACCAAGGCAAAGTTTTGACTCATAGTTTCTTCATTGCTGCCAAAAATAATATCATCTACATAAACAACAAGAATTAGCAATTTGTTATTTTCAACTTTTATATAGAGATTGCTATCTGCTGATCCTTTTGAAAAGCCTTGTTGGTGAAGATATTTGTCCAACCGATAGTACCAAGCCCTTGGGGCTTGTTTGAGCCCATAGAGAGCCTTTTTCAATCTGCATACAAGGTTTGGATCATTCCCAAGAATGAACCCATCTGGCTGCTCAATATATACTTCTTCTTCTAAGTCTCCATTCAGGAAGGCTGATTTCACGTCCATTTGAAATACCTTGAAGTTTTGAAAGCTTGAGAGAGCAAGGAACATTCGGATGGCCTCTAGTCTTGCCACAGGAGCAAAGGTCTCTTCAAAATCTATTCCTTCTTGCTGTGCATACCCTTTACAAACAAGTCTGGCCTTGTTTCTAATTACTTCTCCATTTTCATTTAACTTATTCTTGAAGACCCATTTTGTTCCTATTACATTCTTATCTTTTGGTCTAGGAACCAATTCCCAAGTGTTGTTCCTTTCGATTTGCTCAAGTTCTTCATCCATTGCTTTGACCCAACATTCATCTTTGCATGCTTCTTTCACATTTTGTGGTTCAATGGAGGAGAGTAGAGCCAAGTAGCTTGAAGCTTCTGCAAGTGTCCTTCTTGTTTGTACTCCTGCTTCTTTCTGCCCCACAATCTGAGTTTCTGGATGATTCTTTTGGACATATCTGGATGGAGTCTTTTCTTCTATTCTTGTCTGCTCCTCTGGTTCTTCTTGAGATTCTTCTTCTTCTTGAGGTTCTTCTTCTTCATCATTTCGCCTTTGAGAGTAACCTTCATCTTCTTCATGATGAACTTGCCTAGGAATATATCCCTTCTCATCAACCACTATATCAATACTGTCAACAATTCTGCCAAGTCTTTTATTGTAGCACTTGTATGCTTTGCTATGTGGAGAATAACCAAGAAGAATGCCCTCATCTGCTCTAGGTTCAAGTTTGCCAAGTTGCTCATCAGTGTTCTTAATATAACATTTGCTCCCAAAGATTTTGAAATGCTTCACGGAAGGAGTTTTACCACTCCAAAGCTCATGAGGTGTTTGAGTGCTGTTTACTCGGACATTTGTTTTGTTAAGAATGATAACAGCAGCATGTGCGGCTTCTCCCCAGAAGGTTGCAGGAGTACCTGATTCATCGAGCATAGCACGAGCCATTTGTTGGATAGTTCTGTTCATTCTTTCCACAACCCCATTTTGCTGAGGAGTTCTAGCTGTAGAGAATTCTCTTCTTATCCCATGTTCATCGCAGAAATCAAAAAATTCATTTGATGTGAACTCCCCACCTCTGTCAGATCTGAGGCACTTGATTTTGTGTCCTGATTCATTTTCGGCCAATGCTTTGAAGGATTTGAATTTTTCGAATGCTTCATCTTTGTGCTTCATAAGCCCTAACCAAACAAACCTTGAGAAATCATCAATGAATAATATCAGATATTCTTCTCCTCGAGGTGACCTTTTCCTAAATGGACCACATACATCTGTATGGACTAGCTCAAGAGGCAAGCTAGCTGACCCTTCCTTCTCTGGAAAGTTAGTTCTGGTCTGCTTTCCAAACTGACAAGATTTGCATATGGTGTTGTCTGGAATTTTGATATCTGGAAGATCGCGAACTGCCTGATATTTGCATGCTTTCCTTATTTGTGAGAAGCTTAGATGTCCCAACCTTCGATGCCATAACCAGTGCTCTTCATCCTTGCTAAGATAGCATTGTTGTTGTTCTTCTTCAAATATGTACAGATTATTTGGAGTTCTTTTGCCTTTGAGAACTGTTTTACCTGTATCAAGATCACGAACAAGACATCCATTCGATCTGAAAATAACCTCTGTTTTTTGATCACACATCTGGCTGACACTTAGAAGATTATGTTTCAATCCATCAACATACAAAACATTTCCAGCCTTGACCTTTTCTTTTAAAGGAGCAATACCTTTTCCTTTTATAGTAGCAGGAGTATCATTTCCAAAAGAGACTTTCTTTCCCTTTTCTAAAGTAGAATAAGATTCAAGTTTTTCTTTATCACCTGTCATATGTTTCGAACATCCACTGTCAATGTACCATAGATTTTCCTGTCCTTCTGCATAAAATGCTATCCCACATCTTTCTGTTTGAGGTTCCTTTATTCTCCATGTTTTGGTGCTTGTGGCTTGTTCCTTTTTCTCCTGAAACCTGCTCCTGCATTCAGAGTCTTTATGACCAAAATTATTGCAAATAGAACATTCAACTTCATTTTCAAGCACCGAAAAGTTGTTATAGGTCCTTTTTGTAATCCCTGTCATACTTCTTTGTTTTTGAGCTTCCCTAGTCATGATTGTTTTATATGCAACACATTGAGCTGCTCTGTGACCAAAGTTGTGGCAAGAAAAGCATTGTCCATTGAAGAAGCTTCTGCGGTTATTGAATCTACCAGCCAACTGATTGTAATTTCTATTTTCATCTATTCTTGAGCCAAACTGAGAAGATTTTACCTGTGGTTGGTTGTAGCTTTTGTTCATCCTTAAGGAGGATTGTCCCTGATAGTTTCTGTTTGTAACTCGTCCCTGCTTTACCTGATTATCTTCATTGTTCTTCCGCTCATTTCCTCTTGCTGCATCAAGATAACTTTTTGAGGTGGATGCTTGAGAGGTTTCTCCATTATAGCCCAAACCTGTTTTGTTTAGAGGAGACCGCTGCACACTAATAATCTCATCCAAGGTTTCAGATCCTTTGACAAATTTAAGATTAATAGTTTTTGTTTTCTCAATTTCTTTTCTGAGACCAACAATTTCACCTTCTAGTTTTTCAAGATGTTTTTCCTTTTCATCAATTTGAAATTGCAAAGTATCAATAATCACATTCCTTTCTTCTATGCTTCTCTTGAGTCTAGTGATTTCATTATAGAGATTATCCACATCTATAGCATCCTCATAATCATCATCTTCAAATGCCATTAACAGCTTATATTTATTACCTTGTTCATCTTCATCACTGTTTGATAAGCCATCACTATCTTCATGGGTGTAGTAGCTTTTCCTATTTGCACTTTGTTTCTTGTTCCATCTAGCAGGTTCTTTTCCTTTATCCTTATAAGGACATTTTGCAGCATAATGACCTACTTTCCCACAAGCAAAACATTTGAAAGGTAGCTTACCTCTGAACCTTCCAGAACCCCTTTGAAGATTTCTGACAAAATTTGATTCTTCTTCCTCTTCTTCTGGAACATGGCTTGCTTCATAGTAATCTTCTTTTCCTGATGCCTTAAAAGCAGCTTCCCTTCTGTCAGATGGACCTCCCTTTCTCATTTCATAAGCGGTTAGAATTCCATGTAGCTGAGACATAGTGAGAACATGGAGATTTTCTTTTTCTTCTATTGCAGATACTTTAGATTCAAACTTGGGGGATAAAGATCTTAGAACCTTTTGAACTACTATAGTTTCTCTTATTTCTTCACCCAAGTTTTTCATACAATTAACAATCTCATCTACCCGGAGAAAATAATTAGCCACACTTTCATCATTATACATCCTGAGAGTCTCATATTGAATCCTGAGTGTTTGAAGTTTAGCTTCCTTTACCTGTTCATCTCCTTCATAGCTAGTGATCATTTTGTCCCATATTTCTTTTGCTGATTTGAAGTGCATGACCTTCATGAATTCTGTTTGAGATATACTTCCTAATAGGGTAGCGACTGCTTTTGCATTTGTTTCATATGCCTTTTTTTCATCTGGATCTGTAGGAGTAGCTGAAGGAAAAGCATAGCCTTTTTCTACAATGTCCCAAACTTCTGTACCAAGAGATTGAAGATATGCAGTAACTCTTACCTTCCAATAATTGAAATTTGTTCCATCAAAAACCGGTGGCCTGATTGATGCTTCTTTCTCGTAGTTGCTCATGATGAATGATCTTCCTTCAAGCGATCAAGCTTCTCTGAAGGACCTGCTCTGATACCAATTGTTGGAAATAATACTGAGAGGGGGGGTGAATCAGTATTATCAGATTAATCAAACTTTTCAAATGCCCAAACCATATACGCTACTTCAGTTAAGTGAACCAGCGTGTACACGCTACTGTGACGAAGTAAAACAGCGTATAAGCAGAAAACTCACAATTTAGTTGGCTTATTCTTCAATTAAGTGCATCAGGACATTATTCATCATATTAACAGTAAACATGTGCAGTATAACAGAACAGATAAAAAGCCACACACATGAACACCAAGATATAAGGTGGAAACCCAATGTGGGTGAAAACCACCTGCTGCAAGTTGTCTCTATCTTTCTTAATATGAAACTTCAGTTTACAATCTTTTGTACTGGTGCAGCCTTATACCAGTACGCAGGCTACAACCTGCAGAAGGCTTCAACCTTCTCTCGTTCTCCAAACTTCCTTGGAAGGGAGCTCCAACCCCCTTTTGCTTTTGTACTAGCCAAGATACTAGTACGTAGGTGCTGACCTACAATCTTCCTTCTTCCAGGTATCACTTTTCATACATTTTCAGACTTGGATATTCCTGAAGCACAACATTACAATCTGAAGACCACAATTCATTCAATTTTCACAACAGATCAAACAACCAACTTTGAATCACTGAACCACTGAACCCTGTCAATCATCAGTTACCAGAACACAGAGCAGACTACAGAACTCTGTAATAACAGTCAGATCCCACTGTAAACCCAAATCAAGCTTCAAAAGATATACGCTACTTTAATGAGCAGAAACCGCGTATACACGCGCTTTTACCGAAGCCAACCTGCGTACAGATCTAAAAATAAACTTTCTCAACTTGCAGCTGTACCAGATATTAGTTAGACTCAGAACGTAACATTGCGACAATATGCAGATCTAGAAATACGCATAATCAACCATAACATGATAGTGCATTTCAAACCATTTGATCCCGATCTCTCCTTAGATCTAGTTCTCCATCAACCGATGAGATCTCTCCTTAGCTCAGATCAACCAACTCAGAACCTGCATATCAGATCTCTTTCTCTCTTAGATATTCATGCCTTGTCGAAAGATGATCTTTGCCTAATGATCTTCTTCTCCTTATATAGCCTTAGGCCTTTCTCAATACCAAGAGCCAAAACCATAGTAACACAATACCATCAACTTTAAAACTAGGGATCGACACGCCCGTCGAGACATAATGGTCCGAAATCATAGGCACAACTTCCAAGGTCTAGCCACCATGAACCAAAGGAACCTTTCCACATACACGCGCTTTTTCTGAATCGAACTTGCGTGTACACGCGACTTGGGCTTAACGAAACAGCGTGTATGAGCTTTCTTGCCATGCTGTACTGAGATCTGTCTTCTGATTAAGTTGCCATCACCTGTACTAACCTTTGAGCACCTGTACCATCCACTGAGTGAGTTGCCATCAAGGACAACACTTGAACCATAATGCCAACAGCTGAGCGTGGTTTGATGTGGACCTAGAACCTTGTCTTTTCAGCCTGAGACAAATCTAGGCTCTAACAACGGGTACACGGGGAGAAGTACGTTCAAAGTTAAGCGGGGGAATGAGACGTTTTGTCATCTAGCAGGAGGTGGCAAGTTATATGTTTATGGAAAAACCTGTGAACAGTTTATGAAACCAACATTTCGGACAAGCTTGGTGAGTCTATCATCAGGGCAATGTGATTTGTATTTTGAGAAGAGAGAGCGTGAAAATATGGAGCTATTAATAGCTATTTGAAAAGATATTTGATGTCTCGTTTTTTATTTTTAATGTTGGCTTAATTGATTCATAATCCAGATGTTGCTAATCTGATTTAGAGAATACCTTGATATCATCTACGTATATTACCAGGAAGTCATGTATTTCCTTAGTAAAGGCTATGTCCATTGCTCTTTGAAAGGTGGCCCCTGCATTGTTTAACCAAAAATGCATTTTCACAAACATGAAAGTGACCCATGGAGTAGTGAATGAAATTTTTTCCTGATCTTATGGGTGGACTAAAATCTGGTTATAACCAGAAAACCCATCTAGCAGTGAGATTCTGGTTGAACCTACTAACCTCTGTAATACGTGATCCATTTTAGGAAGAGGGTAATTATCCTTGAGTGAAACTTTATTCAAATTCCTAAGGTCAACACACAATCTTATTTCGCTAATTTTCTTTTTTGTAGGTACCAAATTAGAAACCCAATCTGAGAATCTAATTGTGCAATGATTTTGGCTTCGTACATTCTTTTGATCTCCTTTTCAATAGAAGGCAATAGAATGGGGTTAATCCTTCTAATCTTCTATCTAAAAGGCTTTTGGTTTTCTTTTAAGGGAATGGTGTGTTGTATTATGCTGGTAACATAGGACTTAAGGTCCTCATAATTCCAAGCAAAAACATATAGGGATTCCTTTAATAGTTCTATGTATTTCACTTTTTCGTTGGGAGGTAAAGAGTTTTAAAGTTTTATCATTTTTGGAACTTCTTCAGAGCTTATGTTATACTCCTCAATGTCTGATTTTAAGGGTTCCATTTTCGGCTTTTTAGGGACATCGTTTGAGTCAAACAAGTCCTCCAAATGAGTTAATCCTTTGGGCAAAAAATTATCTTTAAGATTGATGACTTTATATTCTTCGTCAATTTCTTCATCAATTTCAATTTGTTTTAGGTTTCGAATATCTAATTTTGTAAACTTTGTGGGATGGAATCTATCTATCCTTTCATCTTCTACTTTGTTAATTTCTACTTTATTAGTGTAATCAAGCTCTAATGTTATGTCTGTGTCTATATTTCTATTCACAAATTCATCATCTAAAGTTAGAAAATTGTTAATTTGTTGATCATTTGTGAATACTTGCCAGTTCTTTAAATTGTCAGGAATAGCAGGTCTATGCCTTACCTCAGCAGTGTAGTAATGGTTAGGCTGAAATGGTAACTTGCAAGTACTAGCAAACATAGCTAAGCTGTGAGCTTGCATATTGTGTTTTCTCGGAATAAGAACAAGCTTGGTTTCTAAAAAAGTATTTAGTATGTCTACAATTGTTCCTCTATAAAAGCCTAACCTAGGAACCCTAGTCATATAAACAATGTCAATTTGACTTATTACCAACTCAAAATCTACCATAATGGAGACTCTTATGGCTCCTAACCTTTTGACCAATTTGAGACCCAACAGAAGTGCTTCGTACTCGGCCATATTGTTCATACATTTAAAGTTTAATTTGTAGGCATGAACCTCTGAATGATCATTTTCTAAGTTATAAATCCATACTCCTGCTCCTGCACCTAGTTTTTTTACTAATCCATCGAATTCAAGATGCCATAGAATTTCATGTTCATAATTCTTACTGTTTGGGGGTACAAAATATTCTTTGACTAAGGTATCTAGGTCATCTTTATTATCTGAAGCCTCTTGAATTTGGAAACTTTGATTTTCTTCTGCTACTTTAATTTCTTTTGGTTTTTCAATAATTTTGTTTGAAGTGTCTTCTTGGTGCATTCAACATTGTAAAGAATGAGAGAATCAATATCAGAATGCATTCAATATAGGTGAAAGTTTTGAGGTCTCTCCTCGGTACTCACTACATACTTCATTAGAGTCTCTCTATACAGTTTTTTAGGATGTCCAAAGACATATATGGTAGCATACAACATGTCAAGTTGCAGATATCCCTAAAGTTTGGCACCCCACGATATAGACAGTAGCATGCCATATTTTGGTGGTATATCAGCAACAACTATGTCCATAAGAATGGTCTTAGCAGGGTACTACACTAGGGAAATACACAAGTATTTTATAAGTCCTAGGCACTTAACTTGGCTTGAATCAAATGAAAAGAGGTCATTATAAGGTCTAGTGATATCCAAGTTTAGCTTATCCATTACAGATTTAGGCATAATATTGTGTGAAGCCCCAGAGTCTAGCATAACATTATGTTAAGGCTAATGTAGAAGGGTGGTATCCCTCCTTCCACTGGTTTTCCATTAACATCAAGACTGAAAATTAACTTAGGTTGATCATCAAATAAGTTAACAGTGTCTTCATTCCCAAAGAAGCTTAAAGATTTACTTATTTGAGATCTGTAAGTGTCATGTTTAACCAGTTCTATTAAAGGAATTGAGATTTTTATTTTTGCCAACTATACTCCCAAATCGAAAGGCAAAGGGTATTTCTCTGTTTGAACATTTGAAATCTTAGCAAGAGGGTTTGGAGTAGTTTGTTCTTCTTTTTCAGTGTTTGGAGTCTTTTTAATTGGATTTTCTAATATAATCTTTGGAGACCGTTCCACTATTTCCTTGAGGGGAACTGAAGAGGAAGGTTTCTCGTTAGAAGGTTGGTCATTGGTTACATCTTCAATGGTGGGACTGGGAGGGTTCTGATTTGATCTAGAAAGGATTTGTAGAGTTTTCGTAACTGGAGTAGCTTTCACTTTCATAGGCCGATTAGGTACCGCTTTCTTGTTTTGGTCTGGAACATCAGTGTTCATTTTGCTCCTCATGTTGTACTATTTATGCACTTCAAAGATAGCAGAGTCATACCCTTGCTTGTACTCGAAATATTCTCCAGTTTGGGTCTGTAACTACCGAAGCATGTATAACTCTTGGTCATCCTGAGTCAGAAAAACTGTTTCCTCATCATCTAACCCCATTAAGTTAATTTGAGTGTCTAGCTGAGAGTCTTCTTGATGGGAAGTTTCAACATAGTTCTCTTGGAAAGGAGGTCTAATGTTTTGATCAGGCCCATTTTTACCAGTATTTTGGTTCTAGTTTTTCTATATGTTTGGATTCCTTAATAGAGGTGCCTGTTGTTTATCCCAATGAGGTTTCCTTTCAATGACTTCTATTCTATCCATCAATATTTCCATTCCTTTGGCTAAAGCATCCATTTTTTTATCAAAGGGTGAGGTTTCATCTTTCAAGGGTGTTCTTCTTTCGTTTCTAACCATAGCTCTTTTGGCTAGCAAATTAGCTTCTACACTAACTGCTACATTCTGCATAGCTTCTAGGGTTGGGGGATTCCTTTCTCTCAGTTGGAAAGCTATATCCATGTCAAATCCGTCTGGAAACTTTATCAGGGCTAAGCCAGATTGAGGTCTAAGGTCAAGTGGCATTGCATTATATACATTGTCAAACCTTGTACAGTAGTCCTGAACGATTTCGTTTGTTACCCTATTGAGGTTTTCATATTCAAAAATAATTTGAAGAGGTTTCTTTTTCTTCTCCCACATATGTAAAAATTGATGGTAAAAAACTTCTAAACTATCTATACTATTATCAGTTAAAGATCTAAACCATGTTCTCACTTCTCTAGCTAGAGTTTGGGAAAAAATTCTCATTTGGACATCTCCTATGTCAATTTCATGTGGTTCAAAATAATCTATCATTTTTCTTGTGTGCTATTGTGTTGTGTAAGATCCAGTGCCATCAAATAAAATAATTTTACTATGATAGTCTAGTGGCAAGACACCTTGAGGAGTAGGCATCACAAGAGGAGAATATCTAAGTGCTAGAGATCTAAGTTGAACAGGATTGAGAATAGGAGTTGGGGTAGTAGGGGGATTTGAGACAACGGGGGGATTTGGGGTAGCATGTGTAATGGGTATTTTATGGGTAGTGATAGGCTGATGGGGAAGCGAAGGTATAAATAGAGATGACGGATGAACTTCAAAAGTGTGAGGAAATGAGGGTGAACTAAAAGAAGTTGACGCTATTTTAGAAAGTTCAGGGATACTATCGGTAGTAAGGGATGACTGAGGGGAATTCAAAATGTACCAATCAATTGACAATTTTTCTCTTTCGACTTTGAGTTCTGCTGTAAATTTTGGATCTAGAATTATGTCCTTAAGTTCACTCTCAGACTTGGTTCTAGATAGAGAATTGTCAAAAATACTCATCAAAAGGGAGGTCTTCTATGAACAACCACTCACTAGGGTAGGAATTGGATCTAAATAAAGGTCTTGGGCTTACTGAACTTTCCTGTCTTCTGATTATTCTCGAAATAAGGTTGGGATTTTCAAATACAGGGGGAGTATTTGGATCAGGGTTAGACCTTGTATAGTGAGTTCTCCTTGAAGCTAGATTTCAAGCTTTT
Source organism: Pinus tabuliformis (assembly GCA_031772625.1). Taxonomy (NCBI): domain Eukaryota; kingdom Viridiplantae; phylum Streptophyta; class Pinopsida; order Pinales; family Pinaceae; genus Pinus; species Pinus tabuliformis. The sequence continues at coordinate 342,635,358 of CM062814.1, forward strand.
TTAGTTATTATTTTTTTATGATTTTTTGTGAAATAACTTCTAATAAACCCTTTAAGAGGCTTAAAAATAAAAATTTAAATTTCTCAAACGTTTATTAAAACTAGGGGTTTGATTCCCTAGTATGGTCGCCACTATGTTATCACTTATATGTCTTCCCTAAAAGTTATCAAAGAAGTAATAGTATGAGGTAACCACAAACCTAATCTTTTAGACTCGAGTTCTAGCCAACCTAAGTCCAAAGAGGGCTCTCTCTTTATAATTTAACTTTGTTTTGGGTGGGATTTCAGGCTAGTTCTTAGTGCTCATGATATTTTGGTTTTGATTGGGTGGTGGAATTAAGAAAAAAGATGGGAAAAACAAGTATTCAGGCCATTTAGCTATGGATTCAATCAAGTAGTGGCTTAACTGGATCTAATCAATTACTAAAGCAGGATTTCACAGGGCAGGCTAGCACAACAAAAAGAAAATTTGTAGGTTCAAATAGAAGAGGTAATCCTAAGCAGGGTAAAAGGGCAATGAAGAATCCCTAAATCAGGATGAAGATGAAGAAAATAAGGAGATCAGCAGCTAAGGGCAACTAAGAATCCTTTACTATGGACCTAAGGGGGAAAAATACAAAAGTAAGGGAGCAATTAAGAATTCCTAGTCCAAGATAGTTTAGTAGAAAACAATGAGAAAGTAAACAGTCAAAACAAAGAGCATTAAAGCTAATTCTAAGATATCATTCCTTATTTACTATTCAGATTTCATAGAGAAAACATGTGAATATTTATAACGTGACGAGAAAATAATAATTAGGCATGAAGAGATAATACTTATTTGGTTCCAACCGTGCACAAGAATCAAGTGAAATGTCTTTAGCTTTATTTCATGATCCAACAAAAACCAGTCCAGTCTTGAATACAATAGCTCCTTAGCTCGATATAAAATGTCAGAAATGTATTTTAATCCACACTAATTACTTCAAAATGTGAAGTATTTATACAAAAAATGCTACAAAATATCTTATAACAATATGATAATTATTCTAGGAAACCAAAAATATCTTCAGCACAAAGATAGAGACAGATGGAGAATGGCCTTCTTGTTGTCCCTTTTATTGTGAATGTGTTGGTTGTTGTAATTAGAATTTGGCTCTTTTAGTTGCTTTATAGTTGTGTGCTGGAATCACTTCTGTCTTCAATCTACTGATACTCTTTACATACTACACTTTGACTCTATTTCATCTATTTTACCTGGCTACCTCATAGATTTAATGTACCAACTTTATAGTAAATTTGTTAATTTCATCCACCATTCACCATCGAGTAATTTCATCCTCAACATTTTCCTATATATCTCATCAGCCTCGGTGTACTTGGAAAAATTTGGCTTGTGGACGAACAAGTTCTTTATCTCATGCTCTATAAGAAAATAGATTTTCCAAACTATCATATAATACTTTTCCAGTGTGAAAAGCTTTTACCCTTGAAGTACTAGCTTGGCTGCTGGCCAACTTGTTTAGTATTTCAATGTAATCATCCTGGGTCATTAGCTCATCATGAATTACCAGAGGACTGGGGTGTCCTTTTTCCCTTAATATACCATATTTTGTCCTAAATCTATCAATATAAGCTTGGATGCTTTGGCATCTTTTCTCCAGATTGAGCATCAAGTTCCTTTTAGTGAGAATCTTCTTAATTTTTATGATGGTACCTATTCTATCTTCTATGCCTAGTTCATCTAGCTGATACATGTTTTTACTGTTCAAAATTTCTGTCAATTGGTTGGCCTCTTCTGGTTTGTCTCCCAATTCTTCTTTTGTTTTATGAATTGCTTTGGTGGCCACTTTCATCAATTCAGTTTGCTCAAAAATTACTTGAATAGATGGCCAAACATCATTGACAGAACTCTTCAACAGGTTATTCCTCCTCTTGAATAGATGGCCAAACATCATTGACAGAACTCTTCAATAGGTTATTCCTCCTCTGGGTTCACAAAACTCTTCAACAGGTTATTCCTCCTCTATCTAAAATCATTGACAAAGTCAATGACATTGACCCAGAGAATTTCCTTCATAACTCCTAGTGGCTTTTGCAATGTCAAGTCCTTTTCAAGGACTTTTATCCTTTCTCCCATTCTTTGATTCTTCTTAACTTCTTCATTTTATTATATCTGTGCAAGTTTTCAATCAATCTCCAAACTTGACACCTTTTATCTAAGCTTCTTAGGCTCAATAGCTGGATGATCATTTCCTCCATGGATTTTACCAGTTTAGTTGTCTTTTCTGTGGATGTCCGTACTCTTCAACATGTACCTGTGACTGGAATAATTGTACCTGGTGGAACTGTTGGTGCTAAGGAAGTAGCCAATGTGGAGGGAACTGCTGTAGAGACTGTAGGAATGACAGTATCTGGAGTGGTGGCCAACACACTCTATTTAGACTTAATCAAGTTATCCAGTTCTTTCTCTATCTCTTTTAGTTGATCATTCAACTTAATAACTATGTCTATAAGCTCTTCCTCCTTCTAAGTTTCCAATATTTCAGCTGTTTGTGGATGGTGTAGAGGAGGAACTGTAAGCTGCTTCCTCATTGCAGCTATATCATCATTTTTCTTTTTAATTATCTTTTCTGCAACGTTTACATCCTTGGGATCATGTCCCATCTCTATGATTAAGTCCTCTAAGGACTTTATCCTGGTATCCTTTACCTAGGAAGAGGCCTTCTCTAACTAGAAATGCGTTGATATATTATTCAACGAATTTTGGAGTTGGTGTGCAGTAATGGTCTTGTTGGTCAGTGTAGAATAGACCATTTCCCCGGTCTATTTGTGTAATTCTATTTGGTAGATAGGATGAATATCCTTCGCCAACAACTCAAAATATGTCTTCAAATAATTTGATATAGACCTGGGCTACTGTGTTGTAGGCTTCATAAAATTCATTTTCATTTTACCTTCTTTTACATAAAAGGTTGACATTAGCCTTGTTTGATTAGTAGGAGCCAGTTTAAGGTATTGTGCATAACTTTGGGCCTTCAAGCTTTCATTTCTAGCCTTTATTTCTTTGTATTTCTCTTTGATGTCCTAGTTCTGGCCTGTTCGAGCCCTGAAGGAGGATACTTCCACACTCTATTGTCTCTCTAGCATTTGAGCCTGTGAAGTGGAAGGTTCTTGTGTACCTCCAGAGGGAGTGGTATGCCTGCTTTCTGCTCTTTCTGTACCTTTAGTTCCAGCTATTTCCTCTATGAACTCCTATTCTGAAAATGGATTCAACCTTTTCCTTTTAACATAAGTCTGTGCAACATGTCTACTAGAAGGATTGGACTCCTCTCTATTTCTTTTGGGATTCTTATCCTCACTTAGAGGAGTCTGTACAATAGGAGGATTACTCGTGATGTGTTCTAGCTCATCCAACTCTTCTGATATGTCTGGCTATTTAGATTCTTCTTGCTCTTGAAGTTCTTCTTCTGGTAGTTTCTCACTGTGTTCCTGTGTTCCCCTTTGGGATTGGGATTCTTCTGGCACCTATACAAAGGAATCTTCATCAATTCTTCTTTATAAATCAATCAACACATTATTGACAACAATTTATGTGCTATCCCTGTCTACTAGAGTGTTCTCCACCTAGTCTAGTTGATTTGCATATTGTTCTATTTGAGGAATGCGATGGTGGATGTAGGGAGACAATTTGTTTTTTTGTCTTCTGTTACATATGAAATCAAAGGGGTCATATCTCCAGATGAAACTTTGTTTGAGTTTGAGCCCTTGAAGAATTTCCTCTACAACTCTTCTAGCTTCTCTATTGTTACACACAAAGAGGCCTAGCTGGTCTTTTATTCAGAGTTGTGCCTTTTTCTTGGCCTTCACAAAATGTACCTCATCAGAGTTGATTATTTTCTAGTAGTACTCTAGAGAAAATAATCTCATTGGGAGGCATCTCAGAAATTTTTAAGGTGTCAATTCGCTGCCATATATTCTGATTTCAGTGTGATTTTGGTACAAGTAACAATCTCCCACTTTGTACTATTTGGACAATTGTAGGACCCTCCTGATATCTGCACTGGTTCTTGGAGGAGGGCTTCCTATCAACACGGTTGCTACTGGATGCACAAATAGATCTATAAAATCTGTATAGGAGTATGAAGATTCATATTTGTGGATTAAAGGTGTCGAGAATACTACTAACCTAGGATTTCCTCTAGTGTCAAGCTTCTGAACAGTGAAGGGAAATTTGTTAGATTGATAATATAGAAAGTGATGATACAACACTGATGAGTGTTTGAATACTCTCTCATTTTCCAATCTCATTAACTAATCATGCATTTTGTCTGAGATGAATTTTGCATAGTCAAACATGATGGCAGGGGGCTACCTAGGAGTGAAAATGGACATGTAGGCAAGAATAATCTCATCTACATATTCACTAGTAGTATAGCCTAGAATACTTGATATCATTGATATGATGTCTTTGCCAAGCTGAGAAAAAAAAAGATGACATGTAAGGAGGGGGATCCTTTCATATGTTTTCTTCTTCTACAATGAAAGTTTTCAGTATTTGAGCAATTTTGGAAAGGGGGAGTTTAGGGAATCTGTCAAGCAAGTCTCCAATAGAAAGGGGATTAAGATCTTGACCAGGTTGCAATTACAACAATTCATTTATGGACTCAACGGTGATGGAGAAAAGTACTATCTAGTCGGGGGACATCACCGCTCTTAAGGTGGGATTGTAGTTCGCATGACAATAGTGAACAATTTCGGGGAAGATATGGACGTTGGGGAATTGGTACTTGGGCAGGTTTGATTCCCAGAGACCTATTCTGTCTGCAAGGTTCAAGTACGGGTCTCTTTACCTAGAACATAATTTAAATGGGGATTCTTCAACAGAGATGTCTTTAATTTGAAAGTCTTTGTCTACTAACGGGAGATGTTCTAAATCCCTATGGGAAGTAGAAATGGGTAGGATATTCAATTCAACTGGCGCAACCATCCTTGGCTCTTGTGGATTCAAGGATGGGGGCAAAGGGTTTTCTATTAAATTGGGGGCCAATTGGTTTAGTTCGAAATGGTTTGGAGTTGCAGGGCACTTTCTTTACTTAATTACTTAATAGCTTACAACAATTGAGTAAAGGTTTGGGAATTAAACAAGGTTTATCAGTGAATTTGTGTAAATACCTGGTTTCAGCTCTGAACGAATTGATGGGTGGCTGTACACAGTTCACAGGAAGTGTTCGTGCCTGAATGGTGGTCTCAATTTTAGCAGCTTCAGCAGGTTGGCAATTGGACGTGGGTTGATGGTCGCACGTACTCTGGTGCTTGCATGGAAGTGTGAGCAGTATTTTTCATGATAAAACTAAAAACCATGAGTTTTTTTAGTTTTATTCGCAAATTCAATTGTTTTGGCGGGTACACAGGGACAGTTACTCTTAGAGTTAAGCAGGGGATGAGACTTTTTGTCGTCTAGCGGGAGGTGGTAAGTGGTTTCATTTCGCCATCTTTTGGGTTGGAGCAATTTTGGGGGAATGCTTCCCGATGCCATTCATTGGGCGCCATGTAGCAGCGGGGGGAATAGAGAGACAACCAATATTGGGCAGGAAAAAGTTGGCTTTCAGAGGCTGTCCGATATGATCGTCAACCGTTGGATGAAATGAGACCTGATCGCACGGTGATCGGGGCAGGGATTTGACATGAGGGCTAGTGGAGGGGCTTGGTGGGTATTTAAGCATGGTGGGATTAATTAATCATGGATTATGGTGAATTAAGGGCAGCAGGGGCGATTTCATTAGTAGAGGTAGATTATTAGTTAACACGTAATCAGTTAATTAATCTTTTTTATTTGGTGGAGGGTTTTGGTTCTTAATTAGCCGCTGATTGACTAATTTTAACCTGTTAATCCTTTAATGGCATTAATAAAGTTTATATTTCAAACTTCGGGATGGGATATTTAATATTATAGGGATTTATTAAATACATATGGGAAAAGGGGCTTTTCTCTCGAGTTAATATATAATTAAAGTCAAAAGTTAATCTGAATAAAGGCGGAAAATGTTTTTTTTAGTGCTAAGTATAATGTATATTTACAATTTCATTTTCTTTTCATAAATACAATATAACTTAGACTAAGTGTTACTTTTGTGGTTTTTCTTGTGAAAAAGGGGTTTTTATGGGGGTAATGGCTTTTCCTTGGGAAAAATAGTGTTCAAACCTTAGGAAAAGGGGTTTTGTTGGGGAATATGAGTGAATTTGGGGGGATGAATGCTTATGAGGGGAATTTTAGTACATAAGACCTATGAGTCATTGGGTCGAGGGTTTGGTCCCTCTAAAAGTCAGAGAAATGCTCTGAGCCCCTTTAACTTGAGATTCTAGGTAATTTAAGACTTTCTTTGGAAATTAGTTAAGTTAAAAATGTAATGAATGAGGGAGGCTAATCAGTTGACTTTGTGTACTTTGGTAAATGCTCAATATACATCCATACTTAGAACTTTGATGATGAAGGTGAAGATTATGATCTTATCTAATCAATCATCACAATTCTGAAACCATTCAACTACTTACCCACCTACTCATCCTACCATTTTTTCTTCTCTTTATTAGGGTGCATTTAATCTGAAAAACCCTTTATCAAAACTTTTTCTTTTCTTTTACAAAAGTAATCTATCTAAAACTAACCTTATTACATCCAAGGGCTTAGATTAAACATTTGAGCCCTTTTATTTACTCTACCTATCTACTTATCTACCAAGATTAAACAGTTTGGTCCGATTTTATTCTCTATCTCTAAGCATAAAATTGAAAACATGAAATAGCCAAGTTTAAACATTTTGACTATCCATGTATTGTGTCAAAGGTAATAATCCCCACATAATCTTTTATTCTACATCAAAAGTAAATAGTAGTGGCATTTTGACTTGCACACTTTCATGGTCTTTTTCTTTCTCGGGGTTTATTTTTTCATCTTTTTTGACCTTCTTATTCTTTTTGTCCTTTGATTTTTCTTTAAGGACATACCCTCTTTACATTTTTTAAATTTTTTGATTTTTTGAATATGGAGAACATTCAGAAAGCAAAGGTGTGTACAAATTATAGATTTAATCTCAACCGTTCAAAAATTATGACTCCTATTGGTATAGGAACCTAACAGATGGCATCTTATATGTGATTCATACTGGATATGGAAATTTAGAATTTTACAATCCAAGAATGGGTATGGATGCTCTTCAGGTTTTTCCTACAAACAGAGCTGCAACAAATCAACGTGCTGGTAGAGCGGGTAGGACAGGTCCTGGGACATGCTATTATTTGTACACTGAGACATTTGTTTCAATTTTTCTTTCACACTTTTTCTTCTATTATTTGTACACTGACACATTGAAAATGTTGTTTTACTACTCAAGTTGTTGAAGATTGAAAACCTTTTGGATTTTGATTTTGTGGATCCTCTTCCACAAGACAATATTCTCAATTAAATGTATCATATTTGGGTACTTGGTGCACTTGATAATGTGGACAGATTGACTACTATTGGAAGGAAGATGGTTGAGTTTCCTCTTGATCCTCCCCTTTCAAAAATGCTATTAATTGGGGAACAACTTGGTTGTGTTAATGAAGTCTTTACAATTGTTTCTATGATTTTTGTTCCTTATGTTTTTTTCCATCCTAAAGATAGGGCTGAAGAAAGTGATGCGACAAGGGAAACATTTTTTTGTGCCTGAAAGTGAGGAGTATCTATTCAACCAAAAATGCATTGGGCTTGCACTTGTGAACATTCCATTAAGTTTATAAGTTCATGCCATACAAGTGTGGCATACATGTTAATGGTGGATGGCTCGCCAACAACGAAATATGAGAGCACGAGGTCTGTTATCACAAGAGGTACTATGCTCTGAGGCACAAATCCTTTAGGAGTTGTTTCGCAGGTTCTGCCTTTTTATTATTGCAAATGAGGATGATAAAGTTTTCAAGAACAAAAATTATGATGTTGTCAAACTATCACTGCTTAGGAAGGAAATATTAAATGGTAGTGGTTCCAACCATGCGAGGCAGCCTGGGATAGACATATTAAACCCTAGTGGCTCTAACCTAGATCCCCAAGCTGGTAGATTTATGATCATTGTATTGGCAAGAGGATGACCTAGCAAAAAAATACCAAAATAGAAGAAAAAGTGAGAAAGAAAAATAGAAACGAAATGGACTTATATTAATGACATTCATGCCTAAAACATGTCAATGTAATGAGTAGATTCAGGGGTGAATATTTTTCACCAAGAATTCTCCAAAGTATCACCCCCGGTTTCAGTCAATATATGCTTCTGATGTGGATTTCAATACTCCTCAATCTTCTGAAGACAAGATTGATAATGTTTTGGTATTTTCTTATCATGTCATGTCTACGTTTAAGAAGTCAATGAATCTTCTAGAAATAAAAGTGTGTAAAATTTGTTCTAAATCTTCTATACTTCATATGAATGTTGGAAATGGTGAACCAAAATAAATGTTGGAAATTATTCTCTCTCCCCATCTCCCACCTTTGTAATACTTGCTTACCCTCTCTCTCTCTCTCCCACTCCCACTCGTTTCCCAGATAATATTTTCTCACTCTCTTCCCCTCACCCCACCCTCATTTCCTAGATAATATTTGATTTACACTCTCCCACCACCTCCACCCTTATTTCCAATATTTGTTCACTGGCTTTCCCCCACCAAAACCCTTAATAATATTTTCTCACTCTCTCCATCCATGAGGGTGGGGAAGAGAGATGAGGGTTGGGCAGCCAGGGGATAGGGGGGAAGCAAATATGATAAATAATATCTCTCTCTCTCTCTCTCTCTCTCTCTCTCTCTCTCTCTCTCTCTCTCTCTCTCGATCAGATTGACCAATTAAATAGGATTTTCTAGCTATGCCATTTCCTAGGGATTGAGATTGAGAAGCACTTTATCTTCCATTATCTGGTTTAATATGAGGTCTGAGGATGCTTCCGCGATCTTTTTAGAGAGACACAAATGCTTCGCAGTTTCTTTAAGTACCCTGAACAAATATGCTTGCCGTTATACATGCAGGAGGCCCTTTGTCTCTGCTCATCTAACTTCCAACCACATCAGCATCCTTGACCAACTCCCACCAATTGGATCACTTCCTCTATTATGGTGCTCTTGACTAGGAGCACTGAGTGGTAGATGTATAGAGATGACCCCTTATCAGTGAGGAATTGGGGTACTATTTTTAGAATTTATTTTAGGGTAAGAATCTGAGATAAAGGTTGGCAAGAACATCGCAAACAGTGATGCCATGATGTTAGTAATATGGATAAGGAAGATATATCAGTGATCAGTGAATATATTATTGACTTAAATACAATGATTTTGGGGCATAGCAAAGGCAGTGACACATTAACCTTTTGACTATGTTCACTAAGGAATAGTGACCAATATGACAATAGGGCTTTGACAATATTATGTGGTAGAATAACCTTCAGAAAGGAAATCACCTTGTTTGGAATAATGTCCTTGACCTTGATAGCAATAATGAGATAGCATGGCAACAATCTACAAAACTTGGTTATATTGTGGCTGAGAAATACTTTGATTTGCATTGCTTGGATTTTCTCTAGTTTATCTAAAGTATAGCAGAAGAGATTCGGAACAGTGCCAATAAGGACTATGAATCAGTGTTAAGACACCTGTGGCTCAGTCATATTTATAGTTGTCAGTTCGAAAGGAATAGAGAGGTCCTCTCCAAGTTAAAATCCAAAGAAAGTCTCTTTATATCTTCATTTAGTTAGAAATATTTGTGATATCAAGGTATGATTCTACCAAGTTGAATTTATTATTGAATGGTTAGCGCATGTGAAAAAGATTGTCTAGGCATGTTTGTTGATGGAGTTGTAGCAAGATGAGGGCAGATTGATGAAGACTGAACTGAAGTAAGACTTCAGAGGGAGCTATAGACTCTCTAGCAGAATAACTTGATGATAAAGACAAGTCATGTCCACTGATTATGATGACTCTGATGATGCCTTTAGTTGCATTGATGACCTTGGCATATGGGCCTAAGGGTCTATAGTAGAAAAAGGACAGGTTGCAGGTGGCTCATTGATTATGTTTAGAGGAAATTATGAACTAGCCACATTGATTGAATTATAAAGACACCATTACTGATGATGCCTAATTAATGACCCTCACATTTATTAATATAAAAGGGAGTTGACTTTTAAATTCAAGATAGAAAGACCTTGAATTGTTCTTTTCTACACTTAAAGGTCCGATGAGAAGGAAAAGCGATAGGTCTAAACATGTATATCTTGTGGAATCCCTAGTGTTCTTGATAAACACCTTATCAACCATATATTCTTGGTATTCTAGTTCTATAAAGGGGCATGAAATTTTCAACTTTGTTCTTTTTTCTTTAATTCTCTCATTTCCAGTGGTGCAATGTACCATTATTTTCTCCAACTACATCATGAGCTAGTGTAAAAAATAGATACACTTTGCATTGTCAATTATATCATTAAGAAATTGGTGGCTGCAAATCTAGTGTGTAGAGATTGTTTGTGGAATATTATTGTTGTGGATAATTTTGATCCCATTTTGAAAAGGATTTCCCAACATGGAAGATATTAATTTGGATGTCGTTTCAAGAAGTAATGCTCGAAGGAAAGCCATTAAACCATTGATGGAAATTATAGGTTTAGTATGTCAGAAAGAACAAAATGGTGCAATTAATATCAACTCATCATTGGAAATTATTCTGAGGAAACTACCATTCTATATGCTGAAAGTCATCTTATAGAACAAATCTTTTTAAAATGTCTCAGTTTCGATGAAAAATGCTCTGCTTGTGGCGGTTTATTGCATTGAACTACAAAAACTAGGATTTTGTTTGTGAATATGAGAGAAATTCAACAATGCAAGTTCATCCATCAATCATCTAGCATGATAACTATGACAACATCTACCAGCAATAGGCTCCTAGACTATATGAAGGTCAAGATTGTTGTTCATCATCTTTCTTATTGGACTATCTTCAAATACAATGGTGCATATATCTATATAATTTCCATCTTCAATGGATCCAGATATCAAGGGATTAGGAAGAAAATTTAGAACAAGGCAACAGTGATTGTGGTAGAGAGACTTTGAATTAATACTCAAATAAACTTACAACCACAATTTTGACAAAATACCATATTTCTACAATTTGGATATTCAGATTTATTTAGGAAACCAAATAATAAACGTGCAATGGGTGAGGATTCCCTCCCAAATGGGGATGAATTCACCCCTTAATAAAACACATGATACAAAGAGGCCTATCATGGGCTACACTTCAAGAGTGCTAGCTACTATACATGCCTACTAGTCATGTTAGATTCTTTCCCAAATACATTACTTACGAATGACCAGTCTTCTGAGAACTCTTTTATTGGTGCAAGGCAAAAGCAAAAACTTATGTTATTAGTTGCTTGATTCAAGAAATGGATACAAAATGGGAGGGTTTGGCATGATTCGTACACATTACATAATACAAATGTTGGCACATGGTTGGTTAGAGTTTGCAATGAATCTGGAAATTGTAAAAGACCTCTAAGAGATAGAAGTTCATAAGCTATGAGAGAAGGGACTTAATAAATGCTCCATATTAAGTTATAAAAAATATCTCATTCATAGGGAAAAAGATATTAAATGCTTGTTGTCAATGGTCCAATTTGAAAAATTTCTCAGAATGATACCAAACAAATGTCCAAGTGGAAAAATCTGCCATGGTTGTTCATTCTCAAATTCATTTTTTTATGGTACCCACAATGTCATGCATAATGAACAGTGTTTTGGTAGTATTAATAAGTCTATGTTGTCTAAGCTAGCAACAAAACACATTAGAAAGCCACATTAGGTTTAATATTACCAAACTTGAAGCAAGAAAACAACTTTGTCATCAAATATCAAATTAAAATAGGATGGAACAAGCTAGGCATTAACAAAGCATCAAGGGACACTTTAATCTGCATGACATCATACTTCATAGCAATGTCAATGTAGAAATATTTCTTGTATAAAGATGTTCAGTACTATAAGGATCATGACAACTCTCTTTATTTAAATAAATTCTAAATATCAATGCAGTTACAACAACAATACTTCTGTAGAATCCAAAGATCTTGCAGGTTTCTATACATGTCAACTAGAAACTAGTAAAGGGTAGAAACAATGTGCCAATTGAGAATCCAACAATGTTGAACTAAAGCCCTTGAGGCATTTCCTTCCAGGTAAGGTAAAATATTAAACATTTTAGTGCTAAATGTTACAACCTAGGCTCTATTGTAGTTTGTTGGAAACAATGTTTAATTCCTGAATAGTGCAGATGACGTTGGAAAACTTAGTTGCATGATTGAAGACATATAAAGAACAAACAAAATATGAGTAGGGTTGTCAAAGAAAAAGTTTGCATCTTAAATATGTGACATAACATTCTAGGAAGTGAGCTAAGAACAACATGTTTAGAATTACAACATTCCTATAAGGCCAAATCGACCTATGATTCAATAATGCACACCAAGTCTCTTCTTTGACATGCAAATTACAGTAGTTGCAGTGGAGATATAACCTTGAGTTGGCCCATATTCCTAGTACATTGATTTGATGATAAATTGATAATACATTCTCTATATTTTTTATGGCAAGTTTAAATTAGAATGAACTGTAATATGATCTATGTTCTCCCTTGATTGATGGACAAGAAAGGATCCAATCTAGCACTACTAGAAGGAAAATCAATGGAAGAAGATTGAAAATCAATATTTTTCCACAAGGCTTAGTGTTCATGCATGTAGTTTGTTTAGGGAAGATGATGTCATACTAGAGGGATGCCTTGATTTATAAGAAAGTTCAATGGTTTTTTGGATTTGTTCAAAGAAGGGGAAATGTGACTCTATATTGCAAGGATAGACTTTAGACGACCATGGTAAATAAATCTCTTGTAAATGGACTATCTAGTGAGAGAATATCATGTCCATTGGAACTCTACTAAAACCAAGCTCAAATTATAGAAGGTGTTCAAAGGTCAAGGACAAGAGAGATATTTGTTTTTCCAGCTTTAGAGAGTAATCTAATGTTGTCAATATTTGGATAGGCTACAAAAATTGGGTATGTAGTTTTACCTAAAACAAACCAACCCTAATAACTTGAGTTTGATCTTTCTTCTAAGGTTTGTATTCTACTCTCCAAACCTTGATAATGCTCCTAGGGATTGTCCTCTACTCTATGAAAATAAATTAATATAACAAGCTCTATGGTATAACGTGGCAACAATAAATGGAATTCACATGATCTATAAGTAGAGTTTGAGGACTTCATAGCTTGTATAATGGGATAAGTGTAATATACCCTATAGAAACAAAGATAAATGCAAATAACATCCATATATTCAGTATAAAGTAATAACAATACTCAATGCAATTGTAATGGTAACCAAAATGAGATACCTTGATTATTATGAGCACAATTTTCACTTCCCTCTTCTAGGAGGGAACCTCTAGCAGAGTAAATCTTAGTTACAATAGTAATCCAAGGCATCTTTTACAATGTTTTTACCTCTATATATACCATTTTCTAACCTTATAGAACATTCTAGAGGAGGAAAGCCTTCTAGAAAGTCCTCTCATAATAGTTGCAGTCGCACTACTACCATCATTGTCTAATAATGATGGACTTTCTTATATAACCATATATTAATATATTTGTTAAATGTTAGGGAGGCTAGGACCCTAACATGTACTCCCCCTTAGAGAACAACCTTATCATCAAGAGTTGAGATGTGGAAATTGGTGTAGAATGTTAGCAGGCTGGAAGGTGCCAACTCATGTGGTCTTTCCTTCCATTATATTAAGACTTATTGGATGGTGTGGTGGTAGAGATGTCTCTCATAGTGCTTGAGGACTACTTCTAGTTACAACCAAATGGAGCCTTTTGCATCCAATTATGATAAACTAGTTCTAACAATGCAATTGGATCCAAACACTTTCTATTTGGGGCTTGTTTCACCTGGCTACTGTACATGTGGCTTGAACAACCCATAATTTATGTGTTTTGGATTGGTTAATGGTAGAGAATTGTGTTTTACTTCTCCATTGGTTATATTAGTGGAATTCCGTTAAACTATTAGTTAAACATCTCTTTATAAATAGAGATGTATTTCCTCATTGGTACTCATGGTTGGAGTGCGGGAGAAATACCTAAGCATTCTGATATTCTGGAGATTTATATATTTAGAAAAAAAAATAGACTCCATTCTTTTAGCTGCACCTATGGAGTCAGGTCAACCTAATAACCACCTCCTTTGGGTCAGGATGTAAGAGGGTCTGTTAAAATATTTTTGCCATTATTAATTGTGGGGCAGTGTATATAAGCTCCAGTTTGTTTGGTGAATGGAAGATAGGGAAGAAGAAGTTGTCCTTAAGGTTACAAACCCTAAACAAGATAGCAAGCCACTTATTCATTAATAAGAATTTGGTTTGTGAATATTCTAAGGTTTATTTGAGAACAAAAAAGGTACAATTGAGGCTCATTCCAAGAACAATAAGCAAATAACAAAGGACTGAAGTTATTTTGTGTTAAAATTGAAAACTAGGGCCAAATTCCACTTTGGACATCTAATTTGATGAATATCATTATTGCATTAAATTCCTCTTTTTGAGAGGGCCAAATTCAACATAAATATCATCAAATTTGGACAAGGAAAAATATGTTTTTGAATTTAATCCCTCACATATGCAAATTTTCAACGTCGGCTTGGGGTAAATTACTCAAGTTGAACCCTTCTCCAAATCCTATAAATAGAAGTGTACTCCAAACATATTGGACATATCCTATAGCCCATTTTCTCTATCCGAAATGGTTGCAGAAGGAAGGATAGCTCTAGCAAAGAAGGAAGGGATAGATTGACGTCTTGGTTGGGCTATCTAAACGACCAAGTTTTCCGGGAAGGAGGTCGAGCCTGTTAAAGGCTTGTTTGAATTTGTTTGGACTATTTTGTGGGTGTTTTTGCATCTACAATAGGTAAAAATTATAGCACAAAGGAAGCCACATTCATGAGGGACATTTTTATGATGTTTGTGCTTATCGTTGGTTGGTATTTCTCTCCTATAACATGCCACAACACTAGTTGTGTGCTTTAGGTGGGCCATAGGCCTAGATCACCTTGGACAAGGGACTAAAGGAATGATAGGAAGCCACACGACTTGGAGTTCTTGAACATGAGGTTCTGTAACTTGTTTTGCGGCTGGTTACTAGCCCAAATCAACAATGAATTGGAGCAAGAGTGTTTGGAAGGAGGTTGCAGTCCAAGAAGAGGTTTGGAAGGTGAGGAAAGGGTGTTGTAGCAGCCTACCAACAAACCCTACCAGTGACTAGACTTGTACCAGCATATGAGGGTGCTTGTATGTAGGCAGATAAAGTAGAAGGAAGAAAATCTAGGAGGAGTGAAAGATGGTTGTAGTAGCTTGCCATCAAACCCTAACCAGAACACCAGAATACAAAAGCTTTTACAGCTGTATGACTCAAGCCTAAGAGGGCACAAATTTTCTTCTCCAGAATTGCATTGTTGAGTTAGCTATGTATCTAAGGATAGTGATATTGAATCTCCAAATTGGAAAGTCAATCTTTCCCTTAAATTATTGTACTCTCTATGCTGAACATTTGATATTAATAGTAAGAAGAATTGATCAAGGGTTTCCCCATCTTGGGGTTTTTCCCTAGCTTGAGCCATATCCTTGTGTTCTCTCATCTTGCTTGTCTTCTGGATCTATTGTTTATGTTTTTTCTTTAGTTACTATCAATAATGATTCATATGATTGCTAATGGAAATGATATGGTCTGATAAATGGGCTAACATTGAATATTGAAGAAACTGACCTAAGCAAAGAACATGTTAACCTACAAATTAACATGGTATCAGAGCTCAGGTGAGGAAAAGCCCAAGAAAGATAGAAATAAATCACTAAGAAATTTGTTTCAGGCCCTAGTAAGGAAGGAGAATCTATAAAGATTAAGGCCTCATTCAAGGCATGATTTCTAGTCATAGTATCTATAACTAGGCTTAAATATTTTCTAAATAAAGTAAATATTTTGAAGGGCATATATTCCTTGATCTAGAGGATTGAGGTTCCAATATAATAGCCCACACCAAGGCAAGCTATCCTTCAAATGAATCGGAGTTTTGGGTTCAGCATATTACAATTTAGGGGGGTCAAATTAATAGTGTTTTCTCAGAGGCTCGAATTTCTGTTTGGAAATATTTTTGAAGTTGTCCTTTGTTTCATACAGAAAGAAACTATTTAACAATTAATCTTGTGATTATTCTCTAAGCTCTTAGCCCAAGTGAAGAAAGTATAATACTTAAGGATTTCTACATCTTCATCCTTGATTGAGAAGGAATCCTTACCTCTGAAAATTGAAGGACAAACAAGAATCCAACAAAAAAGAGGGTTTCCTCAGACCAAGTTTCAATTTTTGAAGCTCTAAAACTTCAACATTATTTGATCTATTAAATTAGTTTGAACAGAGGTCTTAATCTATGAAGAAGGATGTTTCAAGCTTGGTCAATCTGATCTTATACCAGACATCATCCATCCTCAGTATTTGGCATTCAAGTATTTTTTTTTGAACTATGGAATCTAAGCACACTTATTGATGCTTTGTAAAAGTCCAGTACATCTTGTAACCCTTCATCTTTTGGAAGGCAACATGAAAATCTACAGAATTCAAGCAGTATATTGTAGACAACATCTTGGTATGACTGAATCATACGTAATACATGGCAATCAGGTTCATATTTTTGTATTATCATCATCCCAAATGAGTAAGTTGATGCACATTGTATAGTTATAAGAAGTTTGTAGTATGTGTGACTTCTTGTCCCTATACAATAAAGAACACTATTTTGGCATCTCACTTGGAGGAAGGTTAACATTGGCATCATCACACATACATACTTACCATCAACATTAGGGGAAGTATTGGTATGGCATACGTGCAGTCCGAGATAATTATGATATTTTGGTACATTATTGATGACAATAAACAATGTAAACTTTGAAACGGGAACTATAAACTCAAAACGGGAACTCTGGCCAAAAAACCCTGAAAAAACATCAAAAACAGTGCTAAAAATGAAAAGTGTGTATACTGGAACGATGATTTTATTTTTTAGGGGTCAATTTTGAACATGTTTTAAAAATGGCAGTGACTACAAAATTTACTACGAAATTTTCATGCAAAATATAGCTTCAAAACAAAAGTGATGATACTGGAACAATAATTTTTTTTAGGGTCAATTTTCAAACTTTATAAAGAATGCTAGTAAACCAAATGTTTACGTGCCAAACAAAGTTGTTTATGAGGAAAAATACACATTAATGTTTTTGGTAGGATATCATTTTTCTTTCCAAAGTATAAATTCAACATGTTTTCAACCATAACATGTTAGATACAAAAGAAAAATGATTCCGGGAATCACCCAGGGACCAGCCGGGTGAGCGGGCGGGCGGGCTACCAGGGTGGCGGCAGCCCAAGCCACGCCACCCCGACGGTCAGCCTGCCCACCCAGCTGGTGGCTAGGCAATTCTAGGAATCGACTAGCCACTAGCTGGGCAGGCGGGCAGGTCGCCGGGGTGGCACGGCTAGTGGCTGGGCGAATCCCAGAATCGCCAGCCCAGGCCGCGCCACCCCAACGGCCTGCCCGCCTACCCATCTGGTGGCTGGGCGATTCCCAGAATCGCCCAGCCACTAGTCGGGGGGGCAACTAGTGGCTGGGCAATACCGGAATCGCCCAGCCACCAGTCGGGAGGGCAGGCAAGCGGTCCGCCAGGGTGGCGCGGCCTGGCCTGGCGCCACCCACGCGACCCGCCCACCCGCCATTGCTGGTGGCGCGCGGAGGCACAGCCGGCGGGCCACAAGGGTGGCGCCATCCCAGGCCGCGCCACCCCGGCAGCCTGCCCACCACTCCAGTTGGTGGCTGGGGGATCCGCGCCACCCCGGCGGCCTGCCTACCTGCCCGGTTGGTGGCTGGGCGATTTCGGGAATCGCCCAGCCACCAGCCGTCCTCGCCCGCCCATCCGGCTGGTTGCTGGATGATTCCCGGAATCACCTAGTGACCAGCCGGGTGCCCGGTTGGTGGGAATCACCCAACCACTAGTCGGGTGCCCGGCTAGTGGGAATCACCCAACCACCAGCCTCCCGCCCGGCTGGTGGCTCAGTCATTCGTGAAATAACCCAGCCACCAGCCGGGTGGGTGGTTGGTGGCTGGGTGATTCAGCTGGTGGCTGGGTGATTCCGGGATCACCCAGCCACCAGCCGGGTGCCCGATTGGGGGCTGGGTGATTCCAGGAATCACCTAGCCATCGACCACCCGCCCGGCTGGTGGCTGGGTGATTCCCAGAATCAAGAAGCCACTAGTCGGGCGGGCGGCTAGTGGCTGGGTGACTCCCGGAATCACCCAGCCACCAGGCGGCCGCCCAGCTAGTGGCTGGGTGATTCCCATCAGGCGGGCGACTGGTGGCTGGATGATTTTGGGAATCACCCAGCCACCAGCCGGGTGGGCGGGCGAGCCGCTGGGGTGGCGCAGCCTGGGCTGGTACCACCCTGATGGCCCGCCCACCCACCCGGTTGGTGGCAGTTGGTGGCTGGGCGATTTTGATTCCTAGAATTGCCCAGCCACGAGCTGGGCAGGCGAGCGGGCCACTAGGGTGACGCCAACCCAGACCTCGCCACCCCGGCGGCCCGCCCACCCGCCCGACTAGTGGTTGGGTGATTCTAGGAATCACCCAGCCACCAACTGCTCGCCCAGCTAGTGGCTGGGTGATTCCCACAATCAGCCAGCCACCAGCCGGGCGGGTGGCAGCTGGCTGGGTGATTCCCGGAATCACCCAGCCACCAGGTGGCCACCCGGCAGGTGGCTGGCTGGCGCCACCTTGGTGGCCCGCCCGCCCGCCCGGCTGGTGGCACAATCACCCAGCCACCAGGCGGCCGCCCAGCTGGTGGCTGTTCCCAGAATCACCCAGCCACCGCCACCACCAGCCGGGCGGCCGCCTGGTGGCTGGGTGAGCGATTTCTGGAATCGCCCAGCCACCAGCCGGGTGGTCGGGTGAGCCACTAGGGTGGCGGGAGTCCAGGGCGCACGACCCCGGTGGCCCACCTGCCCACCTGGCTTGTGGCTGGGTGATTCCCGGAATCACCTAGCCGCCTGCCCGACAGGAATCACCCAGCCACCAGCCAGGCGACCACCTGGTGGCTTGGTGATTTCGGGAGTCACCCAGCCACGAGCCGTGCGGCCGCTTGGTGGCTTGGTGATTCTCGGAATCATCTAGCCACCAGTCAGGCAGGTGGCCGCAGTTGGGCGGCCGCCTGGTGGCTGGGTGATACTCGGAATCACCGAGCCACCAGGTAGCTGCCCGGCTCTTGGTTGGGTGATTCCTGGAATCATCCAGCCACTAGGTGACTGCCTGACTGTTGGTTGGGTGATTCTTGGAATCACCCAGCCACCAGCTGGGTGCGGCCGCCTCGTGGCTGGGTGATTCCTGGAATCACCCAGCCACCAGCCGGGCAGTGGTTGGGTGATTCTTGGAATCACCAAGCCACCAGGTGGGTGGTGGCTGGGTGATCCGGGAATCACCTAGCCACCAGTTGGGTGGTCACCTGGTGGTTGGGTGATTTTGGAGGCTGTTGGCTAGGTGATTCTCGGAATCACCCAGCCACCAGCCGGGCAAGCAGGCCACTAGGGTGGCGAAGCCTGGGCCACGCCACCCCTGTGGCCCACCCGCCCACCCCGCTAGTGGCTGGGCGATTTGGGGCGGCTGGTGGTTGCCGATTCCCGGAATCGCCCAGCCACTAGCTGGGTGGGTGGGCGGGCCGCCGAGGTGGCGCGCCCTAGCTGTGGGCCTGGGCGGGTGAGGGGGTAGGGTGGGCGTGGGTGTGGGCAAGGGCAGGTGAGGGGGTGGGGTGGGGTGGGCGAGGGCGGGTGAGGGGGTGGCATGGGCGAGGGCGGCTAAGGGGATGGGGTTGGCATGGGCGTGGGCAAGGGTGGGTGAGGGGGCGGGTGAGCGGGTGAAGGGGTGGGCGAGGGCGAGGGCGAGTGAGCAGGTGGGTGGGTGTGTGAGGAGGTCGGCGAGAGGGCGGGTGAGGGGGCAAATGAGGGGGTGGGGGGGGGCGAGGGCGGGTTAGGGGGGTGGGGTAGGCGAGGGTGTGGGCGAGGTTAGGTGAGGGGGCGAATGAGTGGGTGGCGCAGGCGTGGGCGATGGCAGGTGGTCATTGCAGATATTCCCCATGGTTTCAATATTCCAAACATTGACTATGATAGTGACCCTTATACTTATCAAGCTCTTAGTAAGTGGTTGCGGGATTTGTAGAAGTCACGTCATCACCATTGTGAAGATTTGTGACATTTCATTCAGACACACAATTGGCAATGATATTGTCAAGCTTCAAGGGGAAAACAAATTCAAGGATGCAGCTTAGATGGTAAGACGTTTAAAATGTATATTTAATTAATGTTGAAAAATTCATTTATGTACAAGTTAATTGAACTTTTACTATTTCATGTTACAGGCAAAAGTCAAATATTCTTAACAATGAAGATCAACAATTTATAAATGATTGTGAGTTCATTCATATTGATATTTGGGCAAAAGATGATAGCCATATGTCTATAATTTCAACTTGTCCTGACGATGAACCACACTAGTTGGTTCGAAACACGTCGAAAAATGTACGTCTACATGTGATTTACGCTGAAGTTATTCTTTCAAATATTATGGATCACAGAAGCCTCAATTCAAATATAGATAGAAAGAGTCATAGCCAAATACTGACTTATGATGTGTTGTGAGAAAACTAACATATGAAGACAAATAAGCAAAAGGAGAGATAGTTAACATTTATCAAAAACCACAATTATTGATTAACTATCTTATAGGCATTTGTTCAAATGAAGGAGATTGGGTTTTGGATTTATTTTCTGGCTCAGGTAGGTTTTATTATATGGAATTGAATCTCAATATGTTATTTTTAATTAATATGTCATTGTATAAATTTAGTTCATTATTTCTTTTGTGCTTGATAATTAGGTACAACACTAGCATGTTGCCTTCAAAAAGGAAGAAATTGCATTGCAATTGAAAAATATCCACTACAGTGCAATTTCATTCAACAAAAAATTAATGCTCTTCAATTTCTTCCAGATGCAATGCAAGAAATTGGGTTGAAGAAAGGGGACTTTAGTGAATCACGTGTGGCAAAAAAGGCAAAGGAACCCCAACCACCATTACATGGAATGTTTGGAAAGACATACATCGGGAGATTTGCAGACATCAAAGATCCATTAGAAGCGGAAAATGAACAAAAGGAAGCAGAAAATATTGTGGAAGAAGACAATGATGAAACTCTAGAGGACGAAGAGTTTGGATTATGTGACATTATTGATTAAATTTAAGTTATGCTTGTAAATCAAGCTTTGCAATGTTTTGACTTTGATATTTTATGAGAAGAATAAACACTCAATTAGGGTTGTTATCCGTTCAATATTTGTAATATGTGTTTCGCATTCATTTTTAAGTTAATCATTATTTTTGGAAAAAAAAAAGTGATTATTATTATTTTTTTGACATGAAATTCATAAAAAAAACTATTATTTAACCATTTTTAGTTAATTATCGTATAAAAATTGTGATTTTGACATGTCAATTCTAGCAAAAATTTATCAAAACGTGTAGGTTTTTAGTTATATTTATGTTAGAAATGGTTATTTTTATGTCCATTGTTAAAAAATATTGTTTTTTAGAAACAATTATTTCATGCTGATTGAAAAATTAATTAAGGATGTATAAATATGTAGAATATCGAAAATTTTAAATATCGATCTTCTAATTTAAAAATGCAAAACAATAAAAACCTCTCATGGAAATGGTCATACGTTTGAATGACTTACTTAACGCAGTTGAATCCCAAAAAAAAAAAAAAAAAAAAAAAAAAAAAAAAATGATATCTAATAAAAACCTCACTAAAAAAAAAGTTAAAATAAAAATAAAAAACAAGAAAATGTGAAGAAAACAACCACTTCAAAAATGATCAAATTTACAAAATAATTATTTACATTTTATACATTAGAAAATTTAAAGCCAAAAAAAAGGTCTTTTAAAAAAAGGGGGTGATGCAGAATACTCACTTTTCAAAATCAGCATGAAAATCACTACCATTCTAAAACGTAATGTACATAAAACTATCCTTCCCATGACATTCCTTCCAAAAACTATGCTTTAAAAAAACATGTTCGTTCTGCATCACCCCTTTTCAAAATCAGGTCACTTTTTTGCTATCTCTACGAAACGGGTAATAGTATCAGTTCCCAAACTTTGTTAATATCATATTGAAATTCTGATGTCAAGGCTTCACAATTAAAATTGGGAACAAGTCATGGGCATAGGTAGTTTAAACTTCTCTTTCCTCATCATTCAAATAAACACTAGAAAAGAGGGAGAAATGTTCCATTATTCTAATCAAAATGAAATTCAAACCTGTATCATAAAGAAAAGGGAGCTAAGTCTCCTATATGAAAAGAAGACCTATGATGATTGATGTCCAGTTAAAACTCATCACCTTGCTCTACAGTTTCGCATAGTAGCATAAAATTATAATTTGAGAATGAGAGGATAGTCATGACGAAAGGGACAACAACTTGTATCTGTGCATTAATCTGCAACAAATCTATAATCTGATCAAAGGCTGTAGCCTAGAGGTGATTGACATCCAGCATAAAGCTTCTGAGCATTTTAGTTAAATTTTGTTACAGGGCATCGTGGTTGTGCATATGTTGTTTTGATGATACTCAAGAAAAAACTAAGTCTGATATGACCTCTTACGTGAGAATTCTATTCTTCAACACGTATAGCCATAAGTCCTCACAAATTTTTGATGTTGTACAAAGAGGTATGTTGTACGCACATATGCTACCAAAATAATGCCTTAAGGAGCCAAAGATCAGAAATGATATTTGTAGCCATACTCCTCTCTAGGACATGCTAGTGCTGGAAAGGTATGATGCATACACATAAGGTGCCTGGAAACCAATGTTTCCCCATGTATAGGATCCTTCCAACCATTGATGATTGGCATGCATGTAGGATGCAATTCATCCTTTCCCTATTCTCGGTGGTTTGCATGTGCTTTGGATGTGGTTCACCATTTCCCTACAATGGTTGTGACATGTGACTGTAGGATGTGGTTTATGCTTTCCCTACGTGTGGTTGTGAAATATGTTTGTAGGATGTGGTTTCTCCTTTCCCTACGTGTGGTTGTGATTAGGATGTGATATATTCTTTCCCAGATGGTGTTCCAACATCACCCTACCCATGTAGTATGGGACACATGGGAAGTACCTCTCGTATGGCTAATGAGTTGGGAAAAGTGGTTAGGGACCATAGCACTACTGATGGACGCATCATGTACTACCATACTCCCTATGAGTAGGATGCATGATGTTCAACAACTTGATCACTTGCAATCAAGTCCAATTAGGGTTCGGGCCAGGATCGGGAATACATAGTCATTATTCCTCTATAAATCCACCCTAAAATGTCAAGGTCATTTGATCTAATAAATTTCCTATATTATAATCAAAACAATGTATATCATTAAGATCTATTAAAACTTACTTTGGTCCAGCTTCGAGCTAGCTAGATCTGAACTTCATGCAAAAGACTCTAGTTGATTGGCAAGATACTAGTAATACAAAAAAGTTGAATTTAAATAAAGGAATAACAGATTTATCCTAGGTCCCAAAATTCTTAGAATCTAGGATGTATGGAAATATAAAAGAGAATAGGGTTAACCTACTAATTGTATTGACAACAAATCCCAGGAACAAATTACAATTGGAAAGGAGAATGAAGGCCCATGATCAAACCTATTTATCCATATCTAAATACTAATTAAATAGATGTACCATTCTTTTAAGTAATGTCCTGTCACCACTCAAATTCTCACTACATTGAAAATTCTAAAGATGCCATAATCATATGATCCTGGAGGTGACTACTAGGCAAGCCACCTTCTTTGACCTTAGAAGCCTCAGCTAGAAGTTTCCTCTATGCTCTTACATTTATGGTTTAGAATTCTAAACATGGTGAGAGTTTGAGCAATAACAAAGCCCCACTCTTCACCAACAATAGGCATGCATGCTCACTCTAACTGAACCTTGAACATGATTTCTTAATCAATACATAATAATTTGTGTAAGTGAATAACACTATATGCAAGTCACACTTAATTGTAACTAGATAGATAAGATTATGCTTGAAATAAACTACATGTATCCACCTTGACTAGTGTTCTATCTTGGGCATTATAATTCCTTTACCATAAATAATTTCCAACTATAACCCTGTAAGTATCGTGCCATGTGACATCTATTTGATATTAACTTATTGTACAATTAGATTTTGCACCAATAAATCTAAATTCCAAGTTTCTCATGAGTAATTTTGTTCCCGCAAGGAGATTGGACTTGGTACAATTGATAATTGTTAAAATTGGAAACTAGGGCCAAACTCCATGTGGGTCATCTTATTTATGGTAGTTGATATTTTTTTTGGATTCCTCTCATCGAGAGGTGTAGGATTTATCTAAAGATCATCTGATTCTGATAAGTATTCATGGAGATATGAATTTATTTCTCTTATGGGACAATTCGTAAAGGTCGGTCAGCAACAAAATTGACCCTATTTGTGCTCCACATTTTGTATAAATACAAGTACCTTACAAGTCATTTGTACGCAAAAATCTCTTGAGATTTCTTCTTCTCCACCTATTTTTGGTTTTATTCGAAAGAAGAATCTCTAAGGGAAAAACGTAGGTCTAGAAGGAGACCCTATACACAACAAAAGAAGGATGCGCTAGCCTCATGTCTTGTGAAGGTTTGGCCACAGTTCAAAGGGAGATCTAGCATGGTGAAGGAAGCCTAAAAACTAATCCTAAACATAGTCTTAACATACCTTAGATTCCATATTCTATACACTATTTTGGAAGGGTTTCATACAACCCTTAGACGTAGCAAAAGGGATACCCTAATCAGAGTAAAGAGTCTGCCATACGCTACCCTAACCTGCCTGTCTAAAGGATGCCTAACCGTAGTTATGGAGATGAGCTAAATACGCATCCATGGAAATGAGGGCAGGAACCCTAGCTACAGGACTAAGGGAGAGGAGATGCCCTAAACATAGTTGCTACGTTGCCTAATGGACATTCCACCTAAACATCGTCTTAGAAGAGTGTTTTACACAAGGTATACCCTCACTGTCATGGAAGGAATGCTCTCACACTTAAACGCTAAGATAAAGAAGCCACACCTTCAACTATCCTTAAAGTTGTTCTAAATAAGGATGTTCTAACTGTTGTTTTGATTGAAACACAATCATGAATGATAGATCCAATCCTTGTCTTAACAAAATCCTATTGATGTCACTCTAACATTGTCATAGAGGAGAAGACATTGGCATTTCTATTTGCTAAGGCACATGACATATCACTATAGCTAGCCATCTTGGTCTTATGATGAATGTTGTAACAATATAGACATCATAGTATATGACAGTATGATTCATAGTGCAACATAGTGCACAGAGTAGAATCGATGGGTACATGATGCATAGTGTAGCATAGTGCACACAGTAGCAGCGATGGGTACGAGATGCATAGTACAACATAGTTCACATAGTACCAGTGATGGGTACAAGATGTATGGTGCAACATGGTGTAGCTCAATGATGTTGGACATAGTGATGGTGCAGCATGGTGTAGCTCAGTGATGTTGGACATAGTGATGGTGCAACATGGTGTAGCTCAGTGATGCTGGACATAGTGATGGTGCAGCATGGTGTAGATCAATGATGCTGGACATAGTGATGGTGCAACATGGTGTGGCTCAGTGATGCTGAACATTGTGATGGTGCAACATGGTGTAGCCTAGTGATGCTGGACATGGTATGCTGGTGCAACACAGTGATAGGCTCAACATGGTGATGGATTCACCTTGGAGAATCAGTTGAAGCAGCATGTCTTCAACTGAGTCCAGCTACCTCATGTATCATCTTCTTAAAGATGATCTCTGCTCTTATTTAGATAAGTCAAAGTGTTGACTTTTGTTGAGGAAACTAAGACATTTACTGTTGAGGTTCCTAACCAAAATGCCTACTGGAGAGGGCACTCTTAGGTGTTTGTATTCGACTGTTGATGTGCTTTTGTTTCATATATTAATTTCATTTCTCCTTACCACAAAAAATTGTCTATTTTACTACTACAATCCTTTTTGCATTCTATTTATTTTATGTATTTTATGTTGACTATATTAAACTAATGACATCTATGATCATCAAATATTGTACTCTAACCCTAATTCATAAAGAAAATCATAGAAACAAAGACTTAAATTAAAAGTTAGTTGACATGGACAAAATGCCATGTTGTCATGTATCCTATTGAAAGATACCAAGAACTTACATTAGGAAACCCTAACCACCAACAACACATTATTTATGGAAAAATGCATAAGAGAAGATGGTTCTAGGTGGAGTTCATGCATTCAGGTTCAGATGAAGGAAGAGGTCCAATCTGGCTCAACACCCTAAACTGAAGACTCTAAAAACTCACTGGAAGAAAGGATCATTTTCAGATGAGTGAAACTCCTCTTGGATTTAATTATTCATGTGAATAGAAAATATTGATTTGTGAGCTACTAACAATGCAAACTAGAGTATTTTTCACCCCAAGAAAATATGTGTCCAATTTAAAAAATCTATGTCTAATTTATAGTGTGAATTTATTATTAGTTGTTTCATTCATTGCATAGGAGTTGTATACGGTAATTGTTAGATGCTTGTTGTAGTAGAGTATTTTGCATAAAACA
Source organism: Pinus tabuliformis (assembly GCA_031772625.1). Taxonomy (NCBI): domain Eukaryota; kingdom Viridiplantae; phylum Streptophyta; class Pinopsida; order Pinales; family Pinaceae; genus Pinus; species Pinus tabuliformis. The sequence continues at coordinate 342,662,277 of CM062814.1, forward strand.
GAGGGGTAGAAGCAATTTAATTGTTTTTCTTGATTATTTTAAGTTGTTGCTCATTCTATTCTTTGTTTATTTTCATTTCTCCCAAAAACCTCTGTTGAATCCAATAAGGGTGAGCTTTGAAAGCAGAGCCATATTGCAACGATTCAGGAGTGATTTAGTCACTGTGTTTTTCAAAAGTCTTGTTTTTCTTGAGAATTCCATTTCAAACCCAGAGACGTGAAAAACAAACCTTGAAAACAACCAAATTACTAGAAATAAATGAAATTTATGCGAAGAAAACAAAATAATGAAATGTATGTGTTTTTATCATGGAAACAGGGGTATTTTGAGCATGCCCTGATTTGCAAAGAATATAGAGGTGTGGACAGAAGAAGTATAATTTTTTTTATTAAAATATTTAATTGTAGATGTATAAATCTTATTAATAGGCCGGGAATTGAATACTAAGTTTTAGAATGATAACTCTTGAGAAACAATTATCTATCCATCGTTGCACAATGATGTTTCTCATATTGATAAAATTGGCTAACATGCAAATTTCCTTTAAATCAAAACTCTAGGAGTGCATATGATTCATCAAAAATTTGATCATGCAAGGAAGGAATATTGAATTTATGAAATGAGTGGTCATAGAGTAGTTTGTAAAGGAAAAAGATCTGATTTATTATTGATTCTCAGAAACCATCAGATCAGTTTCCATTAATCTCAACAAACTACTCTGAAAATATAGATAAACAAGGGCACAAAGGGATGTTTCTCCCAAAATTAGTCAATTGCAAAGGAGGGTCATCAAAGATAAAAAAGACACTAAGATCAGTAGGTGACTACTTCGTTTAGTTTAGGGCATATAGCATTGATTTGGTTCTCCCTAAATAGTAAATATTAAAATATTGATTTAATACACCATTAGTTAAGATTCATTTTTGAATAGTAGCAAAGAGAAATCATTGCAATTTCATATACACTAAAAACTCAAATTACATTTTCATTGTGGAGGATTTAGAGAAATTGTGTACATACTTGGTCAAACTTTAAGGTAACAATAGCGATGTCTAAGGACGGGCCAAAAGTAAACGAAATGGAGGAACCAAATCCATGGAAGAAGAAAGAATCCCCCATAGAAGAAATTGCGAACCCTCTTCACACAATTTTCCAGCTGGGTGACTCTGAGGGCACCATCAATAGTTGGCCACTATCTCATGACCATGTAATGACTCTACTTGCCATGTGATTCATCATACATGTAATTTTTTTTTCTTTCCATTTGATGTTCGGGTGTTAAGCTTTTGCAGACAAAGAGCTTAATATAATGAAGCCCATTAAATGAAGTTGCACAAATGATATCACTAAGATCAAAACTTTGACATGAAAGCACAGTGATAAAACTGAAAATGGAGTGGATTAAGCTTGGGTGGAAAAAAAGCATAAAATAATGAAGCTTGTTCAACGAACTTGCACAACTGATATCTTTGAGATCAAAACCCTGACATGAAATCTTGTTGATAAAACTGAAAATGGAGTGGTTTACAGAGTAAGTTTCATGGATAAAATTATTGATTTCTTTCTAGTGGGAATTATAGCGTGGGACATGATGATGAAAAATAATGAATATTATATGGAATCAGGTGGGATGACTTTTGACCAAGAGAAATAAGGGTATACTAAGATACGATGCGTAGTAGTTACTCAAATCACAATGTATATATTAAAACCATCAATATCAAACATTTATGTGAAAAAAATTATGAAACATTATGGAACCACTCACTTTAGAATTTATAGCCAAAGCATTTAAGAGTCACAATAGAGTTTTTAAGTGATCATAATAAAAATAATACATGTTATAGATTAGATATACACATGGATTATAGATATCAAACTAAATGTGGTCGCTAAAGCAACATTTTCCTACACCTAGTGTCTTAGATGGCCAAGGCAAGGTGTCATCAAACCAGTTATACATCCATCTATATACCTCAGTTGAAAAATGATTAATGTCACCAGAATCACAAGGGTTGAGATGTCAATCAAAATTTAAAACTATCCTCTAAAAGCTTATATAGAAAGTGGGGTAACAGGTCCTATGACATCCAACCTGCAATTTGCAATGGGAGATCCTCAAAAGTCTCTTTAAAGAAAGAGTGTCCCATTGAGGGGTTCAAGAATATTTATGAGGCCTGACCAATTTTATAGTTGAAGAAGTTTGAATATGGGTTTGTCAATTTTGGCCCTAAGTAGGCAGGGCAACATGGAAGAAGTTGACCCCCTTAGAGTTCAAAAGGGAAGGCCACATGATCTTATATAAAGATCTAAATCCAAGGACCTCCCTCATAGAAAGACTTAGACATGTATTGAAATAAAGCAGACAACGACCCATCTAAATCTTGATAATAAAAAAATATAACATCCCTTGCGTCCCATAATAAATGGAGCATTTACAAATGAGGTGATCCTCTAACTCAATCTCATGTATATGGCAAAGCTAGAAGATGTTATTGAGAAGAGGAATGTCATGATGATTAGTTTCAAATAGATGCTAATGTAAACCCAGTTTAAACCCATCAAGGGGGATCTGAAGGGAAACATCTAATGTTCTTGTGTGTATGAGTTAAACAATAAGGCCACCTCTCATTTGCATGAAATGTTCCTAGTACAAATCCGTCTTAGAGTGAAGGCCATGAATTGTGTTACAACTTTAATCGCTCCTCCAAAAAAATGTACCATTCTCCCTTGTGATGATGCATCAACCTTAATGAAGAATAATCTCATTATGTAAAAGGAATTTCAACACGATGTAACTTTAATAGTGCCCTACTCACCCTTGGCTCACCACTCATGGAAAATGTGAGGCTATTTCAAGCATTGATGTGGATAATATCATTTTATTTTCTCTTATGTGTAGTATTCTACATTGAAACAGTTGGGATTTTTAGCAAACAAAATATTTATATTAAGGGTTAACTCCTTCTGCATTAGGGTTGAAGAGGTTGAGTCATTATAAGTGATCTATTCATTGCCAACTCCTCATGTGGGAGAACACTACAAGCTCCATGTCAACATGAAGTGTAGATATTGTGAGCAATTATGATTGAGGTTTTTTAGATTATCTAGTTTTTCTACATTAGGTATATATGGTAATAAGAGCATTACACATAAACACACACCCTTGAGACCAATACCTAGTTGTATAAAAATCAAATGATCACAATATTCTTAGTTAGAGGTGAAGGGTTCTCCTAAGAGGTTAGCTTGTTGGTTTGAGGCATTGTTTTTGGCCTTGGATACTAAGTGGTTAAGGGCTTCAGGAGTTAATATTTAAGAGATAATGGCTTGGGGGCCACAGGATTTAGGGTTGAAGGGCTTAAGAGTTAGGGGATTTAGGAGTTTGGGGTTAAGGGGTTAGGTTTTAAGGTGTTTAGGGGTTAGGGGTTAAGGTTTATGGGTCATGGGTTAAGAGAATAAGGGGTTATTGCTTAGGGGTTCATGGATTCTAGCTTTGTAGTTAATGAATTAAGGTTTAATGGGCCAAGGGATTGATGGGTTATGAATTATGAGTGTAGTGGTTAAGGGATTATGGCTTGGGGGTTTAGGGGATATGGAGTTTCGTGCTTATGGGTTAATGTCTTATGGGTTGCGATAATGGGGCCCCTAATCCCCTTATCACCACTATCGAGGGTTCCCCTTTCAGTTTCTCTTTCTGCCTTCCCTTTAGGCCCCCTAATCCCCTTATCACCATTATCGCAGGTTCCCCTTTCAATTTATCTTGTTGCTTTTCCTCTAGGCCCCCTAGCCCCTGTGACATTAGGTCCTAAGCCCCCTCATTCAATAATTCTAGGATTATAGATCTTAAAAGCCCATGCTTTGACATCCCACTTTTGCCCATCCATGCTACCATTGTGTCCCCTAGTCCCTTTTAGTAAACCACGAAATACTCCTCCCACTGTTTTAGTCATATCATTTAACTCATCCTAACTTTATGAACCCAAAATTTGGCCCCAATGTCCCTACAACTACACCCTTGGGAATCCGTGACTAAGGGATTAAATCTAGTAGGGCTAATGAGTTGTGATAAGGGGGCCTGTAATCCCCTTATCACAACTATTGGGGGTTCCCCTGTCAACTGCAGTTGCCTCATAAAGAAGAGAAATGGAGAGAAAAAGACAAGTGCTAAGGCATGCTAAGCTGTGTCAGGTACCAGGGTTTGGTGCCAATGCATGCTATGGAGTGTTAGGGCCAAGTGTTAGGGAAACACAAGGGAGAACTAGTTTGAAATGCAAGGAAATGGATGAATATGAGTGCATAATAGGGAGTGTCAATGATGTCCATGTGTGCTAAGGAGGGAGTGAAAAGTCATACTAGGTAATGCTAAGGCATGTTAGAGTGTTAGGGAAACATGCCACGATGTTCCAAGTGTCAAGGTGTGTCAATGCTTGATAAGGAGTTTTAATGAGTGCTTGGGAAACATAAGGGAGCACTAGGTCAAAATGCATGGAAATGAATGAATAAGAGTGTGCAAGAGGAGCGTCAATGAGTTACAGGTGTGCTAAGGAGGGAGTGACATGGTATGTTAGTCAGTGTTAAGAAATTCTAGAGTGTCATGGAAACATGCGTCCAAGATGTGACAGGTGTCAGGATGTGCCAACACATGCTAGGAAGTTTTAGGGAGTGTTAGGGGAATACAAGGGAGCACCAAGCCAAATTAATGCATGGAAATGAATGAATGAGAGTTTGTGACAGGAAGTGTCAGTGAGTTCCAGATGTGCTAAGGTAGGAGTGATAATATATGTTAGGTAGTGCTAAGGCATGCTAGAGGCAAAGGCAATAAGCCAATATATGCCAAGTGCCAAGGTGTGCCAATGTATTACAAAGAGTGTTAGGGAGTGCCAGGGAAACACAAGGGAGCAGTAGTTTCAAATGCATGTAAATGAATGGATAAGAGTTTGTGACAGGTAGTGTCAGCAAGTTCTGGGTGTTCTAAGGAGGGAGTGACAAGATATGTTAGGTGGTGCCAAGGAATGCTAGAGTTCCAGGGTGGCATGCATAGATGTGTCAGGTGTCAGGGTGTGTTAATGTGTGCCAAGGAGTGTTAGGGAGTGCCATGGAAACACGAGCGAAAACTAGTTTAAAATGCATGGAAATGAATAGATAAGACTGTGTGATAAGGAGTGTCAGTGAGTTTCAGGTGTGCTAAGGAGGGAGTGACAAGGTTATATGCTAGGTAGTGCCAAGGCATGCTAGAGTTCCAGGTCATGTCAGGGAGTGGTAGGGTGTGCTAGGGAGTGCCAGGTCATGTCAAGGACTGGTAGGGTGTGCTAGGGAGTGCCAAAGAATGCCAAGGAATGCAAGGGGTGTTAACACGTGCCACATGGTGCCAACAGATTGTTAGATGTGCAAGGTGTTATTACATGTCAAGATGTAAACTGTGTTTCTTAGTATTTTTTATGGCCACGCTTGGACATGAGACTTGGCTTCTTAACTGGTAACTTGTTAAGTGGGATAAGTTGAAATTGGATAAGTTGAAATTGGACATGAGTAGCCTAAGATGAGTTATAGTCAGTTCTTAGGTGAACAAGGCATAGTCTAGTTGTAGTAATCGTAACTTGGCCCATATGTTGTAGTCGAGGGAGGACTTGGTTGGGTTACCAAGTCCCAAAAACATAAATGTAGTTGTGAGTGCATGATAGCTAAGGAGTGTTAGGGCATGCCAAGGAATGAAAAGGCATGCTAATTCATGCCAGATAGTGTCAATGCATACTGAGGAGAGTTAGGGAGTGTCAGGGCTATTGAGAAATCTAGGGAACAATAATTAGGTGATTTATATGCTTATGCTAATTGCTTGTGAATGCTTTTTACTTCTTAAGATGAGGATCTTATCTTTACTTAGATTATTATAGTGTTATTCTTCGTCAAACAACTACCAATGCATAAACAATGAGGAGACCAAAGACAAAGAATATGTGATCAACTAGGGACAAACCTCTCCAACATGAGAGGAAAACCAAAATGAATTCTTCTTCTTACAGAGACTTCAATTGACAAATACCAACACCATGACCTAGACCCTTGACTCAATGACCTCTCCAAGAACAAGTCATAAGCCTCCTTGATTCAACTTCCTTATTTTTCCTTGAGTGAAATATGATCAAGCTTCTTCCTTCAATAACTTGTCTATCCTTCAAATTTTGGTTCTCTGGATCAGATCTGTAGTTCCTGACCCTCTTGTAGAAACCCTAGCATGTGTGATTGACGAACCTTGTGAACCCTGATGTTCTTCTCTTAGATGGTATGAACTCTTATTATAATTTGACTTCTAACCTTGCTTATCTTCTTCCTTAATTCGAATTCTTGGACAATAGCAAGACCTTCAGTCTTTTCTACTTCTTCCTTCCTTCACATGTGTGGAGGTATTAGCCCTAAATCAAACCCATAAACAACACCAAAATCTTCACTCTTCATTTCCTTCTCTTCTCTAGTTATCTTCGCACTTCTTATTGCAGACTTACTTAACTAGATTTGCTTTTTTCACAAATTGGCGCTAATTTTCCCTATATATAGTGTTTCATCCATCAAAATAATCCAACTTGTGATATAGGTAAGCCAACCTAACATTTTGGAAGCATCCTTAGGCTGACATGAAGAAGATTTTGTGACAAGGTCTTGGAGGGCTAATATATTTTCTTTTACAATGGATTACATGCCCAAAATGGGTCTTGAATATTTGACATCGACTCTATGAATTTTATGGCTTGATGGTGAAACCTAATAGCTCATAATGGGAGATTTAACTAAAAATAAAATTCCTTGATCGTGAAACCCATGATTCAAGCATTACAAAAATAAATTTATTTTCTTCTTTATGTCAATTACATAAAATCACAATTACACATGTCATTATGAGGACCAAACCTAGTTACACTTTCCAACGAAGGAATTACAAGGGGGAACTAGGTCAAAATGTATGGAAATAAATGAATAAGAGTGTGTGCCAACGAGTTTCAACAAATTCTAGGTGTCCCAAGGACGAAGTGTGTAAGGAGAAATTCATAATAGGACTTGCAGGAAAAAAGCCTTTGGTTGCGATAAGGGGTTAGAAAAAGGATTTTCAGACAAAGGGAGACTTTGGGTTGGGCACAATTTTTTTTTTCTAATGCCTTGGTTAGGTTCCCAAGCCACAAAAAAGGTAAGGTTATCTATGAGGGCATGACAAGTACGGAGTGCCAAGGTGTGTTAGGGAATGTCAGGAAGTAATAACACATGCTAGACAGTTCCAAGGCATGTTATGGATTCCAAGATATGCCAAGTGCTAAGGCCTGCCAAGATTTGCCAAGTACTAGGGCATGTGGTGAACACATGCTAGGGAATGTTAGGGCTAGGTGTCAAGGAAACACAAGGGAACACTAGTTTCAAATTGATGGAAATGAAGTGTTAATGAGTTCCAGGTGTGGAGTACTAAAAAGGAATGTTTTTGATGACCATTTCAATGGATTTTTAGTGGAACTTGTGAACCTTTTTGCATCATGAACGTGGAAAACAATAAAAGATAATAACAAAACATGTGGGATTAGTATGCAAGACTTAACCACTGATAGTTGTCATTCTCCTGTGCAGGAAGGGGTAAAAATGAGGAGCTGTTGTTCCAAAGAAAAAGACAAGAACAGGGTAACTGCTATCCCGTTGACGAAGGACCGAGTGCAAACGAGGCTAAGCAGGTTGAAGCAAATCGGTCCGGAAAAGGAGGAGAAGGTACCAGCTCGGCGGAGGAGAAAAGGAGTGATTAAGGATTAACAATTTGGCGAATCCCTCAGGATCACTGCTTTATTTATCTTATTGCTTAGACATGTCCGCCGTCACCCTTATATAAAGGGACGACACTGTTAGCTTTGGGGATTATGCTTTTATGTAATTTTTCTATTAAAGATTGAACTTTGATCATCGAGTCTCGTTGAACTTGGCTCATTTTACTTTCTGTTTTATGCATTAATATAAACTTGGTGGTTATCTCATATGTGCATTTGGATTAACTTAAAGCGGTGTACCCTTGAGGCTAAGGGCCCGGCCCCGGAGGACACTTGCTTCTGTATCACTACGATTTGATTTCTGCGTGGTTTGCTTACCGTCATTAGTTGGTAATCTGATATGCTTTATAAGTTACATCATATGCTCTGTTAAGATTCGTTCATTAAGGTTTTTACAGACAATAACTGTTATATTGACTCTGCATTATATCACTAATCCTTTCAGAGTTGATTGAATCTTATTAGACTTAATTGAACATTGTTATTTTGTTACAGAGCTCTTATGTTGTATATTCGTGTTGAGGAATTTATCTGAAGGTTGTATTCTTTATGATTCAGGAGTAATGCTGCTCCATTTTGAAACACATTTGTATTCTTGTTGATGACGATTGGTGCTAAATCAGATTGCTCTCCAAGTGTGTTGTGTGTGTGTATGATTTCCAAATGTTGTTCCATAACTTATTAGTAATTAATGTTGTTCCATTAGTGCGTGCTGCTTGATTTGCATGGAGAATGAAAGATTGATGTTTGATTGCAACGAGTGCATTTGAGTTGGTAGGATAAAGCTTGATTACTGCTCGCGAGGTTTAGTTATTCGATTGCTGTTCCATTTCAGAATTGCTGTTCCATTTTAGCATTGTTGTTCCATTCCAGATTTGTTGTTCAATTTCTTATTTGCTGTTCCATTTTTCTACCTGTCGTTTCATTTACTCGCATTTGTTATTTTGGTGTGAGAGATGATCTGTGGCTGTAGTGAGCTTCGGTATTTACTGCTTAGCTCCCAGACCCGTGGTCCATGCTCTAATTTCCTTTTCATCAGTTTCCAAAGGGATGGGATATTGATGTCGAACCCTTGACTAATAAAGTTGCCTAGCTTTAAGAGTGTGTGATTTAGTCATTTGAAGTAACTTAGTTATAGACAAGCACCCATTTACTCTTGTATTTTTGTTAAACGCTGTACTACTAGCATTACTCTGACAAATAGCCTCAGATTGAGTCACTCTTTGAAATAACCAAATGCTCCCGGATTAACATATTAATGTGAGGTAATTAGAGGTGAAAGAGACACTTTTTATAGCTCTACATTTTGGCGCCATTGTCGGGGAAAGAGTGTAGCCATTTGTCTTTTTCAGAGTAGTGTACGAACCTGCTAGGGAAGAGTTGGATCTTAAAAACGGAAGGTAAGAACCTGCGTGCGGAGCATGTAAAAGCCCTGATCCACTGTCCGCTTTCCTAACATATTTCTTGTTGCTTTGTTTGAATAGAATTTAGTAGTTCATTTGAGTGCATGACTAAGTAGAAAAAAACAGAAAAAAATATTAAGCTTCCATCCAAACCCGAAAAAGCTAAGGGGTCAGTGACCCTTGGGTGAACAACCTTTATAGACGAAATCTATAAGAAAACAAAATCTCAGCCATCAGTATGCCTCAGGAAAATCATTTCTAAACAACCTACTAATCCCTTCAGGCCACAGGATCACCATCTGTAGCCTTTGCTGAGGTGCATAGTCAAACTGAAGAGTAGGACTTTCAAGAAATTCAAAATTCTACTCCAGAACTATTGTAGGAAGGGAATTTCAGCAACTTTTGTGAAGGAGAAGGAGAAATAGGGGAAACCGAGGAACAAAAATCTCCCATTGGAACAGATCAGCCATTAAACAGCCCAAATAAGGGGAGCGCTGCGAAAATCATCGTTGAAGGATTCCAATCTCCTCAGATATCAGGTATTCCCCTTATCCCAGATAAAGGAAGTGCCATTAAAACTATCCCTGCTAAAACAGTTCCCTCTCAACCTAGGAATACCCTCCTAGATATCCCAGAAGGTTATTGGCATATATTCGATCCTATGGCTCAGAACCAGCCAAATACTCAAACCTCTACATTACAATATCCTATAGTGGATTCTGCAGCAAATGCGCCCATGAAAGTTATCCCTCTTCAACATATCCCTACATTTCACGGCCTCACATCAGAAGATCCGGACGCATTTTTATTCGAATTCGATGTGTTGTGCAGACGATAGGATTACACCACCGATCCCCAGAAATTGAAATTATTCCCCTCTACATTAAAGGGGGCTGCTTTAAGATGGTTTATGGGACTAGGTGGTGGGGTCATCAACAATTGGGATGAAATGAAAGAATCCTTCTTAAAAAAATATCAAGATTATTGTAGGTCTAGAGAATTGAAAGACGAAATATTCCAAATGATAGCCAAACCGAATGCAACATTAGAAGAATATGTGGAACATTTTCAGTACAATTTACAAAGATCTCCTTACGCATCACTACCTTTACCTAATAATGTGTTAAAAACTCCATTGATAAGGGGCATGAAGGAACAATGGATTGAAACATTAAACATCATGGGAAAAGGGGATATTTATCAGGAGAATTTTGTTGACATTATTGATTTATGTATCAGGAGTTCGAGAGGCAGCAGAAGAGTAAAACCGGCAGAATATGATCAGTTTGCAAGAGACAACAAAATATCAACAGAAGGAGTAACACGTGTGGAGATTGGAAATTTATTAGAAAATTTTAAAATTGATATTCTAGGGACACTAACTACACAACTTGATGTTATGCAGGCCAAACAGAAGCAGATGGAGGCAGAACAGAATTTGGCAATCTTCTGCCCCCGATGCAGGAAAAAGCATAGTCACAAGGAGTGTCCACTGGATACAGTCCAAACATGTGCCATCTGTACAAAAGATCATCTTACGGAAAACTGCCCCTCACTTCCTGGATTAAAAGAAATATATAAGGAAGCAGAGGAAGAACCAGAATTGGTGTACTTGATCAACCAGCGCCACAAGAGGCAGCCAAGACAATCTGGTATGTTTCCAGACCCAACCTCTTCTTTTCAGCCTCCACAATATAATGCTCAACAATATAATATGTGGCAAAGTCAGTCCCAACCCCCATTTTCAAACTGGTCACCACCGTCGTTTCCTTCTTCAAACCCGTGGCTGAATCAGACAAGCCAATCTGGTTGGCCGAATTTCCCTTATACTCTACCATATTGGAAAAATAGCCCATATCCTCCACAATGGACTCCCCCTACTTCATAAAGTTCACCCTGGCAGACAAACTGGCAAAGACTGATGCACCAGATAGTAGGAACTATTCCGCTCCCTCAACCTACTCTGCCAGCTTTACAACAAAATCCCCAGTCTAATCTGAGACCGCAACTCCCAGCCCAACCCAACCCCAATCCAAATAACAGACCGGTCCAATCTCTTCAAATCATAGAATCACCAGAAATAGGACTCGACCTACGGGAGTGTAACGATGTTCAATTACGATCTGGACGTATCATTGAAACTGAGGGAGATAAAACAGTTCATATTGAAGATCAGTTATCAAGAGAACATCTATTGCAACAAGAGGATGTAAATAAGCAGCAGACTCATAGTCAAGCAACTAGATCCTCTCCTCCATTCCTAGAACGATTAGTCATACCTCAACCTTTACAGTATCCTGACTTTGACATTCTGGGAGAATTACAAAACTTGTACATAAAAATCCCATTCCTGCAAGCCATTCAAGACATTCCTATATACGCAAAAACTATCAAAGAATTGTGCATAAAGAAACCAAGGAGGAATATAACAACTAATCCAAGAGTCCAAGTAGTCCGTACTTTATCTGATTTATTATCTGGGAAAGAAACACCCATTAAATATGAAGACCCATGAAATCCAATTGTAACTATTCAAATTTATTGTCAGACCCTGTCTAATGCCTTAGTTGATCTAGGAGCTGCAATCAATATTTTAACAACCACTACCTGTCAAAAGCTCGGCATTACATTTGTAGAACCCACCTCTACTTTGTTAGAATTGGCTGACCGATTTGTGGTTAGACCAGAAGGTACTCTACATGATGTCATGGTCTCTATAGATTCCTGGGAATATCCAACCGATTTCCTGATAATTAATCCAAAAACCCGACTTGATGGACACCCGTTAATCCTAGGTAGAGCTTGGCTTGCCACTGCCGATGCTTACATTGGTTGCTGGCAAGGAAATATGACCATAACCAAAGGACCCGATATCAAGAATTTAGTTCTATACCCTCCAGCGTAGCCAAGTGTCACAATAATTAAAACTAACAAGTATCTTGTATCATACCTTACTGATAACATTAGATCTCCATTGACTATACAAGATGCACTTGATTTTAATGATCAAACAGAAGATGATGCCATTAACAACTTCATTAGTCAAACTGAATCCGGATCCTGCACACAATGTCACATGATAGAAGCACCATTTGATAATGAATTAGAAGAAGATCCTCTGAAGGACACACATGATCAAACAATACCTATTACTTCTGTTGCAAATAGCAAAACTGTGGAAATTGAACCGGGAAAAACTTTAAATATCAATGCCAACTTCACACCTGAACAAGAAATGAAGCTCATCCATCTGTTAAGAAAATATCAAGAAGCATTTGCATGGGATTACCCTGATATGAACGCAGTCGATCCACAATTGTGTACACACCACATTTATATAGAAAAAGATGCTAGACTTGTCCGTCAACTGCAAAGAAGACTTAATCCTCATCTAAAGGATGTGGTAAAAGCTGAACTTAAGAAAATTTTAGATGTCAATTTTATTTATCCTATTTTTGAAAGTAAATGGGTCTCTCCGCTAGTGGTGGTACCAAAAAATAATGGGAAATGGAGAATTTGTGTGGATTACAGGGAACTTAATAAAGCAACACAAAAAGACCACTTTCCTCTCCCGTTCATAGACCAAGTGCTAGATACTTTGGCAGGAAAGAAATTCTTCTCCTTCCTGGATGGCTTCAGTGGATACAATCAAATTTAGATTGCCCCTGAAGGCCAGGACAAAACTACTTTTACTTGTCCTTGGGGAACATTTGCCTACCGAGTTCTACCTTTTAGCCTATGTAATGCTCCTGCCACATTCCAAAGGGCTATCCTTAGCATTTTTTAAGATTTAATAAATGATGGACTTGAAGTATATATGGATGAATTTACACCATATGGAGATGATTTTGATCCAACACTAAATACCCTAGAAAAAGTCCTACAACATTGCATAGCTACCAGGCTTTGCTTAAGCCATGAAAAATGTTACATGATGATGACTGAAGGACTTATTCTAGGACACTATGTTTCAGCAGCCGGCATTCAGGTAGACCCAGCCAAAATCCAAATACTTTTGCTTATTCCCACTCCTACTACTCAAACAGAGGTATGCAGCTTTCTTGGATTTTCTGGTTATTATAGACGATTTATAGAACATTATTCACACATTGCTGCACCTTTATATGCACTAACTGTAACGTTGATTTTCTTTGGATAGAAAAATGTGAACGTGCTTTCAAGGATTTAAAGAAGCTCGTATCCACAGCCCCATTCCTTCGAGGACCAAACTGGGATTTGCCATTTCAAATATCATCTGATGCCTCAGATACAGCCATTGGCGCAGCCCTTGGGCAGGAAGAGGATAAAAAACCATACGATATCTATTACATCAGCAAAAATTTATGCCCTGCTGAATTAAATTACACTGTTACTGAAAAAGAATTCCTAGCTGTAATACATGCTATCAATAAGTTTAGACATTATATTACAAGTTAGCCTGTTATCTTGTATATGAATCATTCCGCCATAAAATATTTAGCAAATAAGCCTGTCACAAATGCCAGAATAACTAGATGGTTGATCTTATTGCAGGAATTCGATATCACAATCAAGGATTGGCCCGGCAAAGAAAATCTTGTAGCCGATTTTCTCTCAAGAATGCCAAAGCCAATTGATGTAGCAGCAGTTGAAGATCAATTTCTGGACGAACATCTGTTTGCTGTTGCGGTTCAAACACCCTAGCATGTTGATGTTGCCAATTACCTTGCAGTAGGTAAACTACCAAAATGCCTAACCCCAAATGAATGGAAACAGATTTTTCAGAAGAGTACTCAATTCTCCTGGATTGGGGGCTATTTGTTTCACATAGGGGCAGACATGCATATCAATAGATGTGTTCGAGAAGATGAAATCTTTGACATCCTAAACGCCTGTCATGACGGACCATGTGGGGGACACTTTGCTGAGCGTAGAACTGGACATAAAGTATTATAGACAGGATATTATTGGCCCACGATTTTCAGAGATGCAAAGAAATGCAGGATGTCCTAGTCAAGCTGACGAGATGCCTCTGAAACCACAGTTAGTCATCGAACCATTTCAGCGATGGGCTCTTGATTTCATTGGATCCATCAACCCCTCATCAAATCAGAAAGCATATATCTTGGTGGCAACAGAATATGCCACCAAATGGGTTGAAGCAGAAGCATTGCCAAGAGCCACAGAAGACTCTGCCATATAGTTCCTGTTCCATCTATTTGTACGTTATGGCCTTCCAAGGGAAATAATTACAGACGGAGGACCACAATTTTCTGGCAATAGATTAGCTGCAACACTTAATAATTATCATGTCCATCATAAAATCACTACTCCATATCACCCACAGGCGAATGGACAAGTAGAAAGCAGCAATAAGGTAATAGAATCAATCCTAACGAAAACCATTGCGTCACATAGGCGTGATTGGGCTGCCCAACTACCTGAAGCACTCTGGGCCTATAGAACAACATGGAGAAGCACCACTGGTTACTCACCTTATCAATTAGTGTTTGGAAAACAACCCATTTTTCCTATAGAATTTGAAATCCAAACATTATGAACATCACAGGAAGTTGGCTTAGATCTAACCGAGGCACAGATTAATCGACTACAGCAGATCAATGAATTGGATGAAATTAGGCTCTTTGCACTACAAAATACAACGCTAATTCAACATCAGTGAGCTAAAAGGCATGACACGCTCATCAAAAACAAAGTCTTCCACGAGAGAGATTGGGCTCTGTTATATGAATCTCGGTTTCAGGACTTCCCTGGGAAACTCCAGACTCGTTGGTTGGGACCATACGAAATCCATAAGGTACATGACAATGGGACCTTCACTTTAATCACCATTGACGGTTCTAGATATGCCTTCAAAGTGAATGGCCACCGAGTTCGTCTCTATCGTAAAACACTCACTCGGGAATCCTTCTGCCAACAGCTACGCAGAGACACTGATATGGAGATTTTAGGAGAGGAAGAGAAGTCTTCCTCACCTGTAACTCATTGAGAAATTCATTTCTTTTTACAATTTGTACATAATTTCTTTTCTTCAAGTCGTTTGTGTACATATGCTTGAACTAAATGTGTTCTTGTCATCTTTTTTTTAGACTTCGATTTTTGTCGTTCTGTTTCTAAACGAATGGCATTTGCGTGTTTTTGTTGTTCGTTTTCAAAAGGAACAACATTCTTGATTTTTCTGCTGTTCCTTTTCAAAAGGAACAACATTCTTGATTTTTCTGCTGTTTCTTTTCAAAAGGAATAGCATTCTTGATTTTTCTGATGTTCCTTTTCAAAAGGAACAACATTCTTGATTTTTTTGTTGTTCCTTTTCAAAAGGAACAACATTCTTGATTTTTCTATTGTTCCTTTTCAAAAGGAACAACATTCTTGATTTTTCTACTGTTCCTTTTCAAAAGGAACAACACTCTTGATTTTTCTGTTGTTCCTTTTCAAAAGGAAAAGCACTCTTGATTTTTGCTGTTCCTTTTTCAAAAGAACGACCTTTGCTTGTTTTGCTGTTCCTTTTTCAAAAGGAATGGCACTGCGGTGTGTTTGCTGTCCCTTTTCCAAAGGCGCGGCATATTTTTGATTTTTGTTGTTCCTTTTTCAAAGGAACGAAACTTTTGCGTTTTCGCTATTCCCTTTTTCATGGCGTTTGTTCCTTTTTCAAAAGGAATGACATTTGCACTTTCAAGACCTATGCTCCTCTATTGTTCCTCTCCCAAAAAGGAACACTTCTAGCATACTTTTTCTCTCCTTGTGAAACAGCTTATCCCTTTTGCTAATCTAAATTGAGGATGCTTCTTGCTCTTGTTCTTTCAAAGTCTTTTAAAGACAACTATGCACTTATGCAATGAACACAAAATCGCAACATACTGAAATCAGAAAATTATAAATCGATATCCTTATGAGGCTCTGTATTGGTAAGAGGATAGAAGGAAGGACATACTTATCTTTTGTTGTCATTATCTTACTAATTTTGCCTTGATTGGTTATCTTTATCATGCCATTCTTTTTAATCCTCTTTGATTTTTGTTTAGGAATAAGAGCAAAGGATTTATATCTTCCTATTGAGATGATAAGACTTTTTCCACCTTTCCTACTCTTAAGGAGTGTTGAACCACCCTTTGTGTATAAATAAGGAAAAGTGCTTCATGAAAAAAGAAAGTAAAAAAAATGAATTATAAGTTGCAAATGCAGGATAGGGGGTCTCATCAAGAGCCAGCCTACCATGATCATGAGTATGGAAGTGAAGTGGCATTCCCACTATGGCCACCACACCAGGGATATGGTCCAAAAGGTATATCAAATAAACAAACCTTGGAACAGAAGGTCTCATCACGAGCCAGCCTGCCCACTCTTCGCTCCCTCCTCGTGAATGGCATTATGGCTAACTGGTTACCAAGCCAGCATAATGGCCTACACTTTGACATTACATTCCTTAATATGCACATAGGGGATCATGGTTCCAGGGGTGAAATAAACAACTCTGCCAAGGTTATGGACACTTGTCGGTAGCAGAGCACTATTAATGGTATTGAAGTCAAATTTATTACACCAATAGGTAGGATACTAATACTCTTTTGTTTCTTATATCCTAGGCACTAATTAGACATTATCTCCTGATTTATATATCGCATGAACATTTATTACCATCAATCATGGCAAAGGAGGTGACAATGACCACTTGAGATTTTGCAAGTACGACAGACGTCCTATCCCCCGGCCTTGCATCATATCACAGCAGCCTCTTACGTAATACGTAATCCATCTTTATGCCTCGATTTCAGTAATCCGTTGTTTTTCTAAACATGGCATATTTTCATACATTGTTCCTTCATGACTTGGTTGCAGATCAGGTGTTGCTCCTTTCTTTGAGGGCTAGGACAGCCTATCACATTGTGGGGGGGGAGGTTAACCTCATTATTCCTCGGGTTATGTGTCAGCTCACTATTCGGGAAAGATAGTGTACTAGGGAATGGCACGGCTTAACAGCATGATATTTCTATTTTTTTACACAAGTTGCTGTTCATAAGCCAATTTTGTTGCATACTCTGTGTTTTTTTTCAAAATCTTGCGATTATTACTCCCTCTGTGTTTCAAACAGCACAAGCAGTTGCTGTTCCATTGAGAATCCACAGTGAAACCATGGGAGGCAGGGCAATTCGAAGCGAACCTCAGGAGTTGACAGTCTCTGCTGCTGCCCGGGAGATCATGGAAAGAGCAGGATGGCTGACTTATCTCAATCGTTGCATGAGTCTAATGAAACAGTGGCGATGGAATTTCTGCAGAACTTGCAGGAGGATCACTCCACATAAGGGGGAAGTGGATAGTGGTCACCGATGATATAATTGCAGAAGTCTCAGGACTACCAGCCACCGGACCTGTATGGACACTAAGGAAGGAGAGATTATAGAATATCATGGAAATTTTCCAGGATGAAGGCCAGAGCTTGATGATTAAGGGGAAGGGAGTTCTGCCAGCAACGCTAGGAGAACCCTGGGCGGAATTAGCAAGAACAATGCAAAGCTATATAACCTGCGAGGGAAGGAAAGACGTGGTAAGACCACGACATCTTAAACACTTAGCTATTTTAAAGCAGAAGTGCTCTGTAAATCTGCCTGCACTTTTGAATACATTACTTCATGACGTTGCATGAAGCCTAAAAAAGGCACAACATGTAGAGTCAGTTGTCGGCCACCATGGATTAATTCGATTAATAGTTAGTCATAGCCTCACCCAGCAGCGAAGCAGCTAGGAAGAGCTAATTGCAATAATTGAAGGGAGGGCGACATGACCATCCGCAAAATGTAAACATACTACAAGCACACCAGAACGTTCGGAAAAACTCAGAGAATTAGTAAAACAAAAACATGTTGCGAGCACATCTGAACGACCAGAAACACGCCAAGAATCAGCAAAGTGTAAGCATGACACCGGTACACCTGAACAGCCAGAGAAACGCAGAAAATCAGTTTGGATAGCCCGGATAAGAGGAAGGCTGGAGAAGCTCCAGGAAAGCACTAGCTAGCCAGTGGTAATTGAGGACGAGCAATCCTCACGGCTACAAGTAGAAGAAGAACAAGCTGAAGGAGAAAAGAAAGGAGAGGCCGAGGAGGCCGAGCAATCCGAAGAGGAAATGAGGAATCAGCTGAGCATTCAGAAACAGAAGCTGAGCATCCTGAGACAGAAGCTGAGCATTCCAAGGCAGAAGCTAGACAATCTAAGCAGGAGGAGGAAATGGGACAGCAGGTAGGTAGCCCACCACAGGACCCAGTGGGAGAAGATGAATTGGCCGCAATCTTGGCCAATATGGGTGAGTATGGCCAACCTTCCACTCCATCAGACCTCCACAGCACACCCCAGAAAGAAGATGCATCTGAAAAAGGAAATCTGCCTGTTCATGATGAAGAGGAGATAGGAGACACTAAACGGGAACAATCTATTCCTAAGGCACCAGAGGAAATTCTGGAGGTAGTAGGGATATAAAAAGAAGTCACGGAACCAGTTAGTGTTCCTACCCCAGAACAGCTAGCAAAAAATAGTGAAGAAGCACCCCAGGAGAAAGATCCAGGGACTAGCCATGGCCCAGAACGCAACAGAAAGCCTGCTGTTCCTTCTAATAAAACACTGGAAATTAGGGAATTATGAAAGGAATAGCGGAGATTATTGAGCATAATAGCCCAGCTCCACCATCTGATCAGGATCCTGAAAGTGAGGTAGAGGGTAAGGAAGACCGTAGGGAAGAAAAGGATGACCATTGCAGTAAAAATCCGCAAGATAAAATGGCGGAGGACCAAAAATCGCCCTGCTGTTCAAAACCCTGCTGAAGATCGAGCTGCTGTTCCAAATGATGCTGAAGATCCAACTGCTATTCTGAATGATGCTGAGGAACAGACTACTGTTCCATTTGAAAAGGAATAGCAACAAGCTGATATTCGTGTTAAAAAAGAAACAGACAACAAGAAAATTTAGACAGAGGCACCACCCTCAGGGGTGATAAGGGTTTTGAACTCGAAACAACGCAATAAGAAAGTTCAGGTAAAACTCCCGGCCTCCACTTCTGCATGGAGAAGAGATCCAAAGATAGTGACCTTGCACAAGGGATGGGAGATGAGACAGGTGTATACTTGTTTTTGTGGTAGACTTGAGGATGGCACATTTCTGATATGATGGAGGTTGCTTCATGAACCTGGATGTGGCACATCGAGAGTCGGGTTTGATGGGATGATCTCTTCCCTTTGAGGAGATGGATGTTTTGCAGAAGGATGATTATGTTGGGATAGATGCGGTTGATTTCATGCATCACATTGATATCAAACCTCATGGAAAACATGTTGGAGATGAAGATGAAGACTACTTCAAGGACCTAGACATGGCTTACTCATATGGCGATAGATTCTTGATTGAGTTGATGTTGTGACAAGAGTTTGAGAAACGGCTAATGATAACATAAGAATGTGCATTCTTATGGTTTGAGTGTGATAGTTGGACTGATCACCCGACTAGTTCAAATCATGGGGGTCGACAGTGTGCAAAGATATTTTAGTATTGAGTTGGAGTATCATGGCAGCAGTTGACACAATGACAATACATGATGGGGTCAAAACAATATGTTGTAGTAATTCCACACAGGGGGAGCAACATGTGGAGATTGAAACAGATGTGGTTGATGATCATGGATTGAGGAGCCTTTTTGATATATGATATACCAATGGTTTATATGGCATTGGTATGGATATCTTGGTGACAGATGGTTGCTGAGATGGGAGATTGTCGAGGACGACAATGATTTCAAGTGGGGGAGAATGTAAGGCCCACGAGCTACAGGAGCAAGCATGGAGGCGACAAGTTGTGGCACGGTGGGAATGCTTTGAAGTGTGAAGTGTTTTGGAGTTTATACCCGTGGGCGGTCCTGGGCGAGCCGATGAGTGGGCGAACCGACATGCGGGTAAGTCAATGAGTAGGCGAGCTGGCGGGCAGGTGAACCAAAATGTTGAACGTATGGTTGGGTTGGTCAGTGGGCAGGCTGACCCACTCGGAGGATGAAACAAAGGTTAGCCAGGCATGTGGACATGGTGTGGTGATTATGTATATGGATGAAAAAATCATGGAGTCCGATCATCATTTGGAAGACAACAAGTACGAGCTAAGCATTTGAAATTTCTATGGTTAGGTGCAGAACAGCATGCGGATAAGCCTGCATGATGGGCAAGTTAGCCAAACAGGGTGAACGAGCTCAGGCAGGGCGACATAGCATGTGCTCCTTCCAAACGATGAACGACTTTGGTTGAACCGACTCGTGCAGAACGACCCACAGGTAGGACCACCCGGCATGGTGAAGTGCAAGGTGAAACGAAGTGCGACGGAGTGTTGGGTTGTGAAGCAAGGTGCGGCCAACGTGCAGAGGTGCCCAAGTTGGGTGGCATGGTAACGCGGGTAGTAGTGCTTGAGTTGGGCAAATGACATGGTGAGACAAAACGAAAGTGTTGGGTTTGTGAACGGAGGTGCGACCGGCGTGCGGAGGTGCCCGAGTTGGGTGGCACAGTAACATGGGTAGTGGCACCCGAGTTGGGCAAACGACACGGTAGCTGAACAAACACGTTCAGGGGTAAACGATGAGTTGGAGAAGTTGTGGGGCGACCATGGAGGCATGCCGATGAGCTGGGAAACCAAGTTTTCCAGGTGAATGTAAATTTTCCTAAGTGTAAATTTTGGGTTTCCTCCCTTTATATTATTGTGCATTTATGTGTTAATGTTGTTTGTGGTGAATGTTAATGGTTTTCACTGTGCATAAAGGAAAAAATATACTTCTTAAAGAAGAAAATAAACTAAGCATCGAAAGTTAGGCGTAATCCATGATCACAAGTATTTGTGAAAGGAAAGTGATCAGTGGTGTCACACCTCCTATAGTGCAGTTGGAAGAGTACTACCGGTGTAGGGGCATGACAGCCGAGGTGGACCAAAGGCTATCCGTAGACCTCCACCCTACCCCCATGAGCCGTTGAGCCGCCGATGTGGGGCAAAGGCTGTCCATATCCCTCCGCACCACCCCGTCGGCCCAACAGCTCACAAGGGTGATGTAGTGATTCCCAGAATCGCACCAACACCCCCGCGGGTTGTTGGGCTGCGTGTGTCATGCCCTTACACTAGTGGTACTCTTCTAACAACACTATAGGAGGTGCAGCACCACCGACCACTTTCTTTTCACCAATACTTGCGATCATGGACTACTTCTACTTTCTATACTTAGTTTATTTTTCAAAAACTAAATCGTTATACCATTTATCATATTAATGTCATTACCATGAATTTGTATTAACATGAAATACACAATAGTATAACTGGGAGGGGCAACTCCCTGTAATGAGTCTTCCCATAATAATAATGTTAATCTTCAGAATTACATATAAGTTCACATCAAAGAGAAACAACAAATTTCACCTTTACAATTCTACAAATTCACTTCCTACACCTGTCATGTAGCCTCACCCAACCTTGGGAAAAGTCACCTGAACTGTCATTCAGCTCGTTCACCTTGTGCATGGCTTGCCCATTTGCCAATGCCTTCCACCGTCGCACTATTCTTCATGTTGTTCAACCCGGGCACATTTCACCAACTCGCCCTTCGTTCACCATTCACCGTTCACCATTCACCTGAACCTTGGTCGCACGTTCCATTTGACCCATTGTTTGGCCAGATGCCTTACTGTGCCCTCTCCTAACTTATTGAATGAACACCCTCCCGCACCCTTGCCCAAATTCTTGAACGAACACCCTCCCGTGCCCTCGAATGACTCTTCGTACGAATGCCCTTGAATGATTTCCTATGTCACCCTACACCTTCAAACCTTGTTGATGCGGATGCCTTTGAATGTCCTTCTGAGTGACCCTTGAATGAGTCGCCCTACTGTGCCCTTGAACCACCTTCTGAATGACCCCTGAACGAGTTGTCCTATTGCGCCCTCGAACGACATCCCGAACGACCAGTTGCTTCGACGCCTTGCCGCGCCCTTAAACGACTTGGAATGACCGTTCGTCGGGACACCCTGTCGTGCCCTCAAACGTTCACTCTTCGCTTCAGTGTGGGTGCTTTGGCCCACCGTTCAGCCCACCGTTTGGCAATTTTAACATGTCAACTTACTTGTTTGGTGCCCCCACCTGAGACCTCCTACCACTATAAAACTACACTCCTCCTCCACACTTAGTCAATTTCGCATATCGCCTCATGCATTTAGCTTTGTAGCTCGTGGGCATTACATTCTCCCCCATTTGAAATCATTGTCGTCCTCGACAATCTCTCATCCCAGCAACCATCTGTCACCAAGATACCCATACCAATGCCCTGCTATGTCCTCCATAAATCGAAAAGTCTCCTTAATCCATGATTATCAGCCACACTCGTCGCAATCTCCACATGCTGCTCCCACTGTGGAAGGCTGGCCCCTCCAGCACAAGCTACATGCTTATTGTAACATATCATGTTGACCTCATCATATATCATGTGAACTTCTGTCATGATACTCCAACACAATGCTAACACATCTCTATACACTGCTAGCCTTCATGACTCGAACTAGTCAAGTAGCTAATCCAACTGTCATGCTTAAACCCTGAGAATGCACATTGTCGTCATCATCAGTCATTTCTCAGACTTCTGTCACAACATCAACTCAATCAAGAATCCATCTCCATCTAAATATAAGCCATGTCCAGGTCCATGAAGTAGTCTCCATATCGTCTGCAACATGTTGTCCATGATTTTCGGTATCAATCTGCTGTATGAAATCAATCGCATCTATCACAACATCATCATCCATATGTACAAAATCCATCTCCTCAAAGTGAAGAGATAGAGATCCTTTCATCAAACCCGACTCCCGATGTGCCACATCCAGGTTCATGAAGCGACCTCCATCATATCTGCAATGTGCCATCCCTCAAGTTTGCTAAGGAAACTGTTGGAAATAATACTGAGAGGGGGGGTTAATCAGTATTATCAAGTTCTTTTAATAAATCTTCCTTATTTATTCTTTGAATTATTTTTGCATGTAAGTACCATAAAATAATGAGCATGAACAAAGAAAACAGATAGTCACACCAAAGAACACAAGATGTAAGGTGGAAACCCAATGTGGGTGAAAACAACCTGCTGCAATATGTCTCTATCTTCTTTCAAATTACAAACTCCTTTTACAATGGTTTTGTACTGGTGCAGTCCTTTACCAGTACGCAGGCTACAACCTACAGAGAGCTACAACTCTCTCTCGTTTTCCAGTCTCTCCTGGAAGGGAGCTACAACCCCCTACTTCTTTTCTTTCAAGGACCACTTTTCATAAATTTTCAAACTGGATCCAAGAACATAAAAAACCCATCAACTACACTTGCATCATCAATCTCTGATTTCACCAAAGCCAACCCGCATACATATCTGCAAATATTTCCTTATAACTTTGCAGTTGTTACATCAGACATACCCAGATCATAACATGTGTAAAATAAAACATGCATCAATAATTCAGACCCAGATTATTAGATTTATAGATCAAGCGTATGCCACATATCACAGATCAAAATCATATAGAGATACCACTATTCCAGCCTTAAGATTTTGACCCATCAATAGAACTTATCCTTCTCCTTACGCTCAGGTTCCTTCTTCATTCAGATCCAGATCTGCACCAAAACCCAATCACAATATTCCAGATCTAGCACTTTATCTGATATTCGATAATTCAGAAGATGCTTTTCCAAATGATCTCCTTCCTCTTTTATAGTCTTAGGCCTTTCACAATACCACGTGCCAAAACCATAGGATCAAAAAAACTGTTGGACTAATACCATGAACCAACCATGAAAGTACGTGAGATCAACACTTTTGACGAGGTACCATGGTCCAAAACCATAGGTTCAAATACCAAGGACTAACTACCATGGACCAAAGGTAAGTTCTCTAACATATACACACTTTTCCTTGCATGAAAGTGCATACCATGTTCCAAAACCATAGGTTCAAATACCAAGGACTAACTACCATGGACCAAAGGTAAGTTCTCCAACATATACGCACTTTTCCTCATAGGTTCAAATACCAAGGACTAACTATCATGGACCAAAGGTAAGTTCTCCAACATATATGTGCTTTTCCTCATAGGTTCAAATACCAAGGACTAACTACCATGGACCAAAGGTAAGTTCTCCAACATATACGCGCTTTTCCTTGCATGAAAGTGCGTGAACTTTTTCTCTACATGAAATAAACTTTTCTCTGCATAAAAGTGCGTGAACTTTTCTCTACACTATAATTTATTATCTGAGATGAGTGGGTTGCCATCAAGTACAACATATGTCTCATAATTCCAACAATCTCCCCCTTTGGACTTGATGGCAACAACAACCAATCACTCTCCCCCTTTGACATCAAGGGCAAAAGGTTATGCTCCCCCTAAGAACATGCTCCCCCTAGCTATAAACCAGATCTGCAAAGAAGAACCATAATCCATGACCATGAAAGAGATAGAGACGTATTGCAGCAATATTCAGACTAGCATCCATGATCTCCTTCTATACTTCCTCCGTAATGCCAACAATGCATGATATGCTCCCCCTGAACCTGTGCCATTCGATCTTTGACCAATCCGCAACCCAGCACATGTACACATATACTTCAGATGAACCTTGCGTACAACCAACAATCAGAAGAGATTCAACAACAAGATGATGCATCAACAACCCCCAGCTTTTACCTGAGGTATTCAAAGGTCTCCCTAGGCAATGGTTTGGTGAGTATATCAGCAACCTGTTCCTTAGAAGGAAAATACTCCAACTTGACCTTTTGTTCAAGCACTTGTTCCCGGAGAAAGTGATACTTGATTGGTATGTGCTTGGTTTTTGAATGCATGACTGGGTTCTTTGAAATGCTGATTGCACTTGTATTATCACATAAGATGGAGATGGGTGGTGTACAAGTGATTTGAAAATCTTGCAAGGTCTGCATCATCCAAAGGAGTTGAGTGCAGCAAGATGCAGCAGCAACATATTCTGCTTCAGCTGTAGACAAGGCAATCGAACTCTGTTTCTTGCTGAACCAAGATACTAATCTGGAACCCATAAAGAATGCACCACCACTTGTGCTTTTCCTGTCATCCACGCTTCCGGCCCAATCTGCATCAGTATAAGCATGAAGTGTGAGATCTGTATCTCTAGGATACCATAAGCCATAGTTTTGAGTCCCTTGAAGATATTTGAAGATTCTCTTTACTGCCTGAAGATGAGTTTCCTTTGGATTTGCTTGAAATCTTCCAACTATTCCCACTGCATGCATGATGTCTGGTCGGGTACCTGTCAAATAAAGTAGACTTCCAATCATAGATCTGTAAGTTGGTTGATGCACTGCTACTGATTCATCATTTGCACTGAGGTTACATCCTGTGACCATGGGTGTACATACTGGTTTTGCTTCTTCCATACCATATTTCTTCAAAATCTGCTTGAGATACTTGGTTTGAGACAAGAAGATCCCTCCTTCATTTTGTTGGATTTGCAAACCAAGAAAATATGTTAGTTCTCCCAGCAAGGACATTTCAAATTCTTTCTGCATCACCAAGGCAAAGCTTTGACTCATAGCTTCTTCATTGCTGCCAAAGATAATGTCATCTACATACACAACAAGTATCAACAATTTGTCATTTTCAACTTTTATATAAAGATTATTGTCTGTTGATCCTTTTGAAAAACCTTGTTGATGAAGATATTTGTCCAAACAATAGTACCAAGCCCTTGGAGCTTGTTTGAGGCCATAGAGAGCCTTTTTCAATCTGCATACAAGATTTGGATCATTTCCAAGAATGAAACCATCTGGCTACTCAATGTATACTTCTTCTTCCAAGTGTCCATTCAGAAAGGCTGATTTCACGTCCATTTGAAATACTTTGAAGTTTTGAAAGCTTGAGAGAGCAAGGAACATTCGGATGGCCTCAAGTCTTGCAACAGGAGCAAAAGTTTCTTCAAAATCTATTCCTTCTTGTTGCGCATACCCTTTACAAACAAGTCTGGCCTTGTTTCTAATTACTTCTCCATTTTCATTCAATTTATTTTTGAAGACCCATTTTGTTCCTATAACATTCTTATCCTTTGGTCTAGGAACTAGCTCCCAAGTGTTATTCTTCTTCAAATATGTATAGATTATTTGGAGTTCTTTTACCTTTGATCACTGTTTTACCTGTATCAAGATCACGAACAAGACATCCATTTGATCTGAATATCACCTCGGTTCTTTGATCACACATCTGGCTGACACTTAGAAGATTATGTTTCAATCCATCAACATACAAAACATTTCCATCTTTGACCTTTTCTTTTAACTGAGTAGTGCCTTTTCCTTTTATAGTTGCAGGAGTATCATTTCCAAAAGAAACTTTCTTTCCTTTTTCTAGAGCAGAATATGATTCAAGTTTTTCTTTATCACCTGTCATATGCTTCGAACATCCACTGTCAATGTACCATAGATTTTCCTGTCCCTCTGCATAAAATGCTATCCCACATCTTTCTATTTGTGGTTCCTTTATTCTGCATGTTTTGGTGCTTGAGGCTTGTTCCTTTGTCTGCTGAAACCTGCTCCTGCATTCAGAATATTCATGACCAAAGTTATTGCAAATAGAACATTCAACTTCATTTTCAAGAACCAAAAAGTTGTTATAGGTCCTTTTTGTAATCCCGGTCATACTTCTTTGTTTTTGAGCTTCTCTAGTCATGATCGTTTTATATTCAACACATTGAGCTGCTTTGTGACCAAAGTTATGGCAAGAAAAGCATTGTCCATTGAAGAAGTTTCTGTGGTTATCAAATCTTCCGGCCAAACGATTGTAATTTCTATTGTCATTCATTCTTGAAGCAAATTGAGAGGATTTTACCTGTGGCTGGTTGTAACTTTTGTTCATCCATAAGACAGATTGTCCCTGATTTGCCTGATAGTCTTTGTTTGTAATTGGTCCCTTCTTTACTTGGTGATCTCCATTGTGCTTTTGCTCATTCCTTCTTGTTACATCAAGATAACTCTTTGAGGTGGATGCTTGAGAATTTTCTCCATTATAGCCCAGACCTGTCTTGTTTAGAGGAGAGCGCTGTACGTTGATGATCTCATCCAGAGTTTCAGATCCTTTGACAAACTTAAGATTAATAGCCTTTGTTTTCTCAATCTCTTTTCTAAGACCAACAATTTCGCGTTCTAACTTTTCAAGATATTTTTCTTTTTCATCAATTTGAAGTTGTAGAGTATCAATGATCCTATTCTTTTCTTCTATACATGTCTTGAGTCTAGAAATTTCTTCACAAAATCTATCCACCTCTATAGCATCCATGTAATCATCATCTTCAAATGCCATTAAGAGTTTATAGTCATTACCTCGTTCATCTTCGTCACTATTTGATAGACCATCACTATCTTCATGTGTAGTCGCTTTTCTTATTTGCAATCTGTTTCTTGTTCCATCTAGCAGGTTCCTTTCCTTTATCCTTATGAGGACATTTTGCAGCATAATGACCTACTCTTCCACAAGAAAATCATTTAAAAGGTAACTTACCTCTGAACCTTCCAGTTCTCCTTTGAAGATTTCTGACAAAATTTGATTCTTATTCTTCTTCTTCTGGCACGTGACTTGCTTCATAATAGTCTCCTTTGCCTGAAGCCTTGAAAGCAGCTTCTATTATGTCTAATGGACCTCCCTTTCTCATTTCATAAGCAGTTAGAATTCCGTGTAGCTGAGACATAGTAAGAATTCGTAGATTTTCCTTTTCTTCTATTGCAGACACTTTAGATTCAAACTTGGGGGACAATGATCTTAGAACTTTTTCAACCACAATAGCCTCTTTTATTTCTTCACCCAAGTTTTTCATGCAATTAACAATCTCATCTACCCGAAGGAAACAGTTAGCCACACTTTCATCATTATACATTCTGAGATTCTCATACTGAATCCTGAGGGTTTGAAGTTTAGCACGCTTTACCTGTTCATCTCCTTCGTAGCTCAAGACAATCTTGTCCCATATTTCTTTTGCAGATTTATATTGCATAACCTTCACGGATTCTGTTTGAGATAAGCATCCCAGCAGAGTATTGACTGCTTTAGCATTTGTTTCATATTTCTTCTTTTCGGCCATATCTGTAGGAGTAGCTGAAGGAAAAGTGTAGCCTGTATCTATGATATCCCAAACTTCTGTACCAAGAGATTGAAGATAGGAAGTAACTCTTACCTTCCAATAATTGAAGTTTGTCCCATCAAAAATTGGTGGCCTGATTGATGCTTCCCTCTCGTAGTTGCTCATGATGAATGATCTTCCTTCAAGCGATCAAGCTTCTCTGAAGGACCTGCTCTGATACCAATTGTTGGAAATAATACTGAGAGGGGGGGTGAATCAGTATTATCAAGTTCTTTTAATAAATCTTCCTTATTTATTCTTTGAATTATTTTTGCATGTCAGTACCATAAAATAATGAGCATGAACAAAGAAAATGGATAGTCACACAAAAGAACACAAGATGTAAGGTGGAAACCCAATGTGGGTGAAAACCACCTGCTGCAATATGTCTCTATCTTCTTTCAAATTAGAAACTCCTTTTACAATGGTTTTGTACTGGTGTAGTCCTTTACCAGTACGCAGGCTGCAACCTGCAGAGAGCTACAACTCTCTCTCGTTTTCCAGTCTCTCTTGTAAGGGAGCTACAACCCCCTACTTCTTTTTCTTTCAAGGACCACTTTTCATAAATTTTCAAACTGGATCCAAGAACATCAAAAACCCATCAACTACACTTGCATCATCAATCTTTGATTTCACCAAAGCCAACCCGCATACAGATCTGCAAATATTTCCTTATAACTTTGCAGTTGTTACATCAGACATACCCAAATCATAACATGTGTAAAATAAAACATGCATCAATAATTCAGACCCAAATTATTAGATTTATAGATCAAGCGTATGCCACATATCACAGATCAAAATCATATAGAGATACCACTATTCCAGCCTTAAGATTTTGACCCATCAATAGAACTTACCCTTCTCCTTACGCTCAGGTTCCTTCTTCATTCAGATCCAGATCTGCACCAAAACCCAATCACAATATTCCAGATCTAGCACTTTATCAGATATTCGATAATTCAGAATATGCTTTGCCAAATGATCTCCTTCCTCTTTTATAGTCTTAGGCCTTTCACAATACCACGGGCCAAAACCATAGGATCAAAAAAACTGTTGGACTAATACCATGAACCAACCATGAAAGTACATGAGATCAACACTTTTGACGAGGTACCATGGTCCAAAACCATAGGTTCAAATACCAAGGACTAACTACCATGGACCAAAGGTAAGTTATCCAACATATACACGCTTTTCCTTGCATGAAAGTGCATACCATGGTCCAAAACCATAGGTTCAAATACCAAGGACTAACTACCATGGACCAAAGGTAAGTTCTCCAACATATACACACTTTTCCTCATAGGTTCAAATACCAAGGACTAACTACCATGGACCAAAGGTAAGTTCTCCAACATATACACGCTTTTCCTCATAGGTTCAAATACCAAGGACTAACTACCATGGTAAGTTCTCCAACATATACGTGCTTTTCCTTGCATGAAAGTGCGTGAACTTTTTCTCTACATGAAATAAACTTTTCTCTGCATAAAAGTGCGTGAACTTTTCTCTACACTATAATTTATTATCTGAGATGAGTGGGTTGCCATCAAGTACAACATATGTATCATAATGCCAACAGAAACAAGTATACACCTGTCTCATCCCTCATGTGCTACCCATGACCATATATCAATTATCTCCCATGTTTCAAAAGTGGTTGTCTCTCCTAAACCCATGCCCAAGTGTTTCCACCAAGGCATCATCATTGCTATAACTCCATCACTCCAAAGTGTCTCATATCAATCCTCCTCATCAAGCCACTCTTTCAAGCACACCCATACATGTACTCAAAAGTATGCACCCCATCCTACATCAGAGTCCCTGACCTCAGCTTCTCAATGCATCAAATCCTTTAAGTCCACCATAATATGAAGTCCCCAAAAGTCACAACCTGATGTCATCATGAGCTCCATGAGTCATTTCCAACCAACACCCTAGAAAGCATCCACGTCTCGGCCCAAAGGTATCTGCAAGATGCCTCGACTCTCCGTGTAGTAGGAATTCTCCATAGTCTTCTCACAAGTCCAACCAGTCCATGGCCTTGTTGTAATCAAGTGCAAAACATCCCCATTGGCTCATAAAACATCTCCATGTCACATCAACAAATCTACCTACAAAACATCCCTGCCTTGGCACTCCTCATTGGATGCCCATAAGTGACACCTCTACGAGTGCTCTTGCATAATGTCTCTGCATAAGACTATCATGCTCCATATCTCCAACCTGATGTCCATGACTCAAGTTTCCCATGTTGTCTAACTAGGTAGACCCATCACAACAATTTGTCATCCTCATCTAGTCTGCAATCCCGGTCTAGTGAACTCGGTCACCCAACCATATCATCATCACATGAGTTTATTCCACCATGGCTCCCCCACTAAAGGTTCCACCAAGACTTCCTCTTGATCTTGGCGATGAGATGTCCACCTAAGTATGACCATACTCAAGTGTGTGCCCTTCTCTAATCTGTCCATGAGTCATGTTGGGCACTTAGCCAATTTCTCCATGTGGCTAAAGCATGACCCATTCCTCTACAATGATCATCATGTACCTCCCTTGTCACGGGCCTTCGTATCTTCTACCCTAAGGTCACAAAAAACCCCAACAAGTCCTGAAACAGTCAATGCTCCTTGCTTTTCCATACATCGTCTCTTCATAGACATCCATGGTAAGATCCTCCCTTGCATCGACAAAATGATTTTTCTCTTCCCTGCATACGGTTCATCTACCAATTTCTCAACTGAAGCACAAGTATAAGTAGTACTTACTTCATCATGAGGCTCCTCTATGTGAGTATCCTCATCCACCAATGTCTGCAAACTACAGGATATTGGCCGAACTTGAATAGTTTCAAGTTCATCCTCCATCATTGTCACATCTACAACATCCTCAACCATCACGGCTTCCTCTTCCTTATCATCACAATCTGCAGCTTCCTTCTTATCATGAATGAAAGCTATGAATTGCTTTTTCTCAAGAGCTAGCCATTCTAGCCTCTTTCGAATCAAGTCCTTCCTTATCTTCATCTCCTTCAGTTCTGCATCAAACAAGTCCACTTTAGCTGCAAGTCGATAGGCTTCATCCCTATTCATATCAGAGATCCCTTCCTTGACGAAAGAAGGAAGAGAATCCCTCATTTCGAACAAGTCCTTGCTCCATTCTGCAATTCTTTACTCCAAAATACTTGATTCCTCAAGTAGACTTACTTCAAGTTGACTTGGCCCCGATGTGTGCCCTCGTAATCCCTGCAAAACCCATTTTCTGCAAAATGGACGTCTTCCTTGATTCTCTAAATCAACTCTGATCCCACCTGTCACGTTAGTGCAGTGGGATCAGCTCCTTGTCTCGATCAGCTCTGATACCACCTATCACGTTAGTGTAGTGGGATCAACTTCTTGTCGCAATTCACCAACTCTGGTACCACCTGTCACGCCCCTACACTGGCGGTACTCTTCCAACCACACTATAGGAGGTGTGGCACCACCAACCACTTTCTTTTCACCAATACTTGTGATCGTGAACTATGCCTACTTTCTACACTTAGTTTATTTTTCAACAGCTAAGCATATCATTCGTTATACCATTTATCATATTAACTTCATTACCATGAATCTGTATTAACATGAAATAGACAATAATATAACTAGGAGGGGAAACTCCCTATAATGAGTATGCCCGTAATAATAATGTTAATCTTCAGAATTACATATTATTTTACATCCAAGGGAAACCACAAATTTAACCTTTACACTTATACAAATTCACTTCCTGCACCTGTCGTGCAGCCTTGCCCAACCTTGAGAAAAGTCGCTTGAACTATCGTTCAGCTCGTTCGCCTTGTGCACAGCTTGCCCGTTTGCCAACACCTTCCACCGTTGTATGATTCTTCGTTTTGTTTGAACCAGGCACATTTCACCAACTCAACCTTCATTCACCATTCACTTGAATGCCCATCGCACATTTCATTCGACCCGTCATTCGAGAGGATGCCCTACTGCGCCCTTGCCCAACTTCTCAAATGAATGCCCTCCTATGCCCTCGAACGATTTCCCATGTCGCCCTACACCTTCAAATATTGTTCAGGTGGATGGCTTCGAATGACTTTCTGAATGACCCTTGAACGAGTCGCCCTGTCATGCTCTTGAACGACCTTCCAAATGACCCCTAAGAGGGTCGCACTGCCCCGCCCTCAAACGACCTTGAATGGCCTCCTGAACGATCGTTCCCCTAAGCACCCTGCCACACACTCGCATGACCTCAAAGGATCGTTCACCCGGACGCCCTGGCGCAACCCCAAATGACCACTCTTCATTTCGGCTTGGGTGCTTCAGCCCGTGTCTGCCTTCACCTGCACCCATTGCTTTAGAACAACTTCGCTCCACACTTGAATGCTTGAAGTCTGTTCATTGATTGAATGCCTTGAATGACCTCCAATGCCATCATATTTATACATTTCATCACCATGGTTGCCTCACATCATCTCACCAAGTCGACCTCCGTTCAGCCCACCTTTTGGAAATTTTAACACATTAGCTTACTCGTTTGGCACCCCCACCCGAGACCGCTTACCACTATAAACCTACTCTCCTCCTCCGCACTTAGCAAATTTCACATATGGCCTCATGCATTTAGTTATACAGCTCGTGGGAATTACAACAGGGGTGGAGTGGAGGATGTCCGTAGTCCTCTACCCCACCGCGGCTGCACAACACCTCGCGACGGTGACGGGGTGATTACGGAATGATCCTACCACTCCCGTAGGCCGATGGGCTGCTAGGGTGGGGTGGAGGGCGGGGTTATTCCTGGAATCACCCTGCCACCCCCGTGGGCGTTTGGGCCGCTCAGGTGGGGTGGATTCGGGGGGTGGCGGGGTGATTCCTGGAATCACCCTGCCACTCCTGTGGGCCGTCGGGGTGGGGCGGAGGCTGTCCGCAGCCCTCCGCCCCAACCCCGCAGGCCATTGGGGCTCCCGGGTGTGGCGGAGGCTGTTTGTGGCCCTCCAGCCTACCCTGGAGGCCCAACAGCCCTCAGGGGTGACAGGGTGATTCTATACAACCCTCTGCCCCATCCCGATGGCCCAACGGCCTGCGAGGTGATTCCGGGGTAATAGAATTTTAATGTATTTCAGATCCCATTATTTTATATTTATGGTCATTACTAAAACATTTTAAATTTATACTTAGGAAAGAAAAATGTTATTCTACCAAAAGAATTAGTGTGATTTTTTCCTCATAAACAGTTGGCTTTTTGCACATAAAAATTTGGTTTTACTAACATTTAAAAAAAAAAATTAAATTGACCCTAAAATAAAAAAAACATCTTTATAGTATCAACACTTTTCATTTTCAGGGAGTTTTTTGCATGAAAATTTCGTTTTCACTGCCATTTTTAAAACATGTTCAAAATTGACCCTAAAAAAAACCATCGTTCCAGTATACAAACTTTTCGTTTTTAACACTGTTTTTGATTTTTTTTTGGGGTTTTCTGGCCAGAGTTCCCATTTTGAGTTTATAGTTCCCATTTCAAAGTTTACATTGTTCATGGGTAATCCTTCTCTTCAAAACTACCTTATCCCTTCTGCAGTTGACTTGCAGGTGGCAAAATCATCGATTTTAAGTGCCAATAATCCAGATTCGCCCACCCAACTTTCCCTGCTTCTGTGTGGCTCATAAACCCAATGAATATGCAAGTGAATTTGATCTTGCTCCCACCTCCAACCACTAGATTATTTCAGGGGCTCGACCCTCTTAATATCTATATCAAGCAAACAATAGATGTGGGTTCTAAAAAGCAGACTCCATTTCCTTTATATACTATATCATCTTGGTCTTAATTATGTCGAAGTTCACATATGTATACACTATATCACCTTGGTATTCATTAAGATTAAACTCTAAATCAAGGCCACCATCAAGCTATGAGCGGGGTGAATTATGCTGAAACATTGAATCAAGGCCACCATCAAGCTATGAGCTGGGTGAATTACGCTAGAACTGTGAATTGAGGCCACCATTAAGGTAACAACCACCATCAAGATAAGTGTTCGGTGAATTAGAGAAGATTTTTTCATTTTATAAATGTGTTTGCTAGCTAAGAGGACTATATGAGCTTTCACAAGGATGTATGTTGGTCATGTGACCTAGAGAGAAAGAAGCCTCGACTCCCTGTGATGGGTAATTGTGCATACTAGGTGCTATGACTGCTTACCTGAAGGTTATCAACTGGTTCAAATAGGTCCTTCTAGAATAAGCTTGGTTAGATGGGCCATCCCCATCATTGGTTCAAATAGGTCCTTCCAAAAGAAGACTTATTGTATGGGCCATCCCTGTCCACGGAAAGGAAAGTTGGGTCATCGAAAATATCAACTACTTCAACAACTTGCTAAGCTAGGAAATCATCTTTTGGGCAGTGGTGATCAAGCTTCTAATGACTATATTTTTTCAAATATACCTGAAGCTAGCATAATTACTGTATATGTCCAAATCTTCCTAAGTGAGAGCCTATGGAATGGGTAGATATATGTTGAAACTAGCATTACGACTGAGTGGGAGTTTTTTTTTCGCGCGCTGAGGTCCTTTCCTTGAGCTGATTATCCATGAAAACTCTTATGAGTCTTCCTCATTGAAACCAACAATATATGCATTATGCCCATTTTTTCTTTTGGGGTTTCACATAAATTGTGGGGTTCTGCAGAAATTGTATCAGTTGGACAACCTCAACAACAATATTTTCAAATAATTTTCATGGTATCCACAATGTGCCTAATAACCAAAACCTCTGCTTGCCACTTGAATCCTCAATGCATCGCACCTGTTTTCACCTACACAGGCCACTTATGGATACAAGCCACTTGTTTTTGTTTTCATTCTCGCTAGTTGTTAATGAAATTTTCATGCTTGCCATTCGTTAATGAACTATAAGGATATATCTGTCTTAATAATGTCTTATACATTAAATGCTTAATAACTAATGATAAAATTATGCTGACAATATGTGAGTTCTTTTTTTCTTTTATTATGCAGATATGCTAGGAGTTCATGTTGTTGTTATTATACTGGCTGGAGGTCCAATCAGTGGGAACACATCTCAAAGTATGGTGTAGTCCGTCCTTGGGATTGCCCATATTGGGAGATGTTTTTTGTTGCCTACCCGTGGAGTGCCTATCTCAGAAGATGCTTTCCTCTATACAGGTAGGTACATCCTCCTTGTTCTTTCCTTACTGTTTAGTGTTACTAATAGAATTAGTAATACACTATGTGGGTTGAGTCGAATGGGCTTGTTTCAGTGTGTGCCCACCTAGGTGGGTTCTGCCCTACCCCATGTGGTGGCCGGCACATCTTAATTTGGGGCGATGGCTACTATTTGAAAAGCCTTTCTGGATTCGATCCAGCTATGATAGCGGTCAGTAAACTAGACTACATAGCCTGAACGCATTTCATGTGGGATTCGGTTTCGAGTAATAGCAGCTCTCTATCAACCAAACTCCCTCTCCTCTAAGCAACCAACACTTTACAGAACTAGAAAAAACCCCAAAAGATTATTCCAACTCTATCACCTCTTCCCTTCCTTTGTGAACTCATCATTTGAGAAATGCTTGATAGAAACTGACCGAAGGATTTTGCAGAAAAACACTTGGAGAAGAAGGTAGATCAGCCATCCCTTACTTATTAACGTCACTTCCCGAAGTCTAGTCCCCCAACTGAGAATGAGTAATGGCTTTCTCAATGTTCCACCTGTACTGTCTCGAAAAAACTAATAGAAAAAATCCAATTTGTCTTTGCTCTTTCTACATCTAGATTGGAAATGAAAAGGACCGAAACCTATGCTTTTAGGTAAACTCAGTAAGTCCATTATATGCATAGTAAATGTCAATGGTGATTTTTCCACCTTGGCTATGCTTGCCATTGTTGGTGGTGGATCAACTACATCTTACCATGCCCTTTTGATTGGTGTTGCTAATGATCCTCGGGCAACAATATCTGGAAAAAGATCTAGGGAATGAACTTAATTTGAAATTGCTGGAACAAAATCTATGCCTGGAGTTGGAGAAATATGACAAGTTCCTTCTTCTGGATACCTAGCTGACCACTTCTTGGGTAGATTACTTCAATAAGGATAAACACAATAATAAAACACTAGGAAAATGGTGGGTTGAGGGTAGAAGATTTCAAGTTAGAGATGATGGTGTTTATCCTTCTATTCACCTAAGAGAGACACATTTATGTTGTTGCTATGCTAAGAGGGCTACTCTATGGTGAACCAGATTCGATGCATGTGAAGGAAGTTGAGGTCCCATGAATATACACTGTTTTATTAATATACATTGTTTTAAAACAAGGATCACTTTGAAACTTGGCAGCAATCCTCTCACACACAATGAAGGAGGAAATACTCAGAGCCAAGGAGCATAGCCTAGACTCCCCTCCAACCTTTTATATGGGTTCGTCTTTCTTAGATATCATATGTGCTAATCACCCTTTTTCAAGCATGGGATGGGCATGGAGTATCTCTGACATCCCTGTACAGGTATATTGTACGGATGTATGGGATAACAAGTACAAAAGAAAGTATGCAAAGATTTCTTATCATTCCTTTGCACAGGCCTTTGAACTTATATTAGGTAAGCGAGCACCGAGACTATCTGATGAAGCCATGCAAGTGCTCAGCAATATAGGAGACTGGTATAATGAAAACGACTTGACCTATATAAGAATTGATGGAGCAACAGAAGCCCCACACTTACTTCCCATGTTTGTGCTTGACAAGATGGTGCTAAGAGAAATGGCATACCAGAAAATATTTGCATGGATTCAATACCAGACTATATTAGTGGTTTTAACTTCACTAAATTCTACTAACATCGGTAATATTATGCATTATAAAGATACTAATTAATTTCACTAGTTATGGAGGTCTTCATGTCACTTACAAAATCATGCTACTGACATCAATAATATTATTCATTATAAAGCTACTAATTACTTTCACTAATTATGGAGGTCTTCATGTCACTTGGAAAATCATGATATGCTTTTGCTGTGCATAATTTGAATCCATATCGATAGTCCTATTTTTATTTTCATTTTTATTTATCAAGTTATTCTAGTGATGATTAACCTATGGATAGTGCCAGGCACAGTCTCTTCATCTATGAAATATTAATGTTCGTTTCTCACATGAAAGTACATTGATGAGATGGTCACAATATCTTGAGGTACATTGGAGAACTGATTCAAGATACTTAATGAGGAAAATCCACAGTTTTTAGGCACTTCAGTGGTCTTAACAATTAGCTTTAAGTGGAGATAGTTCTTGGCATTTTCATTCTTAAGACTTCGTTTTATTTTCTGGCCCAAGCATTTTAACCTCACCTCTGCCCTTGCTACCTTCCCTATGGGTGCCACTCCCTTTGATACTGGAGTAAAATCGAAAAATCACATCATTTAAACTTAATCCACTGGTGCCTCTTCAATAGAGGTTTCTTAACTTCTTCTATTCTTGCATAAGCAAGCACAACAATTTGGCTTATGCATTCTCTTTCCCATCAAACTAAAGGCGAAAGAGTCTCAGGACATGTATATGCTGAAAACAGCAAAAAATGTGAAGGCTTATGGTGTTTATTGCCAAAATTTATGTTCCTATGTCATGTGGCTGATTCTAAAAACTTGTTATATAAATGCAAGAGATGATAAGATTCTTCTAATACAATCATTGTACTTATTGGGCCATGGATGGGAGCCCTCTCTACAAGATGCACAAAATCCTGATCATTTTACTTGCTAGGCCATGGATGGGAGCCCTCTCTAACAGCTGAAAAAAATCCTGCTCATAGCCCTTTGCATAACTTCAAATTCAACCTACTCAACAACCCACTCCTATTCCTCACGCTCATCCCCCTCAAGGAAGGGACTAGCTACCGTGAAACACACCTTGTTTAAAACTATAAATAGCCTTAATCAACCTGCATACTATATGCTCTTTCACATTTACAAAGAATTGCTATGGATGATATATATACATTTTTTATTTCAAATCTTCATAAGGGAAAGTGCTCTTTACATCTATCTAGTAGATTTTCTAACCAAAATATGTTTACATGACCTTAGCTAATATGATGATAACCATAGTCTATCCCATCATGGTGTGCAAAAGCAAAAGGCGATTGCTCCAACATTTATGTATTATTATTCATGAGTTTGTAAAACTCAAAAATATAATTCTTACTTGTCTTAGTTGCGATTTATTTTATGTAAATGAGTTTGTTCCTATTCTCGAGTAGTTGTTTAGATCTAATTGATTCCTAGATTGGTATGTGGTTGAGATATTCTGTCCACTAACTAACTGTGTGTGCAAGAAAATTTCCTTATCTTGAAGCAACACTTCATGTATATATGTAATATTATTTTATCAATGTAATTGTGTGTCTATTATTCAATTTTAAGTTGGTGTTAAAGAGGGTCTCCGCCTCACTCCTTTAGGGGAGGGCCCAAGTAAATCGTCAGAATAATAAAGGTATGTGTTCGATTGTTGGTGGATGAGGCTGCCTGATTCATTGAGTGAGTGAGGTAAGAAAGTAAGCTCGAAGGAAGCATTTCCCTGTCTTAGTTGTGATTTATTATATGTAAATGACTTTGTTCCTATTCTCTAGGGCTTACTTAGATCTAGTTGAGTCCTAGATTGGTGTTTGGTTGAGATATTCTCTCAATTAACTGACTCTGTGTCCAAGACAATTTACCTATCTTGAAACAACAGTTCATGTTTGTATGTAATATTATTTTATCAATGTAATTGAGTGTCCATGATTGAATTTTAATTTAGTGGTAGAGAGGGTTTGGGTCTCACTTTCTCAGGGGAGGGCCCATGTAAAACCTGAGAAGAATAAATATATGTGTTCGATTGCTGATGGATGAGGTTTCCTAATTTGTTGAGTGAGTGAGTGAGGTACCAGAGTATGGTTGAAGGAAGGATTTCCATGTTTGTCAAGAAGATATAAACTCTTGGAAGATTTGAAGAGTAGAGAAATTCCACATTGCACACTGTTAATTCGATAATCCAACACATGGAGGAGTTACCTAAGCAATAGTCGGAGAATACTATGGTGTTTTGATGTAGCAATGTGACTTGTGGAGGTTCAAACCCTATGTGATTTGCAACATTCATGGAATTGTGTAACTATGATGTTGGAGGTTCACTGAAGTGTTAAGACGTTGCTAGATATTGAACTTGATTCGAGGAGGCTAATGTGAACATTACGAGATATGCCAGCTGATGAGGAGCATTCTCCAATTTTTGTGGAGCCTGTTGAAGAAAGCTACAGATCAGTGGGAGGCCTTAGTTGATACCTTCGTAGAGCCAAGTCTCTATGGCATTGTCTCGGTGGAATTTGTGTTTGAGGTGAAGAATTTTGTGGTGTCTGACCTGCAAAGCATATTGACTTTGGAGAGAAGTTCCATTGAAAGACGTTCAAGCATTGTGTGGAGCATTGAATTCTTAGCCATCTAAAGGAAGCATGTTCATATTGTTTACATGGGCTAGAGGAGAGAATGGATACACACCAATTATGGTCAATTTGACTACCTGAAATCTAGTGCATGGAGTGTGGATGATTCATTGTTGTTCAAGCCTAGAGTCAAATGATGTTGCCTGTGCCTAGAGTTGGTGGAGAGAGCAGAGCATTAGTGTGACTATGGAATGCTGCATTGAGAGATGATTGGAGTTTGTTGCCCACAAATAAATCTATTTCTTGGATGTCTCGAGTTGTTCTGCGTAGAGGCATTGTTAAACCAAGAACAAATCACAACACTAGATAGATTTGGCGATCATGGAAAGTATCATTGTTGGAATCACTCAATGTCATTTCAAGAAGATGAGGCCTCCAAAAACACCCTTCTTGTAGTGAGAGAGGTTTTTCTCTACAAGAGCTTACCATGGAGCACAAATGGAAACTACAAATGCGGGGAATGGCTACAATCCAATAAGATTTGGAAATGGAAGCTTATAGTAGTGTTTTGCAAGGAAAGGTTTGAGATTAGGCTAGAATATTCAAACATGGGGGAGCTCTTTGCTTCCTATTATGTATATCCAGCCCACAGGAAGAGCTCAGTTGAGACTACTGATGATTGTTGGAAATATTAATCTCAACCACCGCCTTAAGCACACTAACACCACCATACTTTCCCAGTCAAATTTTGTAGGTTTTCATTTTGTTTGCAGGCGAAAGGGCTGAAGTTCAGAAAAGAAGTACAATGATGACTATTATGCAACACATCAAATAGTTAAAGCACTTAATACGTAGTTAGTAAAATTTATACTCAAGCATTTACTGTGCAACTCTTAGTTGCAGTCCGGAACCTCTACAAGCTCAAAAAAACATCATTTTGTATAATCACCCATCCCATGTCTTAATGACTTGCTCTATCATGTATTAATTTCAAATGTGTATGCTGAGATAAATATGAATGTAAAGATTCATTTTTATGGTTGAGTGAGAGAGAGGGTGAAATTCTGTGAGGTGGTGAGGAGAAAACTGTGGAGCAATTTGTGGTGGTGTTACACAGTAATTTGTCACCAACACTGCACTCCCTGATCCCAGACGCTGTCGGCCCATATTACTGACATCTATTATGTGTCATGTTGCCAACTATGTTCCAATACCTTCCTTGTAATCTCAGGAATAATGTCTTATTTCAGTACCCGTGAAGCAGACTTTTCTGTACCTAAGTTTCTGGGTAATCGCGGGTCAGCAGTTGTCCCACCCATGAAGATGGTCAAGTTTGCACTATCCCTAGAAAATTTTTTTCTCTATCCCTGTCTTGCACCTGCGATGAGCTACTTTTGGTAAGTTTTTTAAACAACTCATCGAAGCTTTGAGATGAAACTACTTCATGGGCGGTCTTAGGGCTGGTTTTTGGGTTAGATGAGCTCACCTATCTTCTTTGGAATAGTTGTTCCACCTTTTTTGCAACCTCCCTAAAGGATAAGTTCCTTCTCCCATATCTTATATAAGCTCTCCCTCCTATAAATGCCTCCTCCATGTTTGAGATCATCTAGCTTGGATGTAACTTGATGATAGTTAGATGTAATTTGGTAGTTTCAGGATTCTAAGAGAGGAGTAGAGGTAGAGAGTGTTATTAGAGTGTGGAATTAGCCTCACATGTAATTTGGCATGAGAGATGATTGAGTAGAGTTGGCTTGAGAACTTTCTAGCATCAACCTTTTGGATGAAAGAGATAGTCATTTGTTCCCTTGGGAGACAGTTCACAAGTGAATGCTTATAGAGACATGCCAACGAGACCCTTCAAGGAGACTTACAACATCAAGGCTCGGTTGTAACTTTTAGCTTGATTGATATTAATACAAATCAATAGCTTGTTTCCTATATCGTATGTTGAATCGTATATCAATAGCTTAAAGTTCCTTGACTCTTCAAGTAGATTGTTTGGTCATTTTCTATTGCATTTGTGGTGTTTCTCTACATGTTGTTTTTAGGTACAATTGATTAGAAAAAAAGAGCTGGAGCGACACGACAAGGACTTCATCGAACGACGATTTGAAGGTAGGCCTTCATAACACTGACTTTCTAAGGAAATTTGCTTTGGTGTTGTCTTTGCGGTGACTAGAACCACTCTAGGGCTAGAGGGGTTTCCTCTGTCCGTAAAGGGAACTTACCTGTGTCAAAGGTGGGCACGTGAAAACCAATTTTACAGAGTTTTACAACAGTTACTTTGCAACCCCAGTGAAACATAAATCATGATAAGTTTTTGTGTTTTCACTTGGAGCTACAATCTCCATTTATCATCCGAATGTAGCTTCCTATGTTTTGAAATATAATCTAAAGCATGGTTTGTTGCGATATGCTTTTAAACCTTCATGAGTAGATTTACCGCAACCCTTTTAGTTTTACTCTATTTTTATATGCACTCAATTTCAATTTCAATTAAGCCTTTGTGTAGTTGATATATCCTTACCGCAACTGGAGTTGGCTTTTCTGCAACCAATTTCTGAGCTAGAATCCTCTCCTCTACCCCTTAAATTTTTTTGAACATGGTATCAGAGCAGGCTAAACTTTGTTAGTATAAAAACCAATGTTTTTTACTAGCAATTAAAAATAGTTTTGAGGGAAGATTTTTGAAGTGTATTTACCAGCAGGTAGAAAGTGTTTTCTTTCACTTCTAAATGGCAACATCAAGCACAAGATTTAATAATCCTCAGATACCTTACTTTAATGGAAAAAATTATTATTATCAGGCTATTACAATTAAGGCCATGTTTTCATCTCAAGACATTTGGTATTTGGTGGAGAATGGTTTTCCAGAACTAGAAGATGCAACAACATACAATGCCTTGTCTCAAGCAGAAATGGATTTGTTGAGGGAGAACCGGAAGAAGGATGCAAAATCCTTCTTCTACGTTTTTCAAGCATTTCATG
This sequence comes from Pinus tabuliformis, assembly GCA_031772625.1. Classification (NCBI taxonomy): domain Eukaryota; kingdom Viridiplantae; phylum Streptophyta; class Pinopsida; order Pinales; family Pinaceae; genus Pinus; species Pinus tabuliformis. Next base: position 342,705,089 of record CM062814.1, read on the forward strand.
AAACTATTTTCAAAATGGTTGCAATTGCAATGAATTCTAGGCAAGCATGGGACGCCCTCTAGACACCCTACCAAGGCATGGAAAAAGTCAAGACAACAAAACTACAAATGTAGAGATTTTATTTGAAAATGTAGCCTCATTTTTTACACATGTAATTGGGTTGGTTATTCAAATTAGGTCTCATGGTGAGACACTTGAGGAAAGGAGAATAGTTGAGAAATTTTGAGAAGCCAACCAGCAAGGTTTTATGCCATTGTTTTGGCGATAGAAGAGACAAGGATCTCTCACAGTTCTCAGTTGATGAGCTTCATGCATCATTGATTTCTCATGAACATAAACTGAATAGTGTGACAAACTACTCATTAGAGCATTCCTTCAAGACACAAGTTTCATTCGGCGAGGTTGAAGTAGAGGAAATCATATGCTAGACGAAGACGAAGAAGCCCACACAGAGGTGGAAGAAGCAGCCCTTCAAGGTCAATTAGAAGGCGAAAAAATCAAAATCCAGGTCAAGTGCCAAGAAAAAATCAACCACAAGGTTAGAGGTATGATAAATCTCAAGTCAAATGTCATTACTGTAAGAAGTATGGTCATTCTAAAAATGAATTTAGAAAGAAGAGATACGATATTAGTAACAAACCAAGTGTAAATTTCACAAAAGAAAATCAGAACCATGATAGGATGTTTTTATCATGTAATGTAGCACAAGAAAAAAGGGGATAAAGGGAAACTCACATGGTAATAAGTCAATTTAGATGTAACAGGGCATTGGTACAAAAGAATAGGAAGATGGAATAAAGGTCTATTGGTTAGAATCAAGAAGTTGAAGGAAAAGGATGTTGTAAGGTAATTTAAGTTGTATACGTAGGTTCTCCCTGTGAAAGTAGCGTATACACACTGGTTAACAGAACAAAAAGACCGTATATATATATGCCCGCACTTTCAAAAGAGGAAAAACACATATGGGTTGGAAAATCAAGGAAATTCAAGATTAAGGAATACCAAAGGTTAATACTATGGTATTAGCCCACAATATTGAGCGGAGTAATGAACATTTTATCCCATCTAAGAATACCACAAGTTCTAAGTGTTGTTTTGGTCTGAGGTATTGAGAAATGCCAAAAAGTATATAAGGAGGAGAAGATCAAAGGATCAAGTGTGTAGGTGAAAGGGTTTCTCGGGAATAATTCTATCTGAAGTACATCTTTTGTTATAGAGCCTATGATTATGATATAATATAAAATATTGTGTGCACCATGAATTCAATGTTGGATCAGGATCATGAGACCTGAAATGACTTATCATTGAATGATATAATATTGGTTGTGCTAGATATGATTACTTACACATGTTTTATTCTTTAAATGTCATGACCTGCGTATGTCAGAAATCTAGAATATCAACAATGTTGTAAGTTAGTATTTGTAGATATATACGCTGGTTTGGCTGGGTGAGGGCACCCATACACGCTAGTTAGAAGCTTCCAAGTAGCGTATACAAAATAAGAGTATGTTATTCAAAAATGAATGACCTATCTGATCAGTACTACTGGTTTTTTGTTGGTTTACTGTTGATTCTGAATAACATTAAACTAGCAATAGGAAATTAAGTCTGATTGATTGTTTATGTGAGAAGGGTGATCTTTACTGTTGAGTGTCTACATCTTTGTAATTTGACAATAGATGTCCAGAATATTACTGGTTGGTGCAGATTTGATTCAGAAGTTTTATTTTTCAGTAGTTTTGGAGGTATATGCAGGTTTGGTTAAAGGAAGTATCATATACATGCATGTTGGGTTCCTTCAAGTAGTGTATGCATTTTGATGTATGTTTATTGATGTTGCAACTGGTTCTGAATGATGATGCTGGTTTCTGGGTCCAAGAGAGTGTTCTGGCGACAATGATTTGATTGTCAAGATTAACTAATTGTTGGTTGATGCAGTTATTATTATAGAGTTTGAGCTTCAATGTTTATGATGGGTCCCGTGTGAAAATTTGATCAAATGTGGCATTTATATTGTGTTGTTGTGTACCAGGAGTATCCAGACTAAAAATTTAGAGAGAAGGTTGTAGCCTTCTATAGGCCAACGTCTATGTACTAGTACAAACATATCAGCTAGTACAAGAGCTAGGGGGTTGTATCTCCCTTCTAGTAGAAGATAGAGAATGAGAGAAGATTATAGCCTTCTGTAGCCTTCTGTAGGGGTGCCTGCATAGTAGTATGAGCCTGCACCACTACAATATTGTAAACAAATTTTCTTTATATTAAAAAGAAGACAGAGATGACATCAGCATGTCATTTTTCTCTCACATTTGGTTTCCACCTCAAATATTGGTGTTCATGAGTGTTTCTTATGTGTGATGGTTTATTATGTTATTACTCCACATAGTTAATGTATAATAAAATATGGAAGCATTGATTAAAGAGAAACACATGATGAATTTATAAATCATAAGTTCTCTGGGTACACAATGGTTTCTTTAATCATAGTTGCTCACACACACAAGCTCACTTGACTGAAGTAGCATATATAAATCTGATTACAAAATGGACAATTGTTGAATTGTAAATCTTGATTCAACCCCCCCCCCCCCCAAGTATTATTTCCAACAATTGGTATCAAAGTAGGTCCTTCAGAAGAAGCTTGGTCTCTTGAAGGGAGATATTTCAAGATCAACAATAATGAAGGCATGGGATCTATCTGACCACCAATCTTCAATGGGAACAACTTGGTATATTGGAGAATAAGAACCAGAGCCTATGTTTAGGTGCTTGGAGCCGATGTTTGGGAAATTGTTGAAGGAGGATACCAATTTCCAGCAACAATACCCACAAATACAGTAGGTAAGAAGTTATACGAAACCAAGGCCAAAGCAGCCAATACCTTATTGGGAAGTCTATGAGAATCAGAATTCGTCAAAGTTATGCAGCTCAAGACAGCCAAAGAGATATGGGACAATATAATTTAGACCTACGAAGGAGACTCTCAGGTAAAACGTGCTAAGCTTCAAACTCTCATAATTCAGTATGAAACTGTTAAGAGGCATAATGATGAAATTATTGCTAGTTACTTTCTACGTGTAGATGACACTGTTAAGTGTATGAAGAATCCGGGTGAAGAGATAAAGGAGGCTATTTTAGTAGAGAAAATTTTGAGATCTTTGTCTTCTAAATTTGAGTCAAAAGTATCTGCCTTAGAATAAAAGCACGATCTTCAATCTATTACTATTTTTCAACTTCATGGAATTCTAATTGCGTATGAAATGAGGAAAGGAGGTCCATCAAATATGAGAGAAGCCACTTTCAAAGCTTCAGAAAAGGGAAAATAAAAGGAAGAGCACAATGAATCAGGATATATTTCGGAAGAAGAAGATGAGGTGAAATTTGTCAATAAGCTTCGACGCGGTTCTAGAAGCTTTAGAGGTAAGCTACCATTCAAATAATTTGATTGTGGTAGACTTGGCGATTATGCTGCAAAATGTCCTCATAAACATAAGCATGAAAAAGGAAAGGAATCTGCAAAAGGAAATAGAAAATAGGTTGTTAATAGAATAAGTTACTATGCTCATGAAGATAGTGATGGATTATCTAATAGTGATGAATATGAAACTGAACAAGATGATAAAATACTCATGGCTTATGATAATGATGATTTTTTGGATGCCTTAGAAGAGGACGAATTTCTTGAAGAAATCACTAATTTGAAAATTTGTTTGGAAGAAAAGAATATGATCATAGATACATTGACACATCAATTCCCTTAAAGCGAAAAGCACAATGAAAAACTAGAATTTGAAGTTGTGGGTCTAAGAAAAGAACTTGAGAAGACAAAATCTCTTAATCTTAGATGTGCCTTAGGATTAGAAACTTTAAATGAAATCATCAAGGTTCAACGTTCTCCTCTTATAAATACTGGTCTTGGATATATTGAAGAATCATCCCAATCACAAAAGTTTTCAGCCTCCACCAGAATCTATCTTGATGCAGCAAAGACCAGTAAACAATATGTCAATCATCGGTAAAAGCCTAAAATTACACATAAGGTAAATCATGCTCAGTTTACTCTAAGAATGAACATCAATAGAAGCATCAACCAAAAGGTAAACAATACCAAAATATTCTATGATCACAAAAACCTCTTTAATGGGCAATGTTGTTCATGCCAAAAATTTGGGCATAAGGTCGCTCAATGTGTTTCTTACAAAACTATCATGACTAGAGAAGGACGAAATCAAAGGAGAATAACAGGAATCAAGAAAAGTTCTTATAATCGCTTTTCTCCTCCTGAAGATGAAACTGAATGTTCGTTTTGTAATAACTTTGGTAATGAAGAATCTGAATGCGGGAGCAAATTTTGGCCAATACTTCAAAAGGAGGAAACATCATCAAATTCCAAGGTATGGAGAAAGAAGGAATTTGAATCAGAAAGATGTGGCATAGCTCTTGTTGGAGAAGGACAAGAAAATCAGTGATACATTGACAATGGATGTTTTAAACACATGACAGGTGATAAAGAGAAATTCATTCATACAATGATTTAGGAAAAGAAAATAATATCACCTTTGGAAATGACACACCAACTATCATTAAAGGTAAAATTTCTATTTATTTGAAAGAAAAGGTTAAAGCTGGAAACGTCATGTATGTTGATTGTTTAAAACATAACTTCTTGAGTGTCAGTCAAATGTGTGATCAAGGAAATGAAGTTGTGTTTTAATCAAATGGATGTGTGGTTCATGAGCTTGAGACAAGAAAGATTGTAATCAAAGGTACAAGAAATTGAAGCAATCTATACATTCTGAAAGGAGGACAAAAACAATGATATCTAAGAAAAACAGATGAAAACTGGTTATGGCATAAACGATTGGGGTATATAATATTTTCTCAAATAATAAAAGCATGTAGGCTCAAGGCAGTTTGTGATCTTCCAAATATCAACATCCTAGAAAATACCATTTGCAAACCATGTCAAGTTAGTAAGCAAAGCAGAGTTTATTTCAATGAAAAAGAAGGATCAACAAGTAAGCCTCTTGAACTCATCCATACTGCTTTGTGTGGACCAACAAGGAAAAAGTTACCTCGTGGAGAAGAACATTTTATTTTATTCATTGATGATTTTTCTAGAATGTGTTGGATAGATCTACTAAATCATAAAGATGAAGACTTTGAAAAGTTTAAAGCATTCAAAGCTTTAGTTGAAAATGAATCAGATAAAAAAATCAAATGTCTCAGATCTGATCCAGGGGGAATATTCATATCAGATAAAAAATTTATTTTTGTGAACAACATGGATAAAAAGGCAGTTCTCTATTGCCATAAATCCTCAACAAAATCGTGTAGTGGAAAGAATGAACAAAAGAATTAAACAACTTGCTCGACCTATGCTTGATGAATTTGGAACTCCTACCACCTTTTGGGGTGAAGCTGCATTTACTGCTGTGACTATTCTCAACAAGGCTAATGTTTAGGTAAATAGTAATCAAACTCCATATGAACTTTGATATGGCAAGCCTCCTATATAAAAGATTATAAAGTTTCGGGAAGCAAGTGTTTGATCAAAAATACTGATGAAAAACGTGGTAAATTTGAACCAGAGAAGATGAAGGAATTCTTCTTGCTTATTCATCTAAAAGTAAAGGATATAAATGTTTTAACAAGAGACTTCAGAAAATTGTTGAATGCATTGATTTAGTAATTGATGAACCATGTAGAAATCCAAAACATACAAAATCAACAAAGGATGATGACAATGAGGAAGGCAGTGAATTATTTCCCGTATCAAATCAAAATGATATAGGGGAAGAAACCAATGAAGGATCAGAAGAAGATGAAACTAACAGGTTAAATACTCCATCCAGGTATGTTCAAAAGAATCATCCAGAATCTCAAATTCTAGGAGAAAAATGGTCTAGAGTACAAATAATAATAACTCTTGTAAGGAAATCTAGTTATCTAGCATGATTGTCCTCCATAGAACCATATAATGTTAATGAGTCTAGCAAATATGAATGTTTTGTTAAGGCAATGAATGAAGAATTTGACAAAATTGAGAGGAATGATACTTGGGAACTAGTTCCTAGACCTCTTGATAAAAATGTTATAGGAACAAAATGGATATTCAATAATAAATTGAATGAAAATGGATAGGTTATTAGAAATAAAGCAAGACTTGTCTGTAAAGGGTATCATCAATAAGAAGGTATAGACTTTGAAGAAACATTTGCACTTATTGCTAGACTTGAATCCATAAGAATGTTTCTTGCTCTTTCAAGTTTTCAGAAATTCAAAATGTATCAAATGGATGTAAAATCTTCATTTCTTAATGGAGAGTTAGAAGAGGAAGTTTATATTGAACAATGTTGGCATTATGGCTAAAGTGTTGTCCTTGATGGCAACCTATACAGGTAATGGATCACAGTACAACCAGTCAATCGCAAAGATTAATGAGCAGTCTCTCGGATTGGAAGATAATAAGGGGTACGCAGGTATACCTTACCTAAGGTGCGTACACGTAGGTATATCTTACATAAAGTGCGTACATACACGCAGTTATCCTGTTCATGAGGTGCGTACCCCCAGTTCCTTATTTTAAGGAAAAGAAAAAGCACATGTGGGGTTTTCTTATATTTTACCCTTGGTATTTAGCCGACGGTATTTGTGTTATTATGGTTTTGGCCCGTGGTATTGTTCCATTATTTGAGGAAGAGCTTTCCTATATAAAGCAAAGGAGATCATTTGGCTTGTGTATGTTTTGGGTTGAACATCTTATGAGAGCTAGATCTGAAATATTATGATTTCTTGGGAGTAATGTCTAGAGCTAAATAAGGCGAATCTACTGATGGATTGAGATCTCTTCGGCGCATGATCAGATCTGTAGATCTGACTGTCTGGGTTATTCTTGAAGTCTTGAAATCATCTATGCCCGAAGGTACGCAGGTACAGTGAAAGAAAAGTGCATATATACGCTGGCACGAAGCGTTTCAGGTGCGTCGATACGCAGGAACAGCAGGGTTGCAGGTGCGGAGGTCCGCAGGCAGTTCAATGGACATAGAGCGAGGTAAGTAGGTGAGCAGTTGAGTACAGTGCGTACATAAGCAGGTGAGCATTTGACTACAGTGCGTACGTAAGCAGGCGAGCAGTTGAGCAGAGTGCGTACTGTAAGCAGGCAGTACATGGGTGAAGCTGCTTGCTTCTCTTAAAATCTATGTTTATCATTTTTATGATCTGGGTTGTTGAAGTGATGTTTGGTTCTGGTATTATGTTCAGATAACAGCAGTGATTGAGTGAATGATTATGATTAACTTCAGTTTTTTTGGATGAATGGATCGGTTTAAAATGACTTATCTTCATGTGATCTGATGTACTATATCTGTTTGATAACTCTCATAATATCATTGTATATGTATGGATCTGATGATTGGGTGATTCAGAAGGTTGTTTGATTATGAGCTTCAAAGTTGTTGTTGGATCCAGTTTGGAAATTTATGAAAAGTGGTCCTTGTAAGAAAAGAAGTAGGGGGTTGTAGCTCCCTTCCAGGAGAGACTGGAAAATGAGAGAGAGAGTTGTAGCTCTCTGCAGGTTGCAGCTTGCGTACTGGTAAAGGACTGCACCAGTAAATAACCATTGTAAAAGGAGTTTCTAATTTGAAAGAAGATAGAGACATATTGCAGCAGGTGGTTTTCACCCACATTGGGTTTCCACCTTACATCTTGTGTTCTTTGGTGTGACTATCTGTTTTCTTTGTTCATGTTCATTATTTTATGGTACTGACATGCAAAAATAATTCAAAGAAGAAATAAGGAAGATTAATTAAAAGAATTAGATAATACTGATTCACCCCCCCTCTCAGTATTATTTCCAACAATTGGTATCAAAGCAGGTCCTTCAGAGAAGCTTGATCGCTTGAAGGTAGATCGTTCATCATGAGCAACTACGAGAGAGAAGCATCAATCAGGCCACCGGTTTTTGATGGGACAAACTTCAATTATTGGAAGGTAAGAGTTACTGCCTATCTTCAATCTCTTGGTACAGAAGTTTGGGACATCGTAGAGACAGGCTACACTTTTCCTTCAGCTACTCCTACAGATGCAGCCGAGAAAAAGAAGTATGAAACAAATACGAAAGCAGTCAGTACCCTATTAGGATGTATATCCCAATCGGAATTCATGAAGGTAATGCACTATAAATCCGCAAAAGAAATATGGGACAAAATTGTCACGAGCTATGAAGGAGATGAACAGGTAAAGCGTGCTAAACTTCAAACTCTCAGGATTCAGTATGAGACTCTCAAGATGTATAATGATGAAAGTGTGGCTAACTATTTTCTTTGGGTAGATGAGATTGTTAATTGTATGAAAAATTTGGGTGAAGAAATAAAAGAGGCTGTTGTGGTTGAAAAGGTTCTAAGATCATTGTCCCCCAAGTTTGAATCTAAAGTATCTGCAATAGAAGAAAAGGAAAATCTACGAATTCTTACTATGTCTCAGCTACATGGAATTCTAACTGCTTATGAAATGAGAAAGGGAGGTCCATCAGACAGAAGAGAAGTTGCTTTCAAGGCATCAGGCAAAGGAGATTATTATGAAGCAAGCCACGTCCTAGAAGAAGAGGAAGAAGAATCAAATTTTGTCAGAAATCTTCAAAGGGGTTCTAGAAGGTTCAGAGGTAAGTTACCTTTTAAATGCTTTACTTGTGGAAGAGTAGGTCATTATGCTGCAAAATGTCCTTATAAGGATAAAGGAAAGGAACCTGCTAGATGGAACAAGAAACAGAGTGCAAATAAGAAAAGCTACTACACTCATGAAGATAGTGCTGGTCTATCAAACAGTGATGAAGATGAACGAGGTAATGAATATAAATTGTTAATGGCATTTGAAAATGATGATTATATGGATGCTATAGATGTGGATAACCTTTATGAAGAAATTACTAGACTCAAGAGATGTATAGAAGAAAAGAATATGATCACTGATACTCTACAATTTCAAATTGATGAAAAGGAAAAACATCTTGAAAAATTAGAAGGTGAAATTGTTGGTCTTAGAAAAGAGATTGAGAAAACAAAAGTTATTAACCTTAAGTTTGTCAAAGTATCTGAAACTTTGGATGAGATTATCAATGTGCAGCGGTCTCTACTAAACAAAACAGGTCTGGGATATAATGGAGAAACTTCTCAAGCATCCACCTCAAGAAGTTATCTTGATGCAGCAAGAAGAAATGAGCAAAAGCACAATGAAGACCATGAGGTAAAGCAGGGACGAATTGCAAACAGAAACTATCAGGGGCAATCCATCTTAAGGGTGAAGAAAAACTACAACCAGCCACAGGTAAAATCTTCTCAATTTGGTTCAAGAATAGATGACAATAGAAATTACAATCAATTGGCTGGTAGATTCGATAACCGCAGAAGTTTCTTCAATGGACAATGCTTTTCTTGCCATAAATTTGGTCACAAAGCAGCTCAATGTGTTGCATATAAAACGATCATGACTAGGGAAGCTCAAAAACAAAGAAGTATGACCGGGATTACAAAAAGGACCTATAAAAATTTTTCTGTTCTTGAAAATGAAGTTGAATGTTCTATTTGCAATAACTTTGGTCATGAAGACTCTGAATGCAGGAGCAGGTTTCAGCAGAAAAAGGAACAAGCCTCAAACACCAAAACATGGAGAATAAAGGAACCACAAACAGAAAGATGTGGGATAGCATTTTATGCAGAGGGACAGGAAAATCTATGGTACATTGACAGTGGTTGTTCGAAGCATATGACAGGTGATAAAGAAAAACTTGAGTCATATTCTGCTCCAGAAAAAGGAAAGAAAGTTTCTTTTGGAAATGATACTCCTGCAACTATAAAAGGAAAAGGCATTGCTCAGTTAAAAGAAAAGGTCAAGGCTGGAAATGTTTTGTATGTTTATGGATTGAAGCATAATCTTCTAAGTGTCAGCCAGATGTGTGATCAAAGAACCGAGGTTATATTCAGATCAAATGGATGTCTTGTTCGTGATCTTGATACAGGTAAAACAGTGATCAAAGGCAAAAGAACTCCAAATAATCTATACATATTTGAAGAAGGACAACAACAATGCTATCTGAGCAAGGATGATGAGCACTGGTTATGGCATCGGAGGTTGGGACATCTAAGCTTTTCACAAATAAGGAAAGCATGCAAATATCAGGCAGTTCGCGATCTTCCAGATATCAAAATTCCTGACAACACCATATGCAAATCATGTCAGTTTGGAAAACAAACCAGAACTAACTTTCCAGAGAAAGAAGGATCAGCTAGCATGCCTCTTGAGCTAGTACATACAGATACATGCGGTCCTTTCAGGAAAAGAACACCTCGAGGAGAAGAATACTTGATATTATTCATTGACGATTTCTCCATGTTTGTCTGGTTAGGACTTATGAAGCACAAAGATGAAGCATTCGAAAAATTCAAATCCTTCAAAGCCTTGGTTGAAAATGAATCAGGTCACAAAATTAATGTCTCAGATCCGACAGAGGTGGGGAATTTACCTCAAATGAATTTTTCGATTTCTGTGAAGAACATGGGATAAGAAGAGAATTCTCTACAGCTAGAACTCCTCAGCAAAATGGAGTTGTGGAAAGAATGAACAGAACAGTCCAACAAATGGCTCGTGCTATGCTTGATGAGTCAAGAACTCCCGCAACTTTCTGGGGTGAAGTTGCACATGCTGCGGTTGTTATTCTCAACAAAACAAATGTCCGGGTGAACAGCACTCAAACTCCCCATGAGCTCTGGAGTGGTAGGACTCCTTCGGTAAATCACTTCAAAATCTTTGGGAGCAAATGCTATATCAAGAATACTGATGAGCAGCTTGGCAAACTTGAACCTAGAGCAGATGAAGGCATTCTTCTTGGTTACTCTCCACATAGCAAAGCATACAAATGCTACAATAAAAGACTTGGCAGAATTGTTGACAGCATTGATGTAGTGGTTGATGAGAAGGGATACATTCCTAGGCAAGTACATCATGAAGACATCGAAGAAGATGAAGGCTACCCTCAACGACAGAATGATGAAGAAGAAGAACCTCAAGAAGAACCAGAGGAGCAAACAAGAATAGAAGAAAAGACTACATCCAGATATGTTCAGAAGAATCATCCAGAATCTCAGATTATGGGGCAGAAAGAAGCAGGCGTACAAACAAGAAGAACAGTTGCAGAAGCTTCAAGCTATTTGGAATTACTCTCCTCTACTGAACCACAAAATGTGAAAGAGGCATGCAAAGATGAATGTTGGGTGAAAGCAATGGATGAAGAACTTGAGCAGATCGAAAAGAACAACACTTGGGAGCTGGTTCCTAGACCAAAGGATAAGAACGTTATCGGAACAAAATGGGTCTTCAAAAATAAATTGAATGAAAATGGAGAAGTAATTAGAAACAAAGCCAGACTTGTTTGTAAAGGGTATGCGCAACAAGAAGGAATAGACTTTGAAGAAACCTTTGCTCCTGTTGCAAGACTTGAGGCCATCCGAATGTTCCTTGCTCTCTCAAGTTTTCAAAACTTCAAAGTATTTCAAATGGACGTGAAATCAGCCTTTCTGAATGGAGACTTGGAAGAAGAAGTATACATTGAACAGCCAGATGGGTTCATTCTTGGAAATGATCCAAATCTTGTATGCAGATTGAAAAAGGCTCTCTATGGTCTCAAACAAGCTCCAAGGGCTTGGTACTACCGTTTGGACAAATATCTTCATCAACAAGGCTTTTCAAAAGGATCAACAGATAGCAATCTTTATATAAAAGTTGAAAATGACAAATTGCTAATACTTGTTGTGTATGTAGATGACATTATTTTTGGAAGCAATGAAGAAGCTATGAGTCAAAGCTTTGCCTTGGTCATGCAGAAAGAATTTGAAATGTCCTTGCTAGGGGAACTGACATATTTCCTTGGTTTGCAAATCCAACAAAAAGAAGGAGGAATCTTTTTATCTCAAACCAAGTATCTCAAACAGATTTTGAAGAAATATGGCATGGAAGATGCAAAACCAGTATGTACACCCATGGTCACAGGATGTAGCCTCAGTGCAAATGATGAATCTGCAGCAGTACATCAACCAACCTACAGATCTATGATTGGAAGTTTACTTTATTTAATAGGTACCTGACCGGACATCATGCATGCAGTTGGAATAGTTGGAAGATTTCAGGCAAATCTGAAGGAGACTCATCTTCAGGCAGTGAAGAGAATTTTCAAATATCTTCAAGGGACTCAAAATTATGGCTTATGGTATCCTAGAGATACAGATCTTACACTTCATGCTTATACAGATGCAGATTGGGCCGGAAGCGTGGATGACAGGAAAAGCACAAGTGGTGGTGCGTTCTTTATGGGTTCCAGACTGGTATCTTGGTTCAACAAGAAACAGAGTTCGATTGCCTTGTCTACAGCTGAAGCGGAATATGTTGCTGCTACATCTTGTTGCACCCAACTCCTTTGGATGATGCAGACTTTGCAAGATTTTCAAATCACTTGTACACCACCTATCCCCATCTTATGTGATAACACAAGTGCAATCAGCATCTCAAAGAATCCTGTTATGCATTCAAAAACCAAGCACATACCAATCAAGTATCATTTTCTCCGGGAACAAGTGCTTGAACAGAAGGTCAAGTTGGAGTATGTTCCTTCTAAGGAACAAGTTGCTGATATACTCACCAAACCATTGCCCAGGGACACTTTTGAATACCTAAGGCAAAAGCTGGGGGTTGTTGATGCATCATCTTATTGCTGAACCTCTTCTGATTGATGGTACAGGTTCAGGGGGAGCATATAATGCATTGTTGGCATTATGGAGGATGTGCAGAAGGAGATCTTGGAAGTAGCTGCAATATGTCTCTATCTCTTTCAGGGTGGATTATGGTTCGTCGCTGCAGATCTGGTTCATATTCAGGGGGAGCATGTTCTTAGGGGGAGCATAACCCTTTGCCCTTGATGTCAAAGGGGGAGAGTGATTTGGTGTTGTTGCCATCAAGTCCAAAGGGGGAGATTGTTGGCATTATGGCTAAAGTGTTGTCCTTGATGGCAACCTATACAGGTAATGGATCACAGTACAACCAGTCAGTCGCAAAGATTAATGAATAGTCTCTCGGATTGGAAGATAATAAGGGGTACGCAGGTATACCTTACCTAAGGTGCGTACACGCAGGTATATCTTACATAAAGTGTGTACATACACGCGGTTATCCTGTTCATGAGGTGCGTACCCCCAGTTCCTTATTTTAAGGAAAAGAAAAAGCACACGTGGGGTTTTCTTATATTTTGCCCTTGGTATTTAGCCGACGGTATTTGTGTTATTATGGTGTCGGCCCGTGGTATTGTTCCATGATTTGAGGAAGAGCTTTCCTATATAAAGCAAAGGAGATCATTTGGCTTGTGTATGTTTTGGGTTGAACATCTTATGAGAGCTAGATCTGAAATATTATGATCTCTTGGGAGTAATGTCTAGATCTAAATAAGGCGAATCTACTGATGGATTGAGATCTCTTCGGCGCATGATCAGATCTGTAGATCTGACTGTCTGGGTTATTCTTGAAGTCTTGAAATCATCTATGCCCGAAGGTACACAGGTACAGTGAAAGAAAAGTGCGTATATACGCTGGCACGAAGCGTTTCAGGTGCGCCGATACGCAGGAACAGCAGGGTTGCAGGTGCGGAGGTCCGCAGGCAGTTCAATGGACACAGAGCGAGGTAAGCAGGTGAGCAGTTGAGTACAGTGCGTACGTAAGCAGGTGAGCAGTTGACTACAGTGCGTACGTAAGCAGGCGAGCAGTTGAGCAGAGTGCGTACTGTAAGCAGGCAGTACATGGGTGAAGCTGCTTACTTCTCTTAAAATCTATGTTTATCATTTTTATGATCTGGGTTGTTGAAGTGATGTTTGGTTCTGGTATTATGTTCAGATAACAGCAGTGATTGAGTGAATGATTATGATTAACTTTAGTTTTGTTGGATGAATGGATCGGTTTAAAATGACTTATCTTCATGTGATCTGATGTACTAGATCTGGTTGATAACTCTCATAATATCATTGTATATGTATGGATCTGATGATTGGGTGATTCAGAAGGTTGTTTGATTATGAGCTTCAAAGTTGTTGTTGGATCCAGTTTGAAAATTTATGAAAAGTGGTCCTTGTAAGAAAAGAAGTAGGGGGTTGTAGCTCCCTTCCAGGAGAGACTGGAAAACGAGAGAGAGAGTTGTAGCTCTCTGCAGGTTGCAGCCTGCATACTGGTAAAGGACTGCACCAGTACATAACCATTGTAAAAGGAGTTTCTAATTTGAAAGAAGATAGAGACATATTGCAGCAGGTGGTTTTCACCCACATTGGGTTTCCACCTTACATCTTGTGTTCTTTGGTGTGACTATCTGTTTTCTTTGTTCATGTTCATTATTTTATGGTACTGACATGCAAAAATAATTCAAAGAAGAAATAAGCAAGATTTATTAAAAGAATTAGATAATACTGATTCACCCCCCCCTCTCAGTATTATTTCCAACAAACAATTAGAAGGATTCATTCTAGGAAATGATGCAAATATTGTATGAAAACTCAAAAAGGCTCTTTATGGACTAAAACAGGCTCCAAGGGCTTGGTATTATCACCTTGAAAGATATCTACAACAATAAGGGTTCACAAAATGATCAGCAGACAACAACTTATAAACCATGATTGAGAATGATAAACTACTAATTATTGTTGTTTATGTTGACAATATCATTTTTGGCAGCAATGAGGAATCTATGAGTCATAACTTTGCTTCAGTTATGGAGAAAGAATTTGAAATGTCCTTACTTGGTGAACTTACTAATTTTCTTGGTCTACAAGTACAACAAACTAAATATGGTATTTTTCATTCACAAACTAAATATATCAAGCAGATTCTGAAGAAGTACGAAATGGAATATTCTAAACCAGTATGTACTCCAATGGTAACAGGATGTAGTCTCAGTTCTAACAATGAAACACCTACATGGCATCAACAAACATACCGATCTATGATTGGAAGTCTTCTCTATCTAACAAGTACCAGACCTGATATCATGTATGAAGTAGGAATTGTTGGAAGGTTCGAAGCAAATCCAAAGGAATCACATCTTGAAGTTGTAGAAAGAATATTCAAATATCTTCAAGGAACTCAAGACTTTGGTCTATGGTATCCTAAAGATACAATTCTTACTCTTCATGCATATACAGATGTTGGTTGGGTAGGAAAGCTTGATCGTCGAAAAAGAAGTAGTGGAGGTGCATTCTATAAGGGATCATAGTTGGTATCTTGGTTCAGCAAGAAAAAAAGTTTGGTTGCCTTGTCTACAACTGAAACAGAATATATGGCTGCTACATGTTGTTTCACACAACTACTCTAGATGATGAAAACATTGCAAGACATTCAAATCACATGTTCTCCGCCCATCTCCATTTTCTGTGATAATACAAGTGCCGTCAATATTTCCAAAACTCCAGTCATACACTCCAAGACCAAGCACATACCCATTAAGTATCATTTTCTATGCGAACAAGTGTTTGAACAAAAGGTTACATTGTAGTATGTTACATCTAAATAACAGCTTGTCGATATATTTACCAAACCACTTCCCAGAGAAACATTTGAATATCTTAGAAAAAAGATGGGAGTAGTTTCTGCATCATCGTGCTGTTAAATCTAGTTTTCAAAAGAAGGTTCCTATACGCAAGTTTCATGAAGGATAGTCATGTATATATGTGAGTATCTGTGACTACAGGAGTGTATATGTTTTTCTAATAGAAAAAAATTGGTCCGGACTCTGACATGAGTGCTGAGTTTGATATTGATGATTACAGTCTGCCAATATGCTTTGTTCATTGATTTTTATCTGACTAATGAATATGCCTTGATGAATGATTTGTAGACAATGCACATGTAGCATAGGTTCAGGGGGAGCATTAGCCTTCACAAACATTCTACATTGCTGGCATTAAGGTTGTCGATTACAACTATGGTTTCAAATATTCATATCAATTGTTGCATAGGTCATGTAAAGATCTAGGGTGTAATATACCTCCTTCTGTCATAGTCTATCTTTTTAGTCCCATTGGACATATGATGTAATTTGTATCCCCACTATGTATGGGAAGGATGATGTAATAATTGTTATATTTTAGTCATGTATAAACAATTGGCATATTCCCACTTGGTTGGGTGCATGAGTCAAATTTGGTGTATCCCCACTTGGTTGGGTGATTGATGTATGTATGATTCATTGGTGATAGGAAGGTCATACTCACATGGTTGCGTTATAGAGTCATGTTATTCTTTTGAAAAGTCTCTCTGTAGACTCTGCATGTACTCAGGGGAGCATGGACAATATAATGTATCTCAAAGGGGGAGAATCTCTTGGTCTGCACTTTACCCTTGATGTCAAAGCGGGAGAGTCTTTTGTTGCTGCTTGATATCTCAAACAGGTTCTACAACTTGAAGTAATCAACACGAGTATGGTTTACATAAAATCTAAGGGGGGATATTGTTGGCATTATGATACAAGCATTGTTCTTGATGGCAACTCTCTCACAGGTCAGTTCAAATTAGATAAAGGGAAACTCACATGGTAACCAGTCAATTTAGAGGTAACAGGTCATTGGTACAGAAGAACAAGAAGCTAGAAAAAAGGTCTACTGATTAGAATGAAGAAGTTGAAGGAAAAGGATGTTGTAAGGTAGTTTCATTTGTACATGGAGGTTCACCTTGTCAAAGCAGTGTATACACACTAGTTAACAGAACAAAAAGAGCGTATACGTATGCACACACTTTAACAAGAGGAAAAGTGCATATGGGTTGGAAAATCAAGGAAATCAAGATTAAAGAATACCAAATGTCAATACCATGGTATTAGCCCACAATATTGAGTAGAGTAACGACTATTTGATCCCGTTCAAGAATACCATGTGTTCTAAGTGTTGTTTTGGTCTGAGGCATTGGGAAAGGCCAAAAACTATATAAGGAGGAGAAGATCAAAGGGCCAAGTGTGCAGGTGAAAGGGTCTCTCAGGAATACTTCTATCTGAAGTAGATTTTATGTTGTAGGGGCAATGAGTATGATATAACCTAAAATATTGTGTGCACCTTCAATTCAATGTTGGATCAGGATCATGAGACTTGAAATGAATTATCATTGAATGATATGATATTGGTTGGGTTAGATCTGTTTTCTTACACATGTTTTATTCTTTAAATGCCATAATCTGGTTATGTCTGAAATTTGGAATAGCAACAAAGTTTTAAGTTAGTATTTGTAGATATATATGTTGGTTCACCTCAGTGAATGCATGTATACATGCTCGTTAGAAGCTTCCAAGTAGCATATACAAAAGAAAAGTCTGCTATTTAGAAATGAATGATCTATCTGATTTGCACTACTGGTTTACTACTGTTTGTTAATTATGTCTTCTTAGATCTAAAAGTAGAACTGAATGCATAAGGAGATTGAGTTTGATTGATTGTTTAAGTGAGAATGGTGATCTTTGCTATTGACTATCTAGATCTCTATAATTTGACAATAGGTGTTCAAAATATTACTGGTTGGTACAAATTTGATTCAGAAGTTTTATGTTTCAGTAGTTTTGGAGGTATACATAGGTTTGGTTAAAGGAAGTAGCTTATACACAAATGTTGGGTCCATTAAAGTAGCATATGCATTTTGAAGTATGATTCTTAAGGTTGCAGCTGGTTCTGAATGATGATGTGGGTTTCTAGATTTAACACAGTGTTCTGGTGACAGTGATTTGACTGTTCAGACTAAGTGATTGTTGGTTGATGTAGTTATTATTACAGAGTTTGAGCTTCAAAGTTTTTGATGGGTCCAGTGTCAAAATTTGATGAAACCTAGCCTTCATATTGTGTTGTTGTGTATGAGGAGTATTTAGTCTGAAAATTTATGAAACGTGGTCCCAAGAGGAAGAGAGAAGGTTGTAGCCTTATACAGGTCAACACCTAAATACTAGTATCAGCTAGTACAAGAGCTAGGGGGTCGTAGCTCCCTTCCAGTAGAAGCTAGAGAATGGGCGAATGTGGTAGCCTTCTGCAAGTGGATGCTTGCGTATTGCTATGAGTCTGCAACAGTACAAGATTATAATTTTTATTTATTTATATTAAAAATAAGACAGAGATGACAACAACAAGTTGTTTTCCTCCTGCATTGGGTTTCCACCTTAAATCTTGGTGCTCATGTGTGTTTCTTACGTGTGATGGTTTATTATGTTATTACTCCACATAGTTATTGTATAATAAAATATTGATGCACTGATTAAAGATCAACACATGATGAATTAACTAAATCATAAGTTCTCTTGGTATACGCTAGTTTTTTTAATCACAGTTGCGTGCACATGCAAGTTCACTTCACTGAAGTAGCGTATATAAATATTATTGGGAAATGAATAATTATTGAATTGTAAGTATTGATTCACCCCCCTCTCATTATTATTTCTAGTAAGGCATGGTGAAGGGTTTTCGACTCATAGAAAAACTCAACAACCTATTTGAAGGATGTATCTTGGGATAACAACATAGAGCAACATTTCCAATAGGAAAGTCAGTAAGGGAAACGACACATTTGGAGATTGTCCACTCATATTTATTTGGACCAATGCAGACACCATCAATTGGTGGAAGCCACAAGTTATTGGCATTCATAGATGACTACACTAGGAAGACATGGGTTTATCTCCTAAAACATAAAATTGAATTGTTTCAGCACTTTTGCTGATACAAATCTCTTGTTGAGAAGCAGAGTGGACAATACATGAAAGTCCTTAGGACTGTCAGAGGTGGCCAATACATCTCAAATGATTGGAAAGGAACATGGAATTCACAAGAAATTTACAACAAGATATACAACTCAACAAAATGGTGTGGCGGAAAGGAAAAATAGGACCATTATCGAAATGGAAAGGAGTATGTTGAAGGCAAAGAATTTGCCAAATGATTACTGGGTTGAAGTTGTCGCTTGTGAAACATATAACAAGAATTAATGTCCAACCAAAAGCATCCAAAACATGGATCCTGAAGAGTCATGGAGTAGAAGAAAGCACAGTGTCACTCACATGAGAGTCGTTGGATGTGTGGAATATGCACATGTACCAGATGAGTTGAGGAAGACGTTGGACAACAAGGGGGAGAAATGCATATTTGTTGGATACAATGATGAATTCAAGGCATACAAGCTCTACAATCCATCAACCAAAAAGGTCATAATCAGTAGAGGTGTGCATTTCATAGAATAAGAAGCATGGGATGGAATTTTAGAGAAGACAGTCAATGTGAAAGCATGCATACCACATGAGGACAAAGAGGAATTGACAACAACAAGAAATTCCTCAAATGTGACCTGCTCTACTCCTATTCAAGCACAACAAAGGAGGCAAGAAGTAACACCATCAAAAAATAATGGGAAATCATCACATAGTCAAGCAAGTGCTTCTCCAAGCATGCCACAAAGTGCAACACTGAGTGGCATGTCAAACCCATCTTTAGCAAGCATAAGAAGACCGGAATTCAGAAATTTAAATGAAATTTATGAGCAAAAGAAGTTGATAGTAACACTTGTCTGAATTCCTTATTTGCATTATTTTGTCATGTAGATGACCCAATCCATTTTCAGGAACTATTCAATGAAGAAAAGTAGGTTGCAGCAAAGGAAGAAAAAATAGAAGCAATAGGAAAGAGTGACACATGTGAGTTAGTGAACCTTCCGCAAGGAAAATAAGTTATTGGAGTGAAGTGGGTCTATAAGACAAAGAGTAATGTCGACGGTAAGATTGAAAGGCATAAAGCAAGATTAATTGTCAAAGGATACAAGCAATGGTAAGGAAGAGATTATGTGGAGACGTTTGTGTCTATCGTGAGGATGGAGACAATGTGTATAGTGGTGGTGATTTCCATGCAACATAAATGGAAAGTGTATCAAATGAACGTAAAATCAGCGTTCTCGAATGGAGTGTTGAAAGAGGAAGTGTATGTTGCACAACCATCTAGTTATGAAGTAGAAGACCTAGAAGACAATGTGTATCGGTTGAGGAAATCTCTTTATGGGCTCAAGCAAGCACTGTGTGCATGGTATAGCATGAAAGATGCTTACTTGTTGGACAATGGTTTTGACAAATGTGATGGTGAACCTACTCTCTACATCAAAGAGAGTGATGGTAAGATTCTTATTGTTGTCTTATATGCAGATGATTTAATTTTTATAGGGAGTGATGATTTCCTCATCACTGATTTCAAAGAAGTCATGAAGAGTGAATTTGAAATGAATGAATTGGGTTTGTAAATATATTTTTTGCTCATAGAAGTGAAGTAAATAGAAAATGCCATTTTTATTTCTAAAGAAAGGTATGTAACAAAAAAATTGGAGAGGTTTAAGATGCAGAACAATAAGCTCACACCAACTCCAACTCTCATGGGGTTGAAGTTGAGCAAAGAAGATTGCAGCAACAATGTCAATCCAACATTATACAAAAGCATGATAGGCAGCTTGATGTATTTGACCACCACTAAGCTGGATATAATGTATGCAGTGATTTTTCTGTCGAGGTTCATGGAAACACCAAAGGATACACATTGTCAAATAGCGAAAAGAATTCTAAGGTATATCAATGTGACAAAACAATATGGTATTCATTATGCCGCAATAGATGATTTCAGGTTGGTTGATTACACCGATAGTGATTGGGTAGGAAGCGTCGATGATAGAAAGAGCACATCATGATAATTTTTTCATTTGGGTTCTATAGCCGTTTCATGGGCCTCCAAGATGTTGTTGATAATTTCATTATCAGCAGCAGAAGTTGAATATGTTGCCACAACAACAACAAATTGTCAAGCAGTTTGGGTAAAAAGGATGTTGAGGGGTCTTCACCACGAACAAGAGGGAATGACAACCGTTTTTTGTGACAACACATCCACAATTTCATTGTCAAAGAATTATGTCTTTCACAACAGGACCAGGCATATTGATGTTAAATATCATTTTATCAGAGAGTTGATTAACAATGATGAAATTGTGTTGCAACACTACAACTCACACGAGCAGTTTCATGATATTTTCACAAAGGCATTGGCACGTGAAAATTTTGTTTATCTCAAATATTGTTTTGGAATTATAAATGGTGACAGTTGTTATTAAGGGGGAGTGTTGGAAATATTAGTCTAAACCACTGCCTTAAAAACACTAACAACCACCATACTTTCCTAGTCAACTTTTGCATGTTGCGATTTTGTTTGTAGACAGAAGGACTAAAGTTCGAAACAAAAGTACAACATTGACCATTCCACAACGGATTAGATAGTTAAAGAACTTAATACATAGTTGGTAAAATTTATATTCAAGCATTTGATTTGCAACTCTTAGTTGCAGTTTGCAACCTCTGCAAGTTCAGAAAAACCCTCGTTTTGTATAATCACCCGTCAAGTGTCTTAATGATTTGCTCTGTCATGTATTAATGTCAATTTTGCATGTTCAAATAAATATGAATGTAAAGAGTCATTTTTATGGTTGAGCAAGAGAGAGGGTGAAACTCTGTGAGGTAGTGAGGAGAAAAACGTGGAGAAATTTGTGGCAGACGAGTGAAAACCAGTTTTATAGAGTTTTGCAATAGTTACTTTGCAGCCCCAGTGAAGCAAATCACACTAAAGCATGGTTTGTTGTCATATGGTTTTAAACCTTCAAGAGTAGATTAACCGTAACCTTTTTGGTTTTAATCTATTTTTATTTCGGCTAAATTTCAATTTCAATTAAGCCTTTATGTAGTTGCTATATTCTTGCCCCAAATGAAGTTGACTTTCCCATAAACCAGACTCATGTCCTCTTCCCCTTGAAAATTTTCTAACAATGATTCCCGACGCTATTTTGTATTGAAGATTTAAGATGGCAGGTGTGGGTCTTGTCTGAGCTGCTACATGAATAGATAGTTCTCGTTGCAGGGGTCTTCCACATAGGCTAAGACATGGAGGTTCTCGATGGCCTGGGGGAGGTATTTTTCATAGGTACTAGAGCTTCGATGTGTAGAAATCCATTGCTATCTTGGTGCCCTTTACCACTGAGATTTGAAGGTAGGCCATCGCTGTACTAAGCACTGGCCAACTACGAGAATTGGGCGAACATAAGGTTACCGATTACGGCGAGAGTGAGGTGTAGGTTGTCTTTTGAGACCTCGATTGGGATCCCCTAGAAATTATCACCGTGTAGTGCTTTCTCTCGAGCAACGTCAATTACAAGGTTGTCGTTGGTAGAGTTAATTTCTCGTTGGATCATGTGGGTCATGTGGGTAGTAGATCTGGTGACTTCGATTTGGTGTCCAAACAACCTAGGATGGGTGAAAATATCATGTTAAGAGAGAGTGTAGGACTTGAGAATATCGTAGAGGTGAGTCGCTGGACTCGTATCCCTGTTACAAGACTCGGTCAAAATGAAAAGGAGCCACTAATAGGTTTCAAAGATTTGTTGCATGAAAGAGTTGTTGGAGAAGATGAGATGGTTCAAGCAGTTGCTAAAATTAAGATTTTTTGTGTGACTTCTCAATAAATATGAGTGGATAGGTGTATCCTCAACTCCCGAATGGTTGAATTAGAGCGAGGAATCGTCCTATGCAGCAAATCAACGTTAAAAACATGAGAAGAGGAGAATTACTGTCAAAGCTCTTGGATCTTTATTCTCTCCCTACAGAGTCTGCGTGTTTGGAATTTTATGTTTAATTCCAAAACAAAAGAACAGAGAAAAATACTCTATTTTTAAACACAAAATCTTAACACAGGGAAGTGAAAATTTGTTTTCTCAGAACAGATTTTTTCACTCGCACAGGGAAACTTGTATTCATAATTAAAAGAAAATGTTGTTACAACAGGTCTTCCTCTCACAGAGGGATTACAAACAGGAATGCTTCAGTTCCAAAAACAATTTCACTGTCTCAGGGAATTACACAATCTCAGCACTTCTATGCATTACAAGACAAAAAAAATTACTTTCTACACTGCTGTGTCTACACACCTTTGTGCATTACATTTTCTACATTATTAAGCTATGCGAGGAGGGGTCGTAACTCTCTACCAACCGCTTTAACTCTCTGATGGAGTCTCTGCTACAATCTACTACTCTTGATGAACAAAACTGATCTTTTCTGATATTATGTTGTACTTCTCAAGCAGGTGGATTGGAACTCCATAACCTATAAGTGCGTTGAGCTGCTCGAGGCTAGTCCTTTCCTTCTCGCCCATGCTTTCATGTTAAATGTGGTTGTTGAGAAGTAAAGGCGCAAAGGCTGGATCTGGCCTTCTTCCTCCTTTGGGAACACAAAACAGGTAAAGGGAATAAAGACAGTATGGCGGAGGCGTGTCCAAGGCAAGAATAAATAATGGTCATTGGATTAAAAATGGATGGCGGAGATTAACTTGGCAAAGGTACGATATCCGATAGCTAACAGTTCGCATCGCAACATCGCATCAGTGGGAGACAAAAGAGCGGAAACGAAACACATATGGGGGTTGCTATTTGCGATATGCGATCACATCGCAGAATCACGATCGGCAGAAAACACAGGACATAGCGAAGGCAACTGGGTGTGGACGCGATTTGTGATATGCGATAGTATCGCATCGCAACGTCGCATCAGAGGACTTCAAGCAAACAGATGGAGGCGGTGGGTATAAATGTGATTTGTGATCTGTGATCATATCTTGCTGCAAGAAAGAAAAGAAACAGGTGGTTTTCTGCTGCACGACAAACACTGCAGTTGGAATTATAATTTCAACACTCCCGTTTAGTTTCAACTGCTAGGTTGTCAATCATACCCAGACATTTTCTCAAAAACTCAAAACTTTTCTGCCCCAATGGTTTAGTCAGAATATTCGCAACCTGCTCCTGAGTTCTGCAATGTTGGAAAATAATTTCTCCACTGTTCACCAATTCCGTAATGTAGTGAAACTTTGTGTCAATGTGTTTCATTCTCTTATGAAAGACAACATTCTTCGATAATGTAATAGCTGAGCTATTGTCATAAAAAATCACAGTTCCTTTTGTTTGCTCTTGGCATAAGCTCCTTAACATTCTTCTCATCCAAACTTCTTGACATGTTGCTACTGTAGCTGCCACATAATTTGCCTCTGCTATAGACAATGCTACAATAGGTTCTTTTTTAGAAGCCCATGAAATGGCTCCTGAACCGATGTGAAAAACATAACCGGATGTGCTTTTCCAATCATCTACACTTCCAGCCCAATCACTATCAGCGTATCCAATTAAATCTGAACATTTTGAAGCAGTATATAAAATGCCAAACCTTTTAGTACTTTTAACATACCTCAGAATCCTTTTTGTTGCCTGCCAATGTGCTTCTTTTGGCCTCTCCATGAATCTATAAATTAAACTAACAACATACATTATATCCGGCCTAGTTGTAGTCAAATACATGAGGCTACCAACTATGCTCTTGTACAAACCAGGATCAAAATCCTTGTTGTTGTCCTCTTTTCTGAGTTTTAATCCCATCACTGTGGGAGTGATTGCTGCCTTGCTCTCCTGCATATTAAATATTTCCAACACTTCATTAACATATTTCGCCTGTGAGATAAAAATCCCATTTTCATTTTGTTCTACTTCTATTCCTAAGAAGTATCTCAGCAAACCCATGTCAGTCATTTCAAATTCTTCTTTTGTGACTATTTTTAATTTTTCAATAAGGAAATCATCATTACCTGTGAAAATAACATCATCAACATATAACACAACAATTAGTATTTTACTATCCTTTTCTTTGATGTAGAGGTTGGGTTCTCCCTCACACTTTTCAAATCCATTTTCCAGTAGATAGGAATATATCCTTTTGTACCATGCTCTTGGTGCTTGCTTCAACCCATAAATATCTTTCTTCAATTGGAACACTTTGTGCTCTTGGCCTTTCTTTTCATAGCTTGGAGGTTTTTCAATGTAAACCTCTTCCATTAACACTCCATTTAGGAATGCTGACTTCATGTCCATTTGGTAAACTTTCCACTTGTTTTGTGTCACTATGGACAACACTACTCTCACAGTTTCCATTCTTGCAACCGGTGCAAAAGTTTCCTCATAGTCTCTCCCATATTGCTGCTTATATCCTTTGACAACCAATATTGCCTTGTGTCTTTCTATTTTGCCTTCAGCATTACTCTTGGTCTTGTAGACCCATTTAACTCCAATAACTTCTTTCCCTTTTGGTAGTTCAACCAAATCCCATGTCTTGTTTCTTTCTATGGCATTGATCTCCTCATCCATAGCTTCTATCCATTTCCTATCTTTAATTGCATATTTGAAATGAACAGGATCATCAACATGACAATATAAAGCAAACAAAGAATTCATACCTTGATTTGCTACCTCTCGTTCATAAATATCATTTAAATTTCTGAACTACTTACCTCTTTCCTTTGGTGTGCAAGTGCTTGAAGAAGCACTTGAATTTACTCCTTGTGGTGTGCCTCTAGAAGCACTTTCATTTCTCCTCAAGGGTGTCCCTTGCTGTCCTTGTGTTGCTGCTGCTATTTGGGGATGTATCTCAGCCATCTCCTCATCATCTTCATCATGAGACAAACAGTTTTTAACATTCACTGTTCTCTCTATGCTTCCATCCCAAGATTCTTCCTCAATGAACTGAACATCTCTACTCACAATGAGCTTCTTGTTGGATGGGTTATACAACCTATAGGCTTTGGATTCTTCACTATATCTAGTGAAAATACATTTCTCCCCTTTGCTATCCAACTTCTTCCTTGGCTGATATGGAATGTGTGCATAAGCCACACATCCAAAAACTTTCATGTGGGTGACTCGCTTTCTCCCACTCCATGCTTCTTCCGACACTCTGTCCATGACTGCTTTTGTAGGGCATCTATTCAAAATGTATGCTGCATAGTGTACAACTTCAACCCAATAATCATTTGGCAAATGTTTTGCCTTTAACATGCTCCTCGCCATATCCATGATTGTCCTATTCTTCCATTCAGCTACTCCATTTTGCTGTGGAGTGTACCTAGTGGTAAATTCCCTATGAATTCCATTTTCTCTGCAAAACTATAGGAATTCTTTGGAGATATACTCACCTCCTCTATCAGTTCTTAGAACTTTGATATGCAGCCCGCTTTGTTTTTCTACAAGTGCTTTGAAATTACGATTTTTTTCAAACACTACACTTTTGTTCTTCAGGAAATATACCCAATTTTTTCTAGTAAAATCATCAATGAATGTTAAAATATATTGGCTGACTACTAGTGAGGGAGTTTACATCGGTCCACATAAATCTGAGTGGACAATTTCTAAAGGTGCTTTTGCCCTTATGTTTTTCCCTAATGGAAAACTTTCTCTGTGTTGTTTTCCCAAGATACAACCTTCACAAAGGTTGTCCAGTTTCTCTATCAATGGTAATCCTATTACCATTCCTTTTCTATGCAACGAGTTAAGACCTCCAAAGTTGAGATGTCCAAATCTCAAGTGCCACAACCAATTTTCATCCCTTGGTTCACTTTGGAAAGCCTCTTGTATAACTGTAGCTATTTCTACTCCATCTTTCAAATTTGCCTTCATTTTGAGAGGGAACATCCTGTTCCTTGTCATTTTTACTTCAGCAATACTTCATTTGTTGGGTGCTCTATCCATGATGCTGCATACATCATTTACAAAGAAAACATTGTAACCCTTTTGAGTAAGTTGTCCAATACTCAAGAGGTTACATCTCATTCCAGGAACATAATAGACATCTGCTATGGTTTTCTTCTCACCTTTCTTTGTTAAGACTTTAACTTCTCCTTTTCCCATAACAGAAATTTTACTATCAATCCCAAGTGTGACTTGTGACTTCACACTTTGATCTAAAGCAAAAAACAGGGCTATGTTTCCTATCATATGGTTACTGCAACCCGAGTCTAGAAACCATATATCTTCACAGTTTGTTTCAGCCATGTTATAAGAAAAAAGCACATTATCTTGGTTGATATTTTCTCTAGTGATATTTGCACTAGATCTGTTATTTATATCATGCTACTTCTTCCTACATTCATTTGCATAATGACCATATTTTTTACAATAGTGACATTGGACATTGGATTTGACATACCTTTGTCCTTGAGCATGATGTTGTTGACTTTGTTGGCTGCTGCCTTTGCCTTGGTTCTGATTTGGATTGCTGCCTCTTCCTTGTGTATTTGCTGGATTGTTTCTTCCACCTCTATTTTGGCTTTTGCCTCTTCCTCTCTTGTTTCCTCTGCCTTGACCTCTTCCACTTCCATAAGACATCTGGGTCTTGAAGTCATGTTCCAGAGATGAGTTTTCACTTCTGCTCAATCTCTACTCATGTGTTATCAGTGATGCATGTAGTTCATATACTGAGAAGTTTGAGAGATCCTTTGTCTCTTCTATGGTGGTGACAATCACATCGAACTTTGAGGGTAGGATCCTCAATAGTTTCTCCACAATCCTCCTTTCTTCGAGAGTTTCTCCATGAGACTTATCTATGTGACCAAACGAATCACATGTGTGAAGAATGAGTCAATATTATCTGACTCCTTCATGCAGAGATTCTCAAAATCTCTCCTCCGCAACTTAGTTTTGTTGTCTTCACTTTCCCCATGCCTTGATAGGCTATCTTGAGAGTTTTCCATGCTTCTTTGGATGTCTTGGCTGCTGCTATCCTTGGAAACACACTCTCATGAACTGCTTGATACAATAAGCAGAGAGCTTTAGAGTCCTTCTTCTTATTGCTCTTCAAGAGATCTTTCTCTGCTTGAGTTAATCTATTAAACTCATTTTTATCTGTTGGTTCTTCAAAGTCATCCTCAACAAATTCCCATTAGTCTTGGGAATCAAACAAAGCTTTTATGGTTATTACCCAATAGTCATAGTTTTTCCCATTAAATTGTGGGAGTTGAGTATTAAAGATACCCACGCTAGTGCTGGTGCTGGAGCCAGCCATTCTTGCATTCTTAACTATGCTTCAAATATTTGACAGTGTATTTAAAATAGCTGATTGTTTTCAACAGCAACACAGAAACTAACTTGAGAAATACCTTGGATTCTTCGACTGATTCTTCACTATGCTAGAGAAGCTGCTGCAGCAAGAAATCCTTCCTTTAGCTTCTTTGACACCTTCAAAGAGCCTAGACAAGCTCCGATACCACTGTTGGGAATTTTTTGTTTAATTCCAAAACAAAAGAACAGAGAAAAATACTCTGTTTTTAAACACAAAATCTTAACACAGGGAAGTGAAAAATTGTTTTCTGAGAACAGAGTTTTTCACTCAAACAGAGAAACATGTATTCATAATTAAAAGAAACTGCTGTTACAACAGGTCTTCCTCTCACAGAGGGATTACAAACAGGAACGCTTCAGTTCCAAAAACAATTTCACTGTCTCAGAGAATTACACAATCTCAGCACTGTTGTGCGTTACAAGACAAAAAAAATTACTTTCTACACTGCTGTGTCTACACACCTTTGTGCATTACATTTTCTACATTATTAAGCTATGCGAGGAGGGGTCATAACTATCCACCAACTGCTTTAACTCTCTGATGGAGTCTCTGCTGCAATCTGCTGCTCTTGATGAACAAAATTGATATTTTCTGATATTCTGTTGTACTTCTCGAGCAGGTGGAGTGGAACTCCATAACTGATAAATGTGTTGAGTTGCTCGAGGCTGGTCCTTTCCTTCTCGGCCATGCTTTCATGTTAAATGTGGTTGTTGAGAAGTAATGGCGCAAAGGCTGGATCTGGCCTTCTTCCTCCTTTGGGAACACAAAACAGGTAAAGGGCATAAAGACAGTATGGCAGAGGCATGTTCAAGGCGGGAATAAATAATGGCCATTGGTTTAAAAATTGACGACGAACATTAACTTGGCGAAGGTGCGATATTCGATAGCTAATAGGTCGCATCGCAACATCGCATCGGTGGGAGACAAAAGAGCAGAAACAAAACAAATATGGGGGTTGCGATTTGCAATATGAAATCACATCGCAGAATCACAATTGGCAGAAAACACAAGACGTAGCAGAGGAAACTGGGTGCGGACGCGATTTGCGATATGCGATCGTATCACATCGCAATGTCACGTCAGATGACTTCAAGGGAATAGATGGATGTAGTGGGTATAAATGCGATTTGCGATCTGCAATCAGATCGCGTCGCAAGAAAGAAAAGAAACGGGCATTTTCTGCTGCACGGTAAACACTGCAGTTGGAATTATAATTTCAAAATTGCGTACTTTATAAAAAATCAAATGATTATTGCTTAATAGTTCTTTGGGCACAGTATTACATTCCATTGACCTTCAAGGAATACTTTCAGTTCTAAGAATTACAAATAAGACTCCAAATTTGACTCTGTAGGTCATGCAGGTTGGTAAATGGTGGTTTCATACTGATAACTTATAATTCATATGGAGCGAGTTACTGCGGGGGAGAATTGATGTGAATTTTGTATAGTTTTTGTGAAGGAGTTTGAAAATATTAGAGCTGCTATATAAGTTTTTGGAAGTTGTCCATTTTCTTGGACCCTAGATTACCAGTTGTCCATTTTGATGGCATCATGAAGCCACGCAGAAGCCAGGTTTTCTTAAGACTGGTTAGGTTATCTCTATCATGTATTTGTTGTAAGAGGACGAGTTTGTTGCATGACAAAGTGCTGTACTATATTCATAATGTAGTTGAAGCATTTTTTTTTATTACAAAGGGGCATCGATAATTGCAGAAAGAAGCAACAATATGCGGCTTGGGAGGCTGCGGAGATACCGAAAGAAAAAGCAATAAAAGAAGGAAGGACACCAGAACCACTCTCTACTTTCTGGATAGGTGATCTGCAAAAACTTAACTTGGTTACTTATTTTGGGAGAAATGGAAAAGCGTGGTGCAAAAACCAGTGTGGAGCTCTTCTAAATTTTTATTTTTTGTGAACCACCTTCAAGGCAATTTTAATTTTTATTTGTTGTGAAGCATCTTGAAGGAAATTTAAAGGTGGTACTTAAGGTGATTTGTTCCATATTGATGAGATAGATTAATAGGTATGGCCAACCTATTGGAGCTATGACAACATGTGGGTACGCGGGGAAGATATGATTTTTTTATTTGTAGAATTTGGAATGTATTGATCTTTATTGAGCCTAGCTAACACAATATAGTTATAGTGATTTTGTTAGAATTTATGATTCTAATCAATGATAGGTAAAGTATGGAGATCCAAGACTAGTATTCTAAAACTAAAAATGAAGATGCCAAAGACTCAAAAGTACAAATCCTATGACGAGTGTACAATTCTAGTGAGGAAGCAATGGTGTGCTCCAACATACAAATGGTGTGGTGTATCCGAGATTAGTGGTAAAGAATCCAAGCAATGATGGATCAAAGTTGGTTGCAACATTGACAACATAGTGAAAGTTTGTTTGAGTTTATAGAATAGACACATGAAGTATGAGTCACATATTGTAATTATAGAAAATATACGTCGTATATTGTTTTGTAATGGTTAGTTGTGGTCCTTGAAAGGTTTTTTGTACTCCCTGTATGACCTAGAGAGGCATACCCCTTTGTTATTTATTCCCTCTGTTAGATAGTATTTAACACTCTGGAAGAGTATGTTATGTGGGATGGATACACTTGGGTGGATCATATTGGTTGTAGACTCCATGAGGTGAAATTTTTTTATTTAGGGGGAGTTTGTCGAGAGGTTCGATGAACCATGTATGTGAAAGAATTATTAGTAGGCAGAGAGTTGTAGCAATTGGGCACCCATGCATTCTGGTAGATGATTGTTCCTTTATATGGACAGAAAATTTGATGATGTGTGCATGAACAAGGTACACAGTATAATTGTCATGGACCATATTTATATCTTTGGTCATTGAGATAGAGACAAGTAGTCGTTAAGGGGGTGCCTTGAAAATATAATTCCTACTTGTCTCAGTTCTGATTCATTCTATGTAAAGGAGCTTGTTGCTATTTTCTAAGAGTTGTTTATATATAATTGATTCCTAGATTGGTTTGTGGTTGAGATATTCTCTCAATGTGTATCAAAGATAGTTTGTTATGCTCTTAACCTGCAAAATGATACCCAAATATAGAATATGCGAAGAAAAGATACCCAGAACACAGAATAGCAATGATTTTATTATTCAGAGAGTAATATTCACTTGCCTCTTCGAGGGGGCAACCTGCAATAGAGCAGAGCTCGATTACAAAATAATACACAATGCTCCTCGCAGGGAGTCTCTATCCTTTATATATGACTCATACATGCAATACCACGGGCCAATACCGTGGGTTTTATTAATACCATCTATCTAATACTACGACCCATTTGCAACTAACTGTGGTTCCATCATTAATTGTGGATTAAGCACTTACAATTATTAATATGGGCTTTATTGACTCTTGACTATGACGTGATCCCATTACATAAATAAGGGGGTTAGGGTGGGACACTAACATGCCCTCCCCCTTAAGACTA
The DNA here is from genome assembly GCA_031772625.1 of Pinus tabuliformis. Lineage (NCBI taxonomy): Eukaryota > Viridiplantae > Streptophyta > Pinopsida > Pinales > Pinaceae > Pinus > Pinus tabuliformis. The sequence continues at coordinate 342,736,607 of CM062814.1, forward strand.
GCCTTGTCCTCAAGGCTGAAGCTGCGGAAACTACTGAAGAATAGTGGCTGGTTCCCAAGTTGCATCTTCTGGAGAGGTGTCTTTCCATTTGACGAGGACTTCCTTAATCATGCTGCCACGCAGTTTCTTGTCTCGTGTGGCTAGGACCTATTTGGGTTGAAGCCAGATGGACCCTTCTTCGTCCAATTCAGGTAGACTGTTCTGAATTCTGCAATTGTTCCCAATCACTTTCTTGAGGCATGAGACATGGAAATTTGGATGGATTTTTGCAGTAGGTGGCAAGGCCAACTTGTAGGCCACTTCTCCAATGCGCTGAAGTACTTGATATGGTCCGTAGAATTTGGGAGAGAGTTTCTGACACCCCTTGTCTTTGAGTGATGTTTGCTTATATGGTTGGAGCCGTAAAAAGACCTCATCCCCTTCTTGAAATTGGCGCTCTGAGCGATGCTGGTCAACCTATTGCTTCATGCGGTTCTGAGCTTGATGAAGATTCTCTCGAAGATGAGCGAGCATGGTTGCGCGGTGTTGTAGGAGTTGATCCACTGCTTGTACTTTTGAGCATCCCTTGAGATACGAAGTAGGTGAAGGCGGGAGTTGACCATATACTGCTTCATAGGGAGTCATTTTGGTGGTGGCATGATAGTTGGTGTTATACCACCATTCAGCCAGAGGTAGCCACTGTACCCAAAGGTGTTGCTTTTCTGAAGTGAAACACCTAAGGTAGGTTTCTATAAATTTGTTGACGGCTTCGGTTTGACCATCTGTTTGTGGATTATAGGAAGTGCTGAGTTTTAGTTGAGTGCCTTGTATTCTGAAGAGTTCCTGCCAAAATTTACTGGTGAAGATCAGGTCGTGGTCGGACACAATAGAAGTGGGAATGCCATGCAATTTGAAGATATGATCCATGAAAAATTGAGCAACCAAAGTTGGTGTAAACGGGTGGGGTAGGGCGCAGAAATGAGCATACTTCGATAGTCGGTCCACAACCACCATGATGACTGAATTTTTCCCTGACTTTGGAAGACCTGTAATGAAATCTATAGAAACCTCCGTCCAAATTGATGCCGGAATGGGCAATGGTTGTAATGTGCCTGGTGTGTTGACGGTTTCCCCTTTGTGGCATTGACAGACATCGCATTCTCCTACGAAAGTAAGGATGTCCTTTTTCATGCCTGTCCAAAAAAATGATCTTCTAGTGTGAGCATACGTCTTCTGAAAGCCCGAATGTCCTGCAATGGAAGATGAGTGCAATTCTGCCAAAATGCAACTTTTGAGGGTGGATGTTGGTGATATTATGACTTTGTCCTTGTAGCGAAGAATATCATCCTGCCATGAGTAGCCCTTGGTGGAATTTGGATCTACCTACAATTAAGAAATGAGTTGGGAGAGCCCGGGGTGTGAAAACCATTCCCTGCAAGCCTCTTCAATCCATTCACGAATGGGGAGGGAAATTGCTAGTAGAGTACTTTCCTCCTCAAATTGGCGAGATAATGCATCTGCTACACTATTGTCTTTTCCTTTCTTGTAAATGATATCATAATCATATCCCAACGTTTTGGCTAGCCATTTATTTTGCTGTGGGGGGATAGGCGTTGCTCCAAAAAATATTTAAGACTGTGATGATCTGTGCGGATTTGGAAATGTCGCCCCAATAAGTAAGGTCACCAGGTCTCGACTGCATGTAAGATGGCCATCATTTCATTCTCGTAGTTAGATTGGCCCAGATTCCTCCCACTAAGTTGTTGGCTTGTGAAGGCCAACGGTCGCCCTTCCTGCATTAAGACCGCCCCAATACCTCTACCCGAAGCATCACATTCAATGACAAAAGATTTGGTGAAGTCAAATAGTGCTAAGACTGGAGTGGAACACATGGAATTTTTTAGAGCTTTAAAGGCCTGTTGTGCTTCCTCATTCCAGAAGAATGAATTTTTCTTTAGGAGTTGGGTGAGGGGCTTCGCTATGCGACCATAGTTGCGGACAAATTTACGATAATATCATGTGAGACCCAAAAATCCTCTCAAGCTCTTCAAGGTCTTAGGTTGAGGCCATTCCTGCATTGCCTAGATCTTCTTGGGGTCCACCTTGACACCTTCACGCCCCACAATGGGGCCCAAATACTCTACTTTTGCCATGCCAAACGAACACTTGGACATCTTGACAAATAATTTATGCTTGCGGAGCAGTTGCAAGAGTAGATCTACATGCTGAAGATGTGCGGTCCAAGTGCAACTATAGATGAGGATGTCATCGAAGAAGACAAGGACAAATTTCATGAGATATGGTTTGAGAATATGGTTCATAAGGCTCTGAAAAGTAGAAGGGGCATTACAAATACCAAATGGCATGACCAGAATTCATAATGGCCTTCATGAGTTCAGAAAGAAGTCTTGGGGATGTCGACTTCCTTCATACGAATTTGGTGCTAGCCTGAGCGAAGATCCAACTTAGTGAAGAATTGAGCCCCATTGAGTTCATCTAGCAAATCATCAACCACCGGGATGGGAAATTTATCTTTGACTGTCAACTTATTGAGGGCCCTGAAGTCAGGACACATCTGCCACTCCCCATCTTTCTTGAGCACCATGACCACTGGGGATGAATAAGGACTAATGCTGGGACGAATGACACCTACTTCCAAAAGTTCCTTGATGATTTTTTCTATTTCATTCTTTTGGGTGAATGGATATCTGTAGGGGTGCACATTTGGGGGTTGGGCCCGTGGAACCAAGGTGATGCTATGATCATGTTCCCCTCGCGAGGGTGGAAGCTCATGAGGCTTGTCAAAGACCGACAGATGGTTATTTAAAATCTGTTGCATCTCACGATGAATTGGCAGAGGCTTGGTTTCGACTGCCTGGATGGCATTAAATTGAGCTATAACTCCATGATTGCCCTTTTTTAACAATTTTTCCATCCTATGCGAGCTGATGATAGAGGGGGCTCCCGCCTGGAATCCACAGAGGGTATGTTTGTAGTTGTTCTACTTAAAACTCATATATAACTCCTGGAAATCCATTGTGATTGGCCCAAAAGTGTGGAGCCATTCAGCACCGAGGACAATGTCGCAACCCCCCATGTGTATGGCAAACATGTGAGTTTTCAACTGATAATCCCCCATTTGAAGTTTGACATTTTCACAGCGGCCTTGACATTTCATTGTGCCTCCATCCGTAATTTGAACTTGGAAGTTAGAAACTTCTCGTACAAAACAATGCACTGCTTCTGCGAATTTTTGATGGATGAAATTGTGTACTTCCACTATCAATCAAGACTACTACTGGGTGATGTTTAATAAAACCTCTGATTTTGAGAGTTTGAGGGGAAGAAATCCCTGCCAAAGCATGCAACGAAATAACTGGTTTGTCAGAGGCATTGTCCTTTTGGTTGTCTTCTTCTAGCGGCTCATGTTCCTCCAGTGGTGGATCTTCCTCTTTTGAGCTGTAGTCAGTGGCATCAATTTGAAAAAATTGGGCTCCTTGCATTTATGACCTGGGGAGTATTTTCATCACAGTAGTAACATAGGCCTTGCTTTCTTCTTTTGGCCATTTTCGCAGGTGACACCTTTTGGACCTTAAGTGTTTGAGTCGTGTTGTGAGCCTGTGGGGGGCGACCTTTAGTGTAGAAATTTGGGCCACTGTACTGGGCTGCTAATGCACGTTCCACTTATGAGCTACCTTGCAAGCCTCCGTCCATGTGGGAGGGTGGTGCAGTAGGACTTGGGCTTTGATAGCTTCTTTAAGTCCGCTGATAAAACATTCCGTGTAGAACACATCTGAGAGACCCCAAGTGCGGAAGAATAAGGTTTCAAAAGCTGTAATATATTCATCCACTCTACCAGTATGTCGGAGCTTAGTAAGACGACCCAAAAAAGATGATTCCTGGTCAAAGCGGTCTTGAAGAGCTTTGGTGAATTTGGTCCAAGTCTTAAAAGGTCCAGTGCACTGTTGATGCCATTCCCACCATTGCCACCTTTCATTGTCCAAGTACATGCTCCCCAACATAAGTTGAGTCTCATCATCGAAGATGCGATTCAGTTTGAAATACTGCTCCATTTGTGTTATCCATGCCGATGGGTGTGAACCATCAAATTTATGCATATCCAACTTGGGAGGTCGCTGACTGGGTTGTGGGTGGGTGTGCCAGACATGAGGAGAGTGGCTAGACTCACCCTCATTATGTTCATTGCTATTATACGCCTCCTCGTGGGCTTGCTCCTTGCCCTTCGGGCCTATTTTCTCGACCATGCTACATAGTCCGGTAAGCTGAATGTGAAGGTTTTGCAATGATTCTTCAAGTTTGTCCATCCTTTCATTGGCCATCGCTTGAGCTCTAGTTTCTACCATACACCAACCGTATTTATTTAAAATTGGGACCGCCTAAAAAAAATTTTCACTAAGAAGTGAATGGTACCACCGTGCTCAGCTCATCTTCCTGATTCTGATGGGTTAGATCACTAATAAGCGCCCCAGAACATCTTAGACTTTTTTTTTTTTTTCAAAAACTCCTAACGGAGTTTTACTCCTTCCTTATCAATACTGTAGTGGCCAAATCCTCAAAATGTCAATGCGGCCAAAAGTCTTGCGAAAATTATACCCCGGTATAGGAACCCTTCACAACGACTCCGATCTGGTGGATCTGAGAGATCTGAATGGCAGATCTGATAGCTCTGGGCAGAGGAACAGACTGGTTCTGCAGATCTGATGGATCTAATAGATCAGAATGGCTGATCTGCGAACTCGAGACTGCGGGACTGATGTCTGCTACTGCTGCACCCCTTTGCACAAGCGGATTTGCAAGAGATGATGTGTGATCCCTCGATAGAAAAGGGAACTATGGTCTTGAGGAGTGTCAGGTGCTACAGATCGCAATATACATAAGGGTCTGGCAGTAGTACTCGGCCCAATGTTTCAGGGCTCTAACTAAGGAGGATTGATCGTACCCTTAGCCATACATCCCGACTACCCTATCGTACGGGCGAGTAATCTCTCCGAGTACTATTCTCGGTGTACTGTAGCTGCGAGACGACCGACGGTTTATCTATGGCGAGGTTTCAAGGGAGCCTAGGGGGCTTCCGATATACCCATAGGGTACGTGGAAGACAGTCCGTGCGCGGTTCTGTCTAATGCGCTACTACTCGAAGGGGTACCCATAGGGGTTACAAGGGAGTCCAATAGACGTGACCACCTCTTGTATTTCCTGCGTGCATGCCTCCCTAAATCCGCAGGTTTATGCGCTCAATGACAGATCCCATGGTTTAAAGACGCCGAACACGTCTCTAGCAAAAAAAAAAAATTGCTAAGAAATGGAGATCCCACCGTCCCTAGAAAGTGCTCTGATACCACTTTTTATGCTCTTAACCTGCAAAATGATACCCAAATACAGAATATGCGAAGAAAAGATACCCAGAACATAGAATAGCAATGATTTTATTAGTCAGAGTGTAATGTTCACTTGCCTCCTCGAGGGGGCAACCTCCAATAGAGCAGAGCTCGATTACAAAATAAGACACGATGCTCCTCGTAGAGAGTCTCTATCCTTTATATACGACTCATACATGCAATACCACGGGCCAATACCGTGGGTTTTATTAATACCATCTATCTAATACTACGGCCCATTTGCAACTAACCGTGGTTCCGTCATTAATTGCGGATTAACCACTTACAATTATTAATATGAGCTTTATTGACTCTTGACTATGACGTGATCCCATTACATAAATAAGGGGGTTAGGGTGGGACCCTAACATAGTTTCCCTATCTTGAAACAATGCTTCATGTATAGATATAATATTATTTTATCAATGCAATTAAATATAGATTACTTAATTTTAAGTGTAAATCAAAAAAATGTTTATAATTTTATTTATTACTTTGTAGTTTTCCTTACTTTTTCCATTGAATAACTCGTGTATTTTAAAATTATTATTATTTCAGATAACATTTCGGTTTACGGTTATTACAATATCTCCTTCCTATGGTCTCTTTGCTCGACCAAAAATGTAAATATAAAATTTTTAAATATCATAAGATATGCAATGTATGAGATAAAAAACATGCACACTTAAACTTTCATTATAGCAAATAAACACCTGTTTTAATTTTCTATAATTTTCAAAGTGAAATAGCTTATAAAGTAGTCCATTTTTTTAGAAAGGATTTTGTGCACAATATTTCATGGATTAGAATAGTTATCCATGAGGCAATTTTTCTTTTCCTTTCAAAATCTTAGTACCGCTCTAAAACAACGCTCTCGATTAGCGAATATGATGAATTCTATTTAATTATTTGTTTATTACAAGACTGGTCTGAATTTTGTTGAGAAGGTATATCACTTAATTTCAAGACATTTCAAGGAAACACTACGAGAAGGATTTGTTCCGTTCATTCCTTCTCATGAACGGAGGGCCAGCTACTTATTTAACTCTTTTCCTAATATAATTAAAAAAAATTCAATTTCAATTTCCAGAAATTTTTAAAGTATATACATATAAAACATTTTTGACTTCTACATGTTTGAATTCAAACTCGAGTTTAAATGCGTTAACTATGCTCCACTGTACTCATGGTGAAACATGGAAGAGTTTAACGAATTTTTATATTTCACGGTGTACAAATCAATTGGTACCATGGTGAAGAAGCAATCCAAAAAAATTATGCCATTATTTTCCGTGTATTTGGTTTTCATGAAAACCCAAGTCAAAATTCAATTTTATGTTTTCATTTAGATATACATAACATTCTTAATAAAATTAGCACACTATAAGTACTATGAAAATCTTCATACTCCTATTAACTTACAAAAATTGGAAAATTGGAAAGTGGAAGAATATGTACTTCAATTTATAACAACCACATTTACTAATTTGGTTAGGCCACCAAATTAATAGAGAATAATAATAATAATAATAATAATAATAAATGTAACATTGTTGCTTAGTACCTGCCTCTTATATAAAAGAAGGTAATAATAATAATAATAAATGTAATAGGTAGCATTGTTGTTTAATACTTACCTCTCATGCCAAAATAGGGATTGTGAATTTTAAATAATAATAATAATTTTATTGAATAAGTTGAGTTATATTGACTATAGATAACTATGAATGAACATGGGTAAATATTGGTAAACATACAGTGAACCAAATTATATCATGGTAAAATAATAATAATAATAATAATAATAATAATAATGTCAACCTTATTATTATTATTATTATTATTTAACTTTATTAATATTAATATTATTAGACATTATTAAATATTAAACTTTATTCACAAACTCTAATTACGCCAATATGCATTTTCTTTGTGGGCTTGGGCTGAGCAAATATTGTTAACCCCAACGAATCACACAAATTTATTTTCGTCATCCTCACACTAATCAAAATTTGACATGTGGTAAAGTCACTCAACAGTTTCCATGTAAATGTATTCCACCCCACCTTCTTCATCCTTTTCCTTTCTCTTCTTCTCATAGTTGTTTACGTCCCCTTGTTCCTCCTTTTCATTCATCTTCCACTCACAGTTGTTCTCCTCCTATTCTTCCTCCTTTCTTTCCATTCCTGTTTTGCTCACCGCTGATATTCAAAATATTCTCGTCTTCAACTTGAACCTTCACAATTCCTAACAACATGAACCTTCACATCACAAAACAACACATATATCACTAAAACCCTAGCAGGCTTGCAAAATAGGTGAAAGAAAGGGGAAAAAAGAGGCAACCTAGTTTGGATCGTGTACATATGGGAGAACATGGGCATGGCAAATACAAGACTCGTTTTCTTTAACGACTACCTACTAGCAATGTCAGAAGATAACATTCCCTACATAGTTCGAGCGATCTATTAATCAGTTTTATGATTTTGTTTGTTTGTAGGATTTCAAGGAAAAGCATCATGCCTTGCAATGCAAATTAAAGAACAACCATGACAATAATTGATGTTGGGTGTGCTTTTATCAGTTCAGCTTTGTGGCGATGTGGGGTTTGTACCTATTTCCAGTGGTGGGTAATTGTGATATTTTTGTGTGTTTCTGGGTTGTTGTAGCAATAACATACCATGGCTGGAGGAGGTTAAAAAGTTGAGGGTGACTCAACTTAAGAGGGATCTTGAGCACTATGATGGTTCTATTTTGTATGTGTTGATCAACCCCCTTGGATTGTGGGTATGTGCCATATTTTGTCTTGGTTTCTTATGGGATTTTGTGGTCTATGTTTTTCTTTCAGATCTCTACAATCTAAGATGAATAAACTCAAGAATGGGAGAACACAAATCATACCGAAAAGCCGTAGAAGAAGATAGAAAAATATACATCCCAACAAGAGCAGCAGAAAAATCCAAAAGAAGAAGTTAAGGATGGGTTTCATATGTGCCTTGAAACTGACCCAAGTGCCCTTAAAAGATAGGATGGAAAAATTGAGCCTTTAGATACCTAAATCTTCCTTTGGAGAACCTAAATATTCCTTTAGAGAACCTAGATCCATGATCTTGTAACCCACATGAATATTTATGATCTAAGGAGGATTTGACTATGCATGATGATATTCATGGCAAAAACCCACATAGTGATCAACATCTACACCCTTGAAAAGTGTTTTCCCCAATTCTACTGAAGGATTCGTACCCAACGAATACATGGTAAATCCCTTGACAAGGAACCAACTAAGCCTGAGACTATTCTTGGGCTTGCATCTCCTATGGATTCATATTATGGTAGCTCTGAGACAATATCAAAGGAACACCCCATTAGGATGGGTTCTGAACAAGAAGATGACAATGATGATAGGATGGGTTTTGAACAAAATGATGATGGAAATGAAAATGATGTAACTGAGCATGTCTGTGTGGATCTAAAAATCTCCACTCTTAAATGGTTTTTCACACGAAGGGTAGCCGATTCTAAGATTACAATGTTGAATCCAGAGAAATTGGGGATGAGGGAAAGGGAAATGGAGTTTGCGAAATACGTTGTGACATGGGTGAAAGGCTAAAACCTTTAGACTTTAATGATGTATTGAGTACTGCATAATTGTAAACTAGGAGAAAGGGTTGCAGGAAATGTTCCAGCACCAGTCATGACACCACCAAAACTATTTGTGGACCTTATAAAGATTATGAGGATTTTATGGGAGCTTAGGAGGATCAGGCCACAAGGTCTTCCTAGAATAGTTAAGTGGAAGGAACTAATGAGATGTTGCCAATGAGAAAGAGAAGAAGAAGGGAGGTGAACGTTTCAATCCAATTGATCTCTCTTCTCGAGTGCTTTAGGGCTATCAATTCCCACAAGTTTGGTTTCATCTTCAAGTATATGTTAGAAAGTCTGGTTGGATTTTTTGATCATCAAACATCCAATCTCTCTTTTAATTTCCATTTTATTTATCAAAATCAATTTGTATTACCAATTGATGATGTTTCTTCGGTGAATATGATGTAGTATTAAATCATCTACCAATATTCATTGTTGTTGTGATATATACCCCAGTTGAATGACATGGCCTTCAAAGGGCGAAGGCTAATTCTAAGGTCTATGTAATTTTTGCAGAATAATTCTCCCTTAGCCAAGGAATCTAATATGGAAAAAAATTCTCTATGGGGTGCAACTCGAAAAAAATATTGTAGTCCATACATCCCTAAACAACTATTTTGTCCCCATTTATAATAACCATAATCTCTTCAGCCCACAATATAGCTATAATCACTAGTGGCATCTAGAGATCTGCTATCCTTCAATAAAAGCTTTATGTATTCGGGTCTTCCAGTTCCTATGACAAGGACTTGGACTTGCAGTTTTATTTATAACATGAAGGGTTCACAAACAAGCCCCCTAGTACTTTCAAATTCAACCCAAGGTGGTTAAAATATGAGGGGTTAATAAAACTTGTGCATGCAAACTGGGTAAGGTGTGATGAAAATTCAGTGGAGTCAAAAATTATTTAATTTTCCTCATATTTAAAAATATTCAAAGGGACAATATCAAATTTGGATCATGGTGAAACACTATTAAAATTTTTATTAGTTTTTAGTGTGCATTAGGAGGATCTTCATTTGTCAAAGAATCTATATGTGGGTCTTATCTTTTGCAGGGAGAATACAACATGATTCTAGTTAAAGAGACCTGCACAAATAATAAGACTATAGGGTTATCAAGGGGTGAGTCTATTTATAGTACATGTGGGTGTGAGGATAATGAATATTTTGAGATAGTGGTGAGTGTTACACCATATATTTCAATTACTGATAAGGCCTTACAAGTTTCAATCCCTCTTTTCTAGTTCTTTTAGTAGAGTATTACACTTCTTGTATGTGATTTCTAGGTTTGATTTTTTAGTGCTAGCTACTAATCTTGACTAATGTTGGATGTAGATTCATCTATCCAGCTGCAACAAATGTTTAGTTATTTCCCATCCAACTTGTTTCTGCATCCCTAGCAATTTTCAGGACTGGAAGCAATTAGACACCAACTTCATTTCAGGGCTATGGTGGTAGAGGTACCCTTATTATAGCCTCATCATATGAAGGGATTGTTGTGTGTGGAGCATGATTGTTCAGAGGTCTTTGTTTCAGCTAGATGTATACCCCAGGAAGTTTGTAGACCCCTCCACGTGGAGGGGGGGGGGTTGCGGGGGGGACTTGTCCCCCTCGCGAGGGTCCGAGGCGGCCGATCCCCCCCGGCTAGGGGGTCTGGGGGCCAGCGGTCCCCCGGCGGGGGCTCGGGGGCAGCGCCCCCGAAGCTAAAAACAAATGTAAAATTGCCTTGTAAAAGTATAGTAATTTCTAGTCAATCTGGTCCGTTCATTAGGCAGATGATTTGACGGTAGAACTTATGTTTAGTTTAGGGTTTTTTGCCCTAGAAGGCAACCCCTCTCTTTGTATGAGGGCATTGTATTGGAGGCTGAGATATAGATCTGTATTCTGTGAGCGAGAAACAGAGAGGTGAGACTGTGAGAGAAAACATAGGATATTACAGCGGATTTGTTGTAGGTTGTGTTTCTTCATTTTGCTGGATAATAGAAAGGAAGGACTGGCTGTTCAGGGTGGACGTAGCCCAAACTGGGTGAACCACGTATATCTGTGTCTCTCTTGTTTAGTGCATTTTCTGTGTTTATATTTCTGCAATATTTTATGTGTTCCATTGCTCCATAATATATAATTTTCTAACAGGGCCTTCAAAACTAAAATTGAGAAGAACAAAATTGAATCTGCAACAAATATTTCAAAATGGTCACACAACTAGGCGTCTAAAGCCACACCTGATTCCTTGCACATCTCACTGAGTTAGGGATCCCAACAGGCCGACAATATGGTGCCTTAGAAAAATGGGATTCAATTGTGGAAAGTATTTGAGACAAATAAAAAGTGAAGCATGATTTCAAGTTTTTTGACATAATTTATCAATGTCATCATCTCCAAAAGATGGTATAAGTGTCAATTTCATCAAAGCGTGAAACACAACTCAGGCATGAGCAATAATGGTAGTAAGTTAAGCCAAACACAAATGGAGGCTTTAGACATTGTTTCTTAGTTGAAAGAACAAAGCACAACCTTCCAGAACCCAAAATCCTGCTCCTTATTGTTGTATTAAATATGAGCTCAACTTCCTAATGTTACTAAGAAAATCATCCTATGGTTTTCCCAAAATATTTTGTTTATAAGAAAAATTTTGAATAGCTACTATTAAAGGTTATTATTCTCCTAAACATGTTGCAGTAGTGAAATGATTCATCCTTTCCTAGCTCCTATGCACAACGTGAATGCAATTTGATGATGGCACACCACGAGTTTACTTGGGGGATGAGTTTCTCATATGTAGGAGAGATAGAGGACACATGCATCCTCTGGCCATTCTTGTACCAACCTTGGCCTATTTCCTACATTAGTCGTGCTTATGGGGTTATCTTGCTGCATTATTCCTGGTTGTTGGTATTTTACCTCCATGTTAGATCAATTATAAAGTTATAATTTGATGCATGGACATTGAAATTGCCAGATTTATCTCAGCGCAAGATAGGGTTGAATTCAAGTTAATGATGGTGTAAGTCCAAAGGAGATGATGCACAAAGCTACACATATAGGACTGAGCACATTTCTCTAGCACTAAGTTAGGATTAGGATTTATATCTAACCTATGCACTCCACTAGGATGGAGATCTTCATTGTAAACTCTATTATCTTCCTCTTCTCGAAAGGAAACATAGGATGATCGATTGAGGTAATTAGTGTATTTGTTTTTCATTTATTGTAGTGCAACTTTTCTTTTCATATTTGAATTTGATGATTCACAACTATGAGTGATAATTATGACTTTGTTGTATGTACATTGGCTGAACAAAATGCTATAGAGGGTGTTGAAGCTACTGTAGAGCTGAAGGAAAATGGAGTTGAGTCAATAATGATGATGTTATGATGAAGGACAAATTATAATGGAATTGGAAATCAGTACCCTTTGGAAGATTCAATGACTTTGAAAGGAAACGAAACTTAAGTAGATAGGAAATAACTATATAGTTTATGTTTAAGGAATGCTTCTTTGTTTAGTAGTTCCAACTAATAAAAAAGAGATAGATAAATAATTAATGTGAATTAAATTTCTCATAAAAAGTTCTCTATGTATATTCTTATCAAACAATATTAATCCAACGTTTATGTTATGTAGTTACTCGTGCCCCCTAAGATTTAGATTGGGTATTGTTTTGTATGTTATTATAATGGTTTACTTTCTCAATTTTGAGTTGTTGAACAACATTTTCTCCAATTTAATGTTTTTCATTTTTTGTCATTGTGAAAATTTATTGCATATAAAACTAAAATTCTCACTTTACATGGATGTCTCTTCAGTTAAAATGTATCCCTATTTATTAGCTTATTGATTTCTAGATTTTGTGTTGGGTAATCTAGGGCTAAAATGGACATGCAACATTTATTGGTTGTTGGTTTTATAAAATTTGTTGTAGTCCACAGATAGAAAAAAAAGACACTAAGTGTGATAAGACACCAGGTCTGGTGATCAAAGGAATTTTTAAGATTTCCTTAAAATTTCTCAAGCATGGGGGGGGGGGGGGGGGGGGGGGGGGGGGGCACTGGGGGCTGGTCATGGATCTTATTGTCTCCACTACCTGGGTGGTACACTCACTCTATTGGATGGAAAAAAACTATAAAAGGAGTGCATATATATCTACAATTGATATACCCTATTATTCGTGAAACCTTTTTCCTTGTCTATCAATGATCGAATAATTAATATAGGAATGATCAATATATTCCATTTTATTCAAACACTTCCCTTCAAGGAATAATTTATAAAATATTTACGACCAAATGCTTCATGGATGATTAGCCATGAAATGTTGAGTGTTAAATTAAAGCAATTTTAATAATAACAAAATTTATTGTAACTTTACAATCAAGGGTGAGATGATGGTATTGGGTTATAACTTATTTAGCTCTTGTGGATTATATTAGATATGTGCGAATGGTTTCCATTATGGCTACATAGATGTTATATATCATTAGTAACATCGACAGGTAAACAATTAATGATTGAATCTTATTACATCCACTTGGTGAGATTGTGATGGATGTATAGACAATACATAATAAAATGACTGTAATGTTATTGTTTCAGTTTAAATATGAATGCTTATGCAATTTTGAGTGATAGTTAATGGTAAAACGATGAAAAATTACAATTCACATTGAGGAACTATTTTACTAGCTCGTTGTTTTAAAAGTCTAATGTGTTTATTTGAAATAAAATTCCTTTGTTACTTAATGTTTAAAGGTGAGTTTCCAAACATGCTTTATGGAGTACATGAATATGTCCCTTGTGAATTCATGTTAAGTTGTGAGCTACATAATTATTGGACTGGATATTCAAATATTTGCAACTATGATGTCAGTAAAAAATTCATGTTAGTTACAAGTTACAAAGTTTTACTAGATATTTAAACATATATAAATATAGGGTTAGTTTGATGAGTCAAAATATATGTAATATAGTTGCAAGTATCCTATAGTTTAGTACACATAATAAAGGCCACTTAGGAAGCCAAGAGTTTTATGTTTTTAGCAACCCTTATTTTTCAAATTTGTCTGTTCAAATATCATGTCTTTTTGATATGTAATTGACATCCATTTTTCTTTTGACATCTTTCGCTGCAACAATGGTTGTATACACCTTGAGAAGTGTTTGGCTAGTTGCATATTATTTTGAAGATCTTGATAAAAAGAGAAGATTTCGTCAAACATCTAGAGACCAATTACCATTTATATTTATTTGAGTGACCTGTTAAAATTAAAGCTTAGAGGTTACCTTGGAATGCTTGAATTGTTTTCTTTGTTCGAAGATTGAATGCCAACCAATTTTTCTAAATTCGTGTTTTCTTTCTCAAATAACCTTGAAACACCACATCATACAACTGCATTTGACATTGAATCTATTGGAATTATTGGTTTGTACAACTATAGAGCAAAGAACAAAGTAAACTTTGAAACATGAACTTATACGATTACACTTTTTTTTGAAGTAGCAAAAAAATCAACTGATTTTGAAAAGCGTTGATTCAGATATATATATATATATATATATATATATATATATATATATATATATATATATATATATATATATATATATATATATATATATATATATTAGCATACCTTTTGATACTTTAAATTTTTTCATGTACATTTTTTTTTAAATGTTAGTGATTTTCAGGCTGATTTTAAAAGGTGTTGATGTAGCCTCAAGCCAGTATTTTAGACGACTTATTTTTTGAATTTAAATTTTGTAATGTGTTAAATGTAAATAATTATTTTCTAAATTTAACAATTTTTTAAGTAGTCTTATTTTTCATATTTTTTTGTTTTTTCTTTTAATCTTTCTTTTTTTTTAATAGTGAGATCTTTATTTTTTCGCATAGTTAAATGAAAAAGTCCATATTTTAAAGTTTTGATATTTTACATATTTATTAATTTTTCAATGCACATCAAGTAATTGTCTCTAAAAAAATAATTTTTAACAATTGACATAAAAATACAGTTTTTGAACATAAATATAACAAAAAAATTACACATTTTGAAACTTTTTTTTGCTAAAAATGACATATCAAAATCACAATTTTTATAGGAATTTTTTCACAAAAAATGGTTAAATAATAGTTTTTTTTTATGAATTTCATGTCAAAAAATAATAATAATCACAAATTTTTTCAAAAATTAATGATTGACACAAAAATTAAATCGAAAATCACATAATACAAATATTGGACATATAACAACATTATCTGAATACTTATTCTTTTTTGAGCATTGGAAAAGGTATGTATTTACCATTTGTTTCTTTATCTTTTCCTTTAAATCATAACTCCTCTACATTCTAAGATGGAAATATGTCAAAGAATTATGATAGAATTAAGGAAATTTGCGATTAATACTAAATAATTAATTATCATCCTTTTCTATGCAGAAAGTGAAGGAAATAGAAAATTATTATTCGGGAGGAAAAGAAAAAGTAGAAGCAACTACTGTCCCTTTGACAAGAAGCCGTATCCAGACGAGGAGATCAATATCGGAGCGTATGGTACAGGAAAAGGGAGAGAAAATGTGGCATCAGTGCAAGAAGATAAAACAATAAGTTGGAGATCAAAGATATGGTGAATCCCTCAGGATCCTTTGATCCTGAGGGATCACTGCTTCAAGACTTATCTGTATTTTGATACTTCCACCTAGCCATTATAAAAAGGGACATCATTGCTAGCCCAAGGTGCGGATATTATTGTTAAGTTGTAGAATTTATTGTTGTAATATTAACTTTGATCATCAACTCTATTTGAAGAGCGATAGCTGTAACTCTACCATTTATGATTAATATATAGCTCAGTTGTTGTTCCGTTATCTGATTCTAGATTAACCACAACAGTGCTTCCTTGGTGGCTGAGGGCATGACCCTAATGGATCACTTGCTTCTTGTATCATTATTTTACGATTACGGTCATGTGTGGTTTGATTTCCTTTGCATTTCCTTAACTTGCTTTACTCGGTAATCCTTTGTTTCTAAAAATTTCACTGAATTTCTTTGTTATAACGAAATCGTAATTGGATAGAAAGATTGTTATTTACAACCGAAATGTTATGCTGTTCATTCCAAAATAATATTTCACTATCTAACTCGGATTCTGTTGTTCATTTACATATTGATATTGCTATTCATTTACAGTTCGACTGTTGTTCATTTAGCTATGGTTCACTTACAATTGTGATTGTTGTTCATTTAACTGCCATTCAATTATAATTGCAATTGTTGTTCCTTTATAACTGTGGTTAATGTCCTGTATGCTAGAATGCGATTACTTATTTAGTTACTCTACATTTGTTGTGTGGTTACACTTAATTCTGTTTGTTTTTCCTTTCTTATATTGTTGTTCAATTCCTTTATTTAAGATTGATGTTCAATTCATTTCAGTTAAGATTGCTGCTTAATTCATTTCTGTAGATTAAGCTTTGTCGTTTGATCTTTTCAATAGATTTAGTTGTTGTTCCTTTTCTGTTAATTGTATTTTTATTTCCAGTATTTGCTTTAGTGTGAATAGAAAGATCCACAACTGTAACGAACATCGAATACTATTGTCTATGTTCTCGGATTGGAGGTATTGTCTATGATTGATTTATATTTACCTCAGTTTACAGGGGAAAGAGTTATCATTACTGCATCCTTGACTAATGATTGTTGTAGTTTCTTGAGTGAATGATTTAGTTACAAAGCATTTAAGTTTCTTGCCATTACAATTATATTTTTCTTCTAGCATTCATTTACTTTTGCAAGGAACTATACTGCAAACATTACTCTCGAACAAGTGACCACCTCAAACTGAGTACACTCTTGAGACAAAAAATCGTACCTGGATTGATAATTAATGTAGGGTAAATAGGGGTTAAAAGACACCTTTTTATCGCTCAACATTTTGGCACCGTTGTCGGGGAGAGTGTAGCCATTTATTTCTTTTGAAAAGAGAGTAGTGTAAGTGCCTACTAGGAGAGAGATGGGTTTTAAAAGTGGAAGGTAAGAACCTACGTACGGAGCATGTAATAGCCCTGCTCCCCCACCTGCTTTCCTACAAATTTGTTGTTATTTTGGGTAGAAATAAGTATTTGATTTTTGTGCACGACTAAGCAGAAAAAGCTTGAAAACAATCCTAAAACACTACCCAAACCTGATAAAGCTAAGGGACCGGTAACCCTTGGTAGATCGACCTTTATAGATGAAATCCTTAAAAAAACAGAATCTCAGCTGCCAGTAGGCCCTAGAAAAGTCGCTTCTAGGCAACTTACCAGTTCCCTTCGGGCCACAAAACCACCATCTGTAGCCTTTGCTAAGGTGCACAGCCAAACAAAGGAGAAAGATTTTCTAGAAATTGAGAATTCTAGCCCAAAATCTATACAAGAAGGGAACCTTAGTAATCTCTGAGAAGGAGGAGGAGAAACAGGGGAAACCAAAGAACCAAGATCTCCTCATGGAATATTTCAGCCATTAAGCAGCCAAAATAAGGGAAGTGTTGTCAAAATCATCCAGAATAAAGCTGAAGAACCTGAAGAGCTAAGATCCCCCTAGACATTAGTTCAGCAAGGAACACTCATCATCCCAGACAAATGAAGTGTTGTTAAGGCCATTCCTGCTCCTTCTAACCAGCCTAGGAATACACCCCTAGAAATCCCAGAAGGATATTGGCACATATTTTACCAAATCGCCTAGAACCAACAAACACCTCAAACCTCTACATTACAATATCCCATTGTAGATACTGCAGTTAATGCACCCATGAAGGCCATTCCTCCTCAACATATTCCTACATTCCATGGCCTAACATCGGAAGATCCAGATGCATTTTTGTTTGAATTTGATGTACTATGCAGGGGGTATGATTATACCACTGATCCCCAAAAGCTAAAATTATTTCCCTCCACATTAAAAGGAGCAGCTTTACGATGGTTTATGGGGTTATGTGGAGGTGACATAAACGACTGGGATTAGATGAAAGGAGCTTTTCTAAAGAAATATCAAGATTACTGTAGGTTTAGAGAATTGAAGGATTGAATATTTCAGATTGTAGCTAGACCTAATGAGACACTAGAAGAATATGTTGAACGTTTTCAGTATAATCTTCAGAGATCTCCTTATGAATCATTACCCTTACCTAACAATGTATTAAAAACAACATTAATTAAAGGGATGAAGGAACAATGGGTTGAAACACTAAATATTATGGGAAAAGGTGACATCTATCAATAAAATTTGCTGACATTATTAATTTGTACATTAGGAGTTCATGAGGCAGTACAAGGCTAAAAGTAGCAGAACATGACATGCTCACAAGGGACATCAAGATCTCTGGTGGAGGAGTAACCTGCACAGAAATTGAGAATTTACTGGAGAATTCCAAAATTGATATATTGGGGACTCTGACAACGCAGCTCGATATTATTCAACCGAAATAGAAACAAGCAGAAGCAGAGTAAAATCTCACAATATTTTTCCCTAGATGCAGAAAGAAACACAACCACAAAGAGTCCCCAATAGATGCAGTCCAAGTCTGTGCTATTTGTACAAAAGATCACTCCATAGAGAACTGCCCCTCACTCCCGGGTTTGAAAGCAGTGTACAAGGAAGTAGAGGAAGAATCAGAACTAGTGTACCTACTCAATCAGCATCATCAATGGCAGCCTCGACAACTAGGTATGTAGTCCAATCCATCTTCTTCCTTCCAACCTCCACAATATCATGCTCAAAAATATAATACAATGTGGCAAAATGAACCTCCCTTTTCAAACTGGTCACAACAACCATTTCCTTCATCACCATGGCCAAATCAAACAAGCAAATCTAATTGGCCAAATTTTCCCTACTTTCCACCATATTGGCAAAACAATGCCTATCCAACACAATGGTCCCCTCCCACTTCGCAGAGTCAAGACTGACAGACAAACTGGTACAGATCGATGAATCAGCCAGCTGGAACCATCCCACTCCCTCAACCCACACTGCCAATGCCATATACACTACAACAAAATGCCCAGTCCGATTCAAGACCGCAATTCCCAGCCCAACCCAACCCAAACCCAAATAATAGACCAGTTCAATCTGTTTAAATAATTGAAACACCAAAGCTAGAAATCGATCTACGAGAGTGCAACAACCTTCAATTAAGGTTTGGGGGCATAGTAGAAACCGAGGGAGACAAAAATGTTCAATTTGAAAATCAGTTACCCACAGAACAACAACTACAAGAAGAGAATGTGGTCAGACAACAAACTCACGATCAAGCAACTACGTCTTCTCCCCCATTCCCAAAACGATTAATCATACCACACCCTATAGAACATCTTGATTTTGATATTCTGGGAGAACTTAGAAATTTGTGTATAAAAATCCCACTCCTCCAAGCTATCCAAGATATCCCAATATATGCAAAAACCATCAAAGAGCGATGTATAAGAAAGCCAAAGAGGAGAATAACAACTAACCCAACCATCCAAGTAGTTGGCACCTTATATGATCTGTTATCAGGAAGAGAAGCGCCTATCAAGTATGAAGACCCAGGGAATCCTATAATAACGGTGCAAATCAATGGACAAACATTTTGAAATTCCCTAGTTGATTTAGCTTCTACAATTAATATTTTAACAACCACCACTTATCGAAAACTCTGCATTACATCAGTGGAACCAACCTCTACATTATTTGAACTGGCTGACTCATCAATAGTTAGGCCAGAAGGGACACTACATGATGTAATGGTATCCGTAGATTTCTAGGAATATCCTGCCTACTTTCTGATAATCAACCCCAAAATCCAACTCGATGGAAACCCACTAATCTTAGGTAGAGCTTGGCTTGCAATTTTTTATGCTTACATTGGCTGCCGACAAGGCAGTATGACTATAACTAGAGGGAGTAATATCAAGAATCTAGCTCTATACCCTCCAGCCTATCTAAGTGTAACAGTAATAAAAACTAACAAACAACTTGTATCATACCTCACAAAGAACATTAGGTCCCCATTAACCATAGAAGATGCCCTCGATTTTAAAGATCAAACAGAGGATGATGTTATTAACAACTTCATTAACCAATTCAAATCCAAATCCCATGTACAATGTCACATGATAGAGGCAGCATTTGACAATGAACTAGAAGAAGATCCCCTCAAAGACACTCATGATCAAACGATACCCACTACCTCTGTTTCAAATAGAAAAACTATAGAGATTGAGCCAGGAAAAACCTTGAACATTAACAATAACATGACTCCTAAACACGAAGAAAAGTTGGTCCAACTACTGAGAAAATATAAGGAAGATTTTGCATGGGATTATTCGGACATGAATGGAATTGATCCCCAGATGTGTATGCACCACATTTATATAGAAAAGGATGTTAGACCCGTTCACCAACCCCAACGGAGACTCAACTCTCACCTAAAAGATATTGTGAAAGCTGAATTACAAAAACTTTTGGATGTAAACTTTAATTATCCAATCTCCGATAGTAAGTGGGTCTCTCCACTAGTAGTGATGCCAAAGAAGAATGTAAAGTGGAGGATCTGTGTGGATTGCAGAGAATTAAACAAAGCAACCCAGAAAGACCACTTTCCCCTTCCATTCATTGATCAGGTATTAGACACATTAGCAGGAAAGAAATTCTTTTCTTTCTTGGATGGCTTCAATGGATACAATCAAATTCATATTGCCCCTGAGGACCAGGATAAAACTACTTTTACTTGTCCTTGGGGAACATTTCCTTACAAAGTCCTACCCTTTGGCCTATGAAATGCCCCTGCCACATTTCAAAGGGCCATCCTTAGCATCTTTTCATATTTAATAAATGAATGGCTCAAAGTATATATGGATGATTTCACACCATACGGAGATGATTTTGAGCCAGCACTAGACACATTGGAAAAGGTGCTGCAACGATGTATCGCCACCAGGCTCTGCTTGAGCCATGAAAAGTGCTATATGATGATCATCGAAGGGCTCATCCTAGGTCATTATATCTCATAAGCTAGAATACCAAAATTCAAATAATTTTCTTAATACCTACTCCTACCACATAGATAGAGGTACGCAGTTTTCTAGGATTTCCTGGTTATTATAGGAGATTCATAGAACATTTTTCTCAAATAGTTGCACCTCTATATGCACTGACAGGGAATGTTGATTTTGTTTGGATAGATAAATGCAACTGTGCTTTTGAGGATCTAAAAAATATTATGTCAATAGCCCCAGTGCTCAGAGGCCCAAATTGGGACCTGCCATTTCAAATTTCATCAGATGCTCTAGACACAACTATTGGAGCAGTCCTTGGGCAGGAAGAAGACAAAAAACCATATGCAATCTATTATATTAGCAATAATTTGTCTCCTGCTGAGCTAAACTATACCGTTACTGAAAAAGAGTTTTTAGTTGTAATACATGTTGCAAATAAATTTAGGCATTATATCACTGGATATCCTATTATTTTATATATAGATCACTCTGCCATAAAATATTTAGCAAATAAACCTATTACAAATGGTAGAGTAACAAGATGGTTGATCTTATTGCAGAATTTTGACATCACAATAAAAGATCAACCTGGGAAAGAAAATCTTGTAGCTCATTTTCTCTCACGAATGCCAAAGCTAGCGGACCCAGCAATAGTCGAAGATCAATTCCTAGATGAACATTTGTTTGTTGTCGCTGTCAAGACTCCTTGGTATGCTAATGTTGCAAATTATTTAGTAGTAGGAAAATTACCAAAGAATCTAACCCCCAATGAATGAAAATAGATTGTGTAACCTAGTACCAAATTTTCTTGGATTGGGGGCTACCTATTTCATACAAGGGCAGATATGCACATCAGAAGATGCATCTACAAAGACAAAATATTTGACATTCTGAAAGCTTGTCATGATAGATCATGTGGCGGACATTTCGTAGATTGAAGGACTGGTCACAAGGTTTTGCAAATAGGTTATTACTGGCCCACAATCTTTAAAGATGTTAAGCAAATTGTTCAAGCCTGTGATAGTTTCCAAAGAGCAGGACGCCATGGATAGTCCGACGAAATTCCTTTAAACACACATTTAGTAATTGAACCATTTTGGCATTGGGCGCTCAATTTTGTTGGTTCGATCAACCCATCATCAAATCATAAAACATATATTCTAGTAGCAACAGAGTATGTTACCAAATGGGTTGAACGAGAGGCACTTTCAAGAGCTACAGAGGACTTTGTGATTCATTTCCTGTTCCAAATATTTGTGAGATGTGGCCTTCCAAGGGACATAATCATAGATAGAGGACCACAGTTTGTAGGCAAATGGCGAAGTAGAGAGCACGAATAAAGTGATTGAGGCAATATTAACAAAAACCATTACATCACACAAGCGTGACTAGGCTTCAAGATTGCCAGAGGCCTTGTGGGCATATTGAACAATGTGGAGAATCACCACTGGTTACTCACCATATCATCTAGTATTTGGAAAGGAACCCATCTTTCCAATAGAGTTCGAAATACAAACATTAAGAACAACACAGGAGATTGGTTTGAATTTAAATGAGGCCTAGACTAACAGATTACAACAAATTAACGAGCTAGATGAAATTAGGGTCTCGGGTCTTCAACACACTACATTAATCCAACAACAGAGAGCAATATGGCATGACTCCGTGATAAAAAAAAAAAAATCTTTCACGAAGGAGATTGGGCACTCTTATATGATTCCAGGTTTCAAGATTTTTTGGGAAAACTTCAGACTTGATGGCTTGGACCATGTGAAATATAGAAAGTGCATGACAATGGCACCATTACTTTGACTACTATTGATGGATCTAGACATACTTTAAAACAAATGGCCACGGAGTGCGACTGTACCATAAACAACTTACTCATGAATCCTTTTACCAGTAGCTCCGGGAAGATTCAAATATGCAAATTCTTGCTGTGGAAAATAATCCTTCCTCGGCATTGGTTCACTAAGTAATTTCATTGTTCTTAAATTTTGTACATAAGTTTTTCTTTTTTTCTTGCATAAACTACTTTCTGTACAGATTTTTGCATTTCTGGGTTTTTTTTTGCATTTTGTTCTTCCTTTCAGAAGGAACAACATTTCTGCCTTTTTTGTGTTCCTTTTTGAAGGAACAACACTGTTTCATTTTTGCTATTTCTTTCTGAAGGAACAACATTTCCACCTTTTTTCTGTTCATTTCCAAAGGAACAACACTTTTGCATGTTTCTATTCCTTTTCGAAGGAACAACATTCCCACGGTTTTGTTGTTCCTTTCCAAAGGAACAACACTTTTGCATTTTGTTGTTCCTTTCCGAGGGAACAACATTTTTGCCTTTTTGCTGTTCCTTTCTAAAGGAACAACACTTTTGCATGTTGTTTTTCCTTTCCGAAGGAACAACATTTCCGCCTTTTTGTTGTTCCTTATGAAGGAACAACACTTTCATTTTTTGTTGTTCCTTTCTAAAGGAACAACACTTTCATTTCTTTGCTATTCCTTTCCGAAGGAACAACACTTTCACATTTCGTTGTTCCTTTCCGAAGGGACAACACTTTCATTTTTTTGTTGTTCCTTTCCGAAGGAACAACACTTTCCTTTTATGCTATTCCTTTCGAAGAAACAACACTTTTGTTTTTTGTTGTTCCTTTCTAAAGGAACACACTTTAATTTTTTTGTTGTCCCTTTCCAAAGGAACAACACTTTCATTTTTTGCTATTCCCTTATGAAGGAACAACACTTTCACATTTTGTTGTTCCTTTTCAAAGGAACAACACTTTTGTTTTTCTTTCTGTTCCTTTCTGAAGAAACAACACTTTTGCATTTTGTTGTTCCTTTCTGAAGGAACAACATTTCCGCATTTTTTGTTATTCCTTTCCAAAGGAACAACACTTTTGCAGTTTGTTGTTCCTTACTGAAGGAACAACATTTCTGCATTTTTGTCGTTCCTTTCCAAAGGAGCAACACTTCAGCCAGATTTTTTGTCGTTCCCTTTAAAGGAACAACCCTCCTTCGCATTTTTTTCCTTTTTGTCGTTCCTTCCGAAGGAACAACAGTTTCAATTTCAGATGATCTTAGGCTATTCCGCCAAAGGAGTGGTATTTTATTTCACGCTTGCTTTATTTTCTATTCCGTTTAAGGAGCAACTGTTGTTCCTCTTAAGGAACAATAGTTTCAAGTGTATTTTTTCTTTTTCTTGTTGTTCCTCTTAAAAGAACCATGGTTTTTGCATCCAAATGTTCTTTTGTTGTCCCTCCTAAGGAACAGTAGCTATTCCATCCAAGGAATAGCACTTTTGGAGTGCATTTCTTGTTGTTTTTATGTGTATGTGTGTTTCATCATTTAGAGGAATTTTGTGAATGACGGTTCATTTAAGGCACAACTATACATTTATGCAAGAACATAAAAAATAGAGGATACTAAAATCAACAAACCAAAGAAAAATCGTTATCTTTAGAGAAATTGCTTTGAATCGATAAGAAAAAAGAGGAAAAGACACAACTATTTATATCAATTTTGCTATCTTTATTTTCACTAAAACGAATTTGATTGATTATTTTTATCATGATGATTCCTTCTTAAAATATTCATAATTCTCTTTGATCATTATTATTGGATAAGAATAAGGGCATATTTTTCTCTATTGAGATGTTCAGACTTCTTCCACCATCCCTACTTTTAAGGAGTGTTGAGCCATCCTCTGTATATAAATAGGAAAGTGCTATATAAAAGAAGACAAAAAAAGAGAAAAATACATATATGATTACTAACATTATTTGTCAGATGAAGGATAAGGGGTCTCGTAAAGAGTCAACCTACCATGATCAAAAGGAATCAAGTGAAGTGGCATTCCCACTATGGCTACCACACCAGGGATATGATCCAAGAGGCATATCAAAAAAATAAAAAAGTCCTTGAAATAGGAGGTATCATCACGATTCGGCCTGCCCACCTTTCACTCCTTCCTGGTGAATGGCATTGTGGTTCATTTGGTTACCAAGCTAGCACAATGGCCTCCATTCTAACATCGCACAACACTTTCCTGGGCATACATGAAGGATTATGGTTCCAAGGGTGAAACAAGCAACTCTGTCAAGGTTATGGACACTTGTGGGCAATAGAGCTCTACTAATGGTATCAAAGTCATACTTTTCATACACAAATAGTCATTATAAACCCTTTTTATTATATCTCTATATTGATTTCAAATGAGATTATGTGTTATAACCCTTTCAAACCTTTTATACATGAAAAGTTATTTATAAATCAATCATAATGGTTAAAGTGGGTAATAACCACATAAGAACTTTTACTTACGTTAGCTGTCATATCCTCTATTTTTCACATCATTTCATGGAATTTCCATATCTATTTGTGATTTCCATCATAAGCCTCGATTTCAGTAATCTGTTGATTTTTGTAATCATGTCATGGATATATACGTCGTTCCTTTATTTTACTATACGACTGTAGTCCTGCATGCTGCTCCTTTATTTACCAACCGAGGACGGCCTATCACATTTCAGGGGGCGTGGGTGACCTCCATAATACACTGGAATATGTGTCAACTCCTTATTTGGAGGTACTATGACTCCATCAAAACTCATGAATAGCAAGCTTAACAATATTGATATTTCCCAATATCCACAACTTGCTATTCCATCGCCATTTCTATGTTTTTGTTTTGTAAAAATTAACAGTGAGCTAAAGCTTGAACAGCTTGTTGTTCAATCGTCATCTCTGTGTTTTTGCTCTGTAAGAAGTAACAGTGTGCTAATCTTGAACAAAATGGGAGGTAGATCAATACGTAGTGAATCGCAGGTGTTAATGATCTTTGACACTGCACGTGAAATTTTAATGAGAGTAGGATGGATTGCCTAACTTAACTGACTATAATAGTCTAATGAGACGGCGGCCATTGAAGTTCTACAAAACTTGCAGGAAGATCGTTCCATGGTGAGCGGGAGGCAAATAATAGTAACATATGTGATAATTGCTAAAGTATCGGGATTGCCAGCTATTGGACCAGTATGGACCCAAAAAAAAGTGAGACTTCAAGTTGCTGTAACCATCTTCCGGGACGAAGGACAGAGCCTTACTATCAAAAGAAAAGGAGTCAGGTCTACAACCTTGGGAGAACCATGGGCAGAATTAGCTAGGATTGTGCAAAGCTACATCACATGCGATGGTAGAAAAGATGTGGTAAGACCACGCCATATTAAAATGTTAGCTGTATTAAAACAAAAATGTGTTGTGAATTTGCCCGCATACTTAAATTCTTTATTGCATGATGTTGCTCGAAGTATGAGAAAATCTCATCATGTAGAAATGGTAGTAAGTCATCACGACTTAATTTAGCTAATAGTCAGATATAGTCTTGCTCAAAAATAGAGTAGTTGGGAAGAATTGGTATTGTCAATAGATGGGGGATTGGCCTTACCAGCCCCAAAACGAAAAATAATTGCTAGCACATCACTTAGACCACAGAAGTGCAGACAATCCACTAGACTGGGGAGAAGCACAAGAATGTTGGGAAATCTCAAAGAAAACAATAGCCAACAATTAGAGATATATGACTCAGAGGACGAGCGACCCCCACAACTTGAAGGAGGGGAAAATGAAGAAGAAGAATTAGAATAAAATGAAGAAGAGGAACCAGAAGAGGAAACTAAACACTCCGACAAGGAAGAAGGGGAGGAAGTAGAGAAACCCAGCAGAATCCCATTACAAAACCCTCTACAAGAAGACGAATTGGACCAAATTTTGGCCAATATGGGTGAATACATCTAGCCCCACAGCCCACTCAACCTTGATATTGAGGCAAGACCATCATAGGAACACTCTACTCACAGTAAGAGTGCATCTGAGGAGTTGAATGATGAGGAGGAAGAAGAAGGAGAATCACAGGAACACTCTGCTCACAGTGAGAGTGCATCCGAAGAAATGAATGATGAAGAAGAAGTAAAAGCATAAGCTGCCCGAGAAATAGTAGATCAAATCAGGGTTTCCTCCCCTGAGAAACCTAATCAGGAGGACGAGAACACTGAAGAAATGTTCCAAGAAAAAAACATGGAGATAAGCTAGGGCGAGGGCACAGTCCATGAAGAACAAAGCCCAAGCCCGAGAAAAGAAACAATTGTTCCTTCGAAGAAAATGAATGAAATCAAAAGGCTGCAAAAGGAACATCAGAGACTACTAAATGTAGTAAAACATCTCAGACAACAAATAAGGGTTCTAAAAATGGGGAGAATCTAAAAAATAACCCCCGAAGCAAAGGATGCGACCACTCAGATGAAACCCCATAAAATGAAGACCAAAAGGACTCAAACCGAACCCATTATCCTTCAGGACCACAAGGAATAGCATGCAGCTATTATAAACGTAGAGGCCCAAAAAAAAGACACACCAGTTTGTAATAAGGACATCCAGACAGAGGCATTGTCCTCTAGCATCATGACCAATTGGATAGTTCAGGAGAAGGAAACATAGACTATAGGAACTAGATGTCGCAATAAGGAGATCCAGGTAGATCTCCAGCTCAAAAATGTTTTGATGGACAATGATTCGAGGATAGTGAGACTTCAAAAGGATCTGGCACAGGCCCAACAAATGATATAAAAGCTCACAGAGGAAACTGTTTCTTAGGAGAAATATCAGAAATTACGGTAGCAAGTAAAGAACATCAATGCATTGGAGAGCGAAGCCTTCGATAGATGTTAGAGAGTAGAGGAAGCAATTAAAAAGGTAACCAATAGACTAGACATAGTTATGAGTCAAATGGATACCCTATGTTCTCTGTATACTGATGTTCTAGCTTGTAGTGCACCTACCAAAAATTATGCTTTGTTTTTTATGGAAAGGCACTTACAATTAAAAATTAAGCCTGTGAAGGTAGGGTTACCTATAGAGTTAAAAACTATTGATGATTTTATAAACTGTTTTAAACATTATGGGGTGAAAGTCCAGCGATTTCTATGTGAGTTTTATTTCCATAATCTTGTGTTGGATGGTGAAATGGAAGAGAACCCTAGTCCTTTTGTGGGTGATATTTAGCTTCAGGCATTCATCTCTTTTGCTGCTAACCAGATAAAGTGGCTTAAAGCCCATAATACCTTTCAGAGATAGGAGAACAGGTTAGATATGTGGGTAAGGGGTGAATCAAGAAACCCATTGCAACTATGGAATAAGCATAGAAGCTTAATGAGAAAGAAGGGTGTGATCTAAACATTGGGACCCATTCACACAGTAGTTGTCCAGTAAGGGGTAGAATACTTCCTATCCATAAAATACCTTGCCATAGCAGTAGCTAAACTCCGATGGAAGAATTCCAATTGTTCAATTATAAAAATTTTAAGTTAGCTGTTGATTGCCTGGTTACCTATAGTAACCTCAACCTGAGAGAAGGCCCGTATTGGTTAGGATATTGGTTTCAAAGTCCAATTATCTAGTATCCTACAATAGGGTATAAGGCCCTATATGAATTGCCTGAAGGCTAGACAGGGCATATTTTTGATGTTTTAGTTAGACATCATGGTTTTAGACCACTACATGAAAATCCTTCTCGAGCATATTCCCTAACTGCCTTGCATGCAAATTACAATGTTTTCATGAGGGCATGAAAAACGGTAAGCAGGGTGGTGTGTTGAGAATTGGAAAAGGTATGTATTTACCATTTATTTCTTTATCTTTTCCTTTAAATCTTAACTCCTCTACATTCTAAAATGGTAATATGTCAAAGAATTATGATAGAATTGAGGAGATTTGTGATTAATACAAAATAACTAATTATTGTCTTTTTCTACGCAAAAGTGAAGGAAATAGAAAATCGTTATTCAGGAGGAAAAGACAAAGCAGCAGCAACTACTATCCCTTTGACAAGAAGCCGTATACAGATCAGGAGATCAAGATCGAAGCACATGATCCAGGAAATGGAAGAGAAAACACGACATCAGCACAAGAAGACAAAATAATAAGTTGGAGATCGAAGATATGGCGAATCTCTAGGGATCCTCTGATCCCGAGGGATTGCTGCTTCAAGACTTATCTATATTTTTGATACATCCACCTGGCCATTATAAAAAGGGCAGTGCTGGTAGCCCAAGGCATGGATATTATTGTTAATTTGTAGAACTTATTGTTGTAATCTTAACTTTGATCATCGACTCTCTTTGAAGAGTGATAGCTGTAACTTTGTCGTTTATGATTAATATATAACTCAATTGTTATCCCGTTATCTGATTCTGGAGTAACAACAACATTGCTTCCCTAGTGGCTAAGGGCCCAGCCCTAGTGGATCACTTGCTTCTTGTATCATTATTTTACGATTACGGTCATGTGTGGTTTGATTTCCTTTGCATTTCCTTAACTTTATTTACTCAGTAATCCTTTGTTTCTAAACCTTTCATTGAATTACTCAGTTATATCGAAATCGTAATTGGATAGCAAGATTGTTATTTACAACCAAAATGTTATGTTTTTCATTTTGAAATAATATTGCACTGTCTAATTGGGATTCTACTGTTCATTTATAGATTCATATTGTTGTTCATTTACAGTTGTGATTGTTGTTCATTTAGCTACGGTTCACTTACAATTGTGATTGTTGTTCATTTAATTTTCGTTCAATTATAATTGCAATTTCCATTCCTTTATAACTGTGGTTAATGTCCTGTATGCTAGAATAAGATTACTCATTCAATTACTCTACATTTGCTGTGTGTTTACACTTAATTCAGTTTGCTATTCCTTTCTTAGATTTCTATTCAATTCCTTTATTTAAGATTGTTTTTCAATTCATTTTGGTTAAGATTGCTGCTTAATTCATTTCTGTAGATTAATATTTTTCGTTCGATCATTTCAATAGATTTAGTTGTCGTTCCTTTTCTGTTAATCAAATTTTTATTTCTAGTATTTTCTTTAGTGTGAATAGAAAGATCCACAACTGTAATGAACATTGACTACTATTGTTTAAGTTCTCAGATTGGAGGTCTTGTGTGTGATTGATTTACATTTGCATCAGTTTACAAGGGAAAGAGTTATCATTACTGCATCCTTGATTGATGATTGTTGTAGTTTCTTGAGTGAATGATTTAGTTACAAAGCATTTAAGTTTCTTGCCATTACAATTAGAATTTTATTCCAGCATTCACTTACTTTTGCAAAGCACTATACTGCAAACATTACTCTTGAACAAGTGACTGCCTTAGACTGAGTACACTCTTGAGACAAAAAATCATACCTGGATTGATAATTAATATAGGGTATATAGGGGTTAAAGAAAGCTTTTTATCACTCAACATCCTTCTCATAAAATGTCAAAGTTAGAACATTACAAGTATAACTAATTAAAAATAAAAAAATTAAGCTTGATTTCCAAGTATAACTTAAATCTAATCAATAATATCACACAATCCATACTTCATCTTCTATAGTTTCATCACTGTCTTTTTCCACAATATTTTTTGCTTCAGTTTGGTAATTTTCATCTTTTGAATGATCTTTGATGTTTGCGGATCTCCTAATGTATGTCTTTCCAATCATTCCATCTAATGGTGGTTGAGGTTTATTTTCCCTTCTTGCCACATGTGATTCATTAAAATCCACTTTCCTCAACCCAATTTCTTGCATTGCATCTGGAAGAAATTGAAGAGCATTAATCCTTTGCTGAGTGAATTTGCACTGTATTGGGTCTTTTTCAAGGACAATTCAACTTATTCCTTTTTCTCGGCAACATGCTAGTGTTTTACCAAATTATCAAGCACAAAATAAATAATGATGTAAGTTAATATAATCACATGTAAACTAAGAAATAAGATATTGAAATTCAATTTTATATATTAAAACTTGCCTAAGCCTAAGAATAAATCCATAACCTAATTTCCTTCATTTGAACATAAGCCTATAACATAGATAATCAATAATTGTGGTTTTTGATAAATGTTAACTATCTCTCCTTTTGCCTCTTTATCTTCATCTGTTAGCTTTTTTACAACAACATCATAAAGAAGTACTTGGCTATGACTTTTTCCATCTACCTGATTAAGGAACATATACTTATAGCTATCATCTTTTGTCCAACTTTCAACATGGATCAACTCAAAATCACTTATAATTGGTTGATCTCCATGGTTAATAAGATTTCACTTTTGCCTATAACATGAAATAGTAAAAGTTCAATTAATTTGTACAGAAATGATTTTTTAACATTAATAAAACATACAATTTCAACATCTTACCATCTAACCTACATCCATAAATTTTATTTCCCCTTGAACCTTGTCAATAACATTGCAAATTGTGTGTCTGAATGAAATGTCACAAATATCCATAATGATGATGTTGTGATATTGAAACCATCATAGTCAATTTTTGGGATATTAAAGCCATGAGGAATATCTGTAATAACTAAGTAACAATCCATTTTACGTATGATTTTACCAATGTCTTCACAATCACCTTGTATTATTTGATATTGGATAGTCTCAAGCCCATTACAAATGAATGAGTAAGACTAGGATAAAGTTCAACATTACTAAGATGTTTCTTTCTCAATATTTCTGTCTTAATATTTTCAATAAAGATTCTGAAACTATTTGGTGCTCCATTTACATCCTTCTTCATCTTTAATAAAATAAACAAATATATGTATAAGTTATATAAAAATAGTATACAGATGAATAAAAATGAATGTATCAATCAACATACATTTCTAAATGCAATATAAAAATATTTTAGTGTTTACGTAGAACTTGAATCTGGGTAGTTGCGTACAACATCATCCCAACTATATTCATTCAACAATTTCACCATTTATTCTTGTATTTTCATGTAAACCTTGTAACTGAATAGATAAAGTAAAAACAGTTAATATAATGATATGTATAAATAATACTACCAACAACAATATGTTATATTTAAAATAAAATTATAATCTAGAAATAAGTAAAAATAATTCAACAAACTTACTTTTGAAATTCCTCACACATTTCATCCAATGATAATTCCCCTGAATTCATAAGAGATAATATTGTTTTGAGAATCTTTTCATCCTTCACGCCTTACAATCCTCTCCAAGGTGTGGTAGTCATATCTTCTGGAAGCATCTTCATTTCAGGACCTGATTTACTGTTGCTACATATCAATGGTTTAGACTTTTTCATATTCTAGTTTTTAATGCCAATGTTCTCCCACATGCTAAAAGTATCATTAATGAATTCCCATTCTCCAGCTCTAAATGCCAACTATAAAATGTTACCCATACCTCTGAATATATCAGAATTTATTTTGCCACCTTTTGAAAATATTTTTTCCTTAATTTGTTAGGTCCCTATACTACTAGTGTAACCCCTTATTGTTATTAGTACAACCCCCTTATTATATTGTTGTCCCCATGTAGTCCCCATATTGTTACTATTGTGCCCCATAGAAGACCACTATTGTTATTATTGTGCCCTTACATTATTATTGTTATGTCGACTCTCATTATATTATGACCCCCTAGACTCCTATATATAGAAAGGAGGTCTTTTCATTTATATCATCCAAGAATTGTTCATTTATGTAATGTAAAGGAGGTTTCCCCCTCGAAGAGGCTGAATTCTAAGGCATTGATCTATCTTTTCTATCTTTTTGCGAGCTCGTTTCATAACATTTGGTATTAGAGCTTTGGATTCTAGGGTTTCGCTGCTCCAAACAGGTCATTGCGAAATTTTCGCTATAACTTATTTTCTACGACGTTTCGGAAGTGAAAAAAGAAACCCATTTGAGACGAAATCATGTTGAACCTCAGATTTGAGTTTCATAGCTTGTCTCACTATATTTTCGGAGATATGATATGAGGAAGTTAGGGTTTTTTGAAAGCTCCAGAATTTAAGCTAAAACAAGGCATTGTGAGATTTTCCCTATAAATATTTCACTACAAAGTTTCAAAAGCTAAACCGAAAAACCATTTGAGAAGAAATTTCTCTTAACCTTGGCTCTAAATTTCAGATCTTGTCTCACTATAGTTTCAGGGATTTAGTCTCAGGAAGTTAGGGTTTTTGCAGACCCCCGAATTACATTCCAAACATGTCACTATGGGAAAATCGTCATAATTGTCTCTCTAAGCATCAGATTGAAATTTCATAAGAAGTTACAGAAATAGGATGGATTGGAGTTTCTTGTATATAGTTTTCAAATCCAGAGGTTGAAACAATGACATGTGGCACGTTGTACAAGTTTTCTGTATTGAAAATTTATATAATCAGGTCACCTTAGGATATTGGGCATAACTCTTTTGTGGAGAATCAAATTCTGATCAGACTTGTGGGGTTAGAAAGAGGAATCATAGGGCTATTGTAGGAGACAATTTTAGAACCTTGAGATCTGAAAGTATAGAGTTACAGTCATTTCAAGATCGAGCTCTTGAAATCAAGAAAAGGCGATATGTGGAAGTTTGATGGAAAGGATCCAGTAAATTGGATACTATAGATGGAGCAATATTTTGATCTACATGGTGTACCACTATTATGAAAGGTATGTAATGCATCTTCATATTTAGAACCAGATCAATTTTTATGGTATAAAGGGCCTTTTTCTCGTAAACAACTTGTTATGTGGTCAATTTTCATGGAGGAAATGATAGGACATTATGAGGATACAAAGAGAAACACCTTCTTTAGAGAAACACCACAACAATCAGAAGAAAAAGAGAAAAAGGGCTTTGTTACAAAGTGGAAAGAAAAATTATGGAAACAAGGAAGTCTATCCCTCACAATTATAAAGATGGAAGTGTTGTTTCTCCTAGCCTTCCACAACCTACAAGGGTTACAATTGTGACAACAAATACATTAAAGGTCATAAGTGTGCTGAGAAGAAATTATTTTACATTGATTGTGGAGAGGAGGAAGAAAACGATCAAGAAACGTCAAAAGAAGAGTATATACACTAGGAACCAACCCCACAAAAAGAAGAAATGAATCCGACCATATCTTGTAAAGCATTGGAAAGAATTGCCACTCTAAAACTCTTAAGATAGAAGGACATATCAAGAAGAAAAAGGTTCAAGAAGTGAAAGATCACATTGAGAAAGAAGAAATGAATCCGACCATATCTTATAATGCATTAGACAGAATTACCACTCCTCAAACTATCAATATAGAAGGACATATCAAGAAGAAAAATGTTCAAGAATTGAAAGATCACATCAAGTCTCAAGAAATCAATCCGACCATATCTTGTAATGCATTGGAAGAAATTACCACTCCTCAAACTATCAAAATAGAAGGACATATCAAGAAGAAAAAGGTAAGAGTGTTGATTGATTTGGGTAGTATCCATAATTTTATTGATTGTAAAATAGCCAAGGAATTGAATTGCTTGCTATACCCAACACCAGAGTGTCAAGTGATGGCTGCAAGTGGAGGAACCATAAATTGCTCTAAAACGTGCCATACTATCAAGCTATCCATGGGAGAATATATATTGAATATCCCAATGCTTTCCATTCCAATAGGTGGCGCCGATGTTTTACTAGGAGTCCAATGGCTACAATCTTTGGGTACGATAGCTTTTAATTTTCAAGAAATTTTCTTGAAATTTTTTTGGGGAGGAAAGGAAGTTGAATTGAGGGTTATCAAAGGAAAACTTGGAAATATAATCAACTCTAACAACATGAAAAAGCTTCTAAATAAAGAACAACATGGTGTAATTGCACAATTATGTTCACTAGAGGATCCCACATTGAAATCATGTATTTCTCCAGATGTCCAAAACGTTTTGGACAACCATTCCAAGGTATTTTAGGCTCCCAAAGGCATCCCACCTATTCATGGTCATGATCATGCTATTCATTTAATTCCACGAAGTGTTCCTCCAAACATCAGGCCTTACATATATCCATATGCCCAAAGGAGTGGGAACTCATTCAAAAGTTGCAGAAGATCCCAATTCAAACAGTATTGCGAGAAATTGACCAAGAAGGAAAAATCATATTGGAACCTGAAGCAGTCACAAAATTGAGAAATTGAAAGCTATGACATAGATCAATTTCAGAGTATCTCATCAAGTGGAAGAACTTACCCGCTGAAGATTCCACATGGGAGGACAAGAATTTATACAAAAGCATCAAGAACTACTCAAGCATTGAGGACTACACTTTTTGAAGGAGAGGGGCATGTTAGGTCCCTATACTACTAGTGTAACCCCTTATTGTTATTAGTACAACTCCCTTATTATATTGTTGTGCCCATGTAGTCACGATATTGTTATTATTATGCCCCATAGAAGGCCACTATTGTTATTATTGTGCCTTTACATTATTATTGTTACGTCGTCTCTGATTATATTATGACCCCTTACACTCCTATATATAGAAAGGAGGTCTTGTCATTTGTATCATCCAAGAATTGTTCATTTGTGAAATGTAAAGGAGGTTGCCCCCTCGAAGAGGCTGAATTCTAAGGTGTTCACCTATATTTCATATCTTTTTATGAGTTGGTTTCATAACATAATTTGATAGTCCATTTCCATAAAACATTCCTTTTAAAATGCTAGAATAACCTTTGTCTTATCCCCACCACATTTTTCTTCAAATTCATTATCAATAAATCTAACCCTTTGGATGAAAGTCGTAGATATCCTATACTCATTATGTGTATTATGATCTCGTGCTAATAAAAAAAAAAATATCTGATAAACCAACATAAATGATACATTTCATTGTTTCAAAACGTGGGTTATTGGGATATTCCTCTATCAATTGCCTTTGAGCTTCTATAGAATGGTTCTCCCCAAGAATATAATATTTGTATTCAAAACATTTTTACTTTTGAAATGATTCTTTATTGGGAAGTTGAACTAGATCAACAAGAAGCATGTATTCAACCACATGAACATATGTATTGTACCTCATCAATGTCTTTAAGTTGCAAACATGCAGGTGGTGTGGCTTTCTAATTTGATATTTAAATTATCCTTCACTTGTCTTATAGATTGGTTGATATTAAGCTGAAATGTACAACCACTCTCAATTAAGTTTGTCTTTGTCAAGTGATGTCGAATGACATTTTTTTTTGTTTTAGTAATTCCATCCTCTAAATAAGCTCTTGGTGTAATGATTTCCCTACTTCCTTTTGAGTTTTCACTAGGATCTTCACTGTTGGCCATGAATTTTTGAGAATGATCAACTTTTAATTTCTTCCTCCTCTCGGTTATCAAATTTTCTTCTACATAAGTAACATCCTCATCATCAACTAGAACAAAGACATTCTTGGGCATTTTTTATTTTGGTATTTTATGGCTCTTCTCCTTTCTAACATCAGTTCTAATCTCATCCTCAGTAATGGAAACATATTCTTCAGCTTCAGTTTCAACTTCTTCATCTTAAAAAGTAACATGTCTAGCTTTCCTACATTTATCCACTATAGGCATTCTTTGTTTATCCCTTGGATGTAGTCTTGTAGCATCATGAATTAATTCTTTTTATTGTTTGCAATATCTTCTTCTGACCCTCATTAGAAACTGCTGACAACATTCATAATATATTTCTCTATAAAATAAATTCCTCCCAACATAATTGAAATATTTTCAATAAAATTCTGTCAAATAAAATATCATATGTCAATAAAAACTAAGTTATAAGATATGTAATGATATGGTTACAATAATGCAAAAAGAATAAATATAAACAATAATAGTTATGATATCTTGTGCAATCTCGTTTATGATTTGTTTACATGTCTTTGTAGAATCATCCTCGTGTCATACACTGACAATGCAAACTAATATTTAATCTTGTCACGTGACTTGGGTTGTTTTGTAAGTACATGAACAACTTTAGTGTCCAGTAGAAAACACATGTGTAGTACTTTTCCCAACACCTCATAACTTCCACTATCATTAGGGATATCGGCATACAGATATATCTACAGATGTTGCTGGCCTTCTCTATCTTCAA
This sequence comes from Pinus tabuliformis, assembly GCA_031772625.1. NCBI lineage: Eukaryota > Viridiplantae > Streptophyta > Pinopsida > Pinales > Pinaceae > Pinus > Pinus tabuliformis. The sequence goes on from CM062814.1 coordinate 342,773,584, forward strand.
CAAACCATACACATTTTTTTTTGTTCACTTCTTGTGATTTATTCCAGTAAAAAAACTTCTTATCCTTAGAGGCACTTGCTAGATTTGTAGTTATTAACTCAAGTCGGGTTCATTCTGCAATATTTTTTGAGGATCCACCTACAGTTTTCGTAGTCTTTGGTGAAGAAAGATTCACATAAATCTTCTTTCATGCCATTTTCCTGCATATATATATATATATATATATATATATATATATATATATATATATAAATTACAAAGAAACCAATAGCTTAAGTTAACAAATAAAATGACACAAAATTTAAAAATGAAGAAAGACTAAAAACATACACATCGACCCCCATGAAAGGTTGGATATTAGGTTCATACATGGTAGAAAATAAAAGTCCATTCCTTAGGCTTTTTTTTTTTACATTTGTTCCCAGTCCCTTGGCAAGCTAGGGGGCTCATTTTGAGAATCAGCTTCTTGCTTTTCAAGGGGTTGATTTTGAGAATCGTCCCCTGCCTGCTAGGGGGACATTCATCCTTAGTGTCATTCCTATGCCCGTGGGCGGGCATTCCCAACCATGTGCTTGCTCGCCTAGGGAAAAATGGTCCCCTGGCCTCCTAGGTGGCCGATTCCTGGAATCGTCCCGCTTTCCTATCAAGGCCAATTCCCAGAGTCGATCCTGGGTAGGCCAGGGGGCGATTCCCAAAATCAGCCCCTTGGTAGGCTAGGGGAGCATTTTTCCCAGGGTGGGCATGCCTGCCAACTGTGCCTATGGGCGATTGAGCGTAACCATGGGAATGCCTGCCCAGGGTAAGCCAGCCCCTTGGCCTACTACGGGGATGATTCCCAGAATCACCTCCTAGCAAGCTAGGGGTCAGTTCAGAGAATCTCCCCATAGTTGGCTAGGGAGTTGATTCGGAGAATCATCCCCTTAGCCTTCTCAAGGCCTATTTCCTTAATCGGCCCCCAACAGACTGGGGGGTTGATTATGGGAATTGGTCCCTAGTAGTCTAGGGGGTTGTTTTGCCCCAGCCAGGCTTGCCCATGGTCGCGTGTGTCCACCCACAGGAATGACGACCGTGCCTTTGGCCGGGTGTGCCTCATCGTGGGTGTGCCTGCCTGGGTTAGATCAACCCCCTACAAGGCCATGGGGTTGTTCTACCCCGAATGGGCATGCCCACAGCCGAGCACACCTAGGACTGGGCCCACCACGCCCATCGCTAACATAATGGCCCTTTGCCTGCCAGGGGGCTGTCGGGTAAGACTAACGCATGTGAATTTTTCATTTGTAAAAGGAATCTAAATTTTGTTAATCAAAAGTTAATTTTTTTTTACTGCAATGTGTTTTTTGTTCGGAATTCTGCACAAACATAAGAACCCAACTCACAGGTAACTACTAGTAAAACTATGGGAGTTTAAGAACTACACTCAACAAAAGGAAATCCAACCATTCAAATGCAATAATTTCCTGTTGAATGTGTTGTCGATGGAAATGTAGCTCCTCCACAAAATCAATCCAAAATTTTAACGAAACCTAAAAAAGTCTTGATGTGATGTGAGGAATAGTGATAATGAAATTTATTATATATCAGAAATCATAAAATTGTTTTATTGCTTTGTGAATGTCTTTAATTCGTTTTTATAAAAACTTAAAATATAAATCATATTATGGTAATATAGTAATTTATATTAAATGCAGGATAGAAGATATAATACAAATTAAAAATAATATTCAATTTTCTAGTAAATGTTATAGAATTTTAGTAAAATATTAATTTAGGTAAAAGATTTAGTTTAAAATTTTAGTTTAAAGATTTAGTCTAAAAGATTAATTTCAAGAGAAAATTTTAGTTAAATTTTTTCAATAATTTTTAGCAAAAAATTTTGGAGGGAAATACATGAAAATGAATTTTTGGAGGGAAACTTTTTCGGTGAAAATTTTTGGAGGGAATTTTTGGAGTGAAATTTCCATTCTTTAAGCTAGATATTATCATTAGGAGAGAGTTCATTTGTATCATTCAACCTGTTCTGTTTGAAAGCCATGGATTCTTTTGATAGTGAATTTTCTCTTTGTGAAGCATCAACATCTTCATCGTGTAACAACTCTATTCATATTGATTAATATAGCAAAAATTATTTCACTATGAAGATAGATTCAAATTTTCCACTTAGTCCTAATCCTAAGGACTATGAGAGAACCACTAATGAAGAGAAGGATGAATATTTTCAAATAAATAGAGAGTCACGGTTTCCACGTAGTCCTAATTCTATGGACTACGAGAGTAGCAATGATGAAGAGCAGGATGAAAATTTTCAAATAAATATAGAGTCATGATTTCCACTTAGTCCTAATCCTATGGACTATCAGAAAAGTGGTCATGAAGGTCAGGATGAAAAATTTCTAATAAATCAAGGTCACATTTTCCACTTATTTTTAACCCTATGGACTATGAGAGAAGTAGTGATGAAGGCCAGGATGAAGAATTTCCAATAAATTGAGAGTCACATTTTCCACTTAGTCCTAATCCTAAGGAATATGAGAGAAGTAGTGATGAAGCCCAGGATGCAGAATTTCTAATAAATCGAGAGTCACATTTTCCACTTAGTCCTAATCGTAAGGCCTATGAGAGAAGTAGTGACGAAGGGAAGGATGATGAATTTCAAGTAAATAGAGAGTCACAGTTTCCAGTTAGTCCTAATCGTAAGGACTATGAGAGCAATAGTGACGAAGGGCAACATGAAGAATTTCTAGTAAATAGAGATTAACGTTTTCCACTTAGTCCTAATCCTAGGAACTATGATAGAAGAAATGACAAAGGGAAGGATGAACAATCTCCAGTAAGTAAAGAGTCACATTTTCTGCATAGTCCCGATCCTAAGAACTATGATAGGAACACTTACAATGTATATGCTCAAGAATATCCTATAAATAGAGATTGAAATTTTCCATTTAGTCCTAATTCTAAGGACTATGAGTGTAGCACTAATGAAGGGAAAGATGAAGAATATTTTCCAAGTTAGTATTTCAAAGGAATAGATGATCATAGTGACGATAACATTAATGGTGATGAAAATTCTTATACGAATGATGATTCATTGATGGATACTCTACTAGCAAATATTGTATCGAGAAGTAGGAGGAGACCTTTTCATATCAATCCATGATGTTCTAGTTATATAAGCAGTAGAGAATAATATATCAGAAGAAGGAGTTTTATCAGTGCTCTCATTTCAAGTGAATCTTGTCAAAAGGATTGCTTGAAACATATGGATTTGAAGTTTGGATTGGAGAAGAGGAAGAGATACTTGTCAATGAATAAAAGCATGCAAAATTAATATTTAGTGGGGTGCATGAAATCTACATTGTCAGGTTATGATTATCATATTGGGTCTTTATTTATCTGTAGAAAGGCTTTCAAAATGTTTCATTCAATTGGTAATTTTTGTCTGTCAAGAATCCAAGAAAATTTGGAAAATGATCCCACATTCTATTTATAAGTACATCATAAACAATAGTTTAGGCCATTATAAAATACCACAATGTCATGGATGAAAGACTTATTTTCAAAGCATGGAGAGTGTATTCCAAATAGAGAGAGAATACATATTCCAAATAATTTCTCAAGATGGGAAATATACAACTTATACAAAGAATATGCATAAGGTGTTGAAGGAAATGGTCAATTTATTACATATCAATATTTTGTGAATATATGGAAGAAAGAGTTCAACAATGTTCATATTCCTAAGAAGACAAGGATGCAGGTTTGTAGTACATGTGCTTCTCTTAGATAAAAAAGGGACAAATGTGAAGGGGAAGAAAGAGGTCAACATTCATAACATTATTTTTTTAAATTGTATAGTCATCAACTATGAAAATCTATTTATTAATGGCTTTCTTTTATGTTTTGTAGATTCAATTTTCAAAGTTGTTCAAGAGCTTCATAGACAGCAAACAAGTGAAAGGAAAATGTTGTACAAGCATCAAAATAAGTGTTATGATAATTCAAATAAATATTTGGGTTTGATAATTCATGGTATGGATGAGAAGAAAACACTTCTACCACATTTTGTTCGCACAAAGGAAAAATTATAGGAGGAAAATTTTATTCATTTTCACTTGGTCAGTTGTATGGTATTCAATGGGAAAATATTTCCAAGGGTATACTTCACAACTCCAAATATTCATAATGATGCTAGTATGACAATAACCATAATTCATGATGTGCTTTCTCATTGGACTGGTAATTTTCTTGAATTTTTGTATCTACATTTGTACAACACTTGTCTTGAAAACAAAGATCAGATTCTTTTTGGGTACCTAAACATGCTTGTTGAATTGAGAATATTTCAGAAGGTAAAGGTTGGTTTCCTTCTTGTTGGGCACACTCATGACCATATTAATCCAATTTTGAGTTGTTTTTCATTCACATTGAGGAGGAATGATGTTGGGAACTTTCTATAATTAATTGAATGTATTAATAAATAATACATGCCAGAGCCTATTTTTCATGTGTTGGAAGAAACTATTGACATGGAAAGGTTTATTCTAGGATCACATGGTGAGGAGGAATGCATTGAACAACTTAATGACATTAGATTCCGACACCAATTTCGTATAAAAAAAATGATGGGAAAACACTAATATGGGGAAAGAAGTATTCAACTACTGTAGAATGGGTGTTGTCATTAGGTTTGAAATTTTTGAAGTTCATTCTAGATCATCCAATATTTTCATCAAATATATTGTTCTTACAATTAGTTGCCGATGTTCCTAATGCATGCAGGCAGAAGAGAGATATAAATTATTTTGATTTCCTCGAAGAATTTAAAAAATGTATTAGATATAAATATGAGTACTTTGATATTGTTGATTTGGTTTGTTGGGAGCCTTTTTTCAATAATCGGAGTGATATCATTTCAAGAACAACAAATGAAGATATATATTTGAAAACTCCATTTATTTCGCAACAAAATGTGTCAAATGAACATGAGGAAAGAAACATTTTTGAACACCAATGATCTCAAGATATTATTAATTCTTCACGAGTAGAGAGAAGAGAAATGTATATTGGTTCCAGAAGATCTCGTGCACAACGTGAATCCATGGAAGACCTTTACAAGGGTTCAATATAGGATATTAAGGAGGGTTGCATGATCACGTTGCTAGCATATGGAGATTTCAATGGCTATCCATTCTGGGTTTCTAAGGTTATAAAGGTCATTACAGAAAATGAATATGTTACAAGTGTTGAAGTACATTGGTATGCCACAAATACACACCCATTCAATGGTGTGTACAAGCCAGAGATGGTAGTTGATAAAACAATTAGCGCAAAGAGAAAATGAAAGGGTACAAATATAAATAATCACCACAGAGACCTCTTAAAATTGGAGGATGTTGACATACTTGTTTATGAATTCAGTTTAACAACGAGAGGAACTCTTCACTTCAGGACAATAGAGATTCTGAAGAGGTCTTGACTAGAAGAAACAGTGTTGAGATGGGAGTCTAATGAACCCAGTCAAAGATCTAGAAGAATTTTGAAACCCGAAATGGTGGGCATGCTTGTGGACTGAGTTGGGGCACTAATTTATGAAAGAGAAGAATATGAAACATATTCATCTGAATTTAGTCATTCATGTGAATATGTGAATTCTCATGGTGTGAAAGAAGATATGAGTGATTTTGACTAATTTTCTAAGAGAGCTCATACAACTAATGTTTGCATGGTATCTTGAAATAAAAATTTTGATTTCCATATGATGTTAAATGAAGTTATGAGTCATTTTTAGGTTTCTTTGATTATATGTTTTAATTATTATGAATTTTATTGTTTAAAATACCCATAGTGCAACAATAACTTAGAGATATAATTTATGTTTCATTCAATATACAAGTATTGATATTTTGATTAACTTAGTCATGTAATTTGTTCATAATGTCATGGTTTAAATGTGTTGAAAACTTAGAGTTTTTTAATTCTATGGTTGGAAATTCTTCCATCTTATATTATCTCTAATGTCATGGTTGAAAATGATTAGAATTTTCGAAATCTTTAGTGTCATGTTATTATATGTCTAATGACATGGATAAAAATTGTTGGAATCTAATGTGTTTCACATCCAATTATTTTATCTATAACATCATTACCAAAAAATGTTGAAATTATACCTGGGAAAGAAAAATGTTATTCTACCAAAAACATTAGTGTGGCTTTTCATTTATTTTTCACAAAAAAAATTGCATTTACTACCATTTTTTAAATTTCTTGAAAATTAACCCTAAAAAAAATAAAACATCATTCCAGAATACACACTTTTCATTTTTTGGACTATTTTTTGATGTTCTTTTAGGGTTTTTGGCTAGAGTTCCTGTGTGAGTTTACAATTCCCATTTCAAAGATTACTTTGGTAAAGGTGTTAGAGCCTACAATATACATTTATATTGCAGAAATTAGGAGTACATAAATATAAATACAATTATCTCTAAACATATTGTCTTTACTAATTAAATGTACAATGCACACTACTTAGTACCTGCCCATATATGATATTACAAAATTAGAAATACACACACACACACAATTTTTATATTCTTTTTAAACATACCATGTTTTTAATCTTATATCTTCTTTTATATTCAATATTATTTTTAACATGTTGATTTATAAGTGACATTTAAAAAAATATTTAAATGTTAAACATAACATAAGTCTATTTGTTATCCATTTTGGATTTTGTTCAGTACATTTTCTGATAAAATTTCCCTCAAAATCCGTCAAAACATTGGAATCACTAGTTTGAGGTGTGAACTATTTGCAATCAGAGTGCTCTCAAAGGGTGTTTAGAGCATTGAATCCAGTTATACATTCAAAAATGAATTTTAAATAATTTAAACAACAAAAAAATACGATCTAAATAGATATCACTTACAAAAGTGTTCTGACAGATTCTAGTTGAAAAATCTAAACCATATATCAAGTAGAGAACACCAATTTTTTTTGTCATTGAATGTTTTAGCATAATTGAAAATAAAATAATACCAACCATTATATATATAGATAGGTAGATAAACATATAGACTGATTATAGAACATTTTAATAGTGTTTACTTAATCAATTAAACTATAATAACTAATTCTTTTATATTTAAAATAATAAAATATTTTATATTAATACAATATCAATTAATAATTTTTAATAAAAAATATACTCAACAAACAAATTAATTAATTTATAATAATAATATCTCAACATGTATTGATAATAAATATATCATCATAGAAAAGATGATATATTAATAACACTTCAATAATATCATGGTAATAGATTAGCTTATGATGGTTGATAATAGATTAGCTTAGGATGGTTATACCACTTTATATAGTTATATTTTTTATATTAATGTTAAAAAAATATTATACGTCAAAAAAATATTAAATGAACTTTTTTAAAAACAAATATGTTCTAAATATAAATACATTTATTGTATTTAATTTTAAATATAGTTAATATATCATCAAGAACAACGAATAAAGATATACCTTTGAAAACTACATTTATTTGGCCACAAAATGTGTCAAATGAAAATGAGGAAAGAAACATTGTTGAACACCAATGATCTCAAGATATTATTAATTATTCACAGGTAGAGGAAAGAGAAATGTATATTGGTTCCAAAAGTTCTTATGCAAAACGTGAATCCATGGAAGACCTTCACAGCGGTTCAAGATAAGATATTGAGGAGGGTTGCATGATCACATTGCTAGCATATGGACATGTCAATGGTTATCCATTCTGGGTGGCTAAGGTTATAAAGGTCATTAAAAAAATGAATATGTTGCAAGTGTTGAAGTACATTGGTATGCCACAAATACAAATCCATTCAATGTTGTGTACAAGCTAGAGATGGTAGTTGATAAAACAATAGGTGGAAAGAGCAAAAAGAAAGGGTACAAATATAAATCATCACCACACAAACCTCTTAAAATTGGAGGATGTTGACATACTTGTTTATGGCTTCAATTTAACAAAGAGAGGAACTCTTCGCCTCATGATGATATAGATTTGGAAGAGGTTGTTACTAGAAGAAACAGTGTTGATATGGGTGTCTAATGCACCCAATCGTAAATCTAGAAGAATTTGAAACCTGAAATGGTGGGCATGCTTGTAGACTTAGATGGGACACTAATAAATGAAAGAGAAGAATATGAAACATCTTCATTTGCATTCAGTGATTCATCTGAAGATGTGAGTTCTGATGGTGTGCAATAAGATATGAGAGGTTTTAAATAATTATCTAAGAGAGTTTATATAACTAATTATCTAAGAGAAGATCAAAAGTATCTCTCTATTCTAACTAGCTCAAAAAAGAAAATTAATATAGCAAAGATTAGAACGAATTCTCATGAGCTCCATAGTGAAACTGGCCGCTGGGCAGTTCCTAAAACGCCATGGATAGAAAGGATCTGCCATATTTGTGAGAATAGGAGCATCGAGGATGAAAACCACTTCCTCTTAGAGTGCCCTGCATACAACCACATTAGATCTCAATTTCACAACCTTTGTTACAATACTGACCTTCCTAGCCTTTCACAATGCCAAAATTATAGTGAACTCGAGAGGCTTCTCTCCAAGCTTTTTGAGCATAAGAATAAAATCTTAAATAAAAATAAATAATTTGTCTTTTTAGGTCTGATAGATCATTATTTGGTCTCAGCGGACGTTAACCATCATCATCATCATCATCATGAAATACAAATTTTTATTTCCGTATGATGTTAAATGCAGTTATGAGTCTTTTTTATGTTTGTTGGATTACATGTCTTAATTATGCTGAATTTTATTGTTGAAAATATCCACAATGCAACAATAACTTAGAGATATAATTTATGTTTCATTCAATATACAAGTATGGATATTTTGATTAACTTAGTCATGCAATTTGTTCATAATGTCATGGCTTAAATGTGTTGAAAACATAGAGTTTTTTAATTCTATGGCTGGAAATTTTTCCATTTTTTATTATCTTTAATGTTATGGGTGAAACAATTATAATTTTAGCGATCTTTAGTGTCATATTATTATATGTATATTGACATGGATGAAAACTGTTGGAATCGTAATGTGTTTCAGATCCAATTATTTTATCTGTAACTTCATTACCAAAAAACGTTGAAATTGTACCTAGGAAAGAACAATGTTATTCTACCAAAAACATTAGTGTGTTTTTTCATTTATTTTGAACAAAAAAAAGGGTTTACTACCATTTTTTAAATATGTTGAGAATTAGCTCTAAAAAAATTTATCGTTCCAAAATACACACTTTTCATTTTTTGGACAGTTTTTCATGTTTTTTTGGGGTTTTTTGCCTAGAATTCTCATTTTGAGTTTACAATTCCCATTTCAAAGCTTACTTTGTTAAAGGTATTAGAGCCTGAAATATACATTTATGCTGCAGAAATTAGAATACATAAACATAAATACAATTATCTCTAAACATATTGTCTTTACTAATTCAATGTACAATGCACACTACTTAGTACCTACCCATATATTATATTACAAAATTATACACACACACAATTTTTTTATTTTTTTTACATATACCAAGTGTTTTAATCTTATATTTTCTTTTATATTCAATCTTATTTCTAACATGTTGATTTATAAGTGTCATTTAAAAAAATATTTAAATGTTAAACATAACATAATTCTATTTGTTATGGATTTTGGATTTTTCTCGGTACATTTTCTAATAAAATTTCCCTCAAAATCCATCAAAACATTGGAATCACGAGTTTGAGGTGTGAACTCTTTGCAATAGGAGTTCTCTCAAAAGTTTTTTAGAGCAATGAATCGAGTTATACATTCAAAAATGCATTTTAAATCATTTAAACAACAAAAAAATATGATCTAAATATACATCACTTACAAAAAGTGTTCTGAAAGATTCTAGTTGAAAAAATCTAAATCATATATCGAGTTGAGAACACCAATTTTTCTGTGTCATTGAATTTTTTAGCATAATTGAAAAAAAATCAATACCAACCATTATATATAGATAGATAGGTAAATAGATTGATTATAAAACATTTTAATAATATTTTCTTAATAAATTAAAATGCAATAACTAATTATTTTATATTTAGAATAATAAAACATTATATATTAATACAATATCAATTAATAATTTTTAACAAAAAAAAATATACTCAACAAACAAATTAATTATTTTATAATAATAAATATCTCAACATATATTGATAATAAATATATCATCACAGAAAAGATGATATATTAATAACACTTCAATAATATCATGATAATAGATTAGCTTATGATGGCTATACCACTTTATATAGTCTATTTTTTATATTTATGTTAAAATATTATAAGTTAAAAAAATATTAAATGACATTTTTTAAAAATAAATGTGTTCTAAATATAAATACATTTATTGTATTTAATTTTAAATATAATTAATATATTATCAAATAAAGATATTATATATTATTAATATAATAAATAATGAAGATGATTAATGTTCACAAAGATCAATATTTCATTTTCTGAAATATAAATAAAAGTTTTTTATTTAAATATTTATAAATACATTTAAAAAAATGTTTCTACACATTTAATAAATATATACATTTTAAAACTTTTATTCAATTTATATATATGCAAATACTATTTTGATATTTATACTTTATTTAAACATTTTATAACAACTCAAACATGATATTTACGGTAAGCATATATATAAAAATATATTTTAAAAAATTATTTAATATTTAAAATTTATTCAAATAATTTATATCATATTGTTTAGGATTTATTCAAATATATTAAATAATGTATCATAGGCAAAGGAAAAAATATAATTATAATTATAATTTATATTTTAACATACTAATTTAAGGGAACACAGATTATATTCCTAAAATTTTAGCTAAGAAAAACATAGAATCTCATTTCAAACTCTACAAGATCTTAAAGCAATTATTCAAATTTTCCAATGATCATTTGGATTCATTGGTGGGCCTTGGGGTTTATAAAATTCCATGCTCTTGTGGATATTTTTATATTTGTAAATTGGTAGATCTGTTAAAGCCCGACTAAAAAACGCATAACCAATACGTATCACTTTCAAAATCAGTCTTCCTTGAAAGCACTTATAAATCCAACCACCTCTTAGTATTTAGCCAAGCTAAAACACTTACACCATGCTCCCTTCCATTCCACCCATATCATCCACTAAGCCCTCAAAATATGAATAAATTTAATCATGAAGATGGATATAATTTAAGCCATTCTTCGAAACCTCTCATTCAACTATTTAATCTTTAACACAAACCCTCTCCCCTCATTAAGTTAGATTAATTTCCTCTTTGGCTTCCCCTCCCCCTCCTACCAAGAATTTATTTCATGCCTTTTAAAAAAATCCCAAATAAATTGAACTCCTCTACTATGTACCTTGTGCATGCAAGGATTGCCACTTTTACGAGACATTTATATCAGTGTAACTTTCTTCTTACATTTAACCTCCTCTTATATTTTTTAGAAGATATACAAAAACTCTAATTTTGATTGTATATCATTGTCAATATATCTTGCTTGATTATTTCCTTCGACATTCCCCCCACTCCTCCTATTGGTGTTCCTTTTCACCTCTCAGTGCAATTGCTAATATTATTATTATTAGAGTTTGTGAATAATGTTGGGTTGCCCTAAAATATTATCATTATAGGGTTGAGCAAGTTTGATCATGGTCTACTACGAATACTATATTCAATAACATAACAATAATAATAATAATAACAATATAGGCAACTCCATATAATAATTATAATATGGTCAACCTTATTACTATTATTATTCAACTTTATTAATATTAATGTTATAGGGTTGAGCAAGTTTAGTCATGTTCAACTAATAATAATAACAATATAATCAACTTTAATGTTAATATTAATTACATTATTAAAACGTTTCTAATACCATTATTATTCAACATCTTAAAATCTAGAATATGACTAACCAAGGATGACTGTAGTTGACCAAGGTTGACAATGTTTGAGTTTTGTCAAGTGTGGTTGCTCATAATTGAATATGGATGAATTATATTGACTAGGGACAATTATGAGTGAACAAGGTTGACTATTGTTAAATATGGTAAACATAGGGTTGACAAATCTTAATCATGGTCAGCTATTTAAACATTTACTAAAATAGTTGACTTTTCTTGACTATGCTTAGCTAATATAGATGACTATGTTGTTGGAAATACTTGGGGGGGGGGGGGGGGGGGGGTGAATGAGTAGTTTCTTTCAATTATTATTATTACCAGTTTAATTCTTCACAATTTAAATAGAGAAATGTATAAGTATAATATTATTGAATAGAATAATAAATACAATATAAATGTGTTCCAAGCTCTAACTTGGTTTTGATGAGGCTCCAACCTCTATGGATTTGACCCTATCTTATCAAGGCACCAACCATGGATTTAGGAACACCAACTCCAAGGACAACAATCCTTCTAATTATGAGGCATCAAGCTCAAGTGCTCTGACCCTATCTTTCAAGATGAATCAAGTCAAAAGATTGTCCTACCACTCTATCTTCAACTTCCTTCTTATCTCGGCCTTTAGCTTCTAGTACACCTTCTGCATTTGCCAAAGCTTCGACTTCATCTTCTGCCACTGGACCTTTCAGCTTCATCTTCTTCCGCTGGACCTTTTGGCTTCCTTTTTCTTCTGTTGAACCTTTCGGCTTCCTTCTTTCTATTGTTCCTTAAGCTTCCTCTGTCTCTTCAAGTTCATGACTTGTGAACTTCTTTATGCTCTATTTTTGTGCCCGAGATAGATACTTAGAACTGAAGCATTTTAACTCATTTTTATAAGAGTCTTTCCAATGACCAAAGGATATTTCTATTGGAGGGAGGCTGACTTGTATATTAAAAATATATATCGGAGAGTCTTTTATCCATAGATTTCATTATTCATGGAAATCATATAAGAGCTGCTATACCCACATGGAGGTCCCTCATGCCACATCATCACCTTTAATCACAATCACAACTTCATGAAAAATTGGAGTTATTCCTAAGGCTCCTCCTCTCGCATGCGATATGCAATAAATACAAATTGGAAGTGTTTACGTTGGTGGGTTTTAAACAAAGAACCGACCAATCACCAAGCAGCGCATTAACACAGAACCCACCAATGAACACCTGTCCCACTTGAATGCAGAAGACCAGACCCCAAATAAAATAAACCCGTGTCCATAAACTTCTCTGGTCCACTCAGTCCTAAGTCTTATGGGATTAATTCTACACCGTTAATCTCATCATTAATCCAATGGTTATTGATCCACTAGATCAATAAACCCAATCGTTGGTCTTCCACCGTTTGATCCAGGCGCACTGAATCCATTGGTTCACAATGATATCGGTTGGGGAGCTTGCACGACACTTAACTGCCCTTACAGAGTCGATAAGTGTTATAAATCCTTGATCTGTAAAAGTTCAGGTCCCTTTTGATATTAACGTCCGATCATTTTATGACCCGATATCCATTGGACATAGGAGGTCATCAGATCTACGACTTAGGGGTCTTCAACTAGCACATGGGTTAAAAACAGGCCTAACCCCCACTGTTGACTGTGATGTAAGCATTTGGAAATGAGATCGATGGCTAGGATTTAGAACATTCCTTCAGCCATGAAAAAAACATCTGTACACTCCTACCCTCGCTCTTCTGATAGTTGTTGCTCATGTGACTTCACAGATCTACTGCTTCTATTCTGTCTGTATATCTGTATATCTATCTATCTATATATATATATATATATATATATATATATATATATATATATATATATATTCAATCCACTTGGGTCCTCCATCTTATCATATCATCATGTTCAAGTTTTATCACTATGAGCATTATGACCAATGAGCATCAATGGGAAATCATGCATCAAATAATTTTCCATCACAAACACTACTATATTGACATCAATGACAACCTTGATTAACAATCTCCCCCTTTTTCATTGATGAAAATATTCTTCTTCTCTCCCCCTTTGACATGAATGGCAAAGGAGTGCACAAGGACTCCCCCTATCGCGCTGCTCCCCATATCATGCAACATCTTTATGAATCAACTTAATTGATGCTAGAGAAATAACCCATATCGTTTGGCAAAGATGTTCAAATGCTTCTCGAGCAAGAGGTTTTCTGAAAATATCAGTTATCTGCTCCCTAGTATTGATATATTCCAAGTTGATGTTTTGTTCAGCTACTTGTTCACGAAGGAAATGATACTTGATTGGTATGTTTGGTCCTTGAGTGCATCACTAGATTTTTACTCAGACTAATAACACTTGTGTTATCACAATAGATGGTGATTGGTTGGTTGGTACCTATGTTGACATATTTTAAAGCTTCCTTCATCCATAATATTTGATTACAACAATCTGCAGCAACTATATACTCGGCTTCAGCTATAGATAGTGATATGGATGTTTATTTTTTGCTGAGCCAAGATACTAGACAATTTCCCAAGAAGAATGCATTTCCACTAGCATTTTTTTTATCATCAAAACTTCCGGCCCAATCAGCATCGGTGTATGCAGTCATAGTAAGAGTTGAGCTCTTAGGGTACCAAAGACCAAAATCAAGAATTCCTTTTAAGTATCTAAGAATTTTTTTTACAGCCAACAAATGGGATTACTTAGGAGCTTATTGAAATCTTCCCACCATTCCTATTGCTTGCATAATGTTAGGTCTCATAGAAGTTAAGTATACGAGGGCTCCAATTATTGACCTGTAATGAGTTGCATCTACTAGAGGAGAGTCATCATATTTTCTTAATTTCCAATCTATGGTCATAGGTGTGCTCATGCATGCACAGTCTTCCATTCCATTTCTTTTAAGCATGTCTTTAAGATATTTTGCTTGAGATATGAACATGCCTACCATGGTTTGAGATACTTGTAGTCCAAGGAAGTAAGATAACTCTCCTATGATCGACATTTCGAAATTTTTTAACATATTTTGAGGAAACTCATGGCTCATCTCATCATTATTACCAACTAAAATCAGATCATCAACATAGACAAGAGTGACGAGTAACTTATCCTCATCCATATTTCTGTAGATATTACTTCTTGCCACCCCCTTCTTGAGGCCTTATTGCTGTAGATAGTGATCCAATCTTGCGTACCAAGATCCAGGAGCTTTTTTCAACCCATATAATTCCTTTTTCAACTTACAAACAAAGTCTTTTCCTTCTGCTAGATTAAACCCTTTTGGTTGCTCCATGTAGACTTCTTCCTTAAGTTTCCCATTCAGAAATGTCGATTTTATGTCCATTTGATAGATTTTAAATCCTTTGGAGCAAGAAAATGCCAAGGACATCCTTATAGCTTCCACACGAGCTATTGGTGCAAAGGTTTCTTCAAAGTCAATTCCTTCAATTTGTGAATAACCTTTACAAGCAAGCCTTGCCTTATTTCTGATGATTTGTCCATCTTCATTCATTTTGTTTTTGAACACCCACTTGGTTCCAATTATATTTTTATCCTTTGAACGAGATACCAGCTCCCATGTCTCATTCTTCTCGATTTGAGGCTTTTCTTCTTCCATGGCTTTTACCCAATGAGGATCCTTACTTTCTTGAGTTAATATTTCTGGTGCTATCATAGATAGGATAACAACATCATTTTTCCGTTGTGTACTTGTCATCCTTCTTCAAGTTTTCATCCCTTCATCTATATTTCCAATAATATACTCCTTTGGGTGATGTTTTTGGAGAAACCTCATCTTCGAAGGGGTTTGATATGGTTCATTTTCCTTGTGTTTTTCTTGACCTTTTTGCTCTTTTTCAGGTTCTTCTTCAATGAGAGGGTCAACTTCATGATCTTCAATTTGTTTTTCTAGAAGTTCTACATCAATATTCACATCAATGCTTTCCACTATTTTCCATAGTTGATTATTGTAGCACTTGTAGGCATTTCTACTTTTAGAATATCCAAGGAATATTCCTTTGTCAACCCGAGAATCAAATTTTCCTGGTCAGTCATCATTGATTTTTATGAAGCACTTACTTCCAAAAATCTTGAAGTATTTCACTGAAGCAGGTCTTCCTTTCCATAATTCATTAGGATTCTTCTCATTATTTGGTCTTATTTGAGTTCGATTCAAGGTATAAACAACTGTCTCGACTACTTCTCTCCAGAATTTTCGCTGCAAGTCAGCTGCTATTAACATTGCTATTGCATTTCTTGAATTGTTTCGTTTCTTCCTTCAACCACACCATTCTGCTTGGGTGTTATGGCATAAGAGAGTTCTCTTTCAATTCCATGTACTTTACAGACTTCACCAAATTCTTTTGATGTGAATTCTCCCCCTCTATCTATTCTAAGATATTTAATCCTAGAATCCTTATCATTGTCTACAAGAGCTTTAAGATTCTTAAAAAACTCAAATGGTTCGGATTTATATTTTATGAAATATGCCCACGTCATTCTAGTATAGTAATCAACAAATAAAGCAAAGTACCTTTCTCCTTGGAGTGTCGGAGTTCTAGTTGGTACACATAAATCAGCATGGATGATCTCCGAAGGTTTTGATGTAGAAAACTCTTTGGTCTTGTGGCTGGTTCTAGTTTGCTTTCCATGTTGACATGGACTACATACTCCTCGATTTGGCTTGAATAACTTTGGGATTCCTTGTACTGCATTAATCTTGTTGATATTGATCAAGTTATCACAACTTGTATGTCCAAGTTGCTTGTGCCTCAGCCAACTTTCATCTGTTTGACTTAAGTAACATTTATCTTTTTGAAATTTTTTTAGAATGTAGACGTTATCTAATGTTCTAAATCCTTTTGCCACAAGCTCCCTTGAGGAAGAGTTCCTTATTTCACAATCTTTAATGCTAAAGACAACATTATTTCCTTGATCACAGATTTGGCTAACACTGAAGAGATTGTTTTTGAGCTTGTTTACTAGCAAAGATTTTTTGCCTTTCCTTTTCCATTAATAAGGGTAACAGTTCCTTTTCTAGCAATTTTAGCAAGTCCACTTCCAAAGGATACATTTCCTTCCTTTTTGTTCAATGAGAAAAACTTCCTTTTGTCCCTTTTCATATGTCTGGAGAACCCACTATCCACAAACCAATGATTTTCATCACTGTGAGAACATAGAGCTAGGCCACATTTATCCGTGTTGGGATTCTCATTTTTTGCTTCTCTTCTTTTGAGGGGCAAATTTTGTTCATTATGTGCATAATCATTACATAATGAGAAAATTGGATCAAATTTTGCCAACGGATAAAAAGAGTTGTAGGTCTTGATTTGTCCTTGCCCCTTGAGACCATATCGTTGTTTGTTTGATCCTTCAATTTTGGTGTTTCATTCTTACGGGCCATGCAATGTCTAGCTTGATGACAAATTTTTTTACAATAAAAACAATGCCCAAAAAAGATAGTTTTGTACCTGTTGTAATAGTCATGATTTGAATCAACATTATTCCTTGGAGTTACTCTCTCTTCATTATTTGGATTTGAGATGGGCATCTTATGAAATAACCTTTCTTCTTTTGGGTTGTCGGAAAGTATGTTGGCATAGCTTTTCGCATTATTCTTAGTACTTGATGATTATCCTTTAAAACCTATCCCATATTTGTCATGTTGAGGTTTTTGATCATTTAGGATAATGTCAAGTATTTGAGAGCTTTCCCAACCCTTTTTGACTTGCTCCAATTCCTTCCTCAAAGATACTATTTTGGCTTCACGTTCTTCACAAATTTCTTCTTTTTCTTTTAGCTTATTTTTCAAGAGGTCTTCCCTTTTTTTTTCTTCCTCGTTTTCTACCTTGAAAGAAATGATTTTATTTCGTAATTTCTCATTTTCTTCAATGGCTCTCATTAACAATTCATCTACATTTCCTTCTAGACTTGAATCATCATCATTTGTGAATGCCATGAATAATACATCTTGGTTTTCAGCATGGTCATTTTCTTCATCTGATTTATCATTACCTCCTTTACGATGAGGGAAATGATTAGGTTATTTCTTTTTTATGACTACAAATTCACCTTCATCAGACTCATCTTGCTTAGAGAATAAATTCTTCTTACTGAACCCCCTTTTTTTTGTATACCATCCTTTTATAATTTTCCTCACCATCACTATCATGCTTAAGAGGACATTTTGCAGCATAATGACCTATTCCTCCACATTTGAAATAGATAAGAGAGCACTTACCTTTTAGCTTAGATACTTTCTTTAGTCTTCGTACAAATTGCACCAATTTGGATTCAACATTGGGTTCATCACTACTAGTATTCCATTCTTTCCCATTTTTTGATTTTGAGGCCTTCAATGCCACATCTTCAGAACTTGGGCTTCCTTTTCTCATCTCATAGGCAATGATGATTCCATGAAGTTCATCCATATTGAGAGTATCTAGGTCCTTCATTTCTTCTATAACACTTAATTTGGAGTCAAATCTGTCTCGGAGAGATCTTAAGACCTTTCGAACAATAGTGATTTCTTGAATGTTTTCTCCCAATCCCTTAAGAGAGTTGACCACTTCAGCTACTTGAAGAAAGTATGATGCAATATCTTCTTCATCATCCATTTTTAGACATTCAAATTGTCTTCTATGAGTTTGAAGCTTTTCCTTCTTAACATTGGAGTCCCCATCGTATAAGATAACTATCTTATCCCATACTTATTTGGCCGAGTCACAATTCATGACTTTTGTAAATTCAGAATCAGTGATTCCACTAGTGATGGAATTTAAGGCTTTTGCATTCGCAATATAAGCTTTTCTTTCATCTTGATCTCTTGGAAGATTGGAAGGAGTTGTGTTCTCATTTAAAACTAAATGCCAAACTTCAGGTCCAAGGGACATTAAGTAGTAGGACATTCTTTTTTTCCAAAAACCAAAATTTGTGCCATCAAATAGAGGAGGTCTTCCTGGCACTTCTTGATTTCTCATTGTGACTAAGAATACTTCTTCTAGCTGTTAGGCTAATATGAATAAGCTGACTGTGATACCAATTTTTGGAAATACTAAGAGGTGGGTGAATTAGTATTTTCTTTCAATTGTTATTGTTAATAGTTTAATTCTTCACAATTTAAATAGAGAAATGTATAACTATAATTTTATTGAATAAAATAATAAATACAATATAAATGTCTTCCAAGCTCCAACTTGGTTTTGATGAGGCTCTGACCTCTAAGGCTTCAACCCTACCTTATCAAGGCACCAACCTTGGATTTAGGAGCACCAAATCGAAGGACACCAATCGTTCCAATTCTGAGGCATCAACCCCAAGGGCTTCGACCCTATCTTTCAAGATGAATCAGATCAAAAGATTGTTCTCCCACTCTGTCTTCAACTTCCTTCTTAGCTTGGCCTTCAGATTCTGCTACACCTTCTACGTCTGCCAGACCTTTAGCTTCATCTTCTTCCATTAGACATTTCAGCTTCATCCTCTTCCATTGGACCTTTCGACTTCCTTTTTCTTCCGTTGAACCTTTCGGCTTCCTTGTTTCTACTGTTCCTTCGGCTTCCTTTGACTCTTCAAGTTCAAGAGTTGTGACTTTATTTATTCTCTATTTTTGTGCCCAAGATAGATACTCAGAATTGAAGTGTTTTAACTCATTTTTATATGTGTTTCACCAATGACCAAAGGACATGTCTATTGGAGCGAGGCAAGCTTGTATATTAAAAATATATATCAAAGAGTGTTTTATCCATAGACGATCATTCACAGAAACCATATAAGAGCTGCTATATCCACATGGAGGTCCCACATGCCACATCATCACCTTTAATTGCAATTGTAACTTCATGAAAAATCGGAGTTATTCCTAAGACTCCTCCTCTTGCATGTGATATGTGATAAATACAAATCGGAAGCATTTACATTGGTAAGTTTTAAACAAAGACCCAACCAAACACCAAGAAACGCTTTAACACAAAACCTGGCAACGAAAATCAGTCCCACCTGAATGCATAAGACCAGACCCCAAATAAAATAAACTTGTGTCCATAAACTTCTCGGGTCCACTCAGTCCCAAGTCTTATCGGATTAATTCTCCACCATTGATCTCATCATTAATCCGATGGTTGTTGATCCACCCAATCAACAAACCCAATCACCCATCCTCCACCGTTTGATCAAGGTGCGCTAGATCCAATGGTTCACAACGATATCATTCGAGGAGCTCGTGCAATGCTTAACCACCCTTACGGAGCTGATAAGGATTATAAATCCTTGATCTATAAAAGTTCGGGTTCGTTTTGAGATTAACGTCCGATCGCTTTACTACTCGATATCCATTGGATATATGAGGTCATCAGATCTACGACCTGTGGGCCTTCAACTAGCACATAAGTTAAAAATAGGCCTAACCCCCACTGTTGATTGTGATGTAAGTATTTGAAAATGAGATCGAAGACTAGGATTTAGTGCCCCCTTTAGCCACGATCAAAACATCCGTACACTCCTAACCCCGCTCTTCCGATAGTTTTTGCTCCTGTGACTTCATAGATCTACTGCTTCTATTATGTTTGTATATATATTCAATCCACTTGGATCCTCCATCTCACCATATCATCATATATCAACTTTCATCACCATGAGCATTATGATCAACGGGCATCAATGGGCAATCAAGTATCAAAGAATTTTCCATCACAAACACTGCTATATTGACATCAATGACAACCTAGATTAACGTATGTTTCATTATAGATATTAGTCAATAATATTAATATGTGATTGTGTTTAACTGAAATTGAAGAGTGTTGAGTGCAAACATAGTGAAACATAACTGAACATAGTCAACCACATTAGTAAATGTCGATGACTAATTTTGTAATGTTATATGGTGACATTTGAGAAATTGCAATGTGATATAACGTTGAGACAATGTATGTCACATTATAATGTTGGATAGATTTTTGTACCTGTTGACATCAGTAAATTGTATTAGTAAGCATTTTTATATCTTGATTTTGACCCACCAAAGATGACATTAGTTGACTAAGGTTGACAATGTTTGAATTTGGTTAACCATGGTTGAGTATAATTGAATATGGTTGAGTTAAGTTGACTAAGGATGAATATGAGTGAACATGGTTGAGTAGTGTTAAATATGGTAAACATAAGGTTGATCAAGTTTGATCATGGTTGACTATTTAAACATTGACTTTGGTTGACTATGTTTGATTAAGGTTGAAGATTGTTTACTGTCAAACATAGTCAAACATAGTTAACCACATTAGTAAATGTGGCTGATAATTTTGTAATGTCACATTGTGACTAATTTGGATAGATTGCAATTTGATATAATGTAGCAAGAATCTTTGTCTCATTGCTACATTGGATACATTTCTGTAGAATTTGAATGTCAGATTATTATAATTATTATTATTATTGTTATCCAAGTTTATTAGTATTGGTATTCATATTATTAAAAAAATTTAAATCTTCATAGTGACTAATGAGGGATGACCTTAGTTGACTAATATTAACAATGTTTGACTTTGGTGAACCATGTTTGACTATAATTGAATACGGTTGAGTAATGTTAACTAAAGATGATTATTAGTGAACAAGGTTGAGTATTGTTAAATATGGTAAACATAAGGTCAACCAAATTAGCTACAAAAAAAAAATTGACGAAGTTTTATCATGGTTAACTATTTAAACATTGACTTTAATGGTTGACCTTTCTTGACTATGTTTGACTAATGTGGTTAATTATGTTTGAATGGAGTCGAAGAAAGTTGAATGTCAAACATATTCAAGAATACCAAATCACAAAAACAAAAGTAAAGATAGATCAAAGACTTGAAAATATGCCTTTTTGAAGTGGCAACATCCTTTTACATTACATAAATGAACAATTCTTAGATGATTCAAATGACAAGGCCTCCTTGATATATATAGGATTCTAAAGTGTAAAAATATAATTAGCGCCTACATAACAATAACAATATAAGGGTTCTACAATAATAATAGTGGGTTTATATGGGGCACAACAATAATAATATGGGGGTTCTATGGGGCACAACAATAACAATATGGAGGATACAATAGTATTATATGGACCTAACATCCACATTAGTAAATGTGGTTTCTAATTTTGTAATGTCCCATTATTACGTTGGATAAATTGCAATATATTTGAAACTTTGACAATCATATACAAGTCAATCCATGCACATGCTAATGGGACCTAACACGTCCCTCTACTTCAGAAAAGTGTTGTCCTCAATTCTTGAGTAGTTCTGGATGCTTCTGTATAAAATTCTCATCCTCCCATGTGGAATCTTCAATGGGTAAGCTCTACCACTTAATGAGATACTCTCAAATAGATCGATTTCGTAGTTGTCGAGTTCTTGTTTCTATGACTGCTTCATGATTTTTCCTTCCTCATCAATTTCTGGAAATATTGTTTAAACTAGGAGATCGTGAGCTATAACATTCTTTAAGCATGAAACATGGAAAATAGGGTGCACTCGGGAAGCTGTAGGAAGCTCCAATTTGTAGGCAATAGTAACAATCTTTTGCAACACCTTATATAGACCATAATACTTTGGTGATAATTTATTAGCCTTCTTGGCTTGCTTGAGGGACATTTTTTTGTATGGTTGTAGCCGTAGAAATACCTGGTCACCTACATCAAAACTTGTTTTGCTGTGATGTTGGTCTACCTTCTGCTTCATTCTATTTTGTGCCAAAGTGAGGTTATCCTTTAAGAGTCAGAGAAGTTTTTGTTGGTGCTTGATGTGATATTCTAATCCTTTAACCTTAGAATTTTCTCTTAAATATGATGTGATGGATGGTGGATGATATCCATAAAGTGTCATAAATGGGGTATTTTTTGTTGCAGTATTGAAGGAAGTGTTATACCACCATTTATCTAGAGGCAAGAATTTGACCCATTGTGTTTGTTTATCAGATACAAAGCAATGAAGATATCCTCCCAAACATTTTATTACTATCTTAGCTTGCCCATAGGATTGAGGATGATAAGATGAGCTATGAGCTAACTAAGTACCCAAACAAGAAAATAATTTTGTCCAAAAATTTCCAGTGAAAATAGGATCTCTATCACTTACAATAATATTTGGGTTTCCATGTAGATTTTGAATTATTTCCATAAATGTAGTAGCTATTGTATTGGATTTAAATTGAAGAGATAATGTACAAAAGTGTGCATACTTGGTAATTTTATCAACTACCACCATGATGACACTCTTTCCTTCAGACTTGGGTAAACCTGTGATAAAATCCATTGAAACCTCCTCCCAATGTGGACTTGGAATGGATAAAGGCCGTAATAGACATGGGGTCTTAATTTTTCAACTTTATTTTGTTGGAAAACCAAACATTCTGCCACAAAATTTTGAATGTTATATTTAAGTCCATCCAAAAAAACATCCTTCTAAACCCCGTGGTAAGTTTTTAAAAATTCTGAGTGCCCTCCAAAGGGAGAGTTGTTCAATTCCATAAGAAACTTTTGCTTCAATTAAGAATTCTTACAAAGGTGTAAGAGATATTTATTCCATAACGAAACATTTTTCTAGCTAAATGTATTAGATGTACTGGGATCTTATTGTAGCTTTTGAATGAGTGCCCACACTTCCTCGTCATTCTTCCATTTATTCCCTGCTTCGTTTATCCAATCTGGTTGGATAATAGAAAGGGTGCCAAGAAATGCTTCCACATCCTCATCCTTTCTTGAGAGTGCATCTACAAAAACATTTTTCTTCCCTTTTCTGTAGATGATTTGAAAGTCATAACCGAACATCTTTGCGACCCATTTTTGTTGCTCTTCTAAATATAATCCTCGTTCTAAAAAGTATTTCAGACTATCATGATCCGTTTTTACCTTGAAGTGTCTTCCCACTAGGTAAGGCCACCATTTCTTAAGTGGATGTAGTATTACCAACATTTATTTCTCATAAAGATGTTTGTGTAGATACTTTCGTTTGATTATAAAACTTTCGAAAGTAATGTATCTTCCTTCCTGCATTAAAACAACACCAATTCCATTTCCTCAAGCATCATGTTCCACAATAAAGGTATTTATGAAGTCTGGCATGGCTATGTCTACTGCTTGGCACATTGCCTCTTTAATATGTTCAAAGGCATTCGTTTCTTCTAGGGTCCATGAAAATTCATCTTTCTTCAATAATTTTTTTCGAGGTGATGCTATTATCCCATAATTCTTAACAAAATTCTAATAATACCCTGTCAACCCAAGAAATCCTCGCAGATGCTTTTTGGATGTGGGGATTTTCCATTCCTTAATGGATTTAATTTTGCTAGGGTCTACCTTAACACCTTCATGAGATACAATATGACCCATATATTCCACCTCTTGTACTCAAAATAAACATTTCGATGATTTTTCATATAACTGTTTCTCCTCTAATAGTTTCAGCACCCTGTCAACACTTTGAACATGATCCTTCCAAGACTTGTTGTAGATTAGGATATCATAAAAAAAAACTAACACAAATTTCCTAAGGAAGGGTTTGAAATGTAGAAGCTGTGTTATTAATGCCAAAAGGAATGACCAAAAAATCATAATGATCCTCATGAGTTCTAAATGTTCTTTTTGGAATGTCTTCAGTCTTCATTCTGATTTGATGATATCCGGAATGAAGATCCAACTTGGTGAAGTAAATTTATCCATGCAATTCATCAAATAATTCATCAATGATAGGAATGGGAAATTTATCTTTAACAATGAGCTTTTTGAGCTCCCTATAATCTGGAGACATGCTCCATGATCCATCGTTCTTATGCACCAATACTACTGGAGTAGAGAAATCTTTTAGGCATAGGGACATTTGTAAGGTCTGATGTTTGGAGGAACACATATTGGAATCAAATGAATAGCATTACCATGATAAAAAATAGGTGGGAGGCCTTTGGGAGTCTCAAATACCTTGGAATCATTGTCCAAGGCTTTTTGGGGATCTAGAGAGATAGATGATTTTGATGTGGGAACCTCTAGCAAACATAATTTTTCAATTACGTCTCCTTGTTATTTCTTTATAATATTTGGCATGCCATTAGAGTTGATTATCTTTCTTGGTTTCCCTACGATACCCCTTAATTCAACTTTTGTTCCTTCCAAAAAAAAATTCAACGAAAGTTCTTGAAAATTAAAAGCTATTGTACCCAAATATTTTATCCATTAGACTCCTAGTACAACATCAACACCACCCATTGGAATGGAAAGCATTAGACTATTCAATACATATTCTCCCATGGATAGCTTGTTGTTATGGAACTTTTCAAAGAAATTTATGGTTCATCAGTTTGTAACCATCACTTGACACTCTGGTGCTGGATATACAAAGCAATTCAATTCATTGGCTATCTTACAATAAATAAAATTATATTTGTTGCCCGAATCAATAAACGTTATTACCTCTTTCTTCTTGATATGTCCTTCTATCTTGAGAGTTTGAGGATTGGTAATTCGGCCAATGCATTACAATATATGGTCGGATTCATTTCTTCTCTCTCTAGGGTTTCTTCCTGGTGTATATCCTCTTGTTTTTACATTTCTTGCTCTTTTTCTTCCTCCTCTTCATAATCTATGTAAAATATTTTCTTCTCAGCACACTTATCACCTTTACTGTATTTGTTATCACAACTATAACAAATCCCTTTTTCTCTTATAGCTTGTGGAAGGCTAGGGACACCAACACTTCCATATTTATAATTGTTAATGGTAGGCTTCCTTGTTAACATAACTTTTTTTTCATTTTTTTGTTGTCAACCTTAATGCCTTCTCCAATGAATCAGGTTCCCAAAGGCAAACCTCATGTTGAATTTTATCCTTTAAAGTCCCTATGAACACATCAACCTATGCTCCTCTTGAATATTTTTTACCCTTATATTCAATCTTTGGAAGTCCTCAATCTGCTCCACCATTGAACCCTTTTGTTTCAGATTTATCAATTGGCTATAAAATGTGTTACTTTTTATATCCTCACAATGTGATATTATTTCTTCCGTAAAAATTTCCCAAGTGACAATTTGTTTATGAGAGAAAATCCATCGATACCATACAATATTATTAGGTTTCAAATATAAGGTTATAATGTGTACTTTTTGTGTGTTTTGCACATTATGGAGATCAAAATATTGCTCCATCTGTAGTATCCATGTCACAAGCTACTTGCCATAAAACTTCGTCATATCGATCTTTGGAACATGGTAGGTCTTCAATACAACATTAGAGTCTATGAAATCATGATTAACATTTATTTTGTTCTCATCATGAGTTTCCTTTACTACGGTTTTGCCATTAGTACGAATTTCTTGTAGCAACTTTGTCAAATCTATCTTCAAATCTTCCATGTTTCGTTTAAGTTTTGCTTCTATGCCATCCATCATAGCTTCTATGCCATCCATTTTAGCATCCACATCATCCATATTATCTTCCACACCAGTCATCTTAGCTTCCATTCCTTTATTTAAACCATCCATATTACCTTCTATTACTTTTCATGAGAGTGAAAATTGTTGCACTTGGTCTCGTAATTTTGATATATCATGTTGCATTTTCTCCTCTTCTTCATGAGTCATGGTATAGATTTGAGGTTGCTTATGTGTTTCCATTTTATTTCTTTGGGGAATCAATTAATGAAAATTATGTCTCACTATTCCCTTGGAATCACTTCAAACTATTTTTTCAAACCAAACTTATGCAAATTTAAAAAAAAAACTACACAACTTTTTTTTCTTTGGTGGAGTTCAATATTGAATTTGTTGTATCTCTTTAATTTCAGATCTCCAAGGTCTAAAATTTCATCCTCTGGTAACCCTATAAGTCATATTCCTAACCCCACCAGTCTAATAAATATTGGATTCTTCAAGAAACCATTATGTTGAATCTCACATAATGGCCTGACTATAGACTAGTTCCATAGAGTGGCCTTGTACAACCTTCGGCATTTCAATGTTTCAATCTTCAAACCTATAAAAAATATAAATAAAACTATATTCAGTTATCTTTCTTTAATGTCTCACGAAACTATAATATGATGCTCAGAGAAAAAGTTATGACGAACTTCCCAAGGTCACTTGTTTTGGATGTAGTTCGGGAGCCTACAAAAACCCTAACGTCCTTGGATCATATATCTGAAAATATAGCGAGAAAAGATCTATAATTTGAAACCAAGGTTCATCATGCTTTTTGTCTCAAATGGGTTTTAGTTTCAGCTCCTGAAACAACATAGAACAAAATCTATAGTGAAAATTCTACAATGACATGTTTGGAGCAGCGAAACCCTAGAATCCAAAGCTTTGATATGAAATGTTATGGAACCAACTCACAAAATAGAAGAAAAGGTAGATAAAAATATTCAAAATCATCCTTTTCTGTGGGGAAACCTCCTTTACATTACAAAAATGAAAAATTATTAGATGATACAAATGACAAGGCCTCCTTTCTATATTTAGGAGTATAAGGGGTCACAATGTAATCAGAGCTGACATAATAATAATAATGTAAGGGCACAATAATAACAATATGGGGAGAACATGGGCACAAAAATAAAAATAAGGGCTACCATGACAATACTAATAAGGTAATACATTATTATTATAGGGACCTAACATAATAACTAGTACATGTGCTCATAGATCACAATAGGAAAATAACTCATATTAACATATGAAAATTCCAACAAAGTTAAGAAATTGCATGTACTAACCAACCATATATTAGGCCAAACCAAATATCTCTTTCATCCGATCTCTGCCACACCATATTCCAACCACGAACATGGTATCATAAGCATAAAAAAAAAAAAAAAAAACCAACGAAGCCTTCCAGAGGCCACACCACCTCAACCCTCAATCATAATGATATCACCTATAAATCACTAACATCAATGAGATTGTTCTCTACCCAAGTTTTCTAGGGCTCCATGAACTAGTAACTCAACCCACAACCTCTTGGGTACTTGAGCTATTTCATGGCTCCAAAGAATTTGTCCTGACCCACATGCTCTAGGGACTAATAACTCAACCTAGAACTATTGAAGAATGTAATTAGTGTTAATCTTCATAATTGTATTTGTCATAAGAAAAAATTATTGTGAAAGAAAAATAATTTTGAAGCATGGGTTTCATGCTATTTCATTTATTTTCTAGGTCATAGCCTCTATTGAAGGCTTTTAGGTTTTTTTAAGAGTAAAGAGAGTCATTGTCATATTTCTTAGACCCTTCTTGTGCATTCGTACCATGTAAATAAATTTATTTTCAAGTCAAAAGTGCAATTTTTCATCTCCTCACAAAGTCGACCATATCCTTATGAAGTTGACCTATATTAGTGCTATTAAACCCAACACAAGTAGTATAAATAGAGGCATCTTGAATCATTTGGAAGAACAATCACAAAATTTTGATCTACAATAGAAAAAGGATGAAAAAGAGAGAAAATGTGAAGATAAGAAGACCTAATCAAAGGAGGAAGCAAAATAAATTTTTTGGGCATCTCTCTCTCACACATGTGAAGTCTTCTAGGGTTTCTGGATGAGTAGTTGGGGGCTGAAATTTTTGAATTAGCTACAAGTCCAAAATTTTGAATCTCAGGGGATGAAATTCTGGATTGAAGTTGCATTTAGGAAGTTGAAATTTGGAGACTTTCGTAGAATACATCAAAGTGAAGGAAGCATGGAATTAGTAATTAGAGAGTTCTTTGTCTATGTCAAAAGGGTCTTGGATTGTCTCATTTTGATTTGAATCTACTAGTTGATGAGTTGGAGTAGATTTTCCCCTAGATAGGGGTTTTTCCTTGACTGAGTAGTTATATATTTTGTTATTTTTCTCTTTATCTTCATAAATTTTATTTGATAATTTCTTGAGGAAAGATAACATAGTATATAAGTAAAATAAGACAACATAATTCACAAGTGATTATCAATAAAAGAGGAATCAGACCCTAATTCCTACATGCATTGATTTCTCAACATCATATTAGAGTAAGGTTCATTTGTATAAGGGCACTAATAAGGTCATTAAGGCTTCAAAACAAGAAGAGGAACCAAGTTTCCTAGGACCATGCTCCTAGAGGAAACAAAAGTAAATTCTAGGCACATCGATAAGCCCTATACATAGTCATTAGGCCACATGTAATGTGGAAAAGGTTCAAGAGGTTAGGAGAACTCTTTATAAAGGTATTAATAGTTGAGAATATAACTATCTCAAGGCTGAGATCCTTGAGATGGAAATCAAAGTCCTCAACATCGTTCTTGTAATATGAAATAACTCAAAAGGCTTTGAAATTTTTTGTATCCTAAGAAATTTGAATTCTGTGCACTTTAATGAATGACCAAAGTTACAGTGAAAATGTCTTTTGAGGTACAAGAAGGAACCGAGACTTTGAGCATAAGTATGTTTGGAATAAAGCATCTGCAAAAGAAGCTAAGAACTTATCCATAAAATCTACACAATATATGGATTTAATTTACAAATATGTATCTATCCTATACATTGGAATAAAGGTCGTATATTAGTAGTCATATACCACATATATATACAAAGGATCAAGCCTATAAAATGGAAGACAGGTTGATCTTAAAGGATGGCTATAAAACATGTTTATGGAGTTCTTGTGCTGAAATTACAGTCAAAGAATCTAATTTGTAAGTATCTAACCAAAGGATCATAAAGAAAAATCTAAAAGGAAACCATAATTCAAGAGTAAAATCATAACGATAAGTCTATAAATGAATAGATCATTATAAAATATTAGTGGAGAATCCTATTGAAAATTTTATGAAATTGAAGAAGAAAGAAACCACAAATTGCAAAATTTTTGAAGGCAACCCCCTTAGTTCATGATCTTGTCATGACATCTTGATGATTTAGATTAAAAGACCAAGGTAAAAAATAATATCATGGCATCTAGTAGCATGCCTTGAAGAAACCTCCATAATCACGAAGAAAAGAGGTATGTAATTGTGACATATGTATGAAATATTCATTGTAACAACCTTGGTGAAAAGTTCATGAAATAAAGTAAATAAAGCCAAAAATAAGACCACAGGTAAGGGACACGTATTCCAAGCTGAATGTTGGGAGAAGATAGCCTGGTGAGCATCACTAGATGTTTGTTTTAGCTAAGTAAAATTGGCAAAACATATGGTAAAGTCGTTAAAGGGAAAAAACATTTTTGGCACATTTATTTATGAAAATAAACGAAAATAGGAGAAAAGTAAGGTGAAAGGTCACAAGTTGCATGTGAGGACAAAATTGAAGGAAAGTAATGGAAAATGAATAAAATAGAGGGCTAATTCATAAAAATGTTTCTAAGGATCATTTGGTATCTCTAGAAAGTGTAATCTCCTGGTCAATGAAATTTTGGAGCTCTCTCATTATTCCCTCTCTCTCTCACTCTTGGTCACTTAGATTTGTCTTTGAACGCTCTACCTTTGGATCAAGGAAGGAAAAGTAAGTAGAATGAAAGGAAGAAAAGCAAGGATTAATGAAGGAAAAGAAAGATCAAGTAGATTTAGCATGAATAGATGTAGGTAAGCTTTTGCATGTCTCATTTCCTAGCTAGTTTGGACATGCATGGGTTTCCATGTTGGTGTATGGTTCTCTTGTTTCTTGTGGCATGGTTTTGCCGGGTTATGATAGTAGTTTTTAGCCTAGCCTTGCCTTTTTTCGGATGCCATGGTGTATTGGGATGTTGATCTCGGTTTTAAGCTTTGGAATTGTCGAATGGATTTTGTAATCCGGTATAGAGGTGGTCTCAATGTTCATTCCCAAAGGCCTAGGAATCCCTTGAATGGTTTTGGTGGGATACGCGATAAATCCTGAGGGAGAAGTCAAGGTTTGTGTACTAGTGATCTACGTTTGGATTGTGGTAAAGCCTAAGAGATAGGGAGATGTAAAATTCCTCAAGGATAGTGATGGATTCTAAATGACATTCCAAGTTTGGTTCGGTTGTGATTAGAGCACTAGTTTTGGTGTGATCACAGTTTGGTGAGGGTGGAGGTGGTTTAACCTCTAGATTCCCTTGGTTTCTCTTGGTTGTACATTAAGATCCCATATTCATGATTGAAATATGGCACGAGGGTGACTGGTTGAAAGAGATATTTGGTTCAGCCATGTCTATGGTTGGGTGGTACATGGAAATCTTGAACCTGGTTGGATTTACCTATGATTAATAAAATCTAATTTCTCTTACCTTTTCATTGATTTATATATGGATTTAATGGTTGTCATATCTCTAAATATTTATATGTTTTTATGTTGGTTATAAGCATGGTTGAATGATTGGTTTATGTCATCGTTATTTAATATATTTACTTGTAATTGTTAAATGGATGGATGAAAGTACTAATTGATGATGTAGTAGTTTAATGGAGAATAATGTGATCCTTCTGGTTATGTTTCATAAGTTGTTTAATTAATTTATTTTATGCCTTGTATCTTAGAACTGTAGGTTGCATTGATGCCAAGTGTTTGAAAAAGTGTCAGTCTCGGTTGGGGATTCTTAGGGATAGTCCTTGAGGTTATTTTTGATTTATCAACATTTTTATTATGTTTCTAATGAATTCAGGAAGTTACAAAAAGTTTTTGGCAGAGGCCAGGATTCTAGCCTAGAAAACTGGCTTAAATCCCAAGGTCACCGACACAGAGATGGTAATTCTGGTCCACATTCCTTGGCAGACAAGCCTGTGAGAGTGACTTTAGGTTGTTCGCCACATGCTTGCCCATAGCATGAGAGTGACTATGGCCTAAGAGATTCAAAATAACAATATGACCCATGGATAGGTTGTTTGAGTGGCTACCTTCTCTCTTGAGGATTATGTCGATGATCTTGGATGAATATATGTGATGTTCCCTTGATTTCACTTCCTTAAGGTGACATATGAGGTCAAATTTGATTGTAGTAGCATCTCTCCACATGATTACCCCTGTTGGCATCGTTACTTTGGGTAGACTTAGGAGGGAGTGTTGAAGATTGGTATCAGAGTGGGCTGCGCTCTCATTGGGTCATATCTGATACCACAAAGTGGTATCTGAGTGTGGTTACACTCGCCTTGGGTGAAGGTGCTTGGTCATGCATGCATTTTGCAAAATCACTTACTTTTGTCTGATTTACAGTTATTTATAATATTTTATGTCTATATATATATATGTATATATATATATATATATATATATAGATATATATATATATATATATATATATATATATATATATATATATATATATATATATATATATATATATATATATATATATATATATATATATATCTATATATATATATATCTATATATATATATATATATATAGATATAGATATCTATATATATATATAATTTTTTAAATATTAAGTATTGTAAAAAAGTTATGAATATTTCCTTTTCCATTTTATTTTATAAACGTATTTTTCCTTAAATTTCTTTATGCATTTTTGGTAACTTTTTATGTTGATATTTTTTATATTTTGTTGTTTCTCTTATGTTGTCGATGTTGTTACCATTGCTCCACTCAATATTGAAGATATGTTGTAGTGTCTTATCTTCTTAAACATTTTGACTTATTCAAATTATATAAAAACAAAAACAAGCAGAAAATGAAAACTCTAGGGCTTAGTATGGGAGAGATATTCTACTTGATTCATCTCTATCTATCAAGTATAGAGAGGAATCAAATCTCTAGAGGTGCAAACCTTTCTTCAAGTTCAATCTTTGAACCTCTTTTTTGAGTGCAAAAATTGAAGCTATAAGTATCAAGACGAATGAAATCTCGAGAGGGGAAAACATTTCCTCTAGTTCAATCTAAAATCTCTAGAGGTTCAAACCTTTCTTCAAGTTCAATTTTTAAACTTCTTTCTTGTGCACAAAAATTGAGGAAATGTTTGAACCTTGAAATATTTGATCCTCTCGACTCTTCATAGATCCAAAGTTAATATTGATCTATGTCGGTTTATCTAATTTTGCAATTAACCCTTGCATATTATTTTATGTTTGTTTCTATTTACTCTTAATATTTACCATATATCAATAAACTTATTTAGCCCATAATTACGAAGATAAATAAGGCTTTGTAGACGCTTCTAAATGGATGTGAAAAAAACCTAGGTGTTTGACATGTTAGCTAAAAGATTATTTGCATATTAGCTTGTGTGTCCAAAACCTGGGTGTTTGGAATGCCAGCTAAAATGTTATTTGCATGTTATTTTGTGTGTCAAACTAATTTAGGCATGGAGAATCTTATTTTGAGAGAGTTTCATGCTAACATGTTACCATTGAATTGGGTTGGTGATTCATTCTCATGATTATGTATTATTAATAATTCATTTGGACTATTGGATTATTCTTCTCAAGTTTTTAGCTGCATGCAAATCATCGTGTTTTATTCTATTTTTCAAAGTACTATAGAAATAGTCCATGCATCTAGCTCTGTTTTCTCATGCTTGTTTAAATTCCATCAACATTTGTAACATTTTGTAGTTTTTGTGTTGCTACACCCTACTGACATCATACCTTCTTAAATTTGTGGATAAAATTTCTTAGGAATGAAGTATACTCCATTTAATATACTACTCATTGCAAGGGTGAAATTTGTATTAAAAAGTATGCAATTGGTATTAACACTCGGTTTGTGACAAATTTGTTGTGGATTCATTGTTTACAGGAACTCATCAAAAGTATTATGTTTGGATATTATATGTATTAACTGCTACAATCGTGGATGTTGTTATGAAGACCCTCACAATGTACACTAGAATGGATCGATGCATATAATCAAATAATCATTTAACACTTAAATTTAGTAGTGGTTTTCGGCCTTAGCCACAATTTTGGATTGTATTTTTGTTAATTACGGTGTTGTTAGGAACATTCCTAGGAAACTTTTCAGTAACTCACCCAATTACAAATCTCAAGTGCAAGGTGCCATAATTAATGACGGTCAAGCGAGCCCTCTCCATATTGCATTGTTGCTACAATTCGTAGGGAGGGACAACAAGAAGATGGACGGCATAATCATGTACTGTCTTTGTAATGTGAGCATGCAACTCAGTCAGCAGAAGCACATGGAACATTGTGTGAATTTGAAGGATACTATTTAGACATCCATTCAAATTCAATTCTTTTCCTATGCCTATTCTTCCATGGGATTCTCCTAAATGAGCTACTTGCCCACTATGGTGTTCATATTCATCTTTTATATCCCTTTGAATGGGGACCCATTGGAGTTTCCAAACTCATCGAATATATGAAGGGCGCACTCAATCACACCCATTGCTCGACGATTGGTTGACCCACACTAGAAAATTTTGGTACGCGATGCATGGAAAATTAATATAAAATAATAATTAATTTTAATATTGTTTATTAAAAATAATCAGCCTTTATACCCAAGCCATATATCTTTATATATCATGACCGTGACCATACTCTATTGGCCTATAAACATATACAACATCATGTTGAAAATTAAAATCTAACCACATATATAGTAAACAAAATTTAAACCAATTTTCATCCTATTCACCTCACTTTCCAGAAGAAGATTCAACTGCAGTCGGGTCCTTAACATTAGAATGAGGCGTCACTGTCTGTAAGAGGAGATAGGGGAGGTGATCCTCAATTCGGCAAAGGTATCCATCCTATTTTTGTAGTTGCAATTGAAGTCTGTAAAATTCCTTATTTTAGTTGGGGAAGTCTTGTATCATTGTCACCATGCTCACTGAAATATGCTCCAAGGCCTTTCCTAGGAGACTTTTCATGGTGGAAAATACAAATACAAAGTTTGTTTAAACTAGGTCACTCGCCCATGAGTATGCTTAGGATCTGACACCATCACTTTCCATTCCTCCATATTGATATTTGTTGAGCCCACCTAGTTGTTCATATCTACTTCCCACTCCTCAATCAATCTCCTGATTTCCTCATTGGTCCCTTCACGATAAGCATTGACCGCATCATTAATGATGTTGGCTACCTGCTTACGTCCCTTGTTCTGCTGCCTAAGGAATTAGTTTGTTCCTCTTGGACTATTAACCAAGGCCTCCTACCATGACCCCTATCATTCACAACCCCCCAGCATCACAGCGAGGTCATAGTGTCTAGTAAAAAGATGGATGATGCCATATGTCTATACAGGTGGTAGGCTGAGCCCAGAAGCCCTTCTCTTCCAGGTGAACCTACCTACCCACAAACCTACCATGGGAGATCAAAATAATAATTTCCATAATATAAAACGTTGAGTCTGCACCAATCTCATCCCGTGCACCCTATCGAGGTCTTTCATCCCATGCAGGAATGCAGTTTCCTTAACCCACATCAGATTTTCATAGTAGCTAGAAATAGAGTTTAAGAGACCACCATAACCAATGCCAACAACATTATAATGATCCCCAAACCCTAAGTAGTGTAGACCCTAAATTGCGACCTTGCAGAAGCTTCCAC
Organism: Pinus tabuliformis; assembly: GCA_031772625.1. Lineage (NCBI taxonomy): Eukaryota > Viridiplantae > Streptophyta > Pinopsida > Pinales > Pinaceae > Pinus > Pinus tabuliformis. The sequence goes on from CM062814.1 coordinate 342,809,084, forward strand.
GATGACCATGGGTGCGGAAAAAAGCAAGACACAATTTTTTTTACAATGCCAGGATCGCGAGCTATGCAGGGGGTGAAACTTCCCCTCAACCCCATAAATTATAGTAAAAATGAACCTAGAAGCAGAGCTGAAGACAACTCAACCACAAACCCTAGGGTCTTCGAACCAAACTATTCCCCATGGCTAGTGCCCCAAACATGCATCCCAAATAAGCCCATTCGAGAGAAAATAATTTCATAACATACTGGCACAAATACCATACAAGCTAGGATAACATACTACAACAATACTATTTATTCCAATGTCTTCTAGCATCCCTAGTTACTCCCACCAGTACACAATTCGACCCCATGCAAAATCCAATCCCATGACCAGAAAATTAGATGCATGGAGGAGGGGAAGAATAAATAATTAACATACCAAGTTACGGTCACCTGAAAACGAATACTCCACTACCTTTCATGGAGCCGCAACTTATCTCTTACCACAGAGTCACTCGTCCACACTACAATCCCCTAGACACTAAGTCGACTAACAGACCTCACAGAGGTAAGAGTCACTCGTCCACACTACAATCCCCTCGACACTAAATCGACCAACAAACCTCACAGAGCTATTGACACCAAGCCCGAACACTAACATACTACCTTTGCCACCTTCTTTGGAGTTATGGGTGCTCTTTGAATAGATCATGCTCTTTGAATATATCGTGTTCTTTAAATTCCTATCCAACTTTAACCAGTCTTTTGTTAACATACCCATAGGTGTAGTACTAGGATCATAGTGACTCACTGTTATTTATCTACCAAAACGTCTTCCATCTTTAGCTTCCATAGTTCATATCCTTATGCCTGTGAATTTCTCAGTGTCAATTTTCAAATTTCTTGCCATCTTGTTTCACCACAAGATTTATTGCCACATAACTCCCACTAAAACTAGGTTTATCACATGCCCTTTATCATTAAATTTTTGGAAACAAAGGCAACCCCCTAGAGCTAACAATTGCTTTAATACCAAATGTAAGCTCTAAATATTTACAATGAGCACACCAAAATTCATTATAAAATAAAAAATTAATTAATAACATTCGTGTGTACTACTTATAGATTTGTGTTAGAAACCTTAAGTAGGAAAATCAACAAATGCTTAGAGTGACACCTAATCATATTAACTGCACCATTTACAATCCAATAAGTAATATATTATGGCATCCGAAAACTGAATCCATTTATTCAAATTATATTTCAATCTTAATCACAATTAGAAGACCATGGGGTATAGAACCATCTATAAAAAATACAAAAAATATATTTTTAGAAGCTCCACCCTCAAACATCTTTTGGCCAATACGTATAGTGCATGGAGATCATCTTGCAATAAATATAATGTATACCCAACATACCAATATGATAAGTGATAATTAAATAATTAGTATTATGGTTACGAGGTTCATGTGTTCGTGATTAGTGAGTTAATAAATAACTAATTTTCCCTAGTTAAAAAACTAGGGATAGGGAGTAAGTAGACTACTATCTAATCTTAAATAAAGTGAAAGGTAACTTAAGAAAAATGTACGAGGACATCTGACTTTACCCAATGTGCTTAAGAAAAGAAAGGGGAACAATAATTTGAAAAGATGCATTTTTAAAATTGAAAGAGATTTGTGAGTCCATAGGAGGTTGACATATTATTGGCTCATTAGTTAATAGGTTAATAAGTTTCTTAATTTTAAAGTTAGATGAGTTAATGGTTAGAAAGTTAGATTATTAAGTTAAGAGTTAATAAATTCTTTACTTTTAAAGTTGATTGGAAAGTTAAGTTATTAAATTAAGAGTTACGAATTGAATGAATTATTAAAGTTTATAAATTATAAAAAAATAATTTATGAAATTAAATTTTATTATGTAATTAATTATGATTAATTTTAAATAAAGGTAAAACTTTTTGAATCATTACATGAGAACATATAAAGAAAAATGAGGTGAGGAGAAGAATACCTTTATATCTCTCAATAATATAAAAATGCCAAATTTAATTGTAGATATTTATTCAAATATTTAAAATAAATTATCTATAAAATTAATAAATAAAATATTTTTAATAATCTAAAACATTAGTTGTAATTCATTATATATTGAGATTCTTTGTAACAATTTATTTTATTAATAAATATTATACCTTTTAGTTAAAAAATAATATAAAAATGTTATGATTTTAAAATAGCCAAAGAATTCAAGGGTTGTGTGTTACTAATAAACAAATGCAATGAAGAATCTGATTCGTTGGGTTGTTATTTGAGGAGTTCATGTGTGGTTATTTTTTAACATGTTTTATTTGATGTTTTCAGATTCTGGAATTTATCTGTGGTTTATATTATACTTCTACCATATAGATGTTATTCTTATTCTTGTGTTTATGTTTGGTTTTGTTAAGATGTGATTACAAAATATTTCAAACTTGTTTTCTGAAGAGCTCATTGATAAATCAATTAAATATTTCTTGTGAAATAAAAAAGCCAATATCCTTTGCCCATGGGTAGACACAATGTTTTGGTTTTTTTTATGATTATATTTTACATAATGATAAATAAATATGAACTATATTATATTTTTGTTTAGTTATAAATTAGTTTTTAATATAATTAAATTTATATATTAATTAATTCTCACGATAGACACATAAGGCTCAATCATACTAAGCCTAAAATTGTGAAGCAAAAACTTACCTATGGATTCTCCTAACCTTGAACTAATTCACCTTCTCCACCCAACCGCTAAACAATTTTGGAATCTCTCCTTCTCCACCATGTAGTAGAACAATAGCTCGACAAGCGACCAGTGTAGTTGAGTTGCTATTCCACTTAATATTTTTCCTTAAAGCTACATGCTAATTCAACCTGCAGTGCACATATACAAAAAATATGTAGATATACAAAATATGAGCATATACGGAAGATATGCACATATACGAAAGACATGCATATATAGAAGATATTCATATACAGAAGATATTGACATATATGGAAGATATTCATATATGGAAGATATGCACATATACAAAAGACATGCATATACTGAAGATATGCATACACAAAAGATGCATATATATGGAAGATATGCGTATATACGGAAGATATGCACATATTCATAAGATATGCATATACAAAAGATATGCACATATATATAAGACATGCATATAAAGAATATATGCATATACAAAAAATATGCACATATACAAAAGACATGCATATATGGAAGATGCAAGATTTTCATATATGGAAGGTGTGCACATATATAGAATATGTGCATATACGAAGATATGCGCATATAAAAAAGACATGCGTATACAAAATATATGCATATATTCGGAAGATATGCATATACAAAAGATGCACATATACGGAAGATATGCATATACAAAAGATATGCATATACCGAAGATGCACATATACATAAGATATCCATATACAAAATATATGCATATACGAAAGATATGCATATATAAAGAAGATAATCATATACATAAGATATGCATATATACAGAAGATATGCGCATAAAAGAGATATGCATATTCAGAAGATATACACATATACAAAAAATGTGCATATATGGAAGATATCCATATGCAGAAGATAAGCACATATACAGAAGATGTGCTTATACAAAAGTTACACATATATCTTTATTCTTAATTTTATTTGTAAATTATCACATAGTAAGCGGCCAAATTCCACACATATTTTCAGTCTATTTTTCTAGTTTTTGCAAAGCACATAGCTTAATTAGTAAAAGATTAAGATTTCCACCTCCCTTTAGTCACACTTAGTGTAGTAGGAGAAAGAGTAAGTAGTCCATTATTTGCACATAGTTTTTTTTCATGCAAGGAATAATTGAAATATAGTGTAATTAGGAGGATATTGCAACGGATCACCGAGTATCCATATCTTATCACACTTTTCATGCTCACTTGATCACTTGCACATAGTTACACACCACACACTAAGCTTCTACAAGATTTTTATAAGAAGGCATCTAGTTTCTAGAGCTTTTGACACTTAGTTTATTTTAGCTTACATCTCACACCCTAAATAAAAATAAGACCCTTAAAAGCTACCATAACTTGAACCAACTAAAATCCTTGTAGCGGCCACCAAAGAATTTATAGTTCAGGTTAGGACCATTGTGGGTAGGAATCCCATAAGCCACCATGGTCATGTTACATATTTGTGACATATAAGTTGAATTTTTAGGGAGCTTAAAATCCTTCAATCATCCCATGGAAAAGAATACCCGAGCATGGCAAAGACCCGATTCAGAGGGGGTTCGGCTTAGGTCCAGTGCATCTGGTACTATTTGGGGCTATCCAACCCCTCTAGTGTTGGACACTGGTAACTGAATACCAGTAATATAAAGACTCAAATTATCAGATGGCACGAAGGTACCTTAGTGTCTAAAATATAGGGCATCCATCCCTATAGTTGGAGGTGCAGGTAGCACCAAATCCTCATATGTTAACTTGGTTGATTCTTCTGCTATTGGAAGGTGTCATTAGTTATTTTAGGATGGTGCCCCAGTACCCATCAGAAGATATCTTCACAAGGCACAGTTAATTTGAGAGTGGAAAGGACAAATAGGTCTTCATAGGATCTTTTATTATACACAAAAACAAACAAAAACTAATTTTTTTATTGATCACATAGTATAAATTTAAAGGGGAAGTAATCATTCTATTTTCATTTTTTTTTATGTATGTGACATTTTCTCTTTGAGAATCATCTCCTTCACTCAATCACACAAAGTAGCACATACTCTACTCGACACCATAGGGTACCCGATCACTCCCTGTCAATCTAGACGTTTTCTAAATCTCCCTCCATTACCAGGTGGAGTGCCAGGTCTCTCACCATTTAGGCACAAATGAAACCATACAACTACCATTATAGGATGTTCCTTTATGAATGAAACTTTGCTTGGAACTTCTCCTTTTTGTAGTCAAGGATTGCCTACAAGAAACACGTACAACATATGCATAACTTCCTTATATGTGCATATCCTCTGTATATGTGCATCTTTTGTATATGTGCATCTACCATATATGCCCAACTTCCATATACAGAAATTGCGCATATACGAAATTGTGCATATATGGAAGATATGCGCATATCTTCCGTATATGCGTAACTTTCTTATATGTGCATATCTTCTGTATATGCACGTATTTTATGTATGTGCATCTACCATATATGCGCAACTTATGTATACGGAAATTTCGCATATATGGAAATTGTGTGAATATCTTCCATATATACGAAACTTTTCTATATGCACATATCTTCCAAGTATATGTGCAACTTCCGTATATACGCAAAAACCTGCATGTAAGTGCAACTTTAGTATATGTAAATTTTGTATATGTGCATTTACAGTATATGCACAACTTTTGTATATGCGCATATCTTTCATATATGCGTAACTTTCTTATGTTCATATCTTATGTATATGGACGTCTTTTATATATGTGAATCTACCATATATGTGAAACTTCCATATATGGAAATTATGCATATATAGAAGATATGTGCATATCCTTTGTATATGCAAAACTTCTCTATATGCACATATCTTCCAGGTATATGTGCAACTTTCGTATATACACATAACGTCCATGTCGGTGCAACTTTAGTATATGTAACATATGTATATGTGCAATTTTTCTATATGTGCATTAACCCTATATGCAGCTGTACTTTGTGGCTTTGGTATGAGTTGTTGGTTTAAACCATCCTGTAATTTAGAAACACTCTGCCTCTTTTGCTATATTCCTAATTTTTTGCTAACTAGGGACATTTCCCAATCTGTTGCTCATAGATATGAAGCTAGAATGATAGTACCCAATCACTAAAACCACATATTCTAGATGGCTAATACAAAGTTCTATATCTATGCTTCCCTTCTTCTAGACATATGACTATAATATAGAAACTTGTTTTTGTCACTAATTGTAAATGTGTCATGTTGTTAATAACTATCTCTATTGGAAGTTACCACTATGGGATACATCTAATACATATTGTATCATAGTTACGATTTGAAGTCCCATGTTATTTCCTTTCCAGTCCTCAATAGTATGTCTTGGGGAACTTTAGCTCTAATTTCTTAGGGATCTCCTAAATAGAGCAATTTTATATATTTATAATATTAGTGGGGATAACATTATGAAATTTCCTATTTGTTTAAAGTGAAATGTCAAGCTACAACATCACATCATATGGAAATTGCGCATATACAGTTGATGCACATATACAAAAGATGCATATATACGGAAGTTACATATACTAAAGTTGCACATACATAGATGTTATGCATATATACCGAAGTTGCACATATACCTAGAAGATATGTGCATATAGAAAAGTTTCACATATATGGAATATATGCACATATCTTCCGTATATGTACAATTTCCGTATATGCACAATTTCCATATATGGAAGTTGTGCATATACTGTATATGCAGATATATAAAAGATGTGCATATACAAAAGATATGTAGATATAAGAAAGTTACACATATATAGAAGTTATCCGCATATACGGAAGTTGCACATATACGGTAGATGCACATATACGGAATTTACATATACTAAAGTTGCACATACATGGAGGTTATGTGTATCTACAGAAGTTGCACATATACCTTTTGGACTTGAAAAAGGTGTAAAATGAGTATTATAAAAATTGGATTTGCAAATTCTAGAATACTTGAAGTCTTGGATGTGAAAACCTAGGGCTTGTAGTCAAAACCTTAGATTTGATGTTTCTGTTGAAAGAAGAAACCCTAGTTCATGCAAGGAAGGAATGGAATCATGTTGATGATGAGGACAAGGAGGAGAGCCAAAATCCTAACTACTCGTGGTCCCTTGTATAATGTGAGTTAACCACTTTATTTATTACCTATGGCCCACTTTTATAATTCGTTTCTATTCTTTCTTCTCCAATCCAAATAACTCTTCAATTCTCATTTATGTCAATATTTTTTCAATGGTTAAAGTATCTTCACATTGAGTGGAATCATCCTTAATTTCACTTGATGGATACTTACATGTTTTTCAAAAATTATTCTAATATGTAACCTTCCATTTCAATTTGAAATCATATTCGCCTATTATATCGTCACTTATATTGGTGTATTCTTCTAGTGTCTCTCTTCTATTGACACAAACTTATGTTGCCTCTCTTTCCTTCAAGTGCTCCTTGGGTGTATCTTATGTCTCTCTCTATCCTACTTTATTTTTACTACCCAGTTTTTATTCTCATCAAACTATCCATTTGTACCTTCCAAATTGCTTCAGGTGATGCATTCTTGCATTGGGGAATGTTTTAGGGGTCAAATTCCGCAAAGGGTTATTTTTCCATGCCTTTTTCCAAAAAAAGACTCATCAATTTCCATTTTTTTCTAAAAATGATGCCCATATTTTATAGGATAAAATTATTTTACCTAAAAATTGCCAAATATTTATAGAGCCTATATAAAATCATAAGAAATATGAAGCTTTTCACAAAAATATTGCTAAACACTTTGCAATTTGCATATTAGAGACAAGTCAGATTCACCAAGGTTTCTAGGCTTTGTTATAAATTCTCATCCTTAAAACTTTCCATGTATTGATTTATATCTCTCCTCTCCTGGTTGTGCATGTGAAGATGGAGGCAAGTCCAATTTTTAGGCCATATATCCAATCCTCTCCAACACTTAAATAATGGCCATAATACCTTGGAGATAATTTACTTTCCTTAATTTTTTTCTTGAGATATGTTTATTTATATGGTTGTAGTCTCACTAATAGAAAATCCCCCACTTCAAATTCCCTTTCACTACCATTTTAATCTACTTGTTGCTTCATCCTGATTTGTGCCATAACCAAGTTTTCCTTCAACATTTTTAGAACCCCTTGTTTGTATGGGATGCGATCCTATACTGATCAAGTCTTTATAGTCCCTTTCAAGGGTGATGTAATGGATGGAAGATGATATCCATAAAGTGCCATAACTAGTGACATTTTTTATGAAGTATGGAAGGATGTATTGTACCACAATTTTTCTAAGGGAAACCATTCTATTAGTTTCAGTGTCTTCACACTGCCATCAGTGATCAAAATCTGCTCTTTTGCATTTCATAGTATGAGTCCCATATTGATGAGTTTGCATTCCATTACGTCATGGATTCATTGATGGTAGAGTTTTCTTCAATTTTTCCCCCATGATCTGTACTTGCTGATCCTCTTTCATGTATTTTAGTCATGGCTCATGTTCACTTTGCAATTCATTTCATTAGGTCTTAGGGTTTGGTCTCAGTAGGTTTTAGGGTCCCATCATGGTCAAATCTTATAATTACATGCCAATAATGATCAAAAAGAACATGAGGAGGCAAATAATGATTGGTAAATCCATAATTTATCATTTTGAAAGCCTAATGTAGTTCTCACCTCAAAACTTGTTTTGAGGTGAAAACAAAGTATTTTGCTTTTATCTTCATTTATGATGTAATTTTATCTTTTCATATGTAATATTTGTTCCCCGTTGCTCCTAAGCATCTTGTGATGTTTCCAAGCACCTACCACTGCAAAAATAAACTCTTCTAGAGCATCAATCCACCTATAAGAGAAAAAGAGAATAAACCTAAAAAGCAAAGTATTAAAAAGGACAAAGAGACATTACAAAAGTGGGTTTTTCAAAAGCAAAAATTAAAAGGAAGTTCATATCTAAACTCATTCTCTATTATTTTCATGCCATTGTGTCATTTTGCAAATCAAAAGAGCCAAGGAGAGAAGAAAAATCGATTTTCTAAGCGTTCTTGAGCAAAACAAGAGTGGCGTTGCGCTTAGAGAGAAAGGCGCTGCGCTTTTGCACTTTTTGGCCCCGCGCTATGCTCCTGGGAAGTGGAACTGTGCTTACAGCCCGACACTACACTTAGAGGTTGATTTCAAAATGTAAATATCAACAGGCACTGCGCTTATAGGGTGGCGCTACACTCCTGGGTGGTGGCGCTGCGCTTAGGCTAGCTAAGCCAAAAAATGCTCCCCGCTTCTGATTTATGCCAAAGTTCCTCCTATTCAACACTTGGCAAGTAAGTATCATTTTTCCTATTGCTATTTAGTTTGCATATGTGAAGAATTTCATGGCTTTTCACTCTCAAATATAAAACCCTAATCTCCACTATAAAACCCTAGTTTTTTAATTCTCCCTGCCACTCACCTCATAAACTAAATCGTTATCCCCACCACTATTATCACCTTCTACCACCCATTTATTACCCCTTAAACCCTCTCCCTCTCATGTTTTTCCCATAACGTCACTTACATCCATTCCTCCAAACCATTGCACATACCACCCATCCCATACATTGTCAAAATTGTGCAAATTAAGAGAGTCAGATAAATCATGGACAGAGGTAGTGATTTTGAGTATGAGGAGGAGGCAACCAGTGATAGTTCTGTACAGACATAGGCAAAAAAAGCCTCACAAGCGGGAAAAAACCTAAGAGAAGAGCCCACCAGTTTAAGACAATTACAGGCTTGCTCACTTGAAACCTCTTGTTTCAGACACCAATTGCCTTTTGAATTATGTGAACTAGTGGAAAGAGCTCAGTTTCACCATGAGATGGCCAGAATTTTTGTGGCTCATTTACATAACCATGAGGTGACACTTGCCAGAGTAACCTTCACAATATCACTAGATGTCATTTCAAAGGCCACTAGAATCCCTAATGTTGGTGAGAAATGGTACAAGGGTCAGGACCTAGATGAGCATTACTATGAGCCCTACATCAAGCCTCAGTATAGGAAACAAGTGAAGAGGCTTTTCCCCTTTAAATTTTTGGAGAGCAGGTATGTTCCTTTGATGACGATTGTCATCAAATATTTCCCTTGTGAATGCAAATTCTCCCGGTTGTATGCTTACCATATCAGACTCCTCATGCACTTCACCAGGGTAAAGATAATGAATCTACCATACTTCTTATTTAGAAATATTGACAAAATAGATTACCTTGTGTAGAAGAAGCCATACACTCAATAGTTGAACAACATCTATCATTACTCCTTGATCAAAATCATTGTTCTTCGCAATCTCAGTCTTCCTAACATTCCTTGGGAGACATTCATTGCTCATGAGATGGCCAAAGGTCCACAGATCCCTTCACCAGTGCATCAAGAAGAAGGTGGGCCTTCTAGCCATGGGGAAACAAGGAAAGAGGTCAAGGAAACCAAAACTGTTGAGATGCCAATGTACTTGACATATCAGAGAGGCACAAGGAGACTTTTTGTAGCTGCTAGGCATTTGTTTTCTTCCACGAGATGTGGAAGTGACCTTACCTTCTTCATCAATCTATAGGCAAATGTCATCTCCACAAGGTGTGGAAGGGGCTTTGCCTTCTACATCGAGAAAATAGGTACAGGTTGAGTAGTTGAGCAGAGGCAAGGAAAAAGTGCAGAAGCAAGATCTTGGTGATGAGGAGGAAAGCGATTTTGACCTGATTGAGCATGAGCACCTGCAACAACATTATATCATCATGGAGTTGATATCATCGACTTGGAGGCTCAGGATGAAAAAACCATCAAAGACATCATCCTTCAAGAAAGGAGGCCCAAATACAAGCTTTGGTAGATAACTTAGAGAGAGCCAAGTTCATCATCAAATACTTGGAACACGAAAGCAAATAGTTGAGTGACAAACAGGTCCTCATGGAGCTGGAAATGATCAAAGCAAACAGGCAAATGGCCAAAGAGGCTCATGTCACATTCACTCCTATTGAGCAGGAGATTGAGCAGGGTCATGTGATGGTATGCCATGTTTCGGAGCATTTTATTATCCTTGTTGGCCTTCTCAATAAGTCCTTCAAGATGTATGTTGACCCTCTCAAGCAAAGTTTCCCTATCATTGTCAAAACTGTGCAAACTAAGAGAGTCGGCTAAATCATGGACAAAGTTAGTTATTTTGAGTATGAGGAGGAGATAGCCAGTGACAGTTCTGTAGAGAGACATAGGCAAAGAAAGCCTCACAAGTGATGAAAAATCATAAGAGAAGAGCCCACCAGTTTAAGAGAATTATAGGCTTGTTCACTTGCAGTCTCTTGTTTCAGACACCAAGGATGTTATGAATTCTATGAACTAGTGGAAAGAGCTAAGTTTCACCATGAGTTGGTCAGACTTTTTGTGGCTCATTACATAACCATGAGGTGAAACTTGGTGGAGTAACCTTTACAATATCACCAGTTGTCATTTCCGAGGCCACTAGAATCCCTAATGTTGGTGAGAAACGGTACAAGGGTCAGGACCTAGATGAGCGTTACTATGAGTTCTACATCAAGCCTTAGTATAGGAAACAAGTGAAGAGGCTTTTCCCCTTTAAATTTTTGGAGAGCAGGTATGTTCCTTTGATGAGGATTATCATCAAATATTTCACTTATGAAGGCAGATTCTCCCGATTGTATTCTTACCATATCAGACATACCACCCATCCCATACATTGTCAAAATTGTGCAAACTAAGAGAGTCAGCTAAATCATGGAGAGAGGTAGTGATTTTGAGTATGAGGAGGAGACAGCCAGTGACAGTTCTGTAGAGAGACATAGGCAAAGAAAGACTCACAAGGGAGGAAAAATCATAAGAGAAGAGCCCACCAATTTAAGAGAATTACAGGCTTGCTCACTTGTAGTCTCTTGTTTCAGACATCAAGTGTGTTTTGAATTTTGTGAACTAGTGGAAAGAGCTCAGCTTCACGATGAGTTGGCCAAACGTTTTGTGGCTCATTTACATAACCATGAGGTGACACTTGCTGGAGTAACCTTCACAATATCATCAACTATCATTTTAGAGGCCATTAGAATCCCTAATGTTGGTGAGAAAAGGTACAAGGGTCAGGACCTAGATGAGCATTACTATGAGCCCTACATCAATCCTTAGTACAGGAAACAGGTGAAGAAGCTTTTCCCCTTTAAATTTTTGGAGAGAAGGTATGTTCCTTTGATGAGGATTATCATCAAATATTTCACTTGTAATCTGGAATAGCATTATAAACTACATTGAACCTCACACAGTAATCTTGCACACTTTCACCCACATTCATTTTGATATTTTCATACTCAGATAAAATTTGGAGTGGGTTCTTCTTTAACTCCCACCGATCTAGGAATTGTCTATGCAGAACTAGCAAAGTGTTGACAGAGGCTGCTAGTAAAGCTTGGAACCATTTTCGAACCTCGCCTCAAAAACTTTGCACAAATAACCTCATAGTCACATTTTATAGAACTGCCTCATGAAGGTCAAAGAAGTCATTCATTCTATCAACATGTTGTTGTGTTGTAATACTTTGAGTGGCATCAAAAAGAGGTATCCTACTTTGGTAATCATTGGGCATATCATCCAGATTCTGAGGCAGAATAAGGGGTGCATATTGAGAAGCCATGACACAAGGTATATTTGAAACAATGGTTGAACTACTTGGGTTTAATGGAGTAGTTGATGGAGGAGTAGGGGTGATAGGTTTTTGATTGGATATGATTGGTTGAAAGGGAAGGGTAGGTATAAATTGAGTTTCAGAATGGACTTCAGAAATTGATGGGAATACTATTGAACTCAGAGTAGTGGATGTCGATTCTAAAAGCTCAGGGATATTGGTGATAGTCTGAGTTGCCTGACTAATATGTGGAGAAGAAGGTGCAGGCTGAGGGCTAGTTTGAGTGAAAATGTCTTGGAATTCAATGAATGGGGTACAAGACTTGCGCGCTGACTCTGCAGAAATGCTTTGTATGAAATCAAGAGTATGAAGAAGCTGTGAATTAGAACTCTGTGAATCAGAATTATCTGGAAATAAGGAAGGATAAAAAATTGTTTGGTCAATCTAACTTAAAGACTTACTGCGGAATAGACTTTGCTCAAAATTAACATCAAATTCAAGATCTTGCAAGGTGTCTAACCTTTCTAGGAATGAATTGACTCTAATGAGGGAAGTTTCACTTGGTTGTTCTTGATTTACAATAGGTCTCTCTTCAAATTTCTTATAATTTCGGCCAATGTGTTGAGGCTCACTAACAATGTCTGGAGGATTGGGATATGGGTTGGATCTGGTGTACCTTCACGAAGCCAGTATATTCAAATTATAAAGATTTTATTATTGCTTTACAACTTTCCAATTTTAAGAAGAGTTTCGGCGTAAATCACATGTAGAAAACCTTTGTCGACACATTTCGAACCAACTAGTGTGGTTCATCGTCAGGACAAGTTGAGGAGTCAGATCATAGCTACAAGTTAAATAGGGAGAGCATATCTAGCTGTTTTTATATCGCTATTAATGGTCGCACCTAGCCATTTTGAAGATCTTCTCTCCCTATTTAACTTGCAGCTATGATCTGACTCCTCAACTTGTCCTGATGATGAACCACACTAGTTGGTTCGAAACACGTCGACAAAGGCTTTCTACATGTGATTTACGCCGAAACTCTTCTTAAAAATGTTATGGATCATAGAAGCCTCAATTCAACAACTTTCCAATTTTCAACCTAATGAATTCTAAACTTATCATCCAAAAATTTAGGACTTCTTGAAAAGAACCAAATAGTGCTAGTGTGTAATTAGATTTTGTTCCCCAGTATGGTCACCACCATGTTATCACCTAGATTTTCATCAGGCCGAAGAAGGAAAGCTTCTAGGGTAACCACAAACCACTTAACCTTGTAGCTAGCCCTATAAGGTCAGAAGAGGGCTCTCTCCTTATGGATCTCAGTCGACATGACTGGATCAGAAACAATATTTTATGCTAGGTATAGTAGCTCAAGGGTTTTGATTGAATTTGTTGGTGTTTTTCCAGATCAGTAGGAACTGGGCAATTTTTGGTCTGGGAAACTAAGGCAAAATCATAGGGGATTTTATGGGGCAAGGTAGGTATGATATTCAACACCTTAAAGCTTGGTGGGATGGAAGGCTAGACTGGTGAGGACCTAAGAAGCGCCTGAGCAAGCCAAAAATCCTTCCTAATTAGATGAGAACATGAAAAATTGGTGTTTTCCCAAGGCATAGCATTAAACCTAATGTATTCCACCTATCTGACTTGAAAACAACCAATCAGAAGCAATTATATGAAAGAGGCATACATAAATAACATGATAACATATTAACAGAAGAAGAAACACATGCTAAATTCCATACCATAGGAATCCCATAAAAATAGCTACAACTTTATTAGTTTCTTGCCAAAACTGCTACAAAATAATAAGTGTTCAGTACATGAGCATCCAGCTGAATCCAACCCTTGTAAATGAGAAAGAAAATACATGATATAGACATTGCAATCCCTCATCCTAACCATCAGGAGTTGAAACCATCAGAAGAGGAGTTGTTTCAACCATTTACAAACAAGGACTATGAATATAGGCAGTTAAACAACTTGCCTCTAAAAGAACGGAAACTGATTCATTTACCTCAAAACCACCTCTAACTAATGAATCTACCCTCTAACATTATTTTACCATTACATTTACATTCCCTGTCATCAATTACATTAGTGAAATCATCCATGAGGAGAGAGAAATCAAATTCACAGTCAAAACAGGTGAATTTTGGTTTCATGAGCAAAATGGTCCTAAACGTGGCACCACTAGTCCTAAGCGCAGCGCCACTGGCCCTAAGCATAGTGCCAATGTCCACCGGATTTTGGAGGCCTTCCCCTTAGCCAAATTGAACCCATGATAGCTCATTGGAAATTTATTCAAGTCTAGTTTCTCGAGGACCTAGAAGTTCTTAATTTGGAGGTAATTTTACCCCTCAAAACTTGAATCCCCCAAGATTGCTTCTGTGTGTCCAAAAAGAGGCAGAGATTTCATTTTTTGGTGGCTTCCAGACCTTTTGGTGGACCCGATTTCCTCTAAAACTTCTGAAACTTTCCAGGGTGCATTTCCTCATAATTTTGAATCCAAAATGCTAACCTTTTCTCCATCTGATGCCCTAGGAAAGAGTGTAGCACCGGTGGCACTGCGCTTCTGGGAAAAATATCTGTGTTGTGAATTTCAAAATTTCAAAAATGCAAAAACTTCTCAAAATTTGCCCAAATTTGGCACGGAACACCACCATCAACTGCTTTTATGGGCTAGGTAGACTTTAGCCAACATCTTCACTCTATATTACTCTTTTTTGCCTTCAAAATCTCTCCTTAACCTAGCCTTTAACTTTCTAATCCTCATGTTACAAATTTTGTTGTAGGTCATGTAATGGTTGTTAGGACTCTCTGGACACCACATATCTCCACAATGGTATGATATTGTCCACTTTGGGCCTAAGCCCTCATGGATTTCTTTTTGGGCTTTACCCCAAAAGGCCTCATACCAATGGAGATATTTGTCCATCCTTATATACCCATGATCCTCCCCACTTCTAGTCAATGTGGGACTTTGGTCGTATACCCAACAATCCTCCCCTCGAACAAAGGACCATCGAGCCTCCCCTCAAACGATTATCCATCCGTCCACTCTCTACCAACCAGGATTCTCTGCTCCAATGCGTTGGAAGCACACGCCTTACATGGAAGCACCACCTGCCTCGAGAGCTTTCTATTCCCAGGTCAACTCCTCTTCACCATGTTGGGACCAGGACACATCCATGAAGAATCCGGAGCACACCGCCTGTCTAAATGAGCTCATCCACGGATCCCATTGTGATATTACCGGGGCCCACCACCTCCGTTCGACATTCCGAGAATTCATCCACTTGGCTAACTTCGGGGCATGGCTCTGATACCACTTGTTAGGACTCTCTGGACACCACATATCTCCACAATGGTATGATATTGTCCACTTTGGGCCTAAGCCCTCATGGATTTGTTTTTGGGCTTTACCCTAAAAGGCCTCATGCCAATGGAGATATTTGTCCATCCTTATATACCCATGATCCTGCCCACTTCTAGTCAATGTGGGACTTTGGTCGTATACCCAACAATGGTATGCCATGTGTTGAAGCATTTTCTTATCCCTGTTGGCCTTCTCAATAAATCCTTCAAGATGTATGTTGACCCTCTCAACCCAAGTTTCCCTATCATTGTCAAAATTGTGCAAACTAAAAGAGTCATCTAAATCATGGATAGAGGTAATGATTTTGAGTATGAGGAGGAGATAGCTAGTGACAGTTCTATAAAGAGACATAGGCAAAGAAAGCCTCACAAGGGAGGAAAAATCATAAGATAACAACCCACTAGTTTAAGAGAACTACACGCTTGCTCACTTGAAGTCTCTCATTTTAGGCACCAAGGTTGTTTTGAATTCTGTGAACTAGTGGAACGAGCTCAGTTTCACCATGAGTTTTGCAAACATTTTGTGGCTCATTTACATATCCATGAGGTGACACTTGCCAGAGAAACCTTCACAATATCACCAGATGTCATTTCAGAGGCCTCTAGAAATGGTACAAGGATCAGGACCTCGATGAGCATTACTATGAGCCCTACATCAAGCCTCAGTACAAGAAACAGGTGAAGAGGCTTTTCCCCTTCAAATTTTTGGAGAGTAGTTATGTTACTTTGATAGGATTATCATCATATATTTCACTTGTGAAGGCAGATTCTCCCGGTTGTATGCTTACCATATCAGACATACCACCCATACCATACATTGTCAAAACTATGCAAACTAAGAGAGTAAGCTAAATCAAGGAGAGAGGTAGTGATTTTGACTATGAGGAGGAGACAGCCAGTGACATTTATGTAGAGAAGCATAGGAATAGAAAGGCTCACAAGGGAGGAAAAATCATAAGAGAAGAGCCCACCAGTTTAAGAGAATTATAGGCTTGTTCACGCATAGTCTCTTCTTTTAGACACTAAGGGTGTTTTGAATTATGTGAACTAGCTCTTTCACCATGAGTTGGCTAGACTTTTTGTGGCTCACTTACATAACCATGAATTGAAAATTCCCAGAGTAACATTCACTATATGACCAGCTATCATTTCAGAGGCCGCTAGAATCCCTAATGTTGGTGAGAAATGGTACAAGGGTCAGTACCTAGATGAGCATTACTATGAGCCCTACTTCAAGCCTAAGTACAAGAAACAGGTGAAGAGGCTTTTCCCCTTTAAATTTTTAGAGAGCAGGTATGTTCCTCTAATGAGGATTATCATAAAATATTTCACTTGTGAACACAAATTCTCCCGGTTGTATGCTTACCATATCAGACTCCTCATGCACTTCACCAGGGTAAAAATGATGAATCTCCCATACTTCTAGTTTAGAAATATTGACAAAATAACTTACCTTGTGCAGAGGAAGCCATACCCTCATCTATTGAACAACATCTATCATTACTCCTTGATCAAAATCATTGTTCTTCACCATCTCAGTCTTCTTAACATTCCTTGGGAGACTTTCATTTCTCATGAGATGTTCAAAGGTCCACAGATCCCTTCACCAGTGCATGAATTATAAGGTGGGCCTTCTAGCCATGGGCAAACAAGGAAAGAGGTCAAGGAAACCAAAACTGATGAGATGCCAATGTACTTGACATATCAGAGAGGCACAAGGAGACTTTTACAACTACTAGGCAAGTTTTTTCTCCACGGGATGTCGAAGGGACCTTGCCTTATTCATCAGTCCACAGGAAAATGTTCTCTCCACAAGGTGTGGAAGGGGCTTTTCCTTCTACATCAAAAAAATGGGTACATGTTGAGTAGTTGAGAAAGGGAAAGGAAAAAGTGCAGGAGGAAGATCTTGGTGATGAGGAGGAAAGAGATTTTGACTTGATTTAACATGAGGAACCGCAACAAAATTATACTCATCATGGAGTTGATATCATCGACTTGGAGGGTCAGGACGAAAAACAATCAAAGACATCATCATTCAAGAAAGGGAGGCTCAAATACAAGCTTTGGTAGACAACTTAAACAGAGCAAAGTTCATCATCAAATACTTGGAACAGGAAAACAAATAGCTGAGTGACAAACAAGTCCTCATGGAGCTGGAAATGATCAAAGCAAATAGGCAAATGGCCAAAGAGGCTCATGTCACATTACACTCATATTGAGCAGGAGATTGAAAAGGATAGGGAAACTTGACTTGAGAGGGTCAAAATACATCTTGAAGGACTTATTGAGAAGGCCAACAGGAATAAGAAAATGATTCGACACATGGCATACCATTAGATGACCCACAGCAAAATTTGTAACATGAGGATTAGAAAGTTAAAGGCTAGGCTAAGGAGAGCTTTGGAAGGAAAAAAGGAGCAAGATAGAGTGTAGATGTTTTTTGAAGCCTCCCTAGCCCATCAAAGCAGTTGATGGTGGTGTTCCATTCCAAATTTGGGCAAACTTTGAGAATTTTTTGCATTTTTTAAATTTTGAAATTCATAGCACAGAAATTTTTCCCATAAGTGCAACACGCTGCACTTTTTCCCGGGGCATCATATGGAGAAACGCTTGGCATTCTTTGATTCAGAATGATGAGGACATGCACCCTAGAAAGTTTCAAAAGTTTTAGAGCAAATCTAGTCCACCAAAAGGTCCAAAAACCACCAAAAAATGACCTCTCTACCTCTTTTTGGACACATAGAAGCAGTGTTGGGAGATTCAAGTTTGGGGGTTGGGGCGGGGGGGGGTGGTGTAAATTACCTCCAAATTCAAAAATTCTAGGTGTTCCAAAAACTAGACTTGAAAACCTTTCCAGTGAGCTATCATGGGCTTAATTTGGCTAAGGGGAAGGCCTCCAAAAGCAGGTGGAAAGTGGCGCTACGCTTAGGACTAGTGGCTTTGTGCTTAGGACCATTTTTCTCAGGAACCCAAAATTCGCTTGTTTTGACTATGAATTTGATTTCTCTCTCCTCATGGATGATTTCACTGATGTAATTGATGACATGGCATGTAAATGTAATGGTAAAATAGTGTTAGAGGGTAGATTCATTAGTTAGAGGTGGTTTTGAAGCAAATGAATCAGTTTGCCTTCTTTTAGGGGCAAGTTGTTCCACTACCTATATTCCTAGTCCTTGTTTGGAAATGGTTGAAACAACACCTCTTCTCATGGTTTCAACCCATGATGGTTAGGATGAGGGATTACAATGTCTATATCATGTATTTTATTTCTCATTTGCAAGGGTTGGGTTCAGCTGGATGCTCATGTATTAAACACTTATTATTTTGTAGCAGTTTTGGTAGGGAACTAATGAAGTCGCGGCTACTTTCTGGGATTCCTATGGTATGGCCTTTAGCATGTGTTTCTTCTTCTATTAATATGTTCTCATGTTATTTATGTATGCCTCTTTCATATAATTGATTCAGATTGGTTGTTTTCAAGTCAAATAGGTGGAATACATTAGGCTTAATGGTCTACCTTGGGAAAACACCAATATTTCATGTTTTCATCTATTTAGGAAGGATTCTTGACTTGCTGAGAACCTTCTTAGCTCCTCACTAGTCTAGAAGCTCATCCCATCAAGCTTTAAGGTGCTGAAGATCATACCTACCTTGCCCCATGGAATCCCCTACGATTTTGCCTTAGTTTCCCAGACCCAAAATTGCCTAGCTCCTCCTGATCTGGCAAAAAGAGAAACAAATTCAATCAAAACCCTTGAGCTACTATACCTAGAATAAAATCTTATTTATAATCCTGTCATCTCGACTGAGATCCATAAGGAGAGAGTCGTCTCTTGACCTTGTAGGGATAGCTAGAAGGTTAAGTGGTTTGTGGTTACCGTAGAAGCATGCCTTCTTTAGCCTGAGGCAAATCTAGGTGACAACATAGTAATTTTATGATGTAATTTTATCTTTTCGTATGTAATATTTGTTCCCCGTTTCTCCTAAGCATATTGTGATGTTTCCAAGCACTTGCCACTACAATAATCAAGTCATCTAGAGCAACAATCCACCTGCAAGAGCAAAAGAGAATAATCCTAAAAAACAAAGTATTAAAAAGGACAAAGAGACATTACAAAAGTGGGTTTTTAAAAAGAAAAAATTAAAAGTAAGTTCATATATAAACTCATTCTCTTTTATTTTCATTCCATTGTGTCATTTTTCAAATCAAAGGAACCAAGGAGAGAAGAAAAATCGATTTTCTAAGCGTTCTTGAGCAAAACAAGGGTGGTGCTGCGCTTAGAGAGAAAGGCGTTGCGCTTCTGGACTTTTTGGCCTAGCGCTGCGCTCCTGGGAAGTGGCACTACACTTACAGTCGGGTGCTATTCTTAGAGGCTGATTTCATAATGTAAATATCAATGGGTGTTGCGCTTATAGGGTGGCGTTGTGCTCCTGGGTCAAGCCAAAAAAGCTCCCAGCTTCTGATTTATGCAAAATTTCCTCCTATTCAACACTGGACACGTAAGTATCATTCTTCCTCTTGCTATTTAGTTTGAATATGTGAAGAATTTCATGGTTTTTCACTCTCAAATATAAAACCTTAATCTCCACTATAAAACCCTAAATATTTGATTCTCCCTACCACTCACCTCATAAACTAAACCCTTATCCCCACCACTATTATCACCTTATAACACCCATTATTACTCTCTAAACCCTGTCCCTCTCATGTTTTACCCATAGCTTCACTTACATCCATTCCTCCAAGCCATTGCACATACCACCCATTCGATACATTGTCAGCATTGTGCAAACTAAGAGAGTCAGCTAAATCATGGACAGAGGCAGTGATTTTGAGTACGATGAGGAGACAGCCAGCGATAGTTTAGTAGAGAGACATAGGCAAAGAAAGCCTCACATGAGAGGAAAAATCATAATAGAAGAGCCCACCAGTTTAAGAGAATTACAGGCTTGCTCACTTGCAATCTCTTGTTTCAGACACCAAGGGTGTTCTGAATTTTGTGAACTAGTGGAAAGAGCTGAGTTTCACCATCAGTTGGCCAGAATTTTTGTGGATCATTTACATAACCGTGAGGTGACACTTTCTAGAGTAACCTTCAGAATATCAAAGTTGTCATTTCAGAGGCCACTAGAATCCTTAATGTTGGTGAGAAATGGTACAAGGGTTAGGACCTAGATGAGCATTACTATGAGCCCTGCATCAAGCCTCAGTACAGGAAGTAGGTGAAGAGGCTTTTCCCCTTTAAATTTTGGAGAAGCCCATTTCCTTTTTTAGTAGGACTATCTAAGATGCTGCCTTGCGGTATAATATAATTGAAAAATAGGCTCTTACTCTTGGAAAACCATTGAAGGATTTCAGAGTGTACATTCTGCACTCACACATCATAGCATACGTTCCCAATGCATCAGTAAAGGCTATGCTGATGCAAACTCATCTGGAAGGAGGGCGAGCAAAGTGGATTGTAGCAATGTTGGAATACGATCTGTAGATTAAACCCACAAAGCTGATCAAAGGACAAGGCTTGGCGAGATTAATGGTTGAATCAAATATGCATGCTTTAGATATCAATCTAATCGCAACTATGCCAGAAGATGAAGAAGAAGGCTCTCTCATTCACATGTTTGAAATGTTTCTTCAATCACCATGGTATTCAGACATAGTGTATGTACCTCAGCACCTTTCACCACCTCAGGGAATGACAAGGAACAAAGGTAGATCACTCAAACTCAAAGTTGTAGAATTCTGCATTCTAAATAATGCCCTTTATTGGAAAGATCTGGGAGATGTTTCACTTAATTGCCTAGTTGAAGATGAAGCTCAGCAGGTGATGTATGACTTTGACAAAGGTGATTGTTGTGGTCATTTGTTCTAGAAGACAACGGAAAACAAAGTGTTGAGGTCAGGTTACTACTGGCTGACTCTATTTTTAGATGTTTACAAAATAGTCATGGGCTATCATGAATGTCAGGTATTTCAAGGGAAAAGAAAACTGCTGCCTCTTACTCTAAAACGTGTTGAAGTCAATGCACCATTTCAGTAGTGGGGATTCGATTTCATCAAGGAAATCCATCCAACGTCGTCAGCGCAACAGAAATGGATCCTAACAACAACTCACTACTTGTTGAAAATAATACTAAGAGGGGGGGGGGGGGGTGAATCAGTATTAACAACTTAAGAATATTTCATTTCCATAGACAGATTTATATACGGTACTTCTGTTAATGTAACTTGCATATATACACAACTGTGTTTAGAGAAACCAGCGTATACCTTGTAAACTTATTATTTAGTCAGTTCCTTCTTAATATGTGTATTAGAACCATATAAGCAGTAACAGGTATAGTAAAAATAGAGCATACAATCACACACAAGAACACAAGATATAAGATGGAAACCCAATGTGGGTGAAAACCACCTACTGCAATTTGTCTCTATCTTCTTTAAATAAGAAACTTCTTTTAACAGTATTTATGTACTGGTGCAGTCTTATACTAGTACGCAGGCTTCTACCTGCAGAAGGCTACAACCTTCTCTCATTCTCCAGCTTCTCCTCAAAGGGAGCTACAACCCCCTTAGCTCTTGTACTAGCTGATGTACTAGTACGTAGATGCTAACCTAGAGAAGGCTACAACCTTCTCTTTTCTTCCAGGGACCACGTTTCATAAATTTTGAAACTGGATCCATCAATAGCATCAAAATATATTTGCATCAATCAATCTCCCTTACAATTAACCAAAACTAAATCAAACAATCACTTCTCTGAATGTTGTAACCAGAATACAGTAACAGTAACAAAACCCAACCAGAACCCATAACACTACAATAGTAAACAAAAGTAGCTAAAACATATTATATGAGACGTACGCTACTTCAATGTGCCTAACCTACCTACATATGTTGTTATATGAAGGCAAACCTACATATACGCTATTTTGATTTTCCAAACCAACGTGTATACGCACTTTTTCTATACTGAACTCGGGTACAGATCTATAAAAGATGATTTAACCTTTACAACTATTCAGACATCAATTATACCCAGATCATCAGATTTACAGATTACAACATGTAATAATTAAAATATCAAAACCACATAAAGATATTTCTCTTCAAGCTTTAAGATCTTAACCCATCAATAGAACTTATCCTTCTTCAAGCACTCAGGTTCCTCCTTGATTCAAATCCAACAATGCACCATAACCTAATGACCAGTTTTCTAGATCTTCTTCTTCATAAGATATTCAATACTTGAGTGCCTTTTCCTAATGATCTCCTCCTCCTTTTATAGTCATAGCCCTTACTCAATACCATGGTCCAAAACCACTTAGAAGCAATGCCTTGGACCAAATACCTGGGGACAACACTTCGGTCAAGATACCTTAAATCAATACCATGGGTCAAAATACCAGGGACCAAATACCATGGACCAAGACCAAGTTTTTCCACATGTACATGCTTTTCCTTGCATGAAATTACTTGCATACGCATATGTGCCTTTGGGTCAGTGATCCTGTGTGTATACGCAACTTGGTTAAGTGGAACGTGCGTATATCTCTTTTTCCTTCATTTTGAGAGCCTGTATTGTGATCTGTCATCTGAGTGAGTTGCCATCAAGGACAACACCTGTGTCATAGTGCCAAACCTATGTCATAATCCCAACAATCTCCCCCTTTAGACTTGATGGCAACCCCAAGTCACTCTCCCCCTTTGTCATCAAGGGCAAAGGGTTATGCTCCCCCTAGTTACATGCTAAAATATTTGATCTACTGAAGAGTGTTGTTTATGCTCCCCCTGACTGTAAGCAAGGTCTGTAGAAAGATGTTCTACAAGAAGAACATGACTCTATACATCATAAATGACCTTCCTATCACCAAGGGTTCATACATACATCCATCTCCCAACCAAGTGGGGATATACCAAAAGTTTATACATGATAAAACAAGAGCATTACATCATCCATCCCAGGCATAGTGGGGAAACAAAATAGGTCGTTACATGACCTTGATAATAAAAGATATACATGACATAGAAACACAATATATAAAACAAGACTATGATAGTCATCAACAACTATCATCAGTAGCAGTTGTCAATCATCATCCATACTAGCAACCATGATCTCCCTCTGCACCTGTTCCACCTGAAACAAAAACAGCGATGAAATTGTACCAAGATCTTCTAACACAATGCCAACAATGCATTATTAGAAGTATATGCTGCCCCTGAACCTGTGCCAGATGGTCTGTGTTAGACCCATATCAGATTCTTTTCATCCCAAGTCTGGCCCACTTTCTTTTTTTCTTTTCCTTCAAACCAACATATATGCAACTGTATCCATCAAAACCAGTGTATGTACATAGATGCTCTTCATGAAACTTGCATACAACCACTTTTCTCTGAAATAGATAAGTGTCAACAGTAGGATGATGCATCAACTCCTCCCAGCTTCTGTCTACGGTATTCAAATGTCTTCCTGGGTAGTGGTTTGGTGAATATATCAGTAACCTATTTCTTGGAGGGAACATACTCCAATTTGACCCTTTTTTCAAGCACTTGTTCTCGGAGAAAATGATATTTGATAGGTATGTGCTTTGATCTGATAATCACCCTATGAGTGACATCAGTTAAAGATTTATTGAATAAAGGTATTACATACTCATGTGCTAGTGTGTGTGTCTATGTTATTTAAGCAACGGATCGACCAGATTGCCAATACATAGACAATTAAATGGAAAGACAACAGAGAAATATAGTAAGCAAATACAAGGACAAAAGAATTTAATAAGGAGTTCACCCTATCCTCCAGGGCTACATCTCCGATCCAGCTTCAGTGGTGGCCTTATTTTATTGTGTCCTCAGTAAAGAATTACAATGAAGGAGCTCAATATCAGTCACCTGAAGTATATTTTGCTTGGTAGGGTGGTTCTTGGATTCCCCAAGCCACTCGAGTGCACAGACTCTGTTTGCCTACCAGATCTGTGACCTTCTAGTCCAAGGATAATTTTAGGGGCGAATGTTCGCCCTTTGGCGAAATTAAGGGGTTTTAAATTTTTGGTGGGCGAATATTTTGTATCATAGTACATTTTTACAAATCACCTCAAATTGCCCACCTTATTTTAAGGAAGAGGGTAAAAAAGGTAAATTTAGCCCTTGAAATTAGGACTTACAACCTTCCATTCGCCCATTTTCAAGAATAGGTTTTATTTAAGTGAATCCATTCGCCCATTTTCAAGAATAGGTTTTATTTAAATGAATCCTATGGTCCAAATACCATATTTATAAAAGACGTATGGTAAATTAATAAAAATATAAATAAATGAGAGGTATGGTAAATAAATAAAACATTTTTTATATTTACTCCATAAGTCACCTTATATACATGTAAGGGTGTAAACAAATAAAAATATAAGTAAAGTGGAGGTATGGTAAATAAATAAAATATAAGTAAAGTGGAGGTTAAATAAATGGTAAGGTATGGTAAATAAATAAAAATATAAATAAACTAGACGTATCGTAAATAAATAAAACCTCTTTTTATATTTAGTCCATAACCCTAGTTCTATTTATGAAGGCTCAAGAAAGAGGTTTTATTTAAGTGAATCCTATGGGCCAAATACCATATTTGTAAAAGAGGTATGGTAAATTAATAAAAATATAAATAAACGAGAGGTATGGTAAACAAATAAAACATTTTTTTATATTTACTCCATAAGTCACTTTATATTTACGAACACTCAAAAAATGGGTTATATTTACGTGAAACCTATGGCCAAATTACTATGGGACAAATACCATGGACTAGCTTGTTATTAATACCATGCAAAAAACCATTATTAACCCTAATATTAGAATTAATAAAAATAAAAATGGCACATGGTATTGACCCATGGTATTCACCATAATGGCACATGGTATTGACCCATGGTATTCACCTGGAATGTAGCCTATTTAAATGGGGGAATTAAACCAGCATGTAGCCTATGCTAAGATTCACTAGGACCTTACAAAGTTTTATTATTTAGTGAAAGACTCGCCAAGATCTTACAAGACTTTATAATTGAGTAAAATATTCGCCATGCCTGGTGAGAGATTCACCGAAAAATTATATATACATATTATATTATTGATAAAATCGCCTTCCATTTTTCCTATATACCATGGAGATTCGCCCATTTATTATATTTATAAATTTAGGGGGGGGTCTTAAAATTTTCCCTGTTCTAGTCTACAATGGAGAGAGCCCAATGTGGTGCTCAGTCCGAACAGATCCTCTTTGGGATGGCTTGAACCTCTCAGCTCTCTAGTGCTCGACACTACCTTTGGTTAGCTCGGCCCTCTATCCTCTTCTACTTTTGCTTTACTGTCTTCTTTACTTCTCTATGTTCCGTCCTCCTCTCGGGATTCTGGTTCCTCTGTCTCTCAGGTTCTCTATCCCTCTCTGTCTCTCTGACTAACTGTGAACGCTATCTCTGTTCATGGCTTTGAAGCCATTCATTCCCATGTTTGCTTGATTCCTCTTTTGCCTCCATCGAATCACCTTATGTAGCTGTGCTTGCAGTTCCCTAGCTTGACATCATCATCAGCTTGCAAGGAGTGGCCACATGTCCTCCTATAATGCGTCAGCATGCTTCGTCAGTTCATTTCTTCGGTTACATCGTGGATGAAGTCTTCCTCCACCATGATGGTCAAAATGGACCTCAATGCTTCTAAAACATGGCTTAATCCCTCATTGATTCTATTTCCCTATCGGGCACGATCTCAGCCATCCGATCTGGGGTCTCTAGGTCCAACGCCATACGCACGTTTCACGCGGTTGACTTGCTCGACCGTTAGCACGCGATCAACAGTGGTTTTCTCTCTCCTATGCTTGCCACGTGTTGATCGTTGAGTGGGATCACTCCGCTTCCATCCAAAACCGCTTACCATTTGAGGGCACCCCGATCAATACTGTCAGTTTCCAGAGCATGGGTCCTGCCTTTCTCCTTTAGCTCTTTTCACCTTTCGCCCGCCTTTCTCCAACTCCCCATGCGTCCAATTGCTCAGGGCTTCTACATTTCAGCCCTTTTCGCAGAGTTATCGCTAATTGCGCATTAAAATCCACCTCCTTTTCTTGATCCGAGCCTCCCAGGGGCTAATTCGGCCTCCCGCACAGTCTCCATGGGCCTCTGTTAGCGCACTTTGACCGAGGTCCTCATCGTTCCTCACTGGCTGCCATTGCCACTGGTTCGGGGTGTTTCTGATCACTGCCTTGAATTCTTAGAAGTTTTTCCCGACCTGATAGAGTCATGGTTCTTGACAGTGTTTATGGATCAAATTCGGATCATGGCCTTCCCACTGAAAAAGCTTTTGGACCACCAAAAGTTGGTTTTCAAGCATCGACTAAGTGAGGGTATTATTTTCTCACTTGTCCAATCTCAATCCACTTTGCACTTCTTGGCTTTGAATCTTTGAGCCCAATCCTGAGGTACTCAACTTCTCCCCTACGTGTTATCCTCACCTTCCTGTCCAACACTGCGTCTTCCTGCAACTCATTAAGATATTCAGGTAGCAGGTCATCCATAGAAGGCAATTTACTTTGCTCTTCAGGGTCCTCAATCATTTAAGGTTCGAATAATCTCAAGAAATCTACATTTATGACTGAGTAGATGTGCATGTAAGCTGGTAGATCAAGGCGAAAAGAATTTTCTCCAATCTTCTCAAGTATCCTAAAGGGTCCATACCTGATAGGCTTTAGCTTTTTACCTTCACCTTGCATTCTGTCCATGTTGATATACAACCAAACTTGGTCACCAACTTGAAAACTATGCTCCATCCGATGCTTATCATGCTTAGCCTTGTACCTGGTCTGGCTCTTTTCCAACTGTTCATGTACTACCTGGTGGATCTCCTGGATCTGTTCAATGAACCTAGTTGTCTTGTCCATGTCACTGTGTCCATCAACCATGGCATCTTTACCAAAGACAAATCCAAAGGAGACCTTGGTGTGAGACCAAAATAGGTTTCAAAAGGAGATCTCTATGTAGAAGAATGCTTTGCTCTATTCTAAGCATGCTGCACTTAACACAAGTGTTCATCCAAAAGCTTAGGATGTTTGTTGTAATATCCTCTCAGTAATTAGATCATTATCCTGTTTACTACTTTTTTTTGGACATCTGTTTGTGGATGAAAAGTTGTGCTTTTCTTTAGTTTTGTGTCCATCAATTCCCACAGACTCGACCAAAACTTTCCCACAAATCGGGTGTCTCGATCAGATACAATGGAAATGGGTAGTCCAAAATGAACCCATACATGTTCAAAGAACAATTTTGCAGTCTGTTCAACTGTAATCTCTTTATTACAAGGTATCAAAATACACATGTTGTTGAACCTATTGACAACAACATATAGATAATCATGACGTTTCCTAGATTTAGGCAGTCCTCCAACAAAATCCTTGGAAACACTTTCCCAAGGGTGAGAAGGAACTGGCAATGGAGTGTACAATCCTAGTTTTCTATTGTTGCGCTTGCTTTTAGCACACATAGCACACCCTCTTACATATCTAGAAACTATCTCATTCATTTTCGGCCAATAGAAGAACCTTTACAGCTGTGCAACTGTTTTACTTACCCCAAAGTGACCTGATATCATAGAAGTGTGTGCTTCCCTAATTATCTTTACTCTCTCAGTTTGTGGAATGCAGAGTTTCCCATAATGGTATAAGAGTCGATTCTTTACATGATAGTCCAATTCTTCTACTCTTTTGCCTTAACGCAAAGTTGCATATACATCCTTAAAGTCCATATCTTGAGCATATTCTTCAATGTAGCTTTCATGTAGTATAGAATTATGCTTAAGTATGGTAGATGCATTTATAATGGGCCTAGATAACATGTCCGCTACATTGTTATGTATGCCCTTTTTATATCTAATGACTAAATTAAACTGTTGTAGAAAACCCATCCATATGTAATTTCTTGATTGCTGAAACTTAGTTTGGGAGTGTAGATATTGAAGTGGTTGGTGATCAATATGGATCATTGTCTCCTTGCCCATTAAGTAATGTTTCCACTTTTTCACACTCTGAACTAATGCATACAATTCTTTATCATATGTAGGATAGTTAACTACTGCAGGATTAAAAGTCACAGAATGATAACATATGGGTTTATTGTGTTGTGTCAACATTGCTCCCATGGCATAGTGACTGGCATTAGTTTGGATCTCAAATTGTCTTTGTAGATCAGGCAGTGCTAGTACAGGTTCTGTACTAATCTTTTCTTTCAAGGTGTCAAAGGCTTTCTGATGTTTTCCTCCCCACTGAAGCACCTTAGTCAATCCTATTAAAGCATGTAAGGGAGCTGCAACTGAGGAAAAGTTAGAAATGGACTTCCTCCAATACCGTGCTGCTCCTAAGAAGCTTCTCACTTCTATAGCAGACCTGGGTTTAGGCTAGTTCACAATGACTGCCACTTTAAAGGGATCTATTTTCAGTTCACCTCCCCCTACTATATGACCCAAGTAGTTTAAAGATGTTTTGCCAAATTCACATTTTGAGAGTTTAACATAAATTTTTTCTCTTTTCAAAACACCTAATGTCTACTTAACATGCTTTAAATGTTATTCCCACATTTTACTAAAAATCATAATGTCATCTAGGTATACAATAACAAAAACTTCAAGAAAAGGTCTGAGTACATCATTCATTAATCTCATGAAAGTAACAGGAGCATTGGTCAAACCAAAAAGCATAACGAGCCATTCATACAATCCCTGCTTTGTTTTGAAAGCAGTCTTCCATGCATCATTCTCTAAAACCCCGACCTAATGGTATCCACTATGCAAATCCATCTTGGTGAAATAAACAACTTCTTTTAATTGATCTAAAAGATCATCTATGCAAGGAAGGGGATAACAATTTTTGATTGTTATCTTATTCAGTGCTCGATAATCGATGCACATTCTCCATGAGCCATCTTTCTTTCTCACCAAAATTATTGGTGACCCACATGGTGATGTGCTAGGCCTGATGGACCCTTTCTCGAGCAACTCCTACACCTGCTTCTTGATTTCAGCATTCTCTAAAGCAGACAACTTGTACATCCCAATGTTAGGCAATGGGACATCTTGCTGAAAAATAATATCATGTACCATTCCCTTTTTGGGTGGTAGACCTTTAGGTTCTTTAAATAAGACATCATGCTCAGAAACAACCTTTTCTATATCAGCTTGCTGTTCAACATTACAACCCTCAAATACATTGGTTTTATCAGGTTTCTTTTCCTTTACAACCATCAATAAGAATTGTTTGCATGGATTATCATACTTTTCATCTGCCCTGAGTTTATGAGAGTATAATTATTCTTGAGCTTATGAGCTCTTACAAAGTATTCGATTCCATCTTTAACAAGCAGATACTTGTTCTCATCTCTATAGAAAATAGCCTTTCTATCATACAAGTAAGGACTTCCTAAAACAATCCCACATATATCCAAAGGAATTATATCTAACTCAACCTCATCTACAAATGCTGACCCAAAAGAAAACTTGTGTTTGCACTGTCTAGTCACTTGTAGCAATGGTTTATCATTCAACCATCATAATGGGTATGGTTGCTAATCCCAATTTCTTTACAATTGCTTAAATATTTACTTATGAGCCACTATCAAACAAAGTATCAATCTTTTGATTTTTCAAATAACTCGAATATGGAAAAGCTCATGTCTTTTTCTCTCATTTTCTTCATCAATAACAGATTCAACAGAATTACTAGTAGATGCTTCAAAATTATTATCTTTTATACCTGTGGCTGCTATAGTTGTTTCATCTCCTGAGTCTAACCCCAAATCTTTATGAATAGTTGCAGTAGTCTTCTTCTTCTTTCCCTCAGACTTCTTAAGTCTCAGCTCTGGATGCAGAATCCAACAATGCTCGTCATCATGCCCATCCTTTTTACAGTGAGTGCATGAAGCTTTGCTTTTCTGTGCAGTGTTAGGCTTCCTTGCTCTCCACTTCTGCTTTCTTTTCTCCTTGCTCTTGCTTATAGTGGGTTGGGATGGTCCCCCAACTTCTATATTTCCACTCTTTCCTCTAGCTTCTAGATGAGTAGCTTGTACATATACCTGATCTATACTAGTGGGATTAAACATGAGGATGGTATGCCTCATGTAGCTGTGTAGACCACCAATGTACTTCAAAAGAGTCTCTAGTGAATCTAATGAGATACCCAACATCAATGCTCTCTTTCTAAATTCTTGAGTATATTGTTGGACACTTTTCCCTTTCAACTGTTAAAGAGTCTGCCAACTCATCATGGCTTGTTGTATGTAGGCCAATGGATAGAACTGCTTTTTGATTGCAAAAGCAAATTCACTCTAGACAGAGATAGTCTTACCATGTCTTTTCATATCAGCTTGGGTTCTTCCTTCCCACCAAACCAAGGCAGTGCCTCCTAGGCGTAGGCTTGCCAGCTGAATCTTACTCTTGTCTGAGTCCATGTTTTGTACCCTACAATACACATCAATTTGTCTAATCCAATTGTCCAACTTTTCAGCATTTAGATCTCCATCATATATAGGCAAATCAAATTTAACATCTAACTTGATCAAAGATGCTTTCTTATTATGCACAGGGCTATCAGGAGGTGTGAGAAATCTTTCCTCTTTCCCTTTTCCTTTGGAGTGGTCATGGAAGTGAAACTCATCTTTTTCTTTATATTGTTTAGAACCTGAGGAGTCTTCAACCTTATGCTTTCTAAAGTCCCTATACATTTCTTCTACCATAGACTTTATAGCTAAGAAACTTTCTATGAATTGAGGGTCTGGCCCCACAGAACCTTCCTCTGACATTGTTTTCTGAGGATAGACTCTCCCAATTTCAAGATTAGTTTCCACCAACTCTCCTTCTCCTAATTTGATCTTTGATCTAGTGAGCATTCAACAGCTAACCAACACAAGATTTTCTAACCTTATAGCCTAAAGCTCTGATACCACTTGATCTGAAAATCACCCTATGAGTGACATCAGTTAAAGATTTATTGAATAAAGGTATTACAGACTCATGTGCTGGTGTGTGTGTCTATGTTATTTAAGCAACGAATCGATCAGATTGCCAATACACAGACAATTAAGTGGAAAGACAACAGAGAAATACAATAAGAAAATACAAGGACACAAAAATTTAATAAGGATTTCACCCAATCCTCCAAGGCTACATCTCCAGTCCAGCTTTAGTGGTGGCATTATTTTATTGTGTCCTAAGCAAAGAATTTTTTGGGTCCCTATAATACTAGTAATTACCCCATTACTATTGTAGTTATACCCATTATTTATATTGTTGTGCCCCTATTACCCCGATATTGTTATTTCTGTGCCCCATAGAATCCCTCTATTGTTATTTTTGTGGCTTTATATTATTATTGTTAGGTCGGCTGGATTATATTGTGACTCCTTAGACTCCTATATATAGAAAGGATGTTTTGTCATTTGTATCATCCAAGAATTGTTCATTTATGTAATGTAAAGGAGGTTTCCCCCTCGAAGAGGCTGAATTCTAAGGCGTTGATCTCTCTTTTCTATCTTTTCTTGAGCTGGTTTCATAACATTTGGTATCAGAGCTTTGGATTCTAGGGTTTCGCTGCTCCAAACAGGTCATCGTGGAATTTTCGCTATAACGTTTTTTCTGTGATGTTTCAGAAGTCGCAAAAAAAACCCATTTTAGAAGAAATCGCGCTGAACCTGGGGTCCGAATTTCAGAGCTTTTCGCGTGATATTTTCGGACATATGATCTGAGGAAGTTGGTCTTTTTGCAGACTCCTGAATTACACTCAAAACAGGTGACCTGGGGAAAATCGTCATAACTTTCTTTCTGAGAATCGGATTGAAATTTCATAAGAAGGTACAAAAAGAGGACGGACTGTAGTTTTCTTTTATATATTTTTTAGAGTCAAAGGTTGAAACAATGACACGTGGAACTTCATACAAGTTCGATCTACTGAACTAGTCTATAATCAGGTCACTGCGGGAGATTGTGCATAACTCTTTCTTGGAGAATCCAATTTTGATCAGACTAGTGGCATTGGAAAGAGGACATAGAAGGCTACTACAGGTCACAATTTCAGAACTGGATGATTCGCAATTACAGAGATACATGAGATTCAATATCAGGCTTCTACAAAGTAAAAAAAAGGTGTGTAGTTTTTTTATTTTTATTTTTGCATAAGCTTGGTTTGAAGGAATTCAAAGGGCATAGTAAAGCATTATTATCGGTAACTGATGCCCCGAGGAAAGAAAATGCAAACACCTAGTAAGGAACCTGAAATCTCTAGCATGACTCATGAAGAAGAGGAAGAAATGCTACATGATATATCAAAATTACAAGAACAAGTGCAACAAATGTCACGCTCACAAAAGCTAACAGATGCTAAGATAAATGGCGTGGAATCTAAGATAAAGGGCATGGAAGCTCAGGTGAATGGCATGGACGCTAAAATTGATGGCATGGATGATAAGATGGAAGAATTGAAGATAAATATGAATAAGTTGCTACAAGAAATGGTCACTAAGGGTGAAAGAGTACTAAAGGAAACTCATGATGAGAACAAAAGAAATGTTAATCATGATTCCATACACTCTAATGTTGGATCGAAGACTCACCATGTTCCAAAAATCGATATGAGGAAGTTTGATGGCAAGGATCCCGCCACATGGATATTACAGATGGAGCAATTCTTCGATCTCAATAATGTGCAAAACACACAAAAGGTACGTATGGCAACTTTATATTTGGAACCAAATCAGTTTGTATGGTATCAATGGCTTTGTTCTCGTAAACAATTTATCACTTGGGCAATTTTTACGGAAGAATTGATAGCACATTATGAGGATACAAAAAGCAACACCTTTTTTAGCCAATTGATAAGTCTCAAACAAAAGGGTTCAATAATGGAGCACATTGAGGAGTTCCAAAAATTGAACATAAGGGTAAAAGATATTCCAGAGGAGCATAGGATTGATGTGTTCATAGGGTCTTTAAAGGATAATATCCAACATGATGTGTGCCTTTGGGAACCTGATTCATTAGAGAAGGCATTCAGGTTAGCAAGAAAAATGGAAAGCAAAATTATGGCAACTAGGAAGCATACCATTCACAACTATAAAGACGGAAGTGTTGTTGCCCATAGTCTTCCACAACCTACAAGGTTGACACCACAACAATTGGAAGAAAAAAGAGCAAAAGGGCTTTGTTACAATTGTGATAGCAAATACACAAAGGGTCATAAGTGTGGTGAGAAGAAATTATTCTACATAGATTGTGAAGAGGAAGAAGAAAAGCAGCAAGAAAGGTCAAAAGAAGAGGATATATTCCAGGAACAAAGCCTAGATGAAGAACAAATAAATCCGACCATATCTTGTAATGGATTGGTGGGAATTACCACTCCTCAAACCATCAAGATAGAAGGACAAATCAAGAAGAAAAAGGTAATAGTGTTGATTGATTCAGGAAGCACCCACAATTTTATTCATTGTAGGGTAGCAAAAGAATTGAATTGCTTCCTATATCCAGCACCAGAGTGTCAAGTGATGATTGCAAATGGAGGAACAATAAATTGTTCTGGAAAGTGCCATAATATCAAGCTATCCATGGGAGAATATGTATTGACTAGCCCAATGATTTCCATTCCAATGGGAGGTGTTGATGTTGTACTAGGAGTCCAATGGCTACAATCCTTGGGTACAATAGCTTTTAATTTTCAAGAACTTTTCATGAAATTTTCTGTGGAAGGAAAGGAAGTTGAATTAAGGGGTATTGCAGGGAAACCAGGAAAGATAATCAGCTCTAATGGCATGACAAAGCTTCTAAAAAAGGAGCAAAGAGGTGTAATTGCACAATTATGTTCGCTAGATGTTTCCACATTGGAATCATCTATTTCTCCAGATCTCCAAAAAGTCCTGGACAATCATTCCAAGGTATTTGAGACTCCCAAAGGTCTCCCACCTATGCGTGATCATGATCATGCTATTCATTTGATTCCAGGAAGTGTTCCTCCAAACATCAGGCCGTACAGATATCCATATGTCCAAAAAAGTGAAATTGAACGTATGGTTGCAGAAATGCTAGAGGCTGGTATAATTCAACCGAGTCAAAGTTCTTTCTCAGCTCCAGTAGTATTGGTGCACAAGAAGGATGGATCATGGCGCATGTGTCCAGATTATAGGGAGCTCAACAAGCTCACTATTAAAGATAAGTTCCCCATTCCTGTCATTGATGAATTACTAGATGAATTGCATGGATCAATTTACTTCACCAAGTTGGATCTTCGTTCGGGATATCATCAAATCAGAATGAAGATTGAAGACATTCCGAAAACGGCATTTAGAACTCATGAGGGTCATTATGAATTTTTGGTCATGCCTTTTGGCCTTACCAATGCACCTTCAACATTTCAAGGTTTGATGAATTCAATTTTCAAACCATTCCTTAGAAAATTTGTGTTGGTATTTTTTGATGATATACTAATCTACAGCAAGTCTTGGAAGGATCATGTTGAACATGTTGACAAGGTGCTACAACTATTGGAGGAGAAACAATTATATGCAAAAAGATCCAAATGTTTCTTTGGAGTCTAGGAGGTGGAATATTTGGGTCATATTGTATCTCATGAAGGAGTTAAGGTAGACCCTAGCAAAATTAAAGCCATTAAGGAATGGAAAATCCCCACATCCATAAAGCATCTGCGAGGATTTCTTGGGTTGACAGGGTATTATCGCAACTTCGTTAAGAATTATGGGAGAATAGCAGCACCTCTAACAACATTATTGAAGAAAGATTCATTTTCATGGACTCCGGAAGCAACAAAGGCCTTTAAACATCTTAAAGAGGCAATGTGCCAAGCACCGGTCTTAGCTACACTAGACTTCACAAAAACCTTTATTGTGGAATGTGATGCTTCAGGAAATGGAATTGGTGTTGTTCTAATGCAAGATGAAAGACCCATTGCTTTTGAAAGTCGTCCAATCAAGGGAAAGTTTTTAAGAAAAGCTATTTATGAGAAGGAAATGTTGGCAATACTCCATGCACTTAAGAAATGGCGACCCTACCTAATGGGAAGACACTTCAAGGTAAAAACGGATCATGATAGCCTTAAATACTTTTTAGAACAAAGATTATCCTCTGAAGAGCAAAAAAAGTGGGTCACAAAGATGTTGGGTTATGACTTTGAAATCATCTACAAAAAAGGGAAGCAAAATGTGGTGGCAGATGCACTCTCTAGAAAGGATGAGGATATGGAAGCATTGTTGTGTGCCATTTCTATTATCCAACCAGATTGGATAAATGAAGCAAAGGAGGAATGGAAGAATGACGAAGAAGTGTGGGCACTTATTCGAAAGCTACAACAAGATTCCAGTACTTCTGATACATTTAGCTGGAAAAATGATTCGTTATGGTACAAAGATCGCTTATACCTCTGTAAGAATTCCCAGCTAAAACAAAAGATTCTTATGGAATTGCACACTTCTCCCTTAGGAGGGCACTCAGGATTTTTAAAAACTTACCACAGGGTTAAGAAGGAATTCTTTGGGATGGCCTTAAATCAGATATTCAAAAGTTTGTGGCGGAATGTTTGGTTTGCCAACAAAATAAAGTTGAAACAACACCGGGTCTATTACAACCTTTATCCATTCCAAGCCAACGTTGGGAGGAGGTTTCAATGGATTTTATCACAGGTTTACCCAAGTCTGAGGGAAAGAGTGTCATCATGGTGGTAGTTGACAGACTTACCAAGTATGCACACTTTTGTGCATTATCACATCCATTTAAAGCCAGTACAGTTTCTACTGCATTTATGGAAACAGTTCAAAAGCTACATGGAAACCCAAAGATTATTGTAAGTGACAGAGATCCCATTTTCACTGGAAATTTTTGGACAGAATTATTTTCTTGACTTGGTACTCAGTTAGCTCATAGCTCATCTTATCATCCTCAATCTGATGGGCAAACTGAGATAGTAAACAAATGTTTGGAAGGATATCTTCGTTGCTTTGTATCTGATAAACAGACACAATGGGTCAAATGGTTGCCTCTGGCTGAATGGTGGTATAACACTTCCTTCCATACAGCAACCAAAATGACCCCATTTATGGCACTTTATGGGTACCAACCACCATCAATCACATCATATTTAAGAGAAAATTCTAAGGTTCAGGCAGTGGAACATCACATCGAACATCAACAACAAGTCCTCCAACTCTTAAAGGATAACCTCGTGTTGGCACAAAATAGAATGAAACAACAGGCAGATCAACATCGCAGTGAAAGAAGTTTTGATGTAGGTGATTGGGTATTCCTACGGCTACAACCATATAAGCAAATGTCCCTAAAGCAAGCTAAGAAGGATAATAAATTATCACCAAAGTATTATGGTCCATACAAGGTGTTGGAAAAGATTGGTACTATGGCATACAAATTGGAGCTTCCTGCAGCTTCTCGATTGCACCCAGTTTTCCATGTTTCATGTTTAAAGAAGGTCATAGGCGACAAGCTCCCAGTTCAAACAATATTGCCAGAACTTGATGAGGAAGGAAAAATTATATTGGAACCGGAAGCAGTCACAGAAACAAGAACTCGACAGCTACGAAATCAATCAATTTCATAGTATCTTATCAAGTGGAAGAACTTATCCGCTGAAGATTCCACATGGGAGGATGAGAATTTTATGCAGAAGTACCCAGAACAGCTCAAGCGTTGAGGACAACACTTTTTTGAAGGAGAGGGGCATGTTGGGTCCCTATAATACTAGTAATTACCCCATTACTATTGTAGTTATACCCCTTATTTATATTGTTGTGCCCCTATTACCCCCATATTGTTATTTCCGTGCCCCATAGAATCCCTCTATTGTTATTTTTGTGGCTTTATATTATTATTGTTAGGTCGGCTGGATTATATTGTGACTCCTTAGACTCCTATATATAGAAAGGAGGTTTTGTCATTTGTATCATCCAAGAATTGTTCATTTATGTAATGTAAAGGAGGTTGCCCCCTCGAAGAGGCTGAATTCTAAGGCGTTGATCTCTCTTTTCTATCTTTTCTTGAGCTGGTTTCATAACAGAATTACAATGGAGGAGCTCAATATGAGTCGCCTGAAGCAGATTTTGCATGGTAGGGTGGTTGTTGGATTCCGCAAGCCACTGGAGTGCATGGACTCTGTTTTCCTACCAGCTCTATGACCTTCTGGTCTACAATGGAGAGAACCCAATGTGGTGCTCAGTTCGGACAGATCGTCTATGGGATGGCTTGAACCTCTCAATCCCTCTGGTGCTCGATGCTGCCTTTGGTTAGCGCGGCCCTCTATCCTCTTCTACTTTTTCTTTACTGTCTTCTTTGATTCTCTGTGTTCCATCCTCCTCTCAAGATTATGGTTCCTTTGTCTCTCAAGTTCTCTGTCCCTCTCTGTATCTCAGACTCGCTATGTATGTTGTCTCTGTTCATGGAATTGAAGCCATTCATTCCCATGTCTGTTCGGTTCCTCTTCCACCTCCGTCGAATCACCTTCTACAACTACGGTTGGAGTTTGCTGGCTCGACATCATCATCAGCTCACAGGGAGTGGCCACATGTCCTCCTATAATGCATCAGCCTGCTTCGTCAGTTCAATTCTTCGGTTATGTCATGGATGAAGTCTTCCTCCACTATGGCAGTCAAAACATACCTCTATCACGCAGTTTACTTGCTCGACCGTTAGCACATGATCAACAGCAATTTTCTCTCCTCCGCTTGCCATGCGTTGATCGTTGAGTTGGATCGCTTCACTTCCATCCAAAATTGCTTACCATTTGAGGGCACCCCAATCAATACTACCAGTTTCCATAGCGTGGGTCCTGCCTTTGTCCTTTACCTCTTTTCACCTTTCACCTGTGGTTCTCTGGCTCCTGACGTGTCCGAGTGCTCGAGGCTTCTCCATTTCGTCCCTTTTCACCTAGCGATGCACGATAATCGCGCATCAAAATCCACCTCCTTTTCCCAATCTGAGCCTCCTAAGGGCTAATTCAGCCTCCCGCGTAGTCTCCATGGGCCTCGGTCAGCATGCTTTGACCGAGGTCCTTGTCATTCTACGCTGGCTGCCATTACCACTAGTTCAAGGTGTTTTTTATTGCTGTCTTGGATTCCTAGAAGTTTTTCCCGACCTGATACAGTCATAGTTCCTGATAGTCTTTATGGATCCCATTCAGATCATGCTTGGTCTTTGAATGCATGACTGGATTATTTGAAATACTGATTGCACATGTATTATCACATAGAATTGAGATAGGTGGAGTGCATGTGATTTGAATGTCTTGCAATGTTTGCATCATCCAAATGAGTTGTGTGCAACAAGATGCAGCAGCCACATATTTTTCTTCAGCTGTAGATGATGCAATTGAACTTTGTTTCTTGCTGAACCAAGATACTAATCTAGAACCCATATAAAATGCACCACCACTAGTTCTTTTTCTGTCATCCATGCTTCCTGCCCAATCCACATCTGTATATGAATGAAGTGTAAGATCTGTATCCCTAGGATACCATAAACCAAAATTTTGATTTAATTGAAGATATTTGAAGATCCTTTTGACTGCCTAAAGGTGTGCTTCCTTTGGATTTGCTTGGAATCTTCTAACTATTCCTACTACATGCATGATGTCTAGTCGAGTACCTGTTAGATAGATCAGACTACCAATCATGGATCTATAGGTTGGTTGATGTACAATTGCTAATTCATCATTTGCGTTGAGGCTACATCCTGTTACCATTGGATTACATATTGGTTTAGATTCTTCCATGCCATATTTCTTCAAGATCTGCTTGAGGTAATTGGTTTGTGATAGAAAAATACCATCTTTATTTTGTTGAACTTGTAAACCAAGAAAATATGTGAGCTCACCAAGAAGGGACATTTCAAATTCCTTTTTCATTACCAAAGCAAATTTTTGACTCATGGCTTCTTCATTACTCCCAAAAATGATATCATCAACATAGACAACAAGTATTAGCAATTTATCATTGTCAATTTTTATGTATAGATTGCTATCAACTAATCCTTTTGAAAAACATTGTTGATGAAGGTATTTGTCAAGACAATAATACCAGGCCCTTAGAGCTTGTTTTAGTCTATAGAGAGATTTTTTGAGTCTGCATACAAGTTTTGGATCATTTCCAAGGATGAATCCATCTGGTTTCTCAATATAAACTTCTTCTTCTAGATATCCATTAAGAAAGGTAGATTTCACATCCATTTGATATACTCTGAACTTCTAAAAGCTAGAAAGAGCAACGAACATTCTTATGGCTTCTATTCCAGCAACAGGTGCAAAAGATTCTTCAAAGTCTATACCTTCTTTTTGAGCATACCCTTTACAAACAAGTTTGGCCTTATTCCTAATAACTTCTCCATTTTCATTAATCTTGTTTTTGAATATTCATTTGGTTCCTATGACATTCTTATCATGAGGTCTAGAAACTAATTCCCAAGTATTATTTCTTTCAATTTGTTCAAGCTCTTCATTCATGGCCTTGACCTAGCATTCATGTTCGCATGCTTCATATACATTTTACGGTTCGATGGAGGAAAGCAATGCTAGATAGCTTGAAGGTTCTGTGATAGTTTGTCTTGTCTGTATACCTGCCTCTTTCTGTCCCAAAATTTGAGTGTGGATGATTTTTCTGAACATATATGGATGGAGTCTTTTCTTCTACCGTTATCTACTCTTCTGTTGCTTCATTGGTTTGTTCTTTAGCATTAATCTGATTTGATGTGGAAGGATAATCCTCATCTTTTTCCCACTCTTTAGCTTTTACATGCTTTGAATTATCACCTGCTTCATCAACCACAACATCAATACTTACAACAATTTTCGTTAGCATTTTATTATAACACTAGTATCCTTTACTTTGGGAAGAGTAACCAAGGAGAATGCCTTCATCTACTCTTGGTTCAAACTTGCCAAGTTTTTCATCAGTCCTTTTGATGTAACATTTACTTCTAAAAACTTTGAAGTATTTTACAGTAGGAGTCTTACCATAGCAAATTTCATGAGGAGTTTGACTGTTGTTTACCCAAACATTTTTTTTGTTTAGAATAGTGACAACAGAAAATGCAGCTTCTCCCCAGAAGGTTGCAAGAGTTCCAAACTCACATAGCATAACATGATCCATTTTTTGAACAATTATGTTCATCCTTTCTACCACTCCATTTTTCTGAGGAGTCCTTGTGGTAGAGAATTCTCTTCTTATTTCATGTTCTTCACAGAATTCAAAGAATTCATCCAAGGTAAATTCCCCTCCTCGATCAGACCTGAAGCATTTGATTTTGCGATCTGATTCATTTTCCACCAAAGCTTTTAAGACTTTTAACTTTTCAAATGCTTTGTCTTTATGCTTTAGAAGTCCTATCCAACACATTCTAGAAAAGTCATTAATGAACAATATAAAGTATTCTTCTCCACGAGGTGACTTTTTCCTTGATGGACCACATAAATCAGTGTGGACAAGTCCAAGAGGCTTACTAGATGATCCTTCCTTCTCAGGAAAATGTCCTCTAGCTTTCTTACCAAATTGACATGATTTGCATATTGTATTTTCTGGAATTCTGATGTCAGGAAGATCGCGAACAACCTAGAATTTGAATGCTTTCCTTATCTGAGGGAAGCTTAGATGCCCCAATCTTTGTGCCATAGCCAATGTTCATCATTTTTGTTGCGATAGCACTATTGTTGTCCTCCCTTGAGTATGTATAAATTATTTATAGTTCTTATGCCTTTGATCACTATTTCTTTTGTATCAAGCTCACGAAGAACACATCCATTTGATCGAAATACTACCTCATTTCCTTGATCAAAAATTTGACTAACACTAAATAGATTATGCTTTAAACCATCAACACACATAACATTCCCATCTTTAACCTTTCTTTTAACAGAACAAAGCCTTTACCTTTTATGACTGCAGGGGTATCATTTCCAAATGAGACCTTCCTTTCCTTTTCTAAGACATTGTATGGCTGAAGTTTTTCTTTATCACCTGTCATGTGTTTCGAGCATCCACTGTCGATGTACCATTGATTTTCTTGTCCTTCTGCATATAAGGATATACCACATATTTCGATTTGCAGTTCTTTCTTTTTCGATGTTTTGGGACCCAATGAAGCTTGCTCCTTCTGAGATGTTTGCCAAAATTTACTCCTGCATTCAGAGTCTTCATGACTAAAGTTGTTACAAATAGTGCATTCTATTTCATTTTCAAGAGTAGAGATGTTATTGTAGTTCCTTTTCATGATCCCAGTCACATTCCTTTGATTTTGTGCTTCTCTAGTCATGATGGTCTTGTAAGCAACAGATTGAGCAGCTTTGTGTCCAAAGTTATGACAAGAAAAACATTGGCCATTAAAGAAATTCCTGCGATTATCGAATCTTCTGACTTGATGATTGTAGTTTCCATTGACATTCATTATTGAAGAAAATTGAGAATGATTTACCTGTTGTTGGTTACATTTTATTTTCATGCTTGAAGTAGATTGAACTCGATTTACCTGGCGATCTGCTTTAAGCCTCTACTGACAATTGTCAATTTGTTCATTTCTCCTTGTTTCATCAAGATAGCTTTTGGAGGTTGATGGCTTCTATGCTTGAGATGGTTCTTTAGTATATCCAAGACCTATGTTTATTAGAGGAGAACATTGTACTTTGATGATTTCATCTAAATTTTTTGATCCTTTAGCAAACCTAAGATTCAGAGATTTTGTTTTCTCAATTTCTTTTCTTAGACCCATAATTTCACATTCTAACTTTTCATTGTGTTTTTCCCTTTCAACAAGTTGGAATGTCAGAGTATCTATAATCATACTCTTTTCTTCTAAATATATTTTAAGTTTAGAAATTTCTTCATAGAGACCATATTCATCTAAATCATCCAAAAAATCATCATCTTCAAAAGCCATCAGAAGTCAATAATCATTACTATTTTCATCTTCATCACTATTTGATAAACCATAACTATCTTCATGCGTATACTAGATCTTCTTATTTACACTTTGTTTTCTATTCCATTTTGTTGATTCCCTACCTTTATCAAGCCTCTCCTTGTGAGGACATTTGGCATCACAATTACCTACTCTTCCACAAGAAAAAAAATTGAAAGGTAGTTTACCTTTGAATCTTCCAGAATCCCATTGAAGGTTCTTGACAAAGTTTGATTCTTCCTCTCCTTCTGACGTATGTCCTGACTCTTTCAGTTCTCCTCTTCCTGAAGCTTTGAATATGGCTTCTCTCATATCTAATGGACCCCCTTTTCTCACTTCATAAGCAATTAGGATTCCGTGCAGTTGTGACATAATAATACTCTAAAGATCCTGCTTCTCTTCTATGGCAGAAACTTTTGGTTCAAACTTAGAAGACAAGGATATTAGAACCTTTTCAACTAAAGTAACTTCTTTTACCTCTTCACCTAAGTTTTTCATGCAATTAACAATCTCATCTATATGTAAGAAATAATTAGCTACACTTTCATCATTGTGCATTCTAAGAGTTTCATATTGAACTCTGAGAGATTGTAGTTTTGCACATTTTACATGATCGTATCCTTCATAGATTAGAATGATCTTGTCACATATTTCGTTGGTGGTTTTGAGATGCATAACCTTGATGAATTCTGATTGTGACAGACTCCCCAATAGATTATTGACAGCCTTTGCATTTGTTTCATACTACTTTTTACCTGCCGTATCTGTAGGAGTTGCTGATGGAAATGTGTATCCTACTTCCACGATATCCCAAACTTCTATTCCAAGAGATTGAAGATGGGTTGTGGTTCTTACCTTCCAATAGATGAAGTTGCTCCCATCAAAGATTGGTTGCTTGATGGATGCCTCTCTTTCATAGTTGCTCATGATGATAGATCTTCCTTCAAGCGATCAAGCTTCTTCTGAAGGACCTGCTTTGATACCAATTGTTTGAAATAATACTGAGAAGGGGGGTGAATCAATATTAGCAACTTAAAAATATTTCATTTCCATAAATAGATTTATATATGCTACTTCTGTTAATGTAACTGTGTTTATAAGTAACTATGTTTAGAGCAACCAGCGTATACCTTGTAAACTCATTATTTAGTCAGTTGATTCTTAATCTGTGTATCAAAACCATATAAGCAGTAATAGGTATAGTAAAAATAGAGTAGACAATCACACACAAGAACACAAGATATAAGGTGGAAACCCAATGTGGGTGAAAACCACCTGCTGCAATTTGTCTCTAGCCTCTTTGAATAAGAAACTTCTTTTTACAATATTTATGTACTGGTGCAGTCTTATACCAGTACGTAGGCTTCTACCTGTAGAAGGATACAACCTTCTCTCATTCTCCAACTTCTCCTAGAAGGGAGCTATAACCCCCTTAGCTCTTGTACTAGCTGATGTAATATTACGTAGGTGCTGACCTACAGAAGGCTACAACCTTATCTTTTCTTCCAGAGACCACGTTTCATAAATTTTCAGACTGGATCCATCAATACCATCAAAATAAATCTGCATCAATCAATCTCCCTTGCACTTAACCAAAACTAAGTCAAACAATCACTTCTCTAAATGTTGTAACTAGAATACAGTAACAGTACCAGAACCAAGAACACTACAATAGTAAACAGAAGTAGCTAAAACATATTATATGAGATGTGTACGCTACTTCAATGTGCCTAACATGCGTGCAAACGCTGTTATATGAAGGAAAACCTGCATATACGTTGTTTTGATTTTCCGAACCACTGTGTGTATGCGCTTTTGCTATACTGAACCTGCGTCTACATATATAAAATATGATTTAACCTTTACAATTATTCAGACATCAGTTATACCCGGATCATCAAATTTACAAATTACGACATGCACCAATTAAAAGATCAAAATCACATAAATATACTTCTCTTCAAGCTTTAAGATCTTGACCCATCAATAGAACTTATCCTTCTTCAAGCGCTGAAGTTCCTCCTTGATTGAGATCCAGCAATGCACCATAACCCAATGACCAATGTTCTAGATCTTCTTCTTCATAAAATATTCAATACTTGAGTTTCTTTGCATAATGATCTCCTCCTCCTTTTATAGTCTTAGGCCTAACTCAATACCAT
Source organism: Pinus tabuliformis (assembly GCA_031772625.1). Taxonomy (NCBI): domain Eukaryota; kingdom Viridiplantae; phylum Streptophyta; class Pinopsida; order Pinales; family Pinaceae; genus Pinus; species Pinus tabuliformis. Next base: position 342,854,057 of record CM062814.1, read on the forward strand.
GGTCCAAAACCACTTAGAATCAATACCTTGGACCAAATACCTAGGTTCAACACTTCGATTAAGATACCTTGAATAAACACCACGGGTAAAAATACTAGGGGCCAAATACCATGGACCAAAACCAAGTTTTCCCAAATTTACATGCTTTTCCTTATGTGAAAGTGTGTGCATACAGATATGTGCCTTTGAGTCGGCGATCCCATGTGTATACGCGGCTTGGTTAAGTGGAACCTATGTATATCTCTTTTTCCTTCATTCTGAGAACCTGAACTATGATCTATCATCTAAGTGAGTTGCCATCAAGGACAACACCTATGTCATAGTGCCAAACCTGTGTTATAATGCCAACACTACTTTCGCAAGTGGATTGAAGCAATTCTGACCAGACAAGCTACAGATACAGTAATCATCCAATTTCTAGAGTCAAATATTTTATCTCGTTTCAGTTGTCCTAATAAAATCATCATAGATACTACATCCGCATTCAAATCAAAGAGGATGATAAAATTTTGTAGCAAATATAACATTACTTTGGGTCAATCTACAACATATTACCCATAGGGAAATGGTTTGGCTGAATCATCAAATAAGTCTTTGCTGAACATCATCAAGAAGATGCTGGAAACAAATAAGAAAAGTTGGCACATGAAGTTGGTTAATGCTTTATGGGCTGACAGAGTGAGCCAGAAGAGATCGATAGGTATGTCTGCATTTGAATTAGTTTATGGAATTGACATAGTTTTTCCAACATCTCTTGCAGTTCCAGTTATGAGACTGTTACAGGAGGTTGGCAGTGAAGAAGATGACTTTCAATGAAGAATCAATTAGATGATTCATCTGCAACAAACAAGGGATGAAGTTTTCCAAAACACTTTCAGATTGCTGGAAAAGATCAAGAAAATCTATGATCAGAAAAATAAAGCAGACAAATTTCAGCTAGAGGATGTAGTGTTGCAGTGGGATGTTGGGAATGAGGACAAAGGAAATCACAGTAAGTTTGAAAATTTATGGAAAGGACCCTATAAGATTGCAACATACAGAGGAAATAATTCCTTTCTGCTTTAGGAGATGGATGGTCAGGATTGTCCAGGAGGGCCAGTTAATGGTAGGCTCTTGAAGCACTATTACTTCTGAGGTGATTTCTGAAATCATGATATGATCATTGTACATAGCATTTTCCCTTTCATTGCAAGACTTCAAGATACACAGTCATTTCAATGATCAAAATATTCTCTTTTGCATTTCATAGTAGGAGTCCCATATTGATGAGTTTACATTCCATTAGGTCATGGATTCGCTGGTGGTAGGGTTTTCTTCAATTTTTCCCTCATGATATGTACTTGTTGATCCTCTTTCATATATTTCAGTCATGGCTCATGTTCACTTTGCAATTCATTTCATTAGGTTTTAGGGTCCCATCATGGTCAAATCCAATAATTACATGCCAATAATGATCAAAAAGGACATGCAGAGGCCAATAATGATTGGTAAAGCCATAGTTTATCATTTTGAAAGCCTAATCTAGTTCTCACCTCAAAACTTGTTTTGAGGTGAAAACAGAGTATTTTGCTTTTATCTTCATTTATGATGTAATTTTATCTTTTCATATGTAATATTTGTTCCCTGCTTCTCCTAAGAATCTTGTGATGTTTCTAAGCACTTTCCACTAGAACAATCAAGTCATCTAGAGCATCAATCCACCTGTAAAAGCAAAAGAGAATAAACCTGAACAATAGTGTATTAAAAAGGACAAAGAGGCATTACAAAAGTGGGTTTTTCAAAAGAAAAAATTAAAAGGAAGTTCATATATAAACTCATTCTCTTTTATTTACATGCCATTGTGTCCTTTTGAAAACCAAAGGAGCCAAGGAGAGAAGAAAAATCGATTTTCTAAGCATTCTTGAGCAAAACAAGAGTAGCGTTGCGCTTAGAGAGAAAGGCGTTGCGCTTCTAGACTTTTTGGCCCGACGCTGTGCTACTGGGAAGTGGCACTACGTTTAGAGGTCGATTTCATAGTGTAAATATCAATGAGTGATGCGCTTATAGGGTGCTCCTAGGTGGCGGCGCTGCTCTTAGGCCAGCCAAGCCAAAAAATGCTCCTAGCTTCCGATTTATTTCAAATTTCCTCTTATTCAACACTTGGCAAGTAAGTATCATTGTTCCTCTTGCTATTGAGTTTGCATATGTGAATAATTTCATGGTTTTTCACTCTCAAATATAAAATCCTAATCTCCACTATAAAACCCTAGTTCTTTGATTCTCCCTACCACTCACCTCATAAACTAAACCCTTATCCCCACCACTATTATCACCTTCTACCACCCACTTATTACTCCCTAAACCCTCTCCCTCTCATGTTTTTCCCATAGCTTCACTTACATCCATTCCTCCAAGCCATTTCACATACCACCCATCCCATACATTGTCAAAATTGTGCAAACTAAGAGAGTCAAATAAATCATGGACAGAGGTAGTGATTTTGAGTATGAGGAGGAGACAACCAGTGACAGTTCTGTAGAGAGACATAGGCAAAGAAAGCCTCACAAGGGAGGAAAAATCATAAGAGAAGAGCCCAATAGTTTAAGAGAATTATAGGCTTACTCACTTGCAGTCTCTTGTTTCATAGACCAATGGTGTTTTGAATTTTGTGAACTAGAGGAAATAGCTCAGTTTCACCATGAGTTGGCCATACTCTTTATGGCTCATTTACGTAACCATGAGGTGACACTTGTCAAAGTCACCTTCACAATATCACCAGTTGTCATTTTAGAGGCCACTAGAATCCCTAATATTGGTGAGAAATGCTACAAGGGTCAGGACCTAGATGAGCATTACTATGAGCCTTACATCAAGCCTTAGTACAGGAAACAGGTGAAGAGGCTTTTCCCTTTAAATTTTTGGAGAGAAGATATGTTCCTTTGATGAGGATTATCATCAAATATTTCACTTGTGAAGGAAGATTCTCCCGGTTGTATGCTTACAATATCAGACTCCTCATGCACTTCACTAGGGTAAAGATGATGAATCTCCCATACTTCTTGTTTAGAAATATTGAAAAAATAGCTTACCTTGTGCAGAAGAATCCATACCCTTAGCAGTTGAACGACATCGATCATTACTCGATCAAAATAATTGTTCTTCACCATCTGAGTCTTCTTAACATTCCTTGCGAGACTTTCATTGCTCATGAGATGTTCAAAGTTCCACAGATCCCTTCACTAGTGCGTCAAGAAGAATGTGGGCCTTCTAGCCATGGGGAAACTAGGAAAGAGGTCAAGGAAACAAAAACTGCTGAGATTCCAGTGTACTTGACATATTAGAGAGGCACAAGGAGACTTTTTGTAGCTACTAGGCAAGTGTTTTCTCCATGGGATTTGGAAGGGAATTTTCCTTCTTCATTAGTCCACAGGAAAATGTTATCTCCACAAGGTGTGGAAGGGGCTTTGCCTTCTACATTGATAAAATAGGTACAGGTTGAGAAGTTGAGCAAAGGCAAGGAAAACGTGCAGGAGGAAGATATTGGTGATGAGGAGGAAAGAGATTTTGACTTGATTGAGCATGAGGAGCCGCGACAGAAGTATACACATCATGGTGTTGATATCATCGAGTTGGAGGCTCAAGACAAAAAAACCATCAAAGACATCATCATTCAAGAAAGGGAGGCTCAAATACAAGCTTTGACGGACAACTTAGGGAGTGTCAAGTTCATCATCAAATACTTGGAACAGGAAAACAAACAGTTGAGTGATTAACAAGTCTTCATGGAGCTGGAAATGATCAAAGCAAATAGGCAAATGGCCAAAGAGGCTCATGTCACATTGACTCTTATTGAGCAGGAGATAAAAAATTATAGGGAAACTTCGATTGAGAGGGTAAACATACATCTTGAAGGACTTATTGAGAAGGCCAACAGGCATAAGAAAATGCTCCAACACATGGCATACCATTACATGGCCTGCAACTAAATTTATAACATGAGGATTAGAAAGTTAAAGGCTAGGCTAAGGAGAGCTTTAGAAGGCCAAAAGGAAAAAAGATAGAGTGAATATGTTGGTTGAAGCCTCCCTAGCCCATCAAAGTAGTTGATGGTGGTGTTCCATGCCAAATTTGTGCAAATTTTAGGAAGTTTTTGCATTTTTGAAGTTTTCAAATTCACAACACAGAAATTTTGTGGCGCTACGCTTTTTCCTAGGGCATCACATGGAGAAAAGGTTGCAATTTTTGGGTTCAAAATGAAGAGGACATGCACCCTGGAAAGTTTCAAAAGTTTTAGAGCAAATCTGGTCCACCAAAAGGTCCAAAAACTACTAAAAACTGACCTCTCTGCCTCTTTTTGGACACACAAAAGCAGTATTGGGAGATTCAAGTTTTGAGGGGGAAAATGACTTCCAAATTCAAATATTATAGGTGTTCCACAAGCTAGACTTGAAAAACTTTCTAGTGACATATCATGGGAACAATTTGGCTAAGAGGATGGCCTCCAAAAGCAGGTGGAAATTGGCGCTATGCTTAGGACCATTTTTCTCAGGAAACCAAAATTCACATGTTTTGATTGTGAATTTGATTTCTCTCTCCTCATGGATGATTTCACTAATGTAATTTATGAAATGGAATGCAAATTTAGTGGTAAAATAGTGTTACAGGGTAGATTCATTAGTTAGAGGTGGTTTTGAAGCAAATGAATCTGTTTCCCTTCTTTTAGAGGCAAGTTGTTTCACTGCCTATATTCCTGGTCCTTGTTTGGAATTGGTTGAAATAGCTCATCTTCTCATGGTTTCGACCCCTGATGGTTAGGATGAGGGATTGCAATGTCTATATCATGTATTTTCTTTCTCATTTGCAACGGTTGGATTCAACTGGATGCTCATGTACTAAACAGTTATTTTTTTGTAGCAGTTTTGGCAGGGAACTAATATAGTTGTAGCTATTTTTATGGGATTCCTATGGTATGGCCTTTAGCATGTGTTTCTTCTTTTGTTAATATGTTCTCATGCTATTTATGTATTCCTCTTTCATATAATTGCTTATGATTGGTTGTTTTCAAGTTAGATATGTGGAATACATTAGGCTTAACGCTCTGCCTGGGGAAAACACCAATATTTCATGTTTTCATCTATTTAGGAAGGATTATTGACTTTCTCAGGCCCTTCTTATCTCGTCACCAGTCTAGCCTTTCATCCCATCAAGCTTTAAGGTGCTAAATATCATACCTACCTTACCCCATAGAATGCCCTACGATTTTTCCTTTGTTTCCCAAACCCAAAATTACCCAGCACCTCCTAATCTAGCAAAAACACCAACAAATTCAATCAAAACCGTTGAGCTACTATATCTAGCATAAAATATTGTTTCTAATCCAGTCATCTTGATTGATATCCATAAGGAGAGAGCCCATTCCCGACCTTGTAGGGCTAGCTACAAGGTTAAGTTGTTTGTGGTTACCCTGGAACCTTGCCTTCTTCAGCCTGAGGCAAACCTAGGTGATAACACATTCAAACCATTTTATCTATTTATCAAATGTAAAAAAATGTAGATATCATTCTATCCTTGATGAGGTTGTTGAACAATGTGATTGCGAGCCCTGAAGGACCACGTGGGGATTCCATGCAAGAAGGCTTGCCCAAGGGCTTTCTCCAAGTACCTTGAGATCGGGGCCATTGAACTTTGAGTGTATGAAACATTCGCTCAAAGGTTCCGTTCAACGTGGTGGCAACAGGGGAGCATTCATTGTTGGGGAGGAGGCTCATTATAACCCGAGCAAGGCTTGGCTCAATTTCGAAATCCTACATGGTGAAATGTGTTATTACGGATCCTCGTGTGTGAGGTTAGAGAGGGAAATGGCTAAGTCACGAGCGCAGCTAATGTTGGAAAGGTGGTGGATTTACCATAGATAGTCCTTTCGGCTCCCACAAGGGTATATCCTGTTGAAGTATTTGTTAAACTTGCAAATACATTTAGCAGGTTAGAGTAGCTGATGGGATAATCTAATTATCCTAGAGAAACAATGGTTCATCACAGGGTAGGGAATTCTTCTATCGAGCAATTGGGTTAGGAAGGCGCATGTCTAGGCATGGTGATACTTTGTTCTTGATGCCTTCACTAGTTTTTCCACTAGGGTAATTTCATCCTAGTGGCATCGTGCATTGTGGGTGGAAGATTGGGTGGAAGGAAACATTTTCCCCTCACGCATCATTGGTTTTGTGTTGTTGGTGGTGAGACCGAGTGCCCAAAAGCTCGTCTCGGATACTAGGAAATGATCTTGGTGGTGGAAGTAGGGAAGCCCTCCATTTCTCTTTTAATCAGTGTTTTCTGGTGGATTGGAATGAGGCCAACACCTTGCATTTTGCGTAGGTTGTTCCTTCTGAAGCCTAATTTAGCAGACCCTATGCGAGCCTATCCCTTATGGCTCCAACATCTAGTGGAAAACATACAGGACACAGTGGTTCTAGGGGTGGCCATCTTCACTCTTCGGCTTCAGCATGCCATGGGGGAGGAAGATCTGGTGGTAATTGCAAGGATTGTTCGAAGGTTAGGGGAGGTAGAGGCCCAGGAGTTTCAATTGGTAACCAAGGTGGCCACACCATGAAACGCCAACACCAATGAGGGTCTGCTCATCACAGAGGAGGATGAATTCACAAGGTGGCATCTCATGGAGGAAGGGGGTGGAAACAAACATGCTGCATGGATCATTGGCGGGACTTCATCAAGACAATTATGCATAAATTGGACACCGTAGAGCATGTGAGGAAAGGCTAGCATGCAGAGCTTGATGGGGCTCATCAATAAGTAACCTATATGGGTCACAATGCCACTCTCCAGCCTATTAAATTGACTTTTCTCACATTTCTTTACATATTTTTTAATCTTTCGCTTAGTGATAGGAGTAAAGGTAAGTTACTTTGTCATGTGACCTAATGTGTGTTAAATGCGAGAATTGCAGCAGTTTTGGGTTGACTTAAGTTCAGGAATTCAGATTAGGCAAGCAAGAGATATTTTAGGATTTGGTCTCCCTCCTTAACTCCACAAATAATTCGAAGATAGCATCATCTTCCCTCTCTCCAACATTTCAAAATTTTGCATGGGGTGAGTTTGAAATCTTGAGAGTGAAGGTTTCATTGAATGTTGGTGCATGTTTGCATTAACTACATGCACTAGTTGCGTTAAGTACATTAAAGCTGCTAAGTTGATATATGCAAAGGATATGTACATATACAAAATTTACGCATGTATAGAATTAATGTCCATATACAGAAGATATGTGTATATACAGAAGTTGTGCATATATGGAGATTACCTTATATGCATATAAGGAAAGTTGCTCACAACTTCTATTTATGTGAAACTTTTGTATATGTGCATATATGAAAGTCATGCATATACAAAATATATGCACATACACAGAAGATGTAAATATATAGAATATATGTGCATATATATAAGTTGCACATATACGAAAGTTGTGTATATAGAAAATACATATGCACCTTATATATATGTGTGTGTGTGTGTGTGTGTGTGTGTGTGTGTGTGTGTGTGTGTGTATAACTTCTATATATGTGCATCTAGTATTTATGATGTTGTTGATGCTGGTAAAGGAAAGCCTTTTTGAGACATGTAGCTACTAGGAAGATGAAACAAATTGGAGCTAGAGTGAAGAATATCTACAAACCTGAGGTGGAAGCTTGCGCTGCACTGAGTAGCAATGCAGAAAATGTGCAAAGTCCAAATTTTGGAGAACTTTGGCATGGGTGCATGGGATAATTATAGCATAGGGCCTTGAAAATCATGCAACAGGTTATAACCGGTCTCCTAAAATGTACCATTGACCATCATGATGTCTACAAGGGATGCACATTGGGTAAATATGTTTAATGCACCTACTAGGGCAGAGATAGCAAAGTTGGAGCAGTCTCAGAGTGAATCCACTTTGATATATGCGGACCAAATTCTACAGCCTCTACAACAAAACACGTGTATTATGTAATTTTTGTTGATGACTTTTCAAGAAAATGTTAGATCTTCTTCTCGTGGAAGAAGGATGAAGTTTTCTCAAAATTTGTTGAATTCAAGGCATTAGTTGAAAAGGATATTGGGAAGAAATTGAAAGCCTTGAGAAGTGATAATAGAGGATAATATGTATCTAACACCTTCAAGGATTTTTGTGCCAAATACGGTATTAAAAGAGAATTGATAGCACCCTATAACCCACAGCGAAATGGGGTGGCTGAGAGAAAGAAAAGAAGCATAGTGGGAGTAGCAAGAGCCATGTTACATGAACCAAGGTTGCCATTACATCTATGGGAAAAAGCACAAAACACCGCAGTTTATTTTTCGAACATGAGTCCCTATAGAATACTCGACATGATCACACCTGAAGAAGATTTCTCTCGAAGGAAGAGAGATGTATCTTATTTCTGAATTTTTGGAGCTACAATGTATTTCCATGTCTCCAAGGATGAAAAGAAGAAACTTGAGCCTACAACTAATATGGAAGTCTTTGTAGGACACACAGAGACACCACATAACTATAGTGTGTATTTTACCTGACTCAGGGTGACAATAGTTAGGAGATATGTCAAATTTGAAGAAGAGAAGGCTCTGAGATGCTCTCTAGAGTGAGAGATGAGTATCCCATCAAAGGAGGAGCCTCATGCAGAGCTTCAGTATGTTGTGGAGTAGCCACATGTAGAGGAGCAGACAGGAGGTCAAGTGGAGGCACCCACTCAACTTGACTCTTCTAGACATGGGAGGAAGAGAACCAAAGGAGCTGACAGAATGGTAAAGGACGTAAGGAAGCATGTGGGAGCTCCTACATCTCTGCGTAGGAAAAGGATCTCACCAAAATATTACATTGGGTATATGGTTCTCATGACAAAACTCATTGAGACAGATCATTCTTCATTTGAGGACATAGCTTTTCAACAAGTACATGTTGATGCCAATGTAGAGGAGTATGACTCCATAATGAAGAACATTTTATGCAAGGTGATGACGAGACTAGAGGAAAATTCAGTGGTTGGTTCCATATGGATATGAAAATTGAATGTAACAACCCTAGTGAAAATTTCATGTAATAAATGTTGAAAAAAGTAACCACGGATGAATGGGACACTTATTCCAAGTTGAGCGTTGGGCAAGGCATCCTAGGGGTGCTCATTTGGTTGTTTATGGCTAAGGAAATTGGCAACGACAATGGAAAAGTTAATGGCTAAGTCTTTGAAAAGGAAAAATGGCATTTTGGCACAATTATTTATGAAAATAATTGAAATTAGGAAAAAAAGGAGGTGACAGGTCACAGGTTGCATGTGAGGAGGAAAATAATGGAAAATGAAGAAAATGTGCACATATAACAAAGTTACTCATATACAAAATATATGCGCATATACAAAAGATGGATATATGCAAAAGTTACACATATATGGAATATATGCACATATAAGGAAGTTGTGCATATACAGAAGATGTGCGCACATACGGAAGTTGTGTCTATATGAAAGTTATCATATATGCATATTATGAAAGTTGCAAACTTTTTTTATGTATGCACAACTTATGTATATGGTTGCAGACAGTTTTTATGTATTCACAAATTCTGTATATGTGCAAATATTGAAGTTGCACATATATGGAAGCTATAGGCATATGCGAAAGTTTCACATATATGGAAGATATATAGAGAAGTTGCACATGTACGGAAGACATGTACATATACAGAAGTTGTGCAGAACTTCAACCTCTGTATAAGCGCAACTTCTGTATATGCAAATCTTTTTTATATGTGCATATATTGCATATATGCATAAATATATATCAATATATACAAAAGCTGCACATATACAGAAATTGGGCATATACAAAAATTGTACATATATGGAGGTTGAATATATACAGTGCTTGAAGTTACGCATAAATTATCTATATACACATCTTCCATATACGCCCAACTTTTGTATATGTTCATCTACCGTACATGTGAAACTTCCATATGTGTGCATATACAGAAGTAACACATATACATAGTTGTTCATGACTTCAACCTATGTACATACATAGCCTTCGTATATGTGCAACTTTTGTATATGCACATATTATTCGTATATACATTTATTTCGTATATGTGAATATTTTTTGTGTATGTGAATTTCTTTTGTATATGTGCATATTTGGAAGTTGCACATATACAATAGATGTGCATATATAGTAGATGTGCATATACAAAAGATATGTGTATACATAGAAGTTACGCATATACATAAGATATGCACATATACAAAAGTTGTGCATATACAGAAGATATGTGAATATAGAGAAGTTGTACATATACAGAAGATATGCGCATATACATAATATATTCATATATTCATATATATATATATAATTTGCGCATATATGGAAGATATGCATATCTTCCGTATATGTGGATATATTATTTTTATGTGCAACTTCCATATTTTGGACTTGAAAAAGGTGTAAAATGAGTATTATAAAAATTTCTTCGTAAATTCTAGAAGACTTGAAGTCTTGGATGTGAAAACCTAGGGCTTGTAGGTAAAACCTTAGATCTGATGTTTATGTTGAAAGAAGAAACCTTAGTTCATGCAAGGAAGGAATGACATCATGTTGATGATGAGGACGAGGAGGAGACCCAAAACCATAACTACTTGTGGTCCCTTGTATAATGCAAGTTAACCACTTTATTTATTAGCTATGACCCATTTTCTAATTCATTTCTTTTCTTTTTTCTCCAATCCAAAGAACTCTTCAATTCTCATTTATGTCAATATTTTTGCAATCGTTAAAGTATCTTCATTTTTACTGGAATCATCCTTAATTTCACTTGAGGGATACTTGCATGATTTTCCAAATCATTCTAATATGTAACCTTCCATTATAATTTGACATCATATTTTTCTATTATATTATCATTATCTTGGTGTATTCTTCTAGTGTCTCTCTTCTATTGACACAAACTTATGTTGCCTCTCTTTCCTTCATGTGATCCTTGGGTGCATCTTATGTCTCTCTCTATCCTACTCTACTTTTACTACCCATTTTGTATTCTTATCAAACTATCCATTTGTGCATTTAGAAAATCTATGCATATACAGAAGTTGTGCATAACTTCAATCTCCGTATATGCACAACTTCTATATATGTAGATATGAAAGTTGTGCATATACGAAAGATAGGTGCATATATGGAAGTTGCACATATACAGAAGATATGAGTTGCATATGCACATCTTTCATATATGTGCGTGTCCACAACTTGTATACTTTTCCATATACGTAGATTTTGTATATGGACATATATATGGAAGCCATCTTATGTATATGCATGCTTCCATATATAGGTGCATGTATAGAAGTTGTGCATATACGGAAGATGACTTCCGTATATTCACAACTTATATAAATGCACATAGATATGGAAGTGTGAATATACAGAAGATGACTTTTGTATATTCACAACTTCTATACATGCACATAGATATGGAAGTGCGCATATACGCAAGATAATTTCCATATATATGTGCATATATGGAAGCTACGCATATGTAGAAGTAATCGTTCTTATATGCACGTGTCCAAATATATATGCACATATATAGAAGCCATATATATTCACAAATTTTGGATATACACATAGATATGAAAATGTGCATATAGGGAATATGGCTTCCATATCTACGTGTATATACATAAGTTGTGCATATACGAAAGCCATCATCTGAGACAATCTTCAGAAAAACCACCAAACCACCTAGATCCATGCCATACCAACTCATAATATCATGTTGTGGAATACCTTGGGTAGTAAAGGCGAGTTTGGATTCAATGTCAGTGGCCTGAAAATCCTTGCAACTAAAAACCCTAACCATCTTTGTCCTCCCAATATTCTCCTTCTCCACTATAAAAAAAAACTCAAGTATTCCTTGATCACTTGAACAATTTAGTATATGAAAGATGGATTCTTTATATGCATGGCTTATGTAGATGCACATATGTATGGAAGTGTGAATATATGGAAGATGGTGTCCATATACACACAACCTCTGTAAATGCAAGTAGAAAAGGAAGCATGCATATAAAAAAGATGGCTTCCATATATATATATATGGAATAATGCATATATGGAAGATAACTTCTGCTTATGCGTGACTTCTGTATATATATATATGGAAGTCATCTCACGTATATCCACACTTCCATATATATATATATATATATATATATATATATATATAGAAGTTGCGCATATACGGAAGTAATATTCTCTGTGTATACAATTCCATACCTTTTTTATAGAAGATACACATATACCAAAGCTATATATTAAAGTTGTGCATATACAGAAGCTATCTTCCATATATGCATGCTTCTATATATATATATAGAGAGAGAGATAGAGATATATATATATATATATACAAAATCGTCACATATACATAAGGTGACTTTTTTATATGTGTGGCTTTTGTATATTCACATATGTATGGAAGTGTTCTGCAAGATGACCTCCATATATACACAACATAGATGACCTTCATATCTATGTGCATATATAAAAGTTATGCATATACATTAGCCATCTTCTGTATATAATTGCTTCCATATATATGTGCATATATACAGGTTGTGCATATATGAAGACCATATTCCATATATGCACATTTCCATACATATTTGCATATACAAAATCCATGCATATAAAGAAGGCATCTTATGTATATGTGCATATTTTGTATATGCACACTCACATGCACACACACACACACACACATATATACATATATATATATATGGAAGCATGTATATATGAAAGATAACTTCCATATATGTGCAACTTCAGTATATGGCTTCTTTATATATGTATCTTCTATAACATAGATATGGAAGTGTGCATATACGAAAGATTGCTTCCATATATGCGCAACTTCTATGTATGCACATATATATGGAAGTCATCTTCCATACATGCATGTTTCCATATCTATGTGGATGTATAGAAGTTGTACATATACATAAGGCAACTTCTATATGTGCACAAATTTTGTATATACACTAATATATATGGAAGTGTGCATATACGGAAGATGGCTTCCATATATATATATATATATATATATATATATATATATATATATATATAAGTTGCACATATATGCAAGCTATATTATGTATATGCACTCTTCCATATATATATATGCACATATACAGAAACCATATTTTGTATATGCACATAGATATGGAAGCGTGCATATACGAAAGATGGTTTCCACATCTATGTGCATATGTAGAAGTTGTGAATATATGGAAGCCACCTTTTGTATATGCATGCTTGCTTTTCTATGTGCATATATAGATGTTGTGCATAGATGGAGTTCATCTTCAATATATGCACACTTCCATACATATGTGCATATACAAAATCCACACATATAAAGAAGCCATCTTTCATGTATATGTAGATTTTGTATATGCACATGTATATATCGAAGCATTCATATACGGAAAATAGCTTCCATATATGCGCAACTTTAGCATATGGATTATGTATATGTGAATCTTCTATAACATAGATATGGAAGTGTGCATATACAAAAGATGGCTTCCATATCTATGTGTATATATAGAAGTTGTGCATATATGGAGACAATCTTCCATAAATGCATGATTTCATATATATATTTAAATATATAGAAGTTGCACATATATAGAATTCATCTTCTGTATATATTTTATTTTCGTATATATTGTATATATAGAAAATGACTTTTGTGTATGTTCAACTTTTCTATATAGACATATATATATATATGGAAACATGCATACACGAAAGATGGCTTAAAGTTTTATCTTATAATTGAATCTGGACCATCTTGGGATGCATTGAGGCATATAGTAATTGAGCCCTTTGTTGCACATCACATCAGCTTAACAAGTGGATATAGGATACATCTGAATAATTTGTTTATATCTAGGCATCTGGGCCTCCACAAGTGCAACTAGGAAATGCTTAAGAAAACAATGAGATCTAGATTTCCTTGCCTTAGCCAACATGTGGACCCCAACAAAAATGGTGATATAGATGGCATGACAGGTGGCTCTAGGTGGTAGAGGAAATCAACATGACAACCAAAGGTGATGACACATGACACTCATTTTTTTCACTTTTAGTGTAATAACCCTGGTTAAAAATTCATGTAAAAATATATAAGACCACAGTGATGGGACACGTATTCCAAGATGAATGGTCGCAAAAACATCCTAGTGGGTGTTCATTTAGTTTATTATGGCTAGGGAAATTGGCAAAGGCAATGACAAAGACTTTGGAAAGGAAAAATGGAATTTTTGGCACTTTTATTTACATAAGTAATGGAAATTAGGAGAAAAGGAAGGTGAAAGGCTACAAGTTGCATGTGAGGAGGAGAATGAAGGAAAGTAATGGAAATTGAAGAAAATAGAGGCCTCATTGATAAATAGGCTTTTAAGTGTCAATTGGCAAGCTTTTTCTCAAGCTTCTAACAGGTTTTGGTGGAGCTCTCTTCTATTGTATCTCTCTCCTACTCTTGCACACTTAGAGTTTTCTTGGAGCACTCTTAATGTGGAAGTGACATGGAAGGAATCATATGGAAAGGGCACCAAGTGGAAAGTTTTTATTGGTTCTCAAAGTTTCCATATGAGAACTTTTGAAGTCTCAAGACTCGTGTTGGGATTGGTTTGGTAGAAATTTTCTTTTTATTTTAATTTTTTCAAGTAAGACTCTATCAGGGCATGCAGAAATCCTTTGGTGTAGGGCACGTGGGTAGAATGCACATGAGATTGAATCCATGATCTGAATTCATAAAAAGCAATGTGGTTGACGTTCCAAAAATGGTCTTGATTTCACGCGTAATAGGCTATTTTGTTATTTGGGCCTTCGGGTATATAGAGAGCTAGTATGTTCAAGTTTAAGTTTGTATCTAAATACAAATTAATAGGTGAACAACCTAGTAAATTACTTCTCCTTGCAATTGGTCATATGGATTCCATTAAAGCCCCTAGAACTAAAGTGTTATATGAAAGTGCATGTAGAAAATTCGAAGTTTTAAAAAATAATCTATTTTTGTATTTTATGAAAACATGCTAATGTTTTTGACACTTCATTTAACTAACACATTCACTGATGACAAGTGGTGGGCATGCATGGACTCATTTTGGATGACATCCCATTTATAGAGTACCTATAAAATTTGAAGTATTAGGAGAACAACAAATATTACAATAAGCTTTTACAAATATTTTCCTATATGCACTTCCATATCTACATGTGTGGCTTTTACATATGCATGTTGTTATATTTGTGTGCAATTACAAAAGTCGCACACATACAAATGCTTGCCTTCATATATGTGCACGTTAATATATATGTGTATATAAAAATTGGGAGCCAACATGAGCATTGTAGGTGGGATCTTAACATACAAACGAAACTATGATTACATATAAAAATGTTATTAAATATATTAACAATTTCATATGCAGAAATGAAAGCGTATTTAAAAAAGTCGATTTATAAATATCTTCTTGCATATCTATATGAATACGCAAAAGTTCTTGCATATAAAAATGGCTTCTAGCGTTGAAAGGAGTTAAGTTTGGGGGAATTGTTTGTCTTTTTTTTTTTCTTGTTGGAGACTGACATAGGGTGAGAAGTATGGTGACACAAAGAACATGGGTGAACTACTCATTGGGGCTTCTTATTCAAAGACATAGTAATTGGTTTGAGGCATCTCATCCACTATTGAAGTAGTAAGGAGTGTTGGTGTTACCATATTTGCTTGATGGAGGGCCTCTAATACATCTTTTCAAGTGTACCCAACCATCTGCCACCTCTAAACGTATCATTGCTATCCAACATGTATCCTGATTAAGACTTGATATCATATTCCCCATTATGCCTTTCCTCTTTCCAATGGTTGATCCTGAACTTATATTGTCTTTGCAAATTTGATAGATTATGAAGGATAACTGCATTACCTTATACTTGTTTCTCATGAGCTTTGAAAAATCTTTCCTGTGACTCAATCAACCTGTTATTTTCTACCTTGCAACTTGTGATCTATGCATTCAAATTTCTTTGTGTATCTGCTAAATCATGAGAATACTCATCTCCTTGCCAGTTAGATGATCTGTAAGGATAGTCACGTGAATTGTAATCCACCATTATGCTCGTCATCTCGAATATTTTATCATGTACAAACATGCCATGTTAGATAATCCAAATAAAGACATAATCAAATCAAATCTTAGTGTGTTTTAGGGGAGGTTATCTTGTCTTCACAATCAATCAATATTAACATAATATACATAATGAAACCAACACCATCATGATGACCTATATATCAAATTCCAATGCAATTGAATTATATCATGTTATGACTAAGCTCTTGTAGATAATCTCAAAATAAATAATACTGAGTAAAACCTATTTGTTGTTTACATGACACCTTATAATATTAAATTAAATAAAATTAATTTCAATCATATTTGTGTTTTTTAATTGAACCTTGAAATAAGAAATTGATTGAAATACTTAAAAACATTTTCCATGCAATGGTATATCGGTGGGTCACAAAAATTTTCATATATATATGACTTTATAATTCAAATATATATTTTTTTTAAATTGAATTGTCATAACATACATATTAATTGAACTAAAAGAAACTTTCTACAAGACAATATGAAGCATGATTGGAATTCTTTCCATGTTCAATATTAAGTTGATACATGATATATTTTAGTTCATTTTAAGTATCAAAGTGACTTGCATCATAAATTAGGGATTGCACTTATCATCTATAAACAAGATTAATTCAAATCTACAAACTGAAATAGTGACTACGTGTATCAATAAAATATCCATTTGCAAATATATACAAATTACAACTATCACATGAACACCCATAAAATGTATAGGTATAGAAATATACAAAGTCTATAGAAGGGAGGCGTGCCAACTCACTGGGAAAAAGTAGCAAGGGCTTTTGCAGTAGTTTCACAGTCCCATTAGAAGATGAAAAAAAGGATAGGATAAGAAGCTTGAATGTCTAAGGTCACAAGTAATATATTGTGTTAAAGTCATAGGTAATATATTGCATGCTAAGAGGTGACCACATGCTTTCAAAATAATCCTATGTATCTTTTTTTTTAACTATTTTCATGGTTTTTGAGGAATTAATGAGAGAAAACTTAAGATACTAAGTAAAAAAGGATAAAGTATTCAGAATATTCTTTTAAATTTGTAGAATTAATTTTTTCATGGATTCACAACTTTTTTTTTACATTTTTTTGTTGCAATTGTTTATTAGTCTTTATTTTATAATATACATATATTACAAATGATTATTTGTTGTGAATAATCAATATTTAATATCATATTTTGACATATTACTTACATATATCCAAATTTATAGTGAATAATTATTATATAAACCTTTATAATTTAAAAATCAAACATATATATTACACTTCCAAATTATATATTACACTTCCAAATCATGATTTAAAAAACATAAAAAATAATCAAAAACATACTCAACAAAATCACATTCCAAAATAAACCAAACCACCACTAAATAACATGTTTAAGTATATATTTAATATATTAATAAAAAGAAAACAATTAAAACTATAGAAAAAATAAATTGATAATAATAAAAATTCCCTTATCATTTATGGATTATACCCTTGATCATATTCTTCATGCATTATCTCTACCATTGCAAGGTAATTCCTCATATTAAATCTTATTCACCATCCAATTTGTCAATATTTTTTTTCACTATTCTCCGGAATCTCTAATGTCATCGTAATATGATATTTATCCCATCAAATCAAATAAATAAAAGTAATAATACCAATTACGAGGTGTTCTACCATTTAGTAGAACGGAACGGAGATGTTGTAATGACACATTATATGAGATGTAATAGGGTAGAGATGATGAGATGTAGTGGAATGGTGGTGCAGATGAGATAATGTTGATTGAATTAAAATAAATAATAAAGTATAATAAAGTAATAAAAATAATAAATGGATTTGGTTTAATTTATTATATCCTAATGATGTTTTTATTAATAAAATTATAAATAATATTTTTGGAAAGAAAAAATCAAAATACACATATTACATAAAAATAATTTAAAAAATAATTATCTATAATTATTATGTTTGAAAAAAACATATAAAAAAAGTAATAAATTTGATTAATAAACATAAATTAAAAACAATAATATTTTTATATATAAATATATAATAAAAAACTAATTTGTCAATATTTTTTTTCACTCTTCTCCATAATTTCTAATGTTATCTTAATATAATATTTATCACATCAAATCAAATAAATAAAAATAATAATAGTTGTAATTATATTAAGAGGTGTTCTACAATTTAGTAGAACAGAGATGTTGTAATGACACATTATATGAGATGTAATATGGTAGAGATGATGAGATGTAGTGTAGTGGTGGTGTAGATGAGATAATGTTGATTGAATCAAAATAAATAATAAAGTATAATAAAGTAATAAAAATAATAAATCGATTTGGTTCAATTTATTATATTGTAACGATGTTTTTATTAATAAAATTACAAACAATATTTTTGGGAAGAAAAAATAAAAATACACATATTACATAAAAATAAATTTAAAAAAAACAGATAAAAAGTTAATAAATTTGATTAATAAACATATTAAAAATAATAATATTTTTATATATAAAGATGTGAAATATATAATTAAAAAACTATATAATTACTATTTATAAATTAAGATTCATTTTACTATATAAAAATAAATAATGATAATTCATATTGATATTTATAATATTTTAAAATTTCATATTTAAATTCAATTAATAAATACTTAGTAAATTATAATATTTTTTTCCTAATGGTTTATCACATATCTTTTTGTATGTAGATATAAAAATTAATACTATAAAATTTTTATATATATAAAAATTAATACTATAAATATTAGAGTAAAAATTTAAATTAAAAAAAATAAAACATATCAAAGAAAAATTCCAAGCTCATTTTATTAGTGCATAAAGCTAACTATATATATTCTAAAAGTTTAATAAAACTAAAAATAAGAATATATTTATATATAGATGTGATATTTATATAAATATAAATATATTATTAAGAAATAATATACATTCAATTTATTTAAATCTAAATCTGAATATTTTAAAAATAAATATATCCATGACTATAGTACACTATCAACTCTAACTAAAAATTTTGGCCCCATCTGGATAATAGGTTATAAAATAAGATTTTAATTAAAAAAAATAGAAATAATATTTTTAATTTTAATTTAAAAAA
The DNA here is from genome assembly GCA_031772625.1 of Pinus tabuliformis. Taxonomy (NCBI): domain Eukaryota; kingdom Viridiplantae; phylum Streptophyta; class Pinopsida; order Pinales; family Pinaceae; genus Pinus; species Pinus tabuliformis. The sequence goes on from CM062814.1 coordinate 342,873,439, forward strand.
TATAAACAAATTAAAAAAATGAATAATAAATTAAAAAATAGAAATAAGATTTTTTATTTTAGTTTTAAAAAATATAAACAAATTAAAAAATAATAAGAAACAACACCACAAAAGGGAGGAGCAATACCAGATATTTCCCTGGCCCACAATGGAGATAAATATTTTTTAATTAATTTTTCGAAAGAAAATGAGTTTTAATTATTTGTTTATAACTAATTAACTTTTTTTAATACATTTGTTTAAGTTAGTTATATATATATTCACTTTTATTTTATATTTTTCTTTTGCAAGACATTGCATGTACATTGATATATTGATAATAAGAAACATAAATTACTTGAAAAAACATGATAATTCCTTATATTTTGATGTTAAATTTCAAATAAAATAGATTTAAATATTTTTTCAATTATTATAAAGTGTATATTTTTTATCGATTCAAAATAAAAATTTTAAACCAATTAAAATAATATGATTTTAATTATATTTTTTTTGTTAATTGAAATTTTTACTTTTTAATATAAAACGTAGATAAATGATAATTTGTTTTTTAATAAATGATTAATAAATCATAAATTGTATTTTTTATATTATATTAAGTTAAATTAAATTTATAATTTTAAATATTATAAATCTACTTTACCTTTAAAAATAACTGACTCAGAACTATATATATATATATATATATATATATATATATATATATAATTAATCTAAATATTATATTGGGAAAAAATTCAAATATAATATAATATAAACTAAAATTATAATATAATTAAAAATATATACTAATAGCATTTTGGCCCCATCTGGATAATAAGTTATAAAATAAGATTTTATTTAAAAAAACAGGAAAAATATTTTTAATTTTAATTTTAAAAATATGAACACATTAAAAAAATGAATAATAAATTAAAAAATAGAAATATTATTTTTTATTTTAATTTTAAACAATATAAACAAATAAAAAAATATTAAGAAACAACACCACAAAAGAGAGGAGCAATACTAGATATTTCCCTAGCCCACAATGCACATAAATATTTTTTAATTAAATTTTCAAAATAATTATTTGTTTACAACTAATTAACTTTTTTTAATACATATATTTATTTATTCACTTTTATTTCATATTTTTGATTTTGGAAGACATTGCATGTATATTGATAATAAAAAACATAAATTACTTGAAAAAACTTGATAATTTCTTATAAAATAGATTTAATTCAAATAAAATAGATTTAATATTTTTTCAATTATTATAAAGTGTATATTTTTTATTAATCCAAAATAAAAATTTTAAACCATTTAAAATAATATGATTTTAATTATATTTTTTTGTTAAATGAAATTTTGACTTTTAATATAAAAGATAGATAAATGATAATTTGTTTTTTAATAAATGATTAATAAATCATAAACACAATTTTTGATATTATATTAAGTTACATTAAATTTATAATTTTAACTATTACAAATTTCTTTACTTTTAAAAATAACTGACTCAAAACAATATATATAAAAATAATTAATCTAAACATTATATAGAAAACAAATTCAAACTAATAAAAGCAATATATCAAATATAATATAATATAAACTAAAATTATAATATAATTAAAAATATATACTAATAGTACAGCGACCTCGCACTTGCAAGGAGAGGCACTTTCACTTTATCTAAGGCTAGAAATATATATTAAAAAATAAATAAAACATTAGAAATGCATTTTCATGTAGGCTTATATGAATTAAAGTGTTAATTATTGTGCAAATGGTCATCAAGTTGATTTACGCTCCTAGGCCATGATGAGATATCCTCTCTGCATCTCAAATTCCTCAATTTTTACTTAATCTGTTCCCCAGTGTTTCTCCGCATTTCTGGAACAATGCATCCATTGCTTCTTCGAAATGGTGTTTAAGCAGACTCTCTGTCACTGCTCTCAATTGACTTGCTTAACGTTTCCCTTAGGCTTCCCTTTCAAAAGCTGATCCTCTCATGGCATCCATCACCTCTGTCTTCACCTCATCCGTGGCAGCTTTTGTCAGGAACTCCACTCTTTGTATTTGAAATGAACCCTCTCTCGTTATTTCACTGCTCACCTCCTCATAACATGGATAGAACATCCACTCTTTGTATTTGAAATGAACCCTCTCTCGTTATTTCACTGCTCACCTCCTCATAACATGGATAGAACATTGACATGTTGAACGAATCCACTTTTTCTTCATCGATCAATCCCTGTAATCATATATACACATTAATGTAAATTCTTTTTTGATGCCCAAATATTTTTCATCTCAATACCTTTTTCCTTCGGGATCTTTGTTTTTAATCATCCTCCATATTTGACAGCCTAAAGTACTTGAATAACACTAATAATTAATTCATTAAAAATCAAAATGTGAAGAGTGAAATACCTGAGAAACCAAGTCGTTTAAACTGCTTTCTAACAACTCCCAGGAGATGGAAATCATACACTTACCGTTTGGATCAGGAGATGTTCAACCCAGAAAAAGCAAAACCATGCGACCTCCAGCAACCACCTCCTTTGCCCGAGCTTTGAAAAATGCGCTGAAATCCTTCTAAAATGGACAAAAATAAGCCTCCAATAGCCCGGGATCCTTCAGCAAAGATTTTTCTTTGCCTTTATTCCAGGTCATTGAATTCTTTTCTAAGACCTCAAAGGGAACCTAATCACCATAAAGTAAACTCAACCTTCTCACACAACTTCCAAATTATTCTATGTGCAATGTAAATATATAACAAACCCATTTAAATCCCCGATATCAGATCTGGGTGTAAATCAGTCTCGCCTTGCCTCATGACGGATTTTAAAAGTAACATTTTCAATGAATATATTCAACGGCAAATTTATAACCTTTTTTACGTGCTTTCATTAAAACTAAAAACAAATATCTAGAAAAAATCAGTTAAACTTTGACTGGCATCTCCAAATATAAGCCTTTTATTAAATTTACTCATCATAAAATTTGATCACTTTCAAAATTATTGTGAAGACCTACTCGATAAAGGCAGCGAAGAGAATAGGAAAAATGAATAAAATTGAGGCTATTGTCTTCAAATAGCGTGTCCTAGAATCACCCGGGTACGCCTGGCACTAAATTTTGCTTCCCGGGAACGCGGGACCCGCCATCCACGCGCTGGCACCGGGACCCATTTTCAAATGACCACCTTCCCTCGCGCCCAAAACATCATTTTCATTTTCGAACTTGCATTCCCGGTTCCCACCTGCTCTGCTTATCCTCTTCAACCTGCTCTGCGCATCCGCTGCAACCATCCTCTGCAACAGTCTGCGGAACATCTGCACCCAGCTCGTAGGCAATCCAGGGCGCGAGGTATTTTTACAGTCAGCATCTCACATTCCGAATTAAAGCGCTAAGATTGTGTAGTTGATAACTTAATACAAAGGCCTGTACAGTGACAACTAAAATCTGACAGAGCTGGTTTTTATTTATATACAAGATAAAATCGCTAAAAATTTGGGAATCTCCCTCAACTGTCAAATTACAGGACCATGAATAACAAACACATCTACCTGAAGCCTAATGAACCTAATTCTGAATTTATCCAAATCTCAAATTGAACAATCATCCTTCTGCGCAATATAATGGACTAAATTTATTCAAACAGAAATGAGGGTTCATTGAGATCACACAGCGTTGAATACAATCCTAATTCAAAACAACGAAAAGCACAGATATTTTGAAGAAATGAAGATTATAAAACAACATTTCAATTCAAACATAAAGATTACATTGGGGTCTGCTTCTCTCTAAATTTTTTCCGTATCATAAGAGAATAGCATGTTTCCCTACATGGAAGAGCTTACTCATCATATTTTGGCAGACTACCTAGCAAACTACCATGCATGCATCCCTAGAATTTGAAACATGCCTTGGGATTTAGCAGCCTTTGGAACTGACCTTTATTTTTTGCATGCTTCCACGAACGAAATAAATTATTACTATATAACATAATTCATTAATTAAACCAATGTTGCAACTAACAATTCCAAGTTTTTCAAGTTGCCAAGTTTTTCAGGTCTAAGCTTATGTTGGCAGATATTTTCTGAGTTTTCCAATATTTTCGCTGATATTTCCAATAAGTTTCTTTCTGGACTCTCGGAAATAAACCAGTCAACCAATATTGTTAACTCAATTAGAGTGCAAACTTACTTGTTTTTGCATCAATTCAGTTAGAATGGAACATATCACCAAATACCAACTACAGAGCATTTGCACCAGCTTTGCTAATCAGATTAGGAAAGGCTAAAAATTGCCTTAAAAGGAAGCGAGTATCAAACTTCAAATAAGTTAGCATTTTCACTGCAGATTAAGAAGAAGATAGACTTTTCACTTTGAGCTTATAATAAGCTGTAAATAATATTTCTGCCGCAATACTAAGTCAATCTTCTAATACCTATAATATATGAGGGCTAATCACAACATCAAACCTCTAAACCCTTTTTCTTTTATCCACAACGAAGGCACTAGAGTTTAACAGGAGGGATATTAAGTTCAAACTCATGGTAAACTTTGATCGAGGTGAGAAACTAGACAAAAGTCTCAGACCTCTGGTATGCCGCCCTTGAATGGAATGCCATTGAAAGAGTTACTGTCTCTGAAAGTGTCCCTGTAGCCTATTAGGGCCGGTTATAGCATCAAACCCATAAACCCTTTTTGTTTTTATCCACACCAAGGCACTAGAGTTTAACAGGAAGGGAACTCATGTTCAAACTCCTGGTCAAGTTGGATTGATATCTGAAACCGATTCCTCTGTAACAACATCAGAGGCTATAGGTATGAATTTCTTTCTACTTAACCTCCACCAATTTTTGAAATTCCTTATCCATGCCCTCTTGGCCAAAGAGGTATTAGTTTATTTCTTTAAACTTGCAGACAATGCAAACATCAATCATCATAACAGTTATATCAGTGCAATATTTAGTAGCCTGTGTCGAAGCCTTTTTTTTATGGTGCCAATCCATTTCTGCCATCAAAACAACAATTTAAACACTCCCACGTATTTACCCAAAATTTTCTCACAAGATATTGTCCAGAAATTCATGGTATGGACAAAATTTTGGGGTCATTAGACAATACCCAAAAGTTTTGAATTGCAAATTCTACGAACATCTAGGGTGGACAGTAGGAAAGTCAAACAATTTATGTTTTGTACTACACATTCTGCGAACATCCAGAATGGACAGCAACCAAGCTAAACAATTTATGATTTGCATTGCAGATTCTGCTAGCACACATGATTTGACTTCATAGATTGGAAAATTTTAGCACACATGATTTGACTTCGTAGATATTGCCTCTTGTTGATGGTGATCTGGATAAGCATAGGAGTGTTCTCTCTATTTGGAACCCTCCACCCAATGCAATCCCTCTTTCAAGATGTGAGCAATAGCTCTGGAAAACACTAACAGTGAACTGCAATTGGAATCACTAAATATAGCAAAGTTTTTGAAAATGGATATAGCAATGTTTTTGAAAATGTAACAGGAAAAACCATTTTCTAGGGTTTCTTTAGTCAATCTTACTAAAAGATGATATTTTGAAGTCCTTAGAATCCTTGATAGCATGATAAGGTTTGTCTTAAATGATTAATTTCTTCTTGTCATGCTACATCCTCATTTTCATGAACATGCATGTATTATTAACTCTTTATGCCCAAAGTCTTATTGCTGATATTTGATTTTCTGTTATTTTTCAGGGATGTGCATTCAAACTTGAGGTAGCATAAAAATAATCAATTTCAATTAGTATATTTTCTCATATTAAAGTATTCTAACATGAATCTATTTTGTTGTTGTCACTATGCAGTGCTTCTAAGCTCACGGAATGGTGGAAAAGTGGACACTGTGCATTGAAGTATCATGCCGCCCAAATCCGGGTCGAGCATCTTTAAAATTTGTCCTTCACAATGGGGCAAAAAATCATGTGACTTATAGAATATGGGAAGTGTAGGGAAAGACAACCAACAACGAAGCATACTACATTACACTTGTTGCGGAGTTAAAAGAGGCAAAACACAATTGGGTGAATAACATACCAATGCTGACAAACTCAGATTTAATCTGTAATCACATGGAAGGCATCTACAATGTTCGCGCAGAAAATTTGAAGCCCCTCTACAGAGAGGCAAAAATCTGGAGTGCTCGATTTAATTCTTTTTCGATAAAGCACCTTGCGGAGATCCATAAAATCTCTACTCATCTAATGGTTGGAGCAATCTCAAGTGTAGATGCAGGTGCTAGAAATGATTCAAGATCATCGTTCATTCCACTGGCAAACATTGATCAGCATCAGTATAGGTCTCGACTATGTGTATACACCATGGTTGTCATTTTTCTTGGGATTCTCATACCGTGGTTCTTTCATTAAAGAACTCGTTAATGTACTTTTTTTGGTTTTGTAATATCATTCACCTTAGATGTCCAATCATGTTATAACTGAATTCATGTGTCCAATTATGTACATTATATTTGAGGTGAACTAATTATTCTTAACCTACTAGTGGTTCAGCGAATATTATTGTAGCTCCGTTTGAATTTAATTTTAATTTCAAGTTTCAGATGCTACCTCTTTAATAGTGTTGATTTCCACCTAGATGGATGCCATGGGAATAAATGAAAGTAACAAAATAAGGTTATTTACATCTGGTTTGTTGGCTTTCACAACATTTAAGAAGTATAAGTCATTTTGGTGCAAACCCTAGCTATATCCATATCTATATGATGACAAGCCGAAAATAGTTGATGCGTGATCTAATGTGAGATGAAGAATTTCATACCATGAAACCTTCCTAGGAACATTGATGAATAATAATGACAAACTCTAACCTAGTATGAAGTTAATTTTCTTAGGTACATGGTTTGCCCTAGAATGATGCAATGTAGGCATATATCAATGAAGCCCTACATGCCCATGATGCCTTTGAAGATGCCATAATCTTAATAAATAAAGTTAATAAATAAAGAACACAAGTGAAGAAACGCTCATCTTTCAAAATTGCCTAAATGATTAAAAATATGGAGTCTGTAAACTTTGTCAAAATCATAATGATAAATTTGCTTCAAAAATCTTAATCCCCCATTTTCTTGACATTTGTTTTTCTTGACATGTCCCTTGTTCGTCACACCCACACTAATCTTCCAACTAGGACACCTTTCTTACAAGCACAAGAAATGCTCTAGAGTCTAGTGTCCCATGTTTCCAGCACCGGAACCAAAAACTAAGGCTTTGGAATTTTCAAGAATGACACCAACAATAGCAACTAGAAATTTAAAGCGTAATGCCGATAATATTGGCCATCTCGTTACCACAGGTCTAACTTAACTAATGGCCATAGCTCATCATCTAATCAAGAACACTCACTATTGACTTTACACCAGAATCAACAGTGATGTGCGACCATAAAAAGCATGCCATAAACCATAATAGGGAAGTACATCATCACCATCCATATTCATCAAAGTATAACAAAGAAAAATGTAACAAAATACCATGCTTATTAACATATACATAGAAACTACAAGAATCCTGATGGAACAGAGTAGGTTATCAAACATTTAGAACAATGCTCCATTCAATATCCACACAATATGGCAAGAACCCTTCAATAGCATGCCAAAACTAAACAATGTTACCATTTGTAACAACACAAAACTAGCAACAACCCTAGACTGTTCAGAGCTCAAGTACTTGTACACCACTACCTACTCAATGGCAATTTAGGTAACCTTTACAGCATTCCGTTACCCTGATGTACATGCATCTTTCACATCCAAACTAGTAAGTAAAGCAGAGTCGTTTCCAAAGAAACGTTACAATGAGTTCGAAGCTCTCTTAAAACTTCCAAGTTTAAAATGAATATCACTTTACATTTGACCAATTCAAATAATATATCTAAAACGGGGATTAATAACTCCCCAACCAAGTCAAATAATATATCTAAAAGGAGGATTACTCCGTGTCATGCATAAAGAGGTGGAATACTATGTTATGGAGCCCATGTACTATTATCACTAGCATCACTTTCACTTATATCAAGGTGTCAAGGTTATTTCTATATTATATGTTAATTAGAGTCTAGCAATGAGCAGCTTGATTAATTCATATATCCTGAAGCCTTATGAATAATTGTATAGCTATGCTTTTATAGAGATGTAAAATTGGTTGTGTGAATGGCCTAGAGATGGCCTGTGCTCATGGTTTTTTGGAGCGAAGGCTAGTTTACATATGACATCACTATGTTTTCACAATCATAACAGATTATATCAGTTCATTTACTAAATGAACTAAATTATGGCGCATCCAGAAACCAGATTAGTGTGGTATTAGAAATTTTATTCATTAGATTTTAAATCCAAAATGTTTCTGTGTAATGCCTTCTGGACCTATTTTCACAATCATAATAGATTAAATCAGTTCATTTACTAAATGAATTAAATAATGGTGCACCTAGAGACCAGATTAGTATGATATTACAACTTTTGTTCATTAGATTTAAATCCAGTGTAATGCCTTAAGGACCCTCTTTGGTATATGGGTTGTTATCTATGTAATGTCCATAATAATTGCAACTTTTACAATAATATTGTCTTTCCTCCTCCTCACTGATTGAAGAACAAGGATCCATTAAGCTGCCAATATCCTCCATAGACAAGATAACCGCTTAGCCGTATGGCTAGTTACACAGATCAAACTTTACAAAAAAAACTCGTTGAAAAACCATGGTGCTTTACAGGCCTTATCTTCCCAAGCATATACTAAAAGAATACAATTTTGTATAAATATAGTGAAATATGCTACAAATTACAATGACATTTGAAAAACTCCATCACTAACTCTGCTTTCCAAAGCAATGGGTGTCTCACTTGGAGGAGGCTCACAACTCAAATAGCCATGGAACTGCTATTATAGCTCTGTTCTGAATAATAGATAACTCTTGATACATAATATAGCTGAAAAGGTATAACAATAACCAAATCGTTCTGCAGTAAAGTGATATAAGGTTAGACTAAACATCTGAAAAGAAACCTAATATATTCTTAGTCTGAACAAGACTTTATTAGTTATGACTTCCACCTGTTGCACCTTGTCACCATCCTATACGAACCAACTGACTCCCTGATCAGAGAATATGTGAGATGGCTTTCCAAACAAACTTGGAAAGGCTGATTTTATTCACTTTCATGGACATCAAAAGACAACTATAACTGCAAGGAAATGATGATTCTACCATAAAAAATTAATAATCAGCTCAAGGTTGCAGTCGATTGCCACGCAAACCGCTAGGTGATGCCTGGCGTTTAAGTTCCTGGAAACATGAAACACAAAACAATTTAGAGAACTGATATTGTAGCATGTACTCTTTGCTTGAGTTTAAGTGTTGTTTGAGAATTCGAGGGGGCAGCTGCAAACTTTCAAAATTTTGAGTGCATTCTTTAACTCAAAAATTCAAGAACAGAAAAAGCCCAAAGCAGAAAAATATCAAGGTCAAATGTCACAATTTGGAACGAGCTTGATTAGCATACCTCTGAAAAATGCAGGTGTCCAGGTTGTGTACAGGTTGACTTCACAATGGTTTCCCACAGTAAGCCAGTCTCTTCTGCTCTCACAAAATTCAATATCTTTCCAGCATAGCTCTTGAAATTAAATCCCTGCTGTCTCTAATACTATACAATGAGACCCTGTCTGTTTAATAGAGCAGCTGATCATTTCATGCCAACATCACTATGCAAGCAATCCTCAGAGGTGTTATGGCCAAGCATGAATAAATTTCTATTTTATAGGACTTATGGATATTTATCTCTTGGTTCTGAGAGAAGAGAAGCTACTCCTTCAACAAATGCTTCAAGAAACTTTTGTTTCTTTAGGCTTGATGGTAGACACTTGCTTAGTAGTAAGCCATGTTTGTGATTGAAAAGATTACCCTCTATATTTGGAATAGTTTGTTAGGATGTAGTTGACCTTTTAAGGTTCTCACTTCAATTGGCCTTGAATGCATTGTTCAAAGTGATGCCTAATATATTTTAAAAAAATGATTATATAGAGACTATTATATTAGTTGCTTTTATATTCCCTGTAGGCTATATTTACATATAAATGGTATGCATTGTTCTTGGTTTCAATGTCAATTATGCCTACATACATCTTGGATGTTGGGGGAAATAAATTGTGCCAACTTCCAAGAAAGCATTTTCTTATCAATTTAAATAAGCGATGATGTCTCCAAATAGAATGATTTGGCAACAATAGTCGACATTGCATTCAAGAGGCTTCACTTGACATTCAATAACACATGAATCTTGGGCTCCGTTGGAAGGATCCTTGATTCAAATTTAAATTGATGACTTCTGAAATCATATACAAAGCTTTTACAATAGTATGGAGTTGATTATCTAAGTACCAATCTAATTAATTTTCAGAAAAGAAAAACCAAATATGCAAACATAATCTATGGAATTGCAACCTCTAAGTGAAATTAAATTACTTTAAATCAATAGTTAACCCCAAACAAACCATCAAACAAAAGACAGACTATTCTGTAATAGTTTAAACACTGGAAGAGACAGAAGATTGATTTGTTATTCTACAGGAGATTGATTTGTTATTCTACAGAAACGGGCCTCTTACCCCTCTTAGCAAACACATTGACTGAAATTTTGGCATATAAAACTCAATCCCATGGCATAAAATGTCTGGGTAATTGCACTCTTCTGATAAATTGCCACAGGCAATTATAACTCAAATTTTGACATATAAAACTCAATCCCAATCCCATGGCATAAAATATCTGGGTAGTTGCATTCCTGATAAATTGCCACTGGCAATTATAAACAGATTCTTACTTTGGCAATTATAAACAGATTGTAAAACTAAGGGAGGTGATTGTATGAACATTCTTTCCAAGGTAAATTTTTGTGGTAAAATTTTATTTTAATATCACATTGAAAAATTAAGTTGAACACCTATATCTTGCCAAAATAAACAGAAAACGGCTAAAAACCATGCAATGTAAATAGTAATTAACAAAAAACTTTAATATTTCTAAGCACTCTAAAGTTTCCAAAGTTCATGTTATGCAATGTAAATAGCAATATAATGTAAATAGTAGTGTCAGGCAATGTAGATAATGTAAATAGCAATTAACAAAAAGCTTTCTAAGCACTCCAAAGTTAATGTCCAGTAAATAGTGATCAACAAATAGCTTAATAAACACCAATATCAAAATACTTATTATCAATTGTCAAGTAAGTGCACTAACACTCCAAAGTTAATGTCAAGTAAATAGTGATCACAAAAACATGAACAAAGTTAACATTGTCGTAGTTGTGGACATGAAAGAGGTCACCCTTGGTGTCAAACACACAACAAGGGTAATAGTAGTAACCAAGACTAGAGGATCCATTCAATACACTTCAAACTTAGCAGCCCTTTCATCACAAATATCATATGTCTTTCACGCGATCATCCTAACTCCAACTGATAATGATTTCTAAATGAAAACCAAATATAAGTAATATAAGTTTACACATGATCACATGAAAATGATGATAATATTCACATTGTGGCAGTCAAAATATATGCACATTGTGGTCCTCTAACAAAAGTCTTGGTGACTTATAAAGATGTAAATATGAAGAAGATTAGTTGTTTTTTAGTTTATTTATATATGTATCAAACAAATACCTATTAGATTGGTGCATCATATCATTTCAATCAACAATACATTGGATCTCATGCTAGGTAGGCTAGGCTAGGTTTTGTAATAAAAGCAAACATATTCAAAGTGGGCACAGACATTGCTACATATGAAGAGAAATCGCCTCTATTAAAAAATGACACACACAAATAAGTGAATGAGAGAGCACCTACGTTGTATAAAATATCATACTTGGACACTCACTTCTCTATTATTGGTAGAGCTTGTGAAGCATATACAAGAGAGTATTTGCAAGTGAAAAGAAGGGTACGAATTGGAATCCAAACACAAATTAAAATTAGGTGACTCTTTGTTAGAAAATGAGTGCCAGTTAAGCTATGGTTGAATAAGGGTGATTCAATGGTCATATTGTACATGTCATCTCATGTAAAAAATTAAAAAATTAATAATCAGCCCAAGATTGCAGTCGATTGCCAGGCAAACTATTGGGTGATGCCTAGTGATTAAGTTCCTGTAAACATGAAGCACAAAAAAATTTGGAGAAACAGAATTAAATTGCAGTCAGTGAACACGATGTTCTAAGCTAACTTAGAAGTTAGAACCACCATTCCCTATTTGATCTAATCCAAAATCTCCACATACACTAACAGTTTACAGTTCCAGGGCCATAAAAAATGTAGGGAAACTGAGCAAAAAGGGCAACTGCAAATGGGTAGAAATGGAAATGTAAACAGTAAGTCAGCAAGCATGGATCCTTGGGCCTGTTATCTGTAACTCCCAATGTTTAAGCAAGCAATATCATTATGGAGGCTTGGGAAGTGTTGAAAAATGGTCAAACTGAAAAAGAATTGAAAAGAAATATGGGGAAACTCACCTTGTGGTAACTGATAACGAGATGAACTGTGGTTTGAAGAGAATTCGGAAGGCTTGTGAGGCTGTTAAGATTTTTCTTTCCTAGAAGGATTAGTTTCTTAGATATGGCATGTCATTTCATGATCACCAGCTGTGGTGGTCCCCTCTTGTGAAGTTTGAGGGCAAGCTGCTGTTCGACTCTCCCTAGGTCTTAACTTTAAGGTTTTTCAAGAAAGGCATTTACAGTGAAATTTTCAGTTTTAACATTATGGTTTAGAATATAGATTCATGATTTAAAAGATACCTTTTTATTTCAGATCCAAAATTCTGGTCACACAGTTTTTACACCAAAAGTAAGAAGCAATAAGATACTTTTTTCAGCCCCACTGAAATGTATTTTAGGCATGTTTCAGCCATGTTTTGGAGTTTTTGTACTAAAATGTGACTGGTATGCAGGGGGTAAATTTCTTGCAACAAAGCTCTACAATAATTGTTTCTATCTTGCTAGGTCCATCCTTCATTCATGAGTCATGACACATTGGACTTGAAAGACATAGCATTGAGTATGCATAGATGGGTTACAACTCCACAATTTTCAATCATTTCCAGACACCAAAGGACTGACTTTGAGCGTGTCAATAATTTTCACCAATTTTCATTGAAATTCATTTTGTATTGAGCAACATGCCAAAATAACATCTATAATAATAAGCCAGCCTGATATATAAGAGTTCCAATTCTGCCTTTATGTACAATACACTATACTGTTATCCAAAAAGGATGTATCAAGCTTATAGCAGCAAAAAGGCAAATAACCTTTTCCTAGTGTTTGTTAGAGTTCAGCCAACATTTACACTGAGATTTTATATGCTTTGAGTTCAACAAAAAGATTTCAATAACTCAATACGATAACCATACAAAATTGAAATTAGATAATGTTGTACATATCCAAAAAACATTTTCAACCCATCATGCACACAACATGTTCTTGGATTAGGAGATCCCTTTATAGGGTTATGCCCATATTATATCCATCAATACTCATCAACTCGAATATTTGTCATCTTGCCATTGATTGCTGGCACTTTGATTGTTCTCTTCACCCGTTATTTCCTGTATAGAGTGCAAGCGGCGATACAATCCGACTGGTTGTACAATAGGGGGCATCACCCTAGGGTGTGGAACCACAATGTTATGGGTTGAAGTAGGATGCCCAATGAATGAATTTGGTGCAATTGGTGGAAACAACCAGGGGGTTCGATGATCAAACGGGAGAGGTGGACGTGGTGAATCAAATGGAAAATGAATCAATGAACCCCCCATATTTGGATCCACATTATTCTCATGAAATAAACGAACTTGGCAACTTGAAGTATTATGAGATGTGGAATCTTCAGCTGTAACAAAAAAAAAAAACACATTGTTATGCAATTGCATTGAAGGCAATGAAGATAATGATATTTTGAATTTCACATAAAATGATACATCAATTGATATTTCCATACCAGTATTTTGCAAAATAGAACCTTGTACCCTTCTAGATGTGTGGTCCAGATTGATTTCTTTTGTAGAAGAAATCTCCAATTGTTCATTCATGCTTCTTTTCCTTCCACGACACCATCCAACCTTTAGAAACTGTGGTCCATATTTTCTTGATTTCAACGCAGGAACACTTTGCCCACCTTTTTTTGTTGGGCTCAAGAAACTATGTCATCTCTTGGTAGTGACCTTGGATGGAGTTACAACATCAAATTTCTTATTATTGTACTCTTGGCTTACATTTTTTACCAATTGATTTAGTGCATATGCCTGCTCCAAAGTTGTGGGTGTTATTTGTAATAAACCCCTCAATCTCTTATGAGTTGATGACATCACAAGTTTAATTTCCTCATCGATTGTTAGGGCGCTATCTGGCCTTACAATGGTTGAATCAATGGAAGGAGAAGCTGGAAGGTTCATTTCAATTTCTGGGCTCATTACAAATGATTCATTTAAATCAAGTAAATATCCAGATATTTCTGTAATAGACCTAGAGACATTAGGCAATTCATTGCCCCTTGAAACATTACTAGTCACTACCATCTCAACTTTTAGAATATGCTTACAAATATTGCCATTTAGGGCCCATTTTCAATTACAAAAGTTTAGGTTCAGTCCTTTGTAGATGACATGATACCATGTATCACGAGTTTCCATAGTTTGGCTACGAACCAAATACTCACTTTCCTTTTTCCCATCAGCGATACAATCTTCATCTGGGATATTCTTTGCTTTGCACTTACTTAAATTTATTTGTTGCTCAATCTTTGAAGCTCGAACAAAACCAGCATTTTTTAGACGTTGCGTGTGAATGTAATACAACTCAACCTTTTTTAATAATAGGTGCAATAGCCAATCCACCCTTCTATGGGATGCATTATTCTTCTCATAGAAGTACCTTTGCTTTAGATACCGGTGATAAGATTCGATAGCATTATTAGTATCCTGGTTGGAATATGGGAAGTCCCTATATGCTTTTGCCCACATATCTGGAAAAAAAACATATATTAGATGCGAAGAAACAATATAAAATGGTCAATTACAAAATAAACTGATAAAATGCAACTTTAAGAAAATTATATAATTTGTTGTTGTTTAACCAATTGGTTGCAAAATAATCCAAAAACACAGTTTCTTCCTTGAATTCATCAAAGAAACTTTGAATTTCATGTTGCACAGATGCATCATCTTCACACGAATTCATGATTAATCCTAGAGCACGGAAGATAAGGACTTTATTTTCCTTTCCCCTGACTTTGGTTCCAACATTTTTCAACCATGCTCTACAGACATGCCATACACACAATAATAGTGTACAGTTTGTGCAAGTCCTGAATAATATAACATTATAAGAGAATATCCTTGAACATTATTGCTTTTTATCTCTTCTAAAAAGAAAAAACTAGTTCACCTTAATGCCTCGATTTCCGCTGCTGCATCATCTGTGATGACAGCTCGGACATGCCTATCTCGGTTTTGCTTTTTCCCATTTGCAAATAATTGTGACATCCATTTACAAATATCAGGAGTACCATTACGTGATGATATTACCCATGCCACTGGAATCCCATTGTGATGATCATCAAAAGCCATTATGGTGTACAGTTGATACTGCATTGCAATAAGAAAACAAGATTATAAGCATATAAGAGGACGACATTGAAATAAAATAGGAAAAATGAAGTTTTGGTAAATATGTTTACCCCATATTTTTTAGTGCTAAAAGTGGAGTCCATTGATAACATGTTGTTGTGTGAGTATTTTACCATCATTGAAAGCATCCACTTAGTTTGTATGCCTATAATGAAAGGGATTTTTTTAACAACATCTTGTTGTTGATAGAAGAAAAAGCTCTCTGGGCACTCACTAACCCAACAATCCACACTCATTGGATCACTTTCATGCTTCACATACTCTAGCCTCTTGATATTGTTGTACATGTTTGACACATCCTTTCTTGTCATGAAAGAATCTTGAGGTGCCCCTGTGAACAACTCACCAGATCCATACCTTAAATCAAGGATAAATTTTTCCTAGATCATCGTAGCATTAAAACCATCACGAACCAAATCTTCAACAATAGTTCGTATATGCTCTGTTAAATGTGGCGCAAAATTGAATTTCTTGGGCATGTCATTTGCCTCATTTCCATGACAAACCACATTTTTGTCATCAATATGTCTGCATGTTGTATATATTAGAACGACATCATTTGGTCTAAGAGCAAGTCGTTGCATAATAAAGTGACACTGACAACCAACTTTGATGCTATGACGTGGAAGACGTTTCTTAGTTGTGGATCCAGGTTCAGCTACATTGCTTGATTGTACATGATTTGGACCATAGGCACACTAATATCTGTGATCAATAATTTACCAAAAATTAAATAAAATATTTATGCATGTTTGACATAGTGAACTTAAAATCAAAATTATATATATATATATATATATATAGCGAGAGAGAGAGAGAGAGAGAGAGAGAGAGAGAGAGAGAGAGAGAGAGAGAGACTCACACAACATATTCTAGATATGTTGAAGAATTTGTCCTCTTGATATCCTTCACATCTTTAATTCGTCGAGTTTTAGCAACAAATTGAGTAGGTGCACTTTCCCGCATTTTCTCACCACTTATAAAATCCTCAAGTTGACAATATGGAATAATCGCGACTTGGTCTCCTACTACTTCTGTCCATGTCAAATCTTCCGCTGAAAACTCTATCATTCCTTCTGGGTCCTCAACCTCCAACTCATTGATCAAGTCCCACTTCTTCATTCTTCAAATCCCTATAAAAATGAGGGAACACGAATATTGACTAAACATATGAGCAATAGTTCATACTATAAATATTGAACACCACTTGAAATGCAATTTTTTGTAGTGTGTACAATTTACACTCAAGACCCCACCAGATATAGACACATTTAGAGCATAATTCCATATCTCCCCTTCAATATTTCCTACCCATGCACAAAACAATATTATAGACTTTCAAGTGCTTCATCTTGGTATAATCAATACATTGCTGAAAGAAACATAATAACATGCAAAATTTGTTGCAAAGAAAAAACTGTTATACAACTTTAATCAGTTTGTTCCACTTTGTTATGCTCATATGAAGTCCAAAACAATTACATAACAAAGTGTCCATATGATATGCATGTTATTTTTTTAGAAGCTTATGATAGAATATCCTAGGGGAGATTACTCTTTAACTGGCATTGCATTCAAGGGCTGCATACAGGGGCTTAATACCAGAGGTATTGGACTTGCAACTAGTTTCAGATATCAATCCAACTTGACCAGGAGTTTGAACATGAGTTCCCTTCCTGTTAAACTCTAGTGCCTTGGTGTGGATAAAAACAAAAAGGTTTTATGGGTTTGATGCTATAACCAGCCCTAATAGGCTACAGGGACCTTTTCAGAGACAGTAACTCTTTCAATGGCATTCCATTCAAGGGCGGCATACCAGAGGTCTGAGACTTTTATCTAGTTTCTCACCTCGATCAAAGTTTACCATGAGTTTGAACTTAATATCCCTCCTATTAAACTCTAGTGCCTTCGTTGTGGATAAAAGAAAAAGGCTTTAGAGGTTTGATGTTGTGATTAGCCCTCATATATTATAGGTATTAGAAGATTGACTTAGTATTGCAGCAGAAATATTATTTACAGCTTATTATAAGCTCAAAGTGAAAAGTCTATCTTCTTCTTAATCTGCAGTGAAAATGATAATTTATTTGAAGTTTGATACTGGATTCCTTTTAAGGCAATTTTTAGCCTTTCCTAATCTAATTAGCAAAGCTGGTGCAAATGCTCTGTAGTTGGTTTTGTGAGTTCTAAAGGTGATAAATGAAGGATGCTTATTGTCTAGCCTCTTACTAAATTGTAGTCTTAGCATGGTAATGAT
The DNA here is from genome assembly GCA_031772625.1 of Pinus tabuliformis. Taxonomy (NCBI): domain Eukaryota; kingdom Viridiplantae; phylum Streptophyta; class Pinopsida; order Pinales; family Pinaceae; genus Pinus; species Pinus tabuliformis. The sequence goes on from CM062814.1 coordinate 342,891,441, forward strand.
TCGACCTGTAGATATCTAATGGCATTTGTCCTCTAATGTTTATGTAACTTTTTGGTCATTTTTACTTCTTGGTGCCAAGTATTTTTCTGGCACTGGCCAGTTGTTTCAATTTGCCATCCATCTTTCACAACAAGAAATTGAAGATCTTGTTGTGTAAAATTCTAAACTAGAGTTTTCCAAGCCTTAGAAAAACAAGTATATATGTTTTGTTTAATTGCATTGGATAATTGTTCTCGTTATTACTTGTATAATTTCTATCAGATAAGAAGTTGTATGTTGGGTCTATGTGATTACAGGCTATGGGAGCTGCACATATGCTTCAGGGTCGAGGTATGCATCGGATAAACTTGAAAACCTGTTCACAACCCTTTATTTCTTCTTTTTCTTTTTCTCATGTATTGGGTTGCACAACCCTCAGTTTGAAGTATTGATGTTTACTGATACCTTGGGTGTGAGTGATTTGCAGCACTATCAACACTCCTCCTCCTGCAACAATTATTACTGCACCACCTCCTCCAGCCACGTTTGGTATTAGTGCTGCTCCACCTCCTCCAGCCACGATTGGTATTGGTGTTAAATCATTATGGGTTAATTTATAGTGTTAAATCATTCTTTGTAAAAAGGTCACTAATTCAAATTCTCATGGGTAAATTTATATAGAAAAATATAAGTAAACTAGCATAGATTTATAGATTTAAATTCATAAATTTAAGGAGTTAACCTATCGAGTGCTCTGGAGATATTTTAGATCTGTGAAGATGATGAAAATTCTTTCACTGGTGATCAAGAAAATCAATCAAAACAAAGGGTGGTGGGCATCATCTGCCAAGAATCAGAATATGGAATTGAAAAACAAAGTCCCATGATAGCAATGAGAACCCCATCTGGGTTATTCACTAGAAGTTTAATTGCCTCTTCCTCATCAATGGAACATGATTCTCACACCAAGTATGTTGCATCATCTCAATCTCAGATGAATAGTCCTATTACCCCTTTTCATCCATCCAGTGCGAATAGAACTCCTCGTATAAGAGCATGTAATACCAGTACTGTTTCCTGTGATATGTGTAAACCTCTGTCTATAAATACACAAAGTCCCGTAGTGGCTCCTTTAATAGAACTAAGAGACATTATTGGATTGCCTAGAAAAGACCCAAATGGAAAATTTCAGTTGAAATCATGGTTCTCTCCTCTAACAAAAAAGACTCCCAAGAAAAAAACGAATCGTCCAAACAAAGAAGTCCAACCTATTAGCCCTAACATCATGGAGGACTGGGATATAACCATTGAAGGCTTAAATCATAAACTGATATAGGCCAGCATAAGAAGAGACAGTGCACTAATGGAGGTTAGGCAATTAAGGTCATATATGGGAGATATGCAAAAAAAAATGAAGAAGTTAGAACTGTATTACCAGGATCTGAAGCATGCGTTGAACCGGACTGAAGATGGTATTGCAATTTCCCAGGGATCCAGTTTAAATGAGCATGGATTCGCAATGAAAATCCATAACCACAAAGCTATATCATACGAGGCAACGGTAGAACCCTTCCTCCAGGTTGTAGTAGAATCAAGAGTTGTAGTGAGACAGTTATGCAAGACTATCGCAATCTTAATGCAAGAGCAGTGTGATGGTAAAGGAATAGAGAAGCTCAACTCCCTTTTGCAACCCTATGAAGTTGATGTTTCTCAGAGAATTTCAAGAGTTGTTATGTATCACTTGGAAGCTCTCTTAAATCAGGCCTTCTATGAGGACTTTGAGAGCTGTAATTTTAAGAAAAATGGTGCTCGAATTCTTCTTGACCCATATGAGACTTGTGCTATGAACTTTTCATGTTTCACCTCTCTCAGAAATTTGCGGTGGGACGAAGTTCTTAGCAAAGGGACCAGCTATCTGATAACCTATTGCAATGTGTGGTGAGCACTGTCAACTTGGATTTTCTTCACAGTTTTGTCAATCTACACTGTTCCGTGGCTACTACAGCCTTTCCAAGATTCACAGCACAGGTTCATTCCAATAAAGTAAGATGACTCGACTTGGGTTGATATTTCTCTCATATATATATATATATATATATATATATATATATATATATATATATATATATATATATATATATATATATATATATATATATATATATATGTATATATATATATATATATGTATATATATATATATATATATATATATATATATATATATATATATATAACATAATATTCTCATATATATATATATATATAACAAAATATATCATATATATATATATATAACAGAATATTTTAAAATTTATAAATACAGATGAGAAATATCAACACAAATGAAAGATTTAATGAGTTAAGTGAAAAGTCTATCTTCTTCTTAATCTGCAGTGAAAATGCTAATTTATTTGAAGTTTGATACTGGCTTCCTTTTAAGGCAATTTTTAGCCTTTCCTAATCTGATTAGAAAAGTTGGTGCAAATGCTCTGTAGTTGGTATTTGGTGATATGTTTCATTCTAACTGAATTGATGCAAAAACAAGTAAGTTTGCACTCTAATTGAGTTGACAATATTGGTTGACTAGTTTATTTCCGAGAGTCCATAAAGAAACTTATTGGAAATATCAGTGAAAATATTGGAAAACTCAGAAAATATCTGTAAACATAAGCTTAGACCTGAAAAACATGGCAACCTGAAAAACTTGGAATTATTAGTTGCAACATTGGTTTAATTAATGAATTATGTTATATAGTAATAATTTATTTCGTTCGTGGAAACATGCAAAAAATAAAGGTCAGTTCCAAAGGCTGCTAAATCCGAAGGCATGTTTCAAATTCTAGGGATGCATGCATGGTAGTTTGCTAGGTAGTCTGCCAAAATATGATCAGTAAGCTCTTCCATGTAGGGAAACATGTTATTCTCTTATGATACGAAAAAAATTTAGAGAGAAGCAGACCCCAATGTAATCTTTAGGTTTGAATTGAAATGTTGTTTTATAATCTTCATTTCTTCAAAATGTATGTGCTTTTCGTTGTTTTGAATTAGGATTGTCTTCAATGTTGTGTGATCTCAGTGATGTTTGGTGGCTTTAGTTAGTTGTGCTCTTTCATGTTTCAATTCTAGGAATGCATGCATGGTAGTTTACTAGGTATTATGCTAGAATATGAGCAGTAAGCTCTTTCATGTAGGGAAACGTGCTATTCTCTATGATACGGAACAAATTTAGAGAGAAACAAGACCCCAATATAATCTTTGGGTTTAAGTTGAAATGTTGTTCTATAATCTTCATTTCTTCAAACCGTCTGTGCTTTTTGTTGTTTTGAATTAGGATCATCTTCAACACTGTATGATCTCAGTGATGCTTGGCAGATTTAGTTGGTTGTGCTCTTTTTATTGATCTGGGGGTTGCAAGGAAGTGTTGACAATCTCTCCGAACAGAACCCTAACTTTCTTCTCTTTTCCTTCCAATTTTAGCTGAAGCCCTACTTGCATTTAAAAGTGTTGTTGGAGATCCACCGATTTTGAGGAACTAGGTTGGAAGAGAACCATGCTTACTGGCATGGATTGGTGTCAAATGTACTGGGATGTTGCAAAATGCCACAATTGTTTCTTTGTAAGCTTCTCTACTTCTCCACAGAGTTATATTTGACTGAGTTGTACAACATCTTCAATCCTTTAATTGGAATGAACGATTTTATCCCCTGCATTATGATTTATTCTCTAACTTTCAAGCCTAGAAGATTATCAATGTTTTTAGATTGGAACCAGAAACCCTCATTTCTGTTTGAATAATGTTAGTCCATTATATTGCGCAGAAGGATGATTGTTCAATTTTAGATTTGGATAAATTCTGAATTAGGTTCATTAGGCTTCAGGTTTTACAAAGTGTTTGAGGCAGATGTGTTTGTTATTCATGGTCCTGTAATTTGACAGTTGAGGGAGATTCCCAAATTTTTAGCGATTTTATCTTGTATATAAATAAAAACCAGCTCTGTCAGATTTTAGTTGTCACTGTACAGGCTTTTGTATTAAGTTATCAACTACAAAATCTTAGCGCTTTAATTCGGAATGTGAGATGTTGACTGTAAAGATACCTCACGCCCGGGATTGCCTACGAGCTGGGTGCAGATGTTGCGCAGACTCCAGTGCAGAGGATGCAGCGGATGGTTGCAGCGGATGTGTAGAGCAGGCGCAGAGCAGGTTGCAAAGGATATGCAGTACAGGTGGGAACCGGGAATGCACGTTCGAAAATATAAATTATGTTTTGGGCGCGAGGGAAGGTGGTCATTTGAAAATGGGTCCCGGTGCGAGCACGTGGATGGCGGGTCCCGCGTTCCCGGGAACGATGGTTTGCTTCGCCGGAAATCCGATGCATGCTCCATGACCCCCATTGACATCCATGCTATAGCCAGCCTGCCATACGGGAATTTAATGTCCTATGGTAGCCTGGTTAGCTCTTGCCATCTATGTTAATATTTCCATGCACTAAGCCAACAGTGACTTGTTGTTAAGAATTGTCATGCAATCCACCTCTCCAACACTTCGACATGGCTCAACCTTCTTTTTGACAAATTGTCATTTTAAAGCGTGGCTATGTTCCCATAATGTTCTAAAGGTAATTAATGTTTGTTCTTCTTCTATGAATGTTATCCTCTACATTTTCAGATTATTATTTTTACCAAGTTCACGGTAACTAGAATGAAAGACTACATTAATGTTAATGCGTGCAGAGTATGACGCGTGAAGACAGGAGTTTGATTCACAATGGGAGGTCTTCCTAATCCATTTTATTGATTTCCTAATTAGTTCTGAAAGCATGGATTAGACAAAAACTTGTTCTTGTATTACATGGTTGTAGTTGTTCCTCCAAGCCGCCAACGAGAGAAGACTTTTGAATCTAAGCAGTGTTGTTGGCATATCTGAGAAGGCCAATAGGATAGTAGCCATATGTGATATATCTCTAGCAAAACCCATGTTACCATTGGACTTAGATATCCATGGAATATGGCTAACCACTAATGTTGCTGCAGGAAATCCGCGTAGTTACAGGGAATCCATGACGACAGGGAATAGAGGAACTTGAGATTAGTTGGCATGGTAATAAAATAACGAATAGCTAGCTAAAGAATACTCAACGTTAAGGTAAAAGAAAATTTTTAATATTAATTTGCATACCTTCAGTGTATGACACCCTTTTGGCAAAAACACAAGTATTATAACCGAGATAGGCATAGTAGGGATTAAAGATAGCCAAAATGTGAGAGGGAAAGTATAGAAAAAGGTGTCAAAATTGGGCAAAACCAAGCCCCAACATCTCCCCCACACCTAAGTCTTTGCATGCCCCTTATGCAAGCAAAATTGTTGCATCTCCCCAAAAAGAAAAGGGGAATCATTCCTTATCCTAAGCTACATCTACTGTAGCCAACTAATCTGCTACCTCCGCCAACTGGTTCAACTGGTTACCGCTAGATTCTATAGGAATTTGACCCTTGTACAGTTTGTTCTTGTCTTTCAGATGATCGATCATAGCCTGCTTCTTTTTCATAATTCAAGGCATTTTCTGGACCCACTCTTCATGCTCCTTTTGGATACATAGGGTATTCTCCTTCAAGTTCTCATTTTCCTTTCTCAAAGCTTTCTCCGAAATGGTGAGCTCAGTGATGATTTCTTCCAATTATTGCAGAGATTGTCTCTTCTAAGGGATTACATCCCCTCCCTAATGTCCTTGGCAAGATTTAGGGGACCTGAGGTGCTCCTCTACTTGTTTTTCCTCTTCTATGTTATTCCCACTTCCATGCAGTGGGGAGTCCTAAATGGACAACGCTTCCTCACTAGTAAACTCAGCTGACTCAATCTTCTCTTTATCTTTGGGTGGGTCGTGGTGTTTCTCCTTCTACTTAATCTGTGTCTCGGGAAATACTTTTGCATCCACAGTATCTTTTATTGCTAGCTGAATAGCCTAGCTTCTAGTAAATATTTTTTCCCAGATGGAAGTACCCTTCTTTGACTTGGGATTTTTGTCCACAATCTCCTCTCCCACCACCACCTCCTCATCCCTTTCTTCTTCCTTCATTGGTAGCCTGAGTGTCTGAGGCTTCTTCTTCTTCTTTGGCCTTTCTTCGGGTTTCTTCTTAGTGGGCTTCGGAGAGCTAAGGCCATCTTTCTTTTCCTTCTTTATTAGTGACTTCTGAGTCTGTGACTTTTTCTTACCTTTTTCCACTGTTTTTCTGATGTAGACTCTAAAGGGTCATAATTTTTTTCCTCTTATTTCCCTTTTATTTGTAGCCCACGATTCTACAGTGTTTTCTCTAGTTTATCTATTAGTGCTTCCTCCATAGAATTTGAGGAATCAGAATCCTCATCCTCTGAAAAATAGTTTTTGGCTAAGAACTCCACCCATGTATGCTTTATATCTTTCAAAACCTCCACCAAGATTATTTTCACCAACCCATGGTGGTAGAGACTTTCCTCTAAATTGGCCCCCATTTCCTTGGAAGTCATCGACATCTTCATCAGCGACATCCTCAAGTAATAAGGAAAATTTAACTTCTTGTCATGGAAACGGGTGAGGAGTCGAATATGAAACAAGAATGCAAGCTTGAAGTGACCTTCACACGTGATGTATTTCTGTAGGAAAAATAATGAGTTCTGGTACTTACTCTTCAAGAACTCCTGCGAGATCCCTTTAATCCAGTCGAGGTACGAATTCTCTTTACAGAGGAATAGTGTGCATAAATTCTTGTTGAAATGTTGGTTCTTGAACCAACGTTCTCCCAACTATGAAATCCCGCATGCTCGCACTACCAAACCATCAGTCAACCTAAATTGAACATCCCCAACATGAGCCTTATCATCGTTCAACTTCAGGGTGAAAGATTTTGTCACCTCGGAGTTATGGCCATTCAGTCGCTGGAAAAATGGTAGCCACCCCGTTCTTTCCAATCTTGCCTTACTGTGAGGGTCAGCCTCCAGCAATTCAGGCCCTTCCAGCTCAAAGCGAATAGGGCCATTAGTTTCGACATGGAGAATGACTAGTGGATAGGGCATATGAAATTCTTTCAAAGTATCGACTTAAGCTTGTAACAAACTCATGTGACAAGGGAGGGCTTATTATAGAAGGTGATCGCAAAGCACAGGAATTTCGAAAGGTGGGTCATGATCATGATTATCATCATGATCGGACCTGCATGAAGATATGGGGAGTACGTATAATGGTCGTGTCAGAATAATGGCTATCAGGCGAGGAGATGGAGTCATAATATACTAGATTACGGCTGTGTTTTTCACAAGGGTGACCATAGCTAAAAAATCATACAAATAATTAAAAATAAAATCATTAATTACCTTTTACCTCGAGATTCATGTCGCCAGCTGTAATTTACCTTATACCTTCGAACGGTCTAGTACTTTGGATGACGCATGCATTTCCTTGAGATGATAACCCACCTAATAATTAAATCATATATATGATTTCACAATTCATGACATCGACTAGTATAAAAAATATGTCGGTACTTTTAAATAATTTTAAATTAATGCGTGTTTCGCTATAGCAAATGGAACCAGGACTACTGAATTTTTTTGCAGGAAATGGAACCATACTGTTGAATCTTCTAGAAAATCGAGCCACGACTTTCGAAACTTCTGCAAGAATTCGAACCACCGAGTAACACTTCTCCCTCACTTGTGTACAGTCCACTGCAAATGAATAAAATGTCTTGATGTCAAATGTACAATGTGGTCATTGGATTACCAGCCATTGAGGTCAGTTGTTAACCAATGTTAGGCCCTTCACCTTTAATGAGAGCGAGGATCAAGGTACCCTGATGCATCCCATTGGGTGTGAGTTAATGTGATGATGTCAAACCCCCATGTAAGATCCAACAGTCAAGGAGCCATAGTGATTCCCCATTGCTGCTAGTGAGATAACCTGTCATTGGGGCATACAAGCTTCAAGGCATCACAAGGCTCTAATCTTGCACCTATTAAGGGAATAAGTCCCATAGGGCTTTGGATCAGAACCCTAACAAAGGAGGAGTAATCTACAGCAAGAAACATGCATACAACTTAGGCAACATGCTTAAGTAAACGAACTATTCAAGGATGAACATATCGGATGTCCTTCGTTTGGGTAGTTCCAGCCAAGGTTCAAACCCTCTGAAACTCCTAATGATCTTTGAATCTGCACATCAACCAATTCGAATATATATAGCAGCATATAGATAAAGCATTTTAGTGAAATCAACTTTATATCATATAAGTAAATGGTTAGTTATACATCAAAATATTCATTCATATATAAACCATAACAATAACATCTGATACATAAACAAATTTGATCTCAGGAACAAGACAATGTTTCTTTTATTGTAGAAAACTGTAACAAACATGGAAAGAATTCACCTGAGTCTTCCTCTTCCGACTCCAAGCAGAACCATCCTCAAGGTCCATCTAGTCCCAGTCTTCAACAACCTCCTTCCATAACCAATACCATGATATCTCAAGAAAGTGGGAGAATATCAACACTCAAGGAAACAAGGGTTTCCTAAACTTGGGGAAGTGCTTGAAGCACAGGGATACTTCAGACTTGATCAGGGGATAATCTTAGTATAGTAATTCTATCAATTTTCTCCTCCTTAAGGCCTTCCCATTGAAGTCTTTTTATACTTCTCCCAAATTAGTTTTTTATTTGGGAAACAGTTGGGAACAGTTGGGCCATAGGCACTAGGAGGTAATCAACAAATAAAACCCGTGATCTCGGCCCATAATTAAGGAAATTTAATTTTTTTAAGTGTTCTAACACATATACGCGGTTGGGTATAGACTAACCGGCGTGTACATGCTTTTATCATAGGGAAAAGTAGCATACAGGAAGTAAAACATTGTTTTTTAAAATATTTGGACCAAGTCTAGAAGGAGGGGTTGCCCTAGGCCATAAACCAAGCATCAAAAATACCAAGGGTGATATTTGGAGCTATAACAGATGCCCCCTAATAGAATAGGTCAGAAGGGGTACATGATGGCCGAAACGTATTAAGTGTATGGAAAGGATACCTGTCAAAAACTGAGAAGGACTTCACCGGATTTCAACCTACCAAGACGTCAAAAAGAAGATCAGAAAGAAATAGCTATCTGATATGGGCATACCCATGCTCAAAGAAAGTAAAGCATATCTTCATATCAAGTACAAGAAGATCCACTATGTATACAAGTATAAAGAACTGAAAGTACACAATGGATCATCTAATCGTGATCAAACAAGTACATGTCTCAATATCACATATAAGAAGATGATCAATGAAGCTGTAAGATGAAGCTGATCACTGATGTCAAAAAAATAATCCCAATAGTACCAAATGAACATGATGGAATAAGATGATACTACATCGCAACTCGGATGCCAGCATATAGAATGTCGTTGTGAAAGACTACAATATATAATGTGGAATGGTGTCAACTAGCAGCAACAGGAGCAACTGACAAGTGAACCAAAGAATGTTGATGCAACCTGAGGTCTTCACCGACCGCCGTGGTATATTTCTACAAAATGGGAATAAATGATCTGAAGTCAACTATGTGAGAAATCATTTGATTACTGGTCGTTGATGTATACCGTTAACAAACGTGAGACTACTCACTCATAATGATAATGAGAGTCAAGGTATCCAATACAATCTAAGAAGTTCGAAAAAATGAGCTGAGGTCGAACACTTGGAAGAATCTACCAATCAGGGGAAAATGATGGTTTCCCACTATCGATAGCGAAGGATCTGCCACTGATGAATGAAAACCCCAAGGTAGTGCCAAATGGACTCTAAATCTTTTCCCCAGAGTAATCAGTCATAGTCGATAGGAAAAATATCCACTAAAAGGAAGGCATTAAGGCATCCTTCATTAATCTAGCGCAAGTGTAACCCGTAGGCAAATAATGTTGAAGGAATCGGATGAAAAAAGATGTAGTAACCCAACCGAAGCACGCTTCTGGCGTACACAAGATGTAGCTAGCACACGATAGAAACCATATGAATTAACCAATAATGAAAGCTAACACAGAGGTAAAGAATCCACCAATACGGTCAAATGGAAACCAACGCACTGCACAAATCCCAATGTGTGATAATGAAAGTTGATGTCGAACACAAGGGAAACCACCCAGTCAAAGACCCGTGACACTGATCGATGCTAAGCACAAGGTGACCTATCAATAATGAAAATAAGGCTAGGTTGCAGCTCTAGGCCTACCCTCAGAGCAATAGGTCATCGTCGATAAGGACAAGACTCGCCAGAAAGAAGTTAATGGAGACCTTCTCAAACTGGCATGAGTAAAGGATCAATATAAATGATGTGATGACAAACAAGACATTGACAACCAAGGATGGTTGACTGAAAAATAGTTCAAGAGAAACTGCAAAGAGGCCGACTCAGGCTTACTTCCCTTGAACAAAATCACGACTCAATGATGACTATATGGCATCATATGATAACTGTATATAAGTTCGTCATGCAGGAGGCATGAACGAACTCTCCATATGATTGGAAGAGATAACCAATCAGAGAAAAACTGACTCAATAACAAGGTTAAGGCGTACCTAAGTCAAACTAAGTCCAGCCCAAATGGAGGAGAGACTTTCTTGTGAGTGCTTTGTTCAAGGGTGACACGACTGACTGTAGCTGCCAACAATATATGAAAATGTTTTCCCGTTCCCTCTCTTTTTGGAACATATAATTTTTTATCTTTATCTTTAAGCTGGAAAAAGAATAAAAGAATGCTATAGTACAATGGAAAGAACGAGTGCCAGTGAAACAAATGATCTAGTTCCTAGGATGGGAACAATCCTATGCTCAATGCAAGGAGGCAAAGCTGGTCAAGAACACTCAAATGGATGTTCCTTCCACAGGTCAGAGGTTGTGTTAAGTTGCAGAAGCTAAGGGATTGCAAGTTTGATTTTGCAGAAGACATGGTCAAAAAGTGGCTTAAACATGAGTCCAAGTGAAGTTGGCTCAAGGCAAAAAGGTGCAAATGATCAAAATGTAATGCAGTAGTACAACTCAACACAAAGGAGCCTCTAAGGAATAAGGCCAGAATGAAGCGAAGAAGCAAAGGGGAATGAGTCTTCGGCACACAAGTCATGGCGGGACTAGAGAGTACTCCCCAACCTACTCAATAAAACAACATGGGCAACCAATGTCAGTGAGGTGCTAACTATGATGCCCATGTAAAGCATGGCTCTACCATCATGTCATAATTGAAAAATCAGCGAGTGAACATGGTTTACTAACCATAACACGATGGCATCAACCCTATGGCAAGTGTATCAACAAATGGAGGCTAGTATGCAAAATGCAATAGAAAAAATGGTTTCTCTAACCTATATGCCAATGAGTAAATGATACCTACCATGATGGGTTAGCAGTCATGGAACCGATGTGAAATTTCTGAAGAAGCATCCAAAATGTCCTTAAAAAACAACCTATTCCCGACAATCCAAACTCACAAGTTAAAAGATTCATGAGATGAAAAAAAATCAAGTTTTTAAAAAATTTGACATTTTCAAAGCTATAAAATGACCTTTTGACTCACCATTTGTACCATTTGTGTTGAGAGAAAAAGATGTGGAGGAAAAAGAGAAAACTTGCCTCCCAAAGAATTGGAACATTCAAATTGGATCAAAATCATCAGGTAACCCCCAATTCAAGCTTGCATTACGTTATGATTGTTTTTAGAAATTTTTTTTATTGAGGTTTGACAGTAGGAATTTATGTTAAAAATTTCAACGCGGCATATGCATGGGTTGGATATTATAGACCCATGTATACAAAGGCCTTACATGTGACTGTGTGTGAAAGGGACCCGCGTATACGCGGTTTGAAATTTCAACACAAAAATCTAATGGTTGAAACTTAATTTTCTTTCAGGATAACAATCACATGGAGAGAGGGAGCATACTACCATTAATAACGAAGTTATGAATGATCAGCAGGCCTTAGATGCATTGAGGGGATGTGGCTTGTTGAAATTTTTCAAAATGCCCAATATGAAGGCCAACACTCATTTTCTTGAAATGCTAATCCACTATTGGAGTATTGAAGATGATTCATTTATGATTGATAAAATGCCTTTGAGGATAGAGGTAGAGGATATTTACTTAACCACTGGCCTCTCCCGGAGAGGAGAAGTTGTACATTCGACTTGTTGGACATGAGGCAGTCTTTCAGTGGAAGACTATGTACATATATACTGTCTTAGGCATCCAAAAAAAATTGGAATCCCGATTCCAATAAAACATGTGGAGAGCTTGTCCCTGAGGATCTTAATGTTCACCATAGCCAAGATAAACGGGTCAGCCTCATTGCACCAAACATCACGAGTATCCATGAGGTTGGTCGTGGAGTGTCTCACCATTGTTTTTGATTGGTGTAAACCTCTTCTTACCAATATGAAGAGCCAATTGTCCAGGTAAAATTTTAAGAACCACCATAAATTTATATGTATAATAAATGGGTGAATCCCCATGATACATAGGAAAAATGGGAGGCTATTTTTATCACTAATATAATATGTATATATATATATATATATATATATATATATATATATATATATATATATATTGGTGAATCTCTCACCAGATTATATTATCTTGTAAAGTCATGGCAAATCTTTCACTGAATAATAAAACATTGTGAAGTCTTGGCGAATGTTTTGTTAAAGTATGAAAACATATATGATAATAATAAAACATATTCATTAAACTGTAATATACTAACATACATGTTTGGAAAAAAGAAACATAATTTTCACTTCTTACAAACAATGTTGCAAGATTTAGTGGCCATGTTTGTTATGGTAGGAGAGATTAATGTTTTCTCTACCACTTTTGTCAAGCTACCACTTTTGCCAAGCTATCAAATTTCTTTTTTATTCCATAGACTCCAACTGCGAGATAAAAAAAAAAAAAAACACATTAAGTTTGTTTACCCCAACACACCAATAAGTAGCAAGCCCCACCTATATAATATAACGAAATAGTAGGTATCCCAAAGGCCTAAAGGGGATCTAATGGAACCCCCAACTATATAATATAATGAAGTGGTAGGTATCCCAAAGGCCTGAAGGGGATCTTATGGAAATATGTGACCATTGTTAGAAGCCTTCCAATCAATATATAAATATATAAATGTAGATTTATTATTATTTTAATTGGAAATCTTCAATTAAATAATAAAATTTAATTACGTCGATCCCAATCTAAATTTGTTATTATCATAATTCATTACGTTCATACCATTTTTTACAGCGTTGTAACATGTGGATTAATTTCCTTTTTGGTGCACAATCTCTGCCTTTTAGGACAATATGGTGCAGCGACCCAACCCCTACAAATCATTACGACAAACTAAGAATAGCAGAGAAGATGAAAGTTTGTACAAACCAACATATTTTTCAAACAACTAATCCAAGATCAATACCTTAAAATTTTCATGAAGATATCATATTGAGAATGTTTGAAAAATGGTGGGAAATCAGGGCAGTGACTATCTCTCTTTTGCAAGGGTGATGCGGAAAGAGTTAAGATTTCATTGTTTTGAATTTCTTTTTGTTAAATCAGAAAAACCAATATTAATGGAGATATCGGTACTTTTTACTAAATTTTGTGAAGTGACTAAATGTAGCTTTAACCATTCACCTTAAGCTATTTTTTACAATATAATTTCCTAAGTTTATTTAATATCTTCATTATCATAAAAACCAACCTATATCCATCTTGACTCCACATCTACCACCCTTAGAGGGATGAAATCTATTTATCCCTCCCAGCACTTGGTAGACCTAGAATTAATATGGATCTAAGCTGATAAAATTTCCCCTTTAAATAGTCTATGCTCACATGAATACCATGGTATTACCATGTGTCAATACCATGCGTTATCATAAACTTGGAGCTTAAAAACTACTATTAGTAATTTATAAAAGTTAATAAAATTAATAATTGATTTTTATTTTATTTTTTTATTTTAACCAAGTTAAAATGTTTAAGTGACATTAAAGTACAAGATCCATTTTTACTCTTGATCTAGCAAGCCGCGAGAGGGATCAGATATTTTTTCACTCTATGTTAGTTTGCATATTACAATATTTGATCCAAAGTAAAGATGGATCTATGCTAGTTTAATTCCCCCCTTTAAATAGGTTTCACTCCATGTGAATACCATGGGTCAATACCATGTGCCATCTTTATTTTTATTAATACTAATATTAGGGTTAATAATGTTTTTTTGCATGGTATTAATAATAATTTGCCCATGCTATTTGGCCCATAGGCTTCACTTAAATATAACACAATTTTTGAGTGTTCGTAAATATAAAGTGGCCTATGGAATAAATATAAAAAATATTTTGTTTATTTACCATACCTCTCGTTTATTTATATTTTTATTAATTTACCATACCTGTTTTATAAATATGGTCTTTGGCCCATAGGATTCAATTAAATAAAACCTCTTTTTTGAGCCTTCTTAAATAGAAAGAGGGTTATGGACTAAATATAGAAAGAGGTTTTATCTATTTACCATACTTATAGTTTATTTATATTTTTATGTGTTCATAAATATAAGGTGACATATGGAGTAAATATAAAAAATGTTTTATTTATTTACCATACCTCCACTGTATTCATATTTTTATTTATAACTATCATAAATACATTTTCTTGAAAATGAGGGTGAATGGAAGATTGTAACTCCTAATTTCAAGGGATAAATTTACTTTTTTTACCCTCTCCCTTAAAATAAGGTGGGTTTACCTCCATACATAATTTTTTTATAAAGTAAATTTGAGGCGATTTATAACAATGTACTATGATACTAAATATTCGCCCAATAAAAAGATAAAATCCATTAATTTAGCCCAAGGGCGAATATTCTCCCCTAAAATTTTCCATTCAGTTGTCCTCCATTTAGAAAGGGAAAACCATAAATTTTGGATATGGGACCATTTTATGCTCCTTTTTCAAGAGGGTTCCTGGGTTGTGTCCCAGAGTATCAGTCTCTATCAGTAGCCCCAGAGATCCTCGGATGGGTAGGTAGGCCGACCTGATGAAACGCCTTGGAGGCGGGGACGTATCAAAGACTGATTTCAATGATGAGTTCTTCTCCTGGTGGGAACAACAAGTCATCGCTATGGATGACTATCCCTATGTTGGCATGGATTTCAGAGGAGATTCAGGTGCTGCCACCAAACGCAACATGGGGAGAGAAAGGTAACCATCTTTTATGTTTTATCAATTTTAAGATTTTGTTTGTGTTTTTTAAATATGAAAATGAACTTAGAGATATTTTTTATGGGATTAAAATACTGACATACTGATCATGCTCCATATGTGGGTCCGGTATGACCAGATGGATTTCTGCAGCATAGGCATCACAGAAAAGGTGCTGAAGAGGTGGCTGTTGAGATAGAGAGGGTCTTATATGCAGTCCAAAGAAACTTGGTGAGATTGACTCACTGGGTACTGATGGTGGCCATAGAGGACCTACCTAAGGAGATGCAGCGCCGCATGGTAGGAGTACCACGAGATTGGGTTCACATCTTTTGGTGTGTGGCCAACGCAGTGGTCACTTTCTTAGCTTCTCATCTTGAGCTGGATCGATAGATAGATTGGACATGATTACAGGCATTTAGTCGTGATTTTGTATATATTTTTCAAACACTTTATGTACACATGGGCAATTTTATGATATATATATATATATATATACAGTTTGAAATTTTTGATGTTCTTTTTATCTTGATGAATGAATGATATGCCAATCTAATGCTTGATTAGCAATAGAATCCGTTAATGAATTTTCAGATCGTGGAATGTGCAAATAATTAATATAAACAAATTACCTTTGCAATATCCTCACTCTAAAAAATTGGTGATATAAATAAGGATCTCGAACCCGATAAATGTTATTCAATTGTGACACTACTAGTTGTGAGTCAAGATACACTACCAACGAATCAATTCCATGAGAAATAGCTTCGGATAGCAAATTAATGATGGCAGTATATTTGGCAATATTATTTGATGCAGAACCAATACATTCTCCCCTTGACACTATCAAATGACAAAATGGATAATAAATCACCCAAGCTGCGGAAGAGAGATTCTGAGTGTGCCGAATAGCACCATCGGTGAATCCAAAATAGACCAAGTCATCCATCAACACCTACGAAAGCAGATAAAAAAAGTGTCGATATCACAAAAACTCCCGATAAAATATGTATAAAAATACAAAATATACAAAGAAGCCATTGCTCGGTCATAGCCTAAGCAAAGTACTTCTTGAGGTAGAGCCCATTTCGGGGCTCCGCCAACTAGTTCCCTTCAAAACCGATTAATTCATAAGCCCCTTTTTCTAAAACTAATTTCATTATAAAGGGACCATACCACATATATTTGAATTTGCCTGCCCCTAAGGTGTCTTTATCTTGATCATAGACCAAGACAAGGTCACCTTCAGAAAAGACTCAAGGACGGATAGCCTTATCGTATTGAGTTTTAACCCTTTTCTTATAAGCCTCATTGATTATGGTGGCATCTCGACGTTGCTCATTGAGATGTTCCAAATGAAGGAAGCGCTCTTCGAGACTAGAGGTCTCTGGAAGGAGCTCAACAGCTAGCCTAAGGGTTGGAATTTCACACTCAACAACAAAAATAGATTCTAGCCCATAAACTAACTAAAAAGATGTAAAACCGGTGGTAGTCTTTAATGAGGCTTGGTACGCCTAGACAGCCGGATACAACATGATATGCCAATTGGAGAGATTTTTTTCAATTGTGCTTTGCAGGATCGTCTTGAGGGACTTATTCATGGCTTCGACTTTCCATTGTCCTGAGGATAATACGGAGATGAATGCTCTTGCCGAAAGCCCAACTTAAGAACCAATTCAAACATCAGTTGGTTCTAGAAGTGACTGCCATGATCAGTGACAATCTCTCTCGGGATACCAAACCATGAAATAATTTGATTGAAGAGGAATAATGTTGTTATCTCACTATCATTTTGATAAGTAGGCATGGCCTTAGCCCACTTCGTAAAGTAGTCTACGACCACTATAATGTACTTGTGATTCGCCACTGAAGGTAGATTACAAGTAGTAAAGTCAATACCCCACTTTGTAAAAGGACCGACAGTGATAACAGGGAAAAGAGGAGTTAGATGCACGTGCATCTTCTAAGTATAGACTTGACAAGGGTGGCAATGTTTGACCACTTCAATACAATCTTTGGAAATTGAAGGCCAAAAGTGGCCGGCACGCAAGATTTTTTGGGTTGTTGCAAGCCCAGATAGATGACCACCACAAGCTCCATTGTGGCAATCATTAATCACAGACTCTGCTTCCTCTAAGGTTAAACACTGCCTAAGGATTGAAACAACCCCTCGAGGATATAATGTATCACCAATGGTGACATAGTTCTTAGCCAGGTTACATAATTTCCGACGTTCATCCTTGAAGGAGGCAGGAGGGAACTTCAAAGTCTGGAGATAGATGATGATATCTCCATACCAGAGATCTTGTGAAGAGATAAGGAATAGATGTTTGTCTGGAAAACTTTCCTCATAAACAATATCTTCTCCACAAGGCAACTTGGAAATTAATTCCGCAAAAACTAATGATTTATTAGACTTGGCTAACAAGAACTCGAGATCGAATTCTTGTAAAATAACAAACCATCAATTGTATTTGGCCGCAATCACTTGCCTTCTAAGGAAAAATTTGAAAGGATTGACTGTCGCTAAGAGAAATGTTTTGCATAGCAGAATATAATGGCGAAGCCACTGGACAACTACCAAGGCCAATTTATCAACCAGAGAATAGCGTATTTTAGGTCCTACCAAGCCTCAAATCAAGTAGTAAATCACGTGATCTGTGAGATCATCATCTTCTTGAACTAGAACCATACCTATGGTTAATTCTACGGCTGCAGGACATAAGAGAAAATCTCTACCATAATCGAGTGGACTCAAATGTGGGGCAAAGATTAACATATGCTTCAAAGCATCAAAAGATCGTTGTGCAAAGTTGTTCCATAAAAATGGAACTCTTTTCCTTAGCAAATGCATAAATCCTTTAGTTATCTCGGCATAGTTCGTTATAAACCATCTCAATAAATTTGCCTTCCCTTGAAAACTTTGAAGTTGTCAGACGGAAGACAGGGGAGGCAACTAAATTATTGCCTTAACCTTGAAGGGATCAACTCGAATCCCTTCAGTTGATACAATGAACCCTAACAACTGACTAGATGTAATCATGAAAACGCACTTATTTGGATTCAACGGGATCTTGTAAAACCAACATCTCTCAAAAACTAATCGAAGGTGACTAGGATGATCAATTCTCTTTTGAGAATGAGCATCTAAATCATCCAAGTATGCTTCGATGACATGCTTGATGTCATGGAAAGCATATGACAAGACCCGATGAAAGGTAGCTCTAGCATTTTCAAGACCAAAAGGCATCTTTTTGTATGCAAAGGTACCCCAGGGACAAATGAAAATTGTCTTATGTTGGTTTTCTAGATGGATAGATATTTGATTATAACTAGAGAATCCATCCACGAAAAAAAAAATCTCATTACCCACAAATTCATCAACTAACTGATCAATAACCGATGTGGGTTAATTATCTTTCAAAAAAGCTTTGTTCAAATCCCTAAAGTCAATGCACACTCAGATTGTTCCTTGTTTTTTATCAACTGGGACTGGATTATAAACCCAATCCGTTAGAGGAACATGGTATATGAAACCCACCTTGAGCAACTTTTCTACTTCAACTTTAACAGTTGTTGCTTTCCTCGGATTGATTGGTTGAAGCTTCCGATGAATAAGCTTAGTGTTTTCATATGTCTTGATCTCAGTCTGAACAATGGATGGATCAATACCAAGAATTTCTTCATAAGACCAAGCGAATACATCCCAAAACACTTTAAAGAGGTCGGTGTAAATTTGAACCTCTTCAAGGGAACACTCGGCTCTGATGAAGACATTTTCTATCACACTAGGGTTCCTATAGATGTTTATCAGTACGATTTTTGAAATGACTGACATATTACCTTCGGCACGTATATGTGCTAGAGCCAAAGGGTTTGAAACCATACAAACATCGCTAGTAAGCAGATTGGAGAACATGGATTCGACTTCTTGCAATGGGGAAAGAAAATATGAGTGATGATATAAATCTGTTATGAAACCAGGTCAAGAAAAAGATAGAAAAGATAGATCAATGCCTTAGAATTCAGCCTCTTCGAGGGGGCAACCTCCTTTACATTACATAAATGAACAATTCTTGGATGATTCAAATGAAAAAATCTCCTTTCTATATATAGGAGTCTAAGGAGTCACAATATAACCCAGTCGACCTATCAGTAATAATATAAAGCCACAAAATTAACAATAGAGGGATTCTATGGGGCACAGTAATGACAATATGGGGATAATAGGGGCACAACAATATTAATAAGGGGTACAACTACAATAGTAATGGGATAATCACTAGTATTATGGGGACCCAACATGCCCCTCTCCTTCAAAAAAGTGTTGTCCTCAACGCTTGAGAAGTTCTGGATGCTTCGGTATAAAATTCTCATCCTCCCATGTGGAATCTTCAGCGGATAAGTTCTTCCACTTGATAAGATACTCCGAAATTGATCGATTTCGTAGCTGTCGAGTTCTTGTTTCTGTGACTGCTTCCGGTTCCGATATAATTTTTCCTTCCTCGTCAACATCTGGAAATATTGTTTGAACTAGGAGCTTGTCGCCTATAACCTTCTTTAAACATGAAACATGGAAAACTAGGTGCAATCGAGAAGCTGCAGGAAGCTCCAATTTGTATGCCATAGGACCAATCTTTTGCAACACCTTGTATGGACCATAATACTTTGGTGATAATTTATTTCCTTCTTAGCTTGCTTGAGGGACATTTTCTTATATGGTTGTAGCCGTAGGAATACCCAATCACCTACATCAAAACTTCTTTCGCTACGATGTTGATCTGCCTGTTGTTTCATTCTATTCTGTGCCAACACAAGGTTATCCTTTAAGAGTTGGAGGACTTGTTGTTGATGTTCAATGTGATGTTCCACTGCTTGAACCTTAGAATTTTCTCTTAAATATGATGTGATGGATGGTGGTTGATACCATAAAGTGCCATAAATGGGGTCATTTTTGTTGTTGTATGGAAGGAAGTGTTATATCACCATTCAGCCAAAGGCAACCATTTGACCCATTGTGTCTGTTTATCAGATACAAAGCAACGAAGATATCCTTCCAAACATTTGTTTACTATCTCATTTTTCCCATCAGATTGAGGATGATAAGATGAGCTATGAGCTAACTGAGTACCAAGACAAGAAAATAATTATGTCCAAAAATTTCCAGTGAAAATGGGATCTCTGTCACTTACAATAATCTTTGGGTTTCCATGTAGCTTTTGAATTGTTTCCATAAATGCATTAGAAACTGTACTGGCTTTAAATGGATGTGATAATGCACAAAAGTGTGCATACTTCGTAAGTCTGTCAACTACCACCATGAAGACACTCTTTCCCTCATACTTGGGTAAACCTGTGATAAAATCCATTGAAACCTCCTCCCAACGTTGGCTTGGAATGGATAAAGGTTGCAATAGACCCAGTGTCTTAATTATTTCAACTTTATTTTGTTGGAAAACCAAACATTCTGCCACAAACTTTTGAATATTTGATTTAAGGCCATCCCAAAAAAATTCCTTCTTAACCCGTGGTAAGTTTTTAAAAATCCTGAGTGCCCTCCTAAGGGAGAAGTGTGCAATTCCATAAGAATATTTTGTTTTAGCTGGGAATTCTTACAGAGGTATAAGCAATCTTTGTACCATATCGAATCATTTTGCCAGCTAAATGTATCAGACATACTGGAATCTTGTTGTAACTTTCGAATAAGTGCCCACACTTCTTCGTCATTCTTCCATTCCTCCCTTGCTTCATTTATCCAATCTGGTTGGATAATAGAAATGGCACACAACAATGCTTCCACATCCTCATCCTTTCTTGAGAGTGCATATGCCACCACATTTTGCTTCCCTTTTTTGTAGATGATTTCAAAGTCATAACCCAACATCTTTGTGACCCACTTTTGTTTCTCTTCAGAGGATAATCTTTGTTCTAAGAAGTATTTAAGGCTATCATGATCCGTTTTTACCTTGAAGTGTCTTCCCATTAGGTAGGGTCACCATTTCTTAAGTGCATGGAGTATTGCCAACATTTCCTTCTCATAAATAGCTTTGTGTAAAAACTTTCCCTTGATTAGACGACTTTCAAAAGCAATGGGCCTTTCATCTTGCATTAAAACAACACCAATTCCATTTCCTAAAGCATCACATTCCACAATAAAAGTTTTTGTGAAGTCCGATGTAGCTAAGACCGGTACTTGGCACATTGCCTCTTTAAGATGTTCGAATGCCTTTCTTGCTTCTGGAGTCCATGAAAATGCATCTTTCTTCAATAATGTTGTTAGAGGTGCTGCTATTCTCACATAATTCTTAAAAAACTTACGATAATACCCTGTCAACCCGAGAAATACTCGTAGATGATTTATGGATGTGGGAATTTTCCATTCCTTAATGGCTTTAATTTTGCTAGGGTCTACCTTAACTCCTTCATGAGATACAATATGACCCAGATATTCCACCTCTTGTACTCCAAAGAAACATTTAGATCTTTTTGCATATAATTGTTTCTCCTCCAATAGTTGTAGCACCCTATCAACATGTTCAACATGATCCTTCCAAGACTTGTTGTAGATTAGTATATCATCAAAAAATACTAACACAAATTTTCTAAGGAATGGTTTGAAAATTGAATTCATCAAACCTTGAAATGTTGAAGGTGCATTGGTAAGGCCAAAAGGCATGACCAAAAATTCATAATGACCCTCATGAGTTCTAAATGTTGTTTTTGGAATGTCTTCAATATTCATTCTGATTTGATGATATCCTGAACGAATATCCAACTTGGTGAAGTAAATTGATCCATGCAATTCATCCAGTAATTCATCAATGACAAGAATGGGAAACTTATCTTTAATAGTGAGCTTGTTGAGCTCCCTATAATCCGTACACATGCGCCATGATCCATCCTTCTTGTGCACCAATATGACTAGAGCAGAGAAAGAACTTTGACTTGGTTGAAGTATACCAGCCTCTACCATTTCTGCAACCATACGTTCAATTTCACTCTTTTGGGCATAGGGATATCTGTACGGCCTGATGTTTGGAGGAAGACTTCCTGGAATCAGATGAATAGCATGATCATGATCACGAATAGGTGGGAGACCTTTGGGAGTCTCAAATACCTTGGAATGATTGTCCAAGACTTTTTGGAGATCTGGAGAAATAGATGATTCCACTGTGGACACATCTAGCGAACATAATTGTGCAATTACACCTCTTTGTTCCTTTTTTAGAAGCTTTGTCATACCGTTAGAGCTGATTATCTTTCCCGATTTCCCTGCTATACCCCTTAATTCAACTTCCTTTCCTTCCATAGAAAATTTCATGAAAATTTCTTGAAAATTAAAAGCTATTGTACCGAAGGATTGTAGCCATTGGACTCCTAGTACAACATCAGCACCTCCCATTGGAATGGAAAGCATTGGGCTAGTCAATACATATTCTCCCATGGATAGCTTGATATTATGGCACTTTCCTGAGCAATTTATTGTTCCTCCATTTGCAACCATCACTTGACACTCTGGTGCTAGATATAAGAAGCAATTCAATTCTCTTGCTACCTGACAATGAATAAAATTGTGGGTACTTCCTGAATCAATCAACACTATTACCTTTTTCTTCTTGATTTGTCCTTCTATCTTGATGGTTTGAGGAGTGGTAATTCCCGCCAATGCATTACAAGATATGGTTAGATTCATTTCTTCTTTATCTAGGCTTTGTTCCTGGAGTATATCCTCTTCTTTTGACCTTTCTTCCTCCTTTTCTTCTTCCTCTTCACAATCTATGTAGAATAATTTCTTCTCAGCACACTTATGACCTTTAGTGTATTTGCTATCACAACTGTAACAAAGCCCTTTTGCTCTTTTTTCTTCCAATTTTTGTGGTGCCAACCTTATAGGTTGTGGAAGACTAACAGCAACAACACTTCTGTCTTTATAGTTGTGAGTGGTATACTTCCTGGTTGCCATAGTTTTGCTTTCCATTTTTCTTGCTAACCTGAATGCCTTCTCTAATGAATCAGGTTCCCAAAATGAACACATCAATCCTATGCTCCTCTGGAATATCTTTTACCCTTATGTTCAATTTTTGGAACTCCTCAATGTGCTCCATTATTGAACCCTTTTGTTTGAGACCTATCAATTAGCTAAAAAAAGTGTTGCTTTTTGTATCCTCATAATGTGCTATCAATTCTTCCGTAAAACTTCCCCAAGTGATAAATTGTTTACGAGAGCAAAGCCATTGATACCATACAAACTGATTTGGTTCCAAATATAAAGTTGCAATACGTACATTTTGTGTGTTTTGCACATTATTGATATCGAAAAATTGCTCCATTTGTAATATCCATGTTGCGGGATCCTTGCCATCAAACTTCCTCATATCGATTTTTGGAATATGGTGGGTCTTTGATCCAACATTAGAGTCTATGGAATCATGATTAACATTTCTTTTGTTCTCATCATGAGTTTCCTTTACTACCCTTTCACCATTAGTGACCCTTTCTTGTAGCAACGTATTCATATTTATCTTCAATTCTTCCATGTCTGTCTTCAAATCTATCTTCAAATCCTCCATCTTAGCTTCCACGTCATTCATCTTAGCTTCTACACCTTTCTTTAAACAATCCATCTTAGCTTCTACACCTTTCTTTAAACCATCCATCTTAGATTTTGTTCCTTCTTTTGCAAGGGACAATTGTTGCACTTGGTCTTGTAATTTTGATATATCATGTTGCATTTCTTCCTCTTCTTCATGAGTTATGCTAGAGCTTTCAGGTTCCTTACTAGGTGTTTGCATTTTATTTCTTTGGGGCATCAGTTACCGATAATAATTCTCTACTATGCCCTTTGAATTCCTTCAAAATAAATTTTCAAACCAAGCTTAAGCAAAAATTTAAGAAAATCTACACACCTTTTCTCAATTTGTAGGAGCTCGATATTGCCTCTGATGTATCTCTGTACTTTCCAATCATATATATTTCTGAAATTGTGCTCTCTGTGTCCTCTTTCCAATGCTACAAGTCTGACCCAAATTGGATTCTCCAAGGAAGAGTTATGTGAAATCTCCCACAGTGACTTGATTATAGACTAGTTCAGTAGAGCGAACTTGTACGACGTGTCACGAGTCACTATTTTGACCTTTGGATCTAAAAAATGCATACAAGAAACTACAGTCCATCCTCTTTCTGTACCTTCTTATGAAATTTCAATCTGATCCCCAGAGAGAAAGTTATGACGCTTTTCCCTAGGTCACCTGTTTGGAATGTAATTCAGGAGTCTACAAAAAGACCAACTTCCTCAGATCATATCTCCGCAAATATAGTGCAAAAAGCTCTGAAATTTGGACCCGAGGTCCAGCGTAATGTCTTCTCAAATGTGTTTTTTTTACAGCTTCTAAAATGTCATAGAAAAAAGTTATAGTCAAAATGACACGATGACCTATTTGGAGTAGCGAAACCCTAGAATCCAAAGCTCTGATACCAAATGTTATGAAACCAGGTCTAGAAAAAGATAGAGAAGATAGATTCAGCCTCTTCGAGGGGGAAACCTCCTTTAAATTACATAAATAAACAATTCTTGGATGATTCAAATGACAAAACCTTCTCTCTATATATAGGAGTCTAAGGAGTCACAATATAACCCAGCTGACCTAAATATAATAATATAAAGCCTCAAAAATAACAATAGACGGATTCTATGGGGCACAATAATAACAATATGGGGATAATAGCGACACAAAAATATTAATAAGGGGTACAACTACAATAGTAATGGGGTAATCACTAGTATTATAGGGACCCAAAAAAATCTTCCCATGGTCGATCTACACCTGTCATTGCTTCTAAGATTGCTTCCTAAGATGGTAAAGCCATATCCATGCAATCCATAGCAAAAGTAGAGTCAAGGGTCCAAGTTGGGGCCACATCACCATCTAATTATTCTTCTGAAAAAGTAGGATGGTCATCTACAGAGTTAATGATAGACTGATATCTAAGTTCTGCTGCAGACATAGGGAATGCCATTCCACCAACTTGTCCTTCATCTAATGTGGTTGTAGCGAAGGCAAGGTCCAAGGGTCTGAAAAATAATGAGTCCATAAGAACTCTTTCTGTGAAGACTCTTTGGAGTACAAAATGGCATTGATTCTAGCTATAGGAGTGGGAAGATCAAATGTACCCGTCAATGAAGAATACATCCCAACTCCTAGATTCTCAATAGGTTGACGGGGGTTATCCACCAATGAAACATTAGAACTTGAAGTTGCACGAGGGTCAACTGGAGAATAATCCAATTGATCAACTTTAAAAATTATCCCCTCATGAGGAAAACAAAGGATCTGAAACACAGTCGAAACTACGACATCTATTTCATAAATCCAATTCCGTCCGAAGAGGAGGTTGCAATCGAGGTTGGCATCAATGATTTCTACTTCAATATTAATGACCTTTCCTCCAAGACATATAGGAAAGGTAGGGATAATCCCGTGTGGCCTATGAGAATGTCTGTCAAATGCTGTCAAGAGAGTGGGTGAAGGAACAACTGAACGCGATCTAATGGAAGCTCCCTCATCTATAATTGTTCGAAAAATATTAGTTTTCCGGTAAGTAGCCATTGTTTGAAAATCCATATAATGAGGAAGTCTCTTTTTGACATTGAGCATATCAAAAGTGAGCACTAAAGAATTGTTTGGATAAACTACCCTAATTATTGAAAGCAAAGCACTTCATTGAGTAGGACATGAATGGAGTACCTCTAAAGCAGACACAGTGCAAAGACTTTGAGCTAGATCTTCTACAAAGGAGTAGTTCTGGGCTACCCTAGCATTAGGTTTGATAGTCGTGCGCTTGGCGGAACCTTTCGGTATTTGAGGTATAGACTCGAGAGAGGGTCGCTCAATATGAAGTGGATCCATAGTTCCGGGAATAGATTTATCCTTAGATATTTCTACTTCATCATAATCCTGTGACCGTGTAGCCACATTGACATTAGAACTCATCATGAAAACATTTGAGGAATTGTCCCCCTCCTATTTTCCCACTGCAAAGGTACCAGGGTTTGAGTTCACACCAGCATGTAGCTATTGCCCTTGTGGGAAAGGGTTAGTTAAGAAATCTTGGGAGCTACACTAACAAGCGCTGAGCATCTGGAATTTTTATGCAGAGATGAGTCAAATGATATCCACTGCATAACTTGCATGGAAATTTAACTTTCTTCTTAGACTCTTTTCCACCCGCACCAACACCATTGTCGGGATTCTTCGCACTACCCTTCCTATCCTAATTGTTCTTTTTACATCTTCCCTTCTTATTCCCATTGAAATTTTGATTTCCTTTGGGGTTAGAAGCCTAAATGGCGTTTACAGAAGAAGGTTGGGAAGGCGAAGGAGTAGACGGTGTAGCCTGATTGGAAGAAGTAGTTTGTAGAGACAACTGTTGCAATTGGTTCAAAAGGTTCACTGAATTTGCATCAATTGATCCAAAAATACCATCAGCATGAGGGCTTGGCTTCAGTTTTGCTATATCAACCATGGATCTAGGAGAATCAGGAAAGATTTTCTAAAGAGTCCCAGACGGATAATATATTAGTTCTAACTGTTGGGCGTGAAAAATAGCCTGCTCAACCAAATAAACATCGGACATAGAAACATCCTTGGAGATTTCGGGTTGTAATGATTTTAAAAACTATTCGAGATGGAATTTAGGTGGAATTTCGGCTTTGATGAGCCTCTTTCTCTGTCTCCATTCCTGGATATGATTCGAAATGTGGGTAGTCGTGTCCTGATGAAAATTGGCCAGAAGTTCAGTTTCGGATTTGTAAGAGACAAGCAACTGAAAATGGTTTAAGAAAATGTTAACCAAATCAGCGAAATATGTAAAGGTGCCCCATGGAAACTCTATATACCACTTAGCCGCATTCCCAATTAGTGTGCGCTGAAATAATCTCAACCTGATCGAATCATCAATCAAGTAGTTAGATGAGCATCATAAATGGAACGTGGTCACATGGTCGCCCAAGTCTTCACCACTCTTCCCTCTGAATTTTTGAATATCCGATGGAAGTTTGGTTAGGATCGGAGGCCAAGCTGGATCGTATTTGATTGGATCATTCGTCAACTTAGTCAAGTCTGGCAAATTAAGCATGGCTAGAGAAGGAAGTTGTGGAGGACCTTGGGGATTCCGCCTAGATTGGGCAGGGTTCCCAAAATTTTGAAAAGAATGACCTAGATTTTGAAAGGCACCATGTTTCCTGAAGTAACTAGTAGAACCTACTAAACCAAAAGGTGACCCTTGTGGTCCAGCAACTCGAAGTTTCACCAACTCCAGCCAGAAAACCTCCGTACAAATTTTCCCTCTAAAGTATTATTGTAAGGAGCTGACAGCCTCTGGTAAGGGTTCCAAGCATTAGCTAAGGGTGGAAAACTTTGAAATGAATTGACTAAGGAATACGACACATTCCCTTGCTGACCGTAAAACTAATTCCTAGTTCCTATCCTGCTAACCGCAAGGTTTGTCCAACTCTGAAAAGGATTACTACCTTGACCTGTGAAAGGAAAAGGCATAGACCCTACTTTCGGATTGGAATGTGGTATATGACCACTTCCAAATGGGAAACCCTAAAAATAAGTCAATCCACTCATCATGGATGTGGAGGCAGTTAATGGTACATTTAATGGAACTGAAGGAATACCTTGAGAGGGCATTCCAAAAGGGAAGAATCCAAAACTGGATGCATTGGCTTGAGAACTTCCACTCATCGACGGAATGGAAGTAGACCCAATAAGGATGTGTTAGCAGCATACCAAATAAGGATGTAGAGAGGATGGAAATAGTTTCTCCCCCTTGCACTGACATGGGATTTTTCATACTCGTAGCACTCATGGTTGATGCCATGCTTCCAGTAGTGGTCATTGAACGGATAGATGTGTGTGGAACTAGGCTTGAAGGCCTGTGAGTCAAAGTTCCAATGTATAAGAATACGTTAGGATGATTAGAAGGGAGAGGAGAATTTGGAGCCACAATTGACTCTGAAATCTCTTCTACCTCAATAATATCTTCTGACTGGAAGAGCACTTGAGAAAAAATTGGTGTGTCTCTCTCTAGCTTTGTAGTAGTACGAGGTCTATCTTACAAACTAATTCCCCCAAGCGGAGGATCAATCTTTAATGTGCTTATGGCCATTGGTTGAAAACCACTGGTAGAATCGCTCCTATGCCTTCTAAGAGAAGGCTCTCAACTCGCAGGTGAAAGCCCACAAACTCTACGAGACCGCCGAGGTGGTCAGTCAGCCACTTTGAATTATTTTTATAAGATATACTTAAAGACTCAAGAAAATTGAAGGCTAGGCCGACTAGGAGCACAGAACACACATTAAAAATGTCCCTAAAGAATTCAACAATCAAAAAACTTCCAATTATTTCCACTCCGGGTGATTAGGACTGGACACCAAAATACAAGAAAGTTAATAATAAGTGCCTTCCGAAAATAGACTAGGGTAATTACGCCCTAGGTCTACTAGCGAAGGTATCAGAGGAAGTTACGCTGACCTTCAAATAATAGCCTTTGTCAGTGCAAGCCCCCAAGCTTCACAAAGGTTCCCTCCAGAAGTACCCTTGAATGTGATGCAACGTCAACCTCAAGTGCTCTAGGATTCCCATCCACATCCACCTGTTTAGATCCCTAGGATAGGCAACTAAAGATACCAACTCGTATCATAAGCTAGGTAGAATAGTCGTGAGGTAAGATCCAACAAGTAAGAGAGGGGGTACCTCTCGTCCTTCTCTTCACAAACCCTCGTGCTTAACTCCCAGTCACGGAGCTTTCCTAGTATCCCTAACATTATTGGATTTCACTCTTTATTCAGACTTCTATGTTTTACAATTTAGAGTGGCCTTGGAGATTTTACTCTCCTCTCGCCTAATCCAAGGCCCTAAATAAACCTAAAACTTGTTGGTGTATACTGATTGACAATACAAAAAGTTCTAGTTTATTTTATTAAGCGCTTTATTTTAAGTGATTGTTCTTTTAATTCAAAGGGACAATATGGAAATGAGACCGATGGTGTTTGTATAACACAAAAGAAATTAATGAAAAACTAACTTATATGCAATGCACTTGTTTGTTCTTCGATGAAAATAAATTTCTACTTGGTGTTACCGGGAAAAGTGTCTATTTAGAACTGCTCTATCCCACTAAGGTGTGACAGCTGCCTTAGAAACAAACAGAGAAAACTACTTTTGTATTTCCTCTACGAACTATAGATAGAGAGGAATAGGAAGAACCAACTTGTGTCTTTCGCTAATCCTTTGATCCAATCTCTCTCTCCTTTGACAGCTTTCAGCTACCTGCTCCCTTACTTGCCCAGCTTCACCAAGTACCTGTAAGATCACAGAAGAAGAAAATTATACAAAGACATGGATCTATATTCATAAATAACTTAGGATCAGATTTAAGTTAACCATACAAATGTAACAAGCATCAATGATACAGAAGCATGGAGGAGAAACTCAAATAGTTTTTATTGATAAATAAGAAGATCCAGGAGGAGTTACAACCGATGATTCCTGACCGAGCATCAACCTCCCAGCAAAGAAACCCCTCTTCACCTCCAACAAAGCATAGATCACCCAATTCTTTGATGTTTGTCTGAAAACCAACAACAATTCCTTACAATGTGCAAAATTCCAGCCTCTGGATCTCTGGGATGAGGGATCCATATATAGATGTATGCAAGGAGGATGAGTCAGCTTGTGATTTGATTAGTGTCTTCTCTCTGTCAGTTCTTGCTTCCACTTGGAGACTGAAGGCCTCTTACTCATCCTTGGTCGAATTCAGTGAGGAAAGTGTCATAGGAGAAGATTCCGGAAGCTTCCATTGTCTCTCCACCTCGTGGAATGACACTGCCATTTGTCATTTCTTGCTCAACGCACCCTCATAGTGCATTTAGGTGCATTGCAACGCACCTAGCCAGTGGATTTAGGTGCTATGCGACGCACTTAGCTAGTGAAGCAGCTGAAATGATCCTGTTTTGACTTATTCTGAGCAGTTCTGGTGGAGAACTTCTAGGAGAAGCTGTAATTTGTTGACCTTGTTCCTTTAGGGGTTAGAACAACACTTTTAGGGACTTAGGAGCCCTTGGTTTACGGACATTTCATGCTTGGAGCAATAAGGCACAAAAATGTCTATAACAGTTGCCCCCTAAAGTATGAGGCCGTTAATCAGGTGAAATGCTTTATTATGAGGATCCGAAGTACTTTCAATGTTGGGAGGAGACCTGTAATAAGATACAATACAATACATTATCTTCAAACTATTTTCATGATCTAGCTGAGGCGGGCATTCCCATGCTCAGCTTTATAAATTCATTTTCATGTACATAGGACAGACAAGTGTCTGATGGTAGACTGATGATTCTGATAGAGCCATCATCCTTTTGGTAGGATGATTATCTGTGCTGCAATTGCTATACATTTTAATGTTTTTATTTTCCTGAATATATATCGCAGCCCGGATGGATGAAACTAGATCCGGGGTCTTCAATCTCGTCCGATCTTCACTCGAAGTACAAGTCGATCCATGTGAGAAATGTTTTGAAGTCGAACACAGAAAGACATCGCTTGATTACCAGTCAATGATGTAAACTGTTAACAAGCGCGAGAGGAATCACCGATAATGATAATGATACTCAAGGTACTACAGTACAATTCACGTGGTGTGAATAAAGGACTTGGCGTCAAACACCACGCAAAATCTTTCGGTCGAAGGTCATTGATGTAAACCTGTCGCCAGAAGTGAGAAACTTGCCATTGAGGCATGCAAGCTTCAAAGTACTGAATGGGTGTTCCTAGACCAACTTCTTGGATAATGAGCTGATGTCGACAAGAAGTGATCCGTCATAGGAGGGCCTTAATGAATCCCACATCAATGACATGGAACGGAGCAAATGATTTTGATGGAGGTGAAAACGATCTGATGATATACGGTTCAGGGTGGCGGTCATGAAAGAATGGAGTATAATGTATGGTAGTGGGTGGGACACAGGTGGCCTTTCTGGATGACTTCTCTTGAACATGTCGACGACACTGATGTGATGGATTGGTAGCATTAACCCCAAAAGTGGATGGTATGGTGTGACCATGGCGATGTGACCGGTGAATGAAACAACCCAACCCGACTCGGGCACGGAGTGGAAGTGTCATGTTCAAGAGCGACTTGCTACCAATAAAGATTCTTTGAGTTTTCTTCCCAATTTTTCCCCAGTCATTGCTGACCAGTACCTCTTTATTTTTGTCAAGCTTGAGGAGGATAACATATGCTTGGTCTATAATTTTCCCTTCGGGCAAACCCATCGCTATGTTTTAACGAGCCTAGCGATAGTGAAACTCGTTCTCGTCTAAAGACAAGTTTTTCGCTATTAACCTTTTTAACGAGTTTAACGACAAAGATAACTCGGTCCTTTTCATTTTTAGAGACTCTGAAAAGGTACGTAAAGGTAACTCCAAAATTCCTTTTTCGTCATCTAATCCCTTAAGTCCGAAAGAGTATAAAACAATACAGAAGGGATGAATTTTCGATAGCTTTAACGAGCCGAACAAAACAAGCGCTCGATCTTTTTGTGCAATAATCCCTCAGGTCCAAAAATATTAAAATATAGATGAAGGATAGCACTTCCTATCCCTTTAACAAGCTGGAAGGCCAAGGACTCGGCAATCTTTTCATATTTTACGAGTCAGTTGAAAAGATCTTAAAGAAGACTCGTCTTTTGAGGAACGAGTGATAAAATGGGTAGCAGCTGATTCCAGGTAAGGTTTGGAATTTTCCAATCACGGTAGTGTCACAAGGATGGCTATTGAAATCACTCTTCGCAGCTGTTCCTCAAAATGGGTAAACAATCAAATGGAGGTGAATGATCGGCCAATGAAAAAGTGGAGGTGACGGTGCAAACACGACCAAGGCTTTAATGGCTGAAGTGCTACATTCACGGTGGTTATTTACCAGGGAATAGTTCATTTTTTAACGAGCTTAAACGCGGGTGGAAACATTTGCTCAGTGTGGGTTTATTTTTTAACGAGCTTCAACCTTGCGGTAACACTGCTCGATTAATCCAGTCATATGATAAGAATGTCTCATATAAAACGGAAATTTTTAGAGTTTTGCCCCACATCCTTTCTTCATGCAAGTTAGGTGACGACCAATCCTACGAGTTTAAAGGGTTAGAGGTCCTAAAAATTTTAAAAAATAAATAGTTGTCCATCGCTTGCACTCAAAAAGGTTTGCATGCCCCCAGGTATAAAACAGAGTTTCAAGGTTACCTCTACTTCTTTCCGCTAAAACATTTGTTTTACCAAGAGAGGCCTACCTCTTACAGGTCACCCAAAGATTGTTCTATTTCCGGCGCAAACAAAACACTTCTCCGGCGATGTCTACTGAGATAAACAAGGTGAGTGGCGACGCTCGCCAACTCACATAACTTTTGACAAGAGAATCCTGTACTAGAATAACCCCCTCTTCCAATCACGGACGGGGATACAGACTAGGCATATTCTCCCGCGGAAACCTACTCTATACCTGAAGTTTTCCTGCTGAAGCAGACCAGGATGGATGCCCCCTGGGTTTCAGTCATATCCCTCTGAATTACTCGCGCTCATCGGGAGGACGGACTGGAGATTGAGACATTTCTTGCGTGAAAAGACCATTCAGGGATGGTATATGACTATTTGCTCTGTATGATCCGGGAAATGAAAGTTGGTCCATGAGCTTGACCACTCTTCCTTCGTGCGGAAAACACATTACTCTAAAGAGTGAGGAGACAATTGTCCCCATGCAATAAATATAGTCTCGTCCAAGGAGTAGATTGTAATCCAGGGGTCCTTGAACTACCATTACGTTCATGCGAACTGTTTTCCTTCTCAATGTTATGGGCAGATCGGGAAGGATCCCTAAAGGTCGACTGGTTCCTTTATCAAAGCCCGTCAGATTTCTCATCTCAGGCAAAAGCGATGGCGAACCAAGCGCTTTCCAAGCAGTTGAGGAAAGGATGCTCACAGAAGCCCCCTCATCTATGATGGTACCAGCCATAACCATTCTGTATATTTGAATGATGATTCAGAATGGTACACTTGCTGGTAAATGGGGTCTGCCTAGTTGATTCCAGTCGAAGGAGACAACTAGGTTGCTTGGAGGTGGGACCGAATAGACGGTCGGGTATGGCTCTGACGAACTTCCTTCCTGCGGTAAAGGATCAGGTAAATTGCCCCCATGTTCGTCGGAGTCTGTGTTTATGAAGAGAATTTGGACAGTGTCATCCTTGTTCTCTTCAGTGACTGTATCATCTGAAGATAAAACCTCTAAAGGCAAGACCGGGTCAAATGCCACCTCGACCTTTTGACTTTCATCTGGTATGGATCCGGATGGTTTATCTTCAATATAGGTGCTTCAGCCGACCACCTGAGTGGGCCAGCTGGATTTTCAACTAATAACGGACTCGGCAAGAGTTTTTTATATCCAGGAGGAAGTCGTAACGGTGAAACCAGACGATCATCCAACACTCTTTTAGCTTCGTCTAAGAAGGGACAATGGTGGATGGCATGATCGCCTTCGCACAGTTTACAAGGAAATCTACATTTCCCTTTTTGTCCTGGGGCTTCACTTTCACTAGTTGACGGTGTGCTTTCAACTTGATCATCAGAGGTTGACGACACCGGGTTGTGCAAACGAGGAGACCAGTCCCTTAATATCTGAGGGATGCAAGGACAATCTCTGTGAAAATGGTCTCCTTTGCAAATGACACATGGCGATTTAGGCCTAGTCGGTGCAGTGTGTGGATTTTCATTAGACGACACTCGTTTTCCCCCATTCGCCTTTGGCTCCTTCTTCTTCTTCTCTTTCTTCTTCTTTTCCTTCTTCTCCTTAGGAACTTGACTTTTGGCTTTACCAGCCCCATCAAGCAAAGAGGAAGGAGGAGAGGAAGAATTAGAGGAAGTAGAAGGCTGGTGGGCAACTCTGGGCTCGTCTAATTGTTGATTTGATTGTTCAGGAATAGTGGTGTTCTAAACGACAGAGGTTGAGAAGAGCCATACAGGCAAACCAATTGTCAGCCCTGGAAGTGACAATGTGGCCATATGGGGTGCACCAACATCTCCCCAAGAGGAGAAGGGACTAGGATTTCCACCAAGGGGAATTCCTTGGTTGGTAGACTCCATTTTATCAACCCAAGATCAATGTAGGAAAGGGGTATGAATATTACGTTTAAAATAAATTTTAATACGCTTTGACACAACTTGCTTTTTCAGTTTTTAAGAGTCGAGAAAAAAAAAAGATGACTCTAGTCTCCTTCGATTTTTAATGAGCCTGAAGTGACAAGTGCTCAGATGGACCTTTTCCGTTAAGGAGTCTGAAAAGGAACGAAAGGGACTGCTCTGGAGGTCTAGATAGAGGGAGTACCAAACCAATCACAAAACTGCAGAATACTTTTTACGGTACGGCAGTCAATCTTCCCGAATGCTGTGTTCAGTGCATTGCAATCAGTAGGGCGGCCGACACGGCTTCCTATGGATAAAGGATTTAAGCCTATAGGGGTCTCCCAAAATATACTCGACGGCACGTGGGAGCACAAGTCCATACTGGCACTTATCGTCTCAAAGTGGAGGAATCACCCAACCATCAGTGAGGACAACAGTTACCAGGCTTTACGACGCCGGAATACGTCTCTAGTCTAGACCTCTAAATGTTGTGCGTTAAGTTCCAAAGCGTTGTTAGATTCATTAAATTTACTTTAATTTGATCTTTCTTATGAAGTTTGCCTTTTGGTTTCACCACGAGATGTAGATGTAATTCCTAAAATGCAATCTAAAGATGATAAACAAACTTTTATCTCTTTTCGGCAATGAAAATCCTAGCTACTAGGGGAAAAGAAAGACACAATCTTTTCTCAAAGAGCAAAGAGCACACTGTAAATGCACTTTCCTAAATCAAGCCAAACAGACTGTCTATATGCAAATGCACATGCATGTATTTTTTTTTCACTTTCTTAGTATTGATGCTAAAAAGAAAGTTGATGTACAAATCTAAATTTTCTTTCAAGCGACAAACACAAACAAGCTTCTTTTCGAAATCAAAAGGTAGAGATGATTACGATACTTTATGATTTTGAAATAAATACTCGTTTTGACACTAGAAAGTCACAAATTCAAACCAAAGGCAATAGTAAAAGCATAATCGACCATCAACAGCAAATAAACATTCTCCTATGATCGAAATCGACACTTGCAACAGATGTAAATCAAAGGACGACAGCACGATTATTATACTTTTGCAATGGAAAACTATAAATGACTCAACAAACACACAAAAACATCTACAGTTCTTTTGTACAAATGAGGCAGAATATCAGTAAGGAAAAGGGGTTTGAAACAGTCATATACTGATCACAGGCTGCAAAATTCAGAGACAAAACTGGAAAGAATGAAGCACAAGAACCTCAGCTGCACA
Organism: Pinus tabuliformis; assembly: GCA_031772625.1. Lineage (NCBI taxonomy): Eukaryota > Viridiplantae > Streptophyta > Pinopsida > Pinales > Pinaceae > Pinus > Pinus tabuliformis. The sequence goes on from CM062814.1 coordinate 342,927,167, forward strand.
GGGCTAGGCTGATCAGTGCACCTGTTACACAGAGAAACTGCATTGCAGTGCAGGTTGCCCTTTCGGGAAGTGCGTTGAAATGCAGGATCTCTTCACAATACCTGCGCTGGGCCAGAAACGAGAATTCTATCCGGGTTCTGGGTCACAGTTTGCAGTTTACTCTTTGGTTTTTGGCCGAGTAAAAGCAATCAGTAATGCACAATCAGGGGTAGATCTAAGGAGGGTCTAAGAGCTATCACAAGGGCAATCAGATAGTCTGTGAATCAGCTGTTCAAATCATAAACAAATTCAGTGAATGGATTGAAGCAGTAGATGTCTATTTTGCATTTGTTATGGCAAATGCAGTTCGAATGCTATTTATAAGTTTATGAAATAAACAACGAGAGATACACAAATAAACTAATTACACATTCTCCCCAGTATGGTCGCGATTTTGTTACCGGGAAAAGTGTCTATTTAGAACTGCTCTATCCCACTAAGGTGTGACAGCTGCCTTAGAAACAAACAGAGAAAACTACTTTTGTATTTCCTTTACGAACTATAGAAAGAGAGGAATAGGAAGAACCAACCTGTGTCTTGCGCTAATCCTTTGATCCAATCTCTCTCTCCTTTGACAGCTTTCAGCTACCTGCTCCCTTACTTGCCCAGCTTCACCAAGTACCTGTAAGATCACAGAAGAAGAAAACTATACAAAGACATGGATCTATATTCATAAATAACTTAGGATCAGATTTAAGTTAACCATACAAATGTAACAAGCATCAATGATACAGAAGCATGGAGGAGAAACTCAAATAGTTTTTATTGATAAATAAGAAGATCCAGGAGGAGTTACAACCGATGATTCCTGACCCAGCATCAACCTCCCAGCAAAGAAGCCCCTCTTCACCTCCAACAAAGCATAGATCACCCAATTCTCTAATGTTTGTCTCAAAACCAACAGCAATTCCTTACAATGTGCAAAATTCCAGCCTCTGGATCTCTGGGATGAGGGATCCATATATAGATGTATGCAAGGAGGATGAGTCAGCTTGTGATTTGATTAGTGTCTTCTCTCTGTTAGTTCTTGCTTCCACTTGGAGACTGAAGGCCTCTTACTCATCCTTGGTCGAATTCAGTGAGGCAAGTGTCATAGGAGAAGATTCTGGAAGCTTCCATTGTCTCTCCACCTCGCGGAATGACACTGCCATTTGTCATTTCTTGCTCAACGCACCCTCATAGTGCATTTAGGTGCGTTGCAACGCACCTAGCCAGTGGATTTAGGTGCTATGCAATGCACTTAGCTAGTGGAGCAGCTGAAATGATCCTGTTTTGACTTATTCTGAGCAGTTTCTGGTGGAGAACTTTTGGGAGAAGCTGTAATTTGTTGACCTTGTTCCTTTAGGGGTTAGAACAACACTTTTAGGGACTTAGGAGCCCTTTGTTTATGGACATTTCATGCTTGGAGCTGTAAGGCACAAAAATGTCTATAACACTTGGGTTCTAAGAAACTTCTACAAAGCAAAAAAGTTTTCTCTTTTCCTTTCTTATAGAAAACTTCACACTCACAAAAACTAAAAATACTATCGATGCTTTAATAATGCAAACCTACTCTAATGCAAGGTGTACATGATAATGCAAAAATCTAGATTACTCTAAAAAGAGATGAAAGCAATTGTTTAAAACTTTTTAATAACCCAACTTAAATGTTTGAAGAGAATGCAAGTTTCAAATACAAATTTTCCTCCAAATAAGCAAGGAAAATCTCGAAAAATCACAATTCACTTTCACAAAACCAAAGAAACCAAAATAAAGTTTGACAAAAGAAAGCAAAAAAAATGTTTTTCAAGAACTTTTATTTTTCAAGAAGCAATGAAAACAACTTTTCAAAAGCACTCAAAATGCCACCAAAGACTCAAAGATCGAAAGAAAAGCAAAAGGAAACTTTGTAAGTTACCAATTCAACACAAAGGAAAACTTGAACAAAAAAGGTGTTTCAACTTGCACTAAATGATCCAAAGCAGCAAAAAGAGCTTTGAGAAACTGATCAATAAATCAGGAAAGACACACTTTCAAATTCATCAACAAGAAACTTTCAAAAAACAAGAAAAAGTGTATGGCCACAAAAATAATGGGAAGCAAAGAAAGCAGACCAATAATGAAGTTTGACACAAAGATTGTAAACAATCTTCTATTCTGGAAGACCAGAACAATCAAGAACCTCTATAAGAAGCCTTGTGTGTTCAAACACAAATCATAAAACTCACTCTAACGCAAACTGAGGCCAAAACTTTTCAATGCGGAGAGAATTCGTAACAGTAAGCTCACTGAATAATTAAATTCTAAAGACAGAAACTGACCATTCAGAAACCACACAGACCAAGAAACAAATCTTTCTGGACAGAAAGATTTGAAAAAAGCATGCAAAAAATTGTATACGTGACTGTGTCCCTACACAGGTGCGTGTACACGCGCTTCTACCAAAATAAACTCGCGTATACACAGTTTCAGTTCACATAAACAAGCGTGTGTATGCTTTTGTAAACAAAAAAAGGTGCGTATATGAAGTTTTACAAGAAAAATAAAAAATGAGGCCTGATGAAAAATATTAGACTCGAAGTCTGAGTTTCTACAGGAGCAGTAAATACTGTCATAGCAAGAAGAGCAAGAACTGAGCCCTGATTGACACTAAACAACCAAAACTAGGAATAACAACATTGTTATCCCCAGTGTAGTCGCCAATTCTGTTAAGGGAATAAGTCCCCTAGGGCTTTGGGTCAGAACCCTAACAGAGCAAGAGTAATCTAATGCAAGAAACATGCATACAACTCAGGAAAAATGCTTAAATAAACTAACTATGTGAGGATGAACATACTCGGATGTCCTTCGATTGGGAAGTTCCAGCCAGGGTTCAAACCCTCTGCAACTCCTGATGATCTTCGAATCTACAGATCAACCAATTTGAATACACATAACAACATATAGATAAAGAATCTTAGTGAAATCAACTTTATATGATATAAGTAAATGGTTAGTTATACATCAAAAAAGTTATTCGTATATAAACCATAACAATAACATCTGATACATAAACAAAGTCGATCTCAAGAACAAGACAATGTTTCTTTTTATTGTAGAAAACTATAATAAACATGGAAAGAGTTCACCTCAGTCTTCCTCTTCTCGCTCCAAGCGGAACCGTCCTCCAGGTCCGTCTAGTCCCAGTCTTCAACGGCCACCTTCAATAACCAATACCATGATATCTCAAGCAAGTGGGAGAATATCAACACTCAAGGAAACAAGGGTTTCCTAAACTTGGGGAAGTGCTTGAAGCACAGGGATACTTCAGACTCAATCAATGGATAATTTCAGTATAGTAATTCTATCAAATTTCTCCTCCTTAAGGCCTTCCCATTGAAGTCTTTTTATACTTCTCCCAAATTAGTTTTTTAGTTGGGAAACAATTGGGGCATGGGCAGTAGGAGGTAATCAACAGGTAAAACTGGTCATCTCCCATCCATAATTAAGGACATTTAATTTTTTAAGTGTTTTAACGCATATATGCGGGTTGGGTATAGACTAACCTGCATGTGCACACTTTTATCACAGGGAAAAGTAGTGTACAGGAAGTAAAACACTACTTTTTAAAATATTTGGACCAAGTCTGGAAGGAGGGGTTGCCCTAAGCCATAAACCAAGCATCACAAATACCAAGGGTGATATTTGGATCTATAACAGATGAGCCAAGATTTTTGGAAGGAGGGCCTTAAGAAATCCCACATCAGTCCAACACGAGCAATCCAGTTTTATCTGAAAACAAAGTTTTATTAAGAGGACCTACTGACCTGTAATTTTAATGAGCCCAGGGTTGTCCATGCTCACCAGATTTCATTTTTAGAGAGTCTGAAATACTTGGAAAAGAAGAGTCCAAGGGGGTTCCTTTTCCATAATTAGTCCATTGGGCATGGAAAAAGAGATAAGCCTATACCCAATAGACATTCCTCTCATGTTTTACCGAGCATGAGGAGGAAAAAAGTGAACTCATTATGTCAGTAGGAAATCAAGAATATATAGTGGAAGGAATGATCCCTTCTCTCACCATCTCCATCTCTCTTTTCTTCAAAATTTATTCCACAAATTCCTCCTTAGACTGGGGTTTCTGATATAACTTGATTCTGTGCCCATTCACTAAGAAGGTAACATTCCCATCATCAATGGTTTTAACCCATGCATATCCATTATCAAAAACTTTCTCAATTTCATAAGGGCCCAACCAATGTGTGCTAAATTTTCATTTAAAGTTCTTAAATTCAGGATCATACAACAATTCCCAGTATCCCTCTTTGAAATGCTTCTTTTTAATGTATCTGCCGTGCCATTTAGCTCGTTGTTGCTGAATCTAGTTAGTATGCTGAAAAGCATCTTGCCTAATTTCATCCAACTCATTGAGTTGCATGATTCTTTGCTGGTGAGTTTCATCAAGGTTTATTCCCAAATCTACTGCCATTTTAAAATTTTTTATCTGGAATTCAATGGGCAATAAAATTTTCTTTCCATACACAAATTCATACGGAGAAAAGCCAGTGGTATTTCTCCATGTAATCTGGTAGGCCCACAATGCTTCAAGAAGTCTGTCAGATCAATCCTTCTTCTGTAATTGCATTGTCTTGGTAAGGATTGTCTCCAATACCTTATTTTTTGAGTCCACGTGCCCATTCTCCTGTGGATGATAAGGGGTGGACTTCTGATGAGTAATCTGATATTTCTGCACAATTCCATGTATAAGATTTGGTACAAACTGAGTACCTTGATTAGTGACTATTTCTTTAGGTACCCCAAATCTTACAAAAATATCAAAAAAAAAAAACTTTGTACCAATGTTTTCTCTGTTGCTCTAGGTAATGCTCTTGCCTCCACACACTTCGTAACATAATCAGTACAAACTAAAATATTCTTCTTACCTTTGGACATAGGGTTGACGGGACCTACAAAATCAAGAGCCCACCTCTGAAAAGGTTCTATAACAACCTATTGTTGCAAAGGAATCTCATCTGATTGTACAGGCCACCCCATTCTCTAGAAGCTGTCACACTTCCGGACATACTACCTTGCATCTTTGAAAAGACTTGGCCAATAATAACCTGAGTGGAGGATTTTGTAAGTTGTTTGCTTATCTGCAAAATGTCCTCCACATGGTTCATCATGACAGGATCTCAAAATGGCATAGATATCATCTTCCCGGACACACTTGCGGATAATTAAATCAGGTCCAATGAAAAAAAAATCTCCCCTAATTCAAGAGTAATCAACACTTTTTGTAATAATTCCCTTTTTCTGATTAGATGAAAAATAAGGAGGCAACTTTCTTGTAGCAAGGTAATTGGCCATGTCTGCAAACCAAGGCATTTTAATAGAAATGTCAAACAAATTTTCATTAGGAAAGCTATCATTAACAGGAACATCCTAACCTACATGGTTGAGTCTAGATAAGAAATCAACTACCTGATTTTCCTTTCTAGGCCTATCCAATATCGTGATGTCAAATTATTGTAGCAAGAAAAGCCACTTAGTAGTCCTAGCATTAGTAACTGGTTTATTCATGAGATATCGAATGGAAAAGTGATCGGTGTGTACAAAAAATTCATATCCTGTGATGTAATGTCTAAACTTATTAATAGCATAAATCACAATAAGGAATTATTTTTTAGTTGTGTATAATTCAGTTCTGCAGGAGTTAAGTTTTTACTAACATAATAAATGTCACAATATGCTCCTATGGCTGAATCAGAGGCATCAGTGGAAGTACGAAAAGAAAATTTCCAATTTGGACCTCTCAATATGGGTGCTGAAGAAAGTTTTTGCTTGGGTGTATCATATGTAGCTTGACACTCATCATCCCAATGAAATTCAGCTTTTTTAGTCAACAATTTAAATAATGGAGAGGTTACTTTTGTAAAATTTTCAAAAAGCCTTCTATAGTAGCCTATATGCCCAAGAAAACTTTGGACTCCCTTGTTATTGGTTGGTGGGGGTAGCTTTGCAATGACTTCAATCTTTGTCGGATCAACTTTAATTCCTGTGTTAGAAACATGATTACCCAAAACAATACCTTCATTCGTAATCATAAAACATTTTTGATGACTTAATGAGAGGTTAGTTTCTCTACATCTCTGCAAAACATTTTCAAGATTATGTAAATCTTCTTCAAAAGTATCACCCAAGATTGTAAAGTCAGCCATATAAACTTCTACGCAATCATGCAAAAGATCAGAAAAAATACCAAAGACCACCTGTTGGAATGTGGCTGGTGCATTGCATAGACCAAATGGAAGTACCCTATATGCATAGGTGCACTAGGGACGTGAATGTAGTCTTTTCCTCCTCTTCTGGAGCTATCCTAATCTGAATATACCCGCTGAACCCATCTAGGAAGGAAAAACATTCTTTTCCTGCCAAGGTGTCCAGCACTTCATTTATAGAAGGTAAGGGAAAGTGATCTTTCAATGTGGCCTTATTTAGTTCCCTGTAATCTACACACACTCACCATATAACATTCTTGTTTGGGACAATAACTAACAAAGATACCCAATGGCTATCCAAGATAAGATAGATGAACCCTACATTTAGCAATTTTTGCAATTCATCTTTCACACCCTTAAAGTGAGTTCATCCTCCTTTGTGCTTGTCTCATGGGCCTGGCATTGTCTTCTATATAAATATGATGAATGCATGTGTCCAGGTGAATTCCTCTCATATCTGTGTATTCCCAAGAAAAAGTGTCTAAAAAGTTTTTTAATGCTTGAGTTAAATTTTTTTCCTGTTCAGGGGTTAAGGTAGAATTAATATTCATAGGTTCTCCAGGAAAAAATTCAACCACCTTACTCCCCCATTTAGTGATGGATTATGCAAGAAATGTAGATAATAAGGCTGAATGTATTTCAGTTGCTGTACTATATTCATGAAAATCCTGTAGATTAGTAATGAGATCTAAATTATGAGTAGACTGCCTTCCTTCTTGTTGTGGAAAATCAGGATTAGAAATACAACAATTTATCAAATTTTCTTCTAAATTTTCTTTAAGGCTCATGGCTTGGGAAATTGTCAAAACTGGTCGAGCACAGTTAGAGTCATTCTCTTCTTCATCAAACCAATGTGTATTTTCTAATCTCAAGAGAGGTTGAGCAGGGGGATACAAATTAATGTGATTTGTTTCATTCCCATGAGTGATGATCATATTTCCAGACCTACACCCTATATAAGCATTTGTCGTGGCTAACCACTGTCTCCCCAAGATCAAAGGATGCCATCCTAAGTTAGTTTTTGGTTGAAGAACATAAAAATCTGCAGGGTACTTCTAGGAATCTATGAGATGACAATGTCTTCTAATACCCCCTCTGGCTTTAACTTAGACCTATCTACTAATTCTAGCATGGTAGGAGTAGGAATTAAGTCAAAGGTTCCTATTCTAGATAAGGTCTCCATATTCATCACATTAATGGTTGAACCTAAATCAATTAAAGTATTTTTTTATGAGTTGTCCATTGATAAAGGTGGTAACCACAGGGATTCTAGGGTTTGTATATTTTCTAGTAACAAATCTGGTAGACATTAAACTTGCAAGCTTTCCACCTACCTGAATTGTAGAGAGTTTTTTCTTTTGTCTTCCTAGTATCTTGGTACATAGCTCGCTTGTTGTTTTAGCATATATTGGGATATCTTTAAGTGCTTGCATCAAATGATCTTAATGCATACATTTCTCAATTCAGACACAAGATCAAACTCGGGCTGCTTTAGTCTCATTTCCAACCTCTCTAGAAAAGGAGGCTAGATTGTATGGGATGATGAAGGTTCTTGTGGCCTTGAAGTAGGTTTTTCTGCAGATTCAGGTGTGGTTTCAACTTCACGCATTTCTAGAGAGCCTTCCTCTATAGTCTCTTCAATTCTTCGAGATTGATTCACCACTTTTCTTTACCTCAGCTAGATTTCCTGTAGTGACACAAGTAATTCTTGTAAAATAGGAACACAAATTTCCTGCAGTGACTGTGGTGCAATACAGTAGGTAGGAAAAGTGGGATAGGTGACAAATCCAATGTTGTGAGTGGATTGGATGGTTTTATTATTTGGGTTAGGCACTGGCTGGGTAGGAATTTGCATAGGACGAGGTTGATTTGGTGGGGCACGAAACTCAAGCTACTACTGTTGAGGTTGAATCATCTGTTGTTGTGTAGGCTGTGGAGGATAAAAAATTTGAGAAGGAAAATTATGAGTGGTAGGGTAAGAAAATCTCCCCTGCGGAGGCCGTTGTGGAGGCCAAGTCTTCCACAACATTGGAATATTCCACATCTGATTTTCATTATAAGGAAGTTGAAAATGGAATTGAGCCATACCTACAACACGTGGTAGTCATGGTCCTTGAGGTGCCATTGCATAAAGTGCGTTTATAGCACCTTGATGAGCTAGCTATGTTGCTTTGATTTCAGAAAGTGATAGACATTGATCAGTAGACTTTTTTGCTTCACAGATTTAGCATATCTTTATGCTATCTGTAGGACATTCCCTCCAGGCATGTTTCTTCCTGCATTTCAAATAGAACACGACTAGGGATTTTTCTAGTTCCTCCTGCTTTTCATGTGTCTTCTTAACCTGCAAAACATCCAATTGAGAAGATAATGTGCTAAGAATATAGGTCATCAAATTTTCAAATAATTTACCCATTTCAGCTCTAGTTACTTTAGCTCCAACAACTGACCTGACAAGCCTGGAAACAGTATCTCTTATTTCTCCTCCAACTTTCGAATTTCCTCTTGAATATCGACGACATATCTCACATACTTCATCATATCCCAACTCTGATATGTCACCTCCTCCCATCACATTCACGATCTCCAAAGATTCTAGTTTGATCACTCTGAGAAAAATTGTTCTTTTATTATCCTTGCTTAGTTGATTCATTTTTGACCTCTGCATATTATATTGAAATATCTCCACCAAGTCCTCAAGGCTCCCCACCTCCTTTTAATTCATGCCAAATATTTCCTCTCTGAGGTCCCTAGTCTTGCAATAATCTTGATACTTTTTTAACAATACCCTTTTAATTTCCTCCAAAGTTGTAATGGAGTTTTAAGCCAACCCCATGAACCACCTAAGACTCATCCTTCAATGTTGGAGGAAACATCTTCAACTTCTGAGCAATGGAATAATAGTCATAGCTCTTGTATAACACATCGAATTTGAATAGAAAGGCATCAAGATCTTCACTGGGAACCCCATGAAAATTAGGCAAGGCTGAAGGAGGAATATTCTTCATCTGAGTAGCTCCACCAACCTCCCTGATAGGGAATTCGAATGTGACCAGTTCTTCTTCCTTCTCATCGTATCCAATTGTGTGACCGCTACCCTCTTCATGGGCCATTTTGGACCAAAAGGAAATGGGGTCATTGTAGACTGTAGATCCTATGGAATCGATGGTTTTGATTTCTAGTTGTGGAATAGGATTGCCAAAGAATTCCTTTTCAAATTGACCACTAACAAGAGATGTTTTTCCCTTGTCACAGGAGATTCAAAATGGGCAGCAACATAATATTTTCCTGCAAAAGTTGCCACAGTAGAAGCAGCCATATGTTCTAGGCTCTTTTCTAGATCACATACCTCCTCACCTGACTCTTATTCTCTTGTTGCATTATTTATTGCAGACTTATTTTTCCTTGCCAGTGTATTTAGTAAATTAAGTGGTGCTCTCACCACCACAAAAGACATTTGTAGATCTTATACCCAATCATCTACTATGAAAATAAACTCAGAAGAAACTACTAACCAAACAATGAGGATATGGCTTTAGCGAACTTTTGACCTCCTCCGGTGTGTGGGCTTTGTCCTTTGTCTTATCACATCGACTCCCCTAGTCCTAAAAAATTCCAAACAATGCATGTAATAAAAACACTTCAGTATTATCCGTTTAGCACCTCCCTGGCAAGGGCGCCAAAATGTTGAGCCAAATTATAACATTATAATTTGATTAAACATAAATCATGAACTCGAGCAGGTAAGCTTGTGAGATGCATGCAAATTATATGCAGGCCTAATACTGTAAGTGGTGATTAATCTAACTAACCAATCATACAAAACCGATGACTCTTTCCCACATCAACCACTTAGCAGCAAAGACTATAGAGTGGGTCGAACTTCCCTCTAGAGCTCTTAAGATTGCTGATGATGATTAGGAAAACATATAAAATCACTTACAAAAAATTAATAAATTCAATCAACATGACAAATCGAATCTTCATTAACTGGATCCCACACATAAACAAAAACTAATTCATTTCATCCAGTGCTACTAATATATTAGAAAGGGTACATTAACTGTAAAAATGAATTATTACTAAATAATAGAAATAAAAATGCATAAAAACTAACTATGGGAGTTGTGAGCAAAGGGGGCCCTCCGCTACTCACAACCCCTTCAAATTAGAAGAGCATGCTCACTACAATGAACATAACATATATCTTTAAATTAATTTGAAAATGCAGTCAAGTACAATCTGATACAAAGTTAGTGCTGAAACAAACCCAACACTCTAACAACCCCTATCATCAAAACTAGGACATAATTTATACATTGACAAAGTCCATATATGGCTCGAAATAAAGGAAACTACTAATCTAAGACTTAGGCTAACAGATATTTTACAATATATGATTTTTAGCCATAATAGGTCTAGTCCATGACTGAGAGCATGGACAAGACGAAAACTCATTACATGGCTATAGTTGTTCCTCCAAATGGCCAATGAGAGAAGACTTCTGAATTTGGGCGGTGTTGTTGGCATATCTGAGAAGGCCACTAGGATAGCAACCATATGTGATATATCTCCCGCAAAACCCATGTTCCTGTTGGACATAGATATCCATTGAATATGGCTAACCGCCGATGTTATTGCAGGAAATCCATGCAGTTACAGGAAATCCATGACTGTAATAAATCTGGAGTGTCTGTAGGAAATAAGATCGCACAACTGTTTTGTAGGAGCTATGGGCCTGTTTCTGAATCAAAGAAAATCTGCATAGGAACTGAAGATTAGTTGGCATCGTAATAAAATAATGAACAACTAGCTAAGGAATATTGAAATTTAATGTAAAAGATACATTTTAATATTAATTTGCATACCTTTAGCCTACGACACCCTTTTGGAAAAAACACAAGTATTATAATCGAGTTAGGCATAGTAGGGGTTAAAGATAGTCAAAATGTGCGAGGGAAAGTATAGAAAAAGGTGTCAAAATAGGAAAAACCAAGCCCCAACAAATCCTTCTAGTTGTTCAATATAAACTTCCTCTTCTAAATCTGCATTAAGAAATGAATATTTTACATCCATTTGATACACTTTTAATTTTCGAAAACTTTAAATAGCAAGAAACATCCTTATGGCTTCAAGTTTGGAAACAAGTGCAAACGTTTCTTCAAAGTCTATACCTTCTTGTTAAGCATACCATTTACAAACAAGTCTTTATTTGTTTCGAATAACCTCTCCATTTTCATTCAACTTATTCTTGAATATCCATTTTGTTCCTATAACATTTTTATCATGCGGTCTAGGAACTAATTCCCAAGTATCATTCTTTTCAATTTGATCAAGTTCTTCATCCATGGCCTTAACCCAACTTTTATCTTTGTTGGCTTCATTAGGATTCTGTGGTTCTATAAAGGATAGTAATGCTAGATAAATATAAGTTCCTGCAAGAGTTCTTCTTTTCTGTACTCCAAACCCTTTTTCTCCTAGAATTTTAGATTCAGGATGATTCTTTTGAACATACCTGGATGGAGTGTTTTTCCTATCAGTTGTATCTTCTTCTAATGCTTCATTGGTTTCTTCCTCTATATCATTTTGATTTGATACGGGAAATAATTAACTATATTACTCATTGTTATCTTCCTTTGTTGATTTCATATGTTATGGATTTCTGCATGCTTCATCAATTACTACATCAATGCATTCAACAATTTTTTGAAGTATCTTATTATAAAATTTATATCCTTTACTTCTAGACAAATAACCAAGAAGAATTTCTTCATCTGGTCTTGGTTCAAACTTACCAAGTTTTTCATCAATCGTTATGATGAAACATTTGATTCAAAAAAATCTAAAGTGTTTTGCAGTAGGAGGCTTACCATACCAAAGATCATATGGAGTTTGATCACTATTTACTAGAACATTAGCTTTGTTGAAAATATTTACAACAGTAAATGTACCTTCACCCATGAAGGTGGCAGGATTTCCATATTCATCAAGCGTAGCTCGAGCCATCTGTTGAATTGTTCTGTTCATTCTTTCCACCACGTCATTTTGTTGAGGGTTTCTGGAAACAGAGAACTGTCTTTTTATTCCATGTTGCTGACAAAAATAAAAAAATTCATCTGATGTGAATTCTCCCCCTTGGTCAGATCTGAGACATTTACTTTTTCGATTTGATTCATTTTCAACTAAGGCTTTGAAGGCTTTAAAATTTTAAAAAGCCTCGTCTTTATGCTTTAGTAAAACTATACAACATATTCTAGAAAATCATCAATGAATAAAATGAAGTATTATTCTCCAGGAGGTGACTTTTTCCTTCTTGGCCCACACATATCAGTATGACTAAGTTCAATAGGCTTACCTATTTATCCTTTTTTCTCATTGAAATGAACTTTGGTTTTCGTACCAAATTGACATCATTTGCAAATGGTATTTTATGGGATGTTGATATCTGGAAGATCATGAAATGCTTTGAGCTTGCATTCTTTTCTTATTTGAGAAAAGCTTAGATGCCCCAATCTTTTGTGCCATAACTAGTTCTAGTCTCTTTTTCTTAGATATCATTTTTTTTTACCTCCTTTTATTATATATAGATTGCTGGGAGTTCTTGTACCTTTTATTATGGTCTTTCCTGTATCAAGCTCATGAACCACACATCCATTTGATCGAAACACAAATTCATTTCCTTGATCACACATTTGACTAACACTCAACACATTATGTTTTAAACATCGACATACATAACATTTCCATCTTTAACCTTTTCTTTCAAACAAACAAAACCTTTACCCTTAATGACAGCTGGTGTGTCATTTCCAAAAGAGACATTATTTTACTTTTCTAAAGAATTATATGAAAGGAGTTTATCTTTATCACCTATCATGTGTTTAGAGCATCCAGTATCAATGTACCACTGGTTTTCTTGTCCCTCTATAAACAGAGCTATGCCACATCTTTCTGATTGAAATTCCCTCTTTCTCCATACCTTGGAATTTGATGATGTTTTCTCCTTTTGAATTGTTGGCCAAAATTTGCTTCTACATTCAGATTCTTCATGATCAAAGTTATTGAAAGATGAACATTCAATTTCATCTTCAAGAGGAGAAAAGTTGTTATAAGTAATTTTCTTGATTCATGTCATGCTCCTTTGTTTTCAAGCTTCTCTAGTCATGATAGTTTTGTAAGCAACACATTGAACAAACTTATGCCCAAAGTTATGGCATGAAAAGCATTGTCCGTTAAAGAAGTTTTTGTGATCATAAAATCTTTTGGTGTTGTTTACCTTTTGGTTGATGCTTCTATTGATGTTCACCCCTGGATTAAAATGAACATGATTTAATTGAGGAACACTTTTAGGATTTTGCTGAAGATTGAAGCACTGTTCACTAGTCTTTGATGCACCAAGATAGCTTCTAGTGATGGCTGGCGACTTTTGTGATTTGGATATTTCTTCAATATATCCAAGATTGGTCTTTATAAGAGGAGAGCACTAAACGTTGATGATTTCATCTAAAGTTTCTGATCCTTTAGCAAATATAAGATTAAGATATTTTGTCTTCTCAAGTTATTTTCTTAGACCCACTACTTCACATTCTAACTTTTCATTTTTTTTTCTGTTTGAGTGAGTTGATGTGTCAAAGTGTCTATGACCATATTCTTTTCTTCCAAATAGATTTTGAGTTTAATGATTTCTTCAAGAAAATCTTCCTCTTCTAAGGCATCCATAAAATCATCATTGTCATAAGCCACGAGTAGTTTAAAATCTTGTTCATTTTCATCTTCATCACTATTAGACAATCCATCACTATCTTCAAGAGTATCGCAACTTATTCTATTAACAAATTGTTTTCTATTACTTTTTGCAAATTCGTTTCTTTTTCATTATTTTCTTTGTGAGGTCATTTTGTAGCATAATGGCCAACTCTACCACAAGCAAAGCATTTGAATGGAAGATTACCTATGAATCTTCTGGAACCCCATTGAAGCTTCCTGGCAAAGTTTACTTCATCTTCTAGTGAACTATATTATGATTGATCGAAATCTTCCTTTTCTTTTCCCTTTGTTGAAGAATTGAAAGCTACTTCTCTAATATCTGATGGACTTGATTTCCTCATTTCAAAGGTAGTTAAAATTCTATGAAGTTTAACAATAGTAATTGGTTGAAGATTCTTCTTTTATTCTATGGAAGATGCTTTTGACTCAAATTTAGAAGACAAAGATCTCAAAATCTTCTCTACTAAAGTAGCTTCTTTTATTTCTACACCCAGATTCTGTATACCATTTACAATATCATCTACTCATAAAAAGTAACTAGGAATACCTTCATCACTATGAATCTTGAGAGTTTCATACTGAATTCTAAGAGATTGGATCTTAGCACGTTTTATCTGGGAGTCTCCTTCGTAGCTCTGAATGATTTTATCCCATATTTCTTTAGCTGTCTTGAGCTGCATGACTTTGACAAATTCTGATTCTAATAGACTTCCCAATAAAGTATTGATTGATTTGTCATTGGTTTCGTATAACTTCTTTCCTATTGTATATGTAGGTATTACTACTGGAAATTGGCATCCCCCTTCCACAATTTTCCAGACATCAGCTCCAAGCGACTTAAGATAGGCTCTGGTCCTTATCTTCCAGTATACTAAGTTGTTCCCATTGAAGATTGGTGGTCTGATAGATCTGATGCCTTCGTGATTATTCATCTTGAAAGATCTCCCTTCAAGCGATCAAGATTCTTCTGAAGGACCTTCTCTAATACTAATTGTTGGAAATAATACTGGGAGGGGGGGTGAATCAATATTTACAATTCAATAACTCTTCATTTCATAATCATATTTATATACGCTACTTCAGTGAAATGAACTCGCCTATGCACACAATTGTTATCAAGGAAAAAATGTATACCTAGAGAACTTATGATTCAGTTAATTCATCACGTATTGATCTTTAATCAGTTAATCAGTACTTTATTAAATAGTAAATATGTGCAGTAATGACAAAATAAACCATCACACATAAGCAACAAACATGAACAGCAAGATTTAGAATATTATTATCCACCTATTATTTATTTTATGACTCTAAAATTATGTATTTATTTATTTATGTTTTTTTTATATGAATAGGTTTAAACCAAAAAAATGATGATAATAATAATATAAATAAATAAATATATTTTTTGGTCAATCCCTAACCTATTTCCACCCTTAGTCAAACTAGTTGTTACTCAATAATGGCTAGTTAGCATCTCTCTTCATTTATTTATTACATTGCCTATATCTTATTCCTCATCTTGTTGACGAGATTTTCTCCTATGTGATTTTTCTCGAAAGATGTTGTTAAAATTATTATAGATCACAGAAGTCTTAGCTGAAAAATTGGAACAATCTCAAATCCCTAGGAAATTGGTGGGTGGGGAGCCACTTACCACGAACCTAATTTTTTAAATTTATGAAATAAAATTTTCTTATATATAAATTAATGTTATAAATAATAAGTATGAACTTATTATAATTGGAATAATCTCAACATGGAGGAACTTATTAAAATTGGAATACTCTCAAATCCCTAAGAAATTGTTGGGTGGGCAGCCACTTGGCATGAGTTTAATTTTTTTAATTTATTAAAAGTCAATGCAACCTAACAAAATTTGTATATGGTGAGTATATTTCCATGAGAATCAATCTTAGTCGTCAATTAAGAAAAAGGTCAAGAAACATACTTCCATCTAAAGTTAATATATATACACATATCGACAAATTATTATGTTTATTCTTTAAATGGGAATATACATTTTTATTGTAACATGTTAAACATAAATTATATTGTTTTTATTACCAATGTATATTTATTTAAGCATGTCTATGGTATGTGCTAAGAGGGATCAAACCTCTTTCAATGCTAACCTCTTTTAGATTGCAAAATTTGAAAAAATAAAATACATCTCTTATTCCTTGATAGATCCCAACGAATGGTTATGTGTGTGTGTGTGTGCACACACACACACACACACACACACAGATATATATATATATATATATATATATATATATATATATATATATATATATATAGAGAGAGAGAGAGAGAGAGAGAGAGAGAGAGAGAGAGAGAGAGTGTGTCCGTGTGTGTGTGTTTTCATTATTTAAATTGTGTTTCTTTTAATGCTATATAGAGTACATAAGATAAACTTTTCAAGAAAAAAAGTTATGTGTTGGATTTCAAGGAAATTTGACAATAAAATATATACCTAGAAAATGATCATAATGTCAAGTCGTGAAATTATCTCAAACATATTAACCATAAAATGTTTTCTTTTTTCAATTGATTTATATTGTATATACATAATATTTTTAAAACAATATATAAGATATATATAGTTCGCATCAAAACATTTTACATGACATGGGCATTGATACAAGTTATCAATGAACCATATTGCCCACATTAAAATGACTTTTTTTGTTATTCATATATTTCTAAGTATATGTTAATACTACCCACATGTGCATTGTGACATCTTATCTATGAACTACATTGTCCACATTAATATGAACTATATTAATATTACTTAATCCTCTCTATTAAAATATTTTAGTGATGGCCCACATTGAAACTTTTATTATTATGAATATTTTTAAATATCACATATTAATTCTATATTAAGAGTTGAATGAATTACACATCTCCATATTATTAATTCTTATGAGGAATCTCTCTCTCTCTCTCTCTCTCTCTCTCTCTCTCTCTCTCTCTCTCTCTCTCTATATATATATATATATATATATATATATATATATATTCTTTAAACCATAAATATTTTACTATATATGGCATTAAAATATTTTATTAAATATTAAATATTAACTCTCTATTGTCTATTAGGAGTTGAATGAATTACATGCCTCCCTATTATTCAATCTTATTAGAAAGTCTCCACCTCTCTCTCTTTCTATATATATATATATATATATATATATATATATATATAATAAATTTCAATCACTTTTTTTAAATCTTGAATATCTAATTATATATAGCATTAAAATATTTTATTTTAACATTTTCTTTTTATATACAGATATATGTGATTTTGAATATAACCTAAATTACTTTACCTAGATATTTAAATAGTTTATTTAAATCTTGTGTCATATTATTTTTGAAAAGTATACTGTTTGAACATTCTAAGTTCATTATTTTTTTACTTATAGTTACATTATAAGTTGACATCAAATTATGTTACGTATTATGTCATGTGGATGACTTGGACTAAGTAATATCATTGAAATATGGAGATCATTGATATTTTATAGAACTTTATTAAAACTAACCAAATATAATTATATAATTATAGATGTCCCTCATACTGGGCTAGAGAATATGGCTCTTGGTGTAATGTAAATGTTATAAGGTGAAAACAAAAATAATTGTATTATTTTTTCTTTTCATTAGATGTTAATATTTGTAACATTATGTTTAATATTACTTCAGTAGGGTTAAAATGGTTAAACAAAGTTATGTCTCAATGGCAGTTACGAATGGTTAAAATGGTCCAACAAAGGTGACTTTTACTAACCATTGTCAAACTAGTCGACATGGGTAACCATAAATTATAGTAGTCAATCATGGTAGAACATAGTCGACATGGTCAACCTTGTTTGACCAGGGACAAAGACATGATAAATCATACCCAACCATGCTTGACATTGTCTATCATGCTCAATATTTATATCCATGGACATCCATGGTAAATAAAATTTCACATGGGAAACTATGGTCAAGCATGTTCAACATTCCTGAACTAGGTGCAACCATGGTCAACCATGGGAAACCATTCTCATCAATGGTGTACCAGAGACAACATGGTCAAACATGTTGTTATAGACATTTTTGTGCCTTACAGCTTTGAGCATGAAATGTCCATAATCCAAGGGATCCAAAGTCCCTAAAAGTGTTGTTCCTACCCCTAAATGAACAAGGTCAACCAATGACAGCTTCTCCGAGAAGTTCTCCACCAAAAACTACTCAGAATCAGTCAAATCAGGATCAATTCAAATGCTCCACTAGATGCCTGCATTGCAAAGCACCCCAGTACACTAGCTAGGTGTGTTGCAACGCACCTAAATGCACTACCAGGGTGCGCTGAGCGAGAAATGCCAAATGGAAATGTCATTCCGCAAGGTGTACAGACAATGGAAGCTTCCAGAATCTTCCTCAATGACACTTGCCTCACTGAGTTCGACCAAGGATGAGTAAGAGGCTCTCAGCCTCCAAGTGGAAGCAAGAACTGACAGAGAGAAGCCACAAGTCAAAACATAAGTTGACTCATCCTCTCTGCTTACATCTATATATGGATCCCTCATCCTAGAGATCCAGGGGCTGGAATTTGGTACTTTACAGAGAATTGTTGTTGGTTTGAGATTGAGATTAGTGCATTGGGTGATTTATGCTTTGTTGGAGGTGAGGAAGGGATTCCTCTGCTGGGAGGTAGATGCTAGATCGGGACTCACTTGGTTGTATCTCCTCTTGGACTTTCTTATCATATCAATAAAACTATTTGAGTTTCTCCTACATGCTGTGTATCAATGATGCTTTGTTATATTTGCATGTTTAGCTTAAATCTGATCCTAAGCTAGTTATGAATGTAAATCTGTCTTTTGTGTAGTTTTCCTCTTCTATGATCTTGCAGGAACTTGGTGAAGCTGGACCAGTAAGGGAGCAGGCAGCGGGAAGCGAACAAAGAGGAGAGCGATTGGATCAACAAACTAGCGAAAGACACAGGCTAGTTACATCCTTCCTCTTCATTTACATTTCATAAAGAAGAATACGAAAGTAGTTTTCCTTGTTTGTTTCTAAGGCACTGTCACACCTTAGAGTGGGATAGGGGCATTCTGAATAGATACTTTTCCCAACAACAAAATGGCGACTCCGCTGGGGATCGTGTCTAGTTAGTTTGTTTGTGTTTCTCTTGTTGTTTGTTTCATAAACACAGAAGTAGCAATCGAAATGCATTTGCCATTATCAAATGCAAAGTAGCTGCTACTTCAATCCACTCACTAGGATTTGTTTATGATTTGAATAGCTGATCCACAAATGCTCTAATTGCCCTTTGTGATAGCTCTTAGTCCTCCTTTAAATCATCCCTCTGATTGTACCTTACTGATTGCTTTTACTCGGCCAAAAACCATAGATTAAACTACAAACCGTGACCTAGAACCCGGATAAGAAGTCTCGTTTCTGCCCCAGCGCAGGCTCTGTGAAGAGGTTCTGCATTTCAACGCAGGTCCCGAGAGGGCTACCTGCGCTGCAATTCAGTTTCTCTGTGCAACAGGTGCGCTGATCAGCCTTTGCCCTGTGCAGCTGAGGTTCTTTGCTTCATTTTGTTTAGTTTTATCTCTGATTTTTGCAGCCTGTTATCAGTGTGTGTACCTATCTGAAAACCCCTTTTCTTTGCCTTAATTCCACCTCAGTTGTATAAAAGAAACTGTATTTGTTTTTGTGTATTTGTTACGTCATTTACAGTTTCCCATTGCGAAAGTAAACTAGTCATAATGTCGCCCTTAGATCTAGACCTGTCGTAAGTTTCGTTTTGATCTTAGGAGAAAGTTTATTTACTGTTGACAGTTGATTGCACTTTTACTTTTGCCTTTGGATTGAATTTGTGAATTTCTAGTGTCGAAACAAGTGTTTACTTCAAAATCATAAAGTGTTGTAATCTTCTCTACCTTTTTGATTTCAAAAAGAAACTTGTTTGTGTTTTTCACTTGAAATCGAATTCAAATTTGTACAACAGCTTTCTTTTTAGGCATCAATATTAAGAAAGTGAAAAACAAATACATGCATATGTGCATTTGCATTTTCACAGTTTGTATGGCTTGATTTAGGAAAAGTGCATTTACAGTGTGCTCTTTGCTCTTTGAGAAAAGATTGTGTCTTTCTTTTCCCCTTGTAGCTAGGATTTTCATTGTTGAAAAGAGATAAAAGCTTGCTTATCATCTTTAGATTGCATTTAGGAATTACATCTACATCTCGTGGTGATCCAAAAAGGCAAACTTCTAAGAAAGATCAACCTAAAATAAATTGAATGAACTTAACAATGCTTTGTAACTTAACGCACAACATAGAGGTCTAGGCTAGAGACGTGTTCCGGCGTCATAAAGCCTGGTAACTGTTGTCCTCACTGATGGTTGGGTGATTCCTCCACTGTGAGATGATAAGTGCTAGTACGGATTGTGCTCGCACGTACCGTCGAGTATATATTGGGAGACCCCTATAGGCATAAAACCTTTATCCATAGGAAGCCGTGTCAGCCGCCCTACTGATCGCAATGCACTGAACACAGCATTCGGGAAGATTGACCGCCCGTACCCTAAAAAGTATTCTGCAGTTTTGCGATTGGTTTGGCACTCCCTCTACCTAGATCTCCATAGCAGTCCCTTTCGTTCCTTTTCAGACTCCTTAACAGAAAAGGTCCATCTGAGCACTTGTCACTTCAGGCTCATTAAAAATCGAAGGAGACTAGAGTCATCTTTTGTTTTTTCTCGACTCTTTAAAACTGAAAAAAAAAAATTGTGTCAAAGCGTCTAAAATTATTTTAAACGGAATAATCATCACCTTTCCCTCGTTGATCTTCGAAGTTAGTCTCTCTTCATCGCAAGTTCTTGTAGAATCGCTAGGAAATATTTTGGATAGACTAGATATGTCTAAACAACTGTCGACATCCAGGACTGTGTCGTCCGATACAGCAGTGGCACAGCCTCCTACTGCTACTCCAACGATGTTCGATGGTATACCATCTGTCCCGACAAGTTATCAACAACAAGCCAGAGTCCAATCAAGGACTGCTTCGACGACATGGTTAGTTCCTATTTCTTCATCCGGATTATCATCTGGTATTTCTTATGATGAAACTCAACAAATTGATCCAATGTGTCTTCAAAGGCCAATCTACCCTTTAAGTACTGGATTGCCACCATATGGAGGGCAGTATGTCTTTTCATTGTTCCCTCCCGGAGAACAACCATGTGGGAGTTTACAACAAAATTCAGGTCAAACTGGAATTACATCCAGTGGTTGGGTACCAATACTGCCTCAACAACCAAGGGTTTTATATTCAATGCAACCAGTCCACCCTGTGTCGGATATTACCACTATACCTGCTATGGTGACTGCATCGCAAGTACAAGCGCTACCTGTTGTATGTCAACCCCACGTTTCTCAGGTTGCAATACAACAGCCTCTTGTCTCAACTACTCAATCACAACCTCAGGTTAGTGACTCCTTATCTAGAGCGACTCGGGCTCAAACAAGTACTATGACTCCTCATCTTGGTCAATCATCCAGTATTGAACAACAGCAAATGGTCCAACAACCAAGGATGGTTCAATCTCAACAACCGCAACTCCAGCAATCATATCAAGGACCTGAGCAACAAGTCTTTGTAAGTAATGGGCAACCGCATTTCCAAAGCGGTTATCAACAACCATATTATAACGGTTATGCCCATCAACCTTGTCAAAGTTGCCAGCATCAAATACATTATGCTGGTATGCAAAGACCCACTGCTCAGGCGATTCCATCTTATCCTGGGTATGCTTCACCTAACCTGAATCAACAGTTGTCCTTTGTAGCAACTCTAGAATTACCAGATCTAAACCGGTTGACGAATGATCCAATTGCTTATGCCCCTTGGTGGCCAGCGATTCCGCATAAAATTCCGTCAGATATTCCTAAATTTAATGGAAATCTGGGTGAAGATCCGTCGAATCATGTGATCACATTTCATCTGTTGTGTTCATCAAACACCCTAAACGATGATTCGATTAGGCTTCGCCTTTTTTAGAGGATGTTAACTGGTCCGGCAGCAAAATGGTATATCGAATTGCCTAGAGCTTCATTCGACAACTTCAGCACCCTAGCCACAACCTTTTTAACCCATTTTAACCGATAAGGTACGAAACGGGAACCGAACTTCTTACCAACTTCAAAAAAACGACGGCCACTCACATATCTGATCATATACATGAATGGCGACGTCGTCGTAGAATGGTGAAAACGTATGTTCCTGATCAGCTTTTAGCTAAATGGTTTATTAAGTCATTACTGCCTTCCATCACGGAAGATGTGGAAAAAGGGGGAGTCGTCACAGAAGAGCAAGTTATCGCTCGTGCGCAATATTTGGACTTGATTTACACTCAGTCCCACATGCTCTACGATAAAATACCTGACGCCCCTAGACTGGAATTCTCAGTTCCTCCTCGTCCTAAATCAAATAATGACTCTCATGCCATCGATGGCGTGATTGGTGCGACAGACACGAAATCAACAAAGGCTACATCTAAAAAGGCCTGTAAGATTTCTAGTCAAAATGCAAATGAGGAACTTCTTGCCTCGGAAGTAAATGTCGTGTCGACTGACAAGGGCAAACAACTAAAGCAACCAGGGGGCAAGAAGAAAAATAAAGGGAGGAAAAGGAAGCAGGATGAGTCATCTCCTGAAAAGCCTTCTACAAAACCTTCTGGGCAAAGGAAACCCCCTGCGGGGTGTCATATATGCGATGAGGATCATCAGACGAGAGAATGTCCATACAAAGCTGAGCTTAAGAGATTCTTTAAAAGTTCGAAAACCTCAGCAGTGTTAACCGATCCGTTTCTGAATCCAGGAACAAATCTGGTTGCTAATCAAAATGCTTCCCGATCCCAAGTGCTTATGTTGTCTATCTCAAAGCAGCAAAATGATGCTTTGGCAAGGAATAAAGATTACGGGAATCCACAGGTGTCGAACAAAAAAGCTAATGAACAACCTAGTAGTTCGACAACAACTTTGACCAAAGTTGTGCCACCCATCATTCCTAAACAAATGATAAAGTCGCCAAAAGGAGTAGTGCACAAATCGACATTTAATCCTCGTGCAAAAATAGCACAGAATTATAATATAATAGAGGACCTGGCCCAATCGTCGTCCGCTATGTGGACACTTGAGGCACCGCAAAATTGCCTCTCCCAAGAGCAAGCTTTATTATCAGAAATAGGTGGGATTGACCCAATGGATTCCAATCTTGTGGCCTTTAATCATAAAGGATATGACCCTCAGTTACCAGCTCAACTAGCTTTCCTTATTCAAGTGAAAGCCCTCAACAAAACTGTTCATCGAACAATTATTGATGAGGGGGCATCTACATGTATTATGTCGATGAGTTGTTGGAAAACTTTAGGATCTCCAACCTTGTCGCGGTCTGTGACGACATTAAAAGCATTCGACGGAAGGACATATACCCCATATGGTATCCTAAATAACTTGAAAGTTGAACTAGGAGGGAAAACAATAGAAATAGATGTTGAAGTCATAGATGGGAATCTTGATTACAACATCCTACTAGGAAGACCATGGATATATGCCATGGCAGCTGTTGTGTCGACCTATTTCAGAAAGATTGTATTTCCCTTTCAAGGAGGGATTACAATCGTCGATCAACAAAACTTCCTCCCCAATGGTTCTCAAGTTACTGGAGGCATTCCAATGATCCATGGAAGCAATCATTCGCTCCAAAATATCGGAGTAGGTCTCCTAAAAGACCCTGCCTTAATGGGTACTTTTGCCCTACCGCCTCCGAGTAATCTGGCAGAAGTGGCCACAGTGGAATATGAAACCTTCTATATCTAATGGATTTGGACTCCGAGGACGGTTCTTATCTCGTGTCAACCTCGTTAAAAAATGAAACAAGGAGTCATGAGGATAGTTCTTTTACTGTGTCAACCTCATTAAAAAATGAAACAAATCCCCCTTTCAAATCTCAAAGGTAAACCTTCATTCCAACCACCGAGTTGAATGCAATGAAGCTTGGGGGGCATGCACCTCAATTTGCGTTATTATGCTGGGGGCATGCAAACTTATCATCGAGCAGTTTTATCACATAGTTCATGCTCGTTAAAAAATAAGCATAAGATCAAGCAGTTTTAGCACATAGTTCATGCTCGTTAAAAAATAAACATAATATCGAGCAGTTTTAGCACATAGTTCATGCTCGTTAAAAAATAAACATAAGATCGAGCCGTTTTAGCACATAGTTCATGCTCGTTAAAAAATAAACATAAGATCAAGCAAATGTTTCAACCCGCGTTTAAGCTTGTTAAAAAATGAACTATCCTCCGGTAAATAACCACCATGAATGTAACATTATCAGCCATTAAAGCCTTGGTCGTTTTTGCACCGTCACCTCCACTTTTCCGTTGGCCGATCATTCACCTCCATTTGATTGTTTACCCATTTTGAGGAACAGCTGCGAAGAGTGATTTCACTAGCCATCCTTGTGACCCTGCCGTGATTGGAAAATTCCAACCCTTACCTGGAATCAGCTGCTACCCGTTTTATAACTCATTCCTCAAAAGACGAGTCTTCTATAAGCTCTTTTCATATGACTCGTAAAATATGAAAAGATTGCCGAGTTTTGGCCTTCCAGCTCGTTAAAGCGACCGGAAGTGCTATCCCTCCTCTAGATTTTAATCTTTTTGGACCTGAGGGATTATTGCACAAAAAGATCGAGCGCTTGTTTTGTTCGGCTCGTTAAAACTATCGAAAATTCATCCCTTCTGTATTGTTTTATACTTTTTCGGACTTAAGGGATTAGATGACGAAAAAGGACTTCCGGAGTTACCTTTACGTTCCTTTTCAGACTCCCTAAAAAGGAAAAGGACCGAGTTATCTTTGTCGTTAAACTCGTTAAAAACATTAATAGCGACAAACTTGTCTTTAGACGAGAACGAGTTTCACTATTGCTAGGCTCGTTAAAACATAGCGATGGGTTTGCCCGAAGGGCAAATTATAGAACAAGCATATGTTATCCTCCTCAAGCTTGACAAAAATAAAGAGGTACTGGTCAGCAATGACTGGGGAAAAATTGGGAAGAAACTCAAAGAATCTTTATTGGTAGCAAGTCGCTCTTGAACATGACACTTCCACTCCGTGCCTGAGTCGGGTTGGGTTGTTTCATTCACCGGTCACATCACCATGGTCTCGCCATACCATCCACCTTTGGGGTAAATGCTACCAATCCATCATATAAGTGTCGCCGATATGTTCAAGAGAAGTCATCCAGAGAAGTCACCCGTGTCCCATCCACTACCATACATTACACTTCATTCTTTGATGACCGCCACCCTGAACCATATATCATCATATCGTTTTCACCTCCATCAAAATCATTTGCTCCGTTCCGTGTCATTGATGTGGGATTCATTAAGGCCCTCCTTTGATAGATCGCTTCTTGTCGACATCAGCTCATTATCCAAGAAGTTGATCTAGGGACACCCCCTTCAGTACTTTGAAGCTTGCATGCCTCAATGGCAAGTTTCTCACTTCCGGCGACAGGTATACATCAATGACCTTCGACCGAAAGATTTTGCGTGGTGTTCGACGCCAAGTCCTTTATTCACACCACGTGAATTGTACTGCAGTACCTTGAGGGTCATTATCATTATCGGTGATTCCTCTCGCGCTTGTTAACAATTTACATCATTGACTGGTAATCAAGCGATGTCTTTCCATGTTCGACTTCAAAACATTTCTCACATGGATCGACTTGTACTTAGAGTGAAGATCGGAAGAGATTGAAGACCCCGGATCTAGTTTCATCCATCCGGGCTGCGATATATATTCAGGAAAAATAAAGACATTGACATGTACAGCATTGCAGCACAGATAATCATCCTACCAAAAGGATGATGATTTCATCAGAATCATCCGTCTACCATTAGACGATTGTCTGTCCTATGTACATAAAAATGAATTTATAAAGCTGAGCATGGGAATGCCCGCCTCAGCTAGATCATGAAAACAATATGAAAAATAATGTATTGTATTGTATCTTATTACAGGTCTCCTCCCAGCATTGAAAGAACTTCGGATCCTCCTAATAAAGCATTTCACCCGATAAGCGGCCTCATACTTTAGGGGGCAACTGTTATAGACATTTTTGTGCCTTAAAGCTTTGAGCATGAAATGTCCATAATCCAATGGATCCAAAGTCCCTAAAAGTGTTGTTCCTGCCCCTAAAGGAACAAGGTCAACCAATGACAGCTTCTCCCAGAAGTTCTCCACCAAAAACTACTCAGAATCAGTCAAATCAGGATCAATTCAAATGCTCCACTAGCTGCCTGCGTTGCAAATCACCCCAATACACTAGCTAGGTGCGTTGCAATGCACCTAGATGCACTACCAGGGTGTGCTAAGCGAGAAATTCCAAATGGCAGTGTCATTCCGCGAGGTGTACAGACAATGGAAGCTTCCAGAATCTTCCTCAATGACACTTGCCTCATTGAGTTCGACCAAGGATGAGTAAGAGGCTCTCAGCCTCCAAGTGGAAGCAAGAACTGACAGAGAGAAGCCACAAGTCAAAACATAAGCTGACTCATCCTCTCTGCTTACATCTATATATGGATCCCTCATCCCAGAGATCCAGGGGCTGGAATTTGGTACTTTGCAGAGAATTGGTGTTGGTTTGAGATTGAGATTAGTGCATTGGGTGATTTATGCTTTGTTGGAGGTGAGGAAGGGATTCCTTTGCTGGGAGGTAGATGCTGGATCGGGACTCACTTGGTTGTATCTCCTCTTAGACTTTCTTATCATATCAATAAAACTATTTGAGTTTCTCCTACATGCTGTGTATCAATGATGCTTTGTTATATTTGCATGTTTAGCTTAAATCTGATCCTAAGCTAGTTATGAATGTAAATCTATGTCTTTTGTGTAGTTTTCCTCTTCTGTGATCTTGCAGGAACTTGGTGAAGCTGGACCAGTAAAGGAGCAGGCAGCGGGAAGCGAACAAAGAGGAGAGCGATTGGATCAACAAACTAGCGAAAGACACAGGTTAGTTACATCCTTCCTCTTCGTTTACATTTCATAAAGAAGAATACGAAAGTAGTTTTCCTTGTTTGTTGCTAAGGCACTGTCACACCTTAGAGTGGGATAGGGGCGTTCTGAATAGATACTTTTCCCAACAACACATGTACAATCATAACCTTTCATAGTCAATTATAGCTGAATGTGGACCACCATGGTCAAACATCAGCATGTTTAAATGTGGTCATCCATGGTATGACCATATTCAAGATGGTCAACCATGCTGAAATTTGGTCAAATCATTGTAAAAAACTGGTTTAACATAAGAAATTAAGGTCAACCAATGTCAAATCATGGTTAACAATGGAAGTCCATTGTTAACATTGTAAAATCCTAGTCTACCATATGTAACATGGTCAACCGTATTCAACCATGATCAATAATAATCATAATATGTAATATTTTACCATAGTAAAATATGGACAACCTATATTACGACCAGTTTTCACAATAGGAAAGAATGGGCTTGGGAAGTGAAAGAAACATATGAAAAAGAAACCAAAAATGTTAGGAGAATTCGAGGGGTATGGTTTCCCAAAGTTTCGCCCAAATGGGGTGTTGGAAACAATGTTAATACGGAGAGGGTGGTGAATTAGTATCAAGGATAATTTTAACTTTTATGCCAATTTTAGATTTATTTTTGAATCTTGCAAATCGTTCATGTTATTCATCACCAACAAAAACATGCAGGAGCAACACAAACCATGACATGAACACATTCCATGAGCAACATACACATATTACATACAACATTTTAACATGGAAACCCAAAAGGGAAAAACCACAAATATTTGTTTTATGATGTAAATATGAGCTCTCACTCTATTACATTGATTTTTTTGTTAGAAACCACTCACATGAAGCAATGTGAAGCACTAACTCCCTTATTGTCTTTGGTAGCCACTACAAGAAAGAAGCCCCAAGTCCCTTGATCGTAGAAACCTATTCAACTTACCTAAACCACC
Source organism: Pinus tabuliformis (assembly GCA_031772625.1). Classification (NCBI taxonomy): domain Eukaryota; kingdom Viridiplantae; phylum Streptophyta; class Pinopsida; order Pinales; family Pinaceae; genus Pinus; species Pinus tabuliformis. The sequence continues at coordinate 342,955,305 of CM062814.1, forward strand.
AACTTAAGGATTTTTCCTTCCACCAACTTGGAGGAGGCCCCAAACTCCAAGCTATATTTTGACACATACTACTATGGAAGCCCCAACTCCTTGTTTTCTGGGAAACAACCTCTATTCAATAAGGAACTTGATACTCTCTAGTATTGTCACTCACTCTTCCCTGTTTCAGCTATGTAATCACCAAATTGACAATGTGATCTCATTAGAAACATTTACGCATACTCATAATCTCTCTGCTCATTGTCCCCACTCACTAGATGCATATTGTTCTCAAACTCTCGGCTCATTCAACCCACTCTATAATAGCTCAGTATTCTCTCCTTGTTTGCAACATATACAAAACAATATTTCTCTCCACCCACATACATTCAACGTATTCTATTGTTGTCCTTCTCTTTTTCATAGGAGCACTCGACCTCTCTCTACAATAAACACCAATGCTAAGCACACTCAACACCCAATGTTATTTTCTGCACAGCTAAATCAATGTTCCCAAGTTCTTTTTCTACGCTACATAGGGAACAATGTAGTTTGTCAGCTCATCACTTAGCCCTAGTATACTTCAGTATGGCTCAGCCATATTCAATTCTTTGGTATGGCATCTCATGCTTGTAACTGCACTATTATACAACACTTTGCTCATAAATGGTTTTTCGTCCTATGTTCAGTACTCCATTAAGTCTTTGTGTAATTTTTGGTCCTTACTGTATCAGTCACTTGGCCTTTGCAGTCACCATTTTCCATTACACCAATTCATTCAAATCCAGTTATCGACCTATTCAATTGTTCTTTTCCAACTATAGGGAACTACCAAATATGGCATAAATTCCAAATATAGCACGTATTACTAAATTGGTCACTAAATCGTTCTTGTGATACCCCCACAATTATTGTTTAATACCGAATTCCTTTTAGACATATGTTTGCAGTTCCTGTTTAAAGTTTTAACCCATAGCTCCTTATAATAATCCTAAAGGCTTCAACGCAACACAAGTCACATTGTTTACTCTATTAGAACCTTGGTCACATAATACACAAGACCCCCGCAAACCTGATCCCTGGGCACACATTTGGTTAATTGAAAAAAATTTTAAATGTCGATAACCTCTTCATCCCTTGGATCTGTTAGCTTGGCAATTCATAAAGATGTGCCTTAGAAAATATCTAGGGTAAGACCTCTAGGGTAATACCTTTAGGGTTACATGTCCTGGTGGGCCCACTTCTCAAAACTTCGCACCAATCCATGATCCTCCTAGGAATGTGTGGATTGACACATATCATTATTAGGCAATTCCTCATTCTCACCACCATCTCCCAGCACCTAGTCGCCCGAAGCATTTCGAGCTAAGTTGAAATGAAAACTCCTCGGGAGTAACCTCGAGGGTGATCTGGCAAGGTGGGACCTCCACAGCAAATACGAGACAATCAACACCCTATCAGGGTTACATGTCATATTCATTGTGTCTGGCATGTCACCCTCATGCCCCGTACCCAAGGGATTTTTAGGTGGGCTGCAAAGAAAAAACTTTTGGAATTATCATCTCCCATGATGCGGCAGTGTGAGATCACATTGCACACGCCCCAATGAAAATATTTTCAAGGTGATGTGTATATTCTTGCATGCTGACATGTCTACGACCTGTGTAGACTACCTCGTTTCACGCTATGAGTGCTGCAACGTTTCATCCATTTCCGCCCAGCTTGACCACCTGAAAGTGCCAAATGTGCATGCCGTGTTGGCCTCTCATAAGTCCATGTCTTCTTTATTTCACCATTCCCCATGGCTCCACGTCACCTCTATAACGAAATCACTTCTTTACATGTGGCTTCCACACTGCTAAACTCCACGTCATTGTATGGTTGAAGGGGGTCTGAGGCCTTAGATTTTCACGAAATTTATTTATTATTTATTTTCAGCTAGGACAGGAAGTTCTACTATAACTATTAGGAATTTTCTTGTTTTCCTTACTTTGTCTCGTTAGATTTTTGTACATGAGATCCATTTGAATCTTCGAGGGGAAAAACATCTGTGGTAATGTGTCCTGTGAACTCCCCTACATCATCTCTCATGTGTTCATGATTCAATTTTTCGTCCACTTGCGCACCATCTCACCATGGACCTCGGATCCCTAGAACTTTGGTGTTGCACTACCTTCAAAAACTCCTAGGGAATAATCTTTAGGTTGACATGTCCCATGTGGGAACTACATTGTACTTCCTAAGCTTTGATTTGTCCATTTTGTTGCTTGCATGTGCGCTCACCCCAAATTCCAGATCCTCGGAACTTTGGTCCTATGCTCCTTCGGAAACTCCTAAAAAATACTTTTGGGGTTGACATGTCAAAGTGGGGCCACCAACAACAATCACATTACCTCTGAGCTTGGGTCTTATGCCACCTACCTATGCCACAATGTCTCACTTCTTAGTCACTGCATTTCTTTCACCTCTCACTCCAATGAAAATCTTCAGGGAAAACACATCGAGGTGACATGGTGTGAGGCAATCACTCCTAATTTTATCTTCTATTTCCACCTATCCATTAAGTTCCACCTATATGTTGACTAGACTACATCCCACATGGACAAAACACCAAATCTGACCTTTAAGGTCAGAAAACTTTGGCCATCCATATCTTTCACTCCTGAAGGTCAAATTCAAACTTCAACATACCATTTGAAAGCTCTTTTCAAGGACTATGCAACTATGCCACTTCTAGGAGAATTTGTACTAATCTTTTGAGGTAGAAATTCTCTAAAATACTAAGCTTCCTAACCACCGTAACTCTAATATTGATAGATTTTTCCTCATGATGAGTCATGCTATTGACTTGAAACGTCGAAATTCAAAAATGTGTATTGTGGATGATCTGAGATCTCAAAAGCATAAAAATCCTCACCACAGAAATCTCGAAACTCTTATAGCTTCTTTAATTGATCTACTACTATGATGGATCTCTACTAAAGACAGTAGCAACTAGGAGACTACCTCTATGCCAAACACTCCATGAACATCAATGTAAAGTGCACTATGTGTCTCACATCAATTCGAGACCCATTGAAAGCAATGCCAAAACACTTGATGCCACCTATCATCTTAACAATTTCAACTGTCGAACAGGGGGACATGGGGAAATGTTTCTCCAAGTGTCCCCTTCTACCTAGGGTGTGAGAATTGTGGAGGTGTGGCCCCCACCATGGAGAAAACATCCCTATGGAACATTATGGTCAACCACGATTAACCATAGTCACCATGGTTGACAATGGCTAACCACATTTAAAACAATGGTTGGAATTTATCACCATGGTTGACCATGACTCACCATTTTGACAAGCATGGTTGACCATGGCTCACCGTTTTGAAAACCATGGTTATACATGGTTGACCATGTTCCACCACGATCAAACATGAACAAGCATGCTCAATTATGATAAAATAAAGTCGACCATGGTAACCTCATTGAACATGGACAGCCATAGTTAGCATGGTAGGTGATAGACAACCATGATGAACCATTATTAGCCATGGTTGATTGTGTACCACAATCATCATTGCGGTCAAACATGTACATCCATGGTTAACCATGTTTGATCATATCCATTATGGTGGATGGGAAATGACATTCAACATGGTCAACCATGGTCATGTATCATTACCATGGTTGGGCATGTTTACCATAATATGGTTGATCATGGTCCACTATGCTTAGCAATAGTCACCTTGGTCGACCATGAATAACAATGGTCAACCATGGTCAACCATGTTCCTCCATGATCATCATGGTCAAATATGTCCATCCATGGTAGGTCATATTCTACATGGTCAACTATGCTCACCTATTGTGAACATGGCCAAACATGGTGTACCATAAGTAATATGTTCAACCATGATCAATCATAATATTTGATAGTAAATCATAGTTACCCATGGATAAAAATGGTCACTCTGAACTATATGTTAACCATGATAAACCTTCATCAACTTGAACTTAAACATATTTAACACTAGTCAATTATAGTAAACTAATTGTGCCATAATCAAATATGATATACTAATCGTGCCCCATACACATCTCAACCACCACAACTACATTAAAAATTATTTATATAAGTTTACATACACTATTACTATAATAGCCCTTGTAAATTATTCTAAACATCTTTAATATAATTATGTTAATAATAATGTAAGATTTACGCCATTCAATAACAAATATATATTCCAATAATCTCATATGTCATTAATTATAACCATTAATAAGCAATATAAAATAATCGTCTTTCCTCGATACTAATTCTTTTATTTGCTTACAATTCATCAGCATATTCAAATTGCCTTTGGTTCCTCTAGATTGTAACGTTGAAATGTGTACCAGGAAAATTGTATGAGTAATAAACTCATTTGATTCTCCTAATTAGCAACGAAAAGGGCCTCCAGCTATTAAAGAAACAGAAAAGTCTGGTGTTTAATTAAACATCTCAACGGCACACTTAATGCTAAATAGTTGTTTAAAAGAAGTAAGAATAGAAATATGTGACAATGCCTACTCTTTATCGATTTAAATATTAGCATCAATTTAAAATTATATTACTGAACAACCAAAAGAAGTAAAAATATAAATATGGGACAATGCCTACTCTTTAATGATTTAAATAGTAACATCAATTTAAAATTATATCGCTGAACAGAGCCCTCTCCAAATCAAACAAGTGCTTTATAAAAAATTAATGCAAAAGTTCAATATAGGCTAAACGGATGCATGAAAAGACGGCATAAAAGGCTAAACTAGGAAATCGAAAGAATTATTTATTTTTCTCTTCCTTTAGAACCTAATCCGTCGCTACAAAAGTGAAAAATACAAAATTTGGTTTTTTTTCCTTTTACCAATCCCATTCCGTCGCTACAAAATTGAAAAAAAGGAAAATATAAAATAATCCCATGCGCAAAGCATCTACCCATTCATTTTTTACAAATTGGAAAAAAAATAAAGAATTATAGTGGTTTAACTTTAAAATTTTAGATTTTTTAAATGTGTTTGATGGTGTTGAATTTATTTCCACCATCAAAAAACACTATTCAAACAGTTTTTACAAAAATTTTCGAAATTTGTTTACCTAGATTCCAACCACTTTTAACCATACTGACAATTCCTCTCTAACCACCTGATTAGAAGATTTCTCTAACAAATATATAATAGGCAAATGTAAACACCACAACCTCCTTCTCGGGCCTTTCCCGCGTATCGTCCAGCACTGAGTTAAAACAGTTGATCGCCACTGCTCTTATCTACATTCTATGCATATGTAAACACCACAACCTCTTTCTCCGGCCTTTCCCGCGTATTGTCCAGCACTGAGGGCCGTTAAAACAGTTGATCGCTACTGGCTCTTATCTACATTCTCCGCATTTCCATTGTTTCTGTTTCATACCCTTCGACAAACAAATGCATTACGCTTCTGATGTTTTTTAAATATCTAAACCTAAATATCTTTATCCATATAATATATTTAAAGCAATCCTAATTTCCAGCGTAGATACCAAGTAACATGGCTTTGACTATCAATGCCTTTTAATACATTGTAGTTTTGGTAGCAGAATCCTAAGCTGAAACGGATTCCATCCCCTCCCGATGGTCCTTTATAATAACGACACAGTCAGAGATCATTATCGGGATCATCATCGCAATATTTTAGAGACCACAACCCCAAGTGCAGATGGCCCAATTAGCAGGGATAAGATGCGTTGCGTGTTCAACTTCTTATAGTATTACCTCTTTCAGAAGTCTTGTAAATGTCTTCATATTCTTTTGGTACGTTGGGCCCCATAGAATTCGACAATTTTTATTTAATAAAAGAAATCACCAAGTCTCGTGCACGTCTCATCCTCTATAGTTGACATATCTCACTTTCTGCAACCAGTATCAACTCATATATCAATTCTGATTTTTGTTTGAGTGAGATAACTACGCCTATAGTCTTCTATCATTTATCGCCCTTCTGTGTTTGACATTTGCACCGAAATGGCGCTTCTACAATTAGCGATAGCGTTTTGTTCGTGCTGGATAGCTTCTGCGGCTTATCCGCACCGCTGTTCCCAGAGAGTGGTATTTTTCCAAGGGGCAACGATCACAATCATCAATTGACACGCATCTGCGCAGTCCTTTCCAAAACCACCTTTCCCCGGCACTTAAAGCTTGGTTGAAAGGGACTTTTGGGAAATTGTCGTCGGCTGTCTAATTGAATCAACGGTCGATGTACAAGCCTGCACCATAGAACCATAAATTACGAATTGGAAGTTTCGTTGACTGTGGTTTTTGTCATTAAAGTAATTTAATGATATTTACTATGGTCGTAGAATGTAGGTAAAAGTCTTTTAATTTTTTTATTTTTTTTTAAAGTCACGGAAGTAGCTTTGTTTTTACGGCAGATGTAAAACAAAATGTTATGTCCTGTTTGTTTTTTGTAATGCAATATACTCATAAGCATGAAAGTGGAATGTAATTTTTTTTTGGTTTTCGTTGAAAGAAAACGAAAGGGAGCACGCACCAGCGTGAATGTAATCTCTGTTTGGTGATTAATATCTTAAGGGAAAAATTAGCCACAGCAAATGTAAGAAGAAACTTTTCAACAGTGTTAATTTTTGGAGAAATAGAGTATTGTTCTCTGTTGCAGAGACAAAGTAAATTTTTTATTGGAACTGGTGTAATCTCTTTGTTGGAGGAAGAAGTTTTTTTGTAACAGTCAGTATTATAAATGAATACAAGTTTTTATGTGCATGAGTAAAACTGTCTTCAACAAAACAATTTTTTTTGTTTCCTTGGTTAAAACAGAGTATTTTCCTCTCTTTATTTTGTTTGGAATTACCATTTTTGTGTGCATGAGTAAAACTTTGTCTTCAACAAAACAATTTTTTTTGTTTCCTCAGTTAAAACAGAGTATTTTCCTGTGTTCATTTTGTTTGAAATTACCAGAAATTCCCAACATGGTATCATAACTTGTCCAGGCTCTTTGAAGGTGTCAAAGAAGCTGAAGGAAGGATTTATTGTTGCAGTAGCTTCTCCAGCAGAGTGAAGACTCAGTCAAAAAAATCCAAGGTATTTCTCAAGTTAGTTTTTTTGTTACTGATAAAGACAGTCTCTCATTTAAAAAAAAAAACATAGTCAAGTATTTTGAAGCATAGTTAAGAGTGCAAGAATGGCTGGAGCCAACACTAGCATGGGTATCCGTAATACGCAGCTCCCACAATTTAATGGAAAAAACTATGACTATTGGACAATAGCTATGAAAGCTTTGCTTGCTTCCCAAGACTTATGGGAATTTGTTGATGATGGTTTTGAAGGACCACCGGATGAAAATGAGTTTAATAATCTAACTTAGGCAGAGAAAGACCTGTTGACGAGCAATAAGAAGAAGGATTTTAAAGCTCTCTACTTCTTGTATCAAGTAGTGTATGAGAGTGTGTTTCCAAGGATAGCAGCAGCCAAGAGATCCAAAGAAGCATGAAAAACTCTCAAGATAGCCTACCAAGGCATGGAGAAAGTGAAGACAACAAAACTACCGTTACTGAGGAGAGATTTTGAGAATCTCTGCATGAAGAAGTCAGATAATATTGACTCATTCTTCACACATGTGATTGCTCTGGTCACACAGATAAGGTCTCATGGAGAGATTCTTGAAGAAAGGAGGATTGTGGAGAAACTATTGAGGATCCTACCCTAAAAGTTCAATGTGATTGTCACCACCATAGAAGAGACAAAGGATCTCACAAGCTTCACAATTGATGAACTACATGCATCACTAATAACACATGAGCAGAGATTGAGTAGAAATGAAAACTCATCTCTAGAGCATGCCTTTAAGACCCGGATGTCCTTTGGAAGAGGAAGAGGTCAAGGCAGAGGAAACAAGAAAAGAAGAGGCAACAATCCAAATCAAAACCGAGGCCAAGGCAGCAGCCAACAAAGTGGACAACATCATGCTCAAGGAGAAAGATATGATAAATCCAATATCCAATGTCATTATTGTAAAAAATATGGGCATGATGCTAATGAATGTAGGAAGAAGCAACATGATATGAATAATAGAACTAGTGCAAATTTCACTAGAGAAAATATCACCCAAAATAATTTGTTTTTAGCTTGTAATATGGCTGAAGGAAAGAGTGAAGATGTATGGTTCCTAGACTCCGGTTGCAGTAACCATATGCCAAGAAACATAGCCCTGTTTTCTATGTTAGATCAAAGTGTGAAGTCACAAGTCACACTAAGGACTAATAACATAATTTCTTTTATGGGGAAAGGAGAAGTAAATGTCTTAACAAGGAAAGGTGAAAAGAAAACCATAACAGATGTTTATTATGTTCTTGGAATAAAATGTAATCTCTTAAGTATTGGACAGCTTGTTCAAAAGGGGTAAAATGTTTTCTTTTTGAATGATTTATGCATCATCATGGATAAAACACACAACAAACAATGTATTGCCGAAGTGAGGATGATAAGGGATAGGATTTTCCCTCTCAGTATGAAAGCAGATTTAAAAAATGAGGAATAAATCGCAGCAGTGATTCAAGAGGCTTTCCAAAGCGAACCAAAAGATGAAAATTGGTTGTGGCACTTAAGGTTTGGACATCTCAACTTTGGAGGTCTTAACTTGTTGAATAGAAAAGGAATGGTAAGAGGATTACCGTTGATAGAGAAACCAGACAGCCTTTGTGAAGGTTGTATCTTGGGGAAACAACACAGAGAAAGTTTTCCATCTGGGAAAGCATAAGGGCAAAAGCACCCTTAGAGATTGTCCACTCAGATTTATGTAGACCGATGCAAACTCCATCACTTGCAGACAGCCACTATATAATAACATTTATTGATGATTTTACTAGAAAAACATGGGTTTATTTCCTGAAGAACAAAAGTGAAGTGTTTGAGAGATTTTGCAATTTCAAGGCACTTGTAGAAAACCAAAGTGGGTTGCATATCAAAGTTATAGAGGAGGTGAGTATATCTCCAAAGAATTTCTACGTTTTTGTAGAGAAAATGGAATTTATAAGCAGTTTACCACTAGGTACACTCCGCAGCAAAATGGAGTTGCCAAAAGGAAGAATAGGACAATCATGGATATGGCAAGGAGTTTGTTAAAGGCAAAGCATTTGCCAAATGATTATTGAGTTGAAGCTGTACACTGTGCAACGTACATTTTGAATAGATGTCATACGAAAGCAGTGATGAACAGAGTGCTAGAAAAAGCATGGAGTGGGACAAAGCAAGGAGTCACCCACATGAAAGTTTTTGGATGTGTGGCTTATGCACACATTCCAGATCAGCTAAGGAAGAAGTTTGACAGCAAAGGGGAGAAATGTATTTTCATTGGATATAGTGAGGAATCCAAAGCTTACAAGTTGTATAACCCATCCACCAAGAAGCTTATTGTGAGTAGAAATATTCAGTTCATTGAGGAGGAACCTTGGGATAGAAGCATAGAGAAAACACTGAATGTTAAAAACTCTTTGTCTCATGATGAAGATGATGAGGAGAATGGCTGAAATACATCCCTAAACAGCAGCACCAACACAAGGGCAGTAAGGGACACCCTTGAGGAGAAATGAAAGTGCTTCTTCAAGCACACCACAAGGAGGAAATTAAAGTGCTTCTTCAAGCACTTGTACACCAAATGAAAGAGGTAAGAAGGTCAGAAATTTAAATGACATTTATGAACAAGAGGCAACAAATAATGGTATGAACTCTTTGTTTTCTTTATATTGTCATGTTGATGACCCTGTTCATTTCGAAGAGGTAGAAGCCAAAACAGAGGTGGAAGAAACAGTCCAGCAAATGATCAAGGAAGAAGCAGAGTATGTGGCAGCTACAACAACAGTGTGTCAAGCAATTTGGATGAGAAGGATGTTAAGGAGCTTATGCTAATAACAAACGAAAGGAACTGTGATTTTTTGTGACAATAGCTCAGTTATTGCATTATCCAAGAATGTTGTGTTTCATAAAAGAATGAAACACATTGACACAAAGTTTCATTATATGAGAGAATTGGTAAACAGTGGAGAAATTGTTTTACAACATTGCAGAACTCAGGAGCAGGTTGCAGATATTCTAACCAAATCATTGGGGCAGAAAAGCTTTGATTTTTTGAGGAAATGTCTGGATATGACCGATAACCCAGCAGTTGAAATTAAAGGGAGTGTTGAAATGTAATTTCAACTGCAGCGCCAGTGACCACAAACAGTTTTTGGAAATCGCCTGATTTCCCTGCACCGCTCTTTGCCGCACAGTGGTATTTTTCCAAGGGGCAACAATCACAATCATCAATTGACACGCGTCTCGGTAGTCCTTTCCAAAATCATCTTTCCCGGGCGCGTAACGCTTGGTTGAAAGGGGCCTCCGGGGAATCGCCAACAACTGCCTGATTGAATCAATGGTCGATGTACAAGCTGCACCATAGAACCATAAATTGATTAACGTGAAGTGGAAGTTTCTTTGACAACTGTTTCTGTCATTAAAGTAATTTAATGATATTTACTATGGTCGTAGAACGTAGGTAAAAGTCTTTCAATTTTATTATTTTTTTAAGTCACGGAAATAGCTTTGTTTTTACGGCATATGTAAAACAAAATGTTATGTCCTTTTTGTTTTTTTTGTAATGTAATATACGCAGAAGCGTGAAAGTGGAATGTAATTTTTTTTGGTGTTCGTTGAGAGAAAACGAGAGGGAGCACACAACAGCGTGAATGTAATGTCTGTTTGTTGATTAATATGTAAAGGGAAAAACTAGCCACAACGAATGTAAGAAGAAACTTTTCAGCCGTGTTAATTTTTGGAGAAACAAAGTATTGCTCTCTGTTGGGGAGACAGAGTAAATTTCTTTTTAAAACGGGTGTAATCCCTCTCTGGGAGGAAGAAGAAGCTTTTTTTTTTTTGTTGTTGTAACAATCAGTATTATAAATGAATACAAATTTTTGTGTTCATGAATAAAACTCTATCTTCAACACAACAATCTTTTTTTGGTTTCCTAAGTTCAAACAAAATATTGCAGTGATGCCTCGGGCACAATGGGTATGTCTACCATGCCTGAAAACCGTTGAATGTCTATGAGGATAGTTATAACCTCAAAAACATTCAATTGATTTGGTGGTTTCGCTATTTTATTAACGGTATGTGTAATGCGATATATTAGCTAAGTAATTGCATGGTGTAATTTTGACAGGTGGTGCCTGCGGATACACTAATTTGTATAGCAAAGGGTACGGGACAAACAGTGCAGCCCTGAGCACTGCGCTTTTCAACAATGGACTTACTTGCGGTGCCTGCTACGAACTGAAGTGCGACCATGACAAAGAACCTCAGTGGTGCTTACTTGGCACTGTGACCATTACGGCTACAAACCTTTGCCCACCGAATTATGCACTTGCCAATGATAAGGGAGGATGATGCAGTCCACCTCTACAACACTTCGACATGGCTCAACCTGCTTTTCAACAGATTGCCATTTTAAAGCGTGGCTATGTTCCCATAATGTTACGAAGGTAATTAATGTTTGTTCTTCTTCTATCAACGTTCTCCTCTACCTCTTCGAATTATTTTCTATACCAAGTTCACGGTAACTGGAATGAAAGACTACCATTTAAAATTAATGTTAATGCGTGCAGAGTACGATGGTGAAGACAGGAGGAGTTCGATTCACAATGGGCGGGAACAAATATTACATTACGGTCCTCATTACGAACGTAGGAGGTGCAGGTAATGTGGTGGCTGTTTCCATCAAAGGTTCCAACACTGGTTGGCAAGCAATGTCCCGCAACTGGGGACAGGTTTGGTCTACCAACAACTACCGTTTGTATGGGCAGCGTCTCTCCTTGCAGGTCACCACCAGCGATGGAGCAACGATCATTTCCTACAACGTCTCTGATGCAAACTGGCAGATCGACCATACCTTCGAAGGACTACAAATATAAGTTATGTTCACTAACTTGACCATACGTAATGCAGAAGCGATGAAGCCGAGGCGGTTGAATAATATATAATGTTTGCCACCAAGCGATTACTACTCTCAGAATTTTGTTGAGTTGAACTTGGGATGCGCAGTTTGCCGCTCGCTTTTGATTGTTATTGCTCTATGTAAATATTTTTATCACTACGCTCGCGTCCGACTGGCGGGTCCTGTCATGTACACGGTTGTTCCCGTTAACATAACCTCGCAATTAGGGAACATATCCTCGCAATTAGGGTTAGAATTTGGATTTTTTCTTTACTTGTTATAGAAACTTTTTTGACTTTTTGTAAACTTAGATTTGTCATTAAATAGAGTTCTATTTACTTGTTATAGAAACTTTTTTGACTTTTTGGAAACTTAGTTTTTTCATTAAAAAGAGATGTATTTAAAATTTTGCATGTTCTTAAATTTTGCATTCATGTTGAAGATTTGGGATTCGTCAGAAACGTTGAGAAAAAATAGTTAAACATTGACGTTGAGGATTTGGGATTTGTTAAAGACACCCTGAATAAAAAGCCGTCTCTCGTTAAAATTAATGAACATTTGAATTAGTCAATTTGATATTCAGTTTACCAACTAATGTGAATGTTCGTGTCTACACCATGAACTTTTAATGAAATTAATGAACAATTTAAATGTTGGTGTTACAGGCGACTCTTATATCTAACTCTATAGCAAAATTAATGCAGCCTGACATGCCTACTCGATACTAGATATAACACGCCACGGTGATAACTAAGGGCAAAAGAAACAACTTGATATATTGAACTATCGATGTTATATACTAAGGGCAAAAGAAACAACTTGATATATTGAACTATCGATGTTATATTGGAATATCGAGCAACCATGTTAAACCGCATTAACTTTACTATAAAATTAGAAATAGCATTTCCGGTGTTTACACCAGAAACTTTTAATAAAATTAATGAACGATTTGACACTTAATTTTATAAATTAATCTCAGTAATAGTCTGGGTACCGCGTACTTTTTCAATTAAATTAGTTAACAATTGAATGAGGAATTTTTGTTAGAAGAAGAGAAAGGACTGACGCTTTTTATTAAAACACTGGCGCTGAATGAGCCAGTTTGTTATGAGATCGCCTCATTATTAAATTTCTCAAACTTCTTGTATTTTCGCTAATGATTTGATTGATTCTGATAATAAATTCGAAAGCCTTAGAAATTATATTCCATCTGAAGGCAATTATATAAATTAATATTAATATAATTTGTTTAAATAGACAAATTTTTAGGGACAAACTTTTAAAGTAGTCTATTTTTTTCAAAATTTCTTCAACATTGTTTGGGATCAATTTTATTTGGAACATATAGTTACAAATTACAAGTTTAAAATGTGTGACTTGTATAATAAAAATGTTTATAGTTAGTTTTGTTTGGTAGAATGTTAAAATTATTTATTTATCGGTGAGTTTTATATTTTTATGTTAATGGAAAAACCTGTGAACAATTTATGAAACCAATGTTTCGGACTACCTAGATAAGTCCATCATTAGGGCAATGAGATCTGTATTTTGAGAAGAGAGAGACGAGAGAATTATGAAGCTATTAATAAATGAATAGAAAGATATCTGATATCTTTTATCTTTTTCAAAATTTCTTCAACATTGTTTGGGATCAATTTTATTTGGAACATATAGTTACAAATTACAAGTTAAAATGTTAACTTGTATAATAAAAATGTTTATAGTTAGTTTTGTTTGGTAGAATGTTAAAATTATTTATTTATTGAGTTTTATATTTTATGTTAATTTGAACAATTTATATTTTTTACCTAGATAAGTCCATCATTTGAGATCTGTATTTTTTATGAAGCTATTAATAAATGAATAGAAAGATATCTGATATCTTTTAGCTTATAATATTGATTGATTTACACTTATTAATTAATAAATTAATTAATATTTATTATTATTATTATTTATTTTTTTTTATTTTTTAATTTATTTAATTTAATTTTTTATTAATTAATTAATTTATTATTATTGATATTTTTTTTTAATTTTTATTTATTTTTTACAATTTAAACATTATTCTTATTATTAGTTATTTATCAATTAGTTTATTATTGTTATACTTCTTATTATTATTATTATTATTATTATAAAGATATTATATATATATATATATATATATATATATATATATATATATATATATATATTTGTTATTTAAATGATGTGATATGTTATATAAATGAGTTATTTTTTATGAAATAGTTTGAATTGAAGAAATTATTAATAGTATTTATTTATTTAATTAATTATGTATCAAATGTTGTGAAAAGGGAGTATAAGATTAATTTAATGTTTTTTTCATTTTATTTAATAAGGGTTTTCAGGTACTACTTAATTTAAGACCATCGTCCCTATTCATGTTATTCTTATTATTAGTTATTTATCAATTAGTTTATTATTGTTATACATATTATTATTATTATTATTATTATTATTGTTGTTGTTATTTAAATTATGAGATATGTTATATAAATGAGTTATTTGTTATGAAATAGTTTGAATTGAAGAAATTATTATTTGTATTTATTTATTTAATTAACTGTTTATATTTTGATTTGTCAAATGTTGTCAAAAGGGAGAATTAGATTAATTTAATGTTTTTTCATTTTATTTAATAAGGGTTTCCAGGTACTACTTAATTTAAGACTGTCATCCCTATTCATGTTATTGGAGGATTTCTCAATTTCAATTGCCTCTTTTACTCTTCTTTTTAAATAGTGGTCTTCCTTATAGATTAATTTAGCTTGTTCCATACATATATAGTGTGAAGAGAAACATGCGTGCTCTGCTAGACCTAATTTTTATGACCTATTTCTAGTAATATCATTAATGTGTTCTTTTAATCTTATTCCAAAGGATCTCCCTGTTTCACCTATATAAACTTTACCGCAAGAACAGGGAATCGAGTATACTCCTTTGTGATTTTCTGGGTCTATTAAGACTTTAGGAGACTCAAGCATGTTTTTTAGGGTGTTAGGGGGTGTGAAAGCAACCATAATATTATGCTTAGCAAGAACTCTGGCAATTTTATCTATGTTTCCTTTAATATAGGGTAAGGAGATTCTAGGGTTTTCAAGAGATTTTCTTTTATGTTTATTGGTTATGGAATCTTTAATTATTTTATGGATAGTGTGATTTTGATAGCCATTGTTTATAAGGACCTCATGGAGATGGTTAAGTTCTTCTTCTAAATGTTCAGGGTCAGAGATTCTGGAGGCTCTGGTGGCTAGGGTTTTGATGACACCAAGTTTTTGCTTCAGATGGTGGTGGGAGTTTGAATGAAGATACCTATCAGTGTGTGTCTGCTTTTTGAAGACCTGGTGGCTTAGCTTGCCATTTTTCTTGGTAAGGAGGACATCTAAGAAGGGGAGCTGGTTGTATTTTTCAATTTCAATAGTGAATTTTATGTGTTTAGAGAGGCTATTTATATGAGATAAAAATTCCTCCAGTTTGTCCAAACCATGCCTCCATTTAGCAAAAATGTCATCTACATATTGTTTCCATTCTTCAGGGGTAAAGGGGAAATACCTAAGGGTCATTTTCTCAAAGTGTTCCATGTATAGATTGGCAACCAATGGTGATAATGCAGAACCCATTGCAACGCCATGAGTTTGCTCATAGATTTTTCCCTTAAAACTGAAGTATGAAGACTTAAGGCAAATGCTTATTAGTTCCACCGTTTCAAGGTCTGTAATTTTCTTCAATACTTCTAAGGCTTCATCCATAGGAATCATAGTGTAGAGAGACACTACATTAAAGCTAACCATTAGGTCATTGTCATTAAATTCTAGGTTTTTGATCTATTCTATGAAGGAAGCGAAATATTTGATGTAAGAGGGAGTGTTACCAGATAAAAGTCTAGGTTTGCTCGCAAGATATTTAGCTAACCAATAAGTGGGAGATCCTATAGTGTTTACTATAGGTCTTAATGGAACACCCGTTTTTTGGATTTTAGGCACTCCATAAATTCTAGGGATAATGGCATTACTAGGGATTAATGTGTTCTTAATGGTGGCATCAAGAGAGGAGCTTTTAATTTTGTTACTTACTTGGCGAAGGATGTTGCTGCTAGGATCTTTGTTCAAAACTTTATAACAACCACTATTGTTTAAGTGTTCTTCCATTTTATGCTCATAATCTGTCCTATCCATGATAACAGTGGCATTTCCTTTGTCGGCTTTTAAGATTATAATGTTTTTGTTATTCTTGATGTTTTTTATGGCTATGGCTTCTTCTTTGGATATGTTGCTGGGGGGAGGTCTGGCATTTCTAAGAATTTTGGAAACATCTTGTCTTATTTCTTCCGCTGTATTTTGGTCATTGTTTTTTATAATGACTTCAATGTTACTTATGATGTCAGTTATAGGAATTTTGGTTGGGGATAATGCAAAATATAAACCTTTTTCAAGAAGCATTTTTAAGTTGTCGTCTAACACTAGCTGAGAAAGATTAACTACTATTGATTTTTTGATAAGGTTGTTAAGCGAATTCGTGGAGTTCTTAATATGACCGTAGGCATCTGCATGAGAAGCATCGCTATTTTTCTGTGTAGAGCTATTTGAATGGGCGATGGAATTATTATCTTTAGCTGTCCCATGAGACTCCAGCAAATCTTTGTTTGGTGCATGCTTAAGCTCTTGCTGCGTGGGGACAAGCTTTTGTACATTCTGCGTAGGATTGAGACCGCTGCCTCGGTATACAATTCTGTCAAACTGCGTGAGGGTACTAAGCGTATTGGCAGATACGTTAAGTTCCTTCTGTGCATTGTTGTTGGAGGGACTGCTGCCGAGGTCCGAGTTTATGTGCGGATGCGTGAGGGGACACGGCGTCTTGGTAGATTCATTAATTTCTTTCTGTGCAATGTTGTTGGAGGGACTGCTGCCCAGGTTCGAATTTATGTGCAGATCCTACGTGTTGTTTATATCACAGATATGAGGATTGGGAAGAGCGCAGTCCGAATACAAAGATAAGGGAGAGTGATGATGGGAGGGGCTGGGCATAGCCTGGGGATAATTAGAGCTGGAATATGAGATATGTTTTTGGCGATTTAAAGGGGAATCTACATAATTACTTTTGAGGTCAAATTTTCTCAAAGCGTTAAGCTTTTTGGTTTTATTGGCAAGAGTAAAATCAAGAAATCTCTCAGCTTTGGCAAAAGTGAGGGCGTCTAGGTACTGCCAGAGATCAGAGCTAAGAGTTGAAGACAGTAGAAGGTGTAAACCCAGAAGATTTTTAGATATTTTAATTAATCGAAATCTGGAAAATTTGATCTCATGTTTTATGAGGATTTTACTAAGATTATTGAAAAGAGAAATGTTTCTACCACGTTTAAGCGGATGGCTGCATTTGGCGAAATTTGGAGTGAGGTTTTCATCTCTGCATTGCTTTAGAAATATGAGATTGGATAGGTTTCTAGCTCTTGAAATTCTCATCTTCTCAAAATTTAGAGCATTGTTCAGAACGTCCCTTCCATGGTGGGAGTTAATGGTGTTAAAGAGAGATTCCATACAGGCTGGCAGAATTTTTATGCTAATGGAAAAATCTGTGAACAATTTATGAAACCAACGTTTTGGACTAGCTAGGTGAGTCCATCATCAGGGCAATGAGATCTGTATTTTGAGAAGAGAGAGACGAGAGAATTATGAAGCTATTAATAGATGAATAGAAAGATATCTGATATCTTTTAGCTTATAATGTCGGCCTGATTGATTTACACTTATTAATTAATTAATTTTTATTTTTTTATTAAATTATTTAATAAATTTTATTTAAGAGATTATTTAATATTAATATTATGATTAAATTTTAGGTTTTAATGATTGAAATCTGAACGTATTTGTTTGATATATATATTACATAATCTTATGTGTTAATCTATATATTTGAATTATATTATTTAATTTAATTGTATATCATTTATTTATATATATATATCTATCTATATATATATATATATATATATATATATATATATATTATCTTTAACTGTTTATTTACTAATTTAATTACTTATTATTCATTTACTTACCTTTTTTTTGCTTTTATTAATATTAATATTATTATTATTTTATTTATTTATTTTATTTATCATTATTTCTATATTTTTTATTTTAAATTTATTTATTTTGTTTTTATTTATTTCTTTTTATTTTTTATTAATTAATTAATTTATTATTATTATTATTATCGATATCTTTTTTATTTTTTTATTTTTTAATTACAATTTAAACATTATTCTTATTATTAGTTATTTATCAATTAGTTTATTATTATTATTATTATTATTATTATTATAAAGATATTATATTTATATATTTTTTTTTATTTTTTTGTTATTTAAGTTATTATTATTCTTATTTATGATTATTAATATTATTATTATAAAGATATTATATATATATTTTGTTATTTAAATTATGTGATATGTTATATAAATGAGTTATTTGTTATGAAATAGTTTGAATTGAAGAAATTATTAATAGTATTTATTTATTTAATTAATTATTTATCAAATATTTTTTTTTTCTCGTTGAAACTAATCTATTATTTATAGTATCAAGAAAAACAGTTACATTTACAATATCATTTTACCAGAGGCCAATTGTGGCACTTTGGAATAGGAGTGACCAAAAAGAATAGCCCTCGCAGGGGCACCATATCTGAGAGAAACAACCCTCGCAGGGGTGCCATACCAAAAAAAGAACAGCCCTCACAGGGGCGCCGAACCAAAACAGTTCATCCCTCGCAGGGGCACTAGCAGAATTTCAACATTATCCCTCTCGGGTAGTACAGACATAACATAAACAAACTCTGAGCCAACATAACATAAATAGTAAAACCAAAACAAGACCTGAGCAGCGATGGAGGTCATGATTCCGAACAGATAGGCGACTATTCGTCCGGCTCCTCCTCGACCACCCTACACCATCCATACTTCTCAATTTCCTCTACAGTGGGAAAGGAGTCCATGTTGACATTTTCCCCTTTGCTAGTCGACACCTCCTGAGCCTGAGGAAGATTAGATATGTTCTCTGGAGCATCCGCAGGCTTCTCCATGACTTCCTCTGAGCTGCCACCAGGTTGCTTCCCCTTACTGTATTGAACATCGCCACCATCCGGAGAGTCTTCGAGGAGGAGAACCGATACATGGGCACTGATTCGGGGTTTATTCAGAGAGCTGCTAAAGTTGAAAATGGCAGAACCGAAGGCAGGCTTAGGAGCCGGGTCAGAATCAGGGGTGCTTGAGTCCAGAAATTGGCTAGTTTGAAGGGGGTTGGCCTCAGAGATTCGATGACAATGGCAATGGCAACAGTGGGATTGGGATGCATCAACTGGAGGAAACGAAGACCCACTCCGGGCAGAGCCTCGACGTCTGAGCAATCGCTATCGAGGCCTTACCATATTTGTAGGAAAACCAGGGGTATGGAGCAACGCGAAATATAATAACCGTTCAGACTTAAGACTTCCCCTAACAGTCAGGGAAATGGCTTTGACAGCAAGAGTTGTTGCTTGAATAACGATAAACCAAGCAAGAGCTTGAACACCAAGAACTAGGAACTGAGTGTGAACCAGTGCATGGAGAGCCGACCCACCACCTCTTTTAACCTCCCCACCACCACCTCGAATCCCGTCTGCCATTACTGCTTGCTTCATTCGAACCAGTGAGCCAGACAGAGCATTGAATTGCTTCTGAAGAACTCCCATTCTTTTATTCCTTGGCGGCCAGTGACCTTTCAGCTCGTATGCTTGATC
The DNA here is from genome assembly GCA_031772625.1 of Pinus tabuliformis. NCBI lineage: Eukaryota > Viridiplantae > Streptophyta > Pinopsida > Pinales > Pinaceae > Pinus > Pinus tabuliformis. The sequence goes on from CM062814.1 coordinate 342,975,089, forward strand.
CTTGAGGTAGCACATGGCCTGCATGTGTCCCTCCTTAAACACGCGTCCCGTCCATCTTGTCACCCGCATCCGGGGAATTATTTATCAAATGTTGTCAAAAGGGAGTATAAGATTAATTTAATGTTTTTTCATTTTATTTAATAAGGGTTTCCAGGTACTACTTAGTTTAAGACCGTCGTCCCTATTCATGTTATTCTTATTATTAGTTATTTATCAATTAGTTTATTATTTTATACATATTATTATTATTAATAATATCATTATTATTATTATTATTATAATTAATATTATAATTATTATTATTCTTATTCTTTATGATTATTAATATTATTATTATAAAGATATTATATTTATATTTTTTGTTATTTAAATTATGAGATATGTTATATAAATGAGTTATTTGTTATGAAATAGTTTGAATTGAAGAAATTATTGTTTGTATTTATTTATTTAATTATTTGTTTATACTTTGATTTGTCAAATGTTGTCAAAAGGGAGAATTAGATTAATTTAATGTTTTTTCATTTTATTTAATAAGGGTTTCCAGGTACTACTTAATTTAAGACTGTCATCCCTATTCATGTTATTGGAGGATTTCTCAATTTCAATTGCCTCTTTACCTCTTCTTTTTAAATAGTGGTCTCCTTATGGATTAATTTAGCTTGTTCCATACATGTATAGTGTGAAGAGAAACATGCGTGCTCTGCTAGACCTGATTTTTTCGACCTATTTCTAGTAATATCATTAATGTGTTCTTTTAAACTTATTCCAAAGGATCTCCCTGTTTCACCTATATAAACTTTACTGCAAGATCAGGGAATCGAGTATACTCCTTTGTGATTTTTTGGGTCTATTAAGTCTTTAGGAGACTCAAGCATGTTTTTTAGGGTGTTAGGGGGTGTGAAAGCAACCATAATGTTATGCTTAGCAAGAACTCTGGCAATTTTATTTGTGGTTCCTTTAATACAGGGTAAGGAGATTCTAGGGTTTTCAAGAGATTTTCTTTTATGTTTATTGGTTATGGAATCTTTAATTATTTTATGGATAGTGTGATTTTTATAGCCATTGTTTATAAAGACCTCATGGAGATGGTTAAGTTCTTCTTCTAAATGTTCAGGGTGAGAGATTCTGGAGGCTCTGGTGGCTAGGGTTTTGATGACACCAACTTTTTGCTTCGGATGGTGGTGGGAGTTTGAATGAAGATACCTGTCAGTGTGTGTCTACTTTTTGAAGACCTAGTGGCTTAGCTTGCCATTTTTCTTGGTAAGGAGGACATCTAAGAAGGGGAGCTGGTTGTCTTTTTCAATTTCATTAGTGAATTTTATGTGTTTAGAGAGGCTATTTATATGAGATAAAAATTCCTCCAGTTTGTCCAAACCATGGCTCCATTTAGCAAAAATGTCATCTACATATCGTTTCCATTCTTCAGGGGTAAAGGGGAAAGACCTAAGATCCATTTGCTCAAAGTGTTCCATGTATAGATTGGCAACCAATGGTGATAATGGAGAACCCATTGCAACGCCATGAGTTTTCTCATAGATTTTTCCCTTAAAACTGAAGTATGAAGACTTAAGCCAAATGCTTATTAGTTCCACCGTTTCAAGGTCTGTAATTTTCTTCAATACTTCTAAGGCTTCATCCACAGTAATCACAGTGTAGAGAGACACTACGTCAAAGCTAACCATTAGGTCATTGTCATTAAATTCTAGGTTTTTGATCTATTCTATGAAGGAAGCAGAATCTTTGATGTAAGGGGGAGTGTTACCGATAAAGGTCTAAGTTTGCTCGCAAGATATTTAGCTAACCAATAAGTGGGAGATCCTATAGTGTTTACTATAGGTGTTAATTACACACCAGTTTTATGGATTTTAGGCACTCCATAAATTCTAGGGATAATGGCATTACTAGGGATTAATATGTTCTTAATGGTGGCATCAAGAGACGAGCTTTTAATTTTGTTACTTACTTGGCGAAGGATATTGCTGCTAGGATCTTTGTTCAGAACTCTATAACAACCACTATTGTTTAAGTGTTCTTCCATTTTATGCTCATAATCTGTCCTATCCATGATAAAAGTGGCATTTCCTTTGTCGGCTTTTAAGGTTATAATGTTTTTGTTATTCTTGATGTTTTTTAGGGCTATGGCTTCTTCTTTGGATATGTTGCTGGGGGGAGGTCTGGCATTTCTAAGAATTCTGGAAACATCTTGTCTTATTTCTTCCGCTGTATTTTGGTCATTGTTTTTTATAATGACTTCAATGTTACTTATGATGTCAGTTATAGGAATTTTGGTTGGGGATAATGCAAAATATAAACCTTTTTCAAGAAGCAGTTTTAAGTTATCATCTAACACTAGCTGAGAAAGATTAACTACTATTGTTTTTTTGATAAGGTTGTTAAGTGAATTCGTGGAGTTCTTGATATGACCGCAGGTAACTGCATGAGAAACATCGCTATTTTGCTGTGTAGAGCTATTTGAATGGGTGCTGGAATTATTATCTTTAGTTTTCCCATGAGACTCCAGCAAATCTTTGTTTGGCGCATGCTTAAGCTCTTGCTGCGTGGAGACAAGCTTTTGTACATTCTAAACAGGATTGAGACTGCTGCATCGGTATACAATTCTATCAAACTGCGTGAGGGTACTAAGCATATTGGCAGATACGTTAAGTTCCTTCTGCGCATTGTTGTTGGAGGGACTGCTGCCCAGGTCTGAGTTTATGTGCAGATGCGTGATGGGACACAGCGTCTTGGCAGATTCATTAATTTCTTTCTGCGCAATGTTGTTGGAGGGACTGCTGCCCAGGTTTGAATTTATGTGCAGATCCTGCGTGCTGTTTATATCATAGATATGAGGATTTGGAAGAGCGCAGTCCGAATACAAAGATAAGGGAGAGTGATGATGGGAGGGGCTAGGCGTAGCCTGGGGATAATTAGAGCTGGCATACGAGATAGGTTTTTGGCGATTTAAAGGGGAATCTACAGAATTACTTTTGAGGTCAAAGTTTCTCAGAGCGTTAAGCTTTTTGGTTTTATTGGCAAGACTAAAATCAAGAAATCTCTTAGCTTTGGCGAAAGTGAGGGCGTTTAGGTACTGCCAGAGATCAGAGCTAAGAGTTGAAGACAGTAGAAGGTGTAAACCCAGAAGATTTTTAGATATTTTAATTAATCGAAATCTGGAAAATTTGATCTCATGTTTTATGAGGATTTTACTAAGATTATTGAAAAGAGAAATGTTTCTACCACGTTTAAGCGGATGGCTGCATTTGGCGAAATTTGGAGTGAGGTTTTCATCTCTGCATTGCTTTAGAAATATGAGATTGGATAGGTTTCTAGCTCTTGAAATTCTCATCTTCTCAAAATTTAGAGCATTGTTCAGAATGTCCCATCCATGGTGGGACTTAATGGTGTTAAAGAGAGATTCCATACAGGCTGGCAAAATTTTTATGCTAATGGAAAAACCTGTGAACAATTTATGAAACCAACTTTTCGAACAAGCTAGGTGAGTCCATCATGAGGGCAATGAGATCTGTATTTTGAGAAGAGAGAGACGAGAGAATTATGAAGCTATTAATAGATGAATAGAAAGATATCTGATATCTTTTAGCTTACAATGTCGGCCTGATTGATTTACACTTATTAATTAATTAATTTTTATTTTTTTATTAAATTATTTAATAAATTTTATTTAAGAGATTGTTTAATATTAATATTATGATTTAAATTTTAGGTTTTAATGATTGAAATCTTAACGTACGTGTTTGATATATATATTACATAATTTTATATGTTAATCTATATATTTGAATTATATTATTTAATTTAATTGTATATTATATATATATATATATATATATATATTTATATATATATATATATATATATATTATCTTTATTTACTAATTTAATTATTATTATTCATTTACTTACCCTTTTTTTTATTAACATTATTTTTATTATTTTTTCTAATTTTTTATTTTTTTTTAAATTTTTTAATTTTATTTTTATTTATGTATTTTTTATTTCTTTTTATTTTTTATTAATTAATTTATTATTATTATTATTATTGATATCTTTTTATTTTTCAATTACAATTTAAACATTATTCTTATTATTAGTTATTTATCAATTAGTTTATTATGTTATACATATTATTATTATTAATAATATCATTATTATTATTATTCTTATTATAATTATTATTCTTATTCTTTATGATTATTATATATATATATATATATATATATATATATATATATATATATATATATATATATAGTTATTTAAATTATGTGATATGTTATATAAATGAGTTATTTGTTATGAAATAGTTTGAATTAAGAAATTATTAATAGTATTTATTTATTTAATTAATTATTTATCAAATGTTGTGAAAAGGGAGTATAAGATTAATTTAATATTTTTTCATTTTATCTAATAAGGTTTCCAGTTACTACTTAATTTAAGACCGTCGTCTCTATTCATGTTATTCTTATTATTAGTTATTTATCAATTAGTTTATTATTTTATACATATTATTATTATTATTAATATCATTATTATTACTATTATTATAATTAATATTATAATTAATATTATTATTCTTATTTTTTATGATTATTAATATTATTATTATAAAGATATTATATTTATATTTTTTGTTATTTAAATGATGAGATATGTTATATAAATGAGTTATTTGTTATGAAATAGTTTGAATTGAAGAAATTATTATTTGTATTTATTTATTTAATTAATTGTCTATATTTTGATTTGTCAAATGTTGTCAAAAGGGAGAATTATATTAATTTAATGTTTTTTCATTTTATTTAATAAGGTTTCCAGGTACTACTTAATTTAAGATCGTCATCTCTATTTATGTTATTGGAGGATTTCTCAATTTCAATTGCCTCTTTACCTCTTATTTTTAAATAGTGGTCTTCCTTATGGATTAATTTAGCTTGTTCCATACATGTATAGTGTGAAGAGAAACATGCGTGCTCTGCTAGACATGATTTTTCCGACCTATTTCTAGTAATATCATTAATGTGTTCTTTTAATCTTATTCCAAAGGATCTCCCTCTTTCACCTATATAAACTTTACCGCAAGAACAGGGAATCGAGTATACTCCTTTGTGATTTTTTGGGTCTATTAAGTCTTTAGGAGACTCAAGCATGTTTTTTAGGGTGTTAGGGGGTGTGAAAGCAACCATAATGTTATGCTTAGCAAGAACTCTGGCAATTTTATTTGTTGTTCCTTTAATATAGGGTAAGGAGATTCTAGGGTTTTCAAGAGATTTTCTTTTATGTTTATTGGTTATGGAATCTTTAATTATTTTATGGATAGTGTGATTTTGATAACCATTGTTTATAAAGACCTCATGGAGATGGTTAAGTTCTTCTTCTAAATGTTCAGGGTGAGAGATTCTGGAGGCTCTGGTGGCTAGGGTTTTGATGACACCAACTTTTTGCTTCAATGGTGGTGGGAGTTTGAATGAAGATACCTGTCAGTGTGTGTCTGCTTTCTGAATACCTGGTGGCTTAGCTTGCCATTTTTCTTGGTAAGGAGGACATCTAAGAAGGGGAGCTGGTTGTCTTTTTCAATTTCAATAGTGAATTTTATGTGTTTAGAGAGGCTATTTATATGAGATAAAAATTCCTCCAGTTTGTCCAAACCATGGCTCCATTTAGCAAAAATGTCATCTACATATCGTTTCCATTCTTCAAGGGTAAAGGGGAAAGACCTAAGGGTCATTTGCTCAAAGTGTTCCATGTATAGATTGGCAATCAATGGTGATAATGGAGAATCCATTACAATGCCATGAGTTTGCTCATAGATTTTTCCCTTAAAAATGAAGTATGAAGACTTAAGGCAAATGCTTATTAGTTCCACCGTTTCAAGGTCTGTAATTTTCTTCAATACTTCTAAGGCTTCATCCACAGGAATCATAGTGTAGAGAGACACTACGTCAAAGCTAACCATTAGGTCATTGTCATTAAATTCTAGGTTTTTGATCCATTCTATGAAGGAAGCGGAATCTTTGATGTAAGAGGGAGTGTTACCAGATAAAGGTCTAAGTTTGGTCGCAATATATTTAGCTAACCAATAAGTGGGAGATCCTATAGTGTTTACTATAGGTCTTAATGGAACACCAGTTTTATGGATTTTAGGCACTCCATAAATTCTAGGGATAATGGCATTACTAGGGATTAATGTGTTCTTAATGGTGGCATCAAGAGAGGAGCTTTTAATTTTGTTACTTACTTGGCGAAGGATTTTGCTGCTAGGATCTTTGTTCAGAACTCTATAACAGCCACTATTGTTTAAGTGTCCATCCATTTTATGCTCATAATCTGTCCTATCCATGATAACGGTGGCATTTCCTTTGTCGGCTTTTAAGATTATAATGTTTTTGTTATTCTTGATGTTTTTTAGGGCTATGGCTTCTTCTTTGGATTGTTGCTGGGGGAGGTCTGGCATTTCTAAGAATTCTGGAAACATCTTGTCTTATTTCTTCCGCTGTATTTTGGTCATTGTTTTTTATAATGACTTCAATGTTACTTATGATGTCAGTTATAGGAATTTTGGCTGGGGATAATGCAAAATATTTGTATAGTTTTATATTTACTGAATATTTGTATAGACAGGTTCATTAGAGTGTTAAATTTATGGAATATTTATATGGGACATGTTTATTTAAGGGCTAATATATAGCTAAGTTCATTTTAAAGATATTTTTTTGCTGGTTTAATTATATATTTTGATTAATTATAAAGTTTGATTTGGAAAGTTGGTATAAAATTAAACTTGTAACTTTTAAATCGTTAAAAAAAAATTGATTAGTTAAATTGATTCTTTAAAATAATAAGTTTTTTTACACATTTTAAATAACTAAAAATTATAATTATAATTTACCACATCAGACATAAACAAACAAATTTATTTACTTCCAACTTTTTAGTTTAAAAATTAATGTTTTATACCCGTTCTGTTGTGATGGTTTAGTATGATGGCGACCGAGGCTAGAGAAAATGAATCCGATGAAAGGTTCGTTTAACTCTGTTGGATTTGAAGCGTATTTCGTAAACACGGACGAAGAACAAATATCACATGAAAGTTATAACAGAGAACCACCGATGAAAGGGTCGTTTAACTATCGGATTTGAAGCGTATTTCGTAAACACGGAGGACGAACAAGTCTACACCTGAAGGTTATAACAGAGAACCACCGATGATTCATAATATTCGATATCTTTGACCGTCCAAAATAAAAATGGCTCCTCCATCTCATTGACTTATTCCATAATTTTGATTTCCGCTTATGCTGTTTGCATTCTCCGGCATATAACACGTGTTAGAGCTGAAATATTTCCCATTTCCCAGCACAGTTAACTGTTATTTGGTTCTGTATGCGTACTTCTGTGTTGCTAAAAACCCAATAAATTAGATTTAATTTATTTGCAGTTTCGCAGTTTCGTGGCAGTTTCCTCGAGCCAATTCGCAGTTTCGTCGCAGTTTCCTCGAGCCAATCTTGCGCTGGGCGGCCGGCATTGTTGGAAATATTAATCCGACTCGATCCAATCCTGAGGTGGGCCGCGGACATTGTTGGAAGTATTAATACCAACGACGGCTTTAAATACACTGATAAATATTATGTTTGTCCAGTCAACTACTGCAGTGTTGTTATTTTGTTTGCAAGGGGAAGTTTGCGATTTTGTTGGCAAGCTGAAGGGCTACAGTTTGAGCAGAAGTACAGTGCTGATTATTCCGCAACACAGTAAAGAGTAACCCAATGGAGGAATTTTGTTAAATGCCTATGCCTTTGGCCTATTCTTTGCAAGGTGGAGGGCAAAAGTTTTGACCAGAAGTAGGGTGCTGCCGATCATTCACAACACAATAGAGAGTTTAATGCACTTAATGAATTTTGGTAAATACGGATGCCTTAATGAATTTTGGTAATACTTATGGACAAACATTCACTCCCCGACAATTGCCTACGCTCCACAGCACCTGTAAGTTAAAACCATTTATTGTGTAAGCAATGTTGAGCAAGTAGAGAGGAGTAGAGTGTGTAAGTCTCACAGGTAGTGTGTAAGTGTGAGAGGTAGTGACCAGAAAATCATGGAGGAAATATTGGTGGGCCAGTGTAAACAATTTTTACAACCACTTACTCCACATCCCATGTGAAGCGTAAATCGTAGTAAGTTTAAATAATAGTAAGTTTTTTGTGTTTTTACTTGGAGCAGCAACCTCCAATTTATCATGGAAATGTATTTACATTTGCTTTATAATATAATCCAATGTTTGGCATGTATTTACATGTGATTTATAATATAATCCAAACTTTGTTATTTTGCAATGTGGCCTTAAACCTTTATGAGTAGATTTACCGCAACCTTTTTGGTTTCTACTCTATTTTGTTGTGTGTTTAATTTAATTTTCAATTAAGCCTTTATTAGTTGCGATGTGCTTGCCACAATTGCAATTTTGAGTTTTGACTTGTGGAAACCAATTCCTTTGCCCCTCTAAAATTTTCTAAGGAAACAAATTGCAGCAGCATACAATGCCTTATCTAAGAAGAAAGGAATTTGTTGAGGGACAACAGGAAGAAGGAAGAAGGATGCAAAATCCCTCTTCTACATTTTTCAAGCAGTTCATGAAAGTATTTTCCCAAGGGTTGGAGCAGTAACAAATCCAAGCAAACATGGGACATCCTCCACACAGCCTACCAAGGGATGGCAAAAGTGAAGACAACGAAGCTACAAATGCTAACGAGAGAATTTGAAACACTTTGTATGAGAGAGTCTCACAATGTAGACTCATTTTTTACACATATAATAGGACGGGTTACTCAAATCAGGTCTCATGGTGAAACGCTTGAGGAATGGAGAATAGTTGAGAAAGTTTTGAGAAGTCTTCCAGCAAGGTTTGATGCCATTGTTGTGGCTATAGAAAAGACAAAGGATCTCTCACAGCTCTCAGTGGATGAACTTCATGCATCACTGATTTCTCATTAACATAGACTGAATAGAGCAACAAGCTCCACATTGGAGCATGCCTTCAAGACACACGTTTAATTTGGTCAAGGTAGAGGCGAAGGAAGATGATATGCTAGAGGAAGAGGAAGAAGCCCATGCAGAGGTGGAAGAAGCAGCCCTTCAAGCTCAAGTGGAAGGGGCAGCAATCAAAATCCAAGTCAAGACCCAAGCAAAATCAAGCACAAGGTAGGAGGTATGATAAATCTCAAGTTCAATGTCATTATTGAAGGAAGTATCGTCATTATGAAAATGAATGTACAAAGAAGTAATATGAAATTAATAACAAACCAAGTCTAAATTTCACAAAGGAAAATCAGAAACATGGTAGCATGATTTTAGCTTGTAATGTAGCACAAGAAAAACAAAGTGATATATGGTATCTAGATTTAGGGTGTAGCAACCACATGTCAGAGAACATAGAAATGTTTTGGAATTTAGATGAAAGTGTGAATCTAAAGTGACATTGGGGACTGATAGCAAAGTCTTTGTCATGGGAAAAGGAAGAGTTAATATCATAAAAAATAAGGGGGAGAAGAAGTACATATGAGATGTTTACTTTGTCCCTGGTTTGAAGAATAACCTCATAAGCATTGGTAAGCTCATGTGAAATGGTACAATGTCTTTTTCAAAAATAATGAGTGCACAATTTTGGATAAGCCTCCAAGCAGATAGCTAATTGCAAAGGTTTAGATGACAAACAATAGAACATTTCCCCTAAAGATAAGATCATATTTGAAGGAAGAAGGTGCACAAGCACAACTATGAATGAACTCACAAGAGGTTGAAAGAAAAGTTGTAGTTGTTACACAAGTGAACTATCAGCAAAGGTCAAAGATGAAAATTGATTATGGCACTTGAGATTTATTCATCTCAATTTTGGAGGTTTGAATTTTCTGCATAGAAAAGGCATGGTGAAGAGGTTTCCACTGATAGAAAAACCAAATAGCCTATGTGAAGGATGTATCTTGGGCAAACAACATAGAGAGACATTTCCAGTAGAAAAGTCAATAAGGGCAAACGAACCTTTGGAGATTGTCCATTCAGATTTATGTGGACAAATGAAAACACCATCAATTGGTGGCAGCCATTATTTATTGGCCTTCATAGATGACTACACAAGGAAGACATGGATCTATCTCCTAAGACCAAAAAGTGAAGTGTTTGAGTGCTTCCACCAACACAAGGATCTTGTTGAGAGGAAAAGTGGACACTACATCAAAGTCTTGAGGACTGACAAAGGTGGCGAATATATCTCAAATGAATTCCTTCGATTTTGCAAGGAGCATGGAATTCAAAAGAATTTTACAACAAGGTATACACCTTAGAAAAATGGTTTTGCAAAAAGAAAGAATAGGACCATTATGGAAATGGCATGGAGTATGTTGAAGGCAAAGCAATTGCCAAATTATTATTGGGTTGAAGTTGTTGCTTGTGCAGCATATATCATATAGATTTCCAACCAAAAGTGTCAGGGATGTAGTTTCTGAAGAGGCATGGAGTGGAAGAAAGCATAGTGTCATTCACATGAAAGTGTTTGGATATGTGGCGTATGCACATGTCCTGGATAAGTTAAGGAAGAAGTGGGACAACAAGGGGGAGAAATGAATATTTTTTGGATATAGTGATAAATCCAAAGCATAGAGGCTCTACAATCCATCAACCAAGAAAGTCATAATTAACAGAGATGTCCAGTTCATATAAGAAAAATCATGGGATGGATGTTTAGAGAAGATTCCTTCGATTTTGCAAGGAGCATGGAATTCACAAGAATTTTACAACAAGGTATACACCTTAGAAAAATGGTTTTGCAAAAAGGAAGAATAGGACCATTATGGAAATGGCATGGAGTATGTTGAAGGCAAAGTAGTTGCCAAATTATTATTGGGTTGAAGTTGTTGCTTGTGGAACATATATCATATAGGTTTCCAACCAAAAGTGTCAGGGATGTGGTTCCTGAAGAGGCATGGAGTGGAAGAAAGCATAGTGTAATTCACATGAGAGTGTTTGGATATGTGGCGTATGCACATGTCCGGATAAGTTAAGGAAGAAGTTGGACAACAAGGGGGAGAAATGCATATTTTTTGGATATAGTGATAAATCCAAAGCATAGAGGCTCTACAATCCATCAACCAAGAAAGTCATAATTAACAGAGATGTCCAGTTCATATAAGAAAAATCATGGGATGGAAGTTTGGAGAAGACAGTCAATGTCAAAGCACGTACACCACATGACAACAAAGAGGAATTAATACTAGCAAGAAGTTCCTCAGCATTAACTCCATATACTCCTATTCAAGTGCAACAAAGCAGGGAGAAAGTAACACTATCAACAAAATATAGGACAATGTCACGCATTCAAGAAAGTGTTTCTCCAAGCATGCCACAAGTTACAACACCAAGTGAGATGTCAAGCCCATCTTCCACAAGCATAAGAAGACCAAAATTCAAAAATATAAATGAGATTTATGAGCAAGATAAAGTCGATAGTAGCACTGGTCCAAATTCCTTATTTACATTATTTTGTGATGTAGATGAACCAATCCATTTTGAGGATGCAGTGAAAGAATAAAAATGGGTTGTGGCAATGGAAGAAGAAATATAAGCAATAGAAAATAATGACACATGGGAGTTAGTGGACCTTCCGCAACGAAAAGAAGTCATTGGAGTGAAGTGGGTTTATAAGACCAAGAGCAGTGTTGACGATAAGATTGAAAGGCATAAATCAAGGCTAGTTGTCAAAGGATACAAGTAGCAACATGGAAGAGCTTATGCAGAGACAGTTGTGCCAGTTGCGAGGATGGAGATAGTGTGTAGGGTTGTGGCGATTGTCACGTAAAATAAAAGGAAAGTGTATCAAATGGGTGTAAAATCAACGTTCTTTAATGGAGTGCGGAAAGAGGAAGTGTATGTTGTGCAACTGCTTGGTTATGAGGTAGAAGGCTAAGAAGACAAAGTGTATCGGTTGAGGAAATCTCTTTATGGGCTAAAGAAAGCACCGTGTGCATGGTATAGTAGGGAAAATGTTTACTTGGTGGACAATGGTTTCGAAAAATGTGACGGTGAGTCTACTCTCTATATCAAGGAGAATGATGATAATATTATTATTGCCTTTTTATATGTAGATGATTTGATTTTTACAGGGAGTGATGATTTCCTCATAGTTGATTTCAAAGAAGTCATGAAGAGTGAATTTGAAATGACTCACTTGAGGTTGTTAAGGTATTTTTTGGGCATAGAAGTGAAGAAAACAAAAAATGGTATTTTTATTTCTCAAGAAAAGTATGTGGCAGACATTTTGGAGAGGTTTAATAACAAGCCCACCCCAACTCCAACTATCATGGGGTTGAGTTTCAGCAAATAATATTGTAGCTACAATGTAAATTTGGCATTATGCAAAAGTATGATAGGTAGTTTGATGCATTTGGTTGCCACTAGGCTGGATATAATGTATGCGGTGAGTTTGGTGTCGATGTTCATGGAGACGCCCAAGGATACACATTGGCAAGCAGTGAAAAGTATTCTAAGGTATGTCAACGGGACAAAACAATATGGTATTTTGTACGCCGCAACAGATTATTTCAAGATATTTGGTTACACTGACAGTGATTGGGCAGGAAATGTTGATGACAGAAAGAGCACGTCAGGACTTTAAATTCATTTGGGTTTTGGAGCCATTTCATGGGCCTCCAAGAAGAAACCAATAGTATCACTGTCAACAACAAAAGTTTTATATCTCGCCGCAATAGCAGTAGGATGTCGGGTAGTTTGGATGAGAAGGATGTTGAGGGATCTTCGCCATGACTAAGAATAAACGACAAGTATTTTCTGTGACAACACTTCCGCAATTGCATTGTAAAAGAATTCTTTATTTCACAAGAGGACCAAGCACATTGATTCTAAATATCATTTTATTAGAGAGTTGATTAAAAATTGTGAAATTTTGTTACAGCACTACAGGTCACAAGAGAAATTTGTTGATATTTTCACAATTCCATTTGCATGTGAAAGTTTTGGTTATCTCAGAGACTATTTGGGAATCATCATTGGTAGCAGTTATGCTTAAGGGGAGGTGTTGGGCATATTAATCCCAACCACCACCTTAAACACACTGACAAACACCATGCTTTCCTATTCAACTACTGTAGGGTTACGATTTTGTTTGTAAGCGGAAGGACTAAAGTCTAAGAAGAAGTACAACGTTGACCATTCCGCAACACAACAAAGAGTTTAAGGCACTTAATGAAATTTGGTAAATATGTATGGGAAAACATTCACTCAGTGACAATTACCTACACTACACAACACCTGTAATTTCAGAAAACCATTTATTATGTAAAATCACCCATCCTCTGTCTTCATGATTTTCTTTGTCATGTATTAATGTCAAAAATGTATGTTTGGATAAATATGAATGTAAAAGTCATTTGCAATGTTGTGAAAGTAGAGAGGAGTCGAGCGTGTTAGTCTGAGAGGTAGTGAGGAGAAGATCATGGAGGAAATATTGGTGGGCGAGTGAAAAAAAGTTTTACAGAGTTTTATAGACAGTTACTTCGCAACCCTAGTGAAGCGTAAATCGCAGTAAGTTTTTTGTGTTTTGAATTGGAGAAACAACCTCCAAATTAACATGCGAATGTATTTACATGATTTATAATATAATCCAAAGATGAGTCTTTTAGGATGTGGCATTAAACCTTCATGAGTAGATTTACCGCAACCTTTTTTGTTTTTACTCTATTTTCTTGTCTGTTTAGTTTATGTTTCAATTAAGCCTTTGTGTAGTTAAGATGTGCTTGACACAATTGGAGTTTTGACTTGCCGCAATTGATTTATGAGCCAGACTCCTCTCCTCTGCCCCTGTAAAATTTTCTAACATGGTATCAAAGCATGTTAAAACTCTATTAGTCTAAAAATAGGTGGCTTTATTAGGAGTAAAAAAAAAAATTGTTTTGAAGGCAGTTTGTTTTTATTTTCGACCTTATTTACGAGCAGGTAGAATTTTTTTCACTCAAAAATGGCAACATCAAGCACAAGCTTGACTAATCCTCAGACACCACAGTTTAATGGAAAATTTTTTGATTATTTATCTTTTACAATGAAGGTCATGTTTTCTTCTCAGGACATTTGGGATTTGGTGGAGAATGGTTTTGAAGAACTAGCACACAAAACAACATACAATGCCTTGTCTCAAGAATAAATGGATTTGTTGAGGGACAACAAGAAGAAGGATGAAAAATCCCTCTTCTACATTTTTAAAGCAATTCATGGAAGTATTTTCCCAAGGGTTGAGTAGTAACAAAGTCTAGGAAAGCATGGGACACCTTATAGATAGCCTACGAAGGCATGGCAAATGTGAAGATAGCGAAGCTACAAATGCCAAGGAGAGATTTTCAAACAATTTGTATCAGAGAGTCTAAGAATGTAGACTCAGTTTTTACACATGTAATTGGACTGGTTAATCAAATCATGTCTCATGGTGAGATGCTTGAGGAAAGGAGAATAGTTGAGAAAACTTTGAGAAGTCTGCCATCAAGATTTGATGTCATTATTGTGGCCATAGAAGAGACAAAGGATCTCTCAAAGTTCTGAGTGTATGAGTTTCATGCATCACTGATTTCTCATGAACATAGACTGAATAGAGCAATAGGCTTCGCATTGGAGCATGCCTTCAAGTAAAAACTTTCATTTGATTAAGGTAGAGGCAGAGCGAGATCATATGTTAGAGGAAGAGGAAGAAGCCCACACAGAGGTGGAAGAAGCAGCCCTTCAAGCTCAAGTGGAAGTGGTAGAAATCAAAATCCAAGTCAAGGCTCAAGCCAAAATCAAGCATAACGTCATAGGTATGATAAATCTCAAGTTCAATGTCATTATTGTAAGAAGTATGGTCATTATGCAAATGAATGTAGAAAGAAGAAATATGAAATTAGTAATAAACCAAGTGTAAATTTCACAAAGGAAAATCATAACCATGAGAGCATGTTTTTAGCTTGTAATGTAGCACAAGAAAAACAAAGTGATATATGGTATCTAGATTCAAGGTGTAGCAACCACATGTCAGGGAACATAGAAATGTTTTCCAATCTAGATGAAAGTGTGAAATCTGAAATGACATTAGGGACTAATAGAAAAGTCTCTATCATGGGCAAATGAAGAGTTAATATCCTAAAAAAGAAGGGGGAGAAGAAGTACATCTTAGTTTTTTACTTTGTCCTTGTGTTGAAGCATAACCTCATAAGCATTGGACAACTCATGCAAGAGGGCTAGAATGTCTTTTCCAAAACTAATGAGTGCACAATTTTGTATAGTCCTCCAAGCAGACAAATGATTGCAAAGGTTCAGATGACAAACAATAGAATATTTTCCCTAAAGATAAGATGATATTTGAAGGAAAACGGTGCACAAGCACCACTATCAATGAACTCATAAGATGCTAAAAGAAAAGTTGCAGTTGTTACACAAGTGAACTATCAAGCAGAGGTCAAAGATGAAAATTGTTTATGGCATTTTAGATTTAGTCATATCAACTTTGGATGTTTTAATTTGCCGCATAGAAAAGGCACATTGAAGAGGTTGTCACTCATAGAAAAATCAGACGACCTATGTGAAGGATGTATCTTGGGAAAACAACATAGAGAGACATTTCCAACAGGAAAGTCAATAAGGCAAAAGGCACCTTTAGAGATTTTCCATTTAGATTTATGTGGACCAATTCCAACACCATCATTTGGTGAAAGCCATTATTTATTGGCCTTCATAGATGACTACACAAGGAAGACATGGGTCTATATCCTAAGACAGAAAAGTGAAGTGTTTGAGTGCTTTCGCCAATACAAGGAGCATGGAATTCACAAGAAATTTACAACAAAGTATACACCTCAACAAAATGGTGTCACGGAAAGGAAGAATAGGACCTTTATGGAAATGGCAAGGATTATATTGAAGGCAAAGCATTTTCCAAATGATTATTCGGTTGAAGTTGTCGCTTGTGAATCATATATTAATACGTATCCAACCAAAAGTCTCAGGGATATGGTTCCTGAAGAGGCATGGAGTGGAAGAAAGAATAGTGTTGCTCACATGAGAGTGTTTGGATGTGTGGCATATGCACATGTCTCAGATAAGTTGAGGAAGAAGTTGGAAAGAAAGGGGGAGAAATGCAATTTTTTGGATATAGTGATGAATACAAGGCATACAAGCTCTAAAATCGATCAACCAAGAAAGTCATAATCAGAAGAAATGTGGAGTTCATAGAAGAGGAAGCATGGGATGGAAGTTTAGAGAAGACAATCAATGTCAAAGAATGTATACAACATGATGACAAAGACTAATTAACACCCGCAAGCAATTCCTCAACAATGACTCGCTCTATGTTGGGTTGTGTTATATTCTTTCCACGTAGTTAATAGGGGGGTTTGAAGGGCACTCGTAACCCCACTTTATGGGGTCCGGGGCAGCGCCCCAGAAAATTTTGGTTTTGGACCATATGTTAGGTTGGGCGGACCCACCTATGGTTTTGTGCATGATTTTCGCACATGTTTTTTGGACGCGATGGTTTTCGGTCCATGGTATTGGATGCTTCGGCATGTATAAATATGTACTGTAACATTGAAAGGAACATAATGAAAAATCAAGCTGGTAGTCCCGGATTTGGGATCCAGGGAAAAATCTTTGTGCATATGTGTTTTTTGGGTTATGCTCTCGCATTGTTTATTTTCTTTGTTTAAGAATTCGTATGCAGGTAATTTCTGTACCGGGTTAAAACCTACATTTGGTATCGGAGTTGTTTTGGCTTCAAGGGGACGACTTTGTTGCTGAAGGGTTTCGCTTGGGCCTATGGTAGACCCTGTTCAGTGGGAGATCTGCAAGATCGATTCTGGTGGTGAAAGAAGATGGTGACCAGTGGAAAGATAGAGATTGAGAAGTTCAATGGTAAGAATTTTGAGTTGTGGAAACTCAAGATGGAGGATCTATTGGTGGATAAAGATCAGTGGATCGCGGTAGATCTGGGTACTAAACCATCAGGAGTGACCGATGAAGAATGGAAGAAGTTGGATCAGAAGGAAAAGAGCACAATACAATTGTGTGTCTCGGATTTAGTATTGCTGAATGTATCAGGGGAAGCTACGGCAAAGGCTTTGTGGGTCAAGTTAGCGACTTTGTACTAATCTAAGTCTCTGGTGAATAAATTGTTCCTGCGGAAAAAGCTGTATAACCTGAGGATGAAAGATGGAGACTCGGTGACAGAGCATCTGAATGCATTTAATACTGTGGTAAGTCGGTTATTATCTGTTGATATTAAAATTTTAGATGAAGATAAGTGCATCAGTCTATTGTGTTCTCTACCAGATTCGTGGGATAGTCTGGTTATTGCAATAGGTAGCAATGCAACTGCTTTGCAGTTTGATGAAATAGTCTCAGCCTTGCTGACGGAGGAGATGAGACGGAAAAATATGGACAACCAGAATGGTGATGCATTGTCTGTACGAGGACGGTCCCAGAACAGAAACAAAAATAAGTCATCGAGTGGGAGATCTAAATCTAGAGGGAGATCTAAATCTCCAGGAAAACCTACAAAGGTGGTGTGCTGGAAATGCGGAAAGGAAGGACACTTCAGAAGGGATTGTAAATCTAAAGCTCCAGATAAAGGAAAGGGATCTGATGATGCTCCTTCTTAGAGGCGAAAACCACCTCAGATGAAGGTGGGGATGTGTACTTGGCTTCTTCAAGTACACATGTAGATCATGAGGCATGGTTGATTGACTCAGGTGCATCCTTTCACTTCACTCCCCATAGAGAGTGGTTCTGCGAGTATGAGAAATACGATGGTGGTGATGTCTTCTTAGGAGATGATAGGAAGGCTAGAATCATTGGTCGGGGAAAATTAAAGTTGAAGTTGCAAGGTGGAAGGGTTAGAACACTTCCGGTTGTTCTACATATTCCTGCACTGGCCAGAAATCAGATTTCTGTAAGCAAGTTGGATGATGCAGGTGTAAAGACGGTGTTTGAGAAAGATACCTGCAAGATGGTTCGAGGAGCACTGATATTAATGCGAGGAGTTCGGATTGGAACTCTGCACAAGATGCAAGGTAGCACTGTTGTTGATGGGTGCAATAGTTCTATGGTTCCTGAAAATGGAGTAGAGAATCTAGTGGTCTCTGGAGAGAAGACCATGTTGTGGCATCAAAGGCTTGGACATATTGGAGAGAAGGGCCTTCGAATACTTCATGGTAAGGGTATGGTAGAAGGTATGAATAATAGCTCTCTGGATTTTGATTTCTGTGAAAATTGTTTATATGGGAAGTAGAATCGGGTGAGTTTCCCCTCTGGTGGTAAGAGGACGAAACAGATATTAGAGTTTGTGCACAGTGATGTGTTTGGACCTGTGAAGGTTCCATCACTGGGTAAGTCTGTGTACTATGTATCATTCATAGATGACTTCTCAAGGAATACATGGATATATTTTCTTAAGAAGAAATCTGAAGTCTTTGACAGGTTTAAAGAATTTAAGGCTCTGGTGGAAAATCAGACAGAGAAGAAGATAAAGGTGCTGAGGACAGATAATGGTGGAGAATTTTGCAGCAAGGAATTTGAAGAATTTTGTAAGAAGTGTGGTATAGCACGGGAGAATACTGCTCCATATACACCTCAGCAAAATGGAGTCGCAGAAAGAATGAACAAGACGTTGATGGAAAGGGCAAGAAGCATGCTCAGTGGTGCCGGGTTAGGACAGGAATTTTGGGCAGAGGCGGTGGATACTACATGTTACCTGATCAACAGATCACCTTCATCAACGTTGGAGGATAAGACTCCACAAGAAGTATGGACTGGTAAGAAACCCTCTCTTTCACATCTAAGGGTATTTGGATGTGATGCATATGTACATGTTCCAAAGGAGAAATGAACCAAGTTGGATAGTAAATCTGAAAAGTGCATCTTTATTGGGTATAAGGATGGTTTAAAGGGTTATAGGCTTTGGAACCCAGTCACACGGAAGGTTGTGTACAGCCGAGATGTGTTGTTCAGAGAGGTAAAAGATGTTATTCAACATGAAGTCCAACCAAAGGAACCTGAGAAGATAGAGTTTGAGCCAAAGGAGGAAGAATCAGACTCTGCAGCAGAGGAGGAATTAGAAGATGAAGAGCCACAAACTCCGGCTGTGAGAAGATCAGTTCGAGAAAGAAGGCAGCCAGAAAGGTATAGTCCATCTGCTTTCAGTTCAAATTTTGTGTTGTCTGTTACTGATAATGATCCCAGAACTGTGAAGGAAGCAGTGGATTCAGAGGATGGAAAACTCTAGAAAGAGGCCATGGTCGATGAAATGGCATGTTCACACAAAAATGAGGCTTGGGATCTGGTGGAGTTGCCGGCTGGAAGGAAACCCATTGGCAGAAAATGGATGTTCAAGAAGAAGAAAAATGCAAAAGGAAAGGTGGAGAAATACAAAGCTTGGTTGGTAGCAAAATGTTATTCCCAGGTGCCGGGAATTGATTTTGGTGATATTTTTTCTCCTGTTGCCAAGGTAACTTCTATTAGATTACTTATATCTGTTGCTGCTGCTTTTGATTTTGAGGTAGAACAGATGGATGTGAAGACAACATTTCTTCACGGGGATTTGGAAGAGGAAATCTACATGAAGCAACCTGAAGGCTTTGCGGTGAAGGGTAAGAAAGAACTGGTATGCAAGTTAAAGAAGTCTCTGTATGGGTTAAAACAGTCACCAAGGATGTGGTATCAGAAATTTGATACATTTATATGGGGACTTGGCTTCACCAGAAGCAAAGCAGATCATTGTGTGTATTTTAAATTAATTGGTGACCGTATTATTTATCTAGTCTTGTATGTGGATGATATGTTGCTGGTTGGAAATGACAAAGAAATTATCCAGGATTTGAAGACCCAATTGTCCTCCAAATTCGACATGAAAGATCTTGGTGCTACAAACTATATTTTGGGCATGGAAATTAAAAGAGATCGGTCAAAGAGGAAGCTCTGGTTAAACCAGAGGAAGTATGTCGAGACAATACTCCAGAGGTTTAATATGCAGGATAGTAAACCGGTGAAGGTTCCTATTCGTGTAGGTGTGAGGTTATCTGCTGAACAATGTCCCAAGACACAAGAAGAGGAAGAGGACATGTCCTGTGTTCCATATGCAAGTGCAGTGGGTAGCCTGATGTATGCAATGGTCTGTACTAGACTAGACATTGCACATGCAGTGGGAGTATTGAGCAGGTTTATGTCAAAACCTGGGAAGGAGCACTGGACAACAGTGAAGCGGGTTTTCAGGTATTTGCGTGGCACTAGTGATTATGGTTTGTGCTACCAAGGAAGACCAGGATTGGACAGAGTGTTGGATATTCATGGCTTTGTTGATGCAGACTGGGCTGGAGATCTGGATCAGAGAAGATCTACATGTG
The DNA here is from genome assembly GCA_031772625.1 of Pinus tabuliformis. NCBI lineage: Eukaryota > Viridiplantae > Streptophyta > Pinopsida > Pinales > Pinaceae > Pinus > Pinus tabuliformis. The sequence goes on from CM062814.1 coordinate 342,995,536, forward strand.
GGTATGTGTTTAACCTATTTGGAGGTGCAGTCAGTTGGATGAGTAAGAAAAAATCTGTAGTGGCACTATCAACTACAGAGGCAGAATACATGGCAGCCACTCATGCAAGCAAGGAAGCAGTTTGGTTGCAGAGATTGTCTTCAAGTATGGGGTTAGTACAGGGAGCTATAAGAATAGACTGTGACAGCCAAAGTGCAATTTTCTTGGCAAAGAACCCTGCTTATCATTCAAAGACAAAGCACATTGATGGTCAGTATCACTTTGTGAGGGATATGATAGAAGACAGAAAGGTGTTGCTGGTAAAGGTGGACACTTTAAAGAATACTGCAAATGCATTGATAAAATCTGTGAGCTCTGAGAAGTTCTCTTGGTGTAGAGAAGTAATGGGAATCTCAGGGCTGAAAAAATGACTAAGCTCTCCTGTGGCCCCCTATGGAAAGAAAACAACAAGTGGGAGATTGTTGGGTTGTGTTATATTCTTTCCACGTAGTTAATAGGGGGTTTGAAGGGCACTCGTAACCCCACTTTATGGGGTCCGGGGCAGCGCCCCGGAAAATTTTGGTTTTGGACCATATGTTAGGTTGGGCGGACCCACCTATGGTTTTGTGCATGATTTTCGCACATGTTTTTTGGACGCGATGGTTTTCGGTCCATGGTATTGGACGCGATGGTTTTCGATCCATGGTATTGGATGCTTCGGCATGTATAAATATGTATTGTAACATTGAAAGGAACATAATGAAAAATCAAGCTGGTAGTCCCGGTTTTGGGATCCAGGGAAAAATCTCTGTGCATATGTGTTTTATGGGTTATGCTCTCGCATTGTTTATTTTCTTTGTTTAAGAATTCGTATGCAAGTAATTTCTGTACAGGGTTAAAACCTACACTCTAATCCTATTCAAGAACAACAAAGTATTCAACAGGTAACATCATTAACAAAAAATAGGACAACGTCATGCAGTCAAGCAAGCACTTCTCGAAGCACACCACAAAGTGCAACATTAAGTGAAATGTCAAGCCCATCTTTCGCAAGCATAGACCAAAATTCAGAAATTTAAATGAGATTTATGAGCAGGATGAAGTTGATAGTAACGCTGGTCTAAATTCCTTATTTGCATTATTTTGTCATGTAGATGACCCAATCCATTTTGAGGATGCAGTCAAAGAAGAAAAATGGGTTGCGACAATGGAGGAAGAAATAGAAGCAATAGCAAAGAATGACAGATGGGAGTTAGTGTACATTTCATAATGAAAAGAAGTCATTGGAGTTAAGTGGCTCTATAAGACCAAGAGAAATCTCGATGGTAAGATTGAAAGGCATAAAGCAAGGCTAGTTGACAAAGGATACAAGAAGCAACATGGAAGAGATTATGTAGAGACATTTGCACTAGTTGTGAGGATAGAGATAGTGCATATAGTTGTGGTTATTGTCATGCAACATAAATGGAAAGTGTATCAAATGAGAATAAAATCAATGTTCTTGAATGGAATGCTGAAAGAGGAAGTGTATGTTGAGAAAACACCTGGTTATGAGGTAGAAGGCCAAGAAGAAAAAGTGTATTTGTTGAGGAAATCTCTTTATGGGCTAAAGCAAGCACCGTGTGCATGGTATAACAGGATAGATACTTGTTGGAAAATGGTTTCGACAAATGTGACAGTGAGCCTACTCTCTATATCAAAGAGAGTGATGGTAGGATTCTTATTGTTGTTTTAAATGTAGATGATTTAACTTTTATAGGTAGTGATGATTTCCTCATCATTGATTTCAAATAATTCATGAAAAGTGAATTTGAAATGACTGACTTGTGGTTGTTAAGGTATTTTTTGGGCATAAGAGTGAAGCAAACAGAAAATGGTATTTTTATTTCTCAAGTAGACATTTTGGAGAGGTTTAATACGTCGAAGAGAAAACCCACATCCAACTATCATGGGGTTGAAGTTGAGCAAAGAATATTGCGACAGCAATGTCAATCTGACATTATACAAAAGTATGATAGGCAGCTTGATTTATTTGACGGACACTAGGTCAGATATAATGTATGAAGCAATTTTGGTGTCCAGGTTCATAGATACACCGAAGGAAACACATTGGCAAGCAGTGAAAAGTATTCTAAGGTATGTCAATGGGACATAATAGTATGGTATTTTGTATGTCGCAATAGATGACTTCAATCTAGTTGGTTACACTGGCAGTGATTGGGTAGGAAGTGTTGATGAAAGAAAGAGCATGTAAGGATATGTTTTTCATTTGGTTTCTGGAGCCATTTTGTGGGCCTCCAAGAAGCAGCCAATAGTATCACTGTCAACATCAAAAGCTAAATATGTCATTGCAACACCAGCAACATGTCAGGGAGTTTGGATGAGAAGGATGTTGAGGGATCTTCACCAAAACCAAGAAGAAACAACAACTATTTTCTGTGACAAAATATCCGATTTTGCATTGTTAAAGAATTTTGTCTTTTTCAAGAGAACCAAGCACATTGATGCTAAATATCATTTTATTAGAGAGTTGATTAACAATAATGAAATTGTGTTCCAACACTACAGGTCAAAGGAGCAATTTGTTGATATTTTCACAAAGCCATTGAAAAGCAAAAGTTTTTGTTTTCTAGGAGACTATTTGGGAATCGTCAATGGCATCAGTTGTGATTAAGGGGGAGCGTTTGAAATATTAATCCCAACCACTGCCTTAAACACACTAACAAATACCATGCTTGCCTAGTCAACTACTACAGGGTATTTTGTTTGTAGGCGGAAGGGCTAATGTCCGAGAAGAGGTACAATGCTGACCATTTCACAACACAACATAAAGTTTAAGGCACTTAATGAATTTTGTTAAATATGTAGGGGAAAACATTCACTCTGCGATAGTTACCTACACTCCACAACACTTGCAAGTTCAAAAAACCATTTATTATGTAAGATCACCCAACTTGTGTCTTAATAATTTTATCTGTCATGTATTAATGTCAAAAATGTATGTTTGGATAAATATGAATGTAAAATTCATTTGCAATGTTGAGAAAGTAGAGAGAAGTCGAGTATGTAAGTCTGAGAGGTAGTGAGGAGAAAATTGTTGAGGAAATATTGGTGGGTGAGTGAAAACAAGTTTTACTGAGTTTTACAGGCATGTACTCTGCAACCCCAGTGAGGCATAAATCACAGTAAGTTTTTTGTTTTTTTATTAGGAGCAACAACCTTTAATATATAATGCGAATGTACATATGATTTATAATATAATCCAAAGCTGGGTTTATTGCGATGTGGCCTTAAACCTTCATGAGTAGATAAACCACAACCATTTTGGTTTTTACTATGTTTTGTTTTATGTTTAATTTTTGTTTCAATTCAGCCTTTGTCTAGTTACGATGTGCTTGCCTCAAATAGAGTTTTCACTTGCCGCAATCGATTTTTGAGCCAGACTCCTCTTCTCTACCCCTGTAAAAGTTTCTAATAGACATAACTCTAAATGGGAATATGCCCTAAGAATGCGAGTGTCAAGGAAGTAGATCACCCAAATATGTTTTGTACCTGTGCAGTTTGTCGATGAAGCCATCCACTCGCATTATTAACACAGCCTCACACTAGCACAATGGAAATTTGGAATAGAATATCAATAGACTAGTTGATGACAATATGAATCGGCTCTCTCGAGAAAATAAATCCATGTGTGGATACCCTATTGCACTACTTCAAGGATTTGAAGGCAGTTGTTGTGAAAATTAGTTTATATAAAATCATGAAAGTTACCATTCCTACTATGAATCCAGATAATGTTATCCATAATTTAAGATTCTTATTAGCTACTCACCACTCAGGATGATTGAAATTTGGCATACTTTCTATAAAAGGAAGGTAGTGCCACAATGTACTTTATGTAAAAGAGTAGTAGAAAGCAAGATGGATTGTGGTTGCAGACTTGCCAAGAAAGGTAACTTTCCCTTATAGTTTTTAGTTGACTAGCGAATCAATTGTGGTTTCATATTTGCAGTTGGGGACTTGCCAGTTTAGTCATTTGATGAGGCACTAAGGAGTCAATTTTCCAAAAAAGCACACTCTTAGATGGAAAATAAAAGTGTGTAAGAACGTGTTGTAGCAGCTACAACCACCTTCCAAAATTTTTCCTTAGCTTCATTTTGGAGCCTCCCTTCCAACCTTCACATTAGCTTGCCTTGCTTTGTCAAGTTCACAAGCTTCAGTGTTTTACTTGCACAAAGGTAGCTTGTCAATCATAGCTTGATGCATTCCCCTCATATTCTGTTCACCGGGACTTGGTCTAGCTACAAGCTGAGCAGAGTCCCTAAGAAAATTGCACATTTCTGGAGGGCAACCAACCTTCCCTCCAGAAATTACGCAATCCTGCTTGGAAGCCTATTGGGATCCAAGATTGTGCAATCCTATTAGTCAACACTCCTAGCAAGAATTGCATAATTTTCCCTAGTAGGGCTACTCAACCTAGAATTTATGCAAATCTGGGTAGCAGTCAGTTTCTCTTCCTAGAAATTGCATAAACCTCCTGGGTAGTCAGCCCAACTCCCACCCAGAAATGTGCATTTCATTCCAGCAGTCGAGCAATCTCTTGCATGTGCACTTGAGTTTATAAGTTCCTTCGGGACTAAGCAAAACAAACTTGCATGCATGGGATTCTTCTTCCAAGGTAGCATGCAAAGGCATCCCTTGTTTCAAATATATATGTTTAGCAGTTGGAGGTTACATGTAAGGACCATTTTAGAAACCTCCCACCAAGTGTCGCTTTCCCCAGATTTGTGGCATGCGCGTCACAAACTTGATGTTATAAAAAATCATCAATCGGACATTTCAAAGCTCATTCCTCACATCAACCCTGTAGCTCTAACGTCCCACATCACATCTAGGAGTAAATGACACATTCATCTCAATTGTTTTTGGGTAAGCCCGCTTCCCATGTCTTGTGTTGCATTTCTATTGCTTTTTTTGTTTTCTCTTGTGTGAGTATTGATTGCCTAATCTCAGTGAGCACCTATTTTTTTACATGTATACTAGCTTGTCCTAACATTGTTTCAGTTTTCGTTGCCATCTCACTACTGTCACATGCATGAAACTATTTTTCACAAATGGTCACCGATTCGGTGAATCGCTTCACCCACATGCATGCTGATATGTTTAATGAATCTTTCATTCATGTTTTCGTACACTTTCAATCTCTTCTGCTATCACTTTGTGTCACCATACATTCACTGTCACATTTCCCTTCAGTTTCCTGTCGGCGACTCTGGGCAGCCTTCGCCCTAACTCTGCCTCACCAAGAGCCTCACAAAGACAACATTACAAAACTCTGAGAGGGAAGGCACTGCCTTCCTCTCCATAAATGTGCATTTCTTCCCAATAGTTGTTCCCCAAGCCTCCTTTGTGCAAGTCTAAGGGACAGTGATTGCTGACCAAGAAAATTTCACAATGCAGTCACTGAGCATGCAACAGTTACTAGATGAGATTGTGCATTGTGCAATCCCAGCAGTCAGAAGCCAAACTGGACAGTGCATTATGTATTTCTAGTAGTCAGTCAGTCTCCCAATAGCCTAGACTATGCCTTGTGCAGCCTTGACAATCGGTCTCCCAGCCTCCCCGCCGAAATTGTGAAACCTTCATGACCAGTCACACAAGTATGTTGCAAGTCAGTTCTCAAGTTAATTTTGGTTTTCGACTGACATATTCCCTTCCATGAGTGTTTCCATGTCTCCAGGTATTGCAAGTGTTCATTTGCCTCTCAGTAGTGAAGGTACAATGGTTTCAAGGGAGTACAGTCGGCGATACTGTTCAGAGCACACTTGGGGATGCAGTCAATCAAGTGTCTATGAGCTTGCCTACTCACGAAGAAATAAAGTTGTTCATAGACAAGGACATCAAGATATGATAGCAGCAGCATCACAACGAGCAACATCGTGAACAACAATTGAAGGCAGCCTACCGAATGCAGCGAACACAATGAACGCAATGAATGCAATGAATGAAATGAATGCAAGAGGCAGGTTTTTGAAAACACAGAGGCAGAACAAAGTTTCAAGACCAAGTAGATCCACTGATAATGAAAGCAGCTTTGGAGACTCAGGCTGTGAGGTGATAGTGTGACGTGAATATTGTGTAAAGATAGAGAATGGAACAGAGGAGTTGCATGTGCTGAAGCAAAAACTCAGCAAGAACACGAAGCTACACAAACAAATGAATGAGTTGCAGTAGGAAGACGAAGAACAATGGGTGCAACATGCACTCACAGATGAAACTATACACATACAAGTTAAAGATCCATCCCAACAGTCGACATGGAGCAGACAGGGTGAGCAGTGTTGTTGATTACATACAAGGTATTCAGCATCATGCATGTATTTGTGCACGTGCATGCAATCCAACCCATTCAACACACTGACCAAGGCGAAGATAGGAATCAAGTCCAACTGGAGCTGAACATCTACTCCGACAAGTTGATGCGCTTGACCACCAACACACACATCAAGATTAGCACGAAGACTGTGCATTAGTGTGTTGCGAGTTTAGTTGCACCCAAGAAGACCATGCACATGTTAGCAGACGAGTTGGATGAAGGGGATGAACCAATGCACCAATTGCAATGGAGGCAAGAGTTCGATTTAGTAAGATGTCACCATGACGTGCATGCACACCATCACAGATGACCAAGCTTGGCATCAGCTCACTAGCTACACCATCACAAGCATGTCAAAGAGTTGATCTCATCACAATGAACCAAGTGTCAGTGATGTCTTGTTGGCTTGTATGGGTTTGACCTAGGTTCAGAGGTTATTTAGCCAAGCAAATCCTGATACTACTGGCCCTTTCGGCAATAGTCCATGGAGCACAGACTGAGGTCTCACCCGATGTAGTATGGGAGGGTGCTAGAACCAGGCTTCCGCACCCTAGGGATGTTTGATGGGATTCTAGAGGTTCACGGTCTGAACCGTCGCTACGCACACTTGCTATTCCTTTGCAACCCGTGTTGCTATTTTTGCACAGCCCTACTCGGGGCGTGACCTGTATAACAACCAAGTTCCTTGCTAATTAACTGATTGCTTAACTTGTGTGTGTAAGATTCATGGTTACTACAACATATTCAGTAATCATATTAGTGCGTGCAATACATAAAATAATATAAACATAAAGAAGATAATGTAAAGGAAATACACAGAAATAAGAATCAACTTCTATTTACTAATATTCAATCCCAATTACAGACACGACACCACCCTGTGCACTCAGCTGCAGGGGCCTGCGCACTCAACTGCGGACTCTACTAGGCCTCTGCGCACTTCGCTGCAGAGCCTCTACCTACCACTATGACCCAATACACTTAGACTCCTACTCTAAGCTCGAACCATTCCTTCACTCTTCACTCCACTATCCACTATCTTTTCAACTTAGAGCCTCGCTCTATTTATACAATTGAATGGTTCGCGGACCATGGGTAGGCCGACATGACTTTACATTACATTACATTTCTTTAGGGCAAACAACCCTATGACTTAACCTCTACTTCGCGCTCCATGCCCGTAATTCGTGAAATCTTACAAAACCTTTGACCAAAACGTGGGCTTTGAGCCCCAAAACCTACTGTGGGGGCATTTCATGCCCAACAGGCCACCAACACAATCATCATGACTCGTCCTAAGTCACACTACTAGTTCGGCGATCTTGGCATGGAGCCCCTCCAACTGTTCCCATACTGCTCGGAGGTCTGCGGCGCACTATTTTGCAGTTTGCTAGACCTGCTGCATTCGTGCTTTCGAATCATCCATGTTTGAATCATGTCCTTTATTTGGTACCAAATTCTAGTGTGTGTGTTTCTAGTCCAATGCCTTTGTTCGGCTCGTTAGGTCGTGAAGACTGTGCTTTGATCGATTAGTCAGATAGCCGACCCACCAGTGTAGGGCTTTAGGTGACTGCCATTAATGTTTCATGGGAAGGGTTCTCCATTGAGTTTGACTAGTTGGACCGCTCCTCTGTTTGTGACCTCTTTTACCACGTATGGTCCCAACTAGAGCATTCTGAATTTTCTGGGAAATTTTTCAAATTTACTATAATATAGTAGCACTAAGTCATTTACCTTGAAGATGCACAACTTGATATGGTGGTCATGCCATGCCTTTTCATGTTTCTTTTGTACCTGTTGATGAAATCCAGCCAGAAACCATTCTTCCTCGAGTTCTTCTAATTGCGTGAGCCTTTCCCCCAGAGCTTTGCGGTCAGTCATGTCTATGAGCGCTAATATTCACAGACTAGCTATGATGTATTCCAATGGCATGAAAACTTTCGTACCATAGATCAATCGGAAGGGTGTCTGTCCCATCAATTTCATACATGTTGTCCTATAAGCCCATAACACAATAGGTACACGTAGGCCCCAGTCATTTCGCTGCACGTTACATACTTTGGTCAGCGCAGTCTCCAGTATTTCATTGAAAGCCTCTACTGTGCCATTGGCCTATGGGTGGTACGATGTACTTTTCTGATGATACACCTGGAACTCTTCTGTGAGCGCGTTGATGGTTTCATTCAGGAAATGTGTTCCACGATCGCTCATTAAGATTTTTGGACAACCAAATCGTGTCAACACATTTTCGAACAAAAGCTTTGTAGTCGTGGCAACTGTGCCGTCCTTGACTAGCTGCACTTCTACCCATCGTGTCAGGTACTCTGTCGTAGTGATGATGTAGCTCGCCCCTGTCTTTCCCTGAGTTTTGATCAGGCCCACAAAGTTGATTGCCCATTTCACAAATAGCTGTAGTTTCAATTGGGGATTTAGTGGCATCTCATCCCTTCGTGATGGTTTCCTCGTCCTTTGACATATATCGTAGGCCTTACAGTGCACTTTCGAATCCTGGTACAGGGTCGGCCACCATAACCCTACGCAAAGAATATTTTGTGTGGTCGCATGTCCTGCATAGTGTCCTCCTGTAGTGCCCCTATGTGCTTCTGCGAGGATCTGACCTTGTTCAAATTCGGATACGTATCTTCGCAATATCTCATCATTGTCCATCTTGTAGAGGTGCCCTGTGATGATAGAAAATTCTGCCACATGCGCCACCAATTCCTTCTTCTGCTGGATTGAGTACTCCTTTGGCGCAGTCCCTGTTGTTAGAAAATGGATTATATCTTCAAATTGTTCGTCCGTGACACATACTGCAAAGAGATGTGCATCAGGTTGTCCCTCTTCCAAATTTGTTGGTTCCTCGCCCATCTCAATTCATGACAAGTGGTCTGGTCATACGTTTAAGCATCCTCGCTTGACTATGACCTCAAAATCATACTCTTGAAATAGTAAAAGCCATCTGCATATCCGCCCCCCCAACACAGGCTTGTTCACCAAGTATTTCAATGCAGAATGGTCGGTATACATCTTGAAAAGTCCTCCAAGTAAATAGTGTCGGTATTTTTGGAGCATGTACACCATTACCAACCCCTCACACTCAGTGGTAGAGTAGTTCTTTTCTACTTTGGGCAATCTTCAGCTTGCAAATGTGATTAGGTGATCTACACCCTCTGTGCCTTCCTGTGTGAGTACAGATCCCAACACGATACACTATGCATCAACATGTACATGAAATTCCACGTCCCATTTAGGGAAGACCAGGATTGGCACAAAGGCTAGTTTCCCCTTCAAGACATCCAAACTCTTCATGCAATAATCATTCCAGAAATATGTAACATATTTTTGTAATAGCTTTTCCATTGGCATGGTTATTTGGGCATAATTTTTTATGAACTTCCTATAGTATCCAGTGTGTCCCAAGGTAGTGTGCAATTGTTTAACACTTCACGGTGCTTCCAAGTTTAAGATAATGACAATCTTCATAGGGTCCACCATCAGTCCTTGTTTGCAGACCACATGTCCCAACAGGTTTCCAAAGGGAATGAGGAATGTGCACTTCTTTAGGTTCAGCACAATCTGGTGTCGGAGGAAAGTATCCAGCATCAAACGTAAGCTTGCTACATGGTTCTTAACTAATCCAAAAACAATCCAGTCATCCAGATAGACCTCCAAAAGCTTGTGGATGTATTCTTTGAATGCGGCTACTACGATGTGCGAAAATATAGCTAGCATGTTCTTCAGTCCAAATGGAATCACGGTGTATTGAAAGCAACCCCATTCTGTTGTGAAGATCGTCTTGCTCCTATCTTCCAGCGCAATCTTGATCTGGTGGTACCCTGAGAACCCATCGTGAACGAGTATGCTTCCTAACCACCAACATTCTCCAGTACTTCATCTATAAATGGTGTTGGAAATGGATCATGTACACATGCATCGTTCAGCTTCCTGAGGTCCATGCATATTCTTATTTCACCCTTTTGTTTTTCCTCCTATACTACCATAGGACTCACCAAGTTGGATTCTTCCACTGGTTCAATAATTCCAGCTACGAGCATTTTGTGTAATTTGTCGCAGACCTTTCTTTGTACTTTGGGTTCAAGCAGTATGGTCGCTGCTTAATTGGCTTCATGTCGGGTTTCAGGGTGGTATTCATCATCCCTAAATCACCCATGATCCCCTTTAAGTCTGTAATTTTTTTGGGAACAAGTCTTGGTATTCGTGGAGTAACTCAGCGACTTTATCGACCATGGCATCATTCCAATAGTCCACAACGGTTGCGTACTTAGGCTCTACCTCCATTCCAATGTTGACCTGCTTTGTCTTTAGCAACGTGGTGATGTCATGATCTTCAAGTGATGGTATGCGAATCTCGTGAGAGCCTCTCATTTCTGAAATGTTAATGTTTCGTGGGTCCTCATCCTCATCTTCGATGCTTACATTATAATAGTCGAGTGCGCCACTTAACTATGTCACCCATTCTGGCTGAAGTACTCCCATTGGCTCCTGTGGTATTTTGAAGATAACGACTTTTACTATTTGTAGCACATTGTCAACAGTATCCAACCAATGATATTCAAATGTGAATGTTAACAAAAATCCCTTATGCAAGACATCCCATTCGCCCGTACCATGGCGTAGTTCCGTCTCAGTATACCAATTCATGGGTATGACATCGAGGGTATGGTAGAATAAATGCCCCCATTCAGGCTATGGCTCTTCCCTGTAGACCTTGGTCCATTTTGCGAGGTGCATACGTGGATCATCACGTCTGTGATATTTATCTACTAGTCATAATTGGGGTTTTCCAAAACGCAGTCACATCATCCTTCTACATCCGTGCCAGTCCTAGAAATTTCCTTGATGCGTACCCATCATCGTGTGGGTGTTGTGCATAGTGCCCATTTCAGTGCATCGAACCACCACTGTTTTGGTACTGTACTTTCAAATTTTCTCAGAAATTGATCCATCGTTGACAATCCATCATAGGTCAGCAACTCGCTTGCCTCTGTTCTCACGCAACGCAATGACCTGATCATCATGTTGCAGTTCAGCATTGTTACTTTGTGTAGCCGATTCTTCCATCCCTCTATCTCTTCATCTAAATCTAAAGTGGAGGAGATTTCATGCTCCCATGAAATCCTTCCATCTGTGGTATTCACCCAATCCTATCCTTGCACAGTTATCTTGTAAATACAGTCGAGATCATCATCACTTTCATCGTCGCGCACCGGTTCAATGTATCGCGCTCCTTCGGCTGGATCTAGTGGTACTACCATGCATAGTGAATTTTTCTCAAACATAATTTTGTGTTTCCTTAGATTTATGACTCTATTCATATCGATGGCCTAGTCTATCCCTAGTAGCACAGGATAGGGATGCTGTCATCGACAATATCTATCACTTCAAAATACACCTGCGCGCTCGCACCTTCAATATCGACTGTTACCCCTTGTAATATTCCCATGGGAAAAATCTTCTGTTGGTTCGCCATTCATAAATAAATAGGGGACCATTGTAGCATGGGTCTGCCCATGCGTTCCCATGTTTCCTTTGGTAGTACATTCGTGTTCGAACCCAGATCCAGGATTACATAATCCATTTCATACTCACCTATTTGCGCAGTCAACCTCATGTCCCTGCCTGTGCACAATGCAAGCTTTCAAAGTTTCTAGACCGCACACGGTTCTCCTGATCCCACACACCTAGTGATAGGTTCCTGTATCCCTTTGACTACCTTGTTGTCACACAACAGTTTCATGAATGTCCCTAGAAAGGTAGTGAGAATTAAAGGATCCATCCCTGGTTTTAGTTGATCCTGGCTACCTGAAGTGGAGGTCTCCGTGAAGCTCTTCGTAGCTTCAATAAATGTCTCCTTCATGCATTCTACGTCAAAATCAAGTTCCTTTGTAGGAGCCCTGCAAACCCACACACTTTCTTCTAGCTACTTCCCTTTATAATCTCCCAAGGTCATACCACTCCTGAGCATCATGTTTACATTTGGGCCTTCTTCGCGTGGTTTAGACCTCATCATTTGTAAATTCTGGGTCAAGGGGGGCTCGAGTACCCCCTTTTTGTGGATCCTTGCTATCAACGAAGCGCAATCCTCTGCCTCATGATCAAACAGATTATAGTACCAACATGATATCCTAGTCGGGTTTGTACAATAGTAGGCATAATGCCCTGGCCCTCTACAATTGTAACAAATTATTTGGCCACAACCCCTTCCTGGTCCCATTCTACCTCGACCTTCACCGCACCCTTGAAACCAAGCACACACCATCCCTGCATTTAGGTCGAGGGCCTGCGTCTCGGCTTGCACCCTATAGGAAGGAGCCTGATCCATCATTAGTTCATAGCTTTGGCAGGTGCGTTCGTCATGGCCTATCAACCTGCAGAAATTACATAACAATTGTTGGGATGTCTACTTATACTTCTGCAATAGATGACAATTATCCATGGTGTGTTTTCCTCCTATCTGGTAGATTGCACACCATAATGCAGATAGCACGCTTGGCCCTGCCTGTGCCTCCATTATTAGCAGCATTGGCCCTCCTCCCGCCAAGTAGTTCACGAACACTGGACAGTGTTCCTTGTCATGCCCTTGGCCTTTTCATTTTATGCATCATACTTCCTCACGCACCTACGACCGAGGTGTCCTATCCTGTTTCAAACTTTGCATATCCAAACTTAGATTCTGTAGTTGTGCATGGATTTCTTGGACTACCAACCTAGGGTCTTGTATAGGGGTCTCATGCAATCTCATTGCCATCTCCAACGCTTCGGCCTGGGTGGAAAGTTTTTGTTGTGACAACATTGTCCTTAAGTGTGGCGTAAGTGAGGCCACAAACCATGCGTGATGTTGTGCATTTGTTAATATCATATTGGCTTCATCGATCATAATCTTCATCCTTCGGTCCAGATCCCAGGGGGTCTCGCCTAGGAGCATCACGATCTCCTTAACTCGATGATTGATTGTGTTTCTGATTTGGCCTGCACGGCCTGGATCTTTACAATTCCTACATTTGGGTGGTCATTAGAATGCTTGATATACAACGTTAATGTGCGATCATGCAATGCACTCACCAACGTAGTCTTTTTAATGTTATCATCCACGACGCCCTGTGCTTCCCATGTTTCTTTTACCATGAACCAGAATTGGTCTAGATCTTCATTTCCTACTCCTTTAAACACCGGTAGTTTGATCACACTCACCATACTCAATTGTGGTGGTAGTGGAGGTGGAGTGGGTTGTGGTGGAGGTGAAGGGGGTGAAATGGGTGGCGGTGTGGGTGGACATGGTAAACATGGAATTCTCTGTTTTATCAAACTTACTGCGCTTCTCGGAGAAACTTTCACGAGCTCCTCCTCGCTTTCCTATGAGGGTGAAATTAAGGAACTGTTCTCCAACTCTTCACTACTTTCGCTTCTGTAGATCTTCCCGTTTCGTGTAGTTGCAGACATTAATTTATTTGCATAACCTGGTTTTCACACAATATCATCTTAATCCAAGTCTTCAAAGATTTACTATACTTAATTCGCGGTCCCTTGAGAAAACATCACTCTACCTCACTGTAGCTGACGGTCGTGTCTACTGCAAACTCAGTGATAAATCCTCCTATTATTCAGTCGAGCCAATGGTCCACAGCTTGTGTTATCTTATCTTCTAATGCTTCTAGTATGCGCACTAATTCTGAAGCCAACATTATTGGTTTGTTGAGCTTGCACCTTCCCTGGCTGCCTGTTAACTTCGCGATCCACTCATACAGCTCAAAAGGAAAATATGCAAAGAACATTTTGTGGATTTCTGTATACAAATAGTGCTCCAACCACTATTCCTTAGATACTTGCAAATTATTGTCCTCATACGTCGCGAACTCATGAATCGTCTTGTCCAACCACTCTTCAATTTCTTTCTTTGTTGGATTCCAGTAGCACGACATCATACATCCTTTATGCAAATCTCGGTCCTGACAACGAAACCATTTGTTGGCTTGTATGGGCTTGACCTAGGTTCATAGGTGATTTAGCCAAGCAAATCCCGATACCACTAGCCCTTTCAGCAACTTTCCGTGGAGCGTGGATTAAGGTCTCACCTGAAGTAGTATGGGAGGGTTATAGAACCAGGATTCTAAACCTTGGGGATGTCTGATGGGCTTTTATAGGTTCACGGTTTGACTCGTCGCTATGTGCACTTGCTATTCCTTCGTAACCTGTGCTACTGTTTCCGTGTAGCCCTACTCAGGGATGACCTGTATAACACCCAAGTTCCTTGCTAATTAACCGATTACTTAACTTGTGTGTGTAAGATTAATGGTTATTACAACATATTCAACAATCATATTAGTTCACACGATACATAAAATAATATAAACATAAAGACGATAATGCATAGGAAATACATAGAAATAAGAATTAACTTCTCTTTATTAATCTTCAATCCCAATTACAGACTCGACACTGCCCTGTGCACTCACCTACAAGGGTCCCTGCACTTAGTTGTAGACTCTACCAGGCCTCTGTGCACTCAGCTGCAGAGCCTCTTCCTACTACTACCACCCAATACACTTAGACTCCTACTCTAAGCTCAAACCTTTCCTTCGCTCTTCACTCCACTATCCACTATCTTTTCAACTTAGAACCTCGCTCTATTTATACAATCCGATGGTCAATGGACCATGGGTAGGCCGACATGACTTTACATTACATTACATTGCTTTAGGGAGGACAACCCTATGACTTAACCTCTACCTCGCGCTCTGTGCCCACAATTCACGAAGTCTTACAAAACCTTTCACCAAAGCTTGGGCTTTGAGCCCAAAAACCTATTGTGGGGGGACTCCATGCCCAACATGTCTTGCAAGGATTTCTGAAGCCATGTTGTCTCACATGAGTACATGTGCATTGTAATGTTAAGTCATGTCAAGTGTAAGTCAAGTATTAATAGTTGGATGTAACATTCACAGAGTAGGTAATGAGTCATGAGGATATTTTAACTGTCACAAAGGGGAATGTCAAGGGTCATCCCATCCTTTGCTATAAATAGTCCCTCATAACTCATTGTAGAGGCTTTTGGTCAGCCATGCTTCTGATAAGACTATCCTGTAAAGAACTTGGATAGTATTGTAACGCACCTTGGCTTCTCCACTGCACGGAGTTGGTTCATCTCTTTAGAAGAGCAGGCATATGTGGTTGCAATGTTCCATTGCTAGGGCTAGTGGGTTTACATGGATGTACTGTATGATTGGAACTTACACTTCTTTATATAATAAGAGGCAACATGTTTTCACACATGTATTGGAATCGTTGTAAGAATGATCTTTAACGCTTGTAATTCATGTTGCTTTAACCTGTGTTCTACATCTAATCTAATTCATTTGTTGTAATCCATAATCTATTAATGGAAATGTTTTGCATATGATGTTAATGGTGTTCCGTCTATGTTAACTGCTCTGTTGGAAATTAGACATACCTTTCACATGAACCTTTTTATAACAATCATTGCACTCATTTAGACTTATCCATGAGTGTTATACGTGTTATCTTACCTTGTATGTTGTGACTACCACATCTGAGTGGACTGCTTAGCCACAAGTTCTGTATGTCTTGTGCATTTTGTGTTCCTTGACAAGTGGGGACTGATCCCTTCAACCCGGAACTCACCTTCACCCTCATCTCAACCTACCTATGTTAGAACCTCTCATGCACCTTCCTTGACTCACTGCAACAGTCACACCCTTTCTACTAACAAAGTTATCTTACTTGCCTCTATGTGACATCACAATCAAGGCATTACTTTATGACCCACTGGTGGGACTCCTACACCAAACAATCTAAGGTCTAAATGGGACTTCTTACTGGGGAGATCCCCTTGACATGTTGGTGGGTCCAACATTGTCAACAAAATGTTTGGAAGACAATTTAGATGTTGAAAATATGACTTCCACCATTTCGGCCACGTCTCGAAAAATATGCATCCACAAATTTCAATAGTCAAAAAGGGACAAAATTCCCTATAATCAACAGAATACCCATCAAATTCCATCTTTGCTCGCAACAATGGGCCTTCTAACATTGCAACTACATTGAAAGGATTTATCATGTTGTTAACCCAGTAAATCTGAATTAAAATTCGATTAGCCCATTTGTGCGATATATTCTATGAGTTGCATATTTATCCATTGCTTAAAGTGGAAATAACTGAAATTTTATTGTTGGTTGTACTTGCCTCAAATTTTCTTGAATTTTATATATGCCTTGTCAATATATAGTAATTGAGTTTAATGGTTTAAGTAGCTACATTCATGGTATAAAATTATATTGAGATTATTAAATTGTTGTTTTAGTATAACTACATTAATAAATATATTTAACATATGATAGACAATAATATGGATTTAATATAAATATTAATTTTAATATTAATAATAATAATAATAATTACTATAATAATTATTATTATATTACTAAATTTTATTATTATTATTATTATTATTATTATTTTGTAATAAATTATATGATAATATTATGAATAATATAATAGACAAGGAATTATTGATATTATAAATTTAAAAGAATAATATTAAAACCAAGAGATTAATATTATAAACTCAAGTTATTGATAAATCTAAGCAATTAGAATATGGAGCCGGGGCGAACAGCTAGGGTTACCCAAATTTTTACAGAGGTTCATCTCCATGGAAAGGCGCAAAGGAGGGAGCTCCACTCCTTCCTATAAGCACACTATGGCTAACAGAGGGAAGAAACCAATAGAGAATGATAGAGGTCCTTCAAAAGAAGGGAAAAGGAGCATTGAAGAGGAGCCAAACTGCACCAAAACTAGGGAGAATAATAGCACAAAAGATAAGGAGGAGGAAGACAAGGAACAAGGAACAAAAGAAAAAGCTCAAAAGGGACCATGTAAACCCAAAGCTGAGATCACACCCAGAGTAGTATTAAATGATCCTGCTCTGCAGGCACACAGGGACCACATGTGGACATATGCAATCATTTGTAAATTCATGGGATTATGGCCCACTGAAAAAGCTTTATAGACATGGATTAAATACCACTCAAAACCAAAAGGAATCCTAGACCTACATCTTGGGTCAAAGGGATTCTTTACTGTGGTCTTCGCAGATATTGAAGATAAAGACAGAGTGTTTGAAGGAGGGCCCTAATTCTATGCAGCAGCAAGCCTCTATATGCGGCCATGGATTATGAATTTTGTCCCGGAGCGTGAGAGTTTTACTTCGGTCCCGATCTAGGTAAGACTTTACTCTCTACCTCTTGATTACTGGAAAAATGAATCATTAGCTGCCATTGAAAATAAATTAGGGTGTTTTGTCAAAGCTTTTGAGGCCCCCAAAAGGGGAAAATAAACTTCCTTTGCAAGAATATGTGTGGAGATGGATCTCTCTGGAGCTCTTCCAGATGAGGTAATCTTGGAAGTTTTTGATGAAGAATGGGTGAAAATAGTAGATTATGAGCATATTCCATTCAGATGCCGCAAATGCCATGAGCATGGGCACCTATTTAGAGACTACCCTCTCAGTAAAATAAAGAATAAAAGTAAAGCTAATACAATGAAAGACACTGAAAGCTTTCACAAAGTGGAACACAAAGGAAAAGGGGAAAAAAGGGGGCCAAAGCAACATCAAAATGAAGGGCAACACGTGAGTCAGAACAGGTTCCAAGTACTTGAAGAAGATGAAGTGATAACAAAAGCAGATTAGGCAATGGGAGGAAGTCCGGGGGAGAAAGAGAAAGAAGAAGATTGTGAACAAACACATGATATTAATAAACAGAAAGAGACTATGATGGGCAATGCAGAACTGGAGATGGATCAAGATATGACCCAGAGTGAGATGTAAATGGAGGACCACAAGCTACAGGAGATTCTTGATAGAGAACACCTAGATCTAGAAGGGTTCTTGAAACAGGGAACCATGGGAGGGGTAGACTTGTTACCTCAAGAAGAGTTCAATAGAGTACAACAGTTATTCATATGGAAGGCTCAAGCTAATGGACTGGAGAAGAAAAAAACATTGAAAGGTAGGGTAATGAAGGTATGAAAACTATGAAAACCACACTAGGATTAGCACCTAGAAACCCAGGAAAAAAAAGAGGCATCAAAAAGCAGAATGAGTTGTTGATGGAATGTGGAAAGCTAATGATAGAATCAGGTAAGATGAAAGATCTAACCAGCTATTCCTTTACAAATCTTTAATAATGAAGTTTACATCTTGGAATATTAGGGGTCTAGGTAGTAAAAGAAAACAAAGAATACTTAGCAATAGAATGAAACAAGGAGCTACGGATATGATCTTTATCTAGGAAACTAAATTTTCCATTGAAAAGATAAAATAAATACATAGCAAATGGCTCAATCGATTTGAGTTTCTATAAGTCAAAGCAGAGAATACAGCAGGAGGCATACTCACTCTTTGGAACCCCCAAAACATTGGCATAATAGATGCCGAGGAATCTAGGAATTATCTATCAGTGGTTATTAAGCCTATGGGAGATAAGGATACATATCTTGTCACGAATGTTTATGGCCCTCAAAGAATGGATGATAAACTCAAGTTTCTATATTCTCTTATGGATCTCATAGATAGACATGCAGGAATATCTTGGATTATGGGGGGGACTTCAACATGATCAGATCACTTTAGGAAAAAAAGGGGGAACCAGAATTCTAAGCAAACACTCTTTAACATTTCAAACTTTTATATATAATATGAAGCTAGTTGACACTGATACGAGCAATGGTCTTTTTACTTGGAACAATAAAAGAGGAGAGTCTCATGTAGCCTCAAAGTTAGATAGATTCATCATCTCAGAGGACCTTATGCTCATTGACAGGGAAATGATATCTAGAGTTCTCCCCTTTGGAGGCTCAGATCACTGGGCAGTTCAACTGGAGATTCAGGGCATTGGTACCCACAGGAATAGACCTTTCAGATTTGAGAATACCTAGCTTACCCACCCAGATTTCATTAGCAAAATTGAAAATTGGTGGTCAGAAGATTTGCAGATTCAGGGCACAAGAATGTTCCTTCTAAACAAAAGACTAAAGCACATCAAGCTCAGGCTCAAAGAATGGAACAAGAATGAATTTGGCAATATTTTCGTAGCAAAAAATCTATTGCAGGAACTCAATCAAGCCCTTATCACAGATGGCTTTGACAAACTCAAAAGCGATCAAGTAGATAAACATCATCAAGATTGGGAGAATTTGTGTAAACAAGAGGAAATATTTTGGAGACAAAAATCTAGAGTTCAATGGCTAAAAGAAGGAGAGCAAAACACGAGATTTTTCCATAGATCCACCATGGCAAATAGAGCTCACAATAGGATCTCATTGATCAAGAATGAGGAAGGTAATCTTATGAACTCCCATGAGGATATAGAGGCTGTGTTAGTTCATCGTTTTCAAGGTATAGCAAAGGAAACCATTTCAGATAGAGAACATTTTATGAGGGACCTAACAAGATATATACCTAGGCTGGTGTCTAGAGAGGATAATTTCAACCTTAATGGGCCAGTGACTGAAGAGGAGGTTAGTGAGGTCCTCAAAGAAATGCAGAACGGAAAAGCACCAGGCCCTAATGGTTTTACTGTGGATTCTTTAAATCTTGTTGGAATATTGTTAAACATGACATTCTGAATGTAGTGGAATATTCCAGGATGAACGAAACTATTTTGAAGGTGCTCAACACCTCCTTCATCTCCCTGATCCCTAAATAGGACACTGCTCTAACTTCTGACAGGTTTGGACCCAAAGCTTTATGCAATGTGGTTTACAAGATTATATCCAAGGTTGTGGCCAATTGACTCAAACCTCTTCTTCCTACACTAGTTTCTGTAGAGAAATCTGGTTATGTGGAAGGTAGACAAATTCTCAATAATATCATTCAAGCACATGAGGTGGTGCGCTCATTGAATAGCAATAGGAAGGTTGGAATGATCATGCAATTGGATCTAGCCAAAGCTTATGATAAGTTGAATTGGACCTACATCAAGAAAGTTCTTATTGCCTTTGGGTTTGACCATAACTCGGTCAGATGGGTCATGGCCCTGGTAACTTCCTCCAGCTTTTCAATATTGGTTAATGGTTCTCCTTCTGAGAATTTTATTCCTTCAAGAGGTCTCAGGCAGGGAGACCTGCTCTCTCCCTTTCTCTTCATCCTCATGATGGAAGGACTTGGTCGGTCTATCAAGCATGCTAAAGAATTTGGTAAGATTAAGGGCCTACAACTATCTGAGAATGGATAGGCCTTGACTCATCAACAATTTGTTGATGATACCATGTTGCAGGGAATCCCCATGGTCAGAGAAGCTCTAGCGTATAAAAAAATCTTGAATGACTTCGCCATGGCTACAGGTATGGAAGTTAATCTCTCCAAATCTAATTTTTTTTCTATTCATGACAATATTGCTATTCAGAGGAATATATATAGAATTTTGGGCTTTCAAAGGGATGTCATTCCTTCAAAATATTTGGGAATTCCTCTAATTGCTAAACCTCTGCACAAGAGCATATTGTAGATGGTGATTAATAAGATGCAGGATAAAATTAGGAAATGGACTATTAGATCTTTAAACTTGGCTGGTAGGTTGGTGCTAACAAAGGTTGTTCTTCAATCAATCCCAGTTTTCATGCTATCAACCCTCCCAACACCAAAAGGAGTCTTCCATCAATTCAGAACCATCCAAAGAGACTTTCTTTGGGGTAAGGGGGAGGAAAGAAAGAAATGGGCCTTAGTATTGTGGGAAAAAATCTGTAAACCCAAAAACCATGGGGTCTTGGATTGGATGATCTGGAGATTCTTAGCAACGTTTTAGGGGCTAAACTATGGTGATGTTGGGTAAAATATCCAATGGCTTAGTGGGCTAGTATCTGGAAAGAAAAATATGCCAACTCTTGGCAAAATAATGATCACATAAGGATGTCTGGAAGTATAAAGGGCTCATACATATGGAATAAGGCCTGGGAGAATAGAGGCTTAGTACAAAAAACAGCTTTAGGGAAATCAAAGAGGGAGACCTAGCTTTATTTTGGGAGGATAAATGGAAACAAGAACCTATACTGTTAAAAGAGGACCTTTTGGACCTTAAGAATGAGACAGACACCCAAGGGTTATCTAAAGTAAAAGATTTTTGGGACCATACTAACAGTGCAGGAAAATGGAGAACCTAGAGGAACATTGATTACAGGATGACAACCCTTTGAAAGAAAAAGCAGAGGCACTTAGGAAAATGTTGGAACAAAGGAAGATTTTAGTGACAAGGTGGCAGGACCAGCTTAGATGGTGCAACAATAATGATGGGACCTTTAATCTTAAGGAGGCAAAATGCATTCTCCTTGAGCTAGATTCTTATGTTTCAATAGGATTCGGTAGAACCTTTGGAGGCATCAAGGTTAGATGAAGATTAAACTCTTCATGTGGCTGGTTCATCATAATAAAATTTTGATTTGGGATAACATTAGGAAGATGGGTGTTTTGGGGCCTTCCAGATGCTAACTTTGTGAAGCCCAAGAGGAGACAATGGAACATCTTCTCAATAGTTGCATTTTCACCTCAAGGTTGTGGGATACATTTGCCACCATTTTCCAACAGACTGATAGGGACAAAGGGAGTATTATTAATACCCTAAAAAATTGGAGAAGAAACTTTTCTGATTATGAATTTCTTGGCTCGGCTTGGGCTCTTATGCCAAGCTTCATTATATGGAATATCTAGAAAGAAAGGAACAAGAGAATCTTCAAAAATGAAAAGAATCCCTCCCAACACCTGTTTGAGTAGATCAAAAAAAACTTAAGGAGACGGTTGGAACTATAGTGCGAAATCCCCTTAAGAATCCACCCTTAGAAGCTGAAATGCAGATTTTGAGTCTGTTGGGTATGCGAGGGCTTATTCCTCAAGGTTTGGATAGGAAGGTAATGAGAATGGATACTGAGAAGGATTTTTGGCATCCTCCTCCTCAGGGTTTTCTGAAATAAAACATTTATGGGGATTCAAAAGGCAATCCGAGAACTGTTGGCTTTGGAGGGGCATTAAGGGATGAAGATGGAAATATTCTTTTCATCTTGCACTACCATTTAGGAAAGGACACTAACAACATGGCAGAATTAATGGCTCTGGAGCAAAGTTTAGATTTTCTGAACTAAGATAACTGCCAAAATGTGATTGCCAAAGTTGATTCAGAGTTAATCATTAACTCGGTCAAGAGAATTAGCTGTGGCACGACGGCGGAAAAAGTCTCAAAACACTAGAGGCTGATCCAAGTTTTCCAAACAATTCAAAGTCACCTCCAATGCCTTTGCACAGTAAGTTTTACCCATGTGTGAAGAACATCCAATAAACTGGCGGATATTCTGGCAAATCAAGGAGTGATCTGTACCGAAAGTAGGGTCTCGATGGGTTGGCAAGAGATGCCTCATAATAGATTAAAGGCACATTGTCATGACTAGGCGGATGAAGTCAGGGAGGTGTTTCGATACAGAGCCATGGAGACGAGTTCTAGATGATTTGGTTTCTTTATGATTGCCTATTTTTTTCACAATCTAATTTTGGGTGGGATGCAGGCCACTGTCAGCCTCGGCAACCCTGGTAAATACAAACTCAAAGACTACCATTGGTTGCTTCGTGGCTGTCTCATTTTAGCAGATGGTCAACTGGAGGGAAGGAGTAGCATCTCTCATGGGTTCATGTACAGGCATAGAGGAGATGGTAAGAGGGGCCAGAATCCTGGCTTTCTCGGTGACTCTAATACCCCCGATTTTCTCTCTCTGGAAGCAAAACCGCTCCCTTGGTGGTATATGGTTTATCGCAGGCTTCTCAAACGGGAAGTGATTTTTCCGAATTGGCAGCGATTCCACTCATCAACCTACACGTGGCATAGAGGAGGGACTGAATACCGCCTTCATTGCACACTAATGTTTGGGGTTTTATATCCATGTGATATGATCCTCAGACGTCGGATTTTGCAAGGCAGATCTACAGTTAGGAACAATCGTGCCTGTTGGTGGGTCTTGGGTGTTAAGTGCCAAGTTTCTTTGTACTGTGATATCTTCCTCTGTCATTGGATCGGGCAAGGAAAATCGATGGTTTTGATTAAAGATGCAAGTCCAGTTGTTCAGTTTTGTGGTGGGAATTGAGGATTTTCGCATGTTCTTCTGATCGCTCGACGTAATCATTACCAGTATTTTGAGGGTTTTGAGGTTATGTTTGTAAGGTTGGGAATTTTTAAAGATTAGATTTTCTTTGGTCCACATTTCCTTGTGGACTATTGTATTTTATGTAAAATATTTTATGTTTTAATGAAATAGAATGTACGACTCTTGATTCAGCAAAAAAAAGATAAATCTAAGCAATTAATGTAAAAAACCTAAAAGATTAATATTAGAAACCCAAGGGATTATATTATTATAAACATAAGAGATTTATATTATTAATAAATGCAAGGGATTAATAATAAACCAAATGATTATAAACCTAAGGGAATAATATTAAACCTATGAGATTAATAAAACCAAGGTATTAATAAAACTAAGGAATTAATATTAAAAGCCCAAGGAATTAATATTATAAACTCTTTGCATTAATATTATAAACCTATGGCATTATTAAATCTAAGGTATTAATATTAACAACCCAAGGAATTAATATTATAAATACTCAAGATTAGTATTATAAACATAAGACATTAATAAACCCAAGGGATTAGTATTATAAACCTAAGGGATTAATAAACCAAAGGAACTAATATTATAGACCCAAGAGATTAATATAACAAAGGGCTTTTTAATATTAAAATCCCTTAGGATTAATATTATAAGCCATTGGGATTAATAATATTCTAAACCAAGGGTTATTAATATATTAAACACTGGAATTATAAATCCAAGGATTATCAATATATTAGACCCTAGGATTATATTAATATTTAAAACCTTAAGATTGTAAATCATAGGTTTAATATTATATAACCTAAGAGTAATATTATAAATGTTAAGATTAATGCTAAACGCTAGGATTAATATTATAAACTCTAACTTTCTATTATAAAATCTAATATTATAAATTAAAAACTTAATATTGTAAACCCTGATATTAAACTCCAATTTTGTAATGTTGCAATGCAATTTTTAATAAATTGGAATCTAATTTAACATTCTAGACCCTAAAATTATTATTATAGAACTTTATATTAATATTATAAACCCTAATAAACCCAGGTGACTAAAATATTAAACCATTGGGATTAATACTATAAACCCATTGAATTGATAAAACTTAGGATTAATATTATAAACCCCAACATTAATATTATAAATTAGAAACCTAATGTTGTAAGCCCTCATATGAAACCCCAATTTTGTAATGTTGCAATGCAATGTTGAATAACTTGCAATCTAATTTAACATTTTAAACCCTTAAATTAATGTTATGAGCCCTTAGGTTAATATTATAAACCCTCATAAACCCAAGTGATTAATATCTTGAATCATTTTGATTAATGTTATAAACTAACAGATTAATATTATGAACCTAAGGGATTATTAATATTATAAACCCAAGGGATTAATATTATAAACAAAAGGGATTAACAAACCCAATGAATTATTAATAATATAAATTCAAGGGATCAATAAACACAAGGAATTAATACTAAAAACCGAAAGGATTAATATACCCAAAGAATCATTAATATTATAAATGGAAGGGTTGTTAATATAGTAAACCGTATAATTATGAACCAAGGGATTATAAATATATTAAACCCTAGAATGAGATTAATATTAAAAACACTTGGATTCTAAACCCTAGGATTAATATTATATTGTCCAAGATTAACATTATAAAACTTTGGGTTCATATTAAACATTAGGATACCTTGATCGGGGTGCATGCCAATGGATGGAGGTGGCCATGGGCAGTAATGAAGAGGAAATGTGAATTACGTACCACTGCCCCCCACACGCTCAAAGTGATGGGTGCAGTGGCCCTTGGAATGAGTAAATGGGAGATACATAAAGTTGGAAGAGATGGAAGGAGGGAGATGTGATGGATAGTAATTAAGATGAGATAGATGGGTAAGAAACATAATTTGGCAAGTGGATCAAGGAGTGTGAGCAACAGAGAGGGAAGGCAACAAAAACTGCAACAACATCCTTGAAGCAAAAACAAGTATGTATCTCAGCTTTTTGCCTCCTTTTCAATGTTGACCTGGTTTGATTCTTGCTGGTGGGAGATGTCGAGCTGGTTTGATTCTTGTTGGGGGGCAAGGGAGATACTCGGGAAGGGGAATTGGGATAAATGCAGAGGGAAATGGAGGAGATGTCATGTGCTTTATCTTGGCTATGCATCTTTGTTGTGACCCTACCATGATTATACCTTGCCTGGGGTTGTTTATACCTTGAGTTGGGTGGAAATGGAAACCTGGGCTATGCATACTGTGGGATGAGAGAGTCTAATTGTTGGGGTCAGGTAGGTAGAAATTCGGCATCAGAGGTTGAGGGTGGCAAAGGGAAGCCAGTTTGTTGGGCAGGAGGCTAGGCCAATGGCCACAACCATGAAAAACTATGGGGCATTGAGAGAAATTACTACACTAAGAAACTGGATAGGATCCTATGGGGGATGGCGGGCATGATGAGCGCAGTAAAATTGTTAGGTCCCCGTACTACTAGTGTAACCCCTTTTGTTATTAGTACAACCCCCTTATTATATTGTTGTGCCCATGTAGTTCCCATATTGCTATTATTGTTCCCCATAGAACCCTATTATTGTTATTATTGTGCCCTTACATTATTATTGTTATGTCAGCTTTGATTATATTATGACCCCTTAGACTCGTATATATAGAAAGGAGGTCTTGTCATTTGTATCATCCAAGAATTGTTCATTTGTGTAATGTAAAGGAGGTTGCCCCCTCGAAGAGGCTTATTTCTAAGGCGTTTATCTATGTTTTGTATCCTTTTGTGAGCTGGTTTCATAAAATTTGGTATTAGAGCTTTGGATTCTAGGGTTTTGCTTCTCCAAACAAGTCATCATGGTATTTTCGCTATACCTTTCTTTCTATGATGTTTTAGAAGCTACAAAAAAAATTCATTTGAGAAGAAATATTGTTGAACTGCGCGTCCGAATTTAAGATCTTGTCTCGCTATAGTTTTGGAGATACGATACACACTATTTAGGGTTTTTGCAAGCTCCAGAATTTCATCTAGAACAGGTCATCGTGGTATTTTCACTATAACCTTTTCACTACTAAGTTTCAGAAGCTAAAGAAAAAACCCATTTGAGAAGAGATCATTCTGAAAACGGGTTCAAATTTCAGATCTTGTCTCGCTATATTTTCGGATATATGATCCGAGGAAGTTAGGGTTTTTGAAGACTCCCGAATTACATCCTAAACATGTGACCTTGGGAAAATCTTCATAACTTTCTCTCTGAGCAACAAATTGAAATTTCGTAAGAAGTTACAGAAAGAGGATGGAATGTAGTTTTTTGTTCATAGTTTTCAGATTCGAAGGTTGAAACAGTGACACGTGGCACGACGTACAATTTCGATCTACTGAAACATTATATAATTATGCCATATTAGGAGATTGGGCATAACTCTTTCTTGGAGAATAAAATTCTGATCAGACTTGCAGCGTTAGAAAGAGGAATCAGAGGGCTACTACAGGAGACAATTCCAGAACTTTGAGATCTTAAAGTACAAAGTTACAACCATTTCAAGATCAAGCTCCTGAAATCAAGAAAAGGTGATATGAGGAAGTTTGATGGAAAGGATCCAGTAAATTGGATACTACAAAGGGAGCAATATTTTGATCTACATGGTGTACCACTGTTACAAAAGGTATGTACTGCATCTTCATATTTAGAAACAGATCAATTTTTATGGTATAAAGGGATTTGTTCTCGTAAACAACTTGTTACGTGGTCAATTTTCATGGAGGAAATGATAGCACATTATGAGGATACAAAGAGCAACACCTTCTTTAGAGCAACACCACAACAATTGGAAGAAAAAAGAGAAAAAGGGCTCTGTTACAATTGTGATAACAAATACATTAAAGGCCATAAATGTGCTGAGAATAAATTATTTTACATTGATTGTGGAGAGGAGGAAGAAAAGCATCAAGAAATGTCAAAAGAAGAGGATATACACCAGGGACCAACCCTAGAGAAAGAAGAAATGAATTCGACCATATCTTGTAAAGCATTGGAAAGAATTACCACTCCTAAAACTCTTAAGATAAAAGGACATATAAAAAAGAAAAAGGTTCAAGAAGTGAAAGATCACATTGAGAAAGAAGAAATGAATCCGACCATATCTTGTAATGCATTGGATGGAATTACCACTCCTCAAACTATCAATATAGAATGACATATCAAGAAGAAAAATGTTCAAGAATTGAAAGATCACATTGAGTCTCAAGAAATCAATCCGACCATATCTTGTAATGCATTGGAAGAAATTACCACTCCTCAAACTAAGAAGATAGAAGGACATATCAAGAAGAAAAAGGTAAGAGTGTTGACTGATTCAAGCAGTACCCATAATTTTATTGATTGTAAGATAGCCAAGGAATCGAATTGCTTCCTATATCCAACATCAGAGTGTCAAGTGATGGTTGCAAGTGGAGGAACCATAAATTGCTCTGGAAAGTGCCATAATATCAAGCTATCCATGGGAGAATATGTATTGAATAGCCCTTTTCTTTCCATTCCAATGGGTGGTGCTGATGTTTTACTAGGAGTCTAATGGCTACAATATTTGGGTACAATAGCTTTTAATTTTCAAGAACTTTTCTTGAAATTTTTTTGGGATGGAAAGGAAGTTGAATTGAGGGGTATTGAAGGAAAACCTGGAAAGATAATCAACTCTAACAGCATTATAAAGCTTCTAAATAAAGAAAAATGGGGTGTAATTTAACAATGATGTTCACTAGAGGATCCCACATCAAAATTATGTATTTCTCAAGATCTCCAAAATGTTTTTGACAATCATTCCAAGGTATTTGAGACTCCCAAAGGCCTCCCAGCTATTCGTAATCATGATCATGCTATCCATTTGATTCCACGAAGTGTTCCTCCAAACATCAGGCCTTACATATATCCATATGCCCAAAGGAGTGGGAACTCATTCAAAAGTTGCAGAAGGTCCCAGTTCCAACAGTCTTGCAGGAACTTGACAAGGAAGGAAAAATCATATTGGAACCTGAAGCAGTCACAGAACCAAGAACTCAAAAGCTACGAAATAGATCAATTTCAGAGTATCTCATCAAGTGGAAGAACTTACTCGCTCAAGATTCCATATTATAGGAGAATAATTTATACAGAAGCATCATAAATACTCAAGCGTTGAGGACAACACCTTTTGAAGGAGAGGGACATGTTAGGACCCTATACTATTAGTGTAACCCCTTATTGTTATTAGTACAACCCCCTTATTATATTGTTGTGCCCATGTAGTTCCCATATTGTTATTATTGTTCCCCATAGAAGCCTATTATTGTTATTATTGTGCCCTTACATTATTATTGTTATGTAGGCTCTGATTATATTATGACCCCTTAGACTTATAGAAAGGAGGTCTTGTCATTTGTATCATCCAAGAATTGTTCATTTGTGTAATGTAAAGGAGGTTTCCCCCTCGAAGAGGCTTATTTCTAAGGTGTTTATCTATATTTTCTATCTTTTTGTGAGCTGGTTCCATAACAAAAATGCTTATGGATTACTAGGTAGAGGGGAATGGGGTCTAATTGAGATTTAGCTTAATTGCATGGTCTTGGTCGGGGTGTGTTAACCACACTGAGTACGCGAGTCGATGGGGAAGGATGGGTGAATATCTAGAAGGGATTAGGAGTCAGAACCTTGCAAGGGACTGGATCTCCACCCATCTTGCCCCAGGTGCAACTAGAAAATGGAAAAAAGTAATGAATGGGGAGAATGATGACATTGGAAATTACAATCATGATGGTAACCATGGATATCATATAGTACAGTGCTTGTGATTAATAATTCTTTCATGTGAACATGTTTCGAATAGTAGTGATATCGCTCAACCAGCGAGAGGAATGCGATGTAGGGTACGGGGTTTGGAGCCTAGAAAGACTAAGGACCCAAGCACATTGGAACCCCACATAGGAAGGAAATCGGTGGAGCACCTCATCAGTGAAGTAGTTGTGGCATACAAAGAGGGAATGAATGAAGGCATTAGGAATTTGCTAGAAGAATGGGAGGAGGAAATCAAGGAGGGCAATGAGACAAAGGAGGAGATGGAGAATAGGAGGACTATAGTCCCAGACCTAGGAAATACTAGAGGAAGGATAACCCAATTAAAGCAAACATTATACCTTTATTGGCTCATGAAAAGCTTAATGGGTAAGGCCATGGAATAGATCTCAGTGGGGATGGTGGTCTCTCTCCAAGGAATTCCAAGCTACATAGGACTTGCAGAGAATTCAATTCCAACACCACAAGAAGGACATTATATTGGACAAAATTGAAAGGAATATTTCATGCATCTTGGAATTGTCTGAAATTCCTGGAGAAATTGTGAAGGATCTAACACCTGTGGAATCAACATTAGAGGAGCAGAAAGGATAATCAGTTTAACATGTTTACTTTTGTTATATATGGGTTAGTATTTACTTTTCTTTATGCATGTATAACGATAGGTAGATATATAAACTTTGGTCATGAAACAAAGACATATCTAACTTGGCTAGAAAGATTGAAACTTTATTGTTTTTGGATGGTTTACAACAAGGATAGGTTGCCAAAAGACTTGGATTCCCACTAGGCAAGTTGAGGCCACCTAGCCAATCTAAGTGGTGTAAACTTGCTGATTATAAATAGAAAATAAAAGGTCTTGCAAATCTTAACAATTATTATTATTATTATTATTAAACCTTAGTATTAATATTATAATTGATAATATTAATACTATAAATTAAAAGTGAAATATTCAATCTTAATATTCTAAACCCAATATTGCAAACCTTGTTGTTAAACCCCAATTTTTAATATCATAATGCAACGTTAAATAAATTGAAATCTAATGTAACATTATAAATCCTAAGATTAATACTATAAACCCTTAGATTAATATTATGAACCCTAATAAACCCAAGTAATTAATATTATAAACTCCCATATCATAAATTATAAACTCAATATTAAACTTTAATATTATAAAACCAATATTGAAAATCGTGATATCAAACCCCAAATTTGTAATGTCACGATGCGACATTGAATAAATTTCAATGTCACCCAGGCTTCACTCAATGTTCCTTTGACATAGCACATGTGTTCCTGGCATACTAAATACTACCCTTAGTTTAACTACATATCGTAAAATATCTCTAAAAATCACTATATTTAACCCCCTGCCAATATGAGCCGAATAGACCTTCCCAATTTCAATAACCCCTACTTTCACTAGATATTGTAGGTTTCCATTTTTCATTAATATTGTTTATATCCCTTAATATTTTTTCATTAAATTTGAGCTCTATTTTTTATACACAATATATAAAAACTCTTTACTCCCTATTATAAAATCAATATATTATGTCATTTTTGCCTCAATATAAATCTCCCAACGTGAACACACGAGTTATGGTATTGCTCCCCACAGTGAAGCCCACCATGTGTAATGTAACATTATAATCACTATTATTATTATTATTATTATTATTCTTAAAATAGTCATTATATGAATATTATTTGATCTTAATAATCATTATTTTTCATAATCTAATTGCTAAAAAAATTAAAAAGTAAATAATAATAATAATAATAATAATAATAATAATAATAATAATAATAATAATAATAATAATAATTTTACCCTCCCTTTTGATTGCTTTGTTTTAATTTGAGTCTCTTTTAATTATTAATTTTGTTATAGGATCTTAACTCATTCATTAGGTCTTGACTCCTATTTATTTATTTTCATATTACTTTACTTTGTTCCCTGTATTTGGTTGACTTGGATTGTTTGTTTCTTATTCATGTTTGCGTTTTTCGATATTTCTTAATTATTATTATTAATATTAGTTTTAATATTAATTATTATTATTATAAATTATAATATTATTATTCTTAAACTAGCAATTATAGGAATATTATTTGATATTAATCATTATTAAAATATTATTATAAATTATAATATTATTAATCTTAAACTAATCGTTATATTAAGCATTATAGGAATATTATCATTTTTAAATTATTAATGTTCATAAAATAATCGTTATATGATCTTTTGGTCTCTACATCGCCCTCTATTTAAGCCTGTGCCATAATCTGCATCTTCATCTCGTCTTGATGATGAACCACACTAGCTGGTTCGAAATGCGTCGGCAAAATTTTCTCATATGTGATTTCTACCAAAACGACTCTTCTTAATGTAATATGGATCACATAACCTTGAATTCGGAAAGATTAATCTTATAAAACTCTAATAAACCCAAGAGATTAACACTATAAAGCTAAGGGATTAGTATTATAAACCCTTGGGATTAATAAACTCAAATGTATTAATATTATAAACCTAAACAATTAATATTATAAATCCTTAGGATTACTATTATAAAGACAATGATTTTTAATATCATAAATTCAAAGGATTGTTAATAATAGAAACCCAACAATTATTAATATATTAAACACTAGAATTGTAGACACTAAGATTAATATTATAAATCTTTAAATTAATGTTGAATGCTAGAATTAACATTATTAACCCTAGAATTAATAATATATACCTTAAGATTAATCTTATAAACATTAGGATTAATATTAAATCATAGGATTAATATTATAAAGCCTAATATTTAAAATTATGGGCTCAATATTAAACCCTAATATTGTAAACCTAAGATTAAAAATCGTTATTTAAACCCTTATATTAGGCCCCAAATTCGTAATGTCATAATTCAACCTTGAATAAATTTCATTGTAATGCAAACATTAAGACAATATTTGTGAGATTGATTGTTGCATTGAGACAAAAATGCGAGATTGGATAGATTTTTATATAATTCCAACGTAACAATATTAAATCCTAGGATTATAAACCCTAAAATTAGTATTATAAATCCTAAGATTCACATTAAGCCCTAGAATTGATATTATAAACCATAGGATCATAAACCCTAGGATTAATATTATATAACCTAAGTTTAATTTTATAAAACTTATTATCATAAATCCTTGGATTAATAATATACCCTAAGATAGTGGTATTAAACTTAGTATTAATATTAAACCCGAGAATTAATATTATTAAACCCAAGGTTAATATTCTAAACCCTATTATTATAAGTTGTAAACCTAATTTTATACTTTAATTTTATAAACCCAATATTAAAAACCATACTATTAAATCATAATTTTGTAATGTCTCAATGTGACTTTGAATTAGTTGTAATGGAATGTAACATTGTGAGATTGATTGTCGCATTGAGACAATCATTGTTAGAATTTGATATTCGATAGAGTTTTGTATCATTCCAACATCACAATAATTTTTTTTTTTTCTGAGTAAAGACTATTTTATTATGTATAAATAAAAGAGGAAAATATTTACAGAGAGGTTGGAACCTCTGAGGGGGCTAAAGCCAGCCCTCTGTCAAAAAAACTGCTGCATTCCGCTCTTAACTTTCTATTTACATAGATGAAAAACGAGAGCCCAAGACTCTGTAGAACTAGACACTACCACCAAAAACCAAAAACTAGAAGACGATAGAGAATTATACTGAAAAATGCCATATAGCATACCCTCTGAGATGTTGGAATATTAATTCCAACTGCAGGCGGACGTGGACAACAACGGCAGCACAAAACCGCTCAGCAAAAACCACCAGCATATCGGACCGCCTTCGACCAGCAAGCAGTTTCCGTATGATCGAGCCCGATACAATCTCTTGTTGACGCGTGGCTCTCTACATACGTCATCATTTCTGACTTTTCGGGACGTAAAGTTCAGCATAAAGAGGCCTTCCGAAATCCTCCACCGCCGTCCGATCTGCTCCATCATTCTCCGCCGTTGATTGTTTCAACCTGAGGTGGTAATTCTGCATCTTCATCGTTGGCTTTGCAAGGAGAGCTGACCCATTCAACCATCACATTGTCTTCTACATCCATATTATTGCGACCAGGAGGCATCACTAGATACAGAACAGTTCCTAAGAAATGCGCCGATGCACAAGGAATGATCTCCTCGTGTGAAGAGGTTTGCCGAAGACGCGCATCCTCTTCATGACCTTAGGCCTGCTGCACCTCTGGAAGGTTGAGGATACCCTCTGCCATGCTTCCTTAAGAATCCTTAGAATTCTGTGAGAGAGTCCTGTCCATGGATTGTTCATCAGAGCCAGAGAGGTCATCTTCTTCCTCTGAGAAGATGACTGTGATAATAGCAGAGATAGTAGGCTTGTTTAGCTTGCTTTTAAATGTGAAATGGGAGGAGTGGAAAGAACTGTTGAGGGATGGACCAGAGTGG
Source organism: Pinus tabuliformis (assembly GCA_031772625.1). Taxonomy (NCBI): domain Eukaryota; kingdom Viridiplantae; phylum Streptophyta; class Pinopsida; order Pinales; family Pinaceae; genus Pinus; species Pinus tabuliformis. The sequence goes on from CM062814.1 coordinate 343,029,419, forward strand.
TCGGATGATGGTGAGGCCAGCGAGACAGAAGCTAGTGGGGAAATGCGTCGTGGAACAGGACCTCCCCTTCCTCTAACACCCCCACGAGTGCCTGAACTACTACCCCTCTGGGAAATTCTTCGACGTCGGGCCATAGTAGCAATGATTGATAAACTGAGAGAACAAAAGGGTTTAAGGAGGAAGAAATACGACCCGCCCCAATTTGAAATAAACAGAGGATAACAGTACTCAGAGTAGAAAGCGCCCAGGGAAAGCACCGCACGATAGAAATCAGAACCTCTAAATAAATTCCAGAACTGTCTGAATGAGTCCCACACCCTGCCCAAGCAGCTTCAACAGACACCGTAACACGACCTATTACAGTTATATACCAAAGGAAAAAACATTGACCATACCAGATGCGAGCCAAAAGAACCGTAATTAAATGCTTGAGGCTGGCCAGATGCGGGCTGCTATGGAGCCATGATGGCTTCCAAATGCTCAGCTCTGCACCTAACTCCTGTGAACCAATTCAATCGGGAATGTCTCTGCTAGAATGAGCCAGAGAGAATGTTGAGCTCTGGGCAATTGAAATGAATCGTATGCTCACCATCCTGAAGAACTTACTCCGCATGCTGTACACCCAATTCCTCATTAATGGGATTTAATGCACTGCCAAAAATCGCCTACTTGCTCCACGATGATGCCAGATGCCGGCGTCGCTTGTATGGGCATTAACGGCTGATAAAATCACCTGCATCTGGGTCCAACATCACAATATTAAACCCTATTATAATACTATAAAATTATAAAAGCCAATATAATTAACCCTAAGATTAATATTATAAACCCTTATGTTAATATATTAAACTCTAACTTTAATATATTAAACTCTAGGAATATTTATTGTAAGATTAATATATTAACATTATAAAATACTAACATTACAAAACCCAATATTATAAATCCTGAGAATAATATATTAAATGCCAAGTTTAATATATTAAACAGTAAAAATATAAATCTTAAATTTAAAATTGCAAGTCCTAACTTGTTAATATTATAAATTCAAATATTAATATTAAACCCTAAGAATAATATTATAAACGTTAACATCAATATTATAAACGTTAATATCAACATTAAACTCTAGGATTAATATTATAAACCCAATGCTATAACCCTAGTGTTATAAACCACAGTATTATAAACTCGAGGATTACAAATCAAATACTATAAACCTAAGATTATAAATTGGATATTATAAACCCTAAGATTAATATTATAAATCCAAATATTAAGCCCCAATTTTTTAATTTCATAATGTGATATTGAATATATTATGATGTAATATAAGATTGTGACAATGGTTGTCACAATGCTTGTTGCATTGAGACAATATTTTCCACAATGCGATGCTCGACAAATTTCACAATATTGAACCCTAATATTAAACCAAAATTATAAACCCTAGCATTATAAATCCAATATTCTAAACATCATAATTAATATTAAAAACTCTAAGATTAATATATTATACTCTAAGTTTAATATACTAAACCCTAGGATTTCAGATCCTAATATTAACATTATAAACTGTAGGATTAATATTAAACCTTAAGATTAATATTATAAATTCTTTCCATGACGTTAAATAAATTGCAAAGTAGTATAACATTATGATAATGATTGTGAGATTGATCGCCATATTGAAACAATGTTTGTGACAATATGACTCTCGATATATTTGTGTATCATTCCAATGTCACAATATTATAGCCTGGGATTATAAACTCTAACATTAACATTGAACTCTATAATTGATATTATAAACCCTAGGATTAATATTATCAACCATAGTATTATAAACTATAAATCCAATATTAAAATTTAGTTTTATAAACCCAATATTGAAAAATCTAATATTAAATCCCTATTTTTTAATGTCACAATGTGACATTGAATAAACAACAATGTAATGTAAAATTTGTGATAATGATTGCGAGATTGATTGTCACATTGAGACAATTATTATCGCAATGCGATGTTGCATAGATTTTGTATCATTCCAACATCACAATATTAAACCCTAACATTATAAAATCCAATATAATAAACCGTATTATCATAAACCCTATGTTCAATATTTTAATCCATAGTATTTTAAACCATTGAGTTAATATTATAAACCATAAGACTATAAACCTTGGGAGTATTATTATAAACCTTAAGATTAATATTATAAATCGTAATGTCATGGGCAAGAAACTCAATTAGTTAATTCGAAGTTTGAGGGATCATGGAAGCAAGGCAGACATAGGTTCAAGTCCCCTTGTAGTGACCCAATTTATGTCAAGGAGGGTAGGGCGTAAACCCCCAATGTTTTGTTGGTAGTTGATGTGTTGGGCGGGTTGTTGGTTTCCTCTAGGAAATATATATATATATATATATATATATATATATATATATATATATATATATATATATATATATATATATATATATATATATATATATATATATATATATATAGATATATATATATATATCGATCGAGAGAGAGAGAGAGAGAGAGATATTTTAAACCCTAAACTAAATATTATAAACCCTAAGTTTAATAAACTAAAGTATTAGATTAGTATTATAAACTGCGAGAATAATATATTGATATTATAAAATACTAATATTATAAAACCCAATATTATAAATCCTAAGACTAATATATTAGATGCAAAGTTTAATATATTAAATCCTACACATAAAATTCTAAATGCTAGGATTAATATTATAAACCCCAATATTAATATTAAACCCTAGGATTAATATTATAAACCCTAGGACTATAAACTACATTATTAAACCAAATTCTTTAAACCATATTAATATCGATATTATTGAACATTTCTAAACATTGACTATGTGTGTATATATTTTACCTATGTTGATTACTTATGTCAAGCATGATGTTTATGATTAACTATATGCATGTTGAACATTCTCAACTATAGTAACCAAGGCTTACTATATGGGTGACTATATGATTGGTTAAATATATGGTTGACCAAGCTTGTGTTTATTGTGTTGGAAATTCATCAACCAATGGTTCTCCCCGATGTGAAGTCCCAATTAGAACTCACACTATTTCGAATAGGAGCCCCATCCAGTGTATCATCTCGATTTCCATGTATTTTTCTAGATTTTCCATACAAGAGAGAGGAATGCGTGTGTGCCTTAGCAAAGGAGGAAGATGTGCCCGGTGAGTGTTTAGTTGTAGGTGTTGTTGAAAAGTCCGCAACAAGAAACGCTAAATTTAGGAAGTGCTAAAAATAGAACTGCTAAAAATAGTACTTCTAAAAATAGAACTTCTAAAAATAGCAGTAAATGGCCAATGAGCATTTTTGCCATCTTGGGTGAGAGGTGAAACTACTAAAAATAACATATTCTAGAAATAACATTTCTAGGTCCCTTCCTATTTACAGCAGCGCTTGGTCTATCTATAGGAAGTAAATTAAAATTTGGTCTTACCAGTAGTTTAAAATATTAATTAATTAATCTCCATGAGTTAATTAGTTATGGAAAATTAAACTTGAAGTCTTTGTGAAAACATGCAATAATTTCTCCACTAATTGGGGAATGTGTTCTTGATTTGCTCCACTGATTAAGGAATTAAGGATGAGTTCTATATTGAGAGGATCAGTTGACTTAGTTTAACTTAGTCAATTTCAGTTAGATTAATTTAACAAGTTGTTAAATTAATGAGATATAGTTTGTCGATGCTTGCATGCATGTGACAACCATTATTTTTAGATAACTATATATTCACTCATGGATAACTGATGCATGTCAGTTCTGTTAGAGACTTGGTTGATATCAGAGAAGGGACAGTGTACTATCAGTTGGATGAATATTTTTCCTATAAAGGAAGCTCATCCATGATGAGGATTTATCTCCTTCAGGTTTGTGTAGTTAGATCAGAGGTTAGTGAGTGTGTGAAGAGGCTAATTCACATAGGTGGCAATACTAGATCCCAAGGAAACTGCACAGGAAATAAGAGGCTTAGAGGACAGAGGAGAAGGTTTGTGAGAAGCCTTTGATTGTCTATGAGCAGTAGAGGGATTGCAGAGAGAGCAAGATAGCTTGTGAGCTGATTCTTTTTGTAATCTGGACTATATTTCCACTTGTATGATAATATAGAGTTGGGGTTTTAGGCTGAGGCTTTCCCCGAGTTATATCTTCTGTGTTATGTGTGATTGATTTATTCTTATAAGTTATGTGTGTTCTTATTGATGTTGCTCATGGCTGATTAAGATTCTGCTAAATTGTTTGTAGAAGTAGATCAAGTGTTTTGCTTTAGTACATTGCATTACCAGGTGATCTACAGGTGGGAAAATTGTACATGGTATCGAAGTTAGCTAATTTGTAGAAAAGGTTCTATATGGTATCAGAGCTTGCTGATTTGTAGAAAAATTCTACAGAATTTCCATATGGTATCAGAGCTAGCGGATTTGTAGAAAAAGTTCTACATGGTATTAGGGCTAGCTGATTTGTAGAAAAATTCTACAAAATTCTACATGGTATCAGAGCACAGGTGATCAAGGAAGAACAATATAATAGAGGAGATTTCAATGTTTTGAGTTTTGGGCCGAGAGTTTGCAGAGCATATCTGAAAATTTTTGTACAAAATTTTCAGAAACAAATAGCAGATTTGGATTCCTTGTAGAAAAATACCCAAAATCGAAAAAAAAGATCAGCTGAATCGAAGTTCGGATGAGGGAGATATCACTGATTTAAAATCAGCTCTTTTTCTAGAAAATTTCATGATGGTGGGAAAGTGGAAATAGATTGGTGTGCTAGCCAAGAACCCTTATGCACTTGAGGTATAAGATGCATGCAAAGCCTTGAGCAGAAAGGCAAAGGTTAGATGCTTGGTGGCTGAGAGGGAGAGTAAATTACCTCTCAACATGTAGCGCCAGAAGAAGTTTTATATGATTGTGGAGGAGCCACGATTGGTGCAACAGCTTCAGGAGGTTGTGGAGAAGCCACAACAGGGGAAGCTGAGTGGAGATCGAGTATAGACATCTACTCATGGAGATACCTCTAGTAGGGAGAAACTTCGAGCTAGGTGGGCAGAGGGATCACATGCAGCCATACCTCTAGGTAGGAGGTGGGGCAATATAGAGTGATCATCCTAAGGAGGAGGGACAAGATCCTTGAGGTACCCAACCTCTTGGATGAGTCCTTGCAATGGGAGCCCAATGTGGAGTAGCAGGAACTAACTGATTGGGTAGAGACAGATGCAAATTGAGTGGCAGAGAGAGCTATAGTGCAGGGAATCCCAAGACAGCACAAAGCATGCAGGCTGCAACAATGCGAGAGACATAAGTTTGTTGCAAAGTGTAGGGTAGCACAGAGAAGGGTACAATGTTGTGAGATGCATGGAGATGCTGCAGTAGCACAGAGATCAGAGAGGGAGCACTTGTCAGCAGTAGGTAGAGCTTCAGCATCAGAGTATGTTTTTAACCCAACGGAGAGGTCAGTTGGGTGTTTTTTTGTTCCAAGTGTTGCTAGAGTGACCACACTTGGTAGATGTGTTGCATGCACAACATTCCAGAGTTACAGGATTGGGTTTGAGAGGAAGCTTTTCTTGTTGAGAGGGAGTGTTGAAAAGTGTGTAACAAGAAATGCTAAATTTAGGAAGTGTTAAAAATAGCACTTCCTAAAATAGCATTTTGTCCAATGAGCATTTTGGCCACCTTGGGTGAGAGGTGAAACTACTAAAAATAGCATATTCTAAAAATAGCATTTCTGGGTCCCTTCCTATTTGTAGCAGTCCCTGGTCTATCTATAGGAAGTAAATTCAAATTTGGTCTTACCAGCAATTTAAAATATTAATTAATTAATCTCCATGAGTTAATTAGTTACGGAAAATTAGACTTGAAGTCTTTGTGAGAACACGCAATAATTTCTCCACTAATTGGGGAACGTGTCCTTGATTTTCTCCACTAATTGAGCAATTAAGGATGAGTTCTATATTGAGAGGATCAGTTGACTTAGTTTAACTTAGTCAAGTTCAGTTAGATTAATTTAATAAGTTGTTAAATTAATGAGATATAGTTTGTTGATGCTTGCATGCATATGACAACTATTATTTTTAGATAACTGTGTATTCACTCATGGATAACTGATGCATGTTACTTCTATCAGAGACCCAGTTGAGATCAAAGAAGGGACAATGTACTATCGGTTGGATGAATATTTTTCCTATAAAGGAAGTTCATCCATGATGAGGATTTATCTCCTTCAGGTTTGTGCAGTTAGATCAGAGGTTAGTGAGTGTGTGAAGATACTAATTCACATAGGTGGCAGCACCAGACCCCAAGGAAACTGTACAAGGAAATAGGAGGCTTGGAGGACAGAGGAGAAGGTTTGTGAGAAGCCTTTGACTGTCTATGAGCAACATAGGGATTGCAGAGAGAGTAGGATAGCTTGTAACCTGATTCTTTTTGTAATCCAGACTATATTTCCACTTCTATGATAATACAGAGTTGGGGTTTTAGGTTGAGGCTTTCCTCGAGTTATATCTTCTGTGTTATGTGTGATTGATTTCTTCTTATCAGTTATATGTGTTCTTATTGATTTTGCTCATGGTTGATTATGCTTCCACTAAATTGTTTGCAGAAGTAGATCAAGTGCTTTGCTTTAGTACATTGCATTACCAGGTGATCTACAGGTGGGAAGTTTGTACATGGTATCGAAGTTAGCTAATTTGTAGAAAAAGTTCTACCTGGTATCAGAGCTAGCGGATTTGTAGAAAAATTCTACAGAATTTCTACATGGTATCAATGCTAGCTGAATTGTAGAAAAAGTTCTACATGGTATTACAGCTAGATTATTTGTAGAAAAATTCTACAAAATTCTACATGGTATCAAAGCACAGGTGATCAAGGAAGAACAATATACTAGAGGAGATTTCAAAGTTTTGAGTTTTGGGCCGAGAGTTTTCAAAGCAGATCTGAAAATTTTTGTACAAAATTTTCACAAACGAATAGCATATTTGGATTCCTTGTGGAAAAATACCCAAAATCAAAAAAAAATTCGGCTGAATCGGAGTTCCGATGAGCGAGATATCACTAATTTAAAATCAACTCTTTTTTTAGAAAATTACCTAACGGCGAGAAAGTGGAAATAGATTGGTGTGCTAGCCAAGAACCTGTATGCACTTGAGGCACAAGATGCATGCAAAGCCTTGAGTAGCAAGGCAAAGGTTAGATACTTGGTGGTTGAGAAGGAGAGTAAATTACCTCTCAACATGTAGTGCCAGAGGAAGTCTCAGACGATTGTGGAGGAGCCACGATTGGTGCAGCAGCTTCAGGAGGTTTTGGAGCAGCCACAACAAGGGAAGATGAGTGGAGATCGAGTAGAGACATATACTCATGGAGAGACCTCCAGTAGGGAGAAACTTCGAGCTAGGTGGGCAGAGGGATCACATGCAGCCATACCTCCAGGTAGGAGGTGGGGTGATATAGAGTGATCGTCCCAAGGAGGAGGGGCAGGATCTTTGATGTACCCAACCTCTTCGATGAGACCTTGCTATAGGAGCCCCAATGTGGAGTAGCAGGAAATAACTGATTGGGTAGAGACAGATGCGGATGAAGTGTTAGAGAGAGCTACAATGCAAGGAATCCCAAGACAGTGCAAAGCATGCAGGCTGCAATAATGCAAGAGGCACAAGTGTGTTGCACAGTGCAGGGTAGCACAAAGAATGGTGCAACGATGCAAGATGCATGGAGATGTGGCAGTAGCACAGAGGTCAGAGAGGGAGCACTTGTCAAGAGTAGGTAGAGCTTCAACATCAAAGTATGTTTCTAGCCCAACAGAGAGGTTAATTGGAAGTTTTTTTGTTCGAGGGTTGCTAGAGCAACCACACTTGGTAGATGTGTTACATGTAGAATATTTTAGAGTTATAGGATCGAGTTCGAGAGGAAGCATTTCTTGTTGAGAGGGAGTGTTGAAAATTGTGCAACAAGAAATGCTAAATTTAGGAAGTGCTAAAAATAGAACTGCTAAAAATAGTGCTTCTAAAAATAGCAGTTTGGCCAATGAGTATTTTTCCCACCTTGGGTGAGAGGTGAAACTACTAAAAATAGCATATTCTAAAAATAGCATTTCTGGGTCCCTTCCTATTTATAGCAGTCCTTGGTCTATCTATAGGAAGTAAATTCAAATTTGATCTTGCCTGTAGTTTAAAATATTAATTGATTAATCTCCATGAGTTAATTAGTTATGGAAAATTAAACTTGAAGTCTTTATGAGAACACGCAATAATTTCTCCACTAATTGGGGAATGTGTCCTTGATTTTCTCCACTGATTGAGGAATTAAGGATGATTTCTATATTGAGAGGATCATTTGACTTGGTTTAACTTAGTCAAGTTCAGTTAGATTAATTTAACAAGTTGTTAAATTAATGAGATGTAGTTTGTTGATGCTTGCATGCATGTGACAACTATTATTTTCAGATAACTGTGTATTCACTCATGGATAACTGATGCATGTTAGTTTTGTTAGAGACCCAGTTGAGATCAAAGAAGGGACAACGTACTATTAGTTGGATAAATATTTTTCCTATAAAGGAAGCTCATCCATGATGAGGATTTACATCCTTCAGGTTTGTGCAGTTAGATCAGAGGCTAGTGAGTGTGTGAAGAGGCCAATTCACATAGGTGGCAGCACTAGACCCCAAGGAAAATTTACAAGGAAATAGGAGGCTTGGAGGACAGAGGAGAAGGTTTGTGAGAAGCCTTTGACTGTCTATGAGCAGCAGAGGGATTGCAGAGAGAACAGGATAGCTTGTGAGCTAATTCTTTTTGTAATCCAGACTATATTTCACTTATATGATAATACCGAGTTGGGGTTTTAGGTTGAGGTTATCACTGTGTTATATCTTCTGTGTTATGTGTGATTGATTTCTTCTTATCAGTTATATGTGTTCTTATTGATGTTGCTCATGGTTTAGTAAGCTTTCGCTAAATTGTTTGTAGAAGTAAATCAAGTGTTTTCCTTTAGTACATTGCATTACCAGGTAATCTACAGGTGGGAAATTTCTACATGGTATCAAATTTAGCTGATTTGTAAAAAAGGTTCTACATGGTATCAGAGCTAGCTGATTTGTAGAAAAATTCTACAGAATTTCTACATGGTATCAGGGCTAGTTGATTTGTAGAAAAAGTTCTACTTGGTATCAAAGCTAGCTGATTTGTAGAAAAATTCTACAAAATTCTACAGGTATGTCAAATTTCCTCTACTTCATAGGGAAAGAGTTGAGTGATCCACTAAGAGAGAGGTAATAGTACCACCCTAGTATAGACACATGCAACCAAGAAGGATCCATCTAACGTCCAACAAAATAGTCCACAAAATATGAGATATACATTACAACCAATCAATGAGAAAGATATGTCTAGTATCCTACAAAATAGTCCACAAGCATGGGACAATGGTACAACCATTACAACACATTCCCAATAATATTTGTACTAAAATGACTGAAATAGTTCAGTTACTTTAGCACAAATGAAAGAAAACATCAAATATAAACATCTGTAGAATAGTCTTACAGATATTTACAATCCAGGCATGAAGAAACCATTGGCCTTCAAGGATTATATTATTAATTAAAAGTTTGAAGACACATGCATATAATCAACATTAGTACCTCTAAGAGTGGAGTGTTGGAACCACTGCTTGATCCTCAAAAGTATTAGCTGATCTCTTAAATTCCTTTTTGGATTAGCCAAGGTGAAAATTCCTTTGCTCATACAATGACGGTATGTATATGACCAAGAGGTGATGCTTCACCTTCCTTGTGAGACTTTGACTACCCTCATCATTGTTTGACTTCCTATGAATTTTCAACCTTACATGAATCTTCATATTCTAAATGTGTCCTTTCGACTTCCACTTTACAATACATTTCAAGTAGGTAATTACATAATCCAAAATAATGATGTGGCATATGATGACTTGTGATAGGACATGACATGACACTGATGACATGAACTGCATGATGATGTGGCAATGCCAAGTTTTCCTTCTAGTTGCTTCATTCTTTTTATCTTCATCAAAATATGATACATGTTTTTCTTCTTCCTTTTCCTTATGACTTGAAGATAAGGAGTCTTCCATGTGATGTTAATCGTCATCTTCTTAGAGTTTGGTGTTCCTTAGTCTTCAAATCCATATGTGTCTTCTAGCATGTCCTCCTTCTCCATATCCTTATTCATCATATTTCCATCGCATGATAGAGTACCTACATCTACAATCCACACATGACATTATTATATTAGTCCACTAAACCGCTAGCCTAAGATGGTGCGTATTGATCAACTAATTGAGCTGAAACTGGATGATAAGAGGGAAAAGATACTTAGTAAATGCGAAACTGTGCAACTCATGCATTCAGGAGTGAAGCTTAAACCTTGAGGCTGCAAAATACGTAATTCAAGCTAGACTAAGGAATAAATTTGTGCAATCTGAGAGATTAGTTTGACAGGTTGATGGGATGGGCACTAGATCATCCTATTTTTGGGTTTTAGAGGAAAGATGAGCCCATGTGATTACCTAATTTCACATCTCAGGGATTTACTGGTGAAGCTTGAGCCCTGAGATTGCACAGTGCATAGTTCAAGCAAGATTGACGAGACAAACTACACAATTTCTGGACTTAGTGAGCTTCGATGTGGGGTTTTGCATTTCTTGGGAGAATTGTACATTTTTTGGAGGTAGAGGAGCCTGGGACATTACGTAATTGCAGAGATTAGGAGCTCAAGGGATGAGCTTGAGGCTAGAGATTATGTAGTTCCTAGTTGAGTCCAGGCTGGGAAGATGAATTACACAATTTTGGGAGGCAAAGTCAAGCTCGAGCACTAGTACTGCGTAGTGCACCAGTCCAGGGAAGTAGTAAATGTGCATTACTCATTTTTGAAGCAAAAGGATGTGTACTTACGGTTGGATCACACAATGCACAGTTGAGGAAAACCAGTTGAAGCTAGGTTATTGGGGAATTTATGAAAATTGGCTAAGTGTGGGACTGAAGAGACTGATATGAAAAATGATATGACTTGAAAGTGATTACACACTTGAAACACTTTGACAACACAAAAACATATTTCATCTAGAACACATTAGAAACATACTTTTTTCAATGTGAAAACTTTGAAACAACTTTACGACAAGTGTGACACTCAAGGTACATTTTGCGACGACCGTGATGACACTTGTGTGACAATGAATAAAAATTTTGGAATGAGTGTGACTGATGTTAACATGGTTAAAGAAACTCATTCAACTGAATATAAACCCTTAAAATGACAATAAGAAGCATACATACATTGTGTGATAGCTAACATGCAAAAATATGTTAATTGTTAAAATCTAAACGACTCTTGCGATATATGGATGACAATGAAAGTAACACATGACAGAGTAATGATAACATGGAAACAACACTAATTAGAGTGAAGGCAACAGAAAGAGAATTGAATACATGAAAATGACACTTGCAAAAAAAGGTGCGTGAAGGTGACAATTTGCAAAACTCATCGAAATGGAAGTATGAACATAAGTAGAGTGTGAGAAATTGCCGTTGTTAGTGTGCACTGAATCTCGACATGGATTGGAGATTACACAGGAACAATCTTGATGGAATGTGATATTCTTGTCCAAGATTGCATAAAATAATGCGTTGATGAATTTGTTGTGGACTGATCATGTGTGATCAAGTGACTTTGACACTTCCGATCCAGGAAGGGAGATCAAATCATCAACTAGCCAAGAAGTGATTGTGTAATAACTAATTGCAAGGTCAACAGTAGGCTCGAAAATTTGAGTGTATGGAAAATTTTGGAGGGCGTTGTCATAGCAACAAAACTTGGCGACACACTTGTATCATTCTAGCTTCTCTACCTTGGCCAATTCTTTCATGTATGGTTCAGCACTTTAGGAAGTATGGATTCATAATTAAGATTACCATAGCTTCCCCACTTACCCCATGCATAAACACATCCCCCTTCATTCCTTTACTCAGTTAAACATATACATAACATCAACAATAACATAATGTTTTGAATCATGATAGGGTAATGAAGTTTGCGAGATTTATATTTTTAGATTATAGTTTTTCATCTATGGTGTTGCTTCACTTCTAGAAGGTCGAGACAGTACCCTAATAGAGTCACTCCGGGGACACAAAAATTGCTCTATTTCTTACGAGCCTGGACAATACCCAAATGAATTTTCTATCTTCACCTCTCTGTGTAGGAAGCCTTTCTCTTTGTCGACCTTTATTTATTTATTTAAGTAGCACCATGCATCGACACGTATTTATTTCATGGGAGGAAAAGGGATCCTGACTTATTGAGAGAAGGAGAGGTTGTCCCTTCATATAAGCATATAGAAGACCTCTGATATTTGGTTTCCCATTTACATTTTCCCCTCATCCTTCTCTACTTGATTGGATCAGCATGAAAACAGAAACACATAAAAACATGAGTGTACGAATGAGGTTTCCAGAATAAGCATGGAGGTCATGGTTCAACACAAGGCTTTCTTAGCACAAGGATTATATTTTCCGTGGGAAAATCCTTGACTAAAATATGTAACCTATAAAAGGAAGAATAACAAAGATTCATCCAAATGTTGCAATGATACAAAGTCCTTTTCGATTTTTCCACATTCCCTTTGAGCCAACAGAGCATATTCATGCACAGTCTCACAAAATCACTACAAATAAAAGGTAATTGTTGAGGGTCATGCCTGTGATAGACGTTTAAGGTCCATTACGAATGTCTTATATGGTGATGGTCCTTTAAAAATCGTTTTTGTAAGTGAATATAGTAATGTTCCTTTAAGTTTTGTCACCAAATCCATTTTCAATGACACTTTTGGTGAGGGTTATTAAAGGCTCGTCACTAATTCTATCTTTGGTGACACTTCTAGTGACAATCATTTATTGACCCTCACCAATTCTCTTTTTGGCTACTTTTGGTGACATTAAAAAAATGTTCATCATCATTGATCATTCTAATGTGTTTTTTATGACGTTATGAGCATGTTACTATATTTGTTTTCAAAAGATAATGATTTAAGACAATTGTTGTGGATTATTTTTCATTATGTTCCCAAGGCCATATTGGTTAGATTTAGTAAATTTGTTAAGAAGTAATTAGTGTATATCATTTCTCTCAAGGAATGAGAATATATTTTTCCTATGAGCCAACACATGAGTCATCTCTATTAGGTTTATTATTTAACAAATTCCCTTTAGATAAAGTTCCACTAGTGTGTATAGGAACTATATTATTTCAAGCTCTATCAATTCTATTAATGAGAGAGACCTATCTCTCCTCAACACTCTTGGCACACCTTAACATTCTTTGGCACACCCTAACATTCCTTTGCACCTCGCATGTCTTAGAACATCTTTATACCTACAACATCTTTCCATGACTAAGACACCCAAGAAAATGTTGGTAGGCCCTAGCATAGCATAACACTCTCCTAGCATGTGTTGGCATGCCCTGTAGTTCCTTGCATTCCTTGGAACACTTTGACATGCATTAACGTACATTATCACTTGGCACACATTGGCACATGGCATGTATTGAAACCTATTATTAGTGTGCCTAACATCCCCCTTTTGAAAATATAAAGTCCTGACTTATTAATAGTCTTATGTGTTAATTTTCTTGAATTTTATCTTGGTTCTTCCTTTTGTTATCTTGACACTTCTTGACACCTATTGGCATACCCTATCACCCTGCACATCCTAGCATGCCTTAGCATATGGTATGTCTTGGCATGCCTTGGCACTATTTGGCACATGTTAATACACACTCGAACTTTGTAGCACACTCTGGCACTTATTTGCACGAACTAATATTCCCTATCATTCCTTACTAGCGCTTAGCATACCCTGTCACTCCCTCCTTGGCATTTCATCTAGCACTCATTTACACTCCCTGAGACACCCTCATATTCATTCACTTCCATGAATTTTGACCTAGTTCTCCCTTGTGCTTATGTAGTACTCCCTAACACCCCTTAGCATGCATTAGCACTCTTTGAGATTCCTTACCACTTCATAACATCTGTATCACTCCCTAACACACATTGGCAATTGGCATGTGTTGGAGCTCAGCAAGTCTTAACATGTCTAGCATTCATTGAGATGCCTTCATATTCTTTCGCATGGTTTAATATTAAAGTTATTTGAGATCAATTATTGGAAAGTATATGAGAAGTAACAAAGGAAGATTTGGCACTTAGAATGCACTAACACTTGGCACTTGACACCTATTGGCACCTAGTGTTGGTGTTCTTAGGAAGCCCCTCTTGGAAAATATAAATTGAAGACTTATTAACCCTCTTATTTCTTCATTTCCTTGTAGTTTAACTTGTTTCTCTTTTTTGTTTCCTTGACTATCACTGGCATATATTGTCACGCCTTTTCAAATCATGGAATTCTTTAGTACTTGGCACATATCAGCATATTTGACATTCCTTGCACTATCTGGCACATGTTAGCATTCCCTAGCACACCTTGGCACTGATGCCCTAAAAACTAGCCTTACATTTTTCACAACTTGGAAACCTAATCAAGTGCTCAACTATTGCAGTTCATGTTATATTCCCCTGCTTCCGCTCCAACAACTTGACCAATTGCAACTACTACAAGTAGATTATGCCTTGTTCACCTAAGAAATAACTATAACTCATCTTAGGCAACTCATGTCCAAGCTCAACTTGTCCCACTTAATCAATTACCAAGACAAGGATCACATATAGCCATGGTCATAAAACAACTAATAAACATAGATTAGACATGCAATATTTCACATGTATTTCGAGTTCATATAAACATTAAAGCATTAACTAAGAGTTTGCAATAGCCACAAGATGCACAAGGCACACAAGATATAAGTTAGCACAAGCTAAGTGCCCAAAAAGTTATACACAACAATGTATAATATGCAATTTTATAAAACCAATTAAAACATAAGCATTCAACCAAAGTTTTCTACATGTCATATAAAAATAATAGCTAAATGCAAAATAGTGTTGTGCGCAACACAAAGTCTCCATTTTTCTAAAACTGTTTTTTCAAGCCCCTTATCACAATCATAGGATTGCCTTCTAAAAATCCTATTATGAATTTATCTTAACACACTTCATCCTTGGCACACTTGAATTCACTGAAAATCCCTGACACCCACTCTTATTTGTTCATTTTCATGCATTTTGACTTAGTTCTCCCTTTTGATGCCTCAACACTCCCTAACACTCCTTAACATGCATTAACATTTTCTGTCATGTGTTAGCACACCTTTTCATTCCTTGGCATGCCCTGAGCCTCTCTAGCTATCATGCCCTAAAAACTACCGTTACTTAATTTATGGCTTGGGAACCTAGCCATGTCCTCTCTTGACTAAAAGAGCTTGACCAAGTTACGGTTACTACAACTAGACTATGTTGTTGAATTTTGTAGCTTGGGAGGTACTCCACAAGCCTAGTGATATGGGTTTGTGTGAGTTTGGTCACAAAAGGATTGTGGGCAAAGAACACAAGTGAATGGGTTTTTGACCCAAGATGGGGTTTAAAAGATAAAACAAAATTGAAATGGAAAATTAATATTTCCTAATGTCTAAGTGGATAAAACCCATAAGTTCTAGAGGGTTACTAAGAAGCCTAGCTAGGAAAATCTATTTAAGGAGTCTTTAGTATGAAGGAAAGAACATTAAGTGAGAAGGAGCTTATTTGATCAAGAATTCCAAGAGAGATGTAGTCCTAAAGTAGGGTGAGTTATAGGGTTGAGTAATGGTTGCTAAAGGGAGACCATGATCATCCACCAAGAGCAAGATTCGTGTGAGGGTTCACAAGAATGTCGCATAAATTAATGGGTTCAAGCTAGGAAGTATGATGGGATATTTTTGGTTCTCTTCTGGAATATTGAGCTCAAGAGAGGTTTCTAATGAGAATTTGGGCATGTGGTTTCAGTGGTGCTTCTGTGTGAAGGGCAGATCAAATTATGAAATAGAAGAGAGGTTTGAGACCCTATGTTGTGGGGGTTCTTAGGCTACAAGGTTTATGATAAAGACCAACACAAATGGAGGAGGAAATGTAGTATAATTTAGGGCTAGAACATTAGTATCCACAAGTGTAATATCGACTAAGGTAACCATAGTTTGAGGGTTGTACAGATTTGAAGTCCATGGCAAGATTCAGTTAAACAAATTCCCAAAATCGATGCATCCATATGAGCCAGCCCGAGTCTCTTATGGAGGTAAGAGTTTTTGTTTTTTCTATGGGTAGATAGGATTTGTTCTAAATAAGTTAGAGCAGAAGTATAATTCCCTAACTAGGGTGGTTTCCTAACATGTTCAGTCTATATGGTATGCCCTTAAGACTATGAAAACATTACGTAGAAGAAGAGGGGTCGTGACCCTTAGAGTGAGGTTTATATTTTCAATATAGACGATAGATATGGAAGATGGTTTGTAGAGGTATGTTTGGAGATAGAAGATCAAAAGGACAGTGGAAACTGAGTAGAGGATTGAGTAGAAGAAATGTGTGATATGAGAATGGATTGACATGAAGAGGAGTTTATTTTGGTGGATTGTCCATAGATTTTTGGACAAAGATATGAAGCATCCTATAAACAATTAGTCAATGGACTATTAGTGGATATTTTTTACCCTAGTTCAATCATCTAAATATTGTTAGATGGATGATAAGAGGAGTAGTTTAGATTTGTTCATAGATTGGACAACAAAGAAATTGGTACACAGGAATAATGATTTTTGAGAGGACTCAAATCACTATTAATTGGTAGATTTTAAGATCAATAGATGAGTGAAATTTTGTAGGCCCTATATCAGTGAAATAATTTATTGTGGTTATAGAAATTTATGGTAGTATAAGTACAATTGGAGGGTTGTTAGGTGACTGTCAAAGAAGAGACCTAAGTCTTGTACGTGTGAAGCATAACAAGACTGGTCATTATGCAAGAGGGAAATCTCCTTGGATCCATGTGGCGTGTCAGTGGGCTGAGGAATACCCATGAATATATTGTCACAGCTTCTCCAGGTCCAATGAACTGGTCAGCGTTGACGCGGAATGGTTAGCGAAGTAGCATCTAGGAGAGAAGCAACAACAATAGTAGCAGAGGGTAACATACCTATGGGGGACAAAGGCAAGGGAAATATTGTCAACAACGTAGAGGCAGAACAAAGCTGCAAGTTCAAAGTAGACCCACTCATGGAGAAAGAAACTTCGGAGATAGAGGCGAAGAGATGACATCACGACAAGAGGAATGCAGAAAGGTAGACAGATAAACAGAGAATGGAGGAAACAATGAAGGAGTTGCAAGAGTTGAAGGAGAAACTCTGGAAGGAACAGGAGTTGCACGGACAGGAGAAGGAAGCACAGTAGGGACAGACACAGCAGGGGGCACAACATACATAGATTGATGAAACTAGGCCCATGCATGTGGTTGACTCATCTGAGTAGCTGGTATAAAGCAGACAAGGTGAGTAGTCGCAGGAGAAGGACTTTGGTCAAGAGGTTGAATGAGTACTTGAGCAAATGGACACGGAGATGGAGCAGCCAGAGTTAGACCAATACATCGACCTCATGCCTTACTACCAAGAGGTCGACTCACAGACTTCAGCGGAAATAGAAGCAAAACAAGTCCTGAGCGACCAAGGAGATACTGAGATCCTTGGAGAAAATCCAGAAGAGGAGATGCACAATATATCATTCGACGAGTCACAACATAGAGTTATGAAATCATGTAAAGTGTCTACTCTAGATGTCCACACATATCTCATGTAGTTTTAGGAACGATTGGTTGTATCTGATGTGCGCAAGAATCTAGCAACATTTTTTGATGCCACCAGAGCATATGGCAAAGCCACTAGCTCGAGTGTTCGCTTCTTGATAGAAAAGAATGAGCAATTGGCTAAGGAGTTATAGACGGCCAAGAAGGGAGGAGAACTGGTTACATAATCTACCCGAGCAGAGTTGAAGAAGACAATACTTGATGAAGTATCGTCCCTTGAGGCAATCATGCGGGCATTGTATTCCAGATTTGGTACCATGCATAAGGTAGTTGTCCATACAATGGTTGGTTGTAGTGTTGTGCTTGGAGAGCATGTATCTTGTCAAAATTGCATACTGTTATCGACCGCATGGAAACATGGACAATGAGATATAAGGGAGCCCCATTACACTTGCCTAAGATGATTAATCACATGGTGATTGAATTGAACACACGCATCCGGAGTCAGATCTGAAACTATGAGGAACTCATGCAACTCATCACTAGTTTGCAGGCTTCCCATGCATGGGGGTTCAGAAGCATGGATTTTGGTGTGTGTGCACATGCGATCCCATCTATTGGGACACTCACTGAGGCAAAGCCAAAAGGTCAAGTCTGAAGGGAGCTACATTCGTACTTTGACGAGTTGATGCACATAGCCACCAATGCACACTTGGTGATCAGTGCAGACACTATGCATTAGTATGTCGCTGGTCTGGATGCACTCAAGATAATTATGTGCATGTTATTAGACAAGTCAGACAGAGGAGCCAAAGTAATGTACCTAGACACAAGATATGCAAGAGTTCATTTCCCAAAATATGTGACCACAGAGTACATGGACACCATTGCGGACTACCAAGCTTGCCATCAGTTTGCCATCTTCAACCATCATGAGGATGTTGAAGAGTTGGTCTTCCCACAGTTTTTCGAGTCATAGTGATGTCTTTCATGGCTTTGATCCAAAATCTTTTGCTTAAGATGTGTTAAAGAATTACGTGCATAAATTGTAACTTAACAGAGAAAACTAAATGTGCACATGAGACAAGAGGAGAAAAACATAAAGCATGAAAGAAGACAACAATACTTGATAATAGAGTTCGTTCATCTTGGACTATGTTTTCGGGCCCTGCTCGATCAATGGGGAGGCCTTCATTCATTAAGTGGCATGAAAAAGAGGAGTACAACATCAGTTACAAAAAGGAGTTTCATACCTCCATATTGAAAAATGGAAGAAAAATGCAAAACTCTAATTGAGAAATGGATAGCGCCATTGCATTTGTGGCGTCGAGAAGTGCTAAAACCATATAAAATTTGTCAAATTCTAAGAAAGTGAAATTTCACCCCTCCTGCAAAATTCTACCTGGAACCGCGTGCCTACCTCCTCTACCTGAGCGCATTGAAAGCTACATTTTAAATAAAATTTGGGTGATGGATTTCCCAATAAAGTTTTTAGCAGAGTTGGTTGTGATTTGGTTTAATAGGGAGGAGGTCGGGAGGTCAAACCCCGCCTCCTCCTTTGACATATAACAAATCCCCTTTTAACAATTTCATAACAATTTTTTTCTAAAGTTAAGGTTTGGTTGGGTCAAGCCCACCTTGGGCAGCCCTCCCACCATACCTACCTCCTTTTCAATGGATGCACCCTCCATTAATAGGCTATCGGTTTTGGGTTAGGTCCGCACCCTAAGGGCCGACCCACCCATGTTCATTGTTTCTTGTTGGTTGTGGTGGCTTGGTGGGAGCAACAGAGGGGCCGGGGTCATGGCTTGTACCTCCCACCTTTATGTTTAAAATTTCATGTCCAGGGAAGGGGCCAGGGTCGTGGCCTTCCCCTCCTTTGTTTGTGTGTTTGTTTTGGGGTGGTGAGGTTGGTGGCCCGCCACCCTTTTCTTTAATATTTTTTTGTTAAAATAACAAATTGTGCGTTTTTGAAAATCTAATTTTGGACCGAAGGAGTCCTTTTATCAAGGCAACAATTTTTCCCAGAATCTGGCCGGAGTTGGCCGAATTCTGTACACCAGAAAAAGTCAAAATTGCACCTTCATTAATCCTGCCCAGTCATCAATAGTCAACCCAACTTTGACTAACTCGATCTTCTTCATCCTAACTCAGATTAGATTTTCATTCACACTGTTGGAATCAGGGTGACGAGCACTTCGATCTGATGTCAAGTTAAGCGCCTTTCCACCACTTTGAAATTTGAGCTTTTTCCATGCCATTGTCTCTAAAGATCCACCTGGATCAATCCTTCCCATGGAGGAGCTTTTGGACTTCCAAAAGCTTTATCAGTCAATTGGCAAGTGACAGAATTGTTCCCTCACTCTTTCCTTTTCCAACCATTTTTCCTTGCTAGGGAAACCCACTCGAAGGTATTCCACATCTCCTCATTGTGAAGTTCTGGTTCTTTTGTCAAGGATGATGTCTTGAGGTAACTCATCAAGATACTCTAGTGAAAAGTCATCAACTATAGGAACTGTGCTCACCTCTTTGGTGTCCATAATCAATGGTGGCTCATATAGCGTTAAGTCCTCCACATTCACTACAGTGTACATTTGCATATATATCGACAAATTGAGACGAAAGGCATTGTTTCCAATCTTCTCCAAAATGGTGAATGGACCATACTGTATTGGTCGCAACTTCTTCCCTTCTCCCTTCATCCTGTCCTTGCTGATATGGAACCACACTTTGTCGCCCACTTAAAATTGATGGTCCACTCCGTGTTTGTCAAGTCGAGCCTTCTAACAGGCTTAAATTTTCTCCAACTGCTCCTGTACTATTTGGTGAATCAGCTAGATCTGCTAGATGAACTTCTGCGCCTTGTCCCTACCATTACGTCCACTGGAGTCATCTTCCCTTCCAAAGACCATATCAAAAGGGTCCTTTGGTAGGTAACCAAAATATGTCTCAAATGGTGAACGCTGCGTAGATGAGCGCACTACTCGGTTGTAGGAATGTTGCACATATGGGAGATGTTCATCCCACAACTTAGGATGTTTACCACGATAGCCTCACAACAAGTGCACCAAGGTGCAATTTACAACCTCTGTCTGTCCATCAATCTATGGATGGAATTTCGTTCTTCTTTTCAACTTGGTGTCCATCATCTTCCACAAGTTGTTCCAAAACTCTCCGAGAAAGTGACAGTATCAATTTGACACAATCAATGTGGGCAGCCCAAAATGGACCCAAACATGCTGATAGAAAAGATAAGCAGTCTTCTCTACAGTGATCTGCTTTTTACAAGGCATTACAATACACATCTTACTAAAACGGTCAACGACGACTTACAAATAGTTGTGACTTTTTCTAGACAAAGGAAAACCTCCTACAAAATCCATTGACACACTTTCCCATGGATGACTAGGAATAGGGAGTGGTGTGTAGAGCCCGAGTTTTCTATTAGAGTGCTTTGAAATAGAACACATCACACAACCCTTTACATAGCGAGTCACAATGTTCCTCACACGAGGCCAAAAACAAAATCTTTGTACATGACACAAAGTTTTTCCAATACCAAAATGACCAGACACAAGGGACATGTGGGCCTCCAAGATTACATGTACCATTTCTCCTATGGGTATGCACAATTTACTTAGGTGATACAACAGTTTCTCCTGCAAGTGATAGTTGTCCACCTGTGAACCATTTGTTAGCTTTTCATAAATCTCCTTAAAGTCATCATCATTAACATATTGTTCAACATAAATTTCAAAAGATAATGAAGCATTATGCAAAATAACATTAGGACAAATAGGAGGGCGAGATAGAATATAAGCCACTTTGTTGCTAGTGCCCTTCTTATACTTTATTACCAGATGAAACTGCTGCAAAAAACCCATCCACCTGAAATGAAGAGATTCCTGAAACTTGGTCTGTGACTGAAGATACTGCAAGGGATGATGATCCGTATGGATGATGGTCTCCTTTCCGATCAGGTAGTGTTTCCACTTTTTCAAACTCTGGATCAAGGCATATAATTCCTTGTCATAAGTGGGATAGTTTATCACAGTCTGAGAGAAATTCTCGGAATAGTAACATATCGGCTTCCTTTGCTGCATCAATACTGCTCCATGGAACATCTTCTAGCATCTATCTTGATCTCAAATGGCTGTTGGAGATCTGGTAAGGCCAAGACTGATGCAGTGTTGATCTTTCTTTTCAATGTTTTGAAGGACTTCTGCTACTTTCCTCCCCATTGAAAGACTTGCTTTACACTTACCAATGCATGTAAAGGTGTTGCAATAATGGATAAATTAGCAATAAATCTCCTCCAAATCTCTACTCCACCCAAAAAGCTATGAACCTTAGTTAAACTAGTATGTTTAGGCTAATTTACAATTGCTTCACTTTAGAAGGATCAATTTTTAGCTGACCGTGACCAACAATATGACCTAAGTAAACTAAAGAGGCTTTCCCGAACTCACACTTTGACAATTTTACATAGATTTTTTCATTTTTCAATACATCAAACACTTTCTTCACATGACATACATGTTCATTCCAACTTTTACTAAAGATAAGAATATCATCTAGATACACAAGAACAAATTCATCAATGAAAGGCCTAAAGACATCATTCATGACCCTCATGAAAGTGGCTGGAGCGTTGCAAAGTCCGAAGGGCATCACCATCCATTTGAACAACCCCTATTTGGTCTTCAAGGCAGTTTTCCACAAATCCTGCTCTGCAATTCGGACCTGGTGATAACCACTACCCAACTCCAATTTGGTGAAATAGATAGCATTCTTTAACTGATCTAGTAAGTCATCAATGCAGGGAAGAGGGTAACAATTTTTCACCATGATTTTTTTTAGTGCTCAATAATCCATGAAAATCCTCCATGTGCCATCTCTCTTCGGCACTAAGACAATCAGTGAGCCACATGGAGAAGTACTCGGTCTGATGACCCCTTGGTTCAATAGTTCCTACACCTTCTGTTTGATCTCCTCCATCTCAATGGTCGACATCCTATACATGCCAATATTTGGTAAAGGAGCATCATGCTACAAATGGATCTCATGTTGGCTTTCCCTCTTTGGAGGTAATCCCTTTGGTTCCTGAAAAGTCTCATCATAGTTAGAAATTAATTTACATAATTCCTTTTTATACACATGATCACAACCCTGGAAAGCATCAGATAATTCTGCATCTTTTCCCCTTACAATCATAATCATGCAATCCTTACTGGAATCACCAACCTCTTCATCTGTCCTGCACTTACAAGGCTAGCATTGATTTTAGTTTGATGAACCCTTACAATATATTCTACCCCATCTTTTGTGATTTGGTATTTGTTTTCATGATGCTAGAATATTGCCTTTCTATCATATAGATATGGAGTCCCTAACACCATGCCACAGATATCTAATGGTATCACATCAAGTTCTACCTCATCCACTAACTTAGAAGCGATCACAAATTTAACCTTACACTGCTTAGTTACATTCAATTTTGCTTTATCATGTATCCATCCAAGTGGGTAAGGTTTTGGATGTGGTTTGGTTTCCAAGCCTAGCTTCTTTACCAAGGACTCTGAAATTAAGTTTGCTTGGGATCCGGTGTCAAATAGAGTTTCTACTATTGTATGATTTATGATAACTCTAATATGAAATAGCTCAATTCTCTTTTGTTCATTACGAAGAGACTCATCTATTGGACTAGTACCTTCATGTGATTTAGAATTAACATGGGATGTAAGAGTACCTTTTTTCTTGCTGCTATGATCAATGCTTCATATCTGGATCGGGTCCAAGGTCTTGCTACATAGTTGCCATTGTCTTCTACTTTCCTTTCCCTCCATACTTCTTTGGTCTCTTTTCCGGGTACTGTTTCCAACAATGATCATCGTCATGAACTTCCTTTTTGCAGTGATTGCAATAAGGTCTTTCTCCTTCATCTTTCTTGGTTGATGTCTTCCTCTTCTCCTTTCCTTTTCCTTTTAATTTGGGTTTTCCATTTGGAGGTTTGAAAGGTGGTTTCTTTGAAATGATCATCTCCTTCATTTTTTCCGTTGTTCTCAAGATGAATTGTCTTCACACTGGCGGAGTGAATAGTAGTTGGTTCAAACAATAATAATGAATGTCTAAGGTAACTATGTAATGATCCAATATACTTAGTTACTACTTTAGGTGATTCAAGTGCAATGTCCAAATTAAGTGCCAGTTTTTTAAATTCCTCTGTATAGCTTTGAACATCCTAACCTCTGCCTTGCCTTACATATTGTGAATCCATTAAGGCTTTTTGTTTGTAACCCAAGGGATATAATTGTTCGTTTAATGTAGAAATGAAATTAGTCCATGAGGAAAGAAGATTATCCACAGTCTTACTGTTTCGCAATTTGCTCTCCCACCAAATGAGAGAAATGCTACTCAACCGAAGAGAGGCTAGCTAAATCTTTGCCTCATCCTCATTGATCTGCCTCATCCTATAGTAGATTTCAATCTACCTAATCCAGTTGTTAAGCTTTTATGCATTACTTTCACTATTAAACATGGGAAGATCAAATTTGACATCTAATTTAAAGAAAGGTTTCATAGATGCATCCCTTGAATTTCTACGATTATGGTGATGAGAGGAAGAAGAACTTTCACTCGTGGAAGGAGAAGGAGGGGGTTCTCCACCATTTCCATGCACTGAACCTTGTTCTTTTGGATTTCTCTCTTCTGATTTCTCCAACCTTGAAAGAAATTGACCAACATTCTCTACCATTGTATAGAAGGTTTTGCGGAAATTGCGCTCCTCTTCATGATGAGCCTCCTCATATACCATGTTTCTCCTTTGATGTGCATGCCCTAATTCAGGATCGAAATACTTTAGTTTCCCTTCACCTCTTCGAAGCCTGTTTCCTTTTAGCATACAAACATGCAATTCACATCTAAAAAAGGACTTGCTCTAATACCACTTGATCCAAAATATTTTTCTTATAGATGTGTTAAAGAATTACATGCATAAATTGTAGCTTAAAAGAGAAAACTTAATGTGCACATGAGACAAGAGGAGAAACACATAAAGCATGAAAGAAGACAACAAGACTTGATAACGGAGTTCCTCCATCTTGGACTACGTCTTCGGGCCCTAGTCGATCAATGGGGATGCCTTCGTTCATTAAGTGGCATGAAAAAGAGGAGTACAACATCAGTTACAAAAAGGAGTCTTATACCTCCATACTCAAAAATAGCCGAAAAATGAAAAACTCTAATGGAGAAATGGATATCATCATTGCGTTCGTGGTGTCGAGAAATGTTGAAGCCATATAAAATTTGTCATGTTATGACAAAGTGAAATTTCGCCCCTCCTGCAAAATTCTGGCTCGAACCACATGCACTGCCTCCTCTTCCTAACCGCACTAAAAAATACGTTTTAAATAAAAATTGGGTGACAAATTTCCCAATAAATCTGTTAGCAGACTTGGTTGTGATCCAGTTTAATATGGAGGAGGTCGGGAGGTCAAACCCCACCTCCTCCTTTTACATATAACAAATCCCCTTTTAAAAATTTCATAACAATTTTTTCTTTTAACTTAAGGTTTGGTTGGGTCGGGCCTGCCTTGGGCGGCCCACATACCATACCTGCCTCCTTTTCAATGATCACACCCTCGATTAATACGCTGTCAGTTTTGGGTTGGGTCTGCACCCCAGGGGCCAGCCCACCCATGTTCATTGTTTCTTGTTCGTTGTGGTGGCTCCGTGGAAGCAGTGGAGGGGTTGGGGTCATGGCCTATCCCTCCTACCTTTATGTTTAAAATTTCGTGGCTGCGGGAGGGGCTGGGGGTCATGGACCGCACCTCCTTTGTATGTTTCTTTGTTTTGGGGTGGCGGGGTTGGTGGCTTGCCACCATTTTTTTTTAATATTTTTTTGTTAAAGAAAAAACAAATTGCGCATTTTTTAAAATCTAGTTTTGGACCGAAGGAGTCCTTTTAGTGAGGCAACAATCTTTCCTAAAATCTGGCCGTAGTTGGCTAGATTCCATCTACTGGAAAAAATTCCAAATTTCGCCTTCATTAATCCTGCCCAGTCATCAAAAGTCAACCCAACTTTGACTGACTCTATCTTCTTCATCCGAACTCGGATTGGAGTGTCGTTCACACCGTTGGAATCAAGGCAACGAGCTCTTCGATCTGATGTCAAGTTAATCGCCTTTCCACCACTTTGAAATTTGATATTTTTCCATGCCACTGTGTCTGAAGATCCACCTAGATCAGGCTTGCTCAATCCTATTTTGTCTCACATGGGTACATGTGCAGATTATACGTAACGTCTTGTTAAGTGGAAGTTCAAGTGTTGATAGTTAAATGTAACAACCATAGAGTAGTTGAAAAGTCATGAGGGTAGGTGAACAATCAAAAAGGGGAATGTCAAGGGTCACCCCACCCTTTCTTATTCATAGTACCTCATAACTCATTGTAGGGGCTTTTGGTCAACCAAGCTTCCAATAGGAGTATCTTAGAAAAAGCTTGGAGAGTATTGTAACAAGCCTTGGATTCTCCACAGTGCAAACCTAGTACATCTCTTTGGAGGAGCAGGTGACAGTGACTGTACCATTCCATTATCAGGACTACTGGTTGGTCATGGTTGTACTCTATGATTGGAACTTTCACATCTTAATATAATAGAGCCAGTAGGTTTCATGCATATGTTGTTATTGTATTTCAGTTATCTTGTTTACTCTAATGATATATGTATATGTTTGCTTACGCATGTATGTATATACTGTTTTTGTATATGTATGTATGAATCCTACTCAAATGTGCGGTTGGTTTAAACATCACTTTGGATTGGTAGCTCACCTTCCTTCTAGCTCGTGATGCATCTTTGCTCATGTTTTCCCTTCCAAGCTGCATGTTTACATAGGTTTCCAACGGGCACACTCACTCCACCTTTTGTGTGTTAGAAACATTCATGCACCTTCCTTGGCTTGCCGCACATGTCACGCCATTGCTACCAATAGGGAAATCTTACTTACCTCTGTGCGGAACCGTAGTCAAGGTGATATGATCCACTGCTAAGACTCCTACACCAAATGATTTGAGTTCTAGTTGGGACTTCTTACCGGGGAGATCCCCTGACATGTTGGCGGATCCAACACTGTCAACATTTCTAGTGCTAGAAGGAGGGCCAGATGACAGGCTTTGTCCTCTCATCCTATTTTGAATCTTCACACATCTATCATGGATATTGTCACACTCATCCCTCCACGATGTTTCTCGCATGCCAAACCTCTCGAGATAACTAGGTAGTTTTTCGATCTCTTGTCCGAATTCACGTATGATGGTGAAGAAAAAGTGGCTTGGCCTGTGTATTTACAAGACTTATTTACAATGCTTAATAATGTAGATGAATGTTCTGATGAAGAGGCCAGCCAATTGCTTGCATACTCACTTTTTGAATCCCCACAATGGTGGTGCTAGAGTCTGCCTCTCGGCAATGTGCACTCACGTGAGAATTTGTGTGATATCATTGAATCTACTTTCCATCATTTTGATCCAGAACTTGTTGACAAAAAACTGTTAGAACAAAGGAATACCCTACACGAATCGCCTATGGAATTTTGGGACCACTTTTGTGTGTTGCAGTTTTAAGCTCCAAAAGTCAAATGAAATTATAGTCTCTAATGGATAGATTTGAATATTCTCTTACCAAATCTGTCAATCCTAAAAATAAGTTCAAGCCCAAGCCCGACTAAGCATACTTCGGTGATGGAGTTGTGCAATCATAGATGGAAATGATTGTTGTCACAAGTGACTGTCTATCATCTCATCATCAAACAGCTCCACCACTGTAGAGTGATGTGGGAGAACATGCACACACATCCCTTCAACTGTCACATCCTCCTAACATCACTTCTATCAATTTTCACACAGATTTTGTTGCGAAGCCCATGGGTTGTCACTTGCATGTTTTACCTCAACCTCCATCTTCCGATTCTTTTGATCCTCTAGATTGCATTGTTTTTTGTTCTTCCATTCCAAACTCTACACTTATTGTGAATGAGGATCAAGATATTGACGAAGTTGGTGTAGCACAACCAACATGCATTGTCATTCATGAAGACTATGACTGGGAGCCTGAATATCAACCCATGACAAAGGATGATCCCCTTTTGTCTATGGCTCCTCTGTTTTCTCCTGATATCTTTGGTGATTCTGCCATCCCTAATTTCACATGTGTATCTCCATCTACGGATGCACCCATTGTTGATAATTCGCAAAACACACCTAATGTCAATCCATCATCCAACAATGGAGAAGACCAATCATTATTTGAAAATCCACTTGATTTTTCATCTACCTTTTACGGAAACACATAGGGTGAATTTTCGTACTTCTCATATACCAGTCTATTTGATTCATCAAATCATGATGATGCCAATGAAATCATTGATTTTTCTCATCGTAGTTGTCATGATCTATTTACACTGTATTTAATCACATTGATGATTCTATTGCAGTTGATTTTTTGAAGCCACCTGTTTATGGTGATCTACCTATCGATGAGGTCGAAACTCTGTAGATTTTTGAGGAACTTTAGCCGAAGCTTATGGTTATATCAGGCCCTCGCTATCTTGAGGTCGGTTTCACTTCTGATCAGGAAATTGTTGAAACACCCAAGGATCCTCATCACTCATCTATATACATTGAAGATCAATCTCAAACACAAAGTATGCTCCCCCCAGTCAAACTGCATGATCCCATCGCTCATGCATTGGAGGAATATTACATATTAAGCACACGTGCACACGTGCACAATGCAATTTGTCTTTGTTTCTTTTGTTTGCTTCCATGTCACAGTTAAGAGTATGTGTATGATTACAGTTGCACGCAGTGTCACACAACACCATTGTAAGTCCATCAATCACATGGCATGCACTTGCACTCACTTATGTTCTATGGACACATTTAAACTCGGAGTGTGTTTGTCTTCATTTTTATATCTTTCATGTTTGCCAGTTCAAACAGCTATGTTTTACATGAACCATGCCTTCACTAACATGGGTCGACCAATGTGTTGGTGGCTGAATTGGAAGTATCACTTCACGTGAACAGACCCATGCACCGCTAGCTTAGGAGTAGCAGTAGTGTTTTCTTTTCATTTATTTGCTTGCATGCATGTTTTCTTCTTACTTTTCTTATACATTTACTTCTACTTTTGCACTTTTTTGTTGTTTGTTTTCTTGATTTCATCCATACGTTAGTTTCACATGAAACCATGTGAAACTCCTGAAACAAGCTGGGTAAAGTGCAAGAGGACTTGTGAAGTTATCAATACGTGGTTATTTGTCATTTGGCCTCGGCATGAAGAACTTGTTGTCTTCAGTCCATGATACACCAATGGAAAATATGCTCTTTGAAGTGAACCTTAGTGAAAAGACAACTCTTGCACGCTAACTTGTGTCACCTACTCTACTTGGTTGTTCTGGGTAAATCCTTGTCAGCTCAGTCAAGTAGAGTAAGGTGAGGGGTAAAACCTTAACAAGTACATCATATATATATATATATATATATAAACTATGTCTCTGTAGAAACAACCTCTTCTGATTTCAATAAGTTCGGATCCCTCTTCTGCCTATGAAATGAATAAGTGCTATGTGCAGTTACGAAAATTAAAATGTAAAAAATTTCGAAAAAATGAAAAATGAATAAGGCGAAAAAAGAGAGAGGCTTCTTATGCAAAGAGTGATGCAGGTAACTCTGCTGGGGTAATGAGTAGGCTCGCTGGTAGTGGAGCAATGCTTGTGTTCCTGTGTGACACCACCGAGGTACTGTCTAGGTCTACTGGTAGTGGAGCAACACCAGAGATGAAAATAAAATTTTAACGATCATATGGCTTGTGCACCAATATAACGCTCATTCCAACCGAAACAATTGTGTTGGATTGGCTTGCAATGTGTGTCGACTGACTAAGAGCTTGCCAGATGCTACATCTTACAATCAAGCAAGTGTGGAAACCGGGATGAACAAAGAACTGAACAATACTTCCGGAGGTGTTAGACTTGCTTTTCACAAACAAGGTCTATTCAGAGAGCTAGAGTTCTACCAGTGTGTCACCAAGTGTTGTAGCGGCTACAACCACCCTGCAAAATTTTTCATTAGCTTCGTTTTGGAGCCTCCCTACCAACCATCCTTGCAGCATGTCTTGCACTATCAAGAACATAGGCTTCATTGGTTTTTTAGTAGCTTGTCAGCCTGTGCATGTCAGTTCGCTTAATTCCTTTCATAGGCTGCCATTCTGGACTTAAGCTAGTTGTTGACTGAGAATCTCCCTCACAAAATTGCGCAATTCTAGAGGGGAACTAGCCTTCCTTCCAGAAATTGAGAAAATATTCATGGGAAACCTACTGGGCCCAAAAGTTTCTCAATGCAGGCAGACAGGCTTCCTTGAGAAAATTATGCAATCTGGCCCAGCACTGTAGCTCAGCCTAGAAATTGTGCAATTCTAGGTAGCAGCCACCTGCTCCTCCTAGAAATTTTGCAATCCCTATGGGACATTTAGCCCAACTCCTCCCAAAAATTGCAAAAAATTCTCTCATAGTCAAGTAGGTTGTTGCATGTGGCTTCAGGTTGACTGGTTCCACCCGAGACCTAACAAACTTGATTTCATACATGGGATGCGTTTTCCCGAAATAGAAAAAATCAACATGCAAAAAGCATCCCTAGATTTTAGGGATCTATTTTTAGTAGCTAGAGGTTACACGTAAAGATTGTTTTAGAAACTTTCTTCCAAGTGTTGCTTTTTCCTAGATTTGTGGCATGTGCGTCATGAGCCTCAAACTTATTCATTCAATTCTTTAGAGCTCATTCTTCACATCGATCTTGGAGCTATAACATCCCACAAAACATCTATGAGTCTTCGGCACATCTAACTTATATATTTCTAGGTAAGTATGCTTTACTTGTCTCTTGCAGCATTTATGTCACTTTTTGTGTTTTGGCTTGTGTGAGTGTCATCTGCATCATTTCTGTGAATGCTTGTTGTTTTTTTCATGCATGTTAGCTTGTAAAAGCATCATTTCCATTTTCATTTGCATCTCACTATTGTCTCATGAATGACATTGTTTTGCATGGATGGTCACTGATTGAGCGACTCATTTCACACACATGCATGTTTTTCCCATTTTCTAAATCTTGCATTCACTGTTTGCATGCATGATCATTCACTCCTACTTACACTCAGTCTTTCCATGCATTCAGATATTCATATCTTTTCAGTCTCCTGTCGGTGGGTATGGGTAACCTTGGCGAGGACACTTCCTTGCTCAGACATCATTGCACATTTCTGAGAGGCCAGGCTCTACCTTTCTCCTAGAAAATGTGAAAATATAATCATATAGTGTCCTCTAGACGTGGTTTATACAATTCTGAGAGGCAGTGTCTACTGGCCCAGAAAATTGTGCAATGCAGGCCTTGGGCCTGCATGACTGGCCAACTGAAATTGTGAGTTTCTCAATCTCAGCACCTAGTAGGTCAGTCTAGATGCCGCATTGCACAATTCCATCAGTCAAATAGCCTCCCAATAGTCCAGAATTCCCTTTGCGTAGTTTTAACAGTTAGTCTCCTGGCCTCCCAGTGAAAATTGCGCAATCCTTTCCATCAGTCTCTTGGGTATGTTGCATGTCAGTCGTCAAAATTTTGTTAATTTTTAACTCACATATTTCTTTCCATGCATGTCACCATGTCTCCAGACATAGTAGGTGTTCATCCATCTCTCAGCAGTTCAGGATCAATGGCCTCCAACAGAGCAGGGTCAATGGACATCGACAGAAGCGCAACTGGAGATGCAGTTGAGGGAGTTTCTATGAGTCTACTGATTTATGAAGACACCAAGCTGATCGTAGACAAAGACATCGAGCTGAAATGGTAGGAGATCAATGATGCATTCTCAGGCACATTTGGGGAAGATCTTGAAGACAGCAAAGTCTACGTGAACATTCATATATCTGGCTTGTACTAGATTGCATTCAGGTATCCAACATTTCGATGTATGGGCATGATACATTGAACGATATCGCACACTGATACTGAGATGATCGTGTTAAGGAGTGTCAACAGGACAATTATTTCTACCTTCAGGGAATAAGACTATCATTAGATGTACCACTTTCTGAAGCCAGTGATCACCATGGAGACATCCTTCATCATACCCAGAAACAATGCAAACTCCAGGGATATCTTGAAGAACTGGATGAAGGAGCCAGCCAAGTTTAGGATGACACCCATCCAGATTTACAAGACAAAGATACTGTGGAAGGCATATCAGTACTTGGTCATATTTTCATGCCACTTGTATGACCAAGAGATCACGGATACCTTCCTATAGAGTTGGGTGATCTCATTCGACCAACTGGCCAGTGAAGGCAAAGCATGCAACTAGTCTGACATGTTGGCTCACATGCTAAATGAACAGGTAAAAAGAGCTCGAAAACTTCCCAAAGTTTAGTAGGCAGAAATCTACATGTCCGCATACATCTTGGGTGCAATCTCTGCTCGTAAGGAATTCTTGTGCTTATAGTGGGCATAGACATCAGCAGAAACCTCTGTAAAGACTTATTGCAAAATTTTTTCTGAATGAAACTTCCGTGCAGTCATCACATAGTTGTCAGACCATTTTATCACCCCAGTGTACAAGATGATATTTGAGTAGGATCCACTTTGCATGTTGAAGGAAACAATGGAGGCACTGATTGAGATAGTGGATTGGTATGCCTCACCTTCTGCCACCTTCATACAAATGTATAACGCAGATAATCCTCCACATGTTTTAATGAATTTTTTCATCGACAAGCTTGTCATGAAAGAAGTTTCGTAGCACATCTGGACAAGACTGTTAGCTTGACTGCACCGAAAGAAGAAGGTACCCTAGCCCACTCTTATGTTGCAAATTGAGTTGTACAAGATACAAAATCTCAAGCATGCAGATGTCGAGACAGAAGAGTTCAAGGAATTTACTTTTGGCGCCAAAAGCTTCAATCCGTACAACCCACATTTCTTTTAAAAGGATCACTGCGTGAGAGTGAAACTTTCTTTGATCAAGGGGGCATGTCATTGGGATGAGGAAGACCCATGGAGATATTATCAGAGCTTCTCTAGGCCTAATGAACTGGTCAACATCGTTATGGAATGGTTTTCGAAACAACGTCTAGGAGATTAGAAGTAGGGGAAGGTAACATACATGTGCAGGATAAAGGCAAGACTAAGATTGTCAACACCACAGAGGTAGAACAAAGCTGCAAGTTTAGAGTAGACCCACTTTTGGAGAAAGAAACTTTGGAGATAGAGGTGATAATGCAACAAGAGGAATGCACAAAGGTAGAGAGATAAACAGAGGATGGAGGAAATAGTGAAGAAGTTGCAAGAGTTGAAGGAGCAACTCCGGAAGGAACAAGATTTGTGTAGATAGGAGAAGGAAGCATAGTAGGGATAGACAAAGCAGTGGGCGCAACATGCACAGATTCATGAAACTGCGCCCGTACAGGTGGTAGACTCATCTAGGCATTTGGCACAAAGCAGACATGGTGATTGGTCACGGGAGCAGGAGTTCGCTCAAGATATTGAACAAGCACTTGAGTAGATCGACATGAAGATGAAGCAGCCAGAGTTATAGCATGACATCAACCTCATGGCTTACTAGCAAGAGGTCGCCCCACCGGCTTCATCAGATCCGGAAGAAGAGCAAGTGCTGAGTGACCAAGGAGATATTGAGATCCTTAGAGGCAATCCAGAAGAAGAGATGCACAACATATCATTCGACGAGTCACATGATAGATTTTTCAATTTCTCTGAGTGTCTACTATGGATGTCCATACATCTCCTGCATAGTTTGAGGAATCAGTGATCCTATCTGATGTGCGCAAGCATCTAGCAGCATTAACCGATGCCATTATAGCATATGCTGAAGCCACTAGCTTGAGTGTTCTCTTCTTGATAGCAGAGAACAAGAAAATGGCTAAGGTGTTATAGATGGCCAAGTAGGGAGGAGAACTGCTTACAACATTCACTTGATTAGAGTTGAAGAATGTGATACTTGATGAACTATCATTCCTTGAGATAGTCATGCGGGCATTGTATTCCATATTTGGTACCATGCATAAGGAAGTTGTCCATCTCAATGGTTGGGATCAAGGTTGTGCTAGGAGAGAATGTATCTTGTCAAATAGCATACTGTTGTTGACCACATGCAAATATAGAAAATGAGATACAAGGGAGCCCCATTACACTTGCCCAAGATGATGAAGCCCATGGTGGTTGAATTGAAGGCATGCATCCGGAGTCAGATCTGGAACTATGAGGAACTCTAGTGGCTCATCAATAGTTTGCAGGCTTCCCATGCACTATTTTTCAGAAGCATGGATGTTTTTGTGCATGCACATGCGATCCCATCTATTTGGACACTCGTTGAGGCAAAGATAAAGGGTCAAGTATGACAAGAGTTGGACTCGTACTTTGATGCGTTGATGTGCATAACCAGCAGTGAATACTTGGTGATCAGTGCAAACACTATGCATCAATATGTCATTTTTCCGGACACACTCAAGACAATGATGCACATGTTATCAGATAAGTTAGACAGAGGATCCAAAGTTGTGTACCTAGATGCAATATAGGCAAGAGTTTGTTTCCAGAAATATGTCACCACAGAGTACATGGAGACCATTGGGGACTACCAAGCTTGGCACTAGTTCACCACCATCAACCATCATGATGATGTCAAAAAGTTGGTCTTCCCATAGTTCTCTGAGTCATAGTGATTTCAGGCATGGCTTTCTCAAGCTTATTTTGTCTCACATGGGTACATGTGCAGATTGTATGTAATGTATTGTCAAGTGGAAGTTAAAGTGTCGATAGTTGAATGTAACAATCATAGAGTAGTTGAAGATTCATGAGTGTAGGTGAACAGTCACAAAGGGGAATGTCAAGGGTAAACCCACCCTTTTTTATTTATAGTACCTCATAACTCATTGTAGGGGCTTTTGGTCAGCTAATCTTATGATAATACTATCTTATAGAAAGATTGGAGAGTATTGTAACGAGCCTTGGCTTCTCCACAGTGCAGCGCTAGTACATCTCTTTGGAGGAGCAGGCGACAATGACTGTAACATTCCATTATTAGGACTTGTGGTTGGTCATGGTTATACTGTATGATTGGAACTTTCACTTCTTAATATAATAGAGCCAACAAGTTTCATGCATATGTTGTTATTTTATTTCAGTTAACTTTTTTACTCTAATGATATATGTATCTATTTGCGTACACATGTACATATAGAATATTCTTGTATATGTATGTATGAATCTTACTGAGATGTGTTGTTGGTTTAACAATCACTTTTGATTGTTGGTTCACCTGCTGTTACACTAAAAAATGTCACCATGACTATTTACAGTTAGTATGGCTCAATCAACAGTCATGCTACCCTCTTAGGCAAGTCTTATGCCTCTGCTCTCCATGTCAAACTCCAAAAAAGAGAGAAAGTCTTGTATAAATGTATTTATCTCTGGGGACGCAGGTTCTCTCAACCTTACATGCGGGGACGCTCCCAATGTTCACAAAAGCTGCATCCAAAGACGCTCTGTATGTAAAGGGACAGGTGCGTCCCCCTGTAAAGGTTAGAATGCGCAAGTTTCATCTTTAAAAAGTTACTTGTGGTCATTTCTAGAGCATTCTAGAAGGTTGTTCGACGTGTATTGGGCGCCTCCAGATGGTTCATGCACTCCTATCAAAGAGGAACTTATCCCATCAATAAGGGAGCTATCCCACCCAAAGAGGGGATTATCCCATTGATGGTGGACCTGATTAACCTCCTCTTGAGCACTATAAATACAGGCATTGGGCCAGAAGGAGGAGAGGTTGAAAGCTATACATTTCTAAGGGTAAATGCTGCAGGAATTAGGACTCCCATTTAGAAGCTTGTGAGGAGAGATTGCCATCTTTGCTTGTTCTATTTGGAAGTGGGTGAGCTTTGTCAAAGTAGAGGAAGGCTCTTGTGGACCCTGGAAGGAGCTTGCACAACACCAAGGCTCAGGTTGTAATGGTTCCTTTTGATTACCTTTAATGCAAATTGGTCCATTCTTCTCAATAACTTGTTGTTTATGGGTTATTTCATGTACTCCTTGGTCTATATGCTGAATATGCTTTGTTTTATGTTATAATCAGGTGCTATTTAATTGTTTGACTGTTGGTGATTGCAGGTTTTGGAGAAAAGGAGGAACTCATCCAGATCAACAAAGCTTGGACTTCTACAACAGCGTTTGGACAAAGGTAAGAACGAAACACTTGATTTCTCATATCATAATGCATGTTTAGAGAAGGATAGCTCCAGTTTGTTTTGTTTGTCATTAGAATGTCTTAGACTTCTAGGAAGGTCGGTTGTGTCCGCACTTTTGACTGATTCCGTGTGACAAATTGGCGACTCCGCTGGGGATTCCATTGATGAGAAAAGTCTTTTCCTTTGTGTGAACTTTGCTTTGAGAAAATTGGTTTATTTTTCTGGTTTTGGCTCTGTGATTCTGTCTCTGGGTGGGTTAGCTTAGGATTAGTTTTATTTTGGTTTTTCTTGAGTTTTTCAATAGGACGCACCCTCTGAGTGCTGCACAGTGCGTCCCTGGACGCACTTTTGCTGTGTGCACAGAGCGGGCCCGCACCTGTGCTAACGGGTTGCCTGCGTCCCCTGCCAAAATTTAAGAAAATTCCATTTTTTACACTTTTTGCTCTTAGATTTTGTTTTTTCTTAGTTTTGTCTGCCCAGATTCATTAGTCCCTTGCCAAGAATCTTCACCTGAACTTGTTTCATTAGCATTCTTGTTTTAAGCTTTCATCAATTGGGTGTTTTGAGTCTCTTTTTTGAGAAATTCTTGATTTGATTTCCTTTGGTCATTCATGAGTGTTAATCGCGTTTGAGTGTTTTTATTTGATCTTTGGAACTCTCACCCAATTTTCTCGACTTGCACTTGATTGGTTCTTAGATTACATTAGAATCATCTTGTGTTTGAGAATTCTCTTGCATAGATCACATTTGCGTAATTAGAATTCTCATTTTCAGAATATGAATGAAAAATGTGCATAGATTACATTTGCATACTTTTCAAGTGAATTGTGTTTAGATTACCATTGCATAGTTTACATTCTGAAAAATCAATTGTAGATTTAGATCAGCTTTCTTTGATTTGAATTTACACAAAAATAAAAATGAAAAAAATTTGGTTTGGAATTGATTTGCATTAGTTTTTCTTGATGAAATTAGTGCATTAGAGAATTTGTTATATTTTCTCTTAGTGATCAATTTTTTGCATTGTTGGAAGTGAATGGAAACTCTCTCCTTACTTTAGTTAGGATTCATCGAATTGAAAAGATTACATTATCATATTTG
This sequence comes from Pinus tabuliformis, assembly GCA_031772625.1. Taxonomy (NCBI): domain Eukaryota; kingdom Viridiplantae; phylum Streptophyta; class Pinopsida; order Pinales; family Pinaceae; genus Pinus; species Pinus tabuliformis. The sequence continues at coordinate 343,066,639 of CM062814.1, forward strand.
ATTGCATTCAGTTGAGTCGGGTCATAACACCATTGGTTTCGTATCCATTTACCCATTTGAGTAATAACAGCCTTAATAACACAACGCTTAATTAAAATTCATCTAGTAATTTTTACATTTCTAGGGCTCTGAAGCACCAACATAGCTTAGGCTAGTGTCTTGGAGTAGGTGAGTACTTAACTCTCCAAGACAGTAAAACCAAACAAGTAGCTGATCTTGTGATAGAATCAAATCCAATTGTTACATTTACACTCTGGGAAAGCTCCTCTTAAAGGAGAAGCATGAGCTCGTGTCCGAACCAGTGAGGGGATCCATCCTCCCTCGTTGGGAACGACGCCAGACAGTACGTATTACAAATGGTAAACCTCGGATTAACCATTGTCAAGGAGCCAGGGGTCACTTATCGGTAAACCTTGGATTACTGTCAAGGAGCCGGTAAGGGGATTGAGCTTGCTACTCTGCCCTTGCGTGCTGTCGGAGTTTAGACTGTTCCCCCAGGTGTACTTGTGGCCGTTGGTAACCTTAGTGACCATAATCTTTAGGATTCTACCCAAGGTGACGGTGGAGGGAAGATCCCACTGTACCTGGAGCAGACGTCGGTTATACTCACTTGGATTTTCCGGGGGGTTCACTTCACTCGAGATGGTTAAAGTGGAGGAACTTGGTCCAGTCTATTCATTAAGCAGGTTGTCGGGGTAGCTGTTCCGCCCACCACTTCTGTACTGAATTCGGCGATGTTGGATTTCATCACCAACTAGTGTTTTCGGTTCGGAAGGCTACTGTTTGTGTGTGGTTTGACTCCTAGATTTGATAGCGCGTGTTAATTTGTTTGTTTTTACTTTTAGAGACCATAGGTGTGAATTGTGAATTTTAATTGTTAGGTGTGAATTGTGAATTGTTAATTTTAGTTTTAAGATTGTTAATAAAATTCACTGAAGTTGAATATAATGGCAAATGTTCCGGAATTTATCAACCTAGGAACCCCTCCTAATGAGAATCCTAGTACTTTTCCTTACTTTGGAAATGTTGGTCCTCCTTATATGGCTACTTTGTCATTACCTGGATTTACAATAGGTTTACCAATATGGTTATTTTCAACTTCGTTGGCCCAAAGTACTCCAATTGTTCCACCTCAACCGAATGCTTCACCTCAACAGAGTTCACCATCTCAACATAACCAACCTTCTGTTGACCCTTTACCTTCTTCGCCTAATTTTTCTTCCTCCATTTCTTCCTCTTCGCCTGGTAAAAGCCTTGATGCTAGTAACCAGGAGGCTAAGAAGAAGAAGAAAGGGAAGAAGGAGAAGAAGAAGAAGAAGCAAGATAAGAAAGAAGTCAACCAACCAACCACGACTGTAAGTGTTAGTTGTGTTGAGGAAAATTCCGACATGCACCGCAAACCCAAATACCCTTGCAGGCTTTGTAAGGGTGACCACTTCCTTGTCAATTGTCCTGGTATTCCAAAGGTCTTGGAAGTATGGTCAAAAAAATTTCATCAACTTTCCATTGATCCATCAACCAGTGATAGTCAGGTTCCTGGGAAAAAGGGTAAAGTTAGGTTTCCTTGTAAGTTATGCAAAGGGAGTCATCAAACTCACATTTGCCCTCACATGGATGAAGCCTCAACATTATTGGAAAAACTTACTGTTCCACAGCAAGAATTTCCAGCTGGTTACCGTAAACTTTCTCCCAACCTACCGTCAACTGACGGAGTGATTGATCTAAATTCAAGTACAGTCGATCACACTCTCCCATTGGAGAGTGAAACTCATGTCACTCAGGTTGATGATCCATTAGTTGATCAAGTGGTCGATTCAATTTCACATTCGGTCGATCACACTCTCCTTTTCGAGAGTAAATTTCATACCGCTGATGTTCTTCTTGTTACATCGGATTCTTCTATGTCGGGGGGCATTTCACCTGTTTCTAAAGAACCCCCTCCAAGTACTGAGGTCTTTTCCTTTGATTGGAATAGACTGACAGAACCTCGTCTTCCTTCCTCCATCCCTTTCCAAATCATTGTCAAGGCTGGTAGTAGGGACATACATCGTACTCAGGTAGATGAAGGTGCTTCTGTTAGTATTTTATCCTCAGCTGTTTGGAAAGCTTTGGGTTCCCCTCAGTTTGCGCCTATTACGCAGAATCTGAAAGCTTTTAACAGAACAATTAGTGAACCTTTAGGGATCCTTCCTAAGTTTTCTATTACCTTGGAAGGTAAAACTGTTTGTGTTGATCTTATGGTAGTTCGAGGTCCCTTGGATTTCAATTTACTCCTTGGGCGAGACTATGTTTATGCAATGAAAGCTGTCGTATCGACACTCTTTCGCGTGATGTCTTTCCCTCACAATGGCAGTATTGTGACTGTAGACCAGCTTTCGTTCCCTAGTCTTTTTTCAACTACCAATAATATGACACCCCTAAATGTTCCTGATTCTAAAGTGGTATCTACCCTGCCACGGGTTAATTATGTGGCAACTGATCCCATGTTTTCAGTTACCAATGTAAGTGAGCCTCTCACTAGTTGCTCATCTTCCTTTGATTTAGATACGGTAATTGACATGGAAAACTCTATGGGATTACTTGAACACGATGTTCTTATCCCTTTTGAGTCCCTTGACATGTGTTCCTTCCAGAGAACTATTCTTCCTTCTGATGAAGACCTCTTGGAAGCCATGATCAAGGTGTGTCCATTGACATGTCTTTCTTCCAGTTGGAAGCCATGATCAGTGAGTACGAGGATAGTTTGTTCCTCTCTCAACCTCGTTAAAAAATGAAATTGGATGGTCCGAGGAAAGTTCCTTTTACTGTGTCAACCTCGTTAAAAAATGAATCAGTGAGTATGAGGACGGTTCTTTTTCTGTGTCAACCTCGTTAAAAAATGAATCGGTTAGTGCGAGGATAGTTTTTTCCTGTATCAACCTCGTTAAAAAATGAAATAGGAGGTCATGAGGACAGTTCCTTTTACTGAGTCAACCTCATTAAAAAATGAATCAGGTAGATTTTAGGATATTTAGGTAGATTGTAGAGAGTAGTTACGAGCATAGTTCCTTATCTTGTGTCAAGCTCGTTTAAAAAATGAAACAACTCCCACAAGTCTTTCTAAGATTTTGAAAGAAAAGCTTCATTCCATCCACCTCATTGAATGCAATGAAGCTTGGGGGGCATGTACCTTGATTTGCATCATTATGCCGGGGGCATGTGAACTTGTAACAAGCATAGTTTTTCGTTTCAAGCTTGTGTAAACATGAAACCGAATCCGAGCATAGTTCTTATCCTGTGTCAAGCTCGTTTAAAAAATGAAACAAATCCTCCTCTAATTAAGTCGCGAGTTTGACTAGACCTCATAGATGTTAGGTTGTATGTTTAGGTTAGTTATTTCAGTTTTTGCATAATTTTCTTACAGTTTTAGGTCGAGTCTTTCAAATGATCTCGTAACTGAACCTTAATTTCATCCAACTGGTTGAATGAAATGAAGCTGGGGGGGCATGCGCTCTAGTAGTTACGCTTAGGGGGCATCAAGCACAGTTTTCTCTCTGTTTCAAGCTTGTAAAAAAATGAAACTAATTTGAAGCATAGTTTTTATCTGTTTCAAGCTTTTGTAAAAATGAAACCTATCTCGAGTCAATTTCAGTTATTTTCAAGACTCGTTAAACTCATGAAAATCCCGAGATTATTTTGCTATTTTTTCATTCTCGTAAAACAAATGAAAATGCCGAGTTCTTTCCGTCTTTTCCTGCTCGTAAGTTAAATTGAAAGTCGGCCATATGAGTACATTTTTATCATTTTTTCGAACTCGTTAAAACTTACGAAAAAGTGAAACCTTGGAGTTCTCTTTTAAGCCCTTTTCAGACTCCTGAAAAATGAAAAGATTGCCGAGCGTTTCTTTTACACTCGTTAAAACGGAATTAAAATACGGTCCCCTTATAGCTCTTTTCTGACCGCAAAATCAGGAAAAGATTGCCGGGTTTTTGTCGTTTCAAACTCGATAAGGAAATAAAACGACGTGTCCTTGATCGCTTTTTACTTTTCAGGTCAACGACACTATTATGAAAGTACTCCTTGGTCGCAAGATCAAGCGGTTCCCCCAGGTATTATTTTATACTTTTTCGGGCTTGAGGGACACAAATGTACGAAAAAGTTCAACGTGGAGTCTCCTTTAGTTTTTTCAGACTCTCTAAAGTTGAAAAATGCCGAGTTTCTCCTATACTGGGCTCGTTAAACTTTTACAGTAGAGGACCTATTCAATTACAAACAGGAACGAACCACTCCTTCCTAGGGTTCGAATTTAAACTAGGTTGGACTCGTCCGAAGGATGAGCTTATAATCAAGCATATGTTATCCTCCTCAAGCTTGTTAAAAATAAAGAGGTACTTGCCGGAAATGGTGGGGGAAAAGAGAGAAGAATGAACCTGTTTGTCACCTTTTGTCTCAGAAGAAACTTTATTACCACTCTTGAACACGACACTTTTCATTCACCTGGGTTGGGAAATCTTTTACCTCACAGTTGACCAAATCACTTTGAAAGTCTTTAACCAGGTTTCGGGGATTAACTTTGAGTTATTCGTCACCAAGCCATCTGTTGTGTCGTTATGTGTTCAAGAGGTCTGCAAGCAAAACTTTCATCTGCAAAATACTTGTCATCCATTTGACCATCCCTGAGTCAGTCCTTACAGCAACATTTCTTCAACTTGAACAATGATTTCGTGTTGTGGGCTTGCCTGCAACAGGTCGCTTTCTATCGACATCGACACATTATCTAGAAAGATGACTTAGGAATCGACAGTACCTTGAAGTCTGCATGCATCAATGGCAGGTTTCTCGCCTTTGACGTCAGTTTACATCATTGACTTTCGATCAAAGGATTCCGTGAAGTGTTCGACATCAAAACATCTATTCACATTTCATGGGTTGTGCTTGGTACTTTGAGAACCATTGACATTACTGGTGGTTTCTCTCACGCTTGTTAACAGTTTACATCATTGACTGGTAATCAAGTGGTTTCTACCATGTTCGACATCAACTCATTTATTCGCATGGCTAGAATCGTACCAATTCGGGAAGTAGAAATGAAGACCCTGGATCTAGTTTCCACCATCCAGGCTGCGAGGAGTTTTGTATTCATTATCTAAGTAGACTAATCATAAACAGATGGCTGCATCCATACTGTGTCTACAAAAGTCTATGATTGTGATGTACTGCAAGATCATTCCTGTATCAGAGTAGTTAGTCTGTTAGTTAAATTTTTGATCTGAGTATGGGAATGCCTACCTCAGTGATGATATAATCTTATACATGTATTTTGTGTTGAAAATTGCAGGTTCTGACCAGGCTCTCCACGGGATAATCCTTGAAATGATAAAGCACTTCACCCTTCCTAGATATTACAAACCCTAATCTATTCCAGGCTTCGCACTTTAGGGGGCAATCTGTTACACTAAAAAATGTCACCATGACTATTTACAGTTAGTATGGCTCAATCAACAGTCATGCTACCCTCTTAGGCAAGTCTTATGCCTCTGCTCTCCATGTCAAACTCCAAAAAAGAGAGAAAGTCTTGTATAAATGTATTTATCTCTGGGGACGCAGGTTCTCTCAACCTTACCTGCGGGGACGCTCCCAATGTTCACAAAAGCTGCGTCCAAAGATGCTCTGTATGTAAAGGGACAGGTGCGTCCCCCTGTAAAGGTTAGAATGCACAAGTTTCATCTTTAAAAAGTTACTTGTGGTCATTTCTAGAGCATTCTAGAAGGTTGTTCGACGTGTATTGGGCGCCTCCAGATGGTTCATGCACTCCTATCAAAGAGGAACTTATCCCATCAATAAGCGAGCTATCCCACCCAAAGAGGGGATTATCCCATTGATGGTGGACCTGATTAACCTCCTCTTGAGCACTATAAATACAGGCATTGGGCCAGAAGGAGGAGAGGTTGAAAGCTATACATTTCTAAGGGTAAATGCTGCAGGAATTAGGACTCCCATTTAGAAGCTTGTGAGGAGAGATTGCCATCTTTGCTTGTTCTATTTGGAAGTGGGTGAGCTTTGTCAAAGTAGAGGAAGGCTCTTGTGGACCCTGGAAGGAGCTTGCACAACACCAAGGCTCAGGTTGTAATGGTTCCTTTTGATTACCTTTAATGCAAATTGGTCCATTCTTCTCAATAACTTGTTGTTTATGGGTTATTTCATGTACTCCTTGGTCTATATGTTGAATATGCTTTGTTTTATGTTATAATCAGGTGCTATTTAATTGTTTGACTGTTGGTGATTGCAGGTTTTGGAGAAAAGGAGGAACTCATCCAGATCAACAAAGCTTGGACTTCTACAACAGCGTTTGGACAAAGGTAAGAACGAAACACTTGATTTCTCATATCATAATGCATGTTTAGAGAAGGATAGCTCCAGTTTGTTTTGTTTGTCATTAGAATGTCTTAGACTTCTAGGAAGGTCGGTTGTGTCCGCACTTTTGACTGATTCCGTGTGACACCTGCCTCCCAACTTGTGATGCATCTTTGCTCATGTGTTCCCTTCCAAGTTGCTTGTTTACGCAAGTTTCCAAGGGGCACACTCACTCCACCTTCTTTGTGTTAAAACCATTCATGCACCTTCTTTGGCTTGTTGTGCATGTCACACCCTTGATACCAACAGGGAAATCCTACTTTCCTCTGTGCATAACCATGGTCAAGGCGATATTGTATGACCCACTACTAGGACTCCTACACCAAACGGTCTGAGGTCTAGTTGGGAATTCTTACCGAGGAGATCCCTTGACATGCTGGTGAGTCCAACATCGTCAACATCTCCATACCTTTAGAATTGTTAGCTTGGAGCACCAATAGGGTAAAACTGGGCAGGCCAAAGAGTTGTTCACAAATAGAGTTGTGAATAGCTGATCAAAGATCCAAAGTGTTGCAGACCTTGAAGGAAAAAGGAGGTAGCTAAAGGGAAAATTTTGTTGAGCCAAGTTTAGTAACATAAAGGACTTGAGTTTATTGGGAGAGGTAGATTGAGGAGTTGGAGAATGGGAGGAAAGTGGACCTGACAAATGTTTTTAAGACATGTGGGCTGAAAGGGCTATGTGTGGCCACCATTAGAAAGTAGGTTGTTATCACTTAGAAATTTCTCTAGAAGTTATTAGAAGAAAGAAAATGACCGAGATAACCACAAACAAACTTTGGAGCATAGGCTCTAGCCAACATAGGCTTAGAGAGGGCTCTCTCTATATGATTTATCTTTGTTTGCTTGGATTTCAAGCTAGTTATGAATGTTCTGGGGGTTTTTTATTTGTATTCAAGATCAGGTGGTGGGATCCTTGAAACAGATGGATAGAATGATGTCTTTAGACCATCGGGATATAGAGTCAATAGAAGGGCAGCAGAACTAGATCAACTCACTAAAGGGAATGTTCAAAGGGCAAGCTAGTAGAGTAAAGTCTAGGTCTTTGGAATAGGGGGGTGAAATGGTTTTAATTAGGGTGAGAGAGAAATTAAGGGTTCTCAGACCGAGATATAAACAATGAATAGAGGGTAATTGAAAGCAAAGGGAAATTAAGAATCCTTTGATATGGATTAGTAAGAAACAACCTAAACTAAGGAGAAATTATGATTTCCTTAACTTAGATATCAGTTGAAAACATTATATACATAATTGTTAAAATAGAGTGTAATTAAACAAATTCTGAGATATTGTTCTAGTTATAGCATTCAGATTCAGAAATACATTAAAGATTGTGGAAAAAATTTAATAATGATAATGATAACATAACAAAATACTTGTATGCACTTTGCTCAACACATGAACCTTGTGAAATATCTTGTCTTTATTAAAGAATGCAGCTTCTTGGCTCAGTCAATGATACAGTAACTTTACACTCTTTTTGATAAAAATTCTATAGAAATGTCTAGGAATCCACACTACATACTTCGAATTGTGAAGTATTTATACAAAAATTATTACAAAATATTTCAAAATAACTTGAGATTTAATCTAGGAAATAAAAATATTTTCTTGCAAGAAGATAGAGATAAATATTGAACTGCTTTCATGATTTCCATTTTATTTTGGTACCGCTGGCCTTTATGGTTTCATTTTAGCCTTTTATGCTACTTTGTTGTTTGATCTTTTAAGCTGGAATCTTCATCTACTTTTGAATTTCATTTGATACACTTTTACACTAATACTCCTTGACTTTATTGATCTGTCTTCATCTTTTCACTTAGCTGTTTTGCTCTTACCTTTTACTGCATTTTTCTTACAGTAAATCAGTCAATTTTTCCCACATTTCAGCATCACATAATTGGACTTTTAACATCCTTCTATATATTTCATCTGCCTAGGTGTACTTGGACAAGCTTTTTACCTCATGATAGAGGTAAAACAAGTTTTCAAAGGTCTGGTATAGTACTTTTCCTCTTGGAAATGCCTTCATTGAAGATGTGTTTACTTGGTGTTTTGCTAGCTCTCTGAGTTTGTTGTTGTAATCCTGTTGTGTCATGAGATTGTCATTTATGACTAAGGGACTAGGTAACCCTTTCTCTCTCAAAATTTGAAGCTTGTCCATAAATCTATCAATGGCTACATGCATATTCTGACATTTGTTCTCCAAGTTTAACATCAAGTTTCTCTTGGAAAGGACCTTCCTCACTTCCAAAATTGTTTAAGTTCTGTCCTCAATTTCCAATTCCTTGAGCTCATATATATTTTTACTGTTAAGGAATTGGATGATTTTGGTGGCATTTTTTGGCATCTCTCCCAATTCCTCTTTCACTCTTTGGATGGATTTTGTAGCCATATTTATTAAATCTATCTGTTCAAAAATTACCTGAATAGATGGTGAAATATCATTGACAGAGTCAATGATATTGGCCCATAATAGTTACTTAGTTTTCCCAAGGGGTTCTTTCAGTGCCAGGTCCTTCTCCATGGCCTTTAATGTCTCACTCATTCTGGCAGCTTTCTGCACTTCTTCCTTATGCATGATTTTGGCAAGCTTGCAATCAGTTTCCATGCTTGTCACCTTTTCCTTCATCTTATTCATTTATGTAGCTTGTGGACATTTCCTCCATAGCTCTAACCAATTTTGCTGCTTCATTTGATGTACCTACTGGTGATGTAGATTGTGTGAAACCTATTCGGTTGTGGGAGCCAATGAGGTTGCCAGTGTAGAAGGAACAACTGTTGGGACTATTGGGATGGAATTTACAGATGTAGTGGCAATATCACTTTACTTCAATTGAATTAAAGTGTCCAATTCCTATTTTGTTTACCTTAACTGACCATTTAATTTTAGGACTAAGTCCATCAATACTTCATGTCTGATTTGGTTTTCCAAGACTTCTAGTGTTTAGGGATGCTGCAACTGAGGTATTTTCAATTGTTTTTTGAGTGCTGCAATTTCATCATTCTTTTTCTTAATTAGTTGCTCAGTGGCTTTGATATATTTGGGATCATGTCCCAGTTCAATCACTAAGTCGTCCAAAGACTTGATTCTGGTGTATTTGGCCTATAAGGAGACCTTCTCCAACTAATACTGAGCTGAGATATTGGTCAACGAATTCTGCAATTGATGGGCAACTATGGCTTTTCCAGTTAAGGTGGAGTAAATCATTTATCCAGCTTGTTTGTGGAATTCAATTTGGTTAATGGGATGAATATCCCTTGCCAACACCTCAAAATCAGTTTACTTGTAATCTGTTGATGTCCTTGGCTATTGTACAATTGGCTTTATGAAGGAAATTTGCATTTTTCCCTCCTTGATGTCAAAAGATGACATCAATCTTGTCTGGTTTGTAGGTGTAAGCTTGAGATATTGAGCATAAGACTATGCCTTCAGTTTCTCATTTCTCATTTTAATTTCTTTATACATGTCTTTAATGTCTTTGTCTTTATTAGTAGGCCTGTTGAATGAGGAGACTTCTACAACGAGTTTCCTTTCCAACATTTGAGTCTATGATGTGGATGACTCTTGCGTTTCTCCAGATGGAGCTGTGTGCTTGCTCATGTCGAACTCAGTATTAGTTACCTCTGCTGAGCCTTCTGTGTCTTCCTGTTTTGAATCAGGATTGAGCCTTGGTATTTTTCTCTGGCTACCTTCATACTGCATGTTGGATGTGTCCATGCCTAAAGTGGACGTTCCCTCCATGTTCCTCTTGGGATTCCTTTCCTCATTCTAAGGGGTCTGTAAATCAGCAGGGGTACTCATGGTTGCTTCTTGTTGTGGTACCTGGAGGAATGATTTTTCATCAAGCTATATCTCTAGATCAATTACGATATTTTCAACATCTACCTTTGTACTATCCCTGTCTACAAGAGTGTTCTCCAACCACTCAAATTGATTTTCATATATTTCAATCTCTGGTATGAGATGATGAACGTAATGCCCCAATTTGACCTTTTTTCTAAGTCTGGTCATAAACCCTTGAGAGTCATATCTCCACATAGAACTGTTTTCAAACCTCATTTATTACAAAATCAAACCTGCTTCCTACCCTGCTTCTCTAGAACTGCAAATGAAAGGGCCTAATTGGTTTTTGGCTCTGAATTGTGTTCTTTTCTTAGCTGAGACAAAATTAACTTCACCAGAATTCATTATTTTCCTATAACACTCTAGAGAAAATAACCTCATGGGGAGGTATTTAGGGAGTTTGTAGGGGGAAAGCTGGCACCCATAGATTCTTATCTCAGTGTGGTTTTGGTAAAGGTACCAATCTCCCACTTTGCTTTTCTTGGACCACTGGAGGACCTTTTTGATATCTTGACTTATTCTGGGTGGAGGGATTCCTGTTATCATGCTCATGAATATATGGACAAAAGAATCAATGAAGTCTGTATAAGTGTATGGTGATGAATATTTGTGGAAAAGTGGTGTCCAAAATATGATAGACTGGGCTGGCCTCTAGTTTCAAGCTTCTGGAGGGTAAAGGGAAGTATGTCTGACTGGTAATATAGAAACATATGGTAAAGTACAGATGAGTACTTGAACACTCTCTAATTATGCATTCTAGTAAATTGTTCATGGTTCCTTTTAGCTATGAACTGAGAATAATTGTATATAGTAGCAGGAGGCCTTCGTGGGGTGAAAATGGACATGAAGGCCAGGATGAGCTCATCAACAAATTCATCAGTGGTGCAGCCCAAAATACACGATATCATAGTGACAATATTCTTGCCTCTTTTAGATAAAATGGAAGAAACATATGGAGGGGCATCTTTGGGAATGTGTTTCTCTTTTACAATGAAAGTTTGGAGCAATTGGGCCAGTTTTGACGTACTCAACTTGGTGTACTGGTCTAACAAATCTCCAATTGAGAGTGGGGTTAGGGTTGGACCTGGTTGGACCTGTAACATCTCATTAATTGATTTGTATTTGATTGTGAACAAAACCTTTTGGTTAGGGGACATTATAGCCCTTTGGCTGGGAATGTAATAGGCATGGCACATATGGACAATTTAAGGAAAAATATGTACTTGGGGAAATTGGTATTTGGGAAAATTAGAGTCCCAAAGGTCAATGTAATCCAAATGGTTCAGATATATGTCTTTGCTCAGACAATGAATTTTGAGCAGGACCTCATATGCACTTGTGTCTTTGATTTGAAACCCTTGGTCCGCCAGGGGGAGGTGGTCTAGGTCCAAATGGGGAGTTGTGATAGGTATGACATCCATGGTGACAGGGGCAGCCATAATTCAGTTCTTGTGGATTTGAATTTGGCCGTGTAGGGTTGTATCAGAGGTTTTGATAGAAACTGGCAGTTTTGAGAAGGGTTTGGGCAATAAACTTTCAAATTTGAATAACTTTAATTAATTTCACTTAATTAAAAGAGCTTTAAGAGTGATCGTTTTCAAATTTTGAAAGGTCATATGGTAATTCATTCACAAATACCTAGAGTTTAGGTGAATTGACTTCAGACTGGTGTTCTGGACGACGACGAAAGGTTGAAAGGGCTCTAAGAGCTTTAAAGGTGATCTCTGCAGCTTCTTTGAGGAGTGAAATGGGGTTAATTGGTAATTTTCATGTTTGCAGGCATTGCACTAGTTTGCAGAGGTTTTCACATAGCTCGAGTGAGAAAACATGAAAAGGGGCTTCTCGGCCTTTTTATTGAGCAATAATCACTTTTTGGCAGGCAATTTTATGAATGAACAATAGGTGGTTTATCGGGTTGAGTGGGGAGGTGATTTCCCAGGCCATCGCACTGATTTTATGGAGGGAATGGTATTTCAGAGGGGTCACCCGATCTACTCCATTGATCGATGCATAACAGTTGGGGGGTTGGGGAAAACCACCTTATCACGAGGGTAAAGATCGGTCGTCAGGTGCAGCGATATGGATGTTGACCGTCAGATGAGGAAGATGGCGTGGGTGATAAGATCATGGGCTTCGGGGGGGTCCCAGGGCTTTAATCTTCAGTGGTTTGGGATTAATTATGACTTAATCACCGATTTAATTGATCAGGCAGGGTTTAAGGACGGGATTTATCTATTTTGTCGGGATATGGGGTAAATGACATAGTTTATATTTAAAACTAAGGATTGCAATATTTATTAAGGGTATTTATTTAAAATACGGGAAAAGGATTATCGACTGATTTATATAATTAAGTTAAACATTAATATGAAATGATTGGAGTGAGCATACCCTTAGCATAATGTAAAATTTACGAATTTTATTCACATACATTTGATACTTACGGTAAAACAGTTTTGTGGGTTTTTTGAACGAAATAGATTTTAACGTGCAGTTGCTTTACTTTTCCTAGGAAAATGAAGTTTAACCGTAGGAAAAGGGGTTTTATTAGGGTAGTGAAGGGGGATTACTTTTTTGAAGGGGATTATAACACTTGATGTCCATAAGTCATAAGCTGAGGGTCTGGTCCCACCAAAAGTCAGAGAAATGTTGTGAGCCTCTTTGACTTGAAGGATTTAAAGTGCTAGAATATACTTGTGGATAGGAAATTAGTAAGGGGAAAAATGAATGAGGGGGAGTTAACCACATTAACTTGCAAACCTTTATTTTTGCTTTCATAATTGATCATACATATTGAAATATGTGTCTAAGCATGATGCATGTTTTTTGATCCATCAACTTTACACTTCAAAAACCTTTCTTCTACTTACCCATTTACTTACCTAACATTTTTTCTTCATTTTATCTGGATGCATCTAGACTAGCAAACCCTTATCATCCATTATTCTTTTGAAAAGTAATTTATCTAATTCTAACCTTATATCATCCAAGGGCGCAAATTAAAATGATGAGCTCCTTTCTTTTCTCTACCTATCTAATGATCTGCCAACATTAAACTGTGTGGTCAGATTTTATTCTCTAACTATAAACATAAAATTGAAATCATGAAAGTAAATAGTAGTGGCATTTAGACTTGCACATTTTCATGGTTAATTTTTACTTTTGGGGTTCATATATTTTCATTTTTGACCTTCTCTTATTCTTTTTGTCCTTTGATATTTCTTTTAGGACATACCCTCTTTACATTTTTTAATTTTTTGAATATGGAAAACATTTGTAGAAAGCAAAGGTATGTACAATATTACAAGGCTTAACCTTAGTCATTCAAAATTATGACTCCTATTGGTATAGGAACCTAACATAGGTAAAGGGTTATCTTGTTGATGGTGGATTGGTTGTCAAAGTACTAACACTAAGCGCTAGTTGTATTCCTTGTATCAATGTGATTGTAAAGGGTCATGATCCTTGGTACGAGAGTTCTAGCCTCTTCTATGATAGTTTGTAATATAACGAAGAAGGTTTTGAAAAGTTAAAAATTTCCATGTGCACATGATTCCTTGATGTGTGTGGATTTTGTTGTGAATATTAGATGTGTTGTGGGACTTGAGTGTGTTTGCATCAACGATTCTAAGACCAAACCAAAATTCTTATGTGTCGTCAAAATTCGACATATGTCATTTTCACCGAAGAACTACATGTAACACATCTTGGGGTAATCATGTCCAATCTCTACTCATCCCACTTAACAAGCTACAAAGACAAGGGTCATCACATCCAACCATGGATGTAAACCAACTAAGTAACACATTTTACATCTTGACATGCCATAGTACCTATCATGTCTTAGATTTCCTTGGAAATATGTGGCATGTGTTAGTATCCCCTACATTCCTTGGCATGCTTAGACATTCTCTAGCACGCCCTAGAACTTGCTGACATGCCTTGGTAGTTTAGCTTACCTTGGAATTGCTTATCATATAACCTTGTCACTCCCTCCTTAACACACCTAGAACTCATTGACACTCCATGAAAAACACTCTTACTCACTAATTTCCATGCATTTTTACCTAGTGCTTCCTTACCTTTCCATGCATTTTGACCTAGTGCTTCCTTATGTTTCCATGACACTCCCTATCACACATTGGCATACCCAGGCACCTGGCACATCTTTGCATGTGATCAAAGCACTCTAGAATTCCTTGGCACTACCTAGCATACCTTCGCACTCTATACTTAGCAAACCTACATCTCACTGACACTCCTGATCACAAACACTTATTCACTCATTTCCATGCATTTTGACATAATTCTCCGTTGTTTTTCCCTATCACTCCTTAACACATCTTGGCACGTGTCGGTACACCCTAGCACCTACGACATCTTAGAATGTCGCCGTAACCTCTAACATGCCTCAACAGTGCCATCATATGTTTTCCCTCCTTCCTTAGCACACCTGGAACTGACTGACACTTCCAATCACAAACTCTTTTTTGTTCATTTCCATGCATTTAGATGTACTTCTCCCTTGTGTTCCCTAGCACTCCCAGCTAACACTTCCTTGCACACATTGGCACATCTTAGCCACATGCCACCCTAGCACTCCAACATTCCTTAACATTTCAAAGCATTCCTTGTCACTCCTCAGAACACTTGGAACTCAATGAAACTCCATGTAACAAACTCTTATTCATTAATTTCCATGCATTATGACCTAGTTCTCTCTTGTGTTTCCCTAACACTCCCTGACACTCCTTGGCACACATTCACTCTGACACCCTGGCCCTTGATACATATTGACATGATTTCCTAGGCTGTATCATGTGTTAGAAATTTGTAGCATACATTGTTACTCCCTCCTTAGCACACCTAGAACTTGCTAACACTCCCTACCACGCATTTTTATTCATTCATTTACATGCAATTGAAACTATTCCTCCCTTGTGTTTCCTTAGCACTCCCCAACATGCATGGAGCCACATCCTAACACCTAACACATCTTTGCATGCCTTAACACTTAGAATGTCTTGGCATGGCTAACATGCCTTGTAAGTTTCTAGCATCTATTAGCACTTCCTAGAATTCCCTCAACACCTTGGCACTCCCTAGCTTTTATGCCCTGATAGATAGCCTTACTTTATTTGTGACTTGGGAACCCAACCAAGTCATTGAAAAAGTAGTGTTGTGCCTAGCCCAATGTCTCCCCTTGTTTGAAACTACTTTTTCCATCACCTTATTGCAATCATAAGATTTCCTCCTACATGTCCTATTCTAAAATTCTCCTAACACACTTCAGCCTTGGGACATCTAGAATTCAGTGACACTCCATAGCAGACACTCTTATTCCTTTGTTTCCATGTACTTTGACCTATTTCTCCCTCGTGATGCCCGGAAACTCCCGAACACTCATCAACATGCATTAACACTATATGGCATGTGTTGAAACACCTTTTCATTCATTTCCACTCTCTGACACTCATTAGTTGCCATGCCCTCATGACTACCCTTTTTTTTAAGACTTGGGAACCCAACCATGTCCTGCATCCACTATAACAACTTGACCAAGTTACGGTTACTACAACTAGACTATGCCTTGTTCACATAAGAATGCCCTATAACTCATATTAAGCTACTCATGTCCAATTTTAACTCATCCCACTTAAAAAGTTACCAAGTCAAGGCTCACGTCCAACTATGGCCATAAAACAACTAAGCAAAATAGTTTACATCTTGACATGACATCACACCTAGAATGTTTAATAATCCATTTTCACTATGTGGCACATGTTAGCATCTGCTGCATTCCTTGGCATCCTTTCACACTCCCTAGCACAACCTACCACTCCCTGACATGCCCTGGCAATCTAGCATGCCTTAGCATTGCATAACATATAAATGTATCACTCCCGCCTTAGCACACATGAAAATTGCAGACACCTCATATCACACACTCGTATCCATTCATTTCCATGCATTTTCAACTAGTTCTCCCTTGTTTTTTGTGGCACTCCCTAACACTTCCTAAAATGCATTGGGACACCTTGGTACATGGCACATCTTCACATGTCTCCCTGGAACTGTATCATTCCTTGGAACTACCTAGCATACCATCTCACTCCCTCCTTACCGCACCTAGAACTCACTAAAAATCACTGTCAGACACTCTTATTCATTCATTTCCATGCATTTAAAACAAGTTCTCCCTTGTGTTTCCCTAGCACTCCATAACACTCCCATGGGATACATTGGCACACCTTAGCACCTGGAATATATTCACATGTTTCCCTGGCCTCTAGCATGCCTTAGCACTACCTAGCATACCTTGTCACTCCTTCCTTAGCACACCTGGAACTCACTGACACTTCCTGACACAAACTCTTAATTGTTCATTTACATGCATTATTTTTACCTAGTGCTCTCTTGTGTTTCCCTAGTAGTCCCTAACACTTCCTAGTACATGTTGAAACACCATGGAAATAGCACATCTTGCAATTTTTATAGCACTCGAACTCTCTCTACAACACACTATAACATTGAGCACACTCCACTCCTAGTGTTATGTTCCACACAAATGAATTAGTGTTTTGAGTTTTGTTTCTTTGCTACATAGGGAAGGATGTAGTTTGTCAACTCATCACTTAGCCATAGTGTACATCGTTATGACTTGGTCTAATGAGGCTCATTAATAGGTATATCACAAGGGTCATAATGTCATCCTCCAACTTTAGAATTATCTACTTCTCACATTTATTTACAATTTTTGTTATAGTATGCTCAGTGAGGAGGATAAAATATGTGTTGCTATGACATGCGTCCTAACACGGTTTAAAAGCACAAATTGGGACAATTTTGAGATAATTTCAATGTAGGAGCTCAGAGTAGATAGCAGGGAGAGTTTTCTACCTCTTTAACTCCTTCAACCAGCCAAGATCACCACTTTGTCTCTCATTGACTCGGATTCATTGGCAGCCAAGTGGGACGAGGTCATTGGCAGCCAAGCCAATGCAGTTCAAGGAAGATCTAGATCAACCTTTCTCGAGTTTTGGGAGACAAATATCTCTATTTTATAGGGAGTTATTGGTAGCTACCCTTCTGTATAAATAAATATGCCAAGGAAGTCATTAGGATTCAAATTTTGTTTGCAGCCAAGAAGCTACTGAGCTCAAGCACTTTTGACTGCTATTTTTGACTTATTATGTGATGTATTTGACATTTTTGCAATGATAATGAGAAGTTTCTTATTGATCCATCATTGCATCAGTTTAGAGGGTTGAGGATCTTGTGGTCGGGCCCAACCCTAGTACCTTAGGTCCCTCTTGTGTATTGATATTCTTATTTATCTTAGAATATTTATTAGTTGTTGCATTTTAGTAGAATATAACTCCTCAAAAATCCTGTGACTATGCCTCTATCTCATCTCTCTCATGGGAGTGTGACTAGGGGAATCCATAATCATAGCCCAAAAACATTATGTGACGATTTCTTTCTTATGATTTCTTGGAAAAATATCTATATTAATTATCTTGTTTCACATATTATTGTTGTATCTTAGAAGTTAATTCATTGTATAGATCAGATTTTTTAGCGTCAATTAGATAGTTTCCAAATCTAGCTCATCCTTTCCACCATTGGATATAATATTGTAAAAAAGAAAAGAATAATATGTGCATGTGATGTTCTAGTATTGTTGGACCTGCAGGCAAGGGACCTTTTCACTATCTCCATCTAGGACTTCTACACTCTCTTTTGATGAATCCCAAACATTGCCTAGATCATTTTTTTTGCCACCATGATCAACCCTCTTAGTCCAAAGTTTGTCTTCCTGAAGTGTTGAGATGGATAGGGGTGTTGATCCCTTTCCATCCATCCACCACAACCTTCATCCATAATTCCATGACTTTATCCCATCATCCTTACCGCCCAAACCCTCTCAGCAAACTTCTTATAGCATTACACGACTTCCTGTAGGAATACAATAATCTTGTAGTAGCTTCCTATAGCATGCCTATAGCAACCTGCTTTTCCCTTGTTTTTACCTGTAATGTGAGTGTATCTTATTTTAGGAGTAAGTTGTCCCCAAAGCTTGGATTCCATGATCATAGGTATCACCTAGGCCAATCCCTCAACTACGTTTCCTTCACTACAAGAGAAAATAACATTAGTATCTGCATCACAAATTTGGCAAATAGGACATTACCTACTATGAAAGTGTGAATTAGATAAATGAGGCATGAAATTGGAGTTTTGATTTGGTAGAATAATCTTCTATTTTTAAGTGAATTTGATGGCTAGATGGTTGATTGCAATTAATGGAGTTTCTTTTCTATAGGTAGCATCACTCTTGTTTTTTTTCATAAATTGATTTAGTAGAATTTACAAGTGGATAGCTTTTGAATTTCACTTTGAGTAGTTAATTCCCCCTAATTCAGTAGAATAATGGTCTTGGAACCCTAATGATAAAATGACCTAGTTGAAGGTGGCATTAGTAGAATTCCATCTACTTTGTCTATGGAATTGTCACCTCAAAGTTTGTATGAACCCCAGGTTGATAAAAAGAGTTGAGGAGCCTCGGAAGTTGCATCACTGTTGGTGAAAAGACAATGCTCACCACTTTTTAGCATCACTTTTAGGGAGGTGTCTAGGTAGATGTTATATCTCCTTAAGAGTCTCTTTCTATTTTGCATTTAGTTTTGAAAAAATCACATAAAAGAAAAAAAAATCTTTCATGCCTCATAGGAGAAAATATACTCAAGGAAAATCCTTACCAAACAGCCCCACACCATCAAACAATCAACCTTCACTCTTCTTAGATGACTGTCAACTTCCCTCTCTTACTACAAGGGAGTTAAGAGACCCCTTAGGTGAACAACCTGATATTTTTGAAGAACCTCTTAGGGAAGAAGAAGAACCCATTTCACCTACCCAAACCATGGCTAAAAATAGGAATAAGGAGGTTTTCCCTATCAGAGAAAGTAATGGGGAGGCTAGAGTGAAGAATATAAGCCCTAATACCCTTCCTCACTTCCATGGCTTAACCTATGAGGACCATGATACTTTTATTATTGAGTTTTATGTTGTATGTAGGGCTTATGATTATACCTCTAATGACCAAAAGTTGAAGTTATTCCCATCTACCATTAAGGATGTAGCCTTGTGTTGGTTTATGGGTCTACCTAGGGACAACATCACTACATGGCATCAAATGCCCCAAGCCTTTAACAACAAGTACATGGACTAATGTAGGTCCAAAGAAACCAAAGAAGAAATCCTTACAATGACTCTCGCACCTAACAAATCCTTAGAGGACTATGAGGAAATATTCTAGCTTAGTTATACGAGGGTTAGATCTACCCTTCATCTTGAATGACTCAAGTTAGTTCTTGTCTGAGGCATTGGGGAGGACATGCTGGAAACCCTCAATATGTTTCTCGGGGGAGACATCTATCAATTATCCTATGAAGATACCAAAATAGTCTTCAAAAACCATTCTAGGGTTGTTAGGAAGAAGTGTAGGGTTAGTCAAGCTTTGGTCAGTTCCTTTCCCTCCACGACATCAATCAAGAATGAAATTAGAAACATGTTGAAGGAATTTAAAATTGAAATACTACATACCTTTTCTCTACAAATGGATACCATGTAGATGAAGAGGAGACAAGAGGAGGTAGAGAGGGCCTTAGCTATTTTTTTCACTAAATGCACTCGAAGGCACCCAAGAAATGAAAGCCCATTAAATTTCATAGAGGTTTTCTTAGTCTGTGATGAAACCCATGGAAAATATAAGTCTCCTTCCTTCCCTTGATTTAAAATTGTATACCAAGGTGTAGAAGGTGGGTTTGAGCAACTCTGTTTTATCAACCAAATGAGGCCTCAAGGATCTCGGGCATACCTCCAGGTTTTGGAAGGTGCAACCTACTCTTATTACCATCCTAACCAGAATGCAACCTTTCCACCTTGGTACTCCTCCACTCATAGATCATAGTCCACACCTCATTCTTAGCCTTATGCACCTCAATATCCTCCCCAGCCTATCATCAACTATTCCAACCATATACTTCTTCACATGCTTAGTGGAATAACCAATCGCAAGGATGGAAGCCTCAATTCAACCAACCTCCTGCTTTACTACCTCCACCTCCATCTCAACCATAGATCACTCATCCTTCTCCACCCAAGCAACCTCACATGCCTGCTCAACCCAATCCAAACCCAAATAACAAGCAAGCACAATAGATCTACAACGTAGAGACATCCTAACCTTCCTATGCTATGGAGAATCAATAAATCAACCTTAGGTCTGGAAGAATAATCCCAGATAACCAAACTCCATTTCCACGTAGGGAGCTTGAAGAGGAAAAGGAATAGAGTAGCCCTAAAGTAAATCCACCTCCTTTTCCTCATATATTGATCCATTCTGACCAACATACCCCAGAAGAGATTGAACTTCTAGGAGAAATAAAGAATCTATGTGTTAAAATACCCATCCTCCAAGTTATTAAGGATGTTACCATCTACAATAAACTTATCAAAGAGAAATGTTTCAAACACCATCGCAGGAGAAAAGGAAACACCCCCACCATCAATGTTATTGGAAATTATCTGATTTGATGTTGGGGAAAGTGATTGATCTTGGGGCTTCCATAAATGTGATGACTAAGGAAACCATGCTGAAGCTAAACCTCCAACGATCCTTTAGAAGGACCATTATAGTTCTACAACTTGTAGATATATCTACAGTGGCTCCCAAGGGAGTTGTTGAGGATTTAATGGTTTGTATTGACTATTGGGAGTATCCTACTGACTTCTTGGTTCTCTAGCACAAAGCCGAGTTCAATAGTTATCCTCTCATCCTAGGAAGGCCATGGCTAGCCACTGTTGATGCTCACATAACTTGCAAGGATAGGAACATGACAATTAAGAATGGTAATTTGTCCAAAATGTATGTATTATACCTCCCTGCTCAACCATCAATTGAGCATGAATTACCCCTATGGTTAGAAGACGAGGAGGAGGATGAAGTGTATCATACAACATCCCATCAAGTTTGTACCTAATGACGATGACCTCATTGAATAAATACTCGAGAAACAACCCCCCAATATGATGTCTCTTCAATGAGTTTCTAACAGAATCTTAGGGTAATCCTTGGACTGAGTTATGCCTAGTTGACCCAAGTACTACACATGTAAAAGTTGTAGAATTTGGTCCAACTAGAAAATTGAAAATTAACCCTTGTCTATCATCTAACCAAGAAGAGAAGTTTTGCAAAATGTTGAGAGAGCACTGAGATGCTTTTTCTTGGAGCTATAAAGAAGTGAAAGGGGTGAATCCTTCAGTTTGCACTCATCACATATCCATCAAGGAGGGATGCAAGCCTATTCTCCAACCTTAGAGGAGAATGAGCCCAACCCTCAAGGACATAGTAAAGTAACATTTGCAATATTTGTTGGATCCAGGATTCATATACCCCATCTCAGGTAGTGAGTGGGTGTCACCTCTAGTTTTGGTCCTAAAGAAGAATGGGAAATGGAGGATATGTGTGGATTACAGAGAGGTAAACAAAGCCACCAAGAAAGACCATTTCCCTTTACCTTTCATTGATCAAGTTTTAGATGGCATTGTAGGGAAGAAGTTCTTCTCTTTCCTAGATGGATTCAATGGTTACAATTGGATCCATATCAGCCCTAAGGATCAAGACAGAATTACATTCACATGTCCTTGTAGGGTCCTCCCTTTCATTTATGTAATGTCCCTATCACTTTTCAAAGGGAAATTCTAAACATCTTTGCTGAGCTGTTATAGACATTTTTGTGCCTTACAGCATTGAGCATAAAATGTCCATAATCTAAGGGATCCAAAGTCCCTAAACATGTTGTTCCTACCCCTAGAGGAACAAGGCTAACAAACCACAGCAATTCACAGAAGTTCTCCACCAGAAATTGCTCAAAAAACAAGTCAATTCAGGATCAATTCAGTGGCTCCACTAGCTGTCTGCGCTGAATGTCAAAGTCAACATGGCTACCTGCACTGCAACGCAGGTAGAAGCACTACCCAGGTGCGCTGAACGAGAGTTGACAAATGGCAAGTTCATTCCACAAGGTGTCAAAACCCAGGAAGCTTCCTCAATGACACTTGCCTCAATGAATTCGACTGGTGATGAGTAAGAGGTTCTCAATCTCCAAGTGGAATCAAGAACTGACAGAGGGAGAGGACACTAGTCAGATCTCAAGCTGACTCATCCTCTCTCCAAACATCTATATATGGATCTCTCCTCCATGAGATCTAGAGGCTGGAATTTTGTTATTGCAAAGAATTGGTGTTGGTTTGAGATTGGAATCATTGGGTGCTTAATGCTTTGAAGGGAGGTGAAGATAGGAATTCCATTTGCTGGGAAGGAGATGCTGGATTGGAGCCTTCTTGGTTGTATCTCTTCCTGAACCTTGTTATTCATCAATAAAGCTATCTTAATTCCTCCTATATACTGATGTATCTTTGATGTATGATTGCATTAGTATGTTTAGTTTATTTCTAATCCTGAACTAGTTATGAATATGAATCCATGTCTTGTGTAGTGTTCTCTTCTTGTGATCTTGTAGAGACCTGTTGAAGCTGGGCGAGCGAGAAGGCAAGTAGCTGAGAACTCTCAAAGAGAAGAGAAACTGGATCGAGGGACAAACGGAAGACACCGGTTAGTCCATCTATCTCTCTTCATTCTAATTCATAAAGGAAGAATACTAGAATAGCTGTCTCTGTTTGTTGCTAAGGCACTGTCACACCTTAGGTGGATAGGATCGTCCTGCATAGGCATTTTTCCCCACAACAAATTGGCGACTCCACTGGGGAGATCTGTTTAGTCATTTTATTTGTGTCTCTATCATTGTTTGTTTCATAGACTCAACAGCAACAATCGAACTGCATCTGCTATTCTGAGATGCAAAGTAGACAGTTGCTGCTTTGATCCAATCACTGGATTTGTCTATGATCTGAACAATGGACTCACAAATGATTTGATGATGTGATAGATCTTAGTACCCCTCAAAGCATCCCTTTGATTGTACCTTGCTTGTTGCTTTTATTTGGCCTGAAACCGTAGATTAATCAGTAAACTGTGACCCAGAACCCAGTGAGAAACTCTCGTTTCTCCTTCAGCGCGACCCCTGTGAAGAGGTTCTGCATTTCAACGCAGGTCCCGTGAAGGCTACCTGCACTGAATGTCAAAACCCCTGTGTTGAGGTTGCGCTGATCCAGTTAGGCCTAGTGCAGCTGGGGTTCTCTGCTCTGTTTTGCCTTGTTTTGATCTCTGATTTTTGCAGCCTGTAACCAGCATAGGTACCAGTCTGATAACTCCTTTTCTCTGCTTAAATTCCGCCTCCTTTTGTACAAAAAGACTGTGAGTGTTTTTATGTGTTTGTGGCATCAATTACAGTTTTCCTTTGCATGAGTGAAATAATCATCGTTTAGCCCTTGATTCAGATCTGTTGATTGTGATCTTAGGAGAGAGTTCATTGGCTGTTTACAGTTGATTATACATTTACTTTTGCTTTTGGTTTGAATTTGTCTCTTTTAAGTGTCGAAACAAGTGTTCATTTTGAAAGTCGTAAAGTGTTGTATTCTCTTCTACCCTTTCTGATTTCGAAAAAGTAAACTTGTTTGTACTTGTCATTTAAAAGCAAATTCAAAGTTGTACAAAAAGCTTTCTTTGTAGGCATCAATACTAAGAAAGCGGAAAACAAACACCTGCATTGTGCATTTGCATCTTGATAGTTTGCATGCTTGATTTAGGAAAAGTGCATTAGAGTGTGCTGATTGCTCTTTGAGAAAAGATGGTGTCTTTCTTTTCCCTTTGTAG
Source organism: Pinus tabuliformis (assembly GCA_031772625.1). Taxonomy (NCBI): domain Eukaryota; kingdom Viridiplantae; phylum Streptophyta; class Pinopsida; order Pinales; family Pinaceae; genus Pinus; species Pinus tabuliformis. Next base: position 343,090,719 of record CM062814.1, read on the forward strand.
CTAGGATTTTCATAGTTGAAAAGATATAAAGCTTGCTTATCATCTTTAGACTGCATTTAGGAATTGTACCATACATCTCGTGGTGATCCAGAAAGGCAAACTTCTAAAAAGATCAACCTAAAATAAACTGAATGAACTTAACAACGCTTTGCAACATAACGCACAACATAGAGGTCTAGGCTAGAGACGTGTTCCGGCGTCGTAAAGCCTAGTGACTGTCGATCTCGTTGAAGGTGGGTGATTCCTCCTGAGGGACGATAGCGCCAGTACGGATTGTGCTCCCACGTACCGTCGCGTATATATTGGGAGACCCCTATAAGAATAAGACCTTTATCCTTAGGAAGCCATGTCGGCCGCCCTACTGATCGCAATGCACTGAACACAGCATTCAGGAAGATCGACCGCCCGTACCCTAAAAAGTATTCTGTGGTTTTGCGAAAAGTTTGGCACACCCTCTGCCTAGAACTCCTGAGCAGTTCCTTTTGGCCTTTTTCAGACTCTATAACGGAAAAAGTCCATCCGAGCATTTGTCACTTCGGGCTCGTTAAAACATCGAAGGAGACTAGAGTCATCTTTAGCTTTTTCTCGACTCTCTAAAATTGAAAATGCAAGTTGTGTCTAAGCGTCATTAAAAATTTATTTTAAATGGAACAATCACCCTTTATTCCTGCATTGATCTTTAGGTTGAAAAAATGGAGCCCACCAACCAAGGAATTCCCCTTGGTGGAAATCCTAGTCCCTTCTCCTCTTGGGGAGATGTTGGTGCGCCCCATATGGCCACATTGTCGCTTCCAGGACTGACAATTGGCCTGCCAGTCTGGCTCTTTTCAACCAATGTTGTTCAGAACACCACTATTCCTGAACAGTCGAGTCAACAGTTAGACCAGACCAGAGTCACTCACCAGCCTTCTACTTCATCTAAGTCTTCCTCTCCTCCTTCCTCTTCGCTTGACGGAACTGGTAAAACAAAAAACCGAGTTCCTAAGGAGAAGAAGGAGAAGAAGAAAAAAGAGAAGAAGAAGAAGGAGCCAAAAGCGACTGGGGGCAAACAAGTGTCGTCTGACCAAAATCCACACACAGCACTGGCAAGGCCTAAATCGCCATGCGTCATATGCAAGGGAGACCACTTCCACAGAGATTGTCCTTGCATCCCTCGGATACTAAGGGACTGGTCTCCCCGTTTGCACAATTCGGTAGCGTCAACCTCTGATAGCCATGTTGCCAGCACACCGTCAAACAGTGAAAGTGAAGCCACAGGACAGAGAGGGAAAGCTAGATTTCCCTACAAGCTGTGTGAAGGCGACCATGCCATCCACCATTGTCCCTTCTTAGACGAGGCTAAAAGAGTTTTGGAAGATCGCCCGATTTTACGAGCGCAACTTCCTCCTGGATATCAAAAACTCCTGCCAAGTCCTTCACTAGTTGAGAACCCGGCTGGCCCGCTCAGGTGGCGAGCCGAAGCACCTATCATTGGAGATGAACCGTCTGAATCCATACCTGACGAAAGTCAAAAGGTTGAGGCGGCAGTTGACCCGGTTTTGCCTTCAGAGGCTCTATCTTCGAATGATACCATCACAGAAGAGAATAAAGACGACACCGTCCAAATTCTCTTCATCAACACAAACTTCGACGAACAAGGGGGCAATGCACCCATTCCTTTATCGCAGGAAGGAAGTTCGTCAGAGTGATATCCGGCCGTCTATTCGGTCCCACCACCAAGCAACCTAGTTGTGTTCTTCGACTGGAACCAACTAGGCAGACCCCGGTTACCAGCCAGTATACCATTCAGAATTATCATTCAAATATACAGAATGGTAATGGCTGGCACTATCATTGATGAGGGGGCATCTGTGAGTATCCTTTCCTCTATTGCTTGGAAAGCGCTTGGTTCGCCAGCGCTTTTGCCTGAAATGAGAAATCTATCAGGCTTCGATAAAGGAACCAGTCGACCTTTAGGGATCCTCCCCAATGTGCCCATAACATTGAAAGGGAAGACCGTTCAAATGAACGTGATGGTCGTTCAAGGACCCTTGGATTATAACCTACTCCTTGGACGAGACTATATATATTGCATGGGAGCCATCGTCTCATCACTCTTTAGAGTAATGTGTTTTCCGCATGAAGGAAGAGTGGTCAAGCTCGTGGACCAACTTTCATTTCCCGGATCACGCATCACAAATAGTCATGTACCATCCCTAAATGGTCTCTTCACGCAAGAAGTGTCTCAACCCACAGTCCGTCCTCCTGATGAGCGCGAGTAATCCGGGAGGATATGACTGGAACCCAGGGGGCATGCGTCCTGGTCTGCTTCGGCAGGAAAACTTTGGGTATAGGGTAGGTTTCCGCGGGAGAATATGACTAGTCTGTACCTCGTCCGTCTAGGAAGAGGGGTTATTCTAGAATAAGATTCTTTTGTCAAAGTTATGTGAGTTGGCGGGCATCGTCGCTCACCTTTGTTTATCTCGGTAGACATCGCCGAAGAAGTGTTTTGTTTGAAAGATTAATAGAACACTCTTTGGGTAACCTGAAAGAGGTAGGCCTCTCTCAGTGAAACAAATGTTTTGACGAAAATGAAGTAGGGGTAACTTTGAAATCGTACTTTATACCTGGGGGCATGCAAACCTTTTGGAGTGCAAGCAAAGAGCGGTTATTTATCTGTTTTTTGGGTTAGCCGTTTCCTAACTTGCATAAAGAAAGGATGTGGAGCAAAGCTTAGTGAGATGAAGCTCCATAAAAAATAGAATCTTGATGAGACACTCTTATCATATGACTAGATTAATCGAGCAGTTTTAGCACACAGTTCATGCTCGTTAAAAAATAAACGCAAGATCCGAGCAGTTTTAACGCGGACTTCATGCTCGTTAAAAAATAAACATAAGCAATGAGCAAGTGTTTCCACCAGCGTTTAAGCTCATTTTAAAATAAAAAATGAACCAATTTCTGGTAAATAACCGCTGTGAATGTAACATTATCAGCCATTAAAGCCTTGGTCGTGTTTGCACCGTCACCTCCACTTTTCATTGGCCGATCGTTCACCTCCATATGTTTGTTTACCCATTTTGAGGAACATCTGCGAAGAGTGATTTCACTAGCCATCCTTGTGACACTGCCGTGATTGGAAAATTCCAACCTGTACCTGGAATCAGCTGCTAAACCTGTTTTATCACTCGTTCCTCAAAAGATGAGTCTTCTTTAAGCTCTTTTCATTTGACTCGTAAAATATGAAAAGATTGTCGAGTCCTTGGCCTTCCAGCTCGTTAAAGGGACAGGAAGTGCTATCCCTCCTCTAGATTTTAATCTTTTTGGACCTGAGGGATTATTGCACAAAAAGATCGAGCGCTTGTTTTGTTCGGCTCGTTAAAACTATCGAAAACTCATCCCTTCTGTATTGTTTTATACTTTTTCGGACTTAAGGGATTGGATGACGAAAAAGGAACTTTGGAGTTATCTTTATGTACCTTTTCAGACTCTCTAAAAATGAAAAGGGACCGAGTTGTCTTTGTCGTTAGACTCGTTAAAATCATTAAATAGCGACAAACTTGTCTTTAGACGAGAACGAGTTTCACTATCGCTAGGCTCGTTAAAACGTAGCGATGGGCTTGCTCGAAGGGCAGGTTATAGAACAAGCATATGTTATCCTCCTCAAGCTTGACAAAAATAAAGAGGTACTGGTCAGCAATGACTGGGGAAAAATTGGGAGAAACTCAAGAAAACTTTGATGGTAGCAAGTCGCTCTTGAACATGACACTTTTCCTCCGTACCACAATCGGGTTGGGTTGTTTCATTCACCGGTCACATCACCATGGTCTCGCCATACCATCCATATTTGGGGTAATGCTACCGATCCATCGCATAAGTGTCGCCATATGTTCAAGAGAAGTCATTCAGAGAAGTCAACCGTGTCCCATCCACTGCCATACATTATCCTTCATCCTTTCATGACCGCCACCCTGAATCATATGTCACAGATCGTTTTCACCTCCATCAAAATCATTAGCTCCGTTTCGTGTCATTGGTGTGGGATTCATTAAGGCCCTCCTTTGACGGATCGCTTCTTGTCGACATCAGCTCATTATCCAAGAAGTTGATCTAGGAACAACCCCTTCAGTACTTTGAAGCTTGCATGCCTCAATGGCAAGTTTCTCACTTCCGGCGACAGGTATACATCAATGACCTTCGACCGAAATATTTTGCGTGGTGTTCGACGCCAAGTCCTTTATTCACACCACGTGAATTGTACTGCAGTACCTTGAGGGTCATTATCATTATCGGTGATTCCTCTCGCGCTTGTTAACGGTTTACCTCATTGACCGGTAATCAAGCGATGTCTTTCCATGTTCGACTTCAGAACATTTCTCACATGGATCGACTTGTACTTAGAGTGAAGATCGAACGAGTTTGAAGACCCCGGATCTAGTTTCATCCATCCGGGCTGCAATATATATTCAGGAAAAATAAAGACATTGACATGTACATCATTGCGGCAGATAATCATCCTACCCAAAGGATGATAATTTCATCAAAATTATCAGTCTACCATCAGACGATTGTCTGTTCTATGTACAGAAAAATGAATTTATAAAGCTGAGCATGGGAATGCCCACCTTAGCTATATCATGAAAGCAGTATGAAAAATAATGTATTGTATTGTATCTTATTATAGGTCTCCTCCCAGCATTGGATGAACTTCGAATCCTCCTGATAAAGCATTTCACCCGATAAACGGCCTCATACTTTAGGGGGCAACTGTTATAGACATTTTTGTGCCTTACAGCATTGAGCATAAAATGTCCATAATCTAAGGGATCCAAAGTCCCTAAACATGTTGTTCCTACCCCTAGAGGAACAAGGCTAACAAACCACAGCAATTCACTGAAGTTCTCCACCAGAAACTGCTCAAAAAACAAGTCAATTCAGGATCAATTCAGTGGCTCCACTAGCTGTCTGCGCTGAATGTCAAAGTCAACACTGGCTACCTGCACTGCAACGCAGTAGAAGCACTACCCAGGTGCGCTGAACGAGAGTTGACAAATGGCAAGTTCATTCCACAAGGTGTCAAAACCTAGGAAGCTTCCAGAATCTTCCTCAATGACACTTGCCTCAGTGAATTCGACTGGTGATGAGTAAGAGGTTCTCAATCTCCAAGTGGAAGTAAGAACCTCCAAGTGGAATCAAGAACTGACAGAGGGAGAGGACACTAGTCAGATCTCAAGCTGACTCATCCTCTCTCCAAACATCTATATATGGATCTCTCCTCCATGAGATCTAGAGGCTGGAATTTTGTTATTGCAAAGAATTGCTGTTGGTTTGAGATTGGAATCATTGGGTGCTTAATGCTTTGAAGGGAGGTGAAGATAGGAATTCCATTTGCTGGGAAGGAGATGCTGGATTGGAGCCTTCTTGGTTGTATCTCTTCCTGAACCTTGTTATTCATCAATAAAGCTATCTTGATTCCTCCTATATACTGATGTATCTTTGATGTATGATTGCATTAGTATGTTTAGTTTATTTCTAATCCTGAACTAGTTATGAATATGAATCCATGTCTTGTGTAGTGTTCTCTTCTTGTGATCTTGCAGAGACCTGTTGAAGCTGGGTGAGAGAGAAGGCAAGTAGCTGAGAACTCTCAAAGAGAAGAGAAACTGGATCGAGGGACAAACGGAAGACACCGGTTAGTCCATCTATCTCTCTTCATTCTAGTTCATAAAGGAAGAATACTAGAATAGCTGTCTCTGTTTTTTGCTAAGGCACTGTCACACCTTAGGTGGATAGGATCGTCCTGCATAGGCATTTTTCCCCACAACATGAGCTATTTCAGGACTTCGTAGAGATCTACATGGATGATTTCACTCCCTATGGGTGTGACATCATAGAGGTTATCTCTAATCTGGAGAAATTTCTAAAGAAATCCATTGAAATGAACCGCTCACATAGTCTTGAGAAATGTGAATGCTTAATGAATGCAAGGATTGTCCTTGGCCATTCAATATCTGAGGAGGGAATCCAATTGGACCGAAACAACATTTCCAACATAAAAAGGGTCCCTACTCCTCAAAAGAAAATGGATGTTAAGAGCTTCTTGGGCTTAGTTGGATACTACAGGAGGTTTAACAAGGACTTTATTAAAGTAGCTTCTCCATTGTTTGGGTTGTTGTCCAAGGACTTACAATTCTATTGGATAGATAACTACAAAGAGGCCATTGAGATCTTGAAAGAGAAATTAATCATTGCACCCATAATTAGAAGCCCAAATTGGGCTCTTCCTCTCCATATCCATGCTAATGAATCTGAAAAATATGTGGGGTATCTTGAGGACAAATAGATGTTAAGTTACCTTATTCCATTTATTTCATTAGTAAAAATATGTCTAATGCTGAATTGAACTACAATCTAGCTAAGAACAGAAGATAAGGGAATCTCTTCAAGATTGGACCAGATCAGATCTTAAGGAGATGTGTTAAGGAAGAGGAACTCTTTCACATCCTATGAGCCTATCATGATGGGTCTTGTGGAGGTAATTTTGCTATGAAGAGAACAACTTTCAAAGCTCGACAAGCTAGCTATTATTTCCCCACTCTCCACCAAGATGCAAGAAGTTATATCAATAGATCTATCATGCCTTATCATTGCATAACATATAAATGTATCACTCCCTCCTTAGTACACATGGAAATTGCAAACACTCCCTATCACACACTCGTATCCATTCATTTCCATGAATTTTCAACTAGTTCTCCCTTATTTTTTTGTGGCACTCTCTAACACTTCCTAAAGTGCATTGGGACACCTTGGTACTTGGCACATCTTTGCATGTCTCCCTGGAGCTGTAGCATTCCTTAGAACTACCTAGCATACCATCTCACTCCTTCCTTACCGCACCTAGAACTCACTAACACTCATTGTCACACACTCTTATTCATTCATTTCAATGCATTGAAAACAAGTTCTCCGTTGTGTTTCCCTAGCACTCCATAACACTCCCATGGATACATTGGCTCACCTTAGCACATGGAACATATTCACATGTTTCCCTGGCCTTCAGCATGCCTTAGCACTAACTAGCATACCTTGTCACTCCCTCCTTAGCACACCTAGAGCTCACTGACACTTCCTGACACAAACTCTTAATTGTTCATTTGCATGCATTATTTTCACCTAGTGCTCCCTTGTGTTTCGCTAGCAGTCCCTAAGACTTCCTAGTACATGTTGAAACACCATGGAACTGGCACATCTTGCAATTTGTATAGCACTCAAACTCTCTCTACAACACACTCTAACATTGAGCACACTCGACTCCCAGTGTTATATTCCACACAAATGAATTAGTGTTTTGAGTTTTCTTTCTTTGCTACATAGGGAAGGATGTAGTTTGTCAACTCATCACTTAGCCATAGTGTACTTCATTATGACTCATTCTAATGAGGATCATTAATAGGTATATCACAAGGGTCATAATGTCATCCTCCAACTTTAGAATTATCTACTTCTCACATTTATTTACAATTTTTGTTATAGTATGCTTAGTGAGGAAGATAAAATATGTGTTTCTGTGACATGTGGCCTAACACAGTTTAAAAGCACGAATTGGGACAATTTTGAGATAATTTCAATGTAGGATCTCATAGTAGATAGCAGGGAGAGTTGTCTACCTCTTTAACTCCTTCAACCAGCCAAGATCATCACTGTCTCACATTCACTCAGATTCATTGGCAGCCAAGTGGGTTGAGGTCATTGGCAACCAAGCCAATGCAGTTCAAGGAAGATCTAGATCAACCTTTCTCGAGTTCTGGGAGACAAACATCTCTATTTTCTAGGGAGTTATTGGTAGCTACACTTTTGTATAAATAAATATGCCAAGGAACTCATTACGATTCAAATTTTGTTTGCAGCCAAGAAGCCACTGAGCTCAAGCACTTTTGACTGCTATTTTTGACTTATTATGTGATGTATTTGACATTTCTACAATGATAATGAGAAGTTTCTTATTGATCCATCACTGCATTAGTTTATAGGGTTGAGGCTCTTATGGTCGGGCCCAACCCTAGTACCTTAGGTCCATCCTGTGTATTGATATTATTATTTATCTTAGAATATTTATTAGTTGTTGCATTTTAGTAGAATATAACTCCTCAAAAATCCTGTGACTATGCCTCTATCTCATCTCGCTCATGGGAGCGTGACTATAGGAATCCACAATCACAACCCAAAAACATTATGTGATGATTTCTTTCTTATGATTTCTTGGAAAAATATCTACATTATTTATCTTGTTTCACATATGATTGTTGTATCTTAGAAGTTAGTTCATTGTATAGATCAGATTTTTTAGCATCAATTAGATAGTTTCAAAATCTAGCTCATCTTTTCCACCATTTGTTATAATATTTTGAAAAAGAAAGTAAGAATAGGTGCGTGTGATGTTCTAGTATTGTTGGACCTACAAGCAAGGGACCTTTTCACTATCTCCATCTAGGACTTCTACACTCTCTTTTGATGAATCCCAAACATTATCTAGATCATTTTTTTTGTCACTGTGATCAACCCTCTTATTCCAAAGTTTTCCTTCCTGAAGTGTTGAGCATGGATAGGCGTGTTGATTACCTTCCATCCATCGAGCACAACCTTCATCCATAATTCCATCACTTTATCCCTTCATCCTAACCGCCCAAACCCTCTAAGGAAAATTCTTGTAGCATTACATGACTTGTTGTAGGAAAACAATAATCTTGTAGTAGCTTCCTATAGCATGCCTATATCAACTTGTTTTTCCCTTGTTTTGACCTGTAATGTGAGTGTATATTATTTTAGGAGTAGGTTGGCCCCCAAGCTTGGATTCCATGATCATAGGTACCACCTAGGCCAATCCATCCAATACTTTTCCTTCACTGCAAGAGAAAATAACATTAGTTTCTACATCATAGATTTTGCAAATAGGACATTACTTAATATGAAAGTTTCAATTAGATAAATGATGCATGAAATTAGAGTTTTGATTTGCTAGAATAATCTTCTATTTTTAAGTGAATTTGATGGCTAGATGGTTGATTGCAATTAATGGAGTTTCTTTTCTGCAGAGAGCATAACTCTTGTTTTTTTTTCATGAATTGATTCAGTAGCATTTACAAGTGGATAGCTTTTCCAAGTTGGATTTGGAAATCATTTACTTTTTATAAACTAGGGCTAGCTTTTGAATTTCACTTTGAGTAGTTAATTCCCCCTAATTCAGTATAATAACTGTCTTGGAACTCTAATGATCAAATGACCTAGTTGAAGGTGTCATGAGTAGAGTTCCATCTACTTTGTATATGGAACTATCACCTCAAAGTTTGTATGAACCCCAAGTTGATAAAAAGAGTTGAGGAGCCTCTGGAAGTTGCAGCACTCTTGGTGCAAAACTAGGGCTCACCACTTTTTAGCATCGCTTTCAGGGAGGTGTCTTAGTACATGTTATATCTGCTTAAGAGTCTCTTTCTATTTTGTATTTAGTTTTGAAAAAATCAAATAAAAGAAAAAAAAAAAATCTTTCATGCCTCATAGGAGAAAATATACTCAAGGAAAATTCTTACCAAACAACCCCACACCATCAAACAATCAACCTTCACTCTTCTTAGGTGATTTTAAACTTCCCTCTCTTATTACAAGGGAGTTAAGAGACCCCTTAGGTGAACAACCTGATATTTTTGAAGAACCTCTTAGGGAAGAAGAAGAACCCATTTCACCTACCCAAACCATGGCTAAAAATAGGAATGAGGAGGTTTTCCCTATCAGAGAAAGTAATGGAGAGGCTAGAGTGAAGAATATAAGCCCTAATACCCTTCCTCACTTCCATGCCTTAACCTATGAGGACCCTGATACTTTTATTTTTGAGTTTTATGTTGTATTTAGGACTTATGATTATATCTCTAATGACCAAAAGTTGAAGTTATTCCCATCTACCATTAAGGATATAGCCTTGTGTTGGTTTATGGGTCTACCTAGGGACAACATCACTACATGAGATCAAATGCCCCAAGCCTTTAACGACAAGTACATGGACTACGTAGGTCTAAATAAACCAAAGGAGAAATCTTTAGAATGACTCTCGCACCTAACAAATCCTTAGAGGACTATGAGGAAAGATTCTAGCTCAGTTATAGGAGGGTTAGATCTACCCTTGATCCTGAATCACTCAAGTTAGCTCTTGTCTGATGGATCAGGGAGGACATGCTAGAAACCCTGAATATGCTTCCTGGGGGAGACATCTAAAATTATCCTATGAAGACATCAAAGCAGTCTTCAAAAAACATTTTAGGGTTGCTAGGAAGAACTGTAGGGTTGGTCAAGCTTTGGTCAGTTCCTCTCCCTCCACGACATCAATCAAGAATGATATTAGAAACATGTTGGAGGAATTTAAAATTGAAATACTACATACCTTTTCTCTACAAATGGATACCATGTAGATGAAGAGGAGACAAGAGGAAGCAGAGAGGGCCTTGGCTATGTTTTGCCCTAAATGCACTAGAAGGCACCCAGAAAATGAATGTCCATTAAATTTCATAGAGGTTTTCTTAGTCTGTGACGAAAATCATGCCAAATATAAGTTTCCTTCCTTCTCTGGATTTAAAATTGTATACCAAGGGGTAGAACATGGGGTTGAGAAACTCTATTTTATCAATCAAATGAGGCCTCAAGGACCTTGGGCATACCACCAAGTTTTGGAAGGTGCAACATACTCTTATTACCATCCTAAACAGAATGCACCCTTTCCACCTTGGTACTCTTCCACTCATTCATCATAGTCCACACCTCATTCTTAGCCTTATGCACCTCAATATCCTCCCCAACCTGTCAATCAACCATTCCAAACATATACTTCTTCACATCCTTAGTGGAATAACCAATCACAAGGATGGAGGCCTCAATTCAACCAACGTCTTGCTTTACTACCTCCACCTCCATCTCAACCATAGATCACTCATCCTTTTCCACCCAAGCAACCTCATATGCCTACTCAACCCAATCCAAACCCGAATAACAAGCAAGCAAAATAGGTCTACAATGTAGAGACATCCTACCCTGCCTATGTTGTGGAGAATCAATAAATCAACCTTTAGGTTTGGAAGGATGCTCCCAGATAACCAAACTCCATTTCCACTTGGGGAGATTGAAGAGGAAAAGGAAGAGAGTAGCCCTCAAGTAAATCCACCTCCTTTTCCTCATATATTGATCCATTCTGACCAACACACCCCAGAAGAGACTGAACTTCTGGGAGAAATAAAGAATATATGTGTTAAAATACCCATCCTCTGAGTTGTTAAGGATGTTCACATCTACAATAAACTTATCAAAGAGAAATGTTTCAAACACCCTCGTAGGAGAAAAACAAACACTCCCATCGTCAATGTTATTGGAAAATTATCTGATTTGATGTTGGCTAGAGTGATTGATCTTGGGGCTTCCATCAATGTGATGACTAAGGAAACCATGTTGAAACTAAACCTCCAATGATCCTTTAGAAAGACCATTATAGTTTGCAACTTCTAGATATATCTACAGTGGCTCCTAAGGGAGTTGTTGAGGATTTAATGGTTTGTATTGACTATTAGGAGTATCCTACTGACTTCTTGGTTCTCTAGCCCAAAGTTGAGTTCAATAATTATCCTCTCATCCTAGGAATGCCATGGCTAGCCACTGTTGATGCTTACATAAGTCGCATGGACAGGAACATGACAATTAAGAACGGGAATTTGTCCAAAATGTATGTATTATACCCCCCTGATCAACCATCAATTGAGCATGGATTACCCCTATGGTTAGAAGAGGAGGAGGAGGATGAAGTGTATGATACAACATCCCATTGAATTTGTACCCTAGATGTTGTTATTGTGGGAGGGCACCTAATGATGATAACCTCATTGAATAAATACTCAAGAAACAAGCCCCTAATATGATGTCTCTTGAATGAGCTTCTGAAGGAATCTTAGGGTAATCCTTGGACTGAGTTATGCCTAGCTGACCCAAGTCCTACACATATAAAAGTTGTAGAATTTGGTCCATCTAGAAAATTGAAAATTAACACTTGTCTATCATCTAACCAAGAAGAGAAGTTGTGCAAAATGTTGAGAGAGCACTGAGATGCTTTTTCTTGGAGCTATAAAGAAATGAAAGGGGTGAATCCTTCAGTTTGCACTCATCACATATACATCAACGAGGGATGCAAACCTATGCCCCAAATTAGAGGAGAATGAAGCTAGCCCTCAAGGACATAATAAAGGAACATTTGCAAAATTTGTTGGATCCATGATTCATATAGCCCATCTCAGATAGTGAGTGGGTGTCCCCTCTAGTTTCGGTCCTAAAGAGGAATGGGAAATGGAGGATCTATGTGGATTACAGAGAGCAGAACAAAGCCACCAAGAAAGGCCATTTCTGTTTACCTTTCATTGATCAAGTTCTAGATGGTCTTATAGGGAAGAAGTTCTTCTCTTTCCTATATGGATGCAGTGGTTACAATCGGATCCAGATCAGCCCTAAGAATAAAGACAAAATTACATTCACACGTCCTTGTAGGGTTCTCCCTTTCATTTATGTAATGTCCTTGTCATTTTTCGAAGGGAAATTCCAAACATCTTTGCTGAGCTGGTCTAGGACTCCGTAGAGATCTACATGGATGATTTCACTCCCTATGGGTGTGACATCATAGAGGTTATCTCTAATCTAGGGAATGTTCTAAAGAAGTCCATTGAAATGAACCTCTCACTTAGTCTTGAGAAATGTGAATTCTTAATGAATGCAGGGATTTTCCTTGGCCATTCAATATCTGAGGAGGGAATCCAATTGGACTGAAACAACATTTCCAACATAAAAAGGTTTCCTACTCCTCAAAATAAAATGGATGTTAAGAGCTTCTTGGGCTTTGTTGGATACTACAGGAGGTTTATCAAGGACTTTGGCAAAGTAGCTTCTCCATTGTTTGGGTTGTTGTCCAAGGACTTAGAATTATATTGGATAGATAACTGCAAAGAGGCCTTTGAGATCTTGAAAGAGAAATTAACCATTGTACCCATAATTAGAGGCCCAAATTGGGCTCTGCCTTTCCATATCCATGCTAATGAATTTGAAAAAGATGTGGGGGTATGTTGAGGACAAATATATGGTAGGTTACCTTATTCCATTTACTTCATTAGTAAAAACATGACTAATGCTCAATTGAACTACACTGTAACTAAGAAAGAACTCATAACTAGTGTACACTCTTTGAAGTAATTTAGACACTACATCACTGGATACCAAACTTTTTTCCATACTAACATGAAACTATCAAATAATTCATGAAAAAGCCAAATGTGAATGCTAGAACCATTATACGGTTGCTATTATTAAAGCAGTTTGATTTAACTATCACTGACAAGTCAGGAAAAGAAAATGTAGTTTGATATTTTCTGTCGAGAATTGCTTTGTGTGTAGGTGATGAAGGGATGGTCGATCATCAACTTCCAGATGAGCACTTATTTTCTTTCTTGTTTCTCTCCCCATGGTTTTCTAACATAGAAAACTACCTTGTTGCTACAATATTTCCTCCAAACGTATCATCTAAGGAGAAGAGAAGAATTGTAAGCAAGAGCACCCCTTTCACTTGGATTGGTGGGAATGTCTTGAAGATGGGACCAGATCAGATCTTAAGGAGATGTGTCAAGGAAGAGGAACTCTTTGACATCCTATGAGCCTATCATGGTGGGCCTTGTGGAGGTCATTTTGCTACGAAGAGAACAACTTTCAAAGCTCGACAAGCTAGCTATTATTTCCCCACTCTCCACCAAGATGTAAGAAGGTATATCAGTAGATATGATTAGTGCCATAGGATGGGGAAACCAAAACTTAAGGACGAAATGCCCCTATAACCCCAAGTGACTTTGGAGGCATTTGACAAGTGGGGCATGGATTTCGTTGGGTCAATTGATCCACCATCAGGGTAGAAAAAGTACATCATTGTGTGCACTAGTTATTTCAAAAAGTGGGCTTATATAAAGGCTATCAAGGCAACAACAAAGAAGAAAGTGGTTGAGTTCTTAATGGATAATTTGTTCTACAAATTTGGGTCTCCCAAAGAAATAGTGATTGATCAGGGAGCTCAATTCACATCACATTTGATCAAGAATCTTTCAGGAAACCTCATATCAAACACATAAAATATACTATCTATCACTCTCAGGCCAATGCACAAGTAAATGTTACAAATAAATCATTAGAGGGAATCCTCATCAAGGGTGCGAGCAACAGAGGAAGAAATTGTATAGACAGATTAATGGAGGCCACTTGGCACTATAACACAACTTGGAAAACAACTATTGGTTTTACTCCATATGATCTGGTTTATGGAAAGAGAGCTATGATCTCTATTGACTTTGAGTGTAACACTTTGAGAATGGTAGCCCAATTGGATTCATATGTCACCAAAGCATAGTAGGAGAGGCTCCTCCAGTTAAATGGCTTGGATGAGTTTTGAATGCAAGCCCTCCTGCACACTGAATTTATACAATTGTAGACGAAGGTGTTGCATGATAGGCATATCAAGGACAAAGTCTGATTGGGCCTTACTATCTGACACTAGGTTCAAGGATTTCAAAGGAAAATTGATGACAATATGTTTAGGACCATACCTAATACAAAAATGCCAGGGCAATGGAGCTATTCAAATTAGGACCATTGATGAGGAAGTGATTCACTTGCTTTTCAATGGCTACAAATTGAAGGTATATAGGAAGCATATGTCTTAGGAGGAATTCATCAACACCATCAGTAAAGAGATTAATGTAATTGGAAGTTTCATAGCATCCAGGTGACGGAATTCCTAGATACTTTCTGAATTTAGGATTTTGCGATCCAGAATGAATTAAGAAAATTATTTTGGTAGAAATCACATAACATAAATTTTTGGCCTACGTGTTTCGAACCAACCAGTATGGTTCATCATCAGGACCAAATGAAGAGACAAAACCTGGAAAATTCTTAAATAGAAGCAATGTAGAGACCATAATTTCAGGTAACATCATGGTCTCTACATTGATTTCTATTTAATAACTTTCCATGGTTTTCCTCTTCATATGGTCCTGATGATGAAACACACTGGTTGGTTTGAAATGCATCCGCAAAAAAAATCTTGTTATTTAATTTCTATAGAAAGACTTTTCTTCATTCCTAGATACTGTTATTAAAACAATAAAAGGCCTGGATGAAAATCTTTATGAGGCATCTAAGACAAAATCTTGGGTTGAAAACCTCGTTGAGGCAGCCTAGGAATAAAGAAAAAGAAAAAATAAAGATCCATGGGTGAAAACCTCTCTTGAGGCACTCAGGGAAGGCACACACATTGAAATCCTCTCCTGAGGTAGCTTGTGTGTCCAAAAAGAAAATAAAAACAAAGAGAAAGCCCAGGATATGGATTCAAAACATGTTTGTTAGTTGCTTTTGTCATTTTTCAGGTTTGAAGACAATGGAGGATTCCAAAACTACAGGGTTGACATAATCAAGACTCTCTTCACCTCTCCCTCCATCCACTTCATATACACCATCAAAACTCATGTTCTCACCACTCTCCATCATTCCCGTAGCTTAAAAATAAAATTTCATCCCCTCTGAATTTCTACAAGAAGATTGTAATTTCTATAGGAAGATCTTGTAGCACTATAAGAGGGCTTTGAACACTACAATAATAAAATATGAATGAAATTACCACCCAAAATTACCTTCCCAAAGGTAAATAAGGTTCTCCCACCGTGGTCCACCATCTATACATTATTCATCCATCCTAGTTCACAAGAAAAATTAATATTTTTCAAGAAAAAGCCCTCCACTCTATCTCACCTTGAAAAAATTCTTCAAAAACACATAAAGCACATCTTGTCCATTTCCATAAAACTACAGTACTCCCTCAGAGCCCTAGAATCATCCTCTAAACCCTTTACATACTTTCTCATCACTCTCATGCAAATAAAAGACCCTGAAAGAGAAGGAAGGGATTGTTATAGGAAGAAAACCTCCTCCTGTAGTAGCATGTTCAAACATTATAGAAAGCCATAATCCTACTATTTTCCCCTTTCCCATAAAGTAGAAGGGGTGGGACACTCTACCACTCCAAGGAGGACTCTCCACTAGCAGTAGCGATACCTTGGGCATCAACAAAGGGCCTGCACACATAGCAACACTAATATTCAAATACCATGAGGGGCAAAGAATATATACAAGGGAACAGGGAAAACACAACAAGACAACTCCCTTGGTGACAATAGAAAGTTCTAGCACTCTAGCATGAACATCCCTGCATCAGTGAATCATGAGGTAGGCACAAGTATGGAAGCCTCTCATATCCTCCCTATGTAAATAATGAAAAATGCATGAATTTCGAGAGGACGTATTTTTATAAGCTAGAGGTGGTCAGTTAACCTCGCCACCATCGGTGAGTAAACAAAAAGTGATTATAAGCCCTCATGCAACATGGAGGTGTCACATCAATCAAGATAGGATCACAGGGAGTTGGTGTTGATTACAAGGAACGAGGCAATGGTTACCTTATGTGGGGAAAGTGTCAAAAAGAGGAAACCTCGTGCCTCTGCCAAGTCATCACAACTGTTTGAGCCCAAGCCAACAATGACATATGTTGTACTAGGGCTCGAATTATCTTACATTCATGCACATTTAAAAAATATTTAAGGTGAGTACAAGCTTGGTGAGCCATTGATCATATTCAAAACCTTCTCTGCCATTTCTACAGGAGGAAGCTACAGGAAGCTTGAAAGGGTGAAAGAACACCACCAAGGGTCAAATTGATCTCCAGTTTGTCATATTTATCTCAGGCCATGTGGTAAAAGTAAGTGCATCCTCTCCCTCATCTATCCATAACTTGTATGTTGGTGCACCATAAAGTCTAAAGGAAATATAAGTCAAATTGTGGATTGCAAGAACTTTTATAGGTGTCAATTAGAGAGAATATAGAAAATTGTCATCGAATAGAGATTTAAACCCTCTACTTCCATTGAATTACACATCAGAGCTATTATAGGAAGCATCCCTCCTTCACTTAGTTGAAAACAATGAAAATAGATTGGGGGAGGGTTCAATAGAAGGGAACCCTTAAACACTAAAATAATCCATCTTTACCCTCCTGTATTAGACATTTTTAGAAGACATCAGTAGCTAGGATTCTTTAAACTATTAAGAGTATGTTATAATGCATATGAATTTTCTGTGGCCCTAAGCTCTCAAACATAAGGCAGTGCCACTAATGTGGTGAGGGGATTAACTATTTCAATTAGTCATGAGCTAATTAGCAGGGTGACAACCCTTCCCCTAGGGATTCAATGGAAAAGAGAAGACAAAAATACCATTGCCATTTTTAAAAAGAACATCTTCACTACCATTGAAAAACATATTGAAGACAAGAATGGAGTTAGGAGGTAAATCCTACCCTACCCCTGGGATGAGGTAGCCTACCATATCATAAAATAAATCTCCTATGAAGGAAGGCTAAGTGTAGTCTATGGATACCATTTTATATTACTCCATGAATTAAGGTTTCAAGCATAATTTTCCCTAGCTCAAAGACACAGTGTACCATACTTCCTCATACATTCCATCAAGGACATGAGTTAAAAAGTGGGAGAGGAAAAACATCAATACCTAGGCCACCATGGCCTCATTAAAATGATGGTAGTAGATGCCTTGAGAAAAATAAGGATCCCTGTCCTTTGGTCCAAATTCATCTATATGGATAGATATACCTTCTTTGACACTCAAACCCTGTCCTTTGGTCCAAATTCATCTATATGGATAGATATACCTTCATTGACACTCAAACCCTCACACCAAGTGAGATCCTAGCCTCTAGTGTTGGAGGAAGAGAGGTGAAGGAATAAGAAGGAGAGGCAGAGGCAGAGGAGGAAAGAGAGGCAGAGGTAGAGAATACAGAGGAAGAAGCACAAGAATAAATAGAGGAAGAGAAATATAAATAGGAAGAGGGGGAGAAATAGGAAAAACCAAGCCCTAAGAAAACTATTTAATCTGAGGAAGATGGGGTATCTCGAGAGAAAACAAGTTTATCTTTAGGACCCAGTGAAATAGAGGTAGGTGCCAGCTTACCTACCTTCACCGCTCCAGTCAAACCCAAAAATAAAAGGTAAAGGCAAGCTCCCCTATACTTTAAGACCAAGAAAAGCACTAGGATTAAGCATGGAAAGCCTCAAACTCCCACAAAGGATCCTATCATAATTGAATATTCCCCGAGTAAAAAGGAGGAGGTAGGGCCCACTGAAAGGAACGCTTAGGAGGTCACCTCTCCAGAAAACATCTCAAAGACTCCTATAGAATTTGTAAGGAGGCCCAACACTATATAAACCTCCTCTAAACAACCCAAGGAACCTATCACCCTCAAACAAAAAGGAAAGGGGAATCTATAAGAAAAACAGAGAATGCTATAAGAAAAATAGAGTGTGCTACAAGAAAAATAATGTGTGCTACAGGAAGAATAGAAGGTTGTTAAGTTATGGTATGTTCTATGCTTATAACAGTTTACTTCTTTTTCTTATTATATTCCACCGATTAGCAATCACATGTACATAAAGTAAAGTGCAGATAGAACATTAAACGATCGACAGAAAACAAGCCAAGACAAGAGACACAAGATGTGGCGGCTAGCCAGGGACAAACCCCACAATGTGTGGGGAAACCCTTTGACCAAATCTTCTTTTATCTTCAATAATTTAGCAGAGAGAAATAGTACAATAAATCTGATTCATATCAGTAGTAGCAAACCCTAGATCAGCAGCATGAGCATTAGCGGCTTCATTATCAAACTAGGGCAGACGATATCTCACAAACCAACCGTCAGATTGACTTCTTTCCACCACCAAAAGTTTCAGCTTCCAGAGGAGGTTCAGATGAACCTACAGCGTAGTTCAGATGAGGAGATCTTCTAGGCCACGCAAGTCAATCTTTACTTCTGTAGTTGCAGCTTCGGTTTCAGCAGTTTCCGGCTTCAAACTAGGGCAGTCGATATCTTGCAAACATTTCGTCGGATTGACTTCATTCCACCACCAAAAGTTGCGGATTTCAAAGGAGGTTCAGATGAACCTATAGTGCAGTTCCAAAGAGGAGATCGTCTAGGCCACGCAAGTCAATCTTTACTTCTGCAGTTGCAGCTTCAAATTCAACAGCTTCCGGCTTCACATGTGTGAGAGAGAGAGACCCATTTTAGCGCAGTAGAGAAGAGACTCATATCTGCGCAGTAGAGAGAAAGAGATGTGATGAGATGAGTGAGTCCAAATGAGGAAAAGTCCTCTTATATTTATACGCAACTTTGGTGGGTGAATAGATGCGACTGTTGGGCTTCTGAGCCTACATGAGTTGTAGGTCGGCTTGATAATAATTCCATAATCAAAATAAATTCATATCTCCATGAATACTTATCGGAATTGGATGATCTTTATATCAATCCTACACCTCTCGACGAGAGGAATCTAATAAAAATATTATTAGCCATGAATAAGATGACCCACATGAAGTTTTTCCCTGGTTTCCAATTTTAACACTCCCTCTCAACCATGGAGAACTTCATCTGCAATCTGTCTATCGGTCGTTACTATTCATCCATCAAATGCACTGCTTGACCCTTGCCCTACTCTGCTCTATTTTTCCTGTTCTGCTTTGTCTTGTTCTGCCCTGCACTGATCTGTACTTTTTTTGTTCTATTCTGCTCTGCTCTTGCATTGTTCTGTTCTACTCTGCTTTTGTCCGAATTATGAAGAAGAAGAAATGATCGAGGATGTATCATACTGACTCAAAGTCAGTCTCAGAGTATGGACCACTGGTCCCAGACTAGTCTCAACCAACCCAAAGTCAGCGTCATAGTGAGTACAACTCCAATGGTCCCAGACCAATATCATCCTCCACTGACTCAAAGTCAGTCTTAGAGTATGTACCACTGATCCCAGACCAGTCTCAACCGACCCGAAGTCAGCGTCATAGTATGGTACAACTCCTACCACTGGTCCCAGACCAGTATCATTGATCCCAGATCAATGGAGGTCATCCTAGCATAGGGAGTACGGTAGATACAACGATGCGTCCATCGGTACTACTATGGTCCCTAACTTCATTTCCCTGCTCATTGATCAGATGAGAGGTACTTCCCATGAGTCCCAGACTGCATGGGTAGGATGCCTTGATAGGAGAACTAATTAATCCTGTCCTCACAAGAGAACACATCAATCCTCCTACAATTGCCATGGAGAACACATCAATCCAGGCCTCACATGAGAACACATCAATCCTGCTACAATTGCCATGGAGAACACATCAATCCAGGCTGCCATGGAGAACACATCAATCCAGGCCTCACAGGAGAACTAATCATCCTGCTACACAGGAGAGAAAATCATCATGTTCCAGAAGAGAGCGAATCATCTTGTCCCACAAGAGAGTGAATCATCTTGTTCCAGTGTGCACCACCAGGGGAGGGTGAGTCACCCTGTGGTCATATGTTGCTCCAGTAGGAACCACAAGCCCTCAGAGCTCCCAGAGCTCAATGTATGCAACATGCAGGACCCTTGTACAAGGGTTTCTTACCGACTCCAAGTCATTTGGGAAAATCACAGATTAGATCTTTCCTTGGGGCTTTGACAAGGTGTATCAACCTATACATCATCTTAATGCGATGGAGCCTCCTTGCTCATCAACTTACCATATCCTAGATGATGTCTATCTGCTGGAGCAATTGACGAATATGGGATTCCTCAATAATCGAATCCCACCTCTGGTTGTTACAGAGAATCATAGTGGTATCCAATGTAAATCCAAATATCTCACTGAAGAGCTTTCACAACCAGAGTGCCTCACACGAGGTTATGCTAGCAACAATATATCCTGCTTCGGCGGTGCTCAAAGCCACCGACTTCTGCTTCCTGCTCATCTAGGATATCGAAGCAGATCCCAAGGTGAAACGGTACCTGGAAGTGCTCTTACGGTCCACCACACTGCCTGCCCAATCAACATCAGTATATCCAAGTAGTCTCACATCTCCGGCAGTGTATCTTAATCCATGAGAGATTGTTTCCTGAAGACATCTCAGAAGATTCCTGGCATCAATCCAGTGAGGCTCAAAAAAATATGAGCTCACAACGCTAACTGCAAAACATATGTTCGGACGAAGGTTCACCAATAACATCAATGCAAATGAGTTTTTGAAACTCAGAGGCATTTCCAAGTCTGGTCCGACATCACTACCATATAACTTCTAAAAGTTAAGATCCTCGAGGTAGTCACAGGCTTGCAGTCCATCATACCTAATCTTTCCAATATATTTACCACATATTTTCCTTGAGATAGGAAAATTTCCCTTGGCTTCTGCCACACTTCAAGTCCTTGGTCCTTCATTTCAAATTCAGAAGCCATCTCCCTCTTACATTTGTGAATGAGAGGGTTTGCACCTGTTAGAAAGAGGTCATCCACATACAACGCCAGTATGAGAGGCTTGTCATCTTCAACCTTAAAGTAAAGGTTAGGATCAGCTTCACTCCTAGTGAATCCCAGCTTTATCAAGTAGCTATCGATCCTCTCATACCATGCTCGGGGTGCTTGCTTCAGCACATAGAGAGCCTTCTTCAACCTGCATACATGATATTTTCAATCATAAATCTCAAATCCTTCAGGTTGCTCCACATAGACCTCTTCTTTGATAAAACCATGCAAGAACGCGGTCTTAACATCCATCTGATGTAGGTTCCATCCTTGTGAAGCAGCAAGGGCTATGATCGAGCGGATGGTCGTATATCTGGCAACAGGTGCAAATATCTCATCACAGTCTATACCTTCCTTTTGGGAGAAACCTCGAGCAACAAAACGAGCTTATACTTTTCCGTGCTTCCATCTGCTGCATGCTTTATCTTGTAAAGCCATTTGGAAGTAACAACAGTCTTGTCCTGGGGTCTGGGAACTACTTCTCAAACATCATTCTTTATGATAGACTCATATTCTTCGGTCATAGAATCCTTCCATACTTGATGCTTGACGACATCTAAGAATGACGAAGGCTCATTTTGTATGATCGTGCTCATGATGGTCAGGTATCCTTGATACCTATTAAGTTTCTTACTTTGACGGAAGGTTCCTCGGGGTGCAGCATGTCCTTCAGCATCATCAAGTAACCCCTTAAGCCATGAAGGCCTCTTCCTAGAAGAGGAAGGCTCATATGGAGGAGGATCAATCGGATCCATGGGTTCTTCTACATCAGGCATTGATTCATCATCCTTTTCTTTCAGTTCCTTGGTGTCGGCTTCTTGAGAGCTCCTGAAAGTCGGAAGATTGATCACCTTGCTGAGAGCCATATCTTCGTCAAAGGTGACATCATGACTAATTATGACTTCCCTTTGACTGGCTACATAGATTCTATAGCCTTTAGTATTTTCACCATAGCCCACGAAAATTCCCTTCTTTCCAGATGCTCCCAATTTATTTTTTTTCTCTTTTGGCACATGAAAGTATACAGGGCTTCCAAAAATTTTAAAATGAGAAACATCAGGTTTCTTACCGGTGAATTTTTCTTGAGGAGTCTTGGAACCCAATGCTTCATGAGGGCATCGATTTTGTACATATACGCTGATGATTGTAGTTTCAGCCCATAGAAACATCAGAAGTATTTGATCATGTAGCATGGCCCAGATAGCTTCCATCATCATGCGGTTCTTCCTTCCCACCACACCATTCTGCTCAGGAGTATGTGGTGTAGTAGTCTCCCTCTTAATGCCAACCTCAGGTATGCCTGAGTGAACCAATTGTAATATATCAGAGGTCTTGCTTTGGCTTGAGGGGAATGGTCCCCTTTTGAGATCTCCTTTGGCACATCCTGGACATACACCTTCTTTCTCTACTCAAAATTTGGGCATCCCTGTCACCATTTGACTTACACCGAGTATAGCTTTATAATGAAGGGGGGCAAACTTCTAATGCCAAAGTTCGAACTGAAGAGATGTGTCATAAGACATGACACCTAGCAGACTTCCATTAACCTGATATAATGAATCAACACTAAACCCAAGAGTAAAGGCATCTTTAACATTATTTTTCGATATACATACCTTGCCATCGCTGAAGGTTACCTTGTAGCCTTTGTCTTCCATTGCCGAGATGGACACTAGGTTCTTTTTGAGGTCAGGTGCATTTAATACATCTTGGAATTTCTAGCCTTCTTGAATGCTTGTCCTCTTCCTTGATTCCCAGATCTCCTCTTACCTTTGCTATTGAATTTTCCATTCCTTTGATTGCCATTAGAGGGATTTCGAGTTGCACCACTGCATACTGTACCATTCTTCTCTAATCATGATTATCATCATGCTGCCCATGTCCATGATTTTATCCATCATAATGTTGCTCAAACTAGTGGGCATCATCATCATGCTATCCTATATGTCCATGATCTCATGTTGCCCTTTATGTCCATGATCTCATGTTGCCCTTTATGTCCATGATCTCATTCATCATGATGCTCATGATCTCATACATAGTGACTTTCTTTATCGCAAATGTAACATCGTCATTTTATTCTAGCCTTAGGTCCAGCCTTTCCTTTTGATTTAGTCCCAAAATTATTTCTTTTCTTAGCATGAGAAGAAAAAACAGCAGGAGGACCTTTAGGCAAGGGCATTTCCTGCTCTTCTACCCTTGTTTGTTCTTGAATGCATCTAGCCATTAATTCCTCGAAACTAGGAATTACATTATTGTTTAGAAGAGTAGTCCTAAACACATAACGTTCAGATGGTAATCCTCCGAGAGTTGTGAGTGCCATTTCTCTGTCAGTAATGGTTTCCCCAATAGATAGGAGATCGTTCTTGATCTCGGTGATTCTTAAGAAGTATGCTTGCATACTTTCATCTTCACCCTTGGTTTCCCTCAACTTATTTCTAAGAAACAAAACTTGATTTGCATCATTAACTTTAAATAAACTCACCAGTCTGTCGTAGATTTCCTTGGAGGTGTCTAGATCAGAGATGTAGGCCACCAAGCGCTTGTCGATAGAGTCCCGGATGATCTTCTTTGTTTTGACTTCTCCATTTTTCCATTTTTTCCAGGCAGCAACAGATGCATTTGATGAAGGCTCAACAATATTTCATCTTACATGGTCCATCACTCCTTGATCTTCAAGGGTTAGATCGATAGACATCTTCCATCCGTGATATTCAGCTTTCTCACGGAGCTTGTCTTCGGTAGGAAAGAGTGTTGAGGACCCCATACTTCTTTTAGCATAGCCTTGCCAATCTTCTCTTCAATGATTGCTCTTGCTCTTGCTCGGGCTTTGTCTTCACCTCGGCTCTGATACCATGTTAAGTTATGGTATGTTCTATGCTTATAATAGTTTACTTCTTTTTCTTATTATATTCCACTGATTAGCAATCACATGTAGATAAAGTAAAGTGCAGATAGAACATTAAACGATCGACAAAAAACAAGCCAAGACAAGAGGCACAAGATGTGGCAGCTAGCCAGGGACAAACCCCACAATGTGTGGGGAAACCCTTTGATAAAATCTTCATTTATCTTCAATAATTCAGCAGAGAGAAATAGTACAATAAATTTGATTCATATCAGCAGTAGCAAACCCTAGATCAGCAGCATTAGCATTAGCGGCTTCATTATCAAACTAGGGTAGACGATATCTCACAAACCGACCGTCGGATTGACTTTATTCCACCACCAAAAGTTTCGGCTTCCAGAGGAGGTTCAGATGAACCTACATCATAGTTTAGATGAGGAGATCTTCTAGGCCACGCAAGTCAATCTTTACTTCTGCAGTTGCAGCTTCAGTTTCAGCAGTTTCCGGCTTCAAACTAGGGCAGTCGATATCTTGCAAACCTTTCGTCGGATTGACTTCATTCCACCACCAAAAGTTGCGGCTTTCAAAGGAGGTTCAGATGAACCTACAACACAGTTCCAAAGAGGAGATCTTCTAGGCCACGCAAGTCAATCTTTACTTCTGCAGTTGCAGCTTCAAATTCAACAGCTTCCGGCTTCACATGTGAGAGAGAGAGAGACCCATTTCAACGCAGTAGAGAAGAGACTCATATCTGCGCAGTAGAGAGAGAGAGATGTGATAAGATGAGTGAGTCCAAATGAGGAAAAGTCCTCTTATATTTATACACAACGTTTGTGGGTGAATAGATGCGACTGTTGGGCTTCTGAGCCTACATGAGTTGTAGGTCGGCTTGATAATAATTCCATAATCAAAATAAATTCATATCTCCATGAATACTTATCGGAATTGGATGATCTTTATATCAATCCTACACCTCTCGACGAGAGGAATCTAATAAAAATATTATTAGCCATGAATAAGATGACCTACATGAAGTTTTTCCGTGGTTTCCAATTTTAACAAAGGTGCTACATGAAGAATAGAAGGTGCTACAGGAGGGGAAAAAGGTAACACAACGTCTACAGGATGGGGAAATTTCATCAAAAGAATTTGATAAGGACTTCGTAGAGCTATAGGAGTTTCCATGACCTAATTTGAGTTCCTATTATAAATTCATTGAAGGAGGGAGAGTTATTTCCCAAAAATTTCCAATCCCATTTTTCTTTGAACTTGAAGCAGAAAGAGGAAGAACCCACAAATGGATGTATATCACTAAATCCAAAAAGGTGGAAGGTGTGGACCTCGTGGAAGAGAATATCCTTGAAATGTGAAAAGAGATGAGTGATCTAAGAGATATAGAGAGACCACAATGAGGGAACAACTATAGGAAGAGAACAAATGCTTTGAGGGAGAAGTTGCAGGAGAAGGAAACCCAACTAACCACAATGGAAAACCTCTCCATGGAGGTATTATAGTGCAAACAACCATCCAAGTCTTATACACTCTTTCTCAAAGAGTAGTGGATGCAATTCCAAATCAATACCCTAGCATAACATGGATACATGCCATTTCAAGACTACAAACAATTCATTGAATTCTGTGACCAAAGTAGCATAGAGGAAAGAGAAGAATTGGTTGAGTTCTACATGCATAACCTCACCTTAACTGATATGAACCTTAGGGACCCCAATGCAAAGTTGTGGGACATGCAACTGATGGCCCTAGAATCTTAGATGACTCATGAGGAGGCCAAAGATGAGGAGGTAAAGAAAGGAATGGAAAAGGAAGAAAAATAACCACTATATATCAAGGTAGAGCATATAAGCTCAGTGATTGTCATTAGTAACCATAGTATCATCTCCAATGATGCTAGTCTAGCACCCAGATACCTTGTCACCCAAGAGAAGTCCATCTCACATTTTGAAGTCACACTCAGGAAGTTAGGGATAGAAAGCCAGCAAGAATTCCATTGAAGATGGAATGTGTTACCCTACAGTCTCCATGTTAAAGAGTATCACTCTTTTGAAAGGGTGAGGAATGCATTGGAAAGGACACCCCTATACAAAAGAATCATAAAAAGATTAAAAATCGATTGGATTGGACTCAAGCTTAGTCCACCTTTGTTGCTAGGCCTTTAAGAAGGAAGGGATGAGAAAGAGGAGAGGAAGTAATGGACAGACATAGAAAAGGATGCAGGCTAGGCACACCATCTGCAGAGCCTTCGATTGTCATAGAGGCCACAAGGGCCATCAAAGACATGGACATAGATGATTGAGTTGCTCAAAGGATGAGAAACAACATCAGTAGGGAGTTAATGATGAGGATCATCAATAGGTCTATCACAAGGGTCATAATGTCATCCTCCAGCTTTCGAATTATCCCTTTCTCACATTTATTTACAATTTTTATTATATTGTGCTTAGTGAAGAGGATAAAATATGTGTTGCTATGCGGTGTGCCCTAACATAGTTTAAATGCAGGAATTGGGATAGTTTTGAGATAATTTCAATGTAGGGGTCTGTAGTAGAAAACAGGGAGAGATTATAGGAGGTTTTCTACCTCCTTAACTCCTTCAATCAACCAAGATCATCCCTTCGTATCTCATCAACTCAGTCATTGGAAGCCAAGCAAGACGAGGTCATTGGTACCCAAGCTAGTGCAGTTCAAGGAAGATATAGATCTACCATTGTCAATTTTTGGGAGAAAAAAGAATTTGTTTCCTACGGAGTTATTGATAGCTACACTTTTGTATAAATAAACATGCCAAGGAACTCATTGGGATTTGAATTTCATTTGCAACTAAGAACATTTTCATCTCAAGCAGTTATGACTATTATTTTTGACTTATTATGTGATTTATTTGACATTTCTGCAATGATAATGAGAAGTTTCTTATTGATCCATCCCTAACTTGGTTTAGATGGTGAGGATCCTACATTTAGGCCCAAACCCAACGTGTCAGTGGATCTCCCTAGTAATAAGTCCCAACTTGACCTCAGACTATTTGGTGTAGGAGTCCGAACAGTGGGGTAGTATGGTATTGCCTTGACCATAGTTGCTTGCAAAGGTGAGTAAGATGTCCCTGATGGTAGCAAGGGTGTGACATGAGCATAAATTCAAGGAAGGTGCATGAATCATTATAACACAAGGAACATGGGTATGAGTGTGCCCCTTAGAAACCTATGGTAGGACCTAGCTTGAAAGGGAACACATGAATAGAGAAACATCACAATATGAGAAGAAAGTTAGCCAAGGATCCAAAGTGATGGTTAAACCAATATCACATCTCGATAAGTTTCATACAAACATATCTAGAAAAGTCCATGCATACATGCCTAAACATCAAATAAATATATCATTAGAGTAACCAAGATAGTTGAAATACAATAACAACATATGCATGAAATGTGTTGGCTCTGTTATATTAAAAAAAGTGAAAGATCCAATCATACATACAACTATGACCAACCACTTGTCCCGACAATGGAACATTATAGGCATTGCCTCCTTCTCCTCCAAATAGATATACTAGCTCTACATTGTGGAGAAGCCAGTGCTTGTTCCAATACAATCCAAGCCTTGTCTAAGATACACCTATAGGAATATTGGATCCAGAAAGCCTTCATAATGAGTTGTGAGGTTCTATAAATAGAAAAGGGTGGGGTGACCTTTGACATTTTCCTTTGTGACTCTTCACCTACCCTTATGAAACTTCAACTACTACATGATTGTTAGACTCTACTATCGACACTTAGTCTCTAAATCTTACAAGATGTTACATTAAAATATCCACATGTACCCATATGAGAAAAAATAGGCTTGAGCAAGCCATCCAAGATACCACTAAGAGTTAGACAATTGTGGGAAGACCAACTCTTCGACATCCTCGCGATAATTGATAGTGGAAAACTGATGCCAAGCTTGGTAATCTGTGATGGTGTCTGCGTGCTCAATGGTGATATATTGTTGAAAGTGAACTCTTACCTTTTTTTCATCCAAGTACATTGGCTTGGAACCTCTGTCCAACTCATTTGGTAACATGCGCATCATAGTCCTAAGTGCATTTGGGGCAACAAGATACTGATGCATAGTGTTTGTGCCAATCTCCAAGTCTGTGATGGTGGCTATGTGGATCAACTCATCAAAGTTCATGCTAAGCTCCAGCCAGACTTGGTTCTTTATATTTGCCCTGGTGAGTGTGCCAATGGATAGGATCTCATGTGTGCGCCAATTACATCCATGCTTCTCAACACCCATGCATGTGAATCTTGCAAATTGGTGATGAACTATGGGATTTCCTCATATTTCTGGATCAAACTTCGAATGTGTTCCTTCAAATCTGTTGCCTTAGGCTTCATCATCTTGGGCAAGTGAAATGGGGCTCCTTTGAATCTCATTGTCCATGTTTGCATGCAATCGAAAGCAGTGTACAAATTCGACAAGATGATTGCTCTCCTAGCACAACGTTGTTTCCAACTGTTGAGATGGGAAACTGATTTATGTATGGTGAAAAATTTGGAATACAACATCTGCATGACTACTTCAAGAGATGATAATTCATCCAATATTGCTCTCCTCAACTCAGCCCTGATGGATTATGTAATATGTTCTCCTCCCTACTTGGTTGTTTGTAACTCCTTAGCCATGCGCTTGTTCTCATCTATCAAGAATCGAACACTCGACCTGGTGGCT
Organism: Pinus tabuliformis; assembly: GCA_031772625.1. Lineage (NCBI taxonomy): Eukaryota > Viridiplantae > Streptophyta > Pinopsida > Pinales > Pinaceae > Pinus > Pinus tabuliformis. The sequence continues at coordinate 343,119,787 of CM062814.1, forward strand.
TTGGCATATGCTCTGGTGGGATCAGCCAATCCTACTGGATCCTTGTGCACATCGAATATGATCAATCATTCTTAAAACTTCGTAGGATATATGTGAAAATCTAGAGTGGGAATTATGCGTGACTCCACAACTCTATGTTGTGACTCATCAAAAGATATATTGTGCATCTCCTCCTTTGGATTATCTTCAAGGCTCTCTGCGTCTCCTTGATAGCTTAGGACTTGCTCTACTTCTAGATATCGTGAAGCTGGTAGAGTGACCTCTTCGTTTCGAGGCATGAGGTCGATATCTTGATCTGACTCTAGTTCGACCATATTCATATCCATTTGATCTAGAATATGTTCAATATCTTGAGCTAAGTCTTTCTCAAGCAACTTCTCACCCTATCTACTTTGTGCCAGCTCCTCGGATGAGTCTATAACCTGTATTGGCATAGTTTCATCAATTTTTACATGTTGCGCCTCCTGCTGTGCCCGTCTCTATTGCACTTCCTTCTCTCTTCTCTGTAGCTCCTTTTCTTCCAAGAGTTGCCGCTTCAACTCCTGCCACTCCTTCTTTGCTTCCTCCATCCTCTATTTCTCTCTTTGCCTTTGTGCAATCCTCTTGCCACGTTGTCGCCTCTTAACCTCAATATCCAAAGCTTCTTTCATCATAATTGGATCTACATTGAACTTACAGCTTTGCTTCACCTTTGCACTATCAATAACCTTCCTCATGCCTTCATCATGCGTAGGTGTACTACCCTTTTCTGTTGCTGGTGGTGTTGCTCTCTGTGATGCCACTTCCATTTCATATTGATATTATTTTCTTTGGATAGCATGGTGTATTCATAGATAGGTAAGCTCATAGACACTTGCTCAAATGCATCTTGAGTTGCACTCTTAATGGTGTCCTATAACCCTGCTCTTTGGGAGGCCATTGTACCTGTACTACTGAGAGGTAGATGAATGCCTATGATATCTAGAGACATGGAAACACTCATGGCAAGCAATATGTTAGTTGAAAACAAAAAAAAATGGAGGACTGACATGTAACATACCTGTGTGACTGACTTTGAGGATTGTGCAATTTTCACCGGAAGGCTAGGAGACTGACTGGAAAAACTGTGCAAGGAACAGTCTAGGCTATGATGAGGTTGACTAACTATTGGAACTATGGAATGCACAATCCATCCTAGCCTACTAAGGATTGAAACTGCGCAATTTGCAGTTTAAGTCAAGAGTGACATGCAAACTAGCAAACTACATTACGCAACTTCTAGGGCTAGCAAGGCCCTACCTCCCAGAATTGCGCAATGAAATCCTAGAGGCTAGTTCTTGGCCAAATTTGCATAGTTTATGGAGGGAAGGCAAAGCCTTCACTTCTAGAAATATGAAATTTCTAGCCGGGTAAGGCAAGGTATTGGCCAAGTTAGCCCAGACCAACTGAAAGGCGACTAAAAACATGAGATGTCTGAATGCATGGCGAAGTTGAGTGCAAACAAGAGTGAATGATAATGCATGCAAGAAATGAGTGAAAGATTCAGAAAATGGTAAAGAAATCATGTGTGTGAAGCGAGTCACAACAATGGTGATCGTTAGTGCAGAAACAATGTCATGCATGCGACAGTAGTGTGATGCAATGAAAAACTGAAACAATGCTTCTATAAAATAACCTTCATCAAAAGTACAACAATTGTTCATTGAAACCAAGAAGACAACTCTCACACAAGACAAAATACAAAAAGTGATAGAAAAGCAGAAAAAGATATGAAAAGTAGACTTACACAAAAAAGGCTGAGTTAAATGTACTGAAGACTCCTAGATGTGATGTGGGATGTCAGAGTTCCAAGATCGATGTGAGGAATGAGCTCTGCAACATTGGGTAAATACGTTTTGATAAGGATGAGGCTCATGTTGCACATGCCACAAATCTATGTAAAGGTAAGACTTGGTGAGAGGTTTCTAAAACAATCTTTGCATGTAACTTCCAACTTCTAAAAAGAGATCCCTAAAATCTCGAGGTGGTTTTTTTTTTTTTTTTTTTTTTTTCTTTTTTGAGAAGGAAACCCATGCATGCAAATCAAGATTCCTTAGTCCTAGAGGGAACTTGTCAACCTGGAAGCACACGCAGCAATCTGCAAGCCTTGGATGAAATTTGTGCAATTTCTAGGTTGACCAAGCCTGGTTGTCCCTCATGCATTGTGCAATTTCTAGACTAAATCTCTCACTGTTAGTTAGAATTGCGCATTTTCTGAGTTGAAGCTTGGTGTCGGGATGAATTGTGCATTTTCAGGAGGGAAGGTTGCCTGGCTAGATTTAGCATTCCTGGATCCCAGTAGGTAGCCCAATAGGATGCACAATTTCTGGAGGGAAGGCTGGTTCCCCTCAAGAATTGAGCAATTTTCATGTGAGCATCTTGTTAGGTTACTATACCAATAGGTGTCATTTTTCATGATTGATTGGGAAGTGCCAAATATGTTCATCCTTTCCATGCTGCAAAGGTTCCATATTTCAAAAGAGACATAGAAAATTAAAAAATGTAAAGAGGGTATGCCTTAAAAGAATGATCAAAAGGCAAGAAAATGAATTGGTCAAAAAAAATAATAGAAATGAACCCCAAAGAAAGACCAGGAAAGTGCCAGTCAAAATGCCACTACTACCTTATTTGCAAGTCCACAATGTGAAAGTATTGTTGTTTTCACACTTGATGGGTGGCCCAACAGTGCAAACTGGACCATGCCATGTTTAAATTGCTGTTGTAGAATAGAGAAAAAGTGCCTGTCCAAACAGCTTAAGCTTGGCAGATGAGTAGCTAGGTAGAGAAATGAAGGAGCCCAACTGCTTAATCTGGGCCCTTGGAAGAGATAAGGGTACATTTAGATAGGAGGGCAGTCAAAAGAAAAGAAGATAATCAGGGTCTGCAAGTCTAAGTGCACCCATTCAAAAGGATGAAAAAATGTTACGTGTATTAGGCAGGGTAGGTAGTTAAGGTTGCAGAAGCAAGGTTTTGATCACCTCATGTATTGTCAATCAGAGCTCCTCTCATCAATGACAGAAGTGGCAAAGCACTTGTTTTGATGGTAGAACTTTGGAAGAATGTCTAATTCCCCTTCTATTTCCCCATAAATCACTCACTAACATCCCCTTGAGGACCTTGGGATCTGCCCAACCAGTCCTGTTATCACTTCGTTTTTGTAAAATACTAAGTCAAACTTTGACTTTCTTCAATGAAACGAAGCCACATTTCTTGTGTAAAAATCCTTTCTCCACATTCCATTCACTTCTTATGTATAAGTTTCCGTCCATAAACGTAAACCTCTGCACGACTCTTTCACCTCGCAAACTCATATTAACTTCTAATTCTATTTATATAGTTCCCTAACCTATGTTCCTATCCCTATTGCTACAAAAAGCTATATAAAATTCCAAAAAAATATATAAATATTCCCACCCCATGGCACTATAGCCTTATAATGCAGTCTTGGGAAATAGTAGTCCATCTGGGACTATTATGAACCCTTCCGCGTCTTAACCTGGAGTTAGTTTAACCTCTGGTTAAATTAAAAACCACTGCGCACCTCTCCGCTCACTAGAATTTGTTACTACACCCTTCATGTTCATATTTTAAAGTTTGGTGTTTAAATGTTTATTAAACATTAAAGTCCTCTCCAGCGCATATAACACATACAACCCGCTTGCCAAAGGTTTGAACCCCCTGCCACATAAATAAATCAATATAATATATAGCGGGCCCCCGTACATTAACCTGCCGCCAGCTCCGCGCTCCGTTGGCCCTCTGATCTGCCCTCCAAGATCCAACGGCCCAGGTGGATTTTGGGGCGCCCCCGACACATGAGAGTTAGCGTCCGATAGCACAGCGGTTTTTCCATCGTACAAAGGACACATGTCCACCTTTTATTGCATCGAAAGGGCTCTGACACATACCGCCCCCGTACAGAAAGCGATTCGATAAAACTGCAAACCGCCTTTTGTCCTGTGCCACATCATCTCGCTGACATCACTGCCATGTCACCCTGCCGTATTGCCATGTCATCTGCCAATTGTCCTCCACTGACGTCACTGCCACGTCACCCTGCCATACCCGGAACTCGCTGATGATGGCATGCTAACATCATCACAGAAAAGGCGCAAAGGGCGAGAATCGCGTCAAAGAATGCCTGAATCAAGAAATAGAGGTAGTTTTCGATGCGTGATTAGCACTTAGCGCTAAGAAAAATTACTCAAAAAGGAGAGCTTCTGATTTGGTCGACTACCTGCAAAACCCAAAAATCCGTAAGAGGCAACGCTGGAAACAGAGAACTAAAGAAAAGATAGCAGGTAGAGGGATTCAAGATTTGACTACGTCAATTTTATAAAAAGGCCAAGTATGCATACCGAAAGCAGGATAACAATGTCGTGACTCAGCAAAGCACCAAGGCAGCAAGCCCAAATAATGCAAATTAAAAGCACAGCCTCAGCCGAATCAGTTGATCCCAAAAGTCTAAATTCTCTGACAGAACGGATAGCTAATACCCTAAATATCTACTGCATCATTTACTCTTTCATCTACTATTCCTCAAGAGTTTGTAAAGAAGTTATGAGTTATTAACTCATCAGCTAGATATTTTGTAATTCATGTTTTGTATATATACTTCCCCACAGAGCATATTTGGGGTGGGTCGTTAGTTGATAATCCTCATTCTAGACTTGCGCTGTATACTTTGAAAGCTCTATAATCAAAGACTGTTGGAATGCTTTGGATGAAGAACTGTCTGCTGTGTTATTTAATGGCCAAAGAGTGACTGTGGAATTCCTGTGCTACTACATGGTTCAATAAGTGTTTCTTACCTCTGTTTACAATTTATATATGTTTACGCCACCATTGTGTTACCATCTAAATAGAAAGAAAGAAGAATAGCTTAGGATTTGCTTGACTGCACTCTATGCTGAGTTCTTGTTATTTTATATGTTTTCTTCAGAAATGGTTATGAATATGCATACTTAAATGATCATGTATACCCTGTTTCTTTCACATATGACCATTATTTAGGAATTCTTGACTACGCCTAGACAAACTTTCATTCACCTTCCCTCTCGGTTAGATAATGAAAGATTCTTAGTTGCCTTTCATCTCTGACCTTCATTCCATCTTTATTCCAGCCTGATATTGTTCTATGTGTAGCTATCCTGCTCTGTATTCCTCTTGTGACCAAGAAAACGCAACAACAAGCCCTAATCCATGACTCCATGCCCAATGGTTTGAACTTCTCACACTATGCATCCCAACTGTGCTTGAAAACATCATCCTTCCCACCAAAATCAAAACAAAACCCATGTACACCATAACTAGCCTAAAATTACACAAAAATAAAGTTAAATCATAAAGAGAGAGCCCTCTCTGGTTGCAGGTAGGCTAGGACCTGTAGCTAAAAGATTGGTTAGTGGTTACCTTGGCAGTATTCCCTTGGGAGTCAAAGGGAACAACCTGAGTGATAACATCATTGCGACTCCACTGGGGATTTTGAATAAATGTTTGTTACTACTATCTATTTTCTAAAACTACAGATGGAGCCTGAAGTTAGCCAGATAGCCTTTGAAACTGTTTTTGCTTTGCATTTACAAGAGTAAATAAAAGCTGCTTCAGTCAATCTCCAGCCTAGTTTTAGTCTTTAAACAGTTGTCCCAAAGGCTTAATCAATTTCCCCGTTTCAAACTCATATGAAGGAAATTCAAGCTCCTATTTTTTATTGACTTCCTCTTTCTTCAAAATGTTTTACAAGTTTAGATCTGATCTCTGATGATGGACAGGGATCAGACATACCAATGATTAAAATCATCCACCTGGTGACTCCACATCATTTTCACAATCAAGACTCCACTGGGGAAATGGACCTGAAAGAACTCTATAGAAAGATTAGTCTTTTGGTTTGGATTTTTATCCATGACATTGTGTTCTTTCTCATAGACAAAATTTTTCAATGTATATTGTATTATAAAAATGATTTTAGATTAAATTTTTATTATCTTCCTTCCAAAAATGTAGATAAAAACTCTCCTTATACATTCGAACAACAGCCTTCTAATCCTAAAGATCATTTTTCAAATAAGGAGAACCCAAAAATTCAGATAAATCATCCAATCCTTGAACATATTCCACTGCCTCATAAAGTTCTTGATAGATACAAACCCCTCATTTTGCCTCTTGCACTCAATAATCTACCTAGCAATCATCCCAAGTATCTCCCTAGATTTGATGGAGAGAATGGTGTCACTGTCCAAAAGCATGTCCAAGTTTTTGAAGATTATCTTAACTTGTTTGAAGTGGATGTTGAGGATGTTAGTACCAGGCTTTTCGCTCTTTCTTTGCAAGGAAAAGTCAGGAGTTGGTTCAAAACTCTACCTAACGCAAGCATCTCAAATCTTGAGCAATTTCTCAAACTATTCCTTGATATATGGATAATCAAAGTCAATCTCCTCATGATCATAAAAGAATATAATCAGCTAAAAAGACATCCAGATGAGACAGTACAAAAATTTTCAAACAAATTCAATTAGATCTATCATTCAATACCATTGAATATAAAACCTCCCCCTGATTTGGCTCTACTGTATTATCCAAGAGCATTTGATTCAAAGATAGAATTTCATCTGAGAGAGAGAAACCCCTCCACTATGCAGCAGATGCAAAACATGGCAGTAGATGTAGAGGTTAATCTGAAAGTTAGGGAGAGGAAGTTGAAAGCATAAAAAGAGGAAGAACTGGATATCTTGACAAAGAAAGCAGAGGAATTAAAATATAAGGTCACAATGAAAGTTGAATGTTTAGATCACCATGACACTTTTGCTCCACAAGAAGAAAGGGTTGACATTTCTGAACAGATTTTTACCAATTCAACCAACCATAGATCAGAAAACAGATTCACAGAACAATGTGCAGAGGAGAAATCCCCTAGTTTACTATGGGCATTCGATAAAATGGCTTCTTTTAATAATGTGCCCAAATATGATCAATATGATGATGATTATGTTTTTCAGAACCAAATTAACCTTGCAGATGAATCAGAAGATAATTTGGGCAAAAACAAAGAGATTCAGGTTCAACAGCTTCAAAGTACTAATCAGCTTGTTCACTTCAGCAATAAGAATGAGGAGGAAAGGGCAGAAAATTTTGAAATAAGTGAAGGAACTTTACCATTTTGTTTTGAGGCTTTTCAGTTTATCAAAAATAACTATCATGCTACAAAAAATCAAATATCAACAAGCCTTGGTATTGGCCATCTGGAAAGCAATCAAATCTTTGTACAAAATTTGTCATATCTAAATTTGCAGTCCCAGAATCCCATTGAACATTAGATTGCGGAAAAAGGCTTGGAAGTAGCAACAGATGATCAAAAAATCCAAGTTGGTTCCTTGCCCTTTTGTTTTGAATCATCTGAATTATTCAAGGGAAAGAAGAACAACTGGTAGGAATCTGTCAAGTTTCATTTGAACCTGTATGTAATAAATTACAGCAGTCCTTCCAAACTCCCTATGATCCAATAGCTGACAGGTTGAATGAGGAAAGAAATTAGAATTCTCCTCCATTAACAAACCATGAAGTTCCTAATCAATATGATAATGGTTGCAGTGGACAATCCCTACAGTCAGTTAAAATATCATCGCAAACAGCAGTTGAAAGCATGAAGGGTGGTGAAGACAAGGATGATATTTCAGTTTCATGGCATGAAAGCTATCCAGAACATTTGCACAGTTGTTTAATTCAGCTCAGGAGTAGTGTATATATTTTGCAAGATCCTTTTGTAGAGTTTCTAGATTCAGCAAATGAGATCAGGAGTTTCCTTATCTTCTCAAAGGTTAACAAAGCCAGATTTGATTGTAAGATCTCAGTTTTAAACACCATCAAATACAGGCACCAAAGGCCACTGATATATATAATGGTTAAGTGGTTGCATTGGCTGTTTCATTTTACCTAACCAGCAGTCAGAAAGCTGATTAGGATAAGTAGGTAGGATTTCAGTTTAGTTTGGATAGTAACTTGTTGCAGTTGAAGGTCGAAGAGAAGGCCCTAAGCTCCACAAGTGTTCTGTCATATATGCAAATAAAGCAACCCGCAACAGGAAAGTTTTAGAGAAGAGATAAAGTTATGCAGAAGGCCATCTGACCTGCTATTCTTGACTTTCCACAAGAGAAAGCCATCCCCAAGTTGAGCCACTGTTAGGTTCCTATAACAATATGTGTCATTTTTCATGATTGACTGGGAAGTGCCAAATATGTTCATCCTTTCCATGCTGCAAAGGTTCCATATTTCAAAAGAGACAAATAAAATTAAAAAATGTAAAGAGGGTATTCCTTAAAAGAATGATCAAAAGGCAAGAAAATGAATTGGTCAGAAAAAATAATAGAAATGAACCCCAAAGAAAGACCAGGAAAGTGGCCAGTCAAAATGCCACTACTACCTTATTTGCAGGTCCACAATGTGCAAGTATTGTTGTTTTCACACTTGATGGGTGGCCCAACAGTGCAAATTGGACCATGCCATGTTTAAATTGCTGTTGTAGAATAGAGAAAAAGTGCCTGTCCAAATAGCTTAAGCTTGGCAGATGAGTAGCTAGGTAGAGAAATGAAGGAGCCCAATTGCTTAATCTGGGCCCTTGGAAGAGATAAGGGTACATTTAGATAGGAGGGCAGTCAAAAGAAAAGAAGATAATTAGGTTCTGCAAGTCTAAGTGCACCCATTCAAAAGGATGAAAAAATGTTACGTGTATTAGGCAGGGTAGGTAGTTAAGGTTGCAGAAGCAAGGTTTTGATCACCTCATGTATTGTCAATCAGAGCTCCTCTCATCAATGACAGAAGTGGCAAAGCAGTTGTTTTGATGGTAGAACTTTAGAAGAATGTCTAATTCCCCTTCTATTTCCCCATAAATCACTCACTAACATCCCCTTGAGGACCTTGGGATCTACCCAACCAGTCCTGTTATCACTTCATTTTTGTAAAATACTAAGTCAAACTTTGACTTTCTTCAATGAAACGAAGCCACATTTCTTGTGTAAGAATCCTTTCTCCACATTCCATTCACTTCTTATGTCTATGTTTCAGTCCAGAAACTTAAACCTCTACTCGACTCTTTCACCTCGTAAACTCATATTAACTTCTAATTCTATTTATATAGTTCCCTAACCTATGTTCCTATCCCTATTGCTACAAAAAGCTATATAAAATTCCAAAAAAATATGTAAATATTCCCACCCCATGGCACTATAGCCTTATAATGCAATCTTGGGAAATAGTAGTCCATTTGGGACTATTATGAATCCTTCTGTGTCTGAACCTTGAGTTAGTTTAACCTCTGGTTAAATTAACAACCACTGCCCACCTCCCCGCTCACTAAAATTTGTTACTACACCCTTCACGTTCATATTTTAAAGTTTGGTGTTTAAATGTTTATTAAACATTAAAGTCCTCTCCAGCGCATATAACACATACAACCCGCTTTCCAAAGGTTTGAACCCCCCGCCACATAAATAAATCAATATAATATATAGTGGGCCCTCGTACATTAACCTGCCACTAGCTCCGCGCTCCGTTGGCCCTCCGATCCGCCCTCCCAGATCCAACGGCCCAGGTGGATTTCGGGGCGCCCCCAACACACGGGAGTTAGCGTCCGATAGCACAGTGGTTTTATTGCATCGGGAGGGCTCTGACACATACCGCCCCCATATAGAAAGCGATCCGATAAAACTGTAAACCTCCTTCTGTCCTGTGCCACGTCATCTCACTGACGTCATTGCCACGTCTCCCTGCCATATTGCCATGTCATCTGCCACCTGCCCTCTGCTGACGTCACTGCCACATCACCCTGCCATACCTGGAACCTGCCGATGACGTCATGTTGACGTCATCACAGAAAAGGCGCAAAGGGCGAGAATCACGTCAAAGAATGCCTGAATCAAGAAACAGAGGCAGTTTTCGATGCATGATTAGCACTTAGCGCTAAGAAAAATTACTCAAAAAGGAGAGCTTCCTATTTTCTCGGTTACCTGCAAAACCCAAAAATTCGCAAGAGGCAACACTGGAAACAGAGAACTAAAGAAAAGACAGCAAGCAGAGGGAGTCAAGATATGACTACATCAATTTTATAAAAAGGCCAAGTATGCATACTGAAAGTAGGATAACAAAGCCGTGACTTAGCAAAGCACCAGGGCAGCAGGCCCAAAAAACGCAAATTAAAAGCACAACCTCAGCCGACTCAGTTGATCCCAAAAGTCAAAATTCTCTGACAGAACGGATAGCTAATACCCTAAATATCTACTGCATCATTTACTCTTTCATCTACTATTCCTCAAGAGTTGGTAAAGAAGTTATGAGTTATTAACTCATCAGCTAGATATTTTGTAATTCATGTTTTGTATATATACTTCCCCACAGAGCATATTTGGGGTGGGTCGTTGGTTGATAATCCTCATTCTAGACTTGCGCTGTATACTTTGAAAGCTCTATAATCAAAGACTGTTGGAATGCTTTGGATGAAGAACTATCTATTGTGTTATTTAATGGCCAAAGAGTGACTGTGGAATTCCTGTGCTACTACATGGCTCAATAAGTGTTTCTTACCTCTATTTACAGTTTATATATGTTTACACCACCATTGTGTTACCATCTAAATAGCAGGAAAGAAGAATAGCTTAGGGTTTTCTTGACTGCACTGTATGCTCAGTTCTTGTTATTTCTATATGTTTTCTTCAAAAATGGTTATGAATATGCATACTTAAATGATCATGTTTACCCTGTTTATTTCACATATGACTGTTATTTAGGAATTCTTGACTGCTCCTAACAAAATTTCATTCACCTTCCCTCTCGGTTAGCTAATGAAAGATTCTTAGTTTCCTTTCATCTCTAACCTTCATTACATATTTATTCCAGCCTGATATTGTTCTATGTGTAGCTATCCTGCTCTGTATTCCTCTTCTGACCAAGAAAACGCAACAACAAGCCCTAATCCATGACTCCATGCCCAATGGTTTGAACTTCTCACACTATGCATCCCAACTGTGCTTGAAAACATCATCCTTCCCACCAAAATCAAAACAAAACCCATGTACACCATAACTAGCCTAAAATCACACCAAAACAAAGTTAAATCATAAAGAGAGAGCCCTCTCTGGTTGTAGGTAGGCTAGGACCTGTAGCTAAAAGATTGGTTAGTGGTTACCTCGACCGCATTCCCTTGGGAGTCAAAGGGAACAACTTGAGTGATAACACATCTCAGCCAGAAAATTGACGAAGTTCAAAATGATAGCCTATGGGTGAGAGAAAAACAAGTTGATCAGCATAGGCTGGGAAGGCACTGAAACTCAGCTAAAGCCTATGTGCATAGATAGTGCAAGACATGCTACTAAGGATGGTAGGTAGGGAGGCTCCAAAATGAAGCTAACGGAAACTTTTGGAAGCTGGTTGTAGTTGCTACAACACTTGGCGACACACTGGTAGAACTCTAGCTCTCTGAGTGGACCTTGTTTCATGAAAATAAATTCTAACTCCTCTAGAAGTATTGTTTGATTCTAAGATCATCTTGATTCCCACATGTTGTAGTGGCTACAACACCCTCCAAAATTTTGGGTCGCTTCCAATTTCGGAGCCTCCTTTGAGAGTTTTACTTGATGTCTACACGCACTCAAGTTCACCCCGTGAGCATGTGTGAGTTTTTTCATCCACCTTGCTTGATTGTTCGACGGACAAATTTTGCATGTTGATGTCAATGTCATGCTTGCGACCATGCTCTAGGCATACACAAGGTCTCTTCTTTGTGCGTACATGTTGTGTTCGCTATGTAAACATTTGTCTCACTCGCACACGGAGTCATATACATTGTCGCGCAAGCATCATTGTGGTTGTCCAATGATCAATCACAAGTATTGTGCTTGTTGACTTGCATCGTTGGCCAATCATGTTGATCATGTGTGTCTATATGGCTTGAGTCGCCTCATTGTCAAGTTATTTAAGTGTTTGTTTGCAAGTTCACATATACATCTTTTCACTCGCTTACACAGTTAGTCATTTTACTAAAGCTCTGATGACCAAATCACCCTCTGATAGCTTGACCTTCACCTCGCCATAAAATCAATTGACTATCACCCATAATAGGACCAATGAAACAAGTAAGTCATTTCAAGCTGTGTTACCCACAAGATGATCAATCAACCCTCTTTCTGGTGAACCAGAGAGTTTGACCCGACAATCACCCCAGGACTAAATCCACTCAAAAATTGCACAGAGGCTATGGACCATACCTGCTCCACTGACTGAGAAAATTACATAGGCAGATTGTATAGACACCTAGTGCTTGTCCCTGTCTCCCTCAAAAAATTTCAAATTTTTCCAGCCCGCCCACCAGTGCGTCAGTCGGCTGCTCACCCAAAAAATTGCGCAAACTTTCTAATAAGCCCTCTGGTACCCAATAATCTGATCAGCCCAGAAACTGTGAAGAGGTGACCAGTTGGATAACCTCCCAACACCAGCACAGTTTTTCCTGCCAGCAACTCCCAACAGCTCACTGCCAGTTCCCTCTAGGAATTGGGTAGTTTTTGTTGACAATGTCCCAACAACCAACTTCCAGTTCCCTCTAGGAATTGCACGGTTTTGGCTTCCAGCCTCCCACTACCTGCTCCTTCCAAAAACTGCACAGATTATGTCTACCCAACATTCCTATAGCCCAGACTATGCCTCCCATAAATTTCTCAAATTTGTCCACCAATTGGGCCAGACCCCGCGGATAGTGACTATCAATCTGTATTTCTCGTCACCATCTTCCAGTGACTTATTTGCGGTTTTCACCAATAGTGCCTGGAGCCTGCATCTCAGGTCGAAGCTTTCCTTGTGTAGTTTCACAACCTTGCCTTCCCTCTCTGTCTCCTACATCCGAAATGGTCATGCATCATGGTTGACTAGGAGGTTTATGGATTTGATGTCCTCTTGTCATGAGTGATTGTAGATACAGGTACACAAGAAAACATGGCACGATGATGGATGGGATGAACAAGGGGAGTACGTGCAACAAGAAATATTTGTGAACAGATGAACAAACAATGCATGAAAATAGATGTGCTCGTGAACAAGAGATCATTAAAAGATGTGTTTGCAGACGGGCAGACAAAAGAACATGTGAAGATGTGTTTGCAGACGGACAAACAGGTGAGCATTCACTTTTCATGAAAGGACGAACCTATCAAGCATGCCAACATAAAATCAAGGAGCAATGTGCAAACACAACATCAAGCAAACCTAACGACCATCGAAGACTCCGTGCATCTTGCCATGCAAAGGAGAAGTTGTGACACACCATGAGGACATCCATCACCAGCAACACTACAACTCGACATTCACACTAGCAGTAGCACGAACGTACGAGCACTGTCATGTCGAATCTTGTCATGAGTCATGTCGACCCCATCTCTACTGTGGGCCATACTGTCAATAAATGTATTGTAACATAGAAGTCCAAGAGACCCACTTTTCATATGAATATTCATGTAAAGTAGAAAGGTCATGGAAGTTAAACATTCATGACCGAATTCAACCATCCACAAGGGTCAGTTTCACCCTTGGCTATAAATACCCCCTCATTTGTACATGCAAATGACTTTCACCTTGCCTCCTCCCATATAGCCTTGAGAGTCTGTAATATTTTCTTTGAGGAGTAAGTAGCGGCTCCAACACCCATCCCACAGGGTTAGTGATGTATGGTGTATCAATATGTCTTGGAACATTTTCTTAATTCAAAAGCCTTCTAACAAGCCAGCATGTTTTCACACATGTGTTCTAATTGTTTGTAAGATTCGTCTTGAACACTTGTAATGCATGTTCTTTACCTATGTGTTAACACTTGGATTCATTCAATTGTTCTAATACATATATTTTAATGCAAATGTGTTTGATATGTTTTTAATGCTCTCCTACCCCTGTTTGTCAACTCCCAGACATGAGATAGAACCTTTCATGTAAACTTGCTATAACGGCTGTCGCACTCGTGTAGATGTCCCGCTGAGTGTTGCCCATGCTATCTTCCCTTGTGTGTTGTGGATTTTGCTTCCATGTCGAGTCCTCCTCCAGAATTTGTGCACGTCCTATTGTGTTTTGTCTTCCTAACAGAACCGGTTTCCTCCCATTCGACTTGGGACTAACTCTCACCCTTCCTCTCTCTGGTGAAAGAACCTTGACACAAGTAACACTATCAATCACCACAAACGGGAACCTCACTACTCAAAGACAAATTAGACCACTCTCTTGTGCTAACAAGCAAGAGCTAAGGCAAACATTTAAGATCATGGCAACTAGGCCATCATACCAAATGGGACTCCCACACGAAACGATGTGAGGTCTAGTTGGGACTTCATACCAGGGTGATCCCTTTAATGTTGGTGGGTCCATAACCATCAACATTTATAGCACTAGAAGGAGGCCCACCAATTGTGTATGGTTGAACATCCTCTCACACTCACTCATAAACCATCTGGTCAAGGCAGTAACTTGCACTCCCTCTCACATACGCGTGACTATGTAGTTGGCTACTTCTAATCTCCCAGGACTGAACACGAAATTCCATATCATCACCTTCACTCCATTCGTTCCATCACTTGCCAGTTTATGAAAGAATTCAGACTGATCCCAAGCATACAACATCATCCGTATGCATCAAGGAAGCCAAAAACCACTCCCACATCAGTTGTTGTATCATTAGTGGAAGAAGCAGTTCTTGCCATACTTGAAGGTATGATAGAAGCTATTGAAGATGGTGAGGAACCTCTGGTCTTCCAACAGGGGAAACAAGACACCCTCGTAATATTAGGCTCAGAATCTGGTACAAGAGGTAGAGGGGAAGGCAGCGGAGGAAGCAGAGATGAAGACAAACCAACAGACTCGACGTCAGACCTATCAGATTCTGAAGAAGAGGAGGATGATGAGGAAGAAGAAGAGACGACTGACCAAAATCTGGAATAGACGACTCAGACACCATTAGCTCTCCAGGTGGTTTGCACAAGATTCCAAAGTAGGTGGAGATAATGTGCATCAAGTTCAACCCTGAAATATAGTGAAGTCAAAAGACCATTTGGACAACTTCTACCTGCAGTTGCAGACCCTTAAGGTACGATACGATGACATATCATGTAGATTGTTTCTATGTAGCTTCAATGGTCGTGTAGCTACATGGTATCACATCCTTCCAGCCAACTCCATACATAACTGCATAACGTTCAAATGCATGTTTCTTGAAAAAACTGTTGATGACAAGACCCCAACCATGTTACTCAAAGAATTTGGAAGCTCGAAGATGGAGGGGAAAGAAAAGGTAAAATACTTCAATCATAGGTTTACGTGCATATTGTATAAGTTTTCAACGTACACGAAACCTCATGACTCCATCAATATTGATTACTACATGTTCGCATTGCCGACTGGCATTGCACAGTTAGTCAAGCAAGCTGTGAAACCAACACTACTAGAAAATCCTGAAGAGGACCATGGCAGCCTATTCAACCAAGTATGATGCAAGAACCTAATTCAGAATTTTAAAGTTATTCACATCCATCTCAAAGTAATTGGAACACGCCCTTACCTTGGCAACTTTGGTCATCTCAACCCCAAAACCAATCATGGAAACAAGGTTTGAAAGGACCTTATGGGAAAATTCCACAATATCCTCAATATTTTCCTCAATATCCTCCATACACAACTCCATGGTATACCTACCATCCACCTCCATCTCAACCACAACCTCAACCACATCCATCTCAAAGATCCACTCCCACTCAACTACTTGTACCACCATTTCCAAACCCACACAAAGAAGTAGCTTAGCCCACTTACAATGTTGAGGTACAACACTTTCTAATATCCCCTCTCAATCTCAATGGTATTCATCTTAGCTCGGGAAGTGTATTGCAAAAAAGATATTCTCTTAATGCCATTGAAATACAACATGCAGAAAAAGAAGATTCAAATGAGAAGACCAAAGAATCATGGGATGTGCTTGATGAAGAGAAAACATTAGAATCAGAGATTGAGAAAGTGCCCTCATGTTTACCATCAGATCCTCCATGTGTTTAATAGAATAATCTGAAAAAAGAGGAAGATTTGAATGTCATGGTAGAAGAAGACATGAAGAATGATCCAAATCAGCAAGTGGACCAGGGGTATCACAACTATATTGAAATATGGTTTCAAATAGTCATTAAGGTGCAGCAACACACTCTTCTTCAACAATTCCTAATATCATCTCAGTCAAAGCAGTTGGTATCTCACATTCAGGTACATGTCAAAGCATATGTTTCAAGCTTATACATGATTTTATCTATCATCCCGTTATGCAAGTGGCTCCATTGGAAGTATTCCTACAGTTGAAAATGCTTTTGTCTTTCTGGCAAGTAGAGTAGGATAGAAAAAAATAAAAAATAAGAGGAAAAAATAAAATCTCAGGTGAAAACCTCATTTGAGGCTCCTAAGGTTGACTCATTGATTGAAAACCTCGATGAGGTGGTCAATGGGTTGGAAAACAAAATAATCATAGGTGAAAACCTCCTTTGAGGCGCCTAGGCAAACTTACTAGTTGAAAACCTCATTGAGGCAGCTAGTAGGCCTAGAAAAAAAGAAGGGAAAAAATAAAAAATCATTGCTCCACGTATCTCTCTCTCATGAATGCAGGTGCTCTCCAACCTCTACAAGCAACAAAAACAAGTTGGCACCAAAAGAAAAAAATTGGTGAAAATTCTAGTCAAAGGAAGTCAAACTTGGACTTTCTCATCCTTTGCTCAAATGCTCCAGAAGGACCAAGGCCATGCTAATCCACCACCCTCATATATTTCCACCATCCACCCATCATTCCCAAACTTTTCCTATTCATTTTCCTTGATGTCCTAAAATGCTACAGGAAGGCTTTGTTTTGCTACAAGAAGTAAAAATACACAGGGTAGAATTTTTTTCATATCTTGAAAACCGTGCATCCATTTTCCGAGATCTTTTAGGGGAGATGTATATGGATGATGGTAACATGACCAAGAAATTTCAGAAAATTCCAGTGCACACTTTTCGAGAAATCGACCTCCATCAGCTACAACCATTTTTAATTTTTCTCGATATGCGTTTTTGTTGGGAAAAGTATCCAATTCGGAATGCCCCTGTCCCACTCTAAGAGGTGATAGTGCCTTAGCAACAAACAAGGAAAGCTATCTGAGTATTCTTCTTTATGAGATGCAAATAGAGAAAGAAGGATGTAACTAATCGGTGTCTTCCGCTAGTTTGTCGATCCAATCACTCTCTCCCTTTCGTTCGCTTCCCGATGCCTGCTCTTTCACTGGTCCAACTTCACACGGTTCCTGCAAGATCACAAGAGCAGAATACTACACAAAAGATATAGATTCACATTCATAACTAGTTTAGGATCAGATATAAACTAAATATGCAAATATAACAAAACATCATTGAAATACAAGCATATAGGAGAAACTCAAGTAGCTTTATTGATATGATAAACAAGGTTCAAGAGGAGATACAACCAAATGAGTCCCGATCCAGCATCTACCTCCCAGCAAAAGAATCCCTTCCTCTCCTCCAACAAAGCATAAATCACCCAATGTACTAATCTCAATCTCAAACCAACAGCAATTCTCTGCAAAGTACAAAATTCCAGCCTCCTGAACCTCTGGGTGAGAGATCCATATATAGATGTGAGCAGAGAGGATGAGTCAGCTCATGTTTTGACTTGTGGCTTCTCTCTGTCAGTTCTTGCTTCCACTTGGAGGTTGAGAACCTCTTACTCATCACTAGTCGAATTCATTGAGGCAAGTGTCATTGAGGAAGATTCTGGAAGCTTCCAGGGCCTTTCCACCTCGTTGAATGAACTTGCCATTTGTCATTTCCCACTCAGCGCACCCTGGTAGTGCTTCTACCTGCGTTGCAGTGCAACTGGCCAGTGTAACCTCTGCATTTCAGTGCAGACAGCTAGTGGAGCCTCTGAATTGATCTTGAATTGACTATTTCCGAGTGGTTTTTGGTGGAGAACTTCTAGGAGAAGCTGTCATTGGTTGACCTTGTTCCTTTAGGGGTAGGAACAACTCATTTAGGGACTTTGGATCCCTTGGATTATTGACATTTCATGCTCAATGTTGTAAGGCACAAAAATGTCTATAACAGTTGCCCCCTAAAGTATGAGGCCGTTTATCGGGTGAAATGCTTTATTAGGAGGATCCGAAGTTCTTCTAATGCTGGGAGGAGACCAGTAATAAGATACAATACAATACATTATTTTTCATACTGCTTTCATGATCTAGCTGAGGCGGGCATTCCCATGCTCAGCTTTATAAATTCATTTTTCTGTACATAGAACAGACAATCGTCTGATGGTAGACTGATGATTTTGATGAAATCATCATCCTTTTTGGTAGGATGATTATTTGCTGCAATGATGTACATGTCAATGTCTTTATTTTTCCTGAATATATATCGCAGCCCAGATGGATGAAACTAGATTCGGGGTCTTCAATCTCGTTCGATCTTCACTCTAAGTACAAGTCGATCCATGTGAGAAATGTTCTG
Source organism: Pinus tabuliformis (assembly GCA_031772625.1). Taxonomy (NCBI): domain Eukaryota; kingdom Viridiplantae; phylum Streptophyta; class Pinopsida; order Pinales; family Pinaceae; genus Pinus; species Pinus tabuliformis. The sequence goes on from CM062814.1 coordinate 343,138,357, forward strand.
AAGTCGAACATGGAAAGACATCGCTTGATTACCAGTCAATGATGTAAACTGTTAACAAGCGCGAGAGGAATCACCGATAATGATAATGACCCTCAAGGTACTACAGTACAATTCACATGGTGTGAATAAAGGACTTGGCGTCGAACACCACGCAAAATCTTTCGGTCGAAGGTCATTGATGTATACCTGTCGCCGGAAGTGAGAAACTTGCCATTGAGGCATGCAAGCTTCAAAGTACTGAAGGGGGTGTTCCTAGATCAACTTCTTGGATAATGAGCTGATGTCGACAAGAAGCGATCCATCAAAGGAGGGCCTTAATGTATCCCACATCAGTGACACGGAACGGAGCAAATGATTTTGATGGAGGTGAAAACGATCTGATGATATATGGTTCAGGGTGGCGGTCATGAAAGGATGAAGGATAATGTATGGTAGTGGATGGGACACGGTTGACTTCTCTGGATGACTTCTCTTGAACATATCGGCGACACTTGTGTGATGGATTGGTAGAATTTACCCCAAAGATGGATGGTATTGGCGAGACCATGGTGATGTGACCGGTGAATGAAACAACCCAACCCGACTCAGGCACGGAGTGGAAGTGTCATGTTCAAGAGCGACTTGCTACCAATAAAAGTTCCTTGAGTTTCTTCCCAATTTTTCCCCAGTCATTTTTGACCAGTACCTCTTTATTTTTGTCAAGCTTGAGGAGGATAACATATGCTTGTTCTATAATTTGCCCTTCGGGCAAACCCATCACTATGTCTTAACGAGCCTAGCGATAGTGAAACTCGTTCTCGTCTAAAGACAAGTTTGTCGCTATTAATGCTTTTTAACGAGTCTAACGACAAAGATAACTCGGTCCTTTTCAATTTTAGAGAGTCTGAAAAGGTACGTAAAGGTAACTCCAAAGTTCCTTTTTCGTCATCTAATCCCTTAAGTCCAAAAAAGTATAAAACAACACAGAAGGTATGAGTTTTCGATATTTTTAACGAGCCGAACAAAACAAGCGCTCGATCTTTTTGTGCAATAATCCCTCAGGTCCAAAAAGATTAAAATCTAGAGGAGGGATAGCACTTTCGATCGCTTTAACGAGCTGGAAGGTCAAAACTCGGCAATCTTTTCATATTTTACGAGTCAGATGAAAAGAGCTTAAATAAGACTCGTCTTTTGAGGAACGAGTGATGAAACAGGTTAGCAGCTGATTCCAGGTAAGGCTTGGAATTTTCCAATCACGGCAGTGTCACAAGGATGGCTAAGTGAAATCACTCTTCGCAGCTGTTCCTCAAAATGGGTAAACAATCAAATGGAGGTGAATGATCGGCCAATGGAAAAGTGGAGGTGATGGTGCAAACACGACCAAGGCTTTAATGGCTGATAATTTACGTTCGCAGTGGTTATTTACCGGGTAGTTCATTTTTTAACGAGCTTAAACACGGGTCGAAACACTTGCTCGATCTTATGTTTATTTTTTAACGAGCATGAACTATGTGCTAAAACTGCTCGATTTTATGTTTATTTTTTAACGAGCATGAACTATACGATAAAACTGCTCGATTATCCAGTCATATGATAAGAAAGTCTCATTTAAGATGCCATTTTTTATGGGGCTTGCACCTCATAAAGCTTTGCCCCGGAATCCTTTCGTTGTGCAAGTTCGGAAACGACTAATCCTACGAGTTTAAAGGGTTAGAGGTCCTAAAAATTTAAAAAATAAATAGCCGCCCCTTGCGTGCACTCCAAAAGGTTTGCATGCCCCCAGGTATAAAACAGAGTTTCAAGGTTACCCCTACTTTAGTCCAATAAAACATGTGTTTTAGTGGGAGAGGCCTACCTCTTACAGGTCACCCAAAGATTGTTCTATTCACACAGCAAACAAAACACTTCTTTGGCTATGTCTACCGAGATAAACAAAGGTGAGTGACAACGAGTGCCAAACACATAACTTTGACAAAAGAATCTTATTCTAGAATAACCCTCTTCCAGCATGGGCGGGGTACAGACTAGTCATATTCTCCTGCGGAAACCTACCTTATACCCAAAGTTTTCCTGCCGAAGCAGACCAGGACGCATGCCCCCTGGGTTCCAGTCATATCTTTCCGAATCACTCGCGCTCATCGGGAGGACGGACCGTAGGTTGAGACATTTCTTGTGTGAAGAGACCATTTAGGGATGGTGTGTGACTATTTGCGATGCGTGATCCGAGAAATGAAAGTTGGTCCACGAGCTTGACCACTCTTCCTTCGTGCGGAAAACACATTACTCTAAAGAGTGAGGAGACGATGGCTCCCATGCAATATATATAATCTCGTCCAAGGAGTAGGTTATAATCCAAGGGTCCTTGAACGACCATCACGTTCATTTGAACGGTCTTCTCTTTCAATGTTATCGGCACATTGGGGAGGATCCCTAAAGGTCGACTGGTTCCTTTATCGAAGCCTGATAGATTTCTCATTTCAGGAAAAAGTGATGGCGAACCAAGCGCTTTCCAAGCAATAGAGGAAAGGATACTCAGAGATGCCCCTTCATCAATGATGGTACCAGCCATTACCATTCTGTATATTTGAACGATAATTCTGAATGGTATACTGGCTGGTAACCGGGGTCTGCCTAGTTGGTTCCAGTCGAAGGACACAACTAGGTTGCTTGGTGGTGGGACCGAATAGACGGCCGGATATTGCTCTGACGAACTTCCTTCCTGCGATAAAGGAATGGGTGCATTGCCCCCGTGTTCGTCAGAGTCTGTGTTGATGAAAAGAATCTGGATGGTGTCATCCTTATCCTCTTCAGTGACAGTATCATTCGAAGATAAATCCTCTGAAGGCAATACCGGGTCAACTGCCGCCTCGACCTTTTGACTTTCGTCTGGTATGGATTCAGTCGGTTTATCCTCAATGATAGATGCTTCAGCTGACCACTTGAGTGGGCCAGCTGGATTTTCAACTAACGAAGGACTTGGCAAGAGTCTTTGATATCCAGGAGGAAGTCGTAATGGTGAAACCGGACGATCTTCCAAGACTCTTTTGGCCTCGTCTTAGAAGGGACAACGGTGGAGGGCATGGTTGCCTTCGCACAGTCTATAGGGAGGTCTAGTCCTCCCTTTCTGTCCTGGAACTTCACTTTCGCTAGTTGACAGTGTACTTTCAACATGGCTATCAGAGGTTGACGACACCGGATTGTGCAAACGGGGAGACCAGTCCCTTAGTATCCGAGGGATGCAGGGACAATCTCGGTGAAAGTGGTCTCCCTTGCAGATGACACATGGCGATCTAGGCCTGGTCAGTGCTGTGTGTGGATTTTCATCAGACGACACTTGTTTTCCCTTATTTGCCTTTGGCTCCTTCTTCTTTTTCTCTTTCTTCTTCTTTTCCTTCTTCTCCTTAGGAACTTGGTTTTTAGTCTTACCAGTTCCGTTACGCGAAGAGGAAGGAAGAGAGGAAGAATTATAAGAAGTAGAAGGTTGGTGGGAAATTCTAGACTCGTCTAATTGTTGATTCGACTGTTCAGGAATAGTGGTGTTCTGAACGACATTGGTTGAGAAGAGCCAGACCGGCAGGCCAATTGTCAGTCCTGGAAGTGACAATGTGGCCATATGGGGCGCACCAACATCTCCCCAAGAGGAGAAGGGACTAGGATTTCCACCAAGGGGAATTCCTTGGTTGGTGGGCTCCATTTTCTCAACCTAAAGATCAACGCAGGACAAAGGGGTGATTGTTCCGTTTAAAATAAATTTTTAACGACACTTTAGACACAACTTGCTTTTTCAATTTTAAAGAGTCGAGAAAAAGCTAAAGATGACTCTAGTCTCCTTCGATGTTTTAACGAGCCCGAAGTGACAAATGCTTGGATGGACTTTTTTCGTTATAGAGTTTGAAAAAGGCCAAAAGGAACTGCTCTGGAGTTCTAGGTAGAGGGTGTGCCAAATTTTTCGCAAAACCGCAGAATACTTTTTAGGGTACGGGCGGTCGATCTTCCTGAATGCTGTGTTTAGTGCATTGCGATCAGTAGGGCGGCCGACACAGCTTCCTATGGATAAAGGTTATATTCCTATAGGGGTCTCCCAATATATACGCGACGGTACGTGGGAGCACAATCCATACTGGTACTAATCGTCTCTCAGGAGGAATCACCCAACCATCTGTGAGGCGACCAATGACCAGGTTTTACGACGCCGGAACACGTCTCTAGCCTAGACCTCTATGTTGTGCGTTATGTTACAAAGCGTTGTTAAGTTCATTCAATTTATTTTAGGTTGATCTTTTTTAGAAGTTTGCCTTTTTGGATCACCACGAGATGTATGATACAATTCCTAAATGCAGTCTAAAGATGATAAGCAAGCTTTATATCTTTTCAACAATGAAAATCCTAGCTACAAGGGGGAAAAGAAGGACACCATCTTTTCTCAAAGAGCATAGAGCACACAGTAATGCACTTTTCCCTAAATCAACATACAAACTGTCAAAATGCAAATGCACATATGCATGTATTTGTTTTCGCTTTCTTAATATTGATGCCTAAAAAGAAAGCTGTTATATAAATTTGAATTCGATTTCAAGTGAAAACACAAACATGTTCCTTTTTCTAAATCAAAAAGACGATTACGACACTTTATGATTTACTTGTTTCGACACTTTGAAATGCATAAATTCAAACCAAAAGACAAAAGTAAAAGCTAAGTCAACTGTGAACAGCAAACAAACTCACTCCTAAGATCAAAACGACACTTACGACAGGTCTAGATCTAGGGGCGACAGTATGACTAGTTTACTGATGTAATGGGAAACTGAAAATGATGTAACAAATACACAAAGAACAAATACAGTTTCTTTATATAACTGAGGCAGAATTGAGGCAAAGAAAAGGGGTTTCAGATAGGTACACTGACTGATAACAGGCTTCAAGAAACAGAGATAAAACTGAGCAAAAGGAAGCAGAGAACCACAGCTGCACAAGGCAAAGACTGATCAGCGCACTCCCAACACAGAGGTTTTGACATTTAGCGCAGGTAGCCTTCACGGGACCTGCGTTGAAATGCAGAATCTCTTCACAAAGTCTGCGCTGAAGCAGAAACGAGAGTTGTTTCTGGGTTCTGGGTTACGGTTTGCAGTTTTTTCTACAGTTTTTGGCCGGATAAAAGCTATCAATTAGGTACAATTAGGAGGATGATTTATAGGAGGACTAAGATCTATCACAAAGGGCTGTTAGAGCACTTGTGAATCAGCTTCTCAGATCATAAACAGGCCCAGTGAGAGGGCTAGAGTAGCTGATCTCTACTTTGCATTTGTAAATAGCAAATGCAGTTCGATTCGGCACTCTTGAGTTTATGAAATGAATAGCAATAGAAACACAAGTAAACCAACAAGATACTTTCCCCAGCGGAGTCGCCAATTTGTTGTTGGGAAAAGTATCCAATTCGGAATGCCCCTATCCCACTCTAAGAGGTGATAGTGCCTTAGCAACAAACAAGGAAAGCTATCTGAGTATTCTTCTTTATGAGATGCAAATAGAGAAAGAAGGATGTAACTAACCGGTGTCTTCCGCTAGTTTGTCGATCCAATCACTCTCTCCCTTTCATTCGCTTCCCGCTGCCTGCTCTTTCACTGGTCCAGCTTCACACGGTTCCTGCAAGATCACAAGAGCAGAAGACTACACGAAAGATATAGATTCACATTCATAACTAGTTTAGGATCAGATATAAACTAAATATGCAAATATAACAAAACATCATTGAAATACAAGCATATAGGAGAAACTCAAGTAGCTTTATTGATATGATAAACAAGGTTCAAGAGGAGATACAACCAAATGAGTCCCGATCCAGCATCTACCTCCCAGCAAAAGAATCCCTTCCTCTCCTCCAACAAAGCATAAATCACCCAATGTACTAATCTCAATCTCAAACCAACAGCAATTCTCTGCAAAGTACAAAATTCCAGCCTCCTGAACCTCTGGGTGAGAGATCCATATATAGATGTGAGCAGAGAGGATGAGTCAGCTCATGTTTTGACTTGTGGATTCTCTCTGTCAGTTCTTGCTTCCACTTGGAGGTTGAGAACCTCTTACACATCACTAGTCGAATTCATTGAGGCAAGTGTCATTGAGGAAGATTCTGGAAGCTTCCAGGGCCTTTCCACCTCGTTGAATGAACTTGCCATTTGTCATTTCCCACTCAGCGCACCCTGGTAGTGCTTCTACCTGCGTTGCAGTGCAACTGGCCAGTGTAACCTCTGCATTTCAGCGCAGACAGCTAGTGGAGCCTCTGAATTGATCCTGAATTGACTATTTCCGAGTGGTTTTTGGTGGAGAACTTCTGGGAGAAGTTGTCATTGGTTGAACTTGTTCCTTTAGGGGTAGGAACAACTCATTTAGGGACTTTGGATCCCTTGGATTATTGACATTTCATGCTCAATGCTGTAAGGCACAAAAATGTCTATAACATGCGTGCATCCATTGGCCCATATTTTTTATGGGGAGTTGCATAAGGATTATTTCAACATGTTAAAGAAAAATTAGGTTAATCCATTCTACCATTTGAGAGATATCCATAAAACAAAATTTCTACGAGAAGACTATAATTGCTATAGGAAGATCCTGTACCACTACAAGATGGTCGAGAAGAGGCTACAAGAGGCAATCTAATTCGAGAAAGGAGTCAAAATGTCATGTCTTCTTTAGGGAAGGTTGAGAGAGGTCCCCAAACACCATTTTCATCACTAATCCACTCCACCAGCAGAAAATTGGGCACTAGAAAGAAACTTGCACACAACAACTTTATCAGTCAAAGAATCATCAAGCTATGAATTCCTGTGCAGAAGCAAACAAAGGAAATTATCACCTACATAGAAGCATGGATCTATTGGCAACTCAACAACAGTACGCATGCCTCTCCAGCAACCATCAGGTAGGTACAAGTATGCAATATTCATCACGTCTTCTCTTGAGCATATTATAGCTAGAAATTTGTTGTCAATGCATGAGAGATGAGGTTTTATAAGCTAAGGATGGGTCAGAAGTTTCAACCTCCCTCAGTAACCCTAATCACAATTGAGCAATCGACCTGCTAGTAAAAGGAAGAATTAAAGGGAAATAAGGGGAAGATTGAAGGAGTAGCCTCCCTCCAATCTAAGGGGAAGTAGCCCAATCCTCATAAAGAAAGCCAAAAACCTGGGGAGCCAAGACTGACTAACTACAAGTGGATTATTCGCTGCTATAGGGGAAAACAGATCTGCTACAGGAGAAACGTGACTGCTACAGGAAAAATAGAGATGCTATAGGAAGACAAAAGTTGTTTCAAAATACCCAAACGTTGAGGACTTTCACTTTCAAACCCCAAGATTCTAAGGACAACACCCAAAGCAAGGATAAATACATATTTCTCCTTTCCATATGTGAACAAGAAGCCTGCAAAAATTTTCATTTTTTTAGTAGTACAGCCTGTGGAAAACAAAAAAATGAAATATGGATGTTTCCTTTGAATTGAGCCTGATAAGAAGGAGAATTTCAATTATTTTTTAGTGAGCATAAAATCAACATTCCTCCAGGAAATACGAGAAATTTGTTATATTTTCCTTTGTCATAAAACTCTAATTATACAAGAATATCTAAAACTTCTAGCGTAAATAAACAATTGCCTTTCCAGCTTTGGAAATTTTTATTGAAGGCTATGTGGGTGGATCTAACCATAGAAACCCCAAAACCAAGAAGAAGGAGAAGAAGAAGCTAATGAAGAAGCAGAAGAAGATGGAGAAGAGGGAATTTAGCAAAAAGAAACACTCAAGGAGGAGGAAGGAAGAAAGGAACAAACTATGTTAAAAACCAAAATAGCAGTGGCTGAAAGAGACTTAATCAAAACAAAGAAATCCAAAGCCCATTAAGCGATCATCTAGACCATAAAAGAGAAGAAGAAGGAAACAAAAGGCATGAAGGCATTCACCATAAAAATAAAATTCAAACTACAGTGATGAAAAGAGGCTTTCCAAGAGGTCTCAAATATTTTTCTAGTTTTTTTCTAAGGCCTAGAAGATGTTATAGAAAGGTAAGAGGCAAAAATTAAGCATGAGGTGCAATTTTGTTCAATATTTGATAGATGTTGTGGTGTGCTACAGGTTTGCTATAGCATGCTCTATGTTGCTACAGGATCTCATCTAAGGGCCTTTGAAGGTTTCAAAGGAGTCAAAATGGTGGAGAAAGGCAACAGGAGATTGGAAAAGGATGTGGAAGACCTTGCCAAATTGAAAAATATTCAAGGGGAAAAAGGCAAGCTAATTGTCTCTAGAAATACTGTGATTTTTCTATGCACAGAAAATTGGAATAATGAGTGAAATTGGAATGAAGGTTTCAATGGAGAGGATGTGAATGAAATGGATCTACAAGCCAACATAGTTCACTTGCAAAGAGGAAAATTATGTTTTTGTGCTTTAAGGACTGCTAAACAATCATGAAAATAACAACTACATTTTGTGCTTGTCCTTGTAGAACCTATACCCAAGATTCTTAAGAGAAATGACTGAGGAATGTGTAAGAGAGAGGCCATCAGGGCCTTGAATGAGGCACAATAAGGTCACTAAGTTGCTCAAAGCATGAGCAACACTTTTAGTAGGGGGTATGATGGGCCTCTAATTAGACATAAATTAAGGCTCGTCTAACCATCCTTCAGCACATTAAACTTTCTTTTTGCATTAGATAACATATTTTTAACTTTAATATGTTCATTAGGAAGGTTTATGGATAATTGCATATTTGTGCCCAATATTATTTATTTTTTTGGAATATTGTGAGAATATTGGACAGATTATGAAGATTTGGAGGAGGATATAATTTATGGATTTACTTCCTACAACAAGAGGATCAATATTGGATAATAAATCAAAAAGATATTATGAAATTATTGCACAAATTCTAGAGCTCCAATGATTGAGAAAATCTAGGAATGTGCTCCCTGTCATTTAATGCAGATTGCTAGTGTTGGGAACAAGATCCACTATTTAAGGGATTTTGGAGGGAAAATATTCCTCCTTTCAATGAAAATGCTTCCTCATCATACTTTATAAGTACCACTTCGAATTTTCCTCTAGGGGTTGCTTTTATTAGTCTTCTTGTGGGGAGAACTCGTATTTTTGTAGCTCCACTATCATATCTTGCAGGGATGTAATTGTATTGATGGAAATAATGAAGATTGGTGCCATTTTCACCTTATAAATATTGGTCTCCTACATAGGACTCTAATTTTCCTTGGGCATGGCCATCCTAAGAGCCTCAGAGCCCTTTTTGTATAATTTATTTTTCCTCTTTTCACTTCTTATTCACATGCATCTCTTGTTCTTGTTTTTCCTATTTCTGTATTTAGTATTGATGATTTCTTGTCATAGAATTGAGTTAAATGGTTGAAATAAGTTCTTTTGTAGTACCACAAGAATTATTTCATCCCTGTAATAGCTTTTGAAATTCATAGCAATCATTTAGCTAGTTAGATTAGTTTTCTTATTCCCAAATCTAAATTTCTGGAAGTCCCTTGTGGCAAATAGTAGTAAATTTATGTTAATTTTTAGAACATGCTAATGAGCTTAAATTGAGTTGATTCCACTTGAATTAGATCATAAAAACATTCTATTTAATAAAAAAAATTACCCAGTTGCATTTGCACTTGATTAGGTTAAGCATTTGATAGATTAACTAGCTCACTAGTTCTCAAATTTCTAGATTTTAGATTAGTACTTTTCTATTATTATTTAGCATGGGTTAACAAGGGTTATATTGAGTAATTCCACTTGGAATGGAGACCTAAGACATCCTATTCAATAAAAAAAATTGTCCCATCCAATTTGTATTTTATTTACTTGGTCATTTGGTGAATTATATCTTCCTGTAGAAAATTTGTAACTTCCTGTAGTAGCACCTATAACTTCCTGTAGCACTCTTCCAACATGTATGTACTTTCCCATGTTTTCTCACAAAGCTTGGTTTGTGTCCCTCAGAGTTGAATCATAACCCCTAGGCTCTAAATCAATGGTTGAGGACGAATAAACACCACTTAGGACTTTCCTTTTTACCCCTGCAAAATATCTCAACAATTTGGGTTAATGGACAAATTTATGAAATGGATAACACAATGATGATTTTCTTGATTGCCACATCCAATGAACTCTATCAATGGATATAAACTCTTTGAAAAGTAATGATTGATATTTAGTTCATGATTTTTGCTTTATGCAATTAGAATAGGTTCACGTTCTTTGTATTTTCTTTCTAGCAATAGGTTAAGGTTTCCATTTCTAGCATTTCCATTTCTACAATTAGTTTAGAATTTGATTTCATTACATTCACTCCATTAAATCATGATAGCAAAGGAATGACACATTTATGTTGCACATATAGTGTCGATGCCTCTTAAGTTTGTACGAACCCCGGGTTGATAATTAAAGTTGGTAGCCTTGGGGGTTGTATCATTCTTGTTGCAATACTGAGGCTCATCACATGTCATAACGAAGATAGAGATAAAATGTATATGTGCTCTAGAATAATAAACTAGCATTTTCACCGAGAAGTGCAAAGGAACGTCGAATGGCAATCCTCGCAGGAAAAGGTACATATCATAGGAGTTCAATTTTTTGGGGGGTTTTTTAAAATGGCATGAAATAAATCTCGAACACATAAATCATGAGGTATCTATTAGTTAAATATATCTCCCTTGGGATATTTTGAGATAGCCACTATGACTCAAGAGCTAGCTCAAATCCCAGGTAGTTGCGAGAAAAGGTAGAGAAAAGGTAGTGGTGAGAAAAGGTAGAGACGAGGAAACAAACGATATTGAAAAGCTCACTTGCCTAGTCAAGAACTTTACAACATAAGTTTCCGAGCTTAAACAACGGAAAATGGACACATCTGCAAGCAACCATCCTCCTAGACAGAAACAAGGAAGCACTTCATCACGAAGCAATCGATTCACTACAAAAACTATTGGGTTGTGTTATATTCTTTCCACTACTAGCCTACGCAGTTAACTGGGGGATTAAAGGGGGGGGTGGAGCCCCCCCTTTGTTGCACTGATTGTTCAATGGGGGGGTCATAAGAGGTTTGAGGGGGGAGGGTAGCCCCCCTCTATGGGGTCTGAGGCAACGCCCCTGGAAACTTTTTTTTTGTACCCTATATTAGGTTGGGCGGACCTACCTATGGTTTTTTGCATGGTTTTATCACATGGTTTTGGACGTGATGGTTTTCAGTCCATGGTATTGAATGCTTCGGCATGTATAAATACATATCATAACATTGAAAGGAACATAATAAAAAATCAATCTGGTAGTCCCGGTTTTGGGATCCAGGGGAAAATATCTATGTATATGTGTTTTATGTGTTATGCTCTCACATTGTTTATTTTATGTGTTTTAGAATTTGTATAAAGGTAATTTCTATACGAGGTTAAAACCTACATTTGGTATCAAAGCTATTTTGGCTTGAAGGGGATGCGCTTATTGCTGAGGGGTTTCGCTGAGGCCTGTGGTAGACCTTGTTCAATTGGAGATTTACGAGATCAATTCTAGTGGTGAAAGAAGATGGCGAGCAATGGAAAGATAGAGATCGAGAAATTTAATGGTTAGATTTTTGAGTTGTGGAAACTCAAGATGGAGGACCTATTGGTGGATAAAAATTAGTGGATTGTGGTAGATCCAGGCGCTAAACCAATGGGAGTCTCTGATGAAGAATGGAAGAAGTTGGATCGAAAGGCAAAGAGCACAAAACAATTGTGTCTCAGATTCAGTATTGCTAAATGTATCAGGGGAATCTACGGCTAAGGATTTGTGAGACATGTTAGGGACTTTGTACCAATCTAAGTCTCTCGTGGATAAACTGTTCCGACAGAAAAAGCTACATAACCTAAGGATGAAAGATGGAGACTCGATGATAGAGCATCTGAATGCATTTAATATTGTGGTAAGTCAGTTATTATCTGTTGATATTAAAATTTTAGATGAAGATAAGTGCATAAGTTTGTTGTGTTCTCTACCAAATTCGTCGGATAGTCTGGTTATTGTAATAGGTAGAAATGCAACATCCTTGCAATTTGATGAAATAGTCTCATCCTTGCTGATGGAGGAGACGAGATGGAAAAATATGTAGAGCCAAAATGGTGATGCCTTTTCTGTACGAGGACGGTCCCAGAACAAAAACAAAAATAAGTCATTGAATGGGAGATCTAAATCTAGAGGGAGATATAAATCTCTAGGAAAACTTGTAAACGTGGTTTGTTGGAAATGCAGAAAGGAAGGGCACTACGCAAGGGATTGTAAATTCAAAGCTCCTAACAAAAGTAAGGGATCTCATGATGCTCCTTCTACAGAGGCAAAAACCACCTCGAATGAAGGTGGGGATGTGTAATTGGCTTCTTCAACTACACATGTAGATCATGAGGCATGGTTAATTGACTCAAGTGCATCCTTTCACTTCATTCCCCATAGAGAGTGGTTTTGTGAGTATGAGAAATACGATGGTGGTGATGTATTCTTAGGGTATGATAAGAAGGCTAGAATCGTTGGTCGCAGAAAAGTAAAGTTGAAGCTGCAAGGTGGAAGGGTTAGAATAGTTCTAGGTGTTCTGCATATTCCTACATTGGCTAGAAATCTGATTTCTATAAGCAAGCTGGATGATGCATGTGTAAAAATAGTGTTAGAGAAGGATACTTGCAAGATGGTTTAGGGAGCACTAGTATTGATGTGGCGTGTTTGGAGTGGAACTCTGTACAAGCTGCAAGGTAGCACTGTTTTTGATGGGTGTAATAGTTATGTGGTTCCTGAAAGTGGAGTAGAAAATCTTGTGATCTCTGGAGAGAAGACCATGCTATAGCATCAAAGGTTTGGACATATTGGAGAGAAAGGCCTTCGAATACTTCATGATAAATTATTGTAGAAGCTATGAGTAATAGATCTCTGGATTTTTATTTCTATGAAAATTGTGTATATGGGAACCTGTTGATGCCCCAAAAATCATTGTATCAACATTGGGGGATAACCACCCAGTCCGAACCTTAATACAGCTCCTTTTCCGTTTGGAATGGTGGCTCTGACTGGATATAATGGGACCAATTTCCCAATAAGGAATAAAAGGGGATGGATGAGTGATTGATTTCTAATAAATGATAATGAATGGATGACTTAATCTATCAGCAAAAATATAAATAACTATTCTATCCCGGGAGACTTCTATTTTGTGAAGTGTAATGTTTGATGATCTCTGTTCATTGATAGGCATATAGATGACTCTAAGCAATAAACATAGACATTCCTTTACTTAATGATTACTTTGTTCAAATAGTTGAACATAGTGATTAACACATTGTTACACTTATCCTTTTTATATTACCGATACATGTATGATTAAAAGGAAAGCATGCTGTAAACATATAATAGTGGAAAGTATAAAGAATGTTGTTAAAACACATGCATATATCTGATAATAGCAAGAGTGATCAAACAAAAACTCACATAAAAGGAATGAACTCAAACATAGATAGTAGTACCATATGAGCTGCAAATCACTCCCAATATCAATCGCTATTTGGATTCCTTCCTCCGACGCAGAAACACTTTTAAATAAAGGCAATAGTGCAAATTCACATAAAATCTTCATTATCAAAATTCGAATAATTGGCCCAGTCTTTATAAAAGAATATGCCTGAAGTACAGTAGTGCAACTTCAGGTTTAAGTCATATACAAAAACTTACGACCCTTTCTAAATACATGAAAGGGTCTATAAATACTTGATTAAAACTAACTAACTATGAAACTAAAATCCTACTTAATTGGTACAACTTGATTCAGAATATCTTCCTCACAACAATTTGGCAGTCGGCAGCATGATTCATCACTTAGACTATTTGCCTTTAGACCTGAGCTGGCATATCGCAAGCATTGGTTCCACTTCTGGTGGTCGGTTGAGACGAGAACTGAGTTGGGCAGCATAGGTGGCATCTTGTATATCGGGAATGATACACCCGATTGCATCTGTGAGGCATTTGTGGGCGGCTCTCTAGCTGTATGGTTTGACTAGGAACAACCAATGGGTGTCCCATGTCAAACTGTTAATTCCTGCGATTAATCTCGCATTTTTCTCCAGCTCTTGATAACATGACTGCTCCAATGTTTTAGCCGATAGCAATTTACCTGGGGTACATTGAGAGATCATGTTAGATAAGTAGAGAGTATAATTAATCAATTCAACCAAATTACTTGTGGTTAATTTGCATCTGCAAACTGCTCTCTCTGGTTTCATTAACTGGGACTTCCATTCCATAAATAATATCTCTTTATTCAATTCTAGGATTTTTGGTAAATTAGTTGCCTGTCCCTCATCAGTGTCTTGCCACTCAAGAAAATTAGTAAAGGTCTCATCGGCCTGCTCCAAGTATGTTCTAGCATCAGCCGATTTATCACTTATTGATGCTATTAAGTCACATAAAGGTTATGCTTGGGTGATTTGTTGACATAACAGCCTTATCTGTGTCACTAATGCCTTGTTTATCTGTAATGCCTCTGCTCTGAATTCAGCTCGCTGTGGAAGATTCTTGATTTTCTCTATTTGGGCTGATAGTTGAGCAATTTTCTCATCTTTCGACTTCAGCATTTGTTCATTCATTGCTTTTAGTTTTTCCAATGCTTCTGACAGCTCTTTCTGCTTTTGAACTGCACTCGAATCAATTCTCTGTTTCTCTTCCTGCAATTGTTTATTCAATTGATTATTTATTTGTTGTTGTGTAAAAAATTGTCGTTCTGCTTGTTCTGCTTTCTGTTGTGCCTCCGATAGTTGTGCTTGTAGAAAAGTGATTTCCTGGTCTTTTCCTTTTAATAGATTACACACTTCTAATGCCTTGTCTATGGTGGTTGCCGAATAGGCTCCGGCATATTGGGATAGTTTTGTTAGGTCATTAGAGGGATCAAACTCCTTCCAAACCATGTTGCCCGTCACTATTTGTTCAGGGAATAGGGAAGGTTGACCAGTCCTTCTCCTTTTCCGCTATTGTTTTACTAGAGCCTTGTGCTCTGGGCTGTAAAAGAATCCAAGGGAGGAATTTCTTTTACTTGCAAAACAATCTGATCGAAGGTATCCTTAGGAATTATCTCTATTCCTGTAGAACTGGGTAGGCCGCTGGTTCCACTTGGAACTTTTTTAGATGTTGTCTCCTGTGTGTCAGCTGCTTTTGATGTTTCAGCTTCCTTCGAAATCTCAAGATTGCTTATGATTGAGTCGAATTGCTGCCATTACTGGAGCAATTTTGGGTCAATCTGGGCATATACATTCACCTTTGTACTGCTCTGTTCCTACTCTTTTCCCTGGGTTTCCTCTTGTTCTTTTCTCTAAACTTCTTCCTACTCTCTTGTATGCACTTCCTCCTGCTCTTTTGATGTAGCAGGAGGTTCCTTAGTGAGTCGCTGCTGAGGCTCGTTTGATTCTGTCGTTGGGGTCGTTGCTAATAGATCTATAGCCAGAGTTTGCAACCTCTGTTCTCTAAGTCTGTTAAATTAAACTAACCCGTCATCTTGATATTTCATTCTGGCCAGCGATTTAACATGGAATATTGACTCGGCTGAGGAGAACAGTTCATCAAACATATCTTCTTTATGATCAAATTTAGTTAATTTTTCCTGTTCAAGTGCATTGTAGGCGACTTTGCTTGGATCAAATAGCCTATTAGGAAGAGTGGCTAGACTTAGTGCCTTGATTTTATCAGCTTCTTTCTCTGCATGTTTAAAGTCATGTAGAGCGTAGACACCGCATCTTAGAGGAAAAGGAGGCCAAACCTGCTTCTTTTTACTCTTCAGAGTCTGTGTAACTCCTTCGGATGTAATCTGATACGCTACCTCCCTCGCTAACAGTTTATCAGGTATGTACAAAGGGAGGACATGAGGTTTGGCTTGGCTGCTGAAAACTCTTACATAGGTGAATTTTTCTTCTCCGAACCATCTTCCTATGGATGTCAAGTTAGAGTCCCCGTTTGGTAGGAAATCTTAGGAGCAGGTTTATCAAAAATGGAATAGTGAATGGGTAACATAAATTCATTGCAAACTTGATATAAATGTGCTTATAGTGAGATTTCCATAACTTCTGATGGTATATATGAATGGGCATGGGGTCTTGTGGATTCCATCTCCATCTAAGCACAGGAAATTCAGAATTAAAACACAGGGTGTCCAAGATATAGGCACTATAGTAGAATGGGGAATGACCCTTTCAGTAATGCAGGATTTATTTCTAAACTCAAGGACTGCGGTCGCTAGCTTATTAGACAGTATAGTTGCCTAATCCATTATCTCACTATTACATGTTGCCTCCATCAAAGGAACCATCTCTATAGTCAAATTTGCGGAATTATGCAACCCCCACAATCTACACATCATTATCTCGGCATAAGAATAAGGAGAACACAAAGAATCGACAGAGTACTTACCTGAAGAATCATGCTTGTGTTTTGCTGGGTTTTTCCTCCAATCCCGAATGGGTTCATATTCAATTTCGTTCTCATTCCTGTATTTCTCCAAGAAGGCCTTGTTGTACTTCTTCTCTGGTATAGGCAAATGGTACATTTGACTCAAACCATCAGGTTGAAATGAATCAAAGATTCTCCCATACATGGTGCAAAATGTTCTGTTTGTGAATGGGATTTCTTCAATTGCCCACTTCACCACATCTGTATATGGGAGAATTTTTTCCCAGGTTGCTATCCGATGAAGGAAAGAGTCGGCTAAATCCTTTAGAGTAGCGTCAGATTTCCGCGTCGTATCTGCTGTGGCTTGCACTGTTTTTACCTCAGGCCCTTCGGCCTCAATTAAATTATAGGTTCTTAGCCAAGTAGTTTTTCCGAGTCCTAGACATGTAGTGTCAGATACCAGTCCTTTTCTATTTGTTCTTGGATCGGTTGTGAGTTGCCCTGTAGCTGGCGAAGCGGAAGCTGTTGCAATCTTCTTAGATTTCTTCCCCATTCTGCTTGAATTTACTGCTTCGGAAGAGCTCTGCACAGGAGTGAAAATGAACGTAACATGGAGAATTGATAGCACAAACCAAATAAGAACAAGATTTATCAATCCAAAAATAATGGAGGATTTAAATTAAGGTGGCCACGAATGTGATCTCCGAAGAGATTTTTAGACTTACTGTTTCATTAAATGGCCTTTTAAACTTGTCAATCCTTTAAATGCTCATTATATCGTTTATTGGCCAAATGAATCACTTAAGCGTGGCTTTGATGTTTTGGCGGTTGAGTGCAAGTGAATCGCTATTGGGATTAGAAAGGCCATTAATACTAGATAACCATAAAATATCCCGGCTTTACCAATCTTTTTTGAAATCTGCACTTTTAGCTTTATCACAATTGGCCATCAGGGGAAAGCTTAAGTTGTTATATTGGTTCCTTTAGGAATCCTCGATTTCCGATAGCGATATCGCCAAGTTGCATTGGGAGTTTTTAAATGAGGGCTTTGAAATGCATGCATGGTACATCTCTGATCGCCGATAGCGATATCGCATCGCATCAGAGCGAAAAGGGGCTTTTGTTATGATAGCTTGCCATTGCCGATATCCGATAATCATTCGTGTATTGTCGCTTTGGGGAAAATCAATGGGTATTTTAAGTCATGCCTCCCTTGTCATTGCGATATGCGATCTTGCGATCGCTTTATCGCAATGATAAAAGATTACTCATTTTTATATTATAAGACCGATTAATTGGTTTATCAAAAAGGTTTTATAATGTTTTTATTTTGTTTCGGACCTTTTTGAATAATGATAAGTTGATACCAATTAAAATAAAAAATGGGACCCATTTCATATTATAGTTATGAAAATAAAATTTGTATGAAATGGGGGTTGTTGTAGAGCACAACAATTGGCGATTCACTGGAGGGAACAATTATCTCTGAAAATTACTGAAGTACTTAAACTTTCTCCAAATAGAAATCTCATCAAAGAGGAAAATTCTAATATAATTAGGTATATATGCATTCCAAATAAAATAAAACTATCTTTGCTAACTTCCTCTCTTGTTTAAACTTAGATACATTCTAAGTTTTAAATTGGCCTATATTGGTTGATAATGATAAAACAGGAAACCTTTCTAAATCAGCTTTTAGAATTAACTTGTCTGTCATAGTTAGAGCCTTTGCTGCCAGAAAACGTTCATAGTTTCAATAAGGATAAATTTTGACCACATTATTGTCCATTATCCCATCCACTTCAGAGTATGATTAACAGAATGAATTCAAAACATGCTTTCATATTTTGTATTTCTTTTACTTTTATGTTATTTGTAAGATAAAAAGCCATTGTCCTGGTTTGGTGGCTAGCTGTTTGACAATGCCATTCACTGGTAGTAATCTAACCGAACAAGCTTGCTCGTGATGAGACCCCTTCTCTTATAATTCTAAGCCATTACCCTGTTTTGGTATGCAGTATTGGTAATGTCAGTTAAACTATTTCCCGATGATCATGGTAAGTAGGCTTGTAATAAGACCTCTTATCTATTATATCAAATATTTTAGAATTTCACTCTGAGTAATCATAAACCTTGATGAATGGGATGGACAATTTTCTCCTTAAGAGAGAATGGATGACAGGGTAAGAGTTGAAGATGCTAAAATTGGATTAGCTTTTGTTTTGATATTGATAACCTTTTTTGTGACCAATTTGAAAACATAAAATGATTTACAATACTTCTAAATTTTGAGAAGAGTTCACAAAAATTGAAAGGTTGTTTCAGAACGCAATTATACCTAGTTCCCTAGAAATTGTCCCTTTTTGTCTAAGGCTTCTATTATTTTAAAAGCAAATATCAACACTACTTCTTTGAGCAACTTTTAAATACAGCGAAAGGTCAATGGAAGATACCTTACAACTTTATTTCCTAATGGTCCTACAAACTATGACTTTTACTAAACTAAAAAGGAGAAGGGGCTACCTCCTCAATTGAAAATTTTCTTTAAGATAAGGCCACTAACAGGGAGAGAATCTCTCAAGCCTGATAAATCTTGTAATATGAAGGTCGAATGGCCTATCTTCTCACAGATCTGAAATGGCCCAAGCCACATTTTCTGGAACTTGGTGTGTTTTCCTTTATCCTCATGGGCTTTGTCCCATTTCAGGACTAAATCACCGACTTGAAACTGTTTTGAACTGGATGAAGCTGAATCAAAAGGTGACTTGATAATTTGCTGATGTTTTGCATGAGTAACCTTGGCTTTTTCTCTTTCCTCTTCTAATTTTAGGATTTGATCATGTCTAAGTTGAATAGAAGAAGAAGGGCTTTCCTCAATAAATTGAACTAGGGCTAGAGAAGGAAGGACAAGATTTGTTGGTAGCACTGCTTCTTTTCCATACACAAGATTGAATGGAGAAGAACCTATGGAAGCTTTCTATGTTATCCTATCAGCCCATAGTGCGAATATTAAATATTTATGCCATTTTTTCTGATTTTGTTCGATAGTTCGCTTAATAATCTTGAATAGATTTTTATTGGTAGATTCTGCTAAACCGTTACCTTGGGGATAGTAATTAGCAGAATATTTCAATTTAAATCCTCTTTTAATAGTGAAATCAAACATAGCATTGCCTGAGAAATAAGATGCATTATCAAAAACAAGAGCATTTGGGACACCAAACCTGGTAATGATGAATTGATCTATGAATTCTATAATTGCCTCAGAATTTGTTGTCTTTAACGGAATTGCTTCAACCCACTTAGTAAAATAATCCGTGGCAGTAAGGATATACTTATGCTGTTTGGAAGAATGTGGAGTGATTTCTCCGATGATGTCCAATCCCCATTGCTCAAATGGTTGTTCAATGTTGACTGGTTGCAAAGGGAAAGTTGGCTTTCTTTGTCTTCCACTAGAATTTTGACAACTTTGGCATTTCCTTACATATTCATGAGCATCTCTAAACAAGGTGGGCCAACAATATCCAGCATGAATGATTTTGTGGGCTGTTTTGTTAGCTCCAAAATGTCCTCCTGCTGGTCCATCATGTAATTCGGAAAAACATTTTGTGCTTCAGGTTTTTCTAGGAATCTTAACAAGATTGAATCATAATTTTGCCTAAAAAGTACATCATCAACAATTGTGAAATTTCTTGCTTTCAATCTAATGGTCCTCTTTCTTTTATAAGACAGGTTAGTAGGTGCATATCCATTTTTTAAATAGAAGATCAAGTTTGCATGTTGTGATTCAGAATCAGTAATACTTATCTGATTGATTTCTTCGAAATGTTCTATATCACCTGGTTGTTGAATGTTGGATGCTCCTACCAATAACCTTCAAAAACCTTGGCCTCTAACAATCTTTTTGGCTTGATTTCCAAGTCATATTCTTGAAGTGTTGTAACCTAGTTTTCCCTTTTTTCGCCTAATTCCCTTTGGATTAATAGTTTCCTTACTCTAGAGAAAGGAACTATGACTTTTGTATGGGCTTTTAAAAGGAAGGGTCTGTAATGTTTGACAACTTTATATACAACAAAGTCTTGTTTTTCTACTTCGGGGTAATTCAGTTCGACACCCTGCAAGTTTGAACTATAAAATGAAATGGGTGCTTCCAAGTTGTGATCATTAATCTGAGTGAGTACTGCTGCATAAGACAAATCGGATGCGATAGTATACAATGTGAAATGATTAGAAAAATTAGGAGTATTTAAAGCAGGGGCATTAATGATTGATTGTTTGATTAAATCAAACGCTTCCTTTTCTGCTGATCCCCATTTAAACACTGAATGTTTCTTAATCATAGTTTGTAGTGGAAAAATGATGTGAGAAAAGTCTGGAACAAATCTTTTGACAAAATTGATTTGGCCTAAAATGACTGCATCGATTTTTTATTATGAGAAAAGGAATTTCATAGATCTCTTTGATCCTACTCGGATCAATATAAATTCCATCTTTGGACACAATAAAACCCAAAAGGTTTCCTTGATCAAGAGCAAAGAAGGATTTTTTAGGATTGAGTGAAATACCATACCTTTTGTAGCGTTGAAAGATTTGGTTTAAATCATGCAAATGATTGGTTCTCTTTTTAGAAAATACAGTAATATTGTCTAAGTAGATAGCTACTGTTTTATTAATCAATCCTTTGAAAGCTATGTCTATCGCTCTTTGGAACGTGGCTCCTGCATTAATGAGTCCTAAAGGAATTTTCTGATAGGCATAAGTTCCCCATTTTGTCCTGAATGTAGTTTTAAGTCTGTCATTAGGATGGACCAAAACTTGGCTGTATCCTGAAAAAACATCTAAAAAGGACATCAATTCAGAGCCTGCTACTGAATGGAGTATCTGCTCCATAATAGGTAATGGGAAATTGTCTTTTAGGCTTGCCTTATTTAGATTTCTAAAATCTATATAAATCCTGATATCGCCATTTTTCTTCCTAACAGGCACCATATTAGAGACCCAGTTCAAGTGTCAAACGGGAAAAATAATCTTGGCCTTTAAGAGTTTATTAAGTTCAGTTTTAATTTGACTTTCTAGGTTCGGATGTATTTTTCTGAGCTTTTGTTGAACTGGTTTTTGTTCTGCAAGCATTGGAATAGTATGCTGGATGATAGATGTATCATACGTCTTTAAATCATCATACTTCCAAGCGAAGACATGTTTATTCTTTCTTAATAGTCTAATGAATGCCCTTTTTTCTTCTAGAGAAAGTCCTAATCCTAGATTAATGTTTTGAGGATTTTGTTCAGTGCCAAGATTAATCAACTCAAACCTCAAGGTGGAACTGTGGAGCTTTGTATTGATCACAGGTTTAAATTTGTCTTTAATATCATAAAGATCCTCCAGCTTCACCACAGGCTTCGGTATTGAGTTTTCCTCATGCTTTTCTCTCATCTGAAGATCATGATCACTCTCCTCTATAATCTGATCATCATAGGACTTCTTGGAAGTCAGAAATTGTAAAATGTCTTCATCGTGATTAAAAACTCTCCAATTAGTGACATTGTCAGGAATTGAAGGCCTAAAAAGCAATTCTACTGAAAATCTATCTGGGCTACAATCCTCGAAAGGTAGGAGTTTGGAAGCAACATTGGCTAGCAAGTTGGCTGCCGAATTTTGAGACCTGGGAATGGAAGAGATATTGAATGCTGAAAAGTGCGAAGTGAGTTCTTGCACCAGCGATTGATAATGCTTGAGGTGATTTGAAAGACAATGAATCGTATTTCTCACCTGTTTGACAATAATTTCAGAATCACCAAACAGTTTTAAATATTGCACTTTAAGGCCAATTGCTTTGTACAATCCTTGGACTAAGGCTTCATACTCGGCTGTGTTGTTTGTGCATTCAAATTCTAACCTACAGGACAACATTGTTTTTTCTCCTTGCGGGCTAACCAAGATACATCCTGCTCCTGAGCCTTCATTAGATTTAGAGCCATCAAAATATAAAGACCAAAATAAAGAATTATCAACAATTGTATTTACAGTTTTCTCAGTATCATTAAAACATCTTGACCTATCTGTTTATGAATAATTTTCGATCTGAGATGTAAAATTTTTTACTGAGAAAGGAGATGGTTGGGCTGTGAAGTTGCCGAAGAATGATTCCGATGAATAATTCCCTAAGATATTGTTATTAAATGCTATGGGTTGATTTTCCCGTTCGAACTCTGTGACAGTGTGGGTCATGTGCTTTTCCTGATTGATTTTTATTTGATTTGGCTTTCCATTGTAGGGTAGCCACATGTGGGACCAATCGGTAGAAATATACCCATGGAGCTTCTCAAACCAATCCCTACTTAAGATTAAACCAAAAAATTCAGGTATATCGGCGATTAGGATATCAATTCTTTGAACTACTCGTGGATCGGTCGATAACCTGATAGTTACAGAGTTGATTTCTCCTACAACCTGTACCTTGGTTATATCTAACTGCACAATGTGAATTGCAGATTTCTCTGGTTCAATGTTTAGTTTGGAACAAACTGAAGCTGGCATTATATTTGAGGATGCTCCTAAATCAATCAAACAATTGTTCATATTACGATTATAAATCTCATAGGTTAATAGGAAAGGAGGAGTATGGGAATTGGATCTGTCTCCGATAAGAATCGTATCAGTAGCTTCAATCCTTCTCGAAGGTCATTGTCCTGAATCACAGCTTTAGCATTGGGAAGAGGTGAGGAAGGAACAGCATTCAATTCTTTGAGAAGCAATTTCTGCTGATGTTTTAGTTTACTAAGTTCAAACATAGTAATGTTTGCCTTAGTTTTCTTCATATCATCAATGATATTGTAATCCATTGAATCAGATACTACTAACGTTTTAGATGTTGAAGGCATATTTGAGGTTGAAGGTTGGTTTTGGGAAACCATTACAGCTGGCTTCCTTGTGGATACTTTTTCCTTTGTTGTTGTGGCACCTGCACTTCTTTTCCTTGAAGTTGCCTAGACGGGTTCAGGGGCACTTTTATTCCTAGTGGTGACAGGAAAAGCTTCTTCTTCATTTTCTGTATCGGAGTTAGGCAGTATGAAATCCCACATTCCATGGAATTCAACAACTTCCTCTTCATCATCAGTTGGTGAGAATGTTTCCTCTTCTTCTTCTTCAAGGTCTGAATCTGCATTAGATATAACATTCGGTGGTTTTGATTTAGTTTTCTTGAAAGTTCTAAAGGGCCTTTTAATTGAGGTTTCTGCTACTTTCTTTTTGATTTCAACCATTTCATTTGAAAAATTCTTAAGGACCTTTTTCAGACCTTCCATATCATAGGGATCTTTAGGTGTTTTCTTCTTTGTCTCATCTTTAAAAGAAACTTTTTTGGCTTTTCTATCTTCCAGAGCAGCTTTCTTTTCTAGAGCATTAATACGTTTCTCCACAGAAAGTGCTTCTTTCATGTTTTCAGCTAAAGTTGGTTTTGCAGCCCTGTCTACAAAAATAGCTATATTGGCAGGTAGGACAGTTATATACCATTCGCTTCTGATTTGTTCACTTGGTTTGGAGGCCGTTGGGATTTTATTCAAGATTTTATTAAATTGCTCATTGAATTCTTTAATCAGTTCCCTATGCTCTATCCTAAGATTGGAGAGATCATTTATTAATGTGGCTAAAGATATATCATCTCCATACTTAGTGAGAAACTCTTCTTGGCAAGTGGTCCAACTGGTAATGGAACCAGATGGCAGGGAAAAATACCAAGATCCTGCTTATCCTTGCAAAGTATAAGGGAAGAGCCTAATTACAACATCTTCCTCAGTTACTCCTTTGAGATTAACTGATAACATGAAGTTATTAATATGTTCGTCAGCTTGTGTTCCATCATCTGGGTTAAACTTGGGTAGCCATTTTTCAGGAGCATCAGGTAATGATGTAATGGTGTAGGCATATTGACCGCACCAGGCCTGGTCCATGGATCTGCCATTGTAACACCAGTAGTGGATGATACTACTGTTGAAATTCCAGATGTTTGGGAAGGAGTTGATATTGAGGATTGCGCAGGTTGAGATGTTGAAGTTCCTAATCCCTGATGCACAACAATATGGAATGAATGGGTGGATGGTTGACTTCGCACAGGAGAAGATGAGATGGAGGATGTGGATGAAAGTGCCTCACTGTCAGATCCTTCAGTGTTCTTCTTGGCCCTTTTCCTTTTAGGTAAAGGGAACTCAGTGGGTTCAATACCGAGTTTTTTGCTCTGAAGTCTAGTGAGTGGATGAGGTAAATTGAACAACGAAGTCTCACTGCTTTGAGATACTTTAGATTTCTGTGGTGTTATCGAGAAGCCTTCAAGTTTCTGGATGAGTAACTGAACTTTAGGGGACTCGGGACTTAATCGTTCTGGAGTATTGTGGGTGAGGGCAGTGGTAGTTGATTCCTCTTCTTCTTGCTTAGATACTGGAGAACTAGCATGCAATTGGGAAGTACGAGGTGATGTGGAGGGAGATTTACTCTGAGAATGGTCTGTAGATTTGGGTTTGCTTGCCATTCATAGTTCATGCCCTCCTTCTAGCGCCAAAAATGTTGATGCCCCGAAAATCGTTGTATCAACATTGGGGCATAACCTCCCGGTCCGGACCTTAATACAACTCCTTTTCCGTTTGGAATGGTGGCTCCGACTGGATATAATGGGACTAGTTTCCCAATAAGGAATAAAAGGGGATGGATGAGTGATTGATTTCTAATAAATGATAATGAATGGACGACTTAATCTATCAACGAAAATATAAATAACTAGTCTATCCCGGGAGACTTCTATTCTTTGAAGTGTAACGTTTGATGATCTCTGTTCATTGATAGGCATATAGATGACTCTAAGCAATAAACATAGACATTCCTTTACTCAATGATTACTTTGTTCAAATAGTTGAACAAAGTGATTAACACATTGTTACACTTATCCTTTTTATATTACCGATACATGTATGATTAAAAGGAAAGCATGCTGTAAACATCCAGTAGTGGAAAGTATAAAGAATGTTGTTAAAACACATGCATACATCTGATAATAGCAAGAGCGATCAAACAACAATTCACATAAAAGGAATGAATCAGACATAGATAGTAGTACCATATGAGCTGCAAATCACTCCCAATATCAATCGCTATTTGGATTCCTTCTTCCGACGCAAAAACAATTTTAAATAAAGGCAGTAGTGCACATTCACATAAAAGCTTCGTTATCAAAATTGGAATAATTGGCCCAGTCTTTATAAAAGAATATGCCTGAAGTACAGTAGTGTGACTTCAAGTTTAAGTCATATACAAAAACTTACGACCCTTTCTAAATACATGAAAGGGTCTATAAATACTTGATTAAAACTAACTAACTATGAAACTAAAATCCTACTTAATTGGTACAACTTGATTTGGAATATCTTCCTCAAGGCAATCTGGGAGTCAGCAACATGATTCATCACTTAGGCTATTTGCCTTTAGACCTGAGCTGGCATATCGCAAGCATTGGTTCCACTTTTGGTGGTGAGTTGAGACGAGAACTGAGTTTGGCAGCATAGGTGGCATCTTGTATATCGGGAATGATACACCCGATTGCATCTGTGAGGCATTTGAGGGTGGCTCTCTGGCTTTATGGTTTGACTAGGAACAACCAATAGGTGTCCCATGTCAAACTGTTAATTCCTGCGATTAATCTCCCATTTTTCTCCAGCTCTTGATAACATGATTGCTCCAATGTTTTAGCCGATAACAATTTACCTGGGGTACATTGAGAGATCATGTTAGATAAGTAGAGAGTATCATTAATCAATTCAAACAAATTACTTGTGGTTAATTTGCATATGGAAACTGCTCTCTGCTTTCATTAACTGGGACTGCCATTCCATAAATAATATCTCTTTATGTGATTCTAGGATTTTTGGTAAATTAGCTGCCTGTCCCTCATCAATGTCTTGCCACTCAAGAAAATTAGTCAAGGTCTCATCGGCCTGCTCCAAGCCTATTCTAGCATCAGTTGATTTATCACTTATTGATGTTGTTAAGTCACATAAAGGTTCTACTTGGGCGATTTGTTGACATAACAGCCTTATCTATGTCACCAATGCCTTGTTTATCTGTAATGCCTCTGCTCTGAATTCAGCTGGCTGTGGAAGGTTCTTGGTTTTCTCCATTTGGGCTGATAGTTGAGCAATTTGCTCATCTTTCGACTTCAGCATTTGTTCATTCATTGCTTTTAGTTTTGCCAATGCCTCTGATAGCTCTTTCTGCTTTCGAACTGCACTCGAATCAATTCTCTGTTTCTCTTGCTGCAATTGTTTATTCAATTGATTATTTATTTGTTGTTGTGTAAACAATTTCCGTTCTGCTTGTTCTGCTTTCTGTTGTGCCTCCGATAGTTGTGCTTCAAGCAAAATGATTTCCTGGTTTTTTCCTTTTAAAAGATTACTCACTTCTGATGCCTTCTCTACGGTGGCTGCCGAATAGGCTCTGGCATATTGGGACAGTTTTGTTAGGTCATCAGAGGGATCAAACTCCTCCTTCCAAACCACGTTGCCCGTCAATGTTTGTTCAGGGAATAAGGAAGGTTGATCAGTCCTTCTCCTTTTCCGCTGTGGTTTTACTATAGCCTTGTGCTTTGGGCTGTAAAAGACATCCAAGGGAGGAATTTCTTCTACTTGCAAAACAATCTGATCGAAGGGATCCTTAGGAATTATCTCTATTCTTGTAGAACTGGGTAGGCCGCTGGTTCCACTTGGAACCTGTTTAGATGTTGTCTCCTATGTGTCAGATGCTTTTGATGTTTTGGCTTCCTTCGAACTCTCAAGATTGCTTATGATTGAGTCAAATCGCTGCCATTCCTGGAGCAATTTTGGGTCAATCTGGGCATCTACATTCACCTCTGTGCTGCTTTGTTCCTGCTCTTTTCCCTAGGTTTCCTCTTGTTCTTTTCTCTGCACTTCTTCCTGCTCTTTTGCATGCACTTCCTCCTGCTCTTTTGATGTAGCAGGAGGTTCCTTAGTGAGTCGCTACTCAGGCTCGCTTGATTCTACGTTGGGGTCGTTGCTAACTGATCTAGAGGCAGAGTTTGCAACCTCTGTTCTCTAAGTCTGTTAAATTCAACTAACCCGTCATCCTGATATTTCATTCTGGCCAGCGATTTAACTTGGAATATTGACTCGACTGAGGAGAACAGGTCATCGAACATATCTTCTTTATGATCAAATTTAGTTAATTTTTCGTGTTCAAGTGCATTGTAGGCGACTTTGTTTG
The DNA here is from genome assembly GCA_031772625.1 of Pinus tabuliformis. Taxonomy (NCBI): domain Eukaryota; kingdom Viridiplantae; phylum Streptophyta; class Pinopsida; order Pinales; family Pinaceae; genus Pinus; species Pinus tabuliformis. Next base: position 343,166,034 of record CM062814.1, read on the forward strand.
GATCAAATCGCCTATTAGGAAGAGTGGCTAGACTTAGTGCCTTGATTTTATCAGCTTCTTTCTCTGCATGTTTAAAGTCATGCAGAGCATAGACACCGCATCTTAGAGGAAAAGGAGGCCAAACCTGCTTCTTTTTACTCTTCAGAGTCTATGTAACTCCTTCGGATGTAGTCTGATAGGCTACCTCCCAGGCTAACAGTTTATCAGGTATGTACAAAGGGAGGACATGAGGTTTGGCTTGGCTGCCGAAGACTCTTACATAGGTGAATTTCTCTTCTCCGAACGATCTTCCTACGGATGTCAAGTCAATCCCCGCTTGGTAGGAAATCTTAGGAACAGGTTTATCAAAAATGGAATAGTGAATGGGTAACATAAAGCCATTGCAAACTTGATATAAATGGTGCTTATAGTGAGCTTTCCATAACTTCTGATGGTATATATGAATGGGCATGGGGTCTTGTGGAGTCCATCTCCATCCAAGCATAGGAAATTCAGAATTAAAACACAGGGTGTCCAAGATATAGGCACTATAGTAGAATGGGGGAATGACCATATCAGTAATGCTGGATTTATTTATAAACTCAAGGATTGTGGTTGCTAGCTTATCATACAATATAGTTGCCCAATCCATTATCTCACTATTACATGCTGCCTCCATCAAAGGAACCATCTCTATAGTGAAATTTGCGGAATTATTCAACCCCCACAATCTACACATCATTATCCCGGCATAACAATAAGGAGAACACAAAGAATCGACAGAGTACTTACCCGAAGACTCATGCTTGTGTTTTGCTGGGTTTTGCCTCCAATCCCGAATGGGTTCAGATTCAATTTCGATCTCATTTCGGAATTTCTCCAAGATGGCCTTGTTGTACTTCTTTTCCGGTACAGGCAAATGGTACATTTGCCTCAAATCATCAGGTTGAAATGAACCGAAGATTCTCCCATCCATGGTGCAAAATGTTCTGTTTGTGATTGGGATTTCTTCAATTTCCCACTTCACCACATCTGTATATGGGAGAATTTGTTCCCGGGCTGCTATCCGATGAATGAAAGAGTCGGCTAAATCCTTTAGAGTAGCATCATATGTCGTGTTTGTTGTGCATGCATTGTTGTTATCTCAGGCGCTTTGGCCCCAATTAAATTATAGGTGCTTAGCCAAGTAGTTTTGCCAAGTCCTAGACATGTAGTGTTGGATATTAGTCCTTTTCTGTTTGTTCCTGGATCAGTGGTGGGTTGCCCTGTAGCTGACAAAGCGGAAGCTGTTGCAGTCTTCCTAGATTTCTTCCCCATTCTGCTTGAATTTACTGCTTCAGAAGAGCTCTGCACAGAAGTGAAAATGAACGTAATGTGGAGAATTGATAGCACAAACCAAAGAAGAATGAGATTTATCAATCAATGAATAATGGAGGATTTAAATTAAGGTGGCCAGGAATGTGATCTCCGAAGAGATTTTGAGACTTACTTTTTCATTAAATGGTTGTTTAAACCTGTCAATTCTTTAAGTGCTCATTATGTCGTTTATTGGCCAAATGATTCACTTAAGCGTGTCTCTGATGTTTTGGCGGTTGAGTGCAAGTGAATCTCTATCGGGATTAGAAAGGCCATTAATACTAGATAACCATAAAATATCCCGGCTTTACCAATCTTTTTTGAAATCTGCGCTTTTAGCTTTATCGCAATTGACGATCGGGGGAAAGTTTAAGTTGTTATATTGGTTCCTTTCGGAATCCCTGATTGCCGTTAGAGATATCGCCAAGTTGCATCGGGAGTTTTTAAATGAGGGCTTTGAAATGCATGCATGGTACATCTTCGATCACCGATAGCGATATCACATCGCATCGGATCGAAAAGGGGCTTTTGTTATGATAACTTTCCATTGCCGATATTCGATAATTATTCGTGTATTGTCGCGTCTGGGAAAATCAATGGGTCTTTTAAGTCATGCCTCCCTTGTCATTGCGATATGCGATCTTGCGATCGCTTTATCGCAATGATAAAATATTACTCATTTTTATATTATAAGACCGATTAATTGGTTTATCAAAAAGGTTTTATAATGTTTTTATTTTGTTTCGGACCTTTTTGAATAATGATAAGTTGATACCAATTAAAATAAACAAAAGGGACCCATTTCATATTATAGTTATGAAAATAAAATTTTTATGAAATGGGGGGTTGTTGTAGAGCACAACAGAACCAGAATCGTATGAGTTTCCCCTCTGGTGGTAAGAGGGTGAAACAAATATTAGATCTTGTGCACAGTGATGTGTTTGGACCTATGAAGGTTCCATCACTAGGTAAGTCTGTGTACTATGTATCGTTTATAGATCACTTCTCAAGGAATACATGGATATATTTCCTTAAGAAGAAATCTGAAGTCTTTGACAGGTTTAAAGAATTTAAGGCTATGGTGGAAATCCAGACAGAGAAGAAGATAAAGGTGCCGAGGACAGATAACGATGGAGATTTTTGTAGTAAGGAATTTGAAGAATTCTATAAGAAGTGTGGTATAGCATTGTAGAAGACTGCTCCATATACACCTGAGAAAAATGGAGTTGTAGAAAGAATGAGCAAGACATTGATGGAAAGGGCAAGAAGCATGCTCAGTGGTTTCAGATTAGGAAAGGAATTTTGGGCAGAGGCAGTGGAGACAACATGTTACCTGGTCAACAAATCACCTTCATCAGTGTTGAAGGATAAGACTACATAAGAGGTATGGATTGGTAAGAAACCCTCTCTTTACATCTGAGGGTATTTGGATGTGATGCATATGTACATGTTCCAAAGGAGAAAAGAACTAAGTTGGATAGTAAATCTAAAATGTGCATCTTTATTGGATATAAGGATGGTTTAAAGGGTTATAAGCTTTGGAACCCAGTAACAAGGAAGGTTGTGTACAACTAAGATGTGGTGTTCAGAGAGGTGAAATATGTTATTAAACATGAAGTCCCATCAAAGGAACCTGAGAAGATAGAGTTTGAGCTTAAGGAGGGAGAACCAGACTCTACAACAGAAGAGGAATCAGAAGATGAAGAGACACACACTTCAGGTGCGAGAAGATTAGTTCGAGAATGAAGGCAGCCAAAAAGGTATAGTCCATCTACTTTCTGTTCAAATTTTTCTTTATTTATTACTGATGATGATCCTAGAACTATGAAGGAAGCAGTAGATTCAGAGGATAGAAAACTTTAGAAAGAGGCCATGGTTGATGAAATGGCATCTTTGCACCAAAATGAGGCTTGGGATCTGGTGGAGTTGCCAGCTGGAAGGAAACCCATTGGCAGCAAATGGGTGTTCAAGAAGAAGATAGATGCAGAAGGAATGGTGGAGAAATATGAAGCTCAGTTGGTAGAAAAGGGTTATTCCTAGGTGCCGTGAATTTAATTTGGTGATATTTTTTCTCTTGTTGCCAAGGTAGCTTCTATTAGATTAAATTTATCTATTGCTACCACTTTTGATTTTGATGTAGAACTGAAGAAGACATTTCTTCAGAGGGATCTGGAAGAGGAGATTTACGTGAAGGAACCTAAAGGCTTTGCAATGAAGGGTAAGAAAGAACTAGTATGCAAGTTAAATAAGTCTTTGTATGGGTTAAAACAATCATCAAGGATGTGGTATCAGAAATTTGATACATTTATACAGGGACTTGGCTTCACCAGAAGCAAAGCATATCACTATGTGTATTCTAAATTAATTGGTGACAATGTTATTTATTTGGTCTTGTATATGGATGATATGTTTCTGGTTGGAAATGACAAAGAAATTATCTAGGATTTGAAGACCCAATTGTCCTCCAAATTTGACACGAAAGATCTTGGTGCTGCAAACTATATTTTGGGCATGGAAATTAAAAGAGATAGAGCAAAGAGGAAGCTCTAGTTAAACAAAATGAAGTATGTCGAGACAATACTACAAAGGTTTAATATGTAGGATAGTAATCCAGTGAAGGTTCCTATTCTTGTAGGTGTGAAGTTATCTACTGAACAGTGTCCCAAGACACAAGAAGAGGAAGAGGACATGTCCTGAGTTCTATATGCAAGTGCAGTTGGTAACCTAATGTACGCAATGTTTTGTACCAGACCAGACATTGCACATGCAATGGGAGTATTGAGGAGGTTTATATCAAAACTAGGGAAGTAGCACTGGACAATAGTGAAGAGGGTTTTTAGGTATTTGTGTGGCACTAGTGATTATGGTTTTTGTTACCAAGGAAGACCAGGATTTGGACAGAGTGTTGGATATGCATGCCTTTGTTGATGCAGACTGGGCTGGAGATCTAGATCAAAGAATATCTACAAGCGGGTATGTGTTTAAACCATTTGGAGGTGTAGTTAGTTGGATGAGTTAGAAATAATCTGTAGTGGCACTATCAACTATAGAGGCAGAATACATGGAAGCCACTCATGCAAGTAAGGAAGTGGTTTGGTTGCAGAGATTGTGTTCAAGTATGGCGTTAGTACAGGGAGCTATAAGGATAGAGTGTGACAACCAAACTACAATTTTCTTGGAAAATAACCCTGCTTATCATTTCAAGACAAAGCACATTGATGTTCAGTATCACTTTGTGAGGGATATGATAGAAGACAAAAAGGTGTTGCTGGTAAAGGTGGACATTTTGAAGAATACTACAGATCCATTGACAAAATTTGTGAGCTCTGAGAAGTTCTCTTGGTGTAGAGAAACAATGGGCATTATAGGGTTGGATAAATGACTAAGCTCTCCTGCAGCCCCAACAAGTGGGAGAATGTTGGGTTGTGTTATATTCTTTCCACGACTAGGTTGGGCAGACGTACCTATGGTTTTGTGCATGGTTTTCGCACATGCTTTTCGACGCGATGGTTTTCGGTCCATGGTTTTGGATGTGATGGTTTTCGGTCCATGGTATTGGATGCTTCGGCATGTATAAATATGTATTCTAACATTGAAAGGAACATAATGAAATTCAATCTAGTAGTCACAATTTTGGGATCTAGCGGAAAATCTCTGCATATATGTGTTTTATGTGTAATGCTATCACATTGTTTATTTTCTATTTTAGAATTCGTATGAAGGTAATTTCTGTACGAGCTTAAAACCTACAGAAACTACACAAAGATTTGTGTTCCAGCTCAATCGGTGTGCTCATTCCATGAAGATCGTCACCCTGATAATTCTTGTTTAGACTAGAAGCGAGTCACAGGATCTGTATGCATTCGTACATTTGATGCAGAAAACAGTATGCAGGAAAAGATAGAACACGCAAATAATGACGAAGATGTTACACCTGATGACTCAAGCATCAAATTTATGTATTAGTGCTCACAAGCAATGCTGAAGACAAACACCGAGAAACAACCTGCAAAGAAAAATGGTCGTTACAATCTCAGGAGTAAAGGGGCTCCCCTTATAGTTGGGTAAGCGCAAGAAAAGATGAGACTGCTAAAGAGGAAGGTTGATCCACCAACCTTCCAAAAGTAGAAAACACAAAGAAAGTCAAGGAAGAATGCGGTGGACAAGAGTACGTCGATGAGCAACAAACTACAGAATCCTTCGTCATACAACACAAACATCAATCTTACCTTGGACGCCTCGGCGATTCTACCCGCTCTCGACTACAACATTGTTGATGACATGAAGAAAACTCATGTGAGCATCATTTTTTTCGAGCTAGCTAAGATCTAGAGTGAGCGATACATCCTGCTACGTGCATTGAGACAGACAACACAACCTCTACTAGCAAGGGAGCAAACACACCTCCCAGATCACTTGCAACTGTGTTAAAGACACTCCTAATGGAAGAAGAAAAATCAAGTTTCCCTCCATTCCTACTCCCATTTGAAATTTTAAATTGTAATGTTCACAACTGCTTGGTTGATTACATCATGGTAGCCAACGTCATGCCGCTCTCCATTTCCAAAAATATCAATGCACAATGGAGCAAGACATCAACACAAATCATCCAACCTGACCAAACATCTCATGACAGTCAAGTCCACCAATGCATCAACATTGTTCTTGTGGACATACCAGAAGCATAAGGTTTACTACTCAGTAGAGACTAGTCCAATAGGCTAAATGAATATTTCTCTATGGACTGGTCGAACATGTGGCTTCCGTACAAGGGAAAAAACAATCAAATCAGGTGTTATCCAAGAGGTATATGAGGCACAATGTCACTCCCATCAATGGCGAGAATCAACCATTGGCCTTCGTAAAACTCGTGTTTGGAAACTGCCTCCTGGAAACAATGCTTGGGTGTATTCTACATCGCTAGCTCCAACCCCACCAGACACGTAGTTGGGTCTCCTTTGCTACCCAACTGATGATAATAAAGCATGTACAATACATTGTACTAATATTAGTAGTAGTAGCAATATAGTACAAGCGCGTCGAACGATCAGTGTATAGATGAGTTGTGGACCATGTATTTGGATGGATCAAAGATACAGGACGGATGAAGAGCCAGGTGTTTCTTGATCAACCCAAACAATAGGAAGCATCTGGTTTCAAGTCGCTTGGAATTTTAGTGCACAAACAATGTTGTTGAGTATCAAGCACTTTTGTTGGGCTTCGAGATAGCCATTAGCCTCAACGTGGTTACTCTCAAAGTGGTAGGTGATTAAGAAATAATGGTATGATAGGTACGTAACACCATTCACTATTTTTCACCGCTTCTCAAAAGTTACCAGCAAGAGGTATGGCAACTGATCTCTAACTTCCAAGCATTTAACATCACTCTTGTACCACGTATGCGTAATGCAGCGGCGAATGATTTGGAAAACCCAGCCTCTAGGATGTCACCGATAACGGATAGATTTACTATTGAAATTTTGTATAGACAATCTATCCTAGATAATATAACTAACTTATGGGTGTTTGATGATGATCAACATATATTGAATTTTATGGCTAACACTAACACCTTCAAGGATGTAGCAACACATGAAAATGAGCACGACCAATCTCTTTAAGAAAAAGTTGGTAGTAAGAAAGGCCACCTCATCCTGAAGGGAGTGGCATCATTGGAAAAGCTCTATGACTTGTAAGAACGCTTTCGGGGGCCAAGGAATAGAAAAGCCCATAGTTTCAACATGATGCATGAACTAATTAACCTGGGAACAAAAAAAGATCTGAAGTTCGTGAATCTTGGTACGTGTTGCACATAGCAAGAGTTACAAGCCTTTTTCCGCTTGTTCAAATAGTATCTGGATGTGTTCGCATCGATGTTTGATGATCTGAAAACTTATCACATGGGGATAACCCAACACATAATTCCAATCAATGAAGGGGTCAAGTCATATTATCAAAAGTTGAGGAAAGTACATTCGTCACTTGACCCCTCATATAGAAAGAGCTCACCAAGTTGTTGGATGCACGAATCATATGCAAATTTTGTCATTCCACATGGGTTTCAAACCTTTTTCCTGTATCCAATAAGTTCGGGGAAATCATCTTGCGTGTTGATTTTTTGAATGTGAATTGCGCCTCAGAAAAAGACAACTACCTCGTTCTGTCTATGGACCACTGGTTGAGGGGAAAGTACCCCGAGGGTCCTTTGGGTTAAGACTCTACCAGACTGAAAATTGCTTATTCAAAGAAACACACACACAGCCATTATCTTTATTGTAAGCAAATTCTAATGTTGAGGGTACGTACGTAAGGTCCTACGTTCGAGAAGGCCTTTAGGGTCCAAACCCTTCTTGGAGTTCCCTTCTTCTCCTTTGACCTGCAAAACAAACAAATCAAAGAACACAACAATACATGGAAAATACTTATATATAAACCATCTTTATGCTATAAAGTTAGTTATAAAAATCTTTAAGTAACTACTTGCATAAGAATTCAAGACAAGAATCTCATAAGCATAAAGAGAGATTGTTTTGGGAACCAAGACGCGTTTCTTTATATAAAGGCAAGCAAAGTACATATAACGAAAAGATTTCACCTGAAACACCTTCAGCAGGCTCCAAGCAAAGCTTCCTCCCGGATTCATTCCAGCCTCAAGCCTCCAACAAGAGCTCCTTCCAAGTCTTACTCAATGGTGATATAAAGGATGAATGATCACCAATACACATGGAAACAAGGGTTTCCTATGCAAAGTGGGGAAGTGCAGAAAGTACCAAGGACTTCAGACCTAGTCTAAGGGGAAAATCTCAGCATAATAATCTTGCTCTCTTTTCTCTCCCCAGGCCTTCCCTTTGATGTCTTTTTATACCATCTCCAAAGTAGTTTTTTAGTTAGGAGTTGGTTGGGAACAGTTGGGCCACGGGCACTAACAGGTGATCAGCAGGTAAAACCCGCGATCTCCGCCCGAAAATAAGGAATTATTTATTTTTTTAAGTGTTTTAATACATACACGCGGGTTGGGTATACACAGACCCGCGTGTACACGCGTTTAACTCAGGGCAATGTCGCGTATAGGGGATAAAACACTGTTTTTTTAATTTTAGGACCAGGTCTGGAAGGAGGGGTTGCCCTAGGCCATGAGTGTAGCATCACAAACCATAAGAGTGAGATTTGGAGCTATAACAGATGCCCCCTAATATATGAGGTCAGAAGGGGAACATGATGGACGAAATATATTATGTAAGTACATGGAAAGGAAGTCTGTCGAGAAACCGAGGAGGACTGCACCAGGATTCAGCCTGCCAAGCCACCAGAAGGAGATCAGAAAGAAACACTGTCTGAGGCGGGCATACCCATGCTCAGAAAAAGTAAAGCATGTCCGCATATCAAGTACAAGTGGATCCACTAAGTATACAAGTATAAATGACTGGAAGATACATAATGGATCATCTGATCATAATGAGCAAGTACATGTCTGAATATCACATATAAGACTGTCAATGATGCTGAAAGATGCAACGGATCACTGATATCAAAGACTGATCCCAAAAGGTACCAACTGAACATGATGGAATAGGATGGTACTACACTGCAAACTCACGTGCCAGCGTATAGAATGTCGCCATGACTGACTGCAACATATAAGGTGGAGTGGTATCAACTAGCAGCAACAGGAGCAACTGTCAAGTGAACCAATGAATGCTGATACAACCTGAGGTCTTCACCGACCGCCGTGGTACATTTCTACACCATGGGAATAAATGATCTGAAGTCGACCATGTGAGAAATCGTTTGATTACCTGTCATTGATGTATACCGTTAACAAACGCGAGACTACTCACCGATAATGATAATGAGCGTCAAAGTACCCAGTACAATCTAACAAGTGTGAATAGATGAGCTGAAGTCGAACACCTGTAAGAATCTATCGATCAGGAGACAATGATGGTTTCACACTGTCGATAGTGAAGGATCTGCCACTAATGACTGCAAACCCCAAGGTACTGCCAAATGGACTCTAGATCTTTGCCCCAGAGCAATGAGTCGGAGTCGATAGGGAAAGATCCGCTAGAAGGAAGGAATTAAGGCATCCTCCATCAATCTAGTGCGAGTGTAACCTGTAGGCCAATAATGTGGAAGGAATCGGACAAAAAAGATGTAGTAACCCAACCGAAGTACGTTTCCGGCATACACAAGATGTGGCTAGCGCACGGCAGAAACCCTCTGAACCAACCAATAATGAAAGCTGACACAGAGGCGAGGTATCCACCAATAGGTTCAAATGGAAACCAAGGTACTGCACGAATCCCAATGTGTGATAATGTATGCTGACGTTGAACACAAGGGAAACCACTCAGTCAAAGACCCATGATACTAATCGATGCTGAGCACAAGGTGACCTATCAATAATGAAAATAGGGCCAGGGTGCGGCTCTAGGCCTGTCCTCAGAGCAAGGTGTCATCGTCGATAAGGACAAGACCCGCCAGCAAGAAGTCAATGGGGACCTTCTCAAACCGGCACGAGTAAAGGACCAATATAACTGATGTGATGATAGACATGATACTAACAACCAGGGATGGCCGACTGAAAAATGAGTCAAGAGACACCGCAGAGAGGCCGACTCAGGCTAACTTCCCTTGAACAAAAGCACGACTCAATGTGACTATGTGGCAGCATATGATGACTCTGTATAAGTTCGCCATGCAGGAGGCACGAACGAACCCTCCATATGATTGGAAGAGATAACCAATCGGGGGAGAACTGACTCAATAACAAGGTTATGGCATACCTAAGTCAAACTAAATCCCACCCATGTGGAGGAGACTTTGTTTTAAGTGCTTTGTTCAAGGGCGACACGACTGACTCTAGCTGCCAACAATAAATGGAAATAATGTCCCTGTTCCCGCTCTTTTTTGGAATATTTAATTTTTTTGTCTTTTTCTATTAAGCCGGAAAAAGAATAAAAGAATGCTATGGTACAGTGGAAAGAACGAGTGTCGGTGAAACAGATGATCTATTTCCTGGGAAAGGAACGTTCCTATGCTCAATGCAGGGAGGTGAAAACTGGTCAGTGACACTCAGAGGTATGTTCCTTCCACGGATCTGGGTATGTCAAGCTGCAGAAGTCAAAGGTATGCAAGGTTGATTTTGCAGACGTCATGGTCAAAAGTTGGCTTAAACACGAGTCCAAGTGAAGCCAGCTCTAGGCCAAAAGGTGCAAATGGTCAACATGCAATGCAGAAGTATAACTCGACACACATAGGAGCCTCTAGGGTATAAGGCCAGAACGAAGCGAAGAAGCAAAGAGGAATGAGTCTTCAACGCATAAGTCATGGCGGGACTACAGAGGACTCCTAAACCTAAGGACAAAAATCTGCATGAGTGCCAAGCGACAATAAGGTACTAACTAGGGCACCCATGATAAGGTAGGCTCTACCACACAAGTCATGATACTTCTAAGCAATGAGAAGGTTCTGCACCATAACTTGGTGGGGTCGATCCTAAGGCAAAATGGGAAAGGAAACTGATAAATGCAAAATGCAGGCAGAAAAACCTAACCTATATGCCAGTTTCGAGGACCAATACCTGTCAGAATGGACCAACCATAAACTTCCAAAGGAGAAATCTTTCAAGTACTGTAAACATAAATAAGAACACTAGACGAGAAGTTAATGCATCCCACATATAAACTTCATGTAAAATCTTTGTGTTATAGAATACAAAACTTGAAAATGCGTACCTCATATATACAATATGGTACAGGGAACCACGCAGCCTTGCGGCTTACGCATAATAGTTCTGCTGAACAAACCCCTTGCAGGGCTCAGGCCAAGGGCTCCTTTGGTAGTCATAACTCATGGCTTCAAAGAGTTCCTCCTGTGAAGGCAAAGCAAGATCTGAGAAATCATGAGAACTACAAGGATCAAAAGAGGGAATTAAAGGGTCCCATGTCCCTATAGGAAGAATCTCTCGGTCAACTGCCGGGACCAAGTCCCAAGAAGGAGAATAATAAGTCAAAGGATCCTTCTTAGAAGCGATTGAACATTGAGGATTTAATGCCACATAATTGACCCGTGGCGGGGTAGAGTCTACTTGAACACTTGGAACAAACCAAGGTGCATTTCGCAGTAAAGTCAAATTAGGGTGGTGATTATCAGATGCAAGCTGATCAATAGTGACAATATACCCGTTATGAGGAAAGCACATTACTCGAAAGAGTGAAGACACCACAGCATTCATAGCATAGACATAATCACGCCCAAGTAGCATATTAAAGTCTAAAGGGCTATCAACCACCATCATATCGATTAAGACAGTCTTCCCACCTAAAGTAATAGGCAATTGAGGAAGAACACCCATAGATTCACCAGGCCTTCTATCATAGGCTAACAACTGACTCTGAGCTGTCAACAACTTTGGGGAACCCAAAGCTTTCCAAGTCAAAGAGGATATAATACTTGTAGAGGATCCTTCATCCACCATACATCGATAGACATTTGTGGAATTAACCCTGACCTTTATTTGGAAAGGTGCAGCAGAAGGAAGGGGAGGCTCAACAATACTATCCCAATCAAAGGAAACACTCTTAGAACTTGGAGGGGGAACATTCGAATAAACCGGAATGCCCCTTATACTAGAAGACTCTGTACTAGAGATCAAACAAACTCTTTTGTTAGGCACTTCGCCCCCCAAAAGAGGAGTGTAATCGGCCAGCGATTGCACTGGCTCAACCACATTATCAACTAATGGTTGATGGGATTGATGAGAAACCATATCAGAGCTAGGAGTAGAAGTACTTTCAGACTTGGACCATATCCTTTGAATCTCTGGAATACCAGGGCATAAATGAGTAAGATGGTCTCCCTTGCATATCTTACAAGGGAACTTAGGTTTAAAACTTCTACGTCCAGGTTTCTTATCAACCTCCATTCTGCCAACATGACTAGCAGTGGTTTGCGGAGTGTCCTGAACATGACTTGCAGAGGCCGGTGACTCTTTGCTAGTATGACTCGTATTGACTAGACTCATGCCCCCATCATGACTTGCAGTGGCTGAAGACTCATCTCCAACATGACTCACAGAGGTTGAAGATGAAGTGCTAGTGTGACTTGCAGTGACTAGACTTGTGCCCCCAGCATGACTTGCAGTGGCTGAAGGCTCATCTCCAACACGACTGGCAGAGGTTGAAGATGAAGGGATAGAATTATTCTTCGTCTTTGACTTCCTCTTTCTCCTCTTTTTAGATTTCTTGTTACAAGAAGGAGGAGAAGAAGGAATCATAGATTTCTCTTTGAAAGAGGATGAACAGTTAGCACCCATGTGATGCCCTTGAAATAAAGCATTCAATTGAGAAGCTTCAAGAGCATTTGGAATATTCGGAGTGGACCACAGCCAAATGGGTAGTCCAACATTCAACCCAGGAATATTCAAAGTGGCCATCAAGGGAATACCAACGTTTCCAAAGAAAGGAAAAGCACAAGGATCCCCTTTTGGAAGGGTACTTTGGTTGGTTTCCACAGGAATAGTAGCCATATCTAACTGATCCAAAGACCCTTTCCTTTACGGGAATATAGAAATAACTTTTCAAAGAATACGGATAAGCAATCAAAACTTTTGCCCTTGAGGAGGCAACTCCACAACTTTCGAAAGAATGACCAAAAGCCTTTCAAGATCGGTAGAGTGGTAAGCCAGTCACTCAGACCACAAAGTCCAAATGTGACTAGACAAAAATACCTAAAGCCAACTATATACAAGGAGCAAAGAGCACTCACTATAAAGTCCCTAAAGATACAGCCAGTCAAACAACTTCCAAGTATTTCCGCTCCGGGTGATGAGGACAGGACACCAAAATACAAGAAAGTGGAGTCAGGGGCCTTTCGAAGATAGTCTGGGATAATGACGGCCCAGTCCTATCAGCGAAGGTAACAGAGGAAGTTACGTTGATCTCCTAACAACAGCCTGCGCTGGTGCAAGCCCCCAAGCTTCGCAAGGGTGCCCTCCAGTAGTACTGTCGAGAGTGATGCAATGTCAACCTCAGGTGCCACGGGATTCCCTCTGCAGCCACCTGTGTAGATCCCTAGGAGAGGCAACTATGGATACCAACTCGTCGCAGAAGCCAGGCGGAACAGTCGTGAGGTAAGTTCGGACAAGTAGGAGAGGGGGTATCTCTCTTCCCTGTCTTCACAGATCCTCGTGCTTAACTCCCAGATCCTCGTGCTTAACTCCCAGATCCGGAGCTTTCCTGGTCTTCCTAATGCTATTGGATTTTCTCTCGTTATTCAGACTCTTATGTTTGACGTTTTATGTGGCCTTGGAGAGTTAACTCTCCACTCGCCTAATCCAAGGCCCTAAAATCCTAAACTTGTTGGTGTAACTGACTAAAACAAAAAGTTCTAGTGGATTTTAGTTAGCGCTTGATTTTATTAGGCTGTTCTTTAAGTCACAAGGTAATGGCGATGAAACTAGTGGTGTTTTTTGACGCAAAAGAAATTATCCTAACTACATGCACATGCACTTTTTCGTTTTTCGATGAAGAGTAATTTCTATTGGGTTCAGAGGTACTTCAAATTAAACAAAGTTTTTTGCTTTCTTTTCAGACTCCACACTCACAAAAGCTAACAAAGCTATGTACGCATAAAAAAGGATGCAAATATATCCTAATGCAAGAACTAATATGTGGATGCAAGATTTGAAGACTACTCTAAAAAAAAGAAGGAAAGTTGTTGCCTTATCAAATTTGTCTTGGCACTAAAATTCTTAGATAGAAGATGATGTGTTACCAATCATTTCGTCCAAACGATAAAAACAAGTTCTAAGATAAATATAAAGCACTTTCACTTCGCAAAAAAGGAAATCAAATGAAAAGCAAGTTTAAGAAAGCGAAACTTAAAACTTTCAAAAGATTCTCTTTCAAACAACAAAGAAGTCTTTTTCAAGGAATGCTCTCAAAAATACTGACACTAATGATTGAAGAATAGGCAACCAAACACTTTTGCGAATTGACACCTTTCAAATGATGAAAACCCAACAAAAATAAATGTGTTTGAAATCGCTCTTGACAATCAAAAGTAGCAATGAAAGTCCAAAAGATCAAAAGACAAGTTTCAAGAAAATGGTAACAAACAACTTTCCCAAAACGGAGCAAACGGTCACAAAAATGGTTTTGTTAAGCAAACAAAAGGGTCATCAAAACAAAATGAACACAAAGATTGAATCCAATCTTCCTACTCTGCCAAAACAGAGCAGTCAAGATTCTTAACCAGAAATCTTGTGTGTCAAAAAACAATGACGCTTGCAATCAACGAAAACAAGACTAATACTCCTTATAACTAGAGAGAGTTCAGAACAAGATGCCCCCTGTTAAACAGAGGACTGTTACTGGAAAATGACTGCTTCAAACTGACCCAAACCACCAGACAAACATTCAGCAAAAAGAAAATTTACAAATCTTGAAAATTATATAATATACGCGCCTGCAGTAATGTGCAGAATGCGTGTACACGCGACTGTAACTGAGGAAACTCGCGTATACGCGGGTTCACTTAGTTCAACTTGCGTATATACGCTTCTGTAATCCAGAAAAACAGCGTATCTGAAGATTTTCAAGAAAAATAAAAAATACAGACTGAAAAAACTGGAAAAGCTTAGAGTTCAAGAACAAATTAGACAGTCAGAGCCAGCAAACAGAGGGGCTGAGCCTTGATTGGCTTGAAGGCTACCCAAACTAGGAACAACAAGAGTGTTGTTCCCCAGTGGAGTCGCCAATTCTGGTTGAGGGGAAAGTACCCCGAGGGTCCTTTGGGTTAAGACTCTACCAGACTGAAAATTTCTTATTCAAAGAACACACACAGCCATTATCTTTACTGTAAGCAAATTCTAATGTTGAGGGTACGTACCTAAGGTCCTACTTTCGAGAAGGCCTTTAGGGTCCAAACCCTTCTTGGAGTTCCCTTCTTCTCCTTTGACCTGTAAAACAAACAAATCAAAGAACACAGTAGTACATGGACAAATACTTATATATAAACCATCTTTATGCTATAAATTTAGTTATAAAAATCTTTAAGTAACTACTTGCATAAGAATTCAAGACAAGAATCTCATAAGCATAAAGAGAGATTTTTTCGGGAACCAAGACGCGTTTCTTTATATAAAGGCAAGCAAAGTACATATAACGGAAAGATTTCACCTGAAACACCTTCAGCAGGCTCCAAGCAAAGCTTCCTCCCAGATTCGTTCCAGCCTCAAGCCTCCAACAAGAGCTCCTTCCAAGTCTTACTCAATGGTGATATAAAGGATGAATGATCACCAATACACATGGAAACAAGGGTTTCCTATGCAAAGTGGGGGAAGTGCAGAAAGCACCAAGGACTTCAGACCTGGTCTAAGGGGAAAATCTCAACATAATAATCTTGCTCTCTTTTCTCTCCCCGAGGCCTTCCCTTTGATGTCTTTTTATACCATCTCCAAAGTAGTTTTTTAGTTAGGAGTTGGTTGGGAACAGTTGGGCCACGGGCACTAACAGGTGATCAGCAGGTAAAACCCGCGATCTCCGCCCGAAAATAAGGAATTATATATTTTTTTAAGTGTTTTAATACATACACGCGGGTTGGGTATACACAGACCCGCGTGTACACGCGTTTAACTCAGGGCAATGTCGCGTATAGGGGATAAAACACTGTTTTTTAAATTTTTAGGACCAGGTCTGGAAGGAGGGGTTTCCCTAGGCCATGAGTGCAGCATCACAAACCATAAGAGTGAGATTTGGAGCTATAACAACCACATTCAGCAAACAATATCTAGGGCACAAATATTTTCCCTACTCGACGATTTTTCAAGATACAATTAGGTTCTGGTGACAAAAATTAGCAGACTCAAGACTACCTTCCATACCGTGGGGTACATTCGCATATAGATGAATTTCATTTGGTTTTGTGAATGCAAGCACAACCTTTGAGTGCACCATGGACATCGCTTTTCATGGACTCATTAGACAAAGCATAGTGGTATTCCTCAATGATGTGACTATGTTCTCAAGGAAATGTGAGGACCACATATGCCATTAGAAGAAATTTTTTGAGCAATTCTGGAAATATGAGATTTCCTTGAATCCCAAACATAGCGTATTCTCACTGTCTAAGGAGAACCTTCTTGGACACATTATTTCCAAAAGTGGCATCAAGGTTGATCTAGACTGGGTCCAGACTATTACGCAGATCCTCACATAACCAACAAGAAAGCCATGCAGTCCTTCTCGGGCAAGGTAAAATTCCTCCAGATGTTCATCTCGGATTATGTGCAAATAGTCAAACCCATGCAGGAAATGATCAAGAAAGATACAGTCTACATCTGGTGCAAGAGGGAAAGGTATGCATTCCCTCGTATCAAGCAGGCTATTATAGAAGCACTTACACTCTACAGCCCAGACTTCAAAATGGATTTCCTACTATACACCTTTACCTCCTATAATTCACTCACTACAGTACTCACTCAAATGGACAAGATGAACAACGAATGTCCCATCTCCTTCATGAGCGCAAGCATGCAGGGACCAGAACTCAACTACCCCACCATTGATAAACAAGCATAAGAAGTTTACAAGGTGGTGAAACACTTCAGACCCTACTTTCTGAAGAACCGTGACATATTCTACGTCCCTCACCCAAGAGTCCACACACTATAAATACCTCATCTGCATAATCAAAAAGACCGTTTAATCTAACCATCGCAACTAGAATTCTGCCCTGACAAATGCATTATGGGTTGACCGTGTAACACCCAAACCCCCTTTGAATACCTCAATGTACTTCCTCGTATATGGTAAAGAAGCCATCCTTCCACCCAATATCTACTTTCTTGGATTTCATCTATCCCAAGAATCCCAAGGCAAATCTTGCCAGCTAGTTCAGCATAAGATCGATACACTCCCCAAGCTTTAGGAAAAAAGGATGAAAGAAAAAAAAATTTACACTCCACAGAACTGTATCAATAGATGGTTTGATAAGAAGTCTACAGGGAAAGTTAACTTCGGTGTTGGTGACTTGATATTGAAATGGGATAAATCCAATGAAGACAAAGGCAATCATACGAAGTTCCAGTCCCTGCAGATTGGTCCGCACACAGTCCATGAGAAGCTTGGAACACACACATACCTTCTGCAATCACTTGACGGGAGGATTGACAACCTTCCTGTCAATGGCGAGGATCTGAAACACTACTTTGAATAAGCCAGGTTTTGCCCCATGCCATGTACATAGTTTTCTTGCTGCTTGTTGTTTTCATTTTTTTTTCTTTGCTTAGTATTTTTGTTTTCATTTTGTTTGGTTTTCTTAATACCTTAGTATTTTTGTTTTCTAGAAATAAGTGCTCCCATCTACTGAGTTCTGGATTTTTGAATGAGTATGTGGCTGAGATATGAAGAAACTTATGACACTGTAGCACTTCTCCAATCTTCTGTCTATTTTCTTTGTTCTTGGTTATAACCTTCAAATGATCAAGCCTTGAAGGAAAATACGAGCTGTCTGTAAGGGGAGATTGGTCCCACCATGAGCCTGTGTCCACAATGGAAATCCCCATGCATGTACTCAGCCTTCTGCTCCGTGTGTTCAAGCTCATTCGACTAGTAGAAATGGAGAAGGGGAAAATATAAATGAGAAAACCCATGTCAAAGATCTTACATGCTTCTCTAAAGGAACAACCTCTTCTGCTCTCAATAATTCGAGATCCCTCTTCTGCCCTAAAAATAAATAAGTGCCTATGCACATTCCTCTTGAAAAAATTACAAAGGCAAAAGAAGAGAAAGGCTTCCTACGCAGAGAGGTGAGGCATGTAACTCCGCAGGGGTATTGATCAGGATTGTTAGCAATGGAGGAATGTGTGTGTTCCTGGATGACTCCGCTAGGGTACTGTCCAGGCCTACTGGCAGTGGAGAAACACCAGAGATGAAAACTTATACTCTAAAAATATTCAACTTGCAGCTAAACTACCCATCCTGATTTCGAAACACTGTGATCAAGTTGAATTTTTGTTGTGTTTAACTGAGTTGGAAAAAGGTGAACCATGTCTATCCATTGGGTAAGTGGGGAAGCCAAAGTAACTTGCAAAGTGATTCAATACTCCCTAAAAGACCAAGGCCTTATGCTGTCAATGAACCAAAATAGAGAAGTTGGAGTTCTACTAGTGTGTTGCCAAGTGTTGTCGCGGATGCAACACCCTTCAAAATTTTTGCCCACATCCAATTTCAGAGCCTCCTTTGAGAGTTTTACATGATGTCTTCACGCACTTGGGTTCACCCTATGAGCTCGTGTGAGTCCTCACACCCACCTTACATGATCGTTCGATGGACAACTTTTGCATGTTGATGTCAATGTCATGCTTGTGACCATGTTCTCCTCATACACAAGGTCTCTGGTTCGTGTGTACATGTTGTGTTCGCTATGTAAAAATCAATTGCGCTCACACAAGAAGTCATATACACTATTGCACAAGCATCGTCATGGTTTTCCAATGATCAATCACTTGTGCTTGTCGACTTGCACCGTTAGTTAGTCATGTTGAGTATGTGTGTCTAGATGGTTTGATTCGCCTCGTCATCAAGTCATTTAAGTGTTTGTTTGAAAGTTCACATATACACCTTTTCACTCGCTCACACACTTAGTCATTTTGCTAAAGTTCTGATGACCAGATTACCCTGTTGCAACTTGACCTTCACCCTACCATCGACTCGATCAACTGTCACCCAGAACAACACAGAAGCATCAAGCAAGTCATTTCAATCTATGCTACTTGCAATATGATCAATCAACACTCTGGCTGGTCAACTAGAGGCTTTGACCCGACAGTCACCCTAAGACTGACTCCCTCAAAATTTGCGCAGAGGCTGCAAACCATGCCTACTCTGCTAACTGAGAAAATTTCACAGACAAGTTGGATAGACACCTAGTGCCTGTCCCTGTCTCCTTCAGAAAATTGTGTACTTTTTCCAGCGATCCCACGAGTCAGTCGACCGGCTACTCACCAAGAAAATTGTGCAGATTTCGTGAGAAAGCCCTTTGCTACCCAGCAGTTCGCTAAGCCCAGAAATTGCATAGAGGTGACTAGCAAGCCAGCCTCCCAGTAGCAGTGTAATTTCTCTTGCCAACAACTCCGAGTAGCCTACTGCTAGTTCCCTTCGAGAATTACACAGTTTTTGCTTCCAAGATCCCAACAACCAATTATTAGTTCCCTCCAGTAATTGCATAGTTTTTGCTGCCAACGTTCCACTAGCCAGCTCCCAATTCCCTCCAGGAACTGCGCAATTTTTGTTTCCAGCCTCCCACTTCATGCTCCTTCTAGAAATTTCACAGATCTTGTTTGCCCAACCTTGCGACAGTCTAGACTTCTCCAAAAAATTGTCCAAGTTTATCTGCCAAATGAGCTAGACCCTGTGGATAGTCAATGTCGATCCAGATTTCCTATCACCATCTCCCAGTGAATTTTGCGTAGCTTTCACCAGCAGTGCCTAGAGCCTCCATTCCACCTTGAAGCTTGCCTTGTGTAGTTTTTAAACATTGCCTTCGCTCCTGGTCATCTACATCTAAAATGATCATGCATCATGGTAGACTAGGAGGTTTATGGATCTGATGTTGTCTCTTCATGAGTGACTGCAGATACAACTACACAAGAAAACATGGTGTGACAATGGATGGGATGAACAAGGGGAGTACATGCAAGAGGACATGTTGATGAATAGACGAACAAATGATGCATCGAAAGAGATGTGCTCACGAACGAGCGATCATGAAAAGAGTGTTCACGGACGAACAAACAAACGAACATGCTAAGATGTGTTCGTGGATGAACGGATAGATGAGCATGCACTTTTCACGAACAGATGAACCTATCAAGCATGTCAACATACAAGAAATGAGAAACATGTGAATGCAACATTAAGAGAACCCAATGACCATTAGATACTCCATGCATCTTGCCATGTGGAGGTGAAGCTGTGACACACCATGAGGACATCCATCACCCAACAACAATGCAGCTCGACATGCACACCAGTAGCAACACAAATGTATCAGCACTATCATGTTGATTCTTTTCATGAGTCATGTCATCCACATCTCTACTATGGTCCATAATGTCAATCAATATAATGTAACATGGAAGTCCAAGAGACCCACTTGTCATATGAAGAGTCATGTAAAGTCAAAAGGTTCTGGAAGTCAAACAGTCATGAGGGAAGTCAAGCAACCACAAGGGTCAATTTCACCCTTGGCTATAAATACCCCCTCATTTGTGCATACAAATGACTTTTCACCTTGGCTCCTCCCACATAGCCTTGAGATTTTGTAATCTTTTATTTGAGGAGTAAGTAATGGCTCTAACACCCCGCCTATAGGGTTAGTGATGTATGGTGTATTGACGTGTCTTTGAACTTTCACTTAATTCGAAATACTACTAACAGGACAACACATTTTCACACGTGCTGTAACCATTTGTAAGATTCGTCTTCAACACTTGTAATGCATGTTGCTTTACCTATGTTTTAACACTTGGATTCATTCAACTGTTCTAATCATATATATTAATGAAAATGTGTTGCATATGCTGGCAACGTTGTCTTGCCTATCTTAGTCACCTCCTGGATATGAGACAAAACCTTTCAAGTAAATTTTCTATAACGATCATCACACACGGATTGCCTCTTGAGTGTTGTACATGTTATCTCCCCTTGTATGTTCTGACTGCGACATCCATGTCGATTCCTCCTCCTTTAGCTATGAATGTCGTGTTGTTTTGTGTGTTTCTAATAGAGTTGGATTTCCTCCCATCTGACTTGGGACTCACTCTCACCCTTCCTCTCTCAAGTGAAAGAAGCTTTACATAAGTAACATTATCAATCACTAGGCATGCGAACCTTACTACTCGAAGATAAAGCATACGACTCTCTTGAGCTGACAAGCAAGAGCTAAGCAAAAAATTTAAGATCATGGCAACTGGGAGATCATATCGGATGGGACTCCCACACCAAATGGTGTGAGGTCTACTTGGGACTTCATACTAGGATGATCTCGTAAATTTTGGTGGTCTAGCACTGTCAACACCGCACTAGCTTGATTGAAAGATGTAACACCTACCATGCTCTTGGTTGGTCAGCACACATTCCAAGCCAAGTAAACACAGTTTTTTTGATTGGGGATGAGGGGTATATTGGTACACAAGCAATATGACATTAAGAGTTTAAGTCTCATCTTAGGTGTTGCTCCGTTGCTAGTAGGCCTGGACAGTACCCTGGCAGGGTCATGCAAAAAATACAAGCATCTCTCCACTACCAGTGAGCATGGTCAGTACCCCGACACACCTCTCTTTGCAGGAATCCTTTCTCTTCTTTCACCTTATTCATTTTTCATTTTTTCATTTTTTTTCATTTTTTCATTTTTTTCATTTTTCAAAACTTGTGCATAGCACTTGTTCATTTCAGAGGTGGAAGAGGTTTCTCCCTCAACGAATTATTTTTCATATACCTCTAACATACTTCTTAAGGTTTCCCCCCTTAGCTTACTCTACTTGACTAAGCTGAGAAGGGTTAACCCAAAAACAACTGACTATAGTAGGTGATACTAGTTAGTGCGCAAGCGTTGTGCTTTCATCAAGGTTCATTTCAAATAGAACTTATTTTCCATTGTTGTATCATGGAATAAGGACAACAAGTTTTTCATATAGAGATAGGATGACATATAACCAAGTATTGATAACTACACATGTCCTCTTGTACTTTACCCAACTTGTTTCAAGAGTCGCACACGGCTCATGTGAAACTAACCTACGAACGTAAACAAGAAACAAACAACAAAAGCGCGAAGAGCAAAAGAAAATGAGAAAGAAAAGGGAGTAAGCAAAGAAGAAAGTGATAAAACAAACAAACAAGAATGAAAACACACATGTAAGAAAGCCAACAAGAAGCAAACACTACTCCTACTCCCAAGCTAACAGTGCATGGGTTTGCTCCCGTCAAGTGCATTGGTTGACCCATGTTGGTAAAGGTGTGGTTCGTGGATAGTATAGTCATGTGAACCAACAAAAATGACTGATATAATGATGAATAGAAACAAACTTCAGGTTTAAATGCATCCACAAAAAAGAAATGAGTGAAAGCGCATGACATGCACTTTGTGGAATTTCCATGGTGCTATGCTACACAATGTGCAGATGTTAAGAATATGAATTATCTTGACTATGAAATGCAAGCAAGCATGAGAAAGGTAGTCCACTTATGTCATCCAAGTGTGCTTGCTGTGTAAGATTCCTCCAATGCAAGAGCGATGGGATCATGTGATTCTAGAGGAGGAATTGAAATGTGGGTGTTTGGTTGATTTTCAATGAAAAGCAGAGAGTGATGAGGAGGCTTACATATTTCAGCAATTTCCTGATCAGAAGTGAAACCAACCTCAGGATAGGGAGGGCCTGACATAACCATTAGCTTGGGCTAAAGTGCCATGACAACCTGGGGGGCTTTGTCTTCGTCGACAGGTAGATCATCGGAGACCAATGGCCTAGACATACTAGCAACAAGTGAATGAACATTATGATTAAATGAAGAAGTACATAGATCACGACAACCAAGATCAAAAAATTCGAGATGATTGTCAGCATCCCCATGATTTGATGAATCGTGTAGAGGGGTAGATGAGAAGCAAGAATCTTCACCCTCTGTGTTTCTGAAAAAACAAGATGAAGAATCAAGTGGATTTTCAACAAATTATTTGTCCTGTTCGCTATTGAGTGATGGACCAACATCATGTGTGTTCTGTGAATGATTGGCAATAGGTGCATCCATGGATGGATTTACACAAGGGAAATCAGAGATAGAATAATCATCAAAGATGGATGGATGTTCAGGTTCCTAGTCATACTCGTCATGAATGAAAGCGTGGGTTGGTTGTGCAAACCAACTCTGTCGATGGCTTGATCCTCATTCACAATAGGTGTAGAGTCTAGAACGGAAGAACACAAGAATGTGCAATCCGAAGGATCAACATAACATGAAGACGGAGGCTAAGGTAATGAATGCATGTGAAAACCCATGGGTTTTGGAACCAAATCTTCATGAAAATTGAGAGAAGTGATGCTGGGAGGATATGACAGTTGAACAAACATGTGTGCATGTTCTCCCACATCACTATGTGGTGGTGGAGCTGTTTGATGAGGGGAAGGCATGCAGTCACTTGTGTGAGAGACTGTGTCTGCTTGTGATTGTGCAACTCTGTCACCGAAGTATGCTGAGCGGGGTTTGAACTTCGACTTCATCTTGGGATAGAGTGATTTGTGAAGACAATACTCAACTATGTCCCAAAGATATTGGAATTTTATCTGGTTTTTTGAAGATTCAAACTGAATAACATGAAAGTGCTGCCAAAAATCCATAGCCGATTCATGCATATTCTTCCATTGTTTCAACATTTTTTTGTAAGGAGTTTCATGATTAAAATGATGTAAAGTAGATTCAATTAGATCATAGAACTATTCAAGTGAGTGCACACAATTGTGAGGTAGTTTGTGGCACCATCATTGTGGGGATTTGCGAAGTGTGTGTGAAAGTAGCAAGAGGACCTCCTCTTCATAGAACTCATCTGCATCCTCAAGGAATGAAAAGAAGTCATGTAAGTACTCAAGGCAGGCTACTTCTCCTTCATCATCATACATGAATTTCAATAAGAGATCATAAAACTGCCTCGTGATGTTGAGAGGTTCAGCATTAGACATACATTGCATAGGGATGAGTATAATGATATCCATGATATGTGTGCGAAGATTGGAAACAGGATGCAAGGACTCGAATTGTCATCTACCCTCCTTCTAGCGCCATAATTTTGACATTACTGGACCTGCCAACATGTTAGGCGATCTCGCCAGTAAGAAGTCCCAACTAGACCTTAGATTGTTTTGTGTAGGAGTGCCAATAGTGGGGTATTATGGTATGGCCTTGACCGTGGTTGCGCGCAAAGATGAGCAAAATGTCCCCGATGGTAGTAAGGGTTTGACATGGCAGCAGGTCAAGGAGGGTGCATGAATGGATCTAACACACAAAACAAGGGTATGAGTGCACCCATTAGAAACCCGTGGTAGCACGCAACTTGAAAGGGAACACACGAACAACAAAACATCACAATATGGAAAGAAAGTTAGCCAACGATCCAAAGTGATGGTTAAACCAATAGAAAATCTCGATAAGATTCATACAAACATATATAGAAAATTCCATACATACATGCATAAACAAAAAATACATATATCATTAGAGTAACCAAGATAGCTGAAATACAATAAAAACATATGCATGAAATGTGTTGGCTCTATTATATTAAGAAATTGAAAGATCCAATCATACATGCAACTATGACCAACCACTAGTCCCGACAGTAGAACATTACAGCCGCTATCATCTGCTCCTCCAAAAAGATATACTAGCTCTACACTGTGGAGAAGCCAAGGCTCATTACAATACACTCCACTCTAAGATACACCTATAGGAATCTTGGCTCCTAAAATCCCATACAATGAGTTATGAGGTTCTATAAATAGCAAAGGGTGGGGTGACCCTTGACATTCCCGTTTGTCACTCTTCACCTACCCTCATGACTCTTCAACTACTACATGACTATTAGACTCTACTATTGACACTTGGTCTCTAACTTTTAGACGATGCTACATTACAATATACACATGTACCCATGTGAGACAAAATAGGCTTGAGAAATTCGTGCAAGATATCACTAAGACTCAGAAAGTTGTGGGAAGACCAATTCTTTAACATCCTCGTGATGATCGAGGGTGGTGAAATGATGCCAAGCTTGGTAGTCTGTGATGATGTCCACCTGCTCAATGGTGACATCCTACTGAAAGCGAACTCTTGCCTCCGTTCCATTGGGGTACACTAATTTGGCACCTCTATCCAACTCGCCTAATAACATGTGCATCATAGTATTGAGCGCAACTAGGCCAGCAACATACTGATGGATAATGTCTACGCTGATCTCTAAGTCTATGTTGGTGGCTACCGGCATCAACTTATCAAAGTACATGTCAAGCTCCAGTCGGACTTGGTTCTTTGTCTTTGCCTCGGTGAGTGTGCCAATGGATATGATCACGTGCATGCACACATTCACATCGATGCTTCTAAACACTCGTGCATGTGAAGCCTGCAAACTAGTGATGAGCTGTAGGAGTTCCTCATCATTCCTGATCTGACTCTGGATGCATGCCTTCAACTCTACCACCTTGGCCTTCATCATCTTTGGCAAGTGCAATGGGGCTCCTTTGTATCTCATTCTCCATTTTTGCATGCGATTGACATCGATGTGCATATTTGACAAGATGCATGCTCTCCCAACATAGAGTTGCCGCCAACTGTTGAAATGCACAACTAATTTATGCACGGTGACAAATATAGAATATAACATTTGCATGACTACTTTGAGAGAGAATACTTCATCCATTATCACTCTCCTCGACTCTACCCTCGCAGATGATGTAATATGTTCTCCTCCCTACTTGGATGCTTGTAACTCCTTAGCCATGCAATGGTTCTCAGCTATCAAAGAACCAAATACATGAGCTGAAGTCATTGGCATATGATTTAGTGACATTGGCTAAGGTTTCTAGATGCTCACGCACATCAGAGTTGGTCACTATTCTTCAAACTACGTAGGAAATATGTGAACATCTAGAGCGAGCACTCTGTGCAACTTTAGAACTCTATGTTGTGACTTGTCGAAAGATATCTTATGCATCTGTTTCAAAAAATTATAGACATATAATTTGATAGACATAAATTATCAACCAGGGGTAGGTAACCTTGTGAGATGTTGCACAAAATATATGCAGGATAATAATTTCAGTGTTTTCCTGAACAAAATTACATACACACACATCTCTAATGTCCCTTGTCCCCATCAACACTTAGCAGCAAAGGCTATGGAGTGGATTTAATCATCCCTCTAAAGATCTGAGAATTGTTAATGTTGATCAGAGAAATAAAATAGATCAATCAAGCAACAATTAAATCAATTCAACAAATTTCAATGTAATATTAAAGCCTACTCAATTACTCCAAACATATTCATCACATAAGCTTCACCATTGAATCATCACACATGTGTCATTATAATTTAGAAAAGAGGAATCAAAAGCTATGTACAAACTATATCAATTCATGAAAATAATTAAAAGAATACAATATGTAACTATGGGAGTTGTGAGTAAAGGGGGCCCTCCCTTGATCACCTCAACTTCAACTGCTAAAGGAGTTTACACAACATGATCATCAGAACATGATTTTTTTATTAATCTGAACAAGTATTACAGTAGTATCGATGTCTGATATCTTTTCAATGCAAATGAGACATGAATGTATTTATACAAATACAGAGGCATAAAATTGCACGAGTTAGGAAAACTGAAATATTGTAACTATTTTCTAAGAATAACTGGAAAAGATAATAAAAGTAAAGATGTTGATTTTGATCCAGGATTGCAACCATGGATAAAACTGATCTCATTGGGTTGTTGAGGTTGTTTCCCTCTTTGGCTGTTCATGAGAGGTTTGAAGATATGGCCAGTTTTGATGGGCATTTTGAGGCAGCTAGTTGGAAAACATCCACGTAGATAGATTTCTTGACAAAACCCATGTTTTCATTCTCTTAGAGTTTGACCAAAACATACTGAACCATCAATATCGTTGCAGGAAATCAGCATGATTATAGGAAGTTGGCATATCTATAGGAAATCGGCAACTCTGTAGGAAATCACAACCTATCTAAAGGAAATCATGGAACTTATTTGGAAGATAAGTGATTCGCATAGGATTCTATCACTACTCTTGCAGTTGCAAATAATTCAATTAGGTATCATTTAACTTCATAAATACTCAAGGATAAAGGGAAATGATACCTTTTAGACTAATTTATTATACCTTAAAACCCACAACACCCTTTTGGTCAAAACACATAGTATATGGCAAAAATAGAATCATGAAGGGTCAAAAATAATTTGAAATAGGGTGGAAAGGACTTAGAACATTATCAAAAATGGACAAAATTGGGACTAAACATCTCCCACACACCTAGCTCCTTGCATGTCCCTTATGCAAGAAAAAATGTTTCACATCAGAAGAAAAAAATCATTTTGTGCCCTATGCTGCACCTACTATATCGAAGCAATCCAGTTGCACCCTACTGGACTCAGCCTCCTAAACCCTACCTTGATATTCTTCATTCTTTTTCTCCAGGTGCTTGATCTAAGCCTAGTTTTTCTTCATGATTACCTTTTGATGTTCGCTTTCGACTCCTACAATTATTTCTACAGATGTAAGTTGTTCTCTTTTAGAGTTTCGTTTTCCCTTCGAAGAACCCGCTCAGACACAATGAGCTCACTGATATCTTACTCGATCCCCTTCAGGGACTTCTTCTTTTTAGAGGATTCCTCATCCCCATGCTTCCCTTAAGAGGACTGATGCAGACTTGGTTCTTCCCACTCTCTACAACCTTTCACTATTTTCTGCCCACTTTCATGTGGGTCTTGGAAAGACAAAGCCTCCAACTCTTTTTTGTCAACGAACATCACTGATTCAATATTTAGTTGCTTCCCCTTAGACATGTCTTAGGGCTTCTTATCCTTCTTCTTAATTTTAATTTTTTGCACCTCCTTCTCCGAAGTTTCCTTTATCTCTAGCTTCATTTCCTGGCTCCTCGTAAAATAACTAACAGGAGTAGGGGTACATTTTGATAGCTTCGGCTTCTACCCCTTAGTTTCCCTGATCACCATCACCTCCTCATCTTTCTTAACCTCCTCTATCAGTTGACCACAGGCCTGGGGTTTCTTTCTCGGTTTCTCTGTTGGTCCTACGTCTTTGGTTTCTGGTAAGTCAGGCTCTTTCTCATCATGCACGAAGTAATTTTCTGCTAAAAAATCTTCCCACATTTTATCCTGTTTCTTCAAAATCTTTTTCACTATAATTTTAATAAGACCGTGGTGATAGAGGTTCTCCTCTATATGTGATACCCTTTCTTTGGCAGAAGAAACCATATTCAACAATGAAATTCTAGGATAATATGGTAAATTCAAGGGTTTTTCTCGAAAATGGTCAAGGAGACAAATATGAAACATGAAAGTTAACCTAAAAATACCTTCACAGGTGATGTACTTATGTAATATGAACAAGATCTATCGTACTTACTTCTAAGGTAATCTTGCGGAACCCCCTTGCTCGAGTCTCGGTCTGCATGCTCTTTTCAATGGAAGGGTGTGCACTTATCCTTGTTGAATCACTGGTTTTTAAACCGATGCTCTCCTTATTCTGGAACTCCACAAGATTGGGCCACCAAGACCTCTATCAATCTGAACTTAATGTTACCCACCTGCGCCCTGTCGCCATTTAGGTTTAAAGAAAAATACTTCATCACTTTTGAATTATGCCCAATAAACTTTAAGAATAGAGGAAACCATCCTGCCTTCTAAGACCTCTTCTTAATCTATGGGTAAGCATCAAGTAATGTCAAACCATGAGGTTTGAATCTGACGATAGACCAAATTTTCAGTAGGGGCTAGGATTGGGAGAGAACAGAGTTTGATCAGTTCACTGATATGCTTCTCAAACCAAGCGAAATAATCCAAACCCGATAAAAACAAGAATGTTTATTTAGGAAAGGTGTATGGTAATAAGGAAACATCGAACAATGCAGAACATGATCATGATTAACATCATGATATGTTCTATGGGATAAATGTTCGGAAGATAATCAAAATAATAATCGGGAATTGGGACTCGTGTCATGACATAACGACTCATCACCGCATTATTCAACTAGGGTGTTCATGACTTATATTCACGCAAATTCAAAAGATTTCATACCATTTCCTTTTTACCTTAAGTACTCTGACACCAAATGTACCTGCTCAAACTTACCTTACAATGGCCGAGTACCTCGGGTAACGAATGCACTCTCTTTGGAATCATAAACCAACTTCGAAACATATCATGTTCCAGGTCATGTAACTACATAGCATCAACTAATAATGAAGATGATTAGTACTTGCTAGATTCCTTAAAAAATGTTGTTCTAGAAATTTGTTCTTCAGGAAATTAGTGCTTTGTTGTAGGAAATGCAAATGCCGAAGTTTTTTGTAGGAAACCATGTTCTCCACTTTTCTTATAAAGTTTACTGCACATGAATATGGGTGCTGAGGTTGAATGTGTAGTAATCCCGTTGGATGACTAGCCATTAAGGTCAACCATTAACCAACGCAAGGTCAATCGTTATTAATGACAGTGAGGACCAAGGTACTTCTGATGCATCCTATGAAGTGTGAATGTATGAGTTGTTGTCGAACCCCTTGTAGGATCCAGTAGTCGAGGAGCTATGATGAATCACCATTGTTGCTGACGAGATAGCCTATCATTGCAGTATACAAGATTCAAGGAGTAAAAAAGTCTCTAGTCTCAAACCTAGATAATTTCGTGATGATGATGGGCTAGGATTGTTGGAAGGAGGGCCTTAAGACATCGCACATCAATCCAACACGAGCAAACCAAAAATTAACTGAAGACATAATTTATTTTGAGGATCCAAAGGATCTATTGTCCTGTGTTTTTAATGAGCCCGTGGTAGTTCATGCTTGCCATATTTCAGTTTTAGAGAGTCTGAAATACTGGAAAAGGACACTCCAAGGGGGATCCTTTTCCGTAATTAGTCTATTGGGCCCAGAAAAAGGAATAAACCTATACCCAATATACTTTCATTTCATGGTTTACTGAGAATGAGAAGGAGCAAAGTAAGCTTAGTTTATTATGGCATAAAATCAAGGAGAGGTAGTGAAAGGAATGACTTCCTTCTCTACTATTTCCATCTCCTTCTTCTTCACAATATCTTCCACAAATTCCTCCTTAGATTGGGGCTTCTCATATAGCTTGAGTCTGTGCCCATTCACCAAGAAGGTAACATTCCCATCATCAATTTTTTTAACCCAAATAGATCCATTATCAAAAACTTTTTCAATTTCATAGGGACCAAGCCAATGTGTGTTAAATTTCCCTTTAAAATTCTTAATTTTCGAATCAAACATCAATGCCCAATCTCCCTCTTTTCACTACTTTTTCTTAATTTATCTATTGTTCCATCTAGCCTATTATTGTTGGATTAAATCACTATGTTGAAAAGCATTTCGCCTAATATCATCCAACTCATTAAGCTAAAGGATTCTCTGTTGTTGTGCTTCATCAAAGTTTACGCCCAAATCTCCTTCCATCTTAAAAGTTTTGATCTGAAATTCAATTGGTAGTAAAACCTATTTTCCATACACTAATTCATATGGAGAGAAGTTAGTGGTGTTTCTCCATGTGATCCTGTAGGCCCATAATTCCTCTGAAATTTTATTAGACTAATCCATTTTATGTAATTGCACTGTCTTAGTCAGGATTGTCTCCAACACCTTATTTGTTGATTCCACCTACCCATTGTCCTGTGGATGGTAAGGGGTGGACTTCCAATGAGCAATCTGATATTTCTACACAATTCCCTACACAATATTTAACACAAACTGAGTACCATGATCAGTAAAAATTTCCCTTGGTACTCTAAATCATAAAAAACTATCATTAAAAAATAAATTCTACCACTGCCTTCTTTGTTGCTCTAGGTAGTGCCCTTGCTTCCACCATGTTCGTAACATAATCAGTAAAAACTAAAATATACTTCCTACCTTTGGACATAGGATTGATGGGACCTACGAAATCAAGAGCCCACCTTTTGAGTCATTCCATGAGAACTTGTCGCTACAACGACATTTCATCTAATTGAACATGTCGCCTTATTCTCTCGCAACTATCACATATACGAACATACTCCTTTGCATCCTTGAAAAGACTTGGCCAGTAGTAACTAGAGCGGAGGATCTTACAGGTTGTTCGCTTATCTGCAAAATGCCATCCACAAGGTTCATCATGATAATCTCTCAAGATATCATATATCTCATCCTCTCTAACACGCCTGCGAATAATCAAGTCAGGTCCGGTGCAAAAGAGGTCTCCTTTTATTCAAGAATAATCAACATTTTTCTAATATCTCTCTTTTTCTGACTAGATGAGGAGTAGGGTGGTAAATTTCCTATAGAAAGGTAATTAGCCATGTCTGCAAACCAATGTGCTTTGACAAAAGTAGCAAACAAGTTCTCATCAGGAAAGTTATCATTAACAGGAATATCCTCACCTACATGGTTGAGTCTAGATCGGAAATCAACTACCTGATTTTCTTTTCTAGGCTTGTCCACTACCGTGACATCAAATTATTACAGCAACAAAAGACACCTAGTAATCTCATCATTAGCAACTGGTTTTTTCATGAGATATTGAATAGCATAGTGATCAGTATGTACCAAAAATTCATAACCAGTGATGTAATGCCTAAACTTATTAATAGTGTAAATTACAGCAAGGAACTCTTTTTCAATTACAATGTAATTCAATTCTGCATGAGTTAAATTTTTACTAACAAAGTAGATAGCATGTGTTATGAGATTTTCCTTTTGGAAAAATACCTCTCCTATAGTTGAATCAGAGGCATCAATGGAAATATGAAGAGATGGGCACCAGCTAAAATACTTATTGCTTGCTACAACATCCAACACTTGGTCTATTAAAAACAAAGAAAAGTGATCTTTTAATATATCTTTGTTTAGTTCCCTATAATCCACACACACTCAGCATTTACCATTCTTTTTAGGGACGATAACTAGTAGGGATACCCACTGGCTATCTGAAATAGGATAAATGAACCCTACATTTAACAATTTCTACAACTCATTTTTTACAGTTTCTCTCAAAGCGGGGTTCATTCTCCTTTGTGGTTGTCTCATAGGCTTGGCATTTCCCTCTATATAGATATGATGAATGCATGTATCTAGGTGAATACCCCTCATGTCTATGTATTCCCAAGCAAATGTATCCGAAAAGTCTTTCAATGTCTGAATTAATTTCTCCTCCTGTTCAACAGTCAAGGTAGAATTGATATTTAGGGTTTTTCCAAAAGAAATTTAAATTACCTTACCTCCACATTCAGTCATTGAATATGTAGGAAATGTGGATAAGAGGATTGAATGTAATTTAGTTGTTGCATCATATTTATAAAAGTTCTACAAGTTAGAAATAATGCCTAGATTAGGAGTAGACTGCCTCTCTAAATGTTGTGAAAAATCAGGATTAGAAGTATAACAATTTAAAATATTTTCCTTCGAATTTTCCTTAAGGTTCATGGCTTGGGCTATACCCAATACTGGGTGAATAGCTTTTGAATTATGTTCTTCATCATCCCAATAGGTATTTTCCAATTTTAGGAGAGGTGTGGTAGGGGATATAGGTTGATGTGTTTAGTTTCAGCCCCATGAGTGATGGTCATGTTTCCAGACCTACACCTTATGTAGGCATCAATCATAGCCAACAAAGGTCTCCCCAAGATCAAAGGATTTCCTCCCAAATTTGTCTTAGGTTGAAGAACATAGAAATCTACATGGTACTCCTAGGAATTCAATAAAATGATAATGTCTCTAATACATCCTTTGGCTTTACCTTAGACCTATCTGCCAATTCTAACATGGTAGGAGTAGGAAGTAAGTCAAAGGATCCTATGTGAGACATTGATAGCTCCACCTAAACAATTAGAGTGTTTCTTCTTGGATACTTGTTGATAAAGGTGGTAACCACAGGGATCCCAAGGTCTACATATTTCTCAATAACAAATCCGGTGGACATAAGACTTGCAAGTTTTCCACCTACTTGAACTATATAAGGTTCCTTCTTCTATCTTTGTGGTTTCTTATTACATAGCTCCCTCACTATTTTGGCATAAATAGGGATATCCTTAATTTATTGCATTAATGGGATCTTAATGCATACATTTCTTAGTTCAGACACAAGATCGAACTCGAGTTGTTTTATTTTCATATCCAACCTCTCTAGAAAAGGAGGCTGGATATTATGAGACGAGGACGGTCCTTATGACTTTTGAATGGTTTGTTTGGTTAGTTCTGGTGTATTTCCTACTTCAGGTGTATCAAGAGTGTCTTCCTCTATAATCTCTTCAATTTTTCTTGGCTGAGTCGCCACTTTTCCTGATCTAAGCTTGATTTCCTGTAGTGACACAGGAAATTTCTGCAGCGACATAGGAAAGTCCTATAGCGACATAGGAAATTCTTGTAGTGATACAGGAAATTCTAGTAGCACAAGAACAAAAATTTCCTACGAAGGATTTGGTGTAATACAATAGGTAGGAAAAGTGAGATAGGTGGCCACTCCACTATTGTGAGTAGATTGGACAACTTTATTGTACTGGCTAGGTAGGAAATTATGTGGGTCGTGATTTATTTGGTGGGGTAGGCAATTAAAGTTGTTGTTGTTGTGGATGGACCATTTGGTATGGAAAGGGTTGTGGTGGATATAATTTTTGAGGTGGGTAATTTAATGCAGCAGGATAAGGAAAAGTCCCCTGCCAAGATTGTTGTGGAGGCCAAGGCATTTGAATGTTCCACATATGATTCTGGTCATAAGGAAATTGAGAATGTTGTTGTGACATGCCTGTAGGACATGGATGCCATGGCTTTTGAGGTGCCATTTCATAGAGTGAATTGAAAACTTCCTAATATGATAGATATTCTCCTTTAATATTTGGAAGAGAAGGACAATGATTAGTAGAATTATCAACCTCACAAATTCGGCGTACCTCTATACTATCTATAGGACATTCCCTCTAGGGATATTTTTTCCTACAATTGGAGCATAATGTAGCCAAGGCTTTTTCCACTTCCTCCTACTTCTTCTAAGCCTGTAAAACATCTAATTGTGAAGACAAAATGCTAAGAATGTTAGTTTTTAAATTTTCAAATAAGTTTCCCATTTCAACTCTAGTTACCCTAGCCCTTGATACTGATTTAGTGAATCTATAAGAGGTATCTCTTGATCCTTTTCGAACCTTATAATTTCCCCTCGAATATCATGAACACAACTCACACACATCATCATAACTTAATTTTGATACATCACCTACTCCCATCAATTTTAAAACCTCCAGATATTTTTCTCTTATGGCTCTTAGTAAGATTGTTCTCAGGGTTTCCTCGTTCAGCTGGTTCATCTTGGATATTTGAAAATTATACTTGAATCTTTGCAAGAAGTCTTCTAGGCTTTCCTCCCCCTTTTGGGTCATGCAAAACATTTCATCCATGATGTCCCTAGTATTATAATAATATTGGTACTTTTTCAGGAACATCTTATTCATGTCATCCCATGTCAAAATGGAATTCACAGTTAGTCCCATGAACTATTTGAGAGATGCATATTTTAATGTGGCAAGAAGAAAATTCAAATTTTGAGCATTTGAAGCGTAATTAGAGCTCCTTCACAATATATCAAACTCGAATAAGAAAGGATTGGGATCTTCACTAGAGGTACCACGAAAATTAGGCAAAGCATAGGGAGGAATGTTTTTCATCTTACTGGTCCCAACAGAATATTTGATAGGAAATTCAAATGTAAATGGTCCCCATTCCTTCTCATGATAGTCCCCATCTATAGTACCAGTACCCTCTAAATGAGCCATATTAAACCAAAATGGAGTGAGACCTTGGTAAACTACAAATCCTTCAAAGTCAGCTGCCTAGAACTCTAGTTCTTGAATAGGATTGAAGAGGAATTCTTCCTCGGGCTGACCACTAAGCAAAGACGATGTCCTCCTAGTAAGAGGAGATTCTTGATAAGGAGAAACATAGGATTCTATGTAAGAAGGATTATTCTCTACTGTGGGGGTATTAATTTGCTTAGAATTAGTTGTCCATCCTGGTTCAAAACTACCAGTCCTTGGTTCAAATTCCCCCTTGTTCTTTGCAAAATTCTTTTTCCCTACCAGTTTATTAGTGAAGGAAGTGATGCTCACACCATGACCAAAAATACTTGAAATTTTATATTTTCCCCTATAAAAAAATTCAAAACTTCTACTTACCAAACAATCAGGATGTGGCTTTAGTGAATTCTAATCTCTACAAGTGCGTAGGCCTTACCCCACATCTTACCATCTTGACTCCCCCAGTCCTAAAAAAATTAAATAGAAAGAAATCATACTAAACACTTACAGTATTATCCCTTACAACCTTCCCAGAAACAACGCCAAAATGTTTGGGCAAATTATAGACTTATAATTTGACATACATAAATTATCAACCGGGGGTAGGTAACCTTGTGAGATGCTGCACAAAATATATGTAGACTAATAATTTTAGTGTTTTATTAAACAAAATCACATACACACAAAGCTCTAATGTTCCTTTTCCACATCAAAACTTAGCAGCAAAGGCTATGGAGTGGATTTAATCATCCTTCTAAAGCTCTGAAAATTGTTGATGTCAATCGGAGAAAGATAATATATCAATCAAACAACAATTAATTCAACTCAACAAATTGCAATGTAAGATTAAAGCCTACTAAATTACTCCAAACGTATTCATCAGGTAAGCTTCACTATTTAATCATCACAGATGTGCTGCTATAATTTAGAAAAGAGGAATCAAAAGTTGTGTAAAAAAATATCAATTCATGAAAATAATTAAATAACACAATCTGTAACTATGGGAGTTGTGAGTAAAGGGGGCCATCCCTTACTCACAACTCCTTCAACTGCTAAAGAAGTTTACACAACAGGATCAACAGAACATGAACTTTGTATTAATCTGAAAAAGTGTTACAGTAGTATTGACGTTTGATATCTTTTCCATGAAAATGAGACATGAAAGTATTTATACAAACACAGATGCATAAACTTACCCAAATTAGGAAAACTGAAATTATGCAATTGTTTTCTAATAATAACTGGACAAGATAATAAAAGTAAACATGTTGAGTTTGATCCATGACTACAAGCGTGGATCAAATTGATCTAGCTGGGTTGATGAGGTTGTTTCCCTCTTCAGCCGTTCATGAGAGGTTTAAAGATTTGGGTGGTTTCAATGGCCATTTTGAGGCAACCAATAGGACAACATCAATGTAAATAGATTTCTTGACAAAGCCCATGTTTTCATTCTATTCGATGCTTACTGGAACATACTCAACCATCAAGATCGTTGAAGGAAATGAGATCAGTTATAGGAAATTGGCATATCTACAAGAAATCAATGACTCTACAAGAAATCACGACCTGTGTGCAGGAAATCACGAAACTGCTTCGGAAGATAAGTTATATACATAGGATTCGGTCAATACTCTTGGAGTTGTAGATAATTCGATTAGATATCATTTATCTTCAGAAATACCCAAGAATAAAGGGAAATGATACTTTTTAGACTAGTTTGCATACCTTAAAGCCCAAAACACCCTTTTGGTCAAAACACATAGGATATGACAAAAAGAGAGTCATGAAGGGTAAAAAATAGTTTGAAATAGGGGGAAAGGCCTTAAAATGGACAAAACTGAGACTCAACAACAACTTCACCTTCGGATTGTCTTCAAGGATCTTTGTGTCTCCTTGATTTCTTAGTACTTGCTTTGCTTCTAGATGTGGTGAATCTAGTGGAGTGATCTCTTGGTTTTGAGGAATGAGGTCGATATCCTGATCTGATTCTGTTGGATCATATTCATGTCCATCTGCTCTAGCATCTATTCAATCTCTTGAGCTAAGTCCTACTCCTAAAACTTCTCACCCTGTATACTCTGTGCTAGCTGCTTAGATGAGTCTATCACCTGTATGGGTGCAGTTTCATCAATCTGTGCACATTGTGCCTATTGTTGTTCTTTTCTCTGTTGCCCTTCATTCTCTCTTCTCCACAACTCCTGTTCTTCCCGGAGTTGTCGCTTCAACTCCTACCACTCCTTCTCTATTTCCTCGATCCTCTATTTCTCTCTTTGCCTTTCCACGATCCTCTTGTTATGATGTCCCCTGTTAGCCTAAATCTCCAAAGCTTCTTTCATCACAAGTGGATCTTCTTTGAACTTACAAATTTGCTTCGCCTTTGCACTGTCAACAACCTTCCTCCTGCCTTGGTCATGCATAGATGTGCTACCCTCTGTTACTGCTGATGGTGCTGCTCTATGGTCTGCCACCTCCATTTCATTTGATATCCTTGTATATGGATAACTTGGTGTCTTCACAGATAGGAAAGCTCACAGAAACTCGCTCAACTACATCTCCAGTTGCGCTCTCAATGGTGTCCTTTGACCTTGCTTTCTAGGAGGCCATTGTACGTGTACTATTGAGAGAAAGACAAACACCTGTGATACCTAGAGACATGGAAACACTCATGGCAAGAATCTATCAGTTGCAAACAAAAACAAAATGGAGGATTGACATGCAACATACATGTGTGATTGACTATGAAGATTTCACAATTTTCACAGGGAGGTTGGGAGACTAACTGCCAAAACTGTGCAAGGCATAGTCCGGGCTGTTAGGAGGCTAACTAACTACTAGAACTACACAATTCATAGCCCAAACTAGCCTACTGAGGACTGAAAATGTGCAATGTGCAGTTTCAGTCAACAATGACATGCAAACCAACAAACTACATTGCACAATTTATGTGGCCAGGAAGGCAATGCCTCCCAGAGTTGTGCAATGCAAGCATGGAGGCTAGTGTGTTGGCCATATTTTCATAGTCTCTAGACAGAAGGTAGAGCCTTCACTTCTGAAAATGCGTTTACTAGTCGGGCAAGGAAAGGTCTCGGCCGAGGCAGCCCAGACCCAACGATGGGTGACTGAAAACATGAGACGTCAGAATGCATGGTGAAGTTGAGTGAAAACAAGAGTGAATGATCATGCATACAAATAGTGAGTGCAAGATTCAAGAAATGGGAAAGCAAGCATGTGTGTGAAGCGAGTCACTACAACGATGATCGTTAGTGAAGAAATAGTGTCATGCATGCGACAGCAGTGAGATGCGATGAAAAACTGAAACAATGCTTCTACAAGCTAACACACATCAAAATGACAACAAACATGCATTGAAACCAAGGAGACAACTCTCACACAAGCTGAAATACAAAAGTGATAGAAAATCAACAAAAGAAATGAAAAGTGGACTTACCCAGAAAACGCTGAGTTGAATGTGCCGAAGAATCCTAGATGCGATGTGGGATGTCAAAGCTCTAAGATCGATGTGAGGAATGATCTCTCCAATGTGGGGTAAATAATTTTTGATGAGGATGATTCTCATGACACACATGCCAAAAATATAGGAAAAGGTGACAATTGGCGAGAGGTTTCTAAAACGATATTTGCATGTAACTTCGAGCTGCTAAAAATAGATCCCTAAAATCTAGGGATGCTTTTTTTCGTTTTTGGTTTTTTCTTTTTTTGGAAAGGTAGCCCATGCATGAAAATCAGGATCTCTCAGTCTACAAGCTTGGGGATGAAATTTTCATAGTTTCTAGGGTGAGAAAGACTGGTTGTCCCTCATGCATTGCATAATTTCTAGACTGAAGCCCTTGTCTGTCAGCCAAATTTGCGCATTTTCTAAGATGAAGCTTGGTATCAGGCTGAATTGCATATTCTCCAAAGGGAAGGCTTCCTTGCTAGATTGCGCATTTCTTGAGTCTAGTAGGCAACCCAGCATGATTGCGTAATTTCTGGAGGGAAGGTTGGTTCCCCTCCATAATTGTGCAATTTTCAAGGTGAGCATCTCAACCAGAAAATTGCATAAGTCCAGAATGACAGCTTGCGGGTGAGAGAAAAACAAGTTGATCAACATTGGCTATAAAACCACTCAAACTCAGTTGAAGCCTATGTACTTGGACAGTGCAACACATGCTGCTAATGATGGTTGGTAGGGAGGTTCCAAAACGAAGTTAAGGAAAAATTTTGGAGTGTGGTTATAGCCGCTACAACAACCCAGTAGCTTAGGTCCCTCTTGTGTATTTCTATTCTTCTTTAGCTTAGAATGTTTATTATTTGTTTCATTTTAGTAGAATATAATTCCTCAAAAATCCTATGATCATGCCTTTATCTCATATCTCTCATGGGAGCTTGACTAGAGGAATCCACAGTCACAACCCAAAAACATTATGTGACGATTTCTTTCTTATGATTACTTGGAAAAAGATCTAGATTAGTTATATTGTTCCATATATGATTGATGTAGCTTAGAAGTTAATTAATTGTGTATATTATAGATTTTAACATCCGTGAGATAGTTTCCAAATTCAACTAAGCTTTTCAACCATTGGTTATAATATTTTACAATTGAAAAGAAGAATAATTGCATGTGATGTTTTTGGACTATTGGACCTGCACGTAAAGGACCTTTTCACCATCTCCATCTAGTACTTCTCCACTCCCTTTTGATGAATCCCAACCATTATCTAGATCTCTAATTTTTGGTCACCGTGAGTAGCCCTCTTAGTCCAATGTTAGCCTTCCTGAAGTGTTGACATTGGATAGGTTTTTTGGTCACCTTCCATCCATCCACCACAACCCTCATCCATCTTTCCATCACTTTATGCCATCATCCTTGCCCTCCAAACCCTCTTGGAAAACTTCCTGTAGCATTACAGTACTTCCTGTAGCAATACAGGAATCCTGTAGCAGCGTCCTATAACAGCTTGTTTTGCCCTTATTTTGACCTGTAATGTGAGTGTAACCTATTTTAGGAGTAGGTTGAGCCCCAACTTGGACTCCATGATCATAGGTACCACCTAGGCCATTCCCTCCATTCCTTTTCCTTCACTACAAGATAAATGACATTAGTTTCTTCATCACAGGTTTCGAAAATAGGACATTACTTAATATGCAAGTATGAATTAGATAAATGATGCACGAAATATTGAGTTGTGAGTTGGTAGAATAACCTTCTGTCTTCAAGTGAATTTGGTACAAGATGGTTGATTTCAATTGGTGTAGTTTCCTTTTTGTAGGTAGCATAATTCTTGCTTTTTTTTCATGAATTGATTCAGTAACATTTATAAGTGGATAGATTTTACAAGTTGGATTTGAAAAAAATTTACTTCTTCTACACTAGGACTAGATTTTGAATTGCACTTTCAGTAGTTAATTCCCCTTAATTTAGTAGAAGAATGATATTGCAACCCTAACGATCAAATGACCTAGTTGAGTGTTCCATGAATATAATTCCATTTACTATGTATACAACATTGTCGCCTTGATGTTTGTACAAACCTCGGGTTGATAAATAGAGTTGAGGGGCCTCTGGGAGTTGCAACACTCTTGGTGAAATACCAAGCCTCACCATAGTCTATTTTGGGCATGAAACTTCTACAGTCACATAACACGAACATTAATCGCTAAGAAAACAACTAATCTCCAACATGCCAAAAGAATCCTTCACTTATTTGGTATGGAATCTCATGCCTGTAATTGCACTATTATAAAACACTTTTCTCATACATGGTTTATCATCCTATGGATAGTACTCCATCAATTATTTGTGTCATTCGTTGTCCTTGATGTATCATTCACTTGCCTTTGCAGTTTCCATTAGCACAAATTCTTCCATTAACACTAATTCATTCAAATCTAGTTGTCAGCCTATTCAAGCCTTCCTTGGCAACTATAGGGAACTACCAAATATGGCATAAATTCCAAATATATCACATAATGCTAAATTGGTCACCAACTCATTCATGAGATATTCCCACAATGATTATTAAGAACGAAGTCCTTTCAAAAATATGTTTGGAGTGCTAGTTTAAAGCATGAACCCATATCTCCTTATAATAAGCCTAAAAGGTTGAACATACCACAACTCACATTGTTTACTCTATTAGAACCTTGGTCACACAATGTACAAGACCATCAAAAAACTGATCCCTGGGTGCACCTTTGGTTAATTGACAAAAATGTTAAATGTTGATAACCTCTCCATCCCTTGGATCTATTACCTCGATAATTCACAAATATGTGCCTTCCAAAATCTCTAGGGTACCTTTGGGTTACATGTCCTAGTGGGGCCACTTCTCCAAAATTTGTGTCAATCTATGATCCTTCGAGGAATGTGTGTATTGCCACATATCACTATTGAGTAATGCCTCATTCTTACCACCATCATCGAGCACCTAGTCACCCTAACCATTTCGAATTAAGTCACAATGAAAACTCTCAGAGGGTAGCCTCTAGGGTGCTATGGCAACGTGCAACCTCTAGGTAAATACGAGACAAAAAATATCCTATCAGGGTTACATGTCCAATTCATTGTGTTTTCCACGTCCTCCTAGTGCTCCATCACCCAAGAGATTTTGACATGGGTTGCAAAGAAACAACTTTTAGAATTATCCTCTGGGATGATGTTCCCCTACATGACCACACTACACACTTTCCCCAACAAAAATATTGTCGAGGTGATGTGTATCTTCCTCCATGTTGACATTTTTACCACCCGTGCCAACTACCTCATGTCACGGTCTGAGTGGTGCAACGTTTCATCAATTTTTGCCCAACTTCACTGCCTGAAAGTGCTAAATCTACATGTCATGTGTCGGCCTACGATACGTCCATGTCGTTTTGACATCACCATGCCACATTGCTCCATGTCATCTCTATAAGGAAATCACTACTTTCAATGGGTCTTCCATGCTGTCGAAATTCACGTCATTGTATGGTTGAAGGGGGTTTGAGGCCTTATATTTTCACGAAATTTATTTGTTATTTATTTTCTAGGTAAGACACAAAGTTCTACTACAACTATGGGGAATTTTCATGTTTCCATTACTTTTTGTC
The DNA here is from genome assembly GCA_031772625.1 of Pinus tabuliformis. Classification (NCBI taxonomy): domain Eukaryota; kingdom Viridiplantae; phylum Streptophyta; class Pinopsida; order Pinales; family Pinaceae; genus Pinus; species Pinus tabuliformis. The sequence goes on from CM062814.1 coordinate 343,208,106, forward strand.
CGTAGATTTTTGTGCATGAGCTATACCCTTTAAATATTTCGTGGAAAACCTCTAGGGTGGTGTGTCCTATGAACTTCCCCGCATCATCTCTCCTGAGTTCATGCTTTATTTGTTCTGCCACTTTCATGCCATCCCACCTTGGACCTTGATTGCCTAGAACTTTGGTCTTGCACTACCTTTGAAAACTCTTACGAAAGAATCTTTCAGGTGACATGGTCGAGACAAGAATCACATTGTACTTCATGATCTTTGATTGCTCCATTTTGCTGCTTGTGTGTGAGCTCATTCCATATCCTATATCTCCAGAACTTTGGTCCTATGTCCTTCAGAAACTCCTAAGAAATACTTCTAGGTTGACATGTCAAATTGGGGTCACTGCATTGAAAAGTTCTAGGGAAAACCCACTGAGATGACATGGTCTTACACAATCACTCCTAATTTTATCTTCTACTACCACCTATCCATCAAGTTCCACTTTTATGTTGACTAGACTATAGGGCTAACATGGCCAAAACACCAAATCTGACCTTTAAAGTGAGCCAAATTTTTTCAGCCATATATTCCAATTTGAAGGGCCAAATTCAGACTTCAACATACCATTTAAAATCTATGTTCAAGTGTTACACATCTATGCCACTTCTAGGAGCATTTTTATTGATCTCCTAAGGTAGAAAAGCTTTGAAACACTAAGCATCCTAACTACCACAACTATAATATTAATAGCTTCTTTAATTGATTTGTTACTATGATGGATCTCTACTAAATACTATAACAACCAGAAGACTCCCCCTAATCATGACACTCCATGAACATCGATTTCAAAGACATTGTGCATCTAACATCAATTCTATTCGAGTTGAATCAATGCCAAAATACTTGATGCCACTTGTCATCCTAACAATTTCAACTGTTGAACAAGGGTACATGGGGAAATGTTTCTCCAAGTGTCCCCTTGTACCTAGCGTGTGAGAAATGTGGAGGTGTGGCCCCCACCATGGGAAACACATCCATATGGAACATTATGGTCAACCACAATTAACCATAGTCACCATGGTTGATAATGGCTAACCACATTGATAACTATGGTTATAATTTATCACCATGGTTGACCATGGCTCACCATTTTTAAAACAATGGTTATACATGGTCCAAAATGCTCCACCATGATCATCATGGTTGAACATGTACAAACATGGTCAACCATATTTGACATGGTAAATTATTATAAAATAAATTTGACCATGGCAACCTCATTGAACATGGCCAATTATAGTCAGCATGGTAGGCCTTGAACAGCCATGATGAACAATTATTAGCCATGGTTGATTGTGTACCACAATCATCATTGCAGTCAAACATGTACATCCATGGTCAACGAAGTTTGATCATATTAAATATGGTGGATGGGAAATGAAATTCAACATGGTAAACCATGGCCATGTATCATTAGCATGATTGGGCATGCTTTTTTTCTTCAGAAGGAAAAAAATGTTGTTTTTTATTATATATACTAGTACATCAAGTCCCAAATTTTCCAGGTACATAGTGCAGAATTAGAAGGCGATATAGAGCCAGGAACAACAGATGAGTGAAAAATGTGTCTCAAATCCCAATTGTATAATCATAGTAACCATCATAAAATATAAACAACTGACAAAATATATGTCCAATGATCAACAACAAGAAAATAGTATAACCGCATAGTGTAAAACAAAAAGATAAAGTTGTTCCAACTAGAAATAATGAGTAGCGTGAACCATGGTCTATCCAGAGATAGTAAAAGAATAAGGATCAATGACCTAAGAGGCAGGGGACATTCTCATCCATGATGATGTTGTTTACTAGCAGAGTGAAATGTATCCAGTGCATCGTAGCCGAAATACCGGACTTTGACATGGCATATGCAATGCAATTATGTTCCCGATGGATGTCCTAGAAGGAGATATGTTGGAAAGACCTCTTTAGATATTTGATATGGTGGAACCAACCCTATATATGTGGATGAGAGATAGAAGAGATACCCAACATGTGGTTGATTAGAGATTGTGAGTCTCCAAAGATTCAGATGCTTTGTATCAGTCCATAAATCTGGAAAATCATAATAAACCCAACAGAGTGACAGATTCAGCCTACATGTTTGTGCCATTTTCGCGAGACCAAAATATTTTATATTGTTGTTCTAGATTTATGCAAAGCCACGCCCCACATCCACATGACCCACCTTATGTAGCACCATAAAAATAACCAGTAGTTTAGGAGATGTGTGTAGCAGATTTTCTGGAACCAATTGCTTTAACCATTGTCTACTTCAACGTCAAGGGACACACAACAATCAAACATGCTCACCATAATATGGTTGATCATGGTCCACTATGGTCAACAATAGTCACCATTTTCAACCATGAAAAACCATGGTCAACCATTGTTGGCTTGTGAGAGTCATCAGGGGGGAGACCCTGGGTTTGGGCACAGGAGGCTAACAATGGTCTATTATAGTCTAGGACTGCACTAGGATTTTCACCTTACCCCAAATGGCAATGAGTCTCACCCAAGGTGCACCGCGACCAAAAGGGAGAAGGGTTCAGCATGGGGTTATGGAAGTTTTAATCGGGTTGTATTCGATCAAATATATAGATACATTATATAAAACAAAAAGGTAACAACATACTCATGATATCATACAGACTACCGATTACATGCAATTGATAAGACATTCAAAAATTTAAAGATCCATCATACACAAGGCCTAGATACATAATAATCCACAAATGATCTTAGCAGGTATTTATAATCATAACAATCAAACATTACTATATAACTTGGCTTCCGTCGTAAATAAATACATGAAATACCTGGTCCAGTTCCACGGGTTCTGTTAAGCTTCATGGACCATGTCTTCCCGGCTCTTGCAACCTTCCCTTCGTCTACCGTAACAGGAATCCTTTCACCTTCTCTCAACCTCCCCAAATCTAACCCCGCTGATTTCTTGGTCTTCTCCTTTTATATCCTTCTTTGCTACTTGGACTATGAGTTCTTCCCCTCGGTAACTTCTGCACCTTCCCACCCCCTTGGCTGCCTTTGCCTTCTACTGCCACCTTGTCGCAACACTTGTGCAACTACTTGTTCAACCAACCAACCGTTGCTTCCACCCGTTTCCTTCTCGTCCCTTGGTCAGCCAAAATTGGTCAAAGCCTTTTCAAAATTTAAATGAAGGCCCCAACAGGCCCCGACCATAATTCCTTAACTCATCCCTGAGTCAATTCATTTCATCCTCTGTCGGTCCTGCTGATCCTGTGGGTGGTGGTTGCACTATTGCCTATGTTGGTTCTGTTTTCTGCTGTGTAGGTGCTTCTTCTTGCTTCAATCATTGGTTGCAGGGTGGCATCTACTTCTGTTGCACCTTCTCACTCCCGCAGTTCCCCTGTTGCAAACAAGGGCTCCAACTCTGGGACAAAGATTGTTGTCTGTTGCTTGAACACTATGTAATTTTGAACGGTGGTGTCCCACTGTGCAAGAATTGCATTGGCAGCTTGAGTAAACGCTGTAGCCGAGTGCGATGTTAGTTCAGTTAGCCATTGGCTTTCGATGTCACTCCATTGTTGTATGTTGGAGTCGCACACCTCCTTCAAAAGTAACATCTACATTCAGACCTATGGCTGCAGATTTGTGATTATCTTCTTCATCCTCATGGACTCCTCTATACTATCAACCTAATTCTGGAGTGTGTCCATTTCATCGTTGATTTTTTGCAGCTGGGTGGGGTCTATGTAGTCTTTTCCGCTAGAAAACAGGGTTTTTATTTGCTCCCAAAGGGGGTGGACCAAGTGGTTCTTCAGTTCTACTACTAAACCAGTCATGGACCTTGTTCATCAGAACATATTCATGGGCGAGGGAATCGGATAAAGATTGCTTCTTTGCTTCTAGTTCCTTGACCTTCCCCTCGACTGTACTTGCATAGATTTTCATTGGATCCGGTAATGCATATCTCACCGTCTCTAATTTCCTCTTCATCTCGGCATTTCTGGCCTGTTAGGCGTGAGTATGCTGCCTAGATGTGGTCACAACAACTGACTAGTGTGAAGTTATCCTTGTCTGTCAGTACTTTGGCATCCTCCTCAGTGATGGTCGGCCACAGTAATCTAAACCACTGTGTGACCTGGTCGACCTAGGCCTGCAATCCAACATTTGCTTGCCAAAAGTGATCACACTCTTTGATCACCATCTAAAACTACTTCGTTTGTTATTCATGCTCTTGGGCCATGTCCTCATGGAGCCTTTCATCCCTGTGTGCTACCTGTTGAATAAATGAAAACAATTGGGCCGATGACCAGTGCTGGAGCGTCTCGACTTGCATTGTACTAGGTTCTAGGAACTGCTGTTATAGGGGTAGGTCGCTGGCAATGGATTTGTCGAAATGGGAGGTGAGCGAATGGACTTGCTGTGATGGCAGGGTGAACTTTGGAGTGGGTGGAATGATGCTGGGAATCGGGAAAACTGTGAGACTTATAGGGAAAGGTGGCAAGTACGACTCAACCCTTTCCCCCTACAGAGTAGAATCTAAGTTTCCCCTTCTAGTGGGTCTAACCCAAACATCAAGGATGTGGTGAGTTCCGTAGGTTGCATCCCAGTGGTATGAGTGGTGCCCTCTATCCGCTTGGCTGACTGAACTTCTACTTCCGTAGTCGTCCATCACCGGTTAGGCTGAAGGGTCTCAGTTAAGGTTGTAGAGATTGAGGCAGTGTGTGGCGACAACTCCCGTGACTGATGTAATGCAGTGGAGGTGGTGGTGGGGATCTCTTGAATGATGGTGGTTGCAGGGATTGATTTATCGACCTCCACAGTAAGGTCGACGATCGTAGCTGGCGGAATAACTTCTGATTTCTTCACAGTTTGGGTGTGGGTGAATCATTTTTTCTTGGGATTGGGGACTATGGGCTGGGAGGGGGATTGTACTACTCATGTTGGGAGCGTCATGGCCAAAAGCATCGTGAGGATAGGTGTATACATGGTAGAGCCTTGAAATACGGCATGGAAGTTGCTCTCACCCAACCCAAAGCTAGCAATTGTTCATTGGAGCTCAAACATCCTTTCCTGCATCTGGAGCACCATCAGCTCAATTTTGTCCTTGGTTGGCCCCTTCCTACTGCTCTCTGCCCCATCTTCCCCTTGCCCCTGTGGAGTTAGTGCTCCAAAGAGGTACTTTTTCTTGCCTTTTGTTATCTCGCAGGCCACTCCTGGTCATGATCCCACTTCTTTATGTAGTCCTACCTTAGTTAGGACAAACCTCAAGGGTCTCGTCATAAATTTTTGAGGGTGGACACACCTTGGTCTCAGGTATGTATGCCCATGGGAGTCACCAAGCCAAAGGTCTTCTGAGAATTTTTCTAATAGAGCCTTGGGTTTCCTCTATGTCGACCTCATGGTGGAAAACATCTACGCGTAACAGTCCCTGAAGGCTATCTCATTGATCTCCTTTATGCTGGGGTCTCCTGATGCCTTCCATGGATCATACCAGAGTGCAATGGGTTTGCCCTCGAGGATGGGTGCCATTTACCTCTCCTTTAGTGGCCTCCACTTCCACATCGACAGCGACATCAACAAATATCCAAACACGAACCCAATACCCCTTTTGTACACGTCCTCACATGATTCAAACAACTCATTAATAACATAGGCAGACTAGTTGAGCACCTACCCTCAGTAGTAATGTTCCGCGACTGAGATTGCATCCAAGGTGCATTCATTCTTTTTGAAGTTCTGCATTTCTTTTCTTGTAATGAGGTAACAACCAAATCTAATGTCATCCTTGTTAATCTTAGCTAACTTCGCTCTTCTCCCACCCCACTCGGTCCCATATCTAGAATAAATGTCATCTTCACTCTGCTTCTTGCCCTACCTAGCCTTGCCTAGAACAAAGTGCTAACTGCATTTCAACCCTCGACCAGTTCTGTGAGCTGACTGATATCTTCCACATGGATAGTTACTCCTTATCGAGCCAAAGTGAATCTCCATGCATCCTGCTCACTAACAGCTTGGTACACTACATCGCAGCAAATTGAGTGTCGAAGACAAGGAGGCTCCTAAAATGGAGTGTTGTTGATCTATGTAATTCCTTAAATTCTTCCCTGACCCTATAGGACTTAGTGCAATCCTCCTTCTAGAAATCCTCCGTGTAAACCTCTCTCTTCATTACCGAGAATCGGAAATAGTTTGTGAAGTCATTGTCTATCAGATTCGCCTTGTCATACTTGCCATATAAATTAACGACTGCTTCGATTCATGCATCCTATGGAACTGATACATGTCCTTTGGCCATCTCTTTTATCCTGTGATAAACTATCTACACTAGAGGGTTCCTGCTTCTCTATCTCTGCATCTATTCTTCAGAGCGAACTTGTAACTCTTCTATTGTCTGCAATTGGAATTATGGAATTCCCTTCATTCTTTTGTGACATAAGCAACTGGTCTTGACACGACGTTCCGTGAGTAATGAGGCCTTAATAACTAATTATTTCGTCGATCTTCCCATGCATTTTAGCTAGACCTTGCCGCAATCGGCCGACTTGGACGTGACAACCCTAATGCGGACTCGAAGGTACAGAGTGTGTTGCATGGTGTATTTATTTTTCCATGATGGGTTTATTTATTAACTAACGTTATGCTTAATGGGAAAAGATATTGCGGCTCCTACTCTGACAGCTGCTTATTTAGTTACTTAATCAGGAAATGACTACTGGTATGACGGACGGGACAAGTATCTGTGTGGTCATAAATGTTGGAAAAAGTACATGCCTATGTGTATTCCTCTGATTAGGATTGTGTGTGTGTCCAAAAGACTCTACTGTCTAGGATTACATGTGTATCCACTAACGCCACCCCCTAGTGACTCTGCTAACGGGGACTACATGTGTGCCCATTGACGCTACTTCGCCTTCTCGACCACAAATGAGTTGCGGTAAGCAAAGACTTTTTCGCAACCTTATTGATATCTGTCGCCCATTATTATTATTATTATTATTATTATTATTATATAGATATATTTATTTATTTATTATTATTCTTTATTTATTTATTTGATTTATTTAATTTTTTTTTTTGCAGTTATAAGACGGCTTCAAGCATGAGCCATTCACCCTTCCATGTAGTAAGACTCCATTCAGTTGCACAAGCCTTATGCCACCTGAATCTCTGATTTCTCTTACTGTGAATGGACCCAGCCAGTGCATCTGTGATTTCCCTGGAAACTTCTAGAACTTGTTGTCATAAAGGAGCACTTGTTCCCCTACTTCAAATGAACTCCTCTTGATATGCCTATCGTGCCAATATTTCTTCCTTCCCTGCTCCATTTATTGATGGAATTCTGCTAAAAACCAGGTTTCGTCAAGTTCCATCAGCTGCTTTAGTCTGTCTCAGAAGGCACTGTTGTCTATCATTCCCGTTGCCTCTTACACTACTTCACCCCCCCGCGACCACAAGTGGGTTGCGGTAAGAAAAGACCTTTCTGCAACCTTATTGATATCTACCGCCCATTATCATTATATATATATATATATATATATATATATATATATATATATATATATATATATATATATATATATATATATATATATATATATATTAGTTTTGGAAGGGCTTCAGGCATGCGCCATTCACCCATTAATGTAGTAAGATACCATCCATTTGTGCAAGCCTTACCACACCTGAATCTCTGATTTTTGTTACTATGAATTGACCCAGCCAGTGCATCTGCGATTTCCCTGGGAACTTCTAGAACTTGTTGTCATAAAGGAGCACCTGTTCCCCTACTTCAAATGACTCCCTCTTGATATGCCTAGTGTGCCAATCTTTCTTCCTTCCCTGCTCCACTGATTGATGGAATTTTTCTAAAAACAAGGTTTCGTCAAGTTCCATCGGTTGGTTTAGTCTATCTCGTAAGGCACTATTGTCTGTCATTCCTGTTGCCTCTGAGATGAACATGTTGGGTAGTATAAATTCTTTTGGTACCACTGCTTCCCTTCCATATACAAGTTGAAATGGAGTTTTCTTATGGAGTCTTTTTACTATCGTCCTATATGCGCATAGAGTCGCATTCTTTCATCCCAATCATCCCTATTGGGAGATGCAAATTTCGTGAGTCCTCTCTCTAGTATCTTGTTAAATGCTTCTACTGCACTGTTGGCTTATGGGTGGTATGGGCTACTCTTGTTGTGTTGAACTATGAATGTCTTTAGCAGAGACTTAATGGTCTCATTCAAGAAATGTGTGCCTTGGTCCCTTGTGAGGCTCCTCAGGAATCCGAACCGTGAAATGATGTTCTCAAATATGAACCTTTTTGTTGTTTCTGTTGTGTAGTCCTTTACGAGTGTCACTTCTACCCACCTTGTGAGGTATTTTGTTGCTGATATGATGTACCTTTCTCGTGAATGACTCGCCAGTGGAGAAATGGGTCCAATGAAGTCTACCGCCCACTTATCAAAGATTTACACTGTGTAGATCAGATGTAGAGGTAGCTCATCCCGTCTCGACAAATTCTCGACCCTTTGACAGATGTCGCATGTCCTAGCAAATTCTTTAGAATCCTTATGGATAGTTGGCCACCATAGTCCTACATGGAGTATCTTTCTTATGGTGGTCTTTCCTCCTACATTACCTCCTGCAACCCCTACATGGCACTCACATAAGACATCATTTCTTTCATGTTGAAGGACACAGTGCCTTAGTATTGATCTAATCCTATCATGTAAAGGTGTCCTGCAATCAACTGGTAATCTTCTGCCCTAACTATTAAGTGTCATCTCTGTGATGCTGTGTATTCTGCTAGGCAGTGACCAGTTGTTAAGAATGAGGCAATTTGTTCCAGGTGGTCCAGGATTTCCTCCATTTTGAATAAATTGGCATCGGGAAATCAATCATCCACTGCTCCTTCATTTTCCCTTATTTCCAGCTGCGACAAGTTGTCAAGTCCCACATTGAGTCTGTCAGGCTTTACCACTACTTAAAATGTAAATTCCTGGAACAATAACAGCCATCAACATATTCTCCCTTCTAGTACTAGCTTTTTTACTAAACACTTGAGCACAGAATGGTCTGTGAAGAATTTGAATGGCGCACCCAGTAAGTAGTGTTTGATCTTTTGGAGAGAGTAAACCTTTACTAGGGCCTCTCTTTCAGCTTTTGTATAGTTTCATTCCACAGTAGATAGATTTTTGCTAACATAGTAGACTAGATGGTCCATGTTTTTCTCCCCTGGTTCTACTAAGATCACCGCCAGTGCTATTCCTGATGCCTCAAGATTCAATGTGCACATGGAACATTTTGTTCCAATTAGGATACACCAATATAGGGGCACTTACTAGTCTTTCTTTTAAGTTATTCAGGGCTGTTTGGCAATCCACAGTCCAAATGAACTGTTCTATTTTCTTCAGTAATTTATCCATTGGAGCTGCGATGGATGTGTAATTTCTGATAAATTTCCTGTAGTACCCCGTATGCCCCAAAGTTTCTCTTAATTTTTGGACGTTGCGCGATGGTTCCATGTGGATAATTGCTGCAAACTTTGCAGGTTCTACACATACCAAATCCTTGCAGATGATATGGCCTAATAGATTTCCAAAGGGGACTGCAAAGATACATTTATTGAGATTTAAAGAAATTTGCACTTGTTTATACCTTTTGAACATTTTTCTCAATAGGCTGGTGTGATTTTTCAACAGATTGTATACCGTCCAATCATCTATGTAAAATTCTAGGAACTTATGAATATAATCTCGGAATGTAGCTATGAAGATTCTTTAGAAAAATGTTGGTGCATTATTTAGTCCGAATTGCATCACATTGTAGGCATATGACCCCCATTGTGTATTGAATTCATTTTCCTCTTATCTTATTCAGCTATTCTAACTTGGTCGTAACCCAAGAAACCATCTGTGAGTGAATATGATTTGTTCCCCGCAACATTGTCTAGGACCTCATCACTAAAGGGCATATGAAACGGGTCATGCACACATGCGTTATTTAGGCTCCTGTAGTCGACACATTCTCTGATTTCAGTTGCGTCCTTCTTATTTTGAATAAATATCGGACTTATCCATTTAGCTTCATCCACTCGGAAAATGATTCCTACCTCCAACATTTTATCAATTTCCTTCTTAACTTTCTCTTTCACCCTTGGGTTTAATCTATATGGTCTATGCTTCACCAGTCAGACATCCAGTCTCAAGAAAATTTTCATCTCCCCAAGGTTTCCTTTTATTCCCTTCAGTTCTGCCACTGAAGCTAGGAATAGGTCTTGATATTTGTGCAATAAGTTGAAAATTTCTTTGGTGGCTTTCTCGTCCCAGTAGTCTCCCACCGATGCTATCTTGGGCTTAGCCTCTAACCCAATGTTTTCCTTCCTCAGGCTTATTAGTACAAAGTGAGCACCTTTCATTACAGGGCTCTGCTAGATGTCCCTCTCCCCTTCCATTTTCCTGAAGGCTAGGTATCTCAGTCCCTCCAACCTGTCATCTTCATTTGGTCCTGCGTCTACCATATTGCACGCTGCATATCCTAGCGACTCCATTTCATACAAGTACTACAGAAAATTTTCGTCGGGCCCTCCCTCAACCAACGACTCTGGTGCGAACAAAAAATCCCTTTATTTCTTGGACTACCCCTGTCATCTGTGCCTCGTCTCCTTTGAATGAGAAGTTGCTGGAAAACTATACGTCCAATGTATCCCAATCTTTTGTTTGCCAACAGAGCTCCTCTTGGACATAGCAAGCTCAGGGAACAGTTCTGAGGGTATGTAGAAATGCTAGTACCCATCAATCCTTCGGCATTCCTTTGCTTTTCCAATTGATTATGCAATCCTTGATGTGATCCTTGGGACTTGAATCCCCCCTCTGTTTTTTTATTATCCTATGGCTGGAATTCATCCCGGGCAAATCTTTCCTTCATGGCTTGTTTGATGCTCACCAAGTCTCTTAGTGTATTGCAATGTGTTCTCCACCATCTTCTTGGAGTTTCTATGAGGCCGATACTTAGATAGGATAAACTTTGATCCTATATTACTTCTCGATCTACTCTGTCTAAGAAGGTGTCCACTGGTTTGAGGCCATGATACCTCGGGTAGTTAGCTATATCCATTTCTCCTCGGTTTACTCGGTTTATCATCGCACACCATCTAGTGGTCAGTTCATATCCCTTCTGTTGCCATGCATCCCATGCAGCTTCTGAACCGATTTCTGAGCTTTGGATACTCCACGAGCTTACTGATCCTCCAGCTGTGGGGTTGATGTAGTCCTCCCTCTTCCCTGCTGTGAACGTGTATAGATGGGCTAGCCGTCTTGGCTCATCCCTGTCATCTATTGGTTCTGCGAACCTAGATTCTTGGTAAGGGTCTAACAGTTGGATCATCCTTAGCTCGTCTGCTTCAAAAATCATCAGTTCCTTCTTTAGGTCTATGACTGCATAGTTCTCGTATGGCCAATCAATCCCTAGGAGTGTTGGGTATGGATCCTTATCCCCCATGATTTCAATCACCTTGAATTTTGTGTGCATATTCGCCCCCACCACGTCAGCCTCTACATTCTCCAATCTTCCAATTGGTAGTATGTAGTACTGCTTTTCCATTCTTAGTTGAATTTGCAAGTATTTCAGTTGAGGCTCCCCCATTTCCTCCCAAGTTTTCCCAGGTAGGATGTTTACATCCGACCCTAAGTCTAACATGGTGTCCCTTATCTAGAATCTTGCCACTTGCACACTGATTCAGAACTCCTTGCCACTTCTTATCCTGTTCTGTTTCACTCTTTTGAAAGCCTTCTCTAGCAACCCTATGCATGGTTGTTACATTTCCTCTTCCTCCATGGATACCACAACATTTAGAATTTTTCTCATCTCCTTCAGCATGCCTTCAACCTAAAAAATTATCAAGAATAGTTTAAACCATTCCCCAATCAGCTGGGTGTGATCAAGCATGTGATCTTGAGGTCTCTTATTATCTTTCTTCGTAGTCATCCCTTCAAATACCTTGTTTGCTTCCTGATATTACTTCTTTTGGTGTTCAGGCTGATACCCCTTTGGTGGAGACACCACTTTAAGGATTAAGGGGACGTCCTCTTTGTAGTGGTCCCCCCTGTCTTCTTCCCTCCATTGGTAACTATATTAATATTGGTTGCAGGGAGGCCATCATCGGTCCGTGGTTCAACCTTCACCAAGTTGCCACCCCTCTATCTGGTCCTTTCTTTCAACTTTGTAATGAGTTTCCGAATAGTCCTCCATTGCGTGGGTATTAATTCTACATTACGAGCACCAGGGTCTCCTTTGTAGCAGACATTCTCTGGCAGCCTGCCCTTCCTAGTCACAGTTGTAACACCTCACAGGCCCTCTTCCTCCTATTCTTCCTCCTCTCCCATTTCCTCCTTGTCCCCCCCTGTTTGACTTATTAATCCCGAACGTGGATCTGTCCAGCCTTTCTGCTACAACGTCCAACACTCGGGACTGATCGGTGTGATGCATAGTTGATGCAAAAAAATCACAATAGGTGTTATTGGGGATGTTATATTACTTTTTCAAAATAGGGTACATCCGTGGCAGGTGTCCATATGCCCTGCAGACTTCACAAAAGTCTTGATTATTCCTCCCTGGGAAGGCCCCTAGTTTTCCCACCACCACAACTCCTACACTTGGTGGGGCTCCTAATGACCCTGCAACCCCACCTAGATGATTAATCCTTCATAACCTCAGAAATTTGGTCATGACATGCCCCTCCACCATGCAATGGGTGCACCAGATGTTGAGTATGGCTAGATGCACTAGCTGAAGATATTTTATTTTCTTTATCAGGGTCGCGATCTGGTTCTGTCGGCCTAAAATTGATGGGTCTTATAGGTTATCCCCTCCCCTATGCTCATGTGAGTATCCCACCATAGATTCTATGTGTGATGCTTGTTCCAACGCATCATGGAGGGTTCCTATATTCAGTTGTGTTAGTGGTGTTCCGGTCAAAGGCAATAGTTCCTTAATGAACCAGTCCCGCTAGTGGTTCGAGTCCAGAGTGTAGCTCAACTTGGCAATGGAATCCTTAAAACTTTACATGAGATCACAAGCCGTCTCTCCTTACCTCTACTTAATTTCCCATAGTTCTAATAGCCCTTGCTGATCCGTCTGTGGGACCTTGAATTCTTGCACAAATCCTCTCTTAATATCATCTACTATGGGGCTCTGATTCTCCTCCACCCACTTTATAAACCAACACAGGGCCCTTTCCCTTAGCATGGTTTGGAATTCTATTGCCCTTACATTATCTGGAGTCTGACGGGCCCTCCAAATAGCTTCGCAGAGATACCAATGCTGCTCTACATCCATGCTTCCTCTTCCCACAAATTCAGGGTATCTCGTAAAAGATCATGCCATACTTATTTGGGTAGGAGCTATCATCATGAACCCTTTGCTCCCCGGCTGTTGGGATCCCCGTAATCCTCAATTACTGGTATTACTAGTTCCTGTGCTACTCCCAAGGTTGAACTTGACTCGGTATTTCTCCCACGCACTATATACCTGCACTACCTTAGCTAAGCTAATAATAAATTCCTCCGGATTGTGATAAAGTAGCAGGGGAAGATTAGGGGAAATGATACCTATGTCTCAGGAGTATATCTTCTGACTCTTAACAAATGCTTCCTCTTCACTGAATAATCTGCTCATCACCTCACTCGTATCCTCTTTGTATCCTTCTTCATGCCCATGTCGTAACCTGTACTTGCGATATGGCTTTCGAAACCTACAGGCAAGGTTTTTCCTCACTTCCCTGACTCCTCCATCTTCCTTTTCCGCTCTTGCTTTTCCCAACACCTTATTCTCCTCCCTCTTTGACTCGGGATTTTCCCTTCACCGCCCCTACTTGGTGGGGCCCCATAATTTTCTTCCTTAGAGTTTGAATCACTCTCGCCTACCACTTATCTGCTAGAAGTGCCCTTCTTTGCGCCCTGACATCACTTGCTTTCTTCAGTTCTTCAACATCCATCCCTTCAACAGAATCTCTATCCCTCAACCAACAACATTCCCCCCTCTACCTCTTCCATCGGTATTGTGGATTTACGCTGCCATCCACGAAGTGGGCGAAGACAACAATCCTTCTTCCACAATAAACATTTTGATCCACATAAGGACTTCCCTCATCAACTTACCTCTCAGTCCTGAGCCGAACAAAGCTTTTGCTTTTGAGAAAGACTGATAACTCTCTGTGGAAAACTCGGTTATGTATCCCTCCACCGTAGTCCTTACCCAAAAGTTGACTGCTCTTGTCAGATCATTATCTAACTGTTGCCGCAGGCGATGTCTGACAGAGTCTAGCTTCAGTGAGTTGTCGCTGATCCATCTAGCCGAGTTTTTCCCTTCAGCCTTCTTAACCAATTGTACAGGTCCTGTAGGAACTTACACCAGAAAATTTCATACTCATCATTAGTACCGTTGGCATATAAAATTTCCTTGCTTACCTTGCTAATCGGTTGACTTCTTCGGGTAGCGTGCTCTGCTACAAACTGATCTACTCTAAGGTTCCACCAATCCTTGATCTCTCTCTTAAATATACTCAGCACCATAGTCTGAACCAGTTCTCGTACCTTCACATCCTGGCAACAAAACCATTTGTTGGCTCGTGAGAGTCGTCAGGGGGGAGACCCTAGGTTCAAGCGCAGGAGGCAAACAATGGTCTGTTGTAGTCTAGGACAGTGCTGACATTTTCACCTTACCCCAAAGGGCAAGGAGTCTCACCCAAGGCATGCATTCAATGAAATATATAAAATACCGATTACATGAAATTTATAAGACATTCAAAAAAATTTAAAGACCCATCATATGCAGGGCCCAGATACATAATAAGCTGCATCTGATCTTAGTAGGTCTTTATATTGATCATAATAATGAAACATTACAATATCACTCGACTTTTGTCATAAACAACTACATGAAATACCTGGATTAGTTCCATGGGTTCTGTTTAACTTCACGAACCATGTCTTTCCAACTCCTGCAACCTTCCCTCCGTCTGCCGCAACAAGGATCCTTTCACCTTCTCTCAACCTCCCCAAATCTAACCTCGCTCCTTTCTTGGTCTTCTTCTTTTATATCCTTCTCTGTTACTTGGACTCCTAGTTCTTCATCTTGGTTGCTTCTGCACCTTCCCTGCCCCTCGGCTACCTTTTCCTTCTGCTGCCACCTTGCTGCAACTCTTGCGCAACTTCTTGTTCCACCAACCAACCATTGTTGCCACACCTTTCCTTCTCGTCCCTTGGTGAGCCAAAATTGGTCAAAACCTTTTCAAAAATTAAACGAAGGCCCCAACAACCATGGTTGACCATGTTCCTCCATGATCATCATGGTCAAATATTTCCATCCATGGTAGGTCATATTCTACATGGTCAACTATGCTCATCTATTTTCAACATAGTCAACATGGTGTACCTTAGGTAATATGTTCAACCATGGTCAATCATAATCTCTTACAGTAAATCATAATTACACATGGATAAACATGGTCAGTTGTAATGAACTATATGTTGGTCATAATAAACTTTCATCAACTTAAATTTAAACATATTTAACACTAATCAATCATAGTATACTAATCATGGCAGAATCAACCATGGTATACTAATCATACACATACAAATCTCAACTACTACAATCACATTAAAAATCATTTATGTAGATCTATATACACTATTACTTTTTTCAAAATAAAAAATAGCATTAATAAACATATAATAACCATTTTAGAACTCCTTAATATAATTATATTAATAGTAATCTAATATATACACCCACGGATAACAATTATATATTCCCACAATCTCATAAGTCATTCATTAGGACGATTAATAAGCAATATAAAATCAACTTTTTCCTTAATGCTAACGCCTTTATTTGCTTACGATTCATGGTTTAAGAATCAACAATCTCATAAGTCATTCATTATGACCATTAATAAGCAATATAAAATAATCTGTTCCTTAATGGTAATGCCTTTATTTGCTTACGATTGATGATTCAATGATTATTAAGCATATTCCAATTGCCTTTGGTTCCTGTCGAATATCATGGTCAAATGTGTTCCAGAAAAATTGTATGAATAATAAGATCAAGTGATTCTCCCAATCAACGACATGCCTTTATTTGTTTATGATTGATCAAGTATTGAGCATATTCCAATCTCTCGCTAGAAATCCGAAAATATATTTTTCCCCAGGAATCCTAAAGCATCTAAACAGTGAATTTGCGTGATAATTTCTTTTGGGCAAGTTTTCAGGTCGTTGGAACGTAAATATCTGAATATGAATACCCATTCATCCATTTAAATGTTTCATGGCCGCAAAATTCCATTATCCAGTACCCCATGTCTTCATGGGTAAACGCCTGCTCGCCGCCCTTAGAATAAGAAAAGTAAACATCACGGCCTGCTCCTCCCGGGGACGTTAGGACGTTTGGTCTGGCATTGAAGGTCGTGAAAAAATAAATAAGTCTATTTGTCTATATGTTTTGGAATTGTTGGGTGGACTTTCTCAAAAATAGTTAAATTTTGAAATAAAAATTTTAATTATATATATTATTTAATATAATGAAAAAACTTTAAAACATTAAATTGTAGAAAATTTAAAACTCAAATTTGTGGTTGAAAATTTCAGCCCGTACAACTAAATTCTTACTCTATCCAAATTAAATCCAAAAAAATATCAGAAAACATTCCTAAACATATAGCAAATAGAATACAGAAAGGTAAAACATCACAACCTCCTTCGCCGGCCTTTTCCGCGTATCGTCCAGCACTGAGGCGACTGGCTCTTATCTACATTCTCTGCATTCACATTGTTTCTGTTACATTCTCTTGGAAAAATAATTGCATTATGTATTTGATGCTTATATTTTCATCCGTATAATATATTAAAAGCACTCCTAATTTCCAGCGTAGATACCAAAGTAACATGGCTTTGACTCTCACTGCATTTTTATACATTGTGGTTTTGGTAGCAGAATCCTAAAGTGAAACGGATTTGAACCCCTTGTTTTACATTCCGATGGTCCTTTATAATAAGGACAGAGTCCGAGATCATTATCGGGATCATCATCCCAATATTTTAGAGACCCCAACCCCATGTGCAGATGGCCCAATTCGCAGGGATAAGATGCTGCTACGGTTATTATTACCTCTTTCTGATATTTTAGGCCACATAGAATTTGATATTTTTTTTAAGAAGAAATCACAAGTCTAGTAGGTTAGAATTGTAATTACTCTGATATGTGGAGTTGCTTAAAATTAGAGAATCAGTTATTAGAGAGTTGAGTGTTGAACGTTGAGTTTGAGTGATGGATAAAGAATTAAGTGACGTTAATATATTTAGAGTGTGAGTTAATTGAGTTAAGTGTGTGCATGTGATATTTTAGGCGAATATTGAATCGAAAAGATTTAAATACCTTTCACTGGCTTCATTGGAAAAGCTATGTTTTGTGTGACTTGCATGTTTTAGGTGTGAATTTCTGTTTTCTCTCCTCTAACTTTCTAACAAATTAATAACAGAGCCAGGTTTGAAAAGTTAATTGGAAAATGAGAGGGTGGTTGAGAAAAAGCTAAAAGCATGCAGCAGCAGCAGCTTGCAGAGCAGGACGATGAGTTATAAAATATGGTAGAGAGGAAGTAGCCCAGAACATTTTTTTTTTTTTTACCGCTAACTCAACCGATGAGAGCCACTGCCACCAAGTTCGAGAATATATAAGGGTCGTAAGCAGCCTAGAGAGCCACTGATACGATTGGCAGAACTCGCTGACACAGCGCAATTGTAGTTGTCAATCTTTTTTTAATAAGAAGAGGGCCGCAGCCCCAGTCATAGAGTCAAGTGGCATCGATTGGCACCTGCAGCCGTTGCCACGCCGCTGTGAGTGGTGAGCAAGAGTGACCGTCCAGAGCCACTTCACAGGATTCAAAACTCTGCAAAGTTTTTTGAAAGGTCGTAGCCGTAGAGAGAACTCAAGGTTTGAAGGTTGAAAGGTTTGAATTTTCCAAAAGGATTTTTTTTTAAAAGTCAAGTGTGGATTAACACATGTACCGTCGTTTCAAAAAATTCATTCAATTTTTTTTTTATCCATGGTTAAGTGAGTTGGAAAGTTCAAGGACTTTGAAAAAGGCATATTAAAAGGTTTTTATAAAAAGGATTGTTGCAAAAAAATTGAGTATGAATTTATTTTTGGGTGAAGATATTAAAAAAAACGAAGTATATCGTATACAATATTTTTTTGAAGTGTCGGAGAATTTTTAATTGAATGAGAATTTAGAAGAAAAAGGGGTTTTATTGATAAAAGAATTTAGGGTTTAATTAAAGTTTATTTATTAGTGCATTTTTTTGGTGTTTTGTCAAGCATGACAATTTTTTTGGTGAAGATTGTGCTTTATGGGGGGTGCATAGTGAAAATCATATCTTTTTTCGGGGGTGGTATGGAAGACAACCTCATGCAACCAACAAAGCACCTATAAGAAAAGGAATGATAACAATCATGGTTCACAAAGAATGACCGAAGAAGACTAAGAAAAGGAATGAGAAAGAAGAGGCAAAGATTGTTGCCATGGTTAGAGAGGTTCAAGCTACAACCAGCTTTGATCTGCTACCACCTCCTTTGTTTACAAGTAAATATTTTGATCATTGGGTTATCAAGATGTTAAATTTTCTTCGAGCTAAAGTATTGAGTATGAGTCTAATAACCCATATGATGAAGTATGCAAGGCTTTAGCATTGAATTTTATAAAACAAGCATTGGATGAACAATGTTTGTGCAAGGTAGCAAAAGCTACAACTTCCAAGGAAGCATGAAAGTTCCTAAAAGTAGAGTTTGGTGCAGAGGGGAGTGCCATGCAGCAACACATTGTGTCACAAGCAAAGAAGTCAGCCACAAATATGGGAGTAGATGAGCAATACTCTCAGAGGAAAACAAAGCTTGGAGAATCCCACACAAAAGTGCATGATGGTGAATCCCATTGTGTTGAGACACATGTGGATGATGACTGCAAAGTGATATGTTAATTGGTGAATCCAGCCGCAGCTAATGGATTTGGTGAGGTTGAAATTGTTAATGAAATTGACAATGAGCACATGCATGCTCAAATATCCCACCATAGTGTAAATGAACATGATGTTAATGATATGTGTGGTTTCTTTTTGCAAACAGGTATTGATTGTGAAAATATGGTAAGCGCAATTTTTGATGGAACATTGAAGGTTAAATTTTTCTCTGTAGCAGCAATATATGAAGCAATTGGAACTTCTCATGAAGAAGTATGTGATCTAGCAGCAGCTGATAATCAAGAACATGATAAAGTGATTGAAGAGTTTTTTATGAGAATATCAACTAACAACATAACAATGGAAGACAACCTCCATGGAGTTGAAAAGAAGACAAATGTAGAGAAGCAAGCTCTGACTGAAGAGAGTCATATTAAAGATGTTTTTAACATTGTTTTTTAATATGCAGGTGTTCAAAATAGCATGAGAGCAGAAGTTGAAAGCAAGCTTTTTAATAAATTTGATGCAGATTTGAAGCTCATTGACAAATGGATTCATAAACCAATAGGACAAATTGAAGCGAGTGTTAAAGCACAGCTAGAATAAAAGAATTGAATGAAATGGTGAATAATGATCTTCACTGTGCAGATCACATGAAAAAAGCAGCAGTTCGTGATGATGAAAGTATAAATAATGATAGGGATGTTTTTGAAGACAAATATAAATGCATTGAAACCATTTTTCAACAATGGAAGAGATAAGATTTTTCTATCAATAAATATGGTAGAAAGAAAGTCAGGAATATGAAGCGCAAGAAGCAGAACAAAGAAGACAATTTGAAGATGAAATTTTGTGGCATCAGTTCATGGTTGAACGAATACTTGAGGAGAAAAGTGTAGTAGACAAGATCATATGGTGTTTTAGCACAAAATCGAGAAAAGTCAAAGAAAAATTGTCACAGCAGCAAGTAAATAAATAAGGATCCTACAACAAGAAAGCCCAATAGAGAATGAAGCAATTTCGAGGATTTAAAATTTGGAAGAAGCAAAAAATATGCAAAATTGTGAAAGTTTTGAGTCATTCTAAGCCTAGCTGAGACATAGAACAACAAGCATGTTTGAGTGATAATTGAGTCAATTTCTATTGTAAGCCTAGTAGGCATAGTTGATTCAAGCCGAGTCATGTTTGAGTTATGTTGAGTCATACGGTCCTAATTAAGGGGGAGTGTTAGAAATTGTGATTACTCCCACATGTGGAGCTGGCTAAAATTAGAGAATCGGTTAACTGAGAGTTGAGTGTTGAGTGTTGAGTCAAGTTGAGTGATGGATAAAGATTTAAGTGCAGTCCATATTTAGAGTGTGACTTAACTGAGTTAAGTGTGTGCGCATGTCAAGATATTTTAGGTGAGTGTCTAGTCGAAAAGGTTTAAATACCCTTCACCAGGTTCATTGTAAGAATCATGTTTTGTGTGATCAATAGAAGAGCCGCAACTCGCATGTTTTCTATGTAAATTTATGTTTTGTCTCCTCTGCCTTTCCAACATCGTCCACCTCTCATTATATATATTTGAGATATCTCACGTTCTACAATCAATATCAATTCAGATATCAATTCTAACTTTTTCTAGTGAGATAATTACGTGTATAGTCTTCTAATGTTTCTAGCCCTTCTATGTTTGTAATTTATATTGAAATGGTGCTTCTACAACTAGCAACTGCATTTTGTTTGTCTTGGATAGCTGCTGCGGTGTATGCATTAGATAGCAGCTGGCAACCCACGCATGCTACTCCTTATGGTGGTAGTGACACGCCGGACACAATGGGTATGTCTACCATGGCTGGAAGTCGTTGAATGTCTACGGGGTGATAACCTAAAAAACAATCCATTGAATTTGGTGGTTTCACTATTTTTATGAACGGTAATACCATATATTAGCTAAGTAATTGCATGGTGTAATTTTGACCAGTACTGTGACCGTTACAGCTACAAACTTTTTCCTAGTGAACTATTCACTCCCTAATGATAAGGGAGGATGCTGCAATCCACCTCTCCAACACTTCGACATGGCTCAACCTCTTTTCAAAACATTACAAAACTCAATATTATAGATCCTAACACTAATATATTAAATGCTAAGTTTAATATATTGAACCCTAGGAATATAAATTCTAAACTTAAAATTATAAATCATAGGATTAGTATTATAAACCCCAAGATTAACATTAAACCATAAGAATAATATTATAAACTCTAAGATTATCACCCTAGGATTATAGACCCTAAGATTTTTTTTAAAAACAATAGGATTAATACTATAAAACATAATGTCATAAACCCAAATATTAAACCTCAATTTTGTAATGTCACAATTTGATCTTGAATAAATTACAATACAATATAACATTATTATAATCATTGTGAGATTGGTTATTGCATTGAGACAATATTTGTCACAGTGTGATGATGGATAGATTTTACAATATTAAACCCTAATATCAAAACCAAAATTATAAACCCTGACTTTATAAAACACAATATTATAAACATTGACATTAATATTATAAACCCTAAGATTATAATATTAAACTATATGTTTAATTTATTAAATCCGAGGATTATAAGAACTAATATTAACATTATAAACCCTAAGATTAATATTAAACCTTAAGATTAATATTAAAAACTCTTGATATAAACCCTTATATTAAACTGCAATTTTGTTATGTCGCACTATGATGTTGAATAAATTGCAATGTAATGTAAGACTACGACAATGATGGTGAGATTGATTGTCACATTGAGACAACGTTTGTCACAATAATACATTGTATAGATATTTGTATCATTCTAACAACACAATATTAAACCTTAGGATTATAAACCATAAGATAAATAGTATAAACCCTAAGATTAACATTAAACCATAGAATTGTTATTATAAACCCTAGTATTAATATTGCAAACCCTAATATTAATATTATGAACCCTAATATTATAAATTATAAAGCCAATATTAATATTTAGTTTTATAAACCCAATATTGAAAAATCTAATATTAAAACCTAATTTTTTAATGTCGCAATGTGACATTGAATAAATTGCAATGTAATGTAATATTGTGATAATGATTGTGAGATTATTACATGGAGAAAATGATTGTCACAATGCTATTTTGGATATATTTTTGTATCATTCCAACATCATAATATTAAACCATAGCATTATAAAACCCAATATAATAAACCCTAAGATCATAAACCCTATGTTCAATATATTAATCCCTAGGATTATTATAACCCCTAGGAATATAAGCCCTCAGATTAATATTAAAAACCTTAAGATTAATATTATAGATTCTATTGTCCTGAATGTGAAACTCAGCTAGTTAATTTGAAGTTTGTGAAATCATGGAAACAAGGCAGACTGAGGTTCACATCCCCTTGTAGTGACTGAGTTTATGTCAAGGAGGATAGGTCAAAAACCCCTAGAGGTTTGTTGGTAGTTAACGTGTCAGGTGGGATATTGGGTTCCTCTTGGATACAAGAAAATATTATAAACCATTCTAAGCTTACAAACTATAGGATACAAAAAAAAATATTATAATTATGAGTTCCTTCTGGATTTTGTAGGGGCCCATAATTGACAGTGTCATAATGGGGCCAACTTTATGCTCAATTCAACCAGAATTTTCCAAGGATCATAATGGTTCAGTTTATTTTTTCATCTGAGCAACATATTTCAAGGGTCATGGCAGAAAATCGCCTTCTTCATTAATTGTTAGGCACAATGTTTGAAACAACAATGCACCTGTTAGACTTAGGTCATGTTTACATTTAAAAGTATCAAAATTATGAGACATATATATTAGTGTTGTGATTTTTATGATTTGAGTTTCCCAATTTAAATTCACTCGTAGGAATGGAGGTATAGTGGTGTATTTTTCCATGTACTTTCCTTCTTTTTTTATAAAATGAATGAAGCGTCCTCCCCACTATTGAAGTAGCACCCATAGACATAGTCCACCCTAGACAAAATTTGTTATCAAACCTTTTCTACATTGTCATTATCATCTCCTTTGTGCGTCTTCTTATTTTTCATACATGGTTTTTACATGATATTTCATGAAATTCTATTAACATCAACTGAGGAAGAGATCTTAGATAATGTCGACAAATCATATAGATTCCAAATCATGTTTGGTATCAGAGCAATCTTCTTGCTAATATGAATTGAAAGTGTGAATGATAACCATGAACAAACTCGAATAGGGAGAGGGTAAACTTAAGTCCTTTAATCTAGAAATTGTACATGCAACATGAAGAAGGAAAACAAAAGATGATGATGTTCACACTGAGAATGAACGAGCTTTCAAAAATTCTTTCTACACCATGGAAAATAAGGTAGATATATTTTTTGCAGATTACGAAAGAAGATTGGAAAAGAAGGAAGATAAAGCAAAATAAATTCTTCTATGAATCAAGAAAATGGAGGAGAACCTCCTAAACCTCCATCTCCATCTTCTAGTGAATCTTGTTGGAAACAATGTTAATAATGGGGGGGGTGGGGTGAATAATTTTTAAAGCTAATTTAAATTTTATGCTAATTCATCATTTAATTCAAGCTTGGAAATCATCCGTATGAATCATCAACATCATATCATGCAGCAGAAACATGAATAAATCAACACACACACAACAAGAGAAACATACATATCAGACATCGAGGTTTAACGTGGAAACCATTCTCGGAGAAAAAAAACCAAATCTTGTTTGTTATTATGCAGTAAATAAGATCTATTACTATATTACATCAAATGGTTTGTGGTCCAACACTCATAGGAAGCACTGAATCCCCTTGATTGTTTTCTATCACCCATAGCAGGAAGAAAGAACTCCTTCTTCTGCATACACTCAATCAACTTACCAAAAGCACCAGCAAAAGCACGAAATTCAAGGATTTGTTGCAAGCACCAACTTGGAGGAAGAACCAACCTCCAGGCTCTTCTCATACATCCACTAAGATGAAAGCACCAACTCCTTGAATGTAAGCTCCAACCCACACTTAATAATATAATCTCTTATCTCTACAATTGGGAGCTACTCTACCTAATTTTAGCTCTTTGTTCTACTTTACAAACTCTATTTATTTAGCCCCTGAAACACTTTGTCGTATATAAATTTTGTGGAAACACATATTATTAGAACTCTTGGACCTCTTCTCTCAACAACATACATTATTAGAGCTCTTGGCCATCTTCTCTCAACAACATACACTCATCTCTTAGCCCCTTTATTTCTACAAGCTCTCTCCACCTCTCATAATAGCATAGGCACACTTTCAACCTCTCCTTAGTAGCTCACACACTCCTTAAAGCTCCCCATAGGGTGATCTAAAAGATATTCCAATTCCCCACTTGCTCAATTGCAATCATATGCTTTTATTCCTCTACTACATAAGGAATGATGTTATCTCTATTGCCATCCATACTTACTAGGAGTGTAGTCCTGCATGACACTCCATCCTATAGTTGTATATGACTACATGGCCACTACAACATTATTAATTCTGAGAATGGGAATTTTATCAATTCTCCATATGAATAATTAATTCTTAGATAAACTTTAGGCTACAACAATAATCCTCATGCTAATTAATTTCCTACATAATACAAAATATACCTTAGGCATGGATTACTTGATTGGTAACTAGAACTTCTCCTCCCTCTAATATTTTCCATTTACTGCTTCATAGCGTTCACAAAATAGTAGAAGAGAGATATTCTTGTTTGAGGCAAGCTTCATGAATTCATTTTGCAGATCGTGGTCCTCTCTGTCTCAAACTAGAGCTCTTGGAAATCTCCATTGACTTCATTAAAATTTCTATTTCTCGACTAGTTCATTTCATTTATAGCAATGACACTTTATCATTTTGCAACACAACACTTTTATTATAGATTAGCACGAAGGCCTTAACTCATGGCCCAAAGTAATTTACATATAGGCCAAAGGATCTTCCAATCCTATGATCCATAATCCCCCCTTTTTCTCTTGTATTTAGCGTGAAGGTCGATGGTCGCAATAACATGTGAAATATTTGAAAACCAAGAGTTAGGTGGTTATTTCAACTATAGCCTCGAGGAGTTAAGCCTCATGCATTAATACTTCTACAACATTGGTCACAAGGTTCGCATGAGCCTTTGTGTTGGGCTAAGCCCATATCCATTCTATCTCAGTGTTATCATCTTGCCTTGGTGTAAATATTCTTGTATGGGCTTTAGCGAGCTTAGTGTTATAGACAATTTTGTGCCTTGCAGCATCAGGCATGAATTGTCAATAATCCAAGGGATCCAAAGTCCCTAAACATGATGTTCCTACCCCTAGAGGAACAAGGTCAGCAAACCAACAGCTCTCAGATCAGTTCTCCACCTGAAAACACTCAAAAACAAGCAATCCTGAAATCAAAGCAGGTGCTCCACTAGGCTTCTGCGCTGAAACTCAACTCCTCCATGGTGTACCTGCGTTGCAAAGCAAGTGGAACAAAGGCCACCTGCGCTGAGCGAGATGGGACAAGTGGCACACTGAGTCATTGCTCTGGAATCTTCCAAAAATGACACTTGGATCAGGGATTTCGCCTTGTGATGAGTCAGAGGCTCTGTTTCTCCAAGTGGAAGCAAAGTTCTCCAAGTGGACTCAAGAACTGAAGATCAACTGAAGAGAGAGAGGACACAAGGCAGCTACGCATCAGTTGCAAGCTGACTCATCCTTTCTCAATTCATCTATATATTGAGCTCTCTCCTATGAGCTCAGGAGGCTGGAATTCTGTGCAAAGTAAGGATATGTTGTTGGTTTCACTATAGAACTATTGGGTGATTGCTTGAAGGAGGTGAAGAGGAGAAATTCTTTCTGCTGGGAGGTGTTGCTGGATTGGGGCCTTCAATGGTTGTAACACTCTCAGAACTTTACTTCTTCTATTAATAAAAGATATTGAGGTTCTTCTATATACTTTTGTTTCAATGATGTGTTGTGATAATTGTATATTTGATTTATGCTAATCCTTGAATCAGTTATGATTGCATGCTTCTTGTAGTTTCTTTCTTTGTTATTTTACAGGATCTCATTGTAGCTGGGCCAGTAAAAGAGCAAGGAGCTGAGAGCAAGCAAGCAAAGAGAAGAGTTTGGATTCGACATTAAGCGCAAGGCAATGGTTAGTGCATTTCTTCATTCTCTCTTGCTTTCATAAAGAAGTAAACCTTAAGTAGTTTTCTTTACAGTTGTTGCTGAGGTACTATCACCCTTAGAGTGGGATAGGGTCATCCGAATCGGATACTTTTCCCTACAACAAACTGGCGACTCCACTGGGGATCGTATCTGTTTGATTGTTTGTAGTATTTTTCTATTCATTTCCTGAACAAAAGAGTACCAAATCGAAAAGCTTTTGACTATATCAAAAGCGAAGTAGAGGGCAGCTACTCTAGCTCATTTTTTAGCATGTTCATGATTTGAAGAGCTGATCTACAAGGATCCTTGTAAGCTCTTAGTGATAGCTTTTCATCTTCCTTGTCATCCCTTAGTGTGTACTTGACTGATAGCTTCTGATTTGAGCAAAAACTGTGAATTTTTGAGAAAATTGTGACCCGGAAACTGAGAAAACACAACTTTCGTTTTCCAAAGCAGGTAGTACACAGGCTACCTGCTTTGCAACGCAGGTCTCGAAGGGGCTACCTGCGCTGAGAGCCAGACTGGCTGTGCAGCACCTGCGTTGGCCCAATTTTGCCTTGTGCATTTGGGGTTTCCTCCCTTTTTCTTGCCTGTTTTCACTATAGATTTTGCAGCCAGTTACCAGTCTTGTACCTGTTCTTAAACCAACCTTACTTGCCATCATTCCGCCTCTGTTATATAACGAAATTGTACTTGTTCTTTTGTATTTCTTACATCATTTACAATTTCCCATAACGAAAGTGAACTAGTCTTGCTTTGGCCTCTTAGATCTGAACCTGTGTTAGGCATTTTGCTGGTCTAAAGAGTTAGCTTGTTTGCTGTCCATAATTGATTAGTCTTTTTACTTTCGTCATTATGGTTTGATTTCATGTATTTCCAGTGATTAAACAAGTAAATCTTAAGGTGTCTTTTGATTTTGGACAAGCTTGTTTGTTTTCGCTTTAAATCGAAATCAAAGTTATATAACAACTTTCTTTTTGTAATACATCAACATTAAGAAAGGGAAAAGAAAATACATGCATTGTGCATTTTGCATTTGACTGTTTGCATGATGATTTAGGAGAAAGTGCATTAGTGTGTGCTCTATGATCTGTGTGAAAAGATTTGCCTTTCTTCTCCTCAGTAGTTAAGATTTTCAAAGTTGAAAGATTGAAAAGTTTGCTTCTCATCTTAGACTGCATTCAGGAATTTGTTACATACATCTCGTGGTGATCCTTAAAGGCAAACTGCTAAGCAAGATCAACATTAAAATAAATTCAATTTACATAACAATGCTTTGAAACATAACGCAAACACATAGAGGTCTAGGTAGAGACGTGTTCCGGCGTCGTTAAACGTAGTGACTGTCGATCTCTACGAAGGTGGGTGATTCCTCCTGAGAGTCGGTGGCACTAATACGGACTTGTGCTCCCACGTACCGTCGCGTATATATTGGGAGACCCCTATAGGAACAAAGCCTTTATCCATAGGAAGCCGTGTCGGTCGCCCTACTGATCGCGATGCAGTGAACACAGCATTCACGAAGATCGACCACCCGTACCGTAAAACGTATTCTGTGGTTTCGCGAAAAGTTTGGCACACCCTCTGCCTAGAACTCCAGAGCAGTTTCTTTTGGCCTTTTTCAAACTCTATAACTGAAAAAGTCCATCCGAGCATTTGTCACTTCGGGCTCGTTAAAACATCGAAGGAGACTAGAGTCATCTTTAGCTTTTTCTCGACTCTTTAAAACTGAAAAAGCAAGTTGTGTCTAAAGCGTCGTTATAAAATTTATTTTAAGCGGAATAATCATCACCTTTCCCTCGTTGATCTTCGAAGTTAGTCCACTACAAGTGGAAGTTCCTGTAGAATCGCTAAGAAATCTTTTGGATAGACTAGATATGTCTAAACAACCGTCGACATCTAGGACTGTGTCGTCCGACACAGCAGCAGCAGAGCCTCCTACTGCTACTCCAACGATGTTCGCTGGTATACCATCTGTCCCGGCAATTTGTCAACAACAAACCGGAGTCCCATCAGGGACGACGACATGGTTAGTTCCTATTTCTTCATCTGGATTATCATCTGGTATTTCTTATGTTGAAACTCAACAAATTAATCCAATGTGTCTTCAAAGACCAATTTACCCTTTAAGTACTGGATTTCCACCATATGGAGGGCAGTATGCTCTTTCATTGTTCCCTCCCAGAGAACAACCATATGGGAGTTTACAACAAAGTTCAGGTCAAACTGGAATTACATCCAGCGGTTGGGTACCAATACTGCCTCAGCAACCAGGGGTTGTATATTCAATGCAACCAGTACACCCTGTGTCGAATATTCCCACCATACCTGCTATAATGAATGTGTCGCAAGTCTCAACGACTCAATCACAATCTCAGGGTAGTGCCTCCTTATCTGGAGCGACTCAGGCTCAAACAAGTACTGTGACTCCTCATCCTGGTCAATCATCCAGTATTGGTCAACAGCAAATGGTCCAACAACCAGAGCTGGTTCAATCTCAACAACCGCCATTCCAGCAATCATATCAAGGACCTGAGCAACAAGTCTTTGTAAGTAATGGGAAACCATGCTATAATGGTTATGCCCATCAACCTTGTCAAAGTTATCAGCATTATGCTGGTCTGCAAAGACCCATTGCTCAGGCAATACCATCTTATCCTGGATATGCTTCGCCTAACCTGAACCAACAGTTGCCCTTTGTAGCAACTCTAGAACTACCAGATCTAAACCGGCTGACGAATGATCCAATTACTTATGCCCCTTGGTGGCCAGCGATTCCGCATAAACTTCCGTCAGACATTCCTAAATTTTATGGAAATCCGGGTGAAGATCCATCGAATCATCTGATGACATTCCATCTATGGTGTTCATCAAACACCCTGAATGATGATTCGATACGTCTTCGCCTCTTTCAGAGGACGTTAATGGGTCCGACGGCAAAATGGTACATTGAATTGCCTAGAGCTTCGTTCGACAACTTCAGTACCTTAGCCACAACCTTTTTAACCCATTTTCAATTACCGATAAGGTATGAAATGGGAACAGAACTCCTTACCAACTTCAAACAGACGACTGCCACCCATATATCTGATCATATACATGAGTGGCGACGTCGTCGTAGGATGGTAAAAACATACGTTCCCGATCAGCTATTAGCTGAATGGTTTATCAAGTCATTACTTCCTGCCATCACGGAAGATGTGGCAAAGGGGGGAGTCGTAACGGAAGAGCAAGTTATCACTCGTGCGCAATATTTGGACTTAGTTTATACTCAGTCCGGCACGCTCTACGACAAAATACCTGACGCCCCTAGACCGGAATTCTCAATTCCTCCTCCTCCTAAATCAAACAATGACTCTCGCGCCGGCGATGGCGTGTTTGGCAAACACAAAATTTCTAGTCAAAATGCAAATGAAGAACTTCTTGCCTCGGAAGTAAATTCCATGTCGACCGACAAGGGAAAACAACTGAAGCAACTAGGGGGCAAGAAGAAAAAGATGGGGAGAAAAAGGAAACCCCCGGCACGGTGTCATATATGCGATGAGGATCATTGGACAAAAGATTGTCCACATATAGCTGAAGTTAAGAAACTCTTCAAGAGTTCAAAAACCCCAGTAGTATTGACTGATCCGTTTCCTAATCTAGGTCAAAATCTGGTTGCTAATCAAAATGTTTCCCGATCCCAAGTGCTTATGTTGTCTACCTCAAAGCAGCAGAATAATGCTTTGACAAGGAATAAAGATTACGGGAATCCACGGCTGTCGAATAACAAGGCTAATGAACAACCTAATAGTTCGACGACAACTTTGACCAAAGTTGTGCCACCCATCATTCCTGAACCAATGATAAAGTTGCCAAAAGGAGTAGTACACAAATCGACATTTAATCCTCGTGCCAAAATAGCACAGAATTATAATATAATAGAGGACCTGGCCCAATCGCCGTCCGCTATGTCGACACTTGAGGTACCGCAAAATTGCCCCTCCCAAGAGCAAACTTTATTATCAGCAATATCTGGGATTGGCCCAATGGATTCCAATCTTGTGGCCTTTGATCATAAAGGATATGACCCTAAGTTACCAGCTCAACTAGCTTTCCTTGTTCAAGTGAAAGCCCTCAACAAAACCGTTCATCGAACAATTATTGATGAGGGGGCATCTACATGTCTTATGTCGATGAGTTGCTGGAAAAATTTAGGCTCACCACCCTTGTCGAAATCGTCAACGACCTTAAAAGCGTTTGATGGACGATCATACACTCCATACGGGATTTTAAGTAACTTGCAAGTTGAACTGGGGGGCAAAACAGTAGAAGTCGATGTTGAAGTAATCGATGGAAACCTTGATTACAACATCCTACTAGGAAGGCCCTGGATATATGCCATGGCCGCAGTCGTGTCGACCTACTTCAGGAAGATTGCATTTCCCTTTCAAGGAGGGATTACAGTCGTCGACCAACAAACTTTCCTCCCCGACAGTTCACAAGTTACGGGAAGCATTCCAATGATCCATGGAAGCGATCATTCGCTTCAAAATATTGGAGTAGGTCTCCTAAAAGACCCTGCCTTAATGGGTACTTTTGCCCTACCGCCTGCAAGAAATCTGGCAGAAGTGGCCACAGTGGAAACCTACAATATGAAATCTTCTATATCTAATGGATTCGGAAGATTCCTAAACATTTTGTCAGCATGGATCATCGCCCTAATGGAAATACTGTAAATACAGCGGGCTCCGAGGACGGTTCTTATCTCGTGTCAACCTCGTTAAAAAATGAAACAAGGAGTCAGAGGACGGTTCTTATCTTGTGTCAACCTCTTTAAAAAATGAAACAAATCCCCTTTCTCAAAGGTAAACCTTCATTCCAACCACCGAGTTGAATGCAATGAAGCTTGGGGGGCATGCACCTCGATTTGCGTTATTATGCTGGGGGCATGCGAACTTATCATCGAGCAGTTTTAGCACACAGTTCATGCTCGTTAAAAAATAAACGCAAGATCCGAGCAGTTTTAGCACATAGTTCATGCTCGTTAAAAAATAAACATAAGTTGTGAGCAATCTTCCCCTAGAGTTCAAGCTCACCCAGAAAAAATGAACCGGTAAATAACCTTGAGAAATGTAACCTTTGACTGCCATATTAAAAGCCATTGGTCGTGTTTATATGCCATCACCTCCATCCATTCATTTGGCCAATTGTTCATCTCCATATGTTTGTTTACCCATTTTGAGGAACAACTGCGAAGAGTGATTTCACTAAGCCATCCTTGTGACACTGCCGTGATTGGAATATTCCAACCTGTACCTGGAATCTGCTGCTGCCCTGTTCATCAGTCGTTCCTCGAAAGACGAGTCGTCTTTAAGCTCTTTTCACTGACTCGTAAAATATGAAAAGTTTGCCGAGTTTTGGCCTTCCAGCTCGTTAAAGCGACCGAAAGAGCTATCCCTCCTCTAGATTTTAATCTTTTTTGGACCTGAGGGATTATTGCACAAAAAGATCGAGTGCTTGTTTTGTTCGGCTCGTTAAAGCAATCGAAAATTCATCCCTTCTGTATTGTTTTATAATTTTTCGGACTTAAGGGATTAGATGATGAAAAAGGAATTTTGGAGTTGACTTTACGTACCTTTTCAGACTCTCTAAAAATGAAAAGGACCGAGTTATCCTTGTCGTTAGACTCGTTAAATTCATTAAATAGCGACAAACTTGTCTTTAGACGAGAACGAGTTTCCCTATCGCTAGGCTCGTTAAAACATAGCGATGGGCTTGCCCGAAGGGCAGGTTATAGAACAAGCATATGTTATCCTCCTCAAGCTTGACAAAAATAAAGAGGTACTGGTTAGCAATGACTGGGGAAAAATTTGGAGAACCTCACAGCTTTAATGGTAGCAAGTCACTCTTGAACATGACACTTTGTCCTCCGTATCACATCGGGTTGGGTTGTTTCATTCACCGGTCTCATCACCATGGTCCTCGCCACACCATCCACATTTGGGGTAATGCTACCGATCCATCACATCAGTGTCATTATATGTTCAAGAGATGTTGTTCTGCAAAGAGTCAACCGTGTCCCATCCACTGCCATACATTGTCCTTCATCCATTTCATGACCGCCACCCTGAACCATACATCACAGTTTGTTTTCACCTCATCACAATCACTAGCTCCGTTCCGTGTCACTGATGTGGGATTCATTAAGGCCCTCCTTTGATGGATCGCTCCTTGTCGACATCAGCTCATTATCCAAGGAGTTGATCTAGGAACAACCCCTTCAGTACTTTGAAGCTTGCATGCCTCAATGGCAAGTTTCTCACTTCCAACGACAGGTATACATCAATGACCTTCGACCAGAAGATTTTGCATGGTGGTCGACGCCAAGTCCTTTATTCCCACCATGTGAATTGTATTGCTGTACCTTGAGGGTCATCATCCTTATCGGTGATTCCTCTCGCGTTTGTTAACGGTTTACATCATTGACCGGTAATCAAGCGATGTCTTTCCATGTTCGACTTCAAGAAATTCTCACATGGATCGACTTGTACATCGAGTGAAGATCGGAAGAGATTGAAGACCCCGGATCTAGTTCCATCCATCCAGGCTGCGATATATATTCAGGATATAAAGACATTTGATGTGTACATCATTGCAGCAGATGATCATCCTTCTCAAAGGATGATAATTTCAGCAGAGAATTATCAGTATACCATCAGACGATCGTCTGTTCTATGTACCAAAATGAATTTATAAAGCTGAGCATGGGAATGCCCGGCTCAGCTAGATCATGAAAAAGTATGAAAAATAATGTATTGTATTGTATCTTATTACCGGACACTTCTCAGCAGATTGAATGAACTTCGGATCCTCCTAATAAAGCATTTCACCCGATAAACGACCTCATACTTTAGGGGGCATATGTTATAGACAATTTTGTGCCTTGCAGCATCAGGCATGAATTGTCAATAATCCAAGGGATCCAAAGTCCCTAAACATGATGTTCCTACCCCTAGAGGAACAAGGTCAGCAAACCAACAGCTCTCAGATCAGTTCTCCACCTGAAAACACTCAAAAACAAGCAATCCTGAAATCAAAGCAGGTGCTCCACTAGGCTTCTGCGCTGAAACTCAACTCCTCCATGGTGTACCTGTGTTGCAAAGCAAGTGGAACAAAGGCCACCTGCGCTGAGCGAGATGGGACAAGTGGCACACTGAGTCATTGCTCTGGAATCTTCCAAAAATGACACTTGGATCAGAGATTTCGCCTTGTGATGAGTCAGAGGCTCTGTTTCTCCAAGTGGAAGCAAAGTTCTCCAAGTGGACTCAAGAACTAAAGATCAACTGAAGAGAGAGAGGACACAAGGCAGCTACGCATCAGTTGCAAGCTGACTCATCCTTTCTCAATTCATCTATATATTGAGCTCTCTCCTATGAGCTCAGGAGGCTGGAATTCTGTGCAAAGTAAGGATATGCTGTTGGTTTCACTATAGAACTATTGGGTGATTGCTTGAAGGAGGTGAAGAGGAGAAATTCTTTCTGCTGGGAGGTGTTGCTGGATTGGGGCCTTCAATGGTTGTAACACTCTCAGAACTTTACTTCTTCTATTAATAAAAGCTATTGAGGTTCTTCTATATACTTTTGTTTCAATGATGTGTTGTGATAATTGTATATTTGATTTATGCTAATCCTTGAATCAGTTATGATTGCATGCTTCTTGTAGTTTCTTTCTTTGTTATCTTATAGGATCTCATTGTAGCTAGGCCAGTAAAAGAGGAAGGAGCTGAGAGCAAGCAAGCAAAGAGAAGAGTTTGGATTCGACATTAAGCGCAAGGCAACGGTTAGTGCATTTCTTCATTCTCTCTTGCTTTCATAAAGAAGTAAACCTTAAGTAGTTTTCTTTACAGTTGTTGCTGAGGTACTATCACCCTTAGAGTGGGATAGGGTCATCCGAATCGGATACTTTTCCCTACAACACTTAGGTGTAACTAGGGTCTACCCACTCTCTTCTCATTGGATGTTGACTGTTGTTTTCATTTCGATGTGTCCCATTGCAATACTTTGTTGATGGTGTTGCACCCGCTAAGATATCAGGGGATCTCCCTGTTAAGAAGTCCAAATTAAACCTCTGACTGTTTGGTGTAGGAGTCCCAGTAGTGGGTCGTATGGTATTTCCTTAACCGCGGTTTCACACAGAGGCAAGTAAGATGTCCCCGTTGGTACGAAGGGTGTGACAGCTGCGGCAAGTCAAGGAAGGTGCATGAACGGTTTTATTACACAGAAAGTGGGGTGAGTGTGCCCCTTGGAAACCTGTAATAATACACAACTTGGAAGGGAATACATGAGAAAAGATGCATCACAAACTGGAAAGAAAGTTATTGAGCAATCCAAAGTGATGGTTAAAACAATCAACACATTTCAGTAAGGTTCATACATACGTAGAAAAAATATTCCATACATGCATACATAAGGAAACAAATACATATATCATTTAGAGTAAATAAGATAGATGGAATACAATATGAAATATGAATGAAACATGCTGGCTCTATTATATTAAGAAATGTAAGTTCTAGTCATGCAATATATCCATGTCCAACCACTAGTTCCGGTCACAGAATGTTACAGCCACAACCACTTGCTCCTCCAAAGAGATATACTAGCTCTACACAGTGGAGAAGCCAAGGCTCGTTACAATACTATCCAATCTTTCTCTACAATACTCCTATTGGAAGCTTGGCTAACCAAAATCCTCTCTAATGAGTTATGAGGGACTATATATAGCAAAGGGTGGGGTGGCCCTTAACATTCCCCTTGGTGACAGTTCATCTACCCTCATGAATCGTCATCGACTCTATCAATGTTACATCCAACTATCCACACTTGATCTTACACTTGACAACACATTACATACAATACGCACATGTACCATGTGAGACAAAACAGGCTTGAGCAAGCCATGCAAGGCATCACTATGAATTGAACAACTGTTGGAAGACCATCTCTTCGACATTCTCATGGTGCTTAACAGTAGCGATATAACGTCAATCTCGGTAGACCACGATGGTGTCTGTATACTCTAAGGTGACATATTTCTGGAAATGAACTCTTGCCTCCATAGCATCCAGGTACACTGGTCAAGCTCCCCTGTCCAACGCATCTAGTAGCATGCGCATCATTTTCTTGAGTGT
Source organism: Pinus tabuliformis (assembly GCA_031772625.1). Taxonomy (NCBI): domain Eukaryota; kingdom Viridiplantae; phylum Streptophyta; class Pinopsida; order Pinales; family Pinaceae; genus Pinus; species Pinus tabuliformis. Next base: position 343,243,526 of record CM062814.1, read on the forward strand.
GGCTAGACCAGCAACATACTTGTGCATGGTGTCTACACTAATCACCAATTCTTGGCTAGTGGCTATGCGCATCAACTCGTCAATGTACGAGTCAAGCTCCAGTCAGACCTATGTCTTTGTCTTCGATTGGGTGAGTGTATGAATATGTGGGATCACATGTGCATGCACAACAAAATCCATACTCTATAATACCCATGCATGGGATGCCTATAGACTAGTGATGAGATGCAGGAGATCTTCATAGTTCCAGATCTAACTACAGATGTGTGCCTTCCGCTCGACCGCTCTGGGCATCATCATCTTAGGCAAGTGTAGTGGGGCTCCCTTGTATATCATTGTCTATGTTTACATGTAATCAACATCAGCATGCACGTTCAACAAGATACGTGATCTCCTAGCACATCGCTGCTACAAACTGTTGAGATGGACAACTGCCTTATGCATGGTAACAAACTTGGAATACAACACCCGCATGGTTGTGTCAAGGGACAATACTTCATCCAATATTGTCTTCTTCAACTCTACTCAGGTAGATGCTATAACCAATTCTCCTCCCTGCTTGCCTTTCTATTATTCCTTAGCCATTCACTCGTTCATAATTATTAAGAAGTGAACACTTGAGCTAGTGGCTTCGACATATGCTCTGGTAGCATTAGCCAATGCTGTTGGATGTTTGCACACGCCACACATGATCAGTCATTCCTCAAACCGCGTAGGAGATGTGTGATCATACGGAGTTGACACTCTACAAGATTACATAACTCTATGTTGGGACTCATCGAATGAGATGTTGTGCATCTATCCTTCCGGATTGTCTCCAATGATTTCAGTGTCTCCTTGGTCACTTGGGACTTGCTTCTCTTCTGGATGCGGTGAAGCTAGTGGATCAACCTCTTGGTGATGAGCCATAAGGTTGATATCTTTCTCTAACACCTATTGCTCCATGTCCATATCCATATGCTCAAGTGCTTGTTCAATCTCTCAAGCAAAGTCTTGCTCCTATGATTTTTCACCCTGACTCCCTGATGCTAGCTATTCATATAAGTAAACTACCTATACAGGCACAGTTTCATCTATCTATACATGTTTTCACCCCCTTCTGTACCTATTCTTGCTGCACTTCCTTCCCCTATCTACGCAACTCCTGTTCCTTCTAGAGTTGCTCCTTAAATTCATGCAACTCCTTCTTTGTTTCCTCCATTCTCCATTTTTCTCTTTACCTTTTCACGTTCCTCTTATCGAGTTGTTGCCTCTTCACCTCTATTGCCAAAGTTTCTTTCTGCACAAGTGGATCTGCTAGGAACTCGAAACTTTGTTCCTCCTCCATGCTGTCGACAATCTTCCTCTTTCCCTTGTCATGCACTGTTATGTTTACCTCTGCTTCTGCTGCTGTTGGTGCTCTCGAAGATTATGCTTCACGTTGCTTCACTAACCATTCCATAGCGAGGTTGACCGGTTCATTGGGTCCGGAGAAGTTATGACAATATCTTCATGGGTATTCCTCCCCCCAATGACATGCCCCGTGGATCCAAGTAAACTGTACTCTCATGGAGTGGTCTTTCATAAGACAATGTGGGTCATATGGGTTGTAACTTTGGATGTTGAATGGATATTTCTTCATCTCTTTTGCTCCAACATCCACGTGCTTAAAATTATGTATCTTGTATAACCTGATCCGCAATGGAAGAGCGAGCTGAGTTTCCTTCTTCTTCCTGTGCAGCCTGGCTGATAATCCTCCTGAGATGTGATATGATACTTCGTGCATGACGAGTTTGTCCAAGGAAAACTTCGGTAGAACATGTGGAGGCTTGTCCGTGGTGTACATCCATATGAAGTTGCTAGACAATGGGGCATACCAATCTTCTATATTGATCATTGCCTCCATTGTAGCCTTCAACATGTAGGGTGGATCCTATTCAAATATCATCTTGTACACCGGGGTGACAAAATTATTGGATAGTTGCGTGATAACTACTCTGAAGCTGCATTCGAACAATATCTTACAATAAGTGTTCACAAAGGTCTCCACTGATATCCTTGTCCACTTCAAGCCCCAGAACTCCTGATGGGCACAGATTGCATCCAAGATGTACGCAAACATGTAGATTCCTTCTTGTATACCTTTCTGTGCCTGTCAATATCTTGTTACTTATTCCTTCAGCTGGTGAGCCAACATGTCGGACTAGTTGTATGCTTTTCCTTCTCTAGTCAGTTGGTCCAACACGATCACCCAACATTCCAGGAAGGCTTTCGTGCTCTCTTGGCCAGACAAGCGACATGCAAATATGACCAAGTATTAATACACCTTCTGCAGTACCTTCATCTTATAGACCTAGTTGGGTGTCATCCTGAATTTGGCTGGCTCCTTCACCCAGTTATTCAAGATATCTCTGGAGTTGGCATCGATGTTGGGTATGATGAAGGGTGTCCCCATGGTGATCACAGGCTTCGACATATGATACGTCTTTTCATAATCTTGTGCCCTGAAGCAAGCAATCTCTCTCCCACTGACACTGCTCAATGTCATCGTCTTGGGGTGAGTGCGTGAGACAATCTAATGCATCATTTCCATGCATGGGAGCATAGGATACCTGCATGTAATCTGGTACAAGATGGAGTTGTGGATGTTCACATAAACCTAGCGGTCTTCGAGGTCATCCCCGAATGTTCCTGCAAATGCATCATTGACCTCTTTCCATTTCAGCTTCATGTCCTTGTCTACAATCAGCTTGGTGTCCTCATAGATCGACAGACTTGTAGACACTCACTCAACTGCTGCTCCATTTGCACTTCCGTTAGTGTCCTTTGATCCTGTTCTCTTGGAGACCATTGATCCTGAACTACTAAGAGGTGGATGAACACTTTCCATATTTGGAGACATAGCGACATGCATGGAAAGAAATCTATTGACTAAAACCAAAGAAAACTTGAGGAATGACAACATACCTGGGTATTGATTGGCAAGGATTGCATAATTTTTCCTGGGAGGCCAGGAGACTGGCTGCGAGAACTACGTAATAGTCCAGGATACTAGGAGGCTTCCTGGCTACTGGAATTGTGCAATGCACAATCCATCATGTCTTACTAGTTGATGGGATTGCGCAATGTGCAATTCCAACGGGCAAGGGTTGCAGGTCCAGAGATTGCATTGCGCAATTTTCTAGGTGAGTAATCATTGGCTCTCAAAATTTCACAATGCAAGACTGGAGGACAGTCACTAGGTATAAAAGCACATTTTGTGAGAGGAAGGCAAAGCCTTCCCTCTCAAGATTGTGTAATGCTATCTTGGTGAGGCAGAGTCCGAGCCAAGGTTACCTACACAGGCCGATGGGAAACTGAAAGCAAATGTGATGCATGGCAATACTGACTGTAAGAAGGAGTGAATGATTATACATGCAAATAGTGAATAAAAGATTATGAAAACAGAACAACATGCATGTGTGAGAAATGAATCGTTGAATCGACAATCATTTGTGCAAAACAGTGTCATGCATCTGACAGTAGTGAGATGCTAACGAAAATTGTAACGATGCTAGTACAAGCTAATATGCATGCAAACGATAGCAAGCATTTATAGAAATCAAGAAAACAACACTCACACAAGCCAAAACACCAAAAGTGACCGAAATGCTGCAAAAGACAAGTTAAGAGGACTTACCCATAAATAGCCAAGTTGGATGTGTCGAAGACTCCTCGATGTGATGTGGAATATGAGAGATCCAATATCGATGTGAATAAGTGAGCTCTGAAGTGTCGAATGAATAAGTTTGAGGCTCATGATGTGCATGCCACAAATCTAGGAAAAAGTGACACTTGGAGGAAATATTCTAAAACGATCTTTGCATGTAACCTCCAACTACTAAAAATAGCTCCCTAAAATCTAGGGATGCTTTTATCATGTTTCTTTTTTCTATTTTGGGAAAAACCAACCAATGCATGCAAGTCGAGTTTTCTCAGTCCCAGGTGGAATAGGTCAACCCAATGGCACATGCAATAGCCTGCTTAATTAAGGGGAAATTTGTGCATTTCTAGGAGGGAGCTGGGTTGCGTGTCCACAAGGATTGCACAATTTTTGGGCTGAGCAGCTGACTGCTACCACAATTTCTAGGCTGAGTAGTTCTGTTGGGATAGCTTGCATAGTTTTTCCAGTGAAGGTTGACAGGCAGAATTGTGCAATTCTCGATCCCTATAGGATGTTAGACAGGATTGTGAAATTTCTTGAGGGAAGGTTGGTTCCCCTCTAGAATTGTGCAATTTCTTGAGGGAGCTACTCAGCCTACAGCTGGACCAAGTCCAGAGAAATAACATGTGAGGGGGATGCATCAATCTCTCATGCACAGGCTGGAAATTTACTAGCAAACTGCTGAAGCTTGTGTACTTGATAGTGCAAGACATGTTGCTAAAGATGGTTGGTAGGGAGGGTCAAAAACAAAAAAAATGAAAAATTTTGGATGGTGGTTGTAGCCGCTACAACACTTGGCAACACATTGGTAGAACTCGAGTGTTGTGAATGGACCTTGTTCATGAAAAGAAAGTCTAACACCTCCAGAAGTATTGTTCAGTTCTCAGTTCATCTTGGTTTCCACACTTCCTTGAATGTAAGATGTAGCATCTACCAAGCTCTTGGTCGATAAACACACATTCCAAGCCAAGCCAACATAGTTTTTTGGATTTGGATTGCGGGGTATATTGGTGGACAAGCAATATAGGTGACAAAGTACCTAGACAGGCCTAGACAATACCCCGACAAAGTCACGCAGGAACACAAGCATCCTCCACTACCAGAGAGGCTTGTCAGTACCCTGGTGGAGTTACTTGTATCACCTCCTTGAGCAGGAAGCTTTTCTCTTCTTTCACCTTATTAATTTTCTATTTTGAAATTTTTCACTTTTCATTTTTTCATTCTCATAATTGTGCATAAAACTTATTCATTTTAGAGGCAGAAGAGGGATCCCTACTTATTAAGAGTAGAAGAGGTTGTTCATTCAGAGAAGTAGTTTATTATACACCTCTGATGTTCCTATTAAGGTTTTCCCCCTTACCTTACTCTACTTGACTGAGTTGCCAAGGGTTAACCCAAAAACAACCGACTAGAGTAGGTGACACTAGTTAGTCTGCAACCGTTGTGTTTTCACCAAGGTTCACTTTGAACAATACATATTTTCCATTGGTGAATCATGGAATGAAGATAACAAGTTCTTCATACAGAGTCAGGATGATAGATAACCAAGTAATGATAGTTGTATAAGTCCTCTTGTACTTTACCCACCTTGTTTTAGGACTCAGACATGGTTTCATGCGAAACTAACCTACGAGCGTAAAACAAGCAAACAAACACAAAAAAAAGTAAAGGAGGAAGTAAACAGGAAAGCAAAGTAGGTAAGTAAACAAGAAATTAGACAAACAAACATGAGAAGTAAGAAAGCAAACTAGCATGCAAGAAAATAACCAAAGGAAACACTACTCCTACTCCTAAGCTAACAGTGCATGGGCCTGATCACGTGATGTGATACTTCCAATGCAGCCACTGGTGCATTGGTTGACCCATGTTGGTCAAGACATGGTCCACGAGCAACCCAGTTGTGCAAACCAGCAAATAATAAAGATACAACAATGAAGACAAACACACTCCATGTTTAGATGTGTCGACAGAAGATAAGTGAGTGCAAGTGCATGACGTGTAGTCCATGAACTTGTCATGGTGTTTTGCAACACTACATGCATTTGTTAAGCATATGCATACTCTTTACTGTGACATGCAAGAAAATGAAAGAAACAAATACAACTTGCATCATGTGTGTGTGATTGCAATGTAAGATTCCTCCAATGCATGAGCAATGGAATCGTGCAGTTCGAGTGGAGGAAGTATGATTTGTGTGTGAGATTGATCTTCAATGCATACAAATGAGTGATGAAGAGCCTTGGGTGTTTCAACAATTTCCTGATCAGCAGTGAAACCAACTTCAAGACAATGAGGGCTTTGCATAACCATCAACTCGAGCTGAAGATCCTCGACAGTCTAGGGGGTTTTGACTTTGTCATTAGATAGATCATCATAAATCAGTGGCTTAAAAAAATATACTATGATAGGATCATCATCGTGATTGAATATGGGAGTAAATGGATCATGTTGGGTCCCTATAATACTAGTGATTACCCCATTACTATTGTAGTTATACCCCTTATTTATATTTTTGTGCCCCTATTACCCCCATATTGTTATTTCTGTGCCCCATAGAATCCCTCTATTATTATCTTTGTGGCTTTATATTATTATTGTTAGGTCGGCTAGATTATATTGTGACTCCTTAGACTCCTATATATAGAAAGGAGGTTTTGTCATTTGTTTCATCCAATAATTTCTCATTTATGTAATGTAAAGGAGTTTGCCCCCTCGAAGAGGTTGAATTCTAAGGCGTTGATCTATCTTTTCTTGAGCTGGTTTCATAACATTTGGTATCAGAGCTTTGGATTCTAGGGTTTCACTGCTCCAAACAGGTCATCGTGGAATTTTTGCTATAACTTTTTTTCTCTGACGTTTCAGAAGTCTAAAAAAAAACCCGTTTGAGAGGAAATCACGTTGAAGCTTGCGTCCAAATTTCAGAGCTTTTTCTGTGATATTTGCGGATATATAATCTAAGGAAGTTGGTCTTTTTGCAGACTCCTAAATTACATTCAAAACAGGTGACCTGGGGAAAATCGTCATAACTTTCTCTCTAGGAATCAGATTGAAATCTCATAATAAGGTATAGAAGGAGGACGGACTGTAGTTTCTTGTATATCGTTTTTAGAACCAAAGATCGAAAATTGTACACGTGGCACTTGATACAGGTTCGCTCTTCTGGAAAGGTCTATATTCAGGTCATCTTGGGAGATTGTGCATAACGCTTTCTTGGAGAATCCAATTTGGAACAGACTCGTGGCATTGGAAAGAGGACACAGAGAGCTACTACAGGTCACAAATTTAGAACTAGATGACTGGAAAGTACAGAGATACATCAAAGGCAATATCAAGCTCTTACAAAGTGAAAAAAGGTGTGTAGATTTTTTTAAATTTTTGCTTAAGCTTGATTTGAAAATTTATTTTGAAGGAATTCAAAGGGCATAGTAGAGCATTACTATCAGTAACTGATGCCCCGAGGAAAGAAAATTCAAACACCTAGTAAGGAACCTGAAAGCTGTAGCATGACTCATGAGGAAGAGGAAGAAATGCTACATGATATACCAAAATTACAAGAACAAGTGCAACAAATGTCACGCTCACAAAAGTTAACAGAAGCTAAGATAAATGGCATGGAAGCTAAGATGAATGGCATGGAAGCTAAGATGAATGGCATGGAAGCTAAGATGGAAAATTTGAAGATAGATTTGAACATGAATTTGAAGACAAGCATGGCAGATTTGAAGATAGATTTGACAAATTTTCTACAAGAAATACCTACTAATGGTGAAAAGGTAGGAAAGGAAACTCATGATGAGAACAAAAGAAATGTTAATCATGATTCCATAAACACTAATGTTGGATCGAAGAATCACCATATTCCAAAAATCAATATGAGGAAGTTTGATGGCAAGGATCCCGCCACATGGATATTACAGATGGAGCAATTCTTTGATCCCAATAATGTGCAAAATGCACAAAAGGTACGTATGGCAACTGTATATTTGGAACCAAATCAGTTTATACGGTATCAATGGCTTTGTTCTCGTAAAACTTTTATCACTTGGGCAATTTTTACGGAAGAATTGATAGCACATTATTGTTGGCTACTCGAATGGTTTATTTATTAAACAATCGAGTACCACATTAAATTGTCAACCCGGGAAAGCCCTTTTGTCTCAAAGGTAACCTCGTACTGTATGAACTTAATTCTAAAATAATTAAAAGTTGTAGTATAACTAAATTTTTATCAAACCCTTACTCTGTGTTACAACAGTTATGAGCTATTGCAGAAATGAAATGAAAACAATGAACTAAAGGTGACAAGTCTGCTGAAAGAAATGATGGCTGTCTTGTAACAGAGGATCAGGATCCTATCCTCAGAGTAAGGATGTTCAGCACCTGCCCTTGTGATCAATTTGCCAATGCACACTGCAATCTCTAATCACCGGTGACACACTCTTGTACAGCGCCAATTGATTAAGAAAACAAGTATCAGCAAAAGGGAAATATCAGAAGCAATGCCACACAGAAGTCACACACACACTCAACAAAAAAAAAATGGGTGAATCTTGTGAAGAAGGTGGGCCCTATCCCTCTCACAAGATTCCCTAGGACATAGATACTAAGTAAAAATGTTCAGGACAATGCTTTATTCATCTGCCAAAATGTCAAGTTACAGTAAAGGTTTACACTTGATCTGTAATACAACACCCTCGTTCCCCCCTTCCTTACTGTAGATGTCTCCTCTTTATGGAGGAGACATCTATTACAATAGATTTTCGTTACCCGTTTAATTGACCTTTTTGTACAAAAATAAGAAATGTTGTTACAACAGTATGTGATTTTATCATATCAGATCCTTTTGTTGTTGCACAACTGACAGATTTCAGTCGTCCCTTTGAGATCCTCGTATAATCCTTGGTTGTTCCACCATTGTTGCTGATCTGGTGAATCTTAACTATTCCCGTAATGCTCTCGTGCTACTCCTTGTGTTCCAATATCTGCAACTATGTTTTGTCAATTTTGGACAACGGCTGATCATGCTATATCAGCATCTGCACCGTATTGTTCTGGCTGCTTCAGACGGTTACTGCTCCTGCTGGCCAATTGTTGTTCCAGATATCACGGCCATTTGCAAAATGAGGATTTACCTGGTTTAGTCAGTTGCTATTTCTGGTATGGAAGTAGCTACACAGTTGCTGTTTCTGGTGTTGCAGCAACTATAAATTATAATGTTGCAGGCTTTAAACAACTTAGTCAACTTCCAAGGATTAATTATAAAGATAACATGCATATGTGTTGAATAATTAAACTTATAGTAATGAGGAGAGTTACTTCATACCTTTAGAATAATCAGGTCAAAATGTTATCAAGGCTTTCAACTTATGGGCTAAAGAGGGTAATATAATAACAAAATACAAGGTCAAAAGTAGACAATATGGAGTCCTAACATCCCCCCCCAAGATGAAATTGTTGCATGTCCTCATGCAACATTTATTCTGAATCGGAGTCGGAATACTGGGATGAAGAGTGTAAGTGGCTGATACAATAGCTAAAGACGGTGTTTTCCATCTTATTTCTGAACTGACAGACATTCTGTATTTGCTGCCATACTGCCACCTCCTCCTTTTTGGTCAGTTTGTAATGAGCCTTGTATTACTGACCAGGTATCCACAAGAGCGGAAAATGAAAACAGTACCCAATCCACTTTTCAGCACACTGTTCCATACATCTGACATAATGGGGTATTCGTGACATTGCTACTGGAAGATTGAGGGGATTGTAAGGATGATACTCCTGTCTCTCTTTCGGACAATGCTCCCAAAATAAATTGTTTGCTTTGATGGTGAGATCTCCCTTTGTTTTCACATAACGCTGGCAGTCCTGTAAGACTATTGTTTGTAGTTGCCTCATATGATCAAGCATGTCGGGTTTAGTCAGATTCTGTTGATGTTGTGCAATAAAGAGGGCTGCATTCCGTGGTTCACTTCGAATCCAGAGGAGGCAATTCTACTCATTATGTGTTGCAGACATAAAAGCATTTTTCCAGGTGAGTTGGTTGGCAAGGAAAGAGATGAAAGCCCTTATTTGGATATCACCAGCGATGGGAAGTATATTCATCACTCTATCTTCAGGCATAGCCTCATTGTGAAGATAGAGTCCACAAAGCAAATTTTGATCATTATATGGTGCTTCTGTGAATGTTTCAATAAATTTATCAAGTCTAGCAACTTGATAAGGTTTTCCATCTTTGATTTCCTTTATTTGTAAGAATGCTAAGCATTCTCTTAAAAGTGTTGCATAGTTGAAAGAGGGTTTTCTTGTAGCCAGTACCCTCTGGACCAAGTCAAAGATATTGGAGAGCCTTTCTTTTAATCTCCTGTTTTCTTTGCGTTGAGCTCGGAACTATTCAAGTGCATCCCAATTTTTGTGTGCATAGCTGAACCAGGTTGAATTTTGCTGTTGGAATGCTTTCCCTTGTGAAAGCTCATATTATGTTCTCCATGTGTCCTTTAGTTCTTGAAAACTAAAGGTCTCAGTATGAGCATTGCTGACGCTGGGCGATTCAGTCTGTGTAAATGCATCAGTAAAGGACTTATGTTCTGTAATGGTTTGGATAGGCCGGGGTGGTTTTATATCCTCCTCTACAATTCTTGAGGGGCCTACTGGTTCTTGTGTAGCAGCAGGTTGTTCTGTTTCTTGTTTTGCCATTCTTAGAGGACCTGTTGGTTCTTGTGTAGCAGCAGGTTTTTCTGTTTTGACTGTAACAGGGGGAGTTTGTGAGCTGGTTCCAGTCATCAGAACTTCGACTATCGTATATCCCGCCTAAGTGTAAGGATCACCACACTCACTGCACATATATTCATTGTATTGTCTCTTTTCAGCTGCAGAGGCTACCTGTGCTAAGGTGTGCAGATTGAATTCATTTTGATAAGATTCCCTAACAATTATTATCTCCTGCTGATAATCCTTAATTTGAGAATTTAAAAACTCAGTTTCCTCTTGCAGGGAGGCTAAAGTTGGCGGGGCTTCTGTATCTGAAGATTCAAGTGGAGGCGGAGGTTGTTGTTCATCATGAATTTGATCATTGGCACCCCCAACAGGTGGTTCTTGTGTATCGCCTATTGGGTCAGTGGTTGGTTCTTGTGTATCAGCCACATGCAGGTCATTGTTTATTTGTTCCCCAGCAGGTGGTTCTTATGTATCACCTATTGGGTCAGTGGCTGGTTCTTGTGTGGCAGCCGCCTTTAGGTTATTATCTTCTTGTTCCCCAACAGGTGGTTCTTGTGTATCACCTGTCAGGTCAGTGGCTGGTTCTTGTGTGGTAGCCACTTGCCCAATATCATCTTGGGTGTCTATTTTGGATTTTTTGGCGGCTGGTTCTTGTGTAGCAGCTACCTCTTTTGAGGAAAATAATGTCACAAAACTGTCAATGCTCTGCATTTCAGCCGCAGAGGGTGAGGGAGATGAATGCTCAGGACTTGTTGGGATGCGGGATTTCAGGATGATGGGTGGAGAACTAGGGGTAATGGTTTCAGTTTCCACTGACGATCTTGTCCGTCGTCTTGGTAAGGAGACAGGAAATTCAGTGATTTTTCTCTTGCCACTCCTTTCTTTTAAAATAGAAGTGCTATCGGCAATAGCATCCTCTTTAAGTGAAGCCCTGGTTCTTCTTCGTTTTGGTGGGGTTACAATTTCCTGCTGCTTTTTCCTCTTACGAAAGATGATGGGTTTATTATCATCGGAATCATCAATGGAGATATGGAGTACAGGGGTGGAAGGTTGAGCTTCATTGGGGGATGGGGTCCTCTGCAGGGGTGTTTCTGCTGCTGATTGTTGATTTTCAGCCGCCTGTTGGGAAATTTCTTGGGATATTTGCTTCGATTGTTGGGGAATTTCCTGGGGTAATTGCTCTAGAGGTTGGGGAATTTCATGGGGTATTTTCTCTGGAGGATTAACGAGGGGGTTTGGGTGGTTTAGAGCAAAGCCTCTATTTATCAAAAGTTGGGCTAAGCGATGGTGTTTCAAGGACAGGAGCTGATGCTTTGCATTTACAATATAACGTGACATATTTTTTAGACAACCCAATAGATAATAGGCCATATTTACTAACTGACCATGTCTCAAATGATTCAACAAAATGAAGTCGTGTTGGTAAATTACCTGGTAACGACCTTCGCATGTCAAATACTTCTTGACAAACTCCGCGACCTTTGGCCATGGTGGTGGTAGTGACCGAAGTGCGACCCCTCTGCCTTTGGCTTCAACATGTTTGCCCGGTAAGAGAAAGTTTTGTTGCGCATTCAGGATAAGATGTTTTCTACTAAACCAGCGCGTACCATTGGCCGGTAACCCGGAGACTTGGGCTATAGCTTCCTCTATCACTGGAATTTGCACTCCCTGGACGATGGAAAATCCTTCTTTCAAGTTGCATGCAAACTCCAGAACTTGCTGGGAGTTGAATTCCGGCAGTCTTCTGAAATATTCTACCCATCCTGCTTGAAGAAAAATCTGATAGGCTTCCGGTTAGAGTTCCAGCAATGTTGTTGAACCAGGTTCATACGTAATCAGATTTCCTCCCATATTTTCTAGTTCAGACACAAACACAGTACAAAGCCGAGTAGTCGAGATTGAGACAGATTAAACTGTTGCAAATGAGGATATGACACGGTACAATACAGTCGAGGTGAGTTAGATAGTACCGGGAGAATTAGGGGCGGCGGTGGTTGACGTGTTTTTTTTATCATAACAATATTTTGGTAATCCCCCCAAATCTACGGCCGAATGATCTAATTGGTAGTACAATGATTTCGCTAGTCGTATCAACATCTCCACATTAACTATAATTAAATACCCACACTTAAACATGCGTACCTTCATATTTACCTTTAGTTGTTTGCGTCATAAATTCTTATCATGTCTTTTGCTGGACCAATTAAAAAGCATTTGAACTTATAAAAATGAGGGCGGTCTTTATTATTGGCAGGAAGTGGTAATGGGGAAATGTAATTATTGGGGTGCATGACTGGTTCCTTTGATGATGAATGATGTGTTCCATTAGAATAATGGTTCATTTTTCAGGAACACAAATAAGGAGGTTGATAAAAAAAATAATGAAAAGGATTGGTGTTAAACATTAGAATATAGTGTTTCGGCAACGTGGAATGGTGTTGCAATGGAAAGTGGTGTTGCAGCAATGGGGAAATGGAAAGTGGTGTTGCAGCAACAGAAAAATGATGTCGCAACGGGAAGTGGTGTTGCAGTAACGGAAAATGATGTCACGACGGGAAGTGGTGTTGCAGCAACAGGGAAATGGTGTTGCAGTAACAGAGAGATGGAAAGTGGTGTTGCAGCAACGGGGAGATGGTGTTGCAGCAACAGTAAGTGGTGTTGCAGCAACAGGAAAATGGTGTTGTAGTAACAGAGAGATGGAAAGTGGTGTTGCAGCAACGGGGAGATGGTGTTGCAGCAACAATAAGTGGTGTTGCAACAACAGGAAAATGGTGTTGCAGCAACAGGGAGATGGAAGAGAAACGATTTACGATCTGAAAGCTGTTCCTAGGCTGCAAATTGATTCTTTTGGAATTTTCATTCTCAGCGATCCTCCGAAACTAAAATCTGCAAAATGATTAATTGTAACATGGCAACACTTGACAGGGATTATTAATTTGAAAAAGAATATAATCTAAAAATAAATATATAAATAGGAAATTAAGTGCATTGAAGGATAGCAGACTCCCCCAAAAATGCATAGTGTATCTCTGTCATGCAAGTGGCTTTGAAATCTTCCTTAGAAATAGGTCGTTGATACAAATGGAGTCGATATCCATTCACTAATAATGGTGTTCTGCTATCATCAATCATTAGGAGTCTGACTGTTCCATTTGGAAAAACAACATCTACTTCATAAGGTCCCAACCAGCTTGTTCTTAATTTCCCTTGAAAGTTTTCAAAACGGGAGTCGTACAGTAAGGCCCAGTTACCTTTTTGGAACTGCTTGTGCTTAATAATTTTGTCATGCCACCTAGTTCTTTGCTGTTGTATCATGGTTTTCTGATGGATGGCATCCAATCCTTTTTCATCCAATTCCTGAAGCTGCTGCAACCTGGCTGTTTGTGCATATGTCAAATCGAGGTTAACAACTAAAGCAGTCCTTAAGGTTTTAATCTCAAATTCCACAGGAAAAACAACATTTTTACCATAGACCAATTCATAGGGTGAAAAACCGATAGTGTTTCTCCAAGTGGTTCTATAAGCCCATAATGCCTCAGGCAACCTTTGAAGCCAATCCCTCCTATTCTCTTTGACTGTCTTTGTTAAGATGGCTTCTATGACTTTGTTTGTACTCTCTACTTGCCCATTTTCTTGGGGGTGATAAGGTGTAGTCATCTTATGTTTAATGTGATATTTCTGGAGCATATCTTTGAAGCCATGAGAATTAAAAGGAGGTCCTCCATCTGTGACTAGCTCTCTAGGAAAACCAAACCTAACAAAGATTTCTTCAAATAAAAAGTTTAACACAGATTCTTCATTAGCTTTGATAAAGGCCTTAGCTTCTACCCACTTAGTCATATAGTCTGTGCAAACCAATATATAAACTCTTTGATTGGATGGAGGATTGATGGGACCTATAAAATCTAGCGCCCATCTTTCAAAAGGCTCAAGTATTACCTGGGGATTAAGAGGCATTTCATCCCTATGATTAGGCTGGCCCATTCTCTGACAGCTATCACAAGCCTTGACATATTTCCTTGCATCCTTGAAAAGTGAGGGCCAATAGTAACCCATTCTAAGAACTTTATGTGCTGTCCTTTTGTCTGCAAAATGCCCCCCACAAGGGCCATCGTGGCAAGCCTTTAGTATATCATAAATTTCATCTTCTCTGATGCATCTTCGAATTTCCTGATCAAGTCCTGTATGAAAAAGACACCCGCTTATCCAGCTGTACCTAGCACTTTGCTGAACGATCTTCCTTTTCTCTCTGTGCAATAGATGTGATGGTAGTTTTCCTGCAACTAAATAATTGGCAATGTCTGCATACCAAGGTGAGTGAGTAGATACTGCAAATAAATATTCATCAGGAAAAGAATCATCTACTGGAATGTTTTCATCAGTCTTTAATCGAGAAAGAAAATCAGCAACTACATTTTCTTTACCTGGCCGATCTACAATTGTGATATCAAATTCTTGTAATAGTAATAACCATCTGGTAACTCGAGCATTTGTAACTAATTTGTTCATTAAATATTTAATGGTCGAGTGATCAGTGTGCACAAAAGTAGTATAGCTGGTAATGTAATGTCGAAACTTGTTAATAGCATAAATGACTGCTAAAAATTATTTCTCAGTGACTGTATAGTTAAGTTCAGCAGGGGTCATATTTTTACTAATGAAATAGATTGCATAGGGAAGATTGTTCTCTTCTTGACCCAAGATAGCTCCTATTGTAGAATTTGAAGCATCAGAGGATATATGAAAGGGGAGTGCCCAATCAGGTCCTCTTAAAATGGGAGTTGTAGACAATTGATGTTTGAGTTCATTAAATGCTTTTTGACAATCATCAGTCCACTTAAATTCAACATTTTCCATAAGTAACACAAACAAGGGAGAAGCTATTTTAGAAAAATATTTGATAAATCTTCTATAGTATCTAGCATGTCCTAAAAAACTTCTTACATCAGTTTGTGTTTTTGGGATAGGAAAAGTCTGAATTACTTGTACCTTAGCTGGATCAACTTGAATTCCTAGGAATGAAATGAACTGTCCTAAAACAATACCTTGATTCATCATCATATGAAATTTTTCAGTACTTAAGGCAAGATGTGCTTCTATACACCTTTTAAGTACTTTTTCAAGATTTTGTAAGGCATCTTCAAAAGTCACACCATAAGGAGTAAAGTCATCCATAAATATTTCTAAGGAATCATTAAGCATATTAGAGAAAATTCCTATCACTACCCTTTGAAATGTTGCTGGGGCATTACATAGTCCAAATGGGAGAACTTTATAGGCAAAAGCTCCCCAGGGGCTAGTAAAAGTGGTCTTGTCTTGATCTTGGGGTGCAATATTGATCTGATTATAACCACTAAACCCATCCAAAAAGGAAAAGAATTTCCTACCTGCCAAATTATCTAGTACCTGATCAATAAATGGTAAGGGAAAATGATCTTTCTGAGTAGCCTTATTCAGAGCTCTATAGTCCACACATACTCTCCATTTTCCATTTTTCTTAGGTACTATCACTAATGGTGAAACCCATTCGCTATAAGATATAGGATATATGAATCCTGCATTCAACAGTTTTTGAAGTTCCCCTTTGACAATTTCCCTTAGATTGGGATTCATTCATCGTTGGGGTTGGCAGACTCGGTGGGATCCTTCTTTAATATAAATTCAGTGAGTACATAATTCAGAAGAAATTCCCTTCATATCTGTGTAATCCCATGCAAATGCTTGTTTATTTTCATGGAGTAACTTTATTAACTGTTGTGTTTCAGCATCTGTTAGTTTAGGGTTTATATTTAATGTTTTGCCAGGCTCAATTTCGACAGCTATACTTTTGGAGGGAGTGTCAGCTACTATGTAAGACAAGTTTTTATTTTTAAGATTCTGCTGTGATTTAGATTCCAAGATTGCATTCAAGTGGTCATGTAATTCAGAGTTTACCGAAGAAGGTTCAGAAATAAAACTACTAATTAATTCATCCTCGGTTGAATTTTTAAAAGCCAGGGCTTGTCCGACAGTCAAAATGGGTTGAATTTCATCATCCTCATAATCTAACCATACTGAATTGTCATTGTTAATCATAGGTGTGGCATGAGGGTACAGAGTAAGCTGCTTGGTTTCGGATCCATTAGAGATTGTCATTGATCCTGACCTACAGCTGATGAAGGCATCTGCCGTAGCCAGCCAAGGCCTTCCTAAAATCAATGGATGACCCCCCAAATTATTTTTGGTCTGTAGTACAACAAAATCAGCTGGGTAGTTCCAAGATTCTACTGAAATTATCAGGTCTTCAATGATCCCTTCTCGTTTAATTGTGGAGCAGTCATCCAGTTCTAGAATGGTTGGGGTTTCCCTAATAAAAAAATTTAGCTGCAATAATTGTGATGTTTCAAGTGTCATGATGTTTATTGCAGCACCGAGATCTACCAGAACTCTGGAAAAAAAGGTTTTACCAACCTGGACTGTAACTTTAGGGTGACTAGGGTCACCATATTTTACAGGGGGATTTTTTTTCTGACATGAGAGCAGCTAGATCACCCATCACATGAACTTTGAGGGGGTCTTTAGCTTTTCTTCCAGGTTTCTTAATACAAATATCTTTAATAGTTCTAGCATAAATCGGTACATATCTTAATGCTTGTAAAAGTGGAATTTTAACATACAAATTCTATAATTCTCCTAACAAATTAAAAGCAGGTGGCTCAAGGGTTTTGGTAAGAGCCAAACGTTCAGGGAATGGTGGCTCTGCTATTTCAGCAGTCTTTTTGGAAGATGTTTCAACTGTTTCGACGTTCTTTTTAGAGGATGATCCAACTGTTTCAGCATCAGGTGATTTTTCTTTTCTGATTTCTTCTTTATCTGAATTAGAAGTGATGTCATCAATAATAGGTTCCAGTATTCTTCCTGAGCGTAAATGAATGTCATTGCATTGCATAGGGGGAACTAATTGGTTTTGAACATCGATTACTTGCAGAGCCTTATTATTATTTGGGTTGGGGTTAGGTTGTACATGCAGCTGAGGTCTTATTGTCTGATTATTAGGTGGGGCATTTGATGGTAAGGAGAGAGTTTATTGATATTGAGGTAATTGGTTTGGAAATGGGATTTGTGGAACTGCCCAACTTGGGTTCCATTGATAGGGTTGCTGAAAAGCCCAGGGATTCCATATTGTGGGATCAACAAAAGGAGGATTCAGTTGCTGCATGGGTGGGAAATTCATCTGATTGAAGGGTGGGTACTACATTTGATTGAAGGTTGGATAATTTGCTTGAAAAGGAGGATGATTAATCCAACGATTAAATGGCATTTTAGAATTCATACCTTGTCCTCGTGGTTGCCATTGTCTTCTCTGTGTGAGGAGGTACACTGCTTCAGCTTCCTCTTCAGTTGGCTGCAGTGCTGCTTTTATTCCTGTCAGAGAAGGGCATTGTTGGGTCTCATGGTCCTTTTCACAGATAGTGCAAAATACCCTGTCCAGGGGACATTCCCCTAGTAGGTGTTTCTCCCTGCATTTAGAGCAGAAAATAGCCAGAGCGTCTTCTGCTTCTGCTTGCTTCTTTTTAACCTGCAAAGTATCAATTTGTGAAGCAAAAGAGCTTAACATTTCAGTTTTAAATTCTTCAAGTAAGTTACCTATTTCGGCCCGTGTTGCTCCTCCACTTGCTGATTTCTAGACTCTTGAATACATACTGTCCTTGCTCCTTGGTCTGCTTGCTGCTCCTCTTGAACATCTTTTACAGAGATCAATAATATCATCATAGGATTCCTTAGATATGTCTCCTTTCCCAAGCATGTTTAACATATCTAAACAATCATCTCGTACCCCTCTTAGCAGTATTGATTTAAGAATATCCTTACTCATCTTAGGATGATCAGATCACTGTAAATTATATTGTAATATTTCCACGAAGTCTTCTAAACTTTCGTCCTCTTTCTGAGTCATCTTGAATAATTCCTCCTTTGTTTCTCTTGTTCGACAATAGTCTTGGTATTTAGCCAAAAAAATTTCCTTCATCTGATCCCATGTTGTAATCACATGAGCTCCCAGGCTCATGAACCATCTTAATGCATTCCCTTTTAATGTAGCTGGAGACAATTTTAATTTCTGAGCATAATTAATATAGTCATAGCTTCTACACAGTATATCGAATTCAAAGAGAAATTCATCAAGGTCTTCTGTGGATAACCCGTGGAAGTTGGGTAATGCTGAAAGAGGGATATTCTTCATAGGAGTTGCCCCTCTGGGGAGGTCTCCAATGGGGAATTCCAGGGTAAAGAGAGAATTTTCTCCCCTTCCCTCTATTCTACGTCCTCCACCAAACAATCCTTCATTGTTATCCTCCATTGGTTGTTTCCCTGATGTGCTTGCTCGGTCTTTGGAGTTTTCTGTTGGGATCTCAATATCTTGTACTGGTTCCTCCACCTTAACTTCCTCTATTGGTCATTCGTCTTCTTCCTCTGGTTCCTCAGTGTATTCTGATGGTTCTAGAACCCTCTTTGGCCCTACTACTTCCTCTTTCTGAAAATCTGTCTGAGAAGAGTATTGGATCTGTGGCCTCCGAGAGCTTAGCCTCCGGGATGTCTCAGCTTTTGAAATAATATCGTCAATAAAAGTTTTTCTTCCTCCTCCTTTGCCTTTGCCGCCTAAATGGTTAACCTTCTTGCGTCCTCTCATGCACCCTGCCTTTTCTACAAAGAAAAGAAAAATATGTTAATACCTTTAAAATTTTCAGTCGCCTTCCCCGGCAACGGCGCCAAAATGTTGGCTACTCGAATGGTTTATTTATTAAACACTCGAGTACCACATTAAATTGTCAGCCTGGGAAAGTCCTTTTGTCTCAAAGGTGACATCGTACTGTATGCACTTGATTCTAAAAGTATTAAAAGTTGTAGTATAACTAAATTTTTATCAAACCCTTACTTTGTGTTACAACAGTTATGAGCTATTGCAGAAATGAAATGAAAACAATGAACTAAAGGTAATAAATCTACTGAAAGAAATGATGGCTGTCTTGTAACAGAGGATCAGGACCCTATCCTCAGAGTAAGGATGTTTAGCATCTGCTCCTGTGATCAATTTTCCAATGCACACTACAATATCTAATCACCGGTGACACACTCTTGTACAATGCCAATTGATTAAGAAAACATAGTATTAGCAAAAGGGAAATATCAGAAGCAATGCCACACAGAAGTCACACACACACTCAACAGAAAAGAAATGGGTGAATCTTGTGAAGAAGGTGGGCCCTGTCCCTCTCACAAGATTCTCCAGGACACAGATACTAAGTAAAAATGTTCAGGACAATGCTTTATTCATCTGCCAAAATGTCAAGTTACAGTAAAGGTTTACACTTGATCTGTAATACAGTACCCTCGTTCCCCCCTTCCTTACTGTAGATGTCTCCTCTTTATAGAGGAGACATCTATTACAATAGATTGTCGTTACCCGTTTAATTGACCTTTTTGTACAAAAGTAAGAAATGTTGTTACAACAGTATGTGATTTTATCATATCGGATCCTTTTGCTATTGCACAGCTGACAGATTTCGACCATCCCTTTGAGATCCTCGTACAATCCTTGGTTGTTCCACCATTGTTGCTAATCTGGTGAATCTTAACTGTTCCCGTAAAGCTCTCGTGCTGCTCCTGGTGTTCCAATATCTGCAACTATGTTTTGTCAATTTTGGACAGTGGCTGATCATGCTATATTAGCATCTGCAACGTATTGTTCTGGCCGCTTCAGATGGTTACTGCTCCTGCTGGCCAATTGTTGTTCCAGATATCACGACCATTTGCAAAATGAGGATTTACCTGGTTTAGTCAGTTGTTGTTTCTGGTACGGCAGCAGCTACGCAGTTGTTGTTTCTGGTGTTGCAGCAACTATGAATTATAATGCTGCAGGCTTTAAACAACTTAGTCAACTTCCAAGGATTAATTATAAAGATAACATGCATATGTGTTGAATAATTAAACTTATAGTAATGAGGAGAGTTACTTCATACCTTTAGAATAATCAGGTCAAAATGTTATCAAGGCTTTCAACTTATGGGCTAAAGAGGGTAATATAATAACAAAATACAAGGTCAAAAGTAGACAATATGGAGTCCTAACAATTATGAGGATACAAAAAACAACACTTTTTTTAGCCAATTGATAAGTCTCAAACAAAAGGGTGCAATAATGGAGCACATTGAGGAGTTCCAAAAATTGAACATAAGGGTAAAAGATATTCCAGAGGAGCATAGGATTGATGTGTTCATAGGGTCTTTAAAGGATAATATCCAACATGATGTTCACCTTTGGGAACCTGATTCATTAGAGAAGGCATTCAGGTTAGCAAGAAAAATGGAAAGCAAAATTATGGCAACTAGGAAGCATACACTCACAACTATAAAGACGGAAGTGTTGTTGCCCCTAGTCTTCCAGAACCTACAAGGTTGACACCACAACAATTGGAAGAAAAAAGAGCAAAAGGGATTTGTTATGATCGTGATAGGAAATACACAAAAGGTCATAAGTGTGCTGAGAAGAAATTATTCTACATAGATTGTGAAGAGGAAGAAGAAAAGGAGCAAGAAAAGTCAAAAGAAGAGGATATACTCTAGGAACAAAGCCTAGATGAAGAACAAATAAATCTGACCATATCTTGTAATGCATTGGCAGGAATTACCACTCCTCAAACTATCAAGATAGAAGGACAAATCAAGAAGAAAAAGGTAATAGTGTTGATTGATTCAGGAAGCACCCACAATTTTATTCATTGTAGGGTAGCAAAAGAATTGAATTGCTTCTATATCCAACACCAGAGTGTCAAGTGATGATTGCAAATGGAGGAACAATAAATTGCTCCGGAAAGTGCCATAATATCAAGCTATCCATGGGAGAATATGTATTGACTAGCCCAATGCTTTGCATTCCAATGGGAGGTGCTGATGTTGTACTAGGAGTCCAATGGCTACAATCCTTGGGTACAATAGCTTTTAATTTTCAATAACTTTTCATCAAATTTTCTACGAAAGGAAAGGAAGTTGAATTAAGGGGTATTGCAGGGAAACCAGGAAAGATAAGCAGCTCTAATGGCATGACAAAGCTTCTAAAAAAGGAGCAAAGAGGTGTAATTGCACAATTATGTTCGCTAGATGTTTCCACATTGGAATCATCTATTTCTACAGATCTCCAAAAAGTCTTGGACAATCATTCCAAGGTATTTGAGACTCCAAACATCAGGCCGTACAGATATCCCTATGTCCAAAAAAGTGAAAATGAACATATGGTTGCAGAAATGCTAGAGGCTGGTATAATTCAACCGAGTCAAAGTTCTTTCTTAGCTCCAGTAGTATTGGTGCACAGGAAGGATGGATCATGGTGCATGTGTCTGGATTATAGGGAGCTCAACAAGCTCACTATTAAAGATAAGTTCCCCATTCCTATCATTGATGAATTACTGGATGAATTGTATGGATCAATTTACTTCACCAAGTTGGATCTTCATTCGGGATATCATCAAATCAGAATGAAGATTGAAGACATTCCGAAAACGGAATTTAGAACTCATGGCGGTCATTATAAATTTTTGGTCATGCCTTTTGGCCTTACCAATGCAGCTTCAACATTTCAAGGTTTGATGAATTAAATTTTCAAACCATTCCTTAGAAAATTTGTGTTAGTATTTTTTGATGATATACTAATCTACAGCAAGTCTTGGAAGGATCATGTTGAACATGTTGACAGGGTGCTACATCTATTGGAGGAGAAACAATTATATGCAAAAAGATCCAAATGTTTCTTTGGAGTCCAAGAGGTGGAATATTTGGGTCATATTGCATCTCATGAAGGAGTTAAGGTAGACCCTAGCAAAATTAAAGCCATTAAGGAATGGAAAATCCCCACATCCATAAAACATCTGTGAGGATTTCTTGGGTTGACAGGGTATTATTGCAAGTTTGTTAAGAATTATGGGAGAGTAGCAGCACCTCTAACAACATTATTGAAGAAAGATTCATTTTCATGGACTCCGGAAGCAACAAAGGCCTTTGAACATATTAAAGAGACAACGTGCCAAGCACCGGTTTTAGCTACACCGGACTTCACAAAAACCTTTATTATGGAATGTGATGCTTAAGGAAATGGAATTGGTCCTGTTCTAATGCAAGATGAAAGACCCATTTCTTTTGAAAGTCGTCCAATCAAGGGAAAGTTTTTATGCAAAGCTATTTATGAGAAGGAAATGTTGGTAATACTCCATGCACTTAAGGAATGGCGACCCTACCTAATGGGAAGACACTTCAAGGTAAAAACGGACCATGATAGCCTTAAATACTTTTAGAACAAAGATTATCCTCTAAAGAGCAACAAAAGTGGGTCAAAAAGATGTTGGGTTATGACTTTGAAATCGTCTACAAAAAAGGGAAGCAAAATGTGGTGGCAGATGCACTCCCAAGAAAGGATGAGGATGTGGAAGAATTGTTGTGTGCCATTTCTATTATCCAACTAGATTGGATAAACGAAGCAAGGGAGGAATGGAAGAATGACGAAGAAGTGTGGGCACTTATTCGAAAGCTACAACAAGATTCCAGTACTTCTGATACATTTAGCTGACAAAATGATTCGTTATGGTACAAAGATAGCTTATATCTCTGTAGGAATTCCCAGCTAAAAGAAAAGATTCTTATGGAATTGCACACTTCTCCCTTAGGAGGGCACTCAGGATTTTTAAAAACTTACCATAGGGTTAAGAAGGAAATTTTTTGGGATGGCCTTAAATCAGATATTCAAAAGTTTGTGGCGGAATTTTTGGTTTGCGAACAAAATAAAGTTGAAACAATTAAGACACTGGGTCTATTACAACCTTTATCCATTCCAAGCCAACGTTGGGAGGAGGTTTCAATGGATTTTATCACAGGTTTACGCAAGTCTAAGGGAAAGAGTGTCATCATGGTGGTAGTTGATAGACTTACCAAGTATGCACACTTTTGTGCATTATCACATCCATTTAAAGCCAGTACAATTTCTACTGCATTTATGGAAACAGTTCAAAAGCTACATGGAAACCCAAGTATTATTGTAAGTGACAGAGATCCCATTTTCACTGGAAATTTTTGGACATAACTATTTTCTTGTATTCGTACTCAGTTAGCTCATAGCTCATCTTATCATCCTCAATCTGATGGGCAAACTGAGATAGTAAAAAAATGTTTGGAAGGATATCTTTGTTGCTTTGTATCTGATAAACAAACATAAAGGGTCAGATGGTTGCCTCTGGCAGAATGGTGGTATAACACTTCCTTCCATACAACAACAAAAATGACCCCATTTATGGCACTTTATGGGTATCAACCACCATCCATCACATCATATTTAAAAGCAAATTCTAAGGTTCAGGCAGTGGAACATCACATCGAACATCAACAACAAGTCCTCCAACTCTTAAAGGATAACCTCGTGTTGGCACAAAATAGAATGAAACAACAAGCAGATCAACATCGCAGTGAAATAAGTTTTGATGTAGGTGATTGGGTATTCCTACGGCTACAACCATATAAGGTGGTTGTCACTAGTGTAGAAGGAGCATCATCATATCCCTTTCCTTTGTCAAAGATTTAGATTTACAGTCCCTTTTGTAGTCCCCTTCCTTTCCACATTTCCATCACACATTTACAGTTTTTCCTGGAGATTTAGATCGCACACTCGAGGACTTATTTTTGTTTTTGTTCTAGGACCATCCTCATATAGAATAAGGATCACCAATCTGTCTCTCCATTATTTTCCATCTAATTTTCTCTCTCAGCAAGGATGAGACTATTTCATCAAACTACAAGGCAGTTGCATTGCTACCTATTGCAATAACTAGACTATCCCACGAATCTGGTAGATAACACAACAAACTAATGGACTTATCTTCATCTGAAATTTTGATATCAATAGATAATAACTGGTTTACCACAGTACTAAATGCATTCAGATGCTCTATCACTGAGTCTCTATCTTTCAGCCTTAGGTTATACAACATTTTTCGCAAGAATAGTTTATTCACCAAAGACTTAGATTGGTAAAAAGTCCCTAACTTGTCCCACAAAGCCTTCTCCATAGCTTCTGCTGAGACATTCAACAATATTGAATCTAAGACACATAATCGTATTGTGCTCTTTGCCTTCTGATCCAACTTCTTCCATTCTTCATCGGACACTCTCGTCCGTTTAGTACCTAGATCTACTGATATTTATCCACCAAAAGATCCTCAATCTTAAGTTTTCACAACTCAAAACTCTGACCATTAAATTTATCAATATCTATCTTTCCACTGCTCAGCATCTTCTTTCACCATAAGATCGATCCCGCAGATATCCCACTGAATAGGGCCTACCCACTAGTACAAAATGGCTAATTAGTTACTAAAAAAATGACTAAAATTTGCATATAAACGACCATTTTTTAGTCGATGACTAATAGTGGCTAATTTACAGTATCTTATAACGTGACCAACTTTTAGTCGTTTTTGGCTTAGTCATTAATTGGTTGTCTCAATTTTATCGTATAGAGTATATTTAGTCATTCACTTAGTCATTAATTTGCATAATTAATGATGAAATACACAACAAAATATACTACTATATGATCACCCAAAAAAAACCAATTAATGACCAAAGAAATATGACCAAAATGTTGGTCATGTTACCAGATACTGTAAATTAGCTACTAATAGTCATATATGTGCAAATTTTAGTCGTCTTTTCAAACCAATTAAAGACCAAAGAAATATTACTAAATTTTCGTCGTGTTATAAGATACTGTAAATTAGATACTAATAGTTGGATATATGAAAAATTTAGTCATCATTTCTAATCACAAATTTATCATTTATAGTAATCATTTATATTTTTTTTTTAGTTTCATATTCATTATATAAACAACTAATTTAGTAGTTTATATTCATTTCAGTTACTTTCATTAATAAAACTATAAATGACTAATTTAGTCGTATATTCAATTGTTCATTGTTAATCAATATAAACTACTAATTTAGTAGTTTTAGATTGATTTTGCGTGTTAATTATTAATAAACATAAATTAATTAGTATGATTTTGTGACTAAATTAAAAAAAATGCTATACAATGTGCATGTTCATATAATATGAAAACAAAAAATTACATATGTTAATTACAATACTAGATAATATCAAGTGCATCTATAAATAATTTCAACCACATAAATTATATTATATGAAATGTCAAATATTACAACATGAGTTTCCAACTTAATATTGGTTGGACTACAATTTATACATAAAATATTGTTTCATCACTTCAAAAAATTATCATTGTGTTTCTAAAGCATTTTAGGTGAATTCACCAACTCTAAAAATTTGACAAGCAGTCTCTATGTGTATATCTCATGTGAGATATTGTCTTTAAGGGTATCACTAGACCAGTTCTCTTCTCTCTCTCTTTCTACATTTGGCGCTTTAGTGTTATTGGTCTCCTCTTTCTTCAACTCCTACTTCTTACCATCAATACTTAGTTCCTCTTCTAAAAATGAAAGAAGATACAATGCAGAGTATAAGACATGAAATATGATGAATGATGGAATATAAACTAAAGTAGACTATAAAATAATTATACAACATATACCTCAACATCAACTATGTCAATGCCACTTTTCCCTATACACGTAAGAAACTCAAACTAGTTTTATTCAATTGGGTGATAGTAGCTACTATGTCACCAAATGACCTACATAAAAAAAGAAAATAAAGTGTCACAATAGAAAATAACACCTGAAAAATCTGCATCCAATAATGAAAATAATTATTTAAATTTTCCCACATATTAATTGATCATTGACAATACTAATATGTACTTGTAGCAGAAAAGGGCATATATTTACTGAAAATGTGAAATGTAGGCATAATGTCTTCTTAGGCTAAGACCCTTAATATATTGAAATGTCAAAATATCAATGATATCAGACAACTAAATCTAAGTACTATATTAAAAAAATGAAAGAATCAATACACAAAAGCTATTCAAGCTTTTTTCCAGTATAGAAAATATATTTTGTCACTTAAAATGGTTTTTAGATCTCCTTATAATGTGATCTAAATTTATGGGAAAAATATCAATCATGAAACTTGGGAAACTCAAACTAGTTTTATTCAATTGGGTGATAGTAGCCACTATGTCACCAGATGACCTGCATAAACAAAGAAAATAAAACGTCACCATAAAAAAGCAACTAAAAATTTTGCATCCAATAACGAAAAAATCTATTTAAATTTTCCCATATATTAACGGATCATTGACAATACCAATTTGTACTTGTAGCAAAAAAAGGCATAGATTTACTGAAAATGTGAAATGTAGGCATAATGTCTTCTTAAGAAAATACCCTTAACATATTGAAATGTCAAAATATCAATGAATTCTTTATATCAAATAACTAAATTTGTACACAAAAGTTGTGCAAGCCTTTTTTCTCGCATAGAAAAGATACATTCACTTAAAACAGTTTTGAGATATCCTTATTATGTTATCTAAATTTATGGAAAAAATATCAATCATGAAAATCAAGGGAAATTTACCTATGTCACTTGCATTAAATAGCTTATGGAGTGCAGATGACCATCAGCCAAGTCTACCACATGAATTAATCTCAAACCTAATACAATTGCAAGTACAGTAGACTAAAAATAAATAGTTGCAAATAGACAATCTAAAATACATAAACAAATAAATGAGTGAGGAGTTAAAGTAGCATATTAAAGAGTTGACATGATGCATAAACATATTCAAGCTTGAAAAGAAATAGGTTCAAAGATATATGACCTATAAAATGGTCTCTTAAAGTTGTCCAAGTATCAATGTTAAATAAGTAGCAAGTATTGTAGTTCGAAATCAATATGTTATAATATATAAGAGTCTCATAATTATCCTAAGAGATTGACTCTCCCGCATAATAATATGACATTTTTGGAAAGATCTTATTCTACTAGTAAGTTCATGTGTGTAGATTCAAAACCAAAAATTTCTATGTTATCTAGAAAACAAACTGACATCTCTATAAAAAATTATAATAGCATCAAATATTGAAGATAGTATTCTATCCTACCACTGTGCTATTCTTTGTTGGGGAATCATTACCATAAATGTTCAACATTGGTTACCTACCATAACCACTTGTTGGATGAAAGGCATGAGGTTATTTGCAATTCTCTTCTGATATTCACCAATCTGGCTACTTGGGTGAGCTCCAGCTGGGTTGAAGTAGCTTAGTAAAATCATTCTCTACTCTAAATCTAACTTATAAATATCATGGGATATATCTTCAAGTAAGAGTTGAAGAAACAGACGGAAAAGCCATTAATTACTATAGCTACATGGTCCATTTAACCACTAATAACAAAATTATTTTAAGAAAAAAAATGTAAGAATCTATTTAGAAAATATTAATAGGTATTAAAATAGCAATCACACTCAACAACTAAAAAATACAATATCGAGATATAACTATTGGTGCACAAAGCAAGTTGAACAACATATCTTAGTGCATCCATAGGGATTCATTACAGAAAGTTGGAAGTATTCTACACAAGGAATCACCTTGGGTTGTCCATAAGCTATAGTTGATGATGAAAAAACCATTTGATAAACATATTTGAGTAAAACATGATTATACTTCAAGTTAAATTACTAAAAATAATTTATGAAATTAACATCTCGTAGTGTCATAAATGAGCACCATACCACATTGATATAAATATCCTTGTATGCAATGGAAATATTAAAATGGATCACAATCATCCATAAATGAGTGACAAACACCATCGATATGCATATCCTTGTATGCATACTAAAATGGATCACAATAATCCCAAACTATCTTACTCACTTGCATAAGCTTCAATGAAAACATTTTTGTTGGCATTATGATACAATTGTTGTCCTTGATGGAAACTCACTCAGATGAATTATCACAATGCAACATGTTAACAAAAAAGAATTAGAGATAAGACAACAGAGAATGAATAAAGAGAGGTATATGCAGGTTCACCTTGACCAAGCTACGTATACATGTAGGTTCACTAAACATAAGTAGTGTATACATACACACGCACTTTCACAGAAGGAAAATCACGTATATGTTGGAAAACTAAGTTTTTGGTCCAAGGTATTGGGTCCAAGGTATTTTGGTCGACGGTATTGGTCCAAGGTATTGACCCTAGGTATTTGGTCCAAGGTATTGTTCCTAAGTGGTTTTGATCCATGGTATTGAGAAAAGCCTAAAACTACATAAGGAGGAGAAGATCATTAGGCCAATGTGTGCAAGTATCGAATATCTGATGAAGTGTGAGATCTAGTATGCAGGTTATTGGCTTATGGTGCTTTGCTTGATCTGAACCAAGGATGAACCTTAGCGGTTGATGAGGGATAAGATCTAATGATGGATCAGGATCTTAAGACTTGAAATGAATTACCATTATTTTGTTTGATCATGTATAGTCCAGATCTGAATACTGACACATGTATTATTATGTAAATGTTATGATATGGGTATAATTGAAGTCTGGAATAGCTGCAAAATTATGAATTAATATTTACAGATGTGTACACTGGTTGGCTTTGATAAAAGCACGCATAAACGCTGGTTCAACACATGGAAGTAGCGTATACCTTATGAAGTATGTTTCAATTGTTTCTATTTGTTGTTGAAGAGCTCTGGGTTCTATTTTGGACTGTTCTGGTGATACTGTTCTGAATGATGAGATTCAGGTTATGGAGATTGAGTTTCAGTGATTGGTTGGTGCAGATGTACTTGATGATTGTATTGTAGTTATGATGTTGTTTATTGGTCCAGTATGAAAATTGAATGAAACATGGCCTTCAGATTGTGGTGTTGTTTTCCAAGAGTATCCAGTCTGAAAATTCATGAAACGTGGTCCCTAGTAGAAGAGTGGAGTTTTCTGTAAGCTAGCACCTACGTACTAGTAAACATATTGGATAATACAAGAGCTAGGAGGTTGTATATCCCTTACAATAGTAGCTGGAGAACGATAGAAGGTTGTAGACTTTTGCAGGTGGGTGCTTGTGTACTGGTATGAGTCTGCACCAGTACAAAGATTGTAAATAGATTTTCTTATTATTAAAAGAACAAAGAGACGATAGCAGCAAGTGGTTTTTACCAACATTGGGTTTTCACCTTATATCTTGGTGTTCATGTGTGTTGGTTATGTGTGATGCTTTATTCTACTTTTACTGTACTGACTAATAAATCTCTAATATATTGGTTAAAGTTCAATACATGATAAACTATCTAAATCAAAAGTTTTCTCCATATAGGCTGGTTGCTTTAAGTATAGTCGCGTGTACACACTATTTCACTTAGATTAAGTAGCGTATATAAATTTGTTTGGGAAATTAAAATATTGATCTGATAATACTGATTCACCCCCCTCTCAGTATTATTTCCAACAATTGGTATCAGAGTAGGTCCTTTAGAAGAAGCTTGATCGCTTGATGGGAGATCCATCATCATGAGTAATCAAGAAAGCGTGGGATCCATCAGACCACCAATATTTGATGGGTGCAACTTTGTTTATTGGAAAATAAGAAGCACTACCTATCTACAATCACTTGGAATGGATTTCTAGGAAATTGTGGAAGGAGGATATACATTTCCAATAGCAATTCCTACGAATACGGTAGGTAAAAAGCAATATGAAACCAACGCCAGAGTTGTCAATACCTTATTGGGAAGTTTTTCACAATCAGAGTTTGTCAAAGTCATGCAGCTCAAATCAGCCAAAGAAATATGGGACAAAATCGTTCTGAGGTATGAAGGAGACTCTTAGGTAAAACGTGCTAAACTTCAAACTCTCAGAATTCGGTATGAAACTCTTAAGATGCATAGTGATGAACGTATATCTAGTTACTTCTTATGTATAGATGAGGTTGTTAATTGTATGAAGAATCTGGGTGAAGATATAAAGGAAGTTACCTTAGTTGAGAAAATTTTGAGATCCTTATCTGATAAATTTGAATCAAAAGTGTCTACCATAGAAGAAAAATAGGATCTGCAGACGATCACTATGATGCAGCTTCATGAAATCTTAACTGCCTTTGAGATGAGAAAAAGAGGTCCACCAGATATGAGAGAAGCCGCATTTAAAGCTTCAGCAAAAGGAAAGGAAGAACACAATGAATTAGGACATATTTCGAAAGAAGAAGATGAGGTGAACTTTGTTAAGAAGCTTCAACGAGGTTCCATAAGATTTAGAGGTAAGCTACCCTTCAAATGCTTTGCCTATGGCAAGGTCTTTCATTATGCTACCAAATGTCCTGATAAAGATAAACATGAAAAAGGGAAGGAACATGCACAATGGAATAGAAAACAAGTTATAAATAAAAGAAGTTAATATACTCATGAAGATAGGGATGGTTTATCAAATAGTGATGAAGATGAAAATAGTAATGACTATAGACTTCTAATGGCTTATGACGATGATAATTTTTGGGATTCTTTAGAAGAAGATGGCCTTCATGAAGAACTTTCTAAACTAAAAATTTGTTTAGAAGAAAATAAGATGATTATAGATACCTTGACATACCAACTTGCTGAAAAAGAAAAACACAATGAAAAACTAGAATATGAAATTGTGGGTATAAGAAAGGATCTTGAGAAAACGAAATCTCTCAATATTAGATTTGCTAAAGGATCAGAAACCTTAGATGAAATTATCAAAGTCAACATTCTCCTATGATGAAAATAGGTCTTGGATATACTGAAGAAGCATCTCAATCACAGAAGCCATCAACTTCCACTAAGAGCTATCTTGATGTAGCAAAGACCAGTGAACAATATGAAAATTGTCGGCAAAGGCATAAAGCAGATCACCAGGTAAATCAGACTCAATTTATTCCAAGGATGAAGAGAAGCAAAAACCAATCTCACGTAAATCATACTCAATTTTCTCCAAATATGAATATCAATAGAAACTACAATCACCAAGTCAATAGATTCGATAGTCATAGGAACTTCTTTAATGGGCCATGATTTTCATGTCATAATTTTGGACACAAAGCTGCTCAACGTGTTGCTTACAAAACCATCATGACTAGAGAAGCACGAAATGAAAGGAATGTAACAAGGGTCAAGAAAAGTTCCTATAATGACTTTTCTCTTCTTGAAAATGAAAATGAATGCTCAATCTGTAACAACTTTGG
This sequence comes from Pinus tabuliformis, assembly GCA_031772625.1. NCBI lineage: Eukaryota > Viridiplantae > Streptophyta > Pinopsida > Pinales > Pinaceae > Pinus > Pinus tabuliformis. The sequence goes on from CM062814.1 coordinate 343,275,135, forward strand.
TCATGAAGAATCTGAATGCTGGAGAAAATTTAGACAATCATCTCAAAAGGAGAAAACTCCATTAAATCCCAAGATATGGAGAAGGAAATAATCTCAAACAAAAAGATGTGGTATAGCCTTGTATGCAGAAGGACAAGAAAATCAGTGGTTTATCGATAGTGGATGCTCAAAACACATGACAGGTGACAAAGGAAAACTTCACTCATATAATTCATTAGAAAAGGAAAATAATGTCTCATTTGGAAATGACACTCCTACTGTCATAAAAGGTAAAGGATTTATTTACTTGAAAGAATAGGTTAAAGCTGGAAATGTTATGTATGTAGATAGTTTAAAGCATAACCTGTTGAGTCTCAAACAAATGTGTGATCAAGGAAATGAAGTGGTGTTTCGATCAAACGGATGTGTTGTTTCATGAACTTGATACAAGGGAGACCATGATCAAAGGTATAAGAACTCCTAACAACTTATACATACACAAGGGAGGACAACAATAGTGTTTTCTAAGCAAAAATGATGAAAACTGGCTGTGGCATAGAATATTGGGACATCGAAGCCTTTCTAAAATAAGAAAAGCATGCAGATTCAATGCTATTCATGATCTTCCAGATATCAGCATCCCTGAAAATACAATATGCAAACCATGTCAATTCGGTAAACAAACCAGAGCTCGCTTCATTGAAAAAGAAGGGTCACCTAGTAAGCCCCTTGAACTTGCTCATACTGATTCATGTGGACCATCAAGGAAAAAGTCACCTCATGGAGAAGAATACTTTATTTTGTTCATTGATGATTTTTCTAGAATGTTTTGGATAGGTCTGATAAAGCATAAGGATGAAGATTTTGAAAAATTCCAAGCCTTCAAAGATTTGGTTGAAAATGAATCAAATCGAAAAATCAAATGCCTCAGATCTAATCGAGGAGGGGAATTTACCTCGGATGAATTTTTTGACTTTTGTGAACAACATGGAATAGAAAGGAAATTCTCCATCACAAGGACTCCTCAGCAAAATGGAGTGGTAGAAAGAATGAACAGAACTGTTCAACAAATGGCTCGAGATATGCTTGATGAATCTGGAACTCCTACAACCTTCTGGGGTGAAGCTGCATTCGCCGCCGTAGCTATTCTGAACCAAGAAAATGTTCAGGTAAATAGCACTCAAACTCCACATGAACTTTGGTATGGTAAGACTCCTACTGTAAAATACTTTAAATTTTTTGGAAGAAAATGTCATATCAAAAGGACTGATGAGAAACTTGGTAAGTTTGAGCCCAGAGCAGATGAAGGTGCTCTTCTTGGTTACTCTTCCTAAAGTAAAGGATATACATGTTATAATAAAGACTTGGGAAAATTGTTGAAAGTATTGATGTTGTAGTTGATGAAGCATGCAAAAATCCAAAACAAACAAAAACAAAAGATTATGGCAATGAAGAAGATGGGAAGTATTTTCCCACATCAAATCACAATGATATTGAAGAAGAAACCAATGAAGCACTAGAAGAAGAGATAAAATGGTAGAAGAAAATACTATGTCCAGGTATGTTCAAAAAGATAATCTAGAAACTCAAATTTTAGGGAAAAAGAGCCAGGTGTACAGACAAGAAGAAATATTACCGAAACCTCAAGCTATCTAGCATTACTATCCTCCACTGAACCTCAAAATGTAAATGAAGCATGAAAAGATGAATGTTGGGTCAAGGCCATGAATGAATAACTTGAGCAAATTGAAAAGAATAATACTTGGGAATTAGTTCCTAGACCTCATGATAAAAATATTATAGGAACTAAATGGATATTCAAAAACAAGTTGAATGAAAATGTAGAATTCATTAGAAATAAGGCTAGACTTGTTTGTAAAGGGTATGCTCAACAAGAAGGTATATATTTTGAGGAAACTTTTGCACCTGTTGCTAGACTTGAATCCATAAGGATGTTTCTTGCTATTTCTAGCTTTCAGAAATTCAAAGTATACCAAATGCATGCAAAGTCTGCCTTCCTTAATGGAGATTTAGAAGAAGAAGTTTATATTGAACAACCAGAAGGATTCATTCTTGGAAATGATGCAAAACTTGTATGTAGACTAAAAAAGGCTCTCTATGGTTTGAAACAGGCTCCAAGGGCCTATTATTATCATCTTGACAAATATCTACACCTGTTGGCTACCTATACCAATAGGTTTCATATTTCATGATTGGCAAAGAAAGTTCCAAATATGCTCTGCTTTGATGATGCAAAGATCCCATATTTCCAAGAGAACACAATGTGTGTATATAGCTTGTTGTGGACTCAATTTTGATGGATGGTCCAACAGCCTAATCTGGATCATGCCATGTTTCAATTTTCTGCTGTAGAATAGAGAAAGAAGTCTGTCCAAACTATTTAATCTTCGCAGACCAGTAGCTTAGGTAGAGAATTAAGGTTCCCAACTGCTTAATCTGGGACCTTGGAAGAAATAAGGGTAGTGCTAGATAGGCAATCAAAAGAAAAAGCCAATGGAAAAGAAAGGCACATAAGGGTCTGCAAGTCTAAGTGCACCCTCCAAGAAGAAACAAAAAATGCTAGGCAAGTAGATGGGTAGGCAGATGGGGTTGCAGAAGTGTCATTCCTTACAATTGAATGTGGGCTAACCTATTCACAAAGGAAAATCAATGGTTTGAGAAGAACTTCTTCTCTATTATGTTGCATCAAAGCAAAGGAGCATGTCTAACTTCCAAGTTTCCCTTTTTCACTCCCATCCCTAACATCCCATCATCAGTTGAGATTCATGAAAGGATTTGTGGTTTTATGATGGTTCCTATTCCTTTAAAAGCCACATTTCTTGTCTAAAGTTCTTTTCATTTTGATCTACTCCCCAAACTAAGTGATTTTCAAATAAACTTAGTGATATCACTCCTCATTCACCTGTTCATCCATATTAACCCCTAACTTCTACTATCTAAATCCCCTATGTTACCTTTTCCCTACTATTATAACACTATGGTGTATAAACCCCAAGCATCTTATAAATATCCCTCCCCTTGGCATTATAGCCATATGTTCACGGTCAGGGATTAAATTGGCACCAGGCCAGTTTAAGAACCCTAAACCCTACCCCTTTTCCCCCTTTTCAAGAAGTCATTTGACCCATTTAACCCCTTCATATGCGAAATATCCATCAAAAACCCACTTTTACATTTTATCCAAAGTTTGGCGCTATGCGCATCTTTTATAAAAAACATTGAAAACCATGGAAATCCGCCAAATTTCCAAAGTCCCCGCCGGGCACAGATTTCGAAGAAAATATTATTTAATTGCCCGCCCGACGCTGTATCGTCTGGACGAGTTATTGACCCGTCAACCGTCCGATCGGGCGCCTTTCATCCAACGGCCCTCGTGCATATCGGAGTGGCCCCGACGTCCGAAAGATAGCCTCTGATATCTGTCAGAGGGTGACGTCAGGCCTCCGCCACGCGTCACCCCCACAGTGTATCGGAGCCCCCTCTGACATTTCCGCTTCCGTATGGAAGGCGGTGTGATACGATACCGCTTACGGTTTCTGGTCTCCACCAACCCGTCATGACAGCGTCACCGCCAGCGTCACTGCCATCGTCATCGCCGCGTCGGCGCCCCCGTCTGCCTTTGCTCCACCTGTCTGCCACCTCACCATCCCCGTGGACCTCTCTTATGCCGCCACGCCACCCGATGACGTCATGCTGACGTCATCCAAAAAAAGCGCCAATGTTCCAAAAAATCCATATTTTGGCCAAAATTTCGTGTTTTTTGCACTTTTTGCAAAAACGACTGTTGTTTTCTCTGCATGTTTTTTACGTCCAACCGCACGCCAACCTGCTGAATCGACCTGGAGGACTGCTGGCGCACCATTTCTACCTGCATTCGTGACCATTGCTAACAATTGCCAGGTATTTATCCTTGTAAATCCCTCCTACGCCTGGTTTTGTCTGTAAATCGCCAAAAATAGCTTAAAACAGTGAAAAAACACACAGTTCACCGGCGAATCCCCTGTGCCTAGTCCCCATCTGCACTGTGAGGTCGAAATTCACCAGCCGAGCTTTATATTACCCGAGTTTTTACCAAAGCCTGCATTCTGTTCGCGCAATCATGAACGGGGAGTCCAGACTGCACAAATTTATTGTGAAAAGGAGTTTAAGGCCAGGCATTTGTCTTATCAATGCTTTGAACAGTATTTCAATAGCTGCAATTGACTATTTATCCTCTGTTCCTCAGTCATTCACCTTCCTTTTCAAACAAAACTCTTTTTGTGTTGCTCTGCATAGTAACACTAGTTTATAAAACAGCAGAATCCTAAAAAGAAATCATGAATCCACCAGTAGCCCCGGTGGCCTTGAATGTTGCTCCACTAAATGCCCCACAGAGAGAATTGGAGTGGCAACCTCTAGCAGACCTCGATTATCAAATATCAGAGGAAATGCTGTCGAGGACCAAGTTCCACATCGACCTGCTAAATGAATTGAAGACTAAACATGAGAGTGGGACAGATGTACTGGGCATATGGGATTCTTTCCTCCCCATCTTCAAACTCCCTCAGGTCAGACAGTTCCCTGACCTCATTCACCTATGTGCTGAATGTTATTACCCTACTCAGAGGGCTGTGCTTGACCCTTCAGGCTCAGTCGTTTTCTATATCACCCCTGAAGCCATCAAAGAGATGCTGCACTTCAGGACTCATAAGAAGCTAGTTCCTCTATCATTGATAGACTTGATAAATCAAGGAGCTAGATTGACTGATGCTCAGGTCACCAAACTCAATCAGCTGTACATTGGCTCTGACACTGTGTAGAATCCTCCTATTAACCAAGTTTACTTCAACCAATTGGGCAGAGATTTAGCAGACATGATTAGCCCCATCCTGGGCTATAATTCAATTGAACATGTTGATGAAACTGTGCTGGTGATGATTCTTATGTTTGCTCCTGGCAAGTCTCCTATCTGCTATGACTATGCCACCTACATATCAGACAAAATACATGAGCAATTGATGAACTTGTCAAGAGAAAGGGTGTTCAGATACACCTCCTATATCTACCATTTGATTTTGTACTATCAACATGAGAAATTTCATTTTGCTATCAAAAGGGTAGATGCCCATGGAAATCCCAGGTCAGTGGTTTATTGGTCCTCTGTCTTCCATCACAGAGCTCACTCTCCATATACTTACTGTGAGTTCATAGATCTTTTCATCCACCCAGCCATGTCTCTATTGATGAGCTCACCTCCTCCAAGACTGACTGATGATATGTAGAGAATTCTTCAGTTGTCTAAATTATACAGCATTGGGGACTGGTAATTCTACCATAACCACACAGTTATAAGGATATATGGGTGTGAATTGCCTCCCTACAGATTGCCCAAATATGTGCCCATGAGATTGTTTGCCCTGGAATACTTCAGGCAATTTGGGAATGCTGATGTGCTGCACTTTTCAGGCAGAGGTAAGAAAGCACAACTGAAGGTCAGGAACCAACTTGGCCACTTTATCTACAACAAAAGGGAAGAAGGTTGGAAATAGGCGGATAGCATGTTAGAATCCCTTGGCTTGCAAACTAGTTTCCTTTGGAAACCTTATGACCCCGATCACTTCATAACTTTAGGAAGGGTCAAGTATAGGTTGTCTGGTTATGATCATGTAAGGATTTCTCATATAGAAAAGTATGCAAATCAAGTGAAATGGAGGAGGAGAACCTTAGAGGAGCCTCTCACACAAGAAGAGTTAAATCAGAGAGCTCTAAGAAATCTGAAAAAGATGGCTGACCTAGAACTTTGTCCACAGGTGTTCAATCTTCCAAGCAGTCAAGAGGGAGCAGTTGCCTCTTCCTCCACAGAAGATCAGCAAAAAGCCAAAGCTACTGGGCAAATCTCTACCAAAGGCAAGGAAAAGGAAATGGAACCAGAACAGCCAACTCATGAGGAGGTGCAGCAGCAACAACAACAAGTACAACAACAAGAACAAGGGCAGCAAGAGAAAGAGCAGCCATTACAGCAAGAGAAGGCATCTGAAGCCCCAATTTCCACTGAGCAGCAGGCTCAGGACACAGTGCCTCCTAGGCCAGAAATGACAGTGGAGGCATCAGTCCTCCAAACCCCACAAAAGAAGACATAAGCAGAAAGAGGGACAGAGAGACTCCCCTAACCACATCAATAAGTCATGGGGAGAAAAGGCATAGAATGAATCCCCTCTCTGAGGAAGAAATGCCTATTGGGCAATCTTTGGGCATGGGCCCACCAAGCATGGAGGCCTCTGCAAGTTCCTTCCAGCAGGGACAAGACAGAACAGTGGGAGGAGAAGTCAGCTCCTCAAGCCACCAAAGAGAAGGTGAACTGGGCATCAAACAGCAGTTCATTGACATAAAGAGGAGAAGTGAGCCAATAAAAATACAACTATATAATCATTTGTTGAAGATGGCTCCTACTAACCAGCAAAGACTCATGTCTGCATATGATGTAAATGAGGGCAAGATGATCATGAGTCACTTCATGCCAACTACATTGCAACCACAGTCTCCTTCAGACTACTTGAGGACCAATCTTGAGGTCCTTGCCAAGGACATCCACCCAATGGACAAAATCGAATTGCATAAGCAAACGGGTGAGATGGTGTATGCATCCTTGGCAGACAAGACATTGGATAATTATAGGCTAGTAAATAGCCTAAATAATACAGCTGCTCAACTGGAGTTGGAGAGAGCATCCTCTCAAGCAAAGGACAATAGGATCAGGTCCTTAGAAGATATAATCATAGAGATTGGGCATGACCCCAAGGACATCAAGGGCATACAAGAAATATTGAAATTAAGGGATGCAGACATGGCAGCTTTGAGGAGAAAGATCAAAATCCCAGCAACAATTCACCCTCAAACAGATGAAGTTGCCCAGCAAAGACATGATCAAGATGCTGCAGCTTTGCTGGTATCTTTATACAAACAGCTCATCCAAACACAAGAGAAGCTGGGAGAATCAGAGGCTGCACAGGCAGCATTGCAGGCAGCTTTAGAGCAAAGGGAAGGAGGTCAAACATCTCAGCCTCCTCCAGAAATAATTAATCTTGAGGAGCCTCCTCAAACTATTGCCCCTCCCATACAACAAACAGAACAGGCAGCACCTTCTACCTCAGCACCAGCACCGACAACAGAGCAGGCTCCAAGCCTAGATATGCAGAAGCTCAAGAGTGAAATCCAAGCCTTGGAAGCCCAAATTTCAGAGTTAAAAGAGGCCAGGGAAAATTTGGTCAAGTTGAATGAAAGATATGACAAATCCAAGCAGACTGTAGCAGAAAAGGGCAGGGAAATAAAGGCCCTTAAGGACAGGATAAAGGAGCTGGAGAAGGAGCTCACATTGGATAAAGTGACAGCTGAGCTCAAGACTGTGCTATGGGCCAACATTGGCCAATCCATCACTGACCAATGGCAGTATATTGAGACAATCCATGAGCAGTTGGAGCTCATTGCAAAAGCACAGAGGGAAATCCAGAGATCAAGGGCATCTCTAGGCAATATGCCTGAGGTTGCCAATAGAATGATCAATGTGCTCAACAACAGAACAAGTGCTCAGTTAGCTACTATGGGAATCCACAACAGAACTGAGACCATCCAGCTAATAAAGAGGGTCCTAACACTGAGAAACCTGGTGCAAACATTAGAAAGAAGGACCCAGGACATGCAGACCGAGGTCAATAGATTCATGGAAAAGTTTGTGGCATTGCAAAATAGAGGTCTTCCAAGCTTACTGAATAGCGCAGGAAAACTACTTTCCCATGAAAACTATGCTAAGAGGGTGAACACCTTTGCCACAAATCAGATCACTGAAAGGCCCAGCACCTCAGAGGAAACAGGGCTAGCTACAGGACAAAGTCTCTACAACAGGGTAGAGAATTTATTCTTTATAATGAATGAAATCAAACATCTGTTTGAAGTGCCTCCCAATTTCTATAAATACACAGAGGCAGATGAGACCTTGGATGCAATTCTTAGACATCAATTGCCCACACAGGAATGGTGGACTAAGGCAATACAGATGATATTATAAACCAAAGCCTGTAAATCAAGTTTTGTTATTTATTATTCAAATTTACAAGTGATCTTGCACAGGAAAAATTGCAAAGATCAGCATGCATGAAAAGGGAAGGGCTGAGCCAACTCAACAGAACTATTCGGCCAACAAAGCACAATTGACAGCTAACAGGTAGCAGGGCCGAAAGTTACATCACGACAACCATAAAGACGCATATTCCAGCATTAAAGCAGAACGTCCAGACCAACTCAGTGGCCTCCAAAGGTCAAAATATCTCCTGACAGACATAAAGAGCATTTATGTTGTATTAAAAGCAATAATAACTTCTTATCTGCTGTTCTGTATAAGTTGGTGAAAACATTTATTTCTCAGATGACTCAACGCCTTAGATATTTTGCATGACCGTTTGTATATATATCCCCCTCGCATAAGCTTGCAGGTGTTGTTGTTGATTTCTCTTCAAGAGTTCTTTTGCTGTAAATTTTCAGAGTTTAATACAAAGGCCGATGGAATTTCCAAAGTCTGTGTTGTCTGAGGGGTTGTGATGCGATTGCTGTGTGCTACAGGATTCCTGCGTGTTTTCATGGCTCAATAAGTTTCCTTAAACTTTCGTTATGTTGCTTCTGTTATTTTCTCATAACTCACCCATGTTCTAGATTTCACAATTAATGGCAGAGAAAAAGACTAATTCCAGGATTTATTCATAGAATACCCTGAATTCAATCTGTGCTATTACAAATGTTTTCTTCAGTTATGGTTATAAAGGTGTGATTCTTAATTGCTGCACCTCTACACTGTATCTTTCACAGGAGTTATTGTTTAGGAATTCAAGTTTTGCTCCTTAACAATACATCTCTTTCTCACAACCCAGCTTAGTGGAAAATTCTTAATTACTTTTCACTGGTTACACACATTTCATCATTATAATATCAAGTTTGTTTCATGAGATATTCAAAAGGCCCTGCAGTTTCAGCAATCCTAATCTACCTCTCAAACAACCAGTAACCAAAGACTCCATTGCCCAATGGACTAGAATTATCTGAAAGTTTCCACCTTAGGTACAGAAGGCATCCCTCAACCAAAACATAAAACCAAACCCCGAGCATAATAGCTAGCCTAAAAACACTATCAAAACCAGAGACAAATCATAAAGAGAGAGCCCTCTCTGATTACAGTTTGGCTAGAAGCTGTAATCCAAAGATTGGTTAGTGGTTACCCCGGCCGTATTCCCTTGGGAGTCAAAGGGAACAACCTGGGTGTTAACATAATTGGCGACTCCACTAGGGATCTCCTTAAAATTTTCTAATTACTGTATATCTCCTAAATCTACAGATGAGGTCTGAATACCAGCCAGGAAGCCTTCAGGACTGTTTCTGTTTTACATTAACAGGTTCAGATAAATGCTGCTTCAGTCAATCTTCATGTTAGCTTTGAGAAATATACAGCCATTCCAAAATCTTGCCTAGTCCTTACAGATATAAAAATATTCCAAAAAACATACTCAAAAAGAAGTTCAGAAGCTGGCTCCTAAAAGGGAAACCAGACATACTAGGTCAAACCCTGACCCCAATCCACCAGCTGTTTTTGAAAATCCTAATACCATCTCGAAGATCATTAGGAAGCAGCAGGAACAGGAAACTCTTGCGGTTTCAAGTCCTGAGATAACTCATCCAAACCCTGTTCCAACTCCTATCAAAGTTCTATTTAGGTCTACCCCTGTTTCCCCTAGTTCACCATCTACATCTCAAAGCCCTCCTTTAACACCTTCATCCACTGCACATATTCCCTTGACCAACACTCTAGTTTCCACCTTTCCCACTACCCCTGTTATACCAGTCATTCATGCTATCCCAGTTATCCCTGTCAACCCTATAAATCCTGCAAATATGGCCAATAGGTATGCACCCTTGCAGTTACCTGCTAATGCTGCAGCTCTACCCCAAGACTACCAATCTAAGATCTCATATTTTGACTCCACTGGCCCCTTCACAGCTATTCAGCATGCCAAAAGGATGCAAGATCATTTTGAGACCTATGAAATAGATGATAATAGTGTGAGAATGAGGATGTTTGTTCAAAGTCTGACTGGGGATGTAAGAACTTGGTTTAGATCCCTAAATGCAAATTCCATTACTACTCCTGATGAGCTTTATCAAGCCTTTACTAACAGATGGGAGAAGAAGAAAGATCCCTTGCACATACTTGGTGAGTATGATACTATCAAACGAGGTCCTCAAGAGACCATTCTGGAGTATTGTGCAAGATTCAACAATGTATATAACGCAATCCCACAAAATTTAAGACCTCCTCCTGATTTGGCCTTGTACAAATTTCCTAATGGTTTTGACCCTGATATGGCCTATCAGCTGAAGGAGAGAGCTCCTGAAACCCTTGCAGATGCCCAAAAGGTTGCTGTCACAGTGGAAGCTAACCTGATTGCCAAAAGAAACAGAGCAAGGTTGGAAAAGAGAACCACCTTCAAAGAAGAACCCTCAGCCTTTGATCAAAAACTGGATGCAATACTCACTGGTATGAAGAGATTGGGTGATAGAGTGGAATCAGTTGAGAGAAAGTCATCATGGGAAGCACCACAAAACAACCCTCCTAAGAATCCAAATTTTAGGAGAACTGAAAATCCAAACGTTGGCAAGGCCAGTTCTGACCCAGACATAAGACCCCCTTTCCAAGAGAATTATGCTGAGACTTCCACATCAAGTGAACCCAATGAAGATCCCCACATTAATTTAATGGGTTTGGATGGTGAAAGTCAAGTCTTTTTAACACAAGAAGATCATGAGGATGATGAAATCAAGCTGTTCCAAACCAAATCAGGTGAGTCATTTGACTTTAAACAAGGCTATGACACAGCTGTTTATGAAGTCCATAAACAATACAAGTGAAGGAGTAGAACTGTAAATGTAACGCAGCCTGAAAAGATAAAGGATAAACAGCAGCCCAAAAGAGCCATAGTCACAGAGCCAAATGACACAATGGAATCACTAGCAAAGGAAGTAACCATTGAAGAGGTCATTGAACCATTTTCTTCAAAACAGTAGCCCATGGCTACATCATCCTTGCACCCTAACCCAAGTGTCACTCCTCAAGAGATGAGCAAGAAGGACAAGCCTCAAGATCAAGATAAGAATCAAGAAGAAGAGTTAGTGAACAATGAAAGAACTGTCATCCACAACCAAAGGACCCAATCTGAAAAACCCTTTGACCTAGAAACTGAAATTGGTAAATTGAAGGTAGCTATTCCTCTTTCAGAACTAGCCAAGCATGACATTTATAAACAACAAATCAAGAAGTCCCTTCAACTTACTAACAACAAAGATGATGTCAATGTGTTGGATGATACCCCAGAATTGCTGTTCGGTCCAGAAGTTGATGGAAAAACAGTAGTCACAGGGATCTTACCTTTTTATGTCAGTTTACATGTTCATGATAAGATATTACACAATGCAATGTTTGACTCAGGGGCCTCTCACAACCTCATGCCAAAAGCAGTCATGGAAAGATTGAATCTAGATATTACAAGACCATATAAGGACCTATTCTCCTTTGACTCCAGCCAAGTCAAGTGCTTAGGTCTCATAAAAGATCTATGTGTGTCCCTTGTTCAGTACCCAAATAAAACAATTCTAATGGATGTGGTAGTTGCTGATATCCCACCCAAATATGGGATGCTGTTATCAAGGTCATGGGGGGCTAAACTTCAAGGTTCCCTACAACTGGACATGTCATACGCCACCATCTCTGTTTTTGGGCAACCAAAGAGACTATACAGAGAAACACTAATGAAATACATGGTCAGCAGTGAAGAAAAGCCCCAAAATTTTCCCATATATGCTGTTCATTCTGACATTGACTCCTATATTCTCTTCAATGACAAAACAAATCCCACAAGTGATGAGGAAACCCACACACTCAAACAAGATCAGCATGTAAATGAAGAAATTGCTGTTCAAGAAATACTGCTTGAGCAATCATTAAACAAGGCTGCTGCTCTAGAAATCAAGCTGATCCAATCAAGTGATGATACTATCCTAAAGAACAAACCAAATGAAAAACCAGATCTGCAACTTACAATCCCAGCTTACAAAGAAGTCATTAAATCTTCCCTAGAACAAGAGATCCTATGGTTCCTTGAATTTGACGGATCAGTCAACAAATTAGGGGCAGGAGCAGGGGTTTGGATACATAATAAACAAAACAGTCATGCAGAAGGCCGAGCTTATAGATTAAACTTCAGGTGCACCAACAATATGGCAGAATATGAAGCTCTCTTACTAGGCCTCAAGCTAGTAAAATCCTTCAAGCCATAAAAGTTTCAATTCTGGGAGATTCAGACTTAGTTATCCAGCAAGTAAAAGGAAATTTTGTCACTAATGACAAAAGGTTGAGATCTTATAGGTCTGCTGCTGCTGAACTACTAAAGTCCTTCACTGAATTTCAAATTACCAAAATTCCTAGAACCCATAACCTGCATGCCCATAGTTTGGCTACATTTGCAAGTACCTGCAAGCTACCCTTTGAGCCCCACCATTGCTTTACAGCTGAGGTAAAACACAGACCTTCTGTCCCAAACAATGTCAAGGACTGGCAAGTGTTTGATGATGATACACAAATAAACAATTTCTTGACTTTACAGCAAGAATTTTCAGGACTAAACATTGACACTGAAAGAGCAAGTCAATCACAAATACTTGAAAGAGCAAGTCAATCACAAATACTTGATCAACAGAACCGTAAGCCAATATCACTTAAAACAGATAATCAAATCCTACATCCAACAATTTTCAACAAAGACAACATACAAGAAATTCAACAAATCAGTTGTGAAGAAGTGGCTGATGCTGAGGCTGAAGTGATACAATTGAAGGACAATTTTCTTCCAACAGGCCTAACTCCACTAGAGGATATTTTTGATTCAAATGATGTCCCTAGAAAACCAAAAATGCAGCCCATTAACTCTGCCATTGAAGAATGCAACATTGGAACCATTGAGAAACCCAAGATAATAAAATTGTCTGCATCCCTACCTCCTGATCAGAAGCCCAAATACATTGACCTCTTCAAAGAGTTCCAAGATGTCTTTGCATGGAGTTATGAGGATTTGAAATCCTATGACACCTCTGTTATCCAACACACAATCCCTCTCAAGCCAAATCAAAAGCCATTTAAGCAAAAATTGAGAAGAATAAACCCTGTGCTTCTCCCTGCAATTGAGAAAGAGGTGCAAAAAATGTTTAAAGCCGGTATCATAGCACCAATCAGGTTTTCTGAGTGGATCTCAAATTTGGTGCCCACAAGGAAGAAAACTGGTGAAATAAGACTTTGTGTTGATCTTAGAAATCTAAACCAAGTGTCCCTCAAGGACAACTATCCTTTACCTAAGATGGATCACATTCTCCAAAGAGTGGTAGGAGCATCAAGGATTTCATTGCTAGATGGATTCTCAGGCTTTAATCAGATCCTAGTGCACCCTGATGACCAAGACAAAACAGCATTTACAACCCGATGGGGAACTTTCAAATATGTGAAAATGCCTTTTGGATTGAAAAATGCAGGGGCTACATTTCAAAGAGCAATGGATATTGCTTTTGCCAAGGAGATTCATGACTTTCTTGTCATTTATTTGGATGACCTCACACCTTTCTCTAAATCCGACCAGGAACACTTGAAACACTTGAGGCAGATCTTCTTAACATGTAGGAAATATGGAATTTCCTTAAATCCCAAGAAATCTCTATTTGGTTTGGAAGAAGGTAAGCTGTTAGGACATATCATTTCAAAGGATGGCATAAGAATAGACCCAGATAGGATACAGGCTATCTTACAAATGCCTCATCCAAGAAATGTAAAGGAATTACAAGCCTTTTTGGGTAAAATCAACTTCCTGAGGAGATTTATCCCAAATCTGGCCGAGTTGATCAGATTATTGAATAACATGCTAAAAAAGGATTGAAAAGTGAAATGGACAGTAGAAGCAAATCAAGCCTTTGGAGGCATAAAATTGGCCCTTACCCAAACCCCAGTCTTAACAAATCCTCAATTTGACAGGGAATTTATCATTTTTTCTTTTGCCTCCCAGCATACTATTGCTGCAGTTTTGTTACAAAAAGATGACCAAGGAAATGAGAAACCCATTGCTTTCTTTAGTAGAGCTCTTAGAGATGCACCTCTGAAATATCAAATCATGGAGAAACAAGCCTATGCTTTGGTCAAGGCCATTAAAGACTTTAGGATTTACATCCTTTACTCCCATGTTATAGCTTATGTACCAAGTCCTATTGTAAAAGACATACTCACTCAAGAAAATTTAGAGGGCAGAAGAGGAAAATGGATTGCCAACATCTTGGAATTTGATATTGAGATAAAACCAACAAAACTAATAAAAGGGCAAGGTTTGGCCAAACTAATGACAGAAGCTAATTTCCAAGCCTTAGACATAAACCAGCTGGACAATGAACCTGGGCTGGCGACTCCAAAGATCAATGTAGCCTTTGAACAATCCCCTTGGTACTCTGATATATGTTATGTATTACAAAACCTGTGTGCTCCACCAGGGTTGTCCAGAACTAAGTGTAGGTTTTTAAAAATGAAAGCTTCTAAATTCTGTGTTATGGATGGTAATTTATTTTGGAAAAACCATGAGGGTATACTGTTAAACTGCTTGATTGAGAATGAGACTGACAATGTTACCAAAGAATTTCATGCAGGTGACTGTGGTGGACACTTGTATTGGAAGTCCACTGTGGATAAAATACTAAGGGCTGGTTACTATTGGTCCACTGTTTTCTCTGATGTCAAGAAATTCACCACCTCATGTCATAAATGTCAAGTGTTTGAGGGAAAGAGAAAGTTACTGCCACTTCCTTTGAGGCCTATTACAACAGAGAGACCTTTTCAACAATGGGGCTTGGATTTCATTGGGGAAATTCATCCCTCATCTTCAGGCCAACATAGATGGATTCTAACAGCTACAGACTACTTTACTAAGTGGATCGAAGCTGTTCCATGCAGACAAGCAAATGATTCCACTATCATTCAGTTCCTTGAGACCAATATCCTTTCTAGATTTGGCTGTCCTGATAAAATCATAACAGACAATGCTGTTGCTTTCAGATCTAAGAAAATGGTGAATTTCTGCCACAAATTTCACATAACCTTGGGCCATTCTACTGCGTATTATCCCCAAGGAAATGGCCTTGCTGAATCATCAAATAAAAGCCTTGTAAACATCATAAAGAAGGTGCTGGAAGAAAATAAGAAGAATTGGCATAAGAAGCTGGTCAATGCCTTATGGGCAGATAGACTAACAACCAAGAGATCAATTGGGGTCAGCCCATATGAGTTAGTTTATGGATTAGAAGCCAAATTTCCTTCATCACTAGGGGTTCCGGTTATGAAACTGCTTCAAGAAATTCAAGCTGAGCCCAATGATATGCAAAGAAGGATCAATCAAATAATATGCTTACAGCAAACTAGAGAACAAGTTTACAGCAGAGTGCAAGTGTTACAAGAAAAGTTAAAGAAAGCTTTTGATAGAAGCACCAAGGCAGAAGATTTCAACATTGGTGACAAAGTCCTCAAGTGGGATTCAAGAAGAGAAGATAAAGGAAAACATGGAAAATTCGATTCCCTTTGGACAGGACCATTTGCTGTTCAAGCAGTGCAAGGAAACAATACTTATTTCCTCAAAAGTCTTGATGAAACTGATTTGAATGAAGGTCCTGTAAATGGCAGGATGTTGAAGCACTATTTTGACTACTATCCATGAGGGCAGTTGTGTTTCCATTGTACATATCCAGGTGTATATATTGCTTTCTTTAAAAATATGTAAAAATGCAGTTTCTCAAGTGTTATAAGGTATCAGCAAAAGGCAAATAAGTTCAGACATTTACCATGATGGGAAGAGCACAATTTTGGCATTTCAAAGCAGCATACTTCAAGTTTTGGTAAAAGCAGTCAAGGGCTAAGGCATTCTGACCTGCTGTTCTTGGTCTTTCAAATGAAAAACCATCCCCATGTGGAGCCACTGTTGGCTACCTATACCAATAGGTTTCATATTTCATGATTGGCAAAGAAAGTTCCAAATATGCTCTGCTTTGATGATGCAAAGATCCCATATTTCCAAGAGAACACAATGTGTGTATATAGCTTGTTGTGGACTCAATTTTGATGGATGGTCCAACAGCCTAATCTGGATCATGCCATCTTTCAATTTTCTGCTGTAGAATAGAGAAAGAAGTCTGTCCAAACTGTTTAATCTTGGCAGACCAGTAGCTTAGGTAGAGAATTAAGGTTCCCAACTGCTTAATCTGGGACCTTGGAAGAAATAAGGGTAGTGCTAGATAGGCAATCAAAAGAAAAAGCCAATGGAAAAGAAAGGCACATAAGGGTCTGCAAGTCTAAGTGCACCCTCCAAGAAGAAACAAAAAATGCTAGGCAAGTAGATGGGTAGGCAGATGGGGTTGCAGAAGTGTCATTCCTTACAATTGAATGTGGGCTAACCTATTCACAAAGGAAAATCAATGGTTTGAGAAGAACTTCTTCCCTATTATGTTGCATCAAAGCAAAGGAGCATGTCTAACTTCCAAGTTTCCCTTTTTCACTCCCATCCCTAACATCCCATCATCAGTTGAGATTCATGAAAGGATTTGTGGTTTTATGATGGTTCCTATTCCTTTAAAAGCCACATTTCTTGTCTAAAGTTCTTTTCATTTTGATCTACTCCCCAAACTAAGTGATTTTCAAATAAACTTAGTGATATCACTCCTCATTCACCTGTTCATCCATATTAACCCCTAACTTCTACTATCTAAATCCCCTATGTTACCTTTTCCCTACTATTATAACACTATGGTGTATAAACCCCAAGCATCTTATAAATATCCCTCCCCTTGGCATTATAGCCATATGTTCACGGTCAGGGATTAAATTGGCACCAGGCCAGTTTAAGAGCCCTAAACCCTACCCCTTTTCCCCCTTTTCAAGAAGTCATTTGACCCATTTAACCCCTTCATATGCGAAATATCCATCAAAAACACACTTTTACATTTTATCCAAAGTTTGGCGCTATGCGCATCTTTTATAAATAACATTGAAAACCATGGAAATCCGCCAAATTTCCAAAGTCCTCGCCGGGCACAGATTTCGAAGAAAATATTATTTAATTGCCCGCCCAACGCTGTATCGTCCGGACGAGTTATTGACCCGTCAACCGTCCGATCGGCCACCTTTCATTCAACGGCCCTCGTGCATATCGGAGTGGCCCCGACGTCTGAAAGATAGCCTCCGATATCTGTCAGAGGGTGATGTCAGGCCTCCGCCACACGTCACCCCCACAGTGTATCGGAGCCCCCTCTGACATTTCCGCTTCCGTATGGAAGGCGGTGCGATACGATACCACTTACGGTTTCCGGTCTCCGCCAACCCGCCATGCCAGCGTCACCGCCAGCGTCACTGCCATCGTCATCGCCGCGTCGGCGCCCCTGTACGCCTTTGCTCCACCTGTCTACCACCTCACCATCCCCATGGACCTCTCTTATTCCGCCACGTCACCCGATGATGTCATGCTGACGTCATTCGACCTTGACCCCACCTGATGACGTCATGCTGACGTCATCCAAAAAAAGCGCCAATGTTCCAAAAAATCCATATTTTGGCCAAAATTTCGCGCTTTTTGCACTTTTTGCAAAAACGACTGTTGTTTTCTCTGCATGTTTTTTACGTCGAACCGCACGCCAACCTGCTGAATCGACCTGGAGGACTGCTGGCGCGCCATTTCTACCTGCATTCGTGACCATTGCTAACAATTGCCAGGTATTTATCCTTGTAAATCCCTCCTGCGCCTGGTTTTGTCTGTGAATCATGAAAAATAGCTTAAAATAGTGAAAAAACACACAGTTCACCGGCGAATCCCCTGTGCCTAGTCCCCATCTGCACTGTGAGGTCGAAATTCACCAGCCGAGCTTTATATTACCCGAGTTTTTACCAAAGCCTGCATTTTGTTCGCGCAATCGTGAACGGGGAGTCCAGACTGCACAAATTTATTGTGAAAAGGAGTTTAAGGCCAGGCATTTGTCTTATCAATGCTTTGAACAGTATTTCAATAGCTGCAATTGACTATTTATCCTTTGTTCCTCAGTCATTCACCTTCCTTTTCAAACAAAACTCTTTTTGTGTTGCTCTGCACAGTAACACTAGTTTATAAAATAGCAGAATCCTAAAAAGAAATCATGAATCCACCAGTAGCCCTGGTGGCCTTGAATGTTGCTCCACTAAATGCCCCACAGAGAGAATTGGAGTGGCAACCTCTAGCAGACCTCGATTATCAAATATCAGAGGAAATGTTGTCGAGGACCAAGTTCCACATCGACCTGCTAAATGAATTGAAGACTAAACATGAGAGTGGGACAGATGTACTGGGCATATGGGATTCTTTCCTCCCCATCTTCAAACTCCCTCAGGTCAGACAGTTCCCTGACCTCATTCACCTATGTGCTGAATGTTATGACCCTACTCAGAGGGCTGTGCTTGACCCTTCAGGCTCAGTCGTTTTCTATATCACCCCTGAAGCCATCAAAGAGATGCTGCACTTCAGGACTCAGAAGAAGCTAGTTCCTCTATCATTGATAGACTTGATAAATCAAGGAGCTAGATTGACTGATGCTCAGGTCACCAAACTCAATCAGCTGTACATTGGCTCTGACACTGTGCAGAATCCTCCTATTAACCAAGTTTACTTCAACCAATTGGGCAGAGATTTAGCAGACATGATTAGCCCCATCCTGGGCTATAATTCAATTGAACATGTTGATGAAACTGTGCTGGTGATGATGCTTATGTTTGCTCCTGGCAAGTCTCCTATCTGCTATGACTATGCCACCTACATATCAGACAAAATACATGAGCAATTGATGAACTTGTCAAGAGAAAGGGTGTTCAGATACACCTCCTATATCTACCATTTGATTTTGTACTATCAACATGAGAAATTTCATTTTGCTATCAAAAGGGTAGATGCCCATGGCAATCCCAAGTCAGTGGTTTATTGGTCCTTTGTCTTCCATCACAGAGCTCACTCTCCATATACTTACTATGAGTTCATAGATCTTTTCATCCACCCAGCCATGTCTCTATTGATGAGCTCGCCTCCTCCAAGACTGACTGATGATATGCAGAGAATTCTTCAGTTGTCTAAATTATACAGCATTGGGGACTGGTACTTCTACCAGAACCACACAGTTATAAGGATATATGGGTGTGAATTGCCTCCCTACAGATTGCCCAAATATGTTCCCATGAGATTGTTTGCCCTGGAATACTTCAGGCAATTTGGGAATGCTGATGTGCTGCACTTTTCAGGCAGAGGTAAGAAAGCACAACTGAAGGTCAGGAACCAACTTGGCCACTTTATCTACAACAAAAGGGAAGAAGGTTGGAAAGAGGCGGATAGCATGTTAGAATCCCTTGGCTTGCAAACTAGTTTCCTTTGGAAACCTTATGACCCCAATCACTTCATAACTTTAAGAAGGGTCAAGTATAGGTTGTCTGGTTATGATCATGTAAGGATTCCTCATATAGAAAAGTATGCAAATCAAGTGAAATGGAGGAGGGGAACCTTAGAGGAGCCTCTCACACAAGAAGAGTTAAATCAGAGAGCTCTAAGAAATCTGAAAAAGATGGCTGACCTAGAACTTTGTCCACAGGTGTTCAATCTTCCAAGCAGTCAAGAGGGAGCAACTGCCTCTTCCTCCACAGCAGATCATCAAAAAGCCAAAGCTACTAGGCAAATCTCTACCAAAGGCAAGGAAAAGGAAATGGAACCAGAACAGCCACCTCATGAGGAGGTGCAGCAGCAACAACAGCAAGTACAACAGCAAGAACAGGGGCAGCAAGAGAAAGAGCAGCCATTACAGCAAGAAAAGGCATCTGAAGCCCCAATTTCCACTGAGCAGCAGGCTCAAGACACAGTGCCTCCTAGGCCAAAAATGACAGTGGAGGCCTCAGTCCTCCAAACCCCACAAAAAGAAGACATAAGCAGAAAGAGGGACAGAGAGACTCCCCTAACCACATCAATAAGTCATGGGGAGAAAAGGCATAGAATGAATCCCCTCTCTGAGGAAGAAATGCCTATTGGGCAATCTTTGGGCATGGGCCCACCAAGCATGGAGGCCTCTGCAAGTTCCTTCCAGCAGGGACAAGACAGAACAGTGGGAGGAGAAGTCAGCTCCTCAAGCCACCAAAGAGAAGGTGAACTGGGCATCAAACAGCAGTTCATTGACATAAAGAGGAGAAGTGAGCCAATAAAAATACAACTATATAATCATTTGTTGAAGATGGCTCCTACTAACCAGCAAAGACTCATGTCTGCATATGATGTAAATGAGGGCAAGATGATCATGAGTCACTTCATGCCAACTACATTGCAACCACAGTCTCCTTCAGACTACTTGTGGACCAATCTTGAGGTCCTTGCCAAGGACATCCACCCAATGGACAAAATCGAATTGCATAAGCAAATGGGTGAGATGGTGTATGCATCCTTGGCAGACAAGACATTGGATAATTATAGGCTAGTAAATAGCCTAAATAATACAGCTGCTCAACTGGAGTTGGAGAGAGCATCCTCTCAAGCAAAGGAAAATAGGATCAGTTCCTTAGAAGATATAATCATAGAGATTGGGCATGACCCCAAGGACATCAAGGGCATACAATAAATATTGAAATTAAGGGATGCAGACATGGCAGCTTTGAGGAGAAAGATCAAAATCCCAGCAACAATTCACCCTCAAACAGATGAAGTTGCCCAGCAAAGACATGATCAAGATGCTGCAGCTTTGCTGGTATCTTTATACAAATAGCTCGTCCAAACACAAGAGAAGCTGGGAGAATCAGAGGCTGCACAGGCATTATTGCAGGCAGCTTTAGAGCAAAGGGAAGGAGGTCAAACATCTCAACCTCCTCCAGAAATAATTAATCTTGAGGAGCCTCCTCAAACTACTGCCCCTCCCATACAGCAAACAGAACAGGCAGCACCTTCTACCTCAGCACCAGCACCGACAACAGAGCAGGCTCCAAGCCTAGATATGCAGAAGCTCAAGAGTGAAATCCAAGCCTTGGAAGCCCAAATGTCAGAGTTAAAAGAGGTCAGGGAAAATTTGGTCAAGTTGAATGAAAGATATGACAAATCCAAGTAGACTGTGGCAGAAAAGGGCAGGGAAATAAAGGCCCTTAAGGACAGGATAAAGGAGTTGGAGAAGGAGCTCACATTGGATAAAGTGACAGCTGAGCTCAAGACTGTGCTATGGGCCAACATTGGCCAATCCATCACTGACCAATGGCAGTATATTGAGACAATCCATGAGCAGTTGGAGCTCATTGCAAAAGAACAGAGGGAAATCCAGAGATCAAGGGCATCTCTAGGCAATATGCCTGAGGTTGCCAATAGAATGATCAATGTGCTCAACAACAGAACAAGTGCTCAGTTAGCTACTATGGGAATCCCCAATAGAACTGAGACCATCCAGCTAATAAAGAGGGTCCTAACACTGAGAAACCTGGTGCAAACATTAGAAAGAAGGACCCAGGACATGCAGACCGGGGTCAATAGATTCATGGAAAAGTTTGTGGCATTACAAAACAGAGGTCTTCCAAGCTTACTGAATAGCGCAGGAAAACTACTTTCCCAAGAAAACTATGCTAAGAGGGTGAACACCTTTGCCACAAATCAGATCACTGAAAGGCCCAGCACCTCAGAGGAAACAGGGCCAGCTACAGGACAAAGTCTCTACAACAGGGTAGAGAATTTATTCTTTATAATGAATGAAATCAAACATCTGTTTGAAGTGCCTCCCAATTTCTATAAATACACAGAGGCAGATGAGACCTTGGATGCAATTCTTAGACATCAATTGCCCACACAGGAATGGTGGACTAAGGCAATACAGATGATATTATAAACCAGAGCCTGTAAATCAAGTTTTGTTATTTATTATTCAAATTTACAAGTGATCTTGCACAGGAAAACTTGCAAAGATCAGCATGCATGAAAAGGGAAGGGCTGAGCCAACTCAGCAGAACTATTTGTCCAACAAAGCACAATTGACAGCTAACAAGTAGCAGGGTCGAAAGTTACAGCACGACAACCATAAAGACGCATATTCCAGCATTAAAGCAGAACGTCCAGACCGACTCAGTGGCCTCCAAAGGTCAAAATATCTCCTGACAGACATAAAGAGCATTTATGTTGTATTAAAAGCAATAATAACTTCTTATCTGTTGTTCTGTATAAGTTGGTGAAAACATTTATTTCTCAGATGACTCAACGCCTCAGATATTTTGCATGACCGTTTGTATATATATCCCCCTCGCATAAGCTTGCAGGGGTTGTTGTTGATTTCTCTTCAAGAGTTCTTTTACTGTAAATTTTCAGAGTTTAATACAAAGGCCGATGGAATTTCCAAAGTCTGTGTTGTCTGAGGGGTTGTGATGCGATTGCTGTGTGCTACAGGATTCCTACGTGTTTTCATGGCTCAATAAGTTTCCTTAAACTTTCGTTATGTTGCTTCTGTTATTTTCTCATAACTCACCCATGTTCTAGATTTCACAATTAATGGCAGAGAAAAAGACTAATTCCAGGATTTATTCATAGAATACCCTGAATTCAATCTATGCTATTACAAATGTTTTCTTCAGTTATGGTTATAAAGGTGCGATTCTTAATTGCTGCACCTCTACACTGTATCTTTCACAGGAGTTATTGTTTAGGAATTCAAGTTTTTCTCCTTAACAATACATCTCTTTCTCACAACCTAGCTTAGTGGAAAATTCTTAATTGCTTTTCACTGGTTACACACATTTCATCATTATAATATCAAGTTTGTTTCATGAGATATTCAAAAGGCCCTGCAGTTTCAGCAATCCTAATCTACCTCTCAAACAACCAGTAACCAAAGACTCCATTGCCCAATGGACTAGAATTATCTGAAAGTTTCCACCTTAGGTACAGAAGGCATCCCTCAACCAAAACATAAAACCAAACCCCGAGCATAATAGCTAGCCTAAAAACACTATCAAAACCAGAGACAAATCATAAAGAGAGAGCCCTCTCTGATTACAGTTTGGCTAGAAGCTGTAATCCAAAGATTGGTTAGTGGTTACCCCGGCCGTATTCCCTTGGGAGTCAAAGGGAACAACCTGGGTGTTAACAACACCAACAAGGTTTTTTAAAAGGTTCAACAAATAGCAATTTATATACAAATATTGACACTGATAAATTGCTAATTATTGTTGTTTATGTTGATGATATAATTTTTGGTAGCAACGAAGAATCCATGAGTCAGAATTTTGCTTCAGTAATGTAGCAAGAATTTGAAATGTTCTTTCTTGGTGAACTTACGTATTTTCTTGGTCTACAAGTTCAACAAAAGGAAGATGGTATTTTTCTTTCACAAACCAAATGTCTCAAACAGATCTTGAAAAGGTACGACATGGAATATTCTAAACTTGTATGTACCCCAATGGTAACAGGATGCAGTGTCAGCTCAAATGATGGATCAAAAGCAGTACATCAACCAACTTATAGATCCATGATTGGCAGTATGCTTTATATAATAGGTACCCAACTTGACATCATGCATGTAGTAGGAATAGTTGGAAGATTCCAAGAAAATCCAAAGGAATCACACCTTCAGGAAGTCAAAATAATTTTCAAATATCTTCAAGGAACACAAAACTTTGGTTTATGATACCCTAGAGATACAGATCTCCCTCTTCATGCATATACAGATGTAGATTTGGCAGGAAGTGTTGATGACAGAAAAAGCACTGGCGGTGGTGCATTCTATATGGGTTCCAGGTTAGTGTCTTGGTTCAACAAGAAAAAAAGTTCATTTGTGCTATCTACAACTGAAGAAGAATATGTGGCTGCTACATCTTACTGCACACAACTTCTTTGGATGATGCAAACCTTACAAGACATTTAGATCACATGCACTCTACCCATCTCCATTCTATCTGATAATACAAGTGCCATCAGTATTTCAAAGAATCCAGTCATGCACTGCAAGAACAAGCACATACCCATCAAATACCATTTTCTATGTGAACAAGTGCTTGAACGAAAGGTCAAATTGGAGTATGTTACCTCCAAAGAATAGGTTGCTGATATATTCAGTAAACTACTGCCCAGAGAGACATTTGAATATCTCAGACAAAAGATGGGAGTAGTTGCTACATCATCTTGCTGTTAAATCCAACCTTTTCAGAAAAGGCTATTATGCGCGTGTTTCATGAAGTAGAGTCACATACACACGCGTTTTTCATGAAGTAGAGTCATGTACACACGCGTGTTTCTATGGGTAAAGAAGCGTATATGTGTTTCAGACAAGAAAACAGTCAGGCAGGATTTGATATGGGTGTTCTGACTGATATAGATGATGAATGTCTATATACTCTGTTCATTAATTTTATCTGACTAACAAATATGCTTTCATCATTGAGCTGTTAACAATGCACATGTAGCACAGGTTCAGGGGAGCATTAGCCTTCACATACATTCAACACTGTTGGCATTATGGTTACTGAGTTCAGCTATGGCTTCAAATATTTCTACCATTTGTTACTCAAGTCATGTAAAATTCTAGGAAGTAATATGAGTCCTCTTGGACAAATGATGTAGGTTGTATCCCCACTTTACATGGGATGGATGATGTAATATTGCTTGTTTCTGTCATCTATAAACAATTGATATATCCCCACTTGGTTGGGTGGATGAGTCAAATTTGTTATATCCCCACTTGGTTGGGAGATGGATGTATGTATGATCCATTGGTGATAGGAAGGTCATCCTCACATATTTGAGTTATAGAGTCATGTTATTCTTTTAGAAAATATTTTTTTTATAGACTCTGCTTGTACTCCGGAAGAGCATGGACGGTTTTAGTACATCTCAGCATGTACAAAAGGGAAGATCAATTAGAAATTTCAACATGTTATCAAGGGGAGCATGAACAACATAATGTATGTCAAAGGGAGAAATTATATTGGTCCACCCTTTTCTCTTGATGTCAAAGTGGGAGAGTGACTTGGTGTTCTTGTTGCCATCAATTCCAAAGGGGGAGATTGTTGGCATTATGATATAGGTGTTGTCCTTGATGGAAACTCACTCAGATGAAGAATCATGGTGCAACATGTCAACAACAAAGAAATACAGATCAGACTACAAAGAATGAAGAAAGAGAGGTATACGCAGGTTCACCTTGACTAAGCTACGTATACACATAGGTTCTGTTATCACTCAGGTTGTTCCCTTTGACTCCCAAGGGAACACGACCGAGGTAACCACTAACCAATATTTGGGTCACAGGTTCTAGCCTACCTATGACCAGAGAGGGCTCTCTCTTTAAGATTTAACTTTGTTTGTATAATATTTTAGGTTAGTTATGATGCTCCAGGTTTTGTTTTGAATTTTGCTGGATGATGACTTCAGTCAAGATAGATATATGTTTATCAGGGTGCTCTAGGCCATTGGGTATGGAGTTAGTGATGCTTAATTTGCTTGATATGTCTGTGTTGATACAACAGTGATGCTGCAGAGCCAGATAAGTGTCTAAGAAACAATTCTTTAAATCTGTGATTGGGTGTGATGTAATCAGGGCATGAAAGGCAATCAAGGATCTTTCAGTAATCTGATATGGAGAACAGTGGGAATATTATTTAGAAGCACTGAATAATTCCTATAAAACATTCGTATTTATAGAATTGATGTAAACATGAGCAACTAAGAATTCATGTTCATTATTAATTCTGAAGAAAACATTTTCAGCAACAGAGATTGAGCACAAGGTGTAATTAAACATTTCCTGTACTATTCCTTTTCTCTATTGTAAGATTAGTGAAGCATGGGTATGATTCAAACAAACATAAGAAGATAAAACATGGATTGAGAAAAATTATTATTCCATTAGACAGCATAGGAATTCTGCAACAGCACGCAGAGCATCATCAAGACATCAAACATCCAAGAAATCACTGAGCTTTTCCAGCCTCTTGCATTAGATTATTTGAAAGTATACAATACATTTGCCTTAGAGTAAAATCACCAACCCCTAATACGTTGCTAGGGGAGGTATATATAAAAAATTTACATCAGAAAATATCTAGCTAATGAGTTAATGGCTCATTAATATCGTGCCAACTCCTGGAGCATTGTAGCTGAGAAAGTAAATGTTGTAGTAACTCCTAAGTGTATTAGCTGTCCAAAATGGTCAGAGAGTGTTGACTTTGTGACCGTTGGAGTCGGCTCAAGATGTGCTGGCCAAAAGTTGCGCATTTCTTATCTTTGGCTTACTGTCGCTTCTATATGCTGAGTCACCCTTTCGGCTGCCTAAAATGCTGTCCATATTTTGCTTTTCTCTGTTGGCCGAGTTGAAGCTGACTAGGACCAAGCAACTGAGATTATTGAGGCAAAAGTTGTAACATTGCTTGCCACCAATCCTCTTTGGGCAGCTGGTGCCTTCGAATTTTCACCAATGTTTCATCTGCCTCTATATATCTATAAAAATTTGGAGGAACCTCAAAAAGGTGATTGATTTCATGTTCTATGAAAAATAGATTTTCAAGTTTATCATAGAGGCCTTGCCCTGTTGGAGGCCCATTTCCTCAGAAGTACTGGAAGATGCAGTGATTTGATTTTCAATAAAAGTTGACATTCTGGTGGCATATTGCTGACGAGGGAGCAGTCTTCCTATGCTGGTTAGTAGGCTGGGCAATCCCTTTCCTTGCAGTGCTCCCATTTTGAGCTTGTATTCATCTACCTCAGCCTGTATTTCATGACATTTTCTCTCTATAGTTTGCACAAAATTCCTGAGAGTCAGCACCTTTTTAGCTGTAACGACAGCATCTGTTCTGTTAACAATGTTGATGGCTGCCAGTTCTTCCTTTGTCTGGTTGTTCAAAAAATTTATCATTCTATTGGCCTGCTCAAGCCCGTTCCCTAGTACTGTTCTGGCCTTCTGAATCTCAATTTGTGCTTGGCCAATCAATTCCATTTGTTCATGCACAGTCTTGATTGACTTCCATTGTCTAGTAATGGATTGGTCAATCCGGGCCCACAAAATTCTCTTTATTTCTGCCAAAGCATTCTCTAGTTTGAGCTCCTTTTCTAAGGCCTTTATTTTGTCTTTGAGGGCCTTAATTTCTCTAGACTGCTATGCTACAGTCATCTTTGACTTGTCATATTTGGCCTCTAGTTTTGCCAATTTTTCCTTGGCCTGTTTGATCTCAGTAGCTTGGAGCTCCAACTCCTTGATAGCCTTTGTCAAATCTTCCATGTTCAAGCTGGACTCAGGAGCTATTGTTGTTGCTGCTGCTTCTGTTGTTGCTGTAGTTGTTACAGGGGCTACTGCTGCCTCTGTAGTTGTGGCAGTGGTTGAGGTAGTTGGAGGAGCTTGAGATGTGGATTCTCCCTGTTTGTCTTGTAGTGCCCCTTCTAGTTCCTTTTCCAAATCAATGACCTTTTGATTGAGCTGCATTATTAGATCAAGTTGCTCATCAGCCTCCTTTTCCTTCTGCAATTCTGTTGTTTGGGGGTGCTCGGTGGGAAGCAGTTTCAGCCTTTTCTTCAATGCAGTAAGATCATCTTCCTTCTTCTTCATGAGGACCCTCACGCCCTTTGGGTCCTTAGGATCATGTACTAGGTCTATGATGATGTCCTCTAGTGATTTAATCCTATTGTCCTTGGCCATGGAGGACATTCTCTCAAAATCCAACTGAATGTTGGTATTCTTCAGTGATTCTTTCAATTCATGGGCCATTGTGGCCCTGTCTACCAAGGTGGCATAGACCATTTCCCCCATTTGTTTGTGCAGTTCTATCTGGTCCATGGGGTGAATGTCCTTTTCCATGACTTCCACCCTTGTTCTTACAAAATCTGCAGCTGATTGAGGCTGCGGCACCTTGGGTTTGAAGTGGCTGAGGATCATTTTCTCCTCTTGTATGTCATATACTGACATCAACCTCTCTTGCTTGGTTGGTGTTGCTTTGAGGAATTGTTTGTAGACTTCTATTCTCAGCAGATCATTCTGTGCTTTTATCTGTTTGAAGGAAGCCTTGGTGCTTGAAGGCTTCTTGCTCTGCTGAGTGGAGGAGGACACCTCCAAGCCAAGCTGTAATCCTTGCTCTTGTTGGAAAGAGCTTGTGGCTGTTTGATGACTGTCTCCCCCTTCTTTCCTTGGACTGTCAAGGACTTCTTCACTAATTTATTCTATAATTGGGGAGTCAACCTTTTGCCTCTTGGCCTCAGGTTGCTGGGAGGATCCACTAGCAGGAGTGGACTCTTCTCTGTCTCTTTTCCTGCCCCTCTCCTCATGTGCAGGAGTCTGCAATATAGGTGTTGTTGGTGGTTCTGTTTGTAGTGGAGGGGTATTCTCTTGTTGCTGCCCAATTGAGGGGGCAGGCTGTTCTTTTACTATCTCTTCTTCAGCACCCATTATTCCTTTACCTTTATCTGTGCCTGATGCTGCTGTAGATGGCGCCTGGGTGGCTGGTGCAGTTGTTGTAGCTGAAGTCCCTTCTCCCACTGGCTGTGGTTGCCTGAAGATTACCTGCTGCACAGAATCTAAGTCAAGAGTTTTTTTTAAATCCTTGACATTATTTTGCATTATTTATTCTTCAGTTAGTTTCTCAATTAATGTATCTTGCAACCATTCTTGCTGATTGGCATACTGCTCAATATGTGGATATTTACAATGCTCATAGCCTAGCAGCCTGTACTTGACCCTTATAGCACAGATGAAGCCTTCAGGGTCATAAGGGACCCACTGGAAGCTTTTTGATAGCTTGTACTTGTCTTTGAGGATTTGCTCAGCATCTTGCCATCCCTGTTTTTTGTTCATGATGAAGGGGCCCAGGTGGTGCTTAAACTTGAGGTGGGCTTTCTTTTTAGCACTATGAAAGTGGGTGAGGTCAGAGTGAATGAGCTGCCTATAGTACTCCAATGCAAACAGTCTCATTGGTACATATTTTGGGAGCCTGTATGAACAGAGCTCACAGCCATAAATTCTGATGACTGTATGACCTTGGTATAGGTACCAATCACCTATTTTATAATTTTTGGATAGCTGCAGAGTTTTCTGGATTTCAAATGAGACTCTAGGAGGAGGGGACCTCATTAATAAGCAAGAGACTGGGTATACAAATTGATCAATAAATTCACAGTATGAGTATGGTGAATCTTGGACTTGGTGAAAAACAGATGTCCAGAAGATAATAGATCTTCTTTCTCCTCTAGAATCCAGCTTCTTAATATGGCATTGAAAAGCCTCGGACTGGTAATACATGAACAAGTGGTAGATGTAAGATGAATATTTGAATATGCCCTCCCTGTCTACTTTGAAAAGCTGGTCATGTATCTTGTTTGCTATGAATTTAGCAAAGTTATATTTGTAGGCAGGAGGTTGGCCTAGGCTATAAGCAGCTAATAACACCAGCACTGTCTCATCAACATACTCACTGGTTTTATAGCCCAACACATAAGCAATCATGTCAAGTAGAAGTTTGCCTACATCAGTAAAATGGACATACAAGAAGGGAGGTGGCCCTGTGGGCTGGCGGTCAGCTCTCATAAATGTCTCGGTGATCTTCTGAATGTTAGCAGTGGAAAGCTTGGCACCTGTATCCAGCAGATAGTTCACGGAGAAGGGATACAGCAGCTGAGTTTGTTTGAAGTTAAGCATCTGGTTGATGGACTCAGCATTAACGTTGAAGAGGATGCTCCCAGATGGAGACTTGACAGCTCTGTGATTTGGATCATAATTCTCAGCACATAGGCGGATAATCTCTAGAAAAATGTTGACAGATGGGAGGAAGTAATAAGGCAGATTAGATTCCCATATCCCATATGTATCATTGTTGTTCAAATAGTTATCCCTCAATTCCCGGAAGGTCTGAAAATGGTTCCTGTCTCCCACAAAGTCTTGGATGAGGTAATCTCTGTCAGCAAGAGGCAAGGACTCAAGCTCTTTATTTGGTGGATTCATGGGGGCAACACTGAGAGCTGTGGGTGCAGGAGCAGCCATTGTATAGCCTTTGGGTGCTGTCTTTAAAATGCAGTTTCTGAATGCAACAAGGTAAGTGCAATAGCTTGCAAATTTTTCTAGAAGTCAAATGGCAGATTGGATGCAAGTGCTAGATATGTTCTTCAAAGAGGAGTAGGTGGATTGAGCAGGCTTGCTTCTGTTCAGCTCTGGTGAATTCACAGGAATTGTGAACAATGAGGATGAATTGCAGAGGTAGGGCAGGACTAAAAGTTGGTGAAATGAAGTTGTTCAAGTAAGTACTCGGCAAAAGGGAACAATGCCGGGCAGTTTGGAGGATAAATTGTGAATTAAGGCCGCAAATGATTTCTCAATAGTGAATTTTGGAGCAGGGGGCAATGTAGGTTGTTTTGGTCCAACAACTATTGAATGACAGCAATTAATTTAGGAATTACCAAGTATTTAGTGGACAATATTGCAGAGAAATGGCATGAACATGGGCAAAGTAGGTGAATTTTGGTGAATACCTGGACAAATAGCGCCGAGAACAGCCGGGTCGAACAATGGGTGCAGAACACAGTTGAATTGGTAAACGATGGCGTCCGAAGCTTTGAATTTGCAGCGTAGAGGAAATTTTTGGAGCGAACGAAAAACAACGACTCTGTCTTTTTCGAATGAAAATGACATAAAACGGCTCATTTCCGCGTTTTTAACGACAAATTTGGAAAATATGGGTTATTGGCACTTTTCCGCCGATGACGTCAGCATGACGTCATGGCGGGCCCAGGTATGGATGGTGACGTGGATGCTGAGCTGGAGGCCAGCATGGCAGGACACGGTGGCGGGATGTGGGGGCAGCAGATTAGCGTGGAGGGCCATGAGGCGCAGTAGCGGGGGCCGATGGCATGACATCATGATGATGCGAGGGTGAGGTGATAGGGGAGGTGGGTTGAGGAAGGTGGTAAGTGGTCTCCCCGCACCACTTTTGGGAGAAGGCAATATAGGGGAGGGGGGCTCCGAACACCTCCGCAGGCTGCCACGCGTCCAGTGTACGGGAGCAAAACCACCCGCTCCCTGGACGCTAAAGCGCAGCGGGTTCAAATCCGAAAATGACCACCCACCGTTGGATTGGGGGCAGCGGGAAATCGAGGGCTGGCGGGCGCCCCGACCCATCGTGCAAGTTTGGGTGGGGACACGCCGGCTTAATAAAATATTCATTAAAATATTTTGGGTTTAAAACTTTGGTTAAGGGGGTTTTTTGTGGGTTTTGACATATGTGGGTTAATATGTCGGGGTTGAACAACCTTTGAATGTTAGGTTTGAGCGGTGGGAGGGGTTTTCATAGGTATTTTTCAGGAAAGAGGGTAGGAGAGGGTTTAGAATAGGATATTAATCCAACTGGAGGTTAGAGTAATCCCAAAGCAAGGGTTGACTATAGTCCCTGCTGGACTAATGTCTCCCTTAGAAGTGTTATTTAGCTATAATGCTAAAAGGGGGGGGATATTTATACATTTTATGGGGTTTTATACACCATGGTGTTATAGTAATAGGGAAAGGGGAACATAGGGGATTAAGTGTAGATAGAGTTAGTAGTTAGTATTGTAGGGGAATGTGAATGGGAAGTGATAGATACTAAGTTTTTAGGAAACAAACTTAGTTAGGGAGTAGATCAAAATGAAAAGAATTTTTACACAGGAAATGTGGCTCCTTTTCAAAGAGGGAAGTCAATTCTGCCATGAGATTTTCACAAATGAGAAATGTAAGGAGGACTGATCAGGCAGATCCTACAGTGCTCAAAGGGATGTTAGTAAGAAACTTTTGAAGGGGATGAGGGAAGTTAGTGATGATTTGGTAGTTTTACCAAATAGGCCATTGCCCTTGCCTTTCTCCTGCTGGTGGCATCATTTGTGATTTTTCCCATGTCATATGCTTAGATCTTACTTTCTGCAACCTTCAACTGCCTACCCTGCCTAATATGCCTAACATTTTTTCTTCCTTTGGATGGGTGCACTTAGCCTTGCAAACCCTGATAATTCTCTTTTCTTTTTGCTGCCCTCCTATCTAAGTCTACCCTTATGACTTCCAAGGGCCGAGATTAAGCAGTTGGGCTCCTTCCTTTCTCTATCCACCTAGTCATCTGTCAAGCTTGAACTGTTTGAGCAGGTACTTCCTTTCTAGTCTACAGCATGCAATTTAAGACATGGTGAGGCCCAGCTTGAGCTGTTGGACCACCCATCAAAGTAGTAGTGGAAATTTGGATTAGCCACTTTCATGATCTTTATTTGGGGTTCATTTCTTTTATTTTTTCTTTGACCAATTCATTTTCTTGCCCTTTTATTTTTCTTTTGAGGCATACCCTCTTTACATTTTTTAACTGTCTGCTTGCTTCACAAAAATGGAACCTTAGTAGCCTGGAAGGTGAACATTTTTGGCACTTCCACTGTCAATCATGAGAAATGAAAACCTATTGGTATAGTAGGCTAACAGTGGCTCCACTTGGGGATGGCTTTTCCAGATGAAAAGCCAAGAACAGCAGGTCAGATTGCCTGAGTTCTGCTTTCTTGCTGCAGGCTGAATTTCTCTGTTGTTGGAGACCATTGGTTAGGATCCTAGATAGTTGCAGGCAGCACCCAGTGAGCTGATTTGCTGTGAATTTGCAGATCTGTTTTTACCTGTTTCTCAGAATTTCTCCTCATCACTTGATAGTTACCCTGTGTTTTTCTTTGCTTTCTAATGCCAGGATCAAACATATTCAAAAAAGGGAAAAAAGTGCAGCACCCTGGTCTTCTCAAAATATGCTCCACTTGGTGCTTTATTTATCTGTTATAACTGAAAATACTGGAAATACAAATATTTATGTACAATATATGCCTATTCAGTGTTTGATCAAAGGGAGTCAAAATAATGCTTGAGCATTCTCCCATTAACTGGGCCTTCCTCAGTGTTTGAGCCATCCAAACTTCTTAGAAAATAGGTGTTGTTACCTTGTATAGCATAGATGACATAGGGTCCCTTCCATAAAAAATCAAACTTACCATGTTTGCCTTTGTCCTCCCTCCTGGAATCCCATCTTAACACTTTGTTTCCTATGAAGAAATCTTCAGCTTTGGTTCTTTTGTCAAATATTCTTTTGAGCTTTTCTTGTAGAACTTGGGTTCTTTGATAGACTTCTTCTCTTGTTTGCTGTAAATGAATTGTCTGATTAATTCTTCTTTGAATGTCATTGGGCTCAGCTTGTATTTCTTGCAGCAACTTGATCACAGGAATCCCTAGAGATGTAGGAAACTTTGCTTCTAGCCCATAGACGAGTTCATATGGACTCATGCCAATTGATCTCTTGGTGTTCAGTCTATCGGCCCACAGTGCATTCACCAACTTTTTATGCCAATTCTTTTTGTTTACTTCCAAAACTTTTTTAATGATGTTGATGAGGCTTTTATTGGAAGACTCAGCTAGGCCATTACCTTGAGGATAATAGGCAGTGGAATGACCTAGGGTCATGTGATACTTGTGACAAAAGTTGATCATTTTCTTGGACTTGAAAGCAGCAGCATTGTCTATAATAATTTTGTCTGGACAGCCAAACCTGGACAAGATGTTGGTTTCTAGGAATTGTATAATAATGGAGTCATTGGCCTACCTACAAGGGATGGCTTCTATCCATTTGGTAAAATAGTCTGTGGCAGTGAGAATCCACCTATGCTGGCCAGAGGATGGAGGGTGAATTTCACCAATGAAGTCTAAACCCCATTGCTGGAATGGTCTCTCAGTTGAAACTGGTTTGAGTGGTAAAGGTAGCAGCTTCCTCTTGCCCTCAAAAATTTGGCATTTGTGACAAGACATTACAAATCTCTTTACATCAGCAAACAAGGAGGGCCAATAAAATCCAGCCCTTAGGATTTTATCAGCTGTGGAATTCCAGTATAAGTGTCCTCCACAGTCACCTGCATGAAATTCTTTGAGGACATTGTCAGTTTCTTCTATTGTTAAGCAATTGAGTAAGATCCCTTCATGATTTCTCCAAAATAAAACATTGTTAATAATACAAAACTTTGATGCTTTCATTTTCAAGAACCTTTTCTTGGTTTTGGACAACCCTGGAGGAGCTTGCAGGTTTAATAATACAAAACATATATCAGTATACCAGGGAGATTGCATAAAGGCTTGGTTGATCTGTGGAGTAGCCATCTCTTGTTCGTCGTCCAGTTCATTAATGTCAAGGGCTTGAAAATTGGTTTCAGTCATTATTTTGGCTAGGCCTTGTCCTTTTATCAGTTTGGTAGGTTTAATCTCAATGTCATATTCTAAGATATTGGCAATCCACTTGCCCCTCTTGCCTTCAATTCCTTCTTGGGTTAGAATGTCTTTGACCACTGCATTAGGAACATAGGCAATTATATGAGAGTAAAGGATATAGATTCTGAATTCCTTGATGGCTTTTACCAATGCATAGGCTTGTTTTTCCATGATCTGATATTTCAAAGGAGCATCTCTAAGGGCTCTGCTAAAAAATGAAATGGGTTTTTCACAGCCTTGGTCATCTTTTTGTAGCAGAACAGCATCAATTGTATGCTCAGAAGCAAAAGAAAAAATAATGAAATCTTGATCAAATCTAGGGCTTGTTAGGATTGGTGTGTTTGTCAATGCTCTTTTGATATCCTCAAAGGCTTGCCTAGCTTCCATGGTCCATTTGACTTTGGAATCCTTTTTCAGCATATTATTTAATAGTCTTATGAGTTCAGCCAGATTGGGAGTGAACCTCCTCAAGAAGTTGATCTTTCCTAGAAAGCTTTGTAGTTCTTTGATGTTTCTTGGATGTGGTACTTGTAGGATAGCTTGAATTCTGTCTGGGTCAATCCTAATACCATCTTTTGAGATTATATGGCCCAGGAGTTTACCTATTTCTAGCCCAAACAGTGACTTCTTTGGGTTCAAAGATATGCCATAGTTTCTACAAATTGTGAAAACCTGCCTCAAGTGTTCTAAGTGTTCTTGATCAGATTTTGAAAAGGCAGTGAGATCATCAAGATAGACAACTAGGAAATCATGAAGTTCCTTGGCAAAGGCAATATCCATTGCTCTCTGGAATGTGGCCCCTGAGTTTTTAAGCCCAAAAGGCATTTTAACATATTTGAATGTTCCCCAAGGTGTTGTGAAGGAAGTTTTGTCTTGATCATCCGGGTGTACTAGAATCTGATTGAATCCTGAGAAACCATCTAGTAAAGAGATCCTAGTAGCTCCCACTACTCTTTGCAAGATATGGTCCATTTTTGGTAAGGGGTAATGGTCTTTGAGAGATACTTTTTTCAAATTTCTTAGGTCAACACACAGTCGGATCTCCCCTGTCTTTTTCCTAGTAGGCACTAGGTTTGAAATCCACTCTGAGAATCTAATTGGGGCAATGATCCCAGCTTCATACATACGTTTAACCTCTTTTTCAATAAGGGGGAGGAGGACTGGATTGACTCTCCTAAGCTTCTGTTTGAAAGGCTTTTGATTTTCTTTTAGAGGTATAGTGTGCTGGATAACTGATGTATCATAAGATTTAAGGTCCTCATAGCTCCAAGCAAAGACATCTTGAAACTCTTTG
Organism: Pinus tabuliformis; assembly: GCA_031772625.1. Taxonomy (NCBI): domain Eukaryota; kingdom Viridiplantae; phylum Streptophyta; class Pinopsida; order Pinales; family Pinaceae; genus Pinus; species Pinus tabuliformis. Next base: position 343,310,797 of record CM062814.1, read on the forward strand.
AATAACTCAATGTATTTTAGTTTCTGCTCAGGTGGTAATGCTTTGGATAGCTTAACCATTTTGGGATTTTCAGGGGTCCCAATGTTACAATCTTCTATTTCAGCATTCAATGGTTGCATTTTTGGTTTTCTTGAGATATCATTTGAATCAAACAGATCCTCCAAAGGGGTTAGACCTATGGGCAGAAAATTATCCTTTAGCTCAATTACCTCATCTTCTGTTTCAGCCATTTCCTCTTCATCTGATTGTTTCAACTCCCGTATAGTTTCCTTGTCAAAGGTGGTAGGATGCAAAACTAGATCAGCTGTTTCAGCTGATATTTTCTGTGTAATTGTGCATATCTGTGGTTGATCATCTCTAGTGCTAGTGTCAATGTTCATGCCAGAAAATTCTTCCTTTAAAGTGAGAAAGTTATTTATCTGTGTATTATTCTCGAAGACTTGCCAATTCTTGATGTTATCTGGAACTGAAGGTCTGTGTTTGATTTCAGCAGTAAACGTATGATTGGTTTTGAAAGGAAACTTACAAGTGCTGGCAAAAGTTGCCAAGCTGTGAGCATGTAGATTGAGTTCTCTGGAAATTTTAGTCAACTGTGATTGTGAGAAGCTCTCAAGTACTTGAATAGCTGCTCCCTTGTATGCTCTCAACCTCAGATCGTTTGTGGTAAAATTTCCCTTCATCTGTTGTATGACCAGATCTGAATCTCCTAAGATTGAGATTTTGGTTGCACCTAGATTTTTTATGAGTTTCAGACCTAACAGGAGGGCTTCATATTCAGCCATGTTGTTTGTGCATCGAAAGTTTAGTCTGTATGCATGGCCCTCAGCTTGGTCATTGTGCATATTGTGGATCCAGACTCCTGCCCCAGCTCCTAGCTTGTTTACAGAGCCATCAAATTCTAAATACCATAAAGTTTCATGATCAAGATTTGGATTGGGATCACTAGAAAGTTGGATCATGGGTAGGTTGGTTTCTTGCAAGTAACTTGATACATCATGTTCTTTTGTCTTCTTATCAGCTATGCCCCCAGTCCCTTGGTCTTTGAAAGCACATTGCTCATCTAACTCCTCGGTCTCTACTGTCATTAATAGTTCAGAATAAGCTTTGTGACAGATGTCAGCATTGTAGAGAATAAATGAATCCATGTCTGAGTGTATTGAATAGATTGGAAAGTTTTGGGGCTTCTCTTGACTGCTTACCACATATTTCATCAAAGTTTCCCGGTACAATCTCTTTGGCTGCCCAAAGACTGAGATAGTTGCATAGGACATATCTAATTGCAGAGATCCTTGAAGTTTGGCCCCCCAGGATCTGGACAAGAGCATGCCATACTTAGGGGGTATGTCAGCTACCACTACATCCATCAAGATAGTTTTGGTTGGGTATTGAACTAGAGAAACACATAAATCTTTGATCAGGCCCAAGCACCTGACTTGGCTTGAATCAAATGAGAATAGATCTTTGTAAGGTCTTGTGATGTCTAAGTCAAGTTTTTCCATTACAGATTTGGGCATTAAGTTGTGTGAGGCCCCAGAATCGAACATGGCATTATGTAGAACCTTGTCATGAATGTTTAGACTGACATAGAAGGGTGGTACCCCTCCATTTTCTTTTTTTCCATTGACCTCAGGTCCGAACAACAACTCTGGTTGGTCATCTAGGACATTCACAGCATCTTTGTTGTCTGATACTTGGAGTGACTTATTGATCTGCTGTCTGTATATGTCATGTTTGGCCAATTCCGAAAGAGGAACTGATCTCTTTAGGTTACTTATTTCTGTTTCCAAGTTAAAAGGTTTTTCCACTTGAATTTTGGCATTTAGTGCAACAGACTTTTCCTTTTCAGCTGAGTTATCAAGTGTATTTTTCTCATAGTTGGGTCCATTTTGAGTAAAACTGGTGCCATGTTTGTTTCCTGGGGGATTATCTGCCTTTGTCTTTAATGGATGGGGTGGACCTGGCTGATTTTTAGAGGACTGTTGCTCTGAGATGTCGTCCACAGTCACTTCTGTGGCAGGTGGGTTTGAGCTGCCAGCTGATTGGGGAAGGGTAGTATTTTCATTGATCTTTTTTGGCTGCATATTGTCCTTTGTTTTGAGGGGTGTAGGTACATCTATTGTTCTACTCCTTAGTTTGTACTGTTTCTGCACCTCATACACAGCTGCATCATACCCTTCTTTGAAATCGAATGATTCTCCTCACTTAGTGTGGAATTGATTGTCATTGTAAACCTCTTGGTCTTCTTGTGTAAAAAAGACTTGATTTTCACTGTCCAAACCCATTAGGTTGATGTGAGGATCCTCATTAGGTTCACTAGATGTGGAAGCCTCAACATAGTTTTCCTGGAAAGGGGGTCTGACATGCTGATCAGGCTCAGTCCTTCCAACATTAGGATTTTGATTCTTTCTGAAGTTTGGGTTTCTAATATTGCTTGTTTGACCTTCCCATGATGATTTTCTTTCTATGGTTTCTACCCTGTCTCCAAGTCTATCCATCCCTTTGATGATTGCATCTAGCTTTTGCTCACATGATGAGGGTTCTTCTTTGAAAGTAGTTCTCCTTTCAGTTCTTGCTCAGTTTCTCTTGGCGATTAGATTTGCCTCTACACTTACAGCTATGTTTTGCATGTCTGCTAGAGTTGCAGGGGCTCTTTCTCTTAGTTGATATGCCATATCAGCATCAAACCCATCAGGGAACTTAATCAATGCTAAATCAGGTGGAGGCCTAAGATTTTGAGGAATGGCATTATAAATAGTGTTGAATCTAGTGCAATAGTCCAAGACAGTTTCTTGTGGGCCTCTTCTTATGGTGTCATATTCAGATAAAATGTGCAGAGGGTCCTTTTTCTTTTCCCATCTGTTCAAGAAGGACTGATAAAGGGCACCCAGATCAGCTATAGAATTTGTAGCCAGTGCCCTGAACCAGGTTCTTACTTCACCTGTTAAACTTTGGACAAAGATTTTCATCCTTACATCATCATCATCTATCTCATAGTTCTCAAAGTAGTCTTGCATTTTCTTAGTATGTTGTAAGGCAGTGTATGTACTGGTTCCATCAAAATAAGTAATCTTGCTTTGGTAGTCCTGAGGCATGGCCCCATGATTGCCAGGTAACTGAAGGGGTGCATAACGATTAGCCATATTTGGGGGGATAAGTGGGACAACTGGTAGAAAGGGAACAACTGGGACAACAGGGATAGCAATAGCAGTTTGTGTGTTGGGTGTAGACAATATGTTTTGTGAAGTGGATGATGAAGAGGGGGAAGAATGAATTGTATGAAGGTGAACAGATGGCTTAGCAGGGGTTGGAATAAAACTTTGCTGAACTGCCTCAGGGCTAGTTTCAGGAGATTGTTCTGGTTCCTTCTGGTTCCTAAGAGTTTTATGGATCAAATTTGGATTTTCGAAAACAGGTGGGGGATTTGGGTCAGGGTTTGACCTGGTGTGCCTAGTTCTCTTTTTCGGAGCCAGCTTCTGAACTTGTTTTTGGTATTTTTGAGGATATTTTTAGAACTATTTTAAGGGACTGCTCAGGCTTTTGGAACCACTGTCTAAAAGCAGACAGCAGCTGAAAATTACGCTCTGTCACCAGTGGAGTCGCCAATTATGTTATCACTCAGGTTGTTCCCTTTGACTCCCAAGGGAATACAGCCGAGGTAACCACTAACCAATCTTTGGGTCACAAGTTCTAGCCTACCTATGACCAGAGAGGGCTCTCTCTTTAAGATTTAACTTTGTTTGTATAATATTTTAGGCTAGTTATGATGCTCAAGGTTTTGTTTTGAATTTTGCTGGATGATGACTTCAGTCAAGATAGATATATGTTTATCAGGGTGCTCTAGGCCATTGGGCATGGAGTCAGTGATGCTTAATTTGCTTGATATGTCTGTGTTGATACAACAGTGATGCTGCAGAGCCAGATAAGTGTCTAAGAAACAATTCTTTAAATCTGTGATTGGGTGTGATGTAATCAGGGCATGAAAGGCAATCAAGGATCTTTCAGTAATCTGATATGGAGAACAGTGGGAATATTATTTAGAAGCACTGAAGAATTCCTATATAACATTCATATTTATAGAATTGTTGTAAACATGAGCAACTAAGAATTCATGTTCATTATTAATTCTGAAGAAAGCATTTTCAGCAACAGAGATTGAGCACAAGGTGTAATTAAACATTTCCTTGTACTATTCCTTTTCTCTATTGTTAGATTAGTGAAGCATGGGTATGGTTCAAACAAACATAAGAAGATAAAACATGGATTGAGAAAACTTATTGTTCCATCAAACAGCACAGGAATTCTGCAATAGCACGCAGAGCATCATCAAGACATCAAACATCCAAGAAATCACTGAGCTTTTCCAGCCTCTTGCATTAGATTATCTGAAAGTATACAATACATTTGCCTTAGAGTGAAAATCACCAACCCCTAATACGTTGCCAGGGGAGGTATATATACAAAATTTACATCAGAAAATATCTAGCTAATGAGTTAATGGCTCATTAATATCGTGCCAACTCCTGGAGCATTGTAGCTGAGAAAGTAAATGCTGTAGTAACTCCTAAGTGTATTAGCTGTCCAAAATGGTCAGAGAATGTTGACTTTGTGACCGTTGGAGTCGGCTGAAGATGTGCTGCCCAAAATTTGCACATTTCTTATCTTTGGCTTGCTGTCGCTGTCTATATGCTGAGTCACCCTTTCGGCTGCCTAAAATGCTGTCCATATTCTGCTTTTTTCTTTTGGCCGAGTTGAAGCTGACTAGGACCAAGCAGCTGAGATTATTGAGGCAAAAGTTGTAACATTGCCTGCCACCAATCCTCTTTGGGCAGCTGGTGCCTTCGAATTTTCACCAATGTTTCATCTGCCTCTGTATATCTATAAAAATTTGGAGGAACCTCAAAAAGGTGATTGATTTCATGTTCTATGAAAAATAGATTTTCAAGTTTATCATAGCGGCCCTGCCCTGTTGGAGGCCCCGTTTCCTGAGAAGTACTGGCAGATGTAGTGATTTGATTTTCAATAAAAGTTGACATTCTGGTGGCATATTGCTCACGAGGGAGCAGTCTTCCTGTGCTGGTTAGTAGGCTGGGCAATCCCTTTCCTTGCAGTGCTCCCATTTTGAGCTTGTGTTCATCTACCTCAGCCTGTATTTAATGACATTTTCTCTCTACAGTCTGCACAAAATTCCTGAGAGTCAGCACCTTTTTAGCTGTAAGGACAACATCTGTTCTGTTAACAATGTTGATGGCTGCTAGTTCTTCCTTTGTCTGGTTGTTCAAAAAATTTATCATTCTATTGGCCTGCTTAGGCCTGTTCCATAGTACTGTTCTGGCCTTCTGAATCTCAATTTGTGCTTGGCCAATCAATTCCATTTGTTCATGCACAGTCTTGATTGACTTCCATTGTCTAGTAATGGATTGGTCAATCCGGGCCCACAAAATTCTCTTTATTTCTGCCAAAGCATTTTCTAGTTTGAGCTCCTTTTCTAAGGCCTTTATTTTGTCTTTAAGGGCCTTAATTTCTCTAGACTGCTTTGCTACAGTCATCTTTGACTTGTCATATTTGGCCTCTAGTTCTGCCAATTTTTCCTTGGCCTGTTTGATCTCAGTAGCTTGGAGCTCCAACTCCTTGATAGCCTTTGTCAAATATTCCATGTTCAAGCTGGACTCAGGAGCTGTTGTTGTTGCTGCTGCTTCTGTTGTTGCTGTAGTTGTTATAGGGGCTACTGCTGCCTCTGTAGTTGTGGCAATGGTTGAGGTAGTTGGAGGAGATTGGGATGTGCATTCTCCCTGTTTGTCTTGCAGTGCCCCTTCTAGTTCCTTTTCCAAATCAATGACCTTTTGATTGAGCTGCATTATTAGATCAAGTTGCTCATCAGCCTCCTTTTCCTTCTGCAATTCTGCTGTTTGGGGGTGCTCGGTGGGAAGCAGTTTCAGCCTTTTCTTCAATGCAGTAAGATCATCTTCCTTCTTCTTCATGAGGGCCCTCACGCCCTTTGGGTCCTTAGGATCATGTCCTAGGTCTATGATGATGTCCTCTAGTGATTTAATCCTGTTGTCCTTGGCCATGGAGGAAATTCTCTCAAAATCCAACTGAATGTTGGTATTCTTCAGTGATTCTTTCAATTCATGGGCCATTGTGGCCCTGTCTACCAAGGTGGCATAGACCATTTCCCCCATTTGTTTGTGCAGTTCTATCTGGTCCATGGGGTGAATGTCCTTTGCCATGACTTCCACCCTTGTTCTTACAAAATCTGCAGTTGATTGAGGCTGCGGCACCTTGGGTTTGAAGTGGCTGAGGATCATTTTCTCCTCTTGTATGTCATATACTGACATCAACCTCTCTTGCTTGGCTGGTGTTGCTTTGAGGAATTGTTTGTAGACTTCTATTCTCAGCAGATCATTCTGTGCTTTTATCTGTTTGAAGGAAGCCTTGGTGCTTGAAGGCTTCTTGCTCTGTTGAGTGGAGGAGGACACCTCCAAGCCAAGCTGTAATCCTTGCTCTTGTTGGAAAGAGCTTGTGGCTGTTTGCTGACTGTCTCCCCCTTCTTTCCTTGGACTGTCAAGGACTTCTTCACTTATTTCTTCTATAATTGGGGAGTCAACCTTTTGCCTCTTGGCCTCAGGTTGCTGGGAGGATCCACTAGCAAGAGTGGACTCTTCTCTGTCTCTTTTCCTGCCCCTCTCCTCATGTGCAGGAGTCTGCAATATAGGTGTTGTTGGTGGTTCTGTTTGCGGTGGAGGGGTTTGCTCTTGTTGCTGCCCAATTGAGGGGGCAGGTTGTTCTTTTACTATCTCTTCTTCAGCACCCATTATTCCTTTACCTTTATCTGTGCCTGATGCTGCTATAGATGGCACCTGGCTGGCTGGTGCAGTTGTTGTAGCTGAAGTCCCTTCTCCCACTGGCTGTGGTTGCTTGAAGATTACCTGCTGCACAGAATCTATGTCAAGAGTTATTTTTTAAATCCTTGACATTCTTTTGCATTATTTCTTCTTCAGTTAGTTTCTCAATTAATGTATCTTGCAACCATTCTTGCTGATTGGCATACTGCTCAATATGTGGATATTTACAATGCTCATAGCCTAGCAGCCTGTACTTGACCCTTATAGCACAGATGAAGCCTTCAGGGTCATAAGGGATCCACCGGAAGCTTTTTGATAGCTTGTACTTGTCTTTGAGGATTTGCTCAGCATCTTGCCATCCCTCTTTTTTGTTCATGATGAAGGGGCCCAGGTGGTGCTTAAACTTGAGGTGGGCTTTCTTTTTAGCACTATGAAAGTGGGTGAGGTCAGAGTGAATGAGCTGCCTATAGTACTCCAATGCAAACAGTCTCATTGGTACATATTTTGGGAGCCTGTATGGATAGAGCTCACAGCCATAAATTCTGATGACTGTATGATCTTGGTATAGGTACCAATCACCTATTTTATAATTTTTGGACAGCTGCAGAGTTTTCTGGATTTCAAATGAGACTCTAGGAGGAGGGGACCTCATTAATAAGCAAGAGACTAGGTATACAAATTGATCAATAAATTCACAGTATGAGTATGGTGAATCTTGGACTTGGTGAAAAACAGATGTCCAGAAGATAATAGATCTTCTTTCTCCTCTAGAATCTAGCTTCTTAATATGGCATTGAAAAGCCCCAGACTGGTAATACATGAACAAGTGGTAGATGTAAGATGAATATTTGAATATGCCCTCCCTGTCTACTTTGAAAAGCTGGTCATGTATCTTGTTGGCTATGAATTTAGCAAAGTTATATTTGTAGGCAGGAGGTTGGCCTGGGCTATAAGCAGCTAATAACACCAGCACTGTCTCATCAACATACTCACTGGTTTTATAGCCCAACACATAAGCAATCATGTCAAGTAGAAGTTTGCCTACATCAGTAAAATGGACATACAAGAAGGGAGGTGGCCCTGTGGGCTGGCGGTCAGCTCTCATAAATGTCTAGGTGATCTTCTGAATGTCAGCAGTGGAAAGCTTGGCACCTGTATCCAGCAGATAGTTCATGGAGAAGGGATACAGCAACTGAGTTTGTTTGAAGTTAAGCATCTGGTTGATGGACTCAGCATTAATGTGGAAGAGGATGCTCCCAGATGGAGACTTGACAGCTCTGTGATTTGGATCATAATTCTCAGCACATAGGCGGATAATCTCTGGAAAAATGTTGACAGATGGGAGGAAGTAATAAGGCAGATTAGATTCCCATATCCCATATGTATCATTGTTGTTCAAATAGTTATCCCTCAATTCCCGGAAGGTCTAAAAATGGTTCCTGTCTCCAACAAAGTCTTGGATGAGGTAATCTTTGTCAGCAAGAGGTAGGGACTCAAGCTCTTTATTTGGTGGATTCATAGGGGCAACAGTGAGAGCTGTGGGTGCAGGAGCAGCCATTGTATAGCCTTTGGGTGTTGTCTTTAAAATGCAGTTTCTGAATGCAACAAGGTAAGTGCAATAGCTTGCAAATTTTTCTAGAAGTCAAGTGGCAGATTGAATGCAGGTGCTAGATATGTTCTTCAAAGAGGAGTAGGTGGATTGAGCAGGCTTGCTTCTGTTCAGCTCTGGTGAATTCACAGGATTGTGAACAATGAGGATGAATTGCAGAGGTAGGGTAGGACTAAAAGTTGGTGAAATGCAGTTGTTCAAGTAAGTACTCGGCAAAAGGGAACAATGCCGGGCAGTTTGGAGGATAAATTGTGAATTAAGGCCGCAAATGATTTCTCAACAGTGAATTTTGGAGCAGGGGGCAATGTAGGTTGTTTTTGTCCAGCAACTATTGAATGACAACAATTAATTTAGGAATTACCAGGTATTTAGTGGACAATATTGCAGAGAAATGGCATGAACATGGGAAAAGTAGGTGAATTTTGGTGAATACCTGGACAAATAGCGCCGAGAACAACCGGGTCGAACAATGGGTGCAGAACATAGTTGAATTGGTAAACGATGGCGTCCGGAGCTTTGAATTTGCAGCGTAGAGGCAATTTTTGGAGCGATCGAAAAAACAGCGACTCTGTCTTTTTCGAATGAAAATGACATAAAACGGCTCATTTGCGTGTTTTTAACGACAAATTTGGAAAATATGGGTTATTGGCACTTTTCCGCCGATGACGTCAGCATGACGTCATGGCGGGCCCAGGTACGGATGGTGACGTGGATGCTGAGCTGGAGGCCAGCATGGCAGGACACGGTGGCGGGATGTGGGGGCAGCAGATTGGCGTGGAGGGCCACGAGGCGTGGTAGCGGGGGCCGATGGCATGACGTCATGATGATGCGGGGGTGAGGTGACAGGGGAGGCGGGTTGAGGGAAGGCGGTAAGTGGTCTCCCCGCACCGCTTTTGGGAGAAGGCCGTATAGGGGAGGGGGGCTCCAAACACCTCCGCAGGCCGCCACGCGTCCAGCGTACGGGAGCAAAACCACCAGCTCCCCGGACGCTAAAGCATGGCGGGTTCAAATCCGAAAATGACCGCCCACCGTTGGATCTGGGGCAGTGGGAAATCGAGGGCTCGCGGGCGCCCCGACCCATCGTGCAAGTTTGGGTGGGGACCCGCCGGCTTAATAAAATATTCATTAAAATATTTTGGGTTTAAAACTTTGGTTAAGGGGGTTTTTCGTGGGTTTTGACATATGTGGGTTAATCTGTCGGGGTTGAATAGCCTTTGAATGTTAGGTTTGAGCGGTGGGAGGGGTTTTCATAGGTATTTTTCAGGAAAGATGGTAGGAGAGGGTTTAGAATATGTTATTAATCCAACTGGAGGTTAGAGTAATCCCAAAGCAAAGGTTGACTATAGTCCCTGCTGGACTAATGTGTCCCTTAGAAGTGTTATTTAGCTATAATGCTAAAAGGGGGGGGATATTTATACATTTTATGGGGTTTTATACACCATGGTGTTATAGTAATAGGGAAAGGGGAACATAGGGGATTAAGTGTAGATAGAGTTAGTAGTTATTATTGTAGGGGAATGTGAATGGGAAGTGATAGATACTAAGTTTTTAGGAAACAAACTTAGTTAGGGAGTAGATCAAAATGAAAATAATTTTTACATAGGAAATGTGGCTCCTTTTCAAAGAGGGAAGTCAATTCTGCCATGAGATTTTCACAAATGAGAAATGTAAGGAGGACTGATCAGGCAGATCCTGCAGTGCTCAAGGGGATGTTAGTAAGAAACTTTTGAAGGGGATGAGGGAAGTTAGTGATGATTTGGTAGTTTTGCCAAATAGGCCATTGCTCTTGCCTTTCTCCTGCTGGTGGCATCATTTGTGATTTTTCCCATGTCATATGCTTAGATCTTACTTTCTGCAACCTTCAACTGCCTACCCTGCCTAATATGCCTAACATTTTTTCTTCCTTTGGATGGGTGCACTTAGCCTTGCAAACCCTGATAATTCTCTTTTCTTTTTGCTGCCCTCCTATCTAAGTCTACCCTTATGACTTCCAAGGGCCCAGATTAAGCAGTTGGGCTCCTTCCTTTCTCTATCCACCTAGTCATCTGTCAAGCTTGAACTGTTTGAGCAGGTACTTCCTTTCTAGTCTACAACATGCAATTTAAGACATGGTGAGGCCTAGCTTGAGCTGTTGGACCACCCATCGAAGTAGTAGTGGAAATTTGGATTAGCCACTTTCATGGTCTTTATTTGGGGTTCATTTCTTTTATTTTTTCTTTGACCAATTCATTTTCTTGCCCTTTGATTTTTCTTTTAAGGCATGCCCTCTTTACATTTTTTAACTGTCTGCTTGCTTCACAAAAATGGAACCTTAGTAGCCTGGAAGGTGAACATTTTTGGCACTTCCACTGTCAATCATGAGAAATGAAAACCTATTGGTATAGGAGGCTAACAGGTTCACTGAACACAAGTAGCGTATATGTACACACGCACTTCCACAGAAGGAAAAGCACATAGATATTGGAAAACTAAGTTTTTGGTTTGAGGTATTTGGTCCAAGGTATTTTGATCCATGGTATTGGTCCAAGGTATTTGGTCTGAGGTATTGACCCTAGGTATTTGGTCCACGGTAATGGTCCTAAGTGGTTTTAATCCATGGTATTGAGAAAGGCCTAAAACTATATAAGGAGGAGAAGATCATTAGCGCAATGTGTGCAAGTATCGAATATCTGATGAAGTGTGAGATCTAGTATGCAGGTTATTGGATTATGGTGCTTTGCTTGATCTAAACCAAGGATGAACCTTAGCGGTTGATGAGGGATAAGATCTAATGATGGATCACGATATTAAGACTTGAAATGAATTATCATTATGTGGTTTGATCATGTATAGTCTACATCTGAATATTGATACATGTGTTATTATGTAAATGTTATGATTTGGGTATAACTGAAGTCTCGAATAGCTGCAAAATTATGAATTAATATTTACAGATGTGTACGCTGGTTGGATCTGATAAAAGTGCATATATACGATGGTTCGACACATGGAAGTAGCGTATACCTTATGAAGTATGTTTCAGTTGTTTTTGTTTGCCATTGCAGAGTTCTGGGTTCTATTTTGTGTTCTGGTGACTGTATTCTGGTGACAGTGTTTTGAATGATCAGATTCAGGCTATGGTGATTGAGTTTCAGTGATTGGTTGATGCAAATGTAATTAATGATTGTATTGTAGTTATGATGTTGTTGATGGGTCCAGTATGAAAATTGAATGAAACATGGCCTTCAGATTGTGGTGTTGTGTTCTGGGAGTATCCAGTCTAAAAATTCATAAATGTGGTCCCTGGTAGAAGAGTGGAGTTTTCTGTTGGTTGGCACCTACGTACTAGTAAACATATTGGCTAGTACAAGAGTTGGGGGGTTGTAGCTCCCTCCAATAGTAGCTGGAGAATGAGAGAAGGTTGTAGCTTTCTGTAAGTGGGTGCCTGTGTATTGGTATGAGTCTGCACGAGTACAGAGATTGTAAACAGATTTTCTTATTATTAAAAGAAGACAGAGACGACAATAGCAGGTGGTTTTTACCCACATTGGGTTTCCACCTTATATCTTGGTGTTCATGTGTGATGCTTTCTTCTGATTTTACTGCACTAACTAATAAATATTTGATATACTGGTTAAAGGTCAATACATGATAAATTGTCTAAATCAAAATTTCTTTGCATAGACGTTGGTTGCTTTAAGTACAATCATGTGTACATGCTAGTTCACTTAGCTAAAGTAGTGTATATAAATCTGTTTGGGAAATTAAAATATTGATCTGATAATACTGATTCACCCCCCTCTCAATATTATTTCCAACAATTTTATATATTGATCTCAGAGAAAACCTGAGCAAAGATGTTATCCTTATAATTTTCATTTTTTTCTCTATGGAACCATTTATTATGCCACTAGGGAGGAATTGGAAGCAGCAAGACGATACACATATTAATTAGAAAAAATAACAAAATATATTCTGAGGTTCCATTTCAAATTAAACATGCAACTTTCACACAATCAAAATAGAGGACAAATTTGCTTAAAATCCGGAACTTTTGTGCTTGTATGTTGTGAAACACAACTATTTTGAAAATCCATACCATTACATATTTCATATCTGTAATCATAGTGAATCAAGTATCACAAAAAATGATTCCATTTTAACCAAATTGATGACTTATTTAGATCTAGGTGAAACAATGTAAATTTTTAAAAAAATTGCTGAAGTCAAATTGGTTTTATAATGCCCTCTTTGAAAAATATTTGAGAATTGATTTATGTACTTGTAATAAATTTGATAGAATATCAAAATGATGATTTGATAAACTAAAATACCTCAAATAATTCTTTGATCACTATACTATCATTCAAACTCATGAAGTATCTTGAGTTGGTGCCATGAATAACCATAGGGATAGGAAATTTATGAGCCACTACATTTTGTGGTTGCACAAGTTTATTAGTTCTTTCGGAATTGTTTCCAAAGTTGATCCAATTCTTACAAGATAAGAAAGTATCTACTAAAAAATGAAGTTAAAAAAGAAATCAAGAAAATCAAGGATATTTCAAATCCACATACTTTAGCCTTCAAGGAATCAGATATGAATAGAATGAAGAAATAGCCATGGGATCACCATTGTCATCAATGTCCACTAATATGTACATCAAGTACTTTGAAAAGTAGGTATTAGGATCCCTTCCACTAAAACCAGATCAAAGGGACCAATTCATAGATGTATGAATATTGAATGCTATCACGGAATGAAAATCATGAATGAATTTCTCAATCATCTCAACAACCAAAATGAAAGCATCAGATTCATGATGGAGGTGGAAAGTAATAGGAGCATTCCCTTCATTGATGTTCTCATGAAAAATAATTATGATGGATTGTTATTGGCTTATCCCATCAACTTTACCAGAATAAAACCCATACCACTAGATACTTGCATGTAGATTCTCCTCATTATACAGTGCAAAAACAAGCTGCAATCAACACTCTAGTAATGAGCCACTAGGATCTTTGAAGATGAACAAACAGAAATAAATACAACACTTGGAAAAGGTATTCAAAATAAATGGCTATAGTGAGATAAAATATAACAACACACTCCTAAAGGCAAAGATGATCCCCAAAGAAGGTAGGAAGAAGAGAATGCAATATCAAAAATAACATTTTCTTACATTAGCGGAGTGACATAAAATCACAAAAAATATGAAAAGGGGTAGCACAAAATTCACCATCTCCCCCCAAATACCATACCATGAAAGTTAGACTATGTAAAAGGCCTAATCAATCCTAAAATGCAGAAAGGCATCCACACTATAACATGTTCTTTTGGAAAGATTTACATTGCAGAAACTGGTAGGTATATGCAAACTAAACTTAAGGAGAACTATGCTAATATCATTTGATAACTCTACTATAATGCCTCTACATTGGCACAATTCTATAATATACACAATTATAAATATCATTAATAGTTGCAAGGTTTAGAATTACCTTTCTGCAGCCATGTTTGGCCATAATCTCATATAGGTTTGAAGTGCCAACTAGATTGTTCTTAATAATGTAATGGAATTGCTACACTTTCACCAATAGCCTTCAATCCAACAAAATGTATCATGACATCAAATCTACACCATGACAAAGCAAAGCTTCTAATTAGATTAAATAATTTACTACTCGTAAGGGTTATGATGCAAGAAATGGAAGGATAGTACACAAAATCAAGAATAGAGAGCCAATCACCAAGAACTCAATCATCAGAATAAGTAGCCTAAAGCTAGATAATATTTGATAGTTTGCAACTATCTCTAATTTATATATGGTGCTAATCAACATACTAAATTGTAGATGACAAAACAAAAATTATGAAGTAAGAAATTTTGAAACAAAAGATAGCTACAGATGTCAAAAAAAAGGCATACAAATGGAATATGTAAAGGAATTATTCAGAACATTTTATATCGAATAAAAACATCAAAATAACAAAAATAAACATATAACATTTGATTCAATATCTAGAATGCAGAATGTAACATGCATAACCAAATATACTACTTACTTGGCCAATGAAAAAACCTTCTTTATATCCTCTTTGTTGCAAATATCTCCCTGCAATCATAAGCATAGTTCACTTTGATTATTCCTGTCATTTATAGTACCATTTTTTCTATCATTACACCCTAACCATAGTTTAATATATATTCAAAGATATAAGTGACTCTTCTAAAAAAACATAATACAACTAATTTACAAAGGATACTTCATTGTTGCAAATGACATGCAAATTGAAGACTTGTTGTCCATGATGATGGATGTAATGTCCTCTCGAAATATCATACATTTTACAAAATTTACATAGTTCAATATCCAAAGTTCTAGCATCATGGTTTTTTGTTGAAATCAATGCAATCTAAAGGAGGTGAAAGATACAACTAGTTAAAATGATCTATCTAAAAATGAATCTTCCCAAAAACCATAGTAATACAAGCCTTAACAATTTAAGAGTAAGTATATATTTTAAGAAAATATGAAAGATAGGTCAGATCATCTAAGGACTTATGCTCTATCACCATGCTTACCAATTTGTTTTGTTGAAGTTAAAATTTCCTCAAATTTTAAACCCTACAACTGAAATCATATTGTTTTATAGGAATTCATTCTTTTAACATGACTTTTTTGGGTTATATAAAAGTAAATTAAAATAAAATAAAAATTTGATACCTTCACCTATCATACAATCTTGTCAATGCTCCCAATACATTCTCACTTGTTTTTGTTGTGAAATCAACTGTAACTTGTGTCCCTAGACACCAATAGAAGCTAGAAATTTGTTCCTAAAGCAACACAATCTGTGCCTTTTCCTGAAGAATTGAAATTTGTTCTTATTCTTAAAACATATGTCATTGTTGATGATCCAGGTCCGAGTCTGACGAAGGACACTTCCAAGACCTTTTATTTTCATGATGTGTTAAATTGCATTTTAAAAGAACATTAATGAATACATCTACATGCGGAAAATAAGAGGAACATAGCAATCATCAACAAATGAAAACATAGGCATTGATAACGGAGTTCGTCCAGGAGGGACTACGTCTCTGGGCCCCAGTGTCAAGATGATGTAGGCTACTGCATTAAGTGCTGTCAATAAAGGTGATGTACACAAGAGATGATGTCATGATCATACAAGGAAAAGTACCCTCACGCAGGAGTGGCTCTAAGAGATGTTCCACAACTGGAACTCTCAATCAAAAGACTTCTATCAATATGAAACAAAAACATGCATGATGAGTATCCCGCCAACATGGCACAAAATGGATCTCAATGTAAAAGATGCATGACGAAAACAAGAGTATCCCAACAACATACAACAAGGGATCTCAAAACATAACATGATGAGTTATGATAGCAAGTACATCACATAGAAGATTCCGCATCAAATCAAGCAAGGAATCATGACAACATGAAATAAACAAGATCCTACACCAACATCAATCAAGGATCTGTACAACATAATTCATCAAAAAGAAGTACATGAATACATCATATACCTCACAACCAGGGGCCAACTAAAGAAGTGGATGTCACACTGGTGAAGCTGCACGGACCATCAATCTCAAGTCATTGATCGTATGAAGATGACTGCTCGCACATGAATGTGCACATCTGCACTGGAACTAATAAAAGTGACTAGAAGAAGAAGTGAGAGAATAAGAAATCTAAAGACACCATTAGATTTGTGGCATCGACTAGTGCTGAATTGACTATCCAAAATAGGAATTCTGAGAAGTTGAGAATTCTGGGCTCAAGGAATCTTTTAGATTCCCCCAGGATTCCTCAAAGATTTTCTTCCATGGATGGACTAGAAATCTACAACATAGATGGTGAACCTGATCTCACCATTGCTATCCTTGCGGAAAACCATGAAAAGCATGTATAAACTTGACTATATTCCGACATGGAAAAATTTTACCTCGGGAAAATTTCAAGGCTCATGGTTCCACTCCCTATTTTCGCTGAAATCATGGTTCCACGTGCATTATAGAGATGGATGAAAAATGAAAACCTCTGATGGAGAAACAAAAAACACCATTGCGTTTGTGGCGACGAGAGCTATAAAAACCATATAAAATTTATCAAATTATGACAAAGTGAAAATTTTGCACTCTTGAAAAATTCATGGTTCTTGCATTAAAATATTAATTAACTACCTTGAAATCTGTGCCCAAATTCTATCTCCTTGAACTGTGTGCAGAAGTAAAAACTTTGAGTTTAAATAAAAATCTTTGGTAGATTTACCAAGGTGAGTAGTTATAGCTCAATGGTAAAAATACACGTTGGTTGAGAGGAGGTCGGGGTATCAAATCTTGCCCCTGCCGAAATAATAGACAATAGTTTCTTTTATAAACCGAAATGATAAATTAATGGGGGTCAGGTCTACATTTGGTAGCCTACCCCTAATCTTCCCACATTATCGGCACATTAATTATCGGCGATCGACACTTTGATAGGGCCAGCGGTATATATATGGGTCATAAAAATTGGCAATCGACATTCCAAATCGGTGATCGGTGTGGTCGTCGACATATATATTGGCGTGATTCAAGGGGTATCGCCGATATATATATCGACAATCGGCCTGATTGGTGCCAATTAAATTAGGGCGATTTAAGGTATCGGGGCCATGTAATATCGATGATAAAATCGACGTGATAACATATGTGTCGGCGATCGGCGCATATTAATTGGCATATATATAAGGGTCAGGGTGAGAGGGTGTGGGCTGGGTAATATAAATGGTTAATATATATATGCAATTTTTTGTTGAAAGGGGTGGTTAGGCCGACGGGGAGTTATGGCCTGTCAGCCTTAGAATAACTTTGGTTTATGGATGCGATTTGCGATGGTTGTTAAAGGGTTCGGAGGGGTTATGGCCGCCGATCCTAAACAAGTATACATCTTGTTTTTATATAGTTATTAATAACTATATATTAAAATTAATTTTGTTACATGGTTATTTAATAGCCATTTTCCATATTTTAAAAATGATTTTTGTCTCTTATGCAGTTCTAGGAGACCAATGAAAGAACACCAAGTATCAATGCTTGATGGGCTGCTGTTATAGACATATTTGGGCGCATCAACCCCAAACTTATATGTTGATAAAATAGGGCTCATCAAGCCCTAAAAGAGTTGTTTCATACCCTAAAGGAACTTAGTCATCTGAGTGCATCATTCCCCAAAAGCTCCACTTCAGAAATCATCCAGAAAAATCCTAAATTGGACCATACTGACTGCCCCACTAGCAAAGTACGATGCATACAGAGTGGTACACTGCCAAGGTGTGATGCATACTATTTAGGCCTTCTACAGGCTGCGATGGGCGAGGATGGACCAATTTCTGGGACAGTTTGTTAGTTGGTTGCTCATGGAATCTTCTAGAAACTTCTCCTGTGCCACTTGCCTCTCTGAATTCACCTCAGGATGACCAAGGGAATTAGGAAACCATCTCCAATTCCCCTCTCTTGTGGAACCAATTGTAACAAGTGGAATGACACTAATCAAATCCCATGGATGACTCACACCCTTGCAAACATCTATAAAAGGATCCCCATCCAAGAGATCAAGAGGCTGGAATGTTGTGAATTGCAAGTAAGTGCTGATAGTTTGTAATTGAGGAGAGAGCATTGTATTCTTGTTGGTGTGATCTTGCTATTTCATGAGGTGAAGAAGGATTGAAGCTGGGAGGATGGTGCTAGATCAGGCAACTCGGTTGTAATTCTCCTTTCTATTAATAAAGCTCTTCAAGTTTTCTCCCATATGATTGTGCAATTATGAATGCTATCATTTTGTTCATTATATATCTGATTCTATAATGTTTATGTTGTAATAGATAATGATGCTTTGATGGTTCTTTGTTGTTGTACTTGTGAAGGTACTCTCCAAGCGTGTTAAGTATAGGAAGGAGTTGCAAGATCTGCCAAAGGAGAGAGAGATGAAGCAAGGGATTAAGCGGAAGTTCCAGGTTGGTTCCACTATCTTTCTCTTATTTTTTACACATAGGAGAAATCATTGAGTTGCTTTAAACTATTGTTTCTTGGGTAGCTACCAAACCTAGAGGGTTAGTCGTTCGGCAAGACACTAATTTTCCCATAAACAAATTGGTGACTTTGCTAGGGAACGAATAGATGTTTTTTTGTTGTTATTGTTTGTTTTATGTTCAATTTGATAAACTATAGACAGAGTCTGAAGACATCTAGGTAGCTTTCCAACTACTCTTGCTTTGCAATTGCATCATAGATGAATGCTGCTTCAGTCAATCTCTAGTTAAGTTTATAAATTAAACATTTGACTTGCAAGCACATCTAGATGCCCCTTTGGTAGCTTAGTAACTTCTCAAGACATTCCATTGTACTTTGCTTATTATTGTTCATCAAAACCAAGCTTGATTTCATTGAAAACCGCTCCACATTTGAGCCAGAAACCATTTCAGTTGTGCTCCTTGGACCATTGCACTATCTTCCACTGCGTTCCAGTATGCATCACACCTCCCGAGTGTAGAAAGTGTGATGCATCTCAATTTCTGTGAAGCATAGGTGCGATGATTGACTGAACTCTTTTTCCAACTAGAAATTGAGAGTTTTTGACCTGTTTTCAATTTTGTTTGGTTGTTTTGCAGCAAATGAACAATGCCTCTTCACTGAAGCTTAATTGCATCACTTAGATCAGCCTCAATTACATTAGGATTAGTGAATTTTTTTGTGTATTTTCTCCTCATTCACAATCCTTTGTCAAAAAGTTGTTTTAGTCGATTTGGCGCTTTGATACAAAAAGTGTCATAATTGTCGTTTTTTGTCGAAAAGAGAAGTGTTGTAAATTCTTCCTTCCTTTGATAATCGATTAAACTTTTATTGATGCATTTGATTTGATTTTTTTACATTCAAAGTTTCGAAAGAATTTTTATTCAAAATTGAAAGTGTTGTTTTGAGTCTTCCTTTCTCCTTTTGAAGAAGAACTATCGAAAATGTCATTTTGACAACAATATTTTAGATCTTTGATGCTTTTAGTTTTCCTTTTTGCATCTTTCACATTAAGGAAAGCAAAAACAAATACATGCATTTGCATTTGGCATTTTATGATTTGTGTGTGAAAAGATTATTTAGGGAAATGCACTAGTGTGTGCTCTTTTCTCTTTGCTTAAAAGCACTTTAATCTTCTTTCCCTATTAGTCAGAATTTTCATTGCTCAAATAAAAAAAGATTGTTTATCATTGTAGATTGCATCTTAGGAATTTCAGATCATCATTACGTGGTAAACCATTGAAAGGAAAACTCTAAACAAGATCAACTTCAAAATTAATTTCAATGAACCTAACAATGCTTTGGAACTCAACGCAACATATCTAGATGTCTAGGCTAGTGACATGTTCTGGCGTCGTTAAAACTAGTGGCAATCATTTTCAATGAAGGTTGGGTGATTCCTCCTCCTTGATATGACAAGTCCTAGCATGGACTTGTGCTCTCCATACCGTCGTGTATATATTGGGAGACCACAATAGGCTTAAATTCTTTATCCATAGGAAACCAAGTTTGCCGCTCTATTGATCGCAATGCACTGAACACAGCATTTGGGAAGATTGACTGCCATACATAAGTCCTTGGTAATTTCTCTTTAATTTATCACCAAGGTGTATATTGCAGTTTTGTGATTGATTTGGTAATCCTTTTGTCTAGATTTTATAGAGTAGTCACTTTCGTTCCTTTTCGACTCTCTAAAAGAAAAGGTCCATCTGAGCATTTGTCCTTTTAGGCTCATTAAAAATCGTAGGAGACTAGAGTCATCTTTCACTTTTCTTGACTCTTAAAAATTGAAAAAGAAAAGTTGTGTCCAAGCATCATTAAAATTAATTGAGTTAGAAATAACATCATTTTCCCCTTAATTTTGAGTTGATCATGTAATCTGCAATCATGGAAGAAAGTCAATCAAAACCCCGTCGTTCGTGGAGAGTAGCGAGTCAACCGTCTTTGCCTCTAAAAGTGAAGCCAATCTGGAAAAAACGGTCTCGTTTAACTAAGTCCAGTTCATCTGGTTTATTTGAAACTTTTGTTTCAACATTGTTAGAGACTCCAGTTACTCTGATTATTTCTGGTACATCTGCCTTCAATGAGGAAGTTTCGTGGTTACAAGAGGACATTAGAACTGATCCTAGTGTAACGGTAAACACTTTTGTATCTGAAACAACTCCATCTAGGGTTGGTCCAGAACCCATCTCAGTTCAAACCGAGGCTGCATTTGAACCAGTAGTTGTTCAAGAACCTCCCTTTGAGACTGAAGTTCATTTACCTAAACATCTGGACTTTGAGTTTCAGTATTCAGAAGGTGTCACCCCTCTAGTATCTGTCACTATAGAAGATATACCTTCTTCAGCTCCAGAAATATTTTACTGACCTAACGATCTACCTCTTCCACCTGGTCTGATTTGTATAGAGGAGATAGTAGAGGATCCCCCATCTAGTACCCAACTTTATTTTGGAACTGGGATTCATTTTTATCCTTCTACTCCTGAGTTTTCTCCTCTTAATCCTGCTTCATCGCAAGTTCCTGTCGAATTGCTTGGAGAGCTTTTGGATAAGCTAACCATGTCTGAGCAACCATCAACATCTCGGAATGTGTCATCTGATGCAGCTGCGACAGAATCTCCTGTTGTCATTCCTAAAATGTTTTCTAGTACACCTAAGTCATATTTATATGGTACACCATCCGTTCCAGTTGGTTATCAATCACTAGCTAGAGTCCACTCAGGGGTTGCTTCGAGACCATGGTCTGCTTCCATTTATTCATCTGGAGTCCCATCTGGTTTTTCTTATGTGGAAACTCAACAATTTGATCCTACATACCAGTATCAATTTAGGAAAACTAGTTTTCAAAGAACGATATATCATTTAAACACTAGACTGCTGCCATATGGATAGCAGTATGCCTATTCACTGTTCCCTTCTAGGGGACAACCATATGAGAGTTTCCAACAATATTTAGGTCAAACTGGAATTACATCTAGTGGTTGGATAACAATACTACTAGAACAACCAAGGGTTGTATATCTGACGCAACCAATCCAACCTGTGTCGAATATTCCCACTACACCTGCTGTTATGACTGTGCCACAATCACAAGCACAGTCTATTCTTTCTCAACCTCAACATGCTCCTTCTTCCTCACAACCTCAAGTTTCGAGGTAGAAGACTGAAGTCTCTCAGGTTGTGATACAACAGCCACTTGTATCTACGGCTCAATCGCAACCTCAGGTTAGTGCTCCTTTATATGGAACGACTCACAAACCGTATTGTCAATCCGCAACTTGGTCAATCTTCCGATACTGGGCAACAGTAAATGGTCCAACAACTGTGGCTGGCACAATATCAACAACCACAATTCCAGCAAACCCAACGTTAGTTTGGACTTGGTTCACAAGCTCAGACTGGATTGGTCAATGTCAAGCCTACCCAGGATCTAGGAAATAAGGCTTTGTAGGTTATGGACAACCACATTTCCAAACTAGTTATCAACAACCACCCTATGCTCGTTATGTCCAACAACCTTATCAAGGTTACCAGCAACAGATGCCTTATGTTGGTATGCAAAGACCTACTGCTCAGGCGATTCCATCTTATCCTGGGTATTCTCCACCCAACCTGAATCAACAGTTTCCTTTTGTAGCAACTCTAGAACTACTAGATTTGAACTAGCTCATGAATGATCCAACTGCATATGCCCGTTGGTGGCTGGCGATTCCTCATAAACTCCCCTCTGATATTCCTAAGTTCAATGGAAATCTAGGTGAAGACCCATCGACTCACGTAATGACTTTTCATTTATGGTGTTCATCCAACACTCTGAATGATGATTCGATTAGACTTTTCCTTTTTCAAAGAAGGCTTACTGGTCCAGTAGCGAAATGGTATATTGAATTTCCTAGAGCTTTGTTTGATAACTTCACCATCCTTGCCACTACCTTTCTAACACACTTTTAGCTACCCATCAAGTACAAAACTGGAACAATACTTCCTACCAAATTTAAACAGACCACATCCACGCACATATCTAATCATATTCATGAGTGGCGGCATTGTCGCCGAATGGTAGAGACATATGTTCCTGATCAACTTTTAGCTGAGTGGTTTATTAAGTCCTTATTTCCATCTATCACTGACGACATGGCGAAAGGAGGAGTTGTCACAGAAGAGCAAGTCATTGCTCGTGCCCAATATTTAGATTTGATCTATACATAATCTGGCACATCCTACGACAAAATTCTTGACACTCATAGACTAGCATTTTCTGTTCCACCTCCTCCTAAATCAAATAGGAACTCTCATGGTGGTGATAGTGTGATCGGTTCCTCGAGCACACAAACCGTAAGAGGTCCATCTGGTCAAGCTCTTGTTGTTTCTAGCCAGAATGCAAATGAAAATTCTCTTTCCACAAAGATTAATGTCATGTCATCTGACAAAGGCAAAAATCCAAAGCAACCAAGGGGCAAGAAGCAGGGGAAAAATAATAAGAAGAAAAAGGGGAATGGTGGTAATGAAAAAAATGAAGGTTGGAGGTATTGCAGTGTATGAGACATTAACTAGATGACTTCTCAACTATATGACTTCTCTTGAACATGTCGGCGACACTGAGATGAATTGGTAGTGTTAACCCCAAAATATGGATGGTATGAAAGACCATTGGTATGATGACCGATGAATGAAATAACCCAACCCAACTCAATCGTCAAGATGAAGTGAGAGTGTCATGTTCAAGAGCGACTTGCTACCATAAATTATTCAAGTTTTTTCCCCTTTGCCCCATTCATTGCTGACCAGTACCTCTTTATTTTTGTCAAGCTTGAGGAGGATAACATATGATTTTTCTATAATTCACCCTTCGGGAAAACCTGTCGCTATTTAATATTTTAATGAGTCTAGTGAAAGTGAAACTCGGTCTTGTCTAGGTGGACAAGTTTGTCGCTATTATTTTAATGAGTTTAACGACAATGATAACTCAGTCCTTTTCATGTTTAGAGAGTTTGAAAAGGGATGAAAATAAAACTCCATAATTTCTTTTTTGTAAAATAATCCCTCAGGTCCGAAAAAGGATAAAATAATATAGGAGGGATGACATTTCTGATTCTTTAACAAGTTGGAAAGGACAAGCACTCGATAATATTTTCATGTTTAAAGAGTCTGACAAGGGTTTAAAGAGGACTCTATAGTTTTCTTTTCATTTTTGAATCAAAGCTCGGAAAGAAGACAAAAATTTTGCTTGGTGGTCAAAGATGTTCAATTCACTGTTTAGCACATCAGATTCTATCATTAGTTGTTCAACCTACTCAAAACTCCATCAAATTGATTAGAAATTCATATATATGGAAGAAACATGAACTAAAAACTAACATTTCACTTTGAAGTACATGAAAAGTAAACATAAAAAGTAGTTTTAACATTTCATTTCAAATTTGGGATTTTGGAGCTCTGAAGTGGTTTTCCCCCTCAACTTTCACCAGTCAATTTCGGGATATCTTGTGGACCATTCTCCATGCCATCAAGACCAGGTAGGAGCTATTATTAAGCTCTTCATTTTTATTCCATCTTCTATCAATTTTGGGCAAGTTTTTTCACTTTTCTGGGTCCCCGGGGTTTAAATATTTCGTTCCCCAATCATCACACCTAGCTTGTATCGAAAGGTGCAATGCATACTGAGTGGTATACTACGAGGGTGTGGTGCATACTATTTAGGACTTCTATAGGGTGTGATGGGCGAGGATGAACCAGTTTGTGGGATAGTTTGTTAGTTGGTTGCTCATGGAATCTTCTAGAAACTTCTCTTGTGCCACTTGCCTCTCTAAATTCGCCCAAGGATGACCAAGGGAATTACGAAACCATCTCAAATTCCCCTCTCTTATGGAACCAATTGTAACAAGTGGAATGACACTAATCAAACCTTATGGATGAATCGTACCCTTGCAAACATCTATAAAAGGATCTCCCATCCAAGAGATCAGAAGGCTGGAATGTTGTGAATTACAGGTAAGTGCTGATAGTTTGTAATTGAGGAGAGAGCATTGTATTCTTGTTGGTGTGATCTTCTATTTCATGAGGTGAAGAAAGATTGAAGCTCGGAGGATGGCATTGGATCAGACAATTAGGTTGTAATTCTCCTTTCTATGGCTCTTTGTTGTTGTACTTGCACAGGTACTCTCCAAGCATGTTAAGTATGGGGAGGAGTTGCAGGATCTGCCAAAGGAGAGAGAGATGAAGCAAGGGATTAAGCGGAAGTTCCTGGTTGGTTCCAATATCTTTCTCTTATCTGTTACACATAGGAGAAATCATTGAATTTCTTTAAGCTGTTGTTTCTAGGGTAGCTGCCAAACCTAGAGGGTTAGTCGTTCAACAAGACACTAATTTTCCCAGAAAAAAATTAGCGACTCCACTGGGGAAGTGCGATGCATATTGAGTGGTACACTACCATCATGTGATGTATACTGTTTAGGCCTTCTATAGGGTGTGGTGGGTGAGATAAGAGTAATTTGTTTCTACGAAAAATTAGTGTCTTGTTGAACGACTAACCCTCTAGGTTTGGCAGCTACCCTAGAAACAATAGTTTAAAGCAATTCAATGATTCTCCTATGTGTAACAGATAAGAGAAAGATAGTGGAACCAACCTGGAACTTCCGCTTAATCCCTTGCTTCATCTCTCTCTCCTTTGGCAGATCCTACAACTCCTCTTCATACTTAACACGCTTGGAGAGTACCTGCACAAGTATAGCAACAAAGAACTGTCAAATAATCATGATCTATTACAACATAAACATTACAGAATCAGATATATAATGAACAGAATGATAGCATTCACAATTGCACAATCATATGGGAGAAAACTTGAAGAGATTTATTAATGGAAAGGATAATTACAGCCTAGTTGTCTAATCCAGTGCCATACTCCCAGCTTCAATCCTTCTTCACCTCATGAAATAGCAAGATCACACCAACAAGAATACAATGCTCTCTCCTCAATTACAAACTATCAGCACTTACTTGCAATTCACAACATTCCAACCTTTTGATCTCTTGGATGGGAGATCCTTTTATAGATATTTGCAAGGGTGTGAGTCATCCATGTTGTTTGATTAGTGTCATTCCACTTGTTACAATTGTTTCCACTAGAGATGGGAATTGGAGATGGTTTCCTAATTCCCTTGGTCATCCTTGGGCGAATTCAGAGAGGCAAGTGGCATAGGAAAAGTTTCTAGAAGATTCCATGAGCAACTAACTAACAAACTATCCTAGAAATTGGTCCATCCTCACCCATCACACCCTATAGAAGTTCTAAATAGTATGCATCGCACCCTGGCAGTGTACCACTCAGTATACATCACACTTTGCAAGTGGAGCAATCAGTTATGTCCAATTTAGGATTTTTCTGGATGATTTCTGAAGTGGAGCTTTTGGGGAATGATGCACTCAAATGACTAAGTTCCTTTAGGGTATGAAACAACTATTTTAGGGGTTGATGAGCCCTAGTTTATTGACATATAAGTTTGGGGTTGATGCGCCCAAATATGTCTATAACAGTTGCCCCCTAAAGCATGAGGTCATAAAAATTCATGTCGGGTGAAATGCTTTATCATGAGGATTTGAAGTTTTGAACTGGAAGGTGGCCTGCATAAGTTACAATACAATACATCAGCATAATATGATTTTCATGATCTAGCTGAGGGAGGCATTCCCATGCTCAGCTTTATAAATTTCATTTCATGTACATAGATAAGATAGTTGTCTGCAAATATAGATTGGTGATTCTATAGATATAGAGTCATAATCCATGATTAGGATGACCATTAGTGTAGAGCCTTTGTACATTTGATGTTTTTATATCCCTGAATATATCACAGCTCAGATGGATGAATCTAGATCTAGTTTCTTCAAAAATCGTTCAATCTTTGCTCGATGTACAAGTCAAACCATGTGAAGAGATGTTCTGAAGTCGAACATGGAAAGACATTGCTTGATTACCAGCCAATGATGTGAGCTATTAACAGATGCGAGAGGAATCACCGATAATGATAACAATCCTCAAGGTACTACAATACAATTCATGTGGTGTGAATACATGATCCGATGTCAAACACCATGCAAAATATTTCAGTCGAAGGCCATTGATGTCAACTTGTCGCCAGAAGTGAGAAACTTTCCATTGAGGTATGCAAGCTTCAAAGCACTGAAAGGGTTGTTTCTAAGTCAACTTCTTGGATAATGAGCTGATGTTGACAAGAAGCGACTCATTGTAGGAGGCCCTTGATCTATCCCACATCTATGACACGAAACGGAGAAAATGATTTCTAGAGGTGAAAATGAACTGATGATGCAAGGTTCAAGAATGGTGGTCATGAAAAAATGAAGGTTGGAGGTATTGCAGTGTATGAGACATTAACTGGATGACTTCTCTTGAACATGTCGGTGACACTGAGATGAATTGGTTGCGTTAACGCAAAAATATGGATGGTATGAAAGACCAATGGTATGATAACCGGTGAATGGAATAACCCAACCCAACTCAATCATGGAGATGAAATGAAAGTGTCATGTTCAAAAACGACTTGCTACCATAAATTCTTCAAGTTTTTTCCCCTTTTTCCCCAGTCATTGCTGACCAGTATCTCTTTATTTTTTTCAAGCTTGAGGAGGATAACATATGCTTGTTCTATAATTTTCCCTTCAGGGCAAACCTGTCGCTATTTAATATTTTAACCAGTCTAGCGAAAGTGAAACTCAGTCTCGTCTAGATGGACAAGTTTGTTGCTATTATTTTAATGAGTTTAATGACAATGCTAACTCGGTCCTTTTCATGTTTAGAGAGTTTGAAAAGGGATGAAAATAAAACTCCGTAAGTTCTTTTTCATAAAATAATCCCTCAGGTCCAGAAAATGATAAAATAATACAGGAGGGATGACATTTCCAATACTTTAATGAGTTGGAAAGGACAAGCGCTCGACAATCTTTTCATGTTTAAAGAGTTTGAAAAGGGTTTAAAGAGGACTCTATAGTTTTCTTTTCATTTTTGAATCAAAGCTCAAAAAGAAGACAAAAAGTTTGCTTGGTGGTCAAAGATTTTCAATTCACTAGTTAGCACATCATATTCTTTCATTAGTTGTTCAACCTACTCAAAACTGCATCAAATTGATTAGAAATACGTATATATGGACGAAACATGAACTAAAAACTAACATTTCACTTTGAAGTACATGAAAAGTAAACATAAAAAGTAGTTTTAAAATTTCATTTTCATCATTTCATTTCAAATTTGGGATTTTGGAGCTCTGAAGCGGTTTTCCCCCTCAAATTTAACTAGTCTATTTCGAGAGATCTTGTGGAACATTCTCTGCGCTGTCAGGACCAGGTAGGAGCTATCCTTAAGCTCTTCATTTTTATTCCATCTTCTCTCAATTCTGGACAAGTTTTTTCACTTTTCTGGGCCCCTGGGGTCTAAATATTTCATTCCCCAGTCATCGTACCTAGCTTGTATCGAAAGGTACGATACATACTGAGCTACCAATAGGACAATCAATATGCATCTCACCTTGCTCAAAGGCCAAGTGCGATGGGTGAAGAAAGAAAATTTCACAGTGTTTTTCATTAAATCCTGTACTGTTTTTTTTCTTAGAAAGGGATCCTAACTCACCCAATGATTGTATTTTAGATATTTGTTGGCTCAAGATGGTCGTCACCTAGAAAGAACAAGAACATGAAGAGGAGGATATGGTTTCTTTACATGACCAGGGCATAGTGGATGCATTAAGAAACTGTGGTTTACTGAAGTTTTTCCACATATCCAGCATGAGACAACAGATAAGTTTGCTGTAATATCTCCTTCATGCTTGGGATCCTATTGACAAGGTATTCTAGATCAAAGGTAAATCTATTCCTTTCATGGTCAAGGATATTTCTTTTTTGATGGGTTTGTCAAGGAATGGTGCCCCTCTTTATTAGGATTTGCTCGTGGGGGCAAATCTGTGAAAGATTACATTCGTCAGTTCTGCAGGGATGGATCTCAACCCAATAGAGATAGTAAAATTAATATCTGGGATGTTATTGATCGACCTTTGAGGACCATTCTATTTACCTTTACTAGATTGGTTAGTAGAGTAGCCTTACATTTAGCGAACAGATCCTACATGAATTATGCCTTGGAATGCCTGGAACTGAAGGTGTTCAATTAGTGTGAGGCGATAGTTCCTGTCATAAAAGAACAGCTGTCCAGAGTAAAGAATGGAAGAACCAAGAACTTTGGCTATGGATCCATATTGACTGCTTTTTCTTTGGAAAGAATTTCACTGATGCAACCTCAAAACATTTCACTCGGATTACCTGCACCGAGGGATCCACA
This sequence comes from Pinus tabuliformis, assembly GCA_031772625.1. NCBI lineage: Eukaryota > Viridiplantae > Streptophyta > Pinopsida > Pinales > Pinaceae > Pinus > Pinus tabuliformis. The sequence goes on from CM062814.1 coordinate 343,339,660, forward strand.
AATGTAGAGGTGGGTGGACCTTATGGCTAGACATGCTGGCCAATCACAGATCTCATTCTCAGATGCCTTTTTTGAGTGGTTCAACTACTAGGAGATGGTGTTTGCGGAGTATCCATATATCGGGATGGATTTCTGAGGCGATCCAGATTTGGCATTACCAGTTGGTGAGCAATGGAGTGCTATAGGTAAAATGATTTGATCACATCTTTGTTTTTTTAGTTTTATATTGTTTTTGTGTTTTTTATGTTACCAAGACTAAACAAAGTCATATGTGTGTGTAGATATTGGACCCGTTCAATCACTGGCATGCCCCCAAGAGGAGGATGCTCCAGCAGGAGAAGCTGTAGGGAGAGCAGTCCTTAGGGATGTGGACATAGCAAAGACCCTTGCACAGCTGCAAACGTCTAGACAGATGAATTACCGATGAGGTTACAACACCATACTACTGGTGTACCGAGTCGTTGGACTAGGCTCCTGCACATGACAGCACGGGCAGTGACATGTTATCACCAGCATCACTAGTCTACGATGTTTTTTTGCATTTACTTTAAGTTTTTGGGTCAGATGACCAATTTTGTCTTTGGACACAAAACATTTTATGAAAACTTATAAACAACTATCTACTTTGATTTTTGGAGTTTTATTTTGGCTAAGTGATGAAATCCTATGCAAATATTGATGTGAAATGATTTCTTTACATATGATGCAAATGTCTATTTAACACATAGTTTGCTAATGAATCAGTGAATGTGTTTAAGTTTCTTGAAATGTGTTGTTATTGAATAAAATCAAATTGTCTTTCCAAAATCCTAACTCTTAGGAACATGTGATGAATGGTTGGGTTCCGAACGGAATAAACACTAGTACACTGTAGAATGACGAGTTGTGAATCTAGCCTAACAATGAGTCGGCATATGCCATGTCAAATGGCATTAGAGAGAAGTTCAATCAACTCACTATACTCAACGATATTGTTTGTCGATTGACCAATACATATCCCCCTGAAACTCATTAACTCGATGCTTGGAGCGAAGATGGCCCAGGCCACAGAAGATAGGTTCTGCGTGCTATGACTAGCTCTATCAGCATACCCATCAAATGGTTCTAAAACGTTTGACATATGCAACAAATGTGAAGTGGATTACCTAACCAAAATGAAAACTCTAAAAGAAAACACTCAAAAATGCAATAAAAGCATATGTACAATGAGTTTACTACACTTAATCAAGCATAGTTAAACATTTAAGATACAACCCGTTTCGGGGCTGCGACAGTGGAATCCCATCATAATCGACTAGCGCGTAGGCTCTTTTTGTCAAACACATTTAACAATATAAGGGTAAATCCATAATGGTTCAAATTTACCTGCTCCTAATTTGTCAGAGTCCTGATTATAAACCAAGACCAGGTCACCTTTTGAGAAGACACGAGGCTTAACATTTTTTTCATATTGTGCCTTGATGCATTTGTTATGTGCTTCATTAGCTAATGTGTCATCATGACCGGTTTCATCCAGATGGATTAGTTCCAAGAAACGAGCTTCTTCTTCAAATGTTTTGGGAATCAGGTCGATTGCGAGTATAAGGGATGCGATTTCACATTGAATTGTTAAGTCTGCTTCTAGACCATACACCAACTGAAAGGGTGTAAATTCGGTTGCATTTCTCAGTGATGTCCTATATGCCCACAGAGCTGAGTACAGGATTAAATTCCAATTCCGCTTATGGACTCTAATCATTCTTCACGTCATGCGCTTAAGGACTTCGTTGATTGCCTCAACTTGTCTATTAGCCTACGGATAATATGGAGTAGAACTATCACGGGAGAGTCTTAATTTGGTAGTTAATTCGATCATCATGTGATTGTGAAAATGAGACCCATGATCTGTGATTATAGCCTGTGGCACACGGAATCTAGAAACAACATGATTGAAAAAAAAGAGTGCAGCCGTTTCGCCATTGTTGTTCAATGTAGGCATCGCCTCAGACCATTTTGTAAAGTAGTTGACAGCGATTATAATATGCCCATGCCCCCCGACTAAGGTGGGGTTACATTTCATGAAATCAATGCCCCATTAAGCGAATGGGCCAACAACAACGACTGGATGCAGTGGTGAAAGTGGTAATCTGGTTTTGCAATAAAAAATCTGACAGGCATGGCAACTTCTAACTGAAAGTATGCAATCTTTAAATATGGTGGGCTGGAAGTAACCAGCTTGTAAGATCTTTTGTGCAGTAGTGTAACCAGATAGATGCCCCCCCATAAGCACCTGAATGATAATCATTCAAAATGTTTTCAGCCTCCTCATGCGTGAGGCACCTTCATAAAACCATATCAACACCACGATGATAAAGTGTATCACCAATGATCAGATAATATTTGTCTTGGTATCGAGTACGTGATTGTTCAGAGTGAGAGGTGTTAGGCCTAAAAGCTTGGGTCTGGAGATAGTTGAATATATCCCCATACCAAAGATCACTGGACGATATCAAAAACAGAGTCTCATCCACGATTGATGCTTCTGATGTTAAATCGTTGGAGGACGAGGGAAGGTCGCAAAGTAACTCTGCAAAGATGAGAGACTTCTTTGATTTGGATTTAGTGAATTCCAGATCAAAATCCTGCAAGATGACTATCCATTTGGAATATTTGCACCCCAACAATTGACGTGACAAAATGTATGTCATAGGGTTGCAATCTAAAACAATGGTAGTTTTACGAAGGAGTATATAATGTCGAAATCTCTGTACTGCTTGAACGGCTGCTAAAGCCAAATTTTCAACATAAGAGTACTTGATTTCTATATCATTAAGATTACGACTTAAATAATATATAGGATGTTCAATTCTGTCATCTCCTTGCACTAAAACCATATTGATGGTTGTATTTGCAACAACGAGATACAGGTTGAAGTCTTTTTGATAGTCAGGGGCATACATTAATTATGCTTTTGTCAGAGAATCATTGAGAGCATCAAAGGAATCTTGTGCAACCTGATCCCAATGGAAGGGTACCCCTTTCTTCAAAAGACGTGTATAACCTTTATCGAGCTCAACATAATTTGGAATGAACCTCCTTAGAAAGTTAGCTTTCCCTTGGAATCTCTAGATCTGAAGCAAATTTGAAGGTGGAGGCATGTCAAGAATTGTCTAAACCTTTAATGGATCGAGTCAAATTCCATCCTTAGAAACTAAAAAACCAAGCAGTCAACCAGAACCAACACAAAAGACACATTTGTGGGGATTGAGTTGTATCTTGTAGTGTCAGTAACGTAAAAATATCGCTCTCAAATGTTGCGGATGATCAGTCTGTTTTCGCGAGTGAGCAGGTAGATCATCAAGATATGGTTGAACTATGTTTTTGATGTCATGGAAGGAAAAATTCATTGCCCTCTGAAATGTTGCCCCTGCGTTCTTCAAACCAAAAGGTAATTTACGATATGTGAATGTGCCCCATGGACATATAAATGTAGTTTTTGACTGGTCCTGTGGGTGGATATTGATTCGATTGTATCCATAAAATCCATCCATGAATGAAAATATTTCGCATCCGGCACATTCATCATTATTTTGGTCGATAAAGTGTGTAGGAGACATGCTTGATTTACATCCCTATAATCAATGCACACTCTTATCGTCCCTTGTTTTCTCATCAGAGGAACAATATTCGATACCCAATCAGTGAGAGGTACAGGGTAAATGAAGCCAGCACGCAAAAGTTTTTCAACCTCTGCTTTAATGGAAGTGGCTTTCTTGGGATGAACAGGTTGAAGCCATTGTCGTAGTGGTTTGAGATCAGGATACATCTTGATCTCATGTTCAACAATTCTCGAGTCAATGCCTAGAATTTCTTCATAGGACCATGCAAAGACATCTCTAAATTTGCGAAAAGGAGCACAATAACTATCTAGTTCTGATGGAGAACAAGATTTTCCGATGTGAATATTCTCTACAATATTAGGTTTGGTCAAAATATTAATGGAGATATTTTCTTGAATGTTGGACAGATTTCGCTTGGCATCTACTGTATTTATAGAATTTAATAAAAAATCAACAATTGAAGGGTGATTAAGGTCATTTGAATAATCTTCATTGTCATCTCGAAGGTGGGAATGATGATGATAATATTCTGATGACATCTCTCCTATCATCATTGATTGGATGATTCCTTCGTCTGTAGAATGTATACGAGACCAAGGATCAGAAGAGGTACCATATTCTAAAGACCTATCTACCCAAACACTCATTGAGTGCGGATTCGGGTTTTCCGCATAAGCCCAGTAGAAAGATTGCTACAATGATTCAATGGGGCTTGGCGGCATTGCCTCGCAATGATCATCACTATCAAAATAGTCGGAACTCTTCTTAAATTCATATGATGTAGAAGAGATCATGTGGCAGGTTTCCACTGTGGCCACTTCCGCGAAACCAAATGGAGATGAGAGGGAAAAAGTACCCATCAAGGAAGGATATTTTAGGAGACCTACTCCAACATTTTGAAGTGATTGTGAATTTGCATGGATCAATGGAATGCTTCCAGTAGCTTGTGAACTATTAGCAAAAAAGGCTAGTTGGTTAACGACTGTGATTCCACCTTTGAAGGGAAATGCAATCATTCGAAAATATGTAGACACGACAACAACCATAGGATAAACCCAGGGCCTTCCCAGTAAAAATAATCAAGGATTCCATCAATGACCTTGACTTCAATATCTACTGTTTCCTCCCTAGTTCAATTTGCAAGCTACTTAAAATCTCATAAGGGGTGTACAGTCTTCCATCAAACACTTTAAGTGTTGTTGGTGATCGTGACAAGGGTGGTGAACCAAGAGTTTTCCAACAACTAATCAACATAATACAGGTAGTTTCCCCCTCATCAATGATGGTTTGATGAACATTTTTATTGAGGGCATTTCCCTGTATAAGGAAAACGAGTTGGGTCGGTAACTGTGGTGTATATCTCCTGTTTCTCTTGTTTCTTGGAATTGTACATCGAGCGAAGATTGAATGAGTTTTCAAGACCCCGGATCTAGCTTCATCCATCCGGGCTGTGATATATTCAGGGATATAAAAACATCAAATGTACAAAGGCTCTACACAGATGGCCATCCTAATCATGGGTTATGACTCTATATCTGTAGAATCACCAGTCTATATCTGCAGACGACTATTTGATCTATGTACATGAAATGAAATTTATAAAGCTGAGCATGGGAATGCCTCCCTCAGCTAGATCATGAAAATCATATTATGATGATGTATTGTATTGCAACTTATGTAGGTCACCTTCCATTTCGAAACTTCGGATCCTCATGATAAAGCATTTCACCTGACATGAATTTTTACGACCTCATGCTTTAGGGGGCAACTGTTATAGACATATTTGGGCGCATCAACCCAAAACCTGTATGTCGATAAACTAGGGCTCATCAACCCCTAAAAGAGTTGTTTCATACCCTAAAGTAACTTAGTCATCTGAGTGCATCATTCCCCAAAAATCACGATCACCAACAACACTTAAAGCATTTGATGGAAGAACGTACACTCCATACGGGATTCTAAGTAGCTTGCAAATTGAACTGGGGGGGAAAACAATAGATATTGAAGTCAAGGTTGTTGATGGACTCCTTGATTACAATATTTTACTGGGAAGGCCCTGGGTTTATGCTATGGCTGCCGTTGTGTCTACATATTTTCGAATGATTGCATTTCCCTTAAAAGGTGGAATCACGGTCATTGACCAACTAGCATTTTTTGCTAAAAGTTCAAAAGCTACTGGAAGCATTCCATTGAACCATGGAAGTTCACAATCACTTCAAAATGTTGGAGTAGGTCTCCTAAAGTTCCTTCCTTGATGTGTACCTTTTCCCTCCCATCTCCATCTGGTTTCGCGGAAGTGGCCACAGTGGAATCCTGCCACATGATCTCTTCTACATCATCTGACTTTAAGAAGAGTTCCGACTATTTTGATAGTGATGATCATCACGAGACAATGCCACCAAGCACCATTGAATCTTTGTAGCAATTAATCTATTGGGCTTGTGTGGCAAACCCGAATCCGCACTCAATGAGTGTTTGGGTAGATAGGTCTTTAGAATATGGTACCTCTTCTGATCCTTGGTCTCGTATACATTCTACAGACGAAGGAATCATCCAATCAATGATGATAGGAGAGATGCTATGGGAAGATTATCATCATCGTTCCCACCTTCAAGATGACAATGAAGATTATTCAAATGAACTTAATCACCCTTCAATTGTTGATTTTTTATTAAATTCTATAAATACAGTAGATTCTAAGCGAAATCTGTCCAACATTCAAGAAACTATCTCCATTAATATTTCGACCAAATCTAATATTGTAGAGAATATTCATTGGCAAATCTTTTTCTCCATCAGAACTAGATAGTTACTGTGCTCTTTTTCATGAATTCAGAGATGTATTTACATGGTCCTATGAAGAAATGGCAGGCATTTACTCGAGAATTATTGAACATGAGATCAAGATGTATCCTGATGTCAAACCAATATGACAACGGTTTTGACTTGTTCATCCCAAGAGAGCTGCTGCCATTAAATCAAAGGTTGAAAAAATTTTGCGTGCTGGCTTCATTTACCCTGTACCTCTCACTGATTGGGTATCGAATATTGTTCCTGTGATGAAAAGCAAGGAATGATAAGAGTGTGCATCGATTATAGGGATGTAAATCAAGCATGTCCAAAGGACAACTATCCTACACCCTTTCTCGACCAGATTATTGATGAATGTGCTGGATGTGAAATATTTTCATTCATGGATGGATTTTCTAGATACAATCAAATCAATATCCGCCCACAGGACCAGTCAAAAACTGCATTTATATGTTCGTGGGGCACATTCGCATATCGTAAATTACCTTTCGGTTTGAAGAATGTAGGGGCAACATTTCAAAGGGCAATGAATTATGCCTTCCATGAAATCAAAAACATAGTTCAACCATATGTTGATGATTTTCTTGCTCACTCGTGAAAACGGACTGATCATCCGCAACATTTGAGAGCCATATTTTTATGTTGCTGACACTACAAGATACGACTCAAACCCCAAAAGTGTGTGTTTCGTGTTGGTTCTGGTCGACTGCTTGGTTTTGTAGTTTCTAAGGATGGAATTTGAATCGATCCATTAAAGTTTCAGGCAATTATTGACATGCCTCCACCTTCAAATTTGCTTCAGATCCAGAGACTCCAAGGGAAAGCTAACTTTTTGAGGAGGTTCATTCTAAATTATGTTGAGCTTGGTAAAGGTTATACACATCTTTTGAAGAAAGGGGTACCCTTCCATTAGGATCAAGTTGTGCAAGCTTCCTTTGATGCTCTCAAAGATTCCCTGATAAAAGCATCATTAATCTATGGCCCTGACTATAAAAAGACTTCAACTGTATCTTTCCGCTGCAGATACAACCATCAGTATGGTTTTAGTGCAAGGAGATGATGGAATTGAACATCCCATATATTATTTAAGTCATAATATTAATGATACAGAAATAAAGTACTCTTATGTTGAAAAGTTGGCTTTAGCAGCAGTTCAAGCAGTACAGAGATTTCGACATTATATACTCCTTTGCAAAACTACCATTATGTCAGATTGCAACCCTATGACATACATTTTGTGACATCAATTGTTGGGGGGAAAATATTCCAAATGGATAATAATATTGCAGGAGTTTGATCTCGAATTCATCAAATCAAAATCAAAGATGTATCTCGTCTTTGTAGAGTTACTTTGCAACCTTCCCTAGTCCTACAACAATTTAACATTAGAAGCATCAATCGTGGATGAGACTCTGTTTTTGATATCATCAAGTGATTTGTGGTATGGGGATATACTGGTCTATCTCTAGACCCAAGCTTTTAGGCCTAACACCTCTCGCTCTGAACAATGACATACTCGATATAAAGCCAAATATTATCTGATCGTTGGTGATACACTTTATTGTCGTGGTGTTGATACGGTTTTATGAAGGTGTCTCATGCATGAGGAGGCCGAAAAAGTTTTGAATGATTTTCATTCAGGTGCTTTTGGGGGGCATCTATCTGGTTACACTACTGCACAAAAGATCTTATGACTTGGTTACTTCTGGCCCATCATATTCAAATATTGCATACTTGCATTCGGAAGTTGCCATGCCTGTCAGATTTTCAATCGCAAAAGCAGATTACCACCTGCACTAATGCATCCAATTGTTGCTGTTGGCCCATTCGCTAAATGGGGCATTGATTTCATGACATGTAACCCCACCTTGGACGGGGGGCATGGGTATATTATAGTCACTATCGACTACTTTACAAAATCGGTCTAGGCAATGCTTACATTGAATAACAGTGTCGAAACAACTGCACTCTTTTTTCAATCATGTAGTTTCTAGATTCGGTATGCCATAGGCTATAGTCATAGATCATGGGTCGCATTTTTGTAATCAAATGATGATTGAATTAACTACCAAATTAGGACTACCCCATGATAGTTCTACTCCTTATTATCTGCAGGCTAACGAACAAGTTGAGGCAATCAACAAAGTCCTTAAGCGCATGCTGCAATGAATGATTGGAGTCCATAAATGGAATTGGTATTTAATCCTGTACTCAGCTCTGTGGGCATATAGGACTTTGGTGAGAAATGTGACCAGATTTATACCCTTTCAGTTGGTGTATGGTCTAGAAGTAGTCTTACCAATTCAGTGTGAAATCTCATCCCTCAAACTCGTGATCAACCTGCTTCCCAAAACTTTTGAAGAAGAAGCTTGTTTCTCAGAACTAATCCATCTGGATGAAACCCGTCGTGATGCTGCATTAGCTAACAAAGTACATAAGAAACACATCAAGGCACAATATGACAAAAATGTTAAGCCTTGTGCCTTCTCAGAAGGTGACCTGGTCTTACTTTATGATCAGGACTCTAACAAATTAGGAGCAGGTAAATTTGAACCATTATGGATGGGCCCTTATATTTTTAAACATGTATTGACAAAAGGAGCTGACGAGCTAGTCGATTATGATGGGATTCCACTGTTGCAGCCCTGAAATGGGTTGTACCTTAACTGTTACTATGCTTGATTAAGTGTAGTAAACTCATTGTACATATGATTTTATTGCATTTTTGAGTGTTTTCTTTTAGAGCTGTCATTTTGGTTAGGTAATCCACTTCAAATTTGTTGTAGATGTCAGAATTTTTGGAACCATTTGTTGGGTATACCGACAAAGCTAGTTGTATCACACAGAACCTATCTTTTGTGGCCTAGGCCATCTTCTCTCCAAGCGACGAGGTAATGAGTTTCAGGGGGATATGTATTGGTCGATCGACAAACAACATCGCTGAGTATAGTGCATTAATTGAGCTTCTCTCTGATTCCATTTCACATGGCATATGCTGACTCATTGTTAGGCCAAATTCATAACTCGTCATTCTACACCTTACTACCGTTTATTCCATTCGGAACCCAGCTACTCATCGCATGTTCCTAAGAGTTAGTATTTTGGAAATAAATTTTGATTTTATTCAATAAAAACACATTTCAAGAAACTTAAACACATTCACTGACTCATTGGCAAACTATGTGTTAAATAGACATTTGCAACATATGTAAAGAAAGCATTTCACATCAATATTTGCATAGGATTTCATCACTTAGCGAAAATAAAACTCCAAATATCAAAGTAGATAGTTTTTTAGAAGTTTTCATAAAATGTTTTGTGTCCAAAGACAAAATTGGTCATCTAACCCAAAAACTTAAAGTAAATGCAAAAAAACATCCTATACTAGCGATGCTGGTGATAATGTGTCATCGCCTGTGCTATCATGTGCAGGAGCCTAGTCCAACGACTCGGTACACTAGTAGTATGGCACTGTAGCCTCATCGGTAATTCATCCGTCTGAACATTTGGAATCCCGAGGGTCAATCCCTCTATCTGATCCTGCAGCTGTGCAAGGGTCTCCGCTATGTCCAGGTCCTTAAGGACTGCTCTCCCTACAGTTTCTCCCACTGGAGCATCCTCCTCTCGAGGGTGTGCCACTGGTCGAACTGGTCCTATATTTACACACATATGAGTTTGTTTAGTCTTGGTAACATCAAAAAAACAAAAACAATATAAAACTAAAAAACAAATATGTGGTCAAATCATTTTACCTATAGCACTCCACTGTTCACCAACTAGTAATGCAAAATCCGGATTGCCTCAGAAATCCATCCCGATATATGGATACTCCACAAACACCATCTCCTAGTGGCTGAACCACTCGAAAAGGAATCTGAGAAGGATATCTATGACTAGCCAGCATGTCTAGCCATAAGGTTCACCCACCTCTACATCCATGGTTCCCTCGGTGCAGGCAATCCCAGTGAAATGTTTTGAGGTTGCATCAGTGGAATTCTTTCCAAAGAAAAAGCAGTCAATATGGATCCATAACCGAAGTTCTTGGTTCTTCCTTTCTTTACTTTAGACAGTTGTTCTTTTATGACAGGAAGTATCACCTCACACCAATTGAACACCTTCGGTTCCAGGCATTCCAAGGCATACTGCATGTAGGATCTGTTCGTTAAATGTAAGGCCGCACTACTAGCCAATCTTGTAAAGGTAAATAGAATGGTCCTCAAAGGTCAATTAATAACATTCTGGATATTAATCTTACCATCTCTACTGGGTTGAGATCCATCCCTGTAGAACTGGCGAGTGTAATCTTTCACTGATCCGCCCCCACAAGCAAATCTCGATAGTGAACGAGGGGCACCACGCCTCGACAAACCCGTCAAGAAATAAATATCCTTGACTGTGAAAGGAATAGATTTACCTTTGATCTAGAATACCTGGTCAATAGGATCCCAAGCATGAAGGAGATATTGCAGCAAACTTATCTATTGTCTCATGCTGGATATGTGGTAAAACTTCAGTAAAACACAATTTCTTGATGCATCCATTGTGCCCTGGTCATGTAAACCAACCATATCCTCCTCTTCATGTTCTCGTTTTTGCCATGTGATGACCATATTGATCCAACAAATATCTGAAATACAATCGTTAGGTGAGTTAGGATCCCATTCTGAGCAAAAAATAGTACAAGATTTGATGAAAAACACTATATGGAATTGCCTTTTTATGCCCATCGCACTTTGCCTTTGAGCAAGGTGAGATGCATACTAACTGTCCTATTGGCATCTCACTATGCATCGCACCTTTCGAAACAAGCTAGGTGTGATGATTGGGGAATGAAATATTTAAACCCCAGGAGCCTAGAAAAGTGAAAAAACTTGTCCAGAATTGAGAGAAGATGGAATAAAAATGAAGAGCTTAAGGATAGCTCCTTCCTAGTCCTGACGGCGCAGAGAATGGTCCACAAGATCTCTCGAAATTGTCTAGTTTAATTTGAGGGGGAAAACTGCTTCAGAGCTCCAAAATCCCAAATTTGAAATGAAATTATGAAAATGAAATTTTAAAACTACTTTTTATGTTTACTTTTCATCTACTTCAAAGTGAAATGTTAGTTTTTAGTTCATGTTTCGTCCATATATACGTATTTCTAATTAATTTGATGTACTTTTGAGGAGTTTGAACAACTAATGAAAGAATCTGATGTGCTAACTAGTGAATCAAACATATTTGACCACCAAGCAAACTTTTTGTCTTCTTTTCGAGCTTTGATTCAAAAATGAAAAGAAAACTATAAAGTCCTCTTTAAACCCTTTTTAGACTCTTTAAACATGAAAAGATTGTTGAGCGCTTGTCCTTTCCAACTCATTAAAGTATTGGAAATGTGATTCCTCCTGTATTATTTTATCCTTTTTCGGATCTGAGGGATTATTTTACGAAAAATAACTTACGGAGTTTTATTTTCATCCCTTTTCAAACTCTCTAAACATGAAAAGGACCGATTTATCATTGTCATCAAACTCATTAAAATAATAGAGACAAACTTGTCCATCTAGACGAGACCGAGTTTCACTGTTGCTAGACTCGTTAAAATATTAAATAGCGACAGGTTTACCCGAAGGGAGAATTATAGAACAAGCATATGTTATCCTCCTCAAGCTTGACAAAAATAAAGTGGTACTGGTTAGCAATGACTGTGGAAAAAGGGGAAAGACTTGAAGAATTTATGGTAGCAAGTCGCTCTTGAACATCACACTTTCACTTCATCTCCATGATTGGGTTGGTTTGGGTTATTCCGTTCACTAGTCATCATACTATTGGTCTTTCATACCATCCATCTTTTGGGGTTAACGCTACCAATTCATCTCAGTGTCGCTGACATGTTCAAGAGAAGTCATCCAATTGAGAAGTCATCCGGTTAATGTCTCATACATTGCAATACCTCCAACCTTCATTTTTTCATGACCACCATTCCTGAACCTTGCATTGTCAGTTGATTTTCACCTCCAAAAATCATTTTCTTTGTTTTGTGCCGTAGATGTGGGATACATCAAGGCCCTCCTACGACGAATCACTTATTGTCGACATCAGCTCATTATCCAAGAATTTGACTTAGAAACAACCCTTTCAGTGCTTTGAAGCTTACGTACATCAATGGCAAGTTTCTCACTTCCGGTGACAGGTTGACATCAATGGCCTTCGACTGAAAGATTTTGCATGGTGTTCGACATCAGATCATGTATTCACACCATGTAAATTGTACTGTAGTACCTTGAGGATCATTATCATTATCAGTGATTCCTCTCTAGTCTATTAATAGCTCACATCATTAGCTGGTAATTAGGTGATATCTTTCCATGTTCGACTTCAGAACATATCTTCACATGGTTTGACTTGTACATCAAGCAAAGATTGAATGAGTTTTGAAGACCCTGGATCTAGTTTCATCCATCTGGGCTGCGATATATTTAGGGATATAAAAACATCAAATGTACAAAGGCTCTACACAGATTGTCATCCTAATAATGGATTATGACTCTATATCTGTAGAATCACCAGTCTGTATCTCCACACGACTATCTGATCTATGTACATGAAATGAAATTTATAAAGCTAAGCATGGGAATGCCTCCCTTAGCTAGATCATGAAAACCATATTATGATGATGTATTGTATTGTGACTTATGTAGGTCACCATCCAGTTTGAAACTTCGGATCCTCATGATAAAGCATTTCACCCGACATGAATTTTTATGACCTCATGCTTTGGGGGAAACTATTATAGAAATATTTGGACGCATCAACCCCAAACTTATATGTTGATAAAATAGGGCTAATAAAACCCTAAAAGAGTTGTTCCATACCCTAAAGGAACTTAGTCATCTGAGTGCATCATTCCCCAAAAGCTCCACTTTAGATATCGTCAAGAAAAGGCCTATATTGGACCATACTAACTGCTCCACTGGCAAAGTGTTATGCATAGTGAGTGGTACACTGCCAGCAAGTGATGCATACTATTTAGGCCTTCTATAGGGTGCGATGGGTGAGGATGGACCAATTTTCGGGACAGTTTGTTAGTTGTTTGCTCACGAAATCTTCTAGAAACTTCTCCTGTGCCACTTGCCTCTCTGAATTCGCCCAAGGATGACCAAGTGAATTAGGAAACCATCTCCAATTCCCCTCTCTTGTGGAACCAATTGTAACAAGTGGAATGAAACTAATCAAACCCCATGGATGACTCACACCCTTGCAAACATCTATAATAGGATCTCCCATCCAAGAGATCAGGATGTTGGAATGTTGTGAATTGCAAGTAAGTGTTGATAGTTTGTAATTGAGGAGAGAGCATTGTATTCTTGTTGGTGTGATCTTGTTATTTCATGAGGTGAAGAAGGATTGAAGCTGGGAGGATGGCACTGGATCAGACAACTGGGTTGTAATTCTCCTTTCTATTAATAAAGCTCTTCAAGTTTTCTTCCATATGATTGTGCAATTGTGAATGCTATCATTTTGTTCATTATATATCTTATTCTATAATGTTTATGTTGTAATAAATCATGATGCTTTGATGGTTCTTTGTTGTTGTACTTGTGCATGTACTCTCCAAGCATGTTAAGTACGGGGAGGAGTTGCAGGATCTACCGAAGGAGAGAGAGATCAAGCAAGGGATTAAGCGGAAGTTCCAGGTTGGTTCCACTATATTTCTCTTATCTGTTACACATAGGAGAAATCATTGAATTTCTTTAAACTATTGTTTCTAGGGTAGCTGTCAAACCTAGAGGGTTATTTGTTCGACAAGACACTAATTTTCCCAGAAACAACTGTCGTGTGGGTCCCACGTGCTTATTCTAATGCCATGTGGCACACTGTGGGCCCCACTTTTCCCCGGTCATATCAAACTTTGAAGAGCTCTACCTTTCGCATACGAGCTCGGTTTGATGAACCGTTTACACCTTCGCAATCAAGACGACGAGATCTACGATCTGGTTGTGGGTCGAAGTCATTCTGAGAACTTTGATTTTTGAGCCCTCTTTGTCTTGTGTGTCTCTCTGGAGCCACCTGGATTAGTTGAAAACCTGGATATTTGAACAATTCCCTATGGATGTGCTTAAACCTAATTCAACATGTTAGAACAATCATCTATGTGGCACTAGAAAAAACTATTGTAGCACTAGAACTCCAGAAAATAAACAACTTAAAATTATAATTCTTAGAAATCTATACCAAATTTTAGGAAAAGAACCATTTCCTCCTACACTAATAAAACATAACATTGAATCATTCAAATCATTTGTTTCCATATATTGGCTGGAGAGAGAGAATAGTAGAGTACAATGAATGTGCCATTATTGGTTCAATTCATATCTAAGGAAAATTATCAGGACTTGAAATAATTAAATATTGATTACCAACCACTCCTCAACCTGAGGTGAAATACTTCCTTCACTTGTCATCCCTGAGTCAGAGTTTTATCTATGGAACATTCAGATAATGGCTCATTGTATTATTCTTATTACCGAGGCCACACGAATATCATTACATGCACAGAAAGAGGACCCACATGTCGATTTTGATGTTTCTTGTTCAATCTATGAGCATGACACCATCAAATCTAAAACATTTTAAAACCCAAACATGGACTTGTTGTAGTAATAATCTTATCCATCCACTCATGTTACAAACAAAACTTGTAGGTTCAATGCACTCAATCCAATGGAGATTGTAGTTTCTAGCTTTTGAAAGAAGACAACATCCATCTACATGAATATATAATATAGGTTTTAAAGAGATGGTAGTTTCTAGCTTCTAGAAGAAAACAATATTCATTTATCTAAATATATAGATGGTTTTTAAAGAAAATAAATAGCTAGTTGTGTAGATATAGCTTGATTTGTTTGGTGAACAATCCCTTTTCCAATGGTATAGATTCAAGTATCCGTGAACAATCCATTTTCTGATGGTATGGATTCAAGTACCTGTGAACAATCCCTTTTCCAACGATATAGATTCAAGTATCTGGAAACCCTTCCCCAACTGCAGATTTTCAATCTCCAAAAACATGTGATATATTTTACATGTGATATTATGATTTATCATCGCAATTGTCATCTAAAAGATGTTAGAGATGATGTCTGAAACTAAATTTAAGGAGACAATTTTTATGGGTGTCTACTATAATTTAGTTGTAGGAATGTGCCTATGTGTCCTTTTCAGAGGATTAAAAATTTGGGACTGAACCATGCCAAGGTACTTGGATTTCGGATCTTTTTCCAATGATTCATGCAGTAAAAAATGAATCGAAATTGTTCATTTTGATTTTACAGATGGATTCACAAATAATAAATTTGTAGAGTATATGGATCAAGTTGTTTCAATCCTTGAAATTCTCACTGGATTCCAATAAAAAATATGTCAGTAAGCCCTTCCATGGCAAAAAACCAGTGTGATGTGGGCATTAATGATGGGTAAATTCTAGGTCTGCCACTGGAAAGTCATAATCTTACAGGGATTTTTGGTTTTGTGTAAATGTAAAAAACCATAGGCCTATGAAATTTAGAGTGCCCGCACTACAATACATGAATGCATGGGATTTTTACACGATAGGATTTGGGGTCCAATCCTATGGAGCCTGCTTACATTGCATTGCATGCCCTATATTTGAACACTTGGCTACACCACCTCAGTGAAAAATATTTGCATTCCTTTGGTTTGAACTCAAAAGAATTTAACTTCAATGAAATCCTTTTCTGGAATACTTTCTGACACAACTGTCTCAAGGTTTATCCATTTTTCTACTGGTCTCTGAATAGACATAGAGAGGATGGATGAGGTTGAGAAGTGCATGGAAAATATCCTGGTCCTAATGATTCTGGATAGGAAGTTGAGTCACTTGAAAAAGAAGCAGAGTT
This sequence comes from Pinus tabuliformis, assembly GCA_031772625.1. Taxonomy (NCBI): domain Eukaryota; kingdom Viridiplantae; phylum Streptophyta; class Pinopsida; order Pinales; family Pinaceae; genus Pinus; species Pinus tabuliformis. The sequence continues at coordinate 343,355,969 of CM062814.1, forward strand.
AAGTTGAAAACTTGACCCAAAACGAAATCCAGTAAATGGGTATGATTTACTAGTGGCATTTGAAAAGGAAATAATAGGATCTGAAGAGAATGATTTCTGCCCTTTATATGTATATCACCACTAAACAAATTAGGACTAGGTAATGAACTCCAATTAGACTGAGATGCAGATGCAACTGTAGTGATAACTTGATGATCTGTCCTGTCATTAAAATGCAAAGGTATTGTAAATGACTGAAAGGCATCTCTAGCAGAAAAACAAGATGATGAATTGAATAGCTCGACCTTCATTCTAAGGTCAACTATAGGTTGGGAAGATGAGCTGAAATTCTATGAGGCAACAATTCAACTCCACCATCATCAAAAGTGGGCCCATCATTCAAGTCAAAATCTCTCAGAACACATGAAGCTCCAAGGGACGATGCACTGGTGTCAGCCTTCAAAGTCAATCCAAAATTTTCAGCACTGATACCAAGAGGCATTTTGATCAGTTCATTCTCCCCACTATCATCAATGTGATTCAATTCTAAATATGACTTCAAAGGACTACAAGGCCTGGTAGGAGAAAAAGGTTCAACGATTGAAGATATAAAATATTTTCCGCTCATATCTCTGCATCCAAATCTTATTGATGGTTCACATATTTGAGAAGATAAATGTGTTGTTATTACCCCATCTTCAGTTTTTTTTCTCATAAGCCACATTAAGATCAATATCTAATGAATCTCTATTTCCTTTTCCAATTGAATTAAATGCATCAGAATATGAAATTGGTATTTTGGAGACAGGATGTTGAAGATCAATTATTTCTCTAGTATTTGTTGGTCGAAAAGCACTTGTTGCTCTAGATCCTTTCTAACCTAGTTCTCCTATGATTTTCACTAGATTTATTGAAGGAATGAAAGGTCCCTTTGACCTAGCAACCACTACAATTGGTGTTGCTAAGCTAGTGCACAATATGATAATGGGAACATAAGCACTTGTGTAAGGCACAACTGATAAATGAGATGTTGATGTGGATAGTGTTGCGTCATAATGACCTGCTTCATACAATTCAATAGATTCATTTAAGTCAAAAGAAAGTATTTCTAATGAATCATTGCTTTCATCATACTTTGCTAGAGGGACAATTGTTGCAATACTCTAGTCAAAAGAATGCAATTCATCTCACCACGCACTATGTACTGTTGTTTTCAAACAAAATTCTTGATGTTCTACAAATGTTGAAGGTACAACTATAATGCTTTATGGACATTCATAAAAAATATTAGAATATACCTTTGAAATCTCATTATGTTTGATTTGAACTTTCCTTTAAATGTCACAAATATCAAGAAAAATACAAGATCCCTTCTCTGTAGCAACATTTTTCTTGTCATAACAAGACGTCACACTGATTCCTTTATTTGCTACTTCTCCAGATGCCACAGTATGCTCTCGTTCCATGCACTCTATTTTTTCAATCAGAGTTTCCCAAGTATCCTAACTTATATGTGATGTTTCTGGTAAGAGGAAGATGTTAATTAGCTTTGTGCCCACCCTTTCCTTGGTCTTCATGTTCAATTCCATAGGTAGAATGATATTCCTTGGCATTAAGCCCGTCAGCACTTTTATTTTGTTCATAAGACAAACTTATATCCTCTACATCTTTATCAAGCATCTTATTATGGCCAGGCTACTTGTCATGGCCCTCTTCTTTTTCCAACCTTGTTTGCCACTTGATGTGTAATTTGCACAAAATCATTGTTAGAAAGGTCTGCATGATAATTATTTGGCTCCCTAACATCAAAATCAGAGACCCCTGTGCATGGAGCATATCCTTCAATTGGATTTTCTTGCAGTAGTAGAAAATCATGAAATTAGTGACTAGGTGACTAAAAAATTTGGTCACCACAATTATTTCAAGTGAATTACTACTAAATTTGAGCAATTTTAAGTGACTTAACTAAAAATTACTAACTTAATTGACCAATTTAGTTTAGGGATAAAACATATGACTAGATTATAAGTGAAAAAATTAATAATGATTAACATAAATGATTACTATAGTCCAAGAATAAAAATATGACCAAATAAAAAGTACAACAAGTATATGAATTTGTCATTTATGTTAGTATTTTTTAATAGTGTCACTCCGGAAATGGAAAATTGCAATTTTGATATTGAAGTGTTTCATTTCACTATAGGGGTTTCTAAATCCGTTTGTAATGTTAAAATTTAACTAGATAGTTTCAATGATCCCTTTAAAGCGGTATATGAATCCACCTATAATGCTAAAATTATAACAATTTTATACAATATACTAGAGTATACGTTTACAATATATATTAGTTTTATAAGGGACAAAAAAGAGAGTTTGAAACTGATATAGAAAGGGTTTAAGGGTTAATATAAGGAATTTGTTCCTCACATCTTAAAGAGACGACACACTATTTGTTGTGGGGTTTTTGTGGTGTTATTACATACCATGGTTGATTATTGCACTAGATTCATAGAGATAATTATTTTATTAATTTGAATTCAAAGTATGTTGATTTAAACTTGGCTAATTAATATAAATCTAGATTACTCTTAAAGCCATATTATTCTATAAATAATTCTATAGATACATGCATTACAAAAATGTGTACAAATCCTAATAGTACATTCACATTCTTAGAATGTGCACACACTATTATTAGAAAACCATACATACTAAAAAATATTGTGGTTCTTTATGTAGAATAACATGCCATGGCTCCCATGTCCAAGTTGAAATTCAAATATCCCTTAGAGAGACGTATCTATGTGGTTGTTTGAGGGTTACTTCATGTTCCTTGAACTCTAGAAGCTTCATTTAGGGCCTAAGGCCCTCTTTTATCCTCCCCTCAAGATAGTACATTCCCCAAGACCCATTATTATTATGTAAACCATACCAATGGTGACAAACATCCCCCCCAAACACCAAATATCCCCTAGAGATGTCCCGTGTGGTAATTCAAATAGTTGTTCAAGAAGATTGATCATGGGAAGATTAAAATATGACCCAAGAACCCTATGATCCTTCCTTCACAAGGATTAAGGCCCCAAGTGCCATACATGGTGTAAAAAACCTCCTAATGATATTGAGGCCAAACTTAGAGGCCCTAAGAACCAACTATGGCACAAAAAACCTTCAAATAACACCCATAACATACATGAAGGCTAGCAATATCTTATAAGATAGGTTATGTGTGGTGGTTTGAGGCCTGATTCATATCCATTGAACTACTAGAGAAGTTTTTATTAGGGACTAAAATTATTGTTTTCTTTCCCTATCTATCGTAGAGGGCATAAAACCCAATCTTATTATGAAAAAAATACTAATTGTGACCATATTCCCATTCTAATTTTTTGTTCAATATGGATATTAAACATGAGAAATAATTTTTTTAGGCTTAGGGCCCTTTTTCATTCCTTGGCCAAGATATAAGTCCTAAATCCCATATATGATGTGGAAAACCTCATAATGAAACCCTTATCCTAGACATAAATTCACATCGAGTTGGAATCCTTTATAATTTCTTGAGCCTCGCCATTTAAGTTTTCCTGTTTTCATTAATTTCTCTTTCAAGAGTTATGGTTAAGTTTCTCACATATAGATATATAATAATACCATAAACTATCTCTATCAAACTCATAATTGAAAATAAGAAACATAATTTTTTTATATATCTATCATAGTCTTTATAATTTATATTTTCAAAAACAAAATCATATTTATTAAAATATAGTATGACATACTAATATAAGATTAAATAAATAAAAAAATTCGACCATTAATTTTAATATATTCTTCAACATATAAATTAATCGATTGAGTTTGGAGTATGTCTTAAAATAACTTGCTTTTGCTTGGCTAAGAGCTTGTCTTCCTCAAAAGTAAGGAAGTTGACTAACCACCCAAGACACAGAGGCATCTAGTAGCAGTGAAGGCCTACCCATTTATAGACCACCAATGGTTCATTTTAAGTGTCCTGGTTTTCCTTAAATAAGTAGAAAAAATTGTCCTCACTGCTAATTTAACAACTAAATTATAATAAATTTTTCTACTATTAAGAAAAAATAAATTAATCAAGTTAGAAATGGTTTAGTTTTTATTAAAATTAAATTTCTCTAATTTTTAATTAATATTAAGTTGATCAAATTGAAAAATTACATGTTACAAAATAAAAAATAAATAAAAATTTACAACAAAATCATTGTTAATACATTTTTTTTTGAAAATTACATGACTTTAATGAGGCCATAAATTCATCTCGCGAAAATGTAATCCATCCAAAAAAAACCATGTAACTTTGGACTCCCACAACGCTTCCTTCCTTCTGAGTTCATTTCTTCATTTTTGCCCAAAACCTCATTGAACTATTTTTCAGGGTTTGCAATGGCTTCAATCTGTGAGTAGTCGGAGCCTTCGGTATTCATTAATTTGATTAAGAATTATGGTAGTGCTTAGAAGAGGCGAGCAACCAATTTCACCTGTACGCAGGAAACACTAACAACATCAGTAGGGCACGGTGGTGTGGGGCAGGGCAGACATGGTTTGTGGTTTTGAGAATGGTCATATCCTGGCACTTTGCCATGTAGATGATCTCCTTGAAGAAGCCCATTGATCTGGTGCTTCATATGCTTTCTAAGTAAATCATAAAGCTTGGCCATGCTCAGGGTTTGATTCTGTGTTCGTACCCTATTTTTATGCCCTTTAGATTTTTAAGCATAGGAGTTTTGAACCGTGGTGAAATTCATCAAGACACTTCGAGAATATTGCAAGGAAATTAAAAAGTAAAATTATTATTGTGTTTCCTTTGATTTTAGAGTTAATATGATTTTTTTATTGGTACATTTCGTTTTTTTATTGATCAGTGATATGAAAGAAATATTTCACATGGCCGGAGAGATTCTGAGATTTCTGAGCTTGCACTTCTTTATAATATTCATTAACAACGCGTTTTCCAATACATTATTAGATCATCCATCTGTTTAGGGTGTGTGGAAGATATTTTGGGTATATAGATGAGTCTTTCAATAAATGCTTTCGATGCAATGATACTCTATGTTTTCCTCTCCTCCTATGCCACTGTCACAATGCCCAGCTAATTTATTGGTAGCTATGAACACCAATATCCAATTTATCATGGAGGGAGAGAGTTTGAATCATGTATCTCCCTTGAATTAATGAGGCCTCATAAATACACCAAGGTTATCCTTGAATTCGGGGTTCATACAAAGAAGTTTTCTCTTTTTATTTTTTTTTTTGAAATTTTTTGGTTTTCAAATCTGATGACCAAAAATCAACTGGCCAAATCAGTGGAAAGTTGTCCATTCAACCATGGGGGTTTGCTATTGTAGTTCCACTTCTTGGTTCTGGGCCACAAATCAACACACAAATAAGCCTTTTGCATCATTTATCACACACAATTAAGCCTCTCCAAATGTTTACTGTGCAAACAACTAAGCCTTGTTATGCTAACTGCATTTTCTTTTGTCATTCAAAAATTATTTCATTAGATTTTCAATAAAATACAGCTTAAGATCATTATGGCAGCCTCGGCTCTCCCATTATGACCAAAATATTTGAGAGTGGGGGCTGGGACATACCAAAAAGACAACTAACATACATTATTTTGGAGGGCATTCAAGCCTAGACATAACTCACATAAACAAAAAGAAAACCATAACTGGTAGTTGCATATCAGGGTGGCAGGTGAGGGGGAAGTACATGAACCAACATGATCATGGATATGGAAGTCAATATGCTCCACGCTTGCTCCCAAACTATGAAGGTGGTTGTTAGTACGATGATGGTGACGTTAACGACTATCCAGTTGCTCCAATATCTCGTTCTGGCTATATTGGATGTCTTGGGAATAGGCCATAATCTCATTTTTGTCTTCATACCTGTGATCTCGGAAGATATCCATATTGATAGATTTGATGAAGTTGCACTGTAAGAGATTCCACAGTGACTGGAGCTACCACATGGCCATGCGAATGAATTGGAGAGACAATCTTTATTTCCTCAGTGTCCCAACTACTAGAATTGGTCGAGGATGCACTATGTCTAGGCTCAGGATGCCTCTCTAATTGCTGCTACCCACCCCCATGGAGAGGTCAACCCCTTGACTAGGCATTGAGAAAAGAGGAAAATTAACCAGAGAGAAAGGGAAGTCTCCCCAAAAATAAGGACACCTGCAATAAAAATAACTGACACTTGGGTTGCTGAACCACCTCCGAGGAGACTACTGCACTGGAACGGTCACCACCCTCCTACAAGGCCGAGGTAAACAAGTCACTAACCACAATAGGTGGCTTGCACCCCCCTCTACCACAATAGCCCTAAGTGCACTTCAACCCATAAAGGAACACCGTATGTGCCCCAGTCACACCGAGGCCGACTTTGCACCACACAATTCCAAAGGACAGCCACATGGATCCCAAAAATTCACACCCGAGCACCATCAGATGGGTGAGGTTCTGAGAAAACAACCCCACATAAATGGGAGGTTCAAACTCCTCAGCCCACACACCGTTGACCACCCTTTGATAGGAATAAGACAAGCAAGCTGCGATCCACACTAGATGGCCTTCACCTCCTCTACCATAGACACCCCAGGTGAAATTCAATCCACTAAGAACTAGTGTTTTCAAAGTCAGCTGGTCCTAACCGGTAACCAATCAAACCAGCCGGTTAGCAAGGCCACCAGTTAGAACCGGCTGAAAAACCTCGTCAGGAAGGTGCTTTGGCTAATTTTTGGCCCTAACCAGTCCTAATTGGCCAGTTTAGGACGGAACCATCTGGTTTGTAGTCAAACCAGCTAGTTCAGTCCTAAATTGTACCTGGCATGCTAGCCGCCACCATTTGTATTGCTGGTTTGTTTGTGGGGATCCTATCTCTGACATGATTGGAAGCTTGGACATGAATTGTATGAGGATGAATAACATTCTATCTCATCACATGAACCATATATTCATGAGATTCAGATACAAGGAAGAAAAGTGTGATGAAGGCCTTGTTGTGGCACTCCATGTTTCTATTAAATAGTATGCATGTCATCATGTCTCAAATGAAGCACATTGTGATGATGAGATACACTTGCATGAAGGCAAGGGTTTGGTAAGTCATATTCCCTTCCAAGTTTCTAAATTTAGTAATGATTCTTTTGATGATTTGGAGAGGGTATATTTTGTAGAAGAACCTCGAAGATGAAAACCTTTTAGGTGTTATCATTCCCTCATGTAATGAAGAGCGTGATGGCCAAGAGGATGAGGATTTTGACACTTTTTTATTGTAAGGTGTAGATGGAATTTGTATTACTTCTTTGTTTGTGAAGATCCTAACTCTGACATGGATATTGGGAGTTGAATAAAGAATGGTCTAATTGGCATACTCAATTACTCCAATTCCAATCAGCATCAATGACCATCTCATGAAGCACAGAGAAAGCATTGTAGGGTCTATCTTTGATGATATCAGAGAGCCAGACATGGTGGAGGCAGGTGAACCATTTTTCATTCTTAATGAACAACCATATCTTTTCATCGTGGTGATTCAGTGCAAGATAAAGGGTTTTTTTATGGCAATAAAATTGCAAACCAAACAAATCTTTTATTTCAGTCATTGCTTATGTATTTTACTATTTTGTCGATGATATATATTGCACTCAGTGTCATTTTGATATATTCACCTTCACATGGTATATAAATGAACAAACTTTCCATATTTTGTCTCTATTGGTTTGGAATCATGGTTTTAAATCTTAAAAATAGTTTTGTTTCATTAAAAATTAATTATTTAATGTGTTTTTCTAAAACTGGTTCATTTAGACCTAGCTAGTCCCGGCTCGACTCGTTCCGGTTGGTAAACTAGTTCATTAGGTGGACAGGTGTAATCGCCAGTTTCGATTTTAAAAACACTACGAAGAACCCACTAATTTCTACCTGAGCACCGCCAACTGGGAAAAATTCTAGACTAACCACCATACAGAGAGATGAAGAGACTCACACTCCTTATCCCACACGTAGGCAAGAAGGCCCGGTGAGAAAAATTCCTTCTGCTCAAACCAGTGATGGACCAGAGCTTGGCGATGGCTCAACTCCATGCCTGTTCACATCCTTGGGTCCCAAGGGAAAATCAATCCATGAACCCAAGACTACACCACAAGGTCTTGATCCCCCAAAATTCCTCTCAACCAAGGTTGAAACCCTGGGGGGCCACCATGGATATAGACCACACTCCCTGTGTACCAAAACTCATCTCCCAAGCTTCCACACTAAACTTCCTTTGTGACTAGCTTGCAATTATAAATACGATAGGAGACTCCCACATACCTTTGGATTGAATGCACTAAGTTTGCATGAGTGTGAAGTTATGAAGCGCATGGTGTCAGAGTATGTGTTGAGGGTCACTCTAGTGCCACTTGTACCACAGTACAATCACCTCCATTAGGGGGAGGAGAGTCTTTTTTGTGAGGTCCTGAAGCAGTTGAGCATTCCCAGGGTCTAAGTTAGCTATACCAAGCACTTCATGTTAAGGGGAGGCGAAATCACGATACTTATGTGATGCTCTCTTGTTAGCCAACCTGTCTGCCACTTTGTTACTAGCTTGGATAACATGACCAATAGTGACATAATCAAATATTTTGAAGATATGTCTTATGCATTTGAGCTGAGCCTCTAGCCGCCCACTCTTGGAAATTTTGGTGGTAGGAAAACCATTAATGAGCTTCTGGCCCATCTAGATGACAAATTTTGAGTCTCTTGTGCTATGAACATTGTGACAATCCATATTCCGAGCAAGGGAGAGGCCTTTCTCAAGAGCCATAAATTCTACTACATTGTTTCTCGTGGAGCCACATAAGGCAACATAGATCCCAAAGGGAGAGTCATTAGAGGATCCTAAGATACCCTCGTACCCAGCAAGCACTGGGTTCCCTTTAGAGGCTCCATCGAAATTGATTTGAATGAATCCTTCTAGGGGTAGTTGGAATATAGATGGTGAAGATATAGGGGGGATCTTTTATAGAAGGCATTTGAGGAATGGACATGTTCTGAGCCAGGTTAAGGGCTACAAGAATGGATGTCTCATGTAGGTTGGCTTTCCAGTCATTTAGATCCCATCTCTTTGACATGATTACCTCCCTTTTGTTTTCTTTCACAAGACCCCAAGTAGAGGCACTAGAAGAGGGTTAGTCTTGAAATATAGCTTTGTTCCTTTCTTTCCATACATTCCAAAGGATAAATCCTAGGATTAGGCTTCAAGCTTGGTTAAGTTTTTGAAATAGGTGTTGGGCCACTACTCATTCATAGTGATAAGGTCCTCTTGATAATGATATGTGGTTCCAAAGAGATCAACAACAAGATCCCACACTTCCCTGGTAAAGGGGAAAATGAGTAGAAGGTGCTCCATAGTTTCCTCCTAAACTTGGCACAAAGGGCATTGAGAGGGACCGACAAAGCCGTGTTTCAGTAGGCGGTCCCAGGTAAGGATCTGCTTGTGCCCTATCAACCATAAGAAATGAGTGACTTTGAGCCATACATTGCCCCCCCCCCCCCCCCACCAAAGTTTGCTCCATATTTTTCATCTTGCCGTGTTGTGGGCTTAAGTCTTCTTAATGTAGGCCTCTTTAAGGGAGAAAGATCATGTAGATGAGTATTCCTAGCACAATTTATCATGTTCCAGGGAGAATGGGATGCATATCTGTTGCATCTACTACATAAAGTGCTACCAATCAGCACGAGGGACCTATATATTCCAATCAAATTCAGATTTCCATTGTCACCATTCATGCAGAGCCAAGTTCTCAATCTAGTAATCAACTATATGACCCTTAGAATGAGGAAGAAGTAAGGGGTGAAGAGCTTGTGGAGAGGCTACTTGGGCCAGACGTGGTGACTGTTGCCACGATTCCTCCCAACAAAGCGTTGTTTTGACATTTTTGATTTCCTAGAAGAAATGGTCCCTAATGAGGTGGTTATTTTGGTTAGCCAAGCTACAAATGGCAAAGCCTTGTGGGTAGTAGTGATCTCTTAGCAGCATACTCTGCGTTATTCTTTGACCATACTTTTGGGTCCAAATTTGTTTCCATTGCTTTGTTCTACCCTGTATCCAATGACACCATAGCTTCACCCCCAGTGTCGTGTTAAGATCTCTTCGATCTCTCAAATGAAGACCCCCCCGGTCCTTGGGAAGACAATGTTTTTCCCAAGCAATGAGGGGCCATTTTTGTTCCGAGTTTTCACCTTGCCATAGAAACTGCCTAAAGATAGAGACCATTTCTCAGTATATTCCCTTGGGGGTAGGGAGAACAGAGAGTTGATAAATAGGGATTGCTTGCAGGACCGACTTTAAGAGTGTAGCTCAACCAGCCAAATTCATAATTCTAAAGGTCCAATTTGACAATTTTTTCATTATTTTGGTGCATAACTCCTTCCAGTGGCTAATACACAGAGGATTTACCAACAATGGAATTCCCAGATACTTTGATAGAAGGGCCCCAATAGGGAATCCCAGAATATGGGCCAAAAACACATGAATGGGCTGAGGAGTATTGAAAAAATAGACATTGGAATTTTCCTTGTCCAGAAGCATACTTGAAGTAGCTTGGAATTATTCTATGATTCCATCATACATTAAGGCTTCTTGAACCATCACTACCCCATAAAGTTATCATCCACAAATTGCTGGTGGGTCATTGAGATGTTAGTGCATAGGATTTGGATGCCCTTCAGATCATTTTGCAATTTTGCCACCTTAATCGCACGACTCAAGCCCTCAGCTGCTATAATAAATAGAAATGGTGAGATAGGATCTCCTTGCCTGAGTCCTCAAGAGGATTGGAAGGTAGGGGAAGGGGCCCCATTGACCAAGATAGAGAAGAAAGGGGTAGAGATCATTGAGTAAATCTAGCACAACCATTCATTTGCAAAGCCAAAAGCTCGCAACACCGAGATGAGGTAATACCAACTAATCTGATCATAGGTCTTTGAGAGGTACAATTTAAGCAAGATTCCCATTTTCCTTCAGCTCATGAGAGAATGGATGACTTCATGAGCGGAGACTATTCTATCTAGAATTTTTTGCCCCTTGACAAACCTAGGTTGCTCTTGGTCGATGATGTGGTGAAGGATGGGCTTCAATCTTCGAGCTCGAACAAAGGATAAAATTTTATAGATCACATTGCAAAGGGTGATTGATCTAAACCCACCCAAGTTATTAACCTCTTTGGCCTTAGGGATAAGGGTGAAGAAAGTAGCATTGATACCTGACCAGATTTGATGCCTTTGGTGAGGCTCCTCCGTAAGATCTACAATCTCAGGTCCCAAGAAAGGCGAACATGCTTTGAAGAATTTTTAAGTGAAGCTCTTCAGACTAGGAGGCTTATTAGAGGGAATTTCCTTCACCATCGCTTCCACCTATTCATATGATACATGTCACATAAGAGCCTCATTCAAATCCTCAGTCACAAGCTGGGTAATATGACAGGTGATTCTCTCTATATCTTTGGCTATGTTGATATCTTCTTTAGTTAAGAGAGAAGAGTTGTAGGAAATCGATTCACTCTCCATATCTTGGTCGTTTTCTAGGGGATCCCCCTACTCCATAGTGATAGAGGTCATTTGATTATGTTCGCTATGACTGATTATAGATCGGTGGAAGAATTTTGAGTTCCGCTCTCCCTCTTGAAGCCATTGGATTTGAGATTTCTGATGCCATAATGTTTCCTCCTAGATTCACCTTTCCTCTATTTGGGCTAGTAGGTGTCCTTATTGCATTTCTAAGTACTCATAACGATAATCACATATGCTCTGGATTTATAGCTCCTCCATTTGTTGCTTAAGCTTATGCTTCTCATTTAGGATATCCCCGAACTCCTCTCAGTTCCAAACCTTGACCTTTAATTCCAGAGTTTGGAGTTTTTCTGAAAAGATTGCATGGACGTCCGTAGACGAGCTTCTAGGGTGTTCCACCTAACTTCTATCTTCTCAATGAATCTAGGATGCCTTATCCAAAAGCTTTCGAAACGAAACAAATTCTTTTTCAGGGGAGAGAGTATCATCATCTTTAGGAAAATTGGCAAGTGGTTCGAGTAGAGAGATAGAAAAATAGAAGCCTCAATGAGAGGGCCTTGTAAGAGTAGCTCTTCTGACAAGAGGAAGCGATCAAGTTGGCAGGCGATCTAGTGTGTGCCTCCTCTCTGGTTGTTCCAAGTGTGTAGCCCTGTCTTCGTTTGCACGTATGCTAGGTGGAGATCATTGATCAGCTCATTGAAGGAAATGGAGCTTGAATCGAACCGTATGACACCTCCCCTTTTCTGTTCGAAGTTCTGAATAAGATTGAAGTCCCCACCTAGGATATAGAGGAGAGAGGAGATTTGAGGGCACAGGGCATAACTGTCTCTGATGAAGCACTCCTTGGCATGAGTGGTGGAAGGTCCATAAACTATCGTCAAGCTGAGCCAGACATCAAAGCCAATGGGCCGACATGATCTATTGAGAGAGTAGCATGTTTCGATCCAGTCTCTTAAGATGACATGATGTGGATTCCATAATACTGCAATTCTGCCAGTCATTCCTATGGCATCTATCATCATAACTTCACTAAACTTACAACTGTATTGAATTGTTTCCAACAATTTATCTGCTATCATATTGGTTTCCTGTAACAATACAATATTCAATTTGACTTTATTGATTTTATCTTTCAGATATAGGAGCTTACCTTTTCTATTGCAGCCCCAAATGTTCCAAGATGATTTTCATTGAGATGGTTGGATGGATCCAGGGAAATAATCTGTCAGTTTCCCCATTTGTCCCGAATTGAGAAAAAGTTCACCTGCTTCTCTAATCACCTCCTTTGTCGTCTTGCAAACCTTCTTTCCTTTTTCTGGAGCTACAGAGTCAGGAAGAGTTATGGCCAGCAAGCTCCCTTCCCTACCAGAGCTAGAATATTTAGAGTCACCTGACATGGGTATCATAGTGTATGACATAGACACATAGATCCCCCAAAACAGAATACAGAGGACACACACATACATAATTTTTTATTAAATTATAGAAACGATATATAGACCAAGATGTAAATCGTTTTTTTAAGTAAAACATAAATGTAACAATTTCCATTAAATTCATGGGTATTAATGTTTAATTGAAATGTCTTCATAGTTACTCCCATAAAGGAGTTCCTCCACTGATCGCTGATTGTATCCTTTAGCTAAGATGCTATATTTTTAAGTTTTATGTGCATGAAAATGTACTATTGAAATTGAAAGTCTTCTTGTATTTGAAAACTGAATAATAATTTTTATTTGATTGGCATTTATGGTATGGAACTTCATGCTTTGATTGTAAATGATTTGTATTATCATCTTCAAGGAGAGTTAGAAGGTCGAAAAATTCCCCCAGGTTCCTTTCAGAGAGTTTCAAAGTACCTCATAAAGTTGGAGATAGATCAAATTTTGCAAACTGATAAATAGTTCCATTTAAAGGAGCTTCATCCATTGTGTGAAGATAAGTATATTTATGATACCAAATCTCTTGAAATAGAATTGGGTATAGAGTGGTGGTCTCACTCTGATGACAAAGGAGTCATAGCTGCAGAAGAAAAGGCATTAGAAATCTTTAGTTGTTTAAAGAAGGTCTCTTGTCTTGCAGATTTGCAGTTGAGTGCGATAAAAAAATTGGATGGCTGTGTTAGCCTTGTCAATATTCGACAAAAATGTTGTAAGTTCATTCATGCTTGATAACTATCATACTTATCCAAAATAGTTTCTGTGTTTGTTATGTCTATAGACACTACCTACATTCCTTGTTTCTGGTATAACATTTCTGGATCAGTTTGTTTTGGTGCTTATCCTTCTGTTTATAGGACCTCATATTGTGTCTTGCTGAATAGGGGAAAAATTTGAGATAAACAAATATAAATGCAACCTTCATAGAAGAATCAATAGGGTTGTGTGTTGATTATCTTTTCAATTATCTATCGGCAACAATTCAGTTGTTAAGCCCTACGATACAACAAATTACATGCTAAATTTTCTCTTAAAACAGGCCCAACTTTTGCTTATTTCTGTGAGATGGATGTCCAACTATATAATATCAACAAAAAATAGGATGCAAACTTGGACACTCTATGCAAAGGAGATCAAAACAGTGATCACAAGTTTAAGATCATTGATGGATATCAAGCCATTTATTCTAGATGGATTTGAAACAATGCTTAGATGTCTCCTAGAAGTGCTTCTAACATTATTAGAGCTTATTCATTCTCAACATAAAAAGTACCAGGAAAATGGAGAATCAAAGACAGATAGGAAGAATGTGGGAGATGTCCTTTCTGATGTTTCTCTTATGAGTTTGGGATTTCTGCATGTTCTTTGCAGTTGTGTTGAAAAAAAAAATGTTACAAACCTATCTTTAGTTCTAATTGATATGCTCTTAAAAGGTTTCCTAGCACCTAATACCTAGATGCATGTTTTTCAAAAGCATTTTCCCACACAATGTGTAATTAGTCAGCTTTGACATGATAGTTGGAGAGATTCAGCTCCTGTAATCTTGAATTTTTGTTTATTTTTAGCATGTGTTAGAGGAGGTGCTGAGATGCTGTAGTATGCTGGGATTTTTTCAAGCTTGTCAACATTTAGTCACTTCCTATGGGATGAACTTTCATCAGGTTCCAGAGACAGAGAGGGTCCATTCTCTGTGTTGCATAAAGATAGACAGTGTGATGGGTTATGGGGTATAGGGCTAGCAGTTGTAACAATGATGGTGAATTCTCTTGGAGAAAATGCTACAAGTTGCAACACATTATTTTGTGAGTACTTTGAGGCAGTCACCTTTGTAGAGAAACATGATTATTGTGAAAGAAGCAATACATGAACCCTGCACATATTTGGAGATTTTATCCATTTGTCAGAATTTTAGTTGGTGTTAAACCAATATGTAAAACTCCATTGGATGCCTGATGATTTCTATTAATGTGCAATCGAATTTATATAGACTAAGTGATTTTTCACTTCATTTTCCCTCAAAATGATGAAAACTAGACCCCTGTTTAGCATAAAGTCCTTGTGTTCATACCCATCTATGATACCCTATGCATACCCATTTAACATACATCACCAGGGTATTCAGTGTAGCCAAATGGGTGTCCAGATATGGTTAAACTTCCCGTAAACTAGACTATTCCCATTACCAACACACTTGGATATTCTCATGATGCAAGGAATCCCTCAACTACAGTCTATTCATGTGTATACCATTTTCTAGGAGGGCACTTCATTGCCATATTATCCCATTGTGCAATATGAAACTACCTCTCTGGCCATGTTCATTTTCTTTCAATGCATTTTCACCAACCATGATGTACCATGCCACATCCTTTATAGCATTTTTACCTTGCATGTCATTGATCCTCCCAATTCCACCTTTATTTTGGGGACAATCTTAACATTAATGTCCCTAGCCTTCCCTTGGCATCTGGAACTGATCACATCAATTCCATCTCCCTGACATGCATTAGAAAGTGCCTTATTGTCATGTAATCATTTTTGGTCTTGGCCATGATAGATGGATGAAGGTTGTAACCTTTTTGAAATCTACATATGCTCTTTCTCCTCAGTTTCCTCTATTCATGTCTCCCTGTACTTAGGAGTAGTCTCTGAAGGCTCAATATAGATGGATTAGTCTACTTAGGTCCAAAGAGATCCACTTTGATGTGTCTTTTTCTCTGATTTCTACAAGAAAAAAGTCAAAGAAACATCAATATGCTATTTCAACATCGTCTAGACAATTTTTGTTATTTTTGATGATAGATTCATTGAATTTTGTATGGTTCTTAGAGCTGTATGAAAGGTTTGTAGGTTTGCATTCTTATTCAAGAGAGAAGAGGTGTTGTTTCCCTCTATGAGGCGACCAACAAATGATTGTATTGATGTGGGCTGCCATGGCCCCTAGGGTCAAAAACTTTCCATATTAACTCAAAGAAGAAAAAACCATCTTGAAAATTTTAATTATACATGTTCAAAAGCCTACATCTCGAAAGAAGAAAAGATTTACTACATGGTTTCTAGAAGATCAAAGGATTCTTGAGGTCAATTAAAACTAGTTGCTTCTAAAGCTCAAGAGTATCAGTGAGAGAATAATGAGATTGGAGATTAAAAGAGTGGAGTAATGATTCTGTGAATACTTGTATGACTAGAAAGCCTCCTTCATCTCTTCTACTTTGCTCCTTACTTAAAATAAAGTAAAAAAGTAGGTTATTTTGTTACCTCCTTTTAGAGGACATTGAAATAGTTTAGAAAATTGTACATCTTGAAATCATTACAATTATAAATTGTGTTGACCAACTATCCAAAAGATGAAATATAGCTGGGATTTTGACTAATCATGCAATAACTTATATGGATGACATCTCCTCTTCAATAGAACAAGCCAGGACCACTGGTAGCATATCATTGTTCTCCTTCAACAACCAGTAAAGGCCAATTCACAATTTGGAAGGATGATATCTCTACTATCTGTATCAATCCAATTACATCAGAAGGAGATTTAGATTGTTTTATGACTTTTTATGGTTTGTAAATATGGTGAAAATTGTTTATTCAAAAGTTGAGACAATTTCACTGCGTAGGGAGAAGATCATGGGTGTTTTAATCTAGATTATAAGAAATTTTTGGGCCCATTACTATCTCCTTTCATAGGGACATGTATTTTTATATGTTTTATCCTCTAATGTGTCCAATTGGTTTTGTAACTTCCATTTAGTAATTAGATTATTATCTCTCTAGGTAGTGGGAAGTTACATTATTTGTCGAAAATATGGAAGGAACTTTTTCTCTATTTAAAGAACCAACTTCTGTAGGTACATGTATTTTAGTATGATTTGTCCTCTAATGTGTCCGAGTATTTTTGTAACTCTCATTTAGTAATTAGAGTGTTGTCCTTCGAGGTAATGGGAAGTTATGCTAGTAAAAAAAATGGAAGTCCTTTTTGAGAGTGAAGACCAAGATATGTGCAAAATGGTCTGATAATATTTCCTAAAGTTTGCTTGCCCCTTTCCTGTGAAATGACCCTTCTCCAACAAATCAGATAGGAATTTATTGAGAACATTAAAGGAATGGAACAATGGTGGTGGCATAGCATTCCATCGACCTCACTAGTGAATTTCCATCCTGTTGGCTAGTATTAGATGCTTTTTAAGTGGACAAAGTACTTCAACCTATGACTGTGTTCTATCATTTGATATAATTTCAGTTAGAATATGAGTTTTAAAACCATGAACTATAGTGTCATCTTTGTGGTACAGGATTGATTGCAACTTCTTTATAGAATCAAGTGGTGGTACAATATCATTGTAGGACAATGTGGGTTGGGATGAATGGACAAGTACCATATATATGCTTTAAGGTTCGTGCTTCACCATACAAACACAGTTCAACAAAAAAAAATTGCCACTTAATGTGATTCTTGCCTCTGGGAAACAAAAAGTGCATTTCGTATTAGGAAACGGTACATGTTTAAAAATGCCACTTACAAATTTCTTGGAAACTGGGAAATGGAATGTGTTATCAAGAAAACTAGTGTCTATGCAGAGCTTCTAGTCCCACTAAGGCTAGTGGCTACCTTAGAAACAAACAAACTAAAACTACTTTCGTTTTACTTTATGAGAAATAGATAAGAGGGGAATACGGAGACCAACTTCTGTCTTGCGCTTGGTTCCTTGCTCGATTCCTCTCCCTTCTAATAGATCTTTGCTACTCGCTTCGTTGTCTACCCAGCTTCACAGAGCACCTGTAGAATAAAAGTACAAGTGAGAGATGTTCTGGAGTCGAACATGGAAAGACATCGCCTGATTACCAGCCAATTATGTAAGTTGTTAACAGGCGCGAGAGGAATCATCGATAATGATGATGAACCTCAAGGTACTGCAGTACAATTCACGTGGTGTGAATAAGGGACTTGGCGTTGAACACCATGCAAAATCTTTCAGTCGAAGGCCATTGATGTAAACCTGTCGCCAGAAGTGAGAAACTTGCCATTGAGGCATGCAAGCTTCAAAGTACTAAAGGGTTGTTCCTAGATCGACTTCTTGGATAATGAGCTGATGTCGACAAGAAGCGATCCATCATAGGAGGGGCTTAATGAGTCCCACATCAATGACATGGAACGGAGCAAATGATTTAATGGAGGTGAAAATGATCTGGTGATATAAGGTTCACGGTGGCGATCATGAAAGAATGGAGCGTGAATGTATTGCGGTGGGTGAGACACAGGTGAATTCTCTGAGCGTCTTCTCTTGAACATATCAGTGATAATGACATGATGGATCGGTGGCATTAACCCCAAATATGGATGGTGTGATGGAATCATGGTGCTATGACCAGTGAATGGAACAACCCAACATGACTTGGATGCAGAGTGAAAGTGTCATGTTCAAGAGCGACTTGCTACCAAAATGTTTTTTCAAGTTTTCTTCCCAATTTTTCCCTAGTCATTGCTAACCAGTACCTCTTTATTTTTGTCAAGATTGAGGAGGATAACATATGTTTGTTCTATAATTTTCCCTTCGGGCAAACCCATCGCTATGTTTTAACTTGCCTAGCGATAGCGAAACTCGTTCTTGTCTGTTATGGACAAGTTTGTCGCTATTCGGTTTTAACGAGTTTAACAACAAGGATAACTTGGTCCTTTTCAATTCTAGAGAGTCTGAAAAAGGGACATAAAGAAAACTCCAATGATCCTTTTTCGTCATATAATCCCTTGAGTCCGAAAAAGTATAAAACAATACAAAAGGGATGAATCTTCGGTACTTTTAATGAGCCGAACAAAACAAGCGCTCGATATTTTTGTGTAATAATCCCTCAGGTCCAAAAAGATTAAAATCTAAAGGAGGGATAGCACTTCTGGTCCCTTTAACGAGCTGGAGAGGCCAATTGCTCTGCAATATTTTCATATTTTATGAGTTAGTTGAAAATAGCTTAAAGGAGACTTGTTTTTTGAGGAATGAGTGATAAATTTGGGTAGCAGCTGATTCCAGGTAAGGTTTGGAATTTTCCAATCACGGTAGTGTCACAAGGAAGGCTAACAGGATCACTCTTCGCAGTTGTTCCTCAAAAAGGGTAAACAATCAAATGGAGGTGAATGATTGGCCAAAACAAAGTGGAGGTGATGATGAGAACACGACCAAGGCTTCAAAGGCCGATGGTAATACATTCACAATGGTTATTTACCAGAGAATGGTTCATTTTTTAACGAGATTAAACTCTGGGGGAACATTTGCTCATTGCTTATGTTTATTTTGTAACAAGCTTGAATTCCGCGTTAAAACTGCTCGATATAATGGTCATTGATTGTCTTGATTTCACCATTGACAATTTTTTTTTCAAAGGTTGTACTGTCTGTTCAATTGCTTCATCAAACTAGTTAGAAACGAACAATCTATGTTTGAAAAATGAGTTAAGACACTAATATTTTACTTGAATTACGTGAAAAGTAATTTAAAAGTGCTTTTTACCTCTCATTTTACCATTTCATTTGAACTTTGGTTTTTTGGAGCTTTGGAGGTGTTTTCCCCCTTGAATTTCACTAGTTGATTCCGGATGTGAGGACCGACGAGCTACCCCTGAGGTTTCAGTGACATACCACTCATGTGTCGAGTTGGTGGACTAGGCTTTTACGCATGATTGCATAGGTGGTGACTTGTTATCACCAGCATCATTAAACTAGGGTGCCCCCTAGCATTTTGAGTTTTGGGTCATTTGACCAATTTTGTCTTGGTTACAGAACATTATGTGTAAACCATAAACAATTATATATATATATATATATATATATATATATATATATATATATATATATATATATATATATATATATATATATATATATATCTTTGATTTTCGGAGTTTTATTTTGGTTAAGTTACATGATCCTGATCCAAATACTGATGAAATGCTTCTTTTTATAAATGTTGCAAATGTCTATCTAACACATAATTTGCCAATGAGTCTATTAATGTGTTTAAGTTTATGGAAATATGCTGATATTGAATGAAATCAAATTGTCTTTCCAAAATCTTGACCCTTAGGAACATACGATAGATAGCTGGATTTCGGACGGAGTAGATACTAGTGAGTTGTAGTATGACGAGCTGTGAGTCTAGCCTGACGACAAGTCGGCTTATGCCATGTGCGATGGCATCAGAGAGAAGTTCTATCAACGTGCTATATTCAACGATGTTATTTGTTGACCGACCAATACATACCCCTACTAACTCGCTGCTTGGATAAAAAATGGCCCAGGCCGCAGAAGATAGGTTCTACGAACTACGACTCGCTCCGTTCGCATATCCAACGAAAGATTCCAATCGGTCTGACATCTACGACAAATGTAAAAAGTGGATTACTTGACCAAAACAATTACTCTTAGCAAAAACAAAAAAGTAACAAAAGCACATAGGTTACCACACTGAATCATGCGTAGTAACGCTTAAGGTACAACCAGTTACGGGGTTGTGCCAGTGGAATCCCGTCATAATCCATTAACTCGTAGGCTCCTTTTGCTAACACTCACTTAACAATATAGGGGCCCATCCATAAATACTTGAACTTACTTGCTCCCAATTTATCAGATTCCTGGTCATAAAGTAAGACCAAGTCACCTTCTGAGAAGACACGGGGTTTGACATTCTTTTCAAACTGCGCCTTGACTCATTTCTTATGGGCTACATTAGCCAAAGCAGCATCATAATGGGTTTCGTCCAATTGGATTAGTTCCAAGAAATTAGCCTCCTCTTCTGAAGTTCTGGGGAGAAGGTCGACTGCGAGTTTGAGGGATGAGATTTCACACTGAACTGGTAAGATTGCTTCTAGGCCATACACTAGTTGAAAAGGTGTAAACCCGATTGCATTTCTTACCGATGTTCGGTATGCCCACAAGGCTGAATACAGGATTAGGTGCCAACTCCTTTTGTGGATTCCAATCATCCTTTGCAGCATCCACTTCAGGACTTTATTGATTGCTTCAACTTGTCCATTGGCCTGCGGGTAATATGGAGTAGAGTTGTCATGAGACAACCCTAATTTAATAGCCAACTCAACCATCATGTGATTGCGAAAATGTGATCCATGATCTGTGACTATAGCCTGTGGAACGCTAAATCTAGTGACTACATGATTAAAAAAGAAAAGGGTAGTTGTTTCGCCAGTGTTATCTAATGTAGGAATCACCTCGGCCCATTTGGTAAAATAGTCTACGGTGACTATGATATACCCATGCCCCCTGGTCGAGGTGGGGTTACATGTCATGAAATCAATGCCACATTTGGCGAATGGCCCAACAGCAACTATCTGTTGCAGAGGAGCAGGTGGTTTTCTGGTTTTGCTATCGAAAATTTGACATGCATGGCAACTTCTGACTGCGGTTATGCAATCTTTGAACATTGTTGGCCAGAAGTATCCTGCTCATAAAATCTTTTGTGTTGTAGCGTAACCAGATTGATGCCCCCCACACGCGCCTGAATGCCAATCATTCAGGACTTTTTCGGCCTCCTCGTGGGTGAGGCACCTCCTCAGAACTGTATCGACACCACGATGGTAGAGTGTATCACCGACAATCATGTAGTATTTTGATTGGTATCGAATACGTTTTTGTTCTGAGTGGGAGGTATTAGACCTATATTTTTGGGTTTGGAGATAGACGATTATATCTCCATACCACGGATTGCTTGAAGATATCAGAAACAATAATTCATCCACAATGGTTTCTTCGATGTGTCATCGTTGGACGGCGATGGGAGATCGCATAGTAATTCCACAAAAACCAGGGATTTCTTTGATTTGGATTTTACGAATTCCAGATCAAACTCTTGGAGAATTGCTATCCATTTCAAATATTTTCCCCCAGCAACTGTCGCGATAATATATAAGTCATGGGGTTGCAATCTGACAAAATGGTGGTTTTTCGAAAGAGGACATAGTGTCGAAATCTCTGTATCGCTTGAACAGCTGTGAGAGCCAGCTTTTCAACATAGGAATACTTTATTTCTGTATAATTTAGGTTCCTACTCAAATAATATATAGGATGTTCAATTTCGTTGTCTTCTTGAACTAAAACCATTGTGATGGTTGTATCCGCTGCAGTCAGATACAGGTTAAAGTTTTTTTGATAATTAGGAGCGTACATTAATGATGCTTTCATTAGGGATTCTTTTAAAGCATCAAAGGAAGCTTGCGCGACCTGATCCCAGATGAAGGGTACTTCCTTTTTCAATAGATGTGTATAACCTTTAGCAAGTTCGGCATAATTTGGAATGAACCTCCTCAGAAAGTTTGCTTTCCCTTGGAGTTTCCGAATCTGAAGCAAATTTGAAGGTGGAGGCAAATTTATGATTTCCTGAACCTTACATGGGTTGAGACGAATCCCATCTTTTGAGACTACAAAGCCAAGAAAAGGACCTGAACTGACACAGAACACACATTTGTGTGGATTGAGTTGTATCTTGTAGTGTTGGCAACGTAGAAATATCGCTCTTAAATGTTGCAGATGATCGGTCCGCTTTCGTGAATGAGCTGGAAGGTCATTGATATATGGTTGAACGATGTTTTTTATGTCATGGAAGGCATAATTCATTTCCCTCTGAAATGTTGCCCCTGCATTCTTTAAATCAAAGGGTAATTTACGATATGCAAATGTGCCCCACGGACAAATAAATGCAGTCTTTGACTGGTCCTGTGGGTGGATATTTATTTGATTATACCCGGAGAACCCATCCATAAATGAAAAGATTTCACATCTGGCACATTCATCAATTATCTGGTCAATAAAGGGTGTAGGGTAGTTGTCTTTCGGACAAGCTTGATTTACATCCCTATAATCGACGCACACTCTAATCGTTCCTTGTTTTTTCATCACAGGAACAATGTTCAATACTCAATCGGTTAGAGGAACCGGGTATATAAAACCAGCATGGAGAAGTTTCTCAACTTCTGCCTCGATGGCAGTGGCTTTCTTGGGGTGCACCTACCGTAGCCGTTGTCGTACCGGTTTGACATCTAGATACATCTTAATTTCGTGTTCAACTATACTCGAGTAAATGCCTGGCATTTCATCATTTGACCAAGCAAAGACATCTCTGAATTCGCAAAAAAGAGCGTTATATATTTCCAGTTCTAAAGGAGAACAACGCTTGCCAACATAAATATTCTCTACAACATCCGTTTTGGTCGAGATATTTATGTCTATAGTGTCTTCAATATTGGACAAGTTTCGCTTGGAATCCACCGTGTTTACAGTATTTGATAGGAAATCAAAAACTGAAGTATGGTGCAGGTCATCAGGGATATCTTCTTGATGATCCGGAAGATGGGAATGATGGTGGTAATCTTCCCATGGCACCCCTTCAATTGTCATTGACTAAACAATTCCTTCATCGGTGTAATGCACTTGCGACCAAGGATCTGAAGGGGTGCCATATTCCTTAGATATATCTATTCAAACGCTCGATGAGCATTGATTTGGGTTTGCCTCCCATGCAAAAAACATTGATTGCTACAATATGTCTATTGGGCTTGGAGGAAATACCTACGGATGATCCATGTTAATATCATTTTCTGAGATCTTTTGAGTCGAAGATATCATATTGCAGGTTCCTACTGTCGCCACTTCCGCCAAATTGATTGGAGGCGGGAGGGAAAAAGTCCCCATTAATATAGGGTCTTTTAGTAGGCCTACTCCGATATTTTGAAGCGAATGGGGGCTTCCATGGATCATCGGAATGCTTCCCGTAACTTGAGAACTATTGGGGAGAAATGTTTTCTGGTCGACGATTGTAATTCCTCCTTGAAAAGGAAATGTAATCTTTCTAAAGTAGGTCAACACAACCGCAGCCATAGCATATATCCATGGTCTTCCCAGTAGGATGCTGTAATCGAGGTTTCCGTCAATTACTTCGACATCTATTTCTACTGTTTTCCCCCCTAGTTCAGCTTGCAAGTAACTTAGAATACCATACGGGGTATATGTTCGTCCGTCAAACACTTTTAATGTCGTCGAAGAACGCGACAAGGTAGGAGATCCTAAAGTTTTCCAGCAACTCATCGACATAATACATGTAGATGCCCCCTCATCAATAATTGTTCGATGAACAGTTTTGTTGAGGGCTTTCACCTGAATGAGGAAAGCTAGTTGAGCTGGTAACTAAGGATCGTATCCTTTGTGGTTAAAGGGCACAAGATTAGAATCCTTTGGGTCTATCCCACCTATAGCTGATAATAAAGCCTACTTTTGGGATGGGCAATTTTGTAGTACTTCAAGTGTCGACATAGAAGATGGAGATTGGGCCAGATCTTCCACTATGTTATAATGTTGTGCTGCTCTGGCATGAGGATTAAATGTCGACTTGTGTACTACTCCCTTTGGCGGTTTTATTGTTAGCTCCAGAATGATGGGCGGCGCAACCTCTGTCGAAGTCCTTGTCAAACTACTAGGTTGATCCTTATCCTTGTTGTTTGACAGCTGTGGATTCCCGTAATCTTTATTCCTTGTCGATATCAAAGCATCATTTTGCTGTTTCGAAACCGACAACATCAGTACTTGGGACAGGGAAGCATTTTCACTAGCAACCAGATTTGTCCCCGGATTTGGAAATGGATTAGCTAATACTGCCGAGGCTTTTGAATTCTTGAAGAATATTTTAAGCTTAGCTTTATGTGGACATTCTCTTCTCTAATGATCCTCATCACATATTAAGCATGGACTTTTTGGTTTCCTATCTCCAAGAGGGTTTGCAGAAGAATTTTCAGGTGATGATTCCTCTTGTTTCTTCTTCTTCCCTTTGTTTTTCTTCTCGCCTCCTGGTTGCTTGGTTTCTTCGCCTTTGTTAGTCGAGACGACATTTACTTCCGAGGCGAGAAGTTCTTATATTGCATTTTGATTGGAAATCTTATGGGCCTTTTTAGATGTAGCCTTTGTCGATTTCATGTCTGTCACACCAATCACGCCATCGCCGGCATGAGAGTCATTATTTGATTTAGGAGGAGGTGGGACGGAAAATTCTGGTCTGGGAGCGTCAGGGATTTTATCGTAGAGCATGCTAGACTGGGTATAAATCAAGTCTAAATATTGCGCACGAGCAATTACTTTCTCTTCAGTGACGACTCCTCCTTTTGCCACATCTTCTGTAATGGAAGGTAATAATGACTTAATAAACCATTCAGCTAAAAGCTGATCAGGAACATACGTTTTTACCATTCTACGATGACGTCGCCACTCATGAATATGATCGGATATGTGAGTGGTCATTGTTTGCTTGAAATTGGTGAGAAGTTATGTTCCCGTTTCGTACCTTATCGGTAATTGGAAATGGGTTGAAAAGGTTGTGGCTAGGGTACTGAAGTTGTCAAACGAAGCTCTGGGTAACTTGATATACCACTTTGCTGCCAGACCAGTTAACATCCTCTGAAAAGGGTGAAGCCTAATCGAATCATCGTTTAGGGTGTTTGATGAACACCACAGATGAAATGTCATCACATGATTCGACGGGTCTTCACCCGGATTTCCATTAAATTTAGGAATATCTGACGGAAGTTTATGCCGAATCGTTGGCCACCAAGGGGCGTAAGCAAGGGGCATAAGCAATTGGATCGTTTGTTAGCCAATTTAGATTTGGTAACTCTAAAGTTGCCACGAAGGGTAACTGTTGATTCAGGTTTGGTGAAGCATACCCAGGATATGACGGAATCGCCTGAGCAGTTGGTCTTTGCATACCAGCATAATGCATTTGATGCTGGTAACTTTGGTAAGGCTGATGGCCATAACCATTATAGAATGGTTGATCTTGACCGTTTTGAATACACAACTGCCCACTATTTGCAAAGATTTTTTGCTCAGATCCTTGGCATACTTGTTGGAATTGCGGTTGTTGGTTTTGCACCAGCCATGGTTGCGAAGCCATGTGCTGTTGTCCAATACTAACCATTTGACAAAGATAAGGGGTAATTGTACCTATTTGGGCCTGTGTCATTCTAATAGTTGGCGATTGTGGTTGAGTCGCAGGGACAAGAGGCTGTTACATTACAACCTGAGAAACGTGAGGTTGGCATACAACAGGTAACGCTTATACTTGCGACACCGTCACGATAGCCGACGTAGTTGGTATATTTGACATAGGTAAACATTGTTGCATCGAATAAACAACTCTTGGTTGTTGAGGCAGTATTGGCACCCAACCGCTAGATGTAATTCTAGCATGACCTAAATTTTGTTGTGAACTCACGTATGGTTGTCCCCCCGGAGGTGACAATGAAAGGGTATACTGCCCCCCATATGGCGGTAATCCAGTACTCAAAGGAATTGTTTGTCCTTGAGAACCGAACTGCTCAAATTGACACCCTGGAGGATCCATTTGCTGAGACTCAACATAAGAGTTCCTGGATACTATTCCAGATGAAAAAATAGGAACAGACCATACTGTCAAAATAGCCCCTAAGTGGGCCCCTTCTAGTGATTGAGAGCTAGTTGGGAGAGATGGTATGCTGGCGAACATTGTTGGAGTGACAGTAGGAAGTTATGTCGTCGCTGTGTTAGATGACACAGTTCTAGATGTCGACGGTTGTTCAGAAATTTCTAGTCTATCCAAAAGATTGCCTAGTGATTCTAGAGGAGCTTCCAATAACGGTAGACTAATTTCTGATGAAGAACGATATAGGGTGATCCCAACTCCAAACTGTGATGGAGCACTAGATGGAGGATTCTCCACAATCTCTTCTATAGCAATCAGACCAGGTGGAAGAGGTAGACCGTCAGGTCCGTAGAATATTTCTGGTGCCGAAGAAGGTATAGAATCTGCAACGAGAGATGTTTGGGGAATAACACCTTCTGAATCAGCTGTATATGTAGCTAGTTCAGTAATAGAAGTGTTTACCTTCACACTAGGATCAATTCTACTGTCCTTTGGTGGCTGCTAAACTTCTTCGGTAAAGGCAGGGATACCAAAAACGTTTGGAGTTACCGGAGTTTCTGATGGTGTTGGAACACTTGTTGTAACTTTACTAGGGGATTTGGAACCGATTAAACGATTTCACTTTGTCCATAATAGTTTCGATTCTGGAAACAAAGACGGTTGACTCGTAAGCCTCCACGAACAATGGGGTTTCAATTGACTTTCTTCCACAATTGTGGATTACTCGATCAACTAAAAATCAAGGGGAAGTATTTTTTCGAATTAGATGAATTTTAGACGCTTTCACACAACTTGTTTTTTCAATTTTTAAGAGTTGAGAAAGAACAAAAGACGACTCTAGTCGCCTTCGATTTTTAATGAGCCTGAAGTGACAAGTGCTCAAATGGACCTTTTCCTTTAAGGAGTCTGAAAAGGAACGAAAGGGACTGCTCTGGAAATATAGACAGAGGGATTACCAAACCAGTCACAAAACTGGAGAATACTTTTTAGGGTACGGCAGTCAATCTTCCCGAATGCTGTGTTCAGTGCATTGCGATCGATAGGGCAGTAGACACTACTTCCTATGGATAAAGGATAAAGCCTATTGTGGTCTCCCAATATATACTCAACGGTACTTGGGAGCACAATTCCGTACTAGCACTTATCATCTCAAGGTGGAGGAATCACCCAACCAACAATGAGAACATAGTTACCAGGCTTTACGACGCCGGAATACGTCTCTAGCCTAGACTTCTAGATGTTGTGCGTTAGGTTCCAAAGCATTTTTAGATTCATTAAATTTATTTTACAGTTGATCTTGCTTAAGAAATTTTCCTTTTAGGTTCACCATGTGATGTAGATGTACAATTCCTAAAATGCAATATAAGATGATAAACAGTCGTTTAATCTTCTTTTTTCAATGAAAATCCTAGCTACTAAGGAAAGAGAGATGGCGTTCTTTCAACATAGAGCAGAGAGCACACACTATATGCACTATCCTAAATCAAACCAACAAACAGTCTAAATGCAAATGCACGTGCATGTATTTGTTTTCAGCCTTCTTAATGTGTGAATGATAGAAAGAAAGCTAAGCGCAAACCTAAATTATTTTTCAAAGCGACGTTACTAACAAGTTTCTTTTCAAGACAAAATGAGGACAATGACGACACTTTGCGATGGAAATGAAAACTTGCTTTCGACACTTGAAAAACTACTAATTCAAATAAAATACAAGAGTAACAGTGTAATCGACTATCAAGAACAATTAGATTCTCTTCTATGACTGAAAACGACACTTGCGACACTTTCAAATTAAGAAACGACAATACGATTACACTACTTCTTTGTTAAAGAGAACTGAAAATGGCTCAAAATACATAAAAAAATTTACAGTCCTTTGCACAATAGAGGTGGAATAATGGCAAGGAAGGGAGTTTCAACAAAGGTGTACTGACTATAGGCAGCAAAACTCTTGAACAGAGCTGAAAAGAGTGAACACAGAAACCAAATCTAGGAGTAGGAAAGGCCTTGTCTAATCAGCGCACCTGTAACACAGTGAACTGAAGATGCAATGAACCTAATACACTCGGGAAGTGTGATGCATCTAGAATTCACAGAAGAGACAGTGCGTTGGACCAGGGATGAGACTTTAAATGGGTTCTGGGTCACAGTTTGCAGCTCAGTTCAGGGATTTAGGCCGAGCAAGTGGTAATCAGTAAATCAATCACAGGGGTAGATCTAAAGAGGTTACTAGAGCCACCACAAGGGCAATTAAAGAGCTTGTAAATCAATTGTTCAGTTCATAAACAAAACCCAGAGATAGATTGAAGCAGCATTGATCTACTTTGAACTTGCATAGCAAATGCAGTTCGAAGGCTAGCTGGCTTAACTCCAAGCTCCGTATGTAAGTTTATAAAGTAAACAAATGTAGAAAAAAAAACAATCTATTCGCTCACCAGTGGAGTCGCCATTTTTTTATCGAGAAAACTAGTGTCTATGCAGAGCTTCTAGTCCCACTAAGGCTGGTAGCTACCTTAGAAACAAACAAACTAAAACTACTTTCATTTTCCTTTATGAGAAATAGATAAGAGGGGAATAAGGAAACCAACCTCTGTCTTGGGCTTGGTTCCTTGCTCGATTCCTCTCCCTTCTGATAGATCTTTGCTACTCGCTTCCTTGTCTACCCAGCTTCACAGAGCACCTATAGAATCAAAGTAGCATAACACTATCCAAGAACATAGATCTATTATCATAAACAATATAGGACCAGATATATATTGACCACACAAATGCACATAACATCAATCATACAAGAATGTGGAGGAAAACTTGAATAGCTTTATTGATAATCAAGAAAGAGGAAAGAGGATTACAACCAATTGTTCTGACCCAGCATCATCCTCTCAGCAAGAAAGCCCTTCTTCACCACATGAAAAGCTTAGATCACCCAACACTATGATATTGCACCAAGAAACCAACAACACTTCCTTACAAGATACAAAATTCTAGCCTTTGGATCTCTGGGATGAGGGATCCATATATAGATGTTTGCAAGGGGGGTGAGTCAGCGTTTGAGAGTTGATTAGTGTCCTCTCTCTAATAGTTATTGATTCCACTTGGAGATTGATGATTTCTTACTCATCCCTGGGCGAATGCAGAGAGGCAAGTGTCATAGCCGAAGTTTCTAGAAGATTCCATGATCCTCCACCTTGCAGATTGACCCTGCCATTTGTCCACTCTCTCCCATCGCACCCCATAGAAGGGTTTTTCAAGATGCATCGCACCTACTATGTGTATTTAGGTGGGATGCAATGCACTTTGACCATGGAGCAGGTGAGATGGTCCAGTTTTGACTAGTTCTGAGCAGTTTTTCATGGAGAACTTTTGGGAGAAGATGTAATCAGTTGACCTTGTTCTTTTAGAGGTTAGAAAAACACTTTTAGGGACTTAAGAACCCTTGGTTTATGGAATTTTATGATTGGGGTTCCAGTGCCCAAAAATTTCTATAACAACATGACGCAATAATTAATGTGTAAATGAAAAGCTATTATAAATGCATTGCAAAGTAACTAGTCTAACATAGGAGTAGAGGAATAACAAAATTTTTGAAAATAGTACAAACACAATTGCCTAGATTTACTATGGGAACAAGTTCTGAATCAACTTTTGTATTACAAAAGGGTCCACATATATTGTGAGAAATTAGCCAACATGTAAAGTTTTAGAGCCACAACCTCTTTTATTGTGGATTTCTAGGACTCTTCTTAGGATTGATTAGATATAGGCATTGATACTGTCTTGATAGAAAGTTATTTTTGTAGTATAGCACATGAAAGTCCATCAGGGCACAAATAATCTAGGCTTATTTGATTGAGCATATATGGATGATCATCATTAACTCCAAGTTTCCATTAATTCAGACATATGCTTTTGGTACCCTCACATTATGTGTGACATCTTCCTATGTGACATTATGTTTGACATCTTCCACTTCTTTTGTTGCCATTATATTTTCTAATACTCCAAGGCTGAACTTAATAGGATCCCCTTCTTCATTGTTTGATGGTTTTCTATTGTAAGCAATCTCGACATAACTAGTCTAGGATAGATTAGATTCCTTAGTCTCCAATTTTTTTTGTATTGACCTTTTGATCACAAGGACAATAGCACCATCAACATTCGTATAGGAAGGCTATCAATGCTTGGAGGGGTTTTTGAGAGGGAGAAGGCATTATTCCCTACAAAAAGTAAGAAATTTCCATTTTTTTATCTCAAGTGCATCCTTTACAATGAGCACTGGCCTAACATACATGTATTGGTTTACAACAAGTTCCAACAAGAACATGCAGTCAAGCTCCCCAATGAACTTTGATGTCATATGCAAATGCATTAAGAAAGGCTAAAGCTGCAATTCCAAATATCTTATTATGAGTCTTTCCATATCTAACATTTTATGATAGATGTCTCCTAGAAGAAGATCCAACTCTTTTGTCTTTGAAGTATGATAAAAGTACGCTTCCTGATGTTCCTTTTCACCTACATAAGAAAACTCCGTGTCTTTAAGATTTTCCAATTCACTATCGTCGAGTTTTAGTCTAGAAAGGCACAATTGATAACCAATTTGAGGTATATACACAATGGCCCTGTGTTTGGGATTATTAGCTTGGCATGGGAGGCATTTTAGCTCAAGTGCTGAAATCTCCTCAAGCAAACCCTCATATATTTCCTTCAATTCATCCAACTCTAGACAAATCTTGGATGCAATCATCATTCTATATTTGTTTCTATTGCTTTGATTAAATTCAAAGACTCCCTTTATCAGTTCAAACTTCATAGATATGGACAAGATCAATTGTAATGCATGTAAAAGTCTATCTTACAATATTCAAATTGAACATTCCTGCATGCTCATGCTATCTTTTTGAAATCCCAATTTCAAAAATTTTCCTTGTATGTAAAATGGAACTCATACTCTTTGACATTGTTGTCCAATCATCCAATGTTGATAGATAACCTGAACACTGAAATCTTGAGTAGATGTGGAATATCTTTCACATTTTTCAAAGTGTTGTGTAGGGCTGGCATCATTTCATCACAGTGATGGCGCAGTGGTATAGTGTTGAGATGACCATTCAAAATGTTGAGATCTAATATAGGATTTAAGATCCAAGTCCTTAAACGACATCAGTTGATGACAATGACACAGTTGTTAAACATTCCAAATAATGAAATTCCTTCCTTTGCTTTACTAATGTCCATGCTACTTGGATGCTTATCAACTTGAAAAATTTGCAAGGAATCATAACCTGTAGCAACAACTTTCAGAATTTTCTTAATGACATCTCTGAAACCCTGTCAAATTTTATTGGTGTGGTGTAATATTTCTTAATTTCTTTTTTTGCTGAAGCAAGCACCGATCCTTCTATTTCATTAATTCAAAATAAAAATAAATATTGTACAAAAAATCGATTCTTTACAAGAACATGGGAAAAAGGAATCCTTGCCAATGTCAAAGACCCCCCACCCTACTACAACGTTCACCCGTCTTAAGAGAAGCTGACGTGGAAAGGCTACAAGAACCCCCACCCACTAGGGAAGTTCTGTACAAAAAATTCCCTAAAGCTGATCAACAACCACAAACATCCCCAACTGCATGAAACCACACCCTACAAGAGAGGGAAAAAGACGCGCCAAATAAGCGTAATGTATAAAGCCCCCCTGGCCCCACAAAACCAGATGATTTATCCCAACCGTTGATCCTGGTTGCTGGATCCAATGGCCAGGAACCATATCATGCATTCAAACATGCCTGAAAGATAATGTGCGATCAAGGGCGGTTTTCAAGTCAGTCCCTCTGCCACGTGTAGCATTCCCAATGGAATCGCTCCTGAAACTACAAATCCACAAACCGCTTATGAGTCGTGCGATCACCGGAGAGCCGACCCGGGCATGGTTTTCAGACCAGAAAGTTGGAAGGGGGAAATACCAACTGCCAGAAAAACCATTCTCACTTTCTGTCTATCCTTTCTACAGAGCCTATCCCTGCTACTGAGCTTGTTTGAGAAAAGACCTGGTAAATTGTCTTCTAAGAACCTGGGGACCCCATTCCACTGACTCTAATAGAGAGTGAGACATAAACTAGCTTTCCTTTCTACCATATGCATTCAGATAGGTTGAGAAAAAACTTGCTAGAAAAATCAATTCCTGCTTGTTATCCGGGTCTGATAACGAAACCCTTCTCTATCTTTTGCAGCTTGTTCATCACAGAGAGCCATTAAATGATTTTGAGGAATCTCCTACCACTTGTTCGCCATACCACAATCCACATTTTTCACCCCTTGGTTGGCCAGAACGTCCACTAGTTTATTGGCCGAATGTCGAACATGGTTGAAACTCACCGTTCGAAGCCCCTGGAGGAGAACATGGATTCTTTGGTAAACCAGGATTAGTTTCCAGTGATTAGAAAATTTCTTCAGCCGAGTACCACAATTAATTCTTTTCACAGAGTTAATGGTAATCTTTGAATCCGCTTCAACAATGACATTTGAGCAATGGTTCTAGACCAGAAACTCTAGACATTGTTCCAGAGCCATTAATTCTACCATATTATTTGTGGCTCTGCCTAGATGATAGTGGAAGATAAAAGTAATTCTGCTCTCTTCATCTCTTAAAACTCCTCCAAAACCAATTGTTCCACGGTTGCCTTTTGAAGCCCCATCAATGTTGTATTTGAGATAACCTTTCGATGGCAGTTTCTAGAACTCCTTCTCTATATCCATAGATGTGTCCTTTCTGACTAGACCTTGGGGAATAATCTATTTCATTCCCAATTGTCTGAGAATTCTTAGCTCAGACAAAGAGGGAGGATTTTTGGG
Organism: Pinus tabuliformis; assembly: GCA_031772625.1. Classification (NCBI taxonomy): domain Eukaryota; kingdom Viridiplantae; phylum Streptophyta; class Pinopsida; order Pinales; family Pinaceae; genus Pinus; species Pinus tabuliformis. The sequence continues at coordinate 343,389,295 of CM062814.1, forward strand.
GAGATTGCAAATTGTGGTACTAACTGTCTCCCGAAGCTGTTTCAAGATCAGATCAAATAGACAGTGAGGGGTGGACTTTTCATTTTTGAAAATTCTTTTATTCCTTTCTTTCCAAACATTCCAAATAATGAAGCTTGGCGTGAAGGCCCAGGTCAGATTAATGAACTCATTTTCCGAATAGTTTACTCTCCATTTGTTTAGGGTATTGGTGATACTACTTCTGTCCCTATCTTACTGATGGAAAATGGAAGAGAAGGAATCCCATAACCAGGTGGTATAAGAGCAGCTGTTAAGAATGTGCTCCATATTCTCCTCCTGTTTTTCACAAAGCTGGCATCTGGAAGGTCCCATAACACCCCTTTTCCTAATTCTTTCCTATGTTAAAATTTTCTTATGATGAACCAACCACATGAAAAGCTTGATTGTCATCTAACCTTGGCGCTTCCAGAGGTGGTACCATGTCTTATCTGGAACACTAGAATCTAGCCCAAGGAGAATACTTTTAGCTTCCTTAAGATTAAAGGTGCCTTTACTGTTATTGCTCCATCTCAATTGATCCTCCCTCCCTGTAACTAAAATCATCCTTTGTTTAAGAAAGCTCCCAAGAGCCTCTGCTTTAATTTTAATGGGGCAATCATCTCTGTAGTTAATTTTTCTCTAGCTTCTCCACTTTTCGGAGGTCTAAGCAAGATCCCAAAAATCCTTGACTTTGTTTAACCCTTGGTGGTTTGTTTCCTACTTGAGGCTAACAAAATCCTATGTTAACAACATTGGTTCTTGCTGCCACTTGTCTTCCCAAAAGAGTGCAAGATCTCCTGCTCTAATTTCCCAGAAGCTATTATTTTGAACTAGGCTTATATTTTCCCAGGCTCTATTCTAGATGTGAAAACCTTTTACATTACCAGACATTCTTATGAGATCCTTAGTGTGACAAGAGCTGGCATATTTCTCTTTCCAGATTCTTGCCCATTGTGCTTTCAGATCTTGAACCCAGTGCCACCAAAGCTTGGCTCCTAGAAATTTATTAAGAATCTCTTGATCATCCAAGCCTAGTCCCCCCTATCTCTTTGGTTTACAAATTTTGTCCCAAGAGACCAGGGCCCATTTCTTCATAGTTTCTTCCTTCCCACAGAGGAAATCTCTTTGTATGATTCGGAATTGCTCTAAAACACCTTTGGGAGCTGGGAGGGTAGACAACATGAAAAGCGGGATTGAAAACCAGGATAGACTGCATGACTGCCTTTGTCAAAACCAACCTACCTGACAAGTTCAAGACCCAGAAGGTCCAACTTTTTACTTTGTCTTGCAGTTTGTTAGGCGTCAGTTCCTAGATACTCTTGTGCATTGGTCTGGCTATGAGAGGAATTCCCATGTACTTTGTGGGTAGGGAATCCCTTTGGAAACCCAGGATTCTTGAAATGTTTCTCTGAATAGCAATGTTAGTGTTTAAGAAGAAGATTTTTGACTTAGAAAGATTGACTTCCGTACTTGTAGCCAAGGCAAATTCCTGCAGGATTTGATTGTAGGCTAAAGCTTCTTTGACCATGGGGAGCCCTTGCAGCATGGTATCATCTACAAATTGTTAGTGAGTTAGAGCTTGACCATTCTCAGATAATTGAATACCTTTGATTTTTCCTATTGCCTTGGCATGCTTAATGGATCTTCCAAGTCCCTCCATCATAAGAATGAAAAGAAAGGGAGAGAGCGGGTCTCCCTGCTTGAGGCCTCTAGATGGAATGAAGATCTTTGAGGGAGAGCCATTCACCAAAATTTAAAAGCTAGAATAGGTCACCAGAGCCATGACCCATCGGATTCGGTTGTGGTCAAACCCAAAAGTAGTGAGAACATTTTTTATGTAGATCCAATTGACTTGTCATAGGCTTTGGCTATATCCAATTGCATGATCATCCCTGCCTGCTTTTTACTAGTAAGCATGTGGACCACGTCATGGGCTTGAATAATGTCATTTAAGATTTGTCTACCCTCCACATAGCCTGATTGTTCCTCTAAAACTAAAGAATGAAGGAGAGGTTTAAGTCTATTAGCCACTACCTTGGAAATTATCTTGTAAACCACATTGTGTAAAGCTATTGCTGTGTATTTGTCTGCAGTTTTAGTTGAGTCATATTTTGGGATTAGGGAGATTAAGGAGGTGTTGAGGGCTTTCAGGATCGTTTTGGCACCCCTGGAATCCTCCACCACTTCTAGAATATCCTGTTTGACAATATGCCAACAAGCTGTAAAAAAATCCACATTGAAACCATCTGGACCTGGTGCTTTGCAGTTCTCCATGTCTTTGAGAATGTTGCTGACTTTCTCTTCAGTAACAGGTCTGTTGAGGTTAAAATTGTCCTCTTTAGACACCAACTTGGGGATATGCCTTGTAATTTCCTTGATGGAATGTTCCCTGTCTGGATTGTTTTCAGGTGATGTTTCAGAAATACTGAACAAGCACGACTTCAATATTCTTATGGGTGTTCTAGAGATTTCCATTCTCATCCTTTATCGTAGAGATTATATTGTATGCTCTGTTAGCCATAGTGGATCTGTGGAAGAATCTTGTATTCTGCTCTCCTTCCTTGAGCCATTGAATCCTAGACTTCTGCCTCCAGAATATTTCCTCTTGTTTGCATAAATTATCCCATTCTTGGTGATGCTTATCAGCCTGATCACTTTTGACTTTATCAAAGCTATCTTTGGTCAGAGCTTGGTTGAGTTCCTATATTTTGCTTTCCAATGATCTTTTGTTCACAAATATGTTACCAAAATCCTTTTTGTTCCATTCTTTTAGCTTGAACTTGACATGCTTTAGTATTTTATGAAGGAGGTACATTTCTGAGCCCTAAAATTGCAAGTCCTACGACCACCATTTTTTGATGTTACTGATGAAATCTCTGTTGGAAATAATACTAAGAGGGGGGGTGAATCAGTATGATCAAATCAATATAACTTTTTCATTTCCATATTCTGATTCATGTATGCTACTTCCACAACTATGATTAATGCAACCAGAGTATATCCAGTAAACTTATGATTCGGTTAGTTGTTCCTTTAATGAGTGCATTAGAACATTATTAACCATAAGAACAGTAAACAGGAGTAGTAACACAGAATAGATCATCACACACACGAAGCACACATGAACACCATGATGTAAGGTGGAAACCCAATGTGGGTGAAAACCACCTGCTGCAAGTCGTCTCAATCTTCTTTCAATTAGAAACTTCTTTTTACAATGATTATGTATTGGTGCAGTCCTTTACCAGTACGCAGGCTGCAACCTGTAGAGAGCTACAACCCTCTCTCATTTTCCAGACTCTCCTAGAAGGGAGCTACAACCCCCTTAGTTCTTGTACTAGCTGATCCATTTACTAGTACGCAGGCTGCTACCTATAGAAATGATCCAACCTTTACTCATTTTCCAACTGCTACTGGAAGGGAGCTACCACCCCCTTTGCTCTTGTACTAGCTAAGAAACTAGTACACAGGCGCCGGCCTACAATCTTCTCTCATCCGGGTACCACATTTCATACATTTTCAGAATGGATACTCCTGAAGCACAACACATAATCTGAGGGCCACATTTCATCCAATTTTCATACTGGACCCATCAATATCATTGAAGCACAAAATCAATCAATCTTCTGAATCACCCAATCACTAGATCATTACATATACAAGGATAATATGTCTGTTAGCAACCAGATTTAGTCCATCAGATCACATAACGATAAGTCATTATGAACCTGATCCATTATAGATCTCATCCATCAATACTGAAGCTAAACACAATCAATCAATCAATCACTTCTCAGAATGTTGTTACCAGAACATAGTACCAGTAACCAGACATTAATTCAGAACCCTGAACACAATAGTAATAGCCAAAATCAGCTAACACATATCTTCTAAGAAGTCCGCAACTTCACCAATAGGAAGCATGTGGGTATCCGCACTTCCTCCATGTCGAGCCTATGTATCACCACACCTACGCCTCCGCTCGACTGCGTACCTTCGCACCTACTACTGTGGTTTTCCTGTGCACCCTTGTACCTCCACATTCTTTTGATCTGTGAGTATCCTTACCTGTTGCTGTGGCTTGCCTGCGCACCTCCGCACCTGCACAGTCTTCTGATCTGTGAGTATCCGCACCTACTGTTGTGGCTTGCATGCACACCTTCGCACCTACTGCTATGGCTTGCCTGTGCACCTCCACACTTACACCATGTCTGTACTGCGTACCTCCAGGTATAGATAATTTATCAGTCATTAAGCATACCGCAGACTATCAGATCTACAGATCTGATCATGCGCCAAGGAGATCTCGACCCATCAATAGATCCGCCTTATAAAGCTCAGGTTCCTCCTTGATTCAGATCCAGTTATCACTCACCAACTGATCACCAGAATTTCAGATCTTGCTCTCCTTAAGATATTCAACACATGAGTGCTTAGCCAATTGATCTCCTTTCCTTTTTATAGGCAAGCCCTTATTCAAACCATGGATCAAAACCATATAAAGCCAATACAAGGGATCCAAAACCGAGGTTCAAACCTTTAGATGCAAAAGCACGGACCAAACCATAGGTTCAAAAACATCGGACTAAATACCATGGACCACCCATAAGATTTCCCACATGCGTGCGATTTTCTCTGCATGAAAGTGTGTGAACTGGGGTCTGCACCTTTTGAACTGTGAACCTGCGAACATGTCCGCACCTTCTAAACAATGTTCCTGCGGAACCTGCCGATGACTGCACCTTTTGATCGGCGCACCTGCGAACTTCTTATTTTCTTCATTATTTGTAGGTTGATCATCAATCTTTGCTACTAACCTATTGCACTATGATCTATCATCTGTATGAGTTACCATCGAGGACAACACTTGAGCCATGATGCCAAAAATCCCGGTGGGAGAGCCAAATATTCTCGAATCGGAAGGGCCTATTCCTGGGAGAAATGAAACCCTTGATTTCTATTTGAATCGGCCAATGATCTAAACCTCAAAAGGGAAGGAGTTTTGATGTTATTTCTTTATCTGTAAGCAAAAGCGCCTTTGATATCATGACCCTATCCAATTTAGAGGCTACCAGTGCCTCACCTCCTCTTTTGTTGTTCCATGTAAAAAGGCCATTGCTCAGTTCTGAATCAACCAATTTCATATCATCTGTGAAAGTTTGGAATGCTAAGGAGTCTTTGTTTAGCGCTCTGGTGTCTCCTTTTTTTTCTGAAAGAGATTTGATCATATTAGAGTCCCCTCCCATGATCCGAGGAATCCCATCCTGTCTGTTCCTGAGATCAATTAAGGAATCTAACAATTTGAGTTTGTCATCTATTCTTTGAGGACCATAAACATTTGTGACCAGGAAGGTTTTTGGATCCCTCGCTGGTTGAATGACCATTGATAAGTAGTTTCTAGATGCTTCAGCATCTGTTATACTAATTTTATAGGGATTCCAAAGGGTTAGAATGCCCCTCGTTGTGTTTTTTGCTTTAACCTCTAGGAACTCAAATCTATTGAGCCATTTGCTGTGAATTTGTTTCATTTTATGAATGGAACATTTTGTTTCCTAGATGAAGATAATATCTGGCATTTCTTGTTTCATTCTATGACTAAGAATTCTTTGTTTTCTTTTACTACCTATACCTCTGATATTCCTTGATGTGAAGTTCATATTTAAAGATTTGTAAATGAGTAACTGGTTAGGTCTTTCATCTTACCTGAGTCTATCATTAACTTTCCACACTCCATCAAGAGATCCTTCTACCTTTTCCTGCCCCTCTTCTTTCCCGCATTTTTGGTATCCAATCCTAGAGTTGACTTCATTATTTTCACACCTCTGTATTCCTACTTTTCAATGGTTTTTCCTTTATCTGATCCTCTTTCCTGAGTTTTCCATAAGAACAACTACTGAATTTTTTTGCAGTCTTCTTGGGGTAGTGATTCTATCCCTCCCATGGATGTCTGCACTAAGAACCCTTCCAGATCTAGATGTTCCTTATCTCGAAATTCCTGAAGTTCATGATCCTCCAGATCTATTTCACTTTGGGTCATTTCCTGATCCATCTCTAGTTCTGTTTCACTCATTATAGTTTCTTTCTTATTATCAGTCTCTTGTGTTGGGTAGCAGTTTTCTTGTGTTTTCGTTTCCTTTTCATTAGGGCTATCCGCCATAGATTGGTCTTCATTTTCCATTTCTACATTCTCTTCCAGTGCTTGATACCTATTTTCACTGACCTTTTGACCCTCATTACGAAGTTTCCTTGGTCCTTTTTTTCCACCTTTTCCTCTACTTGTAACTTTCTGGAAGCTATATGTATCCTTCATTTCCTTTGATTTGCCCTTGTTGTATACTTGAATAGGAGGGAAATCTCTGAACAAGTGTTCATGTTCATGGCATTTACGACATCTCAACGGGATATGCTCATATTCTATGGTTTGCACCCATTCCTCATCAAAAACTTCCAGGATGACTTCATTTGGAAGAGCTCCTGATAGATCCATTTCTACATAGATCCTTGCATAGGAAGTGTATTTGCCTCTTCTTGTGGCTTTTGAGGCTTTGACAAAACGTCCTAGTTTGTTTCCAATCGTAGCAAGCGATTTAGTTTGCCAATAATCAATAGGTAGAGAATAGAGCCTTACCCAGACCGGTACTGAAGTGAAAGTTTCCCGCTCTGGAACAAAGGTCATCATCCAAGGCCGCATATAGAGGCTAGCTGTTGTATAAAATTAGGGTCCTCCTTCGAATATTCTATCTTTGTTTTCGATGTTTGTGAAAACCACAGTGAAAAATCCCTTTAACCCAAGATGAAGGTCTATACTTCCTTTTGGTTTCTAGTGATATTTGATCAATAACTGTAAAGCCTTTTCCATGGGCCATAATCCCATAAACTTGTAGATTATAGCATAGGTCCCCATATGTTCCCTATGTACTTGTAGTGCAAGATCGTTTAACACTACTCTTCCTTGTCTTTAGTGCTGACATTTTCCTTGGGCCTACCCCTGTCTGTCTCCTTTTCATTATTACTCTTTTCCTCTTCCACAGAATCTTTGACTTTACCAAGAGGGGACTTGCCTCTACTGGAAACACAGCTTTTGTAGGAGGGAGGGGAGCTCCCTCCTCTGCGTTCCTCCATTAGGAGCAAGCATTGAACTTCTTTGAAACCATGGCTACGCATTTTTCAAAGTGTTGTAGAATGTCTTTCACATTTTTCAAAGTGTTGTGTAGGGTTGGCATCATTTCATCACAGTGATGGCGCAGTGGTATAGTGTTGAGATGACCATTAAAAATGTTGAGATCTAATATAGGATTTAAGATCCAAGTCCTTAAAATACATCAGCTGATCACAATGACACAGTTGTTAAACATTGCAAATAAAAAAATTCCTTCCCTTGCTTTGCTAATGTACATGCTACTTGGATGCTGATCAACTTGAAAAATTTGCAAGGCATCATAACCTGTAGCATCAACTTTCAGAATTTTTTTAATGACATCTCTGAAACCCTATCAAATTTTATTGGTGCGGTGTCATATTTCTTAATTTCAATAGTGTTGATAAGAATATATTGTTGTAGCCTAGCAAGAAGGTCCCCAGAAACATGAACTTGCACATCAATTTCAGTGTTCATCATGGAATTGAGCCGTTCATGAGTACATCCACAGGCCACCAAATGCTCTTGTTCATTAAAAAATTCCAAACACTTGTTCAAATGCTTAACATGTTTCCACCTGTTGTTTGGGACCTTTGAAAGTAACAACCTATGAGCCAACCAATACTCAAGTGTTCCAACAATTCCTAAGAAGGTATATATTAGATCACCATAATATCAGAATTATGATTTTCAAAAATTTTGCAGTACATAAAATGTTCAGGTGCAATAAATAAAAAGATTTCATTGTTTATGTGATCATCCAGAGAAAACTTAAGTACCTTTTCCAAGATTGATAAGACTAAAGTGACTTGCACATATAAGCATCTGCAAGAGCTCTAGACAAAATTTGCAGGAAAACATCTCTTTGTCATAAAAGTATTGTTTTGAGAGCATCCTGGAGTATACATTTGCATGGACGTCTTGATCTAATTTCCCATTTATAATGTAGATGCAGGAGCTGGAGGATGGTAACATTTTTGTATGATATTTCTCACACAAAATCAATATTGCAAGGCCCCAAAGAAAACTAAAATGCAACCAAATGTGTTGGTATCCAGTGAATTCATTTCTTTGGTATTTTGGGTGTAAGTGTTTCGATGCCCAAACTTCATTGGGGTTGTATCCAAAGCGCTAGATTGAAGAATAATTGGTCTGACTTCATGTAGACATGGTAGAACAATTGATCCAATGGCTATTGATTGAGTGCCATCCAGAAATACCTTGTACTCCTTTGAGAGCACACATGTATGTAGAAGTGTATGATGATGGAGAAGCCCAATTCAACATTGTTCAAGGCGGGTTGGATCATTTGACAAAAATGGTACAAATCCCTGATATTATGTAATGCCAGGCCTGCCCCTCATGCAATAATATGCATATTTCTTGAGAACTAGGTGAGGTGCAAGAAGTCTTATTTTCACCTTACATCCAATCTGCTTTTCAAATGAAGTGTAATAGAGGCCTCGAGATGTTAACAGTGGTGATGCAACCAAAGTTTGAGTCTACCCTCTTTAGAACACAGAGGAAACTAGTCCAGGATAAATTAGGTTCCTTAGTCTCTAATTTTTGATGTATTGACCTTCTGCTCATAGGGACAATAGTGCCAGAGACATTCTGTGCAGGCAGGCTTCCAATTCTTGTATTGTTTCGGAGAGGGAGAAAGCATTATTCCCTACATAAAATGAGTGCTTTCATTTTTTTTTATCTCAATTGCATCCTCTGTAGTGAGCACTGGCCTAACATACATGTACTGGTGTGCAACTAATGCCAATGAGAGCATGCAGTCCAACTCCCCAATGAACATTGATGTCATATGAATACGCATTGAGAAAGGCTAAAGCTACAATTCTAAATCTCTTATTATGGCACTTTCCATATCTAGCATTTTATGATATATGTCTCCTAGAAGAAGATCTGACTCTTTTGTCTTGTAAGTACAATAAAAGTATGCTCCCTGATGATCCTTTTCACTTGCACAAGAAAACTCTGTGTGTTTAAGATTTTCTAATTCACTATTGTCGAGTTTTAGTCCAGAAAGGCACAATTGATAACCAATTTGGGGTATATACATAATGGACCTGTGTTTGGGATTATTAGCTTAGCATGGGAGGAATTTTAGCTCAAGTGTTGAAATCTCCTCAACCAAGCCCTCGTATATTTCCTTCAATTCATCCAAATCTAGATGAATGCTAGATGCAATCATCATTCTATATTTGTTTCTATTTCTTTGATTAAAGTGAAAGACTACATTTATCAGTTAAAACTTCATAGATATGGACAAGCTCAATTGTAATGCATGTAAAATCTTGTCTTACAATATTCAAATTGAACATTCCTGCATGCTCATGCTATCTTTGAATCCCAATTTCAAAAAATTTCATTGTATGTGAAATGGAACTCATACTCTTTGACATTTTTGTCCAATCATCTAATGTTGACAGATAACTTGAACACATAAATCTCGAGTAGATGTGGAATATATTTCACATATTTCAAACTGTTGTGTGGTTATGACATCATTTTGTCACAATGATGGAGCAGTGGTATAGTGTTGAGACGACCATTCAAAACCTTGAGATCTAATATAAGCCTTAAGAATCATGTGCTTAAAAGACATCAACCCATGACAATGACACAGTTGTTAAACATGCCAAATAACAAAAATCCTTCCTTTTATTTTCCAATGCCTATGCTGCTTGGATGCTTATCAACTTGAAAAAATTGGAAGGCACCATAACCTGTAGCATCAATTTTCATAAATTTGTTTAATGAGATCTATGAAACCCTGTCAAATTTTATTGGTGCGGTGTAAAATTTATTCATTTCAATAGTGTTGACAAGCATCTCTTGTTGTAACATAGCAAGAAGGTTGCCAACAACATGAACTTGCACATCACTTTCAGTGTTCATCATGGAATTGAGCTATTCATGAGCACATTCACAAACTAACAAATGCTCTTGTTCATTAAAAAATTCCAAACACTTGTTCAAAAGCTTAGCATGCTTCAACCTGTTGTTTGGGACCTTTGAACGTAACAACCTATGAGCCAACCAATACTCAAGGCTTTAGGCAATTATTGAAAAGGTAGCTATTAGATCACCATGATTAGGAATATCAGAGTTATCATTTCCAAAAATGTTGCAGTACAGAAAAAATTCAGGTGCAATAAATAAAAAGATTTCATTGTTTATGCGATCATCCAGATAAAACTTGAGAACCTGTTCCAAGATTGATAAGACTAAAGTGACTACCAATATAAGCACCTGCAAGAGGTCTAAACAAAATTTGTAGGAAACCATCTCTTTGTCATAAAATTCTTGTTTTGAGAGAAACCTGGAGTATACATTTGTATGGATGTATTGACCTGGTTTTCCATTTATAATGTACAAGCAGGAGCTAGAGGATGGTAATGCATTTGCATTGTATTGGTAACACAAAATCAATATTGAAAGGCTCCAAAGAAAACTAAAATCTTGTATTCCCAATTGAACCATGATGCAACTAGACGTGTTGGTATCCAATGAATTCATTTATTTGTTATTTTGGATGCAAGGGTTTCCTTGCCCAAACTAAGTTGGGGTTGCATCCAAAGTGCTAGATTGAAGAATAATTAGTTTGAGTTCATGTAGATATGGTAGAACCACTGATCCAATGGCTATTGATTGAGTGCCATCCAAAAATAACTTGTACTCCTTTGAGAGAACACACGTATGTAGAAGTGTATGACTTTGGTGAAGCCCAATACAACATTGTTCAAGGAGGGTTTGGTCATTTGAAAAAAAGGGTACAAATACTTGATATTTTATAATGTTAGGCCTATTTTTCATGCAACAATATGATATGCCTTGAAAACTGTGTGAGCTGCAAGAAGTCTGATTTTCACCTTACATCCAATCTGTTTTACAAATGAAGGGGAATAGAGGCCTCTAGATGTTAACATTGGTGACGCAACTAAAGTTTGGATCTGCCCTCTTTAGCCTACTGAGGAAACCAGTCCAGGATAGATTAGATTCCTAAGTCTCCAATTTTTTATGTATTTACCTTTTGATCATAGGGATAATAGTGCCATCAAAATTATGTATAGTTAGGCTATCAACGCTAGCAAGGGTTTCCGATAGGGAGAAGGCATTATTCCTAGTCGAAAATGAGTGTTTTTTTTAAATATCTCAAGTACATCCTCTGTAGTGAACATTGGCCTTACATACATGTACTGATGTGCAACTAATGCCAACGAGAGCATGTAGTCCAGCTCCCCAACGAACTTTGATGTCCTATGAAAATGCATTGAGAAAGGGTAAAGCTATGATTCCAAATCTCTTACTATGGGTGTTTCCATATCTAACATTTTATGATAGATGTCTCATAGAAGAAGATCTAACTCTTTTATCGTTGAAGTTTGATAAAAGTAAGCTTCCTGATGTTCCTTTTCACTTGCATAAGCAAACTCCATGTCTTTAAGATTTTCTAATTCACTATCGTCAAGTTTTAGTCTATAAAGGAACAATTCATAACCAATTTGAGGTATATACACAATGGACCTGTGTTTGGTATTATTAGCTTGGCATGAGAGGCATTTTAGCTCAGTTGTTGAAATCTCCTCAAGTGAGCCCTTATTTATTTCCTTCAATTCATCCAACTCTAGACAAATGTGGGATGCAATCATCATTCTATATTTGTTTCTATTGCTTTGATTAAAGTCAAAGACTCCATTTATCAATTCAAACTTCATAGATATGGACAAGCTCAATTGTAATGTATGTAAAAGCCTATCTTACAATATTCAAATTGAACATCCCTGCATGCTCATGTTGTCTTTCTGAAATCCCAATTTAATTTTTTTTCGTTGTATGTAAAATGGAACTCATACTCTTTGACATTGTTTTCCAATCATCTAATGTTGATAGATAACCTGTGTTATCACTCAGGTTGTTCCCTTTGACTCCCAAGGGAATACGGCCGAGGTAACCACTAACCAATCTTTTGGTCACAGGTTCTAGCCTACCTGTGACTAGAGAGGGCTCTCTCTTTGTGATTTAACTTTGTTGGTATAAGATTTTAGGCTAGTTATGATGCTCAAGGTTTTGTTTAGGAATTTGCTGGATGGTGACTTCAGTCAAGATATATATGTGCTTACCAGGGTGTTCTAGGCCATTGGGCATGGAGTCAGTGGTGCTTGATCAGTTTGATATGTCTGTGTTGTTACCATAGTGATGCTGCAGAGCCAGATAAGTGTCTGAGAAACAATTCTTTGAATCTGTGATTTAAATGTGATATAACCAGGGTATGAAAGGCAATTAAGAATCTTTCAACAAACTGGTATGGAGAACAGTGAGAATATTATTTAGAAGCAATGAAGAATTTCTACATAACATTCATATTTATAGAATTAATGAAAACATGAGCAATTAAGAATTCATGTTCATGGTCAATTCTGAAGAAAACATTTATAGCAATAGAGATTGAGCACAAGATGTAGTCAAACATTTCCTGTACTATTCCTTTTCCCTACTGCTAGATTAGTGAAACATGTATATGATTTAGATAAACATAAGAAGACAAAACATCGATTGAGAAAACTTATTGTTCCATCAGACAGCACAGGAATTCTGCAACAGCACGCATAGCATCAGCAAGACATCAAACATTCAGGAAATCACTGAGCTTTTCCAGCCTTTTTCATTAGATAATCTGAAAGTATACAATACATTTTCCTCAGAATGAAAATCACCAACCCCTTATACGCTGCCAGGGGAGGTATATATATATAATTTACATAACAAAATATCTAGCTGATGAAATAAATGTTCCATTAATATCGTGCCAACTTCTGGAGCATGGTAGCTGAGAAAGTAAATGCTGTAGTAACTCTTCAGTGCCTTAGCTGTCCAAAATAGTCAGAAACTGTTGACTTTGTGGCTGTAGGAGTCGACTGAGGATACGCTGTCCAAAATAGTCAGAAACTGTTGACTTTATGGCTGTTGGAGTCGGCTGAGGATACGCTGTCCAAAAATTGCGTATTTCTTATCTCTTGGGCTTGCTGTCGTTGTCCATATGCTGAGTCACCTTTCAGCTGCCTTAAATGCTGTCTTTATTCTGCTGCTTGACTTTTGCTGAGTTGGAGCTGGCAATGACCGAGCAACTGAGGCTATTGTGGCAAAATTTGAAGCATTGCCTGCCACCAATCCTCCTTGGGCATTTGATGTCTTCGAATCTTCACTAAAGTTTCATCTGCCTCTGTATATCTGTAAAAATTTGGAGGAATTTCAAAAAGGTGATTTACTTCATTTTCAATAAAAAATAGACCTTCAAGTTTATTGTATAGACTCTGTCCTGTTGGAGGCCCTGTTTCCTCAAAAGTACTGCCAGATGCAGTGATTTGATTTTCAATATAATTTGACATTCTGGAGGCATATTGCTCTCAGGAGATCAGTCTTCCTGCACCATTTAGTAGGCTGGGCAGTCCCTTTTGCTGCAGTGCTCCCATTTTGAGTTTATACTCGTCCACCTCAGCCTGTATCTCATAGCATTTCCTCTCCATGGTTTGTACAAAATTCCTGAGAGTTAGCACCTTTTTAGCTGTAAGGACAGCCTCTGTTCTGTTGACAATGCCGAAGGCTGCCAGTTCTTCCTTAGTCTGGTTATTCAAAAAATCAATCATTCTATTGGCCTGCTCAGGCCTATTTCCCAGCATTGTTTTGGCCTTCTGAATTTCTATCTGTGCTTGGCCAATTAAATCCATTTGTTCATGTACAGTTTTAATTGACTTCCATTGTTTAGTGATGGATTGGTCAATTTTGGCCCACAAAATTCTTTTTATTTCAGCCATGGTGCTTTCTAGATTCAGCTCTTTCTCCAAGGCCTTTATCTTTTCTTTGAGGGCCTTTATTTCTCTTCCTTGCTCTGCCACAGTCATTTTTGATTTATCATATTTGGTACCCAGCTCTGCCAACTTTTCCTTGGCTTGTTTTATCTCAGTGGCCTGGAGCTCCATTTCTTTAATAGCCTTAGTCAAATATTCCATGCTTGTAATGGAGTCTGGAGCTGTTGTTGTTGCTGCTGCTTCTGTTGTGGCTGTGGTTGTGACAGGGGCTACTGCGGCCTCTGTTGTTGTTGCAGTGGTTGAAGTAGTTGGAGGAGTTTGGGATGTGGATTCTCCTGCTTATCTTGCAGTGCTCCTTCAAGTTCCTTCTCCAAATCGAGGACCTTCTGGTTGAGCTGCATTATGAGGTCCAGTTGCTCATCGGCCTCCTTTTCCTTCTGTAACTCTGCTGTTTGAGGGTGCTCTGTGGGCAGCAACTTTAACCTTTTCTTTAGTGCATTAAGGTCATCTTCTTTTTTCTTTAGGAGGGCCCTTACGCCCTTTGGATCCTTAAGATCATGTCCTAAGTCAATGATGATGTCCTCCAGCGATTTTATTCTGTTGTCCTTGGCCATGGAGGACATTCTCTCAAAATCCAACTGAATGTTGGTATTCTTCAGTGATTCTTTTAATTCATGGGCCATGGTTGCCCGGTCCACCAAGGTGGCATAGATCATTTCTCCAGTTTTCTTGTGGAGTTCTATTTGGTCCATGGGGTGAATGTCCTTTGCCATGACCTCCACCCTTGTCCTTACAAAATCTGCAGCTGATTTAGGCTGCGGCACCTTAGGCTTGAAGTGACTAAGGATCATTTTCTCCTCTTGAAGGTCATAAACTGACATCAGCCTTTCTTGCTGGGCTGGTGTTGCATTTAGAAATTGTTTGTACACTTCTACCCTCAGCAAGTCATTTTGTGCCTTTATTTGCTTGAAAGAAGCCTTAGTGCTTTTAGGCTTCTTGCTCTGCTGAGTGGAGGATGACACCTCCAAACCAAGTTGCACTCCCTGCTCCTGCTGAAAGGAGGTTGTACCTGTTTGCTGGCTGCCTTCTCCATATTTCCTTGAACTGTCAAGGACTTCTTCACTGATTACTTCTATCTCAGGGGAGTCAGCCCTTTGCCTTTTGGTCTCCGGTTGCTGGGAGGATCCACTTGCAGGAGTGGACTCTTCTCTTTCTCTCTTCTTACCCCTCTCCTCATGTGCTGGGGTTTGCAAGATTGGAGCTGCTGGTGGCTCAGTTTGTGGAGGGGGGGTCTGCTCTTGTTGCTGCTCACTTGAAGGGGCAGGTTGTTCTTTTGGTGCTTCCTCTTCAGCACCCATTATTCCTTTACCTTTACCTGTATCTGGTGCTGCTGTAGAAGGTGCCTGTTTGGTTGGTGCAGCTGTTGAGGCCGAGGTCCCTTCTCCTACTGGGTGCAGTCGCTTGAAGGGTACCTGCTGCACAGAATCTAGGTCAAGAGTCTTTTCCAAATCCTTGACATTCTTTTGCATTAACTCTTCCTCCATCAATTTTTCAATTAATGTATCTGGTTTCCACTCTTGCTGATTGGCATATTGTTCAATGTGTGGATATTTGCAATGCTCATAGCCTAGCAGCCTGTACTTGACTCTCCTAGCAGTGATGAAGCCTTCTGGGTCATAAGGGACCCACCGGAAGCTTTTTGAGAGCTTGTACTTCTCTTCGAGGATTAGTTCAGCATCTTGCCATCCCTCTTTCTTATTCATAATGAAGGGGCCCAGGTGGTGCTTAAACTTGAGATGGGCTTTCTTTTTGGAGCTGTGAAAGTGAGTGAGGTCAGAATGAATGAGCTGCCTATAATACTCCAGAGCAAACAGTCTCATAGGCACATATTTTGGGAGCCTATATGGACAAAGCTCACAGCCATAGATTCTGATGACTGTATGATCCTGGTATAGGTACCAATCACCTATTTTAAAATTCTTGGAGAGCTGCAGGATTTTTTGCATTTCAAATGACACTCTGGAGGGAGGGGACCTCATCAACAGACAAGAGACTGGGTAAACAAATTGATCTATGAATTCACAATATGAATAAGGTGAATCTTGCACTCGGTGGAAGACAGATGTCCAGAAGATAACAAATCTTCTTTCTCCTTTAGAATCCAGATTTTTGATGTGGCATGGAAAAGCCTCGGACTGATAGTACATGAACAGGTGGTAGATGTAAGATGAATACTTGAAGATGCCCTCCCTGTCTACTCTGAAAAGCTGCTCATGTATTCTGTTGGCTATGAACTTGGCAAAATTGTATTTGTAGGCAGGAGGTTGGCCTGGGCTATAGGCAGCAAGTAATACCAGCACTGTCTCATCAACAAATTCGCTGGTTTTGGACCCCAACACATAAGCAATCATGTCCAACAGGAGCTTGCCTACTTCAGTGAAGTGCACATACAAATAGGGAGGTGGCCCTGTGGGTTGGCGGTCTGGCCTCATAAAAGTCTGGGTGACTTTCTGAATGTCAGCAGTGGACATCTTGGCACCTGTGTCTAGCAGATAGTTCATAGAGAAAGGGAACAGCAGCTGAGTTTGTTTGAAATTGAGCATCTGGTTGATGGACTCAGCATTAATGTGAAAGAGGATGCTCCCAGATGGAGACTTGACAGCTCTTTGACTGGCATCATAATTCTCAGCACACAGTCGGATAATCTCTGGAAAGATATTGACAGAGGGGAGGAAGTAGTAAGGGAGATTGGATTCCCATATCCCATATTTGTCATTATTGTTTAAGTAATCATCTCTCAATTCCCTGAAAGTCTGCAAGTGATTCCTATCACCTACAAAGTCCTGAATGAGAAAATCTCTGTCAGCAAGAGGCAAGGACTCCAGGTCTTTATTTGGTGCATTTATGGGGGCAACACTGAGAGCTGTGGGTGCAGGAGCAGCCATTATGTAATTTTTGAATTGAACAAGGTAAGTGTAATAGCTTGCAAGGTTCCTCAAAGCTCAAGTGACAGACTCAATGTAGATAATGCTAGAAATTCTCTTCAACTGGAATAGGCAGGCTATGCAGGACTGTCTCTGCTTTGCTTGGGTAATTTCACAAGGATTGTGAATTGATGAGGATGATTTGCAGAGGGTGTGGTAGGATTATAACTGGTGAAATTTAGTTTTTCAAATATGTACCCGGCAAAAGGGAACAATGTCGGGCGATTCGGATGATAATTTGTGAATTTAAGGCCGCGAATTATGGTTTTATCATCAAATTTTGGAGCAGGGGGCAATGTAGGTTGATTTGGTGCAGAAATGATTAAATGACAGTCCTTAATGTTGGATTGAGCAGGTGCTTAATGGACAATTTGCAGAGAAATGGCATAAACACGGGTTGAATAGGTGAATTTGGGCAAATACCTGGAAAAACGACGCCGAGAGCTGCCGGGTTGGATAGTGAATGAAGAATGCACTTGATTTGGCGAGTGGCGGCGTCTGAATCTTCAAATTCGCAGCTTGGTGGCAATTTTCACAGTGAACGGAAAAAACGACTCTTGTTTGTTTCCAATGAAAATGACATAAAACGGCTAAACAGCGTGTTTTAACGAAAAATTTGGAAAATGGGGGTTATTGGCGCTTTTCTGCCGATGACGTCAGCATGACGTCATGGCGGGCCCCGGGTACAGAGGGTGACGTGGGCGCTGAGCTGGAGGCCAGCGTGGCAGGACAGGGTGGCGGACGGTGTGGGGTGGCATGGTTACGTGGAGGGCCACGGGGTGCGAGGGCGGGCGGAGGTGGCATGACGTCACGATGACGTTGGGGCCGACGTGACAGCGGAGGGACAATATCGGGGAGAGTGGTAAGCGGTCTCCCCGCACCGCTTTTGGGCAAAGGCGGTATCGGGGAGGGGGTCTCCGAACACCCCCAACGCTTGCCACGCGTCCTGTGTACGGGGAGGAAAACCGCCCTCTCCCCGGACGTTAAAGGGAGGCCGGTTGCAAATCATAAAAGACCGCCCACCGTTGGATGAAGGGGGGCAGGAGATGGATGGCTGGCGGGTGCCCCGACCCGTCGTGCATGTTGCGGGGGACCCGCCGGTGTATTAAAATATGCATTTTAATAATTTGGGCTTCAAACTTTGGTTTTGGGGTTTTCATGGGTTTTTGGTTAATCTGTCGGACTTTATAAAAACATAGGGATTTTGGGTTTTGAGAGGGGGAAAGGGCTTGCAGGGGCATTTTTAGGAAAATAGGGTCTATGAGGGTTAAAGGTGGTTTACTAGTCTAACCAGGGGTCAGAGTAATTCCCAACACAAGGGTTGACTACAGTCCCCGGTGGACTAAAGTCTCCCATAGACATACTATTTAGCTATAATGCTAAAGGGGGGATATTTATACATTGTTTGGGGTTTATACATCATGGTGTTATAATAATAGGGAAAGGGGAACATAGGGGATTTAATTTAGATACAGTTAGTAATTAGTACTGGGAGGGGAATGAGAATGGGAAGTGGTAGTTACTAAGCTTTTCAGGAATCAAACTTAGTTAGGAAGTAGATCAAAATGAAAAGAATTTTTACACAAGAAATGTGGCTTCTTTTCAAAGAAAGAAGTCATTTATGACATGAAATTTGTACAAATGAAGGGTGTAAGGAGGACTGATCAGGCAGATCCTGCAGTGCTCATGGGGGGGTTAGTAAGAAACCTTTGAAGGGGAGGAGGGAAGTTAGTGATGGTTTAGTAGTATGCCAAATAGGCCATTGCTCTTGCCTTTCTCCTGCTGATGGCAACATTTGATTTACTTCCAAGGGATGTGCTTGGATCTTGCTTTCTGCAACCTTCAACTGCCTACCCTGCCTATTATGCCTAACATTTTTTCTTCATTTTGTATGGGTGCACTTAGCCTTGCAAACCCTGATAATTCTCTTTTTCTTTCTGCTGCCCTCCTATCTAAGTCTACCCTTATGACTTCCAAGGGCCCAGATTAAGCAGTTGGGCTCCTTTCTTTCTCTATCCACCTAGTCATCTGTCAAGCTTGAACTGTTTGAACAGGTACTTCCTCTCTAATCTACAACATGAAATTTAAAACATGGTGTGGCCCAGCTTGAGCTGTTGGGCCACCCACCAAAGTAGTAGTGGCAATTTTGAACTAGCCACTTTCATGGTCTTTGTTTGGGGTTCATTTCTTTTATTTTTTCTTTGACCAATTCATTTTCTTGCCCTTTGATTTTTCTTTTAAGGCATACCCTCTTTACATTTTTTAACATGTCTGCTTTCTTCACAAAAATGGAACCTTAGTGGCATGGAAGGTGAGCATTTTTGGCACTTCCACTGTCAATCATGAGAGATGAGAACCTATTGGTATAGGAGGCTAACAGTGGCTCCACTTGGGGATGGCTTTTCCAGATGAAAAGCCAAGAACAGCAGGTCAGATTGCCTTAGTTTCTGCTCCCTTGCTGCTGGCTGAATTTCTGTGTTGTTGGAGCCCAATGGTTAGGACCCCAAATGGTTGCAAGCAGCACCCAGTAAGCTTATTTGCTGTGAATTTGCAGATCTGTTTTTACCTGTTTCTCAAACTTTCTCTTGCTGATTTGATAGTCACCCTTTGCTTTGCTTGCTGCCCAAATGCCAGGATCCAAATTTCCCAAAAAATATCATAGTATTTCATCCTGGTCTTCTCAAAACTATGATGCACTTTGCTGCTTTACTTATCTGCTGTAATTTAAAATACTGGAAATACAAATATTTATGTACAATACATGCCTGTTTAGTGTTTGATCAAGGGGAGTCAAAATAATGCTTGAGCATTCTCCCATTAACTGGGCCTTCCTCAGTGTTTGAGCCATCCAAACTTCTTAGAAAATAGGTGTTGTTTCCTTGTATAGCATAGATGACATAGGGTCCCTTCCATAAAAAATCAAACTTACCATGTTTGCCTTTGTCTTCCCTTCTGGAATCCCATCTTAACACTTTATTTCCTATATAGAAATCTTCAGCTTTGGTTCTTTTGTCAAATATTCTTTTAAGCTTTTCTTGTAGAATCTGAGTTCTTTGATAGACTTCTTCTCTTGTTTGCTGTAAATGAATTGTTTGATTAATTCTTCTTTGGATATCATTGGGCTCAGCTTGTATTTCTTGCAGCAGTTTAATCACAGGAATTCCTAGAGATGTAGGAAACCTTGCTTCTAGCCCATAGACCAGTTCATATGGGCTCATGCCAATTGATCTCTTGGTGGTCAGTCTATCAGCCCATAGTGCATTTACCAACTTTTTATGCCAATTCTTTTTGTTTTCTTCCAAAACTTTTTTGATGATGTTGATGAGACTTTTATTGGAAGATTCAGCTAGGCCATTACCTTGAGGGTAATAGGCAGTGGAATGACCTAAGGTCATGTGATACTTGTGACAAAAATTGATCATTTTCTTGGATTTGAAGGCTGCAGCATTGTCTGTGATAATTTTGTCTGGACAGCCAAATCTGGACAAGATGTTGGTTTCTAGGAATTGTATGATAATGGAGTCATTGGCTTGCCTGCAAGGGATGGATTCTATCCATTTGGTGAAATAATCTGTGGCAGTGAGAATCCACCTATGCTGGACAGAGGATGGAGGATGAATTTCACCAATGAAGTCTAAACCCCATTGCTGGAATGGTCTCTCAGTTGAAACTGGTTTGAGTGGTAAAGGCAACAGTTTCCTCTTGCCCTCAAAAATTTGGCATTTGTGGCAAGACATTACAAATTTCTTCACATCAGAAAACAAGGAAGGCCAATAAAATCCAGCCCTTAGGATTTTATCAGCTGTGGATTTCCAGTATAAGTGTCCTCCACAGTCACCTGCATGAAATTCTTTGAGGACATTATCAGTTTCTTCTATTGTTAAGCAATTGAGTAAGATTCCTTCATGATTTCTCCAAAACAATACATTGTCAATAATACAAAACTTGGATGCTTTCATCTTTAAGAATCTTTTCTTGGTTCTGGACAACCCTGGAGGAGCTTGCAGGTTCAATAATACAAAACATATATCAGTATACCAGGGAGATTGCATAAAGGCTTGGTTGATCTGTGGAGTCGCCATCTCCTGTTCGTTGTCCAGTTCATTAATGTCAAGGGCTTGAAAATTAGTTTCAGTCATTAGTTTAGCTAGGCCTTGTCCCTTTATCAGTTTGGTAGGTTTAATCTCAATGTCATATTCCAAGATATTGGCAATCCATTTGCCCCTCTTGCCTTCAATTCCATCTTGGGTTAAAATATCTTTGACCACTGCATTAGGAACATAAGCAATTATGTGAGAGTAGAGGATATAAATTCTGAATTCCTTGATGGCTTTTACCAATGCATAGGCTTGTTTTTCCATGATCTGATATTTTAAAGGAGCATCCCTAAGGGCTCTACTAAAAAATGCAATGGTTTTTTCACATCCTTGGTCATCCTTTTGCAGCAAAATAGCAGCAATTGTATGCTCAGAAGCAAAAGAAAAAATAAGGAAATCTTGATCAAATCTAGGGCTTGTGAGGACTGGTGTGTTTGTCAATGCTCTCTTGATATCCTCAAAGGCTTGTTTAGCTTCCATAGTCCATTTGACCTTGGAATCCTTTCTCAGCATATTGTTTAGCAGTCTAATGAGTTCAGCCAAGTTAGGAATGAACCTCCTCAAGAAGTTGATCTTTCCTAGAAAGCTTTGCAGTTCTTTGATGTTTCTTGGATGAGGTACTTGTAGAATAGCTTGAATTCTGTCCGGGTCAATCCTAATACCATCTTTTGAGATTATATGTCCCAGGAGTTTGCCTTCTTCCAGCCCAAATAGTGACTTCTTTGGGTTCAGTGATATGCCATACTTTCTACAAATTGTGAAAACTTGTCTTAAGTGTTCTAAGTGTTCTTGATCTGATTTTGAGAAGGCAGTTAGATCATCAAGATAGACAACTAGGAAGTCATGAATTTCCTTGGCAAAGGAAATATCCATTGCTCTTTGGAATGTGGCCCCTGCATTTTTCAGTCCAAAAGGCATTTTGACATATTTAAATGTTCCCCAAGGTGTTGTAAAGGCAGTTTTGTCTTGATCATCCGGATGTACTAAGATCTGATTGAATCCTGAGAAACCATCTAGTAAAGAGATCCTAGCAGCTCCCACTACCCTTTGCAAGATATGATCCATTTTTGGTAAGGGGTAATGGTCTTTGAGGGATACTTTGTTCAGATTTCTCAGGTCAACACATAGTCGGATTTCCCCTGTCTTTTTTCTAGTAGGCACTAGATTTGAAATCCACTCTGAGAATCTGATTGGGGCAATGATCCCAGCTTCATACATACGCTTAACTTCTTTTTCAATAAGGGGAAGTAGGACTGGATTGACTCTTCTAAGCTTCTGTTTGAAAGGCTTTTGATTTTCTTTTAGAGGGATAGTGTGTTGGATAACTGATGTATCATAGGATTTAAGGTCCTCATAACTCCAAGCAAAGACATCCTGAAACTCTTTAAATAACTCAATGTATTTCAGTTTCTGCTCAGGTGGTAATGCTTTGGATAATTTGACCATTTTGGGATTTTCAGGGGTCCCAATATTACAATCTTCTATTTCAGCATTTAGTGGTTGCATTTTTGGTTTTCTTGAGATATCATTTGAATCAAACAGATCCTCCAAAGGGGTAAGACCTATGGGCAGAAAATTATCCTTTAGGTCAATTACCTCATCTTCTGCTTCAACCATTTCTTCTTCATGTGATTTTTTCAGCTCCTGTATAGTTTCTTTGTCAAAGGTGGTAGGATGCAACACTAAATCAGTTGTTTCAGCTGATATTTTCTATGTAATTGTGCATAACTGTGGTTGGTCATCTTTAGTGCTGGTGTCAATATTCATACCAGAAAATTCTTCCTTTAAAGTGAGAAAGTTATTTATTTGTGTATTATTCTCAAAGACTTGCCAATTCTTGATGTTATCTGGAACTGAAGGTCTGTGTTTGATTTCAGCAGTAAATGTATGATTGGTTTTGAAAGGCAATTTACAAGTGCTGGCAAAAGTTGCCAAACTGTGAGCATGTAGATTGAGTTCTCTGGAAATTTTGGTTAATTATGAATGTGAGAAGCTCTCAAGTACTTGGATAGCTGCTCCCTTGTATGCTTTCAACCTCAGATCATTCGTGGTGAAATTCCCTTTCATCTGTTGTATGACCAAGTCTGAATCTCCTAAGATTGAAACTTTAGTTGCGCCTAGATTTTTTATGAGTTTCAGACCTAACAGAAGGGCCTCATATTCAGCCATGTTGTTGGTACATCGAAAGTTTAGTCTGTATGCATGGCCCTCAGCTTGGTCATTGTGCATATTATGGATCCAGACTCCTGCTCCAGCTCCTAGCTTGTTTACAGAGCCATCAAATTCTAGATACCATAAGGTTTCATGATCAAGGTTTAGATTGGGATCACTAGGAAGTTGGATCATGGGTAGGATGGTTTCTTGCAAGTTACCTGGCACATCATATTCTTCATTCTTCTTATCAGCTGTGCTCATGGTCCCTTGGTCTTTGTAAATACATTGCTCATCTAACTCCTCGGTCTGTACTGTCATTAATAGTTCCGAATAGGCTTTGTGACAGATGTCAGCATTGTAGAGAATAAAGGAATCCATGTCGGAGTGTATTGAGTAGATTGGGAAGTTTTGAGGCTTGTCTTGACTGCTTACCACATATTTCATCAAAGTCTCCTGGTATAATCTCTTTGGCTGCCCAAAGACTGAGATGGTTGCGTAAGACATATCTAATTGCAGAGATCCTTGAAGTTTGGCCCCCCATGATCTGGACAAGAGCATGCCATACTTAGGGGGTATGTCAGCTACCACTACATCCATCAAGATAGTTTTGGTTGGGTATTGAACTAGGGAGACACATAAGTCTTTAATTAGGCCTAAACACCTGACTTGGCTTGAATCAAATGAGAATAGATCCTTGTATGGTCTTGTGATATCCAAGTCAAGTTTTTCCATCACAGATTTGGGCATCAAGTTGTGTGAGGCCCCAGAATCAAACATTGCATTATGTAGGACCTTATCATGAATGTTTAGACTCACATAAAAGGGTGGCACCCCTCCATTCTCTGTTTTTCCATTAACCTCAGGTCCGAACAACAATTCTGGTTGATCATCTAGGACATTCACAACATCTTTATTGTCTGATATTTGGAGTGATTTGTTAATCTGTTGTCTGTATATGTCATGTTTGGCTAGTTCTGAAAGAGGCACTGATATTTTTAGCTTACTAATTTCTGTTTCCAAGTTGAAAGGTTTTTCCATTTGAAATTTGGCATTTAGTGCTGCAGATTTTTCCTTTTCGGCTGAGTTATCAGGGGTCTTCTGCTCATAGTTAGGATCCTTTTGAGTGACACCGGTGCCATGTTTGTTTCCTATGGGAGTATCTGCCTTTGTCTTTGATTGATGGGGCAAACCTGGCTGATTTTGAGAGGACTGTTGTTCTGAAATGTCCTCCACAGTTACTTCTGTGGCCGGTGATTTTGAGCTGTCAGCTGATTTGGGGAGAGTAGTATTTTCATTGATCTTTTTTGGTTGTTTATTATCCTTTGGTTTGAGGGGTGTAGGTACCTCTATTGTTCTACTCCTTAGTTTGTACTGTTTGTGCACCTCATACACAGCTGCATCATATCCTTCTTTAAAGTCGAAAGATTCTCCTGACTTAGTGTGGAATTGATTGTCATTGTAAACCTCTTGGTCTTCTTGTGTCAAAAAGACTTGATTTTCACTGTCCAAACCCATTAGATTGATGTGAGGATCCTCACTAGGTTCACTAGATGTTGAAGCCTCAGCATAATTCTCTTGAAAAGGAGGTCTGACATGCTGGTCAGGATCAGTCCTACCAACATTAGGATTTTGATTCTTTCTGAAGTTTGGGTTTCTAATATTGCTTGTTTGGCCTTCCCATGATGATTTTCTTTCTATGGTTTCTACCTTATCTCCAAGTCTGTCCATCCCTTTGATGATTGCATCTAGCTTTTGCTCAAATGATGAGGGTTTTTCTTTGAAAGTAGTCCTCCTTTCAGTTCTGGCCCGGTTTCTTTTGGCAATTAGATTTGCCTCTACACTAACAGCTATGTTTTGCATGTCTGCTAGAGTTGCAGGGGCTCTTTCTCTCAGTTGATATGCCATATCAGCATCAAATCCATCAGGGAATTTAATCAATGCTAAATCAGGTGGAGGTCTAAGGTTTTGAGGTATGGCATTATAGATAGTATTGAATCTAGTGCAACAGTCCAGGACAGTTTCTTGTGGGCCTCTTCTTATGGTGTCATATTCAGATAGAATGTGTAGAGGGTCCTTTTTCTTTTCCCATCAGTTTAAAAAGGACTGATAAAGGGCACCCGAATCAACTATTGAATTTGGGGTCAAGCCCTGAACCAGGTTCTTACTTCACCTGTCAAACTTTGGACAAAAATTTTCATCCTTACATCATCATCATCTATCTCATAGTTCTCAAAGTAGTCTTGCATTTTCTTAGTATGTTGTAAGGCAGTGTATGTACTGGTTCCATCGAAATAAGTAACCTTGCTTTGGTAGTCCTGAGGCATAGCCCCAGGATTACCAGGTAACTGAAGTGGTGCATAACGGTTAGCCATATTTGGGGGAATAAGTGGGACAACTGGTAGAAATGGAACAACTGGGACAACAGGGAAAACAACAGCAGTCTGTGTGTTGGATGTGGACAATATGTTTTGAGAAGTGGATGATGAAGAGGGGGAAGAATGACTTGTAGGAAAGTGAACAGATGGTTTAGCAGGTGTTGGAATAAAACTCGGCTGACCTGCCTCAGGGCTAGCTTCAGGAGATTGTTCTGGTTCCTTCTGGTTCCTAAGAGTTTTAGGGATGAGATTTGGATTATCAAAAACAGGTGGGGGATTTGGGTCAGGATTTGACCTGGTGTGCCTAGTTCTCTTCTTAGGAGCCAGCTTCTGAACTTGTTTTTGGTATTTTTTGGGGCTGTTTTTAGAACTATTTTAAAGGGACTGTTTAAGCTTTTGGAACCACTGTCTAAGAATAGACAGCAGCTGAAAATACGCTCTTCCCCAGTGGAGTCGCCAATTATGTTATCACTCAGGTTGTTCCCTTTGACTCCCAAGGGAATACGACCGAGGTAACCACTAACCAATCTTTTGGTCACAGGTTCTAGCCTACCTGTGACTAGAGAGGGCTCTCTCTTTGTGATTTAACTTTGTTGGTATAAGATTTTAGGCTAGTTATGATGCTCAAGGTTTTGTTTAGGAATTTGCTGGATGGTGACTTCAGTCAAGATATATATGTGCTTACCAGGGTGTTCTAGGCCATTGGGCATGGAGTCAGTGGTGCTTGATCAGTTTGACATGTCTGTGTTGTTACCATAGTGATGCTGCAGAGCCAGATAAGTGTCTGAGAAACAATTCTTTGAATCTGTGATTTAAATGTGATATAACCAGGGTATGAAAGGCAATTACGGATCTTTCAACAAACTGGTATGGAGAACAGTGAGAATATTATTTAGAAGCAATGAAGAATTTCTACATAACATTCATATTTATAGAATTAATGAAAACATGAGCAATTAAGAATTCATGTTCATGGTCAATTCTGAAGAAAACATTTACAGCAATAGAGATTGAGCACAAGATGTAGTCAAACATTTCCTGTACTATTCCTTTTCCCTACTGCTAGATTAGTGAAACATGTATATGATTTAGATAAACATAAGAAGACAAAACATCGATTGAGAAAAATTATTGTTCCATCAGACAACACAGGAATTCTGCAACAGCATGCATAGCATCAACAAGACATCAAACATTCAGGAAATCACTGAGCTTTTCCAGCCTTTTTCATTAGATAATCTGAAAGTATACAATACATTTGCCTCAGAATGAAAATCACCAACCCCTTATACGCTGCCAGGGGAGGTATATATACATAATTTACATAAGAAAATATCTAGCTGATGAAATAAATGTTCCATTAATATCGTGCCAACTTCTGGAGCATGGTAGCTGAGAAAGTAAATGCTGTAGTAACTCTTCAGTGCCTTAGCTGTCCAAAATAGTCAGAAACTGTTGACTTTGTGGCTGTTGGAGTCGGCTGAGGATACGCTGTCCAAAATAGTCAGAAACTGTTGACTTTGTGGCTGTTGGAGTCGGCTGAGGATACGCTGTCCAAAAATTGCGTATTTCTTATCTCTTGG
Source organism: Pinus tabuliformis (assembly GCA_031772625.1). Lineage (NCBI taxonomy): Eukaryota > Viridiplantae > Streptophyta > Pinopsida > Pinales > Pinaceae > Pinus > Pinus tabuliformis. The sequence continues at coordinate 343,416,465 of CM062814.1, forward strand.
GCTTGCTGTCGTTGTCCATATGCTGAGTCACCTTTCAGCTGCCTTAAATGTTGTCTTTATTCTGCTGCTTAACTTTTGCTGAGTTGGAGCTGGCAATGACCGAGCAACTGAGGCTATTGTGGCAAAATTTGAAGCATTGCCTGCCACCAATCCTCCTTGGGCATTTGATGTCTTCGAATCTTCACTAAAGTTTCATCTGCCTCTGTATATCTGTAAAAATTTGGAGGAATTTCAAAAAGGTGATTTACTTCATTTTCAATAAAAAACAGACCTTCAAGTTTATTGTATAGACTCTGTCCTGTTGGAGGCCCTGTTTCCTCAGAAGTACTGCCAGATGCAGTGATTTGATTTTCAATATAATTTGACATTCTGGTGGCATATTGCTCTCGGGAGATCAGTCTTCCTGCACCATTTAGTAGGCTGGGCAGTCCCTTTTGCTGCAGTGCTCCCATTTTGAGTTTATACTCATCCACTTCAGCCTGTATCTCATAGCATTTCCTCTCCACGATTTGTACAAAATTCCTGAGAGTTAGCACCTTTTTAGCTATAAGGACAGCCTCTGTTCTGTTGACAATGCCGAAGGCTGTCAGTTCTTCCTTAGTCTGGTTATTCAAAAAATCAATCATTCTATTGGCCTGCTCAGGCCTATTTCCCAGCATTGTTTTGGCCTTCTGAATTTCTATCTGTGCTTGGCCAATTAAATCCATTTGTTCATGTACAATTTTAATTGACTTCCATTGTTTAGTGATGGATTGGTCAATTTTGGCCCACATAATTCTTTTTATTTCAGCCATGGTGCTTTCTAGATTCAGCTCTTTCTCCAAGGCCTTTATCTTTTCTTTGAGGGCCTTTATTTCTCTTCCTTGCTCTGCCACAGTCATTTTTGATTTATCATATTTGGTATCCAGCTCTGCCAACTTTTCCTTGGCTTGTTTTATCTCAGTGGCCTGGAGCTCCATTTCTTTAATAGCCTTAGTCAAATCTTCCATGCTTGTACTGGAGTCTGGAGCTGTTGTTGTTGCTGCTGCTTCTGTTGTGGCTGTGGTTGTGACAGGGGCTACTGCTGCCTCTGTTGTTGTTGCAGTGGTTGAAGTAGTTGGAGGAGCTTGGGATGTGGATTCTCCCTGCTTATCTTGCAGTGCTCCTTCAAGTTCCTTCTCCAAATCGAGGACCTTCTGGTTGAGCTGCATTATGAGGTCCAGTTGCTCATCGGCCTCCTTTTCCTTCTGTAACTCTGCTGTTTGAGGGTGCTCTGTGGGCAGCAGCTTTAACCTTTTCTTTAGTGCATTAAGGTCATCTTCTTTTTTCTTTAGGAGGGCCCTTACGCCCTTTGGATCCTTAGGATCATGTCCTAAGTCAATGATGATGTCCTCCAGCGATTTTATTCTGTTGTCCTTGGCCATGGAGGACATTCTCTCAAAATCCAACTGAATGTTGGTATTTTTCAGTGATTCTTTTAATTCATGGGCCATGGTTGCCCGGTCCACCAAGGTGGCATAGACCATTTCTCCAGTTTGCTTGTGGAGTTCTATTTGGTCCATGGGGTGAATGTCCTTTGCCATGACCTCCACCCTTGTCCTTACAAAATCTGCAGCTGATTTAGGCTGCGGCACCTTAGGCTTGAAGTGACTGAGGATCATTTTCTCCTCTTGAAAGTCATAAACTGACATCAGCCTTTCTTGTTGGGCTGGTGTTGCATTTAGAAATTGTTTGTACACTTCTACCCTCAGCAAGTCATTTTGTGCCTTTATTTGCTTGAAAGAAGCCTCAGTGCTCTTATGCTTCTTGCTCTGCTGAGTGGAGGATGACACCTCCAAACCAAGTTGCACTCCCTGCTCCTGCTGAAAGGAGCTTGTACCTGTTTGCTGGCTGCCTTCTCCATCTTTCCTTGAACTGTCAAGGACTTCTTCACTGATTACTTCTATCTCAGGGGAGTCAGCCCTTTGCCTTTTGGTCTCCGGTTGCTGGGAGGATCCACTTGCAGGAGTTGACTCTTCTCTTTCTCTCTTCTTACCCCTCTCCTCATGTGCCGGGGTTTGCAAGATTGGAGCTGCTGGTGGCTCAGTTTGTGGAGGGGGGGTCTGCTCTTGTTGCTGCTCACTTGAAGGGGCAGGCTGTTCTTTTGGTGCTTCCTCTTCAACACCCATTATTCCTTTACCTTTACCTGTATCTGGTGCTGCTGTAGAAGGTGCCTGTTTGGTTGGTGTAGCTGTTGAGGCCAAGGTCCCTTCTCCTACTGGGTGCGGTCGCTTGAAGGGTACCTACTGCACAAAATCTAGGTCAAGAGTCTTTTCCAAATCCTTGACATTCTTTTGCATTAACTCTTCCTCCGTCAATTTTTCAATTAATGTATCTGGTTTCCACTCTTTCTGATTGGCATATTGTTCAATGTGTGGATATTTGCAATGCTCATAGCCTAGCAGCCTGTACTTGACTCTCCTAGCAGTGATGAAGCCTTCTGGGTCATAAGGGACCCACCGGAAGCTCTTTGAGAGCTTGTACTTCTCTTCGAGGATTAATTCAGCATCTTGCCATCCCTCTTTCTTATTCATAATGAAGGGGCCCAGGTGGTGCTTAAACTTGAGATGGGCTTTCTTTTTGGAGCTGTGAAAGTGAGTGATGTCAGAATGAATGAGCTGCCTATAATACTCCAGAGCAAACAGTCTCATAGGCACATATTTTGGGAGCCTGTATGGACAGAGCTCACAGCCATAGATTCTGATGACTATATGATCCTGGTATAGGTACCAATCACCTATTTTAAAATTCTTGGAGAGCTGCAGGATTTTTTGCATTTCAAATGACACTCTGGAGGGAGGGGACCTCATCAACAGACAAGAGACTGGGTAAACAAATTGATCTATGAATTCACAATATGAATAAGGTGAATCTTGCACTCGGTGGAAGACAGATGTCCAGAAGATAACAGATCTTCCTTCTCCTTTAGAATCCAGCTTTTTGATGTGGCATGGAAAAGCCTCGGACTGATAGTACATGAATAGGTGGTAGATGTAAGATGAATACTTGAAGATGCCCTCCCTGTCTACTCTGAAAAGCTGCTCATGTATTCTGTTGGTTATGAACTTGGCAAAATTGCATTTGTAGGCAGGAGGTTGGCCTGGGCTATAGGCTGCAAGTAATACCAGCACTGTCTCATCAACAAATTCGCTGGTTTTGGACCCCAACACATAAGCAATCATGTCCAACAGGAGCTTTCCTACTTCAGTGAAGTGCACATACAAATAGGGAGGTGGCCCTCTGGGTTGGCGGTCTGGCCTCATAAAAGTCTGGGTGACTTTCTAAATGTCAGCAGTGGACATCTTGGCACCTGTATCCAGCAGATAGTTCATAGAGAAAGGGAACAACAACTGAGTTTGTTTGTAACTGAGCATCTGGTTGATGCACTCAGCATTAATGTGAAAGAGGATGCTCCCAGATGGAGACTTGACAGCTCTTTGACTGGCATCATAATTCTCAGCACACAGTCGGATAATCTCTGGAAAGATATTGACAGAGGGGAGGAAGTAGTAAGGGAGATTGGATTCCCATATCCCATATTTGTCATTATTGCTTAAGTAATCATCTCTCAATTCCCTAAAAGTCTGCAAGTGATTCCTATCACCTACAAAGTCCTGAATGAGAAAATCTCTGTCAGCAAGAGGCAAGGACTCCAGGTCTTTATTTGGTGCATTTATGGGGGCAACACTGAGAGTTGTGGGTGCAGGAGCAGCCATTATGCAATTTTTGAATTGAACAAGGTAAGTGTAATAGCTTGCAAGGTTCCTCAAAGCTCAAGTGACAGACTCAATGTAGATAATGCTAGAAATTCTCTTCAACTGGAATAGGCAGGCTATGCAGGACTGTCTCTTCTTTGCTTGGGTAATTTCACAGGGATTGTGAATTGATGAGGATGATTTGCAGAGGGTGTGGTAGGATTATAACTGGTGAAATTTAGTTTTTCAAATATGTACCCGGCAAAAGGGAACAATGCCGGGCGATTTGGATGATAATTTGTGAATTTAAGGTCGCGAATTATGGTTTTATCATCAAATTTTGGAGCAGGGGGCAATGTAGGTTGATTTGGTGCAGAAATGATTAAATGACAGTCCTTAATGTTGGATTGAGCAGGTGCTTAATGGACAATTTGCAGAGAAATGGCATAAACACGGGTTGAATAGGTGAATTTGGGCAAATACCTGGAAAAACGACGCCGAGAGTTGCCGGGTTGGATAGTGAATGAAGAATGCACTTGATTTGGCGAGTGGCGGCGTCTGAATCTTCAAATTCGTAGCTTGGTGACAATTTTCACAGTGAACGGAAAAAACGGCTCTTGTTTGTTTCCAATGAAAATGACATAAAACGGCTAAAAAGCGTGTTTTAACGAAAAATTTGGAAAATGGGGGTTATTGGCGCTTTTCCGCTGATGACGTCAGCATGACGTCATGGCGGACCCCGAGTACAGAGGGTGACGTGGGCGCTGAGCTGGAGGCCAGCGTGGCAGGACAGGGTGGCGGACGGTGTGGGGTGGCATGGTTACGTGGAGGGCCACGAGGCGCGAGGGCAGGCAGAGGTGGCATGACATCACGATGACGTTGGGGCCGACGTGACAGCGGAGGGGCGGTATCGGGGAGAGTGGTAAGCGGTCTCCCCGCACCGCTTTTGGGCAAAGGCGGTATCGGGGAGGGGGGCTCCGAACACCCCCGATGCTTGCCACGCGTCCTGTGTACGGGGAGGAAAACCGCCCTCTCCCCGGACGTTAAAGGGAGGCGGGTTGCAAATCATAAAAGACCGCCCACTGTTGGATGAAGGGGGGCAGGAGATGGACGGCTGGCGGGCGCCCCGACCCGTCGTGCATGTTGGGGGGGACCCCCCGGCGTATTAAAATATGCATTTTAATAATTTGGGTTTCAAACTTTGGTTTTGGGTTTTCGTGGGTTTTTGGTTAATCTGTCGGACTTTATAAAAAGTAGGGATTTTGGGTTTTGAGAGGGGGAAAGGGCTTGCAGGGGCATTTTTAGAAAAATAGGGTATATGAGGGTTAAAGGTGGGTTATTAGTCTAACCAGGGGTCAGAGTAATTCCCAACACAAGGGTTGACTACAGTCCCTGGTGGACTAAAGTCTCCCATAGACATACTATTTAGCTATAATGCTAAAGGGGCGATATTTATACATTGTTTGGGGTTTATACACCATGGTGTTATAATAATAGGGAAAGGGGAATATAGGGGATTTAATGTAGATACAGTTAGTAATTAGTACTGGGAGGGGAATGACAATGGGAAGTGGTAGTTACTAAGCTTTTCAGGAATCAAACTTAGTTAGGAAGTAGATCAAAATGAAGAGAATTTTTACACAAGAAATGTGGCTTCTTTTCAAAGAAAGAAGTCATTTATGACATGAAATTTGTACAAATGAAGGGTGTAAGAGGACTGATCAGGCAGATCCTGCAGCGCTCATGGGGGGTTAGTAAGAAACCTTTGAAGGCGAGGAGGGAAGTTAGTGATGGTTTAGTAGTATGCCAAATAGGCCATTGCTCTTGCCTTTCTCCTGCTGATGGCAACATTTGATTTACTTCCAAGGGATGTGCTTGGATCTTGCTTTCTGCAACCTTCAACTGCCTACCCTGCCTATTATGCCTAACATTTTTTCTTCATTTTGTATGGGTGCACTTAGCCTTGCAAACCCTGATAATTCTCTTTTTTCTTTTTGCTGCCCTCCTATCTAAGTCTACCCTTATGACTTCCAAGGGCCCAGATTAAGTGGTTGGGCTCCTTTCTTTCTCTATCCACCTAGTCATCTGTCAAGCTTGAACTGTTTGAATAGGTACTTCCTCTCTAATCTATGACATGAAATTTAAAACATGGTGTGGCCCAGCTTGAGCTGTTGGGCCACCCACCAAAGTAGTAGTGGCAATTTTGAACTAGCCACTTTCATGGTCTTTGTTTGGGGTTCATTTCTTTTATTTTTTCTTTGACCAATTCGTTTTCTTTCCCTTTGATTTTTCTTTTAAGGCATACCCTCTTTACATTTTTTAACATGTCTGCTTTCTTCACAAAAATGGAACCTTAGTGGCATGGAAGGTGAGCCTTTTTGGCATTTCCACTGTCAATCATGAGAGATGAGAACCTATTGGTATAGGAGGCTAACAACCTGGACACTAAAATCTTGAGTAGATGTGGAATATCATTCACAGATTTCAAAGTGTTGTGCAAGGATGACATCATTTCATCACAATGGAGCAGTGGAATAGTGTTGAAGCGACCATTCAAAATGTTGAGATCTAATATAGGCCTTAAGAATCAAGTCCTTAGACCTGAACCCATGACAATGAAACACTTGTTAAACATGCCAAATAACAAAAATCCTTCCTTGGCTTTGCCAATGCCATGCTGCTTGGATGCTTATCAACTTGAAAAAATTGTAAGGCATCATAACCTATAACATCAATTTTCAGAAATTTGTTTAATGAGATCTCTGAAACCCTATCAAATTTTATTGGTGTGGTGTCATATTCCTTAATTTCAATAGTGTTGAGAAACATATCTTGTTGTAGCATAGCAAGAAGGTTCTTAACAACATGAACTTGCACATCACTTTCAGTTTTCATCATGGAATTAAGTTGTTCATGAGCACATGCAAAAACCACCAAATGCTCTTGTTCATTTAAAAATTCCAAACACTTGTTCAAAAGCTTAGCATGATTCAACCTGTTGTTTGGGACCTTTGAAAGTAACAACTTGTGAGCCAGCCAATACTCAAGGCTTCCAACAATTCTTTAAAAGGTAGTTATTAGATCACTATGATTAGGAATATTAGAGTTATCATTTCCAAAAATGTTGCAGTACATACAAAGTTAAAGTAAAATAAATAAAAGGATTTCATTTTTTATGCGATCATCCAGATAAAACTTGAGAACTTGTTCCAAGATTGATAAGGATAAAGTGACTGCCCATATAAGCATCTGCAAGAGCTCTAGACAAAATTTGCAAGAAAACATCTCTTTTTCATAAGTCTTGTTTTGAGAGCAACCTAGAGTCTACATTTGTATGGATGTCTTGAGCTAGTTTTCCATTTATAATGTAGATGTAGGAGTTGGATGATGGTAATGATTTTGCATGGTATTTCTCACACAAAATCAGTATTGCAAGCCCCAAAGAAAACTAAAATCTTGTATTCCCAATTGAACCACGATCCAACGAGACGTGTTAGTATCTAGTGAATTCATTTCTTTGGTATTTTGGGTGTAAGGGTTTCCATTCCCAAACTTCGTTGGGGTTGCATCCAAAACACTAGATTGAAGAATAATTGGTCTGACTTCATGTAGATATGGTAGCACAACTGATCCAATGGCTATTGATTGAGTTCCATCCAGAAACATCTTGTATTCCTTTGATAACACACACATATTTAGATGTGTATGATTTTGGAGGAGCCCAATCCAACATTATTCAAGGAGGGTTGGGTCATCTGAAAAAAATGGTACAAATACCTAATATTCTATAATGTTAGACTCGCTCTTCATGCAACATTATGCATATGCCTTGACAACTGCATGAGCTGCAAGAACTCTTGTTGTCACCTTACATCCAATCTGGTTTACAAATGAAGTGTAATAGAGGCCTCCCGATGTAAATAGTGGCGATGTAACCAATGTTTGGGTATGCCTCTTTAGAACACAGAGGAAACCAACTGCCCATTAGCATCATATACCTCTTGACCATTCACTAGGTCTACACAGTTAAACTTGTAAGATGCCACTAGTATTAGAAACTATTCATAATAGACAAATTCCTTTTTGACTTTGAACCAATAGAATTATACCTATTAGAAATAGAAAGCCCCATGAGGTTCTTTTCATTTTATGCCCAAAATATGTTAGAATAGGGTTGCAATATACACTTTTTGTACTTGTTTCTAGGTTCCAAGCTTGAGTGTACCATCAATTGAAGCTGTGGCAAGGTTATTTAAATAAAGAGACTTGATATTATCCACAGTTTTCCTATGATGTGCCAAAATGTACCATGGTGTTTTTATCTTTCGAAGATTGTCACAATATATTTTATAATCTACAGATTTGGATGCAAGTAGCCAATGCAGAGCCTGGTGGAAACTGAAGAACACTTTCTTCCTTATTAATATTCCAAAGTTTCACATAGCCATCACTCATTTGCACAATTCTCATTTCCAATAAACATCACTCATTTTCACAATGCTCGTTTCCAATAAACCATTGCAATTTGTTAGACTGTCAGGCCTTTTTTATTGCTTAGGAATGGGTTCCAGTATGTTGGTTTTAGAGTTTATTCCATTATTTTGATATCATATACTACCATATCATTTTACTTCTTGCATTTGTTAAAAAATAATGAGCCACTTAACTTGCAGGATTGGGAAAATTTGTAGTGTCTGTGTATAATGATCCACCTCTTGTGGATTATGGGACTTTAGCTTCTTTGCCTCCAAAACGTCTATAGAATGGCCCACCTCCGTAGTTGAGAAATTCTTAGAGAGACTACAACCTCACATTTTAAGCGTATATCTTCCCTTGCCTCGATCATAAACTATAATTGTGCTGTCAGATAATTGAGTAGAAGGATTTTGGTCAAAAAATAATGAAACTAATTCGTCTGTCCTATACTTTTCTTCAACAGGGAAAATTCCTCCAAATTTGTCCTTGATATCTCAATCTTGGAATTCACCTTCAAATATAGGTTTTGTCTCTTTTGTAGGATTTAACATATTTCCCATACCTTTATTTACCTTTTGGCTCCCTCTAAATGGATTTTTCAATTCTTCAATTGCATCTAGATCCTCTACGGAATTAACTACTTCCATGTCTTCATCCTTGTATGTCTTCTCAATTAAATGTACTAAGCCTTTAGTCTTGCTTGTATAAACTTCAGGTTCATCATTATTTATTCCCTTCTTGGAAACCCTTGATGATACCTAGGCTTCCAAGAGTTTTGTTACCTTTATGAAGGCTTGGCTATAGTCTTCAAATTTTTTATTTGGAAACATTTTTTTTTTCCTAGTTACCTTAGACCTTTTTATTCTAGTTCCAAAATTCCTTTTCAATATGTTCTAGTTCCATAGTTGGCCAGGAGCATGCTCTGATACCATTGTGATGTACGAATTCTAAATTATGCAGTTTCTTCCTTCATTAACAAACTTTCTTTGACATTTTTTTACGAATAGTTAGAGTGCAGTAATTTCATCAAAAACTTGGTGTGCACAATAAGGGAAATACTACAACAAGAGGAAATAAGAGGCAATCATTAAGTTTATTTCTTAATTTAGAAAGCTATTACAATATAGGAAGATCAAGGAAACTGCAACTTCACATGGCGACAACTTTTGACCAATCTCGGCCCATTGGTATAAACTGGTATAAACTCAGAAAGAAGGTATAAAATGTTAGCCTCCTTCAAAAATTCTGAACCCTTTAATGATGTTTCTCAGCCTCAGAATATGATGATTGATCTCCAATCTATCCTCCTGAAAACACTGATATATGGTGCCAAATCTAAGAATAATCACCCCTGAAATATCAGCCCTCCCTTGGGAATATATTATTAGGATATTAGTCTTCTTCCAAAAGTCTTCTATTGAACAACATTACCAATACATATTTCCAATAAAAAAACCTATTTTTATTAAATACCTTTTTTAGAATCCCCAATTCATATAAATGCCCCCATATAACTGCAATATATTATGAATGAATGTTCTAAGATTATGGTCAACAAGGTGAAGTACTTGTGCACAACGATTGGATATGTTTGTTCTAAAAACCAATTTATGAACTTCAAGGAATCCACAGGAAATAAAAAAATATAAGGCTTGAGCCTTAGGTATAGGCTTTGATGATTCGTATACCTCATGTCCCCTCAGATGTAATAGGTGTTCTTGTTGATGCGATGGGAGACTTTGCCTCCTCCCTTATTAGCCTAGAGATTTTTGGAGAGATTTATCATGACGTTGTTATGCATTAGATGATGGACCCTAACATGATGAATGTAGATGGGGTAGAAGCTAGAACCTTAGTTCATATTTGAAATCTAGTAATGTTAGCCATTACGTTGGTCAACAATTTTTGAATTTCTTTTCCACTCCATGAATGACCATGTCCAAAATATTCTTGTGTCAAGCCTTGAATTTGAAGGGGATACCACTGAATTTACATCTTTGACCCTGTTGAATTCAAGATGAGAGTTGATCAGCTAAAAAACCAGTGTGGTCTCACAAACATTGTTTGGAACACTTGGTTGTGTTTTGACACAATGAATTCATGATCTTGAAGAAGGGTAGGTTTGAAGGCAATGCATCATATTTTCCTCTCCTTCATGTTCCTCCAGGATGTGAGGAATCATATGCAAAATTCCCATTAATTGGCTACCCCATTCCTTATTTAGGGAGGGGAGTTCCTGATTAAACCTGGTTCACCCTATGTGATATATATCAAGTAGCCCAAGGATTCACCTGAAATTAATTATAGAGTTTGGATTAATAGGATCTCTTGTTAGATAGATGTAACATGCCCTACTTCTATTTTTCTTTTGGTGATACATAGAAAATGGAAAAAGGATTAATAATTTCTTCATTAACTCAGAAAACTCAACAATTTATCTTTTAACCCAGTTACCATGCAATATTGTGACAAATTATACTAGGTTTCGAGGTTTATTGTTCAGGAAATATTTTCCATGTTTGTTATAAAAGCTAGATTTTGAACCAAGAGAAATCTAGAAGACATAAAACAAGATATAACTTATAAGGTGCTAAATTAGATTGAATGAGAAATTTATAAAGACCATCCAAATAAGGTGTAGGAGGCAGACAAAAAATGGAGCCAATACTCACAATAACCCATTTTTTTCTTTGTATCAAAACTTGCTTTTGAGGCTAGGCTATTCTTCCATGATGTAATTTTAGTAACTTTATTGAGTGATGAGACTTAGGCCTAGTTGATTTGGTCCAATATTTATACATATGTAAGTTTATTACAATGAGGTGGGTGAAAAATTATCACTCTCCTAACTCTACTCTTGTATATACCTAATATAATATAGAGTGTATAGTTTGATTTTCTCTTGCACTTTCCTTCTTGTGTGATTGTTCTCATTGCTCTTCCAATTCATGCACATATCAATAAGGTTTATTTTCTTGTTTCTATTGTAGTATGAGTTTTATTTTGGGTTGAGGTATTATTTTTCTTTCTTCTGATAAAGTGTATTCTTATTTATTTAGTTTAATTGTCTTGTGTTCAATTCTTTTAGTGAGTGGGTATTGGCTACATGATCTGCAGACAAAACAATGAAACTTTTTGATCTGTGCAAGATAACCAATGCTTTGCATGCTTTTTCTTGTAACAAGTAAGTGATTTGTCTAGTTCTAATTCATTTTCTTATTTATGGAAGTATCATCCTGAATTTCTATTATGTATTTTGAAACATGACAGTTATATCTCTTTATGTGGAGGTACTCCGATATTGGAATGCAAATGTATTTATTACAATAGAATATAAGTAAATTAATATCCATTTATTCTTCTTAAAATTCATTGTAAAGAGAGAGTTTTCCTCTTAGTATTTTTACCATTTAATTTGGTGGAACACATGGTAGAGAATGATGCACTGCTCATTTTCTCATTATGTTTGGAATTTATACTCATTAACTGAGTGATTTGTGTAGCTTCATTGTTGTTTGTTTTATATCTATAACTTCCTTTCTATTTTATGTAGTTATCAATAGAAATTAAGTTTCATTATACTAATAGAAATTAATCTTCATTGTGTAGCTTCATTGTTGTACAACGTTGATCATAAGAAAGTATTAATTCCTATGGTTTGCTGAAAATATGGATGAGCATTAGGATCTGGAGATATTGGGGCTGTTTTTATTTTTGAAATGAATATCTTTTAGGATGTAAATGAATATGAAAGAAGAAAATAAAGTGGGTACATTTGGTTAGATACATTGGAAGGGGGTATAAATGACATAGTTTTAGAAACAATTCCAAAATGCCATTTGTTTGGCATATATGACATTTTTGGTAGGCACTGGAGATAGCATGTAGAAATGATACTATGGAGTACAACTAATTAATTATGGGCTTATTTTTATTTTTTTGGACTCACAAAGGAGAGTCAAGGCCAAAACACAACCAATCAATCATTATGTTAGTAGAAGGTTTACTTCCTTTTTACCCTAAGGATCGTGGCATATTGGGGCATGTTATCCACCCACATGTATGGGTAACCATAGGATATTTTTGTTTTCTTCTATGATTCAATTTGTTAGCTAGTGGTCATATGTTATTTATTACATGTTGGCTTTCATTTTCCATTTACTTTCACAAGCTATCTACAACTTGACCTTTTTAGATTGTAACTTAGTTGACATGATTTTTATTTAGTTCCCAAGATGTTCTTTTTCTATAGTGTCGTTTCATCTGTTTTGTTTATACAGGTCATCTAGCCATTATCGCCAACTGAAGAAAAATTGTTCGAGTTTTTTGTTTTCTCAGGAAAAATGGCATTGAAATAGCTAATGTTGAGGTATATGTCGTATAAATCCTTTGTATGCTACTTTAGTTTATATTCCATTGTTCATTGTATTTCATTTCTTACACTCTACATGATATCTTCTTTGATTTCAGAAGAGGAACTCAGTATTGATGGTCAAAAACAGGAATTGAAGAAAGAGGAGAACAATAACACTGGAGCGACAAATGCAAAGAGAGAGAGAGAGAAGAGAACCAGTCTAGTGATACCCTTAAAGACAATATCTCGCATGAGACACACACATAGAGACTGATGATCAAGTCTTCAGAGTTGGTGAATTCACCTACAATGCATTGACAACACAATGATGATGTTTTGAAGTGATGAAACAATATTTCATGTGTAAATTGTAGTCCAACCAATATTAAGTTGGAAACTCGTATTGTAATACTTGACATTTCATATAATATAATTTATGTGGTTGAAGTTATTTATAGTTGCACTTGATATTATTTAGTATTGTAATTAACATATGTAACTTTGTGTTTTCATATTAAATGAACATGCACATTGTATGACATTTTTTTAATTAAGTTGCAAAATCATATTAATTAATAATGAACACATAAAATTAATCTAAAACTACTAAATTAGTAGTTTATATTGATTAATGTTGAACACAAATAAAATGATTATACTACTAAATTAGTCATTTATAATGATTATTAATGAATGTAAATGAAATGAATATAAACTATTATGTTAGTTGTTTTTATAATGAATATGAAATTACCAAAAAAAGATAAATGACTACTACAAATGATAAATTTGTGATTACAAATGATGGTCAAATTTTGCATATATACGACTATTAGTAGCTAATTTAGAGTGTTTTATAACATAACCAAAATTTAGTCATATTTCATTGGTCATTAATTGGTTTCAAACGATGACTAGAATTTGCATATATATGACTATTAGTAGCTAATTTACAGTGTCTTATAACATGACCAACATTTTGGTCATTAATTGGTTTTTTTCAAGTGATCATATAGTAATATATTTTTTTGTATATTTGGTCATTAATTGTTTCAATTAACGACTAAATCAATGACTAAATTAATGACCAAATTAATGACTAAATATACTACTAGATGATAAAATTGAGACAACCAATTAATGACTAAGTTAAAAACTACTAAAAGTTGGTCGCATTATAAGATACAGTAAATTAGCTACTACTGGTCACTAATTGAAAAATAGTCGGTTATATGCAAAATTTAGTCTTTTTTTAGTAACTAACTAGCCATTTTGTACTAGTAATTGGTTTTCATTTCCAACCTAGTTTTCCTTTTCCAAGGAGTGTTCACTACTTCCTTGGTTATCTCCTTGTACACTAATGCCCTTGTCATGTACCTTTTCTTGTTGTAAATTAATTGCATGTTGTATTTGGTGTCCACCAAGTACCGAGTGTCCATCTCTTCTCTCTTGTTAGGATTGTTTTTTCACAGTTGAATCCAATCCATCTTTTCCTTTGATGTAGAATTCTTCAACATCATAACATAACTCATCCCTTGCTTATTCCCCAAGCCTGTTTGAACATGAGTGTTCTTGTATTCTGTATTCAATATGGCCCTTTATACCATCCCTACCATAGCAACATTTACAGTTTCCAAAGCCCTTATAGAGGAATTCAAAGAATCCTCCTTTTTACTAGTAAATTCCAAATTTTGAAATGTATCCAAGTTAGCTCTAGAAGAATATCGATGATCCATGGAGTAGTGATCATTCTTGCCTTTCTTCATATTCAAGACATTTTTACCTACTACATCATCACTCTGAGGTGAATTTAGTTTGGATCCATAACCTGATAAACCATCTTGGCCTAAATTCTCTCATGTTCTCATGAAAGTTGTTACAGAATTGCTTATGACATTTGCATTCTCATCTTTTGAGATTTCAGTCACAACTATCCTTGCCAGTAAATTCATCTAGCATTCATCCATGCTACTATTTTTTGTTGAGAATGGATAAAGAATCCTTCACTGGTACCTTCTGAGTTCTCACTAGGTTCACAATATTTTCTTCTTTCTATCTCAATAGTCCCCTCTGCCAAGTCTTCCTTTCATTTTTCCTTTTCACCAAGGTCTGAAGACAAAATTTGAGCTGTATTGCACTTTTCCAACATTTTTTCACTATTTTCACCATTAATGTTGCACTGCACTCCTAAATAGGCATAACACTTATGGATTTGGTTTTATTTCTCTAGAAATCCTCTGTACTAACCTTTGGAGAGGAATTACCATCAAAAATAATATTCAGTTCTTTTATCTTCCCATAGTGCACATCCTATTTTTCTTTCTTTCTAGGAGAAAGCCCATGGTTCCCAGGAATTTCTTTATCTACACTCAATCCACAACTTACACTTGTTGTAGGGATTTAGGATGGGTTAGGAAGTCTTAGTATCAAGTATCAACCTCTGAATGTTATCCCCTCTAGCAATATTTATTCTCTTGACATATAAATTTCCAGAGTGTGAGTCTTTCTCACCTTATGCATTTCTACTACGTAACTATACTTCCCAACCATTTTGTTCTTTGTGGGTCCCTAATATAAGTGAACTCTGGACACTTTTGATTGAAGTCTTATGTGTTGAACTATAAAATAGGACTTATTACTAACTAAACATACCATAGAAATCTAAGTATCTTATTTTTTGAACTGGACTAGAAACTTTTACAAATATATAATGAATAAAATACAAAATTTCCTCTTAACTATAAAATCAACCAACAATTTTGCTTTGTTATTTATAAAAGAAGCACTATTAGAACATGAGAAAATTGATTTGTTCATTTAAAACATTCAAGGGATATAGGATCAACTATATCATTAGAACAATAAAATAAGAAAAAAAATAGTAAAAAATGATGACAAGATGTGGTGAAGTTTCAGTTCCTTTACCAGATTGTTGTACTGTAATCATGAGCTAAAGCAATTAGTAGCAACCATACATAGTGGCACGTGAGTTGTGTCCCATCTTTGCCCATGGAATCTTGTTTTCCCCATGCAAAAGGAAAAAATAGATATTCCCTTAGTCTACTATAACATAAAGTTGCACTCTTCACCCACATTTCTTTCTAATATTTTCCAACAACACCTTTAATGTCATTTTCAAATCAAGAACTAAATACAATTACAATTGTATTAAAGTTTGACTTGTTTAGGATGTAGAAGTACTCAAATATAGAGTAAACAAGTACAAATTGAAAACAAATCTATAATAATAAGGTGAATGAGGATTCATTACATTTTTAAACTTGAATAATATAGAGATAATAAATCAAAAGTTCCTAAATTCCCAAACCATGCTAGTTTAATATGAACTATCAACTCAATTAGAAAATTGGAAATTTTTGGAGAGGGAATGAGAGAAATTTAATGCCACATGACAATATCCATCCAACACTTCCCTCTGAGTTGAATAGAGGAAAATAGATGCATAACAAATTCTAAAGTGGCACACAATTTATTTATCTATAAATAATGGAATGCCATGGATGAAATTTGAAATAAATTCATAGTATTATAATCTCCTTGCAAAATGAAATGACAAGCTAATCCTTGACAATTGATTTCAAATCGATTAGATGAACTTGCAAATTGTTTTAGGAAGATGCATTTAGCATACCAAGATCCATATGTTGAGAAAGCCAAGCCTTTCTTTTGTTCCAGAAAAAGCATTCATAGTAGCAACAGGTAGCTAATAAATCTTCTTTGCTCAACATAGACACCCACTTGTTGTCTTTGTGTTTCCAAACATGTCATGAAGTAAAGGATATTTTCTAAAATTCTTTTTTCCCCATTAAGAGATAATTTTCAAAGAACATTAGAAAGCTCTCTTGCATCAAGCCTTATAACCATGTCCCTCACTTCACTTCTTTTACTATCAAACTACCTTTGTACAACAACTGTAGCCTTAGCCTCTACCATGGAGTCCTCCCTATTTTCTAGAATGTCAATGCTTCAGACAGATTCTTGAACACCACTCATCAGTGCACCACTAATAATATCAGGATTCTCTTTACAGGTTTCCTCCCCAGCAAAGAATAAACAATTTTCTACATGCCTGCCCAAAACATCGTAGTCCTCACTAGAAGCACTAAATACAACATAAGAATAAGCACGCCTATTGAATCGGCCACCACCTCACTTTGTAGAGACAAATGCAATGGGTTTTGGTGTATTAGTTTCTCCAAACAACTTTTAGAGGATCATGACTGCATTTTTAACATGATCGGAGGTTTCTAAATCCTGTACATCTATTTCAACCTTTCCAACAACAATAACAATCATAAATAGTGCACCAACTATCTTCTTCAGATTCCTAAACATAAAACATCAACCCCATAACTCTATTTACTTTGCAGTTTCCCAAAACTAATCCACACTCTCATTCAAAAGACCTTCGGGAATCTCATAACTACCTTGTTTAAGACAACAAATCCAAGTTATTGAATGGAGGCTAACTTCCAATCTGGAAAATTGAGTGAAAACTCTTTTGTATTTGCTTTTAAGCAGCTAAGGGGTACAATTATTAGAACTACATCACCAATACGTCTTGATTATTCTTAGTGCAAACTTTGACCTCTCTCTATTCCACCTTTTGACTTTGGGTCATTTGTACAGTATGAAATATCTGTTACAACATTACCTAGCTGGATTTTAAGATCTTCAGTTAATGCCTCCATACTAGTGCTATAACTGCATTTAATCATACAGTGATCTCCTCAAAAACCTCAGTAAGTATCATCATGATTTCAGTAAGGGAGTGAAACCCAACTAATTTTTTCCGCACAACCAGACTACAAATTAGCAAAATGCCAATCCCTAACTCATCTCTCAAGTGGATTGAGGCTCTGCTATACCATGCTGGAATTTTCAGATAAATTTAGTTTATTAGGTTGAGATTCCATGTTAATTCCATTTTCCATACTTGCAACTATTAAAAAGTTACTTTCAGAAACTTCCTTTATGATAGAATCAACTATTGCACTCAATGCCTCTAAGTCTCCCACTGAGAAATCTGGAATTGTGATTTGACAACCAAAATTGTTAGAAAAACCTTTACTTCTTGCCAACTCTAAACCAGTTGAACTTGATCGAGCAATGTGTAACTTCTTTTGGAGCATGTTCTAACCCCTCATCAAGAGAAATGTGCATTTCTACATCGCCATTCTGATAAATAAGAATCATCATATCATCAAGTGGGACATTATACTCTGCTTCAAGTGCCTCATATAGGATGGCAAGAACTTTTGACTAGTCACAAAACTATATAGAGGGGAGTAACTATTTGGCATTGTCAACTCTAGGCCAAGTTGTGTACAAAGAAATGCAAATGGATCTAGTTTTCTTTTTGTTGTCACATCCACCTCAACACCAGCAATAATGCTAACACCTAGATCCATTGGCACTGAAAGTGTTGAAAAATCTATATAAATTCTTCCAGCTACCCTATCTCATGCTTCCAAAACAATTACATGACAATTTAGCCACCGCAAATGACTAGCAACTACTAGCTCAAAAGTCCTTGCACCAATAATAATTATCCTTTTCCGACATTCTAAAATAGAATTTCCATCATTGGCATGTGATGATGCATTTCACATGGATTCTTGTTTATGAATTTGTCAGTCCACTTTTAAATCATGCTTATGAAGATTATGCAAAACGTTTGCTCTGTCAATATCACTAAAATCATAGTCACCATAATATTTTTTTATCTTTTCCAAAGCATAATGAACTTTGAGTGATGGGTCCACTTTAATTTTGACTCCATGATCCTTTCCTAAAAACACTTCATTTTGAATCTCAGCTAGAAACGTCTCTTGTTCCTAGCTTATCATCTTTGTGGGCAACAACAGATTCAATTTCCACCTCATTTTTCACAATAGAGCTTCTTACAACCTCCCTAATTAAATTCCCTGTTGTATTCAATACAACCACTGGGGATCTATATATTTCATAAGAGAAATACAATATTCTTCATAATCCATTTGATCTGATTCTGTTGACTAAGAGCACTTCTCTGGAAGTTTGTTTCTCTTCACATATTCCACATTAAGCAACATTGTCTAGTTTTCACCTTCTACCTAAAATTAATTATTCCCATGTGAGAGGTTTTCCTCATAATCCTTAATCTAACCAGGAATGAAAGCAACCACCTCTTCTCCATTAATCCCTTTATCACCACAATTTTCTGTCTACATACTCTCTTTTGAAAGCTTTAGATTTAGCTCAAAATCATCTTTCATTTTTGGTTTTTTCACTTCAAAGCCAACATTTTTATACCCCAGCAAAGAATAAACAATTTTCTATAGGCCTGCTCAAAACATCGTAGTCCTCACCAGAAGCTCTAAAGACAACATAAGAATAAGCACCCCTATTGAATCAGCCATCACCTCACTTTGTAGAAACAAATGCAATGGGTTTTGGTATTGTAGTTTCTCCAAACAGCTTTTAGAGGATCATGACTACATGTTTAACATGATCAGAGGTTTCTAAATCCTGGACATCTATTGCAACCTTTCCAACAATAGAAATTAGAACTAGTGTACTAGCTATCTTCTTTAGATTCCAAAACATAAAACATCAGCCCCATAACTCTGTTCTCTTTACAGTTTCCCCAAAATAATCCACACTCTCATCCCGAAAGACCTTCGGGGAATCCCATAATTACCTTGTTTAAGACAACAAATCCAAGTTGTTGAATGGAGGCTAATTTCAAATCTGGAAAATATAGTGAAAACTCTTTTGTATTTTCTTTCAAGCAGCGAAGGGGTAGAATTATTAGAACTACATCACCAACAACTCCTAATTATTCTTAGTGCAAACTTTCACCTCTCTCTCTATTCCACCTTTTGACTTTGGGTCCTTTGTACAATATGAAATATTTGTTACAACATGACCTAGCTGAATATTAAGAACTTTAGTTAATGCCTCCATAATACTGCTATAACCACCTTTACTCATACAATGATCTCCTCCAAAACCTCCGTAAGTATCATCATGATTCCAATAAAGGAGTGAAACCCAACTAATTTTTGCTGCACAACCATAATACAAATTAGGAAAGTGCCAATCCATAACTCATATCTCAAGTGGATTGAGGATTTGCTATTCCATGTTGGAATTGTCAGATAAATTTAGTTTATTAGGTTGAGATTCCATGTTAATTCCATTTTCCATACCTGGAACTATTAAAACGTTACTTTCAGAAACTTCATTTATGCTAGAATTAACAGTTGCACTCAATGCCTCTAAGTCTCCCACTGAGGAATATGGAATTGTACTTTGACAATCAGAATTGTTAGGAAGACCTTTACTACTTACCAACTCTGAACCAATTGAACTTATTCAAGCAATGTGTAACTTTTTTTAGAGCATGTTCTAACCCATCATCCAAAGAATTGTGCATTTCTACATCTCCATTTTGAGCAATAAGATCACCATATCATCAAGTGGGACATTATACTCTGGTTCAAGTGCCTCATATAAGGTGGCAGGAACTTTTGACTAGTCATAGAATCACATAGAGGGGAGTAACTATTTAGCACTGTCAACTCTAGGCCAAGTTGTGTACAAAGCAACACAGATGGATCTAGTTTTCCTTTTGTTGTCACATCTACCTCAACACTAGTAATAATGCTAACACCTAGATCCATTGGCACTGAAAGTGTTGAAAAATCTATATAAACTCTTCCAGCTACCCTATCTCATGCTTCCAAAACAATTACATGACAATTTAGCCACTGCAAATGCCTAGCGGCTGCTAGCCCAAAAGTCCCTGCACCAATAATAATTATCCTTTCTGAATTTCTGAAATAGAATTCCCATCATTGGCCTATGATGATGCATTTCACATGGATTCTTGTTTATCAATTTGTCAGTCGACTTGCAAATCATGCTTATGAAGATTATGCAAAACGTTTGCTCTATCAATATCACTAAAATCTTATTCACCATCAGAATTTTTTATCTAGTCCAAAGCATAATGAACTTTGAGTTGGGTCCACTTCAATTTTTACTCCATGATCCTTTCCTAAAAACACTTCATTTTCAATCTCAGCCAGAAACGTCGCTTGTTCCTAGCTTATCATCTTTGTGGGCAACAACAGATTCAATTTCCACCTCATTTTTCACAACAAAGCTTCTTACAACCTCCATAATTAAATTCCATATTGTATTGGGTACAACCACTGGGGAGATTTCTATTTTCATAACAGAAATACCACATTCTTCATAATCCATTTGATCTAATTCTGTTGACCAAGAGCACTTCTCTGGAAGTTTGTTTCTCTTCACATACTCTACGTTAAGAAACACTGTCTAGTTTTCACCTTCTACCTAAATTTGATTCTTCCCACGTGAAAACGTTTCCTCACAATCCTTAATCTAACCAAGAATGAAAGCAACCTCCTCTTCTCCATCAATTAGTTTATCACCACAATTTTCTGTCTACATACTCTCTTTTGAAAGCTTCGGCTTTGGCTCAAAATCATCTTTCGTTTTTGGTTTTTCCAATGCAAAACCAACATTTATATACCCCTGCAATAATAATCATGCACATTGTGAGGAAAAAATTCTCTTCTAACTAGATTTAATTTTTTTAAGGTTATAGCAGATGCATGGAAATGAATTAATGAATACCAAAGATACAACTCCTTTGAAACAAGACAAATGCAATAAGTTTATTAATAATTTTATCATAAATCAAAGAAGAAAATAATTTTTCAAATAACTAATAAGGATATAATTTGTGAACCTTGAATGGAAGATGTTTGCTGAGAGTATTTCTTCAGGCTACGAGACAACAAAATGCTGACCTAAGTGCACGTTTTACAGCCTTGTAGAGTGGATTCATAGGCAGAGTTTCGAGACAATTATGGGCATTAACACCTTGATGATTGGGTTTGGAGTTTCGATAGCATTTCAGACTCCTTTTTTTCTCAGGATGTCTGAGATTGATACGTTGGTTATCTATGCTCTACGGCCTATCTTAGTGACTAAAGGCACAAATCTGTGCACATCGAGCTCCAAAAATAAAACAAAAATTTGGGTGAAGGTGGTTGACTGATTTGTGGCTGAAGAAAGATTTTGAAGCTTATTCCTTAAGGCCAATGTAAGAATTGAAGGCTAAATTGGGATGCCCTAATGAGACTCCCACCTAATAGGGCACAAACAATGGTATCATTTTGAATGTTCTTAAGGACATTTGGAAGGAAGATCTGTGAGACTTCTTAGCATGATTTTGAGGTTGAATTCCTGACATAATTCTAAGGATAAGTCCTTTGTTGAGATCTTGTCAAAAGCATGGTATATTGGAAGGTTGTTGCAAAGAAATACCACATATCCAAGCTCTTGTTTTGACTTACAAATCTGTGTTAGTTTCTGTGACAAAACTTGGCACTGTCTAACCAAAGATCTAAGTGAATTTTGTGTGCACAGTTCAAGGTTATTCTAAGTCAAACATTTGTGGCAGTCTCAGTATACTAATTGTTCTTTGCTTGACATTTTCATGGCATTTGTTCATATTTTTTTAAAGCATATTTTGCAAAATAATTCAGGCCCAAATTCATTTCTCAAGTGAATCCATGAAGAACTTGTGTGCAAGTTGGAGTTTTGGCTTCTTATTTCTTGATGATTAAGCTCTACAATTTGACACCTATCTGCATCCTTTATTGAGGCTTCCCGTGTAAAATTCATTCTGCAAAACTACATGTTCTAGAGGTATGTTATCTGATATTAATGACTATATTTGAAGGACTAATAAAAGTCATGAACCTATAGCTTTAATATTTCCTGACATTGATCTGATGATGAATTTATGGGGCACCTTGGAAGAAATATTAAGATTGTGATTGTCTAAAAAATCGTCCTTCTTTCGGCATGTATGTGCAGCGAATCAACAATTACAATCCATTTTTGATAAACCAACTAAGTATCCCTGAGCAATAAATTTTTTTGGTATATGTCATGAATCAACAAGGGCCACTATTTTAAAGAAGACAAAAGCAAATTTAATGTCCTTAGGGTTTGCAAATGTATTTGAATAAGACCAAAGCAAGTAGATACATGCAAAGGCAACAAATGGCAACAAATAAAGGCAAAAGCAATCTACAACCTCACCATACATGTAAAGATGGGCTTTGGTCATCGTTGTAGTCATGAATTGCTTCCAAAAGAGCGGAGACAACATGATTTGTGTATGCTGTAAACACCGGGTCTATGTTTAAGTGATGTGTAGTTCTTGTATTGAATGGTTGATGCCATATGGTTAAGAAAGTGTGTCTTACCATTATTACTAATACCATGGGAAGCAGAGAATGTAAGTGTTTATGTTGTTTTGTCATAATAATTTCTTGAGGGATGCATGGTTGATGTTGTGTCTATGGCTGTTGATTTGATGAGTGAAAAACATGTTTGACATGTTGTTGAGTTTGTTGGTAGTGGAGGAAGAATTGTTAAATCAGAAGATTAACAATCTTGAAGATCAAGGCTCATCTTGCAACATTTTGAAACTTCCAGAAATCTAAAAGTTAGAAAACATTAGTGTGATAAGATCTGTGGGCTAATGTAAGGTTTGTGTACTCCAAATTGAAGAAGTAATTCCTATGCAGTAATCGTTTGGCCTCAATTTACAACAATCTAGGTATGTTTTTGAAGTCATCCCTGAGAGTTCATGTTACTTATAGCAGTAAGGATTTATCTGGAGAGTATATATTTCTACTACTCAGAAGTAGTTTTGAATTTTGATTATATATATGATCATTGGAAGCTTGTTGTAATATAAGCATTATAAGCTAGATTCTGAAGATTACATAACTCTTTTAGCACACTAAGAGACTCGAATGTGAAATCTGGAATCAGAAATATGACTTTAAAGGAAAGTACACTATGGACAGTGAAGAATTGAAACTTGTGTACATGTACCTGAGATACACTATGAATTGCAACACATAGGAGGAATGGTAGTAGCTTATGTAGTTCCTTCAGACACTCATATAGATGTCCGTCCAAGATTCTTAATTAAATAACCTAGAGCAGATCACTATGATGATGTACAAGAGAAACAATGATTTCTAGAGCTTGATCTCTCCTTGAAAGGAGCCCCGAACCCTTGGCTGCTAAAAAAATTGTCTAATCGTTATTATATCTGAATTGTTGTGATATACGTAAGTGACAAAGTGGTTGATCAATCGATGTGAAGAAAGAAGGTCCGATTGAAGATCTATGTGCCTCAACATTAATGACCAGTGGTTGGGTTCCTTGTATAAATACATTGTTGCTGTTGAGCTGTCATTATTATGTTTGATAGAGCTTATATATATTGTGATGTCGGTATTTTGGCGAAGTCGGGGTTGTATCATTGATGTGCTACCATCTAGATGCAGTGACGTTTATGGTGACAGAATTACAAAAGTGACTTTGAATACAATAAATGACCCAAGCGTTATGTAGTCTATCTAGAGTATGAAGTTATTCAGATTAGTGACAATAAAGGCTATGGATCAGAATTGCTTAAAACATGTTAGCTCACTTAGATTTGTAGCAGTCAGTTCAAAAGTACCAGAGCAGAATTCAGAGCAAGACTCTTGATGTCTTCACATAATTTGAAGTTCATCTATAATCTTGGTAAATCCATTGAATTACTGTTGAATGGTTATAACATGTGTGAAAGTCTGATAGGGAAAGTTTTGTTGATATAGTTGCAACAAGTTGAGGAACATACTGATGAAGAACCAACTGAAGTAAGACTTCAGAGGGAGCTCTGACAGAATAAATTGATGACACTTCTTGGAAAAGATGACTGTGATGATGCCTTGATGACTGCGCTCATGAACAAGGTTATATAGTCGAAAAAGGGAAGGTTACTGGTGGCTCAATGATTGTGTTTTTAGAGGGAATTATGACCCTCTCATTTATTAATATAAGAGGGAGAAATATCAGTTGTGTATGAATACATGAAATTGGATGGAGCTATTGATGATATGGTTAGCAAAATCATCAGTCAGATATATTTATTATTTTCAGAAAGTAGCCTGGCTATATCCTATATATAAAGGGATCTTTAATTAACATTGAATATTGAGCTCTGGGAGCTCCTTGGGGCTCGGGGTACTTTTTGATCTATGAGAGACCATACGGTGAGTGGTTCACCTTACCTTGCTGATGCGTTGTGTATAGGGTGAGTGGTTCACCTTCCCCTATGATACTCCATGGTGGCTGACATGTGTGTACGGTGAGTGGTTCACCTTCCCCTACAATAACAAACACATGTATGTAGTGTGAGTGGTTCACCATCCCCTATTTTTTGACGACATACGCATAGGATGAGCGGTTCACCTTCTCCTATGGAAACCCCATTGAGAGATGAATATAGGCATCTATTGATAAGTTAGTGGGACATGGTCCATCATTTCCCCACATGTAGGATGCTCATTCCCTATGATTATTGGTTGACATGTCGATGGGTTGTGGTTCATCCTTTCTCCATGACTGATATTTGTGATGTGCGATTGCAGGATGTGGTTCGTCCTTTCCCTACGTGTGATTGTGATTGTAGGATGTGGTTCATCCTTTCCCTACATGTGATTGTATTGTATAATGTGGTTCGTCCTTTCCCTACATATGGTTGTGAGCAGGACATGATACATTCTTTCCCTGCTATTGATTCAGTATCATCCTACCCATGTAGTATAAGGCACATGAGAAGTACCTCTCATCTAGCTAATGAGTTGGGAAACGTGGTTATGGACCATAGCACTACCAACGGATGCATCAGGTACTACTGTACTCCCTATGACTAGGATGGATGGTGTTGTTCAAATTGATCTAGAATCAAGTCTATTGAGGATTTACCTCTGGACTGACTTGTGTTGGTAGAGAGTGGTAACGTCATGTGACTCCCTCTCTATCAATTCTTCTTCATTATTACATCAGTTTTCAACAGTGCAAAGCAGAGCAGAGATGAGATTCAGAGACTGTTCATGGTGTCAAGATGGTTTTATGATTAGTGACAATGGTTGATGGTTTGACAGGTGGAATTCTCCCTAGTTGAGAGGGAGTGTTAGAATTAGAAACCAAGGACAAATTCCACTTTGGTATGCTCTTTTGAAGAATATAATTGTGGCATTGAATTCCTCTTTTTGATGGTCCAAAATCGACCTTCAGATCACCAAATTTGGATAGGGAAAAATATTTATTTATTTAAAATAAATTTTTCCTCAAAAATGTTAAGGTCAGGTTCACCTCCATAAGGACAAATTGTATATATATATATATATATATATAGATAGATATATATAGGTGTCCTCCATTCTCATTAGACATATCTTAGAGACATCAAAAGGCTTCTGAGGTAGTCGAGTTCTTGGACGAGAAAACAATGTTTGTTGTTTTGGGTGTGTCTTCTCAGGTAGGGCGGAGACTTTCCAAAAGGGTAACCATAGACTTTGAGGAAATTTCTTGAATGTTTGTGTGGGTTAAGTTTGTCCTTGCAAGAATGAATTATAGAGAAGAAAGGGTGGTTGTATTCATGTACTACTCCTGGGTTAGTTTGTGGACGTTTTGAGACTGCTCTTCAAATCTACCCCTCTAGGGCAACCATAGGTCTACATCATCACATTCAAGGGGACTGAGACTACTATCATGTGCCCGTATGATCTCTAAGGGTCAATTATGGTCTTATTCATCCAGTCAGTGGAAGACATAGTAGAAAAGAGGGTCTTTGGATCAAATGAATGAAATCGGAGTGGACAATGATCTCCTAGTTAGCTTTGACGTAGTGTCTCTCTACACTATGATTCCAGTAGATAAAGCCATAGAAGTTTTAAAGAATATTACAGACCTTGAAACTGTAGAACTAGTAGACATTTGCCTAAAATCTTCATACTTTAGCTTCAAAGGTAAAATCTATGAGCAAACTCATGGAGTTGCCATGGGTTCTCCTTTACCTCCTCTGATTGCCAATTTATACATGGAACATTTTGAACAAATGGCCCTTAAATCTTTCCCCTTTATCCCTGATGAATGGAAAATATATGTAGAAGATATTTTCGCTAAATGGAGACATGGCTTAGATAAGATTAATCAATTCTTATCCCACTTAAACAGCCTCTCAGAACACATAAAATTCACTATTGAGATTGAAAAAGATAACCAGCTCCCCTTCCTAGATGTCCTACTTACCAAGAAAAATGGAAAACTAAGCCATCAGGTCTTCAGAAAACAAACTGACACCGACAAATATCTTCACTCCAATTCCCACCACCATTCGAAGCAAAAAGTAGGAGTCATCAAAACCCTAGCTACTAGAGCTTCAAGAATCTCTGACCTTGATCATTTAGAAGAAGAACTTAACCATCTCTGCAAGGTCTTCATCAACAATGGCTATCAGAAAAACATTATCCAAAAGATATTCAAAGAATCTTCAACCAACCCCCAAAAAAGGAAGACTCTGGAAAATCCTAGAATCTCCTTACCCTATATTAAAGGAACCACTGACAAAATCGCTAGAATTCTCACCAAGCATAACATTATGGTTGCCTTCACACCCCCTAACACCATAAAAAACATGCTAGATTCTGCCAAGGACCATATAGACCCAAAAAATCACAAAGGTGTATACTCAATTCCTTGTTCGTGTGGCAAAGTATATATAGGTGAAACAGGAAGATCCTTTGGCATTAGGCTAAAAGAGCAGATTAGTGATATCTCAAGAAATAGGTCAGAAAAATCTGGGCTAGCTGAGCATGCTTGTTCCTCCTCACATTATATTTGCATGGAACAAGCAAAATTAATCCATAAAGAAGACCATTATTTGAAAAGAAGAGTTAAAGAAGCAATTGAAATCGGAAAATCCTCCAATAATATGAATAGAGATGACGGACTAAAGTTAAGTGACTCCTGGAAACCCCTATTAAATAAAATAAAAAAGCAATAAAAATAATAATAACTGAATATATAATAATAATAATGATAATAATAATAATAATAATAATAAAAATTAATAATAATAATAATAATAATAATAATAATAATAATAATAATAATAAAAATAAAAATAAAATAAATAAATAATAATAATAATAATAATAGATTTATTTTATTTGAAATTTAAATAATAAGTTATATATATATATATATATATATATATATAATATAATAAAATTATAACCAAATAAATAAACAATAATAATACTTAATAAATATAATAAATACCTATCTAAACAAATAGGTACTTATTAAAAATAATAATAAATAAATAATAGATTTTCTTCATTTGAAATATAAATAATAAATTATATAATTATATATATATATATATATATATATATATATATATATATATATATATATAAACAATAATATAATAAAATTATAACCAAATAAATAAGCAATAATAATATATAATAAACATAATAAATTCATATCTAAATAAATAGGTATTTATTAAATTATTTTTATTTATTTATAATAAATAAATAAATAAATAAAAATAAATCAATAAATAATAATGATAATAAAAATAATAAAAATATTAACAATTATATAACAAAATTATAACTAAATAAATAAATAATAATAAATATAATAAATACCTATGTAAATAAATAAATTAAATAAGTATTAATTAATTTACCATTTATAAGCCGACTACTAATGAAGACAACAACAATGCTTTTCAAATAACTATTAATAAGCTCAGTAATTTTCACGCTCTCTCTTCTCAAAACAAATCTCATTGCCCTAATGATGGACTCACTAAGCTAGTCCGAAACGTTGGTTTCAAAACTGTTCACAGGTTCTTCCTCAAAATAAAAAGTCTATCAACCTGTATGGACTCCCTCTTTAACACCATTAAGTCCCACCATGGAAGGGACATAATGAACAATGTTTTAAATTTTGAGAAGATGAGAATCTCCAGAGCTAGAAGTATGTCAAATCTCATATTTCTAAGTACAGCAAGGTGTTCAAGTTGTCAACGTAGTTCTCCATCACAATGAACAGCAAGGAAATCAGGTTGTCAGCGCTGTTCTCCAGCACAATAAATGACATAGATATCATGCAACCAACGTAGTTATAAACGCAGGCAGCCCCATCACGCAGGAAGAATGCATTAAAAAATTGGACAGCGAGAAAATGATTAAAGCCAATGAAGATCTCAAGAAATTAAACAAGCAAACATCGCAAGGGAGAACGAATATTGCAGAAGATTTTACGCAGAATGAAGACACCAATAAAATCCAGCACGACGCTCCCATCCACAACAGTTTCCAGCAGTTTAACTTTCAGTTGGACAGCCAAGCTCCACGTATTGAGGAAGCCAGCTGGATCCTCATCATGTATAAATATTAAGGCCGTGGCCTTTGATAAACAAATAGATGGCAATTCTCAGGTTAAAAATACTCTCAGGCAAATAAACAACCACACAACGCAAAGTATAAATAATACACAAAAAGAAACTGTGATCAACCTCTGCAATCTGGCTTTAGATGACAATTTGAAAACGCTGCTAGGAAAAGGCGTGAATTTTGCTTTATCTCCAGCAAAAATACCTGTATATGATATCATTAGTAACATTGAGGTCATCATCAGAAACACTAATCAAAATGTTGCTGAAGAAATAAGACAAGACGTGGCTAGAATTCTCAGAAATGCGAGACCTCCTCCCAGCAACATCTCCAAAGAAGAATCCATAGCTTTAAAAAACATCAAGAAGAATAAGGACATCATAATTTTAAAAGCTGACAAAGGAAATGCCACTATTATTATGGATAGGATAGATTATGACAATAAGATGGAAGAACACCTTAACAAGAGTGGCTGCTATAGAATTCTTAACAAAGACCCCAGCAACAAAATTCTCCGCTTAGTTAGTAACAAAATCAAAAACTCCTCTCTTGATTCTACCATTAAGAACAGATTAATACCAAATAGTGCCATCATCCCTAGAATTTATGGGGTTCCCAAAATCCATAAATCCGTTGTGAACACCATAGGATCACCCACTTACTGGTTAGCAAAATACCTTGCAAACAAGCTTAGACCTTTATCTCGTAACACTCCCTCTTATATTAAAGATTCTGCCTCTTTCATAGAATGGATTAAAAACATGGAAATCAGTGACAATGATCTCCTAGTTAGCTTTGACGTAGTGTCTCTCTACACTATGATTCCAGTAGATAAAGCCATAGAAATTTTAAAGAATATTACAGACCTCGAAACTATAGAACTAGTAGACATTTGCCTAAAATCTTCATACTTCAGCTTCAAAGGTAAAATCTGTGAGCAATCTCATGGAGTTGCCATGGGTTCTCCTTTATCTCCTCTGATTGCGAATTTATACATGGAACATTTTGAACAAATGGCCCTTAAATCTTTCCCCTTTACGCCTGATGAATGGAAAATATATGTAGATGATATTTTCGCTAAATGGAGACAGGGCTTAGATAAGCTTAATGAATTCTTATCCCACTTAAACACCCTCTCAGAACACATAAAATTCACTATTGAGATTGAAAAAGATAACCGGCTCCCCTTCCTAGATGTCCTACTTACCAAGAAAAATGGCAAACTAAGCCACCAGGTCTTCAGAAAACAAACTCACACCGAAAAATATCTTCACTCCAATTCCCACCACCATCTGAAGCAAAAAGTAGGAGTTATCAAAACCCTAGCTACCAGAGCTTCAAGAATCTTTGACCTTGATCATTTAGAAGAAGAACTTAACCATCTCTGCAAGGTCTTCATCAACAATGGCTATCAGAAAAACATTATCCAAAAAAATTCAAAGAATCTTCAACCAACTCCCAAAAAAGGAAGTCTCTAGAAAACCCTAGAGTCTCCTTACCCTATATTAAAGGAACCACTTACAAAATCACTAGAATTCTCACCAAGCATAAGATTATGGTTGCCTTCACACCCCCTAACACCATAAAAAACATGCTAGGTTCTGCCAAGGACCATATTGACCCAAAAAATCACAAAGGTGTATACTCAATTCCTTGTGCGTGTGGCAAAGTATATATAGGTGGAACAGGAAGATCCTTTGGCATTAGGCTAAAAGAGCATATTAGTGATATCTCAAGAAATAGGTCAGAAAAATTTGGGCTAGCTGAGCATGCTTGTTCCTCCTCACATTATATTTGCATGGAACAAGAAAAATTAATCCATAAAGAAGACCATTATTTAAAAAGAAGAGTTAAAGAAGCAACTGAAATCAGAAAATCCTCCAATAATATGAATAGAGACGATGGACTAAAGTTAAGTGACTCCTAGAAACCCCTATTAAATAAAATAAAAATGCAATAAAGATAATAATAACTGAATATATAATAATAATAATGATAATAATAATAATAATAATAATAAATAATAATAATAATAATAATAATAATAATAATAATAATAATAATAATAATAATAAATAAATAAATAAATAAATATAAATAAATTAAAAACTAAATAAATAAATAAATAATAATAATAATAATAATGATAATAATAATAATAATGATAATAATAATAATAAAATAATATTAAATAAATAATAGATTTATTTTATTTGAAATTTAAATAATAAACTATATATATATATATATATATATATATATATATATATATATATATATATATATATATAAACAATAATATAATAAAATTATAAACAAATAAATAAACAATAACAATTTTTAGTAAATATAATAAATACCTATCTAAATAAATAGGTATTTATTAATTTATTTTATTATAATAAATAAATAATAATATACCTACCTAAACAAATAATAATAAATAAATAATAGATTTTCTTCATTTGAAATATAAATAATAAATTATATATATATATATATAGATAAATAAAGAATAATATAATAAAATTATAACCAAATAAATAAACAATAATAATGTATAATAAACATAATAAATTCCTATCTAAATAAATAGGTATGTTTATTTATAATAAATAAATAAAAATAAATCAATAAATAATAATGATAATAAAAATAATAAAAATATTAATAAATAGATAATAAATTTATTTTATTTGAAATTCAAATAATAAATTATATACATATAAATAAACAATTATATAACAAAATTATAACTAAATAAATAAATATAATAAATACCTATGTAAATAAATAAATTAAATAAGTATTAATTAATTTACCATTTATAAGCCGACTACTAATGAAGACAACAACAATGCTTTTCAAATAACTATTAATAAGCTCAGTAATTTTCACGCTCTCTCTTCTCAAAACAAATCTCATTGCCCTGATGATGGACTCACTAAGCTAGTCCGAAACGTTGGTTTTCAAAATTGTTCGCAGGTTCTTCCTCAAAATAGAAAGAATGAATATTGGTATTACAGTTTGAGCCCTACACTTGTTTAAGATATTCAATCTTCAAATTGTCAAATTCATTTTGAGTTTGGATTATTTTACTCTCTCCATAATAAGAAGAATTGATATAGGGTTTTCCCCATCTTGGGGTTTTTCCCTGGCTTCAGCCATATCCTTGTGTACTCTTGTCTCGTCTTGTCTTTTGCATCTATCTCTTATGTTCTTTCTTTAGTCACTGTCAATTTGATAATGTTTCATGAGATTTATAATGGCTATAAAATAGACTAACAAATGAGCTTATATGAAATTTTGAAGTGATTGTCCTAAGCTAAGAACGTGTTATCTAAATTAACAATTTTTTCAGGCTTGTAAAAGTTTGAATGTCTTGAGAAAAACCTCTGCTAATGAATGATCTGCACAACAATAAAAAATAAAATCCATATGAATTCTTGAAGGCAAATTGTGAGGAAAATATTAGGAATTGTGCACGCACCACTGACATATGCCATTTGAATGAAGTTGCAGTCCGACCTGTGTAAATATACACCGACTTTAAACAGATGGGGAGTTATTGCAATGATGTAGGCTTTTCCAGACTTCTAGGAAGCATAATTAGAATTTCACAAGAGCCAAAATGGAGTTCTTGGGGAAAATTCAGGCAACATAGAAAGAGAAAGGAAACCAAAAGGCCAAATGTAGGTACTCAGAGTAAACCTCGCCCACTTCTAATGTGTGTACATGCTGTCATCAAAGAGAACAGAGGTTTTTTTTGTATCTGTAATGAAAAAACCTTCACATTAAGCCATCAAGAAACTATTTTGATTACTTTTGAAGATGCCCATTATGTGCCCTAACTACTAGTTTTCTCTTTACTATTAATTATTAATCCAACGACCTAATAATCTTCAATCATCTAAAATTCCATCCGATGGTTCAGACTGGTACACAGTGGTAGTTAGAGAAGTTTCTCTCAAAGGGAATGCCTTACGGTGTAAGTATTCTTCACAAGCTAAAGCACCAAGCTGGTGAAGAATATCTCCTGAGCTGTCATAGCTCACAAACTCAAGAATCTTACTTTATGAAGGTAAAGTGGTCAATCCTTTTTTAGTGTTGAACAATAGAGTTATTTTCTAGAAGAATCACTAAGTGTTGAAGATGTTTATCTAAGTTAAGCATAGATAAAAATTCCATTGTTTTGCTAATCAAAGCAAAGTGCTAAAACCCCACAAAAAATAGACAGAAGAAGAAACTAAAAACAATATGAAAAGAAAATGTCCTATGAAAAGTAGATTCTTTTCTTTTCCATGGTCAAAACAAAATTGAAGTAGAGTGTTGAGCAGAACAAAATCCAAATAATTTGAGAAGGTGAACTCTAGTGTGTAGAAAGCTTCAGTTTGAAGTAGTTGTAAGTGAAGGAGATAGTATATGAAAGAAGAAAAATATTTTTAGGGAAGAAGGTAGAATCCAACAACTTAAGGATGGTGTAGAGTATATAGTTAAGGCAGGATAAAGTTAAAAAAGAAAAATCCAAGTCCTCACTCTAACCCCTGTTAGAAGCGACCTAAAAATGTAGACTCATTTGACGTATGAAGTTACAATGTGAAAGAGAGAAATAATGAAAATTTGGAAGAACAGATAGATTGAAACAACTATGTAATACATGTTTACTTAGGAGAGACTGCGAGGAGTCTCAAAGAGCATGAGATAAAAAATAATTCCATTTCTACTTTGATTTGGTCAATATTTGTAGTTAGTTAGCCAATACTTGTCGTATTTATGATTTGTCTTATATATATGCTTTAAAAGATGAAAAAAATCAGTAACACATATACAATGAGAAAAGTGATAGCTTTGTGGCTAGGGTTGGAGTGGATCTCAAAGAAATATCGTAGAATCAGATTTCTACAAGGCCAATATGCCTCGTGCCTATGCCCTAACCATCTCCATTATTTCTCTCCACTTAAGTAAGAATTTAGAAGACTGATTAATATTCTTCACAAGCTAAGGCACTAATCTAGTGAAGAATACCTCCTAAGCTACCATAGCTCAACAGACTCAAGACTCTTATTTAGCGAAGGTGAAATGGTTAATCATTTTTTAGTGTTGAACAACAGAGTGATTTTCCAGAAGAATCTCCAAGCGTCGAACATGTTTCTCCAAGTGAAGCATAGATCAGGAGTCCAATGTTTTCTAATCAATGGAAAGTGCTAAAACACCCGTAAAAATAGACAATAGAAGAAAATCAAAACAATATGAAAAGAAAATATCCTATGAAAGTGGATTATTTTCTTCTCTATGGTCAGAATAAAATTGAAGTAGAATGTTGAGCTGAACAAAAGCCAGACACCTTGATAAGGTGAAGTGCAATGTGTAGAAAGCTTCAATTTGAAGTAGCTATAAGTAAAGGAGATAGAGTATGTGAAGGAAGAAAAGTATTGTGATGGAAGAAGGAATAATCCAATAGCTTAAGGATGGTGTAGAGTATCCAGTTAAGGGATAATAGAGTTTTAAAAACAAAATCCAAGTCCTCACTCCGATGCATGTTAGAAGCAAACTAAAAATGTAGACTCATTTAATGCATGAGATTACAATGAGCAAAAGAGAAATAATGCAGATGTGGAAAACATTAATATGTATTCAATTATGTAATACATGTCCACTTAGCAGACACTGTGAGAAGTCTCATAGAGCATGAGATAAACAAGAATTCCATTTCTACTTTGATTTGGTTGATATATGCAGATGGCTACCCAATACTCATCATATTTATGATTTCTATTATATATATTCTATAAAAGATGAAAAAAATTGTTAACACTGATGTATGATGAGAAAAGTGGTAGAATCATATTTATACAAGGCCAATAAGCCTAGTTCCTGTGGCCTAACCATCTCCATGCTGACTCTCCATTGCAACCCTATTTTACCCACCCCATGAATGAAAAAAAGTTTGAGGGAAAGGTTGACTTCACTGAGGATCTACTTGAAGGTTGCAACATCTAGTGTAGCCCACTAAAGCCCTCACCGTCTACAAAACCTACTAGCACATCAAATCATGATGATAGTATGACACTCTTGACAATCCTAGTGAACAACACAAATGAGGTTTGGGGGTTTTAGAAAGGACATATAATCCTTGACTATCGTTCTTTCACATGTCATGATTATTGGCACTCCTAACAAGATGGTGATTTCCTTGGAAATCAAATAGACTCTCCTCACCCCGAAATTTTTTAGGAAGTTACACCTCTTGTTGAACCCACTCCATTATAAAACAACTACTATTATACAAAAGCTTGTTAAAAAAAAAATGTCAGATGTGAAAAACAAACCTTTGTTTCATTTAGCAAGTTCCCTTCATCCTTGTACAAAAATCCACAGTGCATGAGAGCACAAGCATTTTGGGGATCAAGCACAATAACTTTAGCAAAGCATTCAAATGCCTTCAGAATGAGACCTTGCATTTGGACACATTTTCATCGAGATTGGTAGGCTTTGTTTCTAGAATAATTCCATAGAGACCAA
Organism: Pinus tabuliformis; assembly: GCA_031772625.1. Taxonomy (NCBI): domain Eukaryota; kingdom Viridiplantae; phylum Streptophyta; class Pinopsida; order Pinales; family Pinaceae; genus Pinus; species Pinus tabuliformis. Next base: position 343,451,909 of record CM062814.1, read on the forward strand.
GTGCATTTGAAAATTTAATCATCGATCACATTATATTGGCATAAGACAACGCATCCTTTCCTTGAAACCTTCTAAGTGATGAGGACGAAGGGGAGGAGGCAGGAAATGGCCTATTCGAGTTCTCGTTGTTGCCTACAAAATCTCCCTGCACCCTTCCAGCATTCAGTATTTGAGACTGAGGAGATTGAGTGACATGAGGTTTTTTCGATGCCATAACTGGACCCATTCCACTCTTCAACGCCCCTAGTTTTCCATGCTGCTCCACTTCACAACACTGCTCCATCAAAATATAAATAAAAATGCCAATGGTTACAGAGTTATTTCAGAAAGCTAATCATATCATAACCCGCCATTAAACCAAGATTTGGGATGATAAGCTTTACATTAGGGTAGTGCAAGACAAATTCTTCAATGGCTACTTGTTCTGAAAGGCAAAACAACAAAAGTCTTAAATTCCCACCAAATTAATAAATGTGTGGAGGGAAATATAAAAAGAGTTTTCCACCAAATTAATATATGCGTGGAGGGAAATATATAAGGAGTTTTAAATGTTAAATCTCCCACTAAATTAATAAATAAAAAAACCTTAGTGATCACTAAAAGAGGTAAAAATAAGGCACGATAAAACGCAGGGTAACAAAGAGGGATTTTTTACCTCTTCACCAATGCCAAATGCTAATAGAAAAAAAGGACCACTCCCTATGTTCAAGATGTTAATAGAAAAAAATTATCACTTCCTATGTTCAAGTCTTTATTGCATATTGATATACATCTCTTCTCATTCTATGTCTATGTATACTCATATATTTAATTATGAAAAACTAAATTATAGTGAAAATGTGGTAGTGGTGATAATTGTCGAGAAGAAATAAATAAATAAATATATACATACATACATACATATATATATATATAGATATATATATATATATATATATATATATATATATATATATATATATATATATATATGAATTACAAGGATATTAACCATGTTAATATGTGTTGAAGTTAATTTTTTTATTAAAATGATGGGTAATTTCTATGTTGGTTTAGTAGTGTTTTGCTTCATTTTTTAATATTTGAATATATGACCTTTTAAAGTCAATATTATTGACTGGAATGTTGAAGCTCAACTACAAATATAGGCTATCAAAATAATAGTTAAAAAATAAATCGCAATGTTGTTTATCCAATAGACAAAATGTATATATTTTAATCCAATTTTATTGGAAAAAATAAATTTTAAGATTTTGATTAATCTAACATTATTCGTGTTTTTCTGAGGTTTTAAATTCAATCAAATATCCTTAAACACTTCTAATCATGGTAGGGCCATGGGAAAAACTATGATCGACATGTAATGATAATCCATGATTGAATTCCATCTGAAATCATGGCAATAAATTGTTACACTTTGTGTGTTATTTAACATATGCCATAAATGGCTAGAGTTGAATCTTTGATAGATATAAGGTAATCAATCATTCTTTTCAATCATAGCTTTGGTTTGATATCTAATAAGGTAAGAATAATAATCTACATTAATCCATTATAAAAACTCACTTTAACATTGAGGGGAGAGGTTTTTCATGTTATGGTTTGGTAGCAAGTTGGAAAATTTATTATAATGATTGCCCAAGCTTAAGTCACAACTTGAAAAACTATGCTCTTATAATGTTGACATATTCAATAGTAAGTGGATGTCCTAAAATAAATTGACAATGCATGGATATGATGAAGTTTTTTATCGTGTGCTATGAAACAAGCTCACGAAAAGATAAAAAAGAAACATAAACGCCTTAGAAATAAGACTCTTCGAGGGGGGCAACCTCCTTTACATTACACAAATGAATAGTTATTTGATGATACAAATGAAAAGACTTCCTTTCTATATATAGGAGTCTAAGGGGTCATAATGTAATCAAAGCCCGCATAACAATAATAATGTAAGGGCACAATAATAACAATAGCGGGCTTCTATGGGGCACAATAATAACAACATGGGGACTACCTGGGCACAACAATATAATAAGGGGGTTGTACTAATAACAATAAGGGGTGACACTAGTAGTATAGGAACCTAACATGCCCCTCTCCTTCAAAAAGTGTTGTCCTCAATTCTTGAGTAGTTCTTGAAACTCCTGTATAAAATTCTTGTCCTCCCATGTGGAATATTTAGCTAGTAAGTTCTTCCACTTGAAAAGATACTCTGAAATTGATCGATTTCATAGCTATCGAGTTCTTGTTTCTGTGACTGCTCTAGGCTCCAATATGATTTTTCCTTCCTTGTCAAGTTCTGGCAATATTGTTTGAACTGGGATCTTTTGCAACTTTTGAATGAGTGGTCACACTTCTTCATCCTTCTTCCATTCATACCTTGTTTTTTTAATCCAATATAGTTGGATAATAGAAATGGCACACAACAATGCTTCCACATCCTCATCCTTTCTTGAGAGTGCATCAGCCACAACATTTTGCTTCCCTTTTTTGTAGATGATTTCAAAGTCATAACCCAACATCTTTGTGCCCCATTTTTGTTGCTCTTCAGAGGATAATATTTGTTCTAAAAAATATTTAATACTATCATGATCCATTTTTACCTTGAAGTGTCTTCCCATTAGGTAAGGTGGCCATTTCTTAAGTGCATATAGTATTGCTAACATTTGCTTCTCATAAATAGCTTTCTTGAGGGACATTTGTTTGTATGTATGTAACAATAAAAGTACCCAATTGCCTACATCAAAACTTCTTTCATTGCAATGTTGATCTGCCTATTGTTTCATTCGATTCTACACCAAAGTGGCGTTATCCTTTAAAAGTTGGAGAACTTGTTATTGATGCTCGATGTGATATCTCACTGCTTGAATCTTTTTCTTCTTGATATGTCCTTCTATATTTCGAGTTTGAAGAGTGGTAATTGCTTCTAGTGCATTACAAGATATGGTCAGATTCATTTCTTGATGCTCTATGTGATCTTTCACTTCTTGAACATTTTTATTCTTGATATCTCCTTCTATCTAGATAGTTTGAGGAGTGGTAATTCCAACCATTGCATTACAAGATATGGTTGGATTCATTTCCTTTTTTTTGATGTGGTCTTTCACTTCTTGAACCTTTTTCTTCTTAATATGTCCTTCTACCTTAAGAGCTTGAGGAGTAGTAATTATTTCCAATGCTTTATAAGATGTGGTCGGATTCATTTCTTCTTTCTCCGGGGTTGGTTCCTGGTGTATATATTCTTATTTTAACGTTTCTTCATCCTTTTCTTCCTTCTCTCCACAATCGATGTAAAATAATTTCTTCTCAGCGCATTTATGACCTTTAATATATTTTTAATCACAATTGTAACAAAACCCTTTTTCTCTTTTTTCTTCCAATTGTTGTGGTGTAACCCTTGTAGGTTGTGGAATTCTAGGAGAAACAAAACTTTCATCTTTATATTTGTGAGGGGTAGAATTCCTTGTTACCATAATTTTTCTTTCCACTTTGTAAAAAAGCCCTTTCTCCCTTTTTTCTTCCAATTGTTGTGGTGTTTCTCTAAAGAAGGTGTTGCTCTTTGTATCCTCATGATGTGCTATAATTTCCTCTGTGAAAATTGACAATGTAACAAGTGGTTTACAAGAAAAAAGCCCTTTATACCATAAAAATTGATCTTGTCCTAAATATGAAGATGCAATATAACTTTTGTAACAGTGGTACACCATGTAGATCAAAATATTTCTCCATCTGTAGTATCCAATTTACCGGATCCTTGCCATCAAACTTCCTCATCTCGATTTTTCTTGATTTTAGGAGCTCGATCTTGAAACTACTGTAACTCTGTAATTTCATATATCCAAGATCTGAAATTTATTCCTGCAGTAGCTCTCTAAGTTCTCTTTATAACCTCGCAAGTCTGATCAAAATTTGATTATCCAGGAAAGAGTTATGCCAAATCTCCCACGGTGACCTGATTATAGAATAGTTCAGTAGAGCGAACTTGTACAACATTCCACGTTTTTTACCTCACTACTTGGAACTGATTTACAGAAAACTATAGGCAGTCCTTTGTTTGAAACTTCTTACGTAATTTCAATCTGATGCTCAGAACAAAAGTTATGATGGTTTTCCCAAGGTGACCTGTTTGGAATGTAATTCGGGGGTATGCAAAAACGCTAACTTCCTCAACATGTATCTATGAAAATATAGTGAGAAACTATCTAAAATTTGGAGCCAAGGTTCAGCCCGATTTCATCTCAAATGGGCTTTTTCTTTTGCTTCTGAAACTTCTTTTTTTGCTGAAATAAGTGTCGGGCCTTCTATTGAAAAATATAATACAAAAAAATTAGAAGATGTACAAAGGAGATGTGGGCCATATAAAGGCTAGGAAACCAAGCCAAAGGCCTGCTGACCGGGCTCAGGGCCCAGAAAACAAAACTTTGAAACCTAGACCGTTCGATTTGTCATCGAAGATTTGACGGTCAAGATCCATATCAGAATGCTAACCAGCTCACTCTTTATCTCTTGAATCAGACCCGGTAGTCTTTCAAAGGTCACTCTATAAAAATTTCGGGTCCGATTTGTCTTATATTCTTCACACATGTTGTCAGCCAAAAATCCACTAGATGCAAGCAACTCAAGCCAATCAGCGTAACCTGTTCGATATTTAACATTGCTTCCGAACCCGAAATCTAATGAGGCAACCTTTGAACTAGATTTCAGGTCAGTATGGCTTGATAACCACCTTGCAATTTACCAACTAGACTTGATAAGATTTCCACTGTTTCTCCTACATGCTCACTCCCTATCCAATCTCCCTACCAAGCCAAAGAAAAGGTGAACTATAGTATAACTTAGGAATATGTAGATTCTTGTGCTGTCAGTCGATACCCACCCAACAACCTTGGGATTCTAGAGTTCTGGGCACATATCTTGGGAAAAAAGACCGAACATTATTTTCCTCTATATCACTGAACTACTACTTCATGTAGATTGAAAATCAACAGTTTCCAGAGTATTGCAGCCTGCTAGTATCCCCTTCTCTGATAGAGGTCCTGATTCATGTCTGCCTATCCTAGACATTCATCCCTTAGTCTACCCTAGGGCATCTCTATCCATTTACGGATATTGTTGCTTTTATTACAGAGCACTCCTTCATTAGCTAAGATATTGGCTGTTTGGCACACATGGGCGAAACTCAGGGTTCTCATATTCTGCAGGTGGGTTTGAATTCTTTGATAGATTTGCAGAAGCCTCCAATGTCTCGAAATTTTTTCTGGAGCTGAGCCATAACATATTTTCTTGACAAAATTAATAATTAGCTCAGAGTCCGCTTCAATTATAATGTTATGAAGATTGGAGTCCATCAAAATTTCTAAGCATTGTTCAAGGGCCATGAGCTTTTCCATATTGTTTGTGGCCTTCCCCAAATTACTATGAAATATTATTTCTATACATCCCTTTTCATCCTTGATTACTCCTCCATAAACAGCCATGCTCGGGTTTCCTTTTGAGGCCCCATCTATGTTGCATTTCATAAAACCTTGAGGGGGAGGTTGCCAAAAGTCCTTATCAACAATAATATGATTTATATTATTGTTTTTCCCTATGGGATAAACCCATGAAGACCCAACTGTAATAGTATTTGCACATCAGTATCTGAAGGGTGATTCTCAGGGGTTTTATTACTGAGGGTTCCAACAGTCTCCTTGAGTTGTCTTAAAATTTGTGCCATGATGCTCTAGGAAGAACCTTTTTTATTTTTGAATAATCTATTGTTGCATTCTTTCCATACATCCCAGATCAGAAAGCTTGGAGCTAAAGCCCAAGCTTTGTTGACAGTTTCATAATCAGAGAAATTTTTCCTCCACTTCTTTAAGGTACTGGTGATGCTGCCCATGTCGCTGTCTGAATGTCTAAATATTGAGGCAATCCAATTCAACAATGCGGAAGTAAAGGGACAGAGGTTAAGAAGGTGATACATAGTTTCTTCTTTTGATTCACAAAGGTGGCATTTGGAAGGACCATAAACACCCCTTTTCCTGAGGTTTTCCCAGCTAAGAATTTTCTTATGATGCACTAGCCACATGAACAATTTTATTTTCACCCAGCTTTGGTTCTGCCATAGGTCCTTCCAAACCCAATCAGGGTTTGTATAGTCAAGCCCAAGGGCAACTCATTCAGCCTATTTCAGGTTAAATTTTCCTTCATTGTTATTGCCCCATATCAGCTGGTCTAAATCTGTTGATATCAGAATTTTCCTCTATTCCAGAATGCTTGTTAGTGCTTATGCCTTTGCCTTCAAGGGGGAATTATCCCCATAAACTAGTTTCTTCCATATCATCCATTTTCCTCCCTTATTTTCTTGATCCCAGAATTCATTGACTCTGAGTAACCTTTTGTTGTCAGTGTCTGTCTTGAGATTTGCAAATTCTTCTCTTAATAATTTTGGTTCTTGTTGCCACTTATCCTCCCAAAACCATGCAAGGTTTCCATCCCTAATTTCCCAGAAACCGTGTTTCTGAACAATGGCTCTATTCTCCCAAGATTTGTTCCAAATGTGGGAGCCTTTGATGATTCCATACATTCTAATATGATCCCTGTCTTGCCAATTATTTGCTTATCTCTGTTTCCAAATTTGAGCACAAGGGGAAGCTGAGTCTTTTAGCCATCTCCACCATAGTTTTTCCCCCAAAACTTTGTTTAGCACCTCAGGGTCATCCAGTCCCAAACCTCCATGAGTCTTAGGTTTATAGATCTTTTCCTAGGCTACCGAGGCCAATTTTTTTCTCTTCCCCCTTACAGCAAAGGAAATCTCTTTGGATACTTCTGCATAGCTGCATGACTCCTTTGGGAAGTGGAAGTGTAGAAAACATAAACATAGGGACAATTTGAAGGACAGCTTTTGTGAGCACGAGCCGTCCTGCCAAGTTTAAATATCTACTTGTCCATTTCTGTACTTTTTCCTGTAGCTTATTAATCATCATCTCCCAGACTGTCTTGCTCAGAGGTTTCTCTATTAGCAGTACTCCCAAATATTTGGAAGATAGCACGTCTCTTTGAAAGCCAAGAATCTTGGCTATATTTCTCTAAATAGCAATGTCAGTGTTAAAAAATAAATCTTTGATTTTGAGAGGCTTACCTTTGTGCCCACAGCCATTGAAAAGTCTTTCAGGATTTGTTTGTAGGCTAGAGCTTCCCTGACCAAAGGTATGCCCTAAAGCATAATATCATACACAAATTATTGATGTGTCAAAGAATTTATGTTCACGATTATTCAGAGACCTTGGATTTTTCCTTCTTCTTTGGCTGACTTGATAGCTCAGCCTAGTACTTCCATCATGAGAATAAAGAGGAAGGGAGAGAGAGGATCTCCCTGTCTAAGATGTCTTCTAGGTTTAAAGGGCTTGGATGGTGAACCATTTAACAGGATTGAAAAACTGGAGGTAGTTACAAATGTCATTACCCATCCTACCCAGTTATGGTCAAATCCATAGGCTATAATAACTTTCCTTATGTAAGCTCAACTTAGCTTATCATAACCCTTTTCTAGTTCAAGTTGCATGATCATTCCAGTCTACCTATTGCTTATAAGAGAGTGAACCACCTCGTGAGCTTGAATGATATTGTTGAGAATTTTTCCGCCTTCCACATACCCAGTTTGTTCCTCAAATACAAGAGTTAGTAGAAAGGGTTTAAGTATGTTTGCAATTATTTTAGAAATTATTTTATATACCACATTGCATAGTACTATTGATCTGAATCTATCTGGTGTCATGGCATTACCCTGTTTTGGAATTAAGGATATGAACGATGTATTGAGAACCTTCAAAACATTTATATTTTTCCTAGAGTCCTCCACTACCTCGAGGATATCCTGCTTGACTATTCTCCAGCATGCTTTGAAGAAATCAACACTAAAACCATCTGGACCTGGAACCTCCCCATTTTGCATTTCTTTGATAACTACGCTAACCTCCTCTTCATTCACAGGCTTGTTAAGGTTATAATTGTCTTCTCTTGTCACCAGTTTAGGAATGTGCTTCGTGAATTCATTGATGATTTGTGACCTATCTAAGAGAGGTTCCTCTCCTATGACTTGGAAATGTTGAACCAACGTTGCTTCTATATCTTTGAGGGTATTGAGTTGTTTTCCTTGAGAGTCCTTGATTTTTGAGATCCTGTTATGAGACCTGTGATCCATGGTAGATTTGTGAAAAAACCTTATGTTCCTTTCTTCTTCTTTTAACCATTGAACTCTTGATTTCTGTCACCAGAATATTTCCTCATTTATGCATAGTTCTTCCCATTCCTGTTGATGGTTGTTAGATTGTTCATTTATTTCCTCCTTGTAGCCATCTGTGATGAGGATTTGATTAATTTCATGTAGCTTCCTTTAAACATATTTTTTTGCTTCAAAAATGTTGCCAAACTCATTCTTATTCCAATATTTAAGCCTGATATTGATATGTTTCAATCTTTTATGTAGTAGGAACATTTTAGTGCCTTGAACTTGCAAATCCTCTTTCCACCATTCTTCAATATTGCTGATAAAGTCCGGATATGTGAGCCATATGTTTTCAAACCTGAAAGGTTTGTTTCTTAGAGTTCCTATAAATTACGCTTCAAGTTGAACAGGCCAATGATCCAAGCCACCAAAAGGGAGTATCATAGATGAAATATCAAGGACTATAAGAATAAGGTCCTCCGAGATGATGAATCTGTGCAGTTTTGAGGCCACTTGAGACTCTCCTCCCCTTCTTTTATTCCAGGTAAAGATGCCATTACTTGTCTCTGTGTCTACTAGCCCCATATTGTTTATAAAATTCTGAAATGCTATGGAGTCCCTGCCAAGTGATCTAGTTCCACCTTTTTTCTCTGACATGGACCTGATCATGTTAAAGTCCCCTCCCAAAATCCAAGGGATGCCTGAATGTCTATCCCTTAGATCCTCTAGTAAAGTAAGTAGCATGAGTTTATCTTCAGGCTTCTGTGGACCATAAACATTTATGAATAAGTATACCTCCTTGTCCCCCAGTGGTTGAATAACCACTGATAAGTAGTTCCTAGACGCTTCCGCATCAAGAATTCCTAGTTTCTGAGGATTCTAAAGTGTGAGAATATCCCATGCTATGTTGTCTGCTTTGACTTCTAGATATTCATATTTAGTCATCCATTTGCTATGTATTTCCCTTATTTTATCTATTGAACATTTTGTTTCCTGGATAAAAGTCATATCTTGTTTTTCCTCTTTCATTCTATTGCGAAGATTTCTTTGTTTCCTTTTGCTCCCTAAACCCCTAATATTCCATGTTGTGAGCTTCATTAAGAAATATTTGTAAAGCAGTAACTAGTGAGGTCTTTCATCTTACCTGAATCAATCATCAGTTTACCATACTCTATTAGCAGTTCGTTGTATTTTTTCCTACCTCTTTTCATGCCTGGGTTCCTAGGAGCTAGTCTCAAAGTTGCCTTCATGGTTTTCACCCCTTCGTTGTCCTAACTATCATAATTTTTTTTTTACTCCCGAACCTTTTACCTGAGTTCTCCATAGAAGCAGTTGTTGCACTCTATTGAAATCCTCTTGTGGTAGCGTATCCATTCCTTTGGTGGTTCCCTACTCCAGGAACTTTTCCAAATGTAGATGCTCCCTATCAAGAATATCCTACAGCTCGTGATCCTCTGTTTCCACTCTTCTTGGGGTCATCTCTTGGTCCCTATCAAGTTCCATAGTGTTCAGCAGATCCTCCTTTTGTTGGTTGTTATCATGTTTGTCCTCCATACTCCCTTCCTTTTCTTTTTCCCCAGGTTTGTCCTCCTGAGTCTGATCTACTTTATCTGCCTCCTCTTCTTCTTCTAGACCTTGTACCTATTCTGATTTGTCTGCTTTTCCTCATTGTTTTTCTTTTGGTACTTTCTCCCTCCTTTAACTCTATTTCCCACTTTTCTAAAGCTATCAGTTTCTTTCCATGAGGTAGCTTTAGTTCTACTTTCTATTTTGTTTAAGGGGCAATCCCTAAATAGATGTCCATGTTCATGGCATTTATGGCATCTGAAAGGAACATGCTCATAGTCCATTACTTGTACCCACTCTTCATCAAGAACTTCCAGAATCAATTCATCTAGTAGAGCTCCAGAGAGGTCCGTCTCTATGCATATACGGGAAAAGGATGTATACTTTTCCTACCTAGTGGCCTCTGATATTTTAACAAAATACCATTGTTTATTTCCTATAGCTTTTAAAGAATCTAGCTACGAGTAATCCAAAGGTAATGAGTAGAGCCTTACCCAAACTAGGACCGAAGTGAATGTCTCATGCTCTGGGACAAAATTCATCTCCCAAGGCTGCATATAAAGGCCTACAGCAGCATAGAAGTAGGGCCATCCTTCAAACACTTTATCTTTATCATCAATGTTAGTGAAGACTACAGTGAAGAAACTCTTTGATCCAAGGAGTAGGCCTATATCCCCTTTAGGTTTCCAATGATTATTTATCCGTGCCTGTAAAGCCTTCTCCGTTGGCCATAACCCCATGAATTTACAAATGACTACATAAGTTGCCATTTGCTCCCTGTGCGCCTATAGTGCGGGATCACTTAACAACACTCTGGGTGTGATAGTTGTCCTAGGTTTACACGGTCCAATTTGGTTTCTAGTGCCAGTCCTTTGATTTTCTCCTTCTATTCCTTTTTCTCTTCTGACTTCTTCCCGCATATTTTACTGCTCTTGTGTGCCTCTGTTGTCTTTTTTCCCTCCTCCTAAAATTCTTGTTTCTGTCTCCAGAGACTTCTTGAATTGGTTGGAGACTGCCTGATTGTAGGAGAGAGTGGAACTCCCCCCCACGCCTCTCCATTGTGCCCAGCACTTAGCTTCTGCTACAAATCCTAGCTCCTGGTCCTCTGGTCGAATACGAGCTGGTTATTCAAAGATAAATCAATTCCACGATGACCTGTTTTGGATGAAATTCTGGAGCTTGCAAAAACCCTAGATTCCTCAAATCATGTCTTCGAAAATATAGTGCGAAAAGATCTGAAATTTGGAAGTGAGGTTCAAATTGATTTCTTCTCAAATTTTGAAGCGAAAACATTATAGAAAAAAATGCCACAATGACCTATTTGGGGCAGCGAAACCCTAGAATCCACAGCTCTGATACCAACCTTTATGAAACTAGCTCACAAAAAGATAAAAAAGAAAGATAAACACCTTGAAAATAGGCCTCTTCAAGGGGGCAACCTCCTTTACATTACACAAATGAACAATTCTTAGATGATACAATTGAAAAGACTTCCTTTGTATATATAGGAGTCTAAGGTGTCATAATATAATCAGAGACAACATAACAATAATAATGTAAGGGAACAATAATAATAGTACTGGGCTTCTATTGGGCACAACAATAACAATATGGGGACTACATGGGCACAACAATATAATAAGGGGGTTGTACTAATAATAGGGGTTAGACTAGTAGTATAGGGACCTAACACCATGGCTTAGTTGCAATGACCAATTTAGTGAAGAGAAAATATGAGAAGGGGTGAGAAATTTGAATCGTGTGCTTCTCACTTGCAAGAGAAATGACTTTGGAAGCACCCACTTAATATGGGAAGGGGATATTTGTTGAGTTGCAGTCTAAATATAAGTTGGATTTCTTACCTTAAGGATGACTTGGGTTCAACTCTCAATCCCAAAGTGCATGCTCTTTCTTGCTTGTGTTAAAGGTCGGGTGGAAGTCCTAGCTAGAAAAAATTGATGGCCCATGGATGTGGCCATAATATTTCTAACACCAAATAATTATGGCCTTAGTTGTAGTAATCATTTCAATGTCCAAAGAGCATGGGGGGAAGATTTGAACCTTACACAGCTCGCATGTAAGAATAGTGGAATTACCAATTGATTATATGATAATCCTCCCTGATTTTGGTGGGCGTTGAGGATAAAATTTGTAGACTTTAATCCAAATTTCTATTTGCAACCAATGTTATGTGTGCATTACACACTAGTAGGGTACCCATGGTTGCCTTAAGGTATTGCATTATGTCATTTGGCAGGTGTTGAGGAGACCATACGTCAGCATTGATCCATATATGTGGGAAATGGTTGTGTTATGGGTGCATTGCACATTCAACCATTACCTCTAAATGTTTGCATTGTTGCCTACACTCATAATGTACATTAAAACTAGATAAACAACATGGTATTTGAGTTAAAAACTAGTATCCTAAGTTCAATAGATATGACCCTGATAATAAAAAATGTAGATACACATGAAAAGTTAAGTCTTCAACTAAAGAAATGTGTCATCTAATAATTAACCAAAACTTCTCCTTGCAGGTATTCTTCATAATGTATTTTATTCAACTCTATGCCCATTTTCATTTTGGTTAATTTGTCAACCTTTGAATTTAATTCCTCATGAATGTGGTCAAAGGATATAACGCTAAAGATTCTAATAAGCTCCATAAATCTAGTCATCCACTAATCCAATAAAGAGGTGTTTAAGGAATTATAACCTTTCAACCAATCTATATTAATAGCCTTTGAATCCCCTATGACTTGTAAGTTTAGATTGCTAAAGTGACACAATTAAAATGAAGAACATAAACTACTAATTTTTATTAATGTAGTACTTGTTAGGTAGTTGTATTTTTTTTCCTAAACTAAATTAGTCATTTATGTTAGTCATTGTTACTTGTATTACTTATTGCTAGTCATATATTTTAATTGGACACTAAATTAGTCATTTATGTTAGTCATTTTTAGTTGGGTCACTTAATATTGCTCATTTTATGTAGTATTTCACTTTGAAAAGTTGTGGTGACTAACTTTTTTAGTCACCTAGTCACTAATTTCTCATTTTTTTACTAGTGACAATAGGCCCGAGCAAAACCCCTCAGCAGCAAAGGTGTCCCCTTGAAGCCAAAATAGATCCGATACCAAATGCAGGTTTTAACCCCATACAAAAATTACCCGTAGTTCCCTTGACTGGATCTAGAAGATACCATGGACCGAAAACCATGGCGCCCAAAACCATGGGCGAAAACCATGCACAAAATCATAGGTAGGTTCACCCACCTAATATAGGGTCTTCCTCATAATATATAGAAGTACATGCCTATAATTCCAAGGAACCATGGCTCTTTCATTACAATCGAATAGTTGTGTTGTAAGGGGGGAAAGAGTTAAGAGTTATGTGAATCCTAATAGATTCAATAAAATTGAATCATTTAAAGGATGATCGATAAATTCAACGATACAATATGGATTTTATGATTGACTATATCCATGGATGGAATTAACTCATATTCCCTCCAAAATACCAATTATTCTATTTAGGTAGTGGTAGTGACTAATAAAATACTCTCCCATTGTTTTCCATGAAAAATGAACATCTAATGTTGACTCTTATAGTCCTAGGTAGAAGAAAATTGAAGATAATGGATATCTAACTCCAATGATGGGTTAATGGATTTAAAAAAATATGGAAAGGGATGCATGTATATGATGTATCAAGATCCATACCAATGGAGAGGTATTTTACATATGGAATACTATAGATGATTGTTTAGAACTACGAGTTCCCTTTGGTAAGCATGTTCATTGGCTTTTTTATATATGTATTTTTTTATGACTCACTTAATTTGGGGCGACTATATTTTTTATGATAATGTGCTCAATATACAATAACATCATAGGTATTATAATAATGGGTATCACATCTGTAAATGTTTTGGACCTTCTATCATGGCTTGGAGGTCTAACAACCTATGAAAGCTAGTATATGACTCTTCAAGGGTATTCCCACCTATAGGATCTCCCTTATAGATGATCCAGATATATGAAGGAATGAAATTAAATATAGATATAAACAGAAACACAAATCTAAAACAAAAATACAATTTTAATTCGTTAATAACAAAGTACTGAAAATCGTTACATGCATAATGTAAATAAACTAGCTTGAGTGATGGTACCTTATCCTTGAGAAGAGATGTAGTGGCTACATGCCTTCTAAATTATGTTACAATGAGGCTTAGAGGCATTTTTATCATTGAGAAATGTTGGGAAACCCTAAATGTCCAAAAATCTAACCCTAGGAAATAAAGTGCCAAAATATTGTGGGCATCGTTAGGGTTAGTTAGAACGACAACTACCCAGCGTCGTAAATTTGGCATATGATCTCCATTGGATATTGGTGGTGGCCATAGTCGCACTAGGATCTGTGCTAATGATCTGCTTCCCTTTGTCATTCCCCTTGTTGGGCTCTGACTCAGAGTCGAAACATGCATCTTACTCGAAAGCCTTTAGCTTGGCCACTAATGACTGCTTGGCCCCACACTCGCTTGTGTTGTGAGTGGAGCCTTATGGAAATCACATCACTTTCCCATGTCCTTCTTTGTCTTCATGGTGTTTTTCTTTTCTTGTGGATTCAACAGGTTATCATGGGTTGCCCCACCTTGGCTTTTCCATTTTCTCTACATTTTGGGGGCGCCTTTCCCTTACTTCAGATTCGCAGACCCAAAGTCTCAATTCTTCTATTTAAACTTCTTCTCAATCTTGACAACATATCGGTATGTCGTGTCAAGTGAGGAGATTTCCAGGAACTCCATCTCATCCTAGATGTACCTATGTAGGTAGCAGAGGTACTTGAGTACCAAATGTTTCTCAAAATCCTTGATACCCAACTTCATGCGAAGGGTCTGAAAAATATTGGTAAACTCTCACATGTCTTGGCCCCTTCCCTACCACAGTGTGGTCCACTTTATATATTTATTTTCATAACTCTCAACAAGGTAGTACTACTACTTAATGGCATCCTGAAATGAATTCAAATTTGGTGCAGATGAAAATTGTGAGGGTGTACTTTCATACTCCTTCTCACAGAAGGATTTGCACCAGTCCTTGACATTGGGGTGACTTTGAGGAGTGCAAAAGTAATACTATCCTGACTGGAAAAATCATGAACACAAAAATGTCCTTCTAGTAGATTTAACTATTTATCTACGTTGCCCGCATATATTTGACCCTCAAATATAGGGATTTCAAAGTTAATTTGTACCTTAAAGGGTGTGGCACTTCTAGAGTAGTTGTTGGAAGGAAATGTGTTTCCCTTAGGTAGCCGCTGAAGGATCTGGGCATTTATTTCCATCATCATGTTCCTCTCTTACTAGATGGATTCTTCAAGAAATAATTCGAAAGAATCTCCTACCCCCTCATCTTTATTCTCTTCCACCATGGGAGGCCATCAGGATTTGTGAGGTTGGTCTTACAAAGGTTCGACTGGTTCGAGCCCTAACTCCTTATATCCCAACCTGGTTAGGGACATGAAAAGAGAAACAGAGAAAAGAAAATGCTCTAATACCCTTGATCCAAAATTAAAAAACACAACAAATTACATAGATAACCATAAATACAGAGATGCAGTAGAAATAAAACTTGATTTCATTAATATCAAATATTAGAATATGCTTACAAACAAAATGGAAATAAGACTGGCTCGGGAAATGGTAGCTTATCTATGAGAAGAGATGAGGCTGCTACATGCCGTTGAACTCTGTTCCAATGAGGTTCAAAGGCCTATTTATTATTGAGAAACAAAGTAAAAGCCTAAACATCGAAAACCAAACCCTAGGAGATGAAGCGCTGAAACTATGCGCCTTATTTCAATAAACTGGTACATCAAATTCCTAGGGTCATAACTTTGGCATACAATCTTCGTTTGACGTGCACAATACCTTGTTAGAAATATATATACAAGGACTACAAATTTTGAGTGGAAAACATTGGTACATGCATCATGTGAGCCCCCATTTTCCAAAAACAAATTTTTTTAGAGCCTCAAAATGATTCTAGAAGTCCAGGACCCGAAAAAACTGCCAAAAATATTAAATTGTGATACAATTAAGGAAACTAAAAAGCTAAAGGAGAAAGTGGTGGTGGTCCAAGTGGAATAGGTAGGTGCTAACCAACATCCACCTGGATCAGTCATCCCCCCTTAGGAAGCAATCATCCCCATTGTGTTGAGTGCCTCCATGAGATTGGGAAACTTCTGCTAAACTTGGTTCCTTTTGAGCCATTTTCTTTGGTGCAGGAGTTTTCCTGCTTTAATAATCTGATATAGTTGGACCTTTTGCGGGCTAGCATTCTTGACATTTGTGTCCATAATCTGATGAATTGTGGCATGTTCCATGTAGTATCGGTTTAAATCTCTTAGCGTGAGTTGTTCTACAATGTCTGATGTGTCGACTAATGGTGGGAAGTATGGTCTAAGGCGGTCCATATTAAACACTGGATGAAGGCCAAGGAATGGGGGAATGTTGATCTCAAAATCATTGTCTCCCACAACCTTGGTAATGGTGTAAGGACGTGTTGAAGCCTTGAAAATCATTGCTTACAACACTGGGGGAAAGCAACCTGATCGAGACCTTGGTTGGCAGATCCTTTTCCATTTGGTGTAGTGGCTCTGACTCGGGGTAATGGGACCAGTTTCCCAATATAAATTAAGATAGTGTTGATGGGATGATATATGATAGTTCAGAGGAATGTTTAAGCTAAAAGTAATCTAATCTAAACTAATAATCACATGCATATATCCTAATTTAAACACTATCTAGCTATGACTATACCCGAGAATAAAATTGAAATATGTGATCTACAATAATGTCCTAAAGAAATTGGTAATAAAGATCATTCAACTGCAATAAGAAGTGAAATCGTTTTAACAATAATCATTTCAGATAAATAGTTAGCTGAAACGATTGTGAAATTTATATCACAAAGAAATTATTCATATATTCAGCATAAAATTTAGGCCATCACCATACAAAAATTCAATAATTCTAACCAAGCTTAAAACTTTCATGCATAAAAAATTTGAAGAAAAATTATTGCTTAATTCATAAGCAAAACAAAATCACGAGATAAAAGTACCGTTTGTAATAAGTTTTTCTCATGTGTTTCAGCAATATCGACCTACTTCCAATCAATCCAACAACATCTAAGAGTAAAAAGTTGCAATCTCAGAAGAATATGCCAGATAAGCTAAAAATAAATCATGTTCCATTAATTTCACTAGAACTTCCCCAAAGGGACAGAAGTGCATGTTTTGAAGATTGATTCTGATAAAATTTCTGGACCCCTCTCTAAATGCATGAGAGGGGTTTAAATACTAAACTATAAATCCTAATAATAGATTATTACAAAAACATTTGAGGAGTTTTAAATTACCTTCCTCAAATTATGTAGAACAAAACAAAAATAGAAATAAAACATGGTGACTAACTCCTTTGCATTTGATCATTGAGATCACAGATGTTTGTCATTAGTTTAAGATGTGTCAGTCGGACGATCACAGATTTCAACTACCCAGTGAACACGACATCGGTCAGTACTGGCACCATTTTCTGCATGGAAGAGGTTAGGCATCGCAGGGTCATCCACTGGCTGTAAGGTTTAACTAAATATTGCCAGTATGCTTCCTAGTTTAACCTGGTAATTTGCTTAATTGCTTCCTCTTTTTCCCCTATTTACTACCTCCACTGTTGTTCGAGCTATTTGAAATTCGGAAGAAAGCTTGGTACAAACTCTGCCACCAGGTTCGTGCTATATAAATTTTCATTGATGTTTTCAGTAACAGTGTTTATTGCTGGTGCTACGACCATTGTTGCCTTTTATTCTTGTCTAAGCTTAGAATCCTAGTCTGTAAATAAAATTTCTTTATGTTACTCCTCTAGTATAGGAAAATTGACCTTCGTACCATCCTCTGAATTCTGGCAGGTGATGAAGTCGAAAACTCTATTCAGGACTTCATCATATTCAAGTCTGATGTCAACGAATTGACTCATTAGCTTGTCACTAGTCTCACAATAAGGACTCGACTGTGAGACCTTCTAGCATAGAACTTTGTTTTGGTGCATTAGTTGGGAGTTAACGTTGAGTGCTTTAATTATAAACTGATCAATATTTGGACTGTCTTGCTAGAGCTTGGCTATTTGCAATTCCTCTCGTTGGTTAGTGTTTTCTTTCTCTAACTGTTGTTCCAACAACATTATTTTATTTTCCTTTTCTCTGAGCAACATTTGTACCTATGTTTCTTTATCAATAGTCACTGTAGCGTACACTCCTGTAAACTGAGACAGTCTAGTAAGTTTGTCAAATGGGTCAATGGGTGAGTCTTTACAGACAATATCCATCAGTTCATTATCGGGAGTAGTAGCAGTAGTAGCATCCAAATTCCTCTTCTTTTTTTGCCTTTTGACGACATCTTTGTGGATTGGGCTATAGAACATATATAAAGGAGGAACTCCTCAATTCTCAGAACAATTTCAGAGGTACGAGTGGCAGGAATGTGCTCTATCTCTCGATTATTTATAGTTTTCTATACTATAATTTCTTGAGTTTCTTTTTATTGTGGAGTTTGTGGCTCAGGTGCTTATCTTTTTGTATGGAGATTTTTATTTAAATGCTCCCATTCCTTCTGTAAATCAATCACCGAGAGTTTTGTTGACTGGGTGGAGGTGGAATGAATTTCAACCTATTTCTGAGCTGAGGTTTGCTCAGTGGTCTTTTTTGTAGATTCAACTGTATCCTTTTCTGACTCCTTACTTTTTCTTCCCCCATTCTATGACTATTGCTTTGATTTCTCTGACTCCTTGGTAAACTTCTCTTAGGACTCTTTTTCTGAATCATCCTTAGAAGTTTCTTTGGAGCTCCCTTATAGGCTTACGCTAGGATTTGGCTTCCTTATTAGTTCAATCAGTAATTGGTCCAATGGGACCTTTAACAATCTCCTTTCTCTGTATTCATGAAAGGCTTCAAGCTCTTTTGGGTGAAAAAGTAGTGATGACATGTGCTTCACCTTTGTGAATATCTCTTTCTATAGGAAGATGTCATCAAATGTGTCTTCCTCATGATTGAATACCTTCACCTTCTCCATGGTAGTGAAGTATTTGGTGGTGCCATTTGGTTCATACTACCTTCCTAGGAATTTAGGTAATTTTAGAGATTGCATAATCTATGCATCCTTGAATGCATGCCCCAGATCATGCAGTGCAAATGCCCCACACTACAATGGAAATGTAGGCCAAATGGCCTTTTTTTCTTCCTTTAATCCTTTTCTCAGCCCACCCTCACTAGTTATTTGATGGGCTATCTCTCTAGACATTAATTTGTCTGGAACATAGTATGGGAGGACATTCGACAAAGTAATGCTGCCAAATACCCTGATATATGTGAATGTTTCCTCCCCAAACCATCTGGCCACTGGGAGGATATCTATCTTGGCTTCCTTAGAAATCCTAGGGGCCTCTCGATTGTAAACCTGTTTGTTCATAGGCAGCATGACTCCATGACAAATTTTGTAAAAATGCGGGTGAAACTAAGAATCCTGCATGTCCTTATGATATATATGAATGGGAAATGGATCTTTCATAGTCCAATTCCATCCCATGACAGGAAATTTTGAACCAAAATAAATTGCATCCATCACAAAGGCACTCATAAAAAATGGAGGGTAAACCCTCGAAGAGATATTCCTTTTTCTCGTGTGATCGATTATCGGCTTTGCTAAATTATCAGAAAAATTTTGGGCCCAATTCATCATGGTTGCATTTATGACTGTATTTATTAATGGCAGCCATTCTAGGGAAAATTTAGTGCTATCGGGCTTTCCAAACGTCCTACATAGCATGGGTGCTACAAAACTACGAGGAGGAGAAATAGATGAAGTAGAGTACATACGCGCTTTGTCATTTTTGATGTTTCCCTGATTATTCGACCAGGTCCAGGTGACATCTGCTGGATCCTCGTTCTCTTTGGAAAACTTCTCAAGAAACTCTTTATTATAGATGGCTTGTGGCTCTAGTAGGTGATACATAAGCCCTAGGTTGTCTGGAAAAAAATATCCCATAACCACTTGGTTTCTATTCTTAAATTCTTTGTCTGAGATGTCGGTTGATCAATAATCCACTTGACCATATCTGTATAAGGGATTATCTTTGGGCACGCAGCAATGCAACATAGAAATGAGCATGTCATCTCAAAAATGGTGGAATCTGAGGAAACATGATTGTTAGTTGTGATCTTTGTTTCCAGAGATCTTGGCTTCTCTTCTTATAATAAATCATACATGGTTTTCCATGTAGAGGTCCCTCCTTGTCTGCTACATGTATTTGTGAATAAAGGAGTCATTTCTGCTTTCTCAAACACAACTACCTTGTCCTTCTTTTCCATTTCTCCCAAAGACTCCTTCTATGGATTTTTTCTGACAATGGAGAAATGCTACAACAATTGGATATACATAGATAAGAATGAACGTAAGATGGAATAATACAGATAAATTGAAAAGGTGATAAGAAAGGAGTTTTATTTGAAGGCAAGTGAGAAGATATCGTATCATGTTGGATGGCTTTTCACACATAAATGCCATTAACTTTTACTAAATGCCCACTAGTGGTTCGTTATCTCTTAGCTTTAATGCTCATTAATGTCTACACCGTAAGTCGGGAAGAAAGCTTCTAGGGTGACGAGCCTTTAAATTGCAAAATTTCTAATTTTGCGATTTCCGAAGCAATATCGTAGATCACATTATCACATTATGTTTGTATGCTTTCCTTATAGTTTCTTTTGTTTCTGCGAGATGCAAGATGTCGTTGCTTACTATTGTTTCCAAAACGTAGCTCATTTTTCAGGTTTTCTTGTGTAAAGCACCTTTCATTAAGAGGCAAACCTAAATACTTGTCTGTGACGTATCTCAAGAGTGGGCTCAGGTCTCAATCACATTTGGCAATCTCGATGGATGGTAAGTTTGTGGTGTTCTTTTAAATGTCCAAAATGTGATGCGATAAGGGAAATGCTATCATCACAATTTCACATCTCACACATCTTAAGGTAACTTGTTATGGTGTGCCTTCTAAGAATAACGATATGCGATGCGGGCCTTAGTTTTAATAAAAATGGCTTAGGACTTAGTTTATATAAGAAACGTACTAGTTTTGAAGTGTTATAGTGAGAAGTACTCTTTTGGTCACTTTTCACTAGATTTGGTTGATTATCAGGGCTTTCAATCACATTTGATTGTGCGATATGCGGGAAAGGCAGACATTTACTAATTTTTTCAAAAGGTGTTTGATTGATATCTTGTTTTATTCCAAAATTTCATAAGGAAAATGTCTAAATGGTAAAATTATGTCACCATTTATTAATGTAATATTGAATGCCACTACTAACAAATGGGGGGTTTTTAAATAACACAACAATTGGTGATTCACTTGGAAGAACTAGTTATCTCTGAGTGTTTTTTTTTTGTAATTTCTAAAAACTTCCAAAATAAAGATGGTTTAGAAAATAAAAATTACATGAAATATAAGATAAGTCATACTGCTCTTTGAATATTTAAACAACATCAACTTAGCTACCATCCTTTTGATTAACCTCTTACATAAGAAAGTTACTTTGTCTACATTAATCATTACTTGGTTTTAAAGATAAAAACAATGGGGCTCTTCACAGATCAGTTTTTGGTATACTCAGTTGTAATAGGTAGAGCCTCTGCTGTCAGCAGACATTCATAGACTCGATAGGGTTACATTTTAACCATAATCGATTTAGTATCCCACCTAGGTCAGAATATAATTTTTAAAGAGATGTTCAGATTTGTATACTTATTTTCTTTTATTTTCTAAAATAATTCTTTTTCTTCAAAATTTCATATTTTTTTCTTTTATCCCTTAAAGGACAAGGTCTTAGTTTGGGGACCAAAATTGACAATGCCATTCACTTGATTATAACTTAACTGAACAAGTTGGATCTTAATGGGACCACTTGTCTTTTGATTAATACAATCTCAAGCCATTACCCTGTTTTGATATGCAGTATTGGTAATGTCAGCTAGTTATAACCTTATGATCATGGTAAGCTGGCTCTTGATGAGACCTCTTATCCTTGAAGTTTAGGTATATTTTATAATTATACTCTAAAAAATGTAAATTGAATATGTTAGTTTTAGTCTTTCCAACCTTCCTCCAGTGATCAAACATGCTCTTACAAAGTGATTTTAAGGTGTCAAGGTCAAATTTTATCATTTCAGTGAGTCTTCAAGTAAAATTTGGTCACTAGGCATTAGGTCTAGGGTTTGTTTTCACTCTTTCCAAAGTTGTCCAAATGTTGGTCCATGTCATCATTTAGCTGAGTGTACCATCATTCATAGGATTTTCATCATCATGTCAAGTTCCAATGGGTCATTTCACATCTTTTTCATGCTTCAATTGTGCCTAGGTAAGGTCATTTCCCTCTCCTAGGGTTTTGAAAGCAATTTCTCTTGGATGGTCAAATCATCAGAAAAACTTGTATCCGGATGTTCATACACATTCCCCTATCCTTAATGTACCTTATTAAACACTTCTCACACTGATATCCCCAAATTACTCATTTTCGCTCAAACCCTAGCTTCTTGCTACAAACCCTATTTTCTAGGCTAGGCCTGTGTTTTTCCCTTTTGCACCCATTCCCCTCAGTCAATCTTTGCAATTCCACTTTCCCTTGCTTCCTAATGTCCCTCCCTACTTCTCAAAATTTCCTCAATAATTTAGAAGCTCCATATCCCCTTCATTTCGCTTCATTTCGACAAATCTCTTGTTCCACACATCGGGGTAGGTTTTACTCAAATGATGTTTCTGAGCCAGGAAAGATAAATTTGGAAAAACTGAGAAATTTTTTTCTCCACAACAAGCCAAGGAAGAAAAACCTCCTTCACGTTTTACACAGGTGTCATGGTTTTAGAGAAATATCAAAAATACAATTGCCTTGGGAGAATTGATGCACCTCTGAAGTGACCTTGGAAAAATCACGCTTTCTCCTAGATTCGTTGGCCAAATAACTTTTTTGATGAGTTAAATGGTAACTAGACACAAATATGTTTCAAAGGAGCTATCATGAGCTCAATTTGGAGTTGATGAAGGCATTCAAAAGTTTACTGCAACAGCACTCTGCCTTGAGGCATCCTCATTTGGCACATTTTGACCAGTCTTGGGAGATTTGATTTTTCATAGGGCACATGAAATCCAAATTGAAAAATTATAGTTTATTTGGAAATTAGACTCAAAGGCATTTCCAACGAGCTATCGTAAACCTAATTTGGACACCAGGAAGGCCTCCAAACGTCATCTGGAAAACGACACGGTGCACTAGGAGAAAATTTCCAGTGTAAATTTACACTGGCGCGGCGCACTAAGCTAAAAAGCCTGAAATTCACTCAAAAAACTCTCCCAAGTTGCAAAATTTGCTCAATCTTCTTGTGTTCAAGTAATTTAACATTTCTCCCATGACCAATGGATGAGTTACCTTGGTGTTTATGGTGTTTTAGTGAGAAAATTTTCAAACCCTACCTCCTTGCAATTTTTCCTCAAAAACAATTGCTTAGGGTTTGCAGTTTGAGCTTTTGTTGCCAATTCCACTTCATCACTCCCTCCCTAATTTATTTTCCAATTTCATAAACCCATTCCCTAACCCCATATCCCTAATTCTCATTATCCCAAACCCTAGCTACATGTTCCTAAATCCTAATTGTTATCCCAAAATATAAAAACTATCCCTAAAACTCTTCTATTCCCCAAATTCCAGTCAGCAACATTCCTAAAACCCCTCTTACCCTCTCCCTCCTTAGTCCCACTTATCATTGTTCCCCTTGGTGGCAAAGGTCAAGGAACACCATAAAATCACCTATTTTGCATCAAGACAGTTCAAGGCAGCTCCAAGACATTTCATGCACTAGTAGAGATGGCATTTGATCTGTCATGTGATCATGAGGAGGAGATCCATAGTGATTTGCCAACAAAATTACATGCACTCAGGAGGCCTCATAGAGGTGGCAAAAACATAAAGAAAAACTGCCAAGCTTCCCAAAGAAGGAGGGTGGAGTTCACTTCGCTTGAGCTAGAAATCAAAGTTGATCGAGAGTCTTGGCTCGAGAGAGTCAACATCCACTTAGAGAGACTGTTGGACAAGGTTGACAAGGACCACGCATTGTTGAGGCACATGGCTTTCCACTACATGGCACGGAACAAGGTCTGCAAGGCATGAATCAAGAATTTAAAGTCAAAATTGAGGAAGGAAATAAGGAAGCAAAAGAGGCAAAGGGAGCTTGATCATCTTTAGATATTGGCTAAAGCCTATTTAGTCGATCATAACACTTAATGAAGAAGATCCAGCCCAAATTTCAAGAAATTTGGGGCATTTTTGCCATTTTGGCAAATTTTTGTACAAAAAACAAGGTTTTTCTCCCTGTGCGCCGTGCCACGTGGCGCGCACTTTTGATAGAAAGCTCCAAATGGAAAAAAGTGTATATTTTTGGATTTCTCATGAAAAATCATGACTGCTAGTGCATGGCCAAAAATTTTGTGCAAGTTTTGAGTCCTCAGGAGGTCAAAAACACCCAAAAAATGACCTCTCTGCCCCTATTTTGACACACAGGAAGAAGTCTTGGGAGATTGAATTTTTGGAGGGGCAAATGGGCACCAAATTCAAAAATTCCATTTGGGTTGGAAAGTAGACAGGAAGGGATTTCCAGCAAGCATACTTGGTCTCAGTTTGGACTTCAGGAAGTGCCTCAAGATCAGCCTCAAAGTGGCGCAACGCACAGAGAAATTGGCGCGACGCACAATGGATTTTTACTCAATTTTTCACCTTTCGGCTCAGAAATTCGGCCAGTTTGACTAGTTTTGCTTTGTGATGTAATTTTTGATCCATCTTGATGCAATTGGATAAACATGATGTAATTTGGGCACTTATTTACTTGTTCTAGAGGATTTAGTCACTAAAAAGTGAAAATTTAATGAATGAATCAGTTTCCTACCTTATAGAGGCAAGTTGTTTTGACTGCCTAGATTTTAGTGCTTTGTTTAGAATTGGTTGAAAAAACTCCTAGAATGATGAGCTCGACCCCTAGAGGCAAGGGAATGGGTTGGGATAGTCTATATCATGTAATTTCTAAGTCATTTTCAGGGTTGGACACTTGGGATTGCTTTGTCATATCATTGTACATTCTATCTCTGCATTTGTTGCTTAGGAAAGACCAAGGTCTTTTCAGCCTGAGACAAATCTAGGCTCTAACATAGTGGTGACCATACTGGGGAGAAAATGGTTTGCTTGTTGATGTTATTTGTTTTATAGCTACAGACAGAGCCTGAAGTTATGCCAGGTAGCCTTCAAAACACTTTTGCTTTGCATTAGCGTAAGTAGATGAACGCTGCTTCAGTCAATCTCCTGTCTAGCTTGCAAACGTGACATCTAACTTGTTAATTGCCCTAGTAAATGTATCAAGTTTAGATCTGATTTTTGATAGTGGACAATGATCAGACACTGGAAAGGTTGAAATCATTCACCTGGTGATTCCAAATCATTTTCTAGATCAGATCCAAAAACTCCACTGGATGATGAACCTGGTGAGAAGAAACATGAAAGGACAATATGGACAGATCAGGTATTCAAGTCAGAGTTTCATCCAAGAATTTTTTTTCTTTGTTATAAATTATTTCTTCTCTTTTCCCGAGAATGGCAGGAATGATTTGCAAAGTATACTGTATTTGAGAAGAGATCTCGGCCCGCAATTGACTCCTTCCCTTTGAAGATTGTGAATACCAAAGATTTGCATGCATTTGAGCTTGATCAAGACCTTTCTTCTAAATCTTTTGATGACCGCCTTAAAACTGATGAACCTGAAGAGACCAAAACTGATCCCGTAGCGCTTGTATATACTCCTACACCTTTTATAGTCCCAGATAGGTATAAACCTCTTGGTTTACCTTCTATTCTTCATGCTTCCCCAAAAACTATGATCTATACTTATCGAGGTTTGATGGTGAAAGTAAGAATGTCAACGCTGAGCAACATGTGTAGAATTCTGAGTCTTTTCTTGACCTTTTTGAAGTTGATGAAGAGGATTTTAGTATTAAGATTTTTGCTCTTTCTTTGCAAGATAAAGTCAAGAGTTGGTTCGAAAACCTACCTGATGCAAGCATCTCAGCTTTCCAACAGTTCGTCAAAGTTTTTCTCGGTAGGTGGATGATCGGACAAAACCTTTTCTTGATTATAGAAGAGTATAATCAGCTAAAAAGATTTCCAGGGGAGACAGTACAACAGTTTTCAGCCAGATTTAATCAAGTCTATTATTCAATGCTAGTTGATATAAGACCTCCTCCTAAATCTGCTCTCTTGCACTATCCAGGTGCCTTTGATCCGGAAATGGAGGTTCAGCTGAGAGAAAGGAACCTTGCAACACTTATAGTGATGCAGAACAGTGCAGTAAATGTAGAGGCTCATTTGCTGATGCGAAGGGCAAGGTTGAAGGAAGAAGGGATGAAAAACATAGATCCGAAGTAATCGACATCTCTAGAGGTAAAGCTTGACATTTTGGTAAGTGCAGTGGAAGAAATGATGCAAAATATCACTACAAGGAATGATTATGATGTTCAAGCCCATAGCTCGTTGGTTGAAGAAGAACAAATGGCCTCTCCAAAACATTTTGTTTCTTATCGTAGTTGTCATAGATCTGATAATGATTGTTTTGTAGATCATATTGGAGAAGAGAGAACTATTGATATGACATGTATGCTTGATGATGTCTTTTATACTAATGATTTTCCTCAGTTTGATCAGTATGATGATGATTATGTTCTCCAAACAGAAGCTAATCTTGCAGAAAAATCAAAAGCTAGTCTGTGGGAGGAGGAAGAAGTTCACTTACAGCAACTCAAATACAGTCATCAGCCGATGCATATCAGCTATGACAATGACGAGAAAATCGCAGAAAATTTTGAAGTAAGTGAAGGATATTTGCCTTTTTGTTTTGATTCATGTCAGTTCATCAGAGGCAACTTCCATGCAATCATAAATCAGTTGTCAACAAGTCTTGATTTGGACCCTCT
Source organism: Pinus tabuliformis (assembly GCA_031772625.1). NCBI lineage: Eukaryota > Viridiplantae > Streptophyta > Pinopsida > Pinales > Pinaceae > Pinus > Pinus tabuliformis. Next base: position 343,478,809 of record CM062814.1, read on the forward strand.
TGAGGGCGATGAACACTTTGTTCCATACTTCTCATATTTAGCTTTGCAGTCCCCGAAAGCCATTTCTTGTCAAGTTGCAGATGAGGAAATGGAAGCTAGCACATCTGATCAAATGATACATGAAGATTCCGTACCTTTCTGTTTTGAATCATTTCAGTTTTTGAAGGGTAAATTTCATAGTAAATTTTCAAATGAGAATCCTATAGGAAATCATTGAATCTCATTGGGACTAATAGAAAATGGGTTGCAGCAGTGTTTTCATGTTGTTCATGATCCAATAGATGATATGTTGAATGATGTCTGCGGTCTAAGTCCTTCTCTATTGACTATATGTGAGCTTGAAATGTGTATTGATACAAACTTGATCCGGCAGCCAGTTTCTTTGTCACTTTCAGCAGGAGTCTCATTACAAAGCTTAGATCAAAGTTTGCATTCATCATATGAAGAGAAGAGAAGTAATCCATTGGATGAGCTAAGTCCCAGTGTGCATGAATTTCAAGATCCTTATGAAGTGTTTTTGGAGGCGGGTAGAGAATCTATAGCATTCAACGGATCTGTTTCCAAGTTGTCATGGGAGTTGCCTTTCAGTAGTTCTCTCTTATTGTTCATAAGCGAGCACTTGCAGAGAAATCAAATAACATCCAAGATGCTAACATGGTTGCATTGGTTGTTTCATTTCACTTGATCTGGCAGTGAAATAGAATAGTTAGAGTAGGTTTTGATGAATAAGCTCCACTTTGAGAATCATTTCCAATTTATCGATTCTGTTTAAGTATCGAGTCAGTTTTTAGTTGAGTCATGAGTCATTTGCGAGTCAGGTTTCAGTCTTGTTGTTAAGCTAGTTTGTGTCAGTTTTCAGTCATGCATTTTAGCTTGAGTTTTGACTCCATTGCCCAATGGATGAAGGCATTGTTTGCTCTCTCAAAGATCCGCCATTCTTGGCACCTCCAAGGAGCTACCATTCCCATTGGAGCCAATGTTAGTGTTAGTATTTCCAGCCTTCCTCCAGTGATCAAACATGCTCTTACAAAGTGATTTTAAGGTGTCAAGGTCAAATTTTATCATTTCAGTGAGTCTTCAAGTAAAATTTGGTCACTAGGCATTAGGTCTAGGGTTTGTTTTCACTCTTTCCAAAGTTTTCCAAATGTCGGTCCATGTCATCATTCAGCTGAGTGTACCATCATTCAGAGGGTTTTCATCATCTTTTCAAGTTCCAATAGGTCATTTCACATCTTGTTCATGCTTCAGTTGCGCCTAGGTAAGGTCATTTCCCTCTCCTAGGGTTTTGAAGGAAATTTCTCTTGGATGGTCAAATCATCAGCAAAACTTGTATCCAGATGTTCATACACCTTCCCCTATCCTTAATGTACCTTATTAAATACTTCCCATCACTAAGATCCACCAAATTCCTCATTTTCACTCAAACCCTAGTTTCTTGCTACAAACCCTATTTTCTAGGCTAGGCCTATGTTTTGCCCTTTTGGACCCCTTCCCCTTAGTCAATCTTTGTAATTCCACTTTCCCCTACTTCCTAACATCCCTCCCTACTTCCCAAAATTTCCTCAAGAATTTAGAAGCTCCCTATCCCCTTCATTTCGCTTCATTTCGACAAAACTCTTGTTCCACACATTAGGGTAGGTTTTACTAAAATGATGTTTCTGAGCAAGGAAAGATGAATTTGGAAAAACTGAAAAACATTTTTTTCCAAAGCAGGCCAAGGAAGAAAAACTTCCTTCACATTTTAAACAGGTGTCATGGTTTTAGAGAAATATCAAAAATACAATTGCCTCGGGAGAATTGATGCACCTCTAAAGTGACCTTAGGAAAAATAAGTTTTCTCCTAGCTTGGTTGGCTAAATGACTTTCTTGATAAGTCAAATGATAACTAGACACAAATATCCCTCCAATGAGCTATCATGAACTCAATTTCGAGTTGAGGAAGGCATTCAAAAGTTGATTGCAACAACACTCTACCTTGAGGCAGCCTCATTTGGCACATTTTGACCAGTCTTGGGAGCTTTGATTTTTTGTAGGGCAAATGAACTCCAAATGGAAAAAATATAGTTGGGTTGGAAATTATACCCAAATAAATTTCCAACAAGCTATCTTGTGCCCAATTTTGACACTGGGAAGGCCTCCAAAAGTCGCCTGGGAAAAGGCACAACGCACTGGGAGAAAATTTCCAATGTAAATTTACACTGGTGTGGCAAACTGGGAAGGCACGGCGCACTGGGCTAATAAGCCTGAAATTCACTCAAAAAACTCTCCAAAATTCCAAAATTTGCTCAATATTATTGTGTTCAAGTAAGTTAACATTTCTCCCATGACCAATGAATGAGTTACCTTGGTGTTTATGGTGTTTTAGTGAGAAAAATTTCAAACCCTACCTCCTTGCAATTTTTCCTCAAAAACAATTGCTTAGGGTTTGCAGTTTGAGATTTTGTTCCCAATTCCACTTCATCACTCCCTCCTTGATTTATTTTCCAATTTCATAAACCCATTCCCTAACCCCGTATCCCTAATTCTCATTAACCCTATATCCCTAATTCTCATTATCCCAAACCCTAGTTACATGTTCCTAAATACTAATTGTTATCGCAAAATCTAAAAACTATCCCTAAAACCCTTCTATTCCCAAAATTCCAGTCGGAAATATTCCTAAAACCCCTCTTACCCTCTCCCTCCTCAGTCCCATTTATCACTGTTCCCCTTGGTGGCAAAGGTCAAGGCACACCATAAAATCACCTATTTTGCATCAAGATAGTTCAAGGCAGCTCCAAGACATTTCATCCACTAGTAGAGATGGCATCTGATCCGTCATGTGATCATGAGGAGGAGAGCCACAGTTATTTTCCAACAGAAGTACATGCACCTAGGAGGCCTCATAGAGGTGGCAAAAACATAAATAAAAACCGCCAAGCTACCCAAAGAAGGAGGGTGGAGTTCACTTCGCTTGAGCTAGAAATCAATGCTGATCGAGAGTCTTGGCTTGAGAGAGTCAACATCCACTTAGAGATACTATTGGACAAGGCCAAAAAGGAACACACATTGTTGAGACACATGGCTTTCCACTACTTGGCATGGAACAAGGTCTGCAAGGCACGAATCAAGAATTTAAAGGCAAAATTGAGGAAGGAAATAAGGAAGCAAAAGGGGCAAAGGGAGCTTGATCGTCTTTAGATATTGGCTGAAGCCTCTTTAGCCCAACATTACACTTAATGAAGAAGATCTAGCCCAAATTTCAAGAAATTTGGGGCATTTTTGGCATTTTGGCAAATTTTTGTACAAAAACAGGGTTTTTCTCCCTGTGCGCCACACCACGTGGCGTACACTTTTGATAGGAAGCTCCAAATGGAAAAAAGTTTATATTTTTGGATTTCTCATAAAAAATCATGACTTCTGGTGCATGGCCAAGAAGTTTGGGCAAGTTTTGAGTCCTCAGGAGGTCAAAAACACTCAAAAAATGACCTCTCTGCCCCTATTTTGACACACAGGAAGTAGTCTTGGGAGATGGAAGTTATGGAGGGGAAAATGGGCACCAAATTCAGAAATTCCACTTGCGTTGGAAAGAAGACAGGAATTTGTTTCCAACAAGCACGCTTGGGATCAATTTTGAATTCAGGAAGTGCCTCCAAATCAGCCTCAAAGGGGCGCGATTCACAGAGAAATTGGCGCGACGCACAGAGGATTTTTACTCAATTTTTCACCTTCCAGCTCAGAAATTCGGCCAGTTTGACTAGTTTTGCTTTGTGATGTAATTTTTGATCTTTCTTGATGCAATTGGATAAACATGATGTAATTTGGGCACTTATTTACTTGTTCTAGAGGATTCATTCACTAAAAAGTGAAAACTTAATGAATGAATTAGTTTCCTACCTTATAGAGGCAAGTTGTTTTAACTGCCTAGATTTTAGTGCTTTGTTTAGAATTGGTTGAAGCAGCTCCTAGAATGATGAGATAGACCCCTAGAGGAAATGGAATGGGTTGGGCTAGTCTATATCATGTAATTTCTAAGTCATTTTCAGGGTTGGACACTTGGGATTGCTTTGGCATATCATTGTACATTCTATCTCTGCATTTTTGGCTAAGGAAAGACTAGGGTTTTGCAGCAATATTTGGGATCCATGTGGCTTTATGTTTTGATGGTGTGCTTCTCTGAGTAATTGTAAGTTCATTAGTGTTATGTGTATCATTTTCCTCTCTTTTCTTCTGAATTTTAATAAATGAGTGATTAAGGTGGAATCCATTAACTGTTATGCTCTGCCTTTGAATTTGTTTAAATTTCCATGTTTTCATCTATTTAAGGAGAATTCTTGAGACTCTCTTGCTCTCCTTAGCTCCTCAACAGTTCGATCTATTCATTCACTCAATTTAAAGCATCAAAACGATTGCCTTCCTTGCCCCAATCAGAACTCTGCAGAAACTGTGCCTCATCCCCGAGCCCAATTTGCCTTTCCCCGTTTTCAACGCAAAACCCCCCAAAACTCAAATCAAACCCTTTTACTTCATACCTAGCCTAAAATTAGCTTTTATTACAGTCATCTCGAGGCCCATCGATTATCTTTGCTGAGATCGACCCAGAGAGATCCCTCTCCTGTCCTCATAGGGCTAGCTACGAGGCTGAGCGTGGTTTGATGTGGACCTAGAACCTTGTCTTTTCGGCCTGAGACAAATCTAGGCTCTAACAAAATATATGGGGAGAATCGTTGGCTCCTTAAGAGCTTCTAGGTGAAAATTGTAGAGTTTAATGATGCTTTTCTGTAGAGAGACTCTGTTTTGTTATTGATACTTTTCTTGACTGATGTAGAGGCAGGTTCCTTTCTGAAGTTAAGTTTTATCAAAGATCAAATAATTTTGGTAGAGAACAAGAAATTAGAGAGAAACATGACCTAACCCTATGTTTTATGTGTGAAAGTCACTTTCATAATAATATTTACTTGTACAAGCGAAAACTCAAAAGTAAAAAGAGACTATTTATTGTAAAGCCAAAAGTAAATGTTTTCCAACTTGTATTATTATTTCTAGAAAAATAAAATAATGGCAATAATATACAGTAAATAGAAGAGATCGTCTTCTATGGAAAATATTTCGTTAATATCTGCCCATTAACAGGTAGAGATTCTCTCTTGCCTGAAAAATCCTGTAATAAAAGGTTGATGGGCCTATTTGTTCCAAAATTTGAAATGTGCCAAGCCACATTTGTTGGAACTTGGTATGCTTACCCTTTTCCTTGTGGGCTTTATACCATTTCAATACTAGGCCTTTGAGTTGAAAAGACTTTGAACTTACAGAATTTGAATCAAAGGAAGCTTTGACTAATTGTTGATGATATGCGTGTGTGATTCTAGCCTTTTCCCTTTCCTCTTGGAGTTTAAGGATTTGTAATTGTCTAACTTGCATAGAAGAGGAAGGGGTTTCTTCAATGAAATGAACTAGGGCTAGAGAGGGAATAGCTACATTTGTAGGTAGGATAACTTATTTCCCATAGACCAAATTAAAAGGAGAAGTGCCAATAGAGGCCTTATGAGTTATTCGATCTGCCCATACATAAAATATTAAAGAATTATGCTAGTTCTTATGATTTTGGTCAACAGTTCATCTAATAATCCTTATGAGATTTTTGTTTGTAGATTTAGCTAACCCATTTCCCTATGGATAATAGTTAGCAGAGTATTTAAGCTTAAAACCTCTTTTAAGAGAAAATTTTGTCATAGCATTTCCTGAAAAATAAGATGCATTATCAAACATCAAGGTAGATGGCAAACCAAATCTGGTAATGATAAATTGATCAATGAGTTCAATGATTTTTTTAGAATTGGCTACCTTGAGTGGAATGGCTTCCACCCACTTTGTGAAGTAATCATTCACTATAAGGATATACCTATGATGCTTAGAAGAATGAGGAAAGATCTCACCTATTATGTCCAATCCCCATTGCTCAAATGGTTGTTCAATATTGATTGGTTGTAATGGCAATGTGGGTTTTCTCTATCTCCCAGTAGTTTTCTGACAAACTTTACATCTCCTTACATAACTATGTGTATTGTTGAATAATGTTGGCTAGTAATAGCCAGCATGTAGGATTTTATGTGTGGTGGTATCTCCTCCAAAATGTCCACTAGCGGGTCCATCATGGAGTTCCGGGAACACCTTTTCTACCTTAGATTTTTAAAGACATCTAAGTAAAACAAAATTGTAATTTATTCTAAACAACACATCATTGATGATTTGACATTGTCTAGATTTTAGCCTCAAGTCCCTTCTCTTCTTATAATTTAATTGCATTGGGGCATATCCATTTCTTAAGTAAAACATGATAGCACCATAATTTGACTCAGTGTCATTAAGGCTTACCTCATAGACTTGTACATCATCACCTGAGTCTTGTAGTGTTGATAAATAAGATGCTCCTGCTAACATCCTGCACAAAACTCGACCTTTTACAATTCTTGTTGGTCTCATTTCAATGTTATATTCTTGCAGATATGTCACCCAATTTGCTCTCTTCTCCTATGCATAGAATTTGAATCAAAGGCCTTTGTTGCTTTCGGAGTCCATGAAAATGAATCTTTCTTCAATAATGTTGTTAGAGGTGCTGCTATTCTCCCATAATTCTTAACAAACTTGCGATAATACCCTGTCAACCCAAGAAATCCTCACAGATGCTTTATGGATGTGGGGATTTTCCATTCCTTAATGGCTTTAATTTTGCTAGGGTCTACCTTAACTCCTTCATGAGATACAATACGACCCAAATATTCCACCTCCTGGACTCCAAAGAAACATTTGGATCTTTTTGCATATAATTGTTTCTCCTCCAATAGTTGTAGCACCCTATCAACATGTTCAACATGATCCTTCCAAGACTTGCTGTAGATTAGTATATCATCAAAAAATACTAACACAAATTTTCTAAGGAATGGTTTGAAAATTGAATTCATCAAACCTTGAAATGTTGAAGGTGCATTGGTAAGGCCAAAAGGCATGACCAAAAATTCATAATGACCCTCATGAGTTCTAAATTCCGTTTTCGGAATGTCTTCAATTTTCATTCTAATTTGATGATACCCCGAACGAAGATCCAACTTGGTGAAGTAAATTGATCCATGCAATTAATCCAGTAATTCATCAATGACAGGAATGGGGAACTTATCTTTAATCGTGAGCTTGTTGAGCTCCATAATCTGGACACATGCGCCATGATCCATCCTTCTTGTGTACCAATACTACTGGAGTTGAGAAAGAACTTTGACTCGGTTGAATTATACCAGCCTCTAGCATTTCTGCAACCATACGTTCAATTTCACTTTTTTGGACATAGGGATATCTGTACGACCTGATGTTTGGAGGAACACTTCCTGGAATCAGATGAATAGCATGATCATGATAACGCATAGGTGGGAGACCTTTGGGAGTCTCAAATACCTTGGAATGATTGTCCAAGACTTTTTGGAGATCTGGAGAAATAGATGATTCCAATGTGGAAACATCTAGCGAACATAATTGTGAAATTACACCTCTTTGCTCCTTTTTTAGAAGCTTAGTCATGCCATTAGAGCTGATTATCTTTCCTGGTTTCCCTGCAATACCCCTTAATTCAACTTCCTTTCCTTCCGTAGAAAATTTGATGAAACGTTCTTGAAAATTAAAAGCTATTGTACCCAAGGATTGTAGCCATTGGACTCCTAGTACAACATCAACACCTCCCATTGGAATGGAAAGCATTGGGCTAGTCAATACATATTCTCCCATGGATAGCTTGATATTATGGCACTTTCCGGAGCAATTTATTGTTCCTCCATTTGCAATCATCACTTGACACTCTGGTGTTGGATATAGGAAGCAATTCAATTCTTTTGCTATCCTACAATGAATAAAATTGTGGGTGCTTCCTGAATCAATCAACACTATTACCTTTTTCTTCTTGATTTGTCCTTCTATCTTGATGGTTTGAGGTGTGGTAATTCCCGCCAATGCATTAAAAGATAAGGTCGGATTTATTTTTTCTTCATCTAGGCTTTGTTCCTGGAATATATCCTCTTCTTTTGACCTTGCTTGCTCCTTTTCTTCTTCCTCTTCACAATCTATGTAGAATAATTTCTTCTCAGCACACTTATGACCTTTTGTGTATTTGCTATCACAATTGTAACAAAGCCCTTTTTCTCTTTTTTCTTCCAATTTTTGTGGTGTCAACCTTGTAGGTTGTGGAAGACTAGGGGCAACAACACTTCCGTCTTTATAGTTGTGAGTGGTATGCTTCCTACTTGCCATAATTTTGCTTTCCATTTTTCTTTCTAACCTGAATGCCTTCTCTAATGAATCAGGTTCCCAAAGGAGAACATCATGTTGGATATTATCCTTTAAAGACCCTATAAACACATCAATCCTATGCTCCTCTGGAATATCTTTTACCCTTATGTTCAATTTTTGGAACTCCTCAATGTGCTCCATTATTGAACCCTTTTGTTTGAGACTTATCAATTGGCTAAAAAAAGTGTTGCTTTTTGTATCCTCATAATTTGCTATCAATTCTTCTGTAAAAATTGCCCAAGTGATAAATAGTTTACGAGAACAAAGCCATTGATACCATACAAACTGATTTGGTTCCAAATATACAGTTGCCATACGTACCTTTTGTGCGTTTTGCACATTATTGAGATCGAAGAATTGCTCCATCTATAATATCCATGTGGCGGGATCCTTGCCATCAAACTTCCTCATATCGATTTTTGGAATATGGTGATTCTGCGATCCAACATTAGCATCTATGGAATCATGATTAACATTTCTTTTGTTCTCATCATGAGTTTCCTTTACTACCTTTTCACCATTAGTAAGTATTTCTTGTAGAAAATTTGTCAAATCTGTCTTCAAATTTGCCATGCTTGTCTTCAAATTTGTGTTCAAATCTATCTTCAAACTGTCCATCTTAGCTTCCATGCCATTCATCTTAGCTTCCACACCATTTATCTTAGCTTCCACACCATTTGTCTTAGCATCTGTTAACTTTTGTGAGCGTGACATTTGTTGCACTTGTTCTTGTAATTTTGATATATCATGTAGCATTTCTTCCTCTTCTTCATGAGTCATGCTAGAGCTTTCAGGTTCCTTACTAGGTGTTTGAATTTTCTTTCCTCGGGGCATCAGTTACTGATAATAATGCTCTACTATGCCCTTTGAATTCCTTCAAAATAAATTTTCAAACCAAGCCTAAGCAAAAGTTTAAAAAAATCTACACACCTTTTTTCACTTTGTAGGAGCTCGATATTGCCTCTGAAGTATCTCTGTACTTTCCAATCATCTAGTTCTGAATTTGTGACCTGTAGTAGCTCTCTGTGTCCTCTTTCCAATTCCACCAATCTGATCCAAATTGGATTCTCCAAGAAAGAGTTATGCACAATCTCCCAAGATGACCTGATTATAAACCTTTCCAAAAGAGCGAAGTTGTATGAAGTTCCACGTGTACAATTTTCGATATTTGGTTCTGAATAAGATATACAAGAAACTACAGTCCTTCCTCTTTTTGTACCTTCTTATGAAATTTCAATCTTATTCCCATAGAGAAAGTTATGACAATTTTCCCCAGGTCGCCTGTTTTGAATATAATTCAGGAGTCTACAAAAATAACAACTTCCTCAAATAATATCTCTGAAAATATCGCGGCAAAAGCTCTGAAATTTGGACCCAAGGTTCAGCGTGATTTCTTCTCAAATGGGTTTTGTTTTCGACTTCTGAAATGTCACAGAAAAAAAGTTATAGTGAAAATGCCACGATGACCTGTTTGGAGCAGCGAAACCCTAGAATCCAAAGCTCTGATACCAAATGTTATGAAACCAGCTCAAGAAAAGATAGAAAAGATAGATCAACTCCTTAGAATTTAGCCTCTTCGAGGGGGAAACCTCCTTTACATTACATAAATGAACAATTCTTTGATGATTCAAATGACAAAACCTCCTTTCTATATATAGCAGTCTAAGGAGTCACAATATAATCCAGCTGATCTAACAATAATAATATAAAGCCACAAAAATGACAATAGAGGGATTATATGGGGCACAAAAATAACAATATGGGGGTAATAGGGGCACAAAAATATAAATAAGGGGTATAACTATAATAGTAATGGGGTAATCACTAGTATTATAGGGACCCAACAGTATCAGTAGACTTCTCACTGCTAAGAATGACACTATTACTTTGGTGTGGGTTTTGAGGAGAAAAGGTATGAAGTGTTTTATTGGTTTGAAACAGCAAAAGCTTGTTTTTCAACATCTGAATAATTCATCTCAACCCCCTGCAAATTGGAGCTCAAGAAAGAGATTGGGGCTTCAGCTTTTTCTTCATTGACTTGTGTCAATATGGTTGCATATCATCTCTCGGAAGCAAAAGTGTAAAGAATGAAATGATTTGAAAAATTCGGAGTTGCCAAAGAAGGAGCATTAATGATTGCTTGTTTAATCAAATCAAAAGCTTCATGTTCTCTGTGTCCCCATTTAAAAAGATAATTTTTATTTATCATAGATTGAAGAGGTAAAACAGTTCGTGAGAAGTCAGGGACAAATATTTTAACAAAATTTATCTCACCTAGGAAAGATTGCATTGATTTTTCTTATGAGGTAAAGGAATTTTAGGGATTTCTCTTATTTTTCAGGGTCAATGTGAATCCCTACTTTGGATACAATGAATCCAAGGAGTTTTCCTTCACTTAACGTGAAGAAAGATTTCTTAGGATTAAGAGAAATTCCATACCTCTGAGAATGCTCAAAGATTTGTTTTAAATCTCTTAGATGATTACTACACTATTTGGAATATACAGTTATATCGTCTAAGTAGATTACTACTGATTTGTTTATTAAACCCTCAAAGGCTATGTCCATGGATCTTTGGAAAGTAGCACCAACATTAATTAGTCCAAATGGCACCTTCTGATAAGCATAAGTGCCCCATTTTGTCATGAATGTAGTTTTTAGATGGTCATCTAGATGTACTAGGATTTGATTATAACCTGAGAATCCATCCAAGAAAGACATTAGTTCTAAGCCTACAACTAATTGCAATATCTGTTCCATAGGAGGCAGTGGAAAGTTGTCCTTTTGACATGCTTTGTTTAGATTACGGAAGTCTATAAATATCTGAATATTTCCATTCTTATTTCTGACTGGGACAATATTGGAGACCCACCTGGAGTGTCTTACAAGGAAAATAATCTTGACTTTTAGCAATTTGTTTAATTTAGATTTACTCTATTTTTCTAAATTAGGATGGATTTTTCTTGATTTTTGTTGAACAAGTTTTTCATCAGACAACATGGGGATAGTATGTTGAGTAGTAGAAGTGTTATATGTTTTAAGATATTTAGATTTCCATGGGACGACATTCTTATATTTCATCAACAACCGTGTAAAGGCTGATTTCTCATCGGATGTAAGTCAGAGGCCTAGATTAATATTTTGAGGTTTTTGGTTAGTTCCAAGGTTAATCAATTGAAATTTCAAATTTGAACTCAGATGTTTTGAATTGGTGGGTCATTTGAATCTGTCCTTTAGGTCATATAAATCTTCCAACATAACCACAGACTTTGGTATAACATTATTGGCTCTCTCTTGGTTAAGTTGGTTGTCATGCTGGTCTTCATCAACTATCTGGTATGTTAAAAAGCTTATGATATCTGGATTGTTAATAAAGACTCTCTAGCTGGTGATATTGTCGGGAATAGAAGGCCTAATAATCAATTCAATAGAAAAAGCAATCAGGACTATAATCTTGTGGTGGAATAATGTTGAAAGCCATATTAGTGAAAAGAATGGCGCTTGCATTTTGGAGTCTTGGAATAGGGGAAATATTAAACACTGTAAAGTGGGAAGTCAGGTCTTCGACTAACGACTGCTAGTGTTTCAAATGTCCTGACAAATAGTGTATAGTATTTCTTACTTGCTTTATCACAATTTTTGAATCTCCAAACACTTGGAGGTGTTTGATATTAAGGCCAACGGCTTTATACAAACCTTGAACTAATGCTTCATATTCAACAGTGTTGTTTGTGCAGTCAAATTCAAGTCCGCATGCTAACATAGTATTTTCCCCTTCTGGGCTAACTAATATGCATCCTGCTCCTGCTCCATCATTGGATTTAAATCCATCAGAGAATAATTTCCAAAATAAAGAGCTAACTATAGGTTTATCTACAAAATTTAGACACTTAGAAGTATATGTTTGGGAAAAGTTTTGAACTTGAGATACAATAGAGTTTTCCAAGAAAGGTGAAGTATAAGCATTGAAATTTCCGAGAAATGATTCTACTGAGTAGTTTCCCATGATATTTTTACTATACGCAACTGGTTCATTTTCTCCTTCTAGCTTCGTGACTATGTACTCTTGATGTTTTTCATGATCAACCCTTATTTGGTTTGGCTTGCCATTATAGGGAAGCCACATGTGAGACCAGTTAGTCGCAAAATAGCCATGAAGCTTTTTAGACCAGTCTCTACTAAGGATTAAGCCATAGAACTTGGGAATATCAACTACAAGAATGTCAATGACTTGACAGACTTTGGGATTTGATGAAATTATGATTTTTACTTGACTAAGTTCCCCAACAACTTCAACTTGAGACCAATCTAACTGCACAATGTGTACAACAGATTTTTGGGGTTGGACATTCAACTTTGCGCAAACTGTTCTATTTAAAATGTTAGATGAAGCTCCTGAATCAACTAAACAATTGTCTAAGTTTCTATTAAAATTTTCAAAAGTAAGGATAAATGGAGTATTATGGGATTTAGATCTTCCTCCAATCAAAGAAATGTCAGTTGGATCAATTTTGTTTAAAGAGGTGCTAGGGGGTCTTCCCATTTCTTGCGTAGCCTATGAGATCACATCAGCAGGAAGAGGTGAAGTAGGTACTGCTTTGAGTTCCTTAAGGAGTAGCTTCTACTAATGTTTCAATTTTCTAAGCTCATGAACAATGATGTTTTCCCTAGTCATTTTCCTATCATCAACAATATTATATTCCATTTCATCAGATATTATCAGGGTTTTAGTTGAAGGTGAAGAATTCAATTGAGAAGGAGTAGTTTGAGTGGATTTTGGTGAAGATTTCTTAACTATTATTTTGTTCTTTGGAGGTGGAATTGAAGTCTTCTTCTTTGGATTTGTTTGCGGCAAATCAACAAGGTTTTTACTTCGGGTGGAAACAGACAATGCTTCTTGTGTTTCTTCGTTGGGAAGTATAAAATCCAACATTCCTTATAACTTTGCCACTTCTTCATCATCTATTTGTTCTTCATTTTTTGAAACTTCATCTTGCTCTCCATCTGATTCAAGATTTGATATAGCATTTTGGGGTTTAGGATCAGCAGGGAATTCCTTTTAAATGGTCTAAATGATTTTTAGAGGAAGTCTCTACTGCTTGTTTTTTAATATAAACCATTTCATTAGATGTGGTTTTGAGAACATTTCACAAACCTTCAAGATCAAAAGGATCTTTCAGTGGTTTCTTCTTGGATTCATCCCTAAAAGTCACTTTCTTGTATTTTTGTTCTTTTAATGCATTTTTTTTATCTACATCTAGAATGCGCTTTTCTACAACTATTGCCTCTTTCATATTTTCTGCCAAAGTTGGTTTGGCAGCTCTGTCGACGAAAATAACTTTGTTTGAAGGGAGTGCAGAAATATACCACTCATTTTGGACCTCATTGGTGGGCTTAGATGCCACTGGTATTTTATTCAATAATTTATTGAAGCGAGAGTTGAAGTCTTTTATTAGTTCTTTAGGTTTAGCTTTCAAATTGGAGATATCATTGATGAGGGAAGCTGTGGATCTATCATCTCCAAATTTAGTTAAGAACTGCTCTTGAAAAGTATACCAACTATTAATAGAACTTGATGGTAATGAGAAGTACCATGATCCTACTGCTCACAAAATATATGGAAATAATTTTACAATTCTATCTTCTTCTACTACTTCGTTCAAGTTAATGTACAACATAAAATTGTTTATGTGTTCCTCAACAAGTAGGGCACTATGAGTATTAAACTTTGGTAACCATTTCTCTAGATGGGCTAGCAACAGATGTAAAGGTGCAACCATCCAACCAACTCCTGGATTTTTCCATGGCCTTTGAGGAGGTTGAGCCATTATTGGTATTCGTGAAGAGGAAGATGTGGCAGTGGTTGAAGGTGATTGGGTAGAGGAAGATGAAGTTCAAGTACTTGCATGAATCATGATCTAGAGTGGTGAGGTGGATGATTCATATTATGATGATATGGATGGAATGAATGAAGATGATGATTGTGTTAATGAAAGAACCTCGCTATGAGATTCAAATGGTGTCTCTTAGCTTTCTTATGGATTGGTAGAGAGAATTCTAATGGTGGGATTCCAAACTTTTCTCTTTATGCTCTAGTTAACCGTTGAGATGGGGTAAACTGAGAGGTAACACTATCTTGGGATAAATTAGTTTCCTCTTGATATATCAAAATCCCCTGTAATTTATGAATCAAAGATTGGACTTTAGGAGCTTTAGTAGAAGAAGAATGATATGGTTTCATTGGGATTTCAGTAGTGGGCTTGGTTGTTATTTTAAAACTTCTTGCTTAGGATTAGGATATTTGGAATGTGATCGAGAAGTTGGAGGTGATGGTGAGGGAGTTTTACTCTTAGAATGGCTTGCTAATTTGGATTTAATTTCCATTCAGAGTTAGGCCCTCTTTCTAGCACCAAAAATGTTGAAACCTCCAAAATCGTTGCTTACGACATTGGGGGAAAACCACTTGGTCCAGACCTTGGTTGGGAGCTCCTTTTCCGTTTGGTGTAGTGGCTCCAACTGGGGGTAATGGGACTAGTTTCCCAATATAAATTGTGATAGTGCTGATGGGGTGATATATGATAGTTCGAAGCAATGTTTAAGCTAAAATTAATCTAATCTAAACTATTTTTTTTTTGTAAGCTGGGGTGGGACTCTCCGATTTACATGTCCATTATGTACCCCTCTACGGGGGAAGGGTAGCCCAATATTTGAACCCAAGACTTCCGGTTCGGTGAGACTTCATTTCCACGGCCCTTGCCGCTTGAGCTACCCCATGTGGACAATCTAATCTAAACTAATAATCACATGCATATATCCTAATTTAAACAATATATAGCTATGACTATACTCGGGAATAAAATTGAAATATGCAATCTACAATAGTGTCCTAAAGAAATTGGTAATAAATATCATTCAACTGCAATAAGAAGTGAAATTGTTTTAACAATAATCGTTTTGGATAAATAGTTAGCTGAAACGATTGTGAAAGATATATTGCATAAGAAATCATTCATATATTCAACTTAAAATTTAGGCCATCACCATACAAAAATGCAATAATGTTAACCAAGCTTTAAACTTTCATACCTAAACAATTTGAAGAAAAGTTATTGCTTAATACATAAACAAAACCAAATCATGAGATAAAAGTACCATTTGTAATAACTTCTACTCATGTGTTTCAGAAATATCAACCTACTTCCAATTAATCCAACACCATCTAAGAGTACAAAAGTGCAATTTTAGTAGAAGATGCCAGATAAGATAAAAATAAATCTTGTTCCATTCATTCACTAGAACTTCCTCAAAGGAACATAAGTGCATGTTTTGAAGAATGTTTTTGATAAAAAATTTGGACTCCTCTATAAATGCATGAGAGGGGTTTAAATACTAAACCATAAATCCTCATAATAGATTATTACAAAATTAGTTGAGGAGGCTTAAATGAACTTCCTAAAATTATGAAAAACAAAACAAAAATAGAAATAAAACATGGTGACTAACTCCTTTGCGTTTGATCTTTGAGATCGCAGATGTCCGTCATTAGCTTGAGTTGTGTCGGTCGACCAATTGAAGATTTCAGCTGCCAAGTGAACATGGCATCGGTCAGTGCTGGCACCATTTTCTTCATGGAAGAGGTTAAGCATCATAGCATCATCCACTAGCTGTAAGGTTTAACTAAATATTTCCAGTATGCCTCCCAATTTAACCTAATCATTTACCTAATTGCTTCCTCCTTTTCCCCTTGTTGGCTACCTCCACTATTGTTCGACTTGTTTCACATTTGGAAGAAAACCTGGTACAGACTCTACCACCAAGTTCGTGCTGTGTAAATTTTCATTGATGTTTTCAATAACAGTGTTTGTGTTGCTACTGTGACCGCTGTTGCCTTTTTTGCTTGTCTAGGTCAAGATTCCCAAATTGCAAATAGAATTTCTTTATATGACTCCTCTAGTATAGACAAATCAGTCTTCCTCCAATCCTCTAAATTATGCTAGGTGATGAAGTTAGAAACTCTTTCCAAGACTTCATCATATTCGAGTCTCATGTCAATGACTTAATCATTAACTTGTCACTAGTCTTGCAATAAGGACTCAACTGTGAGACCTTCTAGCATAGAATTTCCTTTTGGTGCATTAGCTGGGAGTAAAGCCTGAATGCTTTAATTATAAACTAATCAATATTTGGACTGTCTTTATACTTATTTGTTAATGCTTGTATCTTCACTTCCTTTTCTACTAAACAGGCTTGATGTTTTATTTTCATCTGATCGAATTCTTGCTGGAGCTTGGCTATTTGAAGTTTTGCTTGTTGGTTAGATTTTTTCTTGCTCTAACTATTGTTCCAAAAACATAATTTTATTTTCCTTTTACCTGAGCAACATTTGTACCTCTGTTGATTTATCAATAGTAATTATAGAATAGGCTCCTGCAAACTGAGACAATATAGTAGGCTCTCTCGCTATCAACAATGAACTGTAGCAGAGAACCCTTCACGCACATATTTGAGTGGAATAGTTGTTCCCCCTCCTCTGGATCTTCAGGCTCAATCTTCTAGAACTTGGCGATCTACTTCCCTTTGTCATTCCCCTTGCCGAGTTCTGACTAAGGGAAGAACATGCGACTAACTTAGAATCCTTCAGTGGAGCCACTAGTGAATGCTTTTCCTAACACTCGGTTGTGTTGTGAGTAGCGCTCTTATAGAAATCACACCACCTTCCCGTGTCTTTCTTTTTCTTCATGGTGTTTTTCTTTTCTTATAGCTTCCATCGGTTATCTTGGGTCACCCTGCCTTGGCTTTACCCTTTTCTCTGCAACTTGGGGGCACCTTCCACTTTCTTCGCATTTGGAGATACAAAGTCTCACTTTTTATGTTTAAAATTTTTCTCAATCTTGACATCGTATTGGTACGCCGTGTCGAGTGATGAGATGTCCTGGAAGTCCATCTCATCGTGGATGTGCCTATGTACACAACTATTGTACATGAGTACCAAATGTTTCTTAGAATCCTTGATCCCCAACTTCATGTGAATGGTATGCTAAACATTGGTAAACTTTGGCATGTCTTGGTCCCTTCCTTGCCATAGCGTGGTCCACTTTATGTATTTATCCTCATACCTCTCGACAAGGTAGTACTACTCCTTTATGGCATCCCAGAATTAAATCCAAGTGGGTGTGGCTAAAAATAGTGAGGGTGTACTTTCGTCCTTCTTCTCCCAATATGTTTCCCACCAGTACATGATGTGGCTTGCGGTTTGGATAAGTGCAAAAGTAATATTTTCTCAACTGGAAAAATCATGAACAGAAAAAGTATCCTTCTAGCATACTTAACCATTTATTTATGGCATCTACATCTATCTAGCCCTCAAATATCAGGATGTCAAAGTTAACTTGTACCTCAAATGGTGTGGCACTTCCAGTGTCGCTACTAGAAGGAGTTGTGTTGCCCTTGCGTAGCTGCTCAAGGATCTGGGAAAAGTTATCCATCATCGTGTTCCTTTGTCACTAGAAAACTTCTTCGAGCAATATTTTAAAAGGATTTGTTACCCCCTCATATTTCTTCTATTCCTCCACAGGAGGCCGTCGGGATTTGCGAGCTTGTCCTGCAAAGGTTTGACGAGTTCCAGCCATAACACCTCATATCCCATCCTCATTGGGGACATGCAAAGAAAAATAGATAAAGAGAAGAACACTCTGATACCTTGATATGAACTTAAACAAGAATGTAAAAAGTTATAGATATAACCATAAATACAAAGATAAAATTGAAATAACAGTTATTTTCATTAATATCAAATACTGAAATATGCTTACAAACATAATGGAAATAAGACTAGCTCTGGAAATGGTAGCTTATCTCTAAGAGGAGATGCGGCAGCTACCTGCCCCTAAGCTCTGTTCCAATGAGGCTAGAAGGCCTATTTATTATTGAGAAATAATGGAAATCCCTAAACATCCAAAAACCTAAATGTAGGAGATGAAGCGCCAAATCTATGGGCCCTATTTGGGTAAATTGGTACATCAACTTCCTGGGGTCGTAAATTTGGCATACGATCTTTGTTTGATGTGCACAATACCTCGTTAGAAATATCTATATGAGGAATAGAACTTCTGAGTGACGAACATAGGTATTAAACCCATGTGGGCCCTAGTTTTCGGAAAACACGTTGTTTATGGCCTCAAAATTACTATGGAAGTTCAGGACTCGAAAAACTACCAAAAATAGTAAATTGTGCTATAATTAAGGAAATTGAAAAATTGAAAGAGACAATGGTGGGGGTCCAAGTGGAATGTTCGGGTGGCCACCAACATCCACTTGGATCAGTCCTCCCTCCTTTGGAATAATGGTGCACATTGCATTGAGTGCCTCCATGAGATGGGGAAACTTTTGTTGAACTTGGTCCCTGATGAGCCACTTGCCTTCCTACAAGAGTTAGCTAGCTTTGGCAACCTGATATATTTGGATCTTTTTTTGGTGTGTATCTTTTACCTATGTGTCCATAATCTGATCAGTTGTGGCCTTCGCCATTTAGTCTCAGTTTATCTCTATTGGTGTGAGATGTTCTACAATATCTGATGTGTCCAGTAATGGTGGGAAGTATGGTCAAAGGTAGTCCACATTGAGCACTGGGTCAAGCCAAAGGAATGGGGGAATTTTTGGCTTAAAAGCATTGTCTCCCACAACCTTGGTAATGGTGTAAGGACTATATTGGGGTGGCCTGAGCTCCGATGGGCTTTAGTATCCTGTATAACTTACTACCCAAAGAAATGATAATAGAGCAGGGTCTAGACTCATATACAACATGCTGCTTCACAAGTACGGTTGTCCTAACAATACATCACAATGTTCAAGAGGTGAAAAATCACACAATACCTCATCCATGTAGGGCTTCATGCTGTAGGGAAGGAAACATTGTTGGATGATGCAAAGATTTTGTCCTTGGTGAAGCCACCTGACGGTGTATGACTGTAGATGTGTTATAGTCAATAAACTCAATTGCTTCACGTCGTCTACTACAATGATGTTATTTTGGCTCGTGTTTTCGACAATGAACTACAATAGAGAACATTTCACCCACATTTGTGAGTGGAATAGGCATTCCCCCTTCTCTGGATCTTTACGCTCAATATTCTGGATCTTTGTGGTGTTCACAGTGGCACTGGTCTCTGCGTCAATGATCTACTTCTTTTTTTCATTCCCTTAATGAGCTTCTGACTCAAAGTTGGAAAATGCATTTGATTCAGATGTCTTCATCTCAGCCACCAGTGAAATATTCGTCTTACACTCAGTTGTGTTGCAATTGGCTCTTATGGAAATCACACCAATTTTTGGTGTTGTTCTTTGCTTGCAGCTTTGATAGGTTATCTTGGGTCACCCCTCCTTGGCTTTTCCCTTTGCTATGCAGTTTGGGGGTGCCTTTCACTTGTTTTGAATTCAAAAATCCAAAGTCTCACTTTTTCTGCCTAAATTTATGCTCAATCTTGAAAGCGTATACTTATGTCGTGTTGAGCAAGGAGATGTCCATGAACTCCATCTCATCCTCAATGTAACTGTGTAGGCAGCCACAGTACTTGAGTACCAAATGTTTCTCAGAATCCTTGATACCCAAATTCATACGAATGGTATGAAAAGTATTGGTAAACTCCAACACGTCTCGGTCCCTTCCTTGCCGCAGCGTGGTCCACTTTATGTATTTATCCTCGTAGCTCCCGATAGGGTAGTAATACTCTTTGATAGTGTCCTGGAACGAATTCCAAGTGGTCGCAACCAAAAACTGTGAGTTTGTACTTTCTTCCTTCTTATCACAATCGATTTCCCACTAGTCCTTGACATCGGGGGTGGCTTTGAGAGGTGTAAAAGAAATTTTTTCTCTGCTTGAAAAATAATGAACAAAAAAATATCATTCTAGAATATTTAACCAATTACCTACAGTGTCTTCATCTATCTAACCCTCAAATATGGGGATGTCAAATTTAACGTGTACCTTAAAGGGTGTGGCGATTCCACAGTAGCTACTAGAAGGAGATGCATCACCCTTGGGTAGCCACATAAGGATATGGGCAAAGTTGTCCATGAGTGCATACCTCTTTCGCTCGAGGGCTTCTTTGAGCAATATTTTGAAAGGATCTCCTGCCCCCTCATATTTCTTCTCTTCCATCATGGAAGGTTGTCGAGATTTGTGAGGTTGGTCTTGCAAAGGCTTCACCTATTCGAGCCCTAAATCCTTATATCTCCACCTTGTTCACGACATGTAAAGAAAAATAGAGAAAAAGTAGACTACTCTGACACTACTGATCTAAAATTAAATAGGAGCGCAAAAAATTACATATATAACCATAAATACAAAGATGTAGCATAAATAACACTTCATTTCATTAATATCAAATACTAAAATATGCTTACAAACATAATGGAAATAAGACTTTCCCGGGTGATGATAGCTTATCTCTGAGAAGAGACGTGGTGGCTACATGCGTCTCAACTCTTTTCCAGTGAGGCTTGGAGGCCTATTTATTATTGATAAGCAATGGAAAACCCTAAGCATCCAAAAACCAAACCCTAGAGATGAAGCACAAAAACTATGGGACTTGTTTGAGTAAATGGGTACATCAACTTCTCGGGGTCGTAACTTTGGCATACTTTCTCCGTTTGATGTGCAGAGTAGCTCATTGGAAATATCTGTGCCTAGTTTTCCCAAAAAATGTTGTTTTGGGCCTCAAAATGGCCCTCGAAATTGAGGACCCAAAAAACTGCCAAAAATTGTAAATTGTCCTACAATTTAGGAAACTGAAAGCAACAATGCTATGGATCCAAGTGGAATAGCTGGCTGACCAATAACATCCACCTGGATTAGTCCTCCTCCCTTAGGAAGCAATGTTCCCCATTTCTTGAGTTCCCCCATGAGATGGGGAAACTTCCATTGAAGTTGGTCCCTTGTGAGCCACTTTCCTTCATGCAGGAGGTGACCAACTTTGAAAACCAGATATAGTTGGATCTTCTGCTAGCGAGTGTTCTTGACCCGTGTGTCCATAATCCAATCAGTTATGGCCTATCTATGTAGTGTGGGTTTAACTCTGTTGGTGTGAGATATTTTTCAATGTCTAGTGTGTCCAGTAATGGTAGAAATCATGGTCAAAGGTGGTCCACATTGAACACTAGGTGTAGACCAAGGAATGGGGGAATGCTGATCTCAAAAGAATTGTCTCCCACATCCTTGGTAATGGTGTAAGGACCATATCAGTGTTGTCTGAGCTTCCAATGGGCTCTAATATCCTGTATAACTTACTACCCAAAGAAATAATAATAGAGTGAGGCTTAGACACATATACATCATGCTGCTTCCAAAAGCGTCGTTGTCCTAATAATACATCACAAACCTCAAGAGGAGAAAAATCACACAATACCTCATTTGTGAAGGGCTTTATCTTGTAGGGAAGCCAAAATTGTTTGATGAGATGAAGATCTCATCCTTGGTGAAGCCACTTGACTGTGTATCGATGTGGTTGTGTTTCAGTCACTAGGCTTAGCTGCTTCATGACCTCTACTGCAATGCAGTTCTTTTGGCTCCTACTGTTGACAATGAATTATAGCAGAGAACCCTTCACCCAAATATTTGAGTGGAATAGGAATTCCCCCTCCTATCGATCTTTAGCATCAATCTTCTGGATCTTGGTGGTGGCCACAATGGAACTAGGCTTCGCATCAATGATCTTCTTCCCTTTGTCATTCCCCTTGTCATGTTATGACTGAGAGTTGGAACATGCATCTAACTCAGAAGCCTTGAGCTTGGACACCAGTGACTCCTTGGCCTCACACTCATTTCTGTTGTGAGTAGATCCCTTATGGAGCTCAAACCGCTTTCCCATGTCATTCTCTGTCTTCGTGGTGTTTTTATTTTCTAGCAGCTTTCGCAGGTTATCCTGGGTATCCTTGTGTTGGCCATTCCTGTTTCTCTACGGTTTGGGGGTTCCTTTCCCTTGCTTCAGATTCTCACATCCAAAGTCTCACTTTTCCTATTTAAACTTCTTCCTAATCTTGACAGTGTATGGGTATGTTGTGTCAAGCGAAGAGATGTCCAGGAACTCCATCTCATCCTAGATGTACCTGTGTAGGTAGTCGTGGTACTTGAGTGCCAAATGTTTCTCAGAATACTTCATACCCAACTTCATGCAAAGGGTATGAAAAACATTGGCAAACTCTCACATGTATTGGTCCATTCCTTGCATCAACATGGTCCACATTGTTTACTTATCATCATAGCTCCTGAAAGGGTAGTGCTACTCCTTGATGGCATCCTGGAAAGAATTCCAAGTGGATGCATCTAAATATAGTGAGGGTGTAGTTTTGTCCTTATTCTCATAGTAGGTTTCCCACTAGTCCTTGACGTGAAAAATTTTTAACAGAAAAAAATACTTCTAACATATTTAACCATTTTTCTACGACGTCTGCATCTATATGAACCTCAAATATGGGTATGTCAAAGGTAACTTTTATCTTAAAGGGTTTGACCCTTCTAGAGTAGTTGTTGGAAGGAGATGTGTTACCCTTGGGTAGCGCCTAAAGGATATGAGAAAATTTGTCCATCACCATCTTCCTCTGTCACTCAAGGGATTCTTCGAGAAATATTTTAAAGGATCTCCAACCCCTTCGTCTTCCTTCTCTTCTGCCATGGGAGGCAGTCTAGGATTGCGAGGATGGTCTTAAAAAGGTTCGACTAGTTCGATCCCGAACTCCTTATATCCTGACGTCATTGGGGAGATGTAAAGAAAACAGAGAAAGAGAAGACCGCTATGATACCACTAATCCAAGCTTAAATAATAACGCAAAAAATGACAGATATAACCATAAATACAAAGTTGCAGAAAAAATAACACTTCATTTCATTAATATCAAATACAAAAATATGCTTACAAATAGAATGGAAATAACACTAGCTCAGGCGATGGTAGGTTATCTCTATGAAGATATGTGGTGGTTACATGCCTCTCAACTCTGTTCTAATGAGCCGCAGAGGCCTATTTATTACTAAGAAACAATGGAAAACCCTAAACATACAAAAACCTAACCCTAGGAGTTGAAGTGCCAAAACTATGGGCCCCGTTTAGGTAAATTGGTGCATCAACGTCCCAAGGTCGTAACTTTGGCATACAATCCCTATTTGACATGAAAAATACCTCATTATAAAGATCTATCTAAGGAATAAAAATTACAAGTGGCCGAAAATGATTCAAGGCCTTTTTAGCCTTGGTTTTCCTAGAAAATGTTGTTTAGGGCCTCACAACAGCTCCAAAAGTTCGGGAACCGAAAAACTCCCAAAAGTAGTAAAGTATGATACAATCAAGGAAACTGAAAAACTAAAAGACACAGTGGTCGGGGTCCAACTAGAATAGGTGGGTGGCCACCAAAATCCACCTGCATCTGTCCTCCCCCTTAGTAAGTTATGGTCCTGTTGTAGCCAGCAACACCCCCCCCTTATTCAATTAAGTATCAACCATGATACTGAATGAATGGGGACCCTTAGTTAATTTTTAGAGAAAGCAAGAGTTTCTTTTTGAAGTCACAATCATACGCTTGGAAAAAGCCTCTTGGATATTTTAAGGCCTGAGTCTATGTTAAAAGAGAAAACCTTTAAGGTCGCGTTGCAAAAGGATAGGAAACACCTTCATTTCCCTTTCTTTTTATGCACAAGATCCTCGTGTTAATAATGACATCGCATCGCAAATTGGTAACGCTCATAAAGAAAAACTTAAAGATTCGCCGATCTGCGATAATGCCGATCGCTAGATCACATATCGCAGAAATGAGCTAGGCAAGATATGGTGAACATCAAATCCCTGTGATCTGCGATATTGCGATCGCTGCGATGCCACATCCATGCGATTTGCGATCATGTGATTTGCGACGGTGCGATTTGCGATTGCGCGACATGCGAGGGTACGTCAGCAAATCATAAATCACCTTAGTACGAATCCTTCGGGCGCGCCATTCAAAGAAAAGCCACTTACTATAACCTGACCTGAGATCATGCGCTTTTAATGATAGTAATTGAATTAGTTGTCAGTTATTAAATGGATTAAAGACGCGTGCCTTGCTAGAGATTTGCTTCACGTAAGGTGGCATATTTGATTTATCTCTTGCATTTAAAACTCTCCCATCACCTTTCTGGATCAGTCATTTCCATTTCACTCGTAATCTACAGGAACAAAGTGCGAAGACGACTCAGACAGAAATGCAAAGCAAAATGGGAAAGAAGAACAAAGCTCAAAGCTCCGAAGTAAGAGAGAAGACCAAGGAGATGGCGCCCCTGTACACAGATACAGCCTGTAACAGAGACGCAGGGATCTCAACATGGGAAGGCATGTATAGGCTGTTAGAAGAGGAGAAACCTAGATTAGTGAAGGTGACTGCTATCGCAGGTGCACCACGCTCTTCTGAGGCGTCCTTGGAAGACCTAGCATGTTCATTCCTTCACAGAATAGCAGCAAGACCCAAAATTCTACCATACACAGATATGATCAAGTGGATATTGGATGATGCAGAATTAAAGGGCAGACAATTCAAATTTCATGGACATGGGCTCGTGGGATCGTTTGCTGCCCAAGATCTGAAGCTTATGTATCCTCGTCCTGAACCGCAAGCGACCTATAATGTCGAATTTGTTAAGAAATTCATGGTAGAGAATCCAGATCTATCAGACGCCACTAAAGAATGGTCTAGAAGAGACGAGCCGCTCAAAAAGGATAAAAACGGTATGTACAGCATTGGTTCCCTTACCCCTCCATATTGTTTTGCTGCAGCCATGCTCTGTAGGTTATTTGGTATGCCCGATATCAACAAGTTTTCATCTGAATGGCTGCCATTAATTGATGCTGCCACTAACGCCAAAATCCTAGATTGGGCCAAAATCCTTTCTGATACTCTATACACGGCCGTTGTCAATTACCAGTCTAAGAGATCCTTTTCTCAACGGGTCTATCCTCCTTTTTATCTGTCTGCCTATATTATGGATTCTATTTGTCTTGTATCTAATTTTCCTACTATGGGATGGAAATGGACTACCCAAGACCCATTGCCCATCCATGTTTATCATAAGATCTTATGGGATTCCCAGTTTGCCCCTCATTTTTACCAGATTTGCCATGGGGTTATTTTGCCCCTATATAGAATGATATATGATAAGGACCCCCCAAGGTGCTCCCCCGAGGCCCAAATTGACATCATCCACGTCGCAAGATGGTTTGGGGAAGAATGGTTTACTTACATTCGAGTTTTTGGAAGCACTGTACCTCCACATGTCCTACCCTTATATGTCCCTGATAAGCTTTTGGCCCGGGAGATCGCTTATCAAACCTGTTCTGAAGGCGGCCTAACAAAAGACTTAAAAGACAAGAAGAAGGCCATTTGGCCTTAATTTCCTGTCACTTGTGGGGCCTTCTCTTTGTTCGATGTAGGACACGCTTTTGGCGAGGTGGAGAATGTGACATGTCTTCAATTATTTAAGTTCCCAGCGAGGCCATTCGACCCAAATAAAGTGGCCCAAGAATTCACAACGAACGTCAAGATAAGAGTGTTCTCTGGACAGAAAGATCTGTTTGATGATCTCTTTCAGAATAAGAGCTCGCTCAAAGAAATTTTGCACGAAGCTCAGTCGAGGTTGTCTTCAGGTGACTTCCAGAAATTCACGTTATACAGAGAAAGAAGGCTGGCTAGTATTCCACTAGAGAAGTTGCGAATACCTAATAGAGAACCGACTCCGAGCATCAGCCTCAGTGAAAACTCCAGCACTTCCAGATCTAAGTCCAACGCCGCCCAAGAAGTATCTGAGCATCCTAAAGAGTCTGGTCACGAACAAAGAAAAAACGAAGAAACAACCAAAGACACAGCTCAGTCGAGTACAATGTCTCAGCAGCAAGTTATTGCCTCACCACCAAGAGATGTCCCCCCTCCAGTTATCGAAGCCCCTCTTGTCACAACAGAGTTAGATAAAGAGTGGGAGACCTTCAATCAATTAATCAACCTTGAAGGGCAAGTCCCAAAGATGCCTGTGAGCAATACACAGGTGATGCAAGAGGTCGCTTCGACCTTAGTCAGCGGTGCCGCAGAAGCAAAAAACCTCCCCATCGCTCCATCCTCAGAGCTTCTACTTAACGTGGAAGAAATTCCCCCACTGGATGTGTTCTACAGTCCCCAACACAAAGCAGTTGTGAGGAGACAGAGAAAGAAGAGAAAGCTAAAAAATACACTGTCTCAAGACGCTGAACATTTGGATGTCTTGTGGAAAGACCCAAACAATAATCCGACAGAAAATCTTACGAAGTTGTCTCAGATTGCAGGAGCATATGCTTCTGCAACTATTGACAAAGCCTCTGAAGTTCATCAACTTTTAAAGGAACAAGAAAATCATATACAAATGCTACAACAACAATTGCAACAAGCCAACGCGAACAATGAAGCTTCCAGATAGCTCGAAAAGCTTCAGGATAGCTCGAAAAGCTTCAGGAAGACTTTCAACAGATGCAGATAGGCTATCAAAGGAGTCTTGCAGAAAAAGAAAAACAACTGCAGACGGTGCAATAGATGCACAAAGATGAGCCTAAGCTGGCAGAGTTTATTTTAGAGTCCATCGGCTTGAACGAGCAACTACTGCAGCAACAGGAAGAGCTGGGACGTAAAATATCACAGTGGAGGCACTTTTGTGAGCTAAGCGACAAAATCACCAGTCAGGTGGTGGAATTGCGAAGCGACTATGATCAGAGCGACAAGAGGGTGACAGAATATCTGACTTGGCAAGATGACGAGGAAGGGAAAAGAGCAGGGGCACCCAAGATTAATGAAAATCATAAGGAGCTGCTCTTTAATAAATGGGACGAACAAATCACGCAGGCGGAGCAAGCAGCAGAGACAGCGGCGACACAGGCAAGCATTCTTATCGATTGTGTAAATGAGAATTTACACAGGGCCAGCTTGATTACAAAAACCACCCTGGGGTACCTACCAAACAAGTTGCAACTGGAGACAGAATGGAGGCAGAAGGCGCAGGCAAAAGGGAAAGCAATCCAAGCATTGGCTAGGCTGAATTGGGAAGGTTACTGGATGTACTTGGTTAAACCACACAACCAATGGATGACGGTCAAGTGCATCACGAACGCAGCCGAGAAGGTAGCGCCAGCTCTCATAGATGGCGTTTTCGCAGCCCAGCTCAGAACAGAAATTAGCTAGCCGACTCTTCTCAAGCCAATGTTGGACACTTGCAACTTCAAAGACCAAGTTCACAAGTAGTTTCAGTTAGAATGTTGTTTTTTCCTTTTAGCTAGATTAGAAAAAGGACGGTCGTTTGAAAACCGAATCCTCAATTTTGTAATAATACTATTATTAGAATTAGGAAGTAGTATTTTAACCCTTCTCATTGCATTGGAGAAGGGTCCAGAAATTTGTCAAAAACTTGTCCTCGGAACATGCACTTCTGCACCCTCAGAGGAGGTTTTGATGAATGGAAGGATCGAGATTTATTTATGTTTGCATGTTAATGTCTGCTACTGATGTTGCACTTCTGTACTCTTAGTAGGCGTTAGAAGTAAGTAGAGATAAATCGTTATTGCTTGAAGTTTGTGAGTAAAAATCAGTCATAAATGGTACTTTTATCTCTTGATGGATTTCTGCTCATATGCTTAGAGTGATATACAGCTGATGTTGTTTATATGTTAATGTATAAATGTGTGGTTACCATTTGGCACTTTTGTACGGTGGAGTCATTTATTCATGCTTGACATATGAATAATTTATTATGCGATATGCTGCTCACAACTGTTTTGCTTAACTTCTTATGCAGAATGGTTCATCTTAAATGGTTTATATTCTTATGGTAGCTGAATAATCTTTATTACCAGTTATTGTATGAAATCTTTTTAGATCGCATAATGGAAAAGATATACCCCGGGTTAGCGTAGATCAGATATGTTGTTTTCATTAGATCACAGTAGCTTAGAGTCAGTTTATAAGTTAGATTCAAATTAGCTCTAAAATGCCTCTAGAATCAGCATAATCAAACTCTACACACACACACACCCCCCTTGCATTGGGAAACTGGTCCCGTTATCCCCAGTCGGACCCGCTACTCCAAACGGGCAAGGAGCCGCCAACCAGGTTCCGGACCGGGTGGGTATCCCCCTTGTTGTTGACCCGATTTCAGGGCCCTCAACATATTTGGCGCTAGAAGGAGGGCCTGAGCACAGTGTCTGTTGGAACGTTTTCCAAATTATAAATCTTGAAACAGGATGGCTACTCATAGAATTCCTATTTGGAGTTGCATCTATGTTTCTACCTCTTCCAACACTCCACCAGATGTGGTAAGGCTTTTGTCTCAGGTAAAATTCGACGGTAAGAATAACTCTTCTGCATTCAATCATACCCTTTAGTTCATACAAAAAGTTTCAAGTTCTGATATTCAGAGAATTGATGAAGGCGTTTTGTGCAGGATTTTTACTCTTACCTTCACAGCGGAAGCTAGAAAATGGTGCAGAACCCTCCCAGTTGCATCAATTCACAGCTGGGACCAATTCGTCAAGATTTTCATCTTGGAATTTGATTGTTATGACTACGACCAGGTATATGATGAAATTGATTATCTACGAAAACCAGGTGAACCCATAAGGAATTTCAATATGCGATTTCATCTTAAATGTCTACAGTATGATCTCGAGAATGAGCTCACAGACGAAGAATCTTCAGATTACGATGAGTATTTCCTACCTCCTATGTCTGACCAGGCAGAAATGAGTTCAACCTTTGCTTCATTTTCTTCTAATGTGAATGAACATTTCAAGTCAAATACACAAATCATTCATAATGAAGAAAATCTACAAAGCCTGGGAGTCATGCATGCTCTAATATCAGAAAATAGAGACGAAGATGCTGAAAGGAAAATTACCTTGGAACCAGAAAATGACTCTGGCACAAATCCAGACAATATCATTTCAAGTCAACAAATGCAGATGCCAAGGTTAGATCAATCAACTGTTTCTCTTTCAAAAAGTATCAGCGCACAAAGGTATGATCTAAAGCCCGATGTTTATGATGAATCTGATGAACAAAGTTTTTTTCATGATGTTTTTAAATGCATTACTCCGGATTCACATTTTTCTCTTTATCCCGATGTTTTTAGTGATGACAATTTTTCCCCTCTTAATATTCAAAATGTCTCAAAAAACACAGAGGGTTATTTAAATGACTCATCATTAGGTTTTCAAGTTAAAGAGACCACTTCAACACAGCTTTTGATCAATGACAAAAAAGAGTTGCCTGACCTCCCTTGTCTGAAAACATATAATGAAAAGGAGGAACCTAGGGAAATCTGTAGAGTCTTTTGTGATGGTTACTTTGACAATGATGATGTTGTTGAGTTATCCCAAGTAACTCAACTAGGGTCAGATAATAAGGGACATCTTAAATCAGAAATCATATCGGTCGACCCTCATCACAAAGTAGAAAATCACTTGAATGATTTTACTATCCCAGGCAATACCCCGATCTATGATTCATATCATGAAGAGAGCTCCATCCCTGTTTGTAATCATAACTTAGTCCCCGATTCACAAAACCTGGCCAGTTCTTGTGAGGAGCAAGATGTTACAAGTAAATCCCAGTTGTGCTGTAACACTATTTCTGTAAATACCCAATCATTTCTTTCTCACTTGCACTCATTTTGTACAAAATCGGATTTCTTTCTAAATTTTCAAACTTTTGATAGATTATGTTTTAGAGATTTATATATGAGAACTTTCATTTCAAACAAAATCGCTAAAAACTCAGCGTTAACAAACAACAGGTTACAAGCCATTGAAACTAAAAAACCATCTTCACAATTTGACTTGTTATCTTTCCTATTGCGAGATCATCAATTCATAACGGAAATTCATCCTAATTTTTATGATCCAATAGGTACCCAGTTGGAAAGAACTTCTCATGAGAAAGGAAAATCAGATAGAATTCCAATTGAGGTTATATGTTCTTATTCCATAGCCAATAATTACGATCCAAGGAAAATTCAGTTCTTTTTACTGATGCTTGGAAGATTCATGCGGCTAGGAATAAAAATGAATAGATGGTTCCATTGGAAATACCATTTCACATAGTTATTTCCTGTATATAGTTAGAATAGGAGTAGGAGTAATTTAGCTAGGTTATTAGGTTTGCTTTTAATAAATCGATAGGAAAAGTTATTCATATTCTCTACATAACCCTAGGGAATGTTTGCCTCTCATAATAATGTTTGCTTTGGTTAACGGCATTTGGCATTTACTGAAGGCACCTTTTTTCTCTATTGAAAATTTTTGAAACTTCTGCTTCTATGAACAGAAAATCTTTTAGGAATTTGATCTTTATTATCAATAGAACTTTAACCCAGATATGATGATAGTTTCAACTGCAAAAAACTTTAAAGAAAGCTATCTCAGTGGAAAATTTGTTTTTAGGTCAGCAGTGAAAGGTATCAATATTAAAATAAAAATTCTCTGTGAAAGCAGCCATTACCAAAAACAGCCCTATCATTGTCGTCCAGAACTTTCTTAAGGAAAGAAAATTTGACTTCCTCCCTGCTAAAGGAGAACGCAACATTCAGAGGAATAATCTAAAAAGACACTATATCTCAAAGAATGAGAGGTCTCATCACGAGCCGGCTTATCATGATCAGAGATATTATAACTTGCTGACTTTGCCAAAACTGTCTACCAAAACAGGGCAATGACTCAAGATTGTTGCAATCAAAAGGCAAGGGGTCTCATCACGAGCCAGCTTGTTCAGCAAAAGTGTAAATCAAGTGAATGACTGTGTCATAATTTGGCCACCAAACCAAGACATTGTTCTTTAGAGAATAAAAAGAAAAAAAAAAGTGTCAAAAAAGGATTTTCTTTGAAAAAGTTGTAAATAACCTTAAGCAGGATAAAGGATCATTGTTGGGTAATCGGTAACCCTGTCGAGGCTATGGACGCCTGCTGGCAGCAAAGGCTCTACCTGCGACAAAGGAGCATATTTAAAAAAAAGAGCTGATACATAGAGAAGACTTTATTTTATGTTTTACAAGACCAAGTAATGACTGATTTAAATGCAAAGCACAAGCTGAAGATGCAAGTAATTGAAATAGAAAGAGGTTGAAACGAAACATCATTGACAGTTTGAAGTATCATTTGCTTTATCTTTTTATAATAAAGTTCAAGTTTTTCTTTAAGAAAATTTTTTTTTAGGAGTTTCAAAGCGTCAATATAAAAGCAGAGATAACTGGTTCTCCCAAGTGAATCACCAATTGTTGTAGCCAGCAACACCCCCCCCTTATTCAGTTAAGTATCAACCATGATACTGAATGAATGGGGACCCTTAGTTAATTTTTAGAGAAAGCAAGAGTTTCTTTTTGAAGTCACAATCATACGCTTAGAAAAAGCCTCTTGGATATTTTAAGGCCTGAGTCTATGTTAAAAGAGAAAACCTTTAAGGTCGCGTTGCAAAAGGATAGGAAACACCTTCATTTCCCTTTTTTTTTATGCGCAAGATTCTCGTGTTAATAATGACATCACATCGCAAATTGGTAATGCTCATAAAGAAAAACTTAAAGATTCGCCGATCTACGATAATGCCGATCGCTAGATCGCATATCGCAGAAATGAGCCAGGCAAGATATGGTGAACATCAAATCCGTACAATCTGCGATATTGCAATTGCTGCGATGCCACATCCATGCGATTTGCGATCATGTGATTTGTGATGGTGCGATTTGCGATTGCGCGACATGCGAGGGTACGTCAGCAAATCATAAATCACCTTAGTACGAATCCTTCGGGCACGGCTTTCAAAGAAAAGCCACTTACTATAACCTGACTCAGTCATGCGCTTTTAATGATAGTAATTGAATTAGTTGTCAGTTATTAAATGGATTAAAGACGCGTGCCTTGTTAGAGATTTGCTTCACGTAAGGTGGCATATTTGATTTATCTCTTGCATTTAAAACTCTCCCATCACCTTTCTAGATCAGTCATTTCCATTTCACTCGTAATCTGCAGGAACAAAGTGTGAAGATGACTCAGACAGAAACGCAAAGCAAAATGGGAAAGAAGAAAAAAGCTCAAAGCTCCGAAGAAAGAGAGAAGACCAAGGAGATGGCGCCCTTGTACATAGATACAGCCTGTAACAGAGACGCAGGGATCTCAACATGGGAAGGCATGTACAGGCTGTTAAAAGAGGAGAAACCTAGAATAGTGAAGGTGACTGCTGTCGCAGGCGCACCACGCTCTTCTGAGGCGTCCTTGGAAGACCTAGCATGTTCATTCCTTCACAGAATAGCGGCAAGACCCAAAATTCTACCATACACAGATATGATCAAGTGGATATTGGATGATGCCGAATTAAATGGCAGACAATTCAAAGTTCATGGACATGGGCTCGTGGGATCGTTTGCTGCCCAAGATCTGAAGCTTATGTATCATCTTCCTGAACCGCAAGCGCCCTATAATGCCGAATTTGTTAAGAAATTCATGGTAGAGAATCCAGATCTATCAGACACCACTAAAGAATGGTCTAGAAGAGACGAGCCGCTAAAAAAGGATAAAAACGGTATGTACAGCACTGGTTCCCTTACCTCTCCATATTGTTTTGCTGCAGCCATGCTCTGTAGGTTATTTGGTATGCCCGATATCAACAAGTTTTCATCTGAATGACTACCATTAATTGATGCTCCCACTAATGCTGAAATCCTAGATTGGGCCAAAATCCTTTCTGATACTCTATACACGGCCGTCGTCAATTACCGGTCTAAGAGATCCTTTTCTCAAAGGGTCTATCCTCCTTTTTATCTGTCTGCCTATATTATGGATTCTTTTTGTCTTGTATCTAATTTTCCTACTATGGGATGGAAATGGACTACCCAAGACCCATTGCCATCCATGTTTATCATAAGATCTTATGGGATTCCCAGTTTGCCCCTCATTTTTACCAGATTTGCCATGGGGTTATTTTTCCCCTATATAGAATGATATATGATAAGGACCCCCCAAGGTGCTCCCCCGAGGCCCAAATTGACATCATCCACGTCGCAAGATGGTTTGGGGAAGAATGGTTTACTTACATTCGAGTTTTTGGAAGCACTGTACCTCCACATGTCCTACCCTTATATGTCCCTGATAAGCTTTTGGCCCGGGAGATCGCTTATCAAACCTGTTCTGAAGGCGGCCTAACCAAAGACTTAAAAGACAAGAAGAAGGCCATTTGGCCTCAATTTCCCGTCACTTTTGGGGCCTTCTCTTCGTTCGATGTAGGACACACTTTTGGCGAGGTGGAGAATGTGACGTGTCTTCAATTATTTAAGTTCCCAGTGAGGCCATTCGACCCAAATAAAGTGGCCCAAGAATTCACAATGAACGTCAAGATAAGACTGTTCTCTGGACAGAAAGATCTATTTGATGATCTCTTTCAGAATAAGAGCTCGCTCAAAGAAATTTTTCACGAAGCTCAGTCGAGGTTGTCTTCAGGTGACTTCCAGAAATTCATGTTATACAGAGAAAGAAGGCTGGCTAGTATTCCACTAGAGAAGCTGCGAATACCTACTAGAGAACCGACTCCGAGCATCAGCCTCAGTGAAAACTCCAGCACTTCCAGATCTAAATCCAACGCTACCCAAGAAGTATCTGAGCATCCTAAAGAGTCTGGTCACGAACAAAGAAAAAACGAAGAAACAACCAAAGACACAGCTCAGTCGAGTACAATGTCTCAGCAGCAAGTTATTGCCTCACCACCAAGAGATGTCCCCCCTCCGGTTATCGAAGCCCCTCTTGTCACAACAGAGCTAGATAAAGAGTGGGAGACCTTCAATGAATTAATCAACCTTGAAGGGCAAGTCCCAAAGACGCCTGTGAGCAATACACAGGTGATGCAAGAGGTCGCTTCGACCTTAGTCAGCGGTGCCGCAGAAGCAGAAA
This sequence comes from Pinus tabuliformis, assembly GCA_031772625.1. NCBI lineage: Eukaryota > Viridiplantae > Streptophyta > Pinopsida > Pinales > Pinaceae > Pinus > Pinus tabuliformis. Next base: position 343,513,076 of record CM062814.1, read on the forward strand.
ACCTCCCCATCGCTCCATCCTCAGAGCTTCTACTTAACGTGGAAGAAATTGCCCCACTGGATGTGTTCTACAGTCCCCAACACAAAGCAGTTGTGAGGAGATAGAGAAAGAAGAGAAAGTTCAAAAATACACTGTCTCAAGACACTGAACATTTGGACGTCTTATGGAAAGACCCAAACAATAATCCGACAGAAAATCTTACGAAGTTGTCTCAGATTGCAGGAGCATATGCTTCTGCAACTATTGACAAAGCCTCTGAAGTTCAACAACTTTTAAAGGAACAAGAAAATCATATGCAAATGCTACAACAACAGTTGCAATAAGCCAACGCGAACAATGAAGCTTCCAGATAGCTCGAAAAGCTTCAGGAAGACTTTCAATAGATGTAGATAGGCTATCAAAGGAGTCTTGAAGAAAAAGAAAAACAACTACAGACGGTGCAAGAGATGCACAAAGATGAGCCTAAGCTAGCAGAGTTTATTTCAGAGTCCATCGGCTTGAACGAGAAACTACTGCAGCAACAAGAAGAGCTGGGACGTAAAATATCACAGTGGAGGAACTTTTGTGAGCTAAGCGACAAAATCACCAGTCAGGTGGTGGAATTGCGAAGAGACTATGATCAGAGCGACAAGAGGGTGACAAAATATCTGACTTGGCAAGATGACGAGGAAGGGAAAAGAGCAGGGGCACCCAAGATTAATGAAAATCATAAGGAGCTACTCTTTAATAAATGGGACGAACAAATCAAGCAGGCGGAGCAAGCAGCAGAGACAACGGCGACACAGGCAAGCATTCTTATCGACTGTGTAAATGAGAATTTACACAGGGCCAATTTGATTACAGAAACCACCCCGGGGTACCTACCAGACAAGTTGCAACTGGAGACAGAATGGAGGCAGAAGGCGCAGGCAAAAGGGAAAGCAATCCAAGCATTGGCTAGGCTGAATTGGGAAGGTTACTGGATGTACTTGGTTAAACCACACAGCCAATGGATGACGGTCAAGTGCATCACGAACGCAGCCGAGAAGGTAGCGCCAGCTCTCATAGATGCCGTTTTCGCAGCCCAGCTCAGAATAGAAATTAGCCAGCCGACTCTTCTCAAGCCTATGTTGGACACTTGCAACTTCAAAGACCAAGTTCACAAGTAGTTTCATTTAGAATGTTGTTTTTTCCTTTTAGCTAGATTAGAAAAAGGACGGTCGTTTGAAAACCGAATCCTCAATTTTGTAATAATACTATTATTAGAATTAGGAAGTAGTATTTTAACCCTTCTCATTGCATTGGAGAAGGGTCCAGAAATTTGTCAAAAAACTTGTCCTCAGAACATGCACTTCTGCACCCTCAGAGGAGGTTTTGATGAATGGAAGGATCGAGATTTATTTATGTTTGCATGTTAATGTCTGCTACTGATGTTGCACTTCTGTACTCTTATTAGGCGTTAGAAGTAAGTAGAGATAAATCGTTATTGCTTGAAGTTTGTGAGTAAAAATCAGTCATAAATGGTACTTTTATCTCTTGATGGATTTCTGCTCATATGCTTAGAGTGATATACAACTGATGTTGTTTATATGTTAATGTATAAATGTGTGGTTACCATTTGGCACTTTTGTACGGTGGAGTCATTTATTCATGCTTGACATATGAATAATTTATTATGCGATATGCTGCTCACAACTGTTTTTCTTAACTTCTTATGCAGAATGGTTCATCTTAAATGGTTTATATTCTTATGGTAGCTGAATAATCTTTATTACCAGTTATTGTATGAAATCTTTTTAGATCGCATAATGGAAAAGATATACCCCAGGTTAGCGTAGATCAGATATGTTGTTTTCATTAGATCATAGTAGCTTAGAGTCAGTTTATAAGTTAGATTCAAATTAGCTCTAAAATGCCTCTAGAATCAGCATAATCAAACTCTACACACACACACCCCCCCCTTGCATTGGGAAACTGGTCCCGTTATCCCCAGTCGGACCCGCTACTCCAAACGGGCAAGGAGCCGCCAACCAGGTTCCGGACCAGGTGGGTATCCCCCTTGTTGTTGACCCGATTTCAGGGCCCTCAATAGGTCCCCATTGCATTGAGTGCCTCCATGAGATGGGGAAACTTCTCCTCAACTTGGTCCCTTGTGAGCCACTTGCCTTGGTGCATGAGTTGGCTAGCTTTAACAACCCGATTATAGGTGGCTCTTCTACTAGAGAGTTTTCTTGACCTATTTTTCTATAATATGATCAGTTGTGGCCCATTCCATGCTGTCTAGGTTTAACTTTGTTGGTGTGAGCAGTTTTGAAATGTTTGATGTGTCTAGTAATGGTGGGAAGTATGGTCGTAGGTGATCCACATTGAACACTGGTTGTAGGCCAAGGAATGGTGTAACACTGAGCTAAAAATCATTGTCTCCCACAACCTTGGTAATGATGTAAGGACCATATTGGAGTGGCCTAAGCTTCCGATGGGCTTTGATATCTTGTATAACTTACTACCCAAAGTAATAATAACGAGGCAAGGTGTGCACTCATATAAAACATGCCACTTCCACAAGTATGGTTGTCCTAATAATTATTCACTAACTCGAAGATGAGCAACATCATACAATACCTCATCTGTGAAGGGCTTGATATTGTAGGGAAGGAAATGTCGTTGGATGATGTGAAGATATCTTCCTTGATGAAGCCACCCAATGGTGTATGGTTGCGGATTTGTTATAGTCTCTATGCCCAACCCCTTCATGAACTCTACTGCAATGAGGTTATTTTCGTTCCTGTTGTCAAGAATGAACTACAAGGGAGAACGCTTCACCCCGCCCCTAGATCTTCAGGCTCAATCTTATGGATCTTGGTGGTGGCCACAGTGGCACTGGGCTCCCTTTGTCATTCCCCTTGTCGGGTTCTGAATCTGATTCAGAACATGTATCTCACTCAGAAGCCTTCAACTTAGCCACCAGCGACTGCTCAGCTCGACACTCACTTGTGTTGTGAGTGGAGCTCTTATGGAACTCACACCACTTTTTCATGTTCTTCTTTATCATTGTTTTGTTGTTATTTTCTTGCAGCGTAAGAGGGTTATCTTGGGTCACCCCGCCTAGGATTTTCCATTTGATTTTCAGTTTAGGGGTGCCTTTTCCTTGCTTAAGACTCGCAGATCCAAAGTCTCTCTTTTTTTGTTTAAACTTATCCTCAATATTGATAGCATATTGGTACGCTGTGTTGAGCGAGGAGATTTCCAGGAACTCCATCTCATCCTCAATGTATCTATGTAGGAAATCATAGTACTTGAATACCAAATGTTTCTCAGAATCCTTGATACCCAACTTCATGTAAAGGGTATGAAAAAAATTAGTAAACTCAAGCATGTCTTGGTCACCTCCCTACCACAGTATGGTTAAATTTATGTATTTATCCTCATAGCAATCGATAGGGTAGTACTACTCCTTGATGGCATCCCAAAGCGAGTTCATAGTGGGTGCAGTCGAAAAAGTGAGGGTTTACTTTCATACTTCTTCTCATAGTAGGTTTCCCACTAGACCCTGTCAAGGGAGGTGACTTTGAGAAGTACAAAATTAATCTTTTCCTGACTGGAAAAATCATGAACATAAAAAATGTCCTTCTGGAAAATTTAACCATTTATCTACAACGTACACATCTATCTGACCCTCAAATCTGGGGATGTCAAAGTTAACTTGTACCTTAAAGGGTCTGGCACTTCCAGAGTAGCTGCTAGAAGGAGATGCATCGCCCTTGGGTAGCCACTGAAGGATTTGGGCAAAGTTGTCAATCATCGCATTCCTCTATTACTCGAGGGATTCTTCGACCAAGATTTTGAAAGGATCTCATACCATCTCATATTTCTTCTCTTTCACCATGGAAGACCGTCAGGATTTGTGAGGCTGGTCTTGCAAAGATTCAACCAATTTGAGCCCTAACTCCCTATATCCTGACCTTGTTGGGGACATGCGAAAGAAAACAAAGAAAGAGTAGAACGTTGTGATACCATTGATCCAAGCTTAAACAAGAACGAAACAAATTATAGATATAAGAATGAATACAATATGAAATATAAATAACACTTCATTTCATTAATATCAAATACTAAAATATGCTTACAAAAAGAATAGAAATAAAACTAGCTCAAGAAATGGTAGCTTAACTCTGAGAAGAGTTATGGTGTCAATATGTTTCTGAACTCCGTTCTAATGAGGCTCGGAGGCCTATTTATTATTGAGAAAGAATGGAAAACCATAAACATCCAAAAACCTAACCCTAGTAGATGAAACGCCAAAACCATGGGCCTCATTTAGGTAAATTGGTACATCAACTTACTGGGGTCGTAGCTTTGGAATACGATCTTCATTTGATGCACGCAATACCTCGTTAGAAATATCTACCTGAGGAATACAAATTCGAAAAAAATAAAATTATTCTATCTCCAAAATTGGCCTTGGTTTTACCAAAAACCATCGTTTTGGGCCTCAAATTGGCTGCAGAAGTTTAGGACCCGAAAAACTGACGAAAATAATAAATTGTGCTACAATTTAGGAAAATAAAAAACTAAAAGAGATAATGGTGGGGGTCCAAGTGGAGTAGGTGGGTGGCCACCATCATACACCTTGATCACTCCTCCCCCTTTAGGAAGCAATCGTTCCATTGCGCTAAGTGCCTCCATGAGATGGGGAAACTTCAACTAAACTTGGTCCCTGGTGAGCCACTTACCTTGGTGCAGGAGTTGGCCAGCTTTGACAACCTGATATAGTTGGATCTTCTATTGGCAAGTTTTCTTGACCTATCTGTCGATAATTCGATTAGTTTTGAAATGTTCCATGCTATCACAGTTTAACTTTATTGAGGTGTGAGTTGTTCTGCAATGTCCGATGTGTCGAGTAATGGTGGGATGTATGGTCAAAGGTCCTCCACATTAAACACTAGGTGCAGGCCAATGAAAGGGGGAATGATGAGCTCAAAAGAGTTGTCTCCCATGGCCTTTTTAATGATGTAATGACCATATTGGAGTGGTATGATCTTTTCATGGGCTTCGATATTTTGTATAACTTACTATGAAAAGAAATAATAACATAATAGGGTCTAGACTCATATACAACATGCCACTTCCACAAGTATGGTTGTCGTAATAACACATCATAAACTTCAAGAGGAGAAACATCACAAAGTGCCTCATATGTGAGGGGATTGAGGTTGTAGGGAAGGCTGCACTTCTGGCTGACACAAAGATCTCGTCTTTGGTGAAGCCACCCGATGGTTTAAGACTACTAATATTGCTATATTTGGTAGGCATAGTCGGTTCACAACCTCGCTACAATGGGGTTCTTTTTGCTTCCACTATTGATAATGAACTACAAAAAAGAAACCGTCAACCACATCTGTGAGTGGAATATGTGTTCCCCCTCCTCTAGATCTTCAGGTTCAATCTTCTTGATCTTGGTGGTGGCCACAGTGGCACTTGGCTCCATGTCAATTATCTTCTTCCCTTTGTCATTCCCCTTGTTGGGTTTTAAATCACACTCAAAACATGCATTTGACTCGGAAGCCTTCATCTTGGCCATAAGTGACTACTAGGCCCTACACTCACTTGTGTTGTGAGTGGAGCTCTTATGGAACTCACACCACTTTCCCATGTCCTTTCCCATGTCCTTCTTTGTCTTCGTGGTGTTGTTATTTGTTTACGGCTTACTCAGGTTATCATGGGTTAGAAAAGATTAGCCTTTCTCTTTTCTCTATGGTTTGGGGGCACCTTTCCCTTGATTCGGATTCTCCAATCCAAAGTCTTGCTTTTTCTGTTTAAACTTCTGCTTAATCTTGGTAGTGTCTCGGTATATCATGCCAAGTGAGGATATGTCCGGGAACTCCATCTCATCTTGGATGTACTTGTGTATGAAACCATGGTACTTGAGTACCAAATGCTTCTCAAAATCCTTGATACACAACATCATGCAAAGGGTGTGAAAAACATTGGTAAACTCCAGCACGTCTTGGTCCCTTCCCTGCCATAGTGTGGTCGACTTTATGTATTTATCCTCATAGCTTCCGATAGCATAGTACTGATCATTGATGGCGTCTCAGAATGAATTCGAAGTGGGTACAGCTGAAAATTGCGAGGGTGTAATATAGTCTTTCTTCTCTGAGGAGGTTTCCATTAGTCCTTGATGCAGGGATGGCTTAGAGAAGAACAAAAGTAATATTTTCCTAGCTGGAAAAATCACGAATAGAAAAATATTCTTGTAGCATATCTAACCATTTTTCTACCGCATTTGCATCTATCTAGCCCTCAAATATGGTGATGTCAAAGTTAACTTGTACTTTAAATGGTGTGGCATTTCCAGAGTAGCTTCTAGAATGAGATGTGTTGCCCTTGGGTAGCCACTGAAGGATTTGGGAAAAGATTTCCATAATCATATTCCTCTATCACAAGAGGGATTCTTCGAGAAATATTTTGAAAGGATATCTGACTCCCTCATATTTCTTCTCTTCTTCCATGGGAGGCCATTAGGATTTGTGAGGCTAGTCTTGCAAAGGTTTGACCAGTTTGAGCCCTAACTCCTTATATCGTGACCTCATTGGGGACATGCAAAAAAAAAACAGAGAAAGAGTAGACCGCTCTGCTTAACAAAACTTAAACAGGAATCAACAAATTATAGATATAACCACAAATATTTAATATGCAGTAGAAATAACACTTCATTTCATTAATATCAAATACTAAAATATTCTTACAAACACAAAGGAAATAGGACTAGCTCGGGCGATGGTAGTTTATCTCTGAGAAGAGATATGGCAGCTACATGTCTCTCAACTCTATTCCAATAAGGCTTGGATGACTATTTATTATTGAGAAACAATGGAAAACCCTAAACATTCAAAAACCCAAAACTAGGATATGAGGCACCAAAACTATGGGCCCCTTTTTGGTAAATTGGTACATCAAATTCCAAGGTTCGTAAAATTGGTATATGATCTTCATTTAATGTGAACAATACCTTGTTAGAAAGATCTATCTGAGGACTACAACTTCTAAGTTATTAACATTGTCCCACCACCTCTGTTTCCCCTGGTTTTCCCAAAAAAAACATTATTGAGTTCCTCAAAACAACTCTAGAAGTTGAGGACCCAAAAAACTACAAAAAATAGTAAATTGTGCTGCAATTAAGGAAACTAAAAAATTGAAAGAGACAGTTGTAGGCGTCAAAGTGGAATAGGATGGAGGCAACCAACATCCACATGGATGATTGAGATGAATGATCTTCCGAAGGTATGAGTTTTCATGCATACATTGGTAATTAGAATAGTACAATGAGTACATTGTTGCTAGCATACCTAGCTATGGGGATGTTTGGTTAAGGTAGCTTAGTTGAGAGTTTCTTGAGAAGCTACTAGATATGACAGTGATATATTGCAATAACAAGAGTGGGTTTCAATTGTCAATGTATCCTGTATGTATTTAGGTAAGAGATATCTTCAGAAATTGAGACGATGTTTATATATGAGACAAGCTTAGGCTTGTGGTTGTTTCCTCCGTATGAAGGAGGATGAACAAGGTATCATTTTTGTGACATATTTTTTCTCCAATATAAGTTTTAATTTTTATTTCCTGCATGAATAAGAAAAATAGAGGACTGCTACTCTTCATGGTGCTTGAGGCCACTCTTCAATGAGCTTCTTAATTTGGTATTGGATTTTAGAATTTTGATATGTTTCTGATCTACAAAGTGAAAGATGGATTGATGGATGTGACCCTCCCGAAGTAAGCATTTGGGCTGATTAAGGACACTAAGTTGACTCTTCCCCCCCTGTCTGAGCTCCCAGGGTCAGGAATTGAGATGTAGGGCTCTTTGGCTTTAGGTATCTTTACACAATAGGGTACCACCCATATCTATTAACCATAGGGTCAGAGATGTTTATCCCCTATCTTGGTTTATGCAGAGTATACCCCAGTTGGAATCTCCCTTTCCCACCCATCTAGCCAATGGGTGTAGGCTGTTAGATTGAGGAATGATTCTTACTATTTATGGTAAGCGACATCCCGTTGAAGCTATATATGTATGTGTTCTACAACTGACTCTTAAAGGTCAAGTTGGGAAGATCAACAAAGTTTTTGGGGTTGTATATTTGGCTCCCAACTGGAAAAATTTGTTGGCAAGGTTTCCCTGGTTGTAGTATTGTCTCCTCACTATTAGAGTTTCCCGAGATGTAGCATTGGCTTCCTGCTAGAAGATTTTCTGAGGGTGTAGAATTTTATACCCACTTAATGAGTTTCCCAAGTTATTGCATTGGCTCCCCTCTAGAAGAGTTTCCTGAGTTGTAGTATTTCCTCCCTGCTAGCAGAGTTTCCTAGGTTTTAGCATGATCTCCCTACTAGAAGAGTTTCTCGGGTCATAGCATTGGCTCCCCTCTGATAGAGTTTCTCATGTTGTAGTATTAGCTCCCCTCTGGTAGAGGTTTCTAGGTTTGTAGCAATGGCTACCTACTAGATGAGTTTCCTAGGTTGTAGAATTTCCTACCCACTGGCAGAGTTTCTTGGGTCATAGCATTGCGTTCCTAATGGTAGAGGTTTCCCAGGTTGTAGCATTGGCTCCCCACTGGAAGTGATTCCAAGTTTTATATGTGACTCCCCAATGGATAAAGGGTGGTGGATTGAATTCCCCTTCGAAGTCAAATTCTTCTTCTTTTAGATTGAAGAATGTTCATCATATGAGTAGAGACAATCAAGAGATAAACAAGAATAAGCTTCTATGGGAAGTGACAACATTTGATGATGAGATTAAGATGGGTCATGATATGATGAGATTTTACTTGTGATGATGAATTTGTAATTTCTTCTTAACTGAGAGGGAGTGTTAATTTTTAGAACTTTATTGACAAATTCCAACCATGGGACAAGATTCCTATTTTTGAGAGCACCAATTTTGAATATTGAATCCCTCAATTTTGACATGAGAAAGTGTAATTTTGCATTAAGCCCCCCATCTGAATATTTGATTAGGTGGGCCAAAAATATAAATTGGTCACCCATGGATCGCTATAAATACAAGTAAAGTGACCCTCATTTGGACAATTATCTTAGGTCATTATTCTATTCTCTTCCTTGGTTTTGGCTGCATAAGGCTGAGGGAAGTTTGCAGAGAATGGTTTTGCACGAAGGTGAAATTGTAGGGTTTGAAGCTCACATCTCTATTTTTAGGGTTTTAGGTCTCAACTGCAATCATGAAACAAAGAAATCTTAGTTTCACTCGCACACCAACCAGCTCATCTATGCGGCTAAAGCGTTTTTGATCCAGACACAATAGGTCTTCCCTTCGAGTGAAAACTAGGGTTTGGTTTTATCATTTGATCGTATATTTCACTCACTAACCACAGGGTTCAGTTGTTGACTGCATAGAGTGAAAATTGATTGTAGGATTATGATGTAGGGTTTTGATTATTATAAATTTTTTGTTCATCTAATTAATGTTGTTTAGCTTATATTTCTCGATAGGATTATGATTGATGATATGGATTATTATACTCCCCCTTTTGCTGAATCATTCAATAATGATATAATAAGAAGAAGAGTTTGAAAGGGTTTTCCCCATAGTGGGTTTTTCCCTTTGTGCTGACCAATACTAGTGTCTCTATCTGTGAATGTGTTTCTTCTATCGTTCCTTTATGTTCCACTACATTGATGATGATATTGTTCCTTCTATATATTTACATATGTTGCTTAATGATGTTGTAAATCTGAATAATGTTATGATGCTCTGGGATGAATTTAATATGTTAATGATAAAATGCAATTATCAAAGCAAAGAACAATATATCCCTGAAGAAAAATTAACATCTATCATAATTTCTTAGACACTTGATGACTTTTTAACACCAAGAAAGAGTACAGAATAGTACATTGAACACATAATATTCATTAGATCTTATTGTCTTCCTCTATAAACAGATAATGAATAATGCTTAAACAAGATTGGGCAGTTCATGCAAAAGATGTTTAGAGAACGCAAAATTTATTCTAATCTTAGAGAGAACATAACACATTTTCATGAGAATACATAAAGTCTATAGGTTCACTTGGAAGGCATATGTTAAAAAAAATTCTCAATATGTTAATTGACTCTATGTACCTCAAATAGAAAATAAAATGATCAATAATAGAGAAGCAAAATTTGAAAGTACGAGTTTTGCAACCAAGTCTATTATGCATGTCTATTAAGACTTGAACCTCTCATTCCAAGGTCTCAAATGATGGTCCCAAATAGTATTGCAACCATTGTAGTGAACAAAATTTCTACAACATTATAGTGTGTATTCGGCTAATATGAAATTTTTTTCTTCCAATGGCAGTTCATGAACTGAACTTTGAAGGACATCCCATAATGTGTTGGAAAATTCAGATTGTGGCAGCAAAGAGTTGAGGTGCTTAGGTATTTAAGAAGAGATTGATTCCATTTGAAAGAATAACAACATAAAAACAAAATAAGGTTTTGGGAATTTGCAATATACTCTTTGTATAAATTATATTATCAAAGATAGTGTAATAGAATTAGATATGAACAATGAGAAATATATTTCTCAAACATGTTCCTACAATTATGTCAAACATACTTATAAACTTTAGAATATTTATAGATTTCAGTAAAATCTACAACAAGTGTTTTCTCAACGGCTATGAAACTCACTTCCAGGGCCCATGTTGCTTTATTATACCCATCTATATTTTGTGGTAATCCTAGAACAACCTAATAAAATAAATAGGAATTAGACAATATCATTATTTTCTACCATGGATTGATAATGGTGAGCACAATCGATAAATAAATATCTTATAAATCATGAAAAAATAAATCACTCCTACCTCAAAATACTCATTTATTTGATGAGAATAACGACCCAAAGGAACCGCATATATGATTTGGGCACCCCTTTTTATGAGTAATATCTGTAGTTCAACAAACCAACAAAACTCACAATTTAGTAATTTTCGGTTCTATGGGACCCTGTCTTATTCTATCCCTTTGCACTCCTTTCCTTTTGCGAACCTAAGTAAATAAATATTAAAAATGCATTCTATTTCACAATGTGTGGATTAATCAATCAAAATGTTTCAATTAATCTCATCAAAAGCCTCAAAGATATCAATGCTAGGTTGGTGGATGGTACAAATAGCTATTTGACCTATATTTGTTGTGTTGTGATCAAGTTTCATAATTATCACTAAATTTGGGGCATCTAGTCCTTAAGGTGGCTCATCCATGAATATTATAGAAGGATTGTCATCTAGTTCTACCACTATGGTAAGTATTTTCCTTTTCTTTGTAGAAATATGTGTCAATTGGGGAGTCTTATAAGAGCATCTACCAAAGGAGTTAACTCCACAATATACATAACTTTTGCCACAAACATATGAAATTATTTTAACAACAAAAATCTTTGAGTAAAATATGCTTCCATAGTCGTGGAAAGAATATAACACACACTAAAAATTCTCCCATTTATTGTATTCTTTCCACACAAGGGGTCATATGAGAGCTTAGTCATTGGTCCAGCCCTGTAACACCCATTGTTTCTCTACACTAACAAATCTCCTCAATTCTTATAGACTTCATCAATGCATTTGTAACATTCTTCAAAGTGTCCAATTTTACCAACAACAGATTTTTTTCTCAACCATATCCCTCACAAAGTGATACTAAATATCAATGTCCTTTGTCTTTGAATGATAAGAAAGGTTCTTTGCCAAGAAAATTGCACTTTGTCTGTCACAGTCTATCCTTGTAGCTCATTGTACCAAGCCCATAATTAGACACAATATTTGCAACCAAAATGCTTCCTCACTTTCATGACTAGTTGTCGTGTATCTTTACTCTATAGTTGAAAGTGCCACTACAAACTATCTCCTGCTCATCCAAGTGACTGCTCCTCCAAATAGGTTAAAGACATACCCAGTTGTAGATCTTCTCTGATATAGATCTCTAGCCCAGTTTGCACCAACAAAGACACTAATGTCCAAACGCTATCCAATCTTGGTCTTCCTTGGTAGCACAAACCATAATCACTAGTTCCACGTAAATACATGAAAACCCAATTCACTGCTATCTAATGCTCCTTCCTTGGTTTTGACATAAACTTGCTCAATACCTACACTACATGTGTAATGTTTGGTCTGGTAAAAACCATTACATACATCAAGATACCAATTACATTGGCATATGGAACACAAGACATGTCCTCTTCCTCTTCTTGTGTCTTAGAATATAACTTTACACCTACAAGAATAGGAACCTTCACTGGTTTACTATCCTACAAATTAAAACTCTTCAATATTGTTTCAGCGTACTTCCTCAGGTTTAACCAAAGCTTCCACTTTTCCTGATCTAATTTAATTTCCATGCTAAAAATATTGTTTGCAACACCAATATCCTTCATGTTGAATTTCAAGGACAATTGGGTTTTAAATTCTTGGATAAATTCTTTGTGATTTTCAATCAGCAACATATCATCCACATACAAGAGCAAATAAATAATATGGTCACCAATTAATTTAAAATACAAACAATGGTCCTCTTTTCTTCTACTTAATCCAAGTACCCATATATATGTATCAAATTTATGATACCACATCCTTGGAGACTGTTTTAATCCATATACAAACTTTTTTAACCTGCATACCCATTCTTCCTTACCCTTCACCTCAAATCCTTTAGGTTTCTTCATGTATATCTCTTCTTCCATATCCCCATGAAGAAATCTTGTCTTCACTTCCATATGTTCTACCTCAAAATCACAAGAAACAACAACAAATAAAATTAATCTAATAGAATCTAACTTGGAAATATGAGGACAAATATCATGAAAGTCAATTCCCGGCACATAGGAATGACCTTTTGCTACCAACTGAGCCTTGCATTTCTCCACCTTGCCTTGTACATTAATATTCTTCATAAACACCCATTTTCTTCCAATCGATTCCCTTCAAGCTAGCAACTCCACTAGATCCCAAGCCTCATTTTTGTGCAAAGATTCCATTTCATCAACTATGGCCTCTTTTCATAGTTTTCCATCCTCTCAATCTACTCCCTCCTTGATAGTTCTAGGATCATCATGAATAATAGATAAAGAAAAATTTTAACAGAAAGAAAATGGACTATATCTTTCTAATTGACTTCTCTCTCAAACTGATCTTCTCAAAATGGGAGTTTGTGGCTCTTCCTCTTCTAGTATAGAGCCTAATTCTTCCTCCTTTAGCTCAAACTCTATCTTCTCAGGTTCCTTTGGTAGGAATTTAGGTCTAATAACATCTTTCACCTCTCTAAGCACTACATCTCAGTTGTACACAACCTTCCTTATTTCTTGGTTTCAAATCTTACAACCTTTTAAACCATCCTTATACCAAATAAACATGGACCTTATAAATTTACTATCCAACTTCATTATTTTCTCCTTCAGAATGTGTACATATGCATCATATCCAAATACCATTAGATGTGAAAGAGAGGGTTTCTTACTAGTCCATAACTCATATGGATTCTTATCCTCCAATGTTGATGAAGGTGATTTTTTAACCAGGTGACATGCAGTATCTACTACCTCTTCCCAGAATTCTTGTCCTAACCCAACACCACTAAGAATGCTTCTTGCCTTTTCCATCAATGTCTTGTTTATTCTTTCAGTAAATCCATTTTTCCTAGGTGTGTATGAAGTAGTCTTTTGTCATTCTATACCACATTTTTTATAGAACTCTTCAAATTCCTTCTTGTAGAACTCTCTACCATTATTTGTCCTCAACACCTTGATCTTCTTCTATGTCTAATTTTCCACCAGAGCCTTAAACTATTTAAAATTGTGAAAGAATTCAAATTTATTCCTAAGGAAATATGTCCATGTATTCCTTGAGAAGTCATCTATAAATGAGACATAGTACACACAATTTCGTAAAGATGTAACTAAAATAGTTCCAAACACATCACTCTGAAAAAGCTCTAATATCCCTTCAGCCCTCTTAGCACCAGAGGGAAAACCCACCCAATTCTATGTCCCATATACATAATGTTTATAAAAATCAAAATCCAAAGAGAAATCAGTAATACCTTCTACCATACCATTACCATGTGGAATTTGAATGCCCTTCTCTCCAATATGTCCAATATTTTGATGCCATAGCATGTATTTTCTCTAGAGACCACTATATTTTCTGCTCCACTTTCAAGAATCATAGAAGTGTTGCAACCATCAATAATAGTGTAACCCAAAAGCTTGTACAAAGTTCCAATCTAAAATCACCACGTTAATACCTATGCTCCCTGAATCATCTTGCACATATCTTCTCGAACACTATTTTTACACCTGCGTCATCCATTTTGCTTACAGAAATCAATTTTATGGCCAAAGAAAGAATATACTGAACACTAGGAAGTGTTCCAATTCTTCCACCTTGCAACTTTAGCTTCACTTTTTCATGTCCAATGATTATAGCCTTCTTGTCATCGCCTAAGAAGATATCACCACCATCATATTTCTCGTACTCGTAGAACCACTCCCTATAGGGAGTAAAGTGAAAGGATGCACCTGAGTCAATAAACCACGCCTCATGATCTACATGTGTATTTGAAGAAGATTCCATGTACACATCCCCACCTTCATCTGAGGTGGTTTTTACCTCTGCAAAAGGAGCATCATGAGATCCATTTCCTTTCTTAGGAGCTTTAGATTTACAATCCTTTTTGTAGTGCCTTTTCTTTCCACATTTCCAGCATACCTTTATAGGTTTTCCTGGAGATTTAGATCTCCCACTCAAGAACTTATTTTTATTTATGTTCTGGGACCGTCCTTGATTTGTATTTATACCTATTGCAACAAGTAGATTATCCCATACATCTGGTAGAGAACATACAAAACTAAGGAAATCAACTTCATCGGAAGCTTTTATATAAATAGATTAAAAAATGGCTTACCATTGTATTAAAGGAATTCAAATACACTGTTATCAAGTCTCCATTTGCCATCCTCAGGTTATAAGTCACCAAAGAGTTAGATTGGTACAAAGTCCCTAACTTGTCCCACAAAGCCTTTGTGGTAGCTTTTTGTTGATGGTACTAGACCCGCCCACATGTCAGGGGATATCCCAGGTAAGAAGTCCCAACTAGACCTCAAACCATTTGGAGTAGGAGTCCCAACAATGCGTACTAAAGTAATGCCTTGACTGCGGTAGCATGTAGATGTAAGTATGATAACTTTGTTGGAAGCAAGTGTGTGACCTTGTGGCGAGTCAAGTGAGATGCATGGGGGTTCTAACACATAGAAGGGAAAAGAAAGTGTGTGCCTTAGTAGCCTTAGTAGTATGCAACTTGAAAGGAATAAATGAGTGGAATGTAATCACGAGATGGAAAGAGGAATAGTCCACAAACCAAAGTGACAGGTTAAACCAACAACACATCTGCAACAAGATTCATACAATTGAATACAAAATAGTTCATAGACAAATGCATAAGTGAAGTAAAATGCATTGCAAAAGTAACCAAAATAGTCAAACTACAATAAAAACATATGCATGAAAACATGTTGGCTCTGTTATATATATTAAGTGAAAGTTTCATCCATACATACACCATTGATAGCCACTAGCCCTAATACGGGAACATTACAGTCAACACCGCCTACTCCTCCAAAGAGATGTATTTTCTCTATGCTATGGAGAAGTCAAGGCTTGTCACAATACTCTCCAAGCCTTTTCTAATCAATGCTTGGCCAAAAGGTTGGCTCCCAAAATCCCGTAATATGAGTTATGAGGTTCGATATATAGCAAAGGGTAGGGTGACCCTTGACATTCCCCTTTGACTCTTGGAATACCTCCATTACTCTTCACTTTACATAGTGACTATTAACATTCCACTAGTGACACTTGGAATTTCACTTACAACATATTTACAATAATACAATTTCCACATACACCCATGTGGGACAAAATAGGATTGAGTCATCCTAACAATACAAACAACATCACTCGGGGCCTTCGGGAAACACCAACTTGGTAACCTCCTCATGGTGGTCTTCAGTGACAAACTGATAGGAAGATTGGTACTATGTTATTGTGTCCCCGTACTATTTTGTGATGACATTATCAAAGAAGACTCTTGCCTCCACGGTTTACGTGTATATGTTTTTGAAACCTCTATCCAGCTCATCCTAAAACATGCGCAACACTATCTTGAATGTGGCTGGACCACAGATGTACTTCTGCATGTTCTCTGTGCTCAAATGCAAATCATCTCTGGTGGCTTCTTTCATCAACTACTCTATGTACCCGTAAACCTCCAACATTACTTGGTTCTTCCTCATGGCTTGAGTGAGGGTTCTGATCGAAGGGATCCTATGTTTCCTCGCTACGATATCCAGACTTCTATAATACCATGCATAGGAAGCCTCAATGCTAGTGATGAGTGAAGGGAGCTTCTCATAGTTTCAGATCAACATCTAAATCCGTGCTTTGTCTAGCTCTGCTTAAGACTTCATCACCTTCTACAAGTAAAGAGGGCCCCCTTTTCACTCATTTCCCATTCGTGTACCTGGACAATGGAAATGTGGATGTCTTTGACAGTTTGGTCCATCTTCACACATTACTGCTGAAAGCTATATAGATGGACAACCACTTTGTACATGGTGAGAAACCTTCTATCTTCGTACACTACTACTTAAAGTCGTATAGATGGACAACCACTTTGTGCATGGTGAGAAATCTGTTATACAATGTCCACATGGTGCTCTCCAAAGTTGATATCTCCACAAGTATTTTTCTCTTCATTTATTGCATAGAGGATCTCGTGGAATGCTTTGTTCTCTTCCTGGAATCTTGCAAGTCCTTCACCATCTGATCATTCTCTATTATCAAGAACTTGATTGACGAATTCATGGATTTCTCATAAGCCTTAGAAGCCTCATCCACGTAAGCTAGATGTCTTGTGACATCTGGCACAATCACCCTTTACTCTATGTGCATAGGTGAGGTGTGATAATCTAAGAGCTTCTTTCTTTGTGCCTGTACAATCATGTGTTGTGACTTGTCAAATTAAAGATTGTACCCATCCATCTCTAGATCATCATCAAGGAGAAAATCCTATCATTTCTCGCTCAGGACTGTTTGTGATTTTGGAGGTGGCAAAGGCTATGGTGTGACCTTGAGTTCTCTTGGCATGAAATTGGTGTCTTGGTCCTATGGCTCTTGTTCTGTCTCCATGTCCATTACTTCAACTATCTGCTCAACCTATTGAGTGAATTCCTGAACCTCCATCCACTCACCCTCTTCTTCATCTGCTAGTTTCTCTGCTCTCTTAACCTACATAGCTCCAGTTTTCTCTATCTATGTTTCTTGTCCTTCCTCCTATTCCTATTTATGCTTCTCTTCCCTTTCTCTCCTCCTAAGTTCTTACTCTACTTTGAGCTTCTTTTCTAATTCCAACTTCTTTTCTTCTCTCTCTTCCTCCGTTCTACTATCTTTTCATGTTGTCACCTTTGGGCCTCTATCTCCAGAGATACTTTCTCAACAAGAGGATCTTCTATGAACTTGTATCTTTGCTCAGCCTCTGGACTCTGGGAAATATTCCTCTTACCTTTGTCTTGCATCAGTTCACTACTCATTGTTGTTGTTGTTGTTGCTTCTGATGGTGTTGCTACCTGAAGTGATGCTTTCCATTATAAAACCATGCTGACTAGTTCATTTAGCCTAGAGGATTTGTAACAATACCTCCAAGGATCTTCCTTTGGCCAATGACATGCCTTGAGGATCCATGGGTATTACTCCTTCACCCAATGGTTCTTGCATATGCGGCAGGGATCAAATAGATTGAAACTCTTGGTGCCAAACCCAAACTTCCTCAAGTCTTCAGCCTTGGAATCCACATCCTTCATGGTATGGATCTTGTACAACCCAATCCTCAAAGGAAGAGTAGGCCATGGTGCCATCTTCCTCCTATGCAATCGTGCTAATAACCCTATAAATATGTGATATGTAACCTCTTTCATGACCAGCTTGTACATGGAAAACCTTGGTATCAAGGTCAAGGTATGGAATATAATCAAGATGTTGAAGGGGAATAGATTCTGGATAAGCGAGGCTTGAAGGTAAGCATAGGGACTATCTGGATAATAAGAACATGTGGAGGCTTCTCCATGCTTAAAATCCTGATCAAGGTGCCACCAGGTGAGGCATACCAATCTGGAAAGTTAAGAAATGTGTGCATTTATTCTTGGGACATGCAAGGTGGATCTTGTTCACAGATCATCTTATACAATGAGGTGATGAAGTGCTCAGACAACATTGCCATGACTCCATGGTAGATGCACTTAGAGAGAAACTTGTGATAGATGTTCACAACATCCTTTGATGGTTTCCATGCCCAACCCATGTCAGGGAACTGTTGTTGGGCATAGATTACATCAAGAAGGTATGTAGACATAAATAATCTTGCTTTCCCATACTTAGGTGAAATTCAAGAATTAGGCACTTGCACTTTCAACTTAAGAGCCAACACGTTTGACCGGTTGAATTGCCTTCATTCATTTTCCAACTGATGCAACTTAACCACCCAACTTTGTGAGAACGTCTTGGTGCCCTCTTGACCATACAAGAGGCATGCAAATATAGCCAAGAGTTGGTGAGCCTTTCTGAGTGACTTAGACTTATAGACTTGGTTGGGTGTCACTCTAAAATTATATGGCTCTTTCACCCCATGCTTCATGATGTATCTAGTGTTCACACTGATATTGAGAGTGAAGAACAATGCATTGATGTCGTTCACAGGCTGTGGAAAGTGATAAATCTAATGGTATTTTTTCATCTTGAAGGTGGCAATGTGTGTTCCACTAGTACTGTTGAGTGTCATTGTTCTTTGGATAAGTATGTGAGATAATCCAGTGAATGATATCCATGCACAGGAAGGTGGGGTACATGCATGAAACACTGTGAAAGACTGACTTATGGATGTTGACATAGAATTGTCGATCTTCTACATATTCCTTGGAGGTACCTGCAAATATGCCCTTTATTTAATTCCATGTAATATTCATGTCCTCTCTATGAACATATATGTGTCTACATAGGTAGGCAAGTTCATTTTCACTTGTTCAACCGCATCTCTAGTGCTTTTCTCTATAGTAACCTTTGATCGAGCTCTCTTGGAAACATTGCTTCCTATACTGCCGAGAAGTTGCTTAACAATTGATTTTCCTGGAGACAGAGCAAACACTCACGAAAAGAAAATATCAACTTAAAAACAGAAAGTGCTTCAAGGATTGATCATGCAACAAACTGGGAAATTGTGGGGTAAGATTGAATTGTTGTGACTCTCAGAAGTGAGGGACTGTCAGCTTGATCTGTGGATAGTGTAGTCCCAACTGGAAGTGATAGGTACTGATGACTAGAACTACACAAAGCATAGTCAAGTGTGCCTTGTTGTGGACTGGAACTGCGCAATGCATAGTTCAGTCTAGCTTGATGCTGGCTGGAACTACATATTGCATAATCCCAGTGAGAAAGACTCAAGACTATCACTTGGAACTACCCAGAGCATAGCTAGAGCAAGTGATTCACATCCTCCATGCAATTCCTGGAGCTAAGACCAGGGAAAATTTTAAGAACCCCCCCTAAATTTATAAATATAATAAATGGGCGAATCTCCATGGTATATAGGAAAAATGAAAGGCGATTTTATCAATAATATAATATGTATATATAATTTTTTGGCGAATCTCTCACCAAGCATGGCAAATATTTTACTAGATTATAAAATCTTGTAAGATCTTGGCGAGTCTTTCACTAAATAATAAAAATTTGTAAAGTCCTAATGAATCTTAGCATAGGCTACATGCTGGTTTAATTCCCCCATTTAAATAGGCTACATTCCAGGTGAATACCATGGGTCAATACCATGTGCCATTTTGGTGAATACCATGGGTCAATACCATGTGCCATTTTGGTGAATACCATGGGTCAATACCATGTGCCATTTTTATTTTTATTAATTCTAATATTAGGGTTAATAATGGTTTTTTGCATGGTATTAATAACAATCTAGTCCATGGTATTTGTCCCATAGTATTTTGGCCATAGGTTTCACCTAAATATAACCCATTTTTTGAGTGTTCATAAATATAAGGTGACTTATGGAGTAAATATAAAAAAATGTTTTATTTGTTTACCTTAAGAAATTTACTGCATAACATAAATAAATATTGAGAGGAATAAATATAAAATTAACCATCAATAACCATAAACACATAAATACACATGTTTATCCAGGAAAACCCCAAATCCGGGTAAAACCCAACCTAATAAGATTTCATTAGCATTGGCCAAAACCCTGGCCAATCCGACCAAGTGAACTTACACCACTCACCTCCAGGTCTTGCATTGCAATGAAGTCCTTCTAGCCTTTTATAAGCTCCATTACATATAATATCATGGGCAAAATACCATGGGTGCACAATACCATGTGCCTCAAAACCATCACTGTTTAACCTGGTCAACTTTGACTCTATCCTGAGTCAAGTTTACCTAACAATATTCCCCTCTTAAACTTGACTTGGGGTTCCTTGACTAACTCCATGGGTGTACAATACCATGTGCCCCAAAACCATCACTGTTTAACCTGATAAACTTTGACTCTATCCTGAGTCAAGTTTACCTAACAATATTCCCCTCTTAAACTTGACTTGGGGTTCCTTGACTAACTCCAGCCAAACCTGCTAAGTGAGACAATCCCGCTCACTCTAGCTCTTACCCCCCTCAGAGTTTTTACCTGGGGTATTGTTAACCCGACATCCCCTCTATCACCTAGGTTTAACCTAGACTTTACCGGTGATCACCGAGGGGTACACATGCCTTATCAGGTCTTACAGTAGTATGCCCATTTACATGCAATAATTTTGACTTCATTAATTTTTTTTTTTGTTTATTGATGCTGCAATCCATCCTCTTTAAATTTGATTTTCTCAAAAACTTCTATCAAACCACTCCAACTGGGAGAACCTCATAGATTCCAGCACTGGTGGCGCCTCACGTAGCAGAAAAATGTAGCAGAAAACGAACAATTTTCGAAGTTGCGTGAACAATTTTCTTCTGATGACCTGCATGCAGCCCACACCTACTCCATCTTTCAACACGACATAGAACACATAGGGAATATCCCTTATCGATTCTCTACGAAAAAGCTCCCAACAAAATCAGCCTTGAATTTTAATATTACCAAAGGTATTTCTCAACCTTCTTTAAATAGCCGCATGAATCCCGAACAATTCGTCAGCATGTTCCAAACCAGTAAATATCGCAAATTCTCCTCAAGGTTCTTCTGCGTACGATTGTTCCACCATTATTTTCTAGACCTAGATCTGTAAAATGGCTGCATTGATCTCATCAGCCACTATAAACCCCTGGCATCAAAGAATCCCTTTGAAGCCAACATCTGGGTCCGATACCAGTTGTTAAGAAATTTACTGCATCACATAAATAATTACTGAGAGGAATAAATATAAGAAAAAACCAGCAACAACCATAAACACATAAACACGCATGTTTATTCGGGAAAACCCCAAATCCAGGGAAAAACCCAACCTAATAAGATCGCATTAGCAGTGGCCAAAACCCTGGCCAATGTGACCAAGTGAGCCTTCACCACTCACCTCCAGGCCTTTCCTTACAATGAAGTCCTTCCAGCTTTTTATAAGCTCCATTACATATAATACCACGGGCAGAATACCATGGGTGCACAATACCATGTGCCCCAAAACCATCACTATTTAACCTATCTCAAGTCAAGTTTACCTAACAATTTATATTTTTATTAATTTACCATACCTCTTTTACAAATATGGTATTCGGCCCATAGGATTCACTTAAATAAAACTTCTTTCTTGAGCCTTCATAAATAGAACGAGGGTCTAAATATAAAAAGAGGTTTTATTTATTTACGATACGTCTAGTTTATTTATATTTTTATTTATTTACCATACCTTTTGAGTAAGTATAAAAAGACGTTTTATTTATTTACCATACCTCCACTTTACTTATATTTTTATTTGTTTACACCCTTACATGTATATAAGGTGACTTATGGAGTAAATATAAAAAATGTTTTATTTATTTACCATACCTCTCATTTATTTATATTTTTATTAATTTACCATACCTCTTTTATAAATATGGTATTTGGCCCATAGGATTCACTTAAATAAAACCTATTCTTGAAAATGGGCGAATGGATTCACTTAAATAAAACCTATTCTTGAAAATGGGCGAATGGAAGGTTGTAAGTCCTAATTTCAAGGGCTAAATTTACCTTTTTTACCCTCTCCCTTAAAATAAGGTGGGCTATTTTGGGTGATTTGTAAAAATGTACTATGATACAAAATATTCGCCCACTAAAAATTTAAAACCCCTTAATTTCGCCAAAGGGCGAACATTCGCCCCTAAAATTATCCTTGGCTAAGGCAGAGCCTTGAGTTCTAGAAAGGCATAGTGCATGCCGGGAAGAGCTAGATCTGAGCCAAGACAGACCAGATCTGCCCAAGGGAAACATGAAAGTGAGTAAATTTGAATGCATTATTTAAGGATGGTGCAAATATGACTGAATGGCCATGCATGCAATAGGAAAAAACTGTAGGAATCCGTCAAATGGATGAACAATAAAGCTTGTGGGGAGAGTCACCGCAACGACGGCCATTAGTGTAAAAAATGGTTGATGCATGCGATGCATAATAAAGGTAATGAAAAACTTGAAACAACACTTCTACAAGTTAAAAAAATTAAGACACCAAAAGTCGTTCAATAAAACATGCAAAACAACACTCACACATGTCAAGGAAACAAAAGCGAGAGAAAAAAGGAGGTAAAATAGTTGAAAAGCAAAGCTTACCCATAAAAGTTGTGTTAATCATGTCAAAGGTTTCTAGATGCCTCAGGAGTGCCAAATCTCCAAGATCGAATGTGAAATTGAGCTCTGGCAGTGTCTATTAAATAGATTTGATTAATTTAGGCTTTATGACATGCATGCCAAAAATCTAGGAAAAAGCGACAAGTGGTGAAAATTTCTAAAATTAACTCAAGTGTAACTCCCAATGCTAAAAGTAGATCCCTAACTTTTAGGGATTCTTTTTGCATTTTTGGGAAGGGCTACGATGCATGCATGGAGAAATTTCATAGTTCTGGAGGGAACTAGGCAACTTGTTGGCATATGCACTGGGCAGCAGTTGAGGGAATGCTTCTATGCAATTCTTGGGTTGAGTGGCTCTAGCTGCCTCTCATGCTCTGCAAAATTTCCCCGCTAAAGACAAGATGTCAGCTGGGTTTGCACATTTCTAGAGTTGAAGCTCACTGTTGGGTTGATCTGGGCAATTCTTGAGAGCAAGGCTCACTGTTGGGATGTTCTGCACAATTCTTGATAGCAAGGCTCACTACTCGCACTAGTAGAAAATGGTGAAATTAGTGACTACATGACTAGAAAAGTTAGTCACCACATCTTTTACAAGTGAAATACTACCAAAAATTAGCAATATTAAGAGACCCAACTAAAAATGGCTAACATAAATGACTATTTTAGTCATTAGTTAAAATATACGACTAGATAATAAGTAATACTACTAAAAATGACTAACATAAATGACTAATTTAGTATAGGAAAAAAAATATGACTACCTAACAAAAACTACAATAATATGAATTAGTTGTTTATGTTAGTCATTTTAATTGCGTCACTTCAACAATATAAACCTACAAGTCACAGGGGATTCAAAGGTTGTTTTAGATTGGATGAAAGGTTATACTTCCTTGTACACTTCTTTATTGGATCAAAGAATGATTAAAATTATGAAGATTATTAGAATCTTTAGGCTCATATCATTTGATCACATTCACAGGGAATCAAATTCAAAGTTTGACATATTATCTAAAAGAGGAGTGGGACAACACATCCTTTTGCAACACGACATGACCACCTATATATGTTGCAACAACCTTTCCAACTTATTTAGTTGTTTGCACATATATTTCAAATTTCTTCTTCGTCTTGCAAAGTGGTAGTGCTAAGGATAGGGTATGATATTTGATCAAAGAATGTTCACTTAGTACCACTACAAAATTTCCTTCATGCAACTTGCATGATGATAAATGGATGACATTTGAATGTTACAAATGTGTAAGTAGTCCACATTCAAATTTGTTGTCTTCATTGTCCTTAGTGACAATGATAAGTTTGAATAATTACTTCATTTATCATCACAAGCACATAACTCTTTGTTTTCCCAAACATAGTTAATATTGTTTGTGTATGATCTCTTAATTGTGGAATGATCTCTTGATGATGATAACGAACTCTCAATCTCCAATGCTCATGAATACGATGAATGAATGATCTAATGCCTTACTTGTATAAACAATTTATGATTCACTTTCTAATTTTATTGTGCCCTTGTATATATGCTTCACTAGCATCTCACGCTATATGGTTAATTGAGCAAGATTTGTGCTTCATTTTTCAAGTATAATTTGGTTGCATGAATAAGAATAGTTGTGTAATTAAAATCATTCAAAATTTGTTAATAATTCATGGTTTTTTTGACTATTCAGACACTTATTCCTAACCTTTTACTTTGAGTGTGAGTAGTGTCAAATCACTAGTCTTTGTTTAGGAACTTCCTTTCATTACTCAATGACCTAAATTAGCTTGATATTTAAGGATTCCCCCCTAGATAAGGATATCCTTCTTGTAGTCTATAGAGGGAGAGAAGGCCACCAAGGGGACATTGGGTGGCTTGCTTGATGGGTGGGGTCAAGAATTTTTTTTTTCCTATGAGAGTTTTTGAGTGGAAATACAATTTAGAAAATTCTTACAAGAAAATTAGTTTCCTTTATTTCCATCACCTAAACTACTTCCAATAAAATCATGTGGTTTTAATAAAATATAATTTTAATATTTAATCAATTAAATAAAATTTTAAAAATAAGATTATTAGTATTGTTGTTATTTTTTTGTATATGAGAGAATAGACCATTATAGCATTTTTGTACTTAAGGATCGATTCTATCCACTACCACAATCATCTCCAAGTGTAACCACATTGCTTCACACATGGCACATTGAGCTAATCGAAGTTTAAACCAATAACATCATAAGAGATGCCTTAACAACCCATTCTATCATAAAGTACTCTACACCATGGGGCAAATTAAAGATAACTTTTAATATTAAAAAATATAGCCAATTTATTTTATTTGAAGACCAATTTTAACATCTAATCTAAGGAAACTCCTTAAAACAAAATTTAATGTGAAAATTGTTAAGAAAAATAAAGCTGGCGTAAATTATTAAAATAAAAATAAGTAAAGTGAAATATAAAATTAATAATTATAATTATAATTATTAATTTAATCATATTACTCCTAATTTACCAAGTGTCAGAGGCATAAAATCTCTTCATATACAAAAACTTTTTAGAGTGAAGAGAGATTTGATCCCTTTGCCCTTGGTAAATCCAAAATTAAGATCTAAAATTAAGATAGATCCAAGTTAGTTTTCTATCAATTTATGTAATTGAAAGTAAATAATTAATATTTTAATGAAAAGTTGCTTTCAAAAATATTTATAATTTCCTCAATTTTCAAATAAAGCCAACCTAGTTCCATCTTAACTGTGGATCTATCAAGCGATGAGAGGGATCACATCTCTTGAGGTGCAAACCTATTTTTTGAGTGCAAAACATGAGGAAAGGTTTGTACCTTGAGATATTTGTTCCCTCTCGGCGCTTGATAGATCCATAGTTAAGATGGATCTAGATTGGTTTTAGTCATGCGTGGCCAAAGAAAATCTAACTAACATATGATTAATTTTATTAATAATACGTAAATTCATCTAATATTAATATAATCATTTTAAATATGCCAATATTTCCCAGATTAATCTGTATATTTTAATTTTAAATTTTCTTAGTTGCCTCAGTTTGTTGTGATGATAATAAATTTAATGATGAAATATAAATTTTTAATGTAAAGGGACAATGTATTAGTGTTGGATGATAGAAAATGTGAATAATAAGAATATAGTAAATCACAAAGAGTCTTCATTGTGGTTAATCTAAAACTGTTTTCTTCTATTATTCTTATTGTCACCCTTATTACTTTTGTCATCTTTTCATATTGATTGTAATATCGATTATATGAAAAGGAAAAGTTAGACCATAAACCATTTAAATCTTTAGCTCAATCTATTGTAGTAAGCATCATTCCTTGTCTCTCCTTCTCTCCAATATTAATAGGTTCAATCACTATAACACAAAAATCAATGTACGTTGTCAATAGTTTTTTTTGCTTACATTGAAGTCAATGCACAATGTTAATCCAATCACTTTAAAATTAATGTACCATCATACGTCCAATTACATTAATATAGAAACCAAAATTTATACTGAAATTAATGAATCTAATGCAAGTAATTAAATAAGATTAGAAAACAACATTTACACTAAAATAACTGCATCTAAAGAAAGCAATCAAATAAGATTTCAAATCAACACTTACAATCAAATCAATTCATCTACTACACGTAAGAAAATTGGATTATAAATCAACATCTACAGTAAAATTAATGTACCTAGTGCAAGTAAGAAATTAGGATTATAAATCAACATCTAGAGTGGAATCAATGCATCTAGTGCAAGAAATCAAATAGGATTAGAAATCACCATCTACATTGAAATCAATGCATTTAGTGCAAGCAATAAAATAATATTAGAAATCACCATCTACATTGAAATCACTGCATCTACTGCAATAAATCAAACAATATTAGAAATCAACATCTACATTGAAATCAATACATCTAGTACAAGCAATCAAATAGGAATAGAAATCACCATCTACATTGAAATAAATGCATTTAGTGCAAGCAGACAAATAGGATTAGAAATCATCTACATTCAAATAAATGCATCTAGTGAAAGAAATAAAATATCATTAGAAATCAACATGTACAATAAAATCAATGCATTTAGTGCAACAAATCAACTTGGATTAGAAATCACCGTCTACACTGAAATCAATGTATCTAGTGCAATAAATATTCTTCCCTTTCCCCCCCATATATATGTATATATCCCTCCATCTCTCCTTATTTTCCACTAAGTATCAACCCCCCAAACACACATGCTATTTCACTTCATATCTATCAATCTCTTCTTCCCTCCCTCCCTCTCTCCATCTCTCTCTTCTTTCCTTTCTTCACTTTCCATCTATATCTCTATCTCCATTTGCCTGTCTATATCACCACCAAAACATACACTCTATTTCTTCAATCTATCTACCTATCCATCCCTCCTCTCTCTCTCTCTCTCCCTCTCTCTCTCCATCTTCCCTGCTTCTATCTCTCTTTCCTACTTCTTTCCTTTCTCCCTCTCTCTCTCTCTCCACCTTTCTCTCGATATTTATTTCTTCTTACCTCTCTCTCTATCCCCCTCCAACTCCATATCTCTTTGCCTCCCTCTCTCCACTCTCTCACATCCTCTGTCTCTTCCTTCCTCCCTTTATCTCTCTCTCTCTTACTCTTCAACCTCCAACTCTATTACTATATTCCTCCCTCTTCTTCTCTCCCCCATTCTCTCCATCTCTCCTTCTTTGTCTTTATCTCAACTCCAAAGATACACACTCTCTCTCCATCTCTCCCTTTTTACTCCCTCTCTCAACACTTCTCACTCTCTACATATTTCTTCTTCCCTCCCTCTCTCCCCCCTCAAATTCCATCTCCCTATCCATCCCTCTCTCCTCATCTCTACCTCCATCTCTCCTCCTCTCTCTCAAATCTTCTCTCTCATACTTCCTCTTTCTCTCTTTCTCTCCTACCCCTCTCTCTCCCTCTCTCTCTCCCCCTCTCTCTCTCTCTCTCTCTTCCCTCTAATCCTCTCTCTTACCCCATCACTCTCCTTCTCTTTCTCAAGTATTATCTCTGATTCTTCCTATCTCACACTCTTTCTCTCTCTCTCTCTCTCTCTCTCTCTCTCTCTCTCTCTCTCTCTCTCTCTCTCTCTCACTATGTTACTATATCCCTCCCTCTCTCCTTCTATCTCCTTCTCTCCCCCCTTCTCTCTATCTCTCCTTATTTGTCTCTTTATCTCACCCCTAAACATACACTCTTTCTCTCCATCTCTCCCTTTTCACTCCCTCTCTCTCTCCACTTCTCACTCTCTATGTCTTCCCTCCCTCTCTCCCTCCAACTCCATATCTCTATCCCTCCCTCTCTCCTCCCCTCTCTCATCCTTCCTCTCTCGCCCTTTCTCTCCTACATTTATCTCTCTCCCACCGTCTCTCTCTCTCTCTCTCTACCCTCCAATCCTCTCAATATCTCCCTCCCACTCTCCTCTCTCTTCCCCCTACATCTTTGTGTCTCCCTCTCCCTATTTTACCCTTCTCTACCTCTCTCTTTTTATTCCTCCTCTCCCCTCTCCTTCATTTTATCTCCATCTCTCCCTTGTCACTTCCCCTATCTCTCCACCTATAAAACTTTATGTCTTTGTTCTTACGTCTCATATATATAGAGTTAATATATATCATGGTATATTAATATATATTATAATATAACAATTTTTTTTTCTCGATAAAATACTAAACTATTCTATTATGTACAGGAAACAAAAATACATCATGGTGAAACAGAAGAGAGTTAGGCTTTGGGCATGTCACCCGAGAGCGATTGAGTCATGCCAAAACTAGCCCACACAAGGGCGCTAGACACAGAAACTAGACTTCCATAGGAGCTCGCCCACGCAGGGGAGACCGACCTTACCCAGATCATTGACACAAAATTCAATAACTTGGAAATAGACCCAGACATGAAAGAGAGAAGACACATTGTTACTTTAACAAGTTCAAAATAAAACAAACAGCAAAAGACCATACAGAAGGCCATAGAAACCTTATGTGTGGGCGTCCTCAGTCGTCCATTTGCACCTCCTTGACCCGGCACCAGCCATAGGCTTCTCTTTCAGCTGCAGTGGGATAGGTGTCTTCCTCCTCGCAAGTTCCCGGTTTCTTGTCTTTCTCGCATTGCATTACGTCTTCCGGGGCTGAGGCCGCATCCTTACCCTTCTGCTCCTTGCCCGCTTCAGAGGCCACTGCTTCATGGTGCTGATTGTCATTCGTCCTCTGCCCCTGTTCGTCCAAGGCATCCTCATCTTCCATGGAATTTTATATGAACAAGACAGAGACATGCGCGCTAATCCGCGGATTGTTCATGGCGCTACTGAAATTGAATATGGCCGAACCAAAGGCAGGTAGAGCATTCGAGCTTGAAGCCCTGCATCCATGAATTGGCTGGAGTGGAGGGGGTTGGTGTGAGAAGAGCGAGCGAGGTGACAGTGGAAAAAATGGACAGCATTGTCCGCTTCTTGACGGCGTGTGGAACCCCCCCTGGAGGTACCTCGGCGGCTAAGCATGCGCTGTCGCGCTCTCACCATTCTTGCGGGATGCGGAAGAGCGAAGTGCCAAACAACCATAGGGTAGTTCAAGTCCCCTACAACCAGACCCCTTGCAACCAGACCTCCTGCACCCAACTCCGAATGAGGGATAAATCAGACAGACGGATAAGAAATCCCGACAGAGACGGAGAGGCCGGGCACCTGCAAAACGCCAAACATTCTCTGATCCCAAGCTGCGATTTCCCTTATAACTTCAGCGGCTCTGCTTCGGATCTCCCCTGCAATAATTGTTGTCGTCGCCTAAGCCAATTTACCTCGCGGGTCATTAACTCTCATTTGTCATCCCACCTTACACCAGCTGCAGCCGATGGCAAGGTTCTTAACTGCTGCCACGTGATGGCCACGGGCTGGCATGTGGCCGTCTCCCGTCGCCTGTCACATCTCACATATCACCCGCATCCGGGGGCGCTCCATCGTTCTGGACCAGTTGAGAGCACTCTTGAGCCTTGTCATATGTTAATATGGTGTTCAGTTTCCCTATGATTAGAGAGTGATCAGTCTCCACTCCTACATTGGCCATGAAGTCCGCAACGATGTTGCCTTCCCGTCTTGTGTGAGTGAAGGTGATTGATCTGTTGTTATGGAGCTCACGTTCTATTTCTTCCAGTCTTGCTTCAAGCCTCCAGCTGGTGGCGATATTCCTAGCCTGAGATCCATTAAGGATTTTTTTGGCCATGTTTATAAGGATCTGAGAATCTCATTCCACCTCCAGGGGGTGATAGTTGTGTCCTCCAACAAGTAGTAATCCTTGCCATAGATCCTCTAGCTCAGCTGAGTTGTTGGTGTCCCATCCAATGTTTCCAAAATACAGCATTAGCGGGGCACCTTCATGATTTCTTATTATTCCTCCAAAGCCTGCGAGACCAGGATTCCCTTTTGAAGCTCCGTCGAAGTTGAGTTTGAATGTAGACGTTGCTGGGGGCTTCCATGTGTTCTGATTTTTGTTATTGGTTTTAGAGTGGTCCATGTTATGAGAGCCTTGAGTATGATGAATTTGCCAGTTGTTCATAATGGTTCTTTCACTGGCTAGCGTAGGCCAGTCCTCCTCCTTCCAGGATTTTAACATAAGATTCTCTTGAAGGTTTCTGCATAGCAGGTTCCAAATGTTGTCTATCGTGGAGTACTGATTTTTAAATATACGCTTGTTTCGCTCCTTCCATGTGCTCCACAAAACTAGCCTGGGTACTAGTTTCCAAAGATTTTTGAGGATTTCACTCTTGTAAGGGTTCTGTGGCCACTGACGAATTGAGTGCGTGATGTCATTCTCAAGTCTACATCTTCTTTGACATCGAAAGCTCGCTTTTTCCCAGAGTTGATTTGCCAGGGGGCAAGAGTCCAACAGATGTTGGAGAGTTTCCTCATGGGCGCTGCAGTTGTAACAGATGGAGGGGCCATGAAAATTTCTTCTTCTAAGCTTGTCCCAGGTTAAAATTCTCTGATGTCCTACCAGCCAGAGAAAATGACAGATTTTGGGCCAGGAGCCCGAACTCCATATTTTACTCCAGATTGGGTCCTGAGGAACGGATTCATTGCATAAGATTTTGTAGGCCTCGGATGTGGTGTAGGCTCCTTTCGGCTGGTATCCCCACCTTAGAATGTCTCTACTCTCGTCACACCTAATTTTCCTTTTGCTGAGTTCCCTTTCCATCTCCACAGAGAGTTGTATATCTTCATTTGTTAGAACATGGTTACATGGTTTCCAGATTCTGAATCCCTTCTCAGAGTCCTCAGCCCAGTATTGCCTAATCTTCACTTGCTGTGTCTCCTCCTCAATGGTGTCTGGAGGCAGGTTCAGAACATTACTAAGAGTAGGCATTTGGTTCCACGCGTCTGTCCAAAATCTAGTGGTGAGACCATTTCTTACTTCCCAGAAACTGTGCTGCTGAATCATTTGATAGTGTTCTTTGGCTGCATTCCAAATTAGTGATCCTTTATCATTGGGCTTTAATCTGATGAGTTCTTCCTGGGGTCGATGATTGGCATACTTTTCTGTCCATAATGTAACCCATGGTTTGCCTGGATTTGTGAACCATTGCCACCATATTTTGGCCCCCATGATGGCATTGCTATGCTCAGGATCTCGAAGTCCAATGCCTCCTTTTGCTTTTGGTTTGCATACAGTGCTCCACTTTACCAATTCCCATTTGCGATTAGTTGCATTGCCGCCCCAAAGGAAGCGTCTCTGGATATTCCTTAGTCTTTTTAGGACCCACTTTGGTGCAACTAGGATTGAAAATAAGTACAACGACATTGCTTGTAGAATGGCCTTTATGAGCACTGTGCGACTGACTAAGTTCAATGCTCTGTGCATCCACTGGTTGAGATGGGATTCAAGCTTTTCAATGAGTTGTGCCAAGAGGAGTGCTTGATGGCTGAGACAGTGAGGGGGGCCCCAAGGTACTTGGAGGGAAGAGTGGCGATAGGGAACCCAAAATGCAGACTATAGCAGACTTGACA
Source organism: Pinus tabuliformis (assembly GCA_031772625.1). Lineage (NCBI taxonomy): Eukaryota > Viridiplantae > Streptophyta > Pinopsida > Pinales > Pinaceae > Pinus > Pinus tabuliformis. Next base: position 343,545,034 of record CM062814.1, read on the forward strand.
ACCGGAGGGGTATTAAAGAAGAAGATCTGCGATTTGGAGCAATTGATGCTAGTTCCAGAGGCTTCGGCAAAGTCATTGAGCACAGCTTTAAATCTGGAAGCTTCTTGAATGGAGGGGTAACCAAAGAGCATGGTGTCATCAACAAATTGCTGATGGGAAATGGAAGGCAGCTGATGAATAAAGAGACCTTTAAGATGATGAGTGTGAAGGGCATTATTAATGTGACGTCCCAGTCCTTCAGCCATTAAAACAAAGAGGAAGGGGGAAAGAGGGTCCCCTTGCCTTATGCCTCGGGAGGGGGCAAAGGGTCAAGAAGGGATCCCATTCACGAGTATGGAGAAAATAGTGGAGGAAATTAGGCTAATGACCCAGCAAATCCATGCGGGACTAAAACCAAAAGCAGTAAGCATTTGTTGTACATAATCCCAGTTGAGTTTATCAAAATCTTTTGAAAGATCCAGTTTTAGGAGCATACCTGCCTGTTTTGAGTGCTTGAGAGTGTGTATGATCTCATGCGAGAGGATGATGCTGTCCATGATCTGTCTCCCCTCCACATATCCTGACTGCTCTGGGGAAATGAGCATAGGCAAGAGGGGCTTTAGCCTATTTGCAATGACTTTGGAGATGACTTTGTACATTACATTGCAGAGTGCGATCGGTCTGAACTTTTCCGGTTTGATCGAGTCCTCCTCTTTTGGGATTAAGGCTATGAATGTGGTGTTGAGTGAGGGAAGTAGCCACTGATTCACTCGCGATTCCTCAACCACTTCCCAAACTTCCAATTTTATTAGCTCTTAGAACTTGTGGAAGAAAGTGGTGGTGAAACCATCCGGGTTGGGAGCTTTACCTTCTTTAAGCTGAGCCATAGCTATGTCCACTTCCTGAGTTTGGATTGGACTGAGGAGGAGTTCATTGTGCTCCTCCGTAATTAATTTTGGCACATTGCGTATGATTCTTTCAGTTGCTGGACGTCTGTTGATGTCAGGCTCTTGATGGACTTGCTTGAAGTGGTTGAGGAATTCCTTCTCAATATCTTCATGCTGTTCCACCCTTTCTCCTCCTGATGTTTGAATGTAAGGGATATTATTGCACATTCTACGCTGCACTGTGGTTCTGTGAAAGAATTTGGTATTTCGTTCTCCCTCTTTTAACCATCTGATTCTGGACTTTTGCTTCCAGTATATTTACTCCTGCCTTCTTCTCTCCTCAAGTTGGTTGTGGATGAGTTGCTCCTGCTTAAGGGTTCTCTCTGTGTGGCCGGTTGTACTTATTTCTTGCTACAATTCCTTTAGAGCTTTATGGAGATCATCTTGCGCCCTGAAGATGTTTCCAAAGGTCTCTCTGTTCCATCACTTGAGGCAAATGTTTGAGTTTTTGTTGGAACTGGTACATCTTGGAGCCATCTGGGGGCTTGAAGGATGTCCATGTAGAGTGAACCAAATCTTTCAATGAGGGATGGGTGAACCAAAATTCCTCGAAGCGAAAAGGTCTTCTTGTGGTGCTGCCAGGACGCAGCCATTGAAGGGCTACCGGCCAGTGGTCGGATCCAGAATGTGGAAGAATGGTTGCCGAGAAGTCTCCCCCTAGGTGAATCGAGTTTTCTGAGATAAGGAACCGATCTAGCTTGGAGGCTATTTGATGCTTGCCTGCTCTTCAATTACTCCACGTGAAAGTGCCATTGCAGTAATGTAGATCTATCATGGATGCATTCTGGATGAAGTCTCTAAAGAGGGTGTTTTCCTGTTCCAGCCTGTTTCTGCCCCCAATCTTTTCCTCTAATTTTGTTATCATGTTAAAATCCCCCCCAACAATCCAGAGCGGGTGCCTTCTATTGGAGTTAAGAGCTTCTATGGTCTGGAGGAGAGCAATTTTTTCCTTGGCTTCCTGCGAGAAATATACATTCGAGAGATGCCCATGTATATTCGTGCCTATTATGTGAAAAGCAGCTTGAATTAGATTGTGAGAAGCATGAAAGTCTGTGAGGGTAAGTGCTTGGGAGTTCCATGTGATATCCAACCCTCCAGATGCCCCAGAGGCATCCAACACCACCGAGTGACTACCTGGCCATGCTTTAGAGAGGATCACTTCTAGAGTTGAGCTGTTACATTTTGTCTCTTGGAGAAAGCATATTTGCAGCTTTTCTATTCTTAACATTTTTTTAGCATTCTGAGTTTTCCTGGGCTATTGAGCCCTCTTAGGTTCCATGAAATGAGCTTCATGATTCACTATTGGTAGAGTGCTTGTAGTACTTCGTAAGCTTAGCATACCTGCCTGAGTCTACCAGGATCTTCCCTACCGCTATTATCCTTTGGAGATCAGTTCTTCTTCCTCTTTTTTTGGAGTCTTTTGGAGTTTGGCTTAAATCCCATTGGCTTCCTACTTGGATACCTAGCTGGTGCTGATGGTATGATCTGGAAATTACCATTTCCAGTTTGTTAAGCTGAAACTCTGGGATGCTTTCATAAGCTTTCTTCTTGCATGCTGCTTCAAGTCCCAATATGTCTAATCCATTTAGATCTATACTCTCCGGTTCTTCCTCCATGCGCTGCATCTGGTTGTCCTCTTCCGAGGGCATGTTTGAACTTTGGAGTGGGTCTGAGGACCCGTCAACCTCCATTTCATTTTCTTTTTCCCCTTGCTTTTCCTTGCTTTCCGAGGGGTTATCTGGGACTGCTTTGGTAGGAGGAAGGTTTGAAGAGGGGCCTGAAAGGGGTGGTTGGGTGGAGGAGGAAGGGATATCAGTATTGGGGGAAGAGGAAGTGTTTTGCTCGTCCGTGGTTTTAGCCAGGATTCCAAAGCTATTTTTGACCGCAGGGTCATATGTGTTATTTTGCTGGGGTTTCTTTGTTGTTGTTGATTTTTTGTGAGCTCGTTTGCGGGCAGGGGCTTTGGTGAAGCCATCATGGGTCAAAGAGTCAAAGGGGATAGGGGTAGTAGCTTTGACATTTAGGGGGCAATCTCTAAAAAGATGCCCTATGGCATGGCATTTACGACAGAAAAACGGGACATGTTCATAGTTTAAGGGTTGAATCCATTCATAGTCACGGTGCGAGAGACTTACTGATTCTAGCAAAGCTTTGTCCAGGCGCATAAAGACGCAGATGTGAGCGTATGATGTGTATCTTCGGATTTTCGTTTCCTCGGTAGCCTTTATGTATTCCCCTAGACCATTTCAAATGTTTCTCAGGATATCCTTGCCCCAATGCTCATCTGGGAGTGAGTATAATCTTATCCAAACCATAGCCCAAGTGAGGTCCTCCTTATTCGGGTTGAACCTGGGTGCCCAGTCCCTTAAGTATAGACCTGCTGAGTTGAAAAAGTAAGGTCCCTCCACTAGGATTTTGTATTTGTCTTCCAGGCAGAAGAAGATCGTTGTGAAGAATCCTTTTGGGCCTAGCTGTAGAGTTACATCACCCTTCGGCTTCCATTTCGCTGCGATCCAACTGTGTAGGGCATTTTTCGTCGGCCAAAACCCTATAAATTTCCCAATGAGTGCATGATCTTGCATAAACTGGATTCTTTCTTCTATTTTCTCTCCCGGCAGTTCGATTCTGGGTCGATCTGTTGCTATTGGTTTGCAGGTGGTCGAGGAGACCTTCGGGGTATCTTCTGGTTGGTTATTCCACTATGTTTCTTCATCCCCCTTATTATCCGGTTTGTTCTTGCCATTGCACTCATGCTGGCGTGGGATCTCCTGATTGATCACATTCTCGTTGATCGATCCAAAGCGTATCGTACCTTCTATTTGGTTCTGCGCTTTATTTGCCATGGGGGAGGTCGCCGTAACCCCCCCTTGGGGTTATCCATTTGCCTTCCGGTCCCTTCCAATGCCGATGAGTGATCTCTGGGTGCAGGGTCAGGTCCTCGATGGCTGTCTGCGCAGGTCAGGCTGCGTCATCTGAGGAAAGTACAAAACCCTAGCAGTCAGGCTGCTTCAGTCCCATCCCCCAACATCCATTTTATTATATATAATATAACAAATTTAATATTGGATTAAAACAAAGTTATTATATTTAATAATATCAATATTATGATATATTAATATGAATATTAGATTTAATAATAATAATAATAATATTTTAATATTAATATTATGGTTAATAGTATTTTTTGCATGGTATTAATAATAATTTGGCCCATGATATTTTCCCCATAGGCTTCAGCTAAATAAAGCCTATCTTTTGACTGTTAGTAACTGTAAAGAGGTTTATGGAGTAAATATAAAAAGAGGTTTTATTTATTTACCATACCTCTTGTTTATTTAAATTTTTAATTATTTATCATATTTCTTTTATTTACAATTCTATTTGGCCCATAGGCTTGGTATATAATTATATGTTGATTTCTAATATGTTTTTATTTATTTACCATACATCTTTATACCTCTTTTATATTTATTTATTTATCATACCTCTTTTATAAATATGGTAATTGGCCCATGGTATTAATAGTTATGTGTTCGGAGGATCCACCTAATTGAAACCTATTTTTGAGTTTTGATAAATATAAAGAGGTTAATGGAGTAAATATAAAAATAGGTTTTATTTATTTACCATACGGCTAGTTTATTTAAAAAAAAAAAAAATTACCATACCTTTGGAGTAAATATAAAAAAGTATTATTTATTTAACATACTTCTCGTTTATTTATATCTTTATTTATTTACCATAGCTCGTTTTTTTACTATTTGTAAACCTCTTTATATTTTAAATTTACCTTGTCCTTATTCATAATAATAATAATTAGATTGATTTTTAAATAGGGCCGACATTAGATTAACAATGTTAAATGTTAAATATTAACGTTTACATTTATGTTTACATTTACATTTAAGTTTACATGTTTACTTTTTTTACACGAGATCTACCCCATGGGGACAATAATTATTTTATTTTTAATCTGAAATTATAAATAAGTTTTAAAAATACATATAAATACCCAAAACAATTTTATATTAATTAAAATAAATAAATTTCAATTAAGTGAAAGTTAAAATAATATTATTTGAATGAAAAGTTGCTTTCTATTTTCAAAGAGAGTAAAAAGATTTGTAATTATTTTATTTAGACTTTGAATTACAAATAACTTAATAATTTAATAATTTAAACTGCCCTAAATTTGGGGTTTAGGGCTTGGTGTTTTGGGTAATTTTTCCCTAAACCGTAGGGGTTATAGGTCATATTTCCTTGAGAATTGGCAATGTAAAAGCATTGTTTTACACTATTTCTACCAGGGTAACACCTATCCAAATCTTTTGGAGGATAAAACTAATCTAGGGCCTATGGCTAAAAACCCACATCTCAACCATTAGAATGATTTTAGATTCTATCTGGATTGAATTAGAAACAAATAGTTGGGAACTAGAGAAAGAGAGATGTAGTGAGCTCAAAACCTGGAAAAAAACTAGTAGGTTTTTAGATTCGAAGTTCCTTGTAATGGAGACATGGTGGGTGCTTACGACGTTGGTTACATGTCTCACAGTTTGAACAGCTGCGATGGATCGATGGATGAAGAGGTTTCGTTGAAAGTCAGTCTTTCACAAAGTTGAGGAAAAATTCGGATCTCATGCTTGATTACTGTCACATTATTGTTGAGCTAAATCAAATATTCAGCTTGTAGAATGATTGATCCAATCATTGTGCACTCTAGAAAAGGTCAACTATCTTGCTTCTTGGTCGATCCAAATTCTGTGTTAAATCTGGTGAGTAACTCTTAACAAAGTGTGAAAAATCATTTCGTAATTAATTTTAGATTTTCCTGAGTATTTCCATATTAATTTTTTTATTAGATTACATTTTTAATCTATATCTGGAATATGACAATGGATGGTTGCATACTTAGATTTCACATTTTTTAATTATTTAAATCATATTTATTTCATTTTTCTAGAGCTTCTCTACATTATTTATTTCTCTCGGGAGATCAGATCTTCCATATATGTCTTCAAAACTTCTACTCAAAAAACCATTAGCCCTTTTCTCTTAAATGTGTTATGTCTTTTGGTTGAATTCGAATTGTAGATATTGGTAGACATGGTTGTGAACAAAACTTTAGTGGCCATGGCCAAACATGTAGGAAAGCATGGCTTAAAGGTTTATCAGGTTGCTTCTATAGTGGTAAATCCCATAACAATTCAAGAAATTTTAAAAATAATATTAGAACATTTTAAATCTAATTCCTACGACCTGCATTAATACTAAGAAGAATTATTGGCACAATGGTTAGTTCACCAAACAACGTAAGTTGTAACGATACTCTGTGTTTCTTACTCAAAATTTTGATGAATATAAGTGGAATTTGAAAAGTAAAAAATTTGCTCATGTAAATTTTACTTTTCATATAATATATGCATATAATATCTGTTCTGGGAGTAAATTCATTATTTAATCTAAATAATTATCGATTCACCATAATTATAAAAAAAAAAAACATAAAATTAATCATTCCAAACTAATAGTCATATTGCAGATAGCGGGGGTTATCAAGATCATCTACAAAATATATGTTACAAAAATTGAAGCACTTGGAAAAGATCTACAAGCCATATACATTCTTTGAAGCATGGTGAACTATGTGCATTCGAGATGAAATACAAATTTTTTGGTGCTATATTGTTTTAAACATTTTGATTGGTAATCAATTAGCATACATTAATAATTTTTGTTTTAAACATTTTTATTGGTAATCAAACAGCATACATTAATAATTTTTTTAATATATTTATGCAGATTCGATACAATAGTGAAAAATTCTTTCAAGAGCTCTCTGAAGATGAATGAGACACTTTTAGATTTGACGTTAAGATTATCGAGTGGAAAACTTACATTAGAAATATTCATATTCCCTGACTTGGTGAATATATCTTAAATGGGTGAATATGTATCAATGGATCAAAATGGTTGCAATGTCCATGAAGACATCAATTTTCAATTCACATTCTGTGACTTGGTGAATATGTCTTAAATGGGTGAATATGTATCAGTGGATCACAATAGTTGCAATGGCCATGAAGACATCAATTTTCACTTCACTAGGTTCACTATTTCTGGGAGAGTGATGGGGGTTGTTGGAGCAGGAAGTTTCCAGATATAAACGGATGTGATGCCAATGTGAAGGTTGAACTCGTTTCCACCAGCAATGATCTCCTTAGTGTTGTGTTTATGTCGCAGGGAGGCAACTACACATTTACAAATATTACTCAAAGGAAATATAGGCTAGTTTCTTGCCATCATGAATACATAAAATTCATCAATCCTCAAGTAATATACAAATATCAGGTCATTTCAAATCCCACTACATTTTCTTTCAAAAAGGAAAGGCCGTGATATTTTTCTCTCTTTTCCTTCATCAAATATGAATAATAAGTTTGGAGATTCATTAAGGATGAGTGTCCAGAGGACACACTAGCCCTCCATGAAATCAAATGTGAAGAAGTGGAAAGAGCAGGCTCTGTGAGCCAATTGTTAAATAGAGGAAGAAGATACAAGGCGATACCTAATTTCAATCCTATCTAGGATGGTGCTACGCATGAGGTATAATGATTGAGCTTTATAGAGTATATTTTCTATAATATTCTCTTTCAGATACGTGATTATCATGTTCTCTTAGCAATTTTCCAAAGAGTTTCTCTAGAGATGGAGTTGGGCTTTGGAAATATGGTAGTAGATGACATCTTTTATGTCCCAAGTTATGATATGGATGACTTAGTTGTTTCTCAGGGTAACCTTATTTAAGTGTTCATGTATACCTTTATTTAGATGATGTCCATGAGGTTAAGTTCCCTCAAGGAAGCTCCTTGGCCAAATCAAGCGCTTTGTCATGCAATATCTGATGTACATGGGAAATTTGCTTTTAATTTTATTCCATGTGGAAAATAAAGGTTGTTTCCATTCTACAAGGGTGAGAATACAATATTTGATGTTTCACTTCCATTTATAGAGGTTCTTATTGAGCATAATCATGTTAATATATCTCAGCCATTTTAGGTCACAAGTTTCTCAATTGGAGGACTTGTGGTGACTTCTAAAGGAGTCCATTTTGAAGGTGTTAAGATATTAATTGATGGATGAGAAATAGGTACAACAAATGTCTAGGGATATTACAAACTTGATCATGCAACATCAACACACTACATAATCAAGGCTGAGAAGAATCACTTCATGTTTAGCAGTTTGGAGAATTTCGTGGTTGTGCCAAACATGGCTTATATCCAAAATATAGAAGAAAAACATTATAATATTTTTGGTTACCTAAAATTATTGAAAAATTGCTATTACGGCAAGCGTCAAGTTGGCTTGACACATGGGTGAGACAATGTTAAGCCTCAACTAAAGATGATCGATGGTATGGGAAACTTTTGCTTCGAGGTTCAACCAGGTTAATATCAAATATCCCCATTGACCACAATAACAGAACATGATTCTAGTCTTCAATTTTCACCATCACATATTGATGTGATAGTAACAAGACCAATGTTTGGCATTGAATTTATAAACACTCTTGTTGATATCTGTGGCTCGGTGATATGCAAGGAAGGATGTGACTCCTCGGTTTCTATATCACTTACTTCTCTTGCTGTTGAACTCTGGGTTCAAAGAAGCTTAACTCTTTATGTTTAACAAATTAGAGCAATGACTTCATATTTGAGAAATTCCTACCTAGTGCATTGCCTCTTGAGGTAAAACATGGACCTTCATCTGATTTGTTAGATTGGGATGATGACTAGTGTTGGGATAGAAAGGTTATTGATGTCAATGTTGGCATTTTAATCATTCAGAGACAGTGTTTATCCAAAATGGATATTGGTTTCATATTATGTCTACTCATCCCGTGGCTTCTTACATCGTACAACCAAAGAAGAACCCATGCATTTATTGATTGAGAAAGGATGGTAGCCAATTTGCTTAGAAGCTTCTCATGTGCACATTACTTCATTTCTTGAACTCATGCATTTTCTTTGGAATATCTTCATTATAATTCAATGTATTGAACCATAAGCCTATATATTTTACTGGTGAGAAATATCTACAGAGTGGTGAAGTACATGTTGATTCAAGTTCTTATCCCAAATCAAATGAGTTGTCTCAAAGCATTATTGTAGACATATGGAAAAGGAGGGTGCATTTATAGATATGTTCAACAATGTCAAACTTGTTTCAAGTGCTAATGGACTAAGCAACATTGTTGTATCTCAGTACACTCACTGGGCCAATCTTGAAGATGAAATGGTCTTTGTTCTGAGAGATAAAACGAATGCTAGTCACAAAAATAGTTTGGAAAAGGTCTTGTTTTATCCAAGAAGTCGGAATGTTGCTGCTAAAATTGATGGGTTCCAACCTACTATTCCTTCTTTTGTGGGGTGCCTAGGAAAGTACATTTAGGGTCAATGCTGCTAGCAATCAGAGGTGTTTACATTAAAGTATTTTCTCAAAATGATAGTAGCAATGGTTAATTAAAAAAGGGTGACATGGTTCTTCAAACTTCGACAGGATCATATGGTCTATTTTTGTGTGGTCCTTTGTATAATGATACTGAGTACTATGGTGAAGCTTCCAAGGGATATCATTTAAAAGAACTTGAATAGGAACCCTTTTGAAGCTTAGTTGTATGCTCATCCGATTTGATCTGATGCCCCACTCGACTAGCCAAACCATAAATAATATTTGATCGTTAGTATTCAACCTTTTGTGCACTCCCTGCATTTGTGGTCCTCAATAGAGGAATCACTGAATTTTCATCAAACAACTGCTAGATATGGAAAAAACCTCTTCAATCATATTGCTTCAAACTACAACCACATAAGTCTGGATTTTACTATTACTTTCAACGCTTTACAATGAAACCAATGTAAATCTAGGTTGTATGTGGATAAAATATAAACCAATGTAAATGCAGGTTGTCTTGTATGTGTATGCAGGAGCATACATGATAAAATATTTAAGAGTGAATGGGATATTGTTTCAAGAGATTTCATGCTCTATCTTGAGACTCAATATGAAACGTGGATGTAATTCGGTCATATTGTAAATGGACTCATATCCCAATAATTCATACAATTTCTTTGTGGACATATTGATTGAGATGATGGGGAGGTTTAAATCAATAAAAGAGTTGGTCATGTTGTTCCTTTGCTTAAATAAATTTGTGTCTTGTCAATTTTTTGTTCGAGAGGCTTCCTAATCTCCAATGTTTGTTAATGGGTGTCAACTTTATCTTGGTAAAAATAGAATTTATGCTTTTCTTTCACTTGTGCAAAGAACAACATGTTTCAATGTTTAAGAATGTTTGCATTTTCTACTTAGTTGTTAGGTATATCATTTAAAAAAAATATACAAAGTATATATTGATGTATCTTAGGTTGACTATTATGTTTTGGTTCATTATTATGACCTATTTGCAGATTCAGTATATCCAATGGATATGAAACAAAACCAAGTAAAGATTTTATTTCATATCTATTCCTTAATGAAAATCTACACTACCTAAATTAAAAAAGTTAAACTACTATAAGATGTGAAAAGACCATAAAATTATTCCATGGTTTTTTTCCATGATGTTCATAATGAATATTTATGTCTTTTACCTCATAAATGATTATAGAGTTGGCTTATTTTGGTTTTGAAATATAATGCAAGAACTTTCAAAATATCCCATACCTTGACGTCTCATATCCCCACTCTCTGATCTCCGTATATACAAGTTTATGTAGACATAATTCAATTTGATGATAGAGAAATCAATGTATTAGGTTGCTTTCTTCAGAGCACCCCTGCTCTAGAGATGATAAAACTTCATTTAATTCATGACTTGAATTATGACGATACATGATATGTAAATTTTGTGGAGGAATTGATGTATTTGAATAGAGTTTCAAAGCAAGCAAGGAGATTTGTATGAGAATCTTCGTTTTAAATAAACGCTTCAAAATCTTTAAACTGTTGACAAGTAAAAAGGCTTTCTAGCTTCATTTTCTTTTATTTTTTTCTTCACGAAAGGGTATGACCAATGCAGGCTGTATGTGGATACGAGGATGAATTCTACTGTGGATATGAGGATATGGACACTAGTGGAATGACCTGCTTAGTCTTGGGAAACATTGAGTATGGAAGTGAATGGCAATGTCATGGAGTGGGTATGAGACATTTTGGCCCATTTTCATTTTGTTTATCATTCGTTGTTTGCATTGGTTCTAATAGTCAGTTTTAATTATTTATCTTTTTGTCATTTATATCATTAACATTCCATGTTTCCTAGGCAAGGTAACATTTTTGGTTCCTTTATATGAGCAACTTGTAGGATTAGGATGTTCCCAATGAGTTTTGAACATTTGTCCTATATTTCTTGTCAATTTTGGATTGTTATTGTGGGTTATCACTTTAATTGTTATCCAATTTGACATTTGATTGACAACAAAATTCCATGCTTTTATAAATTATTTGTATGTTAATTTTTAAAAGTATTTAAGAAGTTTGTCTTGGGTAGCCACACTTCAAAAAATCGATTTCACACTACTAGGTTTAAGGTTTTGGTTATGTATTTGGTTAAAATTTCCAGAGATTTATATCATATCTCAAGTGTCAGGTTTTGGTTATTATTTGGTCAAATTTTCCCATGATTTATATCATATCTCAACCTTTTGAAATTCATGCATTCATTCCATTCGAATGTAACACATCACGACAAGGATGGGCCTTATGAAGTTCACCAACTCTGTTACTATGCTTCATCAATCATAATTCAAATGGACTCTCAATTTGGTTCTTTTCCTTAACTAAACAATATTAAGCAAAATCCTCTCATTTAAACTCAACCCCAAGTCATACTCAAAATTTTGACATGTGAATGACATTGTCGTGTCAGCAAGTTTGACACCCAAGTCCTTGTAAGTCAAACAAGATTGTCCATTGTTTTTTTTAAATTGATCATATCCTTAAATTGTTAGCCCTTGGAATCCTTCATTAAAGAAAAGATCATTCTATGATCTTGATAATTGGTCTATCAAAACGTGGATGGGGCAAAATATGAGTTAAGGAGTAGAGAAAGAAATTTTCCTTGACATTTCCTAGAATAGCTTGAACTTTTGGGGGCACATCATGTGACACTACCTGTTATAGAAATTTTTGTGCCTTACAGCACTAAGCATGAAATGTCAATAATCTAAGGGATCCAAAGTCCCTAAACATTTTGTTCCTACCCCTAGAGGAACAGGCTAACAAACCACAGCAATTCACAAAAGTTCTCCACCTGAAACTGCTCAAAAACAAGTCAATTCAGGATCATGTCAACTGCTCCACTGACCATCTGCATTGAATGTCAACTGCTACACTGGCTACCTGCATTGAATGTCAACTCCAACACTAGCTACCTGTGCTGAGCGAGTTTGGACATGTGGCAGACTCATTCCTCAAGGTGTCAGAGCCCAGGAAGCTTCCAAAATGACACTTGCCTCAGGGAATTCGACTAGTGATGAGTAAGAGGTTCCAAATCTCCAAGTGGAAGCAAGAACCTCCAAGTGGAATCAAGAACTGATAGAGGGAGAGGACACTAGTCAGATCTCAAGCTGACTCATCCTCTCTCTAAAACATCTATATGTGGATCTCTCCTCCATGAGATCTACAGGCTGGAATTTTGTTATTGCAAAGAATTGTTGTTGGTTTGAGACTGGAATCATTGGGTGCTTAATGCTTTGAAGGGAGGTGGAGATAGGAATTCCATTCTGCTGGGAAGGAGATGCTGGATTGGAGCCCTTTGGGTTGTATCTCTTCCTGAACCTTGTTATTTTTCAATAAAGCTATCTTGGTTTTCTCCTATATACTGATGTATCTTTGATGTATGATTGCATTAGTGTATTTGATTTATTTCTAATCCTGAATCATTTATGAATATGAATATTTGCCTTTGTGTTGTGTTCTTCTCTTGTCTCAAGTAGTTGTTCTCTTGTCGCAAGTAGCTGTTCTCTTGTAGTTTTGCGAGGAGGCAAGTAGCTGTGAACACCCAAAGAGAAGAGGATCTAGATCGAGGGACAAACGGAAGACACCGGTAAGTCCATTGATCTCTCTTCTTTCCCATTTCATAAAGGAAGAAACCAGAATAGCTGTATCTATTTGTTGCTAAGGCACTGTCACACCTTAGGTGGATAGGATCGTCCTGCATAGGCATTTTTCCCCACAACACTACCATCACCACACCAACATTTTTTGGTAAAGTTCCACTACAAGAGGCTTACATTGATTCATGTTCCTCAACCCGTTAATGTAAAGATGATTCTTCCTTAAATATTTTCCTAGATCATGATAATGATACACAGTCCTTATCACCATAATGTATGGATTTTCTTTCTTCACCCGTGCTCCACCTTCCCCCTCCCAATTGTATATAAGGATCATTTTCTCTTGCATGCTTCCCTCTGATTGCAAAGTTATACCCATATCTGAAATCCTCACATTGATCTTGGTTCTTATGCTTCTCTTCTTCTTCTAAGCTAAGCAATCAGAAAAACATTACCTCCCTACCACCACAAATAGATAAACCATTTTTCCTACACTATATTTCAAGCTCAACAAGAGGAATACTAAACAATCCTCAAGTTGTTTCTCCCTCTCCAATCACCATAGCAATATCTTGATTTGGTCCATATCCTCCTATTATGTCCGTAAGATTGGATTCAGAACTATCAAGGTCCTTCAATGATGGGGCATCTCCACATATTGAATGAAAGGGAGGGACACCTAAATTTCCAAACCGACGAAAGGTAGCTCTCTATCCATTCACATAAGCATATGAAAGGAGAAACTAGTTTGACCAAACATGGAGAACTTTCATCACTCTCTCTTGTAAGGATGCCATAATGTAAATGTAAAAAAATTCATAAAAATATCCACATAGTCATTACACTAATTATGATATATTTTTCTTACAAATAAAAATTACCAGCTGCCTTGCTAATCGATGACCAATAAGGGCGTTGATCTTAATACATGATTTATTTTCATCATTACTATCCTCAACATGTTCTATTATTTAGAGTGATATTTCGTGAATTGGCAGGCGCGTTTTTCCACATTTCTATTTTTATATCCCACACAATTGCACAATTAGAATCCTAGTACATTTGGCCTCCTCTACTTCCCTATGCTACATGTGTTAAAGAGGGTACAAAACACTAATGATATGTTCTTTTGCCAAAAGTTCTCCTCATTTTTGGATGAATTTTGTGGAAATTTTATTCATGCCAATTAGGTGGTAGGAAATAATGTTCCATTATTATTTTTTATCATTTGTTGTTTATGTGTTAGCATGCTTCTATTATACTCGATCATTACGACTATGTCATGTAAAGATCAAGTTGAGTGGGTTTTACATTTGATTTCCATTGTAGGCAACAACTGAATATATAAGTTTTTTGTTAGGTTGAATGATGGGACAACACACTTTGATTTCCACTACTGCTCTCTTTTTCATATACTATCACAAGTGCACAAATACAAGCTCACTTTTCTTTTTGCCTGGATAAGCAAATGATGACAACCTTATATTTTGTAGTGACAAAGATAACTATGTATTGGATCTAAACCTTGAGCCCTTCAATTCATCCTTTCCTTACCCGACATGACCATCTCCTATTGGTAACAGACTTCAATTTCTAAACCAACATTTGTCTTCAATACTATTTCATGATAAAGAAAGAATACAACCATTGTTGGATTTCCTTTGAGCACACAAATACCAAAGCCATGTCATTTTTGTTTCCTTGGTTAATATTTTGCATCATTGTGTTTGATAGTTAATTCATTATTATTCTATGCCAATAAATCTCTATCAAATAGCAAAGAAGGATGACCTGGTTGTTTTAGAAATATATAATATAAATTAATTAAAAATTCACAGGGTTATTCTGATTCTAATATTTCTATTTCACTTCTTTAGAGAAAACTATATATTCAAATACCAACTCAACTCAAACCAAACTAAAATAGAGAATCCTAGTTATGAAGATGTTTCTCTCTCCATACCTTATAATGAAATTATTTTTTTGAATTATACTTGAAGTTCACTAATAATAACTTGGATTTATATATTTCTTTTAGCACCAAATTGAAATCATGGTAAAAATACGAATATCCCATTAAATATGACCTAAAGATGATTCAAAGAATATCACCTTTAGTTTGAGCACGTGGTAGAGTAATTTATGAGGTGTGAAGTTTTATTAGAGGCATTGTTTGTTTATTTGTTTTGGTTAGAAAATGGTTTTCTCTTACTTTTATTTGACTTTCAATTTATCATATCTAGCATGTTGAGAAATGGGAAAGAATAATGTGTGACATTTATCTTGTAGAAATTGATGTTGAATGAAAGGATATAGAGTTTAACCAAGATACAATCCTCTTTGGTAAAGGTAGAGGGACATCTTAAAAATTTGCCTAAGAATACACCATATACATAGTTTGAACATAAGTAATATATGGCCTTTTCGTTTGCAGATATGTTCTTTTTTCTATCCAAGATATCACAACAAGACAAATATTGAAATTGTAGAAATTTTAAGAGAACCTCTTTGAGGTCAAATTTTTTTATGTTCTACTTGATTGATACATTCTCATGACATGAATACTTTAAATGTGTGTTAACATTACGAAAACAAATTATATTCAAATTTTATACATATAAAAGATAAAAACAAATGTCAATTTCTTGATTTGATTATTACTTGACTCTAGTGTGGGAATGTTACATGACATGTGATTGGAAAAAGTACGGGGAGACAATATAGAGATCATGTCTTGGATATGATTAATTTGTTGTTGGAGATCCTTCAGGCACTTCAATCATCAACTTTGGAAATGTTTCTAGTAAGTATTCCTATGGTTTTTAATGTTGTGATTCTTTCACCTCATGGTTATTTGGGCAAGCAAATGTTTTAGGAATGAGCCATAAGATATCTATGGACAAGTAAACAATTTTTTTATAATTGTAATGTCCATTCCATGATATCCTCTCTTTATTGTTTGATTGTATTTTGAATGTTTATTTCGATTTTTCTTTACGTTTTAACTATGAAATTGAAAGTACTTGGTATTATGTCTGTTTAAATAATAACCAAAGCTTGAAGATGAAATCAATATTACATGATATTGACTAAAATCCTTTTAACTATTTTGTATTGAAATATTTTCATGAATATTAGAAAAGTTTACTTTCATGTTGTTATTTGAGAACATGTTGTTTATATAATTGACCAAGTTCATGCATTAGACAACAAATTGTTGTTGCAAATAAAATGACAAGGATTAGACATCACACCTCAGATTATTTGTTTTAACAAGTTATTTATAGCTTGAGCTTTTTAGCATGTAACTTAGTTGGCATGATTGTGCCTAAGCTTTCGCTAAAGGTTGAATATTAAGTTACTAAGGTGTAATTTTCTATGGTGACTTTAATTTATTTATACAAGTCATTTGGCCACATAGTGGCCACTATCACTCAACTAAAGAAAACTTGTTCGAGTTTCTTGCTTTTATGGGGAAGAATGGCTTTAACATTGTTGATGTTGAGGTATATGTAATATAAATCCTTTATAGTCTACTTTCATTTATATTCTAGTGTTCACTGTCTTTCCTTTCTTACACTCTGCATTCTAGGTTCTCTTGTTCCTAGAAAAGGAACTCAGTATTGATGGTAAGCAGCAAGATTTGAAGAAAAAGGAGAAAACTAACACTAGAGTGAAGAATGCAAAAAGAGAGAGAAGAGAACCGGTCTAGTGGTACCACTAAATCCAATATCCTAAATAAAACACACACATAGACACTGATGTGCAAGTATTCATAGTTGGTGAATTCACCTGCAATGACTTGACAACGCAATGGTAATGTTTTATAGTGATGAAACAACATTTCATGTGTAAATTGTAGTCCAACCAATGTTAAATTGGAAACTCATATTGTAATACTCAACATTTTATATAATATAATTTTTGTGGTTGAAATTATTTATAGTTGCACTTGATATTGTTTAGTATTTTAACTAACATATGTAATTTTGAATTTTCATATTAGATTAACCAATTCACATTGTATGATGTTTTTTTAATTTAGTCGCAAAATTGTACTAATTAATCTATGTTGATTAATAATGAACAAATAAAATAAATCTAAAACTACTAAATTAGTAGCTTATATTGATTAATGATGAACACAAATAAAATGAATATACGACTGAATTAGTCATTTATAATGATTATTAATGAAAATAAATGAAATGAATATAAGCTACGAAAGTAATCGTTTATATAATGAATATGAAACTACCAAAAAAATATAATTGACTATTGCAAATGATTACTTTTTCATTACAAATGACAACTAAATTTTGCATATATATGACTATTAGTATCTAATCTACAGTATCTCATAACACGACAAAAAATTATTCATATTTCTTTGGTCATTAACAAACGATGACTAAAATTTGCAGCTAATTTATAGTATCTTATAACACAACCAATTCATATTTCATTAATTGGTCATTATATTGTGGTCATTAATTGTGGCAATTAAAGACTAAATCAATAACTAAATTAATGACCAAATTTATGACTAAATATACTGCTAGATGATAAAATTGAGACAATCAATTAATTACTAAGCTAAAAATGACTAAAAGTTTGTTGCGTTATAAGATACTATAAATTAGGTACTAATGGTCAGCGACTGAAAAATAGTCATTTATATGAAAATTTTAGTCGTTGTTTTATTAAAATAATTAGCCATTTTGTAATAGTGTCGGTTGCTTTGTGCAATTCCTAAGAGCAAGGTTGGCTGCCCTCTAGGACTGCATATTTTTCCAAGGTAGTGCAAGAGTTAGATGTAACCAAGTCATGGGGGGTGAGCTTGCGCTTAGATAGCAAAGAAGGTAAGCGAACACAAGCTATAAAGCAAAAGGTAAATTCAAATGGAAGCACTACTACCTGAGAAGTGCAAGACAAGATGTTAATATTTTAAGAGGGATGCTCCAAAACGAAGCGAAGGAAAAAATTTTGACGGTTGTTGTAACCGCTACAAGATTGGTGACACACTAGTATAACTCCATCTTTCTATATGGACCTTCTATCATGTAAAGCAAGTCTAATTCCTCTGGAAGTATTATTCAATTCTTTGATTGTCATGGTTTTCTCACTAGCTTGAGTTAAAGATATAGTCCATGCCATTCTCTTGATTAGTCAGCACACATACCAAGAAAATTTAACTGAGTTGTTTTGATTGGGGATGATGGGTATGTTGAGGCAAAATTAATGTAAATTGTGAGAGTTTAAGTTTCATCTTTGGTGTTGCTCTATTACCAGCAGGCCTAGACAGTACCTCAATATAGTCACCTTAGGAACACAAGAATTTCTCCACTGCTAATGAGCCTAGACAATACCCCGATAAAGTTTCTTGCTTCACTTCTCTGTGAAGGAAGCCTTTCTCCTATTTCACCTTATTTTATTTTTCATTTTTTTCATCTTTTAAAGAACTGTGCATAGGCACTTAATTATCTTCAAGAGGCGGAAGAGGGATCCTTACTTATTGAGAGTATAAGAGGTTTTCCCTTCATAGAAGTATGTTATATATACCTCTGACATACTTGTTAAGTTTTTCCCCCTCACCTTACTCTAATTTACTGAGTTTACAAGGGTTAAATGAATATAGAAAATTTGGTTAGAGTAGGAGGTACTAGTTAAAAGTGCAAGCATTATGTTGTCACCAAGGCTCACTTTGAACAAAACGCATTTTACATCAGGGTATCATCGAATAAAGAACACAATCTCTTAATCACGAGAGGGGATAATATATAACCAAATCTTGATAGTGATACAATTCCTCTTTGACTTCACCCTACTTGTCTTAAGAGCTAAACATGATTTCATGTGAAACTAATCCCACGGTACATAACCATCAAACAAATAAGCTAGAAAACAACATAAGTAAAAATAAAGAAATAGAAAGCAAAGAAAAACACGAAAGAAAATAAAATAGGAAAGAAATTAGTACTCATACTTATAAGCTAAACAGTGCATGAGCCTTCTCACGTGAAGTGGTATTTCTAATGTAGCCACCAGTGCATTGGTTGGCCCATGTTGGTGAAGGCATTGTCGATAAGAAAGATATTCAAGTAGACCAATACACAATAATGATAAAAAATGAATACCAACACGCTCGAAGTTTAAATGCATCCACAAAAAAGAAAAGAGTAAAATAAAAAGACAAACACTCTGTGGACATACCATGGGGTGGAAACACACTATGTGCAGAAAACAAACATGTACACCCTTTTGACCTTGACGTACAAGAAAACATTCAGAAAGAAAAAAAAATTCTATTAACAACATGACTTGCTACCTATGACTCCTCCAATGCATGAGTGATATGATCATGTGATTCTGGTGGAGGAAGTGAAATCCATGGATCAATTTGATTTTCAATGCAAATGGGAGAGTGATGAGGATCATGGGGTGTTTTAATATATTTTTGATTGGGAGTGGAACTTACCTCAAGACTACAAGAATCAGACATAACCATTAGCTTGGTCTGAAGTGCCTTAACAACTTGAGGGGTTCCTACTTCATCTGTGGGTAGATCATTAAAGACTAATGGCTTAGAAAGATCAAATGAATAAGTGAAGGGATCATGACAACCATGATCAAAAAATTTGAGATGTACATCGACATCCTCATGATCTAATGAGTCATACATAGGAGTTGATGAGAAACAAAAATTTTCACCCTTTGATTTTTCGAAAATGAAAGATGACAGATTGGGTCAATTTGAAAAGAAAGATTTTTCTTCTCCGTAATCAAATGTTAGACTGACATCCTAAGTGTCCTGTGAATGATATCAAGTAGAAACATGCAGGAATGAATTTTCATAAGAGAAATCAGAAATGGCAGAATCAAAAAAGTTGTTAGGAAAAAGAGGATGAAGTGCAGATAGAAGGAGGTTATCCCTCACCGTGGGTTCTTCTTCAGATTCCCACACATACTCATAAAAAATGATCACGCAGGTTGGCTGCTCAATACCAACTCTGTCAAAAACTTGATCCTCGTGAACAACAGAGGTGGAGTCCATAAGGGGTGAACACAACACAATAAAATTTAGAGGACCAACAGATTGAGAGGACAAAGGTTGAGAAAACAAGTTCACGTGACAACCAACAGGCTTGCAATCCAAATCAATGCAGATGTGTAGAGCAGGTTGGGTGGGAGGATGTGATAGTTGAACATATGGGTTCACAACTTCTCCCGCCTTGTTCTATGGAGCTAGATATGTTTGATGAGAAGTGGATAGATTGTCACCTGTGACAACAAGCTTGTTTTTCTCGAATTTTGTAGCTCTAAGACCTAGGTATGTTGGGAGGGGTTCGAAGGATTCCAAATCGTGAGGATTTTCAGATATGTGAAGAAGATACTGGAACCATTCCTTGATAAATTTCTAATCAATTTCATCTTCAGGGATTTAAAAAGCAGGATTCAAGAAGAGGAACCAAAATTTCACAAGAGATTCATCAGGTGCTTTTCACAATTTCAGAAGAAGAAAAAATTGAGTGCTTTGTATTAAAAATGGTAGATTTCATGGATTAAGTCTTTGATCATGTGATCATATGAGTGAATGGATGCTATGGGCAATGTGTGACACCATTGTTCAGCATGCCCATTGAGAACGTAAGAGAACAACCCACAATCAATGTCGTCCGAGGGGACTTCATTCCTCTGATAGAAGCTAGCGAAGGAAACTCCATGGCTTTACAAGGCTGCTCTGCCTTCATCATCATACTGAATTTGGGACAAGTCATCAATGATGTCCTCCGACACTTCGAAATCACGTGCATGAGAAAAATATGACGTAGTTGACATTGTAATGTAGGTCATAAATGATGTGTAGAGATTCAAACATAATTTGAGGGTGTAGGCTGCCATCTAGTCCTCCTTCTACAACTAGAAATGTTTACAGTGTTGGGCCCGCCAACATGTCAATGGATCTCCCTGGTAAAAAGTCCCAACTGGACCTTAGTCTATTTGGAGAAGGAGTCCCAACAGTGGGTAGTAAAGTAATTCTTTGACTGTGGTAGCATATAGAGGTAAGTGTGATAACTTTGTCAGACGCAAGTGTGTGACCTTGTGGCGAGTCAAGTTGAGATGTGTGGAAGTTCTAACACATGGAAGGGAAAAGGAAGTGTGTCCCTTAGAAGCCTGTAATAGTACATAACCTGAAAGGAACACACAAGTGGGATGACATCAGAAGATTGAAAGTAGAATAGTTCACAAAAAAAGGTGACAGTTTAAACCAACAATTGGTTTACAATAAGATTCATATAATTGGATACAAAATAGTTCATACAAAAACGCATAATTTAAATAACATACAATGTTAAAGTAACCAGAATAGTTGAACTACAATAACAACATAACGTGTTGGTTACGTTATGTATATTAAGTTGAAGTTCCATCCATACATACACCATTGACAACCACTAGCTACAATAGTGGAACATTACAACCAACACCACCTGCTCCTCCAAAGGGATGTACTTTCTCTACACTATCGAGAAGCCAAGGCTCTTCAAAATACGCTCTAGGCCTTCTCCAAGCAATGTCTAGCCAAAATCTTGGCTCCAAAAAGCCTGTACTATGATTTATGAGGTTCTATATATAGAAAAAGGTGGGGTGGCCCTTGAGATTCCCCTTTGACCCTTGGACTACCCTCATGACTCTTCACATTACATAGTTCTAGTGCACATTCAACTAGTGGCATTTGGAATTTCACTTACAACATATTTATAATAATAAAATTTCCACATATACCCTTGTGGGATAAAATAGACTTGAGTCATCCTAACAACACAAACAACATCACTCAGGGTCTATTGGAAAGACCAACTTGATAACCTCATCGTAGTGGTCTTCGGTGACAAATTGATACCAAGATTCTATCGCACTATTGTGTCACTGTACTGTTTGGTGATGTCTTTATCAAAGTGGACTTTTGCCTCCATGGCTTCCAGTATATGATTTTTAAACCTCTATCTAGCTCATCTTAATCATGTATCGCACTACCCTGAGTGTGGATGGACCACCGATGTACTTATGCATGTTCTCTGCACTCAACTGCAAGTCATCACTGGTGGCTTCATGCATGAACTTATCTATGCGCTCATCAACTTCCAGCATGACTGGTTCTTTCTCATGGCTTCAGTAAGGGTTCTGATTGAAGGGATCATGTGTGCCCTCACTATGACAACCAAACTCTTGTACAATTGTGCATAGGAAGCCTCAATTTTGGTGATAAGCAGAGGAAGTTGCTCATAGTTCCAGATCAGCATCTGAACCATGCTTTGTCTAGATCTTCATGCGGCTTCATCATCTTGTGCAAGTAAAGTGGGGCCCCCTTGCACCTCATTGTCCATTCCTATACATGTGTAATGGAAGTGTGGATGCCTTTGAATGTTTGGGTTGTCTTTGTGCACTACCACTGAAAACCATATAAAAGGGAAACCTCTTTGTGCACAGTGACAAACCTGCTATACAATGTCTGCATGGTGGTCTCAAAATTTGATATCTCTATAAGTATTATTTCTTCATTTATACCATAGTGGATCTCGCATACTACTCTATTCTCTGGCTAGCCTCTTGCAATCCTTCATCATCTGATCATTCTCTTCTATCGAGAACTTGATCGTTGAACTTGTGGCTTTTGAATAAGCCTTAAAAGCCTCAACCATGGTAGCTAGATGTCTTCTAACATCTGAGAAAATCACCCTTTCCTCTATGTGCGTACGTGATGTGTGATCATATGGGAGCTTATTTCTTCATGCATGTATAATATTTTCCTGTGACTTATCAAATGATAGGTTTTACACATCCATCTCTGGATCATCATCAAGGAGAACAACCTCTCCTTGATCACTTGGGACTGGTTGTGATTTTGGAGGTGGCAGAGACTATCATGCAACTTCAGATGCTCTTGGCATGAGATTGATGTCTTGGTCCTGTGGATCCTGTTCCGTCTCCATGTCCATTACTTCAATCATCTGCTCAACCTACTGAGTGAGTACCCAATCCTGCACTTTCTCACCCGCTTCTTCATCTTTTGGCTACTCTTCTATTTCAACCTCCATAGGCACAATTTTCTCTATCAATGTGCCTTGTCTTTCCTCCTGTTCTTGTTTCTTCTTTTCTTCCCTTTCTCTCCTCTTGAGTTCTTTCTATACTTTCAACTTCTTTTCTATTTCCTACAACTTCCTCTCTTCATCTTCAAACCTTTTCTTCTCTCTCTTCCTCTGTTCTAGTCTCCTTTCACATTGTCATGTATTTGCCTTATCTCCAAAGCTACTTTCTCAACAAGAGGATCTTCTCTAAACTTGTAGCTTTTCTCAGCCTTTGTGCTCTCAAAAACTTTCCTCTTTCTTTTGTTTTGCACCGAATTGTTTCTCACTGTTACTATTTTTGTTGCTTCCTATGGTGTTTCTTCCTGCAGTGCTGCTTTCCATTCTACAGCCATGGTGACCAGTTCATTGATCTTGGATGTGTTGTAGCAATACCTCCAAGGATCTTCCTCTCACTAATGACATACTTCGTGGATCCATGGGTAATACTCCTTTGCACAGTGGTTCTGGCATATGCAGTGGGGATCATATGGATTGAAACTTTTGGTGCCAAACCCAAACTTCTTCAAGTCCCCGACCTCAGTATCTGCATCCTTCAAGGCACGGATCTCGTACAACCCGATCCGTAAAGGAAGAGTAGGCCATGGTCCATTCTTCCTCCTGTGCTGTCCTACTGATAACCTTGTGTAGATGTGATATGCAACCTCTTTCATGACAAACTTGTCCATGGAAAACTTGTGTAGCTCATGTGGAGGCTTCTCCTTGCCAAACATGCTGATGAAGGTGCCACTGGGTGAGCGATGCCAATTTTCAACGTTAAGCAATGGTTGCATCATTTCTTGGCACATGCAAGGTGGATCTTGTTCGAAGATCGTGCTATAAAGTAGGGTAATGAAGTGGCTAGACAACCTTGCCATGAATCCTTTGTAGATTCACATAGAGAGAAACTTACAATATATGTTCATAAAATCCTCTGATGGTGTCCATGTCCATCCCATGCCAGGGAACTCCTACTCGACATAGATTGCATCAAGAACGTACATGGACATAAATAATATTTCTTGCTCATCCTTAGGTGGACTCCAGGAACTAAAAACATGCAATATCAACTAAAGAGCTAACATATTTGACCAGGTGAATGGCCTTCCTTCATTTTCCAACTGATCCAACATAACACCCAGCTCTACGAGAATGTTTCTATGCTCTCTTGACCATACAAGTGGTATGCAAATATGAGCAAGAGTTGGTAATCCTTCTTGAGTGACTTCATCTTATAGACCTAATTGGATTTCACTATGAAATTAAATGGATCTTTTACCCAATGCTTCATGATGTCTCAAGTGTTCACATTGTTGTTGGGTGTGAAGAACAATGCATCCATGTGGTTCACTGGCTACGACAAGTGATACATATGATGGTAGTCTTTTGTCCTGAAGGTGGAAAGTTGTGTTCCACCTATTCATCATTGGTCATGGAAAAATTAAGTTGAAGTTGCAAGGTGGAAGGATTAGAACATTTCCTGGTGTTCTGCATATCCGCGCATAGTAAGGTGGGGTACCTACATGAAACCCTGTACAAACCTGATTTGTGGATGTTGACATAGATTTGTTGATCTTCTGGATATTCCTTGAAGCTACTGCAAATATGTCCTTTATTTCCTTTGATGTAATCTTCATGTCCTTCTCTATGAACACTTGTGCTTTTTCATAGATAGGAAGTTTCATTGGCACCTGTTCAAGCACATCTCCAATGCTTCTCTCTACAATATCCTTTGATCCAGCTCTCTTGGAAAACATGTTGCTTGTACTGCTGACAAGCTTCTCATCAATTAATGTTCCTGGAGATAAAGTGGACACTCATGACAATGCAATATCAACTTAAAAACACAAATCACTTCAAGGATCGATAATGCAAAAAATTAGTCAACTACTTGGAAATATTGCATAGTTGTGACCCTCAAAGGTGAGGGACTATCAACTAAATCTATGCATTGCGCATACCAGCCAACAGAGTGAGGTACTCATGACGGGAACGACATAGAGCGCAATCCAGTGTGGCTTGATGTGGACTGCAACTGTGCAATGAGTGGGTTAGTCTGGCTTGATGTTGGTTGGAACTATGCATTGTGCAATCCAAATGGGTAATAATCGAGACTGTGCATTGTGCAATCCCAGTGGGCAATAATCGGGATTGTTTCATGGAATTGCACAGAGAATAGCTGGATCCATTCATTGGTAGCCTCTATGAAATTTCTTGAGCCAAGGTAGAGTCTTGAGTTCTAGAAATGTGCAGTGCATGTCGGGAAGGTCTAGATCTGAGCCAAGGTATCCTAGATATGCCCAAGGGCAACTTGAAAATGAGTAGATATAAATGCATGAGTGAAGGATGGTGCAAATACAAGAGAATGGTCATGCATGCAATCAAAAAAAATGTATGAATCAATCAAATAGACGAACAAGGAAGCTTGTTGGGAAAGTCACCTCAACGATGACAATTAGTGAAAAAATCGTGTTCTGCATTCGATGGTTAAGAAAGGAAATGAAAAACTAGAAACATCACTTCTACAAGTTAAAAAAAAAACTAAAATTCTGGTGGTCGTTTACTAAAACATGAAAAAATACACTCATACAAGCCAAGGTAACAAAAGTGACAGAAAAAGCAGCAAAAGACTTGAAAAGTAAAACTTACCTGGAAAAGTTGTGTCGATCATGCCAAAGGTTCCTAGATGCCTCGAGAATTCCAGAGCTCCAAGATCAAATGTGAAAATGAGCTCTAGTGGTGTACATTAAATAGATTTGATCAATTTAGGGTTTATGACATGCATACTAAGAATATAAGAAAACACAACAAGTGGCAACAATTTCTAAAATTAACCCAAGTGTAACTCCCAGTGGTAAAAATAGATCCCTATTTTTTAGGGATGATTTTTTATTTTTTATTTTTTCTTTTTTCTTTTCTGGGAAGGGCTGTCATGCATGCATGGGGAAATTGTGGAATTCTGGATGGAACCGAGCAACCTGTCGGCACGTGCATTGGGAAACAGCTGAGGGAATGCTTTCCATAATTCCTTGGCTGAGTGGTTATGGCTTCCTCTCATGCTTTCTATAATTTCTCAGTTGAAGACAAGCTGTCAGCTGGGTCTACGCATTTCTGGAGTCGGAGCACACCACTTGGCTGATCTAGGTAATTCTTGAGAGGAAGGCTTACTGCTGGGATGATTTATGCAATTATTGAGAGCAAGGCTCACCACTAGGTTGCTTTGTACAATTCCTAAGAGAAAGGCTAGATTCCCTCTAGGATTGTGTAGTTTTCCAAGGAAGTGCAAGAACCAGATGCATCCAAGTCACAAGGGGTTAGCTTGTGTTTAGAAAACAAAGAAAGTAAGCGAACACAAGTTTTAAAGCGAAAGATAAATTCAAACGAAAGCACAAGTACCTAAGAAGTGCAAGAAAAGTTGCTAAGATTTTAAAAGGGAGGTTTCAAAATGAAGCAAAGGAAAATTTTTGGAGGGTTGTTGTAGTTGCTACAACATTTCTCCTGATACATTCAACAATATTGAATCTGAGATACACAACCGTATTGTGCTCTTTACCTTCTGATCAAACTTTGACTAGTCTTCTACTAACATTTTGATTAGTTTAGTACTCGAACCTAGTGAAATCCATTCATATTTATCCACCAACAGATCCTCCATCTTGAGCTTCCACAACTCAAAGATTAGTCCATTGAATTTCACGATCTCTATCTTTCCATTGTTGACCATCTTCTTTCACTGTAAGAATCAATCTTGTAGATATCCCACTGTAATAGGGTCTACCACAGGCCTGAGAAAAACCCCTAAACAACAAAGGTGACCCCTTGAAGCTAAAACAACTTTGATACCAAATCTAGGTCTTAACTCTATACATAAATTATCTGCAAATGAATTCTTAACAAACAGAAAAATAAAGAATTGCGAGAACATAAAACAAATATACACAAAGATTTTCCCCTATATCCAAAAAATAGGACTACCATATTTCTTTTTCATTATATTTCTTTCAATGTTACAAGTAATATATATACATGTTGAATCATTCATAAAACCCAATCCATTAACCATGGATTAGAACCTAATCATAGTTCCCTTGTCTGGATCTAAAAAATACCATGGGAAGAAAACCATCATGCCCAAAACCATGTGCAAAACCCATGCAAAAAACCATGGGTAGGTTCGTCCACCATATTTGAGTCTACCCCCATCCTTGGGCCCACATAAAGAAAGAAAAAATATGGGGGCATTGTCACAGACCCTGTATAGGGGACTACCTCCCCCCACAAACTGTTGGGTTGTGTTATATTCTTTCCACGATTGAACCCATGATTTTTTCCATGGTTTTGTGCATCGTTTTTGCACATGGTTTTCGGAACAATGGTTTTTGGCCCATGGTATTGGATGATTCAGCATGTATATATATGTATTGTAACATTGAAAGGAACATAATGAAAAATCAATCTAGTAGTCCCAGTTTTGAGATCTAGGGGAAAATCTCTCTGTATATTTATTTTATATGTTATTCTCTTGCCTTTGTTTATTTTCTGTTTTCAGGAATCATATGTAGGTAATTTCTGTACGAAGTTAAAACCTACATTTGGTATCAGAGCAGTTTTGGCTTCAAGGGGACACCTTTGTTGCTGAGGGGTTTTGCTTAGGCTTGTGGTACACCCTATTTAATGGGAGCTCTGCAGGATCAATTCTGGTGATGAATGAAGATGGAAAGCAGTGGACAGATAGAGATCAAGAAGTTTAATGGTCAGAGTTTTGAGTTGTGGAAACTCAAGATGGAGGATCTATTGGTGGATAAAGATCAGTGGATCACAGTAGATCTGGGTACTAAACTAATAGGAGTGTCTGATGAAGAATGGAAGAAATTGAATTGGAAGGCAAAGAGCACAATACGATTGTGTGTTTCAGATTCAATATTGTTGAATGTACTAGGGGAAGCTACAATGATGCATTTGTGGGACAAGTTAGGGACTCTGTACCAATCTATGTCTCTTGTGAATAAATTGTTCCGATGGAAAAATATGTATAACCTGAGGATGAAAGATGGAGACTGGATGACAGAGCATCTGAATCCATTTAATAATGTGGTAAGCCAGTTATTATCTATTGATATTAAATTTTCAGATCAACATAAGTGCATCAGTTTGTTGTGTTCTCTGCCAGATTCATGGGATAGTATGGTTATTGCAATAGGTAGCAATGCAATTGCCTTGCATTTGATGAAATAGTCTTTTCATTGCTGATGGAGGAGAGGAGATGGAAAAATATGGAGAGCCAGAATGGTGATGCCTTGTTTATACAAGGAAGGTCCCAGAACATAAACAAAAATAAGTCAACGAGTTGGAGATCTAAATCTATAGGGAGATCTAAATATCAAGGAAAACCTGTAAAGGTGTGCTAGAAATGTGAAAAGGAAGTGCACTACAAAAGGGACTCTAAATATAAAGCTCGTGACAAAAGAAAGGGATCTAATGATTCTCCTTCTGTAGAGGAGAAAACCACCTCAAATGAATATGGGGATGTGTACTTGGCTTCTTCAAGTACACATGTAGATCATGAGGCATGGTTGATTGACTTAGGTGCATCCTTTCACTTCACTCCCCATAGAGAACGATTCTGCAAGTATTAAGAATATGATGGTGGTGATGTCTCCATGGGGGATGACAGGAAGGCTATGATCATTGGTCATGGAAAAGTTAAGTTGAAGTTGCAATGTGGAAGGATTAGAACATTTCCTAGTGTTCTTCATATTTATGCATTAGCCGAAAATCTGATTTCTGTAAGCAAGATGCATGATGTAGGTGTAAAAACAATGTTCGAGAAAGATATTTGCAATATGGTTCTGGGAGCACTGTTATTGGTGCGGGGAGTTTGGATTGGAACTCTGTAAAAGCTGCAAGGTAGCCCTATTGCTAATGGGTGCAACAATTCTGTTGTTCCTGAAAGTGGAGAAGAAAATCTAGTGGTCTCTGGAGAAAAGGCCATGTTATGGCATCAAAGGCTTGGACATATTGGGGAGAAGGGCCCTCGAATACTTCATGGTAAAGGTATGGTAGAAGGTGTTATGTTCCTACACCAATAGGTGTCATAATTTTTGAATGGCTGAGGTCAAATCTGTAATATGTACATACATTTTATTTCTACAAATGTTTTCCATATTCAAAAAATAAAATAAAAAATAAAAAATGTAAAGAGGGTATGTCCTAAATGAAAAACCAAAGGACAAAAAGAGTAAAAAGGTAAAAAAAGATGAAAAAATGAACCCCAAGAAAGAAAAAGACCATGAAAGTGTGCAAGTCCAATTGCCACTACTATTCAAATTTTTGCATAATAATGATTGTGTGCAACTTGTTATTGATGCCACAATCCATGGTAACCAAACAATTTAATCTTGGTTATTCCATGTTTTGCGTTTCATGCTTAGAGATAGAGAATAAGATGTGACCAAACTGTGTAATCTTGGCAGAAAAGTAGCTAGGTAGAGTAAATAAAAGGAGCTCAACAGTTTAATCTGAGCCCTTGGATGTAATAAGGATAGACTTAGTTAGAATACCATTGTAAAAGAAAAGAAAAAGGTTTTGATAAGGGTTTTCCAGCTTAAGTGCACCCTAATAAAGAGTAGAAAAAATGGTAGGATGAGTAGATGGGTAAGTAGTTGCATAGTTGCAGCAATGAATGATTAGCTAAGGTCATATCATTTACTTTCATCAAGAAGTTACTAAAGTATGGATGATAATTGGACATTTACACAAACTCAAGTGATTAATTTTCCCATTCATTTTACCTTCAATTTTACTAATTTCCCATAAATAAAGTCAAAAGCACCTAAAATGTTAAGTTAAAGGGCTCTAAGCATTTCTCTAACTTTTGAAGGGACCGAACCCTCGACCCAATCATTTATAGGGTCTAAGTACTAAATCCCCCTCACCAATATTCACCCCCTCCATAATTCATTCATTTCATCTAAAAAATCCCTTTTCCTAAAGTAAAATCACCATTTGGCTAGGGAAAGTAATTAGCCCCATACAAAACCCCTTTTTTCCAAAAAAAACCCACAAATATGCATTTAGCCTAAGTTATAATGTTTAAGTGTGAAAAGAAAATAAATTCAATATACATTATACTTAGCGCATTTTATTCTCTGCTTTCATTTCATATTGACTTCTAACATTATTTATTAAATCCGAAAGAAAAACCCCTTTCCCGTATGTTTTATTAAAAATCACATATGTTAATATCCTTCCCCAAGGTTTGAAACATAAGCCTTACTAATGAACTAATTAAAGGGATTAGTTAAGTCAATCAGTGACTAATTAATAACCATCACCCACCGCCTTATAAAGAAATTAATTAATCAATTAGTGATTAATTAATAATCTTTCCCCACCAATCAAATCACTCCCAACATTGTTAAGCCTCCCTAATCCGCAATTAATTAATCCTTCTGCTCATTAAAACCCCATCAGGCCCCTCCATTAAACCTCACATTAAATCATCGTCCCAATCACTATGCGATCTAACCCCTTTAGATCCAACGGTCGAGGCTCATATCGGGTGGCCTCTAAAGGCTAACCTTTACCTGCCTGATTTCAGTGGTTTCACTGTTCACCCCACCACTACGTGGCACTAGATGAATGGAATCGGGGAGCCTTTCCCCAAAACCACTTTATCCCAAAATCAGTGTGATGGATTTCTCTTACCAGCTCCGCTACATGCCAGAATGTCACATCCCCCATTGGCGCCAACTGTAATTTTCCCAATTTACCTGCCAAAGTCATTGACTTTACGAATAAAACAAAAAAACTTATAGTTTTTTCGTTTTATCATGAAAAAAGAACATTTTGACCTCCATGCAAGCACATAGTATGTGCAACCGTCAACTTGCTACCAACCGCCAACTTACTGAACCTGCTGAAACTCCAGACCACCTTGCAGACCCGTGCTCTTCCTGTAAACAGTGCACAGTCACCATTTCTCAATCCAAAAGCCGAAACCAAGTATTTTTCCCCATCGACTGAAAAACCTTGCTCTGTTCCACGACCTGGGCTAAATTGCTTCCAATTCCTAAGTAATTTAGTAAGAAAATTGCTTGGTGACTCCAAAATACCTGAATTAGACTAGTTTTTCCCAAAATTCACTGAAAACCCTTCATCCCTGTCCTTGAATCCACAAGAACCAAGGATGGATGCTAAAATTGCATTGAATATCTTCATAGGGATTTAGATCATCTCCCACTGGCTGATAAAGGTTTCCAGATTAAAGATAAATCTATCTCAGAATCCCCTTTGAAACTATTCTACAGGTATAGAGACGAGTACATGAACCATGCAGACTACATTGGACTTTGGGAATCAGGTTTACCCAAGTACTAGTTCCCCAGAGTTCATGTCCTCCCAAAGATTGTACATTACTGCCACATGAACTATGGTCCTAGCCAGAGGGCAGTGAGAACCCCTGACCAGTCTATACTATTTACCATCACTGTTGAGTCCATTAACAAAATGCTACAACTACAGCTAAGCCAAAGCCTGACTCCTCTTTCTATTGGAGATATGCTAAATAGATACCCTATAGTCACCTCAATCAGACTTGCTCGGTTATACCAGGCCTTCATCAGAGAAGAACAATACACCCCAAAGGACTATTCCCCTTACCTCTCGACTATATTCTCTTACCTTAGACGAGACATCATAGACATGGTATCCAATGTGCTAGGCTATACTACAAGTGAGTTTGTTGATGAAATCATTATAGCCTTTATGTCCATCTACTCTCCTGGGCAACCACCAACCATCATGTTTGACTATGCTAAGTTTGTTACTGATAAAATGCATGATTAATTCATGAGGTTGGATAATGAAAGAGTGTTTAAGTATTCTTCAGTTGTATATCATTTATTCTTGTATTATCAAGATGATAGATTTACAATCACCCTCCCAAATCTTGATACCAGAGGAAACCCCAGATCAGTGATCTTCTGGACTTCATTAATCCATCAATTTGACTCTCAAAATTCTTATACCGATTTCATAGATATCTTTGTGTACCCAGTGAAAACTATGCTACTAGGATGCCCTCTCACCAGAATCAGTGCAAATATTAGGAGGGTCCTTTAGTTGTCCAAACAATATAAAGTGGGGGATTGGTACTTGTACCAAAACCACACTGAAATCAAAACCTATGGATGTGAGTTGGCTCCCTACAAACTTCCGAGATACCTCCCCATGAGATTGTTTGCCCTGGAGTACTACAAACAAATGATCAATCCAGATGAGGTGAATTTTTTGAAAGCCAAGTAGAAGGCTCAACTTAGGATAAAAGATCAACTTGGCCCTTTCATATGTAATAGTAGGGAAGCAGGGAAGGAACTAGAGGAAATAATCCAAAGGTTAAGACTAAAAGAAAGTTTTATCTAGAATTATGACCCTTTAGACTTCATTTGCAATAGGAGAGAGAAGAATAAATTATCTCCTTACATCGACCATAGAATCCCTGAAATTGAACATTATGCAAATCAACTTGAATGGATGGAAAACACTTTGGTAAACTGGGATAGCATAGAAAATGTTGTTAATAACGTTTTGTTTGATTTAGATTGAAGACTTGATGATGATTCATTTGTACAAGTGCCAAGAGAAACTAAATCTCAAAGGAAATCATAGGAATGCAGTGGACAAACAGCAAAAGAAGGGCCATCAGAGCAAGCAGGGCCATCAAAGAAACCAGAACCATCAGAGCAGCCAGAGGAATCAGAACAGCTTGAGATTTCAGAGGAACTTGCTCAACCAGAACAAATCATGAGCAATCCTCTTGTTTTGTAGACTCCTCTAAATGAGGAGAGGAACCTCAAGAGAGATAGAGAGGAGGCCACTCCTTCCAGTAGACCTGTTGCCCAAACCTATGCTAAGAGGCAAAGGTTGAATCCATTTTCAGAACATGAGTATACTGAGGAGACAACAATAACTACAAGTGCAAAAAGAACATAAAGCAAGCAGAACACACCTTCAGGAGGTACACGAGAACCTTCCACCTCACAGGCTCAAATGCTAGAAAGGCAATAGAGCGTGGAAGTATCCTCCTTCAGGGCTCCTATTGGTTAGAGCCAAGATATCAAAGAGAAATACAAAGAAATCAATGTAACAAATGAAAGATTAAAATTTCAAAGTTATGCAAACTATTTGAAAATGGCTCCAAAAAATCAAACAAGCCTAATGTCAGCCTTTGACATAAAGGAAGGTAAGATGCAAATGCGTTTTTTGAAGCTAGCCACACAACAATGTAGATCAATGGAAGATTATCTGAAAATAGACTTTGAAGATTGGGCAAAGGATATCCATCCTATTGGTCAAATCAAGTTACACAAGCAAACTGGGGAAATGGTTTACTCCACTCTGACCAGCAAAGCAATTGCAGCCCACCAACTCCAGAATTCTCTAAATAACATATCAACACAATTCTAGTTGGAGAAGGCCTCTTGACAGGCCAAGAACACCATGATAAAGTCGTTAGAGGACTTGTTCATAGAACTGGGACATGATCCCAAGGATGTGAAAGCTATAGAAAAGCTTATCAAAAAGAAAAATATCACATAGTTCCACTAAAGAAGCAACTCAAAATTCCTCCTCTATATCATCCTCAGACACGTGAAGCGTTGGAAACACAGAAGGAGGAAAAGCTTATGGACCTAGTCCTTACGCTGAATGAACAGTTAAAGGATATAGAGAAAGAATTAGATAATTTGATACAGTCCAAACATAGTGAATTGGCCACCACTCCTCCAACTGTAATTCCTACAGTCTCCACAACAGTACCCTCCACATTGGTTGCTGCCTTAGCGACCAAACTTCCACCAGCTTCAGCTTTGCCAGTAATAGGTACATCAACAGGCACAGGGGCATCTACAAGCACAGGTACTTCCACAGAACAAACAAATGAATTGGTAAAGGCCATGGAGGAAATGAGTATCCAAGTCACTGAACTTAAGAAACACAGAGAAAAAGTGTCAAATCTAGAGACTGACTGTAAACTTTCCCAAATACAACAAAAGGAATAAGTTTAGAAGAACCAAAGGATGGTAGGAAGAATAAAAGTCCTTGAAAAGGACTTGACATTGCAAGAGCCACTAGGAGACATGAAAAAAATTCTTTGGTGCAACATCATTGATTCCATCAATGATATTTGGCCTTCTATTCAAGTTATTTTTTAACAGACTGAACTAGTAAAAGTGGTTACAGAAGCAGTCCACAAGACAATAGAAGAATTGGGGGATACGCCTGAAGCAGCCAACCAATTGATCACAGTTTTGAACAGCAGAAACAAGTACCAACCCGATGAACTAGAAATTGATGATAGAACAACAACCATCATTGAAATAATGAAGGTTCTCACCAAAAGGAACCTAATGCTAAATCTAGAGAAGAGGTGTTAAAGCATTCAAGCAGATATTGATAGCTTTATGATAAAGTATGGCATCTTAAGTGAAAAAGGACTTCCCAGTCCTATGGTAATACATGACAAGTGGATGACTCAAGAGGATTATATTGAAAGATTAAACAAGCTGGCAAGAAACTAACCTAGTACTTCAGGGGTGAAATCTTTGCCCACTGGAAAGGTACTATATGATGGCCATGAAAATGTGTTTTACATAGAGCATGAGGTCAAGCACTTATTTACAAGCAAGCCAAATTTTGCTAAGTATACAGAAGCTGACGAGATATACAGAAAGATGATAAGGATGAAGTTAATTGATAGTGAATGGTGGAAAAAACTTACTAATTTACTATAAAGTTACTGCAGTAAATCTACATAGTAAAACATGGTTGCTAGGTAAAACAGGTAATACAGATTCAAAGCAGAACATCTAAAGAGTATTAGTAGGTAGAAGATAAAAATTAATTCCAGCACATAACTACAAAGCAATTGAAAGAGCGAAATCCGAATTACAATGGCCAACACAGTCACAATCAAAGGGATAGCAAGAAGACAGTTCTCCATCTGTCTCTATCTTTGTGTTGAAGATATTTTTTGTTTCCTAGAATAAATCTCATATTTTTATGAGATATTTTGTATCATTTTTTGCATAAATACTTCACAAATTAAAGTAATTAGGGTGGATTAAAATACATTTATGTAGACATTTTGCTTTTAGCTAAGGAGCTATTGTACTCAAGACTAGAATGGTTTTGATGGATATGAAATAAACCTGAGGACATTTCACCAGATTTTTGTGCACAGTTGGAAGAAATAAGTATTATCTCTTCATGTTTAAATATTGTTTTCTCTTCCTATTATAAATATTAATGTTTGTCTCTTACGAAATCTAAAAGTAAACAAGGAATGATATCATCAGAATTAGCTTGAATCCTCTCCATTTTAACTATTTACTTTTCATATGTTTTCTACCAAACTGTCTTGGTCTAGGAATTCTTAATTTCTCCCTTACTTCCATAGTTTAACCCCCTCTTTGGTCCATAGTAAAGGATTCTTTATTGCCCTTTGCTACCGATCATCCTTCATTTCTTCATCTTAATCCCGGTTAAGTATTCTTCATTTCCCTTTGCCCTAGTTAGGTCAACATCATCCATTTGAACCTGTAGATTTTCTTTTGCTGTGCTAGCCTACCCTGTGAATTCTTACATTAGTGATTGATCAAAACCAGTTCAGCCACTCTCGATTGACTCCATAGCCCAATGGACTGAATACTTTCTTTGCCCATCTGTTTCCTTAATTCCACCACCTAATCAAAGCAAAACAATCATGAACATTAAGAACTAGCCTGAAGCTTTATTCAAAACAAAGTTAAATTATAAAGAGAGAGCCCTCTCTGGACTTAGCTTGTGGCTAGAACCCGAGTCTAAAATATTAGGTTTGTGGTTACCTCAGACTATTCCTTCTTTGATAACTTCTATGGAAAAAATCTTATTGATAACAGAAGACATGAATAATAACTCTCTGGATTTTGATTTTTGTGAAAATTGTGTATATGGGAAGAAGAATTAGGTGAGTTTCCCCTCTGGTTGTAAGAGGGTGAAACATATAGTAGAGCTTGTGCACAATGACGTGTTTGGACCTGCGAAGGTTCAATCACTGGGTAAGTCTATGTACTATGTATCATTTATAGATGGCTTCTCAAGGAATACATGGATATATTTCATCAAGAAGAAATCTGAAGTCTTTGGCAGGTTTAAGAAATTTAAGGCTCTAGTGGAAAACTAGATAGAAAAGAAGATAAAGGTGCAGAGGAAAGATAATGGTAGAGAGTTTTGCAAGAAGGAATTTGAAGAATTCTGTAAGAAGTGTGGTATAGCATGGAAAAAGACTACTCCACACACATGAGAAAAATGGATTTTCAAAAAGAATGAATAACACGTCGATGGAAACGGAAAGAAGCATGCTCAGTCGTGTCAGGTTAGGACAACAATTTTGGATAGAGGCAGTGGATACTGCATATTACCTAGTCAACAGATCACCCTCATCAGTGTTGGAGGATAAGACTCCACAAGAGGTATGGACTGGTAAGAAACCCTCTCTTTCACATGTCAGGGTATTTTTATGTGATGCATATGTACATGTTCCAAAGGGGGAAGGAACAAAGTTGGATAGTAAATATGAAAAGTGTATATTTATTGGGTGTAAGTATGGTTTAAAAGGTTGTAACCATTGGAACCCAGTAACAAGGAAGGTTGTGTACAATTGATACGTGGTGTTTAGAGATATGGAATATGTTACTAAACATGAATTCCCTTCAAATGAACCTGAGAATATAGAGTTTAAGCTAAAGGAGGAAGAATCAAACTCTACAACAGGAGTGGAATCAGAAGATGAAGAGCCACAAACTTTGGTTGTGAGAAGATCAATTTGAGAAATAAGGCAACCACAAAGGTATAGTCCATCTACTTTCTGTTCAAATTTTTCTTTATCTATTACTGATGATGATCCAAAAATTGTGAAGGAGGCACTAGATTCAGAATATGGAAAACTCTGGAAGGAGGCCATGTTTGATGAAATGACATCTTTGCACAAAAATGAGGCTTGGATCTGGTCGAGGTGTCAGCTGGAAGGAAACACATTGGCAACAAATGTGTGTTCAAGAAGAATACAAATGTAGAAGGATAGGTGGAGAAATACAAAGCTCGATTGGTAGAAAAAGGTTATTCCATGTGTTGGGAATTGATTTTGGTGATATTTTTCTCCTGTTGCCAAGGTAGCTTCTATTAGATTACTTTTATCTATTGTTGGCACTTTTGATTTTGAGGTAGAACATATGGATGTGAAGACAAAATTTCTTCACGGGGATATGGAAGAAGAGATCTACATGAAGCAACCTGAAGGCTTTGTGGTGAAGGGTAAGAAAGAATTGGTATGAAAGTTAAAAAAATTCTATGTATGGGCTAAAACAGTCACCAAGGATGTGGTATCAGAAATTTGATATATTTATATGGGGACATGGCTTCATCAAAAGAAAAGAATATTGCTATGTGTTTTCTAAATTAATTTGTGAATGTTTTATTTATTTGGTCTTGTATGTGGGTGATATGTTGCTGGTTGGAAATGACAAAGAAATTATCTAGGATTTGAAGACACAATTGTCCTCCAAATTCAACATGAAAGATCTTGGTGTTGCAAACTATATTTTGGACATGGAAATTAAAAGAGATTGGGAAAAGAGGAACCTCTGGTTAAACTAGAGGAAGTATGTCGAAAAAATATTGCAAAGGTTTAATATGCAGGATACTAAACCGGTGAAGGTTCCTATTCCCATAGGTGTAAATTTTTCTGTTGAACAAGGTCCCAAGACACAAGAAGAGGGAGAGGAAATGTCCTGTGTTCCACATGCAAGTGTAGTCGGTAACCTAATGTATGTGATGGTATGTACTACACCAGACATTGCACATGCAGTGGGAGTATTGAGTAGGATTATGCCAAAACCAAGGAAGGAGCATTGGACAACAATGAAGCAGGTTTTTAGGTATTTGCGTGGCACTAGTGATTATGTTTTGCACTATCAAGGAAGACTAGGATTGGAAAGAGTTTTGGATATTCATGGCTTTGTTGATGTAGACTAGGCTAGAGATCTAGATTAGAGAAGATCTACAAGTGGGCATGTGTTTAACCTATTTGGAGGTGCAGTCAGTTGGATGAGTAAGAAACAATTTGTAGTGGCACTATAAACTACAGAGACAGAATACATGGAAACCACTCATGCAAGAAAGGAAGCAGTTTGGTTTCAGAGATTGTGTTCAAGTATGGGGTTAGTATAGGGAGCTATAAGAATAGACTGTGACAGCCAAAGTGCAATTTTATTGGAAAATAACCCTACTTACCATTCAAAGACAAAGCACATTGATGTTCAGTATCACATTATGAGGGATATGGTAGAAGAAAAAAAGGTGTTGCTAGTAAAGGTGGACACTTTGAAGAATAATGTAGATGCATTGACAAAATCTGTTAGCTCTGATAAGTTCTCTTGGTGTAGAGAAAAATTGGGCATTGCAGGGCTAGATAAATAATCAATTTCTCCTATGGCCCCCCATGGAAAGAAAACAACAAGTGGGAGAATGTTGGGTTCTATTATATTCTTTCCACGATTGGACCCATGGTTTTTTCCATGGTTTTGTGCATGTTTTTCGCACATGGTTTTGGGCGCAATGGTTTTCGGTCTATGGTATTGGATGATTTGGCATGTATATATATGTATTATAACATTGAAAGGAACATAATGAAAAATCAATCTGGTAGTCCTCGCTTTTGGATCAAGGGGAAAATCTCTATGTATATTTGTTTTATGTG
This sequence comes from Pinus tabuliformis, assembly GCA_031772625.1. NCBI lineage: Eukaryota > Viridiplantae > Streptophyta > Pinopsida > Pinales > Pinaceae > Pinus > Pinus tabuliformis. Next base: position 343,584,005 of record CM062814.1, read on the forward strand.
TTATGCTCTTGCCTTTGTTTATTTTCTATTTTTAGAGTTTGTATGTAGGTAATTTTTGTACAGGGTTAAAACCTACACAAAACCCCCAATAGGGGTGGCTTCCGCCCCCCCTATGATCCCCCCCCCCCGACGCAATTTATAATGTGTGGGACTAGTTGTTGAAATAATAGAACACACACCCAACACATTTAACAGTAAAAAAATGACGAATTTTTCAAGACATATAATTAATAATTTGGATTACATTTCTCATAATATCATCTTATTTCAATAGATCCTAAACTTACTGTGAGATGATGATCAGGCTTTCTAGCAATAGTTGTTAGCAATGTGGTTTTTTTCACACTAGGGAGACCAAGAAGAAGTTTCATTCTGAATAGTTTAATGATGCCTCATGAGAATAGATAGTCTCTGAAATTATGGAAATATATTATACATTTTCTATATAAGAATAAAGTCCATAAAAAATCTTAACGAGAAGGCTTGATGGTGCCACTAATATTATGGAGTATAATGAGAGTCATCATCCTTAACCTCCATTTCTTCATGTAGTTAAGAAATCGCTACATATTAAAACCATTTTTGATGCAATCAAACAAAAAGTTGTCAAAATTTACAAATTCAATCTTTCCCCATATTAATTGGGTGTTGAATCTTAAACTAGGTTAGTTTCCATCGGTGTCTAAGATCTCTTTGTTTTTCTTTGAAACCATTATCTACACTAGTTGATTTGAACCTCAACCCTTTACACAACGAAACTCTATCAAAGCCAGTAAGCCACAACCAAAATATAATGTCACCATCTATGATAATACCAAAGTGTTTTCTTATGTGGATTTGACTGAACATATTTCTTTAAGGTAGAAGGAAACATAGTAACCTCGTGGGTGGAAACTATTGGTTTTCTTTTTGTAAAAACATTTAAAGATAAATAAATAGATTCAACTCTTTGTTATAAATCATATATTAAACATTCTATGTGAAAGGTATGTCACACTTTTATATCAAACTTTCATGTACCTCTATGGTAGAGTAGTCTAAGTTCCCGATGATAGGTTCTCACCATTGCCAAACTAAGGAATTAGGTGCTCTCAAAAGAATAAATGAAAGTGGAAAGAAAATGGATTAGGTATACCCTAGCATAGAAAATAACCAACTCTTTAGTGGGAGGAATTTTATCAATGACAGAGGCATATTCCCTTATATGTTCATGTCTAACTCCTTTATACTACTTCAAAGCACAATTGAAGGTGTTTAATCCTCTCTTAATAATTTTTAGGAGCCATGGCCAAAAAAGTATTACGTACAAGATGGCCAACTATTACCACCATCACTCTCAATAGAAGAAATCCCCAAATTATTTCTCATGGGGTACACAATATCATATCACCAACTAGTGCTTCAATTCGTTTCCTTCTTGATGTGAAAACATACATGATTTTGTAGCACAAATTATCACTTATCATTGTCCCAATATTAGTGAGAAACTCAAAATGGAAACTTAATTGGTGTTTCTCCTATGGTTTAGTTGAATCAACATGGTCCTTTCACTACACATGCTTAGGCAGAGAGTTTATTTCCAAGGATATAACCATGAAAGGTTGTAACATTTTGTATCAACTCAATTACGTGCAATATGGAAGAGTTTGCAACTACTACTTTATTTCTATACTTTCAAATATTCCAATCACTAAGATCATTCTCACACCTCTGCAGTTCAAGAGGGAAACCCATAAATGAACTCTAGATGTCTACCTAAGTTGAGGATCCTAAATCCCCTATACCTAGCTACGGAGTGCCTAAATGAATGAATAGCCCAACTCATTTCATTTATTTGATGGAGAGTCAACTCTCTCCCTATGTTATTTCATCACTATCTTTCTTATGGAATGATGGAATGCTAGCTTACCTCCCTTCACCAATATAATATTAGGTTTCCTTATGAATTTCCTTCAATCGATATTTCATGATTCATGTTATATGTATGCAATATGAATGTTCTACTTTCATTCCACTTTTTCACTCTCGTGTGCCATAGAATATGGAAATGGTTATGGATAGATAAATATCACCCACTATTCCCTACTTCCTTCTCGACTAGAAGTCAAAGGATAGGTGATTGAATCTAAATGGAGAAATATCAAGGAAATATTCTCATTTAAGGATGGATGTAAGGAAAGGATTGAAAGAAGACTATATGCACATGAAGGTATTCAATGCTTGCTTTGTGGAGATGGCCTTGCATATGGCCTCAGTAGATGTATTGAGAAAGGAACCAATGTTGGTTTGTGTCATTGTTGTCATTCCTAAGATGGTCAAGTGAATCATTGTGCTATTAGTTGCACCAACTATATTGCTAAGTTATCTGAGTACCAAAAGAAAACCTTTTGTACCTAACAATGTTGTTAATTTTCAGTTTGATTGTGTTGTAAGTGGTTTCTTTTCTTTTGTTATGTACAATATGTAGTGAAAAATATGCATGAAAATGTTTTCAATAAAATTCTTTAGGAATGGTAAGAAATTTCTTATGAAAAACATTAATTCTTCATCTGACTTGTAGTGAAATTAAATTTAGCTAGGATTCTTTGCATTTTTATCTCCATTACTGTTTTCTTGTATAGTATGATGAAAGTGACTACTATTGGAGTTTAGTGGAGAGGTACGCAAGTTTCACTACAAAAACTTGAAAGACCAATGTTGAAGTTATCGGTTCTATGATCAAGTATGAAATATCTATATCCCTCAAGTATCACATCCGCACAAGTCTTTTACACATAAATAATTTTAATTACCTTATCTCTTGTAGGAGTGATTCCAAGGAAAACCATCTTCTTGTGGATAGCTTTATGCGAGCGGCAACTTCCACCATTGAATTTGTTCATACTGGAAATGGCAACTTGTTGTCATCCGTTGACAATAAGTTCTTACATCTTAGATTCAAATTTATCTAATTCAAAACCACCTATACATTGGCGCACATCTAAATTATCGTACATATGATTCGAGTTCACTGAAACATGATGATGATGTCTGCATAAATATACACTACATAGTAAACCCATACCATTGTTGAATTTATAGAGCTATAGAGGAGTCATTATGGAAATGTACTAGAAAGAACCAACCAAGAAGAATAATATCTACAAGATGAATGCATGGTGAGATCAGTTATTTTAGTTTCCAACTTTTAATCTAAGTTAGTAGTGAAAGTGATATTTCATGTGCTTTACTTAATTCTTGAAATATTTATTTTTGATAATCAGGAAGATCTTTCTCTTGTACAACGCCAAGGAGAAGACCTAATTTTCTACCAAGAATGGCTTCTGTAGAGTAGTTGTGAACTCCTCTCTTTTATGGATTATTGCAAATCTTTTAGGATATCAAATCAGACAATCAAGTAAAACAAGGAAACTGAGAGATAAAGCATCTCATAGTTTCTAAAATGTCATCCTTTAGAATCTCCATAATACCTCCTATAGACAAAAATTAATTCGATATTTTTTATAGTAATACTACAATTATTTTGATAGGGGTTATTCGAAACTAGTGTTGGGTTTGGTTGGGCTTGTTTTGTTCTGTAAAATATGTACAACATAAATAGGAAAGGGAAATAGATATGTGTATCATCAAACAATTATGAATTGGTTCCTTTATTTTTTTCCCTATTTTATCCACTAGTCCTCCTCTTAAAGATAGGAAAGAGAAAACATTTGGTTTTAGATTCAAAGTCATCAAACATGTAAGCATTTCAATAATTGGACTATTTAACAATGCAAGTCATACTTTATTTATGGTTATTGTGTTCTATCCCATATTTAGAAATCACTATAATTTTTTTGAGTTGTGAATTTCCTGCATACATTAAGGCACATATTAGGTGTATTCTTTTATTGGTTTTTGAATCTTTGAAATCCCTAGATCTTGCTATACATATAATATATTCAATCCTATGAGGAACTTATGGAGCAACAATGTATTAACATTTAATACTTATAATACCTATGTTGCTACAAGGGGGTTCTAAACCCCTCGCATATTTTGAGCGAATGCTAAACACATTGCATCCATCAATGGGTGCATTAATAAACCCACAATTCCTAAGGTACCATGGCCAACATGTCAAGCACATACTTGTAAGTTTCATTAGTGAAATATATAGAATAATAATGCCCGAAGAGTCATATGATGATGATTTAAATAGAAAATGTTATAAAACCAACTCATGAAAATATAGAAAAGATATATCAACAACTTCAAAATCATCCTCTTCGAGGGGGAAGCCTCCTTTACATTACACAAATGAACAATTATTGGATGGTACAAATGACAAAAACTCCTTTGTATATATAGGAGTCTAAGGGGTAACAATATAATAAAAGCCGACATAACAATAATAATATAAGACACAACAATAACAATATTGGGCTTCTATGGGGCACAACAATAATAATCTGGGGACAATAAGGGAAAAATAATAACAATAAGGGATACAATGACAATAGTAATGGGGGAATCACTAGTATTATAGGGACATAACATGCCCCCTCTACTTTAATAAAGAGTTGTCCTCAACACATGAGTAGTTTGGGATGCTTCTGTATAAAATTCTCATCCTCCCATGTGGAATCTTCAACGAGTAAGTTCATCCACTTGATGAGATACTCTGAAATTGATCGATTTCATAACTATCAAGTTCTTATTTCTATTACTGCTTTAGGTTCCAATATGATTTTTCCTTCCTCGTCAAGTTCTGGCAATATTGTTTGAACTGGGAGCTTGTCACCTATAACTTTCTTTAAGCATGAAACATGGAAAACTGGGTGCACTCGGGAAGCTACAGGAAGCTCCAATTTGTATACCATAGTACCAATCTTTTGCAACACCTTGTATGGAACATAATACATTGGTGATAATTTGTTTTCCTTATTAGCTTGCTTGAGGGACCTTTGTTTATATGGTTGTATCTGTAGGAATACCCAGTCACCTACATCAAAACTTCTTTCTCTGTGATGTTGATCTTCTTGTTGTTTCATTCTATTCTTCGCCAAAGCAAGGTTATCCTTTAAGAGTTGGAGAACTTTTTGTTGATGCTCGATGTGATCTTCCACTGCTTGAACCTTATAAATTTCTCTTAGATATGATGTGATCGATGGTGGATGATATCCATAAAGTGCCATAAATGGGGTCACTCATTTTTGCTGTAGTATGGAGAAGTGTTATAACACCTTTTAGCCAGAGGCAACCATTTCACCCATTGTTTTTTTTATCAGAGACAAAGAAATGGAGATATCCTTCCAAACATTTGTTTACTATCTTAGTTTTTCCATTAGATTGAGGATGATAAGGTGAGCTATGAGCTAACTGAGTACCAAGAAAAGAAAATAATTATGTCCAAAATTTTCCATTTAAAATGGGATCTCTGTCACTTATAATAATCTTTGGGTTTCCATGAATCTTTTGAATTGTTTCTAAAAATATAGTAGCAAATGTACTAGATTTAAATGGATGAGATAATGCAAAAAAGTGTTCATACTTGGTAAGTCTATCAACTACCACCATGATGACACTCTTTCCTTCGGACTTGGGTAAACCTATTTTAAAATCCATTGAAACCACCTCCCAATATTGAATTGGAATGGATAAAGGTTGTAATAGACATGGGGTCTTAATTGTTTCAACTTTATTTTGTTGGGAATCCAAACATTCCACCACAAACTTTTGAATATCTGATTTAAGGCCATCCCAAAAAAATTCCTTCTTAACCCTGTGGTAAGTTTTTAAAAATCCTGAGTGCCCTCCTAAGGGATAAGTGTGCAATTCCATAAGAATATTTTGTTTGAGTTGGGAATTCTTACCTAGGTATAAGCGATCTTTGTACCATAACGAATCATTTTTCTAGCTAATTGTATCAAATGTACTGGGGTCTTGTTGTAGATTTTGGATGAGTTCCCACACTTCTTCACCATTCTTTTATTCATCCCTTGCTTCATTTATCCAATCTGGCTAGATAATAGAAATGGCGCAAAGCAATGCTTCCACATCTTCATCCTTTCTTGAGAGTGCATATGCCACAACATTTTGCTTCCCTTTTTTGTAAAGGAATTCAAAGTCATAACCCAATGTCTTTGTGACCCATTTTTGTTGCTATTCTGAAGATAATATTTGTTCTAAAAAGTATTTAAGACTATCATGATCTATTTTGACCTTGAAGTGTCTTCCCATTAGGTAAGGCCACCATTTATTAAGTGCATGTAGTATTTCCAACATTTCCTTCTCATAAATATATGTGAGTAAATACTTTCCTTTGTTTGGACGACTTTCGAAAGAAATGGGTCTTTCTTCTTGCATTAAAGCAACACCAATTCCATTTCCTAAGGCATCACATTCCAAAATAAAGGTTTTTGTGAAGTCTGGCATAGCTAATACTGGTGCTTGGCACATTGCTTCTTTAAGATGTTTGAAGGCCTTCGTTGCTTTTGGAGTCCATGAAGATGCATCTTTCTTCAATAATGTTGTTAGAAGTGCTAGTATTCCTCCATAATTCTTAACAAACTTGCAATAATACCCTGTCAACCCCAGAAATCCTTGCAGATGATTTATGGATGTAGGGATTTTCCATTCCTTAACGGCTTTAATTTTTCTAGGGTCTACCTTAACACCTTCATGAGATATAATATGACCCAGATATTCCACCTCTTGTAATACAAGGAAACATTTGGAGCTTTTTGCATATAATTGTTTCTCTTCCAATAGTTTGAGCACCCTATCAACATGTTGAACATGATCCTTCCAAGGCATAATATATATTAGTATATCATCAAAAAGTACTAACACAAATTTTCTAAGGAAGGGTTTGAAAATGGAATTCATCAAACCTTGAAATGTAGAAGGTGCATTGGTAAGGCCAAAAGGCATGACCAAAAAATCATAATCATCCTCATGAGTTCCTAATGTTCTTTTCAAAATGTCTTCAGTCTTCAATCGCCCCCTCAAAGAGGCTGATTTTGAACTTGTTGATCTATCTTTTCTTTCTTTTTGTGAACTGGTTTCATAACATTTGGTATCACAACTTTTGATTCTAGGGTTTCGTTGCTCCAAAACAGGTCATGGTGGAATTTTCACTATAACGTCTTTTCTAAGACATTTCAGACGCTAATAAAAAAACATGTTTTAGCAAAAATATCGATGATCCTTGGGTCCAAATTTCAGGTCTTGTCTCACTATATTTTTGGATATATGATACAAGGAAGTTAGGGTTTTTGTAGGCTCCCAAATTACATCTCAAATAGGTGACCTTGCGAAAATTAACATAACTTTCTCTCTGAGTACCATATTGAAATTTCATAAGAAGTTACAAAAATAGGATAGACTGTAGCGTTTTGTGCATCATTTTCAGGTCTGAATGTTGAAACAGTGACACACAACACTTCGTATAAGTTCTCTATACTAAAAACATGTATAATCAGGTCATCTTGGGAGATTTGGCATAACACTTTCTTGGAGAATTCAATTTCGATCAGACTAGTGGCATTAGAAAGAGGACTCAGAGGGCTACCACAGTTCACAGTATCAGACCTTGGAGATCTGAAATTTCAGAGATACATAAGATTCAATATCGAGCTCCTAAAAAGTGAAAAAATGTGTGTATATTTTTTAAAATTTCACATACGTTTGGTTTGAAAAAATAGTTTGAAGGAATTTAAAGGACAAGTGAATAATAATTATCATTAATTGATGCCCCAAGAAAGAAAATGGAAACACCTAGTAAGAAACCTAAAAGATTTAGCACGACTCATGAAGAAGACGAATAAATGCAACATGATATATCAAAATTATGAGTCCAAGTGCAACAAATTTCACTCTCACAAAAAGATAGAAAAGATAGATCAATGACTTCAAAATAAGCCTCTTAGAGGGGGAAACCTCTTTTAAATTACAAAAATGAACAATTCTTAGATGAGACAAATGACAAAACCTCCTTTCTATATATAGGAGTCTAAGTGGTCACAATATAATCAAAGCCGACATAACAATAATAATATAAGGCCACAACAATAACAATAGTGGTCTTCTATGGGGCACAATAATCACAATATGGGGACAATAGGGGAAAAATAATAATAATAAGGGCTAGAATCAAAATGGTAATGGGAGAATTACTAGTATTATTGGGACATAACAAAAAATATTCCAATTTATTATCAAAGTATTTTAGAGGTTAGATCACTTGAACGATCCCTAGTTTGGAAGGAGAGTAAGAACTTCACAAATTGTTGCTAGAGTCTACGTATGCATTGTAATATTGGATCTCAAATTTGAAATGCTTCAACATTTCTTTGCTACTATCAATGAGAATCACATTAAAATTGTATCTACTTTGATGCTGATGATTATGACCTTGATTTTCAAAGAAAGTGAAGATGTATGAAAATAAATATTATCTAATTTGCTAATTGGGTTATGAAGAGAAAAAAATACATTTTACTAGTTTCCTATGCTCTTTTTGTAAATATTGTTCATTAATGTGTAGAAATATGATCAAGCATGGTCCCCATGCCCAAACAACTATGGTTATCCATGGTCTACCACAACCAACCTAGTCAACCATGGCTAATCATAACCTTTCATAGTCAATTATAGTTAAATGTGGCCCCCCATCGTTATAATGGTCAACATGATAAAATTTGGTCATCCGTGGTTGACATTATTCAATGTGCTCAACCGTGGTGAGCTCTGGTCAAACCATGGCACACAACTAGCTAACCATGGCATTAGAGAAATTTTAAGGTAAAAAATGGCTCTCATAACAAAAATGTACAATAAAAAAAAATGATAAGAACCAATAGGATTAAAGATGATGATGTCAACCATGTGGGATGATTCACCACTTTTGGTGTAAAAAATAAGAATATTAAAAAAACAAAAACTATTTTTTCAAGTCATATTTTCAACTTATCACCCTAGGGTTCTACTGAAATTTTGAGCGGGAGAACTTGTTGGATAAAAAATTTAATTTCTAATCCAAGGAGTACCCATGTGTCATACTTTCGATGGACCCTTCTACATGAAAAATGAGAAATAAATGAAAAAACATGATTGCGACATGAAAAAATGAGAAATAAATGAAGAACATTATTGCAATAATGTTTTTTCTTGTATTTCTCATTTTTTTGTGTAGAAGGGACCAACAAATGTATGTTGCATGGGCAGTCCTTGGATGAGAAACTAATGTTTTCATCCAATAAGCACTCCTACTAAAAATTTGAGTAGAACCATGCAGAGATAAGTTGAAGATACGAGTTGAAAAAGTAGTATTTTCTGTTTTCCCTCTAAAATTTTATGATGTAATATAATCTTATGTTATTCTTTCCACCATTATTTTATAATATTCCTTATGATGATAATTTTAGATATAAAAATTTCTCTAAAGGAAGTTAAATTTGGCCATGGTTAAATCATGGTTAACCATGGTCATTTATTGTCAACGCTGTAAAAACCTAGTCTACACAATTAAATATGGATAGTTATGGGCAACCATAGTCAAGAATGTGCTCACCGTAATAAAACTTTGTAATATTTCATGGTAACCAACAATATTTGATAGTTTACCATACTCAACTATGGTCAACCTATATTCCACCATTTTTCCAAAATAGATAAGCACGGGTTGGGGGACATGCAAAAGGGGGATGTCTCAAAGCACCCTTCAATTTTAGGAGAGTTTAAGTGGTATGGGGGAGCATCAGATTCCCAAAAAAATGCGTCTCATCTCTCAAATTATAAAAAAACGTAGTAATATTGATAAGATGACAAAAATAACAACTCATTACATTCAAAGTCATCATTTCACACTCCAATTTACTTTTACTTTAATAATTTAATATTACAATTAATAGCCAAGGTCCTAGACTACTCAAAGCTCCATCCCTTATTCAAATTTGTTAAAGTGTCAATAGAAAAAATAAATTTAGGGGAGCACCCAAGCATCACCTTTTAGGGAAACACATTCCTCACACCAGGGAAATGTTTCCAAAAGTTTCACGTAAAGGGGTACATGGGGAAATGTTCCTCCAAGAGTCTCCTTGTAGCTAGGGTTTGAGAAATTTGGTGGTGTGACTACCACCATGGGAAAAAAATCCCTATGGAACATTATGGTCAACCATAGGTTTGCATAGTTACCATGGTTGACAATGGTTAACCACATTGATAACAATGGTTACAAGTTATCAAGATGGTTGACCATGGCTCACCATGTTCATAACCATGGTTGGACATGGCTGAAAATGTTCCACCATGATTATCATGACCAACACATGTACATAAATGGTCAACCATATTTTACCTGATCAGTTATGGTGAAATAAGGTTGACCATGGGCAACTTTGTTCAGCATGGTCAAACATGTTGTACCATAGATAATATGGTCAACCATAGTCATCGTGGTTGACCATGGACAACCATGATCAACCCTTATGAATCATGGTTAACCATAACATGCGCATCCATGGCCAGCCATGCTTGACCATATTTGAAATGGTTGATGGGTAATGACATTCAACATAATCAACCATGTTCGTCCATTATTATCATGGTTGATCATGTCGGCTGATGAGCCTCATAAATGGGCAAATATGTGGGCTCATTTTACCTCCTAACCTAGTGAAATCAACCATTCTATTAGCTTATTGTATGATTTTCTGATTATATTTATGCTTATGGAGTGAGTTGACTTATTTATGATGCCATGTAGTCTAACATGTGTTTAATGCAGATCATTGATGAATTTCGAGGTCAAAGTGAAGGATCTAGTGGAGAAATGGTAGCAATAACTTGAAGTGGACAAAGGAGATGACTTATAGGAGGGAATCCCCCTCATTTATTACTCCTCACTTTGAATTCCCCTTCATTTAGCTCGAAGTACAACCAGCTGAATCATGCGGTAGAAGGCAGCTGAGAAAGTGGAGGATGACTGATGATTATCTCGAGTTTTGGGAGCCAAGCCTCCCTTATTTTAAGGATGTTGTTGGTAGCTTAATTTGTATAAGTATATAGGCCTAGGGCCTCACTAGGGTCAGATTTTTGTTGGACTTTTTCTTATGTAAACTCTGCTCCAACTTCGAGCTTATTATTTTGTGATAGTTTCATGTAATCTTGTTATTGTTTTGGAAATAAAGATGTAATCCTTTTTGAGCTAGCACTAAGTTACCTCAGAGGGCTGAAGATCTTGGGTTAGGGCTCAATCCAAGCAGCCAAGCTACTCTTTACTTGTATTTGTATGTTTTATTTCAATTTGTAGATTATGTTGCTGTTAGATGTATTTCTTTTATGGTTAAGAATAGGTTTCTTTTGATGATTTATTAGTTTGCTTCCATTTGTGCTTTCTATAGCAGGTTAAGTAGTGATAAAGAGAAGACTCAAAATGCTAGCAACAGTGCATTGGCATCTCTTCCTCTCTTTGGGACCATGATTTGAGGCAAAGACCCTCTTGCTGCCCCAAAAACATAGATTTTCCTCATAGGAATTCGGGTGTTTGCAGCCTTTTAGTAGGTGAATAGTCCAGTTCTGCTTTGCTTCAAATCTTCTTCATCATGCTCGCTTCTTTATTTGCAATAGTCTTCTTTAATTATTTCCTTTATTTCAGCATTTCTCAACATTTCCTCTCATAGATCATAGTTTAGACTATTTTGATGCAAAACTCTGTTTTTCTAGATGCACTCTCTTCATTGCTTGCTTCATCTTATTGGTTGACTATCAGTTCCTTTGAAAAAGATATCTTCTTGCAGTAGGCCAGCTTATCATCCATCACATCCTCCATCTGATCCATGCCCTAGAGGTCGCCCAAACCTCACCTCAATTCTGCCTTAGTTTCCTGCATTTTCCATAGAAGTTCCTCCTCTCCCTTTTAGTAGACCCAATCATCTTCCTCTCTCCCGTTGATTCATGGTAGAAATTAGGTGCCCTAACACCTCATTGCAACATTCATCAACCTTTTCCACCCACTCTCACACCCTAAAAATAGTGAAAACATTTCTTGGCCTCCTCCTGTAGGCCTCCTATAGTGGCCCTGTTTTCCTCTTGTAGATTTCTTGTGTCCTCCTGTAGATTTTCCTGTAGGATTTCTTTTGAAGGATGAGTGTGGTAAAATCCTCCAGAAGGCCACATGGGACCTCCTAGGACCCATCCACACCATCCTACATCCTCTCAAGTCCCAAAGACACCCTCCAATGCCACCTATTCACTGCCACATTCACACACAATAAATTACATACATGTCAAATTCACATAAAAATACATAAAAATCCAAAAAGATGTTTTATGCTTATTTACTTCCAGAACTAACTTAGGTATATGTTGTTTACTTCTTTGAGTAGGTAATGGCACTCTTTTCATGGTTTTCGTAGTGCTTTCTACAAAAGTAGGATTAGTTGGTTAATTAAGGTTTACTAGGTTTTCTTTACATTTCAGTCTTTCTCCTTCCTGCCGTTAGAGTAGCATCTATAGAGTAACCTTTTTCTCCTTTTATTACATATAGAGCTTCTTCCAGAATCCATAGAAGTTTGCTTGAGCTCCTAGTGATCTTGTGCTAGCTGACCAAGTGACAACCTGCAGTAAGAACTAGTACTTGTGCATACAACACCAATGCTTCCAAGTTTGTTACAAACTACCGGGTTGATAAGAGTAAAGTAGGCAGCCTAGGAGTTGTAGCATTATTGTTGCAATACTGGTGCTGACCACTTTTTTGCATCGTTGCCAAGGACGTGTCAGAGTATTTTGTGATTACTGCTTTCTTCTATTTTCTACTACAACATTCTGCTAATAGTTTATTGCGGCAAAAGTAGACTAGTCATTTCTCTTCAATTCTGCAAATTTCATTTCAGCAAAAGTAGACTAGTCATTCCTTTCCCTTTAGTTCTGCATTTCCTTTCTTTCTTCATCAATTCTACAAATTTCTATTCAGCAAGTTCCTTTCAACTAGTTTCATTTTGTTTTGTTCAATCAATTTCAGTTTCTGCAGGTATTATCAGTGTCGGGAAAAAGAAACAAAAACCAACCAAAAAAGATTTCCTTTCATGCCTCGTAGGAATAGAGATAACTCAGGAAAAAATTTTCCCAACACCCCCACTACTTCACATAGCTAGCCTTCTCTCTTCTTCGAAACTATGATCAAGAAGAACCCTTAGGTGAACAACAAGACATATTTGAAGAACCTATAGGGGAAGAAGAAGAAGACAACATTCCTTTGGAGCCAATGGCTGAAAACAAAAATGATAAGGGGAATGGAGAGAGAATAAAGGGTACCTTTCCCATTCGGGAGACCAATGGGGACACCAAAATGAAGAATATAAGCCCTTCCACCCTACCTCATTTCCATGGTCTGACTACAGAAGATCCTCACACCTTTTTGTTCGAGTTTGTTGTCATCTGTTGAACCTATGACTATGCAAAAGAGTAGAAAAAGTTGAAATTGTTCCCTTCTACTATGAAGGATGTATCACTGCACTGGTTCATGGGATTACCTAGCAATAGGATCACAATTTGGGCTCAGATGCATAGAGCCTTTAACAACAAGTATCGTGACTAGTGTAGGTCAAAAGATATGAAAGAAGAAATTTTCTGAATGACCATAGGAAGTGATAAGTACCTGGAAGTGATAGAGGAAAATGTTCCCCTAGGGCTTTTTGGGTTGAAACCCTATCAGACTGAAAGTTATCTATTCAACGAAACATGCATTCACATAGCCAGTATGCTATTATAAGCAAATTCTATGATAAGGGTACGTACCTTTGGTCTTACGTCTGAGAAGGCCCTTAGGGTCCAAACCCTTCATGGAGTTCCCTTCTTCTCTTTTGTCCTGCAAAACAACCAATTCAAAGAACACAGTAGTACATGGACAAAAAATTATAAAGCAACCATCTTCATGTTATAAAGAAAGGTAGCTAGTTATGAAATCCAAACAACCATTTACATATGAATTCTAAACATGAATATCATTAACATAAAGAAGATTCATTTCGGGAACTAAGACATGTGTTTCTTTTATTATAGACAAATAAAGTACATAAAAAGAAATATTTTCACCTGAGTCACCTTCAGCAGGCTCCAAGCAAAGCTTCCTTCCGGATCTGTTCCAGCCTCAAGCCTCTAACAAACTCCTTCCATGAATCTCTCCATGATGTCATAAATGGTGGATGAACATCAACACACAAGGAAGCAAAGGCTTCCTGTACAAAAGGGGGGAAGTGCAGAAGGCACAAGGGACTTCAGACCTGGTCAAGGGAAAAATCGCAGCATAATAACCTTTCTCTCTCTTCTCCCCTCCTTTAGGCCTTCCCTTTGAGGTCGTTTTATACCACTCCCAAAGTAGTTTTTTAGTTAGGAGTTGGTTGGGAACAGTTGGGCCACGGGCACTAACAGGTGATCAGCAAGTAAAACCCGTGATCTCGGCCCGAAAATAAGGAGTTTTATATTTTTTTAAGTGTTTTAATACATACACGCAGGTTGGCTATACACATACCGGTGTATACACGTATTTAACTCAGGGAAATGTTGCGTATAAGGGATAAAACACTGTTTTTTTAAATTTTAGGACCAGGTCTAGAAGGAGGGGTTGCCCTAGGACATGAGTACAACATCACAAACCATAAGAGTGAGATTTGGAGCTATAACAGATGCCCCTTATATATGAGGTCAGAAGGAGTACATGATGGCTGAAATGTATTATGCAAGTACATGGAAAGGAAGTCTGTCAAAAACCAAGGATGACTTCACCAGAATTCATCCTACCAAGCCACCAAAGGAGATCAGAAGGAAACACTGTCTGAGGTGAGCATACCCATGCTCAGAAAAAGTAAAGCATGTCCGCATATGAAATACAAGCGGATCCACTAAGTATACAAGTGTAAAGGACTGAAAGATACATAATGGATCATCTGATCATGATGAACAAGTACATGTTCGAATATCACATATAAGACTGTCAATGATGCTGAAAGATGCAACAGATCACTGATATGAAAGACTGATACCAAAAGGTACCAACTGAACATGATGGAATAGGATGGTACTACACTGCAAACTCAGGTGCCAGCATATAGAATGTCGCCATGACTGACTGTAACATATAAAGTGGATTGGTATCAACTAGCAGCAACAGGAGCAACTGCCAAGTGAACCAATGAATGCTGATACAACCTGAGGTCTTTGTTGACAATAATACTGAGAGGGGGGGGTGAATCAGTATTATCTAATTCTTTTAACAAATCTTCCTTATTTGTTCTTTGAATTATTTTTGCATGTCAGTACCATAAAATAATGAGCATGAACAAAGAAAACAGATAGTCACACCAAAGAACACAAGATGTAAGGTGGAAACCCAATGTGGGTGAAAACCACCTGCTGCAATATGTCTCTATCTTCTTTCAAATTAGAAACTTCTCTTACAATGGTTTTGTACTGGTGCAGTCCTTTACCAGTACGCAGGCTGCAACCTGCAGAGAGCTACAACTCTCTCTCTCTCTCTCGTTTTCCAGTCTCTCCTGGAAGGGAGCTACAACCCCCTACTTCTTTTCATAAAGCATCAAATGATCATCAAGTACATAAAAGTTACAGACCACTACAATTATCAGATCAGCAATAACAGAACTAACCCAGAACACCTTATCAACAAAAAAATTCAGTCAACAGAACATTTTAAGACAGATACGCAGTTTTCCCTTCTGTGGCCTGCGTCGCTACGCAGTTCACCTTCTGTTTTCCTGCGTATACCTGTAGGGATCCTTCTGCCGAACTGCGTGCACACGCACTGTTCCTTGAACCGCGCTGTGTACTATTGCTGCATGGACGCACCCAGAGATATTATCACGCCGCGTACTGTTACTGAACGGAGGGACCTGAAAATACTATCGCGCCGCGTACTTTTACTGCACGGACGCGCCTGAACCTTAGTCGCTCTGCGTACCCACGCAGTTCTCCTTCTTCTGTTCTGCGTACCGACGCATGTCTCCTTCTTCTGCTCTGCGTACCGACGCAGGTCTCCTTCTTCTACTCTGCGTCCCCACGCAGATCTCCTGTTTCTGCACTACGTACCCACGCAGCTCTTCTGTTAAACACCTGCGTCCTTCTGATTAGGGCCGAATAGGCAGTCTACCAGAATGGCACAGTTGCTCATATCTGATCATGCGCTCGAGAGATCACCCTTCACAGATTCGCCTTCAACTTCCCTTTCATATAGATCAAGCTTTTAAGACCATAACCCAATATCTCAGATCTAAAGATATTCAATTGCAAAAAGATACTTAGCCAAGTGATCTCCTTTGCTTTATATAGGCAAGCTCCTCCTCAAATCATGGAACAATACCACGAGCCGACACCATAATAACACAATACCGTCAGCTAGATACCAAGAGTAAAACATAAGAAACCCCCACGTGTGCTTTTCTCTGCCTTGAAATGTGTGCACTGGGGTACGCACCTCCTGAACGGTTGGCCTGCGTATCTGGACGTGGTCCCTGCATGGTGTACCTGCGGGTACGCACCTTCTGAACTAATTTCCTGCGTACTTCTTAATTTTCAACAAATTGAGAGCCTGCCACGAGAGTTGCCATCAAGTACAACATCTGTAACATATAGCCATACCAGAAACATAATGCCAACAATCTCCCCCTTTGGACTTGATGGCAACCTCACAAACTTCAGCTTCATTCTCCCCCTTTGACATCAAGGGCAAAGGAGTATGCTCCCCCTTAGATCATGCTCCCCCTGAAAAATGAACCAGATCTGCAACAAAGAACCATAATCCACCATAAAAGAGATAGAGACATATTGCAGCTATTTCCAAGATCTCCTTCTGACCATCCTCCATAATGCCAACAATGCATTATATGCTCCCCCTGAACCTGTACCATCAATCAGAAAAGGTTCAACAATAAGATGATGCATCAACAACTCCCAGCTTTTGCCTGAGGTATTCAAAAGTGTCCCTGGGCAATGGTTTGGTGAGAATATCAGCAACTTGTTCCTTAGAAGGAACATACTCCAACTTGACCTTCTGTTCAAGTACTTGTTCCCAGAGAAAATGGTACTTGATTGGTATGTGCTTGGTTTTTGAATGCATAACCGGATTCTTTGAGATGCTGATTGCACTTGTGTTATCACATAAGATGGGGATAGGTGGAGTACAAGTGATTTGAAAATCCTGCAAAGTCTGCATCATCCAAAGGAGTTGAGTGCAACAAGATGCAGCAGCAACATATTCCGCTTCAGCTGTAGACAAGGCAATCGAACTCTGTTTCTTGCTGAACCAAGATACCAGTCTGGAACCCATAAAGAATGCACCACCACTTGTGATTTTCCTGTCATCCACGCTTCCGGCCCAATCTGCATCTGTATAAGCATGAAGTGTAAGATCTGTATCTCTAGGATACCATAAGCCATAATTTTGAGTCCCTTGAAGATATTTGAAAATTCTCTTCACTGCCTGAAGATGAGTCTCCTTCGGATTTGCCTGAAATCTTCCAACTATTCCAACTGCATGCATGATGTCTGGTCGGGTTCCTGTCAAATAAAGTAAGCTTCCAATCATAGATCTGTAGGTTGGTTGATGTACTGCTGCAGATTCATCATTTGCACTGAGGCTACATCCTGTGACCATCGGTGTACATACTGGTTTTGCATCTTCCATACCATATTTCTTCAAAATCTGTTTGAGATACTTGGTTTGAGATAAAAAGATTCCTCCTTCTTTTTGTTGGATTTGCAAACCAAGGAAATATGTCAGTTCTCCTAGCAAAGACATTTCAAATTCTTTCTGCATGACCGAGGCAAAGCTTTGACTCATAGCTTCTTCATTGCTCCCAAAAATAATGTCATCTACATACACAACAAGTATTAGCAATTTGTCATTTTCAACTTTTATATAAAGATTGCTATCTGCTGATCCTTTTGAGAAACCTTGTTGATGAAGATATTTGTCCAAACGGTAGTACCAAGCCCTTGGAGCTTGTTTGAGACCATAGAGAGCCTTTTTCAATCTGCATACAAGATTTGGATCATTTCCAAGAATGAACCCATCTGGTTGTTCAATGTATACTTCTTCTTCCAAGTCTCCATTCAGAAAGGCTGATTTCACGTCCATTTGAAATACTTTGAAGTTTTGAAAACTTGAGAGAGCAAGGAACATTCGGATGGCCTCAAGTCTTGTAACAGGAGCAAAGGTTTCTTCAAAGTCTATTCCTTCTTGCTGCGCATACCCTTTACAAACAAGTCTGGCTTTGTTTCTAATTACTTCTCCATTTTCATTCAATTTGTTTTTGAAGACCCATTTTGTTCCGATAACATTCTTATCCTTTGGTCTAGGAACCAGCTCCCAAGTGTTGTTCTTTTCGATTTGCTCAAGTTCTTCATCCATTGCTTTCACCCAACATTCATCTTTGCATGCCTCTTTCACATTTTGTGGTTCAGTGGAGGAGAGTAATGCCAAATAGCTTGAGGCTTCTGCAACTGTTCTTCTTGTTTGTACACCTGCTTCTTTCTGCCCCACAATCTGAGATTCTGGATGATTCTTCTGAACATATCTGGATGGGGTTTTCTCTTCTATTCTTGTCTGCTCCTCTGGTTCTTCTTGAGGTTCTTCTTGAGGTTCTTCTTCTTCATCATTCTGTCTTTGAGGGTAGCCTTCATCTTCTTCGATGTCTTCATGATGTACTTGCCTAGGAATGTATCCCTTCTCATCAACCACTACATCAATGCTGTCAACAATTCTGCCAAGTCTTTTATTGTAGCACTTGTATGCTTTGCTATGTGGAGAGTAACCAAGAAGAATGCCTTCATCTGCTCTAGGTTCAAGTTTGCCAAGCTGCTCATCAGTATTCTTGATATAGCATTTGCTCCCAAAGATTTTGAAGTGCTTTACCGAAGGAGTCTTACCACTCCAGAGCTCATGAGGAGTTTGAGTGCTGTTCACCCGGACATTTGTTTTGTTGAGAATAACAACTGCAGCATGTGCAGCTTCACCCCAGAAAGTTGCGGGAGTTCCTGATTCATCAAGCATAGCACGAGCCATTTGTTGGACTGTTCTGTTCATTCTTTCCACAACTCCATTTTGCTGAGGAGTTCTAGCTGTAGAGAATTCTCTTCTTATCCCATGTTCTTCACAGAAATCGAAAAATTCGTTTGAGGTAAACTCCCCACCTCTGTCGGATCTGAGGCACTTAATTTTGTGACCTGATTCATTTTCAACCAAGGCTTTGAAGGATTTGAATTTTTCGAATGCTTCATCTTTGTGCTTCATAAGTCCTAGCCAAACAAACCTGGAGAAATCGTCAATGAATAATATCAAGTATTCTTCTCCTCTAGGTGTTCTTTTCCTGAATGGACCGCATGTATCTGTATGAACTAGCTCAAGAGGCATGCTAGCTGATCCTTCCTTCTCTGGAAAGTTAGTTCTGGTTTGTTTTCCAAACTGACATGATTTGCATATGGTGTTGTTAGGAATTTTGATATCTGGAAGATCACGAACTGCCTGATATTTGCATGCTTTCCTTATTTGTGAAAAGCTTAGATGCCCCAACCTCCGATGCCATAACCAGTGCTCATCATCCTTGCTCAGATAGCATTGTTGTTGTCCTTCTTCAAATATGTACAGTTTATTTGGAGTTCTTTTACCTTTGATCACTGTTTTACCTGTATCAAGATCACGAACAAGACATCCATTTGATCTGAATATAACCTCGGTTCTTTGATCACACATCTGGCTGACACTTAGAAGATTATGCTTCAAACCATCAACATACAAAACATTTCCAGCCTTGACCTTTTCTTTTAACTGAGCAATGCCCTTTCCTTTTATAGTTGCAGGAGTATCATTTCCAAAAGAGACTTTCTTTCCCTTTTCTAGAGCAGAATAAGACTCAAGTTTTTCTTTATCACCTGTCATATGCTTCGAACATCCACTGTCAATGTACCATAGATTTTCCTGTCCCTCTGCATAAAAAGCTATCCCACATCTTTCTGTTTGAGGTTCCTTTATTCTCCATGTTTTGGTGCTTGAGGCTTGTTCCTTTTTCTGCTGAAACCTGCTTCTGCATTCAGAGTCTTCATGACCAAAGTTATTGCAAATAGAACATTCAACTTCATTTTCAAGAACCAAAAAGTTGTTATAGGTCCTTTTTGTAATCCCTGTCATACTTCTTTGTTTTTGAGCTTCCCTAGTCATGATCGTTTTATATGCAACACATTGAGCTGCTTTGTGACCAAAGTTATGGCAAGAAAAGCATTGTCCATTGAAGAAACTTCTACGGTTATCGAATCTACCAGCCAACTGATTGTAATTTCTATTTTCATCTATTCTTGAACCAAATTGAGAAGATTTTACCTGTGGCTGGTTGTAGCTTTTGTTCACCCTTAAGATGGATTGCCCCTGATAGTTTCTGTTTGTAATTCGTCCCTGCTTTACCTGATGATCTTCATTGTTCTTTTGCTCATTTCTTCTTGCTGCATCAAGATAACTTTTTGAGGTGGATGCTTGAGAAGTTTCTCCATTATAGCCCAGACCTGTCTTGTTTAGTGGAGACCGCTGCACATTGATAATCTCATCCAGAGTTTCAGATCCTTTGACAAACTTGAGATTAATAGCTTTTGTTTTCTCAATCTCTTTTCTAAGACCAACAATTTCACCTTCTAATTTTTCAAGATGTTTTTCCTTCTCATCAATTTGAAATTGTAGAGTATCAATGATCATGTTCTTTTCTTCTATACATCTCTTGAGTCTAGTAATTTCATCATAAAGGTTATCCACATCTATAGCATCCATATAATCATCATCTTCAAATGCCATTAACAACTTATATTCATTACCTTGTTCACCTTCATCACTGTTTGATAGACCATCACTATCTTCATGAGTGTAGTAGCTTTTCTTATTTGCGTTCTGTTTCTTGTTCCATCTAGCAGGTTCCTTTCCTTTATCCTTATAAGGACATTTTGCAGCATAATGACCTACTCTTCCACAAGCAAAGAATTTAAAAGGTAACTTACCTCTGAACCTTCCAGAACCCCTTTGAAGATTTCTGACGAAATTTGATTCTTCTTCCTCTTCTTCTGGGACGTGGCTTGCTTCATAATAATCTCCTTTGCCTGATGCCTTGAAAGCAGCTTCTCTTCTGTCTGATGGACCTCCCTTTCTCATTTCATAAGCAGTTAGAATCCCATGTAGCTGAGACATAGTAAGAATTCGTAGATTTTCCTTTTCTTCTATTGCAGATACTTTAGATTCAAACTTGGGGGACAATGATCTTAGGACCTTTTCAACCACAATAGCCTCTTTTATTTCTTCACCCAAATTTTTCATACAATTAACAACCTCATCTACCCGAAGAAAATAGTTAGCCACACTTTCATCATTATACATTTTGAGAGTCTCATACTGAATTCTGAGAGTTTGAAGTTTAGCACGCTTTACCTGTTCGTCTCCTTCATAGCTCGTGACAATTTTGTCCCATATTTCTTTTGCGGATTTATAGTGCATTACCTTCATGAATTCTGATTGAGATATACATCCTAATAGAGTACTGACTGCTTTCGCATTTGTTTCATACTTCTTTTTCTCGGCTGCATCTGTAGGAGTAGCTGAAGGGAAAGCATAGCCTGTCTCTACGATGTCCCAAACTTCTGTACCAAGAGATTGAAGATAGGCAGTAACTCTTACCTTCCAATAATTGAAGTTTGTCCCATCAAAAACCGGTGGCCTGATTGATGCTTCTCTCTCGTAGTTGTCATGATGAACGATCTACCTTCAAGCGATCAAGCTTCTCTGAAGGACCTGCTCTGATACCAATTGTTGACAATAATACTGAGAGGGGGGGGTGAATCAGTATTATCTAATTCTTTTAACAAATCTTCCTTATTTGTTCTTTGAATTATTTTTGCATGTCAGTACCATAAAATAATGAGCATGAACAAAGAAAACAGATAGTCACACCAAAGAACACAAGATGTAAGGTGGAAACCCAATGTGGGTGAAAACCACCTGCTGCAATATGTCTCTATCTTCTTTCAAATTAGAAACTTCTCTTACAATGGTTTTGTACTGGTGCAGTCCTTTACCAGTACGCAGGCTGCAACCTGCAGAGAGCTACAACTCTCTCTCTCTCTCTCGTTTTCCAGTCTCTCCTGGAAGGGAGCTACAACCCCCTACTTCTTTTCATAAAGCATCAAATGATCATCAAGTACATAAAAGTTACAGACCACTACAGTTATCAGATCAGCAATAACAGAACTAACCCAGAACACCTTATCAACAGAAAAATTCAGTCAACAGAACATTTTAAGACAGATACGCAGTTTTCCCTTCTGTGGCCTGTGTCGCTACGCAGTTCACCTTCTGTTTTCCTGCGTATACCCGCAGGGATCCTTCTGCCGAACTGCGTGCCCACGCACTGTTCCTTGAACCGCGCTGCGTACTATTGCTGCATGGACGCACCCAGAGATATTATCGCGCCGCGTACTGTTACTGAACGGACGCACCTGAAAATACTATCGCGCCGCGTACTTTTACTGCACGGACGCACCTGAACCTTAGTCGCTCTGCGTACCCACGCAGTTCTCCTTCTTCTGTTCTGCGTACCGACGCAGGTCTCCTTCTTCTGCTCTGCGTACCGACGCAGGTCTCCTTCTTCTGCTCTGCGTCCCCACGCAGATCTCCTGTTTCTGCACTGCGTACCCACGCAGCTCTTCTGTTAAACACCTGCGTCCTTCTGATTAGGGCCGAATAGGCAGTCTACCAGAATGGCACAGTTGCTCAGATCTGATCATGCGCTCGAGAGATCACCCTTCACAGATTCGCCTTCAACTTCCCTTTCATATAGATCAAGCTTTTAAGACCATAACCCAATATCTCAGATCTAAAGATATTCAATTGCAAAAAGATACTTAGCCAAGTGATCTCCTTTGCTTTATATAGGCAAGCTCCTCCTCAAATCATGGAACAATACCACGAGCCGACACCATAATAACACAATACCGTCGGCTAGATACCAAGAGTAAAACATAAGAAACCCCCACGTGTGCTTTTCTCTGCCTTGAAATGTGTGCACTGGGGTACGCACCTCCTGAACGGCTGGCCTACGTATCTGGATGCGGTCCTTGCATGGTGTACCTGCGGGTACGCACCTTCTGAACTGATTTCCTACGTACTTCTAAATTTTCAACAAATTGAGAGCCTGCCACGGGAGTTGCCATCAAGTACAACATCTGTAACATATAGCCATACCAGAAACATAATGCCAACAGTCTTCACCGACTGCCGTGGTACATTTCTACACCATGGGAATAAATGATTTGAAGTCGACCATGTGAGAAATCGTTTGATTACTGGTCATTGATGTATACCGTTAACAAACGCGAGACTACTCACTGATATTGATAATGAGCGTCAAGGTACCCAGTACAATCTAACAAGTTTGAATATATGAGCTGGAGTCGAACACCTGTAAGAATCTATCGATCAAGAGACAATGATGGTTTCCCACTATCGATAGCGAAGGATCTGCCACTAGTGACTACAAACCCCAAGGTACTGACAAATGGACTCTAGATCATTGCCCCAGGGCAATGAGTTGGAGTCGACAGGGAAAGGTCTGCTAGAAGGAAGGCATTAAGGCATCCTCCATCAATCTAGCGCGAGTGTAACCCGTAGGCCAATAATGTGGAAGGAATCAGATGAAAAATATGTAGTAACCCAACCGAAGTACGTTTCCAGCGTACACAAGATGTGGCTAGTGCACGGCAGAAACCCTCTGAACCAACCAATAATGAAAGATGACATAGAGGCGAGGTATCCACCAATAGGGTAAAATGGAAACCAAGGTACTACACGAATCCCAATGTGTGATAATGTAAGATGACGTCGAACACAAGGGAAACCACTCAGTCAAAGACCCATGATACTGATTGATACTGAGCACAAGGTGACCTATCAATAATGAAAATAGGGCCAGGGTGCGGCTCTAGGCCTTTCCTCAGAGCAAGATGTCATCGTTCGATAAGGACAATACCCGCCAGCAAGAAGTCAATGGGGACCTTCTCAAATCGGCACGAGTAAAGGACCAATATAACTGATGTGATGATAGACATGACACTGACAACCAAGGATGGTCGACTGAAAAATGAGTCAAGAGACACCGCAGAGAGGCCGACTTAGGCTAACTTCCCTTGAACAAAAGCACGACTCAATGTGACTATGTGGTAGCATATGATGACTCTGTATAAGTTCGCCATGCAGGAGGCATAAACGAACCCTCCATATGATTGGAAGAGATAACCAATCGGGGGAGAACTGACTCAATAACAAGGTTATGGCATACCTAAGTCAAACTAAATCCCACCCATATGGAGGAGACTTTGTTTTGAGTGCTTTGTTCAGGGGCGACACGATTGACTCTAGCTGCCAACAATAAATGGAAATATTGTCCTGTTCCCACTCTTTTTTGGAACATTTAATTTTTTTTGTCTTTTTCTATTAAGCTGGAAAAGGAATAAAAGAATGCTATGGTACAGTGGAAAGAACGAGTGTCAGTGAAACATATGATCTAGTTTCTGGGAAAGGAACGTTCCTATGCTCAATGCAGGGAGGTGAAAACTGGTCAGTGACACTCAAAGGTATGTTCCTTCCACGATTCAAGGTGTGTCAAGCTGCAGAAGTCAAAGGTATGCAAGGTTGATTTTGCAGACATCATGGTCAAAAGTTGGCTTAAACATGAGTCCAAGTGAAGCCGACTCTAAGCGAAAAGGTGCAAGTGGTCAACATGCAATGCAGTAGTACAACTCAACACAAAGGAGCCTCTAGGGTATAAGGCCAGAATGAAGCGAAGAAGCAAATAGGAATGAGTCTTCATCGCATAAGTCATGGTGGGACTAAAGAGGACTCCCGAGCCTAGGGATGAAAAAATCAGCATAAGTGCCAAGCAACAACAAGGTACTAACTAGGGCACCCATGATAAGGTAGGATCTACCACACAAGTCTTGATGCTTCTAAGCAATGAGAAGGTTCTGCATCATAACTCGGTGGGGTCGATCCTAGGGCCAAATGGGAAAGGAAACTGATAAGTGCACAATGCAGGCGAAAAAACCTAACCTATGTGCCAGTTTTGAGAACCAATACCTGTCAGAACGGACCAACCATAAACTTCCAAAGGAGAAATCTTCCAAGTTCTTTAAACATAAATAGGAACACTAGACAAGAAGTTAATGCATCCCATATATAAACTTCATATAAAATCTTGTGTTATAGAATACAAAACTTGAAAATGTGTACCTTATATATACAATATGGTACAGGGAACCACACAACCTTGCGGCCTACGTATAATGGTTCTTTTGGAAAAACCCCTTGCAGGGATTGGACCAAGGGCTCCTTTGGTAGTCATAACTCATGGCTTCAAAGAGTTCCTCCTGTGAAGGCAAAACAAGTTCTAAGAAATGATGAGAATTGTAAGGATCAAAAGAGGGAGTTAAGGGCTCCCATGTCCCTATAGGGAGAATCTCTCGGTCAACTGCCAGGACCAAGTCCCAAGAAGGAGAATAATAGGTCAAAGGATCCTTCTTAGAAGCGATTGAACATTGAGGATTCAATGCCACATAATTGACCCGTGGTGGGGTAGAGTCTATTTGAACACTTGGAACAAACCAAGGGGTATTTTGCAGTAAAGTCGAATTAGGGTGGTAATTAGCAGATGCAAGCTGATCAATAGTGACAATATTCCCGTGATGAGGAAAGCACATTACTCAAAAGAGTGAAGACAGCACAACATTCATAGCATAGACGTAATCAAGCCCAAGTAGCATATTGAAGTCTAAAGGGCTATCAACCACCATCATATCGATTAAGACAGTCTTCCCACCCAAAGTGATAGGCAATTGAGGAAGAACACCCATAGCTTCACCAGGTCTTCTATCATAGGCTAACAAATGACTCTGAACTGTCAACAACTTTGGGGAACCTAAAGCTTTCCAAGTCAAAGAGGACATAATACTTGTAGAGGATCCTTCATCCACCATACATCGATAGACATTTGTGGAATTAACCCTGACCTTTATTTGGAAAGGTGCAGCGGAAGGAAGACGAGGCTCAACAAGACTATCACAATCAAAGGAAACACTCTTAGAACTTGGAGGGAGGAACATTCAGAGAAACCGGAATGTCCCCTATACTAGAAGACTCAGTACTAGAGATCAAACAGACTCTTTTGTTGGGCACTTCACCCCCCAAAAGAGGAGTGTAATCGGCCAGCAATTGCACTGACTCTACCACATTTTCAACCGATGGTTGATGGGATTGATGAGAAACAATATTAAATCTAGGAGTAGAAGTACTTTCAGACACAGACCATATCCTTTGAACCTCTGGAATACCAGGGCATAAATGGGTAAGATGGTCTCCCTTGCATATCTTACAAGGGAACTTAGGTTTAAAACTTCTATGTCCAGGTTTCTTATCAATCTCCATTCCGCCAACATGACTAGCAGTGGTTTGTGGAGAGTCTTGAACATGACTTGCAGAGGTCGGTGACTCTTTGCTAGTATGACTCGCAGTGAGTAGACTCATGCCCCCAGCATGACTTGCAGCGGCTAAAGACCCATTTCCAACATGACTGGCAGAGGTTGAGGATGAAGTGCTAGTGTGACTTGCAGTGACTAGACTTGTGCCCCCAGCATGACTTGCAGTGGTTGAAGGCTCATCTTCAACATGACTGGCAGAGGTTGATGATGAAGTTCTAGTATGACTTGCAGTGACTAGACTTGTGCCCTCAGCATGACTTGCAGTGGCTGAAGGCCCATATTCAACATGACTAGCAGAGGTTGATGATGAAGTTCTAGTATGACTTGCAGTGACTAGACTTATGCCCTCAGCATGACTTACAGTGGCTGAAGGCTCATCTCCAACATGACTTGCAGAGGTTGAAGATGAAAGGATAGAATTATTCTTCTTCTTTGACTTCCTCTTTCTCCTCTTTTTAGATTTCTTGTGACAAGAAGGAGGAGAAGAAGGAACCCCAGATTTCTCTTTGAGAGAAGATGAACAATTAGCACCCATGTGATGCCCTTGAAATAAAGCATTCAACTGAGAAGCCTCAAGAGCATTTTGAATATTTGGAGTGGACCACAGCCAAACGGGTAGTCCAACATTCAACCCAGGAATATTCAAAGTGGCCATCAAGGGAGTACCAATGTTTCCACAGAATGGAAAAGCACAAGGATCCCCTTTTGGGAGGGCACCTTGGTTGGTTTCCACAGGAATATTGGCCATATCTAACTGATCCAAAGACCCTTCCCCTACAGGAATATAGAAATAACTTTTCGAGGAATATGGATAAGCAATCAAAACCTTTTCCCTTGAGGAGGCAACTCCACAACTTCTGAAAGAACGACCAAAAGCCTTTCAAGATCGGTAGAGTGGTAAGCCGGTCACTCAGAACACAAAGTCCAAACATGACTAGACAAAAATACCTAAAGCCAACTATATACAAGGAACAAAGAGCACACACTATAAATTCCCTAAAGATATCAGCCAGTCAAACAAATTCCAAGTATTTCTGCTCCGGGTGATGAGGACCGGACACCAAAATACAAGAAAGTGGAGTAAGGGGCCTTCCGAAGATAGTCTGGGATAATGACGGCCCAGTCCTATTAGCGAAGGTAACAGAGGAAGTTACGCTGACCTCCCAAAAACAGCCTGCGCCGGTGCAAGCCCCCAAGCTTCACAAGGGTGACCTCCAGTAGTATTGTCGAGAGTGATGCAACGTCGACCTCAGGTGCCATGGGATTCCCCTCTGCAGCCACCTGTGTAGATCCCTAGGAGTAGCAACTATGGATACCAACTCGTTGCAGAAGCTAGGTGGAACAGTCATGAGGTAAGTTCGAACAAGTAGGAGAGGGGGTATGTCTCTTCCCTGTCTTCACATGCCCTCATTCTTAACTCCCAGATCCGGAGCTTTCCTGGTCTTCCTAACGCTATTGGATTTTCTCTCGTTATTCATACTCCTACGTTTGACATTTATATGGCCTTGGAGAGTTAACTCTCCACTCACCTAATCCAAGGCCCTAAAATCCTAAACTTGTTGGTGTAACTGACTAAAAGAAAAGTTCTAGTTAATTTTAGTTAGCGCTTGATTTTAAAATAGGTTGTTCTTTAAGTCACAAGGTAACGAAAGTGAAACTAGTGGCATTTTTTGACGCAAAATAAATTAATAAAAACTTAACTACATGCACATGCACTTTTTCGTTTTTCGATGAAGAGCAATTTCTATAGGCTTCGGAGGAACTACAAATAAAAGGACTTTTTTCTTTTCTTCTCGTTAATTCAAGCTTCACACTCACAAAATCTAACAAAGCTATATGTGGATGCAAGATTTAAAACTACTCTAAAAACAAGAAATGAAAGTTGCTTGCTTATCACTTTTTATCTTGCCACTTAAAATGTCTAGATGGAATATGAGATGCTACAATTCATTTCGTCTAAACACTAAAAACAAGTTTTAAGACAACCATAAAGCACTTTCACTCACTAAAAGGAAACCAAATGAAAACCAAGTTCAAGAAAGCAAAACTAAGATTTTCACAAAGATTTTCTTCAAAAGCAACAACAAAAAGAGTCTTTTCAAAAAATTCTCTCAACAACACTGAAACTTGTGATTGAAGAATAGGCAATCAAACACTTTTGCAAATCTACACCACTCAATGGATGAAAACTCAACAAAAACAAATGTGTTTAAAATCACTCTTAACAATCAAAAGCAGCAATTAAAGCTTTGGCAATGAAAACCAAAAAGATCAAAAAGACAAATTCCGAGAAAGTGTCACACAACAACTTTCATGAAACAAAGAAGTGGATGGTCACAAAAAGCGATTTTTGTCAAGAAAACAAAAAGTCACCAAAAGCAAGGTTAACACAAAGATTGAGATCAATCTTCCTACCCTGATGAATCAGAGCAGCCAAGATTTCTAGTAAGAAATCTTGCGTGCTTTAGCAAAAACGATGACGCTTGCAATCAACAAAAAACAAGACCAATACTCCTTATAATCAGAGAGAATTCATAACAAGATTCTCACTGTAAAACAAATAACTGATACTGGAAAATGACTGTTTCAGACTAACTCAAACCACCAGACAAGCCTTCATAGACTAAAAAGATTTATAAATCTTGAAAATTGCAACATGTACGCGACTGTATTTGAGGAAACCTACGTATATGTGGGTTCAGTCAAAGAAACAAGCGTATATATGCCTCTGTATCTAAGAAAAACAACGTATATGAAAAGCTTCAAGAAAAAAAAAAAAAAAAACAAACTGAAGAAACTGGAAAAGCTTAAAGTTCAATAAAAGACTAGAGAGTAACAACAAGCAGACAAGGCAGCTAAGCCCTGATTGGCTTGAAAAACACTGAAACTAGGAACAACAAGAGTGTTGTCCCTAGTGGAGTCGCCAATTCTGATAGAGGAAAATGTTCCCCTAGGGATTTTTGGGTTGAAACCCTAGCAGACTGAAAGTTATCTATTCAAAGAAACATGCATTCATACAACCATTATGCTATTATAAGCAAATTATATGATAAGGGTATGTACCTTTGCTCCTACGTCTGAGAAGGCCCTTAGGGTCCAAACCCTTCTTGGAGTTCCCTTCTTCTCTTTTGTCCTGCAAAACAACCAATTCAAAGAACACAGCAGTACATGGACAAAAACTTATAAAGCAACCATCTTCATGTTATAAAGAAAGGTAGTTAGTTATGAAATCCAAACAACCATTTACATATGAATTCTAAACATGAATATCATTGACATAAAGAAGATTCATTTCGGGAACCAAGACATGTGTTTCTTTTATTATAGACAAATAAAGTACATAAAAAGGAATATTTTCACCTGATTCACCTTCAACTGGCTCCAAGCAAATCTTCCTTCTGGATCCATTCCAGCCTTAAGCCTCGAACAAAATCCTTCCATGACTCTCTCCATGATGTCATAAATGGTGGATGAACATCAACACAGAACGAAACGAAGGTTTCCTGTACAAAATGGGGGAAGTGCAGAAGGCACAAGGGACTTCAGACCTGATCAAGGGAAAAATCTCAGCATAATAACCTTTATCTCTCTTCTCCCCTCCTTTAGGCCTTCCCTTTGAGGTCTTTTTATACCACTCCCAAAGTAGTTTTTTAGTTAGGAGTTGGTTGGGAACAGTTGGACGATGGGCACTAACAGGTGATCAGCAGGTAAAACCCGCGATCACCGCCCGAAAATAAGGAGTTATATATTTTTTTAAGTGTTTTATTACATACACGCGGGTTGGCTATACACATACCTGCGTATACACGTGTTTAACTTAGGGCAATGTCGCGTATAAGGGATAAAACACTATTTTTTTAAATTTTAGGACTAGGTCCAGAAGGAGGGGTTGCCCTAGGCCATGAGTACAACATCACAAACCATAAGAGTGAGATTTGGAGCTATAACAGGAAGACTATGAAGAGAGGTTCCAACTCAGCTACAAAAGGGCCAGGTGTACACTTGACCCTGAGTCTTTGAAGTTGGTCCTACTCAGGGAATTTGGGAAGATATTTTAGACACCCTCCATCTACTGGCCAAGGGAGACATCTACCAACTATCCTCTGAGGACATAAAGACTATTTTTAGAAACCATTCTAGAGCAGCCAAAAAGAAAGGTAGGGGGAGTCAACCCATAGCTAGTACCTCTTCCTCGAACTCATCCATTAAAGGAGAAATTGGAAACATGCTGGAAGACTTCAAAAGTAAGATGATGCACACTCTTGCCATGCAAATGGATACCTTACATATCAAAAGGAAACAAGAGGAAGTAGAGAGGGCTTTGGCCATTTTTTGCCCCAGATGCACTAGGATGCATCTTAGGAATGAAAGCCCATTAAACTCTATAGAGGTTTGTTAAGTCTGTGAAGAAAATCATTCTACAGATAAGTGCCCTTCCTTACCCGAACTTAAAGCTATATATCAAGGGGATAAGAGAGTCACTAAACATGTCTATTACATAAAACAAAGGAGGCTGCATGGACCTAGACCATACCAGTAGGGGATGCAAGGGACATCTCAGGCATACTACAGCCCCAACCAAGTCACTTCATACCTTCTTGGGCCTTCCTGCTCATCCTTCTTGGTCCACTCCTCCTCCTTGGTCCTTCACATCTGAATATCATGCCCAACTAGCCGCTCATTCATTTCAATCCTCTGCTCTGCCACAACCTCAGTGGAATGCATCTCATTAGGGGTGGAGGCCCAATACAACTCTCTTCCCTCTCTTCTGCCTCCACCACCTGCCCAAACACAACTGTTACCTCCTGCTCAACCAAAGCAACCCCAAATACTTGCCTAGCCAAATCCAACCCGAACAACAAACAGGCTAAGCAAGTGTATAGTGGGGAACCATCATGCCCAACCTATGTTGTGGAGATTTAGGAAATTAACTTGCGATCTAGGAAAGTTCTCCTAGATAGCCATCCTCCACCCAGGGAGGTTGAGGAAGATAAAAAGGAAAGTGAACCCAAAGCAAATCCACCCTTTCCTGAGATACTATCCATGACAGTCTAGCATACCTCAGAAGAAACTGAACTCTTGGGAGAATTGAAAAATTTATGTGTGAAGATACCACTTCTCCAGGCCATAAAAGATATGCCTATCTACAATAGGTTGATCAGGGAGAAGTGCTTTAAGCATCCAGGAAGACGCAAGAGAGATGCCCCAACAATCAATGTCATAGGACAACTATCTGACCTAATGTTAGGGCAGGTAATCTATCCGAAATATCTAGACCCTGGAAGCCTAGTAGTTGATGTCAACATCAATGGTACCATGATCCCACATACCTTGATTTCTCTGGGAGCTGCCACTAATGTGATGAAAAAGGACATAATGCTCAAACTTAACCTCCAGGGCTCCTTGAGGAAGACCATGACCGTGCTACAGCTAGCAGACCGCTCCACCATGACCCTTGTGGGGATTGTGGAAGATTTGATGGTCTCCATTGATTCTTTGGAGTACCTTGCTGATTTCTTAGTTCTCCAGCCAAAGGCAAAGCTAACTAGGTATCCTCTCATTCTGGGAAGACCCCGGTTGGTTGCCGCCAATGCGTACATCAGCTCTTGAGCTGGGAACATGACCATAAAGAACGGGAACATGTCCAAGCAGTTAATCCTATATCCTCCTACCCAACCCTTGTTAGAACATGATATACCTCTCTGGCTGGAGGAAGAAGATGAGGATGAAGTCTATTCTGTACCACTTTGTGCATTAGAAATCGTCATGGGGGGAAACAACAAGATGATGATGATATGATTGAAAATTTGATTTAGAATCCACCTCCTAGTCCATCAGCATTAGAGGACATCGTAAGAGAAACCCAAAACAACCCCTCAACTAATCTTTGTACAACTGACTCCAATTCTCTCTATGTTAATAATATAGAGTTCGACCTAGAAAGAGCCTTGAAAATCAATCCATCCCTATCCTTTTCCCAGGAAAAGGAACTATGTAGCCTACTAAAAAAACACCTAGATTCCTTTGCCTGGAGTTATAAGGAGATGAAGGGAGTGCATCCTTCAGTATGTACTCATCATATATACATCAAGGAGGATTGCAAGCAAGTCAGGCGGCTTCAAATGAGGATGAATCCATCACTTAAAGATATTGTTAAGGAAGAACTGCAGAAATTTCTTGATGCAGGATGTATCTATCCCATCTCTGACAGTGAATAGGTCTCTCCCTTGGTGCTAGTGCCAAAGAAAAATGGTAAGTGGAGAATCTGTGTCAACTATCCGGAATTGAACAAAGCCACTAAAGAGGACCATTTTCCTTTACCTTTCATAGATCAAGTGTTAGATAGTCTGGCAGGGAAAAAGTTTTTCTCTTTCTTGAATGTGTTTAGCGGGTACAATCAGATTCAGATTAGCCCAGAAGACCAAGATAAGACCACTTTCACTTGTCCTTTGGGTACCTTTGCATACCAAGTCCTTTCTTTTGGTTTGTGTAATGCTCCAGCTACTTTCCAAAGAGCGGTATTGAGTATATTTTCTGAATTAGTTCATGATGCAGTAGAGATATACATGGATGACTTTACTCCTTATGGCTCCAAATTTCAGGAAGCTTTATCTACCTAGGAAAAGTTCTAGACAAGTGTATTGAGATGAACCTATCCCTCAGTCCAGAAAAATGTGAATTTTTTATGACTGAAGGGAGAGTGTTAGGTCATGGAATATCTTAGCAGGGACTGCAGGTGCACCCCAACAAAATTGCCATCATCCAAAGGGTCCCACCTCCTCAAAAGGTGAGAGGTGTCATAAGTTTCCTAGGCTTAGCTGGGTACTACAAGAGATTCATTAAAGACTTCAACAAGCTAGCCTCTCCTTTGTTTGGCCTCTTAGGCAAAGATGTCGAGTTCATATGGTCGGAAAACTATCAAGAAGCCCTAGATACCTTGAAGAGAAAGCTCATGATTGCCCCAATTCTGAGAGGCCCAAACTGGGCCCTACCTTTCCACTTTCACACAGATGCCTCAAACAAAGAAGTAGGATCAGCCTTAGGACAAATTGATGAAAAGTTACCTTATGCCATATGCTTTATAAGCAAAAACTTGTCAAAGGCAAAGTTAAACTATACAGTGACCGAGGAGGAACTCCTAGCTATTGTGCATTCCTTAGACAAATTCAAACATTATATCACAGGCTATCAAACCATTGTGCACATTAATCATGCTGTAATTAGATATTTAATGAACAAACCAGATGTAAATGATCGCATTATTAGATTTTCGCTTTTATTGCAACAGTTTGATTTGACCATTATTGATAAGCTTGGTAAAGAAAATGTTGTTGTTGACTTTTCGTCTAGATTAAATTTGCCTGTAGGTGAAGAAGGAATGGTAGATGAACAAATTCCAGATGAGCACCTATTTTCTATCTCAGTACTCTTTCCATGGTTTGTTGATATAGGAAACTGCCTGGTTTCAACACAGTTCCCACCACACCTGTCCTCAAAAGGGAAGAGCAAGATAGAAAGGAAAAGCACCCCTTTCACTTGGATTGGGGGAAAGCTCTTCAAACTTGGCCCAGATCAGATCTTGAGAATATGCGTCAGGGAGGAGGAAGTCTTTGACATCCTCCTGACCTGTCATGATAGGCCTTGTGGAGGTCATTTTGCAGCAAAAAGAATTGCCTTCAAGATATTGCAAGAAGTCTACTACTGGCCCACTCTTCATCAGGATGTGAGGAGATATATCAGCCAGTGCGATCAGTGTGAGAGGATGGGGAAACCTACTCCAAAGGATGAGATGCCCATGCAACCTCAAGTGACCTTTGAGCCATTTGAGAAGTGGGGCATGGACTTTGTGGGTCCTATCAGCCCTCCTTCAAAGTAGAAATGATACATCATTGTGTGCATCGATTACCTAACAAAGTGGGCAAAGGCAAAATCAATCAAAGTAGTGACAAAGAAAAATGTAGCTATGTTTTTGAGAGAAAACATACTCTACAAGTTCGGGTATCCAAGAGACTTTGTCACAGATGAAGGCAGTCAGTTCACTTCCAATTTGATTGAATACCTACTCACACATCATAGAATCAAGCACAGGACTTGCACCCCTTACTGTCCCCAAGCCAATGGGCAAGTGGAGGTCACCAACAGAGAATTATAAGGGATCCTGACCAAGGTAGTGAGTAGAAATAGAAAAGATTGGGTGGACAGATTAGTTGAGGCTACTTGGGCCTACAACACAACATGGAAGTCCACCACAAGGTTCACACCCTATGAACTAGTCTATGGGAAAAAGGCTTTGCTATCAATATAGTTTGAATTCAATACCCTAAGGATGGCAGCTTCATTGGACCTAGACCTTAGCCATGCACAAAAATAAAGATTACTTCAGCTCAATGGATTGGATGAACACAAATTGCAAGCCCTTCTCCATACAGAGGTAGTTCTGCTTCAGAGAAAGATGTGGCATGACAAAATATCAAGGAGAAGCAATTCCAAGAGGGAGATTGGGGACTACTCTATGATTCGAGATACAAAGATTTCAAAGGTAAGCTAAGGACAAGATGGCTAGGACCCTACACTATGGAGAAACACAATGAAAATGGTTCAGTTCTGATCAAAACCATTGATGATGAAGCCATCCCCATGCTTGTCAATGGACATCGGTTGAAAGTATATAGGAAACCCCTCTCCAAAAAAGAGTTCATTGAAGATTTGAATAAGACATTGATAGTAGTGGAGCATGTCTTAGCCTCCACTTCACCCACTTATTGAAGAAAAAGAAGAAGAGAAATAAAAAATAAGGACTCAAGTGAAAACCTCCATAAGGCACTTGAGTCCCATCATTGGGTTGAAAACCTATTTTGAGGCGGCCCAGTGATGTCAAAAAAAGAGAGAAAAAGGAACAAAATCCCTGGGTGAAAAGCTCCCTTGGAGGTGCCCAGGGTAGGCAATTAGGGTGAAAACCTTCTTGAGGCACCCTAGTTATTTTCAAGAAAAAGAAAAAAAGGAAAAATAAAAATGAATTTTTATTTGCACTTCAAGTTTGTAGGAGGACTACAGGAAGTAGAAGAAGGTGCCAAGTGGACCTCGACATCCACAATAGCACCTCTCCTACCTTCTCCACACTTTTCTCCATCATTTTTGGCATTTCTTTCACTCCACTGTGCTTCTTTTTCAAAAACCGGTTATCTACAGGAAGCTCCTGTAGTAATTACAGAGAGCCAGAAATGGATATAAAAGGCGGTTTGGGGGATAGAGAAGCTCCATGAAGAACCTGTAAACCCTCCTACAGTATTCAAACCTCCTTGCCATCATTTCCAAGCCTGCATCACACCCCAAGCATCATTCTTCTTCTTGTCCAAGAACAACACAGAAAAACGGTTTTTCAGGAAAAGAAGAAAACAAAAAAATAAGAGAGGAAGCAGTACCATCCACCTCACTTGAAGCGTACCTAATACCTCTCCATCTATATCTACACCTCTGGCATCATTATCGAAGCTCCAAGCATAGAAAGAAGCTGAGGTTTTAAGGGTAGAAACAGCTACAGGAGCTCCTCTAGGAATTCCTGTAGTAGTTGATCCCATCAAAGCCTAGCACCAGCAGTAGGAGAATGCACACTTGAAGGTTGAGAAGGCACCTAAAGCTCAGACCTAGCCAGAGAAGAACCTGCATAAGACACAACCACACATTAGCAAGTAGACAACATGCATCAAAAGAAATAAAGGCATGCAACAGAGAGAGAGCCATAGTACCTCACGTCAAATACATTTGGATCACAGGTAAGTAACTAACCCGCTCCTCTGTTTTCATTTGTGTAATTAGAAGTCATGAAGAAGCAATAAGATGGTTGAGGTTGAACGAGGGAAAGGTGGCTAGTTAACTTGGCCACCTTCATCTAGTTGACTCCACTCATCCGAGATGTCACCCACACGTGCGCACAGTCAACTCAAGAAAGATGTCAAGGAGAGGTAGTGGAGGAAGTGTGAACTCTGATGCAATAATGAGGGATGATTATAAGGAGGGGCCATGACGAAAAGCTATGTGGGGACCAACGGTCCTAATATGGCCAACGTATACTTTTCCAGGTCGCCCCCATCACCGGAGATATCCATAAAGGGTAATAAGTACTCCTCCCTGAGCATTCTCACCACCTTGTCCTTCATTCTCTCCTCATAACTCAGCTACAGAAGTCTCCTTGTGCCTCGACAGCCTCATAACCATCATCCTCCGTCGATCTCTCCCATATTCTTACTCTTGTAATTTTCTACGAGAGCACCTACAGGTTCTACAAGAGCACCTACAGGAATTCTATAGGAGTGACAACAGGCTTCTACAAGAGGGAAATGAGTTGTTTTGAAGGGAGAAAACACAAGTTTTGGCATTATTTTTAGTTTGAAGAGGTAGGTTTCATGCATGCCCCTATTGAATATCTACATATGCATGAAGTGGTTTTAATTTGAGGAGGAAATAAAGTCTTTAGGAGAGGAGAAAATACATAAAAATAAAATTCTGCTTATTTAAAAAAACACAGTCTCCTCTGTTTCTCTATTTTTCTCAAAAATTGTTGTCTCCATCTCCACATTTGGTTTCTCAAAAGAGTATAAACAAAATTACAGGAGGGTTTATGATAAATGAGCCCACTAACTCCACTAGACTCCATGCACATCCACAAGTGGTGGACATCTTCACAAGGGTAAATTGGATGAATTTCGTTGAGAAATTTCGGGGGTTTGATGAGGAGATTGCCCAATGGTTTTCTCTCTTTGGTACCCCACACAAGAACTCATGCCACTATCACCTTTATAGGTATTTCCATGGAGATAACCCCTGAATTTATCAGTAGGGTCACTACCCTTCCTCTTGGGATGCCTTAGAGTAAGGATGAGAAACGAATTGGCCAGGCTGCCAAGAAAAACTTTTTCTGAAATATTGAAAGACATGTAGAGGATAAAAGTGGCATTAGAAGGGCTAGCATACCATATCCTTGGGATGAGGTTAGCTACCAAATAATAAAATACATTTCCTGTGAGGGGAGGTACAACATTGTCTCTGGTTATCACTTTAGAATTGTCCATGAATTAAGGTATGGCATGGACACTCCAACACCTCAGAAGCTCAGCATCTCTACTTCCTCCTGCAGTCCCTCATTGACTCTAGCACTAAGGTTCAAGAAGGGAATTCAGAGCAGCTAGCTCACCATGTGTTGGGTCCCTATAATACTAGTGATTACCCCATTACTATTGTAGTTATACCCCTTATTTATATTGTTGTGCCCCTATTACCCCCATATTGTTATTTCTGTGCCCTATAAAATCGCTCTATTGTTATTTTTGTGGCTTTATATTATTATTGTTAGGTCGGCTGGATTATATTGTGACTCCTTAGACTCCTATATATAGAAAGGAGGTTTTGTCATTTGTATCATCCAAGAATTGTTCATTTATGTAATGTAAAGGAGGTTGCCCCCTCGAAGAGGCTGAATTCTAAGGCGTTGATCTTTCTTTTCTATCTTTTCTTGAGCTGGTTTCATAACATTTGGTATCAGAGCTTTGGATTCTAGGGTTTCGCTGCTCCAAACAGGTCATCGTGGCATTTTCGCTATAACTTTTTTTCTGTGACGTCTCAGAAGTCGTAAAAAAAAACCCATTTGAGAAGAAATCGCTCTGAACCTTGGGTCTGAATTTCAGAGCTTTTCGCATGATATTTTCGGATATATGATCTGAGGAAGTTGGTCTTTTTGCAGATTCCTGAATTACACTCAAAACAGGTGACCTGGGGAAAATCGTCATAACTTTCTTTCTGAGCATCGGATTGAAATTTTGTAAGAAGGTGC
The DNA here is from genome assembly GCA_031772625.1 of Pinus tabuliformis. Lineage (NCBI taxonomy): Eukaryota > Viridiplantae > Streptophyta > Pinopsida > Pinales > Pinaceae > Pinus > Pinus tabuliformis. The sequence goes on from CM062814.1 coordinate 343,622,385, forward strand.
AGAAAGAGGACAGACTTTAGTTTTCTTTTATATATTTTTCAGAGTCAAAGGTTGAAGCAGTGACACATGGCACGTCATACAAGTTCACTCTACAGAAATAGTCTATAATCAGGTCACTGCGGGAGATTGTGCATAACTCTTTCTTGGAGAATCCAATCTGGATCAGACTAGTGGCATTGGAAATATGACATACAAGGCTACTACAGGTCACAATTTCAGAACTAGATGATTCGAAATTACAGAGATACATCAGATTCGATATCAGGCTTCTACAAAGAAAAAAAAGGTGTGTAGTTTTTTTTTTTTAAATTTTTGCATAAGCTTGGTTTGAAGGAATTCAAAGGGCATAGTAAAGCATTATTATCGGTAACTGATGCCCCGAGGAAAGAAAATGCAAATGCCTAGTAAGGAACCTGAAATCTCTAGCATGACTCATGAAGAAGAGGAAGAAATGCTACATGATATATCAAAATTACAAGAACAAGTGCAACAAATGTCATGCTCACAAAAGCTAATAGATGCTAAGATAAATGGTGTGGAATCTAAGATAAATGGCATGGAATCTAATATAAAGGGCATGGAAGCTAAGATGGATGATCTGAAGACAGATTTGAGGACAGATTTGAAGACAGACATGGCAGATTTGAAGACAGATTCGACAAATTTTCTACAAGAAATACTTACTAATGGTGAAAAGGTTGTAAAGGAAACTCATGATGTGAACAAAAGAAATGTTAATCATGATTCCATAGACTCTAATGTTGGATCAAAGACCCACCATATTCCAAAAATTGATATGAGGAAGTTTGATGGCAAGGATCCCGCCACATGGATATTACAGATGGAGCAATTCTTCGATCTCAATAATGTGCAAAACACACAAAAGGTACGTATGGAAACTTTATATTTGGAACCAAATCAGTTTGTATGGTATCAATGGCTTTGTTCTCGTAAACAATTTATCACTTGGACAATTTTTACGGAAGAATTGATAGCACATTATGAGGATACAAAAAGCAACACTTTTTTTAGCCAATTGATAAGTCTCAAACAAAAGGGTTCAATAATGGAGCACAATGAGGAGTTCCAAAAATTGAACATAAGGGTAAAAGATATTCTAGAGGAGCATAGGATTGATGTGTTCATAGGGTCTTTAAAGGATAATATCCAACATGATGTGCGCCTTTGGGAACCTGATTCATTAGAGAAGGCATTCAGGTTAGCAAGAAAAATGGAAAGCAAAATTATGGCAACTAGGAAGCATACCATTCACAACTATAAAGACGGAAGTGTTGTTGCCCATAGTCTTCCACAACCTACAAGGTTGACACCACAACAATTGGAAGAAAAAAGAGCAAAAGGGCTTTGTTACAATTGTGATAGCAAATACACAAAAGGTCATAAGTGTGCTGAGAAGAAATTATTCTACATAGATTGTGAAGAGGAAGAAGAAAAGAAGCAAGAAAGGTCAAAAGAAGAGGATATATTCCAGGAAAAAAGCCTAGATGAAGAACAAATAAATCCGACCATATCTTGTAATGCATTGGTGGGAATTACCACTCCTCAAACCATCAAGATAGAAGGACAAATCAAGAAGAAAAAGGTAATAGTGTTGATTGATTCAGGAAGCACCCACAATTTTATTCATTGTAGGGTAGCAAAAGAATTGAATTGCTTCCTATATCCAGCACCAGAGTGTCAAGTGATGATTGCAAATGGAGGAACAATAAATTGTTCTGGAAAGTGCCATAATATCAAGCTATCCATGGGAGAATATGTATTGACTAGCCCAATGCTTTCCATTCCAATGGGAGGTGCTGATGTTGTACTAGGAGTCCAATGGCTACAATCCTTGGGTACAATAGCTTTTAATTTTCAAGAACTTTTCATGAAATTTTCTGTGGAAGGAAAGGAAGTTGAATTAAGGGGTATTGCAGGGAAACCAGGAAAGATAATCAGCTCTAATGGCATGACAAAGCTTCTAAAAAAGGAGCAAAGAGGTGTAATTGCACAATTATGTTCGCTAGATGTTTCCACATTGGAATCATCTATTTCTCCAGATCTCCAAAAAGTCCTGGACAATCATTCCAAGGTATTTGAGACTCCCAAAGGTCTCCCACCTATGCGTGATCATGATCATGCTATTCATCTGATTCCAGGAAGTGTTCCTCCAAACATCAGGCCGTACAGATATCCATATGTCCAAAAAAGTGAAATTGAACGTATGGTTGCAGAAATGCTAGAGGCTGGTATAATTCAACCGAGTCAAAGTTCTTTCTCAGCTCCAGTAGTATTGGTGCACAAGAAGGATGGATCATGGCGCATGTGTCCAGATTATAGGGAGCTCAACAAGCTCACTATTAAAGATAAGTTCCCCATTCCTGTCATTGATGAATTACTGGATGAATTGCATGGATCAATTTACTTCACCAAGTTGGATCTTCGTTCGGGATATCATCAAATCAGAATGAAGATTGAAGACATTCCGAAAACGACATTTAGAACTCATGAGGGTCATTATGAATTTTTGGTCATGCCTTTTGGCCTTACCAATGCACCTTCAACATTTCAAGGTTTGATGAATTCAATTTTCAAACCATTCCTTAGAAAATTTGTGTTGGTATTTTTTGATGATATACTAATCTACAGCAAGTCTTGGAAGGATCATGTTGAACATGTTGACAAGGTGCTACAACTATTGGAGGAGAAACAATTATATGCAAAAAGATCCAAATGTTTCTTTGGAGTCCAGGAGGTGGAATATTTGGGTCATATTGTATCTCATGAAGGAGTTAAGGTAGACCCTAGCAAAATTAAAGCCATTAAGGAATGGAAAATCCCCACATCCATAAAGCATCTGCGAGGATTTCTTGGGTTGACAGGGTATTATCGCAAGTTTGTTAAGAATTATGGGAGAATAGCAGCACCTCTAACAACATTATTGAAGAAAGATGCATTTTCATGGACTCCAGAAGCAACAAAGGCCTTTGAACATCTTAAAGAGGCAATGTGCCAAGCACCGGTCTTAGCTACACCGGACTTCACAAAAACCTTTATTGTGGAATGTGATGCTTCAGGAAATGGAATTGGTGCTGTTCTAATGCAAGATGAAAGACCCATTGCTTTTGAAAGTCGTCCAATCAAGGGAAAGTTTTTAAAAAAAGCTATTTATGAGAAGGAAATGTTGGCAATACTCCATGCACTTAAGAAATGGCGACCCTACCTAATGGGAAGACACTTCAAGGTAAAAACGGATCATGATAGCCTTAAATACTTTTTAGAACAAAGATTATCCTCTGAAGAGCAACAAAAGTGGGTCACAAAGATGTTGGGTTATGACTTTGAAATCATCTACAAAAAAGGGAAGCAAAATGTGGTGGCAGATGCACTCTCAAGAAAGGATGAGGATATGGAAGCATTGTTGTGTGCCATTTCTATTATCCAACCAGATTGGATAAACGAAGCAAAGGAGGAATGGAAGAATGACGAAGAAGTGTGGGCACTTATTCGAAAGCTACAACAAGATTCCAGTACTTCTGATACATTTAGCTGGAAAAATGATTCGTTATGGTACAAAGATCGCTTATACCTCTGTAAGAATTCCCAGCTAAAACAAAAGATTCTTATGGAATTGCACACTTCTCCCTTAGGAGGGCACTCAGGATTTTTAAAAACTTACCACAGGGTTAAGAAGGAATTTTTTTGGGATGGCCTTAAATCAGATATTCAAAAGTTTGTGGCGGAATGTTTGGTTTGCCAACAAAATAAAGTTGAAACAATTAAGACACCGGGTCTATTACAACCTTTATCCATTCCAAGCCAACGTTGGGAGGAGGTTTCAATGGATTTTATCACAGGTTTACCCAAGTCTGAGGGAAAGAGTGTCATCATGGTGGTAGTTGACAGACTTACCAAGTATGCACACTTTTGTGCATTATCACATCCATTTAAAGCCAGTACAGTTTCTACTGCATTTATGGAAACAGTTCAAAAGCTACATGGAAACCCAAAGATTATTGTAAGTGACAGAGATCCCATTTTCACTGGAAATTTTTGGACAGAATTATTTTCTTGTCTTGGTACTCAGTTAGCTCATAGCTCATCTTATCATCCTCAATCTGATGGACAAACTGAGATAGTAAACAAATGTTTGGAAGGATATCTTCGTTGCTTTGTATCTGATAAACAGACACAATGGGTCAAATGGTTGCCTCTGGCTGAATGGTGGTATAACACTTCCTTCCATACAGCAACAAAAATGACCCCATTTATGGCACTTTATGGGTATCAACCACCATCAATCACATCATATTTAAGAGAAAATTCTAAGGTTCAAGCAGTGGAACATCACATCGAACATCAACAACAAGTCCTCCAACTCTTAAAGGATAACCTCGTGTTGGCACAAAATAGAATGAAACAACAGGCAGATCAACATCGCAGTGAAAGAAGTTTTGATGTAGGTGATTGGGTATTCCTACGGCTACAACCATATAAGAAAATGTCCCTAAAGCAAGCTAAGAAGGATAATAAATTATCACCAAAGTATTATGGTCCGTACAAGGTGTTGGAAAAGATTGGTACTATGGCATACAAATTGGAGCTTCCTGCAGCTTCTCGATTGCACCCAGTTTTCCATGTTTCATGTTTAAAGAAGGTTATAGGCGACAAGCTCCCAGTTCAAACAATATTGCCAGAACTTGACGAGGAAGGAAAAATTATATTGGAACCGGAAGCAGTCACAGAAACAAGAACTCGACAGCTACGAAATCGATCAATTTCAGAGTATCTTATCAAGTGGAAGAACTTATCCGCTGAAGATTCCACATGGGAGGATGAGAATTTTATGCAGAAGTATCCAGAACTGCTCAAGCGTTGAGGACAACACTTTTTTGAAGGAGAGGGGCATGTTGGGTCCCTATAATACTAGTGATTACCCCATTACTATTGTAGTTATACCCCTTATTTATATTGTTGTGCCCCTATTACCCCCATATTGTTATTTCTGTGCCCCATAAAATCCCTCTATTGTTATTTTTGTGGCTTTATATTATTATTGTTAGGTCGGCTGGATTATATTGTGACTCCTTAGACTCCTATATATAGAAAGGAGGTTTTGTCATTTGTATCATCCAAGAATTGTTCATTTATGTAATGTAAAGGAGGTTGCCCCCTCGAAGAGGCTGAATTCTAAGGCGTTGATCTTTCTTTTCTATCTTTTCTTGAGCTGGTTTCATAACACCATGAGTTAATCAAAATCCTAGTGGAAGAATCCCTCCATACATTTACACTCCCTATAGCATGGGAAGTCTTCTGAAACATGACAGCTGAGGATGACATAAAGGCCCTAACCTATGATGTCAGTCCTACTGGAAGTGAGGAGGTAGAGAAGCAAGGGGGAGAAGGTGAAGCCATTGGTGACTTAGCAAAACAAGGAAGGAAAGAGGAAATAACTAAAATATAGGAGGAGAAAGTTGAAGAAACAAAGCAGAACGAAACAGAGCAAAAAGAGACAGAAAAATAGATAGAAGGATGAGAAAAAGAGGCAGAAAAGGCAAAAGAAGGAAAAGGGTCCCTTGAGACTCTGGAAAGGGAGGCAACATTTTCCCTCACTACCCTTAGTACACTAATCAAGACAAAGAAAAATAGGAAAAGACATGCCTCCATGTATTTCAGGGCTAGGAAGAGCACAAGAATCAAAACAGGCAAACCTCAGCCCTCTTCAAAAATGCCAATTACAATTGAAGATTCACCCTCTATCAAGGGGAAAGAACCCCCTTCCAAGGCACCTATCACATATGAAAGGGGGACTCCTAGATTTTCCACATGGAAAGTAAAGGTAGAACTACAAGACCCAAAAACAGTCATACAAGGGGCTCAGACAGTTCTACAGGAGACATTGTCAAAACTAAAAGAGACACAAAAGCTTGAGAAAAGGATGGGAGGACAACCATAGGTAAAGGAGGAAGAAATAGAGCTACAAGAACCTGATCGCTAGCCTAGTATTGCCTTCTATTACAATCAACTTGAGGGAGGAAGGATAATCCCACAAAATTTGAAATTCCACTACTCTTTGAATTAGAGAAAGAAATAATAAGAACACATAGGTGGATGCAGATAGCCAAATCCAAAGGAGTTGAGGATATTGGCCATATGCAAAACAAACTCAGAGAAATGGGCAGAGAGTAGAGTGCTCTCAAAGACAGGGAAGTAATTACAAGAAGCCACCTTGAAACTGAAAATGAATTGTTAAGGAGGCAATTGCAAGAAAAAGAGACTCAATTGGCATGCATGGCTAGCTTATCCATGGAGGCATTGCAATGTAGAACACCAGAAAAATCCTATGGCCTATATCTTAAGGACCAATGGTTACAATTCCAGATAAAGACTCTGGAATTTTTTTACTATAAACATTTGTTTACTATCTCAGTTTTCCCATCAGATTGAGGATGATAAGATGAGTTATGAGCTAACTAAGTACCACGACAAGAAAATAATTCTGTCCAAAAATTTCTAGTAAAAATGGGATCTTTGTCACTTACAATAATCTTTGGGTTTCCATGTAGTTTTGAATTGTTTCAATAAATCTAGCAGAAACTGTACTGGCTTTAAATGGATGTGATAATGCACAAAAGTGTGCACACTTGGTAATTTTGTCAACTACCACCATGATGACACTCTTTCCCTCAAAATTGGGTAAACCTATGATAAAATCCATTGAAACCTCCTCCCAACATTGGCTTGGAATGGATAAAGGTTGTAATAGACCTGGTGTCTTAATTGTTTCAACTTTATTTTGTTGGTAAACCAAACATTCCGCCACAAATTTTTGAATATTCAATTTAAGGCCATCCCAAAAAAATTCCTTCTTAACCCTATGGTAAGTTTTTAAAAATCCTGAGTGCCCTCCTAAGGGTGAAGTGTGCAATTCCAGAAGAATCTTTTGTTTGAGTTGGGAATTCTTATAGAGGTATAAGCGATCTTTGTACCATAATGAATCATTTTTCCGGCTAAATGTATCATATGTACTGGAATCTTGTTGTAACTTTCGAATAAGTGCCCACACTTCCTCGTCATTCTTCCACTCCTCCCTTGGTTTGTTTATCCAATCTGGTTGGATAATAGAAATGGCACACAACAATGCTTCCACATCCTCATCCTTTCTTGAGAGTGCATCTGCCACAACATTTTTCTTCCCTTTTTCGTAGACGATTTCAAAGTCATAACCCAACATCTTTGTGACCCATTTTTTTTGTTCTTTAGAGGATAATCTTTGTTCTAAGAAGTATTTAAGGCTATCATGATCCGTTTTTACCTTGAAGTGTCTTCCCATTAGGTAGGGTTTCCATTTCTTAAGTGCATGTAATATTGCCAACATTTCCTTCTCATAAATAACTTTGTGTAAATACCTTCCCTTGATTGGACGACTTTTGAAAGAAATGGGTCTTTCATCTTGCATTAAAACAACACCAATTCCATTTCCTGAAGCATCAAATTCCACAATAAAGGTTTTTGTGAAGTCTGGTGTAGCTAAGACCAGTTCTTGGCACATTGCCTCTTTAAGATTTTTGAAGGCCTTTGTTGCTCCTAGATTCCATGAAAATGCATCTTTCTTCAATAATGTTGTTAGAGGTGCTGCTATTTCCCCATAATTCTTAACAAACTTGCGATAATACCCTGTCAACCCGACAAATCCTCGCAGATGATTTATGGATGTGGGGATTTTCCATTCCTTAACGGTTTAATTTTGCTAGGGTATACCTTAACTCCTTCATGAGATACAATATGACCCAGATATTCCACCTCTTGTACTCCAAAGAAACATTTGGATCTTTTTGCATATAATTGTTTCTCCTCCAATAGTTGTAGCACCCTATCAACATGTTCAACGTGATCCTTCCATGACTTGCTAAAGATTAGTATATCATCAAAAAATACTAACACAAATTTTCTAAGGAAGGGTTTGAAAATGGAATTCATCAAAGCTTGAAATGTAGAAGGTGCATTGGTAAGCCCAAAAGGCATAACCAAAAATTCATACTGAACCTCATGAGTTCTAAATGTTGTTTTCAGAATGTCTTCAGTCTTCATTTTGATTTGATGATATCCTGAATAAAGATCCAACTTGGTGAAGTAAATTGATCCATGTAATTCATCCAATAATTCATCAATGGCATGAATGTGAAACTTGTCTTTAGTAGTGAGCTTGTTGAGCTCCCTATAATCCAGACACATGCACCATGATCCATCCTTCTTGTGCACCAATACTACTGGAGCAGAGAAAGAACTTTGGCTAGGTTTAATTATACCAACCTCTAGCATTTCTATAGCCATACGTTCAATTTCACTCTTTTGGGCATAGGGATATCTGTACGACCTGACGTTTGGAGGAACACTTCCTGGAATCATATGAATAGCATGATCATGATCACGAATATGTGGGAAACCTTTGGGAGTCTCAAATACCTTGGAATGATTGTTAAAGACTTTTTGGAGATCTAGAGAAATAGATGATTTCGATGTGGAAACATCTAGCAAACATAATTGTGCAATTACACCTCGTTGTTCCTTTTTTAGAAGCTTTGTGATACCGTTAGAGATAATTATCTTTCCTCGTTTCCTTGCAATACTCCTTAATTCAACTTCCTTTCCTTCCACAGAAAATTTCATGAAAAGTTCTTGAAAGTTAAGAGCTATTGTACCCAAGGATTGTAGCCATTGGACTCCTAGTACAACATCAACACCTCCCATTGGAATGGAAAGCATTGGGCTATTCAATACATATTCTCACATGGATAGCTTGATATTATGGCACTTTCTAGAGCAATTTATCATTCCTCCACTTGCAACCATCACTTGACACTCTGGTGTTGGATATAGGAAGCAATTCAATTCTTTTGTTATCTTACAATGAATAAAATTGTGGGTACTTCCTAAATCAATCAACACTATTACCTTTTTCCTCTTGATATGTCCTTCTATCATGATGGTTTGAGGAGTGGTAATTCCAGCCAATGAATTACAAGATATGGTCAGATTCATTTCTTCTTTATCTAGGCTTTGTTCCTGGAGTATATCCTCTTCTTTCGACCTTTCTTGTTCCTTTTCTTCTTCCTCTTCACAATCTATGTAGAATAATTTCTTCTCAGCACACTTATGAACTTTAGTGTATTTTCTATCACAATTGTAACAAAGCCCTTTTGCTCTTTTTTCTTCGAATTGTTGTGGTGTCAACCTTATAGGTTGTGGAAGGCTAGGGGCAACAACACTTCCATCTTTATAGTTATGAGTGGTAGGCTTCCTAGTTGGCATAATTTTGCTTTCCATTTTTCTTGCTAACTTGATGCCTTCTCCAATGAATCAGGTTCCCAAAGGTGAACCTCATGTTGGATATTATCCTTGAAAGTCCCTATGAACACATCAATCCTATGCTCCTCTCGAATATCTTTTACCCTTATGTTCAATTTTTGGAACTCCTCAATGTGGTCCATCATTGAACCCTTTTGTTTGAGACTTATAAATTCACTAGGAAATGTGTTTCTTTTTGTGTCCTCATAATGTGCTGTCATTTCTTCCATAGAAATTTCCCAAACGACAATTTCTTTGCGAGAGCAAAGCCATCGATACCATACAAAATGATTTGGTTCCAAATATAAATTTGCAATATGTACCTTTTGTGTGTTTTGCACATTATGTAGATCGAAAAACTCCTCCATCTATAGTATCCATGTTGCAAGATCCTTGCCATCAAAATTCCTCATATCAATTTTTGGAATATGGTGGGTATTCAATCAAACATTAGAGTCTATGAAATCATGATTAAAATGTCTTTTGTTCTCATCATGATTTTCATTTACTACTCTTTCACCATTAGTTACCATTTCTTGTAGAAACTTATTCAAATTTATGTTCTATTCTTCCATCTTATCATCCATGCCATCCATCTTAGCGTCCATGCCATTCATCTTAGCTTCCATGCCACCCATCTTATCTTCCACGTCATTCATCTTAGCTTCTACACCTTTCTTTAAACTATCCATCTTAGATTTTGTTACTTTTTGCGTGAGTGATATTTGTTGCACTTGGTCTCGTAATTTTGATATATCATGTTGCATTTCTTCCTCTTCTTCATGAGTCATGCTAGAGCTTTCTGGTTGCTTACTAGGTGTTTTCATTTTCTTTCTTCAGGCCACAAATTACCGATAATAATGCTTTACTATTCCCTTTGAATTCCTTTCAACTAATTTTTCAACCCAAGCTTATGCAAAATTTAATAAAACTACACACCTTTTTTCACTTTGTAGGAGTTCAATATTGAATCTAATGTATCTCTGTAATTTCAGATCATCTAGTTTTGAAACTGTGATCTGCAGTAGCCCTCTATGTCCTCTTTCCAATTCCACCACTCTGATCAAATTTAGATTCTCGAAGGAAAAGTTATGCACAATCTTCGAAGATGACCTGATTATAGACCTTTCTAGAAGAGAAAACTTGTATGAAGTGCCACGTTTCACTATTTTGACCTTCGTATCTGAAAAATATTCATAGGAAACTAAAGTTCGTCATCTTTTTATAACTTCTTATGAAATTTCAATCTAATGCTCAAAACAAACATTATGAAAAGTTTCCCCAGGTCACCTGTTTCGAATGAAATTCGGCAGTCTGCAAAAAGGCCAATTTTCTCAGATCATATCTCTGCAAATATAGTGCGAAATGATCTAAAATTCAGACCAGAGGTTCATAACGATTTCGGTCCAAACGGGTTTTTATTTTAGCATTTGAAACATCACAGAAAGAAGTTATAGCGCAAATGCCATGATGACCTATTTGGAGCAGCGAAAACCTAGAATTCAAAGCTCTGATACCAAATGTTATGAAACCAGCTCACAAAAACATAGAAAAGATAGATCAACACCTTAGAGTTCAACTTCTTCGAGGGGGAAACCTCGTTTACATTACACAAATGAATAATTCTTAGATGATTCAAATGACAAAACCTCCTTTCTATATATAGGAGTCTAAGGGGTCACAATATAACCAAGCCGACCTAATAATAATAATATAAAGGCACAAAAATAACAATAAAGGGATTCTATGGGGCACAATAATAACAATATGGGGACAATAGGGGCACAACAATATTAATAAGGGATACAACTACAATAGTAATGGGGGCATCACTAGTATTATAGGGACCTAACAACCACCACCTTAGGGATCCATCATGGTTCCCTTGTTCCATCGCCCGAGGCTCAACTACCTAAGTCATTTTGTTCTCACATTTAGACTTTGACTTACACTTTATTTATTAGGCGTATTTATCCAAAGAAAAAAACACCACATGATCTCTCTAGCGCTAGCTTCGATTTCTACCTAGTTGTTTAGGTTTGTCAATAATGAATTATTGTGAGAGATAATATCTTCCTCATAAGACATTGACTATGATATGAGTGAAGCCATTCTTAGAATTTACTATTTATTCGAGGTGAATACAATTGCACCAATGACATGATCTTATGTACATCATTCAAATAAGCCATAAGCCTTACTTACAACTACCAAAATCTTTAGCAATTACAAGAATAAAATTTTCATCAAAATATATATAAATATTGCTTGAAAAACCTCAATATAGGTTTGTAAGCTTCAAAACTGATTCTACCCTTCCTTATTCCATATCTAGTGATCCAAATTAGGGTTTGGAAGTACTTCTATTGTTAATTGATCCCTTTATGCAATTGGAAACACAATTAGTTACATGCTTGCCAAGAAATATAGGAGATTTCGCTCATTAAAATATCAACCTTTAGCTATTTCAAAATCGATATTTTCAAAAAACCTTAGTTCAAAATTACCTTTGATTTCAAGTAATCAATATAATATATATATGTTATTTCTTCAAATTCCTCCTCCAATAAATCATTTTAAGATTTAATTTCAACCTTTATGGATTCTGGAATATCTTTCTTATAGCAATTTATAACTAAACCCTTCATTGAAACATCTTATTTGTGTAGGACCTAGTCAGGACCTACAACTTATTCATATCTTACAGATGTGGGGTGACCCTTAGGCCTCAATATTTGAACTTAGAGCTTTGATACCATTTGTCACATACCTCCTTGAACCAATATCAATAATCACCTATTATGCTCCCATCACTAAATTTAACTTTGATTAAATTTATATTCAATCATTGTCACATGCATAAGTATTAAAACATCTTATAACAAAGATAACACATGAAATTACACCAATAAGCTTAAATCTTCGACAACATAAAGAGTAAGGAGCCACATATAGAACATCCCATGCAATTGAATGAAACCAGATTAGCTGCAAAGATTGTCACTTGGAAAACTGAGCACTACCACCCAACCTAGAACTAACTTCCTCTAGTTCACCCCTGACCCGAGAGCTCTTGCTATGGATCAACTCCCTATTGTTGATCTCTTCAATGGGTATTTAATACCCTCTTTCATGATATGGTTTCCTTTAGCATCGTCCCACTTTTATGGATCTTTTTATCCATTTTCCTAGGCTTTTCCCATAAAATATCGTCTTTCTCTCCCACGAGGCTTTTCCTCATAAAAGTTTTCCTTTCCCTCCCACAAGGCTTTTATGTTTTTCTTAGACTCAACATCCTTCGCCAGCTAGGTAACCAATGGGATTTCATTTGGAAAGAATCGAGTCATCTCTTGGTGTCTCATTTTCCAAGCATTTTACATTATCTTTATTTATTTGGTAATAAAATATTCACTCTCATTTTTACACCTCCGACCTAGCTTTTCTGTTATAACTCAGTCTTAGCTTAGGTCCATCATGATAGCAACAAAGTGTTACATACAATGGAGGGGTGTTACACTAATCCTCCTATACATGTGTCAACTACCACAATCACATTAAAGATGACTCATATAAGTCTATATACACTATTTTCAAAATAAAAGTTAACATTAATCTTAAAATAACCCTTTTGAACATAGTATGTTAATAATAACTTAATATTTACACCAATAATAACACATATATATTCAAAACTCATAAAACATTTACTATAAGAATTAATAACCAATGTAAAATAATTTCTTTCTTTTATTAGAATTAATAAGCAATCTAAAAGAATCTTCTTTCCTTAATGTTAATGCTTGTATTTGCTTATGATTCATGATTCAATGAGTATTGAGCATATTCAAATTGTTATTGGTACAATGTAATGGTGAAATGTATACCACAAAATTTGTATGAATAATAAAATAAAGTGATTCTCCCATTCAACCATGGTCACATGTAGCAAATTATATCTTGACCATAATAAACTTTCATAAACCAAAGCTTAAAGATATTTAGGAATAATAAATGATAGTGCACTAATCTTCCCATAATCAATCATAATATAGTGATCTTTCTATACATGTGTCAGCTACCACAATCACATTAAAGATGATTCATATAAGTCCATATACACTATTTTTGCAATAAAAAATAACATTGATCAACTTATAATAACCATTTTTAACATAATTATGCTAATAATAACTTAATATTTAGACTCATAATAAAAAATATATACAGTAGTCAACGTTTCGAATCCCATCCCAACAGGGATCCATCATTAGGACCAATCTGAATGATGATAGAAGAAGATAGAAGAAGAGCTTGTGAAAGGATAAATAGTTAAAGAAATATTTTTTTATTCAAAGTGGGCTAATAACTTTATTGTAATTTTAATATTAATTTTTATTTATCATTTTTATTATTAATAATTAATATTCTAATTTATGTTATTATTCTTAAATAAATTATTATTATTATTATTTACAATTTATGATTATCATAATTAAATTCTTCCTATTTATAGATTTTATTGTTAAATAATACTAGTTTTTAATTATGAAAATAATTTATAATAATAATTATTAATTTATTACGAATAATTATTGTTTTATTCTATTTTATTTTATTTTTATAATATAATAAAATAACATAAGTAGACTTCTATTCTTAGCTAAAAACTGGTTCTGATTATGATTGGTTTGTTAATATTATTATTACTATTAAAATAACCCTAAGTTTTAATACTAATAATTATTATAAAACCTAATATTAGTTTTAAATTTTTTACCATTAATATTAATAATTATTAATTTATCAAGAATAATATTTATTTAGTTTTTATTTTTAAATGATAATAATTTCTATCATAATTAAATTATTCTTATTTATAGGTCTAATTCTTAAATAATACTAGTTTAAAATTTTTATTTAGTTTCTAATTATCAAAATAATTCATAATAATAATTATTAATTTATTAAGAATAATAATTATTTTATTTTATTCTATTTTATTTTTATTTTTATAATATAGTAAAATAACATAAGTAGATTTTATTCTTAGTTAGAAACTTCTTTTTATTATTCTTATTCTTATTCTTATTATTATTGTTATTATTATTAAAATAACCCCAAATTTTACAACTACTAATAATAATTATTCATTTATTTAGAATAATAATTATTTTATTTTATTCTATTTTATTTTTATTTTTATAATATAATACAATAACTCTTACTTAGAAACCACTTCTTCTTATTATTATGTTTATTATTTTTATTATGATTGATTTGTTAATATTATTATTACTATTATTAAAATAAATTTTACTAATAGCAATAATTATTAATTTATTAAGAACAATAATTATTTTATTCTATTCTATTCCATTTTACTTTTATTTTTATAATATAATAAAATAACATAAGTAGATTTTATTTTTAGTTGGAAACTTATTATTATTATGATGATGATTGATTTGTTAATAATATTATTAATATTATTAAAATAACCCTAAATTTTACTACTAATTAATAATAATATTAACAAATCAATAATAATAATAATAATAAGTTTCTAACTAAAAATAAAATCTATTTATGTTATTTTATTATGTTACAAAAATAAGAATAGAATAGAATAGAATAATTATTATTCTTAATAAATGAATAATTATTATTATGAATTATTTTGATAATTAAAAACTAAATAAAAATTTTAAGCTAGTATTATTTAACAATTAGATATATAAATAAGAATAATTTAATTATGATAAAATTTATTGTCATTTAGAAATAAAAGTTAAATAAATATTATTCTTAATAAATTAATAATTTTTTATATTAATTGTAAACTAGTATTATTTAACAATTAGATCTATAAATAAGAATAATTTCATTATGATAAACATTATTTTCATTTAAAAATAAAAATTAAATAAAAATTATTCTTAATAAATTAATAATTATTAATATTAACTGTAAAAAAATTTAAAACTAGTGTTAGGTTTTATAATAATTATTAGTATGAAAATTTAGGGTTATTAATAGTAATAATAATATTAACAAATCAATCCTAATAATAATCAATTTCTAACTAAAAATAGAATCTAGTTATGTTATTTTATTATATTATAAAAATAAAATAAAATAGAATAAAAAAATAATTATTTTTAATAAATTAATAATTATTTATATTAATTGTAAACTAGTATTATTTAACAATTAGATCTAATTTATAATAATTTAATTGATAAAAATTATTATCATTTAAAAATAAAAATTATTCTTAATAAATTAATAATTATTAATATTAATTGTAAAAAAATTTAAAACTAGTATTAGGTTTTATAATAATTACTAGTATTAAAATTTAAGGTTATTTTAAAAGTAATAATAATATTAACAAATCAATCCTAATAATAATCAGTTTCTAACTAAAAATAGAATCTACTTATGATATTTTATTATATTATAAAAATAAAATAAAATAGAATAAAACAATTATTATTCTTAATAAATTAATAATTATTATTATAAATTATTTTCATGATTAAAAACTAAATACAATTTTTAAACTAGTATGAACTAATAATTAAATCTATAAATAAGAATAATTTAATTATGATAAAAATTATTATCATTTAAAAATATATATATATTATTTTTAATAAATTAATAATTATTATTATTAATTGTAAAAAATTTAAAACTAGTATTATTTAACAATAAAATCTATAAATAAGAATAATTTAATTATGATAATCATAAATTATAAATACTAATACTAATACTAATACTAATAATTTATAATTTATTTAAATTTTAGAATATTAATTATTAATAATAAAAATGATAAATAAAAATTAATATTAAAATTAAAATAAAGTTATTAGCCCACTTTCAATAAAAAAATATCTCTTTAACTCTTTATCCTTTCAGAAGCTCTTTTTCTATCATCATTCAGATTGGTCCTTATGATGGATTCCTCTTGGGATTTGAGCCATAGATGCCTAAAATCCAAAAACAAATATATATTCAAACCTCATAAATCACTCATTATAAAAAAATTAATAAACAATCTAAAATAATTTATTTCTTTTATTAAAATTAATAAGCAATCTAAAACAATATTTTTCCTTAATGTTAATACATGTATTTGCCTATGATTCATGCTCTCAATGAGTATTGAGCATATTCAAATTGCCATTGGTTCAATTATAAAAAATTAATAAACAATTTAAAACAGTTTATTCTTTTATTAGAATTAACAAGCAATCTTCTTTTCTTAATGTTAATACATGTATTTGCTTGATTCATGCTTTTAATGAGTATTGAGCCTATTCAAATTGCCATTGGTTCCTCTAGAATGTAATCGTGAAAATGAATAATAAAATATTGTGATCGTCCCAATCAACGACAATGCCTTTAATCGTTTATGAGTCATTGAGTATTGAGCATATTGCAATTGATTTTTTATTAGAATTAATAATCAATCTAAAAGAATCTTCTTTCCTTAATGGTAATGCATGTACTTGCTTATGATTCATGCTTTCAATGAGTATTGAGCATATTCAAATTGCCATTGGTTCCTCTGGAATGTAATGGTGGAAATGAATAATAAAATAAAGTGGTTGTCCCAATCAACAACCATGCTTTTAATTGTTTATGATTCATTGAGTATTGAGCATATTCCAATTGATTTTGGTTCATCTGGAATGTTAGGGTGAAATGTATACGAGATTCTCCCAATCAACGACAAAGACTTTTATTTGTTTATGATTCATTGAGTTTTGAGCATATTCCAATTGCCTTTGGTTCCTCCAGATGTAATAGTAAAATGTGCACCAGAAAAATCGTATGAAGCGGTTCTTCCAATCAGCGACGAAAAGGACCTCGGGGTATTAAAGAAATAGAAAAGTCTGGTAGTTGATTAAAGATGTGCTAGAAATTTGTTTAAAAGAAGTAAAACAGTAATATGTTACAATGCGATCTAAAAAGTAGTACCACTTTAAAATTATATTGACGAACAAAGCCTGCTCCAAAACAAACAAGTCGTTGTCAAATATTAATGCAAAACTTCATTGGTGGCTACACGCATACATGACAACACCGCAAAACAGTCTAAACTACGAAATGGAAAAAAATATTTATTTTCTCTTCCCTTTAGAGCAATCCCAATCCCTCGCTACAGAATTGATTTTTTGTTTTTTTTATATTTTAAAGGAATCCCATGGGCAAAGCGTCTACCCCATGGCTCTCTCTACAAAATTGGAAAAAATTATTTTTCATCCTTTTATCTACGAAGTAAATTTGCGCGATATATTCTTTCTTTTTTTTTTTTGGCAAGTTTTCATGTCGATGGGACGCAAATAGCTGAATATGAAGAACCATTCATTCATAAAAAGTTTAGCCATTTATTCATTGAAAAGTTTCATGGCCGCCAAATTCCAGTATCCCGTAAACGCCTGCTTGCCGGCCTTACAATAAAAAAGAGTAAACACCTTGGCCTGCTTCTACCGTGGATGATATTAGGTCTTGTCCAGCATCCGTCATTGAGGGCGTTCAAGAAAAGAAATAAAACAAAGAAAAGTAAACACGACGACGTCCTCCTCCGGTCATTTGCACGTCTGGTGCAGCACTGAGGGCCGTTAAAACCGTTGATGGGAATTGGCACTTATCTACATTCTATACATTTCTATTATTTCTGTTTCATTCCCTTGGAAAAAAACAAATATGTCACGTTTTTGATGTTATTTAATATTTTTATCTTTATAATATATTCAAAACGCTACGAATTTCGACCGTCGTACTCTTTTATTCCTAATGATTTAAATGATTAAATAAATAAAAAAAAATTAAATAAATTAATTTATTAACCAAAGAAAAATATATTAGTAAAATAAAATAGAATAACATTCCATTATAATATATAAAATTATTTATTAAGAAGAAAATTATTTACTATTATTATAATATTATTTTATTACTAGAAGTTATTATTTTTGATTTATTAACAATTTAATATTATTATATACTCTCATTGTTTTTTATATAACCCTTCATGGTCAACCTAGTGAACTTAGCCGTTTGGAAAATCCGCTATCCTTATTTAATATGCAGCCATGATTTGACTCCTCAACTTGTCCTACGATGAACCACACTAATTGGTTCGAAACACGTAGACAAAGATTTTCTACATGTGACTTACGCGGAAACTCTTCTTATAAATGCCTTTGATTGTCAATGCATTTATATACATGGAACACAAAACTGGTTATATTAGTTGATATTTTTGGGATGTTTGCAAGGTGCGGTTTTTTTCAATTTTTTTTTTAAACCTTGCATAAATTTATTGAAATAAAAAATTTGATGGGTAATTTCTGTACAATTTAAATAGTTTACAAGTTTTTCAGGGTATTAAATCTATATATACAATCAAAAACACAAATCAAAATTTTACACAATTTATGCTTGACTTTCCTTAATACTAATCTCTTTGTCTTTCCGGGGACTAATCTCTCTTTTAATCCAAATAGGGTAGTCTAACAAGGCTCTGGAAAGTTATCGATTCCCGTCATATTTGGAGAAAATCCGGAAAGGATTTTTGTAAGTCTAAATTATAGTTGTTAAACTTCAAAATTTTAGGTGTCTTAAATATTTTTGATGGTGCTGAATCCATTTCCACCATAAAAACAAGATTCAAACACTACCTCTACAAAAGAAAATTATCCAGATTTCAGCGACTTTTAGCCCTCGAGACAATTCCTCGGCCCTCATTAGATGACTCCTATCCAAATTCATTAGATGATTGCTTTTCGAGGGTGAGCCCCACACACGGCACTTTATCGCAATTTTTTTAACAGTCTTACTGTTTTTGAGATAAGAATATTAATTACATATTAATGACGACATTCCGTTAGCTTCCATTTTTTCATACGCATTGCTACGCGGTTTCCGGCGAGTTACTCCTCTTCTTTGAAGTTTTCAAAATCTCCATAAAAATTTCTGCTTCTTTCTTTTGGAGGAGCCAGCGGAAGTGAATTTGGTGATATCAATACAAATGCAAAACTGAGCGAATGGAAACTGAATATCTGTAAATTTATTGGAAGATGTTTGTGGTACAGATATTTGGAATGATAGGACCTGATTGAATCTCCTTATCAGTTCCATAGAGAAAATATCCACAATTTTGTTTAACCATCTCAATTCAAAATCCTATTCCGCCCACATCGGTGGTTTGACATATTGCTCTCTCAAAACCGCGCTTTTCCTTTAGTGCCAACATAAAAAACTCACGCATGTTTCATTTAGCCTCCAGTAAAATTTCGGATTTCAAAATATTCAATATAGTGTATATGTTCAAGGTTTGTCACGTTTGTCAAATAGGACAATCGAATGCGCATCGATCGAGTTGCAGTTTTCGAGATTTGTTTTTTGTTTTTTTATTCGCCTTCGGATGTTTTTGTTCAGAAACTACGCATTTTAGATGAGCTTTTTGGGTAGAGACTCTATTTAAATATTTTTTGTTCATTCCTAAGGTCATTGTGTATGGTTAAATGTGAAATTGTTTTCTATATTTTCCAAAAGTGATTGTGTAGGGTTGAAATGTGAAATTGTATAAAGTGAGAGTGATGATCTCGTGAATATGTAAATATTTAAATTTCACTACGGTAAAAGACTGAATTAAGAATGACATTGCAAGACTATTTTATTGTTTGTTTAAAAAAAATCTTAAGAGTATTTCTTTATTTTACAAATGCATTAAAATATTTTAATGAAGAATACTCATGATAATGTTGGCAACTCCTGGGAGGGAGTTGGCAAGAAAAGTCGGTTATTGGAACTGACTTTAACCACCCTCCCTAACTGGAAAGTTTCCAGGGAAAAGGGAGGGGGAATGGCAAAAATCTGTGCTGAGAGAGGCAGAGAGGAAAGCCAAAAAAAAGAGAGGGAATTGAAGACTAAGTCTGGTAAGGACCAGATAGTCGAGCACACAGTGCGATCTTGCTGAGGATAGAGATCCGGCAAGAGGAAGCTAGGGGGGAGGCTCTGGTCTCGAAGGACGAGTCTCATGGATGGGCGGCTAAATAGTATGCACAGACTTGCAGGTGACTACTAAAGGATTTAAGGGCTCGCAGAGACCAGGTAAGTAAGACTGAACCCTTAATCTCCTGTAAGTATCTGCAAATCATTTGAGTTAAACTCTGTAAGTAGCTGTAAGATATATGAGTTATTTGTTGCTTGAAAATTACCACTGCTACTTCCTAATGAAAAATAATTGGTCAGTACATGTCAGCATACAAGCTTAGGAACTTGTGTCCAGGTTCTGGACAGAGACCCGAACAGACAAGTTTAAGGTCTCGCTGTTAAGATAACAGGAGCCGGAACAAGATTAGACAATTTATGGTCTCGCTGTTGAAGTAATAGGAGCAAGGATAGGTAAACGCTGACTGTAACAGAACTGTTAGTGTAGCTACCTTCCCGAATGGTTAAACGGGAGAGAAAGTTTTGGCCAAATTAAAGAAATTATAGGGTGGTGTAAGCAAAGCAGTAATGACAACAGCACCGGTTTATTACTGAACTAGAACAGTAACCCTGTCACAAGAATATAGCTTGAATCCATGAAACAGAATATATTACAGAAAGATAAGGAAGTAACATAACCTTTTGCATCGGGTAACCCCCGTGGTGCGGGTTAACCCTGCAACAAAAAAATATAATTAAAGAAATAATTATCATAGCGAACAACTGGAGCACCTCGGATCACATATATAATCTGCAATCTCATAGAAAGAGAACCGGAATTTAAATGTGTTAACAGACAGAACTTGAAAATTAAACCATGCCGTGTTAGGCTATCATCCACGAAAATCGATACACAGCAATTAGCGGAATAACCGAGTTATGAAACCGAGTAACCACACTTTGGCTCTTGGTATGAGCAAAATCTTGGACTAGTTCCTTATACAGAGTAAACCTAGGGCCGGGTAACCGAGCCGCTTACTCTCCCTGTGGAACAGTCGTGGAAAAAACTGAACAGTAACGGGAGGTTACGAATATGTACAACATTATATATATATAAAATCTCTACCATAATTAAAATAACCATAACGCAAGTATTACACAGAATTTGTATTGCAAGATTAATCAGCACCCGGGTCGACAGAACCCACACCACTCTTGATATAAAAGAGAACTTGTAGCTGAACATGAAATAGAACAAGAGATATATTGCCAAACTGGGAAAAGCCGCACGGCGGTAACAATTCATTTAAAAGAAAAACAAAAGGGTCTGCGCCCAACATTTGTATCCAACAGGCCGTGGCCGGAAAACCACTAAATATATAAAACAATATAACAATACAAATCATAATTAACGAAGGACGCGAACGCAGTCCCCACATTCCATAGACTTTCCCAGCCTCAAACACTGGAAGCGCTAGGGTTTGAAGGAACCCATAGCCGGCACTGGAATGGTACAGAATAAGACAGTGGAGGGTTTTCCGTAGCCACCTGCGACCAACCACAGTAGGGTAAGGTTGGGCTACGGCTAGGCGTAGGGGAGACCCTCTGCCGTCAGAACAAACAAAGGAAAAAAAAATAGAACCTTAACCACATTCGCGCACCATGAATCTGTGAGGGACACACCTGTGGTAAGGCCGGGAGCACCACAGCCTCGAAGGAGGGCCACCTTATCTGCATCGAACCAGAATCGAAATCTGCTGTATGCACACACCCACGGCAAGGAACTATTAGTATCACTTCATGAGGGGATATATTTAACGACCTGAAAACAAAGAAAACAGCAGGAAACGTAGCAAAGAACAGAAGAGACAGAGCCGGTGGGATATCACCTGTGTCTCACCTCAACAGTTTCGGCAGAATGTATATGATGAACAGCGCGGGTGCTCGGTGACCGAATGCACGCTCGGCAGAGGAATGAGCGCTCGGCGCAATAAGAATTTCCCAACAGCACTCAGACTGGAACAAGGTGGCACGGAGGATGGTAAGGAGTCGCCGAGCTACACAATAAGCCGAGCAGTCGAGAAGATTAACCCTTATACCGTCAATACCTTCGAAGGGACACCTGGAGGCGTCTCGGCCCTTAGATTCACTCCGGGCCATCTTCACCCTCGAATAAGGTGGCAAAAGGGGTTAGCTGGAAAGTTAATGCCAACCCATCTCCCCTTCACGTGATCAGACTAGGCGGAGTGAATGCTGTGTACACCTGTCATAGCGGTGAACACCGGCAACAAACCTGGGGTTCCTAAATTGACAACATCAAGGTTCATGCGGAGGCCTTGCCACAAGTTGGAGATGAGCGTATCGATCATCAACCAAATTATCTTAGTCCTTAACAATCCCGAGGTGTACAAATCATAATGGCTCACGGACACATTAACCAAGTCAACAGATAGTAAGAGGCTTCACCATAGTATAGATGCGAACTCAATGTGTGAGCATACATGTAAACAATATATGTGCTTCCAATGTATAAGCATATAAGTAACAATATATATGTATTCATGCGTAATTAAGTCAACAGAAGGTATTATTATTATCATGAGCCATGATATGTACATATATAAAAAAAAAAAATTTACTAATGGGGTCACGGGTACGTGACAAATTGGTATCAGAGCAGAGGTTCCCATACTGTGACCTCTGGGACGAGCCTAAACATGTCAATATTGTGGAGGTGATCATAGTATTGATTTTTTTTTAGTAACTAAAATGTGCAATGTAACTCACAGTGTCAATATTTCCCTGATTTCATACCAGGTAAAAAAAAAAAAAAAGAAGAACAACAGAAGACGCTAGATAGTAACAGTAAGTATGCAGAGAGCTAGCAGCGCTCCGCACAGGTCCACAGCAGAACAGGGACCTGCAACAAATCCTAGAGATAACCCAGAGCTGTGGGTACAGCTTGGTGAGGAGACACGGAGCACGAACCTGGCTATATTGGAGACAGTCCAGGATCTGAAAAATGAGATGGCTCGGTTGCGGGAGGATAATGCACGGTTGACAATGGAGCAAGAAAGAATTTTAAAAAGTCTGTCTGAAAGACAGAACCCGCCGCTAGCCAATCCTAGTGCAGAACAACAGAGGATGACGGAGGAACAGCACTACCAAGCGGAACCTGAAAATTCGGAGGAAGGAGAGGATCAATCTGGCAATGCATCCGAACAGCAGACCTCAAAACGTCAAAGAGTGGAATTACAGGGAGAATTCCGGAAAATCAAACCCCCACACTTTGATGGGGAACAAGAGGAAGCGGCTGAAGCATGGCTAATTAACATGAACAAATATTTCCAGCTGTATGAATATGACCATAACCTGAAGGCACGGTTGGCTATCTTTCAGTTACAAGGGAAAGCAACCCTGTGGTGGGAGGAGGTTAAAATCGTCAAAGGGGTAAGCGAACGAACCATAACGTGGGAAAAGTTCCAGAAATACTTCAAAGAAAGATATTTAACTGAGCGCTTTTATGACGAAAAGGCAAAGGAATTTCATGATCTGCGATTGGGACAGCAGACTATGGATGAGTTTATTAATCGTTTTACCTCCCTGCTTCGCTATGTGCCCTACCTTAAGGAAGAAAAAGCCAAGGTGCAAAGATTTGTTAGTAGTTTACCCATGTATATGAGAGAAAGGATTGAATTTGACAATCCTAGAACAATGGATGAAGCTATTCGCAAGGCCAGAATCTGTTATCAGCAGAACAAACAGAAAGGGGACGTTTCCAATAGGAAATGGAGTGAGAAAAAGAGTAGTAAAACTGCTGGAAACAATAAAGGAGGCCGAGGCGGAGGAATTAAAGGAAGCAGTAAAGGGCAGAACAGCAAAACAACACCAAGAGGTTCGTTCAAATCAAAGACAATCGGTGAAACCAGAATGAGCGAACAATCTGCCAAGCTGGACAGCGAAGGAATAACCAGACCCCCAGTGCAGTGCTGGGGTTGTGGCGGACCGCACTATGTCAAGAACTGTCCGCAACAGAAGGGAACTAATCAGATATCCCAGATTCATGAGGCATCAACCGTCAGCGATGTGGGACGAAGCGTGCCAAGGATTAACGCAGCTCTGGACGACCGCCAGGCAGAGTACCAGCCCGCCATGGTAGAATTTGAAGGTAAAATTTTAGACCTTTCTATCACTGTTCTAATTGATCCAGGAGCTACTTTAAGTTATATTAGCCCAAAGATAGTTGAACAGTGTAAATTACAGCCTGAAAAATTCAGGAACCCTTGGCTGGTACAGCTAGCCACGGGGGCTAAGAGGCGAGTCATGGCGAAAATTAATAACTGCCCCTTAACAATAGCAGGACAGCCAGTAATAGCAGATCTGAATATCCTTCCACTTGGTTCATATGACATCCTCATCGGGATGGATTGGCTAGAAAAGCACTGGGCAGTAGTGAACTGCAAGACGAAAACCATTCATTACAAGGATGATTTTGGAAAGGAACAAGAGATGCAAGGGATTAAACGACCAGTGCAGGTCCGGCCAATCACTGCATCCCAGCTAGCTAAGTGCATCAAAAAAAGATGCCAGATATATGCCATTCAGGTGGGTTATGCAGAAACCAAGGACAAAACGGCCACGCTGGACAACCTTCCGGTAATAAAAGAATTCGCGGATGTGTTTCCGGAAGAAATCCCTGGGCTACCCCCAAAAAGGGATATTGACTTCACCATTGAATTGCTACTAGGGGCAGCACCGGTTTCGCGGGCACCTTACAGAATGAGTGTACCCGAGTTGACCGAATTAAAAATGCAATTACAGGAATTGCTAGACAAAAATTATATCCGTCCCAGTGTGTCTCCATGGGGAGCTCCGGTGTTATTTGTCAGGAAGAAAGACGGAACCCTCCGAATGTGTATAGATTACCGACAGCTAAACAAGCTCATGATCAAAAATAAATATCCCCTACCTCGGATCGATGAACTTTTTGATCAAGTCAAGGGCGCGACAATATTTTCTAAGATTGATTTGCGATCTGGTTACCATCAGATCAGAATTAAGGAAGAGGACATCGCTAAAACCGCTTTCAGAACCCGGTATGGACACTACGAATTCGTAGTGCTACCTTTCGGGTTGACTAATGCACCCGCCACTTTCATGTGCTTAATGAACAGTGTGTTCCATCGATTTTTAGATAAATTTGTATTGATCTTCATCGACGATATTTTGATTTATTCTCGTTCTAAGGAGGAGCACGAGGAACACCTCCGGTTGGTACTGCAAACTCTTCGAGAGCATCAACTGTATGCTAAACTCAGCAAGTGCGATTTCTACAAAGAGGAGATACAGTATTTAGGCCATGTAATTACAAAGGAAGGGATTGCAGTGGACCCTGAGAAAATAAAGACCATAATGGATTGGCCCGTACCTAAGGATGTGGCGGATATCAGGTCTTTCATGGGATTGGCTGGTTATTATAGAAGATTTGTGGAAGGCTTCTCAAGGGTAGCATATCCTATCACCTCCTTGCAGAAGAAAGGAAGGACATTCAAATGGAATTCAGAATGTCAGCAAAGCTTTGAACGACTTAAGCATTTGCTTACCTCTGCTCCCATCTTGAGTATAGCTGATCCTGATAAGGATTATGTGGTATGTACCGATGCAAGTCGAGAAGGCGTGGGCGGTGTGTTAATGCAAGAGGGAAAGGTGATCGCCTATGAGTCGAGGAAGTTGAAGGAGCATGAGCAGAAATATTCTGCCTACGACTTAGAATTGGCAGCCGTCATACATGCACTTAAAATGTGGCAGCATTATCTTCTGGGAAGGAAATTTCTGTTGTTGACAGACCATCACAGCTTGACAAATTACTTCAGTCAGCCCACCCTGAATGCAAGGCAAGCCCGTTGGGCAGATTTCTTAAGTGGATTTGATTTCGACATTAAGCATCTGAAAGGAAAGGAAAACCGCGTGGCTGACGCACTGAGCCGAAAGGTGCAATGCTTATATGAAGTTACGCTCAGTAAATGGAAGAACCCCTTGCTAGAAATGATAAAAACAACGGCAGATCAAGATGCCGAATACCAGCAAATGAAGCAGCAAATACCACTTCCCAGCAAAGAAAATCAGCAGGGGTATGAAATAGATGAGGATGGAATGCTGCTCTATAAGAAAAGGTTGTTTGTACCTAATGACAATAATCTTAAAAATCTGATTTTGGATGAATTTCACACCAGCCACTATGCAGGTCACCCCGGATACCAAAAGATGCTCACCGCACTTCGAAGGGGATACTATTGGCCTGGAATGAAAAAGCATGTAGCTGAATATTTAGCGCGGTGCTTGGAATGTCAGCAGATCAAGGCGGAACACTTACATCCGGCAGGATTATTGCAACCCTTACCCATTCCAGAATGGAAATGGGAGATCATATCCATGGATTTCATAACTGGACTGCCGAGGACAAAGAAGAACAATGACTCTATTATGGTAGTAGTAGACAAGTTGAGTAAGGCAGCACACTTTATACCAGTGCAATCTACCTACCGAGCAGTGCAGATCGCCCACATTTTCATGCAGAATGTGTTCAAACTGCATGGGCTTCCGAAAACAATAATATCAGACCGAGATGTAAAATTCACATCCTCCTTTTGGAAAGCATTGTTTGCAGAACTGGGCACACAGCTGAATTTCAGTACAGCTTATCACCCCCAGACTGATGGTCAGACGGAACGAGTGAATCAGATTGTGGAGGATATGTTAAGAGCATGTGTAATGCAAAAACCGACGCAATGGGAAGATTATTTACATTTGGTGGAATTCGCATATAACAATGGGTATCACACATCAATACAAATGACTCCCTTTGAGGTCTTGTACGGACGGAAATGTCGTACGCCCTCAAGCTGGAGTGGCCCTGAGGACAAACTAAGGTTGGGGCCAGAAATGCTCAAGGAAATGGAGGACATGGTAAAAAGGGTGAGGACTAATTTGAAGGCTGCTCAAGATCGACAAAAGAATTTTGCAGATCGGAAAAGAAGGTTCAAAGAGTACCAGGTCGGTGACCATGTTTATGTAAGAATTCAAGCCAGGAAAAGTACCCTGCAATGGAGCGGTTGCGCTAAACTTGCACCCCGCTATTTTGGACCTTTCCAGGTCTTGGCAAGAGTCGGGCCAGTAGCCTATCAGCTCGCTCTGCCAAGCCACATTAAAATCCATAATGTCTTCCATGTTTCTATACTAAAAAAATACGTCTACGACCCTAAGCATGTGATCAAATGGCAAGATGTACGGGTAAGGACTGATTCCAGTTGAATTATTGGATATGAATTTTGGAAGCGAAATGACTGATATTGTTGATGATTGCAGGCCAAACTGGAAGGAGAGGTCCTGGTCGAACAACTGAGCATTCTCGACTGGAGAGAAGTGCAACTGCGGAAGCGAGTTATTACCCAAGTTAAAGTGTAGTGGCAGCACTATGGGCCTGATGAGGCCACTTGGGAAGATGAAGAGCTTCTTAAGGAAGCTTATCCGGGGCTGTTTGTGAACAGCAGACATCGGGACGATGTCCAATCTCAGGGGGGGGAGATGTGATGACCCCGGGAATATGTAAATATTTAAATTTCACTACGGTAAAAGACTGAATTAAGAATGACATTGCAAGACTATTTTATTGTTTGTTTAAAAAAAATCTTAAGAGTATTTCTTTATTTTACAAATGCATTAAAATATTTTAATGAAGAATACTCATGATAATGTTGGCAACTCCTGGGAGGGAGTTGGCAAGAAAAGTCGGTTATTGGAACTGACTTTAACCACCCTCCCTAACTGGAAAGTTTCCAGGGAAAAGGGAGGGGGAATGGCAAAAATCTGCGCTGTAGAGACAGGCAGAGAAGAAAGCCAAAAAAAAGAGAGGGAATTGAAGACTAAGTCTGGTAAGGACCAGATAGTCGAGCACACAGTGCGATCTTGCTGAGGATAGAGATCCGGCAAGAGGAAGCTAGGGGGGAGGCTCTGGTCTCGAAGGACGAGTCTCATGGATGGGCAGCTAAATAGTATGCACAGACTTGCAGGTGACTACTAAAGGATTTAAGGGCTGGCAGAGACCAGGTAAGTAAGACTGAACCCTTAATCTCCTGTAAGTATCTGCAAATCATTTGAGTTAAACTCTGTAAGTAGCTGTAAGATATATGAGTTATTTGTTGCTTGAAAATTACCACTGCTACTTCCTAATGAAAAATAATTGGTCAGTACATGTCAGCATACAAGCTTAGGAACTTGTGTCCAGGTTCTGGACATAGACCCGAACAGACAAGTTTAAGGTCTCGCTGTTAAGATAACAGGAGCCAGAACAAGATTAGACAATTTATGGTCTCGTTGTTGAAGTAATAGGAGCAAGGATAGGTAAACGATGACTGTAACAGAACTGTTAGTGTAGCTACCTTCCCGAATGGTTAAACGGGAGAGAAAGTTTTGGCCAAATTAAAGAAATTATAGGGTGGTGTAAGCAAAGCAGTAATGACAACAACACTGGTTTATTACTGAACTAGAACAGTAACCCTGTCACAAGAATATAGCTTGAATCCATGAAACAGAATATATTACAGAAAGATAAGGAAGTAACATAACCTTTTGCATCGGGTAACCCCCGTGGTGCGGGTTAACCCTGCAACAAAAAAATATAATTAAAGAAATAATTATCATAGCGAACAACTGGAGCACCTCGGATCACATATATAATCTGCAATCTCATAGAAAGAGAACCGGAATTTAAATGTGTTAACAGACAGAACTTGAAAATTAAACCACGCCGTGTTAGGCTATCATCCACGGAAATCGATACACAGCAATTAGCGGAATAACCGAGTTATGAAACCGAGTAACCACACTTTGGCTCTTGGTATGAGCGAAATCTCGGACTAGTTCCTTATACAGAGTAAACATAGGGCCGGGTAACCGAGCCGCTTACTCTGCCTGTGGAACAGTCATGGAACAAACTGAACAGTAACAGGAGGTTACGAATATGTACAACATTATATATATATAAAATCTCTACCATAATTAAAATAACCATAACGCAAGTATTACACAGAATTTGTAGTGCAGGATTAATCAGCACCCAGGTCGACAGAACCCACACCACTCTTGATATAAAAGAGAACTTGTAGCTGAACATGAAATAGAACAAGAGATATATTGCCAAACTGGGAAAAGCCGCACGGCGGTAACAATTCATTTAAAAGAAAAACAAAAGGGTCTGCGCCCAACATTTGTATCCAACAGGCCGTGGCTGGAAAACCACTAAATATATAAAACAGTATAACAATACAAATCATAATTAACGAAGGACGCGAACGCAGTCCCCACATTCCATAGACTTTCCCAGCCTCAAACACTGGAAGCGCTAGGGTTTGAAGGAACCCATATCCAGCACTGGAATGGTACAGAATAAGACAGTGGAGGGTTTTCCGTAGCCACCTGCGACCAACCACAATAGGGTAAGGTTGGGCTATGGCTAGGCGTAGGGGAGACCCTCTGCTGTCAGAACAAACAAAGGAAAAGAAAAATAGAACCTTAACCACATTCACGCACCATGAACCTGTGAGGGACACACCTGTGGTAAGGCCGGGAGCACCACAGCCTCGAAGGAGGGCCACCTTATCTGCATCGAACCAGAATCGAAATCCGCTGTATGCACACACCCACGGCAAGGAACTATTAGTATCACTTCATGAGGGGATACATTTAACGACCTGAAAACAAAGAAAACAGCAGGAAACGTAGCAAAGAACAGAAGAGACGGAGCCGGTGGGATATCACCTGTGTCTCACCTCAACAGTTTCGGCAGAATGTATATGATGAACAGCGCGGGTGCTCGGCGACCGAATGCACGCTCGGCGGAGGAATGAGCGCTCGGCGCAATAAGAATTTCCCAACAGCACTCAGACTGGAACAAGGTGGCGCGGAGGATGGTAAGGAGTCGCCGAGCTACACAATAAGCCGAACAGTCGAGAAGATTAACCCTTATACCGTCAATACCTTGGAAGGGACACCTGGAGGCGTCTCCGCCCTTGGATTCACTCCGGGCCATCTTCACCCTCGAATAAGGCGGCAAAAGGGGTTAGCCGGAAAGTTAATGCCAACCCATCTCCCCTTCACGTGATCGGACCAGGCGGAGTGAATGCTGCGTACACCTGTCACAGCGGTGAACGCCGGCGGCAAACCTGGGGTTGCTAAATTGACAACACCAAGGTTCATGCGGAGGCCTTGCCACGAGTTGGAGATGAGCGTATCGATCATCAACCAAATTATCTTAGTCCTTAACAATCCCGAGGTGTACAAATCATAATGGCTCACGGACACATTAACCAAGTCAACAGATAGTAAGAGGCTTCACCATAGTATAGATGCGAACTCAATGTGTGAGCATACATGTAAACAATATATGCGCTTCCAATGTATAAGCATATAAGTAACAATATATATGTATTCATGTGTAATTAAGTCAACAGAAGGTATTATTATTATCATGAGCCATGATATGTACATATATAAAAAAAAAACCTTTTACTAATGGGGTCACGGGTACATGACAGTGAGTGTATAAAATATTTGCTGAAAATATGAAACAGTTATTTTATATATTGGAGTTGATTTTAGAATTTTGTTAAAAATTGGTAGATATTTTTTAAATTGTAATGTAATTTTCAAAAATCAAATTTTTAAATATTTAATTTATTTTTATAAAAATTTATATTTTAAATAATTAAAAATACTATATAAAATATTAAAAATTATAAACTCATTTATAATGGTATAATTGAATTCTTTTAAGAGAATATATAATTAGTTAAGATAATTTTAATAAATATATTTATAGTAATTTAACAATTATGTTTTTTTGCCTTGAAAGTTATGGAAATTCTTATTGTATTTTGAAAAAATCTAACAGAAAATTGGTGTCTTGAAAATTTTTGATCGTGCTGAATCCTTTTCACCATCAAAAAGATGATTCAAACACTCCCTCTACAAGATTATTTTTGAATTTTTTTTGACCTGATTCTAACCACTTTTGGTTGTCCCAAAAATTCCTCTGGCTTTGCCTCCATAAATGACTCTAATATATTCTACAAACACAAAACCAAAATAATAGTTATTAAAAAAACACATATTTAAACCACCACATAGTGAAATGTGCCTTAGTTTATTGTAGTCGAAAGGAAGGATATGAGACGATACTATAAAGCTATTGTAGTTTCGAGGGGACTAACGTTCAATAGCATTAAGGCCTTCAAGTGTTTTCACTTTGAAGTTATGTAAATATTAACAACTTATCGTATAATGATTGGTCTCAACGTTAATAATAATGCTAATTTAAAGTAAAGCAATTAAACAAGCGGGCTACTTGTCATTGTACAACTTGAAAGCAACACACATGTTTCAAGCTTACGCTTTCAAGGTGACTAACCATTAATTCCCTGAATTATTTAAGTAACACTGTCACACACTTAACATCGAAAATGGTTGATTTTATCCAAGCTAGATGATGGTCTACATTTATGTTGCCTAATAATTGTAGATGCTCAAACATAAGGTATTTATAATATCTTTCTTGACATAGAGGTAAAAATATATGTTGAAAAGATTTTTTGGTTGAATACATATCATACCACACATGCTTAAATGATTCTATTCTATATAGAAGTATACATGTGGAAGAATAAAATATGTATGAAAGTTCAAGAAAAAAGGAAAGGCACATAGTCCTCATTATAATATATAGAGGTACATGCCTATAATTCCAAGGAACTATGATTTTGTTATTGCAACCAAATAGTTGTGTTGTAAAGGGGAAAAGAGTCGAGAGTTATATGAATTTTAATAGAATCAATAAAATTAAATCATGTAAACGATGTTCGATCTCATAAATTTAAGGATGAAGTATGGAGCTTATAATTGATTATATTTATGGACGGAGTTAACTCATATTCTCTCTAAAATACTAATTATTGTATTTAGGTAGTGGTAGTGATTAATAAAAATACTCTCCCACCGTTTTCCATGAAGAATGAACATCTAATGTTTGCTCTTATAATCCGAGGTAGAAGACAATATAAGTGAATGGATATCCACCTCCAATGATGGATTGATGGATTTAAGCAATTATGGAAAGGGATGCATGTATATGGTGTATCAAGATCCATAGCAATGGAGAGGTATTTTACATATGGAATACTACACATGGTTATCTAGAACTATTAGTTCTCTCTAGTAAGCTTGTTCATTGATTTGTTTATATATGCATTTTTTTATGGCTCAATTAATTTGGTGCAACTATATTTTTGATGATAATGTGCTCAATATACAATAACATCATAGATATTATAATAATGGGTATCACATATATAAATGTTTTGGACCTTTTATCATGACTTGGAGGTCTAACAACCTATCAAAGCTAGTGTAGGAGTTGTTAGTATCCTATAGTCATAGTAGTCAGAAATAAATTTTGTCTTTCAAATTTTGTCAAAAGTATAAAGGTGTGGCTATGATTTTGTGGAAGATCAAGCTTTAGGTCTAAGGTTGGAATAATTTTTTTATTATTCATTGTAAATATGTCAAAGTGTGGCAAGACTCACAACAATGGTCCGTTATATACTCAGAGGTTGAGTTAAGTAGGTCTAGGGTTAAGTTTCATAAAAAAATCATGAGCAAAGGTCATGTTGCCATTCCTTGTCATCATGGGCACATATTTGTAAGGTATATTGAGTCAGTTAGAGTGTTAGATCTTGATCAATAATGACATCATCATTGGTACAACAACTTGGAGGACAATGCTATGTATTCAT
Source organism: Pinus tabuliformis (assembly GCA_031772625.1). Classification (NCBI taxonomy): domain Eukaryota; kingdom Viridiplantae; phylum Streptophyta; class Pinopsida; order Pinales; family Pinaceae; genus Pinus; species Pinus tabuliformis. Next base: position 343,655,531 of record CM062814.1, read on the forward strand.
CATTTCAATTTAAAATTGTAATCATTACCCACAAATCTTGCATTCGACCACCTTGGGAGGCCAATTGCATGGTTAATCTTCAGAAAAATCTCAAATCCCTCTCATTTATTCATAAAAAGCTTGATATATGATAATTTGAGGTCGCTATATAAAGGAGGTAGGAGACGCGTTGCGCTTACACATAGGCGCTGCCCTTTGAGTTTGATTACTTCATTTTATGTCTAATGTGCCTTTTATTTACACTTGTTTTATTTTTATATTTTTCCTAAGTTTGATTAAGTTAGTTTGTTAATAAAAATTGTAAATATGATTTTGTTTTAAACATCATGGATTAATAAAAAATAGCCCTCGAGACCAATATATTCGTTATTATTAATAGTGGCTGTATTATTTTAGTTTCTAAATAGCGGCTTTGTCTTATATTATAAAACGGATGTATTATTTTGTTAAAGTAGTTGTACATATTGGAAACCCAGAAGTTAATGATATCGAATGATCCCTTTCAAAATCCCTGATATCAAAATCCTCTGCTCCCGTATATCAGAGAATCCCTATCAGAGTTTTGTTATGTGTCAACACTCAAAACCTCTGGTCTCCGATATGCGATATTCATTCACCTTCGAATTTTGATATCATATTTCCATGATATTTGATTTCCACTTTCTCCAATAAATAATATCCATAAAGGCCTCTACTCCGATATGTCAATTTACCACTCTGCAGATCTCTAAACTATGATATAACAATTTCCCCGATTTCTAATATCTGATATCATACAATCTTCAATTTCTGATAATCATTCATTTCCGATATCTGATAAGCTTTCGCTCTGATATCCCAACCCAATTTGATTTAAGTTTTGATTAATAAGAATATCGTGTATGCATGTCTAATCAAAATAATTGTAAAATCTCTCATATTAAACCTCCAATATTCCGGACCCATAATAGTTATAACAACTAGTTAAATATGATTTCTCATCCGCTCGTTATTGTAACTTCCCAATATCACAAATATTTTTTGTTGTCTCATTTCAAAAGTTGCGATGAGCCTTTCTCCGATTGCACTTGGTTCTTGTCACTTGTCACTTCCATATGTCGCCACTGTTATAATAATTGAAAAGTTTATTTTCAATGGTTTTGAGGGAAGTTTGTTGCGTATAGTTTTTGATTTGGTTTTGGTTAAGTTTAATATTAGAACTAATAAACTATGTTTGACTGAAATAGGGATGAACCCAGGGTCGATAAGGAGGATGTAACAATTTGATCCGGGATTTTTGAACACTCTCTGCCATGTGACACACTGGAGTTCTAAAATGAGGAGATTGTTGTAATGGAAACACTTGGGCCAAATTAAATAGATCATTCAATCAACAACCACTCAACCATGTGTCGAGATCCAAATAAAAATAGATAGAAGAAAAATCTTAAACAAAGACTAATACCATGAATAGAGTGATCTCGTCAGGCAATCTGCTCAGGGGTTATCAACAAAAAATAAATCGAACTCAACAACCAGCTAAACTGGGCACTTTATCAAACAGAGGAGATTTAAATCTCGCTTATGATTTAACATGAAGAAGACACCTAATTTAATTTCTTTTATTATTATATTGGTTTTTGAGAGATACATGGAGCTAATTTTATTTTCACGATTTGACCTTATGCCCTGTATAAATATAATCTCCTTGACAGAGACTAGGGATTGGAATCAAGGAGAAAGGCCTTCTCTACTTTACAATTCACGATTCTAAAAGCAATATGGTAATATGGATTTAGGGTTGTAGAGGGGAGGAGATTTTAATCTCAGATCTGAGGAATAAAGAGATTTATCCTTTACATATCTGAATTGTGTATGCTGAGAAGAGTTTTCACTATTGCATCTCTTGTTTCATTAATAGAGTTTCTCAATTATAGAGGGCTGTTGGAGATCAGAGTAACGGAATTGGACTTGATAAATTTGTATTCAAGATACTATTGTTTTGATACTAGTTTTATTTTATAATAGAATAGACATGTGATTTTTAGTCATATTTGTGGGCTATTGTCTATGTGAGTGAGTTATTGTAATTATATTTTTTTATCTCTCCTCTTATATATTAAACTCTGATTTCTGAGTAACTACTTACTTAGAGACCATAATTTTAATTTTGTCTTAAAAAAAAGTAATATTATGTGAGCTATTTCCTTGTATTATTGTTTAATCATTCGAGTTATTGATTTAATGATCATCATCATTTTGTGAACTACTCCCTAAATCTTGTTGATTAATTATCTTAGTTAATAAATCACTGAAAGTAATGTGTTTTGGTATTCATAACATCATCTAATCAAAACTACTGCTTTAGCTCTATATTCATTATAATCCAGACATATTTAAATCTCAATCATTTAATTACTTTTCTCTTCATTGGGTTAGATCTACATCTTCGTAATTAAGATAGGTTTAGGCTCTTTTCCTTTTATTACATTTTAGGATTAATTAAAATTTATATTTCATTCTACATTCCTAGAAGTTCTCTTATGAAAGAGGAAAAATTTAGTTGTAGCTTGGTTGAGCCCCAAATCAGCTAAAGGATCACTTTCTTCCCTGATTAGGAGGAGGAATGATCATATGTCTCTTCTCCATTGGTAGGTGAAAGCCATATTTTAAGCCAGTGGAGATAGAGAGAAGGTAACTTCACTTATTTTAACCAGTCGAAACCAACATTTCAATGGAAAAGAAGATGCTCTAAGTTCCTGACCGGGTGGTCTCCCTTATAATGTTGTAGGCAAAGAAGTTTGAGACTTCAACATTTTTGGTACTAGAAGGAAGGGCCTGAAGACTTATTGCCTTTTAGTGTTTTAATATTTTAAAGTTTTTATTTTAATCATAGTGGCTCATCTTAAACTTCCCACTAGGAGTTGTATATCTAGACGCGCATCTGTTAATAGTCCGTCAGAAATAGTAAGACACTTGTAAAAGGTAAAGTTTACTGGTAAGAGTAATACTTCTCATTTGATCATACCTTACAATACATTTAACTTTTTTCAAATTTTATTTTTCATGATATTAATAAAGGTATTCTATGAAAGATTTTTACTCTTACATTATTAAGAAAAGCCAGAAATTGGTGTAAATTTCTTCATGTTTCCTCTATTCATAGTTGGGATCAATTTATCACGATGTTCTTTTATAAATTTGATGGTTATGATTATGAACATATATGTGATGAATTAGAAGATTTACGAAGATTTGAAAATGAATCTCTTTTATATTTTACTACTAGATTTCAATTAATTTGCTTGACATTCAAAGTTGAAGATAAACGTTTAGGAAATGAATTCGTAGATTTCTTTGAATATATTTGTTCTCTTCCTCCCATTTCAAATCCGTATGAGACAATTTCAAGTTTTTATGAATCTCCCTAAACTTCCAGTAGTATTATCAAAAACTATGATATAGAGGTGGAAATCAATCATCATGAAGTAGCCTAGGCCATGTATGATAAATTCTTAAATCTATTACACAACTCTTACAGTGTTAATGATAATCACGCTAATGAACTTTTATCACAAAGCCTGCATGAATTTGATAAAAAACTACAAGAAGAAATCACAAATAAACTTGAAGGACTATTTGCCATGAAATCTGAAATTCAGTATGAACTAAATTTAGAAAATCATATGATAAATCAACGAGTACAAGAAAAAAATGAAATTTCCAATAATATGTGAGTTGCTGTACAAATTTTTGAATTTGATCATGTTGATCAAATGCAAAATTCAGGGTAGCCAGAGAAAATTCTTCAAGAAAGCATAATTAGCCAAGTAAATGATCTAGAATATGAAATTCTCAATGAAGAAAATGCACAAGAATTCACAAATACAGATATTTTGAAATTCATTTCTTCCGATTCACATTTTCACCTCTATCCTGATATTTTTTCTAATAGAAATTTAACCCCCCTTTACTTTAATGTTGTTTTAGAAAACAGAGAGGCTGATATAAATAAATTGCCAATTACTTTTCATCAAGAGAGAGAATCATTCATTGATCATGCTTCTAGCATTTATGAACATGTGCTCCATATTCCTTCTTGTTTTGATACATCAGATGAGAATGAAGATAATTTTAATGGATGTTTTAAAATCAGTTATGATAATTACTATAAAATTGAGGATGTTGATTTATCTTCTTGTACATTAAATCCTCATGATCAAAGTCAAATATTACTTGAAAATGAAGAGAAACTTAACTGAGAGATTGTTTCAAATAATTCTCATTTTTAAACAATTAATTATACTCATAATTTAAACATTCAAGAACCCATTCCAATCTATGATTTTTATGATGATCAAATTCTCACTTCTATTCATAATATTGATCGTCTCTCTAATTCACAAATTAGTGTTGAAAATAATCCTAATTCCATTATTCTAGCCAATCCTTGTGAAGAGGAAATAACTTCAAACTAGACGCAAGTGTGTTCTAAACGATAGTATAAATTATGATTATATTTCATTGTTCTTCGTTGTCTTATTTTGTTTGATTTCAGATCTATTTCTATTTTTAGTTTTCAATTTTTTGATATCTTATGCTAGCATATTGAGAAGTTCAATGTTGAATATTTAATTGATGCATTACCTGAATGGGAAAGTGAGGTTTCAAATCATAATCATGAAAATTAAGAGCTACTACTCTTCCAAATTTAATTGATGCTCATCTCTTATCAATTACTTCTTTCTTCTCAAAAGCAGTGGCAACAAGAGAGTGTATTCTTACAACATGAACAACCATCTAACGCAATTGATGATTTTCCATGACATGTACATAAAACTGACAATTTGATGCAAGTCATTGCATTTAATAGAATAATTTCACAATATGAATTGTTATCCTCTTCTTCATATCACTTCCAACCTCTAACTAATATCCATCCATATCTTTATGATCCCATCGAGATCTGGTTGGAAGAAAATCTTCAAGAGAGGGTGAATGTAAATAAGCTACTTCTTGTACATACATTAACAATAGTTGTACATAATGTTTTTAGTTTTATTTATTTTGGTTTAATTATATTTATGATTTTATTATTGATGTTTGATGTATATATTCATCCAAAAAATAAAATGCTTGAATGACTTAATTTGAAGTATGATTTCACTTAGTCTTAGCCTACCTTTTAGATTAAGATTAGGTGTAGGTTAGAAATTAGTTTAAATTGAATAGGAAGATGATTTTGAACTTTGATTAATACATGGGAGAAAATGAAGATTCTTGAGGTTAAATGATGATTGAATTCTTCCAGGTATACATTTATAGTTCATCCTCATCTTGTTTGAGTTTTATTTTAGTTTTTCTTTTCTCATTATTCCTTTCTTATATTTTGTTGTTCTTCTTGTAGGTTCCCATGGACCTGTTTTGTAAATTCATCTTTGATGGCATCAAACTTTCCAAAAGAACAATCATCATATGACATTAGGGAGTTTTCTCTTTTCTTATTTTGCTTACATTTGGAAATCGATTGTCAATCTTATTCTTAAAATTGAATCTATAAAGACTCACAAATTATATTTAAGCAAGATTTGCAAAAGTAAGAAAACATATACCATAGCATACAACAATAACTCTAAATCAACAGCTATACTTTGAGATGAAAGAGAATTATTAAAACATAATCCTACAAGAGAAAATCAACATAATCTCAATTTTATTTTAATCCTCTATTTATCTTCTAAGATGTATCTGAAGGTTCATTCTCTCAATCATCATATGAAATTAGGGAGTTTTCTCTTTTCTTATTTTTCTTACATTTTGAAGTCGATTGTTAATCTTATTCTTATAAGTGAATCTATAAAGACTCACAAACTATCTTTAAGCAATATTTGCAAAAATAAGAAAACATCTATCATAGCATACAACAATAACTCTATATAAATAGCCTTGCTTTGAAACAAAAGATATTTATTAAAAAATAATCCTACAAGAGGAAATCAACATAATCTCATTTTTATTTTAATCCTCTATTTATCTTTTAAGATGTATCTCAAGGTTCATTCTCTTGATCATTTTCTTTCTAATTCGTTAAGCATTTTAATCTTAACTCGATTGTCATATAATTTCATTTCACAACAAAATGGATTAATGCTTTCTCTTTCATCTTAGCATAATCATTGGGCGAGTAATTTTATGCTATAATTTATATTAACAGAACCTAATCTTTAAGGATTAGTTCAATGAAGATGATTTCATTTATGTTCATTTTTCAGCTTTCCTATCCAAGTAGAGTCGCTAGTTCTTCAAGTTTAAATAATTCCATTATTTGTTAATGAACTATCTTTAACCCCTATCTTTGAAGAAAGTAAAACACATTTAACAACATTTACTTAAAGTCATGAGATATTTTGGTGAACAATTTTAGTCAAGTAAATAGTAGTCAGCTTAAATATTTTTATGCCATCCCTTTCTCTTCAGGAGTAGTATGCCACCCCATCTATTAAGCAGTCTCTATGAGATTAACAATAACCGTAGTTAAAAAAAAATAAAAATAAAACAAAAAGGGTCAACTGAAGGATAGCAGGCCTCATCATGAGTTGATCTACCATGATCATAAGTTCTAACATTGTGACATTACCATTATTGGTCACCAAGCCAAGGTAATGGCTTTCGACCTCAAGGTTGAAGGACAAGAGGTATCATTAAGAGATGGTCTGTTCACAATGTTAGATGTCGTGAATGGCATTGTCGTTAGCTAGTTACGATACCAAGATAGTGATCTTCAGTTTCCTCTCACATATTAAGTTTAAGATGATTTTCTTCAACTATGCATTTACTCCTAATAAATGGGACACTAGCACCTAAAAGGGTTAAAAGGCATCCCTGTTGAGGCTATAGACACATGCTAGTAGTAGTGGCCATACCTATGGTATTGAAGTGGAATTAATACTATGTTTTCTTCATTAGTTTGTTTACTCGAAAATTTATGTCTAACCAAGTTTACTTTTGTACATATAAATTTACTTAAACATTGAATTCATGTGGTAAATGTTTACAAGTTCATGAATGACAGTGGTATATCTATATATTTGACAACATATAATAGGGAAAAAAATGGTTAGGATATCTGAATTTGAGCTTTTCAAATTATTTAATTTTAAATCCATTTTTAAACTAAGTGTCGTATCTTTAGACAGAGATAATTTCTTCTCCCTAGTCTGTCACCATACTTGTAGTGAAAACACAACACCCCCATTTTATTCTATCTTAATAGACACAAGGACCCCTTTTTGCATTGCATGTAGGCTTTGAGTGCGATTACTTCATTTAAATCTAATGTGCCTTTTATTTACATTTGTTTTACTTTTATATTTTGCCTAAGTTTGATAGAATTTCTTTGTTAATAAACTTTGTAAATAAGTTTTTGTTTTAAACATCATAGATTACTAAAACATAGCCCGTGAGACCAAGATCTTCATTATTATTAATAGTGGTAATATTATTTTACTTTTCAAATAGTGGCTTTGGCTTATATTATAAAGCGGATGTATTCTTTTGATAAATTTGTTGTACATATCAGAAACCTAGAAATTAATGATATCGGAAGATCCATTTCAAAATCCCTGATATCATAAGTACTTGGCCCATTTAACTGTGGTTTTACTTTATTGAAGTAAGAACCATATACTACGAAATTCTCCTTTGCTCCCATATATTGGAGAATCCCTATGGGAGTTTTGTTATGTGTCACCACTCAAAACCTTCGATCTCCAATATGTGATATTCATTCACCTTTGAATTCCAATATCATATTTCCACCATCTTTGGTTCCACTTTCTCCAATCACCGATATCCCTAAAGGCCTTTGCTTCGATATGCCAATTTACCACTCTATCAATCTCAGAACTCTGAACTCTGTTATACCAATTTCCCTGATTTCTGATCTCTGATATCATATAATCTCCTACTTCTGATAATCATTCATCTTCGATATCCTATAAGATTTCACTTTGATATCGAGACCTAGTTTGATTTACGTTTTAATTAATAAGAATATCGCATCTGCCTATCTAATAAAAAAAATTGTAAAACCTCCAATATTAATCCTCTGATATTTTGGACCTAATATAGTTACTACAATGAGTTTAATACGATTTCCCATCCACTCCTTATCATAACTACTCGATATCACAAATATTTTGTGTTGTCTCATTTCAAAAACTGCGATGAGACTTTCTTTGATCCCACTTGGTTCTTTCCACTTATCACTTCCACATGGGCGGCTATTATAATAATTGAAAATTATATTTTCAATGGTTTTGTGGGATGTTTGTTGTTTTTAGTTTTTGATTTAGCTTTTGGATAAATTTAATATTAGAACTAATAAACTATGTTTTCCTAAAATAGGGATGAACGTAGGGTTGATAAGAAGGAAGTAACAGTTCGATTTGGGATTTCTGAAAAGTCTCTACCATATGACACAATGTAGTTCTGAAATGAGGAGATTGTTCTAACAGAAACACTTGGGCCATATTGAAAACATCATTCAATCAACAACCAATCAACCATGTGTTGAGATCCAAATCAAAATAGACAAAAGAAAATGCTTAAAAAAACACTAATACCATGAAGAGCGTGATCTTATCAGGAAATCTACTTAGCAATTATCAACAAAAAATAAATTGAACTCAACAACAAGCTAAACTAGGCACTTTATTAACTAGAGGATATCTACATTTGGCTTGTGAATCAACAAGAAGCAAACACCTAATTTAATTTCTTTTATTATTATCTCAGTTGTTTAGAGATCCATGGAGTTATTTTTATTTTCATGATTTCACCTTAAGCGTTGTATAAATACAATCTCCTCGACAAAGACTAGGGATTGGAATCAGGGAAAAAGGTCTTCCCTACTTTGCAATCCATGATTCTAAAAACACTACTGTAATATAGATTTAGCGTTGTAGAGGAGAGGAGAGTTTAATCTTAGACTCGAGGAAGAGAAAGTTCTATATTTTACATATATGAACTGTGTATGATTGAAGAGCTTGCACTATTGCAACTCATGTTTCATTAACAGAGTTTCTAAGTTGTAGAGGACTGTTGGAGAACAGAACAAGGGAATCATACTTAATAAATTAGTATTCAAGATATTATTGTTTTAATACTAGTTTTATTTTATAATAAGAGAGACTTGTGATTTTCAATCATATTTGTCCAATATTATCTATGTGAGTGAGTTATTGCAATTATCTGTTGTTTATCTATGCTCTTATGGGCTGAAATATCACTTTTGAGTAACTACTTACTTAGAGATCAACCTTTTAAGTATGTCTTAACAAACAATAATATTACGTGAATTATTTCCTTATATTATTTTTTGATCACTCGAGTTATTGATTCAACAATCATCATAATTTTGTGACTTTATTCCTAAATGTTGTTGATTAGTTATCTGAGTTAATAGATCTTTAAACATAATTTGTTTTGGTATTCATAATGTCAACTAATCGAACTACTTCATTAGATTGATATTCATTATAAGCCAGACATATTAAATATCAATAATTTAATTACTTTTCTCTTAGTTGGGTTAGATCTACATCTTCATAATCAAGATAGGTTTATGATATTTTCCTTTTTCTTTCATTTTAGGATTAATTAGCATTTAGATTTAACTACATTCCTAGAAGTTGTCTTATCAATGAGGCAAACTTTAGTTGTGTCTTAGTTGAGCCCCAAATCAGCTTAAGGATCACCTTCTTGCTTGATTAGCAAGAGGGATGATCTAATGTCTCTTCTCTATTGGTAGGTGAAATTCATATTTTAAGCCAGTGGAGATATAGAGAAGGTAACGTGACCTAGTTTCACTACTGGGTGGTCTCCCTTATAATGTTGTAGGCAAAGATTTTCGAGCCTTCAACAAAACCTCATATGACCCAAGCTGTTGTCATAAACCTTGTGTCAAATCCTATACCTTGCAAGTTTAAAGAGATATATAAACCCCTAAAATCACCTCTTGTTCTCCATGGATTCCTGGTAAGCACTATAAGTATCTCCCTATTCTTGATGGAGGATTTGAAAACACTTAAACTAAAAAACACATGCATGGTTTTTAACATTTCCTTGACCTTTTCGAATTTTAACAAGATGATGTATGTATGACAATTTTTGCTCAACCATTGCAAGGAGAGGCTAAGAGTTGGTTTAGAAGCCTGTTAGTTAGGAGTATTCCTAACTTCTAGCAATTTGAGTACACTTCCCTTGAAATATGGGAGGTTAAGAAAAACCCTTTCCATAGTTTGGTCGAATATGAGAGTCTAAAGAGGCATCCAGGTGAGACAGTTCAAGAGTTTATAACCATATTTAATAAGGTATATAACTTAATACCCACTAATACAAAACCCCCCATAGTTGGATATGATTCATTACTGTGGTGGATTTAATGGTGAGATGGCCTACCAACTAAGGGAGAGAAGCCTAGCTACCTTCGAAGATATAAAAAAGAATGATGTTAGTGTAGAAGCTAACTTGTTGGCCAAGAAATACAAGTTGAAGACTAAAAAGAAGGTAACTATCAAGGAGGAAACTTCTACATCATCAAATGCTAAGTTGGACACTTTGTGAAGATCATGGAGAAGATGATGGATAAAATGAATCCAGGAGATAGATTTGTTGCAAGGGAACAAAAGGGAGGTCTCGAAATCATAAATCCTAATTTTAGAAGGCATGTTCAAATAAAGCAAAGCGACTAGAGCAATCTTGCTGATTAGAAATAGACAAGACATCCTTTCAAAGAAAATTATGAAGAAGAAAGGGTAGGTTGTTGGATCAAATAGCTTTGTTGTTTATTCATGTCACCATGAGCTAGAAACTGATTGTTTTATATATTCACTTGAAGACAGTAATGAAGAGAAACCAACGACATGTTCTAAGCTTAGAATAACTTATTGAAAGCAGTCAACCTGCCTATGTCAGTTATGACAACAATAAAGGACTTGTATAAAATACCAAATCAGGTGAAGAAACTTTTCCGTTGTGTTTTTGTTCATTTCAATTACTGATGAAGAAATTTCATAGTGTTATACAATAGTCTCATAGTCTTGACATCGAACATGAGGAAAACAATGAGTTTGATGATGGAAAACTTCTACCCTTATCTCTTACTGTACTTTAATTGTTGAAAGAAAATTATAAGATTACTAATGAAGCAGCGAAGCAAGTTGAAAACAACATAAATTGGCAGCATCCTTTTTATGTATTTGGTGACCCTCTTACTTGTCATTATGAGGACTTTCTTAGTTCAGAATCACAGCCATTGACTAATCATGAGATTGAAGATCTAGTTGGAGGGTTGAAACATGAAGATCATTGTTAATTAATTCAAGGTACTTCTATGCCATTTAGTTTTTCTTATTTTGAGTTCCTCAAGAAATTTTTTAAAACTATCACTGAAGCAAAGGATGGTGAGCCTATGAAATATCATATTGTGTCATTGGAAACAATGCACAATAGATTGCATCAGTCTTGTCCGTTTTAAAATAATTAGGAGGAATATTGGAATACTTAACCAAACCATTCTTCATCTCATTCATTTTTTGGATCCTTGTTTCATGAAAAAACTTGTGACATTGAACCAAATCATAATATAATGACTTTCTACAGTTGCATGTAAATATGAAAAGGGAGCAAAACATCTTTGATACCCTTGGAGGTGAAGAAAGGGTTAAGAATTTTTCATCATTTGAATTAAAAAATTCAGAAATCTTCATAAGTTTAAATGGTGTTTTCTGCGAGTGAAAAAAAGGGTTAACTTCTTATGCTTCTGACATATATGATAAGGATTTCATTTTTGAACCTTTTCAAGAGTACACAAAGACTTGTCTTACTATAGATGATATGAAATATGAATTGTTGTCTTCATTTCATTTTGGAAATGAGATTGAGATAGATGTTGTTTCTAATTTTCATGATAGAATAAAAATATAGTTTCATACCATTTTTTAGGAGGATCATATTAATCACACGGAACAACAATCAACTATGAATGAAAGAGATCCTTATATTTTTGCTCGTTTTCAAGAAAGGTTAGGATTTCAAGCTTTTGAAGATTCTTTTTCTACAATGTATTCATAAAATGTGAAGTTTGTAGTATTGTTGGATCAAGGTTATCAGTTTTACCTAGAATTGAGTTTTCATTGTCTATTTTTTTATGTTTTCTTAAAGAAAATGTGACCGAAATTCAGTCAAGTATCCAACTGCTTGATTGGTTACATTAGCATTTTTTATTCACTTGATCCCATAGTGGTTTTAACAGACCAAAGTAGGTAGAAGTGTGAATAAGCTCAACACTCTGAGCATATTTCTCAATAGTTTGATAGATTCCATCAATTTATTTTGGAAGATTGGTTCTTTTCGACATTCATTTTCACTTTGTATATTAGTTGTGGATTCAATGGATTTCATTATAGAATAAATTGGTTCTAGATCAGAGCATCAATTAATTTGTATATTTCAAGCTTGGGAATAGTCCAGTGGTTAGGAAGTTGGTCTATGGTGTTCTTTGCACCTCATAGGGAGGACTCCATTTCCATTGGATACAATGTTAGTATCCTGTAGTCATAGTAGTCAAAAAAAAAAATTGTCTTTCAAATTTTCTCAAAAGTATAAAGGTGTGGCTATGATCTTTTGGAGGATCAAGCTTTAGGTCTGAGGTTGAAATAAATTTCTTATTATTCATTATAAATATGTCAAAGTGTGTCAAGAGTCACAAAAATGGTCCTTTATATCTTGAGAGGTTCAGTTAAGTAGGTCTAGGGTCAAGTTTCATAAAAGCATAATAAGCAAAGGTCGTGTTGTCATGTCTTGTGATCATGGGCACAAATTTGTAAGGTATCTTGAGTCAGTTAGAGTGCCATATCTTGATCATTCATTACAACATCATTGGTAAACAAGTTGGAGGAAAGCATCACATATTCATCATTTTATTTTAAAATTGTAATCATTACTCGCCAAACTCACATTCAACCACCTTTGGAGGCCAATTGCATGGTTAATATTTAGAAACACCTGAGATCCCTCTCATTTCTTCACCAAAATATTTCTATACGGTAGTTGGACATCGTCACGGAAAGGAGGTAGGGGAGGCGTTGCACTCACACATAGGCACTGTGTTTTTATGGAACGGTGGTCAAATCGTGCATCAAGGTGAACATTTTTATTTTGGTTGAATCCTTTGTTTTGAATGACACTCAATTTTCTGGCACTATGATACAGGTGTTGTCATTGATGTCAACTCACTCAGATGACAGATCATAGTGCAGTAGGTCAATAGTAAACAATTAATGATCAGAGAGAGGTATACGTAGGCTCATGTTGACAAAGGAGTGTATACACATGGGTTAATAGACTAAAAGGAGCGTATAACATACACACGCACTTTCATAGAAGGAAAGGCTGTATACCTTGGAAAACTAAGTTTTGGTCTGAGGTATTTCGTCCATGGTATTTTGATTCATGGTATTGGTCCAAGGTATCTATTCTGAGGCATTGACCCCAGGTATTTGGTGCAAGGAATTGGTCCTAAGTGGTTCTGGTCCATGGTATTGAGAAAGGCCTAAAACTATAAAAGGAGGACAACACCATTAGGCTAGGTGTCCAAGTATTAAATATCTGGTGAAGTGTGAGATCCAGTGTTGGGTCCCTATAATACTAGTGATTACCCCATTACTATTGTAGTTATACCCCTTATTTATATTTTTGTGCCCCTATTACCCCCATATTGTTATTTCTGTGCCCCATAGAATCCCTCTATTGTTATTTTTGTGGCTTTATATTATTATTGTTAGGTCGGCTGGATTATATTGTGACTCCTTAGACTCCTATATATAGAAAGGAGGTTTTGTCATTTGCATCATCCAAGACTTGTTCATTTATGTAATGTAAAGGAGGTTTCCCCCTCCAAGAGGCTGAATTATAAGGCGTGGATCTCTCTTTTCTATCTTTTTGTGAGCTGGTTTCATAACATTTGGTATCAGAGCTTTGGATTCTAGGGTTTCACTGCTCCAAACAGGTCATCGTGGCATTCTTGATATACCTTTTTTTCTATGACGTTTCAGAAGTCGCAAAAAAAACCCATTTTATAAGAAATCACGCTAAACCTTGGATCCGAATTTCAGAGCTTTTCGCGTGATATTTACGGAGATATGATCTGAGGAAGGTGGTCTTTTTGCAGACTCTTGAATTACATTCAAAACAGGTGACCTGGGGAAAATCATCATTACTTTCTCTCTGGGGATCGGATTGAAATTTCGTAAGAAGGTACAGAAAGAGGACGGACTGTAGTTTCTTATGTATGTGTCTCAGATTCAAAGGTTGAAATAGTGACTTGTGGCACGTCGTACAAGTTCGCTCTACTGAACCATTCTAAAAGCAAGTCACTGTGGGAGATTTCACATAACTCTTCCTTGGAGAATCCAATTTGGCTCAGACTTGTGGCATTGGAAAGAGAACGCGGAAGGCTACTATAGGTAGCAATTTCAAAAATGGATGATCCGAAATTACAGAGATACATCAGATTCAATATCAGGCTTCTATAAAGTGAAAAAAGGTGTGTAGTTTTTTTTTAAATTGTTGTGTAAGCTTGGTTTAACGGAATTCAAAGGGCATAGTAAAGCATTATTATAGGTAACTGATGCTTCGAGGAAAGAAAATACAAACACCTAGTAAGGAACCTGAAAGCTCTAGCATGACTCATGAAGAAGAGGAAGAAATGCTACATGATATATCAAAATTACAAGAACAAGTGCAACAAATGTCACGCTCACAAAAGCTAACAGAAGCTAAGATAAGTGGCATGGAATCTAAGATAAATGGCGTGGAATCTAAGATAAAGGGCATGGAATTTAAGATGGAGGATTCGATGGCAGATTTGAAGATAGATTTGAAGACAAACATGGAAGAATTGAAGAAGTTGCTACAAGAAAGGGTCACTAATGGTGAAAAGGTAGTAAAGGAAACTCATGATGAGAATAAAAGAAATGTTAATCATGATTCCATAGATGCTAATGTTGGATCGAAGAATCACCATATTCCAAAAATTGATATGAGGAAGTTTGATGGCAAGGATCCCGCCACATGGATATTACAGATGGAGCAATTCTTCGATCTCAATAATGTGCAAAACGCACAAAAGGTACGTATGGCAACTGTATATTTGGAACCAAATCAGTTTGTATGGTATCAATGGCTTTGCTCTCGTAAACAATTTATCACTTGGGCAATTTTTACGGAAGAATTGATAGCACATTATGAAGATACAAAAAGCAACACTTTTTTTAGCCAATTGATAAGTCTCAAACAAAAGGGTTCAGTAATGGAGCACATTGAGGAGTTCCAAAAATTGAACATAAGGGTAAAAGATATTCCAGAGGAGCATAGGATTGATGTGTTCATAGGGTTTTTAAAGGATAATACCCAACATGATGTTCGCCTTTGGGAACCTGAATCATTAGAGAAGGCATTCAGGTTAGCAAAAAAAATGGAAAGCAAAATTATGGCAACCAGGAAGCATACCACTCACAACTATAAAGATGGTAGTGTTGTTGCCCCTAGTTTTCCACAACCTATAAGGTTGACACCACAACAATTGGAAGAAAAAAGAGCAAAAGGGCTTTGTTAGAGTTGTGATAGCAAATACACTAAAGGTCATAAGTGTGCTGAGAAGAAATTATTCTACATAGATTGTGAAGAGGAAGAAGAAACAAGGCAAGAAAGGTCAAAAGAGGAAGATATACTCCAGGAACAAAACCTAGATGAAGAACAAATAAATCTGACCATATCTTGTAATGCATTGGCGGGAATTACCGCTCCTCAAACCATCAAGATAGAAGGACAAATAAAGAAGAAAAAGGTAATAGTGTTGATTGATTCAGGAAGCACCCACAATTTTATTCATTGTAGGGTAGCAAAAGAATTTAACTGCTTCCTATATCCAGCACCAGAGTGTCAAGTGATGATTGCAAATGGAGGAACAATAAATTGCTCTGGAAAGTGCCATAATATCAAGCTATCCATGGGAGAATATGTATTGACTAGCCCAATGCTTTCCATTCCAATGGGAAGTGCTGATGTTGTACTAGGAGTCCAATGGCTACAATCCTTGGGTACAATAGCTTTTAATTTTCAAGAACTTTTCATCAAATTTTCTATGGAAGGAAAGGAAGTTGAATTAAGGGGTATTGCAGGGAAACCAGGAAAGATAATCAGCTCTAATGGCATGACTAAGCTTTTTAAAAAGGAGCAAAGAGGTGTAATTGCACAATTATGTTCGCTAGATGTTTCCACATTGGAATCATCTATTTCTCCAGATCTCCAAAATGTCCTGGACAATCATTCCAAGGTATTTGAGACTCCCAAAGGTCTCCCACCTATGCGTGATCATGATCATGCTATTCATCTGATTCCAAGAAGTGTTCCTCCAAACATCAGGCCGTACAGATATCCCTATGCCCAAAAAAGTGAAATTGAACGTATGGTTGCAGAAATACTAGAGGCTGGTATAATTCAACCAAGTCAAAGTTCTTTCTCAGCTCCAGTAGTATTGGTGCACAAGAAGGATGGATCATGGCGCATGTGTCCGGATTATAGGGAGCTCAACAAGCTCACTATTAAAGATAAGTTCCCCATTCCTGTTATTGATGAATTATTGGATGAATTGCATGGATCAATTTACTTCACCAAGTTGGATCTTCGTTCAGGATATCATCAAATCAGAATGAAGATTGAAGACATTCCGAAAACGGCTTTTAGAACTCATGAGGGTCATTATGAATTTTTGGTCATGCCTTTTGGCCTTACCAATGCACCTTCAACATTTCAAGGTTTGATGAATTCAATTTTCAAACCATTTCTTAGAAAATTTGTGTTAGTATTTTTTGATGATATACTAATCTACAGCAAGTCTTGGAAGGATCATGTTGAACATGTTGACAGGGTGCTACAACTATTGGAGGAGAAACAATTATATGCAAAAAGATCCAAATGTTTCTTTGGAGTCCAGGAGGTGGAATATTTGGGTCATATTGTATCTCATGAAGGAGTTAAGGTAGACCCTAGCAAAATTAAAGCCATTAAGGAATGGAAAATCCCCACATCCATAAAGCATCTGCAAGGATTTCTTGGGTTGACAGGGTATTATTGCAAGTTTGTTAAGAATTATGGGAGAATAGCAGCACCTCTAACAACATTATTGAAGAAAGATTCATTTTCATGGACTCCGGAAGCAACAAAGGCCTTTGAACATCTTAAAAAGGCAATGTGCCAAGCACCGGTCTTAGCTACGCCGGACTTCACAAAAACCTTTATTGTGGAATGCGATGCTTCAGGAAATGGAATTAGTGCTGTTCTAATGCAAGATGAAAGACCCATTGCTTTTGAAAGTCGTCCAATCAAGGGAAAGTTTTTAAGCAAAGCTATTTATGAGAAGGAAATGTTGGCAATACTCCATGCACTTAAGAAATGGCGACCCTACCTAATGGGAAGACACTTCAAGGTAAAAATGGATCATGATAGCCTTAAATACTTTTTAGAACAAAGATTATCCTCTGAAGAGAAACAAAAGTGGGTCACAAAGATGTTGGGTTATGACTTTGAAATCATCTACAAAAAAGGGAAGAAAAATGTGGTGTCAGATGCACTCTCAAGAAAGGATGAGGATTTGGAAGCATTGTTGTGTGCCATTTCTATTATCCAACCAGATTGGATAAACGAAGCAAGGGAGGAATGGAAGAACGACGAAGAAGTGTGGGCACTTATTCGAAAGCTACAACAAGATTCCAGTACTTCTGATACATTTAGCTGGCAAAATGATTCGTTATGGTACAAAGATCGCTTATACCTCTGTAAGAATTCCCGGCTAAAACAAAAGATTCTTATGGAATTGCACACTTCTCCCTTAGGAGGGCACTCAAGATTTTTAAAAACTTACCACAGGGTTAAGAAGGAATTTTTTTGGGATGGCCTTAAATCAGATATTCAAAAGTTTGTGGCAGAATGTTTGGTTTGCCAGCAAAATAAAGTTGAAACAATTAAGACACCGGGTCTATTACAACCTTTAGCCATTCTAAGCCAACGTTGGGAGGAGGTTTCAATGGATTTTATCACAGGTTTACCCAAGTCTGAGGGAAAGAGTGTCATCATGGTGGTAGTTGACAGACTTACCAAGTATGCACACTTTTGTGCATTATCACATCCATGTAAAGCCAGTACAGTTTCTACTGCATTTATGGAAATAGTTCAAAAGCTACATGGAAACCCAAAGATTATTGTAAGTGACAGAGATCCCATTTTCACTGGAAATTTTTAGACAGAATTATTTTCTTTTCTTGGTACTCAGTTAGCTCATAGCTCATCTTATCATCCTCAATCTGATGGGCAAACTGAGATAGTAAAAAAATGTTTGGAAGGATATCTTCGTTGCTTTGTATCTGATAAACAGACACAATGGGTAAAATGGTTGCCTCTGGCTGAATGGTGGTATAACACTTCCTTCCATACAGCAACAAAAATGACCCCATTTATGGCACTTTATGGGTATCAGCCACCATCCATCACATCATATTTAAGAGAAAATTCTAAGGTTGAGGCAGTGGAACATCACATCGAACATCAACAACAAGTCCTCCAACTCTTAAAGGATAACCTCGTGTTGGCACAAAATAGAATGAAACAACAGGCAGATCAACATCGCAATGAAAGAAGTTTTGATGTAGGTGATTGGGTATTCCTACGGCTACAACCATATAAGCAAATGTCCCTAAAGCAAGCTAAGAAGGATAATAAATTATCACCAAAGTATTATGGTCCGTACAAGGTGTTGCAAAATATTGGTACTATGGCATACAAATTGGAGCTTCCTGCAGCTTCTCGATTGCACCTATTTTTCCATGTTTCATGTTTAAAGAAGGTTATAGGTGACAAGCTCCCAATTCAAACAATATTGCCAGAACTTGATGAGGAAGGAAAAATTATATTGGAACCGGAAGCAGTCACAGAAACAAGAACTCGACAGCTATGAAATCGATCAATTTCAGAGTATCTTGTCAAGTCGAAGAACTTATCCGCTGAAGATTCCACATGGGAGGATGAGAATTTTATGCAGAAGTATCCAGAACTACTCAAGCATTGAGGACAACACTT
The DNA here is from genome assembly GCA_031772625.1 of Pinus tabuliformis. Classification (NCBI taxonomy): domain Eukaryota; kingdom Viridiplantae; phylum Streptophyta; class Pinopsida; order Pinales; family Pinaceae; genus Pinus; species Pinus tabuliformis. The sequence goes on from CM062814.1 coordinate 343,674,707, forward strand.
TTTTGAAGGAGAGGGGCATGTTTGGTCCCTATAATACTAGTGATTACCCCATTAATATTGTAGTTATACCCCTTATTTATATTGTTGTGCCCCTATTACCCCCATATTGTTATTTCTGTGCCCCATAGAATCCCTCTATTGTTATTTTTGTGGCTTTATATTATTATTGTTAGGTCGGCTGGATTATATTGTGACTCCTTAGACTCCTATATATAGAAAGGAGGTTTTGTCATTTGTATCATCCAAGAATTGTTCATTTATGTAATGTAAAGGAGTTTGCCCCCTCGAAGAGGCTGAATTCTAAGGCGTGGATGTCTCTTTTCTATCTTTTTGTGAGCTGGTTTCATAAAATCCAGTATGTAGGTTATGGGTTTGTGATGCTTTGCTTGGTCTGAACTAAGGATTCACCTATGTGGATGATAATGGATGATGGATTGGGATCTTAAGGCTTGGAATGTATTATCATTATGTGGTTTGATCATGGATAAACTAGATCTGAATACTAACACATTTTTTTATTCTAGAAATGTTATGATCTTGGTATGACTGAGTTTTGAAATATCTGTGAAGTTGTTAAGTTAGTATTTGTAGATCTGTACATAGGTTTGCTTTGGTAAAAGCGTGTATACACGCTAGTTCGGTTCATAAGGGTAGCACATAAATTATGAAATATGATGTCTGAATTTGCAGATGGCTCTAGTGGTTGTTGCAGAGTTTTTGGTTCCACTCTGCCTTCTGATGACTGTGTGATTCAGTTATGGGTGATTCAGAGATTGATGATTGAGTATTTAGTGATTAGTTAATGCAATGGTTGTATTGCAGTGGTGATTGATTTTGAGCTTCAACGTTGTTGATGGGTGCAGTATGAAAATTGGATGACATGTGGCCTTTCAGATTGTGGTGTTGTGTTCCAAGTGTATCCAGTCTGAAAATATATGAAATGTGGTCCCTTTAGGATGAGAGAATGTCGTAGACTTCTGTAGGCCAACACCTACATACCGGAAAAAATACCGGCCAATACAAGAGCCAGGGGTTTGGAGCTCCCTTTCAATAGCAACTGGAAAATGAGTGAAGGTTGTAGCCTTTACTAGGTCGGTGCCTATGTACTAGTAAACATATCGGCTACTACAAGAGCTAGGGGGTTGGAGCTCCGTTTCAGTAGCAGCTGGAAGACGAGTGAAGGTTGTAGCCTTCAGTAGGCTGACGCCTACATACTAGTAAACATATTGGTTAGTATAAGCATTAGGGGGTTGTAGCTCCCTTCTAGTAGAAGCTGGAGAGCGAGAGAAGGTTGTAGCCTTTTGTAGGTGGGTGCCTCCGTACTATTATGATTCTGCACTAGTAGAAGATCATAAACAAGTTTTTCTTAACTAAAGGAAGACAAAAACACATGGTTTTTGTCCTACATTGGGTTTCCACCTTATATCTTGGTGTTCATGTGCGTGATGATCTGTTTTGTTTTTACTGCACCTGGTTACTGTTTATATGGTTAATATAGTTCTGATGCACTAATTAAAGATCAACATATGATGAATTAACTAAGTCATAAGTTTGCTGAATATACGCTAGTTGCATAAAACACAGTTGAGTGTACATGCGAGTTCCCTTAACTAAAGTAGCGTATATGAATTTGATTATGGAAATTAAAAAGTTATTGATTTGCTAATGCTGATTCACCCCCCCCGAGTATTATTTCCAACAATTGGTATTAGCTCAGGTCCTTTGGTAGAAGCTTGATTTCTTGAAGGAGATCTGTAGGGGAAAGAAGCTAAAGAAGAAAGAACCTCAGAAGAAAAACATAGCTTAAAGGAATGGTGACAGTAGGAGAGACAATTGGCTGTTAGATGAAAGAAAGGATTCAGATTCCAAGTCACCTCAAGATGAACAAGAAAATGAAGCATCAGATAAAATCATAGATCAACAAGATCTATTTAACAAAAGGGAGTGTGACCTCAAAGAAGAAGTTACCAGATTAAAATCTTAGCTAGAGTGTGCCTTCAAAGTATGTCAAATGCTGCAGGATGAAGTGATATCATTAAAAAATAAGCAGAATGAAGAACTGCCTCAGGAAAATAAAGAACAAGAAAATGAGATTCCCAAATTAAGGCAATAAGTGGAAGAAGTAAGAAAGGTTGAAGAAATCTTGAGGAAGAAACATTTGGAAAAGGAAGAAAAACATTAGGATGAGGTAGGTATCATAAAAAGTAAATTAGAAGAGAATGATAAACTGTTACGATTTCAAGACAGTACTAAGATTTTGGATGATATTCTTAGTAGTCAAAGATCTCCTACTACTACCAAAACTGGTCTTGGTTTTTATGAATCTGTTGAAGATGAATCTAGCTCACAAGGTGAGGCAAGGAACTCTAATTCAAAACCTGAAATGGTGAACAAGGAGATAATAGGTCAACCCCATCAACAACCAAGGAAAGAAATCCTTCAAAGAAAATATTTTACTCCAAAATATGGAAGTGATAGTCGTTTATTTTCTCAAATGAATAATGTTGAGTGTTATGTATGTCATAATCTTGGACTTGTTGCAGGAAGATGCAGAAGTAGAATGGTTTAAGACCATCGTACATAAACATCATCACGTTCTAGGTACTTTAAGGGATATTGTTTTTCTTGCAATATGTTTGGTCACAAAGACATTGACTACTATAGAAGGAATATGAATCATATAAGATGTTGTGCATGTAACTAGCCTAGACATATAGCAAAGGAATGGAGAAGAAGATTTTGGCCACCAAACCAAAGGTAGAAATCATCATCACACTTGAAGATATGGAAGAAAAAGGAAGTACAGTCAGAAAGATGTGGTATAGTAGAGTATACAGACATAACAGACTCAGAGAGAGCTGAAACTATGAAACTTCAATGTTCTAAATCTCATACACAAGTTTCATGAAGACAAGTCATGTATATACACGACTTTGAAGCTACACAGTCGCGTATATGTGGTTTGAGAAAAAATGTAATGGGACAGACTCAGAAAGATTGACTTGATATGATTCAAAAAATTAACAGTTATCTTTTCTGACATAATGATAAATGATTACAATTTGTGGATGTTATTTAGAAGAGATTTTTGTTGATAACTGGATGTATATCTGGTTAATGATGATGCCTTAATACTTCTTACTGATATATGCATGATCATATCTGAGAGTGAACAGGTGGAAAAGGTTCAGGGGGAGAACATGCTATGCTTCTAATAAATCATTGTTGGCATTATGTTTAGAAGTCTTTGGTACCTAATGATTCTTATCAATAGTGATGATGCTTATGCGGCTAAAGTGTTTAAATGACACATCATGCTATGTTGTGGTTATAAGTTGCCTATGATGATGATATTTGTACTGCTTGGGGTTACATAGTTGTTATTCAGATCAGATTTATGGGTGATTGTGGATGATCATTGATGATACATGGTTGATATATTGAGGGATCTTGTGGAAAGATCATTCAGTTCTTGATGATGATGTTATGGTGTTTTCACATGCATATGATATGATGTGAATGATTTTGTGTTACTACTTGGAGATATGACATATGCCTAGTTGATTCATGGAAGGTTATGATAAGGCTCTTTCTACTAAGGAAACGAAGCAAGATGATCTTGATGAGATCAAGAGGATGAGTTGATATCTATATGCGGCATACTTTGTCACAGGCTGATTATATTTACATTGAACTGATGATGGACATATACAAGTTGCTGATGTTGCTGACAGATGCTTATGGTGCAGATCATATATGGTGTATGATAGTTGTTGATGACTATCATGGTCTTGTTTAGATTGCTGGTCTTTGTTATAAAAGTCATGTATATCATTTGATGTAAAGGTCATGTAAATACATAATTTGTAACCCCACTATGCATGGGAAGGATGATGTAATAATTTCTATTTCAGTCATGTATAAACATTTGGTATATCCCCACTTGGTTGGGTGGATGAGTAAAAAATGGTGTATCCCCACTTGGTTTGGAGATTGATGTATGTATGAGTCATTGGTGATAGGAAGGTCATACTCACTTAGTTGAGTTGTAGAGTCATGTTATTCTTTTGAAAAATATTTTTACACACTTTACATGTGCTTAGGCTGAGCATGGATGATTTAGTACACCTTAGCATGTAAAAAGGGGGAGCTCAATCAGAGACTTCAACATGTACTCAAGGGGAGCATGGACAACATAATGTATATCAAAAGAGGAGAATATCTTGGTCTGCCCTTTGCCCTTGATGTCAAAGGGGGAGAGTGACTTGGTGTGGTTTTTGCCATCAAGTCCAAAGGGGGAGGTTGTTGGCATTATGATACAAGTGTTGTCCTTGATGGCAACTCACTTAGATGACATATCATAGTGCAGTAGATCAATAGCAAAGAATTAATGATCAGAGAGAGGTATACAGAGTTCCATATTGACAAAGGAGCATATACATGTGGGCTAATAGACCAAAAGGAGCATATAACATACACATGCACTTTCACAGAAGGAAAGGTGCATATATCTTAGAAAACTAAGTTTTGGTCCCAGGTATTTGGTCCGTGCTTTTTTTATTCATGGTATTGGTCCAAGGTATCTAGTCTGAGGCATTGACCCTAAGTATTTGGTCTAAGGTGTTGGTCCTAAGTGGTTTTGTTCCATGGTATTGAGAAAGGCCTAAAACTATAAAAGGAGGAGAAGATCATTAGGTCAGGTGTGCAAGTATTGAATATCTGATGAAGTGTGAGATCCAGTATGTAGGTTATGGGTTTGTGATGCTTTTCTTGATCTGAACTAAGGATGCACCTATGTGGATGATGATGGATGACGGATCGGGATCTTAAGGCTTGGAATGTATTATCATTATGTGGTTTTCTCATGGATATACTAGATCTAAATACTGACGCATGTTTTATTCTGCAAATGTTATGATCTAGGTATGACTGAGTTCTGAAATAGCTGTGAAGTTGTTAAGTTAGTATTTGCAGATCTATACGTAGGTTCACTTTGGTAAAAGCACGTATACATGTTGGTTTGGTTCATTAGAGTAGTGTATAAATTATGAAATATGATATCTGAATTTGCAGATGGTTCTAGTGGTTGTTGGAGAGTTCTGCATTATGCTCTGTGTTTCGGTGACTATGTGATTCACTTGTGGGTGATTTAGATATTGATGATTGAGTATTTAATGATTGGTTAATGCAATGGTCATATTGTAGTGGTGATCGATTTTGAGCTTCAATGTTGCTGATGGGTCCAATATGAAAATTCGATGAAACACGGCCTTTCAAATTGTGGTGTTGTGTTCTAGGTGTATCCAGTCTGAAAATTTATGAAACATGGTCCCTAGAGGATGAGATAAGGTTGTAGCCTTTTGTAGGGTGACACCATGTACTGGTAAGAATATCGGCCAGTACAAGAGCTAGGGGGCTGGAGCTCCCTTTCAGTAGTAGCTGGAAAACGAGTGAAGGTTGTAGCCTTCAGTAGGTCAGAACCTATGTACTAGTAAACATATTAGCTAGTACAAGAGCTAGGTGGTTGGAGCTCACTTTCAGTAGCAGCTAGAAACTGAATGAAGGTTGTAGCTGTCAATAGGCCAACCCCTACGTACTAGTAAACATATCGGCTAGTATAAGAGCTAGGGGGTTGTAGCTCCCTTCCAGTAGATGCTAGAGAATGAGAGAAGGTTGTAACGTTCTGCAGGTGGGTACCTGCGTACTGGTGTGAATTTGCACCAGTGAAAGATTGTAAACAGGGTTTTGTTATATTACAGGAAGACATTAGTAGGTGGTTTTTGTCCTGCATTGGGTTTCCACCATATCTCTTGGTGTTCATGTGTGTGATGATCTGTTCTATTTTTACTGCACCTGCTTACTGTTTATATCATTAATGAAGTTCTGATGCACTAATTAAAGATCAACATATGGTGAATTAACTGAATCATAAGTTTGTTGGATATACGCTAGTTGCATTAAACATAGTTGCGTGTACACGTGAGTTTCCTTAACTGAAGTAACGTATATGAATCTGATTGTGGAAATGAAAAAGTTATTGATTTGCTAATACTAATTCACTGCCCCGCTCTCAGTATTATTTACAACACAATTTACTTCCATGTGCTAAAGAATTCCTTGAAACCTTGCAAATCTCTAAATTTCTTGCTTCTTGTGTTTTCTAGAAAGTTCATTGCATTTTGCCTTTGTGCTGCATTTTTTATGTTTTTTCCCTCGTGAAATGCTAAAACGCTTATTTTCCACCTTCATATTTAAATTTTCTGCATCATTCAAGTGAATTAAGACCTCTTACACGTTCCTTTATTTCCTAAGAGGTCTTCCAAAAGAAGCGTCTTACACAACAATTTTGTATCCTGACCAAGCATATGGGTTAAGATTTTGATGTAAAGGTGGAAGTTTTTTCATTTTTGGTGAAAGGCAGCTTGAAAAGGGTATGTGGCATGATTATTTTGTTGTTAGCCTAATCACTAACATGACAAATTCTCCCGAGACCTCACTGTCACTCAAACCATGAAAATAATTGATGTTGCGGTTTTGGCTATGAATGAAATTGACAAAGTTGGAGGCTTTTTGTGGTGAAAGAAATATTCTAAGGGGGAAATTATCAATGTACAGGCTTGTTCACACATGCTTGAGTCATAAAGAAACTAAGGGAGTGAACAAAGCTACATCAACCATGGTTCAATGTGCTTTTGTGCTGTGTTTCTACCAAGGCATAAAATTTTGATGAGGAATCACAGTTTTCTCATTTGGTCCATGAATGAAGACATGAAGTGGTTCTTGTGAATTTTAAGATCCTCTCCAATCCATTTGTATCAATCAGAAGGTCATTGTTTGTTCAAGTCATGTGGATGAAGGTGCATTGCGCTTTTATCCACAAGAAGAAGTTTTGGGGTTTGAAGGTTTGTGGTTGGCCTAGAAGTCTTATCACAGGTTTAAAATGTTGTATGGACCATTTATCATGATCCCAATACCTTCATTATTTCAAACGATGGCTGAGGATACTATAAGCTTGGAGCATTGCACTTCTACATTGTGCTTTCACAGTCACTATATTTTCACTATATATCTTTAACCCTATAACCATTTGGCATTAAATTTTTAAAGTAGATGAATGGGGGTAAGACGAATAAGCCCACTTAATGTCAAGTCAAATTGCTTCACATCTTTCATGAAATGATTCATCATCATCTACAACCATTTTTGGATTTTCTCGACATCCGTGAGTCGGATTCGGCTCCATTATTTTATGGAGAAGTCTTATGATGATATTAAATTGTTGCAAAAAATCAGTTCAATATCAATTTCTATTTAGCAGATATTAAAAACTACAATCATTGCACTTCGGCATTGCAGTTTTGCTGTAGGGGAGGCACTGCGTTTCCAGATAGTCATCATTTTGACCAAGTTTTTTAAGTCAAAACCTCCTTTAATTTATTATTATGGTCTTCGTAAATATAATGAAGCATATGATGAATCATAGGCTTGATTTGGATGGAAAATTTAATGTGAATATGCTTAGGAAATATTTGTCAAACATTTCCTATTTTTCATAAATCAGTGTTATTTTCATTGCAGAAGTTAGAAATTGAAATATTAATGAGGAATTCAACCCCTAGAGGTAGAACATGACTCAATTTGGCCTATTTATGATATTATTGTAAAGGAGAAAAGTGTTGGCTAGGTTGAGGAGAAAGAACATTGTGTATTGCACTCTTTTGATATAGTTTTATAGTGAATGAAGAACATAAGTGAAATTTACAGGGATTCTTGTGTTAGTTTTATTTAGAGATGTGATATTATTAGTTGTAAGTTATATTATATGAAAGTTATGCTTTAAATGTGTCTTATAGTTTATCTAAACAATGATATTGATTTCAATACTAATTTCAAATAGTTCTTTGAATCAGTTTGCTAGACTTCTATGTTTTCTTCTAAATGACAGTTAGAATTCATCTTGGTGTTCGATGCTCTATTTTCATTTTCCAGTTGTCTTCCATTAACCTTCCTACAATGAATTTAAACTAAAAACTTCGAATATAATACTTACCCTTCCCCTGTAGAGCCTCGTCTTCCTCTTGATTTCATCATTGGAAATGTAATAAGATAGACATGACTCCATGCCCAATAGATCTTCCTCCTTTACTACTAGCGAATCCTTGAAAATTTATGCCCTACTGAGCACCATGCCTAGCCTAATATCACAATAGTTTAACATTGTAGGCATAGAGATCCATCTCTAGAGCTAGAAGGGCTAGATTCTAGCTTAGAAATGGTTTTGTGGTTACCTCTGGTTTCTCTCTTCATCCTAGAGAAATTATGGAGTGATAACATGACTCTTCAAGGGTATTCCTCCTATAGGATCACCCTGATAGATGATACAGATATATGCAGGAATGAAATTATATACAGATATGAACAGGAACACAGAGCTACAACAAAAACGTAATTTTAATTCATTTATAATAAAGTACTTCAAATTTTTACATGCAGGAATGGAATTAAACTAGTTTGAGCGATGATAGCTTATCTCTAAGAAGAGATGTAGTGACTGTGCTCCTTTTGAACTATGTTACATTGAGACTTGAAGGCATTTTTATTATTAAGAAACACTGGGAAACACCAAACATCCAGAAACCTAACCCTAGGACATGAAGTGCCAAAATCATGTGGGCCCCATTGGGGTTAGTCGTAACATCAACTTCCCAGGGTTGTAACTTTGCCATATGATCTGAGTTTGATTATCATAATACCTTGTCTTGAAGATCTCCAAGAGGAGAGTGAAACAAGGTCAGAAAATTTGTCTTGTGCTTTTATGGCCTCTTTGTTCCCCCCTCCGCACACCCAAAAACAAAAAAAAAGTATTTTAGTCCCCTAAAACGGCTCCAAAAGTTTAAGACTCGAAAAACTACTAAAAATAGTAATTTGTGCTGTAATTAAGAAAATTGAAATAAACAATGGTGGGGATCGAAATGGAATAGGAGGGTGGCCACCAATATCCACCTAGATCAATAGAAGACATGCATTTTCTTTTATTGGTAAACTACAAAGAACCCAAAGGCTTGAAATTATGACATAGGTGCAATGGATTAGGAAATATGAATATGAACTACAGAATAAGAAAACTATAATTTGTTCAATTCAAATGAGGAAGCTTTTTTTGAAGATTCCAAAACTTTTGGCACCTATTTGGTGAAAATGCCTGATGGGAGGAATAATAAATATGTGTTTTATGAGTGTTGGGTCACCAATTTGTCATTATTATTATCACTTTTTAACAAGTATTTCATCCATTTCTGCCCTTCTTTACCATGTCATTTGTCATAATTTATCATATAATTCCATTTTATAATTATTTATGCTCTTATGGATAAATACTATTTTTCTCCTTTATTTTTAATAAATTGATGATTATTATGCATGATTTTACCAATGATGTTTTATTAATGGTTTTTTTGTAACATAACTCATGATTTTAGCCTCCAAGATCTTTTCCATATTACAAATTTGATCTCTAGCTCATAATTAAATATTCCAACTCAAATATTCACTGGAATAAGGAGTGACAATTTTGCATTAGACGTTACAGACAAATGAAGGTGAATCTAGAAAATCTGAAACATGGGTTTTGTCCAAAATGGACCGAATTAGTTTTGGGATGAACAGTTTTCTAAAATTGGGTCTTTATTAAGAGAAATGGAAGGTTATTCGAAGACGGTTTTGTCAGATTTGTTGTTGCGACCATTTTCCAAATTCTTCCAATTGTGATACCAGATTTGACTTGTTCCAACTGAATCATGATGGGGAGATATTTCAGATCTCATCTTGTTTATTAAGATTTTGTAATCAATCCAAAATTGTAATGGAAATAATTTTTTAATCATCTTTGTTGTAACTTCCCTTTGCTCTCTGTGTATTTAAATGAAAGTAAAGATCAAAGAGAGGAGGAGAATTAGAGGATAATTGGGGGGATAATGAAGGATAATTAGTAGATAGGAGATGGAAAATTCTTAGATAGGATGTAGGAAAAGAGATAAGATACGAGAGATGGGAGATGAATAATTATTTAATTTGAGGAAAAACTAAGAGCTTCATTATGCTATAAATATTTCTCTCATATATTTTAATGAAGCAAGGTATCCATTGAGTTCTACATCCGTTATTTGTAATCTGATATGAGTTATTTCTGAAGGCAGAACTGAGTCTTGGGTAGTTGAGCCTACTACCTTGGATAAGGTTCTGCCTTGAACATCTATAGTAGTTTAGTTGTGTGTTTTTTTATTTGAATTTTAATTGTCATTCCTTGAAGTAGATTTCCTCTCTTTTAACTAATTTTTTGTTTGCTGCATTTTCCAGATTTGTTGTTTCCTGCTATTTCTAGATTTCATTTAGTTTGTTGCTCTAGATTAACATTTGAATTCTGTTGAGTGCAATAGCTTAAATTTCAAATTCAGCAAGGTGTGATTTAATTTAGCAATGATTCAAGTTGTGTGATTAGCATAAATGTTTTTCCTGTCATTTACTTTCTTCTTTTTAATTTTAGTTTTATTATTCAAGTCTTACATTTTGTTTCTTGTTGAATGAGCTTGATAGTATAGAACACAATAATATAGAACGAGTGTTAGCTGTTGGTATCGTTATGCATATATTTTTCTGATTACCTTGAAACAAAAAGATGCTCCTTGGGTTGATAATTAATGCCTAGGTGATTAGTTGTTTTATTTATTTATTAAGCAATTAATTTTACCCAACAATGGGCTTCCATATTGGAATCATCTTAAAATTGACCACTTGCTAAGTCCCATTCACATATTAAAAATCATTCCATGTTCTTAATGGACACATAGATCATTGATTACAAGTGGCACATTGGCTATTATAGACAATATTATTTCTTCAACTACTAAAAATATACATTGGCCAAAAGAAAATAAAGGAGAGGTTAATGCCTCTTAATATTCAAAAAAAGTATATGTGCTATATATTATGCAGAAATATGAAGTTTTCATGGTGAAGGATGTTTTATTAGGTATGAAGGAACCTTTTTTATATGGGTTAATTGTACAACATTGATTCGAAGTAGAAGAACAATTTTCACAATTGAAACTACATGAACATATGAATCTTCTAAGGGTGATTATGTCAAAACATGATTATTTTTCTATATTTCATGTTTAAATATACTATGTACTCACATTTTTGGCAATTAAGTATGTGTTTATCTACCTTGTAGTTTTAGTATATTTTTCTTTTGCATGTTTTTGTGAACCATGACTTCCCCTAGGACATGTGATATGTCATATAAAAATTATCTACATTTGTAGGTTATATTACATCAAATGAAATTCATATGGCTAGCACACCTTAGCAGTGTCAATAGATAGTTGAGATTGTTTGTGTGTTTGAGAAGGAATTGCCAATGAATTTTATGGACTTGTAACTCCCACTACAATATAGAGGGGTGTTTCAAGACAATATTTGAAACAATTTCTGGGTAAGTTGTCATAAATTGAGACAAAAAAAGCTTTTGTACTGCCTTAAATATTAATTTTAAGTGGGTTTCACAAATTATTGTCTTAAAAAATTGTCTCTATAAAGAGAATATACAACATAAGAATTATTCATGGGGGCTTCACTCAATGAACCTATGACATGGCATGTGCGTTCGTGGTATACTAAACAATACCCTTAAATTGACTACATATTGGAAAATACCTCTAAAATTCACTTTATTTAACCCCCTACCAGTATAAACCCAATACACCTTTCCAATTTAAAAAATCCTTACTTTCACTAGATATTGTAGGTATCCATATTTTCATTAACATTTTTTTATAGCCCTTTATATTTATATCCCTAGTATAGTGACATGTGAGTGACTTGACGACTCTATTATGCAAGTATTATGATCACACATGAATTCTACAATTATCTACAATACATATTTTTTCTTTTGATATACACTGTAGATGCATATTACTTCTCCCACAATGCAATTACTCAACCCACACTCAAGCACATCTCAGAATGACTTATGGTATTTCATGGTCTAAGGAACACAAAGATAAAACATTTTTTAGGAAGATTGATTATATGCATGTATATAAAATGACATATAATTGATATATATTGTTGTACCTCATTTCCATTCAGTTTCAAATACTAAAAATCATATCTTCAAAGGAAAAATGGAAAATGCAAAGAAATGCCAAAATGTCATTGGGATCGTTTTATGTAATTTTATTAAAAAAAGAAGAGAGAAACTAATTTTGGTCCAAGGTGGTGTAGGTCCACTATGTGAAGACAAATTTAAATAGTTTATATGGTGGTGGGCCATTTTCCTATGGCAGATAAGTTAAAGAGAGTGCAATTCTCAAGATCGATATCGAGTATCGGGACCCATGCACACAGGGAACCCGATATTGAAACATAATTGAATGTAATGCTAGGAGGTGCCTCCGTAAATGGTTTGGTGGGAAACCATCATTAGGATATCAATGGTTGGGATCATCCTTGACATAACTACAGGGTGATACCACTTACCACCGCGAGTGCACCCTGTGAGTAGCAAGTTGTTTTAACTCTAGTCTCTAGCAAGATAGCCTCACATTCAGGCATGCATGATAGTCAACATATCCACATCATGTCTACATCACCCCTCCATCCTTGCATGTCATCCCTCCATGTCATATTTCAACTTCATCGCTACGTTGCATGTCTGTACAATTTTGTCCATATTCAATTAATTCCTTTTCACCTGCTTTTTGCCAATAAACCTCATTTTTCCCCCAATTTACTCATTTCCATTGTGTTCTCTTGGCGATAATAACCCCCTCCAATAGCACAAAGATTCCAACTCAAAAATCCAAGTATACAAGGTATTTAAACGAATTTTATACTCTGTCAATTTTTGAAGAGAGGTATAAAATGTCAAACAAAGTTACCATTTTAGGATCTACCACTCATATTCCCCTCATTGGTAATGAACACAACATTTTTTATTCATTTTACCCTGTGAACCTAATGGAATTTCGCCAAAATGTCCTAGATAACCAAAATAAGTCAAAAGTTTATGATAGAATGGTCAAGTCTGGTTTTCTCTCTGCAATTGTCCCTCGAACTTAACAATTTCTAGAATTTATCAATTGGCTAACCTCCTCTCTATACATTTCAATGATGTTTCTTCATGAATTCCCTAGGGGGAAATATTTTCCAAGTTTCTTCATTACTAATCCACTAGGCCCTAGCCTTTCCACATTCTAATCAATATCTTCCAGTTTCCAATGAAACCTTTCTGTCGACTTTTCAGAAATTGTCAATAGAGGATTCTAGGAAATTGTATGCTTCCATTTTGCTTCCAAACATTATTTTACATTTAGATTCTACCCATTTCTCTGTTTCTTTCTTTGTTGAAGGTGTTGGAACCATTTTTTAAGTAATCATGAGGATTCTTGGAAGGGATGGTACATTAGTGATAGATGGTCAATTCAAAGAATTATTTAATTTAATGATTTATTCAAGTGTGGTGATAGATATTCCTACAATTTTTAAGAAAACCATTAATTCTCAGCTCCTTAACTTGAACGGAACTTGATGTTTCAGATTTCCCTCTTTACTAGTATATCTTTTTCTATATGTACATGTTGACCAATTTATGGACCTAGGATTGAATGTTTCAGATCCCAATCAGAACAAACAAATAAATGTGAATTGGACTGATGTTGTTAGATGTCAACCAAATAATCAAGGTTTCTCCTCTTTCCTTTCTTCCTTCATGTCAATTGTTTACAAAATTGTTAACAATGCTACCCCTCGTATAGTTTTTCCAAAAGCTTAATCTTTGTTACAAATGAGTATAGATTTAAAGGTTGAAGATTGGTTTCCATTTAAGGATTACATAAAGATTAGATTATATAGTACATAGATTCCTCCACATAGACTGTCGGTGTTTATTCCTATGAGAATATTAGCATTAGAATTCATTTGACAGAGCCTAAATGTTGATCAAGTTCCTTTTTTCCCAGCCAAGAAAGGATATCTCTTCAAATTACCCAAGACTATTGAGCTTTTCATTATGAAAAATAGGCAGTCATATAAGGAGGAAAAAAAAATGTTACATAGTATGAATTTCCAGTTGGGAGAGAAGTGGTCTTATGATCCTCATCAGATCTTTTATGAGAGGATAGTATACTATGCTTATGCTTCTTATGTCCATGAACCAAGACCTAAATGGGAGAAATTGGCAAATGGAGGCACAATGAAAATTTCAAGCAATAATGGAAGTTGAAACGCCTGTTCCTTCTTAAAAAGGGTTGAAAAGAGGACAAGACATTGTGGAATTAGAAGGAGAAAATTCTCAAGGAAACAAGATGGAAAAGGTGTAGAAAGGAGCAACATAAGCTGAAGATCTTAGGGAAAATCCTTCCACTAAAATTGGGATTCAATTCAAAATAGGTAGCGCTAAATGTGCACCCTCATCCCCCATTTCTAAAGCAGAAGAAACTGTATCTTTAGAAGCTTTGAAAGATTCATATGAACAAATTGAGGAAAGGAACCAGAAAATTAAGACTAATGTTGCTACCGAGTTGGAGGCACAGTACATTCTTGGTTATCAAACCAGACTCCTTCCAGCTATGGATTTGGAGAGGAGTGAGTTGAAACCGTCATTTACACACCTTGTTACATAGTCAATTACTTCTAGAGATGATTCCAGGACAAATAGTTTATCAATGAATACAAAATATATACCTTTGCGTAAAAAAGATAAATTTGCATAGGAAAATTAGAAAGTTCATTTACAACAATCTCAGTAAAAAATTCATTAGAAGAAAGTAATATAGAGACCATGCTGGGGAAATTAATTGGTCAGTTGAAATTATAAAAGTCTAACTCATGAGATATACACACTCAAAATGAATAATTTAAGAAGTTAACTATCAAGCTTGGGGTGAATCCAGAGGAAAAAATAGTTGTCTAAAAGCTTTTACAAGGAGTAGAATATGAGATCCAATTGTTAAGAAAAGACTTGAAATTTCCTACTACTGAGCATGTCTTGGCTCTAGAATTAGCTCAAATGGAAAAGGAAAAAGAACTTATAACTCATGAACTTCCAAAAAGAAATAAGAAGGTGGAAACTTTGAAGGAACTCAATGCATGGCTACAGCAGAAGATAGATGCACATGTTTGCGTAGTTGTAGTGCAACCATACTCTAAGGACCGTACTGATAATCTCACTAGGGTGATGACTGAATTCAATATTTCAGAGGATGAGTTAAGGAAATATAGAATAATTTGGATGATACTAAAGAGAAATTGAAGAATAAGGAGAGAAAATTGAAAATGGCTAAATAAAATGCATCACAACAACACGAAAATTATGTAACAAATTTTGATGAAATTAAGGAATTAAAAGAAAAACTAAAAGGTATCATGTGTCTTATTCAGGAAAGGGAAATTATTTGGAATGATATCATCCAACAAATAAACGTAATTTGGGATCATATGTTGGTCATGAAAAGAGAGAAAACAATGGTAAGGGATCTAGAAATGGTTATTTCTTCCAATAAAAGCAATTTACATCAAAGTGAATAGTTCACAAAAAGGATGATTGATTTTCTGAATGCTAAGTATTCCCTGGAGTTGAGAGCAATTGATACTCTAACCAAAACATCCATTGTTTTAGAAATAAATAAGATGGTGTAAAAGAATATCTACATGAAAAATGTAGAAACTAGACTTCAAGAGATCATGGAATCAATGTTGCCCTTTAATTCAAACTTTGACAAGAGAGTCTAAGCAAGATTACCTTCATGTTTGGACTAGTAAGGAAATATTCTTCCATGGGAGACCTATGAAACTTTATTAGTGGAAGCAAAAAGTAAAATCAATGCTTCCCATAAAAAAATAAGAATTTTAAAAGGGTCAACAATTGTGAACCACTTGCAAATATGTTTTCAATTATTATGGTTAGTTAAGACTCTCTTCACTAAAAATCCAACCTACAATTGAATAAAAAAATATAAGTTGTCCTATGACATATTGTTCAAGTGTCTAAATCATGAGTTGGTAGTGTGGAATAAATTACTAGATTTAATAGCACCAACAAAAGGAGTGGAACCTGGAGCTTCCCCAAGCGAACCTGCACAATGATCCCAAGTGATCTAATGAGGACAATTTTTTGAAAAATATATTATATTTTGTAATTTCAAGTCAAAACACTTTAATTTCTAAGTTCAATTTTTGAGACCTCATAAGGACCGAGTAGAACTAAAGATAGTTTTGAATGTAGTTTGAAAGCATTTCTTCACAGTTAACAATTTCTGTAACTATTCTTAATCTAATGTTTCTTTAAAAAGACATAGAGTAACCCTTTTTTGGGTTCTGAATTTTTTCTCCAAAGAGAAATAATAGTGTAATGTGTCAGTATTTTCTTGGAGATTTAATAAAGTTTTTGAACGATTCCAACTACATTTTGAAAATGAAATGTGATTCTTTTCTATTGGAAGTCATTATTTGTTTGTCTTCTTCTGAAATTGTGTAAGAAGTTGCTGGTTATTTCCAATAATACATATTTACTTTTCTTGAAAAATCTCACAATACCTGTAGATTTCTAATTAAAATAACCTTAAATTGTGATCCATAGTTTCATCTTGTCACCTCCTCAGTCTTTGATGTTTCTGTTAAGGTTTATTATAGGAGATTATATTACTACAGCCTTCTATTTTAAATGTTCCACTTTTTCATTTTTCTATCTTGTTACCAGAAAACCTCTCCAACAACATATGAAAATGAAAACTCTAGAAAATTCTAATGACAAAATGCATTAACATAGAGAATACCCTACTGGAAGTTACACTCAACCTTCAATTATTACCCTCCCTCATTCAATCGTCTAACATGGATTATTTCTTCTTTAATGTGAAATATTGCTCTAATGTCGATCTATCGATGATGTGACTATGAAATATCTATCTCATAAACATGGACAATTTCGTGGAATTGATTAAAATTTTGTGTTATTTGTCAAGTTAAGTTTAAGGCTTATTTTCTGACAAGGATGAATGAATATTCATGACACAGGTAGTAAAATTAATATTTAAAACAAATAAACAACAACAACAACAACAACAACAACAACAATAATAATAATAATAATTTAATTCTAAGGCATGGTTTAGGTTATGAGACATTCACTAATTTGTTGTTTTGTGTTTTGGTTTCTTTGAACTTTTTTGTTTAGTTTCATGTGAAATCTAGAAAGGAGTTTGTTAAAATTGATCGAAATCATTAAATCAAGCTTCAATAATAATATATTTCTTTGTAACTGAAAATTTAAATATGATGATCCTTAAACCTCCTTTAACTATGTTATGCCTTTCTAGTATGATGATCTCATCTTCAACAGGAGGGATCCTCAGTTGATTGACCACATGAAGTCTGGATTTAGTTAAACCACAATGATCTCATGTGAAATAGGGAACCCTTTCAAAGTTTTCCATGCTAGGTGTAAATACCCCAACATCAAGCCACATTTGTCCCTTCCTTGTGTAATAGAATACCTTTTCAAAGTTCTCCTTCTTCCCCTATTCTTGTTTTAATGTATGGATTTTCATTAAGAATAGAGTGTGGTGTACAAAAGCCAAACACCTCTTTGGCTTAGATTAGTATCCGTATTATGAGAATTATACTCACTTTTAAGAAAAATATCAGCAAATAATACAATAATCTAACATCCAAAGGAACTGAGACACTTCTGAAGAGATGCTACTCGACATGACAGAAAGATTGTATACCCAAAGCCATAATAAAATCTCTCTAAGTACCAAATAGAATATAGTAAAGTATGGATTTTTGTTGTACCAACTTACATATTTTAAGATATATAACCTTATTCGCGTCACAATTAAAAATCACTAAAATAAAATGGAACAAACTTGCAATAATCATCCTTGAAACAATCAGATTCAAGACATTTATCCCCATCTTTTTTTTTGTTGTTTTCTTGGTATAAATAATAGGTCAGAATTTATGATTTTTTTTTTTTAGCTAATAAACAACTCATATCGGTGCACCATATTTTTCATAGTAAGTTTTAAGTAAGATTCATAACTTCATTCAAATAGAACAAAAAAATATCATTTACATATTTTTCCTATGGGCGCCACAGAAAGATGGTTATTTCTATGGACACTCCATTGGAAAATGATTAAGGAGGAGCAATAGCACAACACATAGAAAAATCCATAAATAATCACCATTAGATTGGCAATAATTACAGTATCAATTATTGAGAGAGCAACCATCAATTGACTCTTAAAATATTGAAAAAAATCGTACCATCAATAGAAAACCCTTTCAGATTCTCACCAAGTAATACCAAAAAAGTGAATACTCATCCAAGAAAGATATATTAACATAAATAAAGTTCCAAATTACTCAAAACAAAATCCAAGTCTAAATGTATGATAGATTAAGGTCAGAAAATATAATTGTATAAAATCCTTACATGGAAAACTCAAAGTTGGTAAGGTCAAGAATGTGAATAATTCCCATCTCTTTAAGCAATGGAACAAGTAAGAGCACCACTTGTTGATCTTAATCCTAAAATATGCAGATCCACTTCCAGAAAATAACATAACACCTAATACTCATCATAGGTAACCATTCGTGTAATAACATTTCATACAAGAGGCTAGTTTTATAACAATGTCCTTAAAGAAAATTTAGGCGGGGCTGAAGTTTTATAGGTAACAAGTTTCTTCCAGTTTCTTCTAACATGTCTAACCCATTTCATATTTTTGGGTCCATATTCTTGAATTTGGGCTTATCATTATTGTACATGTGAGCAATATCGGGCACAAGCAGATCATCAAGGTTTGAATCACTCAACAAGGAGTATATTGATAATAAAACCTTTAATCAACAAAAAATTTGTGTTACAAACAAAATATTGAAAGGCAAGAACCAAGGGAGACATATTCATGAAAAAGGAACCAACTTTTCTTGCTTTTCATCATTTAATGCACCAACTTCATCGGAATCATAGTAGAAGGCATCTAACACAAGTGTTGAGGTAAGGGGTACATATAGTTATATAGGTACGTAGTTAGATTTTTTTATGGAGGAAATACCAAATTAATGTTTGAATGAAACATAACTACAAAAATATGAATGGCTAGTGAAAGAAACTTACACCCAAAATAATGTAGCAAAAAAAGGTTGAGTTATCTCGAACATTCACCATTTGAACTATTCACTAGACCTAAAGCCAAAAATTACAAAATTAACATTAGATTCATAGAAAGAAATCAACAAAAATACAACCAATAATTATTTGTAAATGATCCAACATATGGAAATACATAAGGAAAGCGAAAGCATAATGTTTTGAAAATTAACCTTATTCAAATTTTTCAAAAATCTGAAAAAAATTATAATCATTTTCTTCTAATTTGTATGTATGATTCCTAGCATTGTATGATAAGTTTGGAATTACTATAACAAATTCAAGTTGCACAAAAGCATGATCTGTCAAATCATACTTATACATGTTCTACCCCTTTATTCTACTATAACAACATAATTGAAGCTTGATGCATTCTAATATATCAAAAAGGTTAATGTCTTTATGGTAATAAAACACCCTATTACCATCCTTCTCGCTTATACTTTGAACCTTTCCAATGTACCACATTCCACAACTAACACCTTGTTTTGTACTTCTAGGAACATATTTTATCGCATTATGTTCAACAGGGGGAATTGAGTTACTTTCAAACAACACCTGAATCCGATCCAATTCTAAAGCCAATTGAAACACCCTTTTATGGAGCCTTCTCATCTCACCTAAAGTACACCCCATTTCTCACTTTCGTCAACCTATATTTGGACAATGTCGGATTTTGATTCAACTGACTAAACAAACATGCTTTGAACATATCCTTACCATCAAGATCCACAACTGGTTTTATAGTTTTTCTTACATTTTCATCAATGGAATCTAAAATTTTATCCAACTCATGTCTCCACTCACTTTCCATTATTTATAATTCACTTTCATTATGTGCCAATGAACAGGAAAATTGTAATACAGAGTTGGAACAACTAGGTGGAGAATAATCAACTACTTCATCCGCAATTTGGAATGTTGGATAATGTTGACCCTCTGTCCATGGTTTAACTCACCAAGAAAATTGAATCTAATTTTCTAGTTGCATTCCAAGAGTTAATAAAATGTCTTGTGCATTCGTCAATCCAATCTTAAGGTCTTCTACAACTTTAGCATCTGTGGATATTGAATCATACTACGACAATATTTTAATGTTTTGTATTATTTCTAGGTGAAATCTATTGCATATGCTTTCTTGCTTCTTCTGAGATTTATCAAAATGAAGCCCCTGGGGATTGGATTATTCTTCAACAACTCTATTAAGGATTCCAATAGAATGAAGGAAGTCAGTGAAATCATAGTCCCTCTCCACTCCAACCATCCCACCAATTTTTGCAAAGAAGTTCTCACATACATTTGACCCAATCAAGTGCAAAACAAATGGAAATTTAGAGTATTAATCTCAAAACAATCTAATCAACAAAACCATAAAATGGAAAGAAATTTTCACATCTTGATATGCCTCTCGACTAATTAAATTTATGTTGACATTAGTATGAGATTATTTCCATACCCAACATAACCATAATGTGAAAAAATGATGAACTCATGAAGCATTTCACACTCTTTACCAAAGACTCAAACTATGAGACATAAAGATGTCAATGTAGTCAACAAAAATCATTAGATAAGTCTTTGTAGCTAGTGTCCTCTCTAGATTTCCACTTGGTGTATTGATCAACTCTTTCAAACACCTCTATACATGCCTTGAAGAAATGTGTTGTGTGGAACCCCAATTTTATCGATCCATCCTCTCTATATATTCACCCTTAAGCTTGTGATCATCCAATTTAAAAGTGAGATAAACGATTCTGATATGACCAAAACTTATGTACTCATTTCCTAAAATCATTTTTGTTTGGCCACTAAAAAAAGGATTCAGTAGTGTTTTTCTATTGTGGATGTAATCTTGGTCATCTTATCCCGTTACATTGCAACCATTACACAAACCAGTTAGCCTCCTCCCTTCCCAAGGAAGTTGATAATGAAGACTTGATATTGAAGAATAATCCTTTAACATAAGCTATATTATTCTTCCATCCCCATCAATGGAATGACCAACAATAGGTCCAGAATTATTTTCCATGTATTTCTTCCACATAGATTCTACCTTTTCCTATTGTTGATAAACAAAATTTTCATTTAACCTATTGCATGTTGTATGAATAACCGCAACCAAATGAGCAATATTTTCATGTAAAGGGTTTGTAATAATAACACATGCATAATGGCCAATAACATTATTCCTAAAATAATCTATTATAATCTCGTAGCCTACAACTCCCTCATCAACTCTCACCAAGAAATTTGATTGTCATTGATCTTCTTCTTTTGTACCCCAAAACCCCTACTAGTTTATCACCTTTTCCTACCCACCATAATCATTTCAGCTTTAGCGAGGCATGTAGGAATTGGGCCATCTATACCATGTGTGGCTTTATAAGAAGCATAAAATTTTCTGGCTACCTAAAGAATGTGTTCGTGATCCCTTGGGATCTATGCCAATGAATTTCTAACTTGCCTAAAGTCATAAATATTTAAGGACAATCCAAATTCAAGCTAATAAAGCTATGTAATTTAGGACCTCCCCATAACTTGATCATCTCACAAAGGGATTTCGTGGATGTACTATATCTTCTCCACACTTTTGCTATCATCAAGTGATGAAATATATCCTTGACAAATTCCCAAACTGCATCTCTGCCTTGTAATTTTCCTTGCTTATGTGCCTCTCACACATCCTTGCAAAACCTAAATAAATCCTTCCTTTTTGCCAATTCAAACAACTTTTCCTTCAGGGATCTCATTCTAAAAGAGACTGTAGGAACCTTTTTCCTCTCCCACCAAAGATTTCACATTGTTGATCTATGGTTAGCCCTTGTAACCCTTGCAACGTTCTTCAGTTTAGTTTGAGTCAAATAGTCCAATCTTTTACCTTTTCTTGTATCTCCTTCAATTATTTTTTTGGTGCACCTTGACTCATGATATAACCACATCGTCAATTCATCACATTCTAAAACAAAATTACAAAATCTTCATGTTAATGAATTAAATGGGATCCCTATTTCAGAAGCCCTCTGGCAATGGATATGCATATATGTACCATCAATATGACATTCAATACCCTCATAACATAGCATGATATTGGTATACTTATCTATGGCCCATAATGCTCCACCCCTTTGATCATTCATTAGGACCTTTGTTTCCCATCTCTCCCTATTTCTATCAATATTAGGATACCAATACCCCCAACATTGTAATAACTACAGATGTAATTTAGCTATAATAGCATGACAACACAATAATAAAGAAATCAATTTGAAGTAATATAAATAAAATAATATAAAAATTCATATTCAAGTTTAGTCTAAATTTTTAATTAACACACCTGAAGTAGAAGGATTTGCGCTTGTAAAACCCCTATGTAATACTAATGGTGTTGATGGGACCAAGAACCTGATCAAACCTTGTTGGGAATTATCATTGGTAGGCTTCTTTGGTCTCCTGATTGTGCCACTCCTCAACCCAATCTCCTCATGTGAAGCCTCATTTATAGTAGTAATAATGTGCTTCTTTGCTTTCATGTGTTCATATAGATAACTGACAATATTACCACTTTTCAATACTAAACAAAACCATTTATTGCATTGTGTACATTCCATTCTCACTTTTTTCATGTCCTTATAGTCTGCAAGTGTTGTTTCCACCACCTTGAACAAATTAGGATCTTGTATCTTATTGAAATCGTCTAGAAGTTTGATTTCTTGATCAATACAAAATTGATCTCCAACCACCGTTGTTTTTTGTACTTTGTTACATGAGGTAATTTCACTACCACTTAACATTGAAAGGTGTTCTTGATGAGCCCCTGTTTTCATATGATTGTTTTTGAAGTTGCACATTGTTCACACAGCTAAGGATAGATCACTTGTTCCATAATAAATGCCAAAAATTGCAAAATGGATATTTATCTTAGATTTTCCCTTTGCTGAATATACTTCGAGAGTAATTTTCTCATTAACAAACTCTTCCATTAAACTTTTCACATTCTTTTCCAACATGCCAATAAACTAGGATCAACAACTATGACTTGTTCCACTAACAAAGACATATTTTCAACACTTGATTATTTATGCATAGGTCCCTCCACATTATATTCTTTTTTGACAAATATTGGTGTTCTTTCCACTACATTTGAACCCTCCATTTCCACATCAAATGTGCATAGTTTCCTCTTGATCCCTAAAAGTGTTGTATAAACTTTTCATTTTTTCTCTTGCTTTGGATTTAATGTTAATCCATCCTAGATAAAATCAAAAGGGTATTCAACGATTTCATCATCCATAAATTCAACAAATATTTTATCAAATTTAAAACCTTCTTGACACTTGACCATTCCAATGACAAATTTCTCTTCGCCGATAAATTTTTTATAAAATAACTCCATCTATTTTTTTCACATAAATAAATGAATCTGTAAGTAAAATTCGACAAGAATATTGGTTTATTATAAAAAAAATGATCAAGGAAGCAAGGTATGCACTTTCAATTGAAAGCTCCAAAAAGGGATGAAACACCTCCATTCGAAATGTAGTATCGATGGATTCCTTAAATGGAATGAAAATCAGCAATAAAATAGTGTAGTAAAATAATTTTGAGAGCTAATTTATTGAGTCAAACATTGAAAAAATAACAGGAAAAGCTTAGGCCTTAGTTCTGCCTCAATTTTTTCCTTATTTACATCATTTTGTTCTGTCCTAAAGAGGTCAAAATCAATCCCTTGTATCTTTTACTATTCGTTGGTATGAAATGCATTTAATACATTTTATTGTTCAATGGTATCTAGGGTTTGTGAGAGATAAAGGATTTTATTTTTTATTTTTGTTGAGCTACCAATGGATAAGGATGGTGCTTGATCTCTCGTATGAATGAGAGAAGCAGAGCTTATGTATAAATCATTGCTACTTTGGGAGAAACATTACTAGTCTAAATCAGATTTGTTCTCAGACTGGAGGAACATTATATATTATGTTCTCATCAATGTTGTTTAATACAAGCCTACATGAAGACTATTTGTTAAATCTTTCCAGAAAGTTGAAAAACATGAAGAAAAAGGAAATGATGGTACTATAATACACTGAAGAATTATATAGGTTGTTCATAGTATATGAACAAAGTGATGGGGCTGATTATATTATTACTAGATATATCAATGGAATTTGATGGTTGTTAAGATGAACTTGCTCAAATATCATTTGATAAACAAAAATAATAGAAATAGTTAATTTTATTAGGGTTTTATGGTTTTGTGTCATTCATCTTTATTATCAATAGTATTTTTCTTAACTTTCTTTTCTAAAAACTTAGTTTTCATGTCATGGCCCTAAGGAGATGTTGGAAAAATTAGTTTTCATGTCATGGTCGTAGGGGGATGCTCCTACTTGTTCTTAAACATAAGAGTGGCTTAAAATGGATGAACATGGCTGAAAATTGTTTTTACTAACTCAACATTTTCTTAGGTTATTCAGAAAGGTAGCCAATGATACCTAGTTTTGTGGGAAGCTATACCGAAAAATGTTTTATAGGTTTTTGATAAGTTAATAAAATCATTTCTAGTTCTTATGATAAATCTACAAGCCATTCAAACCTTGAGAAATTTGTTAACTAAATCCAATCAAGTTCATTATTAGGGTTTACATTCAGGAGGACAAGGAGAGATATAAATAAATACCCATAAATTGAAAAAAATGGTTTTTTTTTTCAATTAAAGAAGAAATTTACTATGTTGACATTATCTCTTGAGGCCCATGGATTTATATAAAACTTTAGTAGTTATGTCTATGTACACTATAGACACTTTAATTGAGCATGATGTGTAGCTCCAGTATCCATATAAGTGGAGTTTCAAGGCCTACAAATGTTTTTATAGATGTTTGAGGGTGATATTTCAATATAGTACGTTTTTATCCATGAGCCAACTTTCATTTTTAACCAAAGACCCCCAAAAAAGATATTATCTCAAGTTTATTCTGTCAAAATGCTTGAAAGATTTTTTTTGTATCTGGATTAATATTAAAGTGTGAAAAAAAATTTGTGAGGTATATTAACCTTTGAAACAATGATTTTGATTCCAAAGTTGTCCAAATGGCTAAATTTGATTAACATCCCACTTCAGAAAACCCTTTTCCTCGGCCTCAATCCTCACATGATCTACACCTCGATTTTTGAACTCTTAGATGGATTTATATGTTGAGGAAATTTTGAAGTTCTTGAACGTCCATATTCTTATAGATTGGTTACACACTAGTTTTGGTATTTCAAAACAATTAAACATATAAATCCATCTAAGAATTAGAAAATGGAGGTGTAGATCATGTGACGATTGAGGTTGAGGACCTATGTTAAGTTCCTTTAATACTAATGATTCCCCCATTAATATTGTCATTGTAGCCCTTATTGTTATTGTTGTGCCCCTATTGTACCGATATTGTTATTGTGCCCCATAAAAGCCTACTATTGTTATTTTTGTGCTCTTATATTATTATTGTTATGTCGACTTTGATTATATTGTGACACCATAGACTCCTATATATATAGAGGAGGTTTTGACATTTATGTCGTCCAACAATTGTTCATTTTTGTAACGTAAAGGAGGTTTCCCCCTCAAAGACAATTATTATGAAGTCGTTGATCTATATTTTATATGTTTTTGTGAGCTAGTTTCTTAACATTTTTGAATTCTTGGATGGATTTATATGTTGAGGAATTTTTTAAGTTCCTGGAGGTCCATATTATTTAGATTGTTAACACACTACTTTTGGTATTTCTAATGGATGAAGGAATGCAATATTTGATAAACTAATAGAGAATCTCAACAAGATTATTACAAGGATGAAGGCTACATAACTATCTATGGACTATTTGTGATGCCAAATACCCTTCCTACCATAGAAAGAAATTAGATTTTCTTAACATCCTCCTTTTTCGCACACTTGTTCGCAGTGGTTCGTAAACTCTCCCTATTCTTATATCCTCTCTGTTCATAGTAGTTCACATACCCTCCTTGCTCATAGATCCTAATTGTTCGTAGACACTCCCTCTTTGATTGTTTGTAGACCTCCCTATTTGCCCCTTTTTCTTCCTTAGACCATCCTTTTTTCTATCCACCTTTTTTTTTCCCGTAGAAAAAGTCGTAATTTCTATTAGATCTTTAAGAAATTACATTTTGTAGATGCCTAAGCATATGCATAATGAGGCTAGCAGCCTCCCGAATATTAGCAAGAAGAATACATATTGACTAACACTATGTACAAGTAGCTTCAACAATAACAATTTTTGCCTAATACAAAGAGGGAGGGAGATTATGTTTTTCTCCCCTTTTTCTTCTCAACCTTTCGCCATTCTCCTTGGGTTGGAGAGGATGAAAAAAGGACTAGAGAGGAATCCTCCATAGTACGAGGCGCGTCCTTATCTGTATCAGAGTGTTCTGGAGAGTGATGTCTTTTAGCCCCGCTAGTGTCTTCGAGAACTGGATTTTTCTTCGACAAAGAGGCCAACCTTCCCTGTGCTGCCAAAATCTCTGATTCTGGCATCATGTGAACTTGACTAGGTGCTATGGGAGAGGCAGCCGCGGCTTCGCCCCCATTTGGATCATCGTCTTGTCCAGGTGGAGGGTTGTCTGCCTCCTCGTCTACTGTTTCTTCGTCTAGGTTCTCTGTGTGTTGCCAGCCTCTTGGTTTTTTTGTTTGTTTCTTGTTCCTCCTGTTTTCCATTTTGGCTTGTGGGCAGTTACTATGGAGATGACCTGTCTGTTGACAGCCTCTACATCTGAAAGCTGTGTTTTCATAATCTAGTGGCTTTTTCCACTGGGAGTTGTTATGGATCAAGATAATACTGTCCGGAAGCACTTGACTAAGGTCGACTTCGACACAGATTCTTGCAAAGGTATGTATGCACCTAGCAATTCTTTCGATGTCTTGCTTGATGTATTTACCTATTGCATTTCCCATTGCCTCAAAAACTTTGGGGACCCAAAAGTGTAGCGGGAGATTATGTAGCCTGACCCATACCAGCATTTTGGAGACCACCATAGAGGAGGGGTCAAAACCCGGAAACCAGGGGGTCGTAAAGAGCCCTGCATTGTCCCAGAACCATGGCCCATGATGGAGGACATGGTCTTTTTCCTCAACTGAGTTGAATTTTACAATAAAAAATCCTTTGGAGCATAAAAGGATATCACAGTTTTTTGTCCATGTGGTATAGATCCATTGCCATAAAGCATTTGTTTTGGGCCAAAAGCCATTGAATCTACAAATTACTGCCAATGAAGAAAAATCAACATGAAAATTGTTTACCTCCGGCCTATCGATTATCAGTACTGGATTCTGCTCACTTTGCTCCACTATATAAGGACCAGGCAGATCTTGTGATGGTGCTGGCTTGTTGGTGGCTTCCCCTTTTCCTTTGACAGCATCCTTGAATGAACCTGTGCCCTTTGAGCTAGTTCCGAAGCTTCCTCCTCTTAGCCTGAAATTCAGAAAAATTGTTGAATCTCTCTCTACTCCATAATGTTGCACTGTAAATTTTTCCTGTAAAATGTGTCCTGCATAGACCAAACTCTGCAAACTTTCTGATATGCCTAAAGATTCTTGTATTTCATCCTTTAATTTTTTTATCAGCATCCCTGTTCTTATTTGCATGCAGAGTGTTTTCCCTGACAGGGTTCTGATGAAAATTTGGGTTGCTTCTTGACCTGAATCCTTTATTGCTATTTTTGTTTTTTGCCTGGCTTCTTCTGCTTGTTGGTTTCCCAGCACAAGAAGGGGAGCAGGCTTGTCTTGATCGGTTCTCCTGCATTCCTTTGAAGTATCTGAAGGACCTGTATGAGACATGGGGACCTGGATCCCTCGACTAATAGGGATCTTGGAGAGGGGAGTCCGGATCTTTAACTTTCCCGCTGCCGAGATGGTTAATGCCCAGATCTGCGCTACAGAGAGTAGAGAAACCCCAAGCCACCGGGGAGCCACACCCACTCTCCCATCTCGTACTTGGTCTTCAACCGATCCCTTGAAAACCAGCCATTATTCGACAGATTGAAGCCGCGACATTCC
This sequence comes from Pinus tabuliformis, assembly GCA_031772625.1. Classification (NCBI taxonomy): domain Eukaryota; kingdom Viridiplantae; phylum Streptophyta; class Pinopsida; order Pinales; family Pinaceae; genus Pinus; species Pinus tabuliformis. Next base: position 343,702,988 of record CM062814.1, read on the forward strand.
AAAAAGGGGCAGGGGAACAGGCGATTGCCTCTTTTCTCCATATACACAGTCAGATCTGCCTGTCCTGGGCAGGGCATTCTCGGAGGAGGGCGCGTCAAACCGGGATTGGGTAGGAACCGGTTGTTTTGGAACAAATAACCTTGTACGGCGAGGAGAGTTTTCTAGAGCCGCCCTGAGAAACTCGTCCTGCGCCCAGTAGGAGGCCAGGCACTCCGTTCTCTGTTTGCTGTGGTTCGAGTCTTTGAATTTCTTTCCCGCAAAGGATCCAAGCCAGAAACCAAGGGTAGAGTTGAGCTCTGAGGATCCAAAGAGGCTTCTATCCGTTCCAAAGCAGAGTTGTTCGTTTGGGGCCGTGGCGGCGCAGATTGATTCTTCTGTAACCCTAAATTCATGAACAGCCGCCATCGCTCCCTCCCTCTCTCTATCAATCAATTATTAGTGGGATTTTCGATTCTTTTTTCTATCCACCTAGTAAAACTTTTGAATATATAATACCTATTAAAACATGTATTCATATCTAACATAAAAATTGCTCTCTCCCTATTATATATTCAATCTATTTTTTTAGCATTTTTTAACTTTTTATACCCCAATATGAATGCACACGATATGGTATTGGTTTGTCAGTAAAGATCCTGTTGCAATATTGTCTCTTAGGATACAATTTAATTTTTCTCTCTATAAAGATGAAATTGTCTATAAAGTATATATTAGGAGACAATTTCGTTTTTATCTTTCTATAGAAAATAGTTAGGATTAAATACATACTGGCTTTATAAAGACAATATGTCTTTAATACTAGTTATTCTCTCTCTAGGGAGAGTAAAAAAATTATATTTTAAGAGAATACAATATTTATTTTTGTCTCTTTGGAGACAATATAAAACAATGAATCCAAAAATGTATCTCACTATTGAAATAAATCAATATAAAAATATTTAATGAAAAATAAACTACAATATCATTGATTAATTCATGTTAGGGAACAACATTTTTGAACCACCAACCTCCTACTTATAAGGAAAGTCATGTTCCATTGAGCTAGCACCCTTTCAAGAATTATGTGATGAGATATGGTATTACTATGGGGTTAATCTATGAAGTTTCTCATTTAATCATAGTAGTAGTTTCATTATATAGTTAATTCTTGGTAGATCAGTGAAAAATTTCAACCATGGGACAAGATTTCTCTTTTTGAGAGCACCAATTTTGACTATTGAAGCGCTCAATTTGGACAAGGGAAAGTGTATTTTTGAATTAAGCCCCACATGTGCATATTTGATCAAGTCGGCCCAAAAGATAAATTGGTCAACCATTGATAGATATAAATACAAGTCAGGTGACCCTCATTTGGACAATTATCCTGGATCATTATCCTATTCTCTTCCTTGGTTTTGGCCTGCACAAGTCGGTGGCAGGTCCGCGGAGAATGGGTTCACATGAAGGAGAAATTGCAGGGTCTAAAGCTCACATCTCTACTTTTAGTGTTTTTTGTCTTAACCATAGACATGGCATGAAGAAATACCGATTGTAGTCTCACTTTGGCTGAATCATTCATGCAGCTGAAGCCTTTCAGCCACATGCACAACATGTCTTCCCTGTGTCTCGAAACTAGGGTTTGGTTTTATCACTTGACCACAGATTTTGCTCGTTTCCCACAGGATTTGACAATTGACATTACATAGTAACAATTGAATGCAAGCTTTTGAAGCAAGGTTTTGATTATTAACATTGTTGGGCTCATCTAATCAATGTTGTTTAGTTGATATTGTTGGAAAGGATGCTGATGATATGGATTATTGTACTCCCTGTTTTGTCGAATCATTCAATGACTATGTAATAAGAATATTAATTTTAAAGGGTCTTCCCTAGAATGGTTTTACCGTGGTCTCCATCCAATCCTAGTGTATCTATGTGTGAATGTTTTATTTTTTTGTTCCTTTATGTTCTACCACATTGATGATGATATTGTTATTTCTATATAATTACATATGTTTTTGAATGATATTATAAATATGAATAATGTTACGATGCTATGGGTGAATTTAGCATGTTAATGATGAAAGAAAAGAATGATATAGCCCTTAAGAAAAATTAATATGGTATTAGAGTTGGGTTGAAGAAAATTCATTGAGATCACCCCTAAGAAGACACCTTTGATGAAATATAGAGAAGATGGAGGAGACCTAAGGAATTCTAGGTTTCGAAGGAAACACTTGGAAATATTGTTATTATGGTTTGATGGATTCTATAAGGTTAGGGTCTGGCAGAAACCATGGGATGAAATGATGGCTTGAGTTTTGCAACATGATCATTGTGAACATGTTATAAGATTGTGTCAAGGTTGATGATCTTAGTTTTTGATGAAGTCGATAGAAATATGGACAATGCATAGGAAGTGTTGAATTTCCATGATCTTGGGTCTAGGTTAGAATATTATTATCTCTAACACTACTAAACCAATAATATAAAAGAAACTACCTTGCACAGTGGAAAATATAAATCAGTAAATCACACATATACAAGAATATACAACTTTTACAAAATATTGTACAATAATGTACAACCCAATAACCAATCTGAATAATACAATAGTCTATGAAATACAAGATACAATGACAATCATGCTGTAAAATCTATGTCATATATTTTCACGTTGGTCCTTTTCTCTCAATATTCTCTCCAGCCGACCCTTAGTCCATCAAAGGACAATACGTAGAGTCTTCAGGAGGGAAACCACGTAAAACTGCTATAAGTTGCTTCCCCTACAATGAACACAGGTTGATCTCATCTGATTTTCTAGGTTGGCCAATGCCTGAGCTCCAATATTCCTTCTAGAAACATCATTCATCCATTAGAGAGCTATGCATAGGCTCAGAAACATCACCCAAACTTCAATTTTCACACCTCCTTGAAGACTGCTGGTCACGATCTACTTTGGGTATCCAACAGACTTCCATCCACTAGTCCAATGGCATCCAATCCTTAATTGTGAAATATGATCATTGTTAATGTCTTTAACTACCCATGTCAACTTCAACTCATGGATTCCATAGGCTTCAATAACTCTGATTCAAACTAGGACTCATCCACCTAACAACAAATTCAACACTAATTCAACAATCACACATACCTTTGACTACACTTGGATTGGAGTAAACTATTGTCAATGAGGCTTCCTAGTTACGAATTCCAACAAATACCTATCAGCACTCTTTTTCACCTCCAAATTTCCTCCTACAGTTGTAGCATAATCTCCTTTCCTTGTTGTTAACCCTCACTGAGATGTTAGACTAAATTTTAGCCTCTGAAATTACCTAACAACCCTTTATTATGAGCTTGGTCTCCCTGTGCATATACCTATACAATATGAAACCATCAAACAATAAATATTTATGCCACAAATACTTCCCAAACTAGCCAGATTTGTCCTTGAGGCTTCAGCCTACTTCTCTTCCTCATTTTTCCTTCCAAAAGCACCAAATCAAACCCAAATGGCTTCCTTTCTCCAACTTAGGGCTCCTTCCTGATCTACGGCTACCTTAGGTGATTGTATCCAATGAATTATTGCACATGAGATGATCTAAATGAACCTTACACATGTCATCTATATAGCCTTCAATGAGGGCTCTAATAGATCCTTCTAACAATCAATAAGTTCTCCTAAACCCGAGCTAACTTGCACAAATCATGATAGTGACATTCAAAAATTAATATCTCAAGTTCTAGAGCTTTGATTTGAGTGATTGTCGATGTATCTATTTTGTCTCTTCATCCTCTATCACCTCAAATTTTCTCATGCTTAAATTATTCTTAATTTTGGATCAAATCACAATGGGTGAAAAACCGCAACCTTGGGTTCAAAGCCCATAAATGACTCTTGTGGAAATTTTCTCTCCAAACCCCAAACCATAGGGCTTGGAGTACCTACCAAGGTACTCATAGGAAGTAACTCATCATCATCATCATCACAACTCACAACACTTGCTCAAATCTTAGCGCTCACCACTACAACAATCCTTAAAGCATGAACTATGCCTCTCTCGAAAATGTCATTGTCACTCAAGGCATCCGACCTCTTCTTATACTCTTGTATCACCTTCCAATCCCTCAGTGATTCATTTTTTCTAGATGTGGAAGCACCCTTTCTCCCCACTGAGCAAGCAATCTTCTTGTGTTGCAAAGTCTCCTTCTAAATATGAAAGCTCTTGATAGAACTTAACTCCCACTAAGTCTTTGGAATATGGACTTTACTCTCTAGATCTTGTACTTACCCCTCTTAAGCCTACACCTACACCTACTGCTCTCGAACTTGTACCTGCTCCTTATTCTTCCCATGATCCATAGGATTTCCCATTAGCCTGTATAAACGGTGCTCTCTAACTCCAATCACAATACCATCAGAGCTAGAGCCTCTACGTCTAAGTCTCTCCTTCCCATCCTAGAACAGGACGAAAACCCCTTCTTCTCGATCATTGAGACAAAAATCATGCTATATCTGAGTCCTAGTACATGTTATCACTCTGTGAATCCCTCTAGGTTGAAGAAGGGCTACAGACATAACCACAAACCTCTTTGGGTGTGAAACTAGTCCTTTCTAACCAGAGGGGTCTCCCTCACTCGAAAATGTCTAAATATAATTACCCTAAAACTCAATGACTACAGAGACCATATCTAGAAGAACCTTGGAATTGAACACAATTTTTGGGATATTTAAGAAGAGACCATGGGGGAATGAAACCATTAGCATATTTCAAATTCTCAAACCTATAATATCAGTGCATACATGAGTCACCTATAAAGACAAAGGCATGCTAGGTACGTTTTCCAAGTAGACATCAACTGCAGTATAGTGAAAAGGATCAAGAACCACATAAAAACACTCAATCAAATGTAACAGAGAAAACTTTGAATTTTGTCACATACTTTTTGATCAAGTTTTTAGAAGAACATGATTTAAAGATCAAAATTGAATTCCGTCATGTATGAAAATCAACAGTCAACCAGAGCACTAAAAGTGTATTATGTTAACTTCTTCAGTAATACACTTTAGAATGACAACAATAGCATTAGAAAAAGATAATAATAAGTCATATTAATTAACAATTTGCACCAAAGAAACACAAACACTTGAAAGGAACATACCACACGAGTCTCTACAAGTAGTGACAAAATCTGCACTTAAGACTTTATTCAGAAAATGATTTCAAACTCACAGAGTTTGCTTTGACTGCAACCAACCAACCCTTTCTACATTGCCTTTCATGGTCTTAAAAAAACCTACATCATAAAGATATTCCATGGCTAGATTCAATGTATGAGCTATCCATTTAGAATGGATCAAAATCGGCAAAATTAGAAACCCATTGCTTTTCATCAAAAATTAGACAAATGAATTCTAAATAGTGCCTCTATCTTTTAAGAAAAACCCAAAAAAGTTTATTCTTATCTATTAATCCTATCTAAATGACAGTTTTGTCTCAAAAAATAGTATCTTGAAATCGAAACTTTTGACTGAAAAATATAAAAATAGACAACAACTCTATTTCTGTTGCACAACAACTCATGTTGGCACACTTTCCTATGTGTTGAAGGACAACTACATGATGACTAGGTGCTGAGTAGACATATGAGTAGGAAATGGACCCTTCATCCATTCTATGGCAACTAGAAACCTCAAAATATCCATTCCACCTATGTGGAACATGTGCACAGTAGTTGCACACCACCTATGTAGCAAAATTGCAAAACTTTTTCTTACACCTTATTCTTGCCTTAGGTGAAATAAGGTGGTTAAAACTACTCCATTTAAGTTCTATTATATACTAAAAACCTCCAAAATGAAAAAATAATCCACATAGCCTCAGAAAAAACATCAAAATACCCTTGCTTCGCAATAATGAAAAATTTAGAAAAATAGCCATTTCAGAAAAATCAACCTAGGACATCACTTCCTTCTCCTCCTACTGGTTGAGGGCTTGTTGGAAGATTCCTTAGTGCCCTTATAGGAGGTGTCATCTACTTTGAGAAATGATGATTGAGTTGACTGTGGCTTTGATTGTGGTTTAGGCCGTGGCTTAGGTACATTTTCAGATGTGGGCTCTCCAGCTATACGTTTATATTTTCTCACTAATCTGTAGGCCATTGAAAATTTCTATTTCATGATCCTTAGTCTCCACCTTAGGATAATGTTTCTGATATAATATATCTTCAACTGTCTTCTTGCAGGGAGGGACCATTTCAGGAAAAAAAAAATCTCTGTCAAGTGCCTCACAGCCTTCAATTAATTGTATGTTAGCATCCACAATCAATTGGTTGACAAATCTTTTAAAGTCTTCATTATTATGAGATATTTGTATCACTTTCATTTGGAATTCTTCAAGCTCTTCCAAGTACATTGATATTCTCTCGCTTGATCAAATTCAGGTTTCTTTGGTGATTTATTTATCTACTTCATCTATTGCACCCACCCTTTCTTAGGTTTTGTTGCTCTCGCTATAGACCTACTAGGTTTCATCTTGGGCTACTTCACTTGCTCAACATCTATGACTTGCTTGTTGTTGGTTTAAGGGGGCGTGACCCAGGTTCAGAGTGTAATTCACACCAAAAAACTCTCAACCACTAGCCCTTTTGGTAATGACCTGCAAGAAGATCACAGTCTGACCCAAAGTGGTTATGGGAGGTTGCAGAACGAGGTTTTTGCAGCCAGAGGCATATGCACACTTTTGCGTCTGTGTGTTCACTTATGTCTTATATCTTCCTGCAAATTTTCATACATGTATAGCTTTGGGTTGATGAGTAATCTTATAGATTGGGACTTAATAGAAAACAACATAACATATATTCTTTTTCATAATTCAGTAAGAAGCACGCATAACAATATCAATAACAACAGAGAATCAACACAGAATGATACACAATACTTTGCCAAAACTTCTTCTTTATTAATAAGGATATTCAATGCATGCTCTTCCCTATCTTGCACACCCAGCTATAGGTGGTCTATCCACTTAGCTACAGACTCTTCAAGGCCTCTGCGCACTCAGCTACGAAGACTCCCCAAAAAATAATAACTACAGATACAAAGACTCAATGCACATATGATCTTCTCATGACATTATTCATTGATTGATATTTGACAATGTATTACATCTCCTTATATAGGTTTTGATACTATAAAACAATGGCCAACATATTATGGATCTGACAAAATAATGACAAGACCCAACTACACATTACAAAATAAGGGCCTTTGACCTTCCCCAAGCCCCTAATACATTGCGTGATGAATATAACTTTGTCGATTTTGCATCCTCTGCTCCTTAAAATGTGGAGTATTTAACCCAAAACTTGGACCAAGTTGGCCTATGCCCAACAGGCCCCCAAGACTCACCCATGACTCGTCCCAAGTCACTCAGCTTTGGTTCCCTTGATTTTCACTATAATTTCATTGTAGACTACATTATACTACTGGACAGTATCTGACATTTGTTTCTCTTATTTGCACACCTCCTCGAATAATTCCTATGTGGTTGGGCCAACAACTTTCTATAGTATTTCTGCCTCCCTTTTCTTCAACTCTCTGAGCCTTTTGTCCACTGCCCAAGATAGTTTAAGGGCATCATCATGCCATGACTAAGTCCTTGCCTGTAAAATTTCTTCCTTCCTCTGAAGATCATCTATATTATTTTGGAGGTTTTTCCCTTTAGTAATACTAAAGAGCTTCCATAAGACTAGTAGGATCTTTATAGTTTCCAAGATTTCATCATGCTACTTCTACTTCACCTGTAATTCCTCCTCAATCTTTTGTTGTTTACATCCTCCAATAGTGAGGTCCAAATTTGGATTATGTCATCCATTAATTTTCTATAGTGCACCAATCTGTCAGAGATGCCTTTCAATGCTGCCTTTACGTATTTCTACCTCTCCTCCCACATTTCTGGTAGTGTAGCTGGATACAACCTTATTTGTAGCTCTGATATCTATACTTCATACTCAAATTTTATCTTCAACAATGTGTTCTTAGATTCCTTAATAGCGAAGGTGAGCATAGCGACCTTCTCTTCTTGTGGTTCCTCCTAATCGACCTTCACACCCAGGACTGTGTTGCAACTAGCTTCAATGGATTTTTCCAACTTTTCTTGTCACTAATATGCTTTGTCTCTTTTCTTAGCCACCTCATTTAGTTTCTTATTCAGTGAATCTTTATCCTTTTCCACCTGCATTGTCATCGTTGAGGTTCGACTCTCCTACTTCTGCAGCTCAGTTGTTAAACTTTCATCGAATTTGTGTAGTATCTGAATCGGTAGCACAACCATATTAATGTTGATAGTATTCCATGCTTTGGATCATTCTTTTTCCTCTAGTGAGTTCCAGTGAGGTACCCCATCTAGCACTTGTAGAATTCTAACGCCAAATTGTGTTTCTATTCTTTTCTCTACCTGCAGGGATTGAGCTCTTTCTTCTAGTTGTTTTTCTACTTATGGAAACACCTTTAGCTCCATGATTCCCTTATGTACTTAAGTCAATATATTTTTATATCGATCATATATTTTGTCCCAATTCTCCACTATGTTCTCCTGGACCTTGTCTCTAATCTCATCAATGACCCCATCAGTGAGGACAAGTGTTTCTATGCCCTTGGACTTATCGACCTTTTTATTTTTCCTCTCACGTGTCACAGTTGTTGTGTCTCTCCTTATGATGATAAAATATGCCTCCTCTGATACTCCTGCATCACTAAGGGGTTCCTCATGCTCCTTCTCTATTTCCTCTTTTTCTATCTCTAAATCTTTTCCACTTGTACATGCATCTTGCGGGGTACCCTTCTCTGTTCTAACCGTTCCACTAGGTGGGGTCATCCATTCTTCCAACCATTGTTGTACTATGATGAGAAAATCATATTTACTTACTAAGTATGGCAATGGGTGCCATGTCCCAATCATGTCCTTCGTTGCCATTACATGGACTCTGTGGAAGTCCTCTTTGAAGTTGGTAATGTGACGATACTTTTTATATAAATTAGGTGAGAACCTTGGATGCTAATTCACCACCATGCATAGATCTGTTGTCATCACCATAAATAAAGTCCTATTCTCTATTGTGCATGTCAGCTCCTTAGTAAACTGGAGGGAGACATAACATGCGGCCTCACAAATATCGACCTCGACAGATGGAAATTGTGATTCTTCTAGTTGTTTCCATGCAATCAACGCGATGAGTATTAACAACCAAGCATAGTGGAATGTATTCCCCTCTTCCTATGCTTCCATGTCATTTGTCAAAAATTCCTTGCACAGATAAGAAACCTAGCTAAACTGGACTCCTATGCTATAGTCAACAACTAAAGAAGCTACAAATACAAGCACCTCATTGGCCATGCACTTGCTCATTATCTTACCTGCGAAGATGTGCGCAGTGAAAAAAACTGCTTGGTCATCAATGGAATTGATGTCATATCCCCATGAATTCTTCCCTGCTATGAGTTTTTCCTTAATCATTTGTGCCATCTTCTTCTCCATATTCTTGCCCACAAATTCTTTTGTGGGGTCTTTTCCCTGATGAGGGAATAATATGATTTTTCTGATTAACATCTCATCAATTGGGATCCTTCTCCCTAACTAAATGCATCCATCATGTACAAGTGTGAGGAGTACCAATTTCATACTGTATTGGATATCCTTCAACCAAAGTGTGTCACATTCAACATATCCAAGAGGATTTCTCTCTGCAACCTTCCAACCCACTAGAATCGCTCCAGTCTTATGACACCACTTTTTGGGTACCGAACCTACTTCAGATATCTACTTGGTTCAAATTGAGGGTATTTGCCTCAATTTTTTAAGTCCCAATCTTCCATATTTAGTTGGGGGATCCTCCCTAACACTTCACCCTCAAACAATGCTTCCTCCAACAACAACGGAGTCAACATTTCAAACTTTGCATTTTTTGGATCCTTAACTAGCCTGGCATTTAATTTTCTTGGTGCCATGTAAGGTGGGATCATAGTGGGAATATATTCTTCCTCTGTCTCCATGTGTTGAAATTCAAAGTCCTCTTCACTATCATTCATATTCTTAGGCACTTTCTATTGTATCGACTCATTTCCTCTCTGCACCAAATTCTTCCCCTTATCTTCTTTTTCCTTCGTGCGGACTTCCATCTATGTTTTCATCGTCGGGGATGTTATGAGTTCCACCCTAGAGACCTTAGTTGATCTCTTCTCCTACTTCTTCTCTTGTTATGGTTCTATGGGTACCTTCTTTCTTGGTGACCTCTGGAATCTTGGGGACATGGGTACCTTCATTCCTTGTGCCTCCATAATACCCACTAATCCTTTCTCTACAAATATTCCAATAAGTTCCTTAAAAATCCTTTCAGACATATAATACTTCTCTTCTATGCAATTTCTCAACTTCTCCATATAGAAAAGTGTTAAGTGTGGTGTGGGATATGGTTTTTATAACAAATTTGAAATCCAACCTAATGATTGCTTCAATATTTTCTCATTTAATGTAAGCATGAGCTAGATACAATGACCTGTGCTTCATAAATGCTCTTTTCCTACATCCCTTAACAACAATTTCCTTCTAATGGTCACATTTCTAGTGAACTTTGATGAACATTTCCTCATGGTTCAATCACCTTTTCTTTGTCTCAGTTACTTCAGAATTCGTCATACTCTTGACTATCACACAATAGTCTTCCTTCGGCAAAGTCCCTTTTCTACAAAGTAGTTTATATTCTCATGCCGACTTTTGACTATAGGTGGAACTAAGACATCATTCGCTTCATTTTTCAGTGTGAAGCTCCTGGGATAGAGATTTCCATATATATCTTCAACCTACTACTATTCACTCATCCCAGAATCAGTTGACGATTCAACTTCATGAGATGAACTGCACCACCATCAGAGATGTGCTTGATGATATATGGTCCTAACCAATTTGTTTTAATTTTTTCTTTATAACTTTATGAATTCATTGTCATATAATAATACAATATCTCCTTCCTAGAATGTCTTCTTCTTGATATGTCTGTCATGCCCTTCTTTCTCCTTTACTTTCTGTACTTGCTAATGGAACCCCGCTACGTACCTCTCTTCTTCTAGAACTAGTATATGTGACATTCTTTCCTTCATAATGTCAAGATCTTCCATATCTATGATAACCACAATTCTGAAACGTGGAACAATGTATTCCATAGGCATAATTGCATGTTGTTCTATATGGCCACAACCCCACTGGAATTCTCATATATGAGTCATATCTATTTACATTGCATGCCTTGGTCAATGAATTCCCCAAAATCTTATTGAAATATTCCACTATTCCATTTGCCTAAAGATGATAAGGAGCATTATTCTAGTGATAAACCTGGAATTCCTCGGTTAGTGCTTCAATGGTCTTGTTCAAGAATTGTGTGTCTTGGTCACTCATCAAGATCTTCATACAGTCAAACCGGCAAACATATATTCAAAGATGATCTTTGCAACAGTTTTTCCATTGCAATCCTTCATTGGTCATGTCTCATCCCATCTTGTTAAATCATCAGTTGCAGTGATTATATACCTTGCACAAATCTTCTCTCAAGGCAGACTGATCAGTCCAACAAATTAAATCGCCCATTTGTCAAAGGCTACAAAGTTACTTGTGGAACTAGTGGGAACTCGTTTCTTTTAAATGGCTTTCTTTTTCTTTGGAATACATCATATGCTTGAAAAAATTATTTTGCATCTTTATGTACTATCAGCCACCATAACCCAACTCTCAAGGTTTTCTAGGTAGTGGATTTTCCTACATAGTGCCCACCTACGACTCGTCCATGAGCTTATGTTAGAATGCTCTGTCATTCATATTCAGGGACGTATCTGTGTAACTTCATCTAGTACCATATTGCACAAGTGCCCAATAATCACTGAGAAATTAGCTACTCGAACGACCAACTCATTCTTTTTCTTCATAGTGTGCTCCGTGGGTGCCAACCCTATTGTTAGAAACTAAATAATATCCGCGAAGTGATCATTTGCAACTCTAATTGCGAATAACTATGCGCTGGGTAGATTATCTGCAATATTTGTGGGTTCTTATCCTCTCTCTATTATTGATAGATGATCACATCCAACATTCAATTTCCCTTGATTTACTAATACTTCTAAGTCATACTCTTGGAATAATAACAATGACCAAAAGATCTTTCCTCCAAAAACAACGTTATTCACCAAATATTTCAGCACAGAGTGATTACTGAACATTTTGAAAATTTCTCCCAACAAAGAGTGCCTAAATTCTTGTAATAAATACACCATAAGCTAATAGTTCTATTTTTGTCGAGCTATAGTTCTTTTCCACATTGGATAGTTTCTTGCATGCAAAGGCTATGGGATGATCAATTTTACCTACTCCTACATGTGCTAAAACTACACCCAATTATATGCAAGATGCATCAACATGTACATGGAACTCCTTCTTCCAATTTGGGAAAACTATTATAGGTGCAGTTACCATCTTCCCTTTCAGTACATCCAAGCTATTCTGACACTCTTCGCTCGATTGAAAGGTCACATATTTCTTCAATAATTTTTGCATCTGCACATTTATCTGCACATGCCCCTTTATAGAATTTTAGTAGCCAGTGTGTCCTAGTGTTGTGCATAGTTGTCTCACTGTTTTTGATGCTGAAAGGTTCACGATAACTGCGATCTGCGCAAGATCCACCATTAGTTCTTGTTTACAAATGACATGTCCCAACAATGTAGCAAATGGTGCACAAATGATGCACTTCTTCAACTTCAATGAGATCTGGTACTGGCTACACGTATCCAACATTACCATTGAGCTTGCAACATGCTTCTTTAATAGACCAAAGACTATCCAATCATCGAAGTATACTTCTAGGACCTTGTGTATATATTATTTGAAGGTCGTAATTACAACTCTAGAAAATATAGAAGCCACATTCTTTAATTCAAAAGGCATCAACATGTACAGATAAGAGCTCAAATCTATTGCAAAAGTCATTTTATGTATATCTTCTGGTGTAATTATGATCTAACAGTATCATGAAAATCCATTTGTCAAAGAATCGGCCTACCATTCTCCTACATTTTCCAATACTTCATTTGTAAATGGTGTAGGCAAGGGTTGATGTAGGCATGCATTATTCAATTTCCTTAAATCATCACAAATTTTGATTTCCCCTTTTGTCTTATTTTTCTGAACCACCATGGGACTTACCCATTAAAAGATCTTCGATAGGTTTGATTATCCCACTTGTTAATATTTTGTCTAATTACTCTTTCACTTTCTTCTTATATTTTGGATTTAGTCTATAAGGTCTCTACTTGACAGGCTTCAAATCTAACTTCAGAGGAATCCACATGACTCCCAAATATCCTAATATTTCTGTCATATCTGAAACTTAGTGGGGATCAACTCCTGATATTCATGTAAGAGATATGTTATCTTGTTGAATGTGTCTTCATCCTAGTAATCTCCTATTTTTGCATACTTCAGCTCAGCCTCTGACCCTATATTCACCTTCCCCATTGTCAATGGCTTCATTATATTAGGCATCTCTATCTTAGGTCCATTTAGTTGTCGATGACATTTTGATTATTTGATGCCAATATTCAGAGGATCTTCATTTTCTTTGGTAGTGAGATTATAGCATTTGATTACATTATGTATCTGTGTAGCCTAGTCAGGTTATCGGATAACTGGAACTTATGTCTAAAACATCTTCTCTTTAACTATATTTAGAGTTGTAGCTATATGTGGACAATCATCTTCAAATATGAATGTTATTATAAATCCATCAACCATTTCTCCCCAGCTAGTAGTACCATGTCGGAGCTCGATTTCCAGGTACCAATTCTGAGGAATTGTTTCTAGGGCATTGATGAAGCCATGCACCTATTCTTCTTGTGGAATTTCTCCCCAAGTTTTCCGACCATCGTACTTGTCTATGAGCTCTCTGTCCACTTGACCATATCTTACCCACATCGACCTTCTACATTTTTGCCAATCTCCTATATTCTTCTTATGATTACCCCACCATCTAGCTGGAGTAGTCATTCTTGCTTGATCCAGAGCTAACAATCTCTTACATTAGGGTACCCATCTTTCATAATATCTAAAGAAAGTATTTACATCACCCAAACCATTATACAAATGTATACCATATACCTCAGTTGTCATACAATGCACTACTTTAGTGATCCTTGCACATCACCTTGTAGACACATCATGCAACTTGTTCTGCCAGTTTTCCAATTCCTCTTCTAAATCTGAATTGCAGGAACTATATTTCTCCCAAGTTATATTTCCATCTATAGTAGGTTTAATCCATTCTTCTTCTTTTATTTTTATCTGATAAATGTTGTTGATGTCTTCTGCATTATACTCTTCTCTGACAGGTTTAGTATATCTCGCTCCTTTGATGGATCTAATGGTACAATAACTCTCATATTATTGATTTCAAATATCATTTTCCTTTTCTTCAAATTAATTATAGTCATGTTATAAAATTCCTAATCCAATCCAAGAAACGCAAGGTAGGGATTAATTTCGTCCACAATCTAAATCATTGGTGGTGCACACTCCATCAATGTCTACTTTGATACCTCACACTCTTCCTAGAGGGACAATCTTCTATTGATTTGCCATCTTCAGCCGAATAGTTGACGATTTCATCTTTAGCTTACCCATAAATTCCCATGTCTGCTTTGGAAAGACATTTGCATAAGATCCTAGATCCAAGATAACTTGATCCATGTTGTATTCCCCAATCTACGATGTAAACCTCATTTCCTTTCTAGTCTTCTTCTTGTTTCTATGAAAATTATTTACTACATGCATATCTATATGTGGTACCTCTTTAGGAACACAAGAGTCTATCAATTCCTACAATCCCTCTACAACCTTCAGATTTCTCAACAACTTCATTCAAGTTTGTAGAAAAAACTTCAAAATGTTCGTATCCACATCTTGTGTTGTAACTGGTACTATCTCGCAGTTATCCTTCTGAGTTGGCTGTGTGGTAGAGGTCGAAGCTCCATCATTCATAAATCTTCATCGTGATTCCATGAATACTTTCTTTTCCTTTAGGATATCAAATTCAAAATCTTTTTTAGTAGTTTTTCTTACCCATGTGGCTTCAACTTTCTTTTTCCTATTTGCTTTATAGGCTCTATTCACAGCTTCGCATCTTCTTATAATGCCGATGCATGGGTTATCCACCATTGGCTCGATTGTAATCATTTGGATATTTTTTGTGAGATATTGGTTTCTTCTCCTGAATATTCACAGTAAGGATGGGGCATTCTTCTATCAAATGATCAAAAGACTTAGAGTAAGTGCAAGTTGTTGTAGGGTTCTAACAATCTCTTGCGAAATTTACAGCTTGTACATAGTTGTAATAGATAATTTTGCCATGTCCTTAACGAACTCCTCCTCCTCCTCCTCCTCCTCCTCATCCTTGTCCTTGAAATCCTCCCCGACCATCGTGTTGGCTTGGCTCCTTGTGTGTATTTCCCTCAGCTTACAGTCTATAAGTATCAGTAGTGCACTCCATCATCAAGTCATAACTTCGGTAGTTTTTCTCATCATGGCCTACTGATATACAAAATTACAAAAAACTGCTTCGGGGTTTGTACATACTTCTATAATAGGTATATATCTTTAGAGTGATGTTGGATCTCATTCTAAAAATCTCACACCAAAGTGCTCCACTTGGTAAATAATCTCTGAATATAGGGCATTGATCTTTATCATGACCCTCTCCTTTGCATTTTATACACCATACTTCTGATCTAGTCTCTTTACCTTTCTTGAGATTATGCAATTCCAAGGTCAAACTGGCTAGCTGAATTTGTATCTGCTGTACTCCTGCATGAGTATCTCCAATCATTGAAGCTTCTAGCTTCATCAAAATCTCAATGCTTCATCCTGAGTTGTGATGTTCTGCTATGTCAAAGGTAACCTAATACGTCGCATTAGCTCGGCTATGAACCACCCTTTATTCTGTTCTAGGGTTATATTAAATCTTATTAACCCATAAATACCTTGAATCATTGATCCAAATGCCACACAGATTGAGTCGTTGTTTGATTGCTCTCTTTTAGCTCTGTGATGCACTGTAATTCTAATTTCGGCTTCTTGAATTCTGATACCAATTCTTTCTTAATTTCATCCAATGAAGTAGTAAGGTTAGTCACCAAGTATTCCATATACCAGGTTAGTGCTCTTTCTTTACAGAGACGTGACAAGTTTTGCCTTCGTTACATCATCACAATTGATCTATCTTGTTGTTCATACTGCATCAAATACAAACCAGAATTGATCAGGATCCTCTTATCTAAGTCCTTTAAAAGCAAGAATCTTAGTGTCATTAGACATTCTCCTTCTGGGGGGGCTAGGTGGAGGGGGGAGGGGGTGGGAGTGTAGGGGAATGGGTGTAAGGGGCATGGATTGATGGGGAATCCCAAAGACATCCTGATTCTTCTCAACTCCTAACGTCGATGCACCTTTAGGATGGGCGAGGAAATGTAATGGGGTTGTAGGGTTACTTATTTTATTCTTCACTCTCAGATCCTCCTAAGAAGGGGCTATAATTAGTATCAATAAAATTCTTTGAATCTATTTTGTATCATCTTCCACTTTCCATAGACCATGGTTCAGGATTATTTCCTCTTCGTCTAAACATTAATCTTACTGCATTCGCAAAATCACCTTTTCACACAATGACATCTTAATCGAGAGATTAAAATATATTAAGAACTTACCTCGTGCTCCTTTGAAAGATATTTTTTCAGCTTCAATATAGGACATGATTGCATCTATCACAAACTTAGCGATAAATCCTTCCAAAATTCTATGGATCTAGAAATCAACAACCCTTGAGATATTGTTACTGACATTCTTTAGTCATTGTATCAATTCAGGGTTCCACATTTAGGTTTTCCATTCTTGAAACAAGTGCTATGCTCGGTCAACTTAAATACCCACTCGTATACTTCAATGTGGAATGAACCAAAGAATATTTCTTATTGTTCTTCAAATATATACTTTGCAACCAGTCTTAAGATGATAATCGAGATATTATGTTCTCTTTTTCCACAAATTCTCTTTTTGTTCAAACCAATCCTAGATTTCTTTCTTCGATGGACACCATAAACTATCCCTTCAGAAGATCCCAGTCTCGGAAATGGAACCATTCATTCGTTTAAGGGGCCTTGACCCAAGTTCAAAGTGTATTTTGCACCAATAAAACCCTCAACCAATGGCCCTTTCAGCGACAACCTACAAGCAGATTGCAGTCTCACCTAAAGCGGTTATGGGAGGTTGTAGTACCAGGTTTCTGCAACCAGAGGGATATGCGTGTTGTTGCATTCATGTGTTCACTTATGTTTTATATAGTCCTACAACTTCACATACATGAATAACTTTGCATTGACGATTAATATTACAAATTGGGACTTAACACATATACATAATAGAAAACAATATAATATGTTTTCTTTTGCATAATTCAGTAAAAATAATGCATGACGATCTCAAGACAAAGGTTCTTCTTTATTAATCAGGTTCTTCGATACATGCTCTTCCCTGACATGCACACCCTAATCGCAAGTGGTCTGAACACTCAGCTATAGACTCTTCAAGGCCTCTATGCACTCAGCTACAGAGCCTTCCCCAAAAATACAGACTACAGATACAAATACTCAATTCACTTATGATATTCTCATGACATTATTTATTGATTGATATTTGACAAACTACTACATCTCCTTATATATGTTTTGATAGTACAAAATAATGGTCCACATAGTATGGATCCGATAAAACAATGACTAAAAACCACTACCTGTTATAGCACAAGGGGACTTGACCCAAAACAAGCCCCTAAAGCACTGTGTGAATATAAATTCGTCGGCTCCACGCGCTCTACTCCTTAAAATGTGGAGAGTTTCACTGAAAACTTGGACCAAGTTGGGTTGCGCCCAACGCTTGCCCTTCTCCTATGTAGTAGGCTTAGGATTTTCTTTTGATTCCTCCTTCAGTTGGGCTTCCTGTGAGGCTATACTCCTAAGTCCTTTATTTTTCCTCTTGAAGAGGGTAATCTTGAGTCGTGCCTTAGCAAGAGCATCCTTCAATCTAGAAACCTCCTAATTTTCTTCCTCCATCTAAATAACTTGTGGTTCTTTTGTATATTGTATATGCCTCTTGCCTATCTTTTGGAATGGTAACAATTTGCTGAGGGTTTGGCACCTTAATGACTGGCTTGGTACTCAACCTATTTTTAGGCCATAACAGAAACTATGTCTCTCCTTGTGTTGTTTAGACTGCCTCTATTGTTCGAGTCTCTAATTCCTAAACCTTTGATTTTTGAATCTTCTCTTTTTCATTTCTACTCATCCTCTTGGCCTGAAACATTTTCTTTACTACTGCCTTGACCATTGGCTTAGTTCTTGGCTCTTCCTTCTCTTCAAAAATATACATAGGTGCAATGCCTGCTTGAGGTAGCAGATCCACACCAAACAAGAAGCTTTTCCATGAAATTTTCCTCCTTTCAAGCTCATGCAACACTAACATTTTGATCAAGGAAAAATAAAATATGTTGGGCATATGATTGTCATTATTGGCTTTCACTTTCTTAGCCATTCTCCCCAGGCACTTCAACAAACAAAATGGTAGATTCATGGTCTTCTTGGTAGTAAAGTGCATAAGGAGTCTAATTTGGTATTTGTAGACTTTGCTAAACCTAACCTCATAGGTAAAATACCTTTGGATGACCTTGAGTAATTGATTTTAATGACTCTGGAGGTATGTGCTAGGAAAATTAGTTTCAAACTTGTCTTTGAATTGTGGCTTCACAAACTCCTTAAAACATTATATATCTAACTCATCACCCTTAAACTCATTTTCTCCATTTGCAGGGATAATTGTGGCATCAACAATAAACTATTCTGAAATGAGAAGATCTAGGTTTCCTAATTTGACTCTACCCCCATTAAAATTAAATGCAAACATGTTGGAAAGCTACACATGGTGACCAATTACTTGTATTTTCTCACAAAATGGAATATAATCAGTTTTTTGAAATGCTACTTTGATTTTTGGATTAGGATTGATAAGTTCTAGGTTTTTAGGCTCAACTTGCACTATATTTCCTCCCTTCTTACTAGTATTGGGAGCCATTTTTCTTTAAACAAAATGGGACAAGTTTTAGCACTCAAGGAAAATTGGGTGACTGATAGGAGGACAACAACAAACTGTATGTACAACGAACCTAAACACTACAGTTACCAAGAGGTCTAACTTTCAACGCACTACACAATGGAAAGTAGGGAGTGTTTTGTTGTTTACAAAAAGACTTCTAGAAATTAAATGGCTTATGGACCTTTACCCAAACCCATTCAAAGTATGACCACAATGACATTCAACCTAAAATCACAATTCCAATTTGCGGGCTTAAGTTAGCCTAGAACAGGGCTTGCAAAGAACTTTGGAAACAGTGGATTAACAGAACTCAATTAACTAAGAATTCTGCTTATCAATAGAGGTTAGGATTAGGAACTAAGAGTTGTACCTTATGTTAGTTTCGGTATCTTCATCCCTTCATCAGTGATCAAAATTCTCTTTTTGCATGCATTTTAGGTGTCTCATCTGATTAGCTACATTCCATTAGGATCATGGATCATCTGATGGTAGTGGCTCATTATCAACTTTCCCTCATGGTCTTTACCTGCTGGCCTAGTTTTACAAGTTCAAGTCATTTATAGTCATCTTTTGTCTTTACATTTGCAAAAGCCATTTTTAAGCTTTTAGGTCTCATTAGGTCTAGGATTTGTCATCATAATCATGTGAAATCTCATTAATTGTCAGTAAGCACATGAGGTGGTCTAATAAGGTCTCAACATCAAAATTTCAATAATGATATACTCGGTAAATGATTTTTCCTTAAAACCATGTTTTGAGGAAAAATAGAGTAAAAAATAGAGTTTTATGTTCTATGTATAAAAATTTCATGTAATTTTATTTTTCCTAGATGTAATAAGTTCAGAACTGCATGCCTGGATCAGCTTGCCAAACTCCTGCACTCCAGCTCCTACAAAAGATACAAGAAAATCCAAGCATTAGTCCATCAAATGTCCAAAAGAGAGCCAAATTGCAAAACGGAGTTTTTATTGAACAAAGTGAAAAATAAAACTTTAGAATGTGGGTTTTCTAAAGGAAAAAAGTAAATTCAAAAGGTATATAAAGTGTTCCTTGTGTTAAAGACTTCATTTTTGCTCAAAGAGAGAGAGAAGAAGAGAAAATCATGTTTTTTGAGGTGAAAGGAGAGAAATTGTAGAAAAACTTTGAAATTTCCCTTGGTGTGGTGCACCTGGGTATTGGCGCAGCGCGCTTTCTCGGTGCGGCACACCGGGTGCAAAATTTTCACACAAAGTTGAACTGGCGCGGTGCACCTGCCAGGCACAGCGCACCTGGGTGTTGGCGTGGTGCACCAGTCTGCCAAGCCAAAAACGCTTTCAATCGACCTTCTCAAGCTCCAAAATCTTGCAAATATCATTCCTCAAGTATGTAAAACCTCCTATTTTTCCATTGCAATAGATTTAGTCCTCCTTGAAGGTGTTTTGATACGTGAAAAATCAAACCCAAATTTTCTGCACAGTTGCATTACAAAACTGTATATGGTTTTGTAATTTTGTCATAGTTGTTGTTTTACTGCCCTGGATCATTTTCACATATCCCATTCCTCTCCATTGATTTCCCTAATTTCATTTCCCTTTCCCTCTCTCATTTACACTCATCCTACCCCGCTATCCTCAAAACCCTAAAACCCTAACACCTAATTCCCGCTATTCCCCAAACCCTAATCCTCATTCCCAAAACCCTATAACTCCCTAATAACCCTACAACCAACATCAAAAATCCTCCATTCATCAGTCCCACTCATCAAACAGCAGTCACCTTTTCTTGAAATAAAATCTCTTCATACTCATCATTTTACACCATACAGTGGAAAATATGGAAACAGATTCAACTTATGAAAGGGATGAAGAAACTATGAGTGATTCCTCCCAAGAGATTCATGCACCAAGAAAGCCACATAAGGGAGGAAATCACATCTGGGAGGAGCCCACTACACTCACAGAGTTACTAGCTTGTTCTCTTGTAGTAACATGCTTTAAACATCAGTCTTGCTACAAGTTTTGTGAGATGGTGGAAAGGGTGAAATATCACCATGAACTTGCTAGACTATTTGTTCTTCATCTTCACAATGGCCAGGTCAATTTAGCAGGTGTTACCTTCACATGGACCCCTGAAACTATAGATGAAGCAATACGTATTCCTAATGTGGGTGAACAGTGGAACAAAGGACAGCTTGTGGGCAAAGAGCATTATGAACCTTATCAAGGCTAGTTATCAAAAGCAAATCAGTAGAGTCTTTCCTTTCAGATACCTATAGGACACTTATGCTCCACTCATGAAGCTCATTATCAAATATTTCAGCTGTGAAGGGAGATTTTCTTGCTTGTACACTTATCATGTCAGATTATTGATGCATTTCACTAGAGTGAGGATGATGAACCTCCCATATTTCATATGCAAAAATATTGAGAAAATGACCACATTAGTGTAAAGAAAACCTCCTCACCAATAGTACAATAACATTTATCACTTTTCATTGATCAATATTGTTGTTTTGCATCAGCTTAGCTTGTTGAATGTTTCATGGGATGCTTTCATTTCACATGAGGTTTTCAAAAGCCCTCAAGTGAACCCATCAGTATTTCAAGAGGCAAGAGGGCCTTCGAACCGACAAGAAATTCATGAGACTCAAACTACAGGTGTGTTAGTATTTATCACTTATGAAAATGGCACAAGGAGATTATGTGCAGCTGCCAAACGAGTACTATCTCCACTAGGGGTGGAAGGGGTCTCGTTTCCTTCATCAGACCATAGGAAAATGCTATCTTACCTGGGGTGAAAGGGGCTTTGCCTTCCTCTTCAACAAAGTAGGTACAGGATAAAGGGAAACAACCATTGCATGATGAAGGTCCTTTTGAAGGTCAGGAGAGATATTTCATTTTGATTCAGGATGAGGATACTGATTTGGGCTCCCAAAGCTCAAAACTCAAGGAGATCATCAAAGAACAAGAAGTTGACATCCATGACTTATCTCTTAACCTTGAAAGAGCTAAGTGGATGATAAATTACCTTGAGCAATAGAACAAGCAGTTGGAGGATAAGTAGACAATCATGGAGCTGCAAACCATAAGGGAAAACAAGCAAGCAGCAAAAAGGAGGAAATTCAAATTGACACTGCTTGAGCAAGAGATTGATGCTGACCGTGAATCTTGGCTGGAGAGGGAAAATATGCTTTTGGAGAAGCTTCTTGAGAAAGCCAATAAGGAGAAAAAGATGTTTTGGCACATGGCTTATCACTATTTGTCACAAAACAAGATTTGCAAATCAAGGATAAGGAGCCTAAAAACCAACTTGAGGAAAACTTTGAGGAGTAAGAAAGCAAGATAAGCTCAAGATCTTGGTTGAAGCTTCATTGACCCAACATAGTACCTGATGCAGATCACTCATGCGAAATTTCAAGAAATTTGGTAAACCTTTTGGCAATTTTTAATTTTTTAAGGAAAAAAAATATTTTCCCAGCGGGTGCGTAGCGCCACATGGCACTCTCTTTTGATAGGGACCTCCTCTGGAGGAAAAATTTACATTTTTGGATTCCTCATGAAAATTTATGCATTCCCAGAAATTACTAGGAAGTTTTGACAAGTTTTGGGCCTCCAAAAGGGTAAAAAACAACTCAAAAATGCCCTCTCTGCCGCTTTTTGGCCACATAGGAAGAAGTCTTGGGAGAACTCACCTTTGGAGTGGCAAATGGAGACCAAATTCAAAAATTTGACTTGTGCTAGAAAGTAGACAGACAGGCCTTTCCAAAAAGCCCACTTGGAGAAAGTTTGGTGAAGGGGAAGGCCTCCACGTTCAGCTAGGGAAATGTGCTACACACAGAAAAATTGGCGCTATGCACAGCATGAAAAAGTCCCTATTTTGCTCAAAAACTTTGTTTTTCACCTAGTTTTCTTCTAGCTTGAATTTTCTCTCTTACGATCAAATCCATGAGCTTACATGATATAAATTGATGTACTATGATGTAAAAATAATGAAAATTGACTTGATAAGGTAGATACATCAGTTGTAGGTGGTTTAAAGTTGAATGAATCAGTTTCCTAGGTTTTAGAGCCAAGCTGTTCCACTGCCTATTTTTCAGTTCTTATTTTTCAGTTTTTATTTAGATCTTGTTGAAACAACTCCTAAAATCATGAATTCAACCCCTAAAGGCTATAATGGGTGGTTTTTTCCCTATATCTAGTACTTTTTTAGTCATTTGTAAAGGTTGGACTCTTGTGGATGCATTGAGCTTCATTGTACATCACTTCTGCAGTTTGGCAAGGAAATAAACCAGGGTTTTGCAGCATTTTGTGGGATTCTTGTGGTAATGTGAATTAGTATTTTTTTCTCCTCTCTTATTCAGTTTATCATATGTTTATATGCGCCATCATCTCTCTCTTTTTCTGCATAACTAAATGAATCAAGTGTAAAGGTGGAAGTCATTGATGTTTTAGTGGTCTGACTTGGGTTTTATTTAGTTTTAAATGTTTTCTGCTGTTTGAAGAGGACTCATGATACTTGCATGCCCTCTCCAACTCCTAACTATTATTTAGACTCACCATTACACCCAATTGAAAATGCTAAAACACTTGCCTACCTCACCCCACAGAAGTCTCTGCAAATCTAAGTTCATTTCCCGGACCCAAAACTGCCTTCCTCATCTGATCCAGCAAACAATCATTAAAATCAATCAATCTCCTCTGAGCATATACATAGCCTAAAATTAGTATTTACATCAGTCATCTCTTGCACTATTTTCCACATTTTCTTGAGATTGACAAGGAGAGAGCCCTCTCCCGACCTAGTAGGGCTAGCTACCAGGTTAAGCATGGTTTGATGTTACCCTAGACCTGCCTTTCTTAGCCTGAGGTAGATTTAGGCCATAACACCTTATACTTAGCCTAAAGTTAAATTTTGGCACATGTAACTGCTATGTAAAGTGTTGGAGGACCGCTACACAGTGGTTGTGTAACACTGTGCAACGAACAACCTAGATAAAATTGATACACAAAAAATTTTCTATAGCGAGTGAAACCTTTTTTGTTGTCAATTACTAATTTGGGATCAACCCATGGTATTCTAAATTCATGGTAGATCAATGTACAACTAGCATGAAGGTATTGTGCATGAGATTAAGGAAACATTTGTTCGAAATAATACTGCAAAAGGCTACAACCTTCACTCGTTTTCCAGCTGCTACTGGAAGGGACCTCCAACCCCCTGGCTCTTGTATTGGCCGATATGTTTACCAATACGTAGGCGCCAACCTACAAAAGGCTACGACCTTCTCTCTTCCTCTAGGGACCACGTTTCATAAATTTTCATACTGGATACTCCTAGAACACAACATCATAATCTGAAGGTCGCGTTTCATCCAATTTTAATACTAGACCCATCAACTACATTGAAGTGAAAAATCAATCACTACTGCAATACAACCATCAACTACACCTGCATCATCAATCTCTGTATCACCCAACATTGAACCACTGAAACTCTGACATCAAAACACAGTGACCAGAACATAGAGCATAACACAGAACTCTGCAACAACCACTAGAACCAATAGCAACCTCAAATATCAAATCTCATAATGTATACGCTACTATGATGAACCAAGCTAGCATGTATACGCACCTTTACCAAAGCCAACCATTGTACAAATCTGAAAATAATTACTTATACCTTCGCTACAATTTTCTACTTCAAACATACCCAAATAATCATACATAAAGGATAAAACATACGTTAGTTTTCATATCTGAGCTATTCATACCATATAATGATTAATTATTTTAGTCTTCATGATCTCGGTCCATCAACCTTCATTCGCCACATAGGTGTATGCTTAACAAAGCATCAAATACCCATATCCTACATACTAGATCTCACACTTCATCAAATATTCATCACTTGCACCAGTTTTGTCACCTGGCCTAATGATCTTCTCCTCCTTATATAGGTTTATGTCTCTCTCAATACCATGGTTGAAAACCACATAGGACCAATACCTCGGACAAATATGATGGACCAATACCATGGATCAAAACAGCATGGACCAAATACCACAAAAATTTAGTTTTCCGACATGTACACACCTTCCCTTCCGTGAAAGTGCGTGTGTATGTTATATGCTCCTTATGGTCTAATAACTCGTGTGTATACGCTCCTTTGTCAAGGTGAACCTCTGTATACCTCTCTCTGATAATTAATTATTTGCTATTGACCTGGTGCACTATGATCTGTCATCTGAGTGAGTTTCCATAAAGCACAATACCTGTATCATAATGGCAACAATCTCCCCCTTTGGACTTGATGGCAACAACCACACAAAGTCACTCTTCCCCTTTGACATCAAGGGCAAAGGGCAAACCAAGATATTCTCTCCCTTTGATATACATTATGTTTTCCATACTCCCCCCGAGTACATGCTAAAATCTTTGATTGAGCTCCCCCTTTGTAGATGCTGAGATGTATAAATTTGCCCATGCTCTCCCTGAGCACATGTCGAGTCTGCAAAAATATTTTTCAAAAGAATAACATCACTCTACAACTCAACTACGTGAGTATGACCTTCCTATCATCACTGACTCATACATACATCAATCTCCCAACTAAGTGGGGATAAATCATTTTTTACTCATCCACCCAACCAAGTTGGGTTACAACTTAGGTCTTTTCATGAACTTTACATCAAATTATATACATGACCTTTTATAACAAAGATGAACAATCTAAACAAGACCATGATAGTCATCAACAACTTGTTGGTGTCCGAGTATGAACAGATTATTCAATCTTGTTTCCTACATTAATTTATCAATCCGAGTGCATACTCTTTTGAAGGTAATGTGAAAAGTATATGCAGGGTCAAGGTTAAAATCTACATCAATCAAGGGTTTGTGATTAAGAAGTCAAAGCATTGCTATAACATTAATGGAAATTAAATTGCAGAAAGAAAAGCATTCACAACAACCTATGGAAATCTGTAACAACAATAAAGAAAATACAACAAGTAAAACAATATACATAAAGAGGAGACACATAGAGTACCTAATCAGAAGAGTGGGCCCAACTCACTGGTCAGGGCTGTGCTTAACTCACATATTGAGAATGATATCGAAAGTCTGGAAATTTCATTAACAAGAGTTTCATTGTTAGAAAGCTCAATTCTTACATTAGCTAGCTCCCCTCTCTCTATGAATTGTGTTTTTTAAATATATAAACATCCGGAGGAAACTTGCAACAAACTGATCTCGATATTCAAGATGAGATTTGAGAGTTCTTTCCATCATGATTTAGTTGGAACAAGTCGAATTTGGTTATTACAATTTAGGCAATTCTAGAAAATGGCTACAACAGCAAATCTGCAAATATGTCCTTCGAAGAACTTTGATTTTCTCTCAATACAAACAAAATTTCTAAAAACTTCTCATCAAGAAACTGATTTGGTTTGTTCTGAACAAAACCCATGTCTTCGATTTTCCAGGCTCGATTTCATTTTCCAAAAACATCCAACACAAAATTGTGACTTCTTATTCCAGTGAATTCCTGAGTTGGAATATCTAATTATCTATTGAAGACTAAATCTGCAAGAGTATTAACACCGAATGAATAACAACAACAGGTACTCAAAAAAATTCTGGAGTAACAACATCGATGGAGTAACAGAAGCAGTGGAGTAATACTAACGGTGGGGTAATAGCAGTGGCGGAGTAACAGCACTGGCGGAATATCAACACTGATAGAGTAACAGTAGCAATGGAGTAACAACATCGACGGAGTAACAGCGCTGGCGGAGTAACAACACTAGCGGAGTAACAACACTGGCAGAGTAACAGGACCAACATAGTAAGAAGACTGGCGAAGTAACATCACCGACAGAGTAATAGCAGTGATGGAGTAACAACACTGGCGGAGTAACAACATGAGTGGATTAATAGCACTAGCAGAGTAACAACATTGGCAGAGTAACATCACCAACAAAGTAACATCAATGATGGAGTAACAACATTGACAGGGTAACAATAGTGATGGAGTAACAACACCAACAGAGTAATAGCACTGGCAAAGTAACAACACCGGTGAAGTAACAGCACCAGTGGAGTAACAGCACTAGTGAAGTAACAGCACTGGCGGAGTAACAACATTGGCAGAGTAACAACGCCAGTGGTGTAACAGCACCGGCAGAGTAACAACACTGGTCGAGTAACAACACTGGTGGAGTAACAATGTCGGCGGAGTAACAGCACTGGCGGAGTAACAACATCGACAGAGTAATAGTAGTGATGGAGTAATAGCACCAATGGTGTAACAATAGTGATGGAGTAATAGCACCGACGGAGTAACAACACTGGCAGAGTAACAACACTGACAAAGTAATAGCACTGGCGAAGTAACAACACCGGTGGACTAACAGCATTAGCGGAGTAACAACACCAGCGGTGTAATAGCACTGGTAGAGTAAAAACATCGGCAGAGTAACAACACCAGCGGAGTAACAACACTAATGGAGTAACAACAGTGATGGAGTAATAGCACCGACGGAGTACCAGCAGCAACAAAATAACAACACTAGCAGAGTAACAACAATGATGGAGTAACAACACCAGCATAGTAACAATAGTGGGGGAGTAATAGCGTCCGACATTTAGAAATTTTTTGGAAATAATAGTAGTGGCAGAGTAACAGCAACCAAGGAGTAACAATATCCATGGAGTAACAACATCCAACACTTAGAAAATTTTCGACAGTAACGACAGTGGCAGAGTAACAACACCCAAGGAGTAACAACATCGAAGGAATAACAACATCCAACGCTTAAAAAATTTTCGGGAGTAACAGTAGTGGTAGAGTAATAGCACCCAAGGAGTAACAACATACAACACTTAGAAATTGTTTTGGAGTAATGACAATGGCAAAGTAACAACACCCAAGGAGTAACAACATCCAACACTTAGAAAATTTTCGGGAGTAACAGCAGTGGCAGAGTAACAACACCCAATGGATCTAAGGAAACCATATATTGATATGACTCAAGAACAAATGGATAAATATTAAGAAACATCATGAAACCCCGAGAGATTCCTTCATTTATTTTGAGAAAACAACATCATAAAATAAATCAGAAAAGAAACAAAATTTTTATTGAAAAATAGTAAATAAATAAATTGTTAAAGTTGCAACGACTATGACTTTAATTACGACAATGTTGTTCCTAAGAGAATATCAATCTGTTTTTAAGAAATAAAAATATGTGAATGGTAAATGAATGGAAAAGTGTTTTGCTGGAAATGACTTGGATCTTCAAATGAAAATCAATTCTCCATTTCCATTAGGTAATGAAAAATTCTTTATGTTGTTGGTGAGAAATAACAGGAATAATTTGTAACAAACTCTTATGATCAATTTCCATGGCACCTTGAAAGAATCAAAATTATATGATATTACATTTCTTAACAGATGCTTGGATGAAAATCTATTATTTCATTATCATTGCCTTCAATAATCACTTGTTCAAAAACAAATTGACCTCCTTTATTCTCCTCGGACTTCCAAAAAACAAGTGTCTACCTGTAATAAAACATGTAATCATGGAAGAAGAGAGGTGATAAGGCTCTCAAAATATGATAAATATGAAAAAAATTAACAAGTAGTTACTCTTTAAAACAAATCCATAGAAAACAGATAAAAAAGTAGAGTTAATTTATTACCTGCGGGAGAACAGTGGCCAACCATACTGACCAACATTATTTTAATCATAACTTCTTTGTTTTTCATCCAATTTCTGTGATTCCAAAGCCAAATGAAAGCGAATTAGTAGGGTTATCTCCAATTGAAAAAAGTTTTAAAAATCCCATAATATGATATGTCAAATTTACATACAACAACCTGCATAACAATATCATATTCGTTTTCCCAACTTAGACCAACATTTTATATTTTAAGCATAACTTTTCGTTTCATGACAGATTGAACAGATTCAAATTGGAGATTAGAGTAGATTCATGTAAGTATATCAAATAGAAACATTTTTTGAAATCATGAAGAATTGATATGTCAAATGTGCGAAGGAACAGTCGGAAAAACAGAGTCTTAAAGGTGCTAATTTACGATAGACAATCAATATTTTGGTCATAAATTTCTAATACAATATCGAAATCAGGTGATTCAAATTGAATTGTAAACAAGATTAAGTGGGTGATATACCATAGAAACAGTTTTCAAAAATATAGTTATTTATGCCTCCAAAAACGGATTGTCCCAACTCTGTTCCTGAGCTGCCTACTTGAAATATTGTCAATGTTTTGGTCATAAATTTTTAATTTCAAGTCCAAATTTAGTGATTCAAATTGGATTAGAAGGTAGAAATAAATGGCTACTTAGGATAGAAACAGGTTTTGAAAATATGCCCATTTTTTTCCTCAAAACATGATTATACCGACTATGATTTAAGTCGTTTTATCAAGCCCACACGCCTTAAGATATGATATTTTTTTTTTTCAAAATGATAATGAGTGTTTGTAGAAATCTGATTTTCAATATAATATCTACATACACAATTAAATTGAAATATTCACCATTGATATTGATATACTTAGCAAGTTGCAACAAACACAACTCGTTCTACATATAACAAAAATTATTTATATACTTATTTGTTCTATTTTCTACACTAATCTATTTTACCTCGAAAAGAAAAGCATACTTACGTATAAGAGTACTTCTAATGGAGCCATTTTAGGAATAAGGCCTCAAGTGTATACACACCCGAATTTGAGAAATGTTTGTCAATAAATACTAGGCTATGAGAGACCAACTTCCCTTGAAAATATGGTATAAAAGATTGCTGAAGTATGGAGTGACGCTGCAATTAGCTCATGGAGTGAAACTAATCTTCCATATATCCTTTACTTTCTTGATTTCCCATAGTTGTCATATCATGAAGTTCTTGAGTTTCTAAAACAACTTGTTGACGCAGACTAGAAGAAACCTCATTTTCTTCCATAGCTTCTACAATTTTTGGATTTGGAACATTTCCAAAATCGATATAAGTTTTCTGCAATTGTGTATGTGAGATGGATTGGGTGGGAAGGGTAGGTAAATTTTGCAATTCAACACTGTAAGCATGTAGTACATGTTTATTATGGTGAGGGTGTGGAATGAGTTGAGCAGGATATTTTGTAGGGCATGGAGGATTTTGATGATGTAGTTGATTAGGATGTGTGGATGATTTTTATATGCAAGAAATATGTTGTGGAAGAGTTGGTGAAGAATATGGATAATGTGTTTGTGCTACAAGATGAGGGAGAATAGTCATGTAATCAGAGGATGAACCATGCCAAACTTGTGGACAAGATTGATGGGAGTTATATTGAGATTGGCATGGCTACCCTAACACATGAGTATTCCATAATAGATTATGCAAGTAAGACAATGGAGAGGAAGTGTTTTGAA
This sequence comes from Pinus tabuliformis, assembly GCA_031772625.1. Taxonomy (NCBI): domain Eukaryota; kingdom Viridiplantae; phylum Streptophyta; class Pinopsida; order Pinales; family Pinaceae; genus Pinus; species Pinus tabuliformis. The sequence continues at coordinate 343,733,641 of CM062814.1, forward strand.
ACATACATGTAGGCCAAGGTTTCCGTGGTTGTGAAATTGCTATAGCTTCTCCATCTCTTGGAAATGTTTTTTCAGCCCAGGTAAGAAAGAGAAACTATCCATGGGATGCTCATTTTGGCATTGAGGAAAAATCACTTCTTCAAATTCTTCTTGACTTTTCTTAACTTGCAAAACATGCAATTGTGAATTTAGAGAGCTAATGAAATCAAATTTAAAATGTTCAAATAAATAACTGATTTCATCTCTTATATCTCTTATTCTTGTAGTAGATTTGGAAAGGAAAGAAGAAAATTCTCTAGAATTCTTACCAGCCTTGGATATTCCTCTTGAATACCTTATGCATAAATCACAAGCATCATCATCTGATAGCTGAAAAACAACACATTTTCCTATCATATTTAAGATTTCTAAAATTTCATCTTTGATCGCTTTAAGAATGAGTGTTTTTGAGATCTCTTTTTCCAAATGCTTGTACTTTTATTTTTGAAGTTTGTATTTAAATCGCTCCAAATACTCCTCCATGCTTTCAACTTCCCCTTGTATCATACTAAAAATATCTTCATTGGCCTTGCAATAGTCTTGGTACTTCTCCAAGAATACATTTTTCATGTCCTCACATGTTTTGATGCAGTTCCCACCAAGTCTCATGAAACATCAGAGCGCTACTCCTTTTAGAGTAAGAGGAAACACATTCAACCTTTGATCATTAGTATAATAATCATATCCTCTACAAAGTACTTCAGACTCAAATAAGAATGTATTTGGGTCCTCATTATCCAAACCATGAAAATTTGGTAGAGAAGATGGAGGAATTATGTGCATTTGTGTCACTCCTCCTATATCACTGATAGGGAATTCAAAAGTAACAATGTGAGCCATTTCTTACCATAATAGAAGATGTTCTTCATGCGCTGCTTTGAGTTTCCTCCTTAAGATATTCTTGTCAATTTTTTAGTGGAATGGGTGGTGCTTACATCACCACTTGAGTGAAATGATAAGATTTCTTCAAATTTCTATCTTTTTCTTCCTATTTATTCAAAATAAAAAATTGAGAGGAAATCTAAAGCTCAAGGCCTGGAGCAGGGTGTCAAAAGAACCTTCCCTCCCCAGGACAAGGAACCAAACAAGAAAAGAATGCACACAAGGAACTCTAAAGCTCGGGACCTGGAAGAGGGCATCAAAGGGCCATTCCCTCCCCAGGAAGAGAGATTATTTTTTCCCAAATCAAAACAAAAAAATGCAGGAAAAATTCTAAGCTTAGGACCTAGAGCAGGGTGAGAGAAATCTTTCGCTCCCAAGGATGAGAGAGTGGATCCTATAAAAGAAAAACAAGCAAAAATGAAAAAAAAATAACTATGGCCAGGACCTGGAGCAGGGTGTCAAAGGATGATTCCTTCCCCAGGATGAGAGATTGAGCCTCTGGTTGATACAAATCATGTCTTGCACCTTGTTAGCCTTCCTTTGCAATAGCGCCAAAATGTTTGTGTTCGAGTATGAAAAATTATTCAATCCTGTTTCTTACATTAATTTATCAATTTGGGTGTGTATTATTTTCAAGGTAACATGCAAAGTATATGCAGGGGCAAGGTTAAAATCTACATCAATCAAGGGTTCCTGATCAAGAAATCAAAGCATAGTTGTAACATTAATGGAAATTAATTGCAAAAGGAAAAGCATTCACAACAACCTATGGAAATTTGTAACAGCAATAAAGAAAATACAACAAGTAAAACAATATACATAAAGATGACACATGCACAACACCTGATCAGAAGAGTGGGCCCAAATCTCTGGTTAGGGCTGTGCGTAACTCACATATTGAGAATGATATAAAAAGTCTTGAAATTTCAATAACAAGAGTTCCACTATTACAAAGCCCAATTCTTACATCAGCTAGCTCCAGTCTCTCTCTGAATTGTGTCTTTTAAATATACAAATATCCGAAGGAAACTTGCAACAAACTGATATCAATATTCAAGATGAGATTTGAAATATTTTTCCATCATGATTCAGGTGGAACATCTCGAATTTGGTTATTACAATTTGGGCAGTTCTGGAAAACGACCGCAACAACAAATCTGTAAATATGTCCTTTGAAGAACCTTGATTTTCTCTCAATACAAACCAAATTCTAAAAACTACTCATTAGGAAATTGATTTGGTATGTTCTGAACAAAACCCATGTCTCAAATTTTCCATATTCACTTTCATTTTCCCAAAAAGTCCAACGCAAAGTTGTCACTTCTTATGCCAGTGAATTCCTGAGATGGAATATATAATTATTTATTGAAGACCAAATCTGCAATCTCGAAGAGATCTAAGAGGCTAAAATCACGAGTGAGGTTATAAAAAGTGAATAAACCAAAATCATGCATAATAATCATTAATTATTAAAAATAAATGAGATCATATATTATTTATCCATAAGAGCATAAATGATTATGAAATGGAATTATATAATAAATTATGTTAAATAATGTGACAAAAGAATAGTGGAAATAGATGAAATTAATGTTAAGAAGTGGTCATAATAATGAACAATTAAAAGCCCAACACAAATATCATACACCATATATGATTTGCACCATAAGCTTTTATCAACAACATCGAGACCTATAACCTGCAATACCATTCTCTTGGCCAACCAACAATAAGTAGAAAGATGTATCATTTAGCCACATAAGAATCATCACCAAAGACTTCTAACCATAATGCCAACAATTCATTATTCGAAGCATATGCGCCCCCTGAACCTGTGCCAACGAACACATACCATGACCGAACCATATCAGACATATTTTCCTGAGTCTGTCCTGCTGCTTTTTCTTCAAAGCACCATATACATGATTGTGCATCCTCTAACTTGCGTATATACGTGACTTATCTTCATAATAGCTACGTACAAAAATTGGAATACTAAAGGTTTACACTTTCAGCTTCCCCTGGGTCTGTTATGTCTGCAAACTGAGCTATGCCACATCTTTCTGACAATAATTCCATCTTCTTCAATACCTAGGATTGTGGTGAAGTATGCTCCTTTTGGTTTGGTGTCCGAATTTTTCTCCTACATTCCTTTACTTTATGTCTAAACTTGTTACAGGCATAACATCTTACATGTTTCATATTCCTTTTATTGTAGTCAATAGCTTTGTGACCAAACATATTGAAAGAAAATAAATATCTCTTAAAGTACGAGGAACGTGATGATCTTTCTATGTGATGGTTTTGAACCATTCTACTTCTACATCTATTTGCAACATGTCCAACGCTATGACATATAAAACTGTTGGAAATAATAATAAAATGGGAGTGGGGTGAATTAGTATTATCAAATCAAACACTTTTTCATTTCCATACTCAGATTCATATACGCTACCTTAGTTAAGAGAACCTGCGTGTACATGCAACTATGTCTAATGCAACTAGCGTATATGTAGTAAACTTATGATTCAGTTAATCCATTAAAAGTTGATCTTTATTTAGTGCATCAGAACTTTATTAACCATATGAACAGTAAATAGGTGCAGTAAAATAGAACAGATCATCACACACAAGAAGCACACATGAACACCATGATGTAAGGTGGAAACCCAATGTGGGTGAAAACCACCTGCTATAATTCGTCTCTATCTCCTTTTAATAAGAAATTTCTTTTTTACAATATTTTTGTATGGGTGTAGCCTTATACCAGTATGCAGGCTTCTACCTATAGAAGGTTACAACCTCCTCTCATTCTCCAACGTCTCATGGAAGGGAGCTACAACCACCTTATCTCTTGTACTAGCGGTCCTTTTACTTGTACGTAGGCACCGGCCTAATGAAGGCTCCAATCTTCACTCGTTTTCTAGATGCTACTGGAAGGGAGCTACAACCCCCTTAGCTCTTGTACTAGCTAATATACTAGTACGTCAGTGTTGACCTACAGAAGGCTACAACCTTTTCTTTCTTCCTCCAAGTACCACATTTCATAAATTTTTAGACTGGATACTTATGGAAAACAACATCATAATATGAAGGTCATGTTTCATCCAATTTTCATACTAGACTCAACAATATCATTGAAGCACACAATCAATCAACAATAGCATCATCAATCTCTGAATCACCCAATACTGAATAACTAAAACCTTGTCAACAATCTGTAGTTACCAAAACACAAAGAAGAACACATAACTTTGCAACAATGTTCAGATCTAACTGTATCATCAAAATCATGCATCAGAGTGCATACACTACTTGGAAGAGTTGTACCAATGGGTATACGTAGTTTCACCAAAGCGAACTAGCGTATTTGTCATTAATTACTTACTTATGACTTCACTGCACTTCCTGACTTTAGACATACCCATATCATTACATATACTAGGATAATATGTGTGTTAGCAGCTAGATCTAGTCCATAAGATCACATAAAGATAAGTCATTATGATCCTGATCCTTTATTAGATCTCATCCATCAACACTGAAGCTAAACACAATCAATCAAACTGAATATGCAGAATACTGACACCACTAAACAGTCATCAGAACTCATCAACAACTAGAACCACCTGTAACTTCAAACATCATAGTTCATATGGTATACGCTACTTAGATGTATCTAACCTACGTATGTATGCGCTTTTATCATAGTCAACTACTGCATACATCTATAAATATTCATTCATGATTTGCAGCTATTCCAAACTTGAGTTATACTTAGATCATAATATTTACAAAACAATACATGCATCAGTATACAAATAAAAAATAATCATGATAAAACCATATAGAGATGATTCATTCCAAGCCATTTGATCCCAATCTATCCTTAGACCTTGTTCTCCATCAACCGCTGAGATTCCTCCTTAGCTCAGATCAAGCAAAGCATTATGAACCCATAACCTACATACTAGATCTCATACTTCATCAAACATTCGAGACTTTCTGAGTGCCTTTGCCTAATGATTTTCTCCTCCTTTTATAGTCTTAAGCCTTACTCAATACCATGGTTCAAAACCACTTAGAACCAATACCTTAGACCAAATACCTAGGGTCAATATGTCGGACAAGATACCTTGGACCAATACCATGGATCACAATACCATGGTCAAAATACCACAAACCAAAACCCAATGTACGCGCTTTCTGTTGCATGAAAGTGTGTGTATACTTATACACACCTTTTGGTCAGCTAACTTGTGTGTATACGTGGCTTTATCAAGGGGAATCTGCTTATATCTCTTTTTCCTCATTCTGTGAGACTAAACTGTGACCTGTCATCTATTGCACGATAAAAGGTGTCTTTTTAACTCCTAATTATCTTCACATTAATTGTCAACCCAGGGATGACTTTTTATTTCAAGAGTGTACTTAGTTTGACGCAGATATTTACTCAAGAGTAATGTTTTGGAGTATAGTGCTTAAAATCCAAAAGTAAATTAAAGTTGGAAACAAAATCTATTTACAATTAAAAGAAACTTAACACTCTGAAACTTAAATCATTCACTCAGAAAACTACATCAATTTATTAGTCAAGGATACAGTAGCAATAACTCATTCATTGTTTAACTCATATAAATTAAATCAAGTGTAAATAAGATCCACAATCTGAGAACTTAGGCAGCGATAGCCAATGTCCTTTACATTTGTTGATCTCTCACACAACATTAAATAACCAATTAGAAATTGCAAAGAACTAAATCAATCGGGCTACTTCAACTTAATCAAAATAAGACAATTGTGCTAAGTATAAGAATGTTGAAAGGCAAGCTTAAATAATTGCAAAAAGTGAATGAACAACAACGCTAAGTATTAAAAGTAACCAACCAAACTTATATAGCTATAATGAATAGAAAGTTGTTAAATTACTAGAATGAACAATGCAGCTCTTCAGCTCTATAGATGAAATGAACAACACAACAATTTGCTTGCGAAAAGCAGTGATCTCTATTAAGAAGAAAATGAATAGTTCCACTATTTAAGTACAATATATAAAACAGATCAATTCATTAAATCTAGCAATATGAAATAGTAAAGTAATATGATTACGATAAATATAAATGAAACCAAATCATCACACAACAGTAATTGCAAAGATATGATACACAACAGCAACGTGATCCACCAGAGGTTGGGCCTTTAGCTGCCAGCGGATGCTGTTGGGCTACTTCAGATGAGAAGAATGAACAACTCCCAAATTATATATTAATCATTAAACTGTGAAATCATTACAACAACAGAAGCTTTGAAGATTACAATGGTAATGAAACAATATCCTTTTTCCTCCTATCCTATCATGAATTATGAATCCTTAATTCTCAATCTCAAATTCTCAAATCATAATTCTGAATCCATCATTTCCTTCTCTGATCTCTGTTTTGATTTAAATACACAAAGAGCAGAGAACAGTTACAACTGTGATGATTACAATATTATCATTATTACAAAATTGGATTATTTCTAACCAATTGATTAACAAAAATATATTTCCATCCATCTTTCAACAAGAGCAAGGTGAATTTGGCTTTGCAGCTGAGATTTGGAAAACTACCACATAGAAAATCTGAGAAAATCATCCTCAAAGAACCTTATGTTTCTCTCAATACAAGCCAAATTTGGGCAAACCATTCTTTACTAAAGTTAATTTGGTTCATTTTAGACAAAACCCATTTTTCGGGATTTTCCAGATACTTCGTTATTTTTCCAAAATCGTAACCGTAAAATTGTCACTTCTTATTCCAACGGATTTCTGAGTTGGCACTTTTAATGATCAAATCTTCAATCTGGAAATTATCTTGGAGGCTAAAAATGGTGAATAATGTTACAACCAATTTATTAATAAATCATGCATAATCATAAATTTATTAGAAATAAAGGAGAAGAAATAATATTCATCCATAAGAGCATAAATCATTATAAAATGGATTTATATAATAAATTATAATAAATGACATGATAAAGAAGAATAAAAATGGATGAAATAAGTGTTAAAAAGTGGTCGTATTCATGGCCCAACACACCCCCACACCAAATATATTGCATGTCCTCATGTAACAAAAAACTAAATATATTGTATGTCCTCATACAACCCAAATACAAAACCCATGTGTTAACCAAGCAATAAAAAATTTGTTCATCTCAGCTCATGAAATGGATAGAACAAATGAATTCTTTCTTAATTAATGAATATTCAATTTTAGCAATCTTGATGAAGGAATAACAATTTTTACATTGATGTTCAAGTTATGTGCATATGAAGTTGCAACAAAATATGATATAAGTGACAACAACCTTCATTAACCATTTTCCGAAAAAGTACAAACTAGATTTTGTTGAAATGTCACAAGTAAATTTATAATATATGAATGCCTCTATGACTAAAAAATTAGATCATTTTGACGCACAGATCATGAGATATAAACAAAATGGTTGTAGGTGACACTGCATGATTTCTGAAATTTTATGAACCAATATAACTTGAAATTGTCTGGGTTTGTATATTTTAGTGATACGTCAGTGTTTTCCAAAAATCACAAGAATTGAGTTCATAGTTTTAAAAATATTATGGAAATCAATTTCTGCACTGAAATTGTATGCCTTAAATGAGAAAGAAAGTAGAAAACATCAAGCATGCGTGGCAATTCTTCCCCCTCTCTAAAGAATTAGCATGCCCTCATGCGATGCTAGAAAACAAATTGAGGTGGTTGCTACTATCTGTTGAATTCTATGCTTAGTGTAAAACAACATGAAATAAGGGAGGCGTTGAGAATGAATAAGAATAACAATGGATGATAAAGAATATGGATGACATGGTCATAAGAAAGAAATGAATGAAAGCAACACTCCCCCAAAATGAAAGATAATATTCTGCTGAAAAATGGGAAGTGGTAAAGATGTGGAATGAAGGATGATAAATAATGCTCAAAATGGATTTTCATTAAATTCTCCTAAATTCATAATAAATCAGAAAATTATGCTATTTTACCTCAAGTTTTACCTCCAAAAAGAAAAATTTGGAATGACATATATGTATTGGCATTTGTTGAAGTTGATGTAGGCAGAGTTGGTGTTGAAAGTGATGCAAAAAGTGGAATCCAGGCAAGCACATCATGTCTGAACAATTGTTCATGTTCGCGAGTTGCTCAAGTCTCTTTTATTAGTTGCAATAGTGTGGTCATGCTACGAATAGAGTTTCCAACCCATACTTGTTGTTCACCTGTAATCAAATCACTATTTTGCATACAATGTTATTGAATCCATAGTGTTAGTTTTGAATAACAATAGATTAATATGCATGCAAAAATTTCAATAAGAATTTTCTTTTATATACATGCAATAGTAATATTTTGTCAAATCAACAAGTTATGGCAGAGTGCAAGAATCATATCGCATGCTATCTCATAATGCATACATACCCCCCTCTAATTGGAAAACAGATTCCATGACCATAAAGCATATGAAAGGTGTTGCGTTGACGACAAGGCAAGGGAATGAACAATACAATAGTAAATGAAGCAGAGTACACATATTAATGATAGGACGGTGAGAGTTACGGTTATAATGAGAGCAGAGTGTTTAACGATAGTTATGAATAAGAGATAGGACGCCTTGGATTGATGATAAGTTATGTGAAAAAGAAAAAGGACCGCAATATGCCAAAAATATGTTTTGCTGATGGTATTCTAGATGAAAAATGATGTGATTGATCAGAAAATAATTTTTCATGCGTGAAGGTTCAAAATAGGGGAAACAATAAGGAAATAACTTCTCTGATAAAAAGAAAAAATAAGAAAAGGGTATTATAGTAATAATTGATGATAAAATATAACTTCAATACCATAAGCAAAGCCTCTGCTACCAGCAGGCATCCATAGCCTCAGCAGGGTTTCTTTTTAACCCATATGAGCCAGGATCCTCAATTTATAAATGGAGAGTTCTAGTGTCGTTTTACAGAAGAGATCAATGTGCTGGTGTGGTAACCAGATAACCACACTACCATTCATTGGGATGTAGCAAATGTGATCAGGTCGGCTCGTGATGAGACCTCATGTTCCAAAGATAAGTTGGTTATCCAATGGATCATAACCCTGTGTGGTGGCCATAATGGGAATGTCACTTTGTTACAGCCTTATGAACATGGTAAGTTGGCTCGTAATGAGACCCCCTTGTTATCGAGAAATCTAGTGTCCACTCCGAGCTGCTAGTCCCACCAAGACTAGTAGCTATCTTACAAACAAACAAACTAAAACTACTTTTTCTTTCCTTTTCACAAGAAGTAGATAAGAGGGGAACAAAGGACACCAACGTCAGCCTTGAACTTGGTTCCTTGATTGGTTCCTCTCCCTTCTGATAGATCTTTGCCGCTTTTCCCTCATCTACACAGCTTCAAAGAGCACCTGTGGAATCAAAGCAGCAGTAATACTATCGAAGAACAGAGATGTACAATCATAAACAATACAAGACCAGATATATATTGACCACACAAATGTATATATCATCAAACATACAAGAATATGGAGGAAAACTTGAATAGCTTTATTAATATCAAGAATAGCAAAGAGGATTACAACCAATTGTTTTGACCTAACATCAACCTCCTAGCATGAAATCCCTTCTTCACCTCATGAAAATCTTAGATCACCCAACACTATGATGTTCCACCAAGAAACCAACAACACTTCCTTACAAGATACAAAATTCTAGCCTCTAGATCTCTGGGATGAGGGATCCATATATAGATGATTGTAGGGGGGTGAATCAGCTTCTGGGGTTTTGATTAGTGTCTTCTCTCTGATAGTTCTTGATTCCACTTGGAGATTGATGATCTCCTACTCATCCCTGGGTGAATTCACAGAGGCAAGTGTCATAGAAGAAGTTTCTGGAAGATTCTATGATCATCCACCTCGCAAACTGTCTCTACCATTTGTCCACTCTCGCCCATTGCACCCTACATAAGGGACTTTTAGTATGCATCGCACCCTTTACATTGGGAAGGTGGGATGCATTGCACCGTTAGCACTGAGCAACCTGTATGGTCTAGTTTTGACTAGTTCTGAGCAGTTTCCTGTGGAGAACTTCTGGGAGATGATGTAATCTGTTGACCTTGTTCGTTTACGGTATGGAACAACACTTTTAGGGACTTAGGAGCCCTTGGTTTATGGAAATGTATTATTGGGGTTGCAGTCCCCAAAAGTATCTATAACAATTGCCCCCTGAAGCGTGAGGTCGTTAATCTTTTGATGTCGGGTGAAATGCTTTATCATGAGGATCTGATGTTTTTGCAAGCTGGAAGGCGACCTGTAATAAGATACAATACAATACATTATCTTCATAATATTTTTCATGATCTAGCTAAGGTGGACATTCCCATGCTCAGCTTTATAAATTCATTTTCATGTACATAATACAAACAACCATCTGTGCGGTAGATTGATGATTCTGGTAGAGTCATCATCCTTTGATTCAGATGATCATCTGTGTAGCAACAATGTACATTTAATGTCTTTATTTTCCTAAATATATCGCAATCCGGATGGATGAAACTAGATCTCGGGTCTTCAAACTCGTCCAATCTTCACTTGGAGTACTCGATCCATGTGAAAGATGTTCTGGAGTCAAACATGAAAGACATCGCCTGATTACCAGCCAATGATGTAAGCTGTTAACAAGCGCGAGAGGAATCATCGGTAATGATGATGACCCTCAAGGTACTATAGTAAAATTCACGTGATGTGAAAAAGGACTTGGTGTCGAACACCATGCAAAATCTTTCGGTCGAAGGCCATTGATGTAAACCTGTCGCCAGAAGTGAGAAACTTGCCATTGAGACATGCAAGCTTCAAAGTACTGAAAGGGTTGTTCCTAAGTCGACTTCTTGGATAATGAGTTGATGTCGACAAGAAGCAACCTGTCGTAGGAGGACCTTAATGAATCCCACATCTACGACACCGAATGGAGTAAATGATTTTGGAGGTGAAAACGATCTGATGCTACAGGGTTTAAGGTGGAATTCATGAAATAATGAAGCATGAATGTATTGCAGTGGATGAGACACAGGTGAATTCTCTGGGCGACTTCTCTTGAACATACTGGTGACACTGACATGGATTGGTAGCGTTAACCCAAATATGGATGGTGCATTGGACCAATGGTGATATGACCAGTGAAAGGAACAACCAAACTCGACTCAGATGCGAAGTGAAAGTGTAATGTTCAAGAGGAACTTGCTACCAATAAAGTTTCTTCAAATTTTCTTCCCAAATTTTCCCCAGTCATTGCTCACCAGTACCTCTTTATTTTTGTCAAGCTTGAGGAGGATAACATATGCTTGTTCTATAATTTTCCTTTCGAGCAAACCCGTCGCTATGTTTTAACGAGCCTAGCGACAGTGAAACTCGTTCTTGTCTATATGGACAAGTTTTTCGTTATTCAGTTTTATCGAGTTTAACGACAAAGATAACTCGGTCCTTCTCAATTTTAGAGAGTCTAAAATGGAGGTAAAGGAAACTCCAATAACCCTTTTTCATCATATAATCCCTTAAGGCTGAAAAAGTATAAAATAATTCGAAAGGGATGAATTTTCGGTAATTTTAGCAAGCCAAACAAAATAAGCGCTCGATCTTTTTGTGTAATAATCCCTCAGGTCCAAAAAAATTAAAATCTAGAGGAGGGATAGCACTTCCGGTAGCTTTAATCAGCTGGAGAGGCAAATTGCTCGGCAACCTTTTCATATTTTATGAGTTAGATGAAAAGAGCTTAAAGGAGACTCGTTTTTTGAGGGACGAGTGATAATTTCAGGTAGCAGCTGATTCCAGGTAAGGTTTGGAATTTTCCAATCATGGCAGTGTCACAAGGATGGCTAGCAGGATCACTCTTCCGGATGTTCCTTAAAAGGGGTAAACAATCAAATGGAGTTGACTGATCAGCTAAAACAGAGTGGAGGTGATGATAAGAACACGACCAGGGCTCAAAAAGTTTATGATAATGCATTCACAATGGTTACTTACTGGAAATCGGTTCATTTTTTGATGAGCTTAAACTCTGGGGGAACGTTTGCTCATTCCTAAGGTTTAGTTTTTAATGAGCTTGAACTTCACAAAGAAACTGCTCGTGCCAGTCGTATAATAAGGATGTCTCATCGATAGGTTCAATTTTTAGGGAGCTTGCTCCATTCGAAACTTTGCTCCGGATCCTTTCATTATGAAAGATAGGAACGACCAATCCTACGAGTTTAAAGCGTTGAGAAACTACAAACTAAGAAAATAAATGGTCGCTCTTTGCTTGCATGCAAAAAGGTTTGCATGCCCCCAGGCATAGCGAAGTAGAGTTTCTAGGTTACCATATGAAAGCTCTCCATCTGTGTTGCAAACAAAATGCTTCCTTGGAGATGTCTACCGAAATAGACAAAGGTGAGTAGCGCGGTCGCCTCGACTCACATAACTTTGACGAGGGAATCTTATTCCAGTCTAATACCATTTTCCTAAACAGATGGGTGTGTCAGACTAGTCATATATCCTCCGTGGAAACCTACCCTATACCCAAGGTTTTCCTGCCGAAACAGACCAGGGTGCATGCCCCCTGGGTTTCGGTCATGTCCTCCCGAATCACTCGCGCTCTTCAGGTGGATAGACTGGAGATTGATGAGACATTCCTTGCATGAAAAGACCATTTAGGGATGGCATTTGACTATTAGCTATGTGTGATGCGTGGAACGAAAGCTAGTATACGAACTTGACCACTTTGCCTTCATGTGGAAAACACATTAATCTAAAGAGTGAGGAGACAATGGCTCCCATGCTATAAATATAGTCGCACCCAAGGAGTAGATTATAATCTAGAGGTCCTCAGACTACCATTATGTTCACGTAAATGGTTTCCCCTCTCAACGTTATGGGCACATTGGGAAGGATCCTTAATGGTCTACTGGTTCCTTTGTCGAAGCCTGTCAGATTTCTCATTTCAGGCAGAAGCGATGGCGAACCAATCGCTTCCCGAGCAGTTCGGGAAAGGATACTCACAGAAGCCCCTTCATCTATGATGGTACCGACCATGATCATTTGGTAAACTTGTACAATGATTCGAAATGGTACATTAGCTAGTACATGGGGTCTACCTAGTAGATTCCAACCGAGGGAAACGACTAGGTTGCTTGGAGGTGGGACCGAATAGACGGCCGGATATGACTCTGACGAACTTCCTTCCTATGGTAAAGGAATGGGTAGACTACCCCCATGTTCATCAGCGTCTCTCTTTACGAAAAGAATTTGAACGATGTCATTCTCATTCTCTTCGATGATTGTGTCATCCGAAGATGGACCTTTCGAAGACAAGACCGGGTCGACTGCCACCTCAACCTTTTGACTTTCATCTGGTATGGATTCAACGGGTTTATCTTCAATGACAGATGCTTTGACCGACCACAATGGCATGTCGAATGGTTTTTCAACTAGTGATGGACTCGGCAAGTGTTTCTTGTATCCAGGAGGAAGCTGTGGCAATAAAGCAGGACGATCATCGAAGACTCTTTTAGCTTCATCTAGGAAGGGACAACAGTGGACGATGTGATCGCCTTCACATAGTTTACAAGGAAATTTACATTTCCTTTTTTGTCCAAATGGTTCGCTTTCACTCATTGATGATGTACTTTCAACATGATCTTCAAAGGTTTATGACACCGGATTTGGCAAACGAGGAGACCAGTCCCTTAAGATCCGAGGGATGCAAGGACAATCTCGATGACAGTGGTCTCCTTTGCAAATGACATATGGAGATTTAGGCTTGGATGGTGCAGTGTGTGGATTTTCACTAGACGATGTCTGGTTACCCCTTTTTTCCTTTGGCTCCTCCTTCTTCTTCTCTTTCTTCACCTTCCCCTTCTTCTCCTTCTTAGTTACTTGATTTTTGGCTTTACCAGCTTTATCAAGCAAAGAAGAAGGAGGAGAGGGAGAATCAAATGAAGTAGAAAGTTGGGGGGTAACTTTAGTATCATCCAATTGATGACTCGATTGTTCAGGAATCACGGTGTTCTGAATGACAGAGGTCGGGAAGAGCCATATTGGCAAGCCAATTTTCAATCCTAGAAGTGACAATGTGGCCATATGAGGTGCACCAATATCTCCCGAAGAGGAGAAAGGACTAGGATTTCCTCCAAGGGGAAATCCTTGGTTGATGGACTTCATTTTTCTCAACCTAACACGAATGTGGGAATGGTGATATTATTCTGATTAAAATAATTTTAGATGCTTTGACACAACTTGTTTTTTCAATTTTTAAGAGTCGAGAAAAAAAAAGATGACTCTAGTCGCCTTCGATCTTTAATGAGCCTGAAGTGACAAGTTCTCAGATGGACCTTTTCCTTTAAGGACTCTGAAAATGAAGGAAAGAGACTACTCTAGAAATCTAGATAGAGGGATTACCAAACCAATCGCAAAACTGCAGAATACATTTTACGGCATGGCAGTCAATCTTCTCAAATGCTGTGTTCAGTGCATTGCGATCGATTGGGCAACAGACACAGCTTTCTATGGATAAAGGTAATAGACTATTGTGGTCTCCCAATATATACTCGACGGTATGTGGGAGCACAAGTTTGTACTGGCACTTGTAGTCTCAAAGAGGAGGAATCACCCAACCAACAATGAAAGCGATAGTTACCAGGCTTTACGACGCCGAAATACGTCTCTAGCCTAGACTTCTGGATGTTGTGCGTTAGGTTCCAAAGTGTTTTTATGTTCATTGAATTTATTTTACATTTGATAATTCTTAAGAAATTTTCCTTTCAGGTTCACTGCATGCTATAGATATACCATTCCTAAAATGCAATCTAAGATGATAAACAATCGTTTAATCTTATTTTTGCAATGAAAATCTTAGCTACTAAAGAAAGAGGGATGATATTCTTTCAACATAGAGCAAAGAGCACACACTATATGCACTGTCCTAAATCAAACCAACAAGTAGTCTAAATGTAAATGCACATGCATGTATTGGTTTTCAGCTTTCTTAATGTGTGAATGACAAGAAGAATGCTAAGTACAAATCTGAATTATCTTTTCAAAGTGACAGTACTAACAAATTTCTCTTCAAAAACAAAAGGAAGATAATGACGACACTTTGCTATTTTGAATTGGAAACTACTTTCGACACTTGTAAAACTACTAATTCAAATCAAATACAAGAGTAACCATATAATCGATCGTCAAGAACAATAGAATTCTTTTCTTTTACTGAAAACGACACTTGTGACACTTTCAAATCAGAAGACGACAGTTCGATTATGATATTTCTTTGTAAAAGAGAATTGAAAATGGCACATAATACATAAAAACATTCACAGTTATTTACACAATGGAGGTAGAATGATGGAAAGGAAGGGAGTTTCTGCAGTGGTATACTGACCACAGATAGAAAAACTCCTGAATAAAGCTGAAGAGAGTGAACACAGAAACCAAAATCTAAGATCATAAGAGGTCTTGTCTGATCAGTGCACCTACTGCACATGGGAGGTGCAATGCATCCAGATTCCCAAGAGGAGAAGGTGCGATGGTCTAGGGAAAATACTTCAATTGGGTTCTGTGTCACATTTTGCAGCTGAGTTCAAGGATTTAGGCCGAGCAAGTGATGTTCAGTAAATATAAATCACAGGGGTTGATCTAATGAGGTTACTAGAGCCACCACTAGGGCAATTAGAAGGTTTGCAAATCGATTGTTCAGTTTATAAACAAAACTCGGAGATAGACTGAAGCAGCATTGATCTACTTTTCACTTGCATAGCAAATGTAGTTCGAAGGCTAGCTGGCTTGACTTAAGGCTCCATCTGTAAGTTTATAAAACAAACAAACATAGATAAACTAACAATGTATTCGCTCCCCAGTGGAGTCACCATTTTGTTATCGGGAAATCTAGTGTCCACTCGGAGCTGTTGGTCCCACTAAGACTAGTAGCTATCTTAGAAACAAACAAACTAAAACTACTTTTTCTTTCCTTTATGAGAAGTAGATAAGAGGGGAACAAAGGACACCAACCTCAATCTTGTGCTTGGTTCCTTGCTTGGTTCCTCTCCCTTTTGACAGATCTTTGTCGTTTTTCCCTTGTCTGCGCAGCTTCAAAGAGGACCTGTGGAATCAAAGAAGGATAATACTATCGAAGAACAGAGATCTACAATCATAAATAATACAGGACCAGATATATATTGACCACACAAATGCATATATCATCAAACATACAAGAATGTGGAGGAAAACTTGAATAGCTTTATTAGTATCAAGAATAACAAAGAGGATTACAACCAATTGTTCTGACCCAACGTCATCCTCCTAGCATGAAAGCCTTTCTTCACCTCATGAAAAGCCTAGATCACCCAACACTATGATGTTCCACCAACAAACCAACAACACTTCCTTACAAGATACAAAATTCCAGCCTTTGGATCTCTGGGACGAGGGATCCATATATAGATGATTGTAGGGGGTGAGTCAGCTTCTGGGATTTTGATTAGTGTCTTCTCTCTGATAGTTCTTGATTCCACTTGGAGATTGATGATCTCCTACTCATCCCTGGGTGAATTGAGAGAGGCAAGTGTCATAGGAGAAGTTTTTGGAAGATTCTATGATCATCTACCTCGCAAGCTATCTCCTCCATTTGTCCACTCTCGCCCATCACACCCAGAAGGGCTTTTCAGTATGCATCGCACCCTTTACACTGCGCAAGTGGGGTGCATCCCACCCTTAGCATTGAGCAACCTGTATGGTCAAGTTTTGACTAGTTCTAGGAAGTTTCTTGTGGAGAACTTCTAGGAGATGATGTAATCTACTGACCTTGTTCTTTTACGGTATGGAACAACACTTTTAGGGACTTAGGAGCCCTTGGTTTATGGACATGTATGATTGGGGTTGCAGCGCCCAAAAATGTCTATAACACCCCTATTCTCCATCTGTGAACAAATTTTTGTTGTTATTACACATTTTTAAGATAAAAAGAGGGAGGCTCAGTACTCGTTAAGAGTAGGGATGGAGGAAGAAGTTGAACATGTCAATAGAAAAAAAATATACCCATAATCTAATTTATTACAAACAGAGAAGATTATAACCAGGAAGGTTGGAACCAACATGGTATTAAGATGATCAATCAACATCATGTTTAATAGAAAACAATGGAGTAAAGTAGTATATAAATAATTGTGTCCCTTTTGAAAAGAATCTATCATCAAGGAGTTGTCCTGTTACAGATCATAACGTGAATGATATTAACTTGCTTCAAAAGAATCCATAATTCTTATCCTCATAAAAGTAGTGTACTTCATGCCATGAAAATGAATCAGTAAAATGTGATTAAGATGAACTAGGAATAATCCCACAAGAGGAAGAAAGTGTTGCTCTCGAAAATACTTCCAAAGTGTTGCTCCTTTAAAGGAACATCAAAAACATTCAAAAAAAGGTGTTGTTCCTTGATATAAATAACAAAAAATGTGAAAATGTTGTTCTTTTGAAAATGAACAACAAAAATGTGAAAGTGTTGTTCCTTCGGAAAGGAACAACAAAAATGTGAAAGTGCAGAAGTGTTGTTCCTTTCTGAAAGGAACAACAAAACGTGAAAGTGCAGAAGTGCCATTCCTTTGAAAAGGAACAAAAAAAATGTGAAAGTGCAAATGTGTTGTTCCTTTCAAAAGGAACAGCAAAAATGTCAAAATGCAGAAGTGCTATTCCTTTAAAAAGGAACAACAAAAACGTGAAAGTGCAAAAGTGTTGTTCCTTTCGAAAAGGAACAATAAAAATGTGAAAGTGTTGTTCCTTTTATGAAAAGGAACAACAAAGCGCAAAAGTTGTATTTATTTAAAAAGGATCAATAAAAACGTGAAAGTGCAAAAGTGCTATTCCTTTCAAAAAGGAACAGCAAAAACGTGAAAGTGCAGAAGTGCTATTCCTTTAAAAAGGAACAACAAAAATGTGAAAGTGTTGTTCCATTTTTGAAAAGGAATAGCAAAGCGCAGAAGTGTTGTTCCTTTTAAAAGGAATAGTAAAAGTGCGAAAGTGTTGTTCCTTTTTTGAAAAGGAACAACAGAATGCAGAAGTGTCGTTTCTTTGAAAAGGAACGACAAAAGTACGAAAGTGTTGTTCCTTTTTTGAAAAGGAACAGCAAAATGCACAATCATAAAATACAAACACACAAAAAACAAATTTTCTATTCACAGCATTGATGCTGAGGATGGGTTATAATTTGAAGGAAGCAACACCTAAAACACAAAATATAAGAGAAATCAGAAAAGAAACAACATTTTATTTAAAAATAATATGTAAGTAAATAAATTAAGTTACAACAGTTGTGATGTAATAAAATGATATCTTTGAAAAATGTTTTGGCAGCAACGACAAGACATGAATTTTCAAATGAAAATCAGTTCTACATTTCTTTTATTATGAATCCATTGGGTAATGAGTTGGATGAAATTCTCTTGTTTCATTAAAATTTCTTTCAAGAATCACTTGTCCATAAATTGACCTTCTTTTTCTGTTAGGACCTATAAAAAACGAGTATGTACCTGCAATGAAACAATAAATCATGGAGAAAGAGAGGTGCACGGGCTCTCCTAATCCAATAATTATGCAAAAAATAGCAATTAGTTACTCTATGGAACAAATCCACGGAGAAAATAACAAAGTAAAATTTATTTGTCACCTGCGGGAGAGCACTGGTCGACCATACTAACCAACACTGTTTTAATCACAACTTCCTTCTTTTTAATCCAAATTGAGTGATTCAAAAGCAAGATGAGAGCTAATCCAAAGGTGTATCTCCAATGGAAATAAGTTTTAAAAATTCAATGATATGATATGTCAATTTTTGTTAGAACAACCTGCATAACAGAGTCATTTTCAATTACCCTACTTAGAACAACAGTGAGTGTTTTAAGCATAGATTTTTCGTTTGATGTCAGATTTGAATGATTCAAATTGGAAATGGAATTATATTTATTTATTTATCTCCAATAGAAATATGTTTTGAAGACAAGAAGAATTGATAGGTCAAATACTCTAAGGAACAGGTGGAAAAACAGAGTTTTAAGAGTGCTGATTTACGATAGACAGTCAGTATTTTCATCGTAACTTACCCATGCGATATCGAAAATGAGTGATTCCAACTGCCTTGTAAACTAGATTCATAGGGGAATATACCACGGAAACAGGTTTGTAAAAATATGGTCATTTAGGCATCCAAAAATAGACTGTCCCAACTCTGTTCCTGAGCTGCCTGCTAGACACCCTGTCAATGTTTTGGTTTTAACTTTTTCGTTTCAAATCAAAATTGAGTGATTCAAATTGGGTTGGAAAGTAGAAATAAAGGGCTACTTAGGATAGAAACAAGTTTGAAAAATATTTTCATTTGGTCCCTCAAACTATGACTGTCCCGACTGTGTTTCCAGAAATTCCATCAAGCCCGCAAGCCAAAAAATATGATATTCAAGCATTTTTTCCGAGTTGGTGATAGAAATAAATATGAGTGCTTGTAGAACTGTTATTTCCATTGTAATTCATATACATACACAAATGAATAAAAAAATTATCACCGATGTTGATTTCGACAACGTGTTGCAACAAAAGCAATTGTTTGTACATTAAAAACAAAATGCATTTATTTATGTCCTTATTTATTTTATTTTCTACACTAACCTATTTTGATTTGAAAAATGAATATGATTAAATATAAGAGTACTTCTAGTGGAACCATTTTCAAAATAGGGCTTCATGTATGCACATACCCAAATTTGAAAAATGCATATTAATGAATATTAGGGTATGAGAAGCCAACTTCCCTTCGAAAGATGGTGTCAAAAATTGTTGAAATATGGAGTGATGTTGCAAACAAGTGATGGAGTGAAGCCAATCATCACTATATCTTTTACTTTCTTGATTTCCCGTAGCCATCATACCATGAAGTTCTTGAGATTTTAAAATGGCTTGTTGATGCAGACTAGAAGAAACCTCATTTTCTTCCATAACTTCTACAATTTTTGAATTTGAAATATTCTGAATCTCATTGTAAGTTTTTTCTAATGGCGCATGTGAGATAGAATGGGTGGGAAGGGTGGGTAAATTTTGCAGTTCAACACTGTAAGCATGTTGTACTGGTTTATCATGGTGAGAGTGTGGACTGAGTTGAGCAAGAACTTGTGTATAGAAAGGAGAATTTTGATGATGTAGATGATTGGGTTGAATGGATGAATTTGATATGCAAGTAGGATGTTGTGGAAGAGCTGGTGAAGAATGTGGAGTTTGTGCTATAGGATGAGAGAGAGTAGTCATGCAATCATAAGGTGAACCATGCCAAACTTGTAGACAAGATTCGCGGTGGTTATATTGAGATTGACATGGCTTCTGTAACACAATAGTATTCTATAACGGATTATGCAAGTAAGAGAATGGAAAAGAAGTGTTTTGAACCATACCTATAGGCCATGATTTCCATGGTTTTGACCTTCTTGCAGCGTCCTCATCTCTTTGATATGCTACTTCCATTCTAGATAAGGAAGAGTGAGTATCTATGAGATGCTCCTTTTGGTCATAAGGGCAAAACACTTCATCAAATTCTTGATTTTTTGAACCTGCAAAGCATCCAATTTTTCATTTAGAGATCTCATAAAGTCAACTTTAAAATTTTCAAATAAAACATTTATTTCAGCTCTTATGACTCTTGTTCTTGTAGCAGATTTGGAAAAGAAACAACAAACATCTCTAGAATTCCTACCAGCCTTGGAGATTCCTCTCAAATACCTTATGCACAATTCACAAACACCATCATATGATAACTAAAAAATATCACCTTTTCCTTTTGAATTAGTGATCGGAGAATCCACAGTTTGAACATCTTTATACCAACGTTTCAAATCCCAAGTGAGATCCATCATCAGGTTTGAAGAATGATGATAAAAGAAGAGCAATAAGGTAGAATAAATACTAATGAGGAAGAAGTTAAAGGAAGAACACAGTCGGCTAGAATTTTTTATATAATTTTATTTCATTTATATTTATTCATTATAATTTAAATTAATTATTATAAATAATTAATAATAGAATTTTATTGTTATACATATTTAATAACTAATATTTATAATAAATTATTGCTATTCATATTAATTATTATACATAATTAATATTTAATAATAATAAATTAATATAATATATTAATTAATAAAATTAATATTATTAGATCATATTAACTACTTAATATATTAAATCTTATTAATAATTAATATTTATAACTAATTAATATAATAATTAAATATTAATTAATATGATGGCTAATAAATAAATTAATATAATATTAAAATACTAATAAGTGATTATTATTAGTATTTTAATATTATATTAATTTATTTATTAGCCATCATATTAATTAATATTTAATTATTATATTAATTAGTTATAAATATTAATTATTAATAAGATTTAATATATTAATTAGTTAATATGATCTAATAATATTAATTTTATTAATTAATATATTATATTAATTTATTATTATTAAATATTAATTATGTATAATAATTAATATGAATAGCAATAATTTATTATAAATATTAGTTATTAAATATGTATAACAATAAAATTCTATTATTAATTATTTATAATAATTAATTTAAATTATAATGAATAAATATAAATGAAATAAAATTATATAAAAAATTCTAGCCGACTGTGTTCTTCCTTTAACTTCTTCCTCATTAGTATTTATTCTACCTTATTGCTCTTCTTTTATCATCATTCTTCAACCCTGATGATGGATCGCACTTGGGATTTGAAACACTGGTATAAAGATGTTCAAACTGTGGATTCTCCGATCACTAATTCAAAGGACACAAACCACAGATCTCTCAAATCACCTTTTCCTATTAAATTTAAGATTTTTAAAAACTCATCTTTGATTCCTTTGAGTAGGAGTGTTTTTAAGATCTCCTTTTCCAAATGCTTATGTTTTAATTTTTGGAGGTTGTATTGAAATCGATCCACATAGTCCTTCGTGTTTCCGTCTTCCCATTGTATCATATTGAAAATATCTTCATCGGCCTTGCAATACTCTTAGTACTTCTTCAAGAATATGTTCTTCATGTCCTCCGATGTTTGGATGCAGTTCCCACCTAGGCTCATGAACCATTGGAGAGCTGCTCCTTTTCGAGTAAGAGGAAACACTTTCAACCTTTGATCGTTAGTATAATAATCATATCCTCTACAAAGTATTTCGAACTCAAGTAAGAATGTATCTAGATCTTCATTTGTCAAACCATGAAAATTTGGTAGAGAAGATGGGGGAATTATGTGCATTTGTGTCACTCCTAGATCTTTGATAGGAAATTCAAAAGTAGAAATGTAAGCCATTTCTTACCATAATAGAAGATTTTCTTCATGTGTTTCTTCTAGGCTCCTACTTCAAATGTTCCTGCCAATTGGTTAGTGAAATGGGTGGTGCTTACATCAGCACTTGAGAGAAATCATGAGATTTTTTTTTCAAAATTTCAATTTTTTTTTTTAGTCATTCACACAGAAATTCAAACATCTATTTCTAGCCTAAGTTCTTTAACAATTTTGTTGGAAAGCGAGCGAGGGAGCAAGGCTTCTACATGCTCTGTACGCAGGTTCTTACCTTCTGTTTTTAATACCCAACTCTTTCCTAATAGGGACTCATCAGATGCACACTACTCTTTTAAAAATGGCTACACTCTCCCCGGCAACGACACCAAAATGTTTCACCATAAAAGGTGTCTCTTTAACTCCTAATTATCTTCACATTAATTGTCAATCCAGGGATGAACTTTTATTTCAAGAGTGTACTCAGTTTGAGGCGGCTATTTACTCAAGAGTAATGTTTTGCAGTATAGTGCTTAAAATCCAAAAGTAAATGAAAGATGGAAACAAAATCTACTTACAATTAAAAGAAAATTAGCACTCTGAAACTTAAATCATTCACTTAGAAAACTACAGCAATTTATCAGTCAATGATACAGTAGCAATAACTCATTCCTTGTTTAAGTGATATAAATTAAATCAAGCATAAATAAGATCCACAATCTGAGAACTTAGGCAGCGATAGCCAATGTCCTTTACAGGTGTTGATCTCACACACATCATTAAATAACTAATTAGAAATCGCAAAGAACTAAATCAGTCGGGCTATTGCAACTTAATTGGAATGAGACAATTGTGCTAACTATAAGAATGCTGAAAGGAAAGCTTAAATAATTGCAGAAAGTGAATGAACAACAGCACTAAGTATTAGAAATAAAAAGCCAAACTTATATAGCTGTAATGAATAGAAAATTGTTAAATTATTGGAATGAACAACGTAGCTCTTTAGCTCTATATATGAAATGAACATCACAACAATCTTCTTGTGAAAAGCAGTGATCTCTATTAAGAAGAAAATGAATAGAAACACAATTTAAGTACAGTATGTAAAACAGATCAATTCATTAAATCTAGCAATACGAAATAATAAAGTAATATGATTACGATAAATATAAATGAAACCAAACCATCACAAGGTAGAAATTTTAAAGATATGATACACAGCAGCAACGTGATCCACCAGAGGCTGGGCCCCTTAGCCACTAGCAGATGCTGTTGGGCTACTTTAGATGAGAAGAATGAACAAAAACTCCCAAATCATATATTAATCATTAAACTGTGAAATCATTACAACAACAGAAGCTTTGAAGATTACAATGGTAATGAAACAATCTCTTTTTTCCTCCTATCCTATCATGGATCATGAATCCTTAATTCTAAATCTCTAATTCTCAAATCATAATTCTGAATCCATTGTTTCCTTCTTCGATCTATGTTTTGATTTAAATACATAGAGAGTAGAGAGTAGTTACAACTGTGATGATTACAATATGATTATTATTACAAAATTGGATTGTTTCTAACCAATTGATCAACAAAAATATATTTCCATTCATCTTTCAACAAGAGCAAGGTGAATTTGGCTTTGCAGTTGAGATTTGGAAAACGGCCACATAGCAAATCTAAGAAAAGCGTGCTCAAAGAACCTTGTGTTTCTCTCAAGACAAGCCAAATTTGGGCAAACCGTGTTAGATAAAGTTAATTTGGTCCATTCTGGACAAAACCGATGTTCCGGATTTTCCAGATTCTTCTTCACTTTCCCAGAATCTCAACTGAAAAATTGTCACTTCTTATTCCAACGAATTTTTGAGTTGGCACTTTTAATGATCAAATCTTCAATTTGGAAATTATCTTGGAGGCTAAAAATGGTGAGTAATGTTACAACCAATTTATTGATAAAATCATGCATAATCATCAATTTATTAGAAATAAAGGAGAAGAAATAATATTCATCCATAAGAGCATAAATCATTGTAAAATGGATTTATATAATAAATTGTAATAAATGACATGATAAAGAAGAATACAAATGGATGAAATAAGCTGCAAAAAGTGGTCATATTCTATATCTCCTCCATAGATTCATCTAGTTATATATATAAGTGAGTTGTTCTACTACAAGTGGGTTGCCATCAAGTACAACACATGCATCATAATGCCAACAATCTCCTCCTTTGGACTTGATGGCAACAACCATACCAAGTCACACTCCCCCTTTGACATCAAGGGAAAAGGGCAGACCAAGATATTCTCTTCCTTGATATCCATTCCGTTGTCCATACTCTTCTAAAATCTCTAAATGAGCTCCCCCTTTGTATATGCCAAAATTTACCAATCCGTCCATGCTCCCTTTGAGTACATGCTGAAATCTCTGTTCTGCTGAAGTGTGATGTTCATGCTCCCCCTGACTGTAAACAAGGTCTGCAAAAAGATGTTCTACAAGAAGAACATGACCCTATATATCATAAATGACCTTCCTATAGCCAAAAGCTCATACATACATCCATCTCCTAACTAAGTGGGGATATACAATTATTGACTCATCCACCCAACCAAGTGGGGATCCACCAAAAGTTTATACATGATAAAACAAGAACATTAGATCAACCATCCCAATCATAGTGGGGAAACCAAAATAGACTGTTACATGACCTTGATAATAAAAAAAATACATGACATAGAGTCTAAATATCTAGGACAAGACTATGATAGTCATCAGCAACTAACATCAGTAGCATCTGTCAATCATCATTCAGACCATCAACTTGTATTTGTCCATTAGTGTAGATAACATCAACCTGTGACAATGTATGTCTGCATCAATTCATCCTCTTGATCTTGAGCATTTTCATAACCTTCCATGAATCAATTTTGCGTATATCATACAAACTCATTCACATTATTTCATATGTGAAAAACATCACAACCATCACATCATCATCAATATCTACAAGATCTTTTATATCATCCATGTATCATCACTCAGGGACATCCCTCATCTATATCAATCAACATATGTAAGTATCAACCCATCATCATATAGGTAAGAACTCGTCATCATCATGTCTCCAACAATGCAACTTTGAGTAATCATCCATGTATCTAGCATACTATATATAACACTATGTATCTTGAGCTCAAGATCTTTTTTCAAGACTTCTTGATATCATAAACAGCAAAAATCCTCATCCATGTGAGTGCGAATAACTATAGGAATCCAGAATCATAACTATATTATATGTCGACAGAAGCATATGAGTGACTCATCATCAAGTAATGAAATTGTGTATTCAAGATTTGTACTTCTCCTTATCCTTATGAAGATCACCATGTAAGCACCATATATCCATCATCAGAGAATCAACCAAAAATCTGATCAGAACGCCAACTATGTAACGCCAAGAATCATATGAGATTTTGTCGTGGAAAAATCATAACCATATCATAGCAAGATGTATCATTTAGCCATATAAGCATCATCACTAAGGACTACTAACCATAGTGCCAGAAATGCATTATTAAAAGCATGTGCTCCTCCTGAACTTGTGCCATCTCATCGTGCATATATCGGCAAGAAGTATCAAGGTGTCATCATAATTAATTTTGGATCAAAACACTTTTAAACATCTTAGAAGTATCAAGACATTTCTACACATCATCAGTGGATTGTAACCATATCAAACAGAGCAAATAATGGACTAAATCATATCAGACCCTTTTTCCTGAGCCTGTCCCACTGCTTTTCCTCAATCTAACATATATGCGACTATGTAATAACTAACTCGCATATATATGCAACTTCCCTTTACGAAAATTGTATATGATATTTAGGACACTGAAGTTTTACACTTTCATTTCCCTCTGAGTTTGCTATGTCTGTATATTGTGTTGTGCCACATATTTCTGATTGTACTTCCTTCTTCTTCCATATCTTCAAGTGTGATGATGTTTTCTTTTTGGTATGGTGCTTGTACTGTGTCCCTGCATTCCTTTGCTATATGTCCAAGCTTGTTACATGCATAACATCTTACATGTTTCATATTCCTTCTTTAGCAATCACCAGCTTTGTGACCAAACATATTGCAAGAAAAATAATATCCCTTAAAGTACCTAGAATGTGATGATCCTTCTGTCTGATGGTCTTGAACCGTTCTACTTCTACATCTGGCTGCAACATGTCCAAGATTATGACATACATAACATTCAACATTATTCATCAGAGGAGTAAAAGATTTTCTTTGAAGAATTTATTTCCTTGGTTGTTGATGAGATTGACCTCTCATCTCCTTGTTGAGTATTTCAGATTGCGCATTAGAGTTCCTTGTCTTATTTTGTGAACTAGATTCACCTTCAATAGATTCATGAAAACCAAGACCAGTTTTGATAGTAGGAGACTTTTGACTACTAAGAATATCATCCAAGATCTTAGTACTATCTTGAAATTGTAAGAGCTTATCCTTTTCTTCTAAGTTATCTTTTAGAATATTTACCTCAACCTGATGTTGCTCTTCCTTTTCATGATACTGCTTCTTCATGTTTTCTTCATCTTTTCTTCCTTATTCCAACTGATGTAATAATTCAAGAACATCATTTTCTTATTTTTCAAGAGCTTGGAGTAGTTCTTTATTCTGCTTATTTGATTCTTCAAGATCTTATTTTAGCGAGAGGATCGTAGCTTCAAGACTTTCATAGTAAGTGGATCTTTCTCTGAGTTTCTTGATTGTTGTGCTCCTTTCATTTACTTCATTTCTTAATGATGTTACATCATCCTACAACTTTTGACATTGATCTTCCTTTTCCTTGAATAGCTTCCTTACCTTGTTTCTTTCTTCTAGTTGAGCTTTTAGATTGGTAACTTCTTCTTTGGAGACACATTCCATTTTGTACAATAGATCTTGTTGATCTCTAATTTTGTCTGTAATCCTTTTAAATTCTTCCTCTATTTGATATCTTTCTTTCTCACCCATAAGAGAAAATTCAGTTGTTTTGCTATCACTTTCATCATCTTCAAATCGATGGAGAAATGTATCACCAGAGGATAAAAAATTCATACCTGATAGTTCATTTGCTTGTTCATCCTCATTCTGAAGTGATTCTGAATCTGAAGTGTTTCTTCCACATATTCCCTAATCGATTTTCCCACTGTCATAGTTCCTTTGAGATGTCTTCTTGTTCTTAGGTGCTTTCTTCTTAAGCTTCTTTCCCATTGTTCTATGGATCTCGTTCAAATGATCAAGCTTCTACCAAAGGACCTACTTTGATACCAATTGTTGGAAATAATACTGAGAGGGGGGTGAATCAGTATTATCAAATCAAACACTTTTTCATTTCCATACTCAGATTCATATACGCTACTTTAGTTAAGGGAACCTGCGTGTACACGCAACTGTGTCTATTATAACTAGTGTATATCCAGTAAAGTTATGATTCAGTTAATCCGTTAAATGTTGATCTTTAGTTAGTGCAACAAAACTTTATTAACCATATAAGCAATAAATAGGTGCAGTAAAACATAATAGATCATCACACACAAG
Source organism: Pinus tabuliformis (assembly GCA_031772625.1). Lineage (NCBI taxonomy): Eukaryota > Viridiplantae > Streptophyta > Pinopsida > Pinales > Pinaceae > Pinus > Pinus tabuliformis. Next base: position 343,761,551 of record CM062814.1, read on the forward strand.
AAGAACACATGAACACTATGATGTAAGGTGGAAACCCAATATGGGTGAAAACCACCTACTACAATTCATCTCTATCTCCTTTTAATAAGAAACTTCTTTGTTACAATATTTCTGTATGGGTGCAGCCTCATACCAGTACGCAGGCTTCTACCTACAGAAGGTTACAACCTCCTCTCAGTCTCGAGCTTCTCCTGGAAGCGAGCTACAACCCCCTTAGCTCTTGTACTAGCTGATCCTTTTACTAGTATGTAGGTGTTGGTCTATTGAAGGATCCAATATTCACTCATTTTCTAGCTGCTACTGGGAGGGAGCTACGACCCCCTTATCTCTTGTACTAGCTGATGTACTAGTACGTAGGTGCTGACCTACAAAAGGCTACAATCTTCTCTTTCTTCCTCCAAGTACCACGTTTCATAGATTTTCAGGCTGGATACTCATGGAACACAACATCATAATCTGAAGGCCACGTTTAATCCAATTTTCATAATGGACCCATCAATATCGTTGAAGCACACAATCAATCAACACTAGCATCATCAATCTCTGAATCACCCAATACTGAATCAGTGAAACCCTGTCAACAATCTGCAGTCACCAGAACACAGAGCGGAACACATAACTCTGCAACAATGTTCAGATCTAAATGCATCATCAAAATCATGCATCAAAGTCCATATGCTACTTGGAAGAGCTGTACTAGCATGTATACGCAACTTCACCAAAGTGAACCATCGTATTTGTCATTAATTACTTACTTATGACTTCGCTGCACTTCCTAACTTCAGACATACCCAGATCATTACATATACTAGGATAATATGTGTGTTAGCAACCAGATCTAGTCCATCAGATCACATAAATATAATTCATTGTGATCCTGATCCTTTAATAGATCTCATCCATCAACACTGAGGCTAAACTCAATCAACCAAACTGAATATGAAGAATACTAACACCAGTAAATAGTCATCAGAACTCATCAACAACTACAACCACCTATAACTTCAAACATCATAGTTCATATGGTATACACTACTTAAATGTATCTAACCTACGTATGTACACGCTTTTATCATAGTCAACCAACGTATACATTTGTAAATATTCATTCATGATTTGCAGCTACTCCAAACTTGAGTTATACCTAGATCATAATATTTACAGAACATTACATGTGTTAGTATACAGATCAAGAATAAGCGTGATCAAACCGTATAGAGATGATTCGTTCCAATCCATTTGATCCCAATCTATCCTTAGATCTTGTTCTCCATCAACCGTTGAGATTCCTCCTTAGCTCAGATCAAGCAAAGCATTATGAACTCATAACCTGCATATTAGATCTCATACTTCATCAAGCATTCAAGACTTTCTGAGTGCCTTTGCCTAATGATCTTCTCCTCCTTTTATAGTCTTAGGCCTTACTCAATACCATGGTCCAAAACCACTTAGAACCAATACCTTGGACCAAATACCTAGGGTCAATACGTCCGACAAGATACCTTGGACCAAAACCATGGATCACAATACCATGGTCCAAATACCATGGACCAAAACCCAAGGTACGTGCCTTCCCTTGCATGAAAGTACGTGTATATGTGTACGCACCTTTTGGTCAGCTAACCCACATGTATATGTGGCTTTATCAAGGGGAACCTTTGTATATCTCTTTTTCCTCATTCTATGAGCCTCAACTGTGATCTGTCATCTTAGTAAGTTGCCATCAAGGACAACACCTGTATCATAATGCCAACAATCTCCCTCTTTGGACTTCATGGCAGAGCTAGCTTGCCATACTGAGAACTGTCATCTAATGAGTTGTCATTGTACATTATGTCTGAATTGATTCCTTTGAGCTGTCCTGCATCCCATGTATTCTGTCACATCTGATATCTCTTCTATAGATTCATTTAGTTATATATATAAGTGAGTTGTTCTGCTACAAGTTGGTTGCCATCAAGTACAACACATTCATCATAATGCCAACAAAAACATTCAACATCATTCCTTGAAGGAAATAACCGACTATCACTTACACAGTTAGGAGTAAGAGATTTTCTTTGATGAATTTCTTTCCTTGGTTGTTGATGGGGTTGAACCTTTATTTCCTTGTTGAGCATCTCAGATTTTTCATTAGAGTTTCTTACCTTACCTTGTGAGCTAGATTCACCTTCATGAAAACAGAGACCAACATTTATAATGGACGAACATTGAACTTTCAGGATTTCATCCAACGTTTCTGATCCTTTAGCAAATCTAAGATTCAGAGTCCTTGTCTTTTCAAGTTCTTTTCTTAGACTTACTACTTCACATTCTAACGCTTCATTGTGTTTGTGCTTTTTAGTGAGTTGATGTGTAACTGTGATTATAATTGTATCCTTTTCTGCCAAACTGATTTTAAGTTGACTGATTTCTTTAAGGATATCTTCCTTTTCTAAGACATTATTTTCATATGCCATGAGTAGTTTAATTTCTTGTTCATCTTCATCACTATTGGACAAGCCATCACTATCATCATGAGTATAATAACTTCTATTACCTTCTTCAAACATCTTTCCTTTGTTATGAGGGAATCTAGCAACGTAATGACCAACTCTTCCACAATAAAAAGATTTGAATGGTAGCTTACCTTTGAACCTTCCAGAACCCTGTTGAATCTTCTTGAAAAAATTTACCTCATCATCTTCTTATAAAATGTGTCTTGATTCATAGAGATTTTCTTTTCCATTTTCTGATGCTTTAAATGCGGCTTCTCTCATATTTGGTGGTCCTCCTTTTCTCATCTCAAAGGTAGTTAAGATTCTGTGAAGCTACGTCATAGTAATATTCTGCAGATCTTGTTTTTCTTCTATGGAAGACACTTTGGGTTCCAATTTAGCATACAAGGATCTCAAAAATTTCTCGACTAAGACAACTTCCTTAATTTCTTCACCTAGATTCTTCATACAATTGAAAATCTCATATATATGTAGTAATTAATTAGCTATGCTTTCATCACTATGCATCTTAAGAGTTTCATATTGAATTCTAAGAGTTTGAAGCTTAACATGTTTTACCTGAGAGTCTCCTTCGTAGCTCAGAATGATTTTGTCCCATATTTATTTAGCTGATTTGAGCTACATGACCTTGACAAACTCTAATTTTGACAAACTTCCCAATAAAATAGTAACAACTTTGGCATTGGTTTCATATTGCTTTCTACCTGCCGTATTTGTAGGAATTTCTGATGGAAATGTATATCCTCCTTCCATGATTTCCCAAACATCCGTTCCAAGCGATTGTAGATAGGCTGTGGTTCTTATCTTCCAGTAAACGAAATTTCTCCCACCAAAGATTGGTGGTTTGATGGATCCCTCTCTTTCTTGATTACTCATGATGATGGATCCTCCTTCAAGTGATCAAGCTTCTTCTGAAGGACTATCTCGGATACCAATTGTTAGAAATAATATTGTAGAAGGCTACAAACTTCACTCATTTTCCAGCTGCTACTGGAAGGGAGCTCCAACCCCCTAGATCTTGTACTGGCTAATATTTTTACTAGTACGTAGGCACTAGCCTACAGAAGGCTACAACCTTCTCTCTTCCTCCAGGGACAATGTTTCATAAATTTTCATACTGGATACTCTTGGAACACAACATCATAATCTGAAGGCCACGTTTCATCCAATTTTCATACTGGACCCATCAACTACATTGAAGAAAAAAATCAATCACTACTGCAATACAACCATCAATTACACATGCATCATCAATCTTTGAATCACCCAACACTGAATCACTAAAACCTTGATATCAAAACATAGTCACCAGAAAACAAAGCAAAAGACGTAACTCTGCAATAACCATTAGAACCAACAACAACCTCAAATATAAAATCTCATAATGTGTACGCTACTCTGATGAACCAAACCATTGTGTATACATGCTTTTACCAAAGCCAACCAATGTACAAATTTGAAAATAATTACTTATACATTTAGTGCAATTTTCTACTCCAGACATACCCAGATCATCATACATAAAGGATAAAACATACGCCAGTTTTCAGATCTGAACTATTCATAACATATAATGATAATGTATTTTAGTCTTCATGATCCCGATCCATCAACCTTCATTCGCCACATAGGTGCATCCTTAGCAAAGCATCACATACCCATATCCTGCATACTAGATCTCACACTTCATCAGATATTCATTACTTGCACCACTTTCATCACCTGGCCTAATGATCTTCTCCTCCTTATATAAGTTTAGGCCTCTTTCAATACCATGGTCCAAAACCATGTAGGACCAATACCTCAGTCAATACCTCGGACCGAATACCATGGACCAACTGCCATGGACCAAAACTTAGTATTCCAACATGTGTGTGCCTTTCCTTCTGTGAAAGTGCGTGTGTACATTATACGCTCCTTTTGGTCTGCTAACCTCTGTGTATACGCTCCTTTGTCATGGTGAACCTGCGTATACCTCTCTCTGATCATTAATTCTTTGTTATTGACCTGGTGCACTATGATCTGTCATCTGAGTGAGTTGCCATCAAGGACAATACTTGTATCATAATGCCAACAACATTATAAATTGAATTACCTCCTATCTTGTCTTGTAGCACAATGATGATTTGAACTGATGAGTCAGAGTGCACCACTTGATTTTGAATGAGCATAAAATCATTGGAAATAATTAAAATGTTCGGAGTATAATGTCTCTTAGGTAGTGGGGGGGTTACATGCTATACATGAGGGTCGAGTCATATTATGAGTATGGGAAATGGGTTTAGAATAAAGGAGGGGGAGGAATAAAATGAATGTAATATGAATGATAGGTAAATGGTATGGGGGAGAGTTATAGGGTGTAAATTATTTATGAAGGGGTATGAATGAAAGCTAAATGGGGGAATGGGTTGTAAAAATACGAAATCAACGATAGATAAGGATAGGGAATAAGATGTAGGATATGTTTAAGGACCAAATCTTGTGACCATCAGAACTTTGACTATAATAAACTCAATGGAATGATTCTGATAGATAGATAACTAACACATAACCCTTTGAACCTGACTATAAAAAGATGTGTGACCATGACTCTCATCGACTTGACACTCTTTCATGCTTTTGGTGAACCCTTTATAATATAAATTTGTCGATGTCGAATAGTGACCTTTGAGGCTATGATAACAATAGTGGTCATAGGCTCAATTTCTTCAAAAACTGAAAGTCAATGGAGAAGGAAAGCACAAGTGATGTAGAAAACCTAAGACCCTAACATTGGCTGCAAAGGGGATGGAAACCTCCTAGATAGGTGCCAACACTACAACAAAATAGTCAATTTGCGCCAATTTAGCACCAGATTTTAGTGCATTTCTTTCTCAATTGGGATGAGCAGCCTGGCGCTAAATCTGGCTCTATTGTACAATTTTTAAAGTCTCCTTTTTTGCACCAAATTTTTCATCTTTCTTATGCCAAATTTTCCATCGTTTTTTGCATCATATTTTGCACCAAGATTTTCATTTGGTTTTACAACAGGTTTTGCTTCTAGTTTTGTGCCATTTTTTGCCTCTATTTTTGCATCATTTTTTGCTTCCTCTTTTGTGGCATTCTTTTCTTCTAGTTTTGTGTCATAATTTGCATCAATTTTTACACCATCTTTGGCATCTGATTTAATGCCTCTTTTACATCCACTTTGTGCCAATTTTTGCATCTGGTCTTATGCCATTTTTTGCTTCTAATTTTGTACTTACTTTTACATCTATTTTTGTGACTTTTTTTACACCATTTTTTCCATCCAATTTTGCACCATATGTTGAATCTGATTTAGTGCCAAATTTTGCATGCATTTTTGCACCATTTTTTGCATCCACTTTTTCGTTTTAGTTATCTCTCCCTTTTCTACATCCTATTTTGCACCATATTTTGCATTTAAGTTTGCATCATTTGTTGCATTCAATTTAGCATCATTTTTAACACCATTTCTTGCATCCAATTTTGCGTCCTTTTGAGCATCTAAATTTGCATCCTATGTTGAACCATATGTTGCATCCACCTTTGCATCCCATTTTCTGTCTATTGTTATGTTCAATTTTGAGCCATTTTTTCGTCTACTTTTGCATTTGTTTTTGCACTAAGTTTTGAATGATTTGTTGCACCTCATTTTACATCCAATGTTGCATCTGAATTTGCATCCAAATTTGAGCCATTTTTATGCCCATTGCACCATTTTTTCTTCTTTTATATCCAATTTTGCACCATTTTTTATGTCCAAATTTGCATCCCTTTTCGTATCTTGTTTTTCATCCTTTTTGGCTTCCAAATTTGCATCCTTTTTTCTACCACAATTTGTGTCCACATTTGCATCTCATTTTGCACCTAGATTTTTGTTTGAATTTTCATCTAGTTATGCATCATTTTTCACATCCTTGGTTTCACCCTTTTTTAGTCCCATTTTGCATCTTGTTTTCTGCCTTTTCTTACATCCTTTTTTCATCCTAATTTTACACCATTCTTTGAATCCTCATTTTGGTGTCCATTTTGACATCCTTGTTTGCACCCAATTGGGTATCCTTTTATATGCCGTATTTTGTTCCCTTCTTTGTATCTAGTGTTGCACCATTTTTCAATTTTTCTTTAAAACCCTTTTTGTGCCATTGTTTGCATCTTGTTTTGATGGCTAGTTTAACATCCAATTCTACACCCAATTTTGCATCCATGGTTAAATCCACTTTTGGCTTCTTGTTTAGAGTTTTACTTTTATTTCCATTTATAACCCCCTCTATGGGTTCATTTTACTAAGTTCATTTACATAGTGAAATATATTAAAGCTTCTAAATATCATTTTGTTGTAGAATTTAATGCATGGTTAGATGAAAATAAAACCCCTCTCAATTTATCCCTGAAACCTAAGACAAACCAATTAAGAGAAAGGTTGTTCTAAGGCTTAGGATTCTTAGTAGATCGAGATGTAGAGTATATATTAAGAAAAAGAGAATGAATTCTTGTGAGTCCTCGCATGCAGGTCTTCTTGGAGTTTTTAGTATAGCTAGGAAGCACTCCTAGCTAGCTCCAAAGCTTGATCCTACACATAATAGAGAGAATAAAGCAACCTTCATAGCATAATATCTTGATAATTGAAACTATTAGAAACATATAAATATTATTGAATAAATAAATACAAACCAAAATTCCATACATCCATTAGTTAAATAGAAAAAGTAAAGAATGAATAGAAATATATGGAAGGAAGAACAACTGATCTATATGAATAAAGGAGTTGGAGGAAAGTTAAAACAATCAGATGTAGTTGCAAAAACACCTCCCCCAACTCATAGCTCCAAAAATATCCCTCTCAAGATAGATCTCAACAGCGTGACAATACAAGAATTCCCATCATTTTTTCAATGGCTAAGCCTCCAATATATAGGAAAGTGAAGGCTATAAAGATTTCCCAAATTCCTCATTAGTTCAATTTGGGAAAAATATTTTGGGTGAATAATGTTTCCTCATATAAAAATGGCCTTTTCCACATTTTATATTCTTTTGTGCTTAGGAAAAATCTTCCCGATGCTTTATGGCTCTTTGCCGCTTTTGTATGCTTTTATTTTTTAGGAAAAATCTAGAGATGAGGATAAAGAGATCACATTCCACCATATAAGTTTCTGAAAGTGAACAAGAGTGTCAAATTCAACTTCTAGTTTGCTTATGTTTTAGTTTTTTTTTAATATATATTTAGTTTTAGTATTTTTTTTATTTTCAAAAAAAATATATTTAGTTTTTGGTGTTTTTTTCTATAAGAAAAAATATATTTTGTTTTATAAAAATGGATTTTAAACATTCCATTCATGCTAAATTTGTGATTTTATGATAGGAGTTTAAATTATATATAAAAGAGTAACTCAATTCCATGTGTTGTGTCGCTGAGATGGGTGCTATACATCTCTTCCTTGCTAAGTTATAGAATGTGCTTGGGTTTTCTTAATGCAATAAAACAAATTATGTTCTTCATGATATCTTGAAATGTTCATCTTGAACCGGGCTAATAAAACAATAAAGTTAAAATAGGTTTTCCTTTGTCCTTTGTAGATCTGTGTCCCCATTAATCTTGGTCTTAATAGATTAATTGTCTTATGGTGGCCTTGAGTGGTCACTTCCATTAGTTGTGTGCTTTATAGTTTTCTGTTATTGACATTTTTTAGGCTTGATAATATGTTATTTAATTTATTAAAATGTGTTGATGTCCATATTATTATTAAATATTAATATTAAATATGTTGGTTTCTGAGCATGTTTTAGTAAAATGTTCCCAAAATGTTTATAGATTGTATTTTATAACGCAATGATTCATTGCTTGATGAAATTGTTTTGGATATTTTTTTTAATGATTCATTGATTGATGAAATTGTTATGGATATTTTTTAGTATATTAAACTGTATTTGATAAAGCAAAAGTCACCTCTTTTTTAGATTTTCATTGGTCAATTTCCCTTAAGGCCATCAAGTTCACCATTCGGTCCTAGGTTAAGAAAATATAGGAGTCATGAAGTGGAATTGTCCAAGCACTTAAATCCGAGACATTTTTTTTAGTCACATTATACTACCTTTCTATGTAAATTCTCGATGAAAATAGTCTCATGGAACATGAGGGGCATCAATAGTAAAGGAAAACAAAGACTGCTAAAAGAAAAATGGTACACAAAGCACCCATCAATAATGTTGATATAAGAAGCAAAAATATTAAGTGAGGTTCTACCTCATATAATTAGAAAATGGGGGAGGAATTTCCAGGTAGTAGCAATTAATACTTAGAGATACTTGGGTAGAATGGTTATTATTTGAAATGATCAAGACATCAAGGTTACCAGTATGTTTACTTCTTTTCGCATTATGACAATACAAATTTAGTTAATTGACATCGAGGAATACCACCATGTATCCAATGTCTATGAATCCAATATTGCAAATGGAAAACCTCTATTTCTCAATTCTATTTCTAGCACAAGTAATTTAAACTCCCCATCTCCATGGATTATTGGGAGTGACTTCAATATTATCCAGTGTCTCAAGGAAAAGAAAGGATGAATCGCAATGTTTAACAAGATATTTTATAAGCTATACCATTAAAGCCATAAAGTAGTCTCCATTAAAGTTGTCAAGCAATGAGTCTCCAACCGACACATGTGGATCAATGAGATGTAATACATGTGTGTGTGGTGACTAAGTTAATACACCACTCTAGTAACTCCACAAACTTATGTATTTCACTCCATCGCATAAATTGACAATAGTGTAACATAAGTAAACCAAGAGTAGACATGAAAGCGATAGGAAACAAATATTCCCTAGATCCTCAATTAGGTGCTTGAATGATGAAGTGAAAATGTAAGGAGAAAAGAGGAATTCATGATTTAACCATCACAAACATGTGATCAAGTGTGACTAGGAGTGTATATATTCATATATTTTCCAAAGAGGGAGGGAATACATGAGTTACCATTCATTGGCCCTTATTTTTCTTTCTTTTCATTTTCTTAAATATAGGACTTAGGGAATAAGGTTTTCATAAGTTTGGCACAAATCATAGATATAATATTTACATGAATTTTCACTTCAACCTTAGAGTTTAGACTTAGATAAATCAATATAGTGTATCTTTAATGATTTTGGCTTTCACTTTTTGATTTTATTTCATCACAAATGACAAAAGGGAAAATATTTTACCACAAATCTATGAATGCTTAATCATAAAGGCGTCATGTGATGAAACCAAATTTATGATGTTATTCTCTATGAAAATGATGGGTATTCTTGAGAAAATCTTATGCTTGTGGATGTCCCCTCTCTAGTTGAGAGGGAGTGAGGGTAGACACCATATTATCCATGTGTCATGTACTATGGCCAGGACTAACAATCATAAGCCTAGTAGAGACACTAGTAGGGAGAATGGTGGATTGGATAAACATCTGGGACCAATATTCTTTGACAATTTGGACTTTGACTAGGATTAATCGGCATAAGTCAAGTACATTAATCCAAGATAAGAATAGTCATGAGGATTGCCATTTCTTGGTGTCAAATATTATGATAGTGGATTAGGAAATGATCATGTGAGGACATACCTGGTGAACATCCTCATGAGGTAAGTGCCTAGAGAGGCAGTTTTGTCCAAATTTATGCCTCCCAACATTGTGCTCTGATCTAATGGAGAGACAAACTTGTTAGTCAAGGCCTTACTACTTTGACAATGTTGGCTATGATGATGTAAATCATCATTGATGCTTATCAATCCAGATCCCTTCTTATATGAATATTTCAACTTGAGAGTACCTTTTTGTCTCATTATGAGTACCTCCCTAGTTTATAGGGAGGGTCATCATCTTCATTATCGCCATCATCACCACAATCAATGTCATCATTATTGTCATCATTTCATTATTGTCATAATCACCATTCATGTCTTCGTCGTCGTCATCATCATCATCATCATCATCATCATCATCATCATCATCATCATTATAGATATTGTCATCAATTGTTCATAATTATAGGCATCATAAGAAATATCATCAACCTAAAAAATGTTACGAGTGCTTGAGAAGGGTTGTTAGGACACATGATATATGCAAGAAAAATAACAGCTTTAATTTTTAGAGATGATCGATGATCATCATCATTACTACCATTATCATCGTCATTATAATTGACATCATGCCCATCATCATAACTAATATAATTTTTATCATAATTGTTTTCATCTTCATCATGAACATCATAATCATCATTCATGTCATTATTGTTCTTGATGATGACCAGGATGAAAATAATGATAATGATGATCAGATGATGATGACTTAGAAGATGACGCCAAAGATAATTATTATGATTTTGACCATGAAAACATTTAAAAATTGTAAGAATGGCCAAGGTCATTAGCATCATCATCATCATCATTGTCATTGTAACTCCCATCATCTTTATCATCATTTTCATTATCATAACAATCACAATTCATGTCATCGTCATCATCTTCATTATCATCATCGTTATAATTATTGACATTGTCACCAGTTGTTCATAATTTTCAATATCATAAGAAATATCATCAACGAAAAAAATATGATGTGTGTTGGAAAAGGGATACAAAAGTGAACCAAAAAAATGGGGGTAAAAATAGACGTAAATTTTGATGAAGAGTGGACACAACATAAGTGGATGCAGAACAAGATAGAAAAATTGACACAAAATTGGATGAAAAAGTAGATGCAATAGTTGATGCAAACTTGAACACAAAATAGGATTCAAACATGGATGAAAAAGTGGAAGAAAACATGGGCACAATAGTAGGCATAAAACTTAGCATGAATTGTGGTGAAACAAATGTGGATACTACAATGAATGTAAAAAAAAAAAGACACAAACTTGAATGAAAAAGGAGGAAAAATTGGATGAAAAAACGGATGTAAACATGGGCCAAACATGGGTGTAATAGTGAACACAAAATTACTTGCAAAATTAGACGAATCAAAAGTGGATGTAAAAGTAGATTTGAAATGGGATGAAAAAAAAAAAAACAATATTTGATGCAAACTTGGACACAAAAGAGGATGAAAATGTGGATGCAATAGTGTAATAAAATGTGGGTTGCAACGATAGGCATAAGATATGGCACAAATCATAGCAAAAAAAAGTGGATGAGAAGATGGATGTAATAATAAATAAATAAAAAGATGCAAAATTAGGTGCCAGACAAGATGCTATAAGGGATTTAAAAGTGGATGCAAACACGGGTGCAACATGAGAAACAAAAGTGGATGGAAAATATGGATGCAATGGAAGTACATGCAAAAAAACATACAAAATGAGATACAAAACCCACACAAAAGTGGATGCAAGAATGGATGCAATATTTTATGCAAAAGAGGATGTGAAGATGGATGTAAAATTTGAAGAAAATGTGGGTACAACAGTAACTACAAAACGTGGCACAAATTGTGTCACAACAAAAGTGGACGTACTGATAGATGCAAAAAAAGAAGCAAATGAAGATGAAAAATACGATGCAAAAGGGGATGTAAAAGTGGGCGTAAACATGGGTGCAACAATGGATGTAAAATATGATGCAAAAGTAGATGCAATACAAGACACAAAACCTTATGCAAATCTTGATGCAATCGTGGATGCAAATTTAGAAATAAAAGGGGGTGCAAAGGGAGGTGTCAAACTAGGTGCAAATTATGGCACAAGAAAAATGAATGCAATAGTGGACATAATAATATATGAAAGAGAGGATATAAATATGGATGAAAAACAAGATGTAAAATTCAATGCAACAAAAGTAGATGCAAAATTAGATGCAAAAACTAGACACAAACCTTGATGGAAAACTTGGCACAAAGGGGACGCAAAAAATATGCAAAAATGGATGTAAAAAATGATTTAAAAAATGATCAAAAAGTGGATGCAATAGAGAATGCAAAAGATGGTGAAACAAAATTATGTGCCAAACTTGATGCAAAACATGGTGCAAAGGATGGCACAAAACTTGGCATAAAACGTGGTGTAAAACTTGGTGTAAAATCTGGTGCAAAACCTATTACAATACCTGGTGCTAAATTTGATGTAAGAATTGCTGCAAAACTCGGTGGAAACTTTGCATCAAGTTTTGCACCATATTTGATAAACGGACACAAATAGCACCAAAAATGGTCTCTAGATGCAAAAAAGGAAGCAAAAAGGGATGCTAATCATAGGGTTTTATTGTAGTGAAAGAATCAAAACCACAAACTAGTAGCCTATTCAGACCATTGGGTAATGGAATCAAACATTAAAAGACTAAAACTTGACTGGCTAACTGATTACAAAGATGAAAATTTTAAAATAACTGAGAAATTTGATAGCACATCACCAAAGTCTTAGGGCCTTCTCCTTGGGATTCAAACATTTATGATGGCTAGCTACACCTGCTGAAAAAATATATATACTCATGCAAAATGATTCGTCCAATGTATCCAGTCAAGAAAATGATTGTTTGACTTATGCTTGTATTTAGCTACACCAGACATAAAGAAGAGTTTAGGAAATGGCGACTCAAACTTTCCACTAAAACTTTGGTCATGATCCATAAATTCCACAACTTTCTTTTTCTCTAATGACCGTGATAGACTAGCCATGGGATCTTGAAAAACATGAAAAGTCACTTGTTTTGATGACTGCAACAAATCAGCAAAATGGTATTCAATAATTTTAAGACTTACCCCATCTTGAAAGCCAAAAAAAAAGACAAGAACTCACTTTGTTTTTAGCCACTAGCTGATCTACATTGGCCAATGCAAGATCTTTGTTAGAATGAAAGAAAACAATATGCCCGTCAGACTTATCATTTGCATCAAGAAAAATAATAACACGTTCTTGAAAATATGAAATTGAGGCAATCACCTTATCAACAAAAAAAATTTCCACATCCACAAGGTCTAAAACAACCTGCTCTTCTTCATTAGTTTCTTGCAATTCTGGGTATCTATCACCATGAATGTTTTCATTGCCAAACATATTTATGCGTGAAATTTCATGGATCTGATTTTCATGATTTTCTTCATTGGTTATAAACTAAGACAAGCAATGCCATGAGGAATAAATTTCTTCCTCCACCTGAACATTATAGAAACTATCCTCTACAGTTTCCTTCTGTTGTTGGAAAGGATTCTCATACTTGTGATCATGAAAATGCAAACAATAGTTCTACAAATTATCATCAAACTTAGAGGATGGAACATGTTTATCATCATTAAAATCCTGTTGGGTTTCATTTTTATCCAATAGAGAGGCTACCATTTATTGTTAGTGATGAAAACAAAGCCTCTAGTATCTCTTCATCCATAAACTCTTCACTTCCATAAGAGTTGTCCACATTTTTGAATGAAATCCTCAAAATGATTACAACAATTCTCAACCAAAGACAATGAAGGATGAGACTCTTCGTATTCTTCAAAAAATGTTGAATGAAAATCTTCAAGAGAATAAATACTAGAAAAAGGAAAACCTTCATACCAAGATCTTGCTCTTCCTTATAGAGTAGCCATGAACATCTTCATGAGACAATCCTCAGGAAATTGAACCCTCAACTTCCATGCATGCATGTGAAATTCGATATGATGTAAAGAAGCATCATCACCATTCTCATCTTTGAACTTTGGCAAATATGATTGCCAATCTATACAAGGCATACAATTTGGAAAGCTAGGTATATGAGCATGATTCATAGAGGCATACCTGACATATCTGAGATCCATCACGAGCCAATAGAGTTGCTAGTAAACCCAAATTTCTGAATATTGATGCCAATGGATTCTTTAGATCAGATTGAAAATTTATTTGGAGTCACCAAGTGAATGTTTCAACCCTCCTATGTATGACTGTTGTCCACCATCAGCAGCCAAATCTAAAACTTTGAATATCTTTCCCGGAGAAGATAAAAGCTTTTTTTTCCCTTGCAACAATGCCAAAATGTTAACACTTTGTGAATCCCTTTAGGCTAAAAAAATAGCTACAAAGGTAACCACAAACCACTTTGGGTTATAATTGGTCCCTTCTAACCAGAGGGGTCTCCCTCACTCAAAATTGTCTAAGGATGATTACCTTGAAGCTTAATGACTAGAGAGACTAGATTTGCAAGAATCTTAGAATTGATGACAATTCTTGAGAAATTTAAGGAAAAGCCATGGGGGAATGAAACCATTAGAATATTTCTAATTCTCAAACATTTAATATTAGTTCATACATGAGTCACCGGTAAAGACAAAGGAAAGGTAGGGACGTGTTTCAAGTAGACATAAATTGTAATATAGTAAAAAATGATGAAGAATCACATAACAATGCTCAATCAAATGTAGCAAAGAATTAAACTCTAAATTTTGTCTGATACTTTTTTATCAAATTTTTATAAGAATAAAATTTAGAAAGAAAAATTGAATTCCATCATGTATGAGCATCAACATTCAACTAGAGCACTAAAGGTGAATTCTGGTAATCTCTTCAGCAATACACTTTAGAATGATACAACAATAGCATTAGAACGAGACAAAAATAAAAAAATTTAATTGAATTTTTTCATAGAGGAAACACAAACACTTGAAAGGAACATACCACATGAATCTTTGCAACTAGTGACAAAATTTGCGCTTAAGACTTTATTCAGAAAATGATTTCAAACACGCAAATCCTATTTCAATTGCAACCAACCGACACTTTCTACATTACCTTTCATGATATTAAATAAAATAACATCATAAATATATTCCATGACCAAATTCAATATATGATCCATCCATTTAGAAGGGATCGAAATCCACAAAATCAAAAAGCCATTGTTTTTCATAAACATTTAGACAAGGAAATTCTGAATAGTCCCTTTCTATTTTAGGAAAAACAAAAAAAAATTACATTATTTTTATCTATTCATCCTATCTAAATGAAAATTGTATCTTAGAAAATATTATCTTGACATCAAATATTTTAACTAAAAATAGAAAAAGAAATAACAACTCCATTTGTGTTATGCAACAACTCATGTTGGCATGCTTTCCTACATGATGGAGGACAACGAGATGATGACTAGGTGTTGCATAGACATCTGAGTAGGCAATGGACCCTTCCATCCATTCTATGACAACTGAAAACCTCAAAATATTTGTTTCAACTATGTGTAGCATGTGCGCAACACTAGTGCAACAAAATTTCAAATCCATGTTTTGTGCCTTCTTCCCACCTTAGGTCTAACAGGGTGGTTACAACTACTCCGTTGAAGTACTATTATATACCAGCAGCCTACAGAATGCAAAAAAAATCCATATAGCTACCACAAAAACATGAAAGTTCCGTTGGTACACAATAATGTAAAATTCAGAAAAATAGTCATTTTAGAAAAAATCAACCTAGGACTTCACCTCTTTCTCGTCTTACTGTCTGACGACTTGGTGGAAGATGCCTTAGTGCTCTTATAAGAGGTGTCATCTTCTTTGATAATGATGACTAAGTTGACTGTGGCTTTGAATATGGTTTAGGTTGTGGCTTACGTCCACTTCTAGATGTAGGTACTTGAACTGCGTGTTTATATTTTTTCACTAATCTCAAGGCCTTTGAAAATTTATGATTCATGATCCTTAGTCTTATCCTTAGGATCATGTTTCTGATATAATATTTCTTCAGTTGTCTTCTTATAGGGAGGGACCATTTTAGGAAAACCTTTTCTCTATCAAGTGCCTCACAGGCTTCAATTAATTCTTAAATCTCTTCCAAGTACCTTGGATATTCTCTCCATTGATCAAATTCAGGTTTGTCTGTTGATTGAGCTATCTACTTCATCTGTTGCACCCATCCTCTCTTAGTTTGTTTTGCTTTGGTTATAGGCCTCCTATGCTTCATCCTGGGCTCCTCCACTTGCTCAACATCTATGAGTTGCTTTCCCTTATCCTATGCAGTAGGCTTAGCATTTTTTATTCATCCTTTAGTTCAGTTTCATATGTGGTTATATGCCTAAGTTCTTTATTCTTCCTCTTAGAGAAGAAAATATTGAGTTGTGCCTTGTCAAAAGCATCCTTCAAAATAGAAACCTCCTCATTTTCTTCCTCCATCTAAACAACATGTGCTTCCTCTCTGTCTACCTCTTTCCTGTCTTCTTGAATGGAAGCAATTTTTTGAGGAGTTGTCTCCTGAATGACTAGCTTTGTCCTCAACCTAGTTCTAGGTCTCAATAGAAATTGTCTCTCTTCTTCTGTTGTTTGCACTACCTATATTATATGAGTCTTTGCTACATGAACCTCTGTTATATGAATCTTCTCCCTTCCATTTCTACTCATCTTGTTGCCCTGAATCATTTTCTTTATTGTTGTCTTGACCACTGGCTCAGTTCAAGGCTCTTCCTTCTCTTCAAAAATATCGATAAGTGAAATGATTGCTTGAGGTAGTAGACCCACAATGGACAAAAAGCTCTGCCACGACATTTTCCTTCTTTAAATATCATGCAACACTAACATTTTGGTCAAGGAAAAATGAAATAAGTTGGGCATGTGATTGTTTGTTTTGGCTTGCACTTTCTCAACCATTCTCCCTAGACTCTTGAACAATTAATATGGAAGATTCATGGTCTTTTTTGTAGTAAAGTGCTTAAGGAGTCTAATGTGTACTGGTCGACTTTGATAAAACTTCCCTCATAGGTAAAATACCTTCGGATGGCCTTGAGCAATTGACTGTAATGACTCTGGAGGTATGTGCTAGGAAAAGTAGTGTCAAACATGTGTTTGAATTGTTGTTTCACAAGCTCCTTGAAAATGATATATCTATTGGGAAAAATACTTAGAGGGATGGGTGCGGGGGTCAATCAATATTTCCAAATCAATAAAATTTTGATTTCGTTTCCTGATTTATGTATGCAAATTAAAGAAGGGAACTGGCGTGTGTATGTGACTGTTCTTAAGACAACTAGCATATATCTAGTAAATGTAATTTTCAGTTAATTCATCTTCTATTTATTTTGATCCACTGCATTAATACTTCATTAAACATTGAATAGAGAGTAACCATGTGTAGTAAGAACAAAATATACCATCACACATAAGAAACACACATGAACACTAGGATTTAAGGTGGAAACCCAATGTGAGAGAAAATAATTGTCGACGTTGTCTTTATCTTTTTCTTAATATAAATAAAACCTCTTAAAATATTGTACTAGCATAGACTCATACCACTACATAGGAACCCACCTGCAAAAGGCTACAACCTTCACTTGTTTTTTAGCTCCTATTGGAAGGGAGCTCCAACCCTCTAAATCTTGTACTGGCATAAACCTATACCAATAGACAAGAAGCAACCTGCAGAAGGCTAAAACCTCTGGTTGTTCTCCAACTGCTACTAGAAGGGAACTCGAACACCCTAATCTGATTCACCAGCTACCACTGGAAGGAAGCTCCAACACCCTCAATTCTAGGGACCACATTTCACAAATTTTCATACTGGATCCAACACCAAACATTTAAGCTCAATATCAAATATGAGAATGTAACTGAATTAACCAATCATCGAAACCCAATCAACTGAAGCTCAACCATGAACTCAGTTGACTAACTGGAACAGTTAGATCACTGTAACCAGAATCCCATATAACTTATAGTACATAACAGAAACCAGATTTTGTTACTGCAAACCTTGATCAACCACCTGTCAAAATGTATATGCTAGTTTACAATAGAAAACCCATGTGTGTAGAATCCTTTCATGAATCATACCTGCAATATATCTTAAACTTTTGAAAGCTGGACAACTACCATTTTGAACCAAACACTTAATCATACTCAGATATACTACAACATTCTGAGCCAATCACGAAACTTTATCTGATCTTCAATCTCAATTGGAAAGTAACTTGAACATTCTCAATTAGCCATTTCATAATGGGACCATCACTGTTTAAGCATATATCATCAATAATACTTCATTGAAAAAAATTAGAAACACATCAAAACTGATTAACTTATCAAACATCCTTTTTCATCAAAACCCTGCTTTCTGTACACACTTTCTTCAAAACATATCCACGTGTGTATGTGATTTTCAGAAACCAAACCCGCATGTATATGACTTAAAAGAAACACATCCACATGTGTATGGGACTTGTAGGCTATAAAATCCACATATAGATTTGCCAATTTAGAGTCAAATCGTCGTTGCAACATAGAACTTCAGACATACCAAGATCTTGACACACAGACAAATCACAAATCAAGATGTCACCATCACAGATCAAATCATCTCATAATCATGATTGTCATCTTAGATCTATGGGATATGATCCATCATCAAACTCTCAGGTGCATACTTAGTTTAGATCAAGAAAAGCATCAATAGCCCATAACATGCATATTTACTTCAGATCTAACTATTCATAAGATTTCCATCACTTTCACATATTACACACATTTTACCACTTTGATCTTCATCACCTTATATAACTTAGCCTTTTTCAATGCTGCAGGTCAAATCCATACTCTAGACAATGGTTTTCCTAGACGGGATCAAAACATTTGTTACTGGGCTCAATACCAAAGGGAAATACCATGGTAAGAACCATTGGTATTTAGAATACAATGATGTGGAAACTGTACTCGCCTTTTCTTATTCATGCTCAAGTGTGTACATAGATTTACTTAATAGAACCCGCATATACTTGTTGAAATTTCAACTTTATCTTACCTCTCCCTCTGAACTGCTATGCCTTTGCCCAAACACTCTATCACATCATGTTTAAATCTTCAACAAGTAGGTTTTCATTACGAAACAACTCATCAAGTAGGTTGCCCTTCATCAGGTAGGTTTCCATGAAGGACAACACATAATTCATAATTCCAACAATCTCCCCCTTTGGACTTGATGGAAACCACTTTGACGTTTGGTCACCACAACCTACAAATACCTATAAAAAAAATCAAGCCAAGCACCAAACCAAGATACTCTCCAAACACCAAGTTACTCTCCTCCTTTGACATCAAGGGCAAAGGGCTGGCCAAATGCTAAATGAAGACTTTTGTATCTGAACTACTGAGTATGAACACTGATCATGCTCCCCCTAAGCACATGTTGAAGTTTCTGACGGATGTATAATGAAGTACATGACTCTGTGACTCATATGAATTGTTCTATCACCAAAGACTCAAACATACATCAATCACCCAATCATAGTGGGTTTACATATTTGACATCATTATTACACCAACTTCCCAACCACAGTGGGGTTACAAATTACGTCACATATCCAAAAGGACTTGACCACAACAGTCCATACATAACTAAATTTTATAATGATTACATCATAGGTCTTTACGTGACCTTTACATCAAATGATAGATAAGACATTTATAACCAAGAAAAATGACCTCAATAAGACCATGATAGTCATCAACAACTCTCATACACCATATATGATCTACACCATAAGAATCTTTCAGTAGCAACTCATCATCAATATGTAAGATAAAACAATGTGGCTTCAATATTACCAACCTGTGACCTGGTATGTAACCACAACATCATAAGTGAGAATCATCATAAGATAGGACAATGTAGCATCATTACTCAATATGCCATGTTTCCAAGTATCTTTCAACAAATGTAGCAATAACATATGACCATCTCTTCACAATATCATTCTCTTGGCCCAAATTTTTCATACGAATATTTCTGACACCAACACCATTTCATCAATATGAAGCATAATCAACTATTAATTACAATATGAGATACAAAATTCATCATTCAAGAACTTTATCAACATAAGCAGCATCACTAAAGAAGCAAACATGATGCCAAAAATGCATTATTAGAAGCATAGAAAATGTTCCCCTTGAACCTCTACCAACTGTTCATTATCACATATGATCATATCTGTTAGAGTAGGTCAGTTTGTCAATTGAAATGTATTTCAAGTCAATTTTTTCTATTTTAAAGGAGGCCAAATCCATAAACTTGTTCATTGTCATGATTTGGCCTGTCACTACCTAAAGGAGCCATCATAAGTTGGGTCATCACTATGGTGATCAAAGTCAGCCATTGGGAAGTGGTGTCTATTGTATAGGAAGATATCATAATAAACCATTGAGTCTAGGTATTAGGTAATGATAACATGGTTATATGGTCAATGTGTCTGTAGTCGAAGGAAATATCTCGAAGGGGTCCTAAGCATAAATTTTCTGATCTATTCCCTTGTTAGACATTATATGTACCCCTCTGCCTATCCACCTTTTCCTTCATTACATTACTTTCCCTCATTACCCAATTAATCTTCCCTTATTCCCCAATGTTTACATTATTCATGCTTATCATTTTGGGCCTAAACCCTTCATCCTCATTTTAACCTAACTACAAATCCCTAGGACTAATTATCCGTTCTTTGAGCATCATCACATACCATGATTAACTCATGTCCTTTTTTCACCCCCAGTGAACTTTGATTACATACTCGATAATTGATCACCTTATCATGTGAATTTAAAGCTGCAAATTTCCTTCGTGGCTGATCACAGGTGATGGTCTTGTTCTTCATGCAGAGAATGTGGTAAGTGATCATATTTTGAAGCAGAGATTAGAGAGAAGTTTAAAGATCAGAGAGAATTTTACAAGTCGCACAGGAATTCAACAATTGTGCTACGTTTTTCTACATAGAGAGGGATAGTGTCTTGGGCTGGCTATCAACACATAGTTTGACTACAAGGATTGGAGAGGTAGGAAGTTAGTCACCTTTCCTGAATTCTCACTACTATATATCCTAGTTACTATTGTCAAAATCATGACTATTCCTGCTAAACAAATTTTCTTCACACACTCTATTTTTCTTAACAAATATATTTTCACTTTTTAATTTGTTGTCACATTACTATAGATATGAATTTATGCCGACGGATGTGTCCATAAGGGTCCATGTCTGTTGTTTTATAATCCTGAAATTCTCTTGTTTGTATTCGACCCCATAAAACTTGACTATCGTCATCTCACTGTCACAACTATTGAAGGAAAATTGTGTTGTCACCCTTGATCATATTCATTCCCTTGACCCTGTACATGTAGCCCTAGCTTAAAGTCAAATTCAATCCACCAACAATTGAGATAGGATGGCCCTTGTTACCAACAAAAGGGGTGGAGACCTTGTACGTACTAAACCCAGCACCCTGAGCCTGCTGAACTCATCCCCTACCATCAGAGTGGCCTTTGAAAATGCAGCGTGTATTCCTTTTTATTAAAAGATCCAAAAAGTAGGTCACAACACTAGACTTGCTAATTTTTTTTCTCTTAATTTCCAGGATGGCAGGCTAAAACTAGGGGACATGGAGATTGTATTGACTAAGAAATTTACTGTTGATGAAACAAAGCTCCATACAAGAGGGGAGAAGTCACTTAAAGGGGATGAATTAGACATTTTAGCTTACAAACATTTTGTGAAGTCAAAAATTTTGGACAAGCTTGCTTCCACTTTCCCCAATATATCTTAATGAACACTATGTTGACATTATGAAGGTTATTCAAAGATACTTCATCTGTGAGGGTAGGTTCAGTAGAATATATCAATAACATCTAAGGTTATTATGGAATTTTCCATAGAATAAGCTAATGAACCTCCCTTATTTTTTTCTCAAGAGTTTAGAAACAATGCTGCCAAAGTATAAATTCAAAAAGACAATCATGCTTCAAGTCTATTTCATTTTTCTTTAATTAAAATCTTAGTTAAGAATGCATTTGATAGGAAGAAAATGTTTTGGTCTGATTTTCTTGCAAGTATTGATATGTTGCCACAAACTGGGTCACCTTCAATAAACACACATGAGGAAGAGCCCAAGTAGTAAAACCTAAGAAAGGAGAACATCCATTGATTCATGAAGATGAAACCCATAAAGAAGGAAGCCAACAAGCCAAGGAAGAAACTTGTAGGAAAAATGAGCAAGAAAGCTAAATTGAAAAGCATGAAGGATGATAAGGCAGTCAAAGAAACATAAGAGCATGTGACATCAGCTCAACATGCCAAAATGAAATTCAAAATTGAAGACACAGTGCAAGATGAGTTTGTGAGGAGACCCAGAACGAGGTCTAGAGTCAAAAAGAGGGCCAGGAAGAGGCAACCCCTCAAGCAGTAGTGGAAATTTCTAAAGACAAGGAAGTAGATGTACATGTTGATGGCAAAGTGGATGAAGTCAAAGGCCTGGAAATAGTACATCCAGACTATCAGGAAGAGATAACACCACCTAAAACAAGTGCTATGCAGTATGAAGAAGAGGACCCTAAGATGACAAAGATGAAAGAGGCACTGTAAACAAATCCGATGAGAATATCATTTCTGGAGAAGAAGAACCAATATTTAAAGGAAGTTATTAAACCAATAGACGACAAGTCAAAGTCACCCATAGCAGTTGCCAAAGGAAAGGGAAAACATGTTTCTTTTGTTGAAGAAGTCAAGAATGTTGCAGTGGGGCCTACTCGACCATCAGTGAGGGTTTTCAATTCTAAGTTTAAATATGTGGAGGAAATGAAGCAGATAGATCAGGCTCCTGGAATACCCCACTTCAGTTAGTGGAAATATTATCAAAGGTTCCTGGAGGAGTTAGAGGAAAGTAAAGACCAGGTGAACCACTTCAGGCGACAAAATCTAGAGTATAAAAATTCCATTCAGCATATTCTTGAGAACCGTGACCATGAAGTCAGATAAGCATACAAATCCCTCGATAGGAGAAAACACTCTATCAAATGGTCCCAACCGTTAAGGATATAATGCAAATTTTGTATGTTGGGAATTTGGTCTTGAACGCTTAGTTGAGAAGTATGAGACAAGACTTGGAGGAGGCACGTAGATTGTTAAAGAGATATGAAGGAGCAGTTGTGATACCTCCTCTCATGAAGATGCCTAAATTGGATCGTAAGCTCATGAATAAGGCCACACTCACATTATCACCATCTATTGAGCAACATGACTTCACTACTCCAGATTCCAAGACCAAAACTCCCAACACCAACGCTTCCAGCACTAAAGTGTCAAGCAAGAGAAAAGGAAGTGACCAAGCCTCATTTCTTATTTTTGAGGTTTTGTCTTAAGTTTTTGGTATTTTAATATGTTGAGTGTCATATAGAATCATTATAGAATTTAGGAGGACTTGAAGGCACTCAAACAATAGTTGCATAAATTTCACTCAGGCATTGTGCACTTGCTACGTAGGTCTTGCTCAGAATATAACACACATGTTGGATGATAGTCACCTGTCAAGTTTTAAAGAGGCTAGCATGGGGTACGTGTGGTTTCCAAATCACCTCCTTAACAACTCACCACTTGTGATTTCTAGAAGGTTGAAGTTTTGAGTGTTGCGCAGTTGCTACACATGCTTTTTGAACAGTCAGAAATGTAGGTTTTATTCTTTTGTTATTTCAGTCACGATGATCAATTCGAAGAATTATTGAGTTAATTCGTATTAAATTTTTTTTTTTCTTTTTTTTTAAGCACAACAGATGCTTAATGATTTATGTCTTGACGAGAGGCATTAGAGAAACAACAATTTACTATTTTGTTTAAGTTTTAGAATGATCCTCTGTTGGATCGAAGATACAATGAACCTAAACATATTTTGATCATATGTATCGATTATGTATTTTGATGAATGAATAAATAACAAGTTTTTGATGGTTCAATGATGTCTTAGTGTTAACTTTTTTAAATCCATGCTTGTGTCATTAATCCATGGTGCAGTTTCTTATGTATTGAGGGTTATCAATTTCACTATACAAGGATTCTTATGGTATGGTGTACGGGATTTGTTCTATTTACTATGTAGTTATTTTATTTCCTCTCTGTGTTTTATGAGTATTTCATGTCATTTGATTTAGAATTCAATTTATCTACTCTCTTTCAACTGTCTTCACCTTTTCGTTTCAAATGAAATACTATATACTAATGGATGTTATCTTCTCTGTTTAGTCTCTCTTTCTCCTATATAAACATCATTGTCTTATCGCAGATAAATAATTTGTTGTGTTTTAGTTTATCTCCTCTATATTACAACCTATGATTGTATCCCAAAGTCATGCTTACAAGCCCCTGCAATAGTTGTCAATTCACTTGCATGGGTAAAGGAGTAAAAGGCTAAATTGATCATGTGTTATTACCTATCTAGAAATTCACACTTCAACCAAATATTTTCAGAATTCCTTTGTTAGAAATGGTATCTGCTATAAATTTGTGCTTTCAGGTATTTATATCTTTTAGGGAGGGATCCCCCTCCAACTAGAAAAGACCATTTTCTAGCCTAAAGCAGGTTGTGGTTACCTACGTAGCCCTTTTCTAAGCTTGAAGGGATTTTACAGAGTGATAACATAGTGGCACCGCTGCCGCTAATCTAAAAGTTTAAATTATCCTGAGAATTTTTATGTCTATAATTACATAATAGGATGAAGTTTAAAGATTGTTTTGACTGTTAGAGATTTTCACTACATGCATCTTTGTCTGAGAAGATCTAGCTTCTAGGAGGTTCACCAAGAAAAAACCTGATCCAAATCCCACTGTAGTGGATTCTGATCCTAAAGATATTCTTAGGAACGATAAAGTGATGGTGGAAAGTCAAGCTAGCTATTGTGCTCTTAGAAAATTTGTTTCCTCACCAGAAATCCCATTGTTTAGAATGAGGTATTAATTTAGTATCTCTTAAATTCTAGCAGATTACGACAATTTAAGTTCTTGTATATCATCCCCAAAGATTGAGTCTAATCAGAGTATCATCCAAAAGCTTAGTAAACTCAAAGGCCTAGTTGAAAAAGTTCAGAAAGTTTCTAAAAACACAGTCTTATCTCAGAAAACTAGCCTTGCTCAATTTGTTTTGACTACTGGAATTGTTTTGACTACATTTCAAAATCCTTCATCATTCATTTCAAATTTTATTCATCCAGTCCTTCCATCATCTATTGTTGTTGTTACAATACCTGTTAGTCACCCAACTACTCAAGTAATACCTATGGCATCAAGATATGCTCCTCTGGTTTTGCTTGCCCAGCTTCACGATTTACCTATCAATTATGGGCAAAGGCTTCCACAGTATGATTGCACATGAGAAATTACGGCTAAGTAGAATGTTGGAAAGGTTAATGATTCCATAGATTTGGACGAAGTAGACCATGATAATGTTAAAATTAGATTATTTTCTCAGAGTTTTTCCACCGATGGCAAGAAATAGTTCAGGAGTTCTTGCCCAGGATCTGCAAATTATCAGGAGTTAGAGGATGCTTTCCTTGAAAGGTGGGGTCAAAATAAGAACCCCTTGTAGATCTTGGCTGAGTACAACAATTTGAAATGACAACGTGGAGAATCTGTTCAAGATTTTTCTACAGGGTTCAACAAATTGTAGAATTCAATTCCTGTAGAGATTAAGCATCCTCCTAGGCTATCGTTACTGCATTATTCGGATGTTTTTGACCTTCAAATGGTTTATTAACTGAGATAAATAAATCTGACCACATTGGAGGACATGAAAAATAATGCAGTTAGTGTGGACGCTAATTTAATAACAGGGAAGTCTAAGTTGAATTTTGAGAAAAGAGTTATCATAAAGGAGGATCCTGCCACTTCTACATATGCCAAAATTGAAACATTGGTTAATACTATCGAGAACATGATGGAGAAAATATTTCTTTTTGACTGGACATCAGGTCAAGGGACTAGCTTGGTCCGCAAATCAGAAATCTAGGTTTTATAAGGCAACCACAGTTGCCTAACAAACCTTGGGAGAAGAAGGGTCCAAAACAATCAAAGCAGCAAATAAGACTGCTCTTCCAACAAAATGTTTCTCAAGATTAAGATGAGGAATATCAACAATCTCTTGAAGATCAAATTTTATTTTTTGGTGATGGGTGGTACGAGATTTTTTTGACTAAAGAGGATCAAGAACATGAGAAACTATAAAATTTTGAAGCGGAAGATGAAGAGCTATTGTTGCCCCAATCCCAAAATGATGAATTGATTATTTAATCAAAGGAATACAGAAAGGATTTTCAAAATCCTGTAATGCAAGTGGAGCGACAATATAATTTGAGGAATAGAACAGTGGGAGGTAATGTAACAAAGAATTATGCACCAATCAACAATAAAGCAAGGAAAGAAGTGCCTACCAAAAGTGTAGAAAGAACCTCCCTAATACAAGTGCTTAGAAGAAACATATTCCTAGCACATGTTCCCAAATGAAGGAGCCTTCTGTCACTATCTTGGAGTGGAAGGACATCATACCCAAAGACAAAGAGGTTGTAGAAAAGAAGGATGTTGTTCATAAGGAGATTGAAAAGGTATCAAGTCTATTTAATCCTGAAGCTAAAATTACTAAGTTGAATATTTCTATTCCTCTTGGTGAATTAGTAAGAAATGATCAATATAGATTTCATATCTTAAAGGCCCTTACAGTAGGTAAAACCTTTGATACAATTAACATAGCGGATGATCATCCAATTATCATCTTTGGGTCAAAAATTGAGGATAAAACATAGGATGTTGGTGTTCGTTTCTTTTATTTTAGTTTAAATGTACATGAACAAATCATGCACAATTCTATGCTAGACTTTGGTGCATCACATAAGTTTATGCCAAAGGTGATTATGGAAAGGTTGGGATTAGACACTACAAGACCATACAATGACATCTACTCATTTGATTCAAGCAAGGTGAAATGTTTGAGCTTAATTAAAGATCTAGCAATATCCTTGACCCAAATTCCTTTCAAATGCATGGTGATGGATATTGTGGTGACAGAGATACCTCCCAGGTATGGTATGTTGTTGTCTAGATCTTTGATGGAAAAGATGAATGGAACATTACAAACAAGCATGTCCTACATTACAATTCTAGTTATTGGAGGTTGGACGAGAAGATTATAGAGGGAACCTGTCATGTAGTATATGATCAGCAATAAGGAGAAGTTTGTAAATCATCCAATGCAAGTTGTCCTTTCTGATGTATATTCATTCATTCTATTTAATTTGAATTGTCCTGATGATGAAGGGCTTGCCTCAGAGATTGAGGAAGAAAGGGACAACAGTTAGGAAAGAAAAATTCTACATGAGGGACTGGGGCAGGATAATGAAAGAATAGTAGATGTTAAAAAGAAAGTAGACAGAGAAATGGAGTTAGATTTTTCGAGTAATGATAAAGAGACATATACAAAATAAATTTATGAAGTAGACAGTCATAAGAAATAAGGGTGGGACAACAATGAAAAGGAGAGACAAATAAACCAATCTTCCCTCAAAAAATATGCAAATTTCAAAGTCAAAATAGATGGTAAAGGAAGGAAAAATGTCAAGTTTGGACCATGAATTTTGATGGAGCAGAAAGAAGAGCAGGAGTTGGAGCAAGGGTGTGGATTATTATTCCAGAAATTGGTAAGTTCAAGTTGTGTTCATATAAATGGAGTTTTATTGTACTAACAATCTAGCGGAATACGAAGCTCTGATTTTGGTCTTGAGAAATTTAAAAAATCAGGAGCTAAAAGAAATGTTGTTTTTGGTGATTCAGAGTTAGTGGTTAGTTAAATGAAATGTGAATATTGGACCAACCATTCCCACATATGATATTATCAAAATGTTTTACACTATTATTTTCATAATTTTTTGGAATATATTTTTTCAGTGGTTCCGAGGAAAGACAATGTTTTTGTATATGCATTGGCTACTTCGGCCTCTGATTTTGACATGCCTAGTAATGATAAAGGAAAATACAAGGTAGAGGTGAGACATAGACCCACTGTCCTAGATAACAATGGTCATTGGCAAGTTTTTGAGAATGATAAGTAGTTGGAAGTTTTATGGCTGATGAAAGAGGATTTTTCCAGAATGAGATGGGAAAGGGACAATGAATGGAAATATGCAGATAGAGAGAGTTTCATAAATCAAATGAAGGAGGAATTGGATAAGAAAGGCTCTGAGTTGAAGATATTGAAACTAAAGGACAATATCCTTTCAAGAGGTTTGGTCCCTTTGGAGGAGTTGTTTGACTAGAATGATGAGGCCAAAAGATCAAAATTAGCACCAGTTGGAGAGGGAATTGAATAATGCAATATATACAACAAAACACCTGAAGGTGATAAAGTTGTCTGAAACCTTGAGCCCTTACATGAAAAGAAGATATTTGGAATTGTTCGCTGAATTCTCTAATGTTTTTGCTCTATGGTACAAAGAATTGAAGTTGTATGACAAAGAGATTATTCAACACATGATACCAGTCAAAAAAGATCAAAAGCCATTCGAGTAGATGTTGTGAAGGACCAAGCTAGTGTTGCTTCCGTTAATTGAAAAGAAGTAAGGAAACATTTGATGTTGTTATTATAGTACCTCTTCATTTTTCTGATTCGTTGTCTAATTTGACCATACCAGTCAGAAAGAAAATGGGTGAAATTAGATTGTGTGTAGATTTCAGGAACCTAAACAAGGTGTCCCTCAAGGACAACTATCCACTACTAAAAATGGACCATGTTTTCCAGAACATAGTTAGTGTGAGGAAAATGTCATTACTTGATGGATTCTTTGGGTATAACCAAATCTTGGTTCACCCAGAGGACGTAGATAAGGCCGCCTTCACAACGCCCGATGGTACTTTCAAATATGGTAAGATACCATTTGGCTTTATGAATGTAGGTGCAACATTTCAATGAGCGATGGACATAGCTTTTGTAGAAGAAAATGATAAGTTTCTTTTCATATACCTTGATGACATTATTGTTTACTCACAGTCCGATGAGGAGCATTAACATCACTTAAGAGAAGTTTTGGAGAAGTGTAAGAGACATGTCATCTCATTAAATCCCAAAAAACCCTTGTTTGGTCTAGAGGAAGGAAAACTATTGGTTCATATCATTTCGAAAGATGGCATAAAAATAGACCCTAATAGAATTGCAAGAATTCAGAAAATGTATGCTCCTAGGAGTAAAAAAGTGATTCAATCCTTTTTGGGTAGAATGAATTTTTTGAGAAGGTTCATTCCCAATGTGGCTGACATTTCTAGAAAAATGACAGACATGCTGAAGTGGGACAATGAGGTGAAATGGAGTGGAGAGAGTAGGGGATCGTTCAGTGAAGTTAAAGCAACCTTGTCCCATGCTCCTACATTGGCCATTCTAGATTACACAAGGGAGTTCACAGTGTTTTCTTTTGCATCCGAGCCTAGTATTGCTAGGGTCCTTTTGTTGAAAAATCAATAGGGAGTCAAACAACCTATTTCATTTTTCAGCAAGGTGCTCAGAGATTTTGCACTCAAATATGACATCACGGAAAAACAAGAATTTGTGGTTTTTAAGGACTTGAAAGACCTCCGAGTGTAAATTTTTCATTCTCATGTTGTCTCTTATGTACCTAGTACTGCAGTAAAAAACATATTGACTCAAAGTGACCTAGATGGAAGGAGGGGCAAGTGGATCGTGATTATTCTTTAATATTACATAGAAATCAAGCCAACAAATTTACTTAAACATCAAGGCTTGGCTCAGATGATGCGGAATCAAATTTTCATTCTCTTCAAATTAATTTTATCCTTGTCCTAAAAGAAGAAGAGATTTCAAATGTTGTTCAAAAAGTGCCAGATAAATTTGTTACTTCACCATGGTATGCATATATTCTATATGTTTTACAACATTTACTAGTGCCACTAGATTGGCCCAAAACCAAAGCTTAGTTTCTAAAATTGAAGGTAGTGAAATTTTGTATTATTGATCATTTATTATACTGGAAGGATCCTGGAAAGAGGTTTCTTAATTTATTGCTGGAGGATGAGGCTCAACAAATAATAGAGAAATTCCATAAGGAGGATTTTGGTGGCCATTTATATTGGAAAACTATAGTGAATATGATTTTAAGAGCTGGCCTTTATTGGCCAAGTTTATTTGCTGATGTTTATAAGAAGGTGGCTAGTTGTAAGGAATGTTAGATGTTTGAGGGTAGAAATAAGTTGCTTCCCCTGCCTCTAAATCCTACAGTAGCCAAATCACTGTTTCAACAATGGGGACTTGATTTAATTGAAGAAATTCATCCTTCTTGGTCCGGGTAACATAAATGGATTTTAACGGGTACAAATTATTTTATGAAATGGACTGAAGAAATTCCTACTAGGAAGACCAAAGATACAACTATCATCCAAATTTTGGAAAACAACATTCTATCCCATTTTGGTTGTCCACAAAACATTATCACAGACAACGCTGCTATAGCTAAGTAAAAAAAGATGATTGAATTCTGCTACAAATATAACATCATTTTAGGTCATTCCATAGCTTATTAACCTCAGGGAAATGGCTTGCCAGAGTCATCCAATAGGAGTTTGGTCAACCTTATTAAATAATTGTTGCAGGAATATAAAAGGAACTCACACAAAAAACGAATCCATTCACTATGGAAGGATCGTGTGAGTACTAAAATATCTGTAGGTATGTCTCCATTTGAGTTGGTGTATGGAATGAAGATTCTTTTTCCTTCATCTCTTAGAGTGTCGGTCATGATATTGTTGCAAGAAGTAGAAGCAAAGCCAAATGACATAAAATGTAGAATTTTCCAAATGATTCAACTCCAACAGTCAAGAGAAGAGGTGTCCAAGAACACATGTGTTTCATGAACGAATAAATAAGATCTATGATAAAAGAACAAAGGTTGGAGATTTTCATATTGGAAATTTGGTATTGCAATGGGATGCTTAGAATGAAGATAAGGCCAAGCATGGAAAATTTGAGAACTTGTGGAAGGGACCATTTAAAGTTGTTGCATTTAGAGGGAAAAATGTATATTTACTTGAACATTTGTGAAATAAGCGAGTTGGAGCAAAGCATATGAATGGCAGGCTTCTCAAACATTTCCTCACATAAGTGAGAGTTGGAAGGATCATTTCATTGTCTATACCATTTTAGTTTTTATAATGCAAGTGTGGGTAGTTATAGTTAAGATTTGAAGCCTCCAGTAAAGGCAATAAGTTCTTAACTGGTTATTTCCATATATAATTAAGTCTATCAGTCAGTTGTTTTTATCATTTACAGTCAATCTAATTAGTAATTTTTTTTTATTTAGAGTCTATATATCCAATTTTGCATATTATCACCATCTTTCCCAATGGGAAGGCTACTAGTCTACAATGTTGTTCTTGGCATCTCACAAGGAGGCTGCCATCCCCAATGGACCCCATGTCAAAGTAGGTTAGTTTGTTATTCGAAAGGTCATTCGAATTAACTTTTGTTGTTTTAAAGGAGGTCAAATCCATAAACTTTTTCATTGTCATGATTTGACATGTCACTACCTAAAGGAGTCATCATACGTTCGGTCATCACTCTAGTCATCAATGTCAGTCATTTGGTTGGGGTATCTATTGTATGGGAAGATATTGTAATAAATTGTTGAGTCTAGGTATTAGGTAATGATAGTATGGTTATATGGTCAATGTGTATGCAGTAGAAGGAAAGATCTCGAAGGGGTCCTAATCATAAATGTTCTATTCTATTCCCTTGTTAGACATTATATGTAGCCGTATGACTATCCCCTTTTTCCCTCATTACATTACTTTCTCTAATTCCCCACTTCATATTCCCTTATTGTCCAATCACTAGTAGAAAATGAGAAATTAGTGACTAGCTGACTAAAAAAGTTAGTCACCATAGCTTTTCCAAGTGAAATACTACCAAAAATGTGAAATCTTAAGTGACCCAACTAAAAAATACTAACACAAATGACTAATTTAGTCACGCGTTAAAATATATGACTAGCTAATAAGTAATACAACTGAAAATGACTAATGTGAATGACTAATTTAGTCGAGGAACAAAATCCTTGATAACCATTTTCATGTTGGTTTTACTAAAGTTGATCTCCTTGTTGGTGGATTAATGGAATCCAAGTAATCCTTATATGCAACCCTCTATCTCTATCAAGATTATTATGGTGTTTAATATTTTGAAGGGCCTCTCTCACTTGGCATTTATTGTACTGGTCTTCTTTTGCCACAAGCTTAGTGCCCTCAAGTTCAATGTGATGACAACAAACCTTGAATTGTGTTGGGTGACTCACAACATTCAGTTTCATTGTGTGCAATCTAGGGTTTGTTGTTGCAAATTAAGAATGGAGATTGATCATCAAGAAATTATGACTAATTTCTATGAAAGTTATTGAATAGGAACCTTGAAATTGATTGACATTTTATTTTCTCTTGTTCAACCTATTATGAGATTTATGGTAGATATTGTTTCTTATTTAGAGACCCTCACATGTTAATATCTTGATTTATTATTAATACTAAATACATTCTGTCCTTTTCTTTTTTCTTTTTTCAAGGAAAAACCAAGTAAGAAACCTAAAGGATGCTTCCCCACATTCATGGATGACATCACCAACAAACTCACTGACATAAAACAATACATCAAACATAATGGGATTTAAACTAAGCACTTGCTAGTGGATATTTAGCCAAATGCCTAACAAAATCAATACAACTAGTTAAACTTACCCCTCCTGTTAACATATTTTTTTTTATTAAAGTACTTAATTAATTCAAAAAAAATTATATACCCCACATCTAAATCTAACACAATATAAAATCTCCTACATTACTATCTCATTATTTTAATATATTAAAAAAACATATAAATATTATTATCATTTATGATTAAACCAAATTTCTAAAATTTAAAATTCTATTTAAAATATCTATTATATAGCATTACATTACCTTACTTACATCTTCTTGATCCCAAAAATTAAAAAACCATCTTCCCGTTTTTCCAACCACTCTTTCTATTTTGCATTATGGTATATTTTTGCTTTTACTACTCTTTTGTGAATCCCAAATATTAAAAAACCCTCTTTCTATTTTGTATAATTGTATATTTCCTAGCCTGGATGGACCCAGGATTAGGATATATGTTACTGAATACCACTTGGGGCTATGAGATGCATCGATATTGAAAATTAGAAGGTGACAATTGAGGGTAAATAAAATTTAATACAAAATGCATCACATCACATGGAATGAATGAAAAAATTGAAAACAGAGGAATAGGAAGAATGGAGATGGAGCCATGAGAATTGGAGGAATATCTTCTAGATCAAAATCCGGACATTGATGATTTCTTTTGTCATTACAATGAAGTCTACTTTGGAAAATCTTTAGGCACATGCACATTCGACTGGAATTCCAAGCACGTGACATTGTAAGAATTACCCTACTATCTTACCTTTTCCTCTATGCGCATTTGTTTTTCATATCAAAATTTTCACATCATTGATCCTCATTGAAACTTCAATGCAAAAGAAAATCAATATGTGTTCTAAAATTTCTTTATGGAAAATTACAATTAAAATCAATTTCATCATCAAATTGATGAAGAGGAATTGTGATCACATTTTTAAAATTGTTAAAGTTCGCAACAAGTAGTGATTTCTTAACTATTGGAGCTTTCTATGTTAGGTAGTCCATAAATAGTGCATACCAAGTGAGCTTTTAAGGGTCATGGGCATTCTTTTACCTAAATTACATACCCCTGAAGGGCACAGTGATGCTCAGAGTGAATTAGGGGTTAGCAATTAGAAGAGTTGTATTTATTTTGAGAACTTGGATTATTTGCATGCAAGTGGCCCTTCATCCTCAAGATTTGAAGCTTTAGCAATATGAATAAAATTAATTGGTCTAGTTATATTATGGCAATTAGAAGTACATATTTATTTTAAGGTCAGATTTATGAAACATTGAGTAGAACTTTAACATCTAAATGCTGGAAGTTATATAGAAATGAAAAACCCCCAATAGGTCAATGACAAACTTCTCTAGAATGAAAGAGGATTCGTGGGCTTCCTCTGAAATAAAATAATTTAAAAATTTAAGAAAGAGAAATCGAGTAAATGTGAAATGATTGAAAGGAATAGAAGTTGTGCTAAATATTATTCTACGACAACAAGGAAAAACATTGTTAAAGGGATTCAAGAAGGAATGTAAAACACCACCTATTACAAAGGAAATCTAATTTAATATAAACATATATTCACTACTGGTTGTGGTTAATTATGTCTATCTCGATCAGCGATGAGGAATGATTGTTATCCTCCTCACCCAGGTTAAAATCCAATAAGTGATATGTTGAGCTCATATTTATGCTGATAGGAATCTCTTCTTGAAAATGGTAAGCCCAACCTTCGTCTACACTTTTTCCTTTGGGTTGACATGTGTCCCATGGTTTGACAACGACATGTGTACTCCTCCATGTATTTTTACACCAGTGGCTTCTACAGATTTTTATGCTAACAAAAAACTACAACTTTTGTCATCATGGTCTCAGATTTGTCTGCTTGACATAACCATCGTAACCACGGTGTCTTCACCCCATCAGAAATAGTTGCTCCTGCTCTAATGCTCCCTCTTTTCCAAGAATAGTGTCTACAACTCCTACCGCTACAACACGAGTGCTCAATCTGAGACAAATTGTTGTGGGAGCTCGACTTAGGAATGATCATGTTTGTTATCTACTTTATTGATTTCTATAAGCTTCCCAATATTTGTGGTTCACTTAGCATTTGTAGCTCAGGTGCAACTTGTAGCTGCTAGGGTGATGCTATATTTAATGAATTTCAACCCGATACTGGATGTAGTCCAAGGAAGAATCCTTTACGTAGGGCTTCAAACCAATTGTTGGAGCTTGATGGGGTGGATTATTTTTCAAATGAGTACAGGAATCCGAGCTCCATTAGGCTCAAGCAATGTAAGAACTCATGCCTATTGAACTGTTCTTGTGCTACATCTTTCTTCTGAAGTAACTCTCCAGGGTGTTTTTTGAATTTCCACGATCTTAGGTCTAGGATAGAATCTTAAAATCTCTGACGCTACCAAGCTATGAATCTTGACGATACTACTTTGCACAATGGAATATAAACAATAGTAAATCTACTAGTGCATAAAATATGGACAAATTTTTAAAATTTTCAAGCCAACTTCGTTATATTAAACAACAATCTAGGGCTCCTATACTAGGGAAAATGGCCCTGAAATATCCACTAGTACAAGAATACAAAAATGGGGCTTGGTGTCAACCCATCAACAACAAATCTACCATTAACAAGATACTCTGACCATCTAATTGTCACATGCTCTATCAGTTCCTCTTAGTCATACCTTGTACCTTCCCGATGCTTTGGCTCCCGATCTGCAGCTCCTGCCTCTATCAATGCTTCAAGTCCATTTGACCATTGAACCTTAGATATCAATTTGCTCACTATTTGTGGCTTAATCCATCAAGGGCACACCACATCAAGACTCCTATCGAGTTGTTTACAGCTCCACTTGTGAACAACTCTCAATTTTCCCATCGCTTCTCCTTAACTAATCACGGACTTCATCCCATATGGTCTTCCTGCGCAACTCTGATAAATACCAACATAGGACACAGAGGGCTGCCACCTATCACTGCAAGATGTCCATTTCCCATAATGAACACTGTCTAGGAGCACTGCCCATTATTTGTTGTAGAAATCCTTCTCCAAACACAAGTCTTAGGCTCCACAACTGCTACCTTGGTTTCTCAAACCTTGATCCCAACAATTGCCTCTCTCACAGCTACCTTTGCCCACCAAGGTGTTTCTCACAAGGCTCCAACTTGGACACTACCATGTTGTCCTGTTGGAGGCCATAAGTTCCTAATCGAATCCACACTTGGTCTTCTTTTACTCTTCCCTCCAACAGTCCACGAGAGACCCAGTCACAGTTTAGCATCTGCTCCTAGTTAAGGCATCCCCATACCTGGGAGATCCTTACACATGACTACCCACATACTTCACCAATCTACCATTTGCTCTACAATAGAGGAGCTATTGCACAAATATGGGCAACATCAACTTGTCTTCTCCTAGGACATCCATCCACCATGCCATCTGCTCCTAGTTGGAGTTCCTTCATGCCCAAGGCAACTGAAAAAAATGGCTCTCATGGGCTGTAAACTAACCCATCCAATACTGGTCACAAACTGTGACCCAACACAAGGAAAAATTACAGAAATAACATACCCTTCATCTGCAGTTCGTGGACTAAAGTTTGGTCACTGGTTAGGGCATCCTTGCATCACACAAAAACCTATCTTTTATGATCAAAACCTCCACCAAAGACTGTGTCCTTCTCAAATCTACAAGCCTCTACCACTTATTGTCTTGATAAGAACCTACAACACCTAGATTAGGCTTGTTTAGCCTTCCAAACAACCACCATAGGTCTACAACATAGTCTCCACAGGTATATGATCTCCACAGCCTATTCTAGCACGAGAACCCCTGTCAAGTAGCCGAAACTACTTCCCTTGAATGCAACTATCCCTCCTTGAGAGGCCGACGCAGTTTGCTACTGTCCTAGCCTCCAAACAGGCCCTAGTCTTCCTTCAAGTATTATGGTTGCCATAGATCTCCACCTACAAGTCTTCTATAAATTATATTTGAGATTCTCCACCCTTAATAACTTCAAAATAGGCCCATCATCTTCTCCTTTCTCGTGTGTCCACACCTTGCCTTACTCGGCCTTTTTGTTGCAAGAGATAACCCTCAATGCAGTCAAAGAGGCAACCAAACCCTCATGTTGTTCTCTCCTCCTCTCCTACGGCATAACAGAGGTATCTCCCTCTCCACTAATTTTATGTTCCTCTTCTTTAATGCTGCCTTGATATTGCACCTTTGGATGTTAAATAACCTCACATATCACCCTCTAGTTATATCCAAAAGAGGGTCTCCTTCTTATGTCACTCTACCGTTGTCCAACTGTCAAGGGGGCTTACTACACTTAAGTTGGCCTTAACTATTATGGTGCCAACCCATCATTAGACTTCAAAAATTCATAACTCCTCAACAACAACTCAAAATTAGATGATTCATGTTGCATTAGAATCATCTCGCCGAGAGATATCATCCTAATCCATAACATGCTGAAAATTCGTCACGGTTTTGGCCCAAACATATATGGGTGCAAAACCCCAGGCTTGTTTTCTAAGCCCACAAACCTACTTGTGGCGATTTGACCTTGAACCCTTGAACACTAGGTCTTGGAGTACCTCCCAATATACACAGAAATCAACACTCCCTCTTAGCGACAGAGGTACTTCCAAGACTAGGAAGTAATCATCATCATCTAATGACGACACTAGCCCATATGACATCCATCACTGCAACATACCCTATAGATGAATCTGACAATCTCGATAGTGCCTCTGCCTCATCACATCTGAACCTAGAGATCCAAACCTCCATAGGCCTACTCCTTATGAGGCTAGACTTCCTCTAAGCCTACACGATCTCCACTGGCCATGTCCTGCAACCAGTCATCCTCCTGAATCAAATACTATTCATGCAAAATCCACCAATCTCGAATATGAAACATCATGATCTAATGAAGATTCTAGCCTACCAACTTGTAGTCCATAACATGAAGCCATCTCGATCAAATTGATCTTGTCCATGCCAAAGAAACCCTCGAGCTATCCCAACCATCCATGATAAAAATTTTCCTTACAACAAACTTTTGTTCACCATGCTCAACACCAATCTACCAGAACTCCTGGCCCATCTCACCATATATCCTATCAAGACTGAAGACCACATCTCCATGTCCTCAGCTGAACCCTCTGCTCCATGATCTAGACACCCACAACTCCCTTTGAGGCTTCATTGTGCACACTCTGATTCACTTACTTTCAAAGTAGCTCAGGCGCCCTCTGATATCATGTTGAATTTCCACGATCTTGGGTCTAGGATAGAATCTTAAAATCTCTAACATTACCAAACCAAGAATCTCAAGGATACTACTTTTCACAACGGAATATAAAAAAAAAAATCTACTAGTGCACAAAATATGGACAACCTTTCAAATTTTTCAACCCAACTTTGTTATGTTAAACAACATATAATACAACAATCTAGGGCTCTCCTACTAGGGATAATGACCCTCAAATATCCACTAATACAAGAATACAAAAGCGAGGCTTGGTGTTAGTCCATTGACAACGAATCTACCCTCAACAAGATACTCTGACCATCTAGTTATCGCATGCTCTCTCAACTCCTCGCAGTTGCACCCTGTACCTACCCGGTCTTTTGACTCCCAATCTGTAACTCCTACCTCTATCAATGCTCCAAGTCCATCTGGCTACTGAACCTTGACTATCAATCTGCTCACTAGTTGTGCCTTAGTCCATTAAGGGCACAACACATCGAGACTCCTGTCGAGTTGCTCACCGCTCCACTTGTGAACAACTCTCAATCTGCCCACTGCTACTCCTCAGCTACTCAGGGACTTTAGACCACTATGGTCTTCTTGCGCTGCTCCAATGAAGACTAACCTAAGGCATGGAGGGTTTCCACCTATCATTGCAAGATGTCCATCTCCCACAATGACCATTGGCTAGGAGGATTTCCCATCATCTGTTGTAGAAGTCCTTCTCGACACACAAGTGTCAGGCTCCACGACTACTCCTTTGATTCATCAACCCTTGAGCTCAACAACTTCCTCTCATAACTACCCTTGTCCATCAAGGTGTTGCTCATTGGGCTCCAACTTGGACACTATCATGTTGTCCTACCGAAAACCATAAGTGCACAATAACATGCATAATTGGTCTTCTTTCACACTGCCCTCCAACGGTCCACAAGAGACCAATTCCATGCTATAGCATCTTCTTCTAGTTAGGGAATCCCCATATGTGGGAGATCCTTACACATGGCTACACATAGACTTCACCAGTCTACCCTTTGCTTTGCAATAGAGGATCTATTGCACGAATCTGGGTAATAACAGCTTGTCCTCTCCTAGGACATTCATCCATCATGTGATATTCTGTTAGTTGGATTTCCTTCATGCCCATGAAAACCCAAAAAATGGCTCTCACTTGCTATAAACTAACTGATCCAACACTGGTCACAAATTATGGCCCAACACAAGGAAAAGCTAGAGAAATAACATACCTTTCATCTTTTGTTCATGGAATGAATTCTGGTCACTGGTTAAGGCATTCTTGGAAACCATAGTAGCCTACCATGTGTGATAAAAACCTCCACCAAAGACTATGAACTTCTCAAACCTACAAGCCCTTGCCACTTGCTATCTTCATAGGAACATACAACACCCACATTATACTTGTTTAGCCCTTTAAACAACCACCATAGGTCTGTGGCCTAGTCTCCATAGGTCCATGATCTATTCGACCTATTCTAGCATGAGAACCCACATCAACTATGCTAGAACTGCTTCCCTTGAGTGAAGTTGTCCCTGCTTTAGGGGCAGAGGCAGTTTGTACTGTCCTAGCCTAGATCTCCCCTACAAGTTTGTTGCAGCCTAGGTATGGGAATGTCCACCCTTAATCGACCTTCAAAATAGGCCCATCATCTTCTCCTTTCTCCTGCGTTCACACCTTTCCTTACTTGGCCTTCGTGTGGCATGCGACAACCCTCCACGCAAAAAAAATGCACCCAAACAAACCCTAAACACTCATGTTCTTCTATCCGCTTCTCCTACGACAAAACAAAGGTTTCTCCCTCTTCACTGAGTTGCTGTCCCTCCTCCCTAATGTTTCCTTGATTTTGCACCTTTTGATGTGAAACAACCTAACATATCACCCTCTATTTATATCCAAAAGAGGGGCTCCTTCCAATGTCACTCTAGGCCTGTCCAACTGTCAAGTAGGCCTACTAAACTTAAGTCAACCCATCATTATACTTCAAAAATTCATAACTCCACAATGACACCTCAAAATCAGATGATTCACATTGTATTAGAATTGTCTCATCAAGAGCTATCATCATCATCCATCACATGTTGAAAACTCGTCACAGTTTTGCCTGAAACATCTATGGGTGAAAAACTCTAGGCTTTTGTTCTAAGTCGACAAGCCTACTTTTGGCGCTTTTACCAACAACCCTTGAACACTATGGATTGGAGTACCTCCCAAGATACACAAAAATCAACACTCCCTCTTAGCAAGGGAAGTACTTCCAAGACTAGGAAGTAACCATCATCATCCAATGACCACATTAGCCCATCTGGAATCCATCATTGCAGCATACCATGTAGATGAATCCACCAATCTCTGTAGTGCCTTTACCTAATCACATCTAAACCTGAAGACCAAAACCTCCATAGGGTTGCTTCCTCTGAGGCTAGACTCCCTCTAAGCCTACACAATCTACACTGGCTCAGTCCTACAAGCACTCATCCTCCTTGATCAAATACTATTCGTGCAAAATCCACGAATCTCGGATATGCAACATCATGATTTAATGAATATTCTAGCCTATGACCTTATATTTCATCACATGAAGCCTTCACGATCAACATGACCTCGTCAATGCAAAATAAACCCTCGAGTTGTCCCAACCATCCATGACAAATCAACGAAAGTCCATGATCAACAATCTTCCCTACAACAAACTGTTGTTCACCAAGCTCAACACCAACCTACTAGAACTCCCAATCCATCTTGCCATGTAGCCTATCAAGACCACATCTCCATGTCCTTAGTTGAACCCTCTGCTCCATGATCTAGACACCCACAACTCCCTTTGAGTTACTTTGTTGTGCACACTTTGATTCACTTACTTCCAAAGCAGCTCAGACACTCTCTGATACCATGTTGAATTTCCACGATCTTCCGTCTACGATAGAATCTTAAAATCTTCGATGCTACCAAACCAAGAATATCAATGATACTACTTTGCACGATGGAATATAAACAATAGTAAATCTACTAGTGCACAAAAATATGGACAACTTTTTAAAATTTTCAACCCAACTTTGTTATATTAAACAACATATAATACAACAATCTAGGGCTCCCATATGAGGGATAATGGCCCTCAAATATCCACTAGTATAAGAATACAAAACTAGGGTTTGGTGTCAATCCATCAATAACTGATCTAACCTCAACAAGATAGCCTGACCATCTAGTTATCACCTGCTCTCTCAACGCCTCTCAGTCATACCCTCTGCTTGCTTGGTCTTTAGGCTCCCAGTCTGCAACTCCTACCTCTATCAATGCTCCAAGTCTGTTTGGCTATTGAACCTCGGCTATCAATTTTCTCACTAGTTGTGCCTTTGTCCATCAAGGGAACAACACATCGAGACTCTTGTCGAGTTATTCACAACTCCACTTTTGAACAACTCTCAATCTTCCCACTATGGTATTCCTGCACTTCTCCGATGAAGACCAACATAGGGCACAAAGGGCTGCCACCTATCAATGCAAGATGTGCATCTCCCATAATGAACATTGGCTAGGAGGAATGGCCATCATCTACTGTAGAAGTCCTTCTCCACATGTAAGTCTCAGGCTCCACAACTTCTCCTCTAATTCATCAACTTTTGAGCTCAACAACTACCTCTCTCGCAATCACCTTTGTCCATCAAGGTGTCACTTACTGGGCTCCAAGTTGGACACTATCACAATGTCCTCTAGTAGACCATAAATTCCCAATCACATCCACTCTTGGTCTTCTTTCACATTTCCCTCCAACAATCCATGAGAGACCAAGTCCATGCTATAGCATCTACTCCTAATTAGTGCATCCCCATACACGGGAGACCCTTACTCATGGCTTCCCACAAACTTCACCAATCTACCCTT
This sequence comes from Pinus tabuliformis, assembly GCA_031772625.1. Classification (NCBI taxonomy): domain Eukaryota; kingdom Viridiplantae; phylum Streptophyta; class Pinopsida; order Pinales; family Pinaceae; genus Pinus; species Pinus tabuliformis. Next base: position 343,803,705 of record CM062814.1, read on the forward strand.
TGCTTTGCAATATAGGAACTATTTCAGAAATATGGGGAAAAAAAACTTGTCCTCTCTTAGGACATCAATCCACCATGCCATCTGCTCTTAGTTGGAGTTCCTTCATGACCAAGACAACTCCAACAAATGGCTCTCATAGGCTGTAAACTAATCGATCCAATATTGGTCACAAACTATGACCCAACACAAGTCAAAACTGGAAAAATAACATACCTTTCACCTGTTGTTCATGGACAGAAGTCTGGTCACTCGTTAGGGCATCCTTGCAGCCCACAATAACCTACCATCTATGAGAAAAACCTCCACCAAAGATTGCAGCCTTCTCAAATCTACAAGTCTTTATCACTCACAGTCTTGATTTGCACCTACAACACCCAGATTAGGCTTGTTTAGCCCTCCAAATAGCTATCATATTTCTGCAGCCTAGTCTCCACGGATCTGTGATCTCCTCAACCTGTTCTAGCATGAGAAGCCATGTCAACTAACCTAGAACTACTTCCCCTGAGTCTGACTGTCCCTCCTTGAGAGGCCGAGGCAGTTTGCTACTGTCCTAGCCTCCAAACAAACCTCGGTATTCCTTCATGTATTGTGGCTACCCTAGATCTCCACCTACAGGTCTGCGACAACCTAGATTTAGGATTGTTCATCCTCAATCGACCTCCAAAATAGGCCCATCATATTCTCCTTTCGTCTGCATTCACACCTTGCCTTACTCGGCCTTGTTGTGGCGTGAGACATCCCTCCACGCAGTCAAAGAGGCACCCAAACTAGCCTTAAACCCTCATGCTATTCTATCCTCTTCTCCTATGGCAAAACAAAGGTATCTCCCTCTTCACCATGTTGTTTTCCCTCCTCATTAATTCTACCTTGATGTTGCACCTTTGGATTTGAAATAACCTCACATATCACCCTCTATTTATATCCAAAAGAGGAGCTCCTTCCATCGTCACTCTAGGGCTATCCGGTTATCAAGGAGGCTTACTAAACTTAAGCCAACCTTAACTCTTATGTTGCAAACCCCTCATTAGACTTAAAAATTTCATAACTCCTCATTGACAACTCAGAATTAGATTATTATCATTGTGTTAGAATTGTCTCGCTGAGAGCTATCATCCTCATCCATCACGTGTCAAAAATGCGTCATGGTTTTGGCCCAGACACCTATTAGTGCAAAACACCAGGATTGGATTCTTAGCCACAAGCCTACTTGTGGAACTTTGCCCTTGAACCCTCGAACACTAGGGTTGGTGGGTTTTCAGTTGTGTTTAAAGGGTAACTTGCCTATGGAACAAATTTTTTTGTGAAGAAGCTATGTAACATTGATATAGGGCATTTGCATTTCTGTGCAGAGGTTGCAACCTTGGCAAGCATTAACCATATAAATTTTGTGATACTATTAGGGTTTTCCAATGATGGCACCTATCAATTACTGTTGTATGAGTACATGAGCAATGAATCTCTTGATTACTGGTTGTTTTGTTGCCCTTATGACAATAATCCTTCACCATATCTTGACTGGAGAAAGACATATAAGATCACCCATGATATGGCTTGGTGATTGGCTTTCTTGCATGACAGATCCATGTATAGCATTCTTCATTTGGATGTGAAGCCTCAAAACATTATGCTAGATGAGAATTTTGGAGCCAAACTTGTAGATTTTGGGTTGGCAAAGTTAATGGACAAGGCTCAGAATCACTCATTTACTCGTGTCAGCAAACTCCTGGTACTTAGCTCTTGAATGGCTTCAACATGCACTTGCCACAGACAAGAGTGATGTCTATAGTTTTGGCATGGTTTTGTTAGAAATAACTAGTGGGAGGAAGAATTTAGACCTGTCCTACCAAGAGGAGATGACGTTTCTTCCTTCATGGGAAACTAGTATGATTCAGGAAGTAAAGGTAAGGAATGTCATTGATATGAAACTACGAGATCTAGCAGACTACGAGTGGGAATAGGTAGGAAGAGTTATCATAATTGCAATATACTATATTCAGGAGGATGCACAAGTAAGGCCTTCAATGAATAAAGTGATTCTCATGCCGGAAGGACATAGTAAAGTAGAAGATCCACCTCTTTGCATTGAGTTTTTGATGATAATTGGGGTTATAATTTATTCTCATCCATCGTAGTGGGAGAAAGAGGGCACATCAAGCATTGTTTCCTCCATCTCTATCTCTTGCTCTACAAGATGAATGAAGATATTGTTGGAGCTCTGGGCAATATTTACTTTGTCTCCGATATGTATTTTGCAATAATTTTTTTAGCATGTTTCATAAATTTTCTTGTTTGACATTCTTTCAGATAAATGTTAGTTTTCATAAAGATGCAAGTTTGAGGAAACTATTATCTAGATTCTTAAAATTTATCATATAATTCCCATCAGTGCAACTATGTGGGAAGCATAACACATTTTTTAGTTTCATGGAAAACTTGGTCCTTTTATTGATTCAGTGAGATGCCATATTTATCCTATAATTCTCATGGGTGCAACTAAATGGTTACCATAACCCATATTTTGGTTTCATGTAGGACTTGGTCTTTCTATGAATTCAAACGTTCCAAATCAAATAACCACAATGTTTTTCAAAATATATGGATAGCCTGTGAAACATTATCTCCATAAGTGATGTCGTATATGCTTAGATCAGTCCAAATTAAAGCACATACATGGAAACTCTATTACGTTCTCAAAATGAGAATATTGTCTAGATCTAATAAAAAACATTCAAGCATCACATAACCAATGCATTTCACTTAATTCACAGTCAGTAGGAAGCATTTATGTCACAATAGAGATGTGGCTTTTCAGTGCGATTTGAAAAGTAATGTCGACATATGGCACACTTACTTTGGATAAAACAAGGTAGCATCATCATGAAGTGTGACCACATGGTTAACAAAAGAGTAATATAATGAAGTCAATATTTTCTATGTTTTATTTTGAAAAAACTGGTCTGGTGGCTACTTGGAAATATTTAGGCCTAAAGAAAACAAATGCAATTACTATAGATAATGGAATTGTTATCTAGTTTCTTTAATGTAAAATGTAGTTACAATAGAGAATGTGTTTGCCTTGTTGTTGAATGGCTGAGTTTGGAATGTGTGAATAAGGTAAGGTATTCTATTTAGGTACTTTTGATTACATAGTTTTAAGTCAAGTGGGTCTTGTGCAAATTCATCTTGAATGAGCCATATTATAATTTTTTTCTTCTTGGACATTGTTTGAGTTGCTGGCAGAAACTAAAGGTTTTACACTGTGGGTAGTCTCCAACACTGAATATAAAGAAAATAATTCATGGTGCGAAACTTGTATTGAATGGTTGGAAATTTCATATTTTAGTTATGTAGGGAATTGATTTCTGAAACAACCCACAGGAGGAAAGTGCTTTACAAGCAACCCAATTAGAGCTAGGCAATGGTGATGAACATAAGAAAAATGGAGGATGTTGGACAGTTGACTCCATAAGAGAAGGAATCAATCCCTGATCAATTATGCCTTAGAAAGAAGGACAAGGTGTTCATTCCTATTTATTTTTGGGTTGCTTGTGCATATTTAAATCCCAACTATATAAGTTTGTTTTCCAATTTGTTAGGCATGTTGTATTTCTAAAATACACCCATCCTCCTAATAAAATGGCTACACTACTCTTCTAGTCATGCATCTTGACATAGGCATCAAAAGCTAGCTAGTTGCAACAATAAGGTGGTATTCAAACAACGCAACATAGAAAATTTTAAATCAACATATAACAAATCACTTTTTTTAAAGCGTCCTTTACACCATCAAGGAAATTTTCTTGTAAAAATTTTAATAACCTTGTTTCTGGAAAAATACGAGGGAAGGCTTTGTTTTCTATTTTGTTTCTAGGACAAGAAGAATAAGACAAGATAATAAAAGAGGACAGTTTTAGGAATCTCCAAAAAATGACCACAAATGAATGAAAGGGATTGCTAAGTACAATATACAAATACATTGTGTATAATAGGAGAATATAATTATAGTAATCTCCAACAAAATGCCACAAATAGGTGAATGTGATGACTAAGTACAATAATATGAATACACTATGGGAATGCTTGTGGAATACATTGCCTGCTTGTGGAACATGATGCTCGAACCCAACCTAAAGCCTATGTGCATTGTAAACCCAGTTGAAACTAGCTCTGAGGGATCCAAGTGTGTACATCTAGTGTTGTAGTGTATATGGGTTGGAGTGCCATTGGTCCTTATTTTATTTTTTTCATCTAGGCTGCTAAGGGTTGGTTAACAATATTTTTTTTAAAGATTATTTTTGAATTTTTAAACAAAGAACATTGGGCACTTTTTATGGATTCGCATGTTAAAAGTAATCTTTTTAACAGCATGGTGGATCGAACTCTAGATGAACCGCCTTTGTTTCCTAACCGAAATACGTAGTTTTTTGGAAATACATTGACCTTGTGACTATATGTGCTTAGGTTGATTCATGGGTTCGTAATGGATATGCCAAGATACAAGAAAATGTTGATAAACATCAACTAAAAGTGTTTATATGAGCATTAATGGTTTATCGATAGTTTTTTATTTGCAATGTCATCATTGATTTTTTTTAGCTCTTTAGAAAGAAAATCTTATCCAAGAATTTTGGGGTTATGAGTTTCAGGGCTTGGTTTTTATTTGTTGTGGTGTTTTTGGGTTCACTGCTTTTTCTAGAAAATTTAGGCGTGTTGGGTGGGTGAGATTGTTGGGTTGCAATTGTGGTTTCATTTTTATCGTTCCTGCATCCAATGTACCTCACATGTGTGTTATCTTGTGAGTGACTTCTAAGCTCTAGAGGGTTTATTGATCATTGATAATTTCCGTGAATCTTGTGCATTATCTAAGAATATTTGTATTAATTCTCTGTGTGTAGAGTCTAAACACCCTTTAGGTGGATTAGAAACTATGTGTGCAGGAGGTAACTAAGAGTTAAATTGGGCCATATCCAAACATATCACCTTCCCATTTCTCTATACTTTTTTAATTTTCAAAGGAAAAGCTAGAAATGTAATTTTCTTGATGTGTTAGTCTAAGAGAATTCTCATCATGGTAGCTAATGCTAGGTTTCAATATCAAGTCCTTTAATTGTTGGAGTAAGATAATTTGATTACACTAGGTGCTTGGAGGAATTCTAGATCTTGCAATGTGGAGTTGGCTGTAATAACTCAATACATTTCCCACTTGCTTTAAGCATTATAGATTTAATTAAATAAAAAGGCTAAGTTGGTGACACAGTCTTCCAGAGATGAGGAGGTAAACTACTTATGATTTTGTTGCTTATGACAATCATGAAGGCTGGTAGGTGACATCAAAATGATTGGCTTGCAAGACTTGACAAGTAGAAACAAATTAATCAGTAGTGACAAGGGAAAGTAACACAAAAAAATATGGAACAAGATGGATAGCTGGGAAACAATTGATTGGCTCAATAACTTTGGGACAGAAGGAGATTTTTTTTTATCAGACCCTAGTTATACTCAAGAAAGGGGGAAATAGGTCAAGGCATATTTCAAAAGGAAGAGCACACCGACAAGGAGGGGGAGAACTTAAATTCTGTGAATGACAGTACTTTGTTTAAGGTAGCATTCCATGAAGAGGGTGAGAAGTAGGTACACAAGAGAATGGGATGGAGAGGGAGTGAGAAACAAGTGCTTCATCCTTTAAGTAGCCTCCTCATTCTCTGGAGTCTAGCATGGCATTGATTAGACTGTAAGAAAGCTTACAATGCAGCCCAATCCATGGTTGGGCGGTCATTGGCAGTCCTCAACTCAGCTAGTTAGGCTTATGGTTCAATTGGTCAACCTTATGGTTGTTGGGAGTAAGGAATCACATCAGTAACAATGTCAGTTCTCGAAGAGAACTCGAAGAGAACCATTTGCGTAGTTTTTTTTAGGGAATTAAACTCTCCACAAAGTTAAGGAGTGAAACTCTTCGGTTTCCATCAAACAAATCTTCAAGATATGTAGAAATTAAGCAAAATAGAGATGGTTATTTCATTACAAGTCGAGCCTAGCTAATTGTAATTTTATAGATTGCAATGATCTCCATTAATGTGGCTTTTGTTTCTTAGTCATTTTACTGGGTTTCTGGTTGGGTACAAAAGATATGGTTACTCTCTTCATTACTATGTTACTATCTGCTTATTTTCATTAATAATTGTCTGATACATGGGTCAAATTTGTTTTGAGGAAAGTTCTTTTGATTTTGGACATATTTACTGCTTGATACCAAATAATGATATTCTGTTAGAAGTAGGCTCATTCTATTTTTAATGTGAGGGTTTAGAATCCTTCATTGATGGATGGGTTGAAGCTTATGTTGGTGGTTATTTCAGTCATTGACATTAGAAGTGATGGATCAATTTTTTTTAGGGGAAAGTGTGCTTTCTATTCACCAACTTGACTTGCAATTGGAAGACCATCTACTTAATCTAGTGTCTATCTTGTAATATTATTTTTCTCTACACGAATTGGAAAAGTTTAGGGTCGAGTGATTAATTGTCTCCTTACCTAGTATGCAATCCTCCCATTCAACGATAGATTGTAGTACTCAATAGAATCATAATCATAAGAGGAACAACTTTTGGAAACATCATTGAATGTTGTTTGAGTGCTATGTAATGGGATGACTAAACTAAACTAGTATTGTTTTCATTGCCTGCTCAGAAGTAATCTCTTGGGTTTCAAAAGCATCATAGTGTTTCTTGCATTGCATGCTCAGAAGTAATCTCCCGGGTTTCAAAAGCATCGTGGTATTAAATTCTACCATCCTCATTTCACACAAAAAATTTCTTGCTCTGTCTTTCCTTATGGTGTACTCTATTTTATGACAACATTTTCTTCATCTACTCACAAGCATTAGATTTTATTTCACCCACCCACAGACTAGTTATGTCCAAGTATTATTAATTCTGTGACTAACCATTTTAGCGATATACCCATTTATTCAATGTATATGGATTATGGATGTCTTTCAAGCTATGTAATTCTCCATATATCAATTATATACTGAAATTTTTTATTTTTTTTGGACCCCTATTCTGAAATTGAACATATGCAGGACCAGGCAGTCTTTGGAGAATGCGTAGTATGGTAAATTGCAAACAAGTACACATGAAAAATCAGTATACGTATGTCACTTCATATATTTTCCTCTCTAAACAAATACTTGCTCATTACTTTATTAATTGTTGAGATGGAGGGCGGAAAATGAGATGGTGTGTAGATACTCTCATTTAAATTGTTGGCCCTCATCTGAATATATAAATGTGTGAATTCTTGATGATGTTGATGTTGAAACTCGAGGAAAGTGCTACTATTCTTATTTAATGATGGAGTGCTTTTATTCTTATTTAATGCAGTGTTGGTGCTTGGATACCATATTTCAAACCAAGTTCATATTTAAATCCCCATTGCCTTCTCTTCAAATTAATAACCATAAATTCAGCATTGCCTTGAAGGATAATGCTCACTGTGATGCTTGTGTCTGATCGAACAATATATATAGTTGTTATTTTTCTTTATTAATGAGCATAGAAGTGCTGGGAAAGTTTTGAAATGAAACAACCTTATTTAATAGTTGGAAATAAATGTATTAGAAACTAGGTTCTCTGGATATGCCACACATAAGATAAGTAATGGAAAGAATAACACAGAGACAAAGGTTAGTGTTAAATAATCTATATGCATTGTTGTAATCTTTCATTCAAGGAATTGCAGAGACACCAGTTGAATTTATTAATTCCAGAAAGGATCTGTGTTGGTGAAATGGAGAGGCCATAGGCATATTACATTTACAGATCAACTTGACTCCTTGGACAATGTCTTTCTACTGATAGATTCGAGAGAGATTTCCTTTGCCAATATATTCATACCTCTACATTGAACATATTTTGTTTAGCGTCTTGCACCTCTGAGCTTTCTCCTTATGGTTTATAGTGACCTTGTATATAGACAATCAAAGCCAAACTTTGTTCTAATGAATTCAATGATACATTTTTATCTATTCTTCTTCTTTCTTTTGAATAAAATATGTTTTATATTTATAGGAAAATATTTACAAACAACAGAGAATAAAAGGAAAGAAAGTGAAAAGGCATGTAGAATGGACAACATAACTTCCTCCCACAAGTTCCTAAAACATAGATAGATCCTAAGTAAGCTATGGGATCTAAAGATTTGACATATTGAAGTGTCTTCGAGCAAGGGATAAGTGTTACCTCATCCCTCCACATAGAACAAAATGCAGACAATGAGCTATCTTGAAAGCGAAACATGTGCAGAACTATCTGAATGGTTGTTTCAAAACTTAATGTATTTCGGTCTTCTATGAAATTTATGTTCTTGTTGGAGATAGAGTAGATTACAAGGAATATTGGCTTGTAAAAATTTATGCCTATTTACTATTGATTGATAACTTTAACTGACTTCATGGAAGTACCCATCCTTTAATAAATACAATATAAAATTTGTTTGGCTGAAGCTGGTTCATTTGTCACCGCATTAAAGTTAATTGAAGCATGCTTCTCTATGTGGACTACATTCAAATGCCTCCTCTACAATGCTTGGAAGATTGCCATAGAGATGTTTTGGGGAAATGCAATTGACTTCACCAATCTTATGATGAAGAAAGAGTTATAATGGACATATGGGTAAATTTTTGCAATGCCTACTATCTCCTTGGTTCTTTTTTTCTATGAAGCATGTTGACCATCAATCCTAGAATGGATGCAGTGGGCATCAAAAACTACAATGGCAACATAAAATATTATTTTGATAAGTGTTGGAGGCCAACCTGCAATCTAAACATTGCATGCATTTAGGCTCCAACAGAAACACCAACCCTACATTCTAATCTATTCCAAGTATCTAAATCATTTACAATATTGCCACATTGTAACTCTCTTTAGGCTGATTTTGAAAACCCTAAACTCCTTGAATTCATGAGGAGGCTGACCTTGATTATATTTTTCAGTGAGAATCTAGAGAGTAGGGACTTTTTATTCTCACCATATTTTGCATTGTTGTGATTGTGTCACAACCTATTTTCCACACCTATTTTTTTCTAGCATGACTTGTGCCTTATTGCATAAGCTACATTATTCAATAAGCATATTAAAAAATAAAACTAGTGGAATAAATCATAATTGCAATAGGCCATGATTTCTTCCTGCTTATGTATTTACACTGTATTCTCTCTTCCTCCAGATCCAGGTGATAATTGGAAGACAGCCAAAACCCAATTGTAGGTTGGACAATTTTCCTTTGAAAGAGTAGTGTCGTTCTGATAAGAGGAGGGAAACATAATTATTCTTTTAGTTATTTGAAGTTTCCAAATAGAAATAAAAAGTACCAAAGTGAGGCCTACAAGCAAACCATCAAGTCAATATAGATTCATATTCAAGACTAAGGTTATGATCATCAACATGTCTCAACATGCTTTCTTTGACTACCATTTTTACTTTGGAGGGGATGGGATTGAGATTCCTACAACCTACACATACTTGGGGTTCAGGTATTAGGAGTCTAGTTTAGATTGAGGCATGCTTTCTATCCCCAACTTAATAAGGAATATGTCTTGCTTGGCTCAAGAGATAGTGTTGTAGGACATCTCATTCAAGATGCACCACTTTGGACATGATCATCAGAGCCATGACCCTTTATGGCTTCAAGGTGTGGGGACCTGGCCTGCTTTGGGTTAATTGGGCTAGGATAGAGAGATTCTAAACCCTTATATTACAATGCTTCATCTTCTACAAACATGCAATTCCTCAGTCTATCATCTAGGTGGAGTTCAAGGTATTACTTCAATAGAACTCCCCCAGGTTGAATTGTTGTGGGTTCTTCTTAATTGCTTCAATTAGTGGCCATTTCTATCAATCGACTTGCCCTTTTTAGGTAATATTTAGACACTCTAGGTGAGCTCCTACTATCTAAATGAGAGTTAACCTAGGAGATTATAGAGGATATCCACAAGCTACCTCCAAATCATTTTGATTTCCCTCCTCTAAGGCGTTAGCTTGAATATGTCATTTTATTATTTTCAGTGCTTTATGTAGCTAAGTGACTCTTATTGTTAGGCTTATATATACCAATAGACATTGGATGCACAACCTTAGGATTCCCCTTTGTTCATTCATAAGGGACTCCCACTAGCTTTGGTTTGAGATAGCTCACCACATCACACACCTCAATAGGAATTTTCAGCTATGTCACTTACAAGAGATGAAGTTGGAGGAGCACATTGTCTTCAACTATTCCATCTATTCAGAGATAACACCGTTATATATTTATTTGATCTATTCTTGATTGATGGCACTTGTTGTTTGGTTTCTTTGTCATGACTCACATCTTGTTCATCAGTTTTCAAGTTCTATTTTTTGCATAGAGTCTATAGCCCAGGGACTAGGCACTGGGTCTTACTTAGCTTTCCATTTTAAATCATAAAATACAAGAACAATATCATTCTGCAAATCTATTTTTTTAACATTTAAAGGACAATTTTGTGGGCTTATCACGGATTCCTTTGTTGTGTTGGAGGAGAGTTGGCCTTAAGTGAGAAGGATGATCACCAAGGTGAAAATGGGTGATGTCCTCAAGTAACTTTGGAGTTTTAGTTGATATTTGACCTTGTTTTTTGAGGCACATATTTTAGAGGTAAGAATGAAGTGCTTTTCTCCTTGGATTGATGGAATGACATTAAGCACTTATTCGGTTTCTTAACAAATCATCCTTTGGTTGATGTTATGGATCCTTTTCTTTCAAGAAACAAGCTGCCACGGGATATTTGAAATATTTTGTGGCTGCCTCAAAGGCTGTATCAGACGAGTAGAGGGAGCCACCCATCCTCGGGGAAGTCATGGTTATCCCTAAGAATATAGAACTTGAGAGGTAAAAGCTAGTTGTGCATGATGTTGTCTCTATTAATTGTAGGATTTTAACAATCAAATCTAGCTTTAATAGGATATGCTAGATCATTTTTGGACATGCTCAATATTCCCAGTTGTAGGTGGGAATTATCTCCTTGAATAGTTGTGGGCCTATTGTTCCAAGAGAAAACAATGGCACACAACTATGATGCCAAGGATTTATATTTACTATCATTTCCCTTTCTGAAAATGCATGTTTTTCACCTTGTTTTTTCCCTTAATTTTCATTTTTTCACATCTGCTTAGAACTGGGGATGGCCCCATGGCATGAAATCGAAAAAAAACTTCAAAAAAAATAAAATTAAACAACAATATTTTTATGTGAAATAAAAATGTCTTAAAATATGACTACGTTCTACCTTCTTTCCTGTCATATCATATAAACTTGATTTGCGGTCTTCGATTGAGCAAAAAACATTATTTTCCCCCATTTTTTTGGGAACCACCATGTATGTTGCCATTAAAGCCACTAAACTCCAATGATAATCTTCATCTTACATTCTTAATTCATATGACATATAGATGCAACTATGGCTAATATGTGTGTATACATACACATAATTTCCTTGGTTAATGGGAATTTTAAAATATCTTTTAATCCGTACCTTCTAGGAATCTAGATTGTGCATTTATTTCCTCATTCTAGGTGGTAGGATTGAATTAAAAAATAAGTGGTCTAGTTTTTGATATCTTCCAAATAGGTTGTCAACTTCTTAAAAACTCAAATTTAAATCGATTTTGAATCGATGAGTTGTATAGCCCTAGAATTCCACTACCATGACTTTGGACCAATACTTAGCATGTAAAAAGTACTTACACATATTCAAGTGAGCTCTTTCTAACAATAAATATTGCAACTTTATTCGAAAATGTGAAGGTGTCACTTGGGATAATCTTTAGCAATATCTTCTCTATTTCCCTTAGTCGCCTCAGGATCCTTGTAGATAATTAATCACTTATCTTCAAAATGAAGAAAATATTACTCATCATAATATGCCATGCTTACGCATATGCCAAAGTATGCAAATGCAAGTTGTGTCTGTCCTATCTCTTGAAAACTCTATTCTTGATTTGATCAATGGGCTATAATATCTCATGATCTATTGAACTCTTTTGAGTTTGCTATCCATGTCCTTATAAACTTTCTCCATACGAGACATATTTTTTTGAAGGAAACAAAGCATAACCACCACTTGCTCCCAAAATGAAAGATGGCAATAACCCTCTACAATAATTGTGTTTGATGGCTTTGATAAAACACAAATCATGTATCCTGAAAAGTTTGGTGTTTGTTGTGACATTAGTTTACCATAGTTAGAAGGTAGTTCCTATCCAACTTTCTCAATATGCCAGATAACAAATTCTTATTGAAATGCTTTGCAAGTTTCTAAAGAAGAGTATAAATGAAGAATATCTGTAGGTTTGACTATAATGATCAGTAATTTATTTCTTGAGTTGTATGAAAAGGAGTTTTATGCACTTGTTTCTTTCCGGAGTTTGTAGCTGACTGCCCAATGAGATTGTGAACTTTTTTCGTTGTTATAGGATGTTGAAATTTGATGAAACATTTGTATTTTTTAAATTCTCATCTTTTGCACATCAGTTCTTTCTATCATAAATGAGAGTTGAATTTAATAGATCTTTTATTATTAAACGATCTTAAGTTCTCACACTTTAGTTATCTTTGTACTTTCAGGGGAACTACCCTTGAGATTGTTTTCCTTGGTTGCCGAAGAGGCATTGCTATTTGAATATATTAGCACATTCTTTCAGATTGCAACCATTTTTTTTTCCAAATGTTTGCCTATGGCAAGGAAAAGTTTTCATATTTCTGTTAAAAAGAATAACAATTATGTTCTTTTCTTTAGTGAGCATACAAACTGCAGTTTTTTTAGGTTGCAAATAGTACACTTAAAATCTGTGTATTGCTATTAGGATTTTGGAGATTTAAAGAAGAATGATGCACAAGACATGGTGGAAAGAGTTACAAAAATTGTAAATTAAAACATTTGTAATGATGGTACCTATGATATTTCTCCGTTAAAAAAAGGAAATGGGCTTGCAATGATAAATAGAGGTAAATCTAAAGGAAGGCCCCATGGTTGGCACTGGGTTTTAGACCCCATTGATGGGACAAAGGGGTAAGCCATGAGAATGTGACACAGACCCATAATGTGCTTTATCCAAGTTGTAAGTCCTTATCTTTTATTTTGTAAATGTGGTTGCAAATTTTCTATTGGTCACCAAACCAACTTTCCTCTTCGAGTCTGCCTACTATCTATTCCCTTCATGTCTCTATTTATTTATGTTGCGGGGAGAAACGTTGTAGTGACTATATGAAGTGTTCGTACCTTTGTTAGTTGTTATTATTAAAGTTGCATTAATTTTCTATGAGTCAATGTCTAATATATGTTTCCTACTTGCATCAACTAATCAACCTTCATAGATCCATGGTAACTCTGGATTGTTAAGGACTAGGTGGGACCAAAAACAATTTAAAATGAAAATCTCATTCTACTTCAAAAATCTAGAGTTAGGATGGATCTATGCTAGAATCTATCTCTCTATATATCAGTTTTTAAAAGCACTCCAAGTAACCTCGGACTTGGTTAACTTGGATGAGTTGACTGCCGACCATATCAACTTGGCCATATATTTATTTTGGAGACCCAGTTGGTGCCGAACTAGTCAAATCATTGCTCAGCCAGTCTGGCACCAAATTGATCCTAATCAACCAAGTAAAGAGACCTAACCTACCCCTCAATTTCCATCAAATGTCCCTTATTGAGCATGTGGATTTTTGGAGTAACGTTCAAGAGCAGTTATCTATCATAGCTAGCTATACCCTACATCTTTAAAGTTTCATACTTTCAACCCATTACCAATTTTAACGTTAAAGTTTTTAGTTCAAAATTTTCTTAATTAGAAGTTAAGATAGGGTTTTCAATGTTGCACATTTGAATTTGTAAATTGGAATTTTACCATGACCCCAATAGTCAAAGACCCTACATAGATCCATGTTGATCTTGTCAATGAGTAGTCTATTGCAATAAATGCATTGAGGGGTGGGGGAGGATAGTTACAAGAATTCTTGGCTAGTATAAGAGGCCACATTTCCTTAGGCATAACCCCATTAGAGGAGACTAGACAAATTAGGTTGGAACTACAAAATCAACTTATGAAATTTAAGGAATAAAAGGATATGAAAAAAGAGATGGATGTAGTATGTTTTTTATATTTTAGAGTCTAAACAGAATTTAGAACCCCATTCATCAATAGTGATGTATTTTTTTGTTGACATGTATTATGCGTAGTGCCATTTTGAAATATTTTGAAATATTCAAACTCTACATGGTATGTGCATGAACAAACTTTATGCATTTTTTTTCCAATGGCTTGGAGTCTTTAAATATTTTTTTTAGTACCTAAGTACTTTTATTTTTTAGTAAACCAAGTCATTGAAATCAGACCAACTTGATTCAATCTGAGTTTGAGTGGGATTCCAAGTTGACCCATGACTGATTCCAAGTCTGAGGCTGAGTTGGAGTCCAAGTTGACACTTGACCGATTCTGAGTTTGGAAACATTGATCTATACACACACATAAATATATTTTTGGTATTTTATTTCAATTTTTTTTTTTTTTTTACTTTATGAGTTTTAATTTAATTTTCTATTTTAATTTACAGGTGTTACCCATGGATGTTATAATCTCATACAAATTGGGTTGTAGAATGTAGCTAGCTTCTCTCAGTTTTATAATTCATTTCTAGTGAAGCTTCTACCATTGGTGTACATTTCTTATTCTAGTTTCTAGTGTATTGCAATACATTAGCCATTGCACATTTCCAACACTTTTTCATGTTACACCATTTTGCTATTTTGACTAAGCATACCATCCATTTTTCAAATTTCTTAGAGGAGGTCAATATGTTGTAGCCTTGGGCTTATTGGATTAAGGAAAAGTTATTTTGGTTGTGTTGGACTACCAAAATTTTCCCTGGACATTTGTTAGCATTAGTTGTCACCCTTCAAATGATCCAATTGGTTTCCTTTTTTTCTGCAAGAAATGGAACTGGCACTACTGTGTAACCATTGGATGGTTCTATACAGCCTAAAAGGGTGTCTAACACAATCATTTTGAGCCAAGAATAATATTTTTTGGGACTCATATTAACACCATAGTTTATATTTTAGCTTTATTTCCATCGAATATTCAAAGTTGATTTGATGTACTTTTGGATAGGTGTATGTAAGTGTGGAGTACTGAAGAAGGTATGTTTTATTGAGTATTTTGTCATATTTTCTTTAAAGACTTATAATCCCTTTGCATCATGAACTAGGTAATTAATAAGAAAATATGGAAAAATCTATGAGGATTATATGTAACACAAGATAACCAATAATCACCATTTTCTTATGCAGAAAAGGGGAAAAACAAAAGATTGCCCTCCCAAGGAAAAAAAACAGAGCAGAGTTAACTGTTGTCCCTGTGGCACGAAACCATATGCAGACACGAAAATCCAAACTGAAGCATATCAGCCAAGGAAAGGAAAAGGAGATATCGAATCGGCGCAACAAAACAAAGAGATAACTGGAATTAATAGTTTGGTGAATCCCTCAGGATCCTCTGATCCTGAGGGATCGTAATCTTAACTATTTTTTGCATCATTGATATCTCTGCCCGGCTGTTATAAAAAGGGGAAGCATTGCAAGCCCAAGGGATGGGTTGTTCTTACTTTTATGTAATTTCTCGTTGTATTTAAAACTTTGATCATCGACTCTCGTTGAGAGGTGATCGATTGTAACTCTGTTTTAATGCTTTAATATAAATTTGGTTGCTGATCCATCTTTGATCCTGGAATAATTTGAAGCGGTTTGTCCCTAGAGGCTAAGGGCCTAGCCCTGGTGGAACACTTGTTCCTATACCATTACCTTTAGTTCGTGTGTGGTTTGCATTATGAGCTTTGATCGGTATTTTGGCGTGTTTTGTTATTTTAAATCACAGCTCTGTTGTAATTACAATATCGTTCTCTGTAACGGGGAGATCGTATTGTTCATTCTGACTTTATAACGTATTGTTGTTCATTTAAGTCATTAATGTAACATTACTGTTCTTTACAGAATGCTATCGCTGTTCAATTGCAGAGTAACCGAGCTGTAATATTCTCAAGTTGGTATTACTGTATTCGTCTATGGTTTATACTTCATTACAATTGCTGTTCAATTGACATTGCTATTCCATTATGAATTGCGATTGTTATCCTTTATAACTGAGATCAATATTTGTGATATCAGAGCCAGATTACTATCTCTCTTAATATCTCTATGTGCTATGTGTGTTATTTATTTTGGTACTGTATATTCACAATTGGCTCTAAGCACTGTTCTATATTTCATTGGTAATTGGTTTCTGTTCTATTTCTACTTGACGTCTGATTTATTCTTAGAGTAAGGATTGCTCTTTGATTCTTGTAGGGTATGATTGCTACCTTCATTTTCTTATAGTAAGGTTTTGCTGTGTATCAAGACTAGTTGCAGCTTCATTTACTAGTTGTTGTTCAATTCTAGTTGTTGTTCCATTTCCTGTTATTTGCATTACCATCGTATTGAATGATCTGAAGCTGTAGTGAGCATTGACATTCGTTGTCTAGTTCCTAGATTGATGATCTGTTCCTTGATTGTCTTCAGTTACATCAATTTATGGAGCGATGAGTTACTGTTACACTACCCTTGACTGATAATTTACTTAGTCTTCTGAATGCATGATTTAGGCTTTAAAGTGCTTTGCTGTAAGTAGATTTTCTTTTAATCATCTGTTTACTCTTGTATTTTCGTGAGCACTATACTACTAGCATTACTCTGACAAAAGACCGCCTCAAACTGAGTACACTCTTTGAGATAAAAAATCGTTCCTAGATTAACAAGTTAACGTAAGGTTATTAGAGGTGAAAAAGACCCTTTTTATGGCTCAACATTTTGGCGCCGTTGTTGGGGAAGAGTGTAGCCATTTGTTTCTTTTCTAGAGTAGTGTAAGAACCTATTAGGAAAGAATTGGGTTTGGAAAACGGAAGGTAAGAACCTGTGAGTGGAGTATGTAATAGCCCTGCTCCCCTGCCCACTTTCCTGTAGATTTGTTGCTGTTTTGTTCGAGTAGAACCTAGCAGTTGAATTATGTGCATGACTAAGCAAAAAAAGCCAGAAAAGAATACCAAACCTCTGCCCAAGCCTGATAAAGCTAAGGGGCCGGTGACCTTTGGTCGATCGACCTTTATAGATGAAATCCTTTAGAAAGCAAAATCTCAGCCTTCAGTAGGACCTATAAAAGTTAGTTCTAGATAGCCTACTAGTTCCCTTCAGGCCACAGGATCACCATCTGTAGCCTTTGCGGAGGTGCATAGTCAAACTGAAGAGCAAGATTTTCAAGAAATTGAAAATTCTAGCCTAAAATCATTGCAAGAAGGGAACCTTAGCAATCTCTGTGAAGGAAGAGGAGAAACAGGAGAAGCTTAAGAACCAAAACTTCCTCCTGTGATAATTCAACCATTAAGCAACCCAAATAAGGGAAGTGCTGCAAAAATCATTTATAATGAAGTTGAAGAACCTGAATCCCCCCAAACATTAGGCACTCTCCTCATCCCAGATAAAGGAAGTACTATCAAAGCCATTCCCATTAGAGCCATTCGCCCTCGACAACCTAGGAATACCCTCCTAGATATCCCACAAGGCTATTGGCATACATTTGAGAAAATGGCCCAGAACCAACCAAACACCCAAACATCTACACTACAATACCCCATTGTGGATACTGCACCTAATGCACCTATGAAAGCAATTCCTCTTCAACATATCCCCACATTCCATGGCCTTACATCAAAAGATCCAGATGCATTCCTATTTGAATTCGATGTGCGGTGTAGAGGATATGACTATACCACCGATCCTTAGAAACTGAAATTATTTCCCTCTACATTAAAAGGGGCTGCTTTAAGATGGTTTATGGGATTAGGTGGTGGTGTTATAAATAATTGGGATCAAATGAAAGAGTCTTTTCTAAAAAAATATCAGGACTATTGCATGTCTCGAGAGTTAAAAGATGAAATATTTCAGATGGTAGCTAAACCAAATGAAACATTAGAAGAGTATGTTGAACGTTTCCAGTATAATCTTCAAAGATCTCCTTATGCATCATTACCCTTACCTAATAATGTATTAAAAACAGCATTAATTAGGGGAATGAAGGAACAATGGATTGAGACATTAAATATTATGGGGAAAGGAGATATTTATTAGGAAAATTTTGCTGACATTATTGATTTATGTATGAGGAGCTCGAGAGGCAGTAGAAGGCTAAAACCAGCAGAACATGACCGATTTTTAAGAGATAATAGAATTTCGGCAGAAGGAGTAACTCATGCAGAAATTGGAAATTTATTAGAAAATTTTAAAACTGACATATTGGGGATGATGAAAACACAACTTGATATTATGCAGACCAAGCAAAAGCAAGCAAAACCAGAACAAAATTTGGAAATCTTTTGTCCTAGATGCATAAATAAACACAGCCATAAGGAGTGTCCATTAGATGCAGTCCAAGTTTGCACCATTTGTACAAAAGACCACTCGACAGACAGTTTCCCCTCACTTCCTGGATTGAAAGCAGTATATAAGGAAGTAGAAGAAGGTCTAGAATCAGTGTATCTACTTAATCAGCACCGTCAATGGCAGCTGCGACAAACAGGTATGTTTTTAGACCCAACTTCTTCTTTCTAGCCTCCGCAATATAATGCTCAACAATATAATTCAATGTGGCAAAATCAAACTTCCTTCCCGAATTGGTCACAACAATCATTCCCTTCATCATCTCCATGGCCGAATCAAGCAAGCCAACCCAATTGGCCAAATTTTCCCTATACCCCACCATATTGGCAAAAAAATGTTTATCCACCGCAATGGACCCCTCCTACTTCAAAGAGTCAAACCTGGCAGAAAAACTAGCAAAGACCAATGAATCAACCAGTAGGAACCATCCCGCTCCCTCAACCTACATTGCCAGCCCTACAACAAAACCCCCAGTCTAACTTAAGGCCATAACTCCCAGCCCAACATAACCCCAATCTAAATAAGAAACCAGTCTAGTCCATTCAAATAATCGAAACACTAGAGATAGGAACCGAACTAAGGGAGTGTAATGACCTTCAATTAAGATCTGGGTGTATCATTGAAACAGAGGGAGATAAAACCGTTCAAGTTGAAAATCAGTTACCTATGGAACAACCATTACAAGAAGAGGACGTGACAAGACAACAAATTCATAATCCGGAAACCACATCCTCTCCTCCATTCCAAGAATTCTTAATTATACCTCGATCTATACAATATACTGATTTTAACATTCTGGGAGAATTATGCAACCTGTACATAAAAATTCCACTCCTCCAAGCCCTTCAAGACATCCCGATATATGCAAAGACCATCAACGAATTATCTATAAATAAACCAAGGAGGAAAATAACAAATAACCCAAAAGTCTAAGTAGTTGGCACTTTATCTGACTTATTATCAGGAAAAGAAACACCCGTTAAATACGAAGACACAAGAAATCCAATAGTAACCGTACAAATCTATGGTCAAACCTTCTCAAATACCTTAGTTGATCTAGGAGTTGCAATTAACATCCTAACAACCACTACTTGTGATAAACTGGGCATTACATCTGTGGAACCGACCTCCACCTTATTAGAACTGGCTGGCCGATCTGTAGCTAGGCCAGAGGGCACACTACAAGATGTTATGGTATCCGTTGACTCCTGGGAGTATTCGGTTGATTTCTTGATAATAAACCCCCAAAACCGACTTGATGGACATCCATTGATGTTAGGCAGACCTTGGCTTGCAACTTTTGATGCTTATATTGGTTGTTGACAAGGCAATATGACCATTACTATGGGGCAAATATTAAGAATCTAGCTTTATACCCCCCAGCGCAACCAAGTGTCACAATAATAAAAACTAACAAGCATCCTGTATCATACCTCATCGAAAATATTTGATCTCCATTAACCAGACAAGAGGCCCTTGATTTCAAAGACCAAACAGAAGATGATGCCATTAATAATTTCATTAGCCACGCTAAACCCAGATCCAACATACAATGTCACATGATAGAAACAACATTTGATAATGAATTAGAAGAGGATAATCTTAAAGATACACATTATCAAACAATACCTACTACTTCTGTTTCACATAGCAAAATTGTAGAAATTTAGCGAGGAAATACTTTAAACGTTAATGCCAACCTGACTTCCGAACAAGAAAATAAGCTCATCCAACTATTGAGGAAATATAAAGAAGCATTTGTGTGGGACTACCCTGATATCAAAGGAATTGATCCCCAGTTATGTACACACCACATTTACATAGAAAAGGATGCGAGACTTGTTCTCCAACCAAAAGGGAGACTTAATCCTCATCTAAAAGATGTTGTAAAAGTTGAACTTCAAAAACTTTTAGATTTTAAAATCATCTACCCTATCTCAGATAGTGAATGGGCCTCTCCGCTTGTTGTGGTACCAAAGAAGAATGGAAAGTGGAGGATTTGTGTAGACGATAGACAGTTAAACAAAGCAACACAAAAATATCACCTTCCCCTTCCATTCATCGGTCAAGTATTAGACGCTCTAGCAGGAAAGAAATTATTTTCTTTCTTAGATGGCTTTAGTGGATACCATTAGATTCAGATTGCCCCTGAAGACCAAGACAAAACCACTTTTACTTGTCCTTGGGTAACATTTGCCTATAGACTTCTACCTTTTGGTTTATGCAATGCTCCTGCCACATTTCAAAGAGCTATCCTCAACATTTTTTCACACCTAATAAATGAGGGGTTCAAAGTCTACATGGATGATTTTACACCATATGGAGATGATTTTGACCCAGCATTAGACACACTGGAAAAAGTCCTGTAGCGCTGCATTGCCACCAGGCTTTGCTTAAGCCATGAAAATTTTTATATGATGATGACTGCAGGAGTTATTCTAGGCCATTATATCTCAGTAGCTGGCATACAAGTAGATCCAGCCAAAATTCAAATAATTTTGCTAATTCCCACTCCTACCACTCAAACAGAGGTACGCAGTTTTCTTGGATTCTCTGGTTATTATAGAATATTTATAGACCATTTTTCACATATTGCTGCACCTCTATATGCATTGACAGGTAATGTTGACTTTCTTTGGACAGAAAAATGTGACCATGCTTTTCAGGATCTTAAGAAGCTTGTGTCCATAGCTCTAGTCCTTTGAGGACCAAAGTCGGACTTGCCATTCCAAATTTCATCAGATGCCTCAGATATAGCTATTGGAGTAGTCCTTGGGCAGGAAGAAGATAAAAAACCATATGAAATTTATTATATTAGCAAGAATTTATCCCATGCTAAATTGAATTATACTATTACTGAAAAAGAATTTCTAGTTGTAATACATGTTTTCAATAAGTTTAGGCATTACATTACTGATATCATATTATCTTGTATACAAATCACTCCGCCATAAAATATTTAGCAAATAGACCAATCACAAATGGTAGAATAACTAGATGGTTGATTTTATTGCAGGAATTAGATATTACAATCAAGGACAGACCTGGAAAACAAAATCCTGTAGCTAACTTTCTCTCACGAATGCCAAAACTAGTGGACGCAACAACAGTTGAAGATCAATTTCCAGATGAGAATTTGTTTGTTGTCACTATTAAAACACCTTGGTATGCTTATGTTGCGAATTACTTAGCAATAGGTAAATTACCAAAACATTTGACCCCCAATGAACGAAAACAGATTGTCCAACACAATGCTCGATTTTCCTGGATTGGGGGCTACCTGTTCCATAACAGATATGCACATTAGGAGATGTGTCTGGGAGGATGAAATTTTTGATATTTTGAGAGCTTGTCACAATGGACCATGTGGCAGACACTTTGCTGATCGAGGAACTCAACACAAGGTGCTGCAAACAGGGTATTATTGGCCTACGATCTTCAAAGATGCAAAGAAGTTCATTCAAGATTGTGACAGTTGTCAAAGGGAAGGACGCCCTGGCCAGTCTGACAAAATGCCCCTGAACCCACAACTGGTTATTGAACCATTCGAGAGATGGGCACTTGATTTTCTTGGTCCAATTAAGCCATCCTAGAACCAGAAAACATATATTCTGGTGGCAACAAAATATGTCACCAAATGGGTTGAAGCAAAAGCATTACTGAGGGCTACAGAGGATTCTATCATACAGTTCATGTTTCATATATTTTTATGATATGGGCTTCCAAGATACATAATTACAGACGGTGGACCACAGTTTTCTGGTAACAAGATTGCTGCAACACTTAAAAACTATCATGTCTAGCACAAAATTACTACTCCATACCACCCACAGGCAAACTGTCAAGTAGAAAGCAGTAACAAAATAATAGAAGCAATCTTGACAAAAACCATTGCATCACATAGACGTGATTGGGCTGCAAGACTACCAGAAGCCTTGTGGGCCGACAGAACAACATGGGGAAGTAATACCGACTATTCACCATACTAATTGGTGTTTGGAAAGCAACCCATTTTCCCTATAGAATTCGAAATCCAAAGACTGCAAACAACACAAGAAGTCGGCCTAGATCTAAAGGAGGCATAGATTAATAGATTATAGCAGATCAATGAGCTAGATGAAATTAGGCTCTCTGCCCGTCAACACATCGCATTAATCCAAAAGCAGCGAGCTAAAGGGAATGATGATCTCATTAAAAAGAAAGTCTTTCGCGAAGGAGATTGGGCGCTCTTATACGATTCCAGGTTTTAGGATTTTCCCAGGAATCTTCAGAGTCGATGGCTGGGGCCATATGAAATCCAGAAGGTATATGATAGTGGCACGCTTATTCTAGTCACTATTGATGGATCTGGACATACCTTTAAAGTAAATGGCCACCGAGTTCGATTATCCCACAAACCACTTACTGAGGAATCCTTCTACTAGAAACTACGCGAAGACTCCGATATGCAAATTTTACAGGACGAAGAGAAATCTTCCTCACCTGTGATTCATTAAGTGATTCACCTATTTTTACACTTTGTACATAATTTATTTGTTTTGTTAAATAAGGTTTTGTATATATTTTTGTATTTGCAGAAGAAACAACATTGTCGTTTTTGTTGTTCCTTTTACAAAGGAACAACATGTTCGGTTTTTGCTGTTACTTTTTCCAAAGGAACAACATTTTCAGTTTTTGTTGTTCCTTTTTCAAAGGAACAACACTTGTATTCTTTTGCCCTTCCTTTTTCAAGCGACAACATTCTCGTATTCCTTTTACTTATGATGCTTGTTTTTCCTCTTGTTTAAGGTCTTTTGGAGCACAACTATACACTCATGCAATGGATACAAAGCTAGAGCATACTGAAATCGACAAATTATATAAAATCGCTACTTTTACAAGAAATTTCTGTGAATTGATAAAGAGGAAAGGACACGATTATTCATCACTTTTGTTGTCATTATCCTACTAACACTTACATGATTGGTTATCTTTATCATGTTGGTTCTTTTTAAATTCCCATAATCTTCTTTGATCATTATTAAGGAATAAGAACAAAGGGTTTATATTTTTCTATTGAGATGTTAAGACTTCTTCCACCATTCCTACTCTTAAGGAGGGTTGAACCACCCTTTGTGTATAGATAGGAAAGAATTTTATAAAAAAAAGAAAAAAAGAAAAAAGAAGAATTTTCTGTTTAGTTCAATTGTCAAATGAACGATAAGGGGTATCATTAAGAGCCATCCTACCATGATCATAAGGAAGAAAGTGAAGTGGCATTCCCACTATGGCCACAACACGAGGGATATGATCCAAGAGGCATATCAGAAAAATAAAAGAGTCCTTGGAATAAGAGTTCTCATCACGAGCCGGCCTGCCCACCTTTCACTCCTTCCCGGTGAATGGCATTATGATTTAACTGGTTACCAAGCCAACATAATGGCCTCCATTATCACATGTATAGAACTTCCTAAGCATACACAAAGTATCATGGTTCCATGGGTGAAATAAACAACTTTGCCAAGGTTATGGACACCTGTCGGCAGCAGAGCTCTGTTAATGGTATTGAAGTCACATTCTCTATACACCAATAGCAATCATTAACACCATTCTTTGTCTTATACACCTGTAATCCATCAAATAAGATTTTGTATATCACTTCCCTGAACCATGAAACACATGAAAAATCTATCATAACCAATCATGACTGAAAACTCAATAATGACCGCATTAGACTGGTTGTGCATGTCAGCTATCCTGTCCTGCCAGCCTCACATCATATCACAACATTCTCTTATTTGTTAAGTGATCCTATTATATGCCTTGATTTCGATAACCTGCTCCTTTTGTAAACATGGCATTTCCACATATGTTGTTCCTTTATGACTCTATACCAAGCAAGTTCGGCACGCCACTCCCTCATTTGACAGCCAAGGACAACCTATCACATTGCAGGGGGGAGGTTGACCTCATAATTTGTTGGCATATGTGTCAGACTAATATTTGGTAAACTTTCACTTGGGAATATCAATGCTTAATGGTATCTCGTTTTTAAATTTGCATGCCTTACTATCCCAAAGCTATTTTCGCATTATAGTCTACAACAAATAGTAAGATTTGAATGAGCCTTACTGTTTCATTATTTTCTCTGTGTTTTTAAAAGTTTGAAAAACCTGTTGTTCCATTGTCGTCTCTGCATTTTTACAGTGAGCTAAATCGTGGGAGGAAGGTCAATTCGAAGATAACCACATGTATTGACATTTTCTGATGTTGCAAGGGAAATCTTGGCAAGGGCAGGGTGGTTAGTCTATCTTAATCGTTTACATGAATCCAACGAGACCGTGGCAATAGAATTCTTGCAGAATTTGCAAGAATATCACTCCACAGTAAGGGGAAAACACATAGTAGCCACCGATGAAATAATTGTAGAGGTCTCGCGACTGCCAGTGACTAGAACTGTGTGGACTCTAAAGAAGGAGAGACTGCAAAAGATCATGAAGATCTTCTAGGATGAAGGCCAAAACCTGACAGTCAGAGGAAAGGGAGTCCTACTAGCAGCATTAGGAGAGTTGTGGGAAGAATTGGCGAATATAATCCAGAGCTACATCACCTGTGAAGGTAGGAAAGACTTGGTAAGACCACGACACCTTAAGCTCTTAGCTGTATTAAAAGAGAAATGCTCTCTGAAACTACCTGCATTTTTAAATTCATTACTTCATGATGTTGCCCAAAGCATGAAAAAGTCACAACATGTAGAATCAGTAGTAAGTCACCATGGACTGATACGGCTGATAGTTAGCCACAGTTTGGCTCAGCAACAGAGTAGCTGGGAAGAGCTAATTGCTCAGCAACAGAGCAGTTGGGAAGAGCTGGGGCACTGACTCCGCCAGCCCCAAAACGAAAAATACTACCAGTACACCGAATAGACCATCAAAATGGAGAAAATTAGTTAGATTGGCATGGATTAGAGGCAGGTTGGAAAATCCCCAAGGGAATACTAGCCAACCTGTGGAGATAGACGACTCAGGGGACGAGCAACCCGCGCATTTGGAAGGAGAAGAGAAGGAGAAAGAATTGGGAGGAAATGAGGAAGGAGAAACAGAGGAAGAGACCAAGCAGCCTGAGCAGGTGGAGGCGGAGACAGAGCAATGCGAAGAGAGTCCATTGAAAAATCCATTACAGGAGGACAAATTAGCAAACAAATTGGCCAATATGGGCCAATATACCAAACCTCTTAGCCCTCTAGGCCTCCAGATTGAGGAAGAACCAAAAGAGCATTCTGCTCAGGATAAAAATGCACCCGATGAATTGCGCGATGAGGATGAAAAGAAAGAGAATCATTCTATTCATGATGTAAGTATGACAGGAGAAGAAAATGATGAAGATATAGAAGGGGAACAATCCACTCCCAGCCAGACTACACCAGAAGAATTTCATGAAGAAGAAGGGGTGTACAAAGAAGTTACCCAGGAAATAACAGAGCCCGTTAGGGTTTCTACTCGTGAGCAACTTGAAAAAAACAGTGAAGGAGCACCCCAAGAAGAAAACCAGGGAATTGGCCAAGATAACGGTTGAGGCCTGAGTACACAAACAACTATTCCTTCTAAGGAAACAAAAGAAATTAAGCGATTACGAGAGGAACAACAAATATTACTAAATGTGATAGCTCGACTTCGACAGCAAATTAGGGTCTTGAGAATGAGAAAGAGAACAAAAAGGACTTCATGGGGAAGATATGCAGCCACTTCGGTGAGACCTCCCAAGAAAAAGGTTCGGAGGACCCATGTTTAGCCTATTGTTCAAAACCCTATCGAAGAACAGTCTGCTATTCAAACTGCTGTTGAAGAACAGTCTCTTGTTCAAACTCTTGTTGAAGTACAGGTCCTGCTGTTCAAAACAAAAAGGAACAACATTCCACTATTGCCCATGTTGAAGTGTAGAAAGACAATATATCGGCCTATGACAAAGAAGTTTAGACAGAGGCACAGTCCCGTGAAGGAATGCAGACTATAAACACGAGGTGACACAATAAGAAAATTCAAGTAAATCTTCCACTGTCCACAACTATGTTGGACAACAATCCGAGGACAATAACCCTATGAGAGGGTTTCATGCAAGCTCAACAAGCAGTAGAAAAACTCACAGAACAAATGGTTTCTCGAGAAAAGTATGAAGAATTACAAAAATAGCTAAGGAATGTCAATTTATCCAAAAGTCAGGCCTTTGAAGGATGGCGAAAAGAACAAGAAAATTTCAGAAAGGTAACTCATAGATTAGATGTAGGTATTAGACAGATGGATACCTTATGCTCTTTGTACACTAATGTCCTAGCACGTAGAGACCCTACCAAGAATTATGCCTTCTTTTTAATGGAACGATATTTGCAATTGAAAATTAAGGCCGTCAAAGTAGGAGCCCCTATACAAATTACTACAATTGATGATTTTATAAATTGGTGTAAGCACTATGGAGTAAAGGTTCAAAGACTACTGTGTGAATTCTATCTGCATAACCTCGTACTAGATCAAGAGATAGAGTAGAACCCTGGCCCTTTCATTGGGGTTATCCAACTGCTCGCATTTGTTTCATTTGGAGTTAATCAAATCAAATGGTTTTGGAGTTAAGACAGCTATGGTTTAAATCTTCTGACTTAGTTACCGGAGAATCCATAGTAAAAACCATTTTTCGTCAACGTTTCAAATCCCAACTGGGATCCATCATCAGGACTTCATGAATGCTTGCTAGAAGAAGAGCTCAATTGAGGGATTAAATAGTAATGAGGAGATTAGGTTTTGGGTTGAGATGAATGTTGGCCTTGTTTCAATAATATTATTAATTTTTGATTAATTAATGATGAGTAAATTAATTGATTTTAATTTGACGTAAATTATTATTATTATTTTATTACTATTATGTTAATTATTATTCTAATTAAGTTAATAACTTATTTTATTTTTAATATAATGTAATATAATATAATATAATAATCTTTATTCTAGATATTTAGTGATTATTAAATTAATAATACATAAAAGTATTTGAATTTAATATATATTAGAATAATATAATATTATTAATTATAAAAATATGTACCCCCGGATGCGGGTGATATGTGAGACGGGACAGGCGCGGGTGGCTGGACACATGCCGACCTTCGGCCATCACGTGGCACCCACGACAAACACCAGGAAAGGACACAGGTGGTTTAAGGCAAAACGGCATGGGATAGTAAATGCCCGGAGAGGTTATTCGGCCCAGAGGATGGCAACAGTTATGGCGGATGTGATCCCGAGCAGGGTAGGTGAGGACGATGGGGATAAAACAGGGTATGAACAGGGAATGTTGGTGGTTATGCAGACGACTGGCCTCTCTGTCTTCATAGAGATACCTTCTCAGACGGACGGGCTCATCACTCGTTCGACTCTGGTAGCAGAGAGTCTAGTTTATCCCGCGGCTTGTTGGAATTCTTGTCCCTCAATGGTGAGACCTCGACAGCGTATGCTTAGCCGTCGAGGCACTTCCAGAGGGGGAGCCTCACGCAGGCATGAAGGGGACAATGTTGGCCATTGCTGCCACTGCAATCTTGCTAGCTCTACTGGAGCTAACCCCCTACACTCCAGTCAATTCTTGGATGCAGGGGCTTCGAGCTCGGCTACCTTGCCAGCCTTTGGCTCCACCATCTTCAATTTCACCAGCTCCACAAATAATCCATGGATCAGCGCGCATGTCTCTATCCTATTTATTGAAAATGCACAAGACGATGACGACTCCATGGATGAACAAAGGCAACGGATGAATGTCAACCCAGGGCAAGCCGCGCAGGTTTCGGATGCTGATAAGGAGCAGGAGGTAAAGGGACCGGCTTCAGACCCGGAAAATGCTAAGCAAAATTAGAACGTTCGAAAGACAGAAACTGGGGAAGAAGCAGTGACATTTCCTACTGATGCTGAAAGAGAAGCCTATGGGTGGTGCCGAATTGAGGAAGAGCAAATGGACGAATGAAGACGCCTGCACTCAAGGTTCTTTGGGCTTTTCGCCTGGTCTATTGGTCTTATTTTCTATTTGTCTTTGGTTCAATTATGGTCTCTTTCGCTTTCTGTTTTATCATCTCTGTATCGGAATTTTTGTTAATGGATTGGGTAAGAACAGCCTCCCCTGCGAGGGAGGAAATGGATGGTGCCCCTGGGTGGGCTTGCTCTGGTGGTCAATCTCGTTTTTGTCTGATGCCCCTGTGTGGGCTTGCTCCTATGGTCAACCTCGGTTTTTAGTCTGTTGCCCATGCGTGGGCTTGCTACTATGGCCAGTTTCAGTCTTAGTCTGGTGCCCCTGCGTGGGCGAGCTCTTGCTTTTGTGTTTGGTGCATTATCGACTGTCGGGTGTCATGCCCAGATCCTGTTTCTCACTGGTTTCACCATGATGTATTTTCGACCTCTGTACATATTTTAATAGATTAGTTTTTTACCGAGAAATTTTTTTTTATAAAAATATGTAAAATCTATATATTAATTAATAATATATATTGGTATATGATGAATAGTAATATTAGTGAATTGTATATTAAAATAACTTAAATTAATAATTATTATGATAGAATTAATTAATATTAATAATATTAGAGATCAATATTAATAATTAATAGTTGATAATTAATAACTAAATACTAATATTATCAAAATTAATAATTAATAGGTGATAATTCATGTTAATACCTAATAATTAATATTAATAATTAAAATAGTAATCATAATAATTAATAATTAATAATTAATTAATTAATGATTAATAATAATTAGTGATAATTCTTGTCTAAGTGTTTAATTTTTAATCATTAATAAATAGTTTAATTAATTAATATATTTTATTTTTTTGAATAGAATACCTAATTAATAGCTTATGATTAATACATCATAATAATGCTTTATAATAATAGTTAATGATAAGGTAGTAGATATATCATAATTACTAATGAAATATTATAATTAAGTACTAGTTATTATTATTATTATCCTAATTAGGATAATAATAATAATAACTAGTACTTAATTACAATATTTCATTAATAATTACGAGATACCTATTACCTTATCATTAACTATTATTATAAAGCATTATTATGATGTATTAATTATAAGCTATTAATTAGGTATTCTATTCATAAAAATAAAATATATTAATTAAATAAACTATTTATTAATGATTAAAAATTAAACACTTGACAAGAATTATCAATAATTATTATTAATTTTTAATCATTTAATTTTTAATTATTAATTATTATGATTGCTATTTTAATTATTAATATTAATTATTAGGTATTAACATGAATTATCACCTATTAATTATTAATTTTGATATTATTAGTATTTAGTTATTAATTATCAACTATTAATTATTAATATTGATTTCTAATATTATTAATATTAATTAATTCTATCATAATAATTATTAATTTAAGTTATTTTAATATACAATTCACTAATATTACTATTCATCATATACCAATATATATTATTAATTAATATATAGATTTTACATATTTTTATAATTAATAATATTATATTATTCTAATATATATTAAATTCAAATATTTTTATGTTTTATTAATTTAATAATCACTAAATATCTAAAATAAATATTATTATATTATATTATATTACATTATATTAAAAATAAAAATAAGTTATTAACTTAATAAGAATAACAATTAACATAATAGTAATAAAATAATAATAATAATTTACATCAAATTAAAATCAATTAATTTACTCATCATTAATTAATAAAAAATTAATAATATTATTGAAACAAGGCCGACATTCATCTCAACCCAAAGCCTAATCTCCTCATTACTATTTAATCCCTCAATTGAGCTCTTCTTCTATCAAGCATTCATGAAGTCCTGATGATGGATCCCAGTTGGGATTTGAAACGTTGACGAAAAATGGTTTTTACTGTGGATTCTCCGGTAACTAAGTCATAAAATCAAATGGCTTAAATTCTATAATGACTTCCAAAGACAAGAAAACAGATTAGACTTATGGGTAAGAGCTAATCCTAGAGATCCATTACAGTTATGGAATAAACACAGGAGACTCATCAAGACTTCGGGAGTGATTGACGCGTTAGGACCCATTCATTCAGCAATCAATCAGCAAGGGATAAAATACTTCTTTACCATTAAGGACCTTGTCATTGCAGCTACTAAATTTCGATATCATATCTCTAATCTGAATATCCAACTCAGGGAGCCATTTAATTACGCAAACTTTAAGTTAGATGCTGATCGTTTGAGCCTCTATGGTGAACTTATTTTGAGGACAAGGACATCTTGGTTAGGATATAGGTTTCAAAGTCCGATTATTTGGCACCCTACACCTGGATACCAAGCCCTATATGAGATGCCTGACGGCCAAGTAGGCCATCTTTTTGAACACCTAGTTAGGCATCATGATTGTAGACCACCACATGATATTCTGTCTCCAGCTTACTCTCTCACTGCCTTACATGTAAACTATAATGTTTTCATGAGGGCGTGAAAAAGAGTAAGCACGGGGGTGTGTGGAGTACTAAAGAAGGTATGCTTTATTGAGTATTTTGTCATCTTTTCTTTAAAGACTTATAATACCTTTGCATCATGAACTAGGTAATTATTAAGAAAATATGGAAAAATCTATGAGGATTATATGTAATGCAAGCTAACTAATAATCGCCATTTTCTTATAAGATTTCCATCCCAAGGAAAAAGACAGAGCAGAGTTAAATGTTGTCCCTGTGGCAGGAAACCATATGCAGACATGGCAATCCAAATTGAAGCATATCAGCCAAGGAAAGGAAAAGGAGATACCGACTCAGGGCAAAAAAACAAAGGGATAACTAGAATTAACAGTTTGGTGAATCCCTCAGGATCCTCTGAACCTAAGGGATCACAATCTTAACTATTTTTTGTATCATTGATATCTTCACCCGGCTGTTATAAAAAGGGGCAGCACTACTAGCCCAAGGGACTGGTTGTTGTTACTTTTATGTAATTTCTCGTTGTATTTAAAACTTTGATCATCGACTCTCGTTGAGAAGTGATCCACTGTAACTCTGTTTTAATGCTTTAATATCAATATGGTTGTTGTTCCATCTTTGATCCTAGAATAATTTCAAGTGGTGTGTCCCTGGAGGCTAAGGGCCCGGCCCTGGTGGAACACTTGCTCTTGTACCATTAGCTTTAGTTTGTGTCTGGTTTGCATTATCAGCTTTGATCGGTAATCTGGTGCGTTTTGTTATTTTATATCACAGCTCTGTTGTATTTACAATATTGTTCTCTGTAACAGGAAGGTCGTATTGTTCATTCTGACTTTATAACGTATTGTTGTTCCTTTAAGTCATTAATGTAACATTACTGTTCTTTACAAAATGCTATTGTTGTTCAATTGCAAGGTAACCGAGCTGTAATATTCTTAAGTTGGTATTACTGTATTCGTCTATGGTTTATACTTCATTACGATTGCTGTTCAATTGACATTGTTGTTCCATTATGAATTTCGATCGTTATCCTTTATAACTGAGATCAATATTTGTGGTATTAGGGTCAGATTACTGTCTCTCTTAATATCTCCGTGTGTTGTGTGTGTTATTTATTTTGGTACTGTATATTCACAATTGGCTCTAAGCATTGTTCTAGATTTCATTGTTAGCTGGTTGTTGTTCCATTTCTATTTCTATCCGATTAATTCTTAGAGTAAGGATTGCTCTTTGATTCCTGTAGGGTACGATTGTTGCCTTCATTTTCTTAGAGTAAGGTTTTGTTGTATATCAAGACTAGTTGCAGTTTCATTTCCTAGTTGTTGTTCAATTCCAGTTGCTGTTCCATTTCCTATTATTTGCATTGCCATCGCATTGAATGATTTGTAGCTGTAGCGTGCATTGACATTCGTTGTCTAGATTGATGATTTGTTCCTTGATTGTCTTCAGTTACATCAGTTTACAAAGGGATGAGTTACGGTTAATGTACCCTTGGATGATAATTTACTTAGTCTTCTAAATGCATGATTTAGGCTTTAAAGTGCTTTGTTGTAAGTAGATTTTCTTTTAAGAATCCATTTACTCTTGTATTTTCTTGAGAACTATACTACTAGCATTACTCTGACAAATGGCTGCCTCAAACTGAGTACACTCTTTGAGATAACAAATCGTTCCTGGATTAACAAGTTAACGTGAGGTAATTAGAGGTGAAAAAGACCCTTTTTGCAGCTCGACAGTAAGTGCCATAGAAAATTTTGAAGAAGCATATTTCTTTGAATCATATGAGGCAACACATTCCATGCATGACTTGTAAACTGCAATAGTGAAGGTATTTTTCCATCTAGTTCAAGATCTTGTGATATTCCTTTTTGCAGTTGGAAAATGGCCCTTTGTTAATGAGTTGGGCTCTACCATTTCTTAGAGGTCATGACCAAGGCGTATCTCTTCCTTTAAATACATCCAATACTTGCATCTTTCCTCCTCTGTTGAGACATGGCATAACCATGGGCCGTAAAAGTTGCTAAGATTTTCACCCACCTTTGGATGTGGTAGATAACTCCATTGGACACATTAATTCAGTAACTTGTCTTTGGATAGTTTCGAACAAAGTTTTGTGCACTGAAAGTGCTTTGATTTAACCACTTGACCACAACCCACCTAAGAGGATTTTGAGTAGTTTTCTTCAATCTATTTTAGTATAGAGTTTAGCAGTTTATTTACTGTATAAAATGTGAGATTCCTATGAAAATATCCTTGATAGATCTAGGGTGTAAAAGCATCACCCGTTAGAATATATAGTCAGGAAAAATATGGAACAATGGTAAGAGGTGATGGAGCATTATATCTTCACTTTCCCAATCCAGGCTATAGTGAAAAGATTTGGGATCATGCACTTGGTTTCATTGTAATCCAAGGTGATTCTAGAATTTTTATTCTTTCTAGGCATTTTTTGATTTTTTCTTTTTCATCTACTTATTCCCATGTGGTATGTTCAAATTGCTACCATGTTTTTTTCCCAAATGTTTTCCTATTGCAAGGAAAAGTTTTCATATTTCTATTAAAAACAAGAAAATTATGTTATTTTCTTTAGTCAGCATGAAAGTTGTAGTTTTCTTAGCTTGCAAATAATATACTTGAAATATGTGTATTGTTATTAGGACTCAATAGATTTACAGAAGAATGATGCACAAGAAATGGTGGAACGCATTACAACACTTGTAAATTAAAACATTTCTAATGATGGTACCTATGATATTTATCCATTAACAACAAGAGATGCACTTACAATGATAGATAGAGGTAAATATAAAGCAGGGACCCATTGTTGGCACTAGGTTTTAGACCCCATTGATGGGACAAAAGGGTAAACCATGAGAATGTGACATGGACCTATAATGTGATTTATCTAGATTGTAAGTCCTTACCTTTTCTTTTGATAATGTGGTTGTAGCTTTTCTCTTGGTCGCCAAACCAACTTTTCTCTTCTTGTCTGCTTGCTGCCTTTTCCGTTCCTGACTTTGTTTTTTTTATGTTGCAAAGAAAAACATTGTAGTCACTATATGAAATGTTCATACCTTTGTTAGTTGTTATTATTCAAGTTGCACTAATTTCCTCTGAATCAATGTCTAATATATGTTGCCTACTTGCATCAACTAATCAACTTGCATAGATCCATCTTAACTCTACATTGTTAAGGACTAGGTACCACCAAAATGGATTTAAAATGAAAATATCTTTGTCCTTCAAAGATATAGGGTTAAAATGGATCTGTGCTAGAATCTATCTCTTCAGTTTTTGAAAGCATTCCAAGTCAACTCAAACTTGGTTAACTTGGATGAGTTGACTGCCGATCTTGTCAACATGGCCATATATTTAGATTGGAGGCCCAGTTGGTGCCCAACCAGTGAAAGCATGGATCAGCTAGTCTGGCACCAAACTAACCCTAGTAAACCAAGTAAAGTGACATGCCCTACACCTCCATTTGCATCAAGAAACCCTTATTGAGCATGTGGAGTTTTGGAGTAGCGTTGAAGAGCAGTGATCTGTCCTAGCCAGGTATACCCTATGGCTTTAAAGTTTTATATTTTTAACCCATTACTAACTTCAAATTTGAAGTTTTCAATACAAAATTTACATAATTAGATGTTAATATATGGTTTTCAATGTTGCATATTTGAATTTGCAGATTCAAATTTTACCATGCCCCCAAAGTCAAAGACTTTGCATGGATCCATGTTGATCTTGTCGATGAGTAGTTTATTGCAATAAATGCATTGCGGGGTGGGGGAGACTATTTGCAAGAAACCTTGTCTAGTATAAGAGGCCAAGTTTCCTAGGCATAACCCCATTAGAGGAGACTAGACAGATTAGATTGGAACTACAAAATAAACTTGTGAAATTTAAGGAAGACAAGGCTAGGAAAAAAGAGATGGATGTAGTATGTTTTTTAGATTTTAGAGTATAGAGGGAATCTAGAGCCCCATTCATCAATAATGATGTATTTTGTTGTTGACATGTTTGTGCTTAGTTCCATTTTGGTTTTTTTAGAGATATTCAAACTCTACATGGTATTTGCATGAAAAAACTTTATATATTTTTTCTCTAATGGCTTGGAATCTTTGAAAAAAAATTTAATCAGTACCCAAGTATTTTAAGTATTTTTCAGTAAACCAAGTCATTGAAATTAGACGAGCTTGAGTCAATCTACATCTAGGTGGGAGTCTAAGTTGACCCATGATTGATTCCAAGTCTGAGTCTATGTTTGAGTCCATGTTGACACTTGACCGATTTTGATTTTGAAAACATTGACCTATACACATAAATATATTTGTGGTATTTTATTTAAATTTTATTTTTAACTATATGAATTTTAACTTTATTGTATGTCTTAATTTACAGGTGTTACCCATGGATGTTATAATCTCAAACACATTGGGTTGTAGAATGCACCTAGCTCCTCTCAGTGTTATAATTCATTTCTAGTGAAGCTTCTACAGTTGGTCTACATTTCTATTCCAGTTTCCAATCTATTACATATGTCACCCATTGCACATTTCCAACACTTTTTCATGTTACAGTCTTTTTCTATTTGGATTAAGGAGACCAGCCTATTTTGTAGATTTCCTAGAGGAGACCAATATATTGTAGCCTTGGGCTTATTTGATGAAGGAAAATTTATTTTAGGTGTGTTGTACTACCCAAATTTTCCCTGGACATATGTTAGTGTCAATGCTTACCCTTCAAATGATCCAATTGGTTTATTTTTTATTTATTTTATTTTCTGCCAGAAAAGGAGCTGGCACTACTATACAATCATTGTATGGTTCTATATAGCCTAAAAGGGTGTGTAACACATTTATTTTTAGCTAAGAATAATTTTTTGATGGGACTGATATTAACACCATAGTTGATATCTTAACTTTATTCCTATTTGATATTCAAAGCTGATTTAATGTACTTTTGCATAGTGTTGGGACTCAGAATTGACCAATTTTGACCTTATATTTTTGACATAATATTATCCTTTTTCAGTCATAGGTTGAAAGCTTTTGATTTTATAATGACTTAATTACCCCAAGGTACGAAGTAACTTTCCGCATATCTATATGTTTAATTGTTCATTGCATATTCGTGAGTATCTTTATATTTATCCTTGGAAAAGATGACTAAGTTTCTAAGTAATTGTCTTAAGCTTGCAGGAATTATAATTTATAGTTGCTGTAACACCAGAAACAACAACTATGAAGTTGCTGCAACACCAGAAACAGCAACTACGCAGTTGCTGCAACAACAGAAGCAGCAACTCCGCAGTTGCTATAGTCAGCAACAACAATCATCTAAAGCAAGATATTTTGCAACAGCTGGGAATAACAAACGGCAACTATCTGAAGAACGCCGACGCGGCATGATCAAGCAGATGTCTAAAGCGGGTAGAACACAATTACCATTGCCTAAATCAGGAACAGCATGGGGAAACGTCAAAGGAATGCGAAGATCCCAAGAAGACGGTCGAAGTCGGTTACCAGCTGTGTAACAGCCAGAACCTAAGAAAGAATATATTATTATACTGTTGTAACAACGTTCTGTAAATCTTATTTTTGATAGAATGGGTTAACTGAATGAACTGTAATAATCTATTGTAAAAGATGTCTCCTCTATAAATAGGAGACATCTACATTAGAAGGGGGGAGGGTAGTCTGTAAGTGAGATTTTGAGAGACATCAGCAAGTCTGAACTTTATTGTACTTGAATCTTTTGGCAGATGAATAGAAAATTGTTCTGAGCACTTAATCTAACCTTCGTGTTCTAGGGAATCTTGTGAGAAGGACTGGGCCCACCTTCCTCACAAGATTCACCCATTTACTTTTCTGTCAAGTGTGTAATAGTTTCTTTCTGCTGGTACTCTGTTTGGATTCTGTAGCATTACCTCTGGTATTTCTGTTTTGCTAGTACTCCGTTTCATTAATTGTTTGAAGTTGTTTTTCACCGGTGAATTAGAGTGCAGTGTGTATTAGAAATCTGGTTACAAGGGCAGGTGTTGAACGTCCCCACCTGGAGGATAGGGTCCTGATCCTCTGCCAACAGAGCATCCATCATTTTGCTTTTCAGATTTGTAGCCTTAATTAATTACTTTCATTTTATCGGTACTGTGATAACTTAGCGTAAGAATTACGTATACTACAACTTTTTAATGCTTTTAGAATTTAAGTACATACAGTACGCAGTAGCCTTTGGAATAAAAAGACTTTCCCAGGTTGACAATTAATGTGGTACTTGATTGTTTAATCAATAAACAATTCAACTAGCCAACATTTTGGCGCCGTTGCCGGGGAAGGCAACTAAAGATTTCTAAAAGCGTTAATGATTTCTTTGTGAAAATAACAGGTGCATGAGAGGACGCAAGAAACCTAATTTCGCAGGCGGCAAGGGAGGAAGAAAGACTTTTATTGACGAGATCATCTCAAAGGCCGAAACATCACAGAGGACGAGTTCCCGGAGACCGCAAATCCAATACTCCTCACAAACAGATCAACAGATGGAGGAAGTACTGGGACCTGAAAGGAAGCTGGAAGTACCAGAATACACTGAGGAACCGGTGGAAGAACCTGAAGATACAGAAGACAAAGTAAGTGATTCAGGAAAAAGACCAATGGAGGATAACAGAACAGAAGGAAGAGGGGAAAATTCGCTCTCTACCCTGGAATTTCCTATTGGGGAGCTCCCGAGAGGAACGACCCCTATGAAGAATATTCCACTCTCAGCATTACCCAACTTCCATGGGTTATCCTCTGAAGACCCAGATGAATTCCTCTTTGAATTCGACATACTATGCAGAA
Source organism: Pinus tabuliformis (assembly GCA_031772625.1). Lineage (NCBI taxonomy): Eukaryota > Viridiplantae > Streptophyta > Pinopsida > Pinales > Pinaceae > Pinus > Pinus tabuliformis. The sequence continues at coordinate 343,841,583 of CM062814.1, forward strand.
GTTATGATTATGTGAATCCTAATCAGAAACTAAAATTGTTTCCAGCAACACTAAAAGGGAATGCGTTGAGGTGGTTCATGAGCTTAGGAGCTCAGGTAATCACCACCTGGGACCAGATGAAAGAAGGATTCCTGGCCAAATATCAAGACTACTGCCGAACGAGAGAAAGGAAGGAAGAATTGTTTAAAATGGTTCAGAAGGAAGAAAAGAGCTTAGAAGATTTTGTGGAAAGACTGCAGTATAACCTGCAGAGGTCTGACCATCCCAATATGAGTAAAGATATTCTAAAAACCATATTGCTGAAAGGGGTAAGAGATGACTGCTTGGACATGTTGAACATGCTAGGAAAAGGGGACATTTCCAAAGAATCATTTGATGAAATCATCAATCTCTGCATGAGATGCTCAAGAGGAGCAGGCAACAGATCAAAGAGCAGGGATAATGTGTATTCAAGAGTTCAGAAGTCAGCCAGTGGAGGAGCAACAAGAGCCGAAATAGGTAACTTATTAGAAGAATTTAAAACTGAGATGCTAAGCTCTTTTGCTTCACAAATCGATGCTCTGCAGGTTAAGAAGAAACAGGCGGAAGCAGAAGCTGCTCTAGCTATTTTCTGTTCCAAATGCAGAGAAAAACATCCACTCAGGGAATGCCCACTGGATAAGATACCTATCTGCACAATCTGCGAGAAGGACCATGAAACTCAGCAATGCCCCTCTCTGCCTGGAATCAAAGCAGCACTGCAGTCAACTGAAGAAGAGGCTGAAGCAGTGTACCTGATGACACAGAGGAGGCAATGGCCACAAAGACAAGGTATGAGCTCTAACACAACATTCAGTCGTTGGAATAATAATCCTCCTTTTCAAACAAACTACCCACCCATGAACCAAATGCAGTACCCACCCTTTAATACAATGAATTTTCCACTTATGCAGCAACCAAATCTTCCTTTTCATGATCCTACTATATGGAATCCTTGGGCTCCCCAACAACCATATTTCAATCAATGGAATCCAAACTGGGCAGCCCAACAGATGCCATTTCCTCAACAACAACAGTCTCTTTCCTTACCATCTAATACTCCTCCAAATAATCAGGCAATTAGACCACAGCTGCCTATACAACCTAACCCCAATCCAAATAACAATAAAGCCCTGCAAGTAATTGACATTCAAAATCAACCTGTCTCTCCCCTGCAATGTAATGATATCCATCTTCGCTGAGGGAGAATTGTTGAACCCATTATAGATGATATTACTAACTCTGACAAAGAAGAAGTTAGAAAAGAAAAATCAGCTAACAATAATGCTGAAACAGCAGAATCAGCACCTAATAATAATGATCAAACAATAGATCCACCATTTCCTGAACGGCTGGCTCTCACTAAAACACTTGAGCAACCTACCTTTAACCTTTTAGGAGAGCTACAGAATTTGTATGTTAAAATCCTATTATTGCAAGCATTAAGAGATGTTCTTATTTATGCTAGAACTATTAGAGACATTTGTATAAAAAAACCGGGAAGAAAGGCTAAGGATCCCCTCACAGTTCATGTGATGGGAGAATTAACTGCTTTAATGACCGAAAAAGATTATCCTGTGAAGTATGGTGACCCTGGTCACCCTACAGTAACAGTCCAGGTTGGAAAAACCTTTATCTCTAAAGTTCTAGTAGATTTAGGAGCTGCAATAAATATTATGACACTCGAAACAGCACAACTGCTTCAGTTGAAAAACTTTATTAGGGAAACTCCAACTATCTTAGAGTTGGCTGACCGATCTACAATTAAACCTGAGGGGGTCATTGAAGATCTTATAATTTCTGTAGAATCCTGGAATTACCCGGCTGACTTTGTGGTGCTACAAACTAAAACAAAGTTGGGGGGTCATCCGTTGATTCTAGGGAGACCTTGGCTGGCTACAGCAGATGCTTTCATCAGTTGTAGATCAGGATCAATGACCATCTCCATTGGGCAGGAAACTAAACAGCTTACCCTCTATCCTCATGCTACACCCATGATTAATAATGACAATTCTGTATGGGTAAACTATGAGGATTAAGAAACCCAACCTATACTGACTATTGGACAAGCCTTGACTTTTAAGGACTCCACCGAAGATGAATTAATCAGCAGCTTTATTTCTGAACCCTCTTCGGTTAGCCCTGAAACATATAATCACTTCACTGCAATCTTAGAATTTGAATCCCAGCAGAACATGAAACATGAAAACTTATTCCAGACAGCAGTAGGCAGCCCTTCCAAAAGTACAACAATTGAAATCGAGCCTGGCAAAACATTAAATATAAATCCTGACTTGGCTGATAACGAAAAACAGCAATTAATAAAGTTACTCCAAGAAAATAAAGAGGCATTTGCATGGGACTACACATACATGAAAGGGATCTCCCCTGAACTATGCACTCACCGTATTTATATTAAAGAGGGATCCCGGCCAGTCTGTCAACCCCAGCGAAGAATGAACCCCAACCTTAGAGAAATTGTGAAGGAGGAACTCCAAAAACTCTTAAATGCAGGATTTATATACCCGATATCTGATAGTGAGTGGGTTTCCCCACTTGTAATTGTACCTAAGAAGAATGGGAAATGGCGAGTATGTGTGGATTACAGAGCATTGAATAAAGCCACCCAAAAAGACCATTTCCCTTTACCATTTATTGATCAGGTATTGGATAATTTAGCAGGTAAGAAATTCTTTTCATTCTTGGATGGGTTTAGTGGATACAATCAGATTAGGATTGCACCCCAGGACCAGGACAAGACCACATTTACTAGCCCATGGGGGACCTTTGCTTACAGAGTACTTCCATTTGGGCTATGTAACGCTCCAGCAACATTCCAAAGAGCAGTGATAGGGATCTTTTCTGATATGTTAAATGATTCATTAGAAATATTTATGGATGACTTTACTCCTTATGGAGTGACCTTTGAGGATGCACTGCAAAACCTTGAAAAAGTACTTAAGCGGTGTATAGAAGCACACCTTGCCTTAAGCACTGAAAAGTGCCATATGATGATGAATCAAGGTATTGTATTGGGTCATTTCATTTCATTTTTAGGAATTCAAGTCGATCCAGCTAAAATACAGGTGATTCAGAACCTTCCTATCCCCAAAACACAAACTGATGTGAGAAGCTTTTTAGGACATGCCGGATACTATAGAAGATTCATTAAGGATTTTCCCAAAATAGCTTCTCCTCTATTTGTGTTGTTAACGAAAAATGTTGAATTTAGGTGGACTGATGACTGTGAAAATGCATTCAATAAACTTAAACATCAGTTGTCCGCAGCTCCCATTTTGAGAGGACCTGATTGGGCATTACCCTTTCATATCTCCTCTGATGCCTCAGACACGGCAATTGGAGCTGTCCTGGGTCAGGAAGAAAACAGTCTCCCCTATGCCATCTACTTTATTAGCAAGAACATGACACCAGCTGAGCTAAATTATACAGTGACTGAGAAGGAATTTCTAGCAGTTATTTATGGTATTAATAAATTTCGACATTATATTACTGGCTACACTACTTTTGTGCATACTGATCACTCGGCCATTAAGTATTTAATGAATAAATCAATTACAAATTCCCGAGTCACCAGGTGGTTATTACTATTACAAGAATTTGATATCACGATTGTAGATAGGCCAGGAAAAGAAAATGTAGTTGCTGATTTCCTTTCTCTTTTAAAAACTGATGAAAATGCTCCAGTAGATGATTCTTTTCCTGATGAGTATTTATTTGCAGTATCTGCTCACTCACCTTGGTATGCAGACATTGCAAATTATCTAGTTGTAGGAAAATTACCATCCCACCTATCACACAGGGAAAGAAGAAAGATCATCCAGCAAAGTCCTAGGTACAGCTGGATAAGCGGGTGCCTGTTCCACACAGGAATAGATCAAGAAATCAGGAGATGCATTGGGGAAGACGAGATTTATGATATACTAAAAGCTTGTCACGATGGCCCTTGTGGAGGACATTTTGCAGACAAAAGAACAGCACACAAGGTACTTAGAATGGGTTATTATTGGCCATCACTTTTTAAAGATGCCAGAAAATATGTGAAGGCTTGCGACAACTGTCAAAGAATGGGCCAGCCTAACCATAGGGATGAAATGCCACTTAATCCCCAGGTAACTCTTGAACCTTTTGAGAAATGGGCATTAGATTTTATAGGTCCCATTAATCCTCCATCTAATCAAAGAGTGTACATATTAGTATGCACGGATTATATGACTAAATGGGTAGAGGCCAAAGCACTCATTAAAGCTAATGAAGAAGCAGTACTAACATTCTTATTTGAAGAAATCTTTGTTAGATTTGGACTACCCAGAGAATTAGTCACTGATGGAGGACCTCCTTTTAATTCTCATGGCTTCAAAAACACGCTCCAAAAATATCATATCAAGCACAAAATGACTACACCGTACCACCCCCAAGCAAATGGGCAGGTGGAAAGTACCAACAAGGTCATAGAAGCCATCTTAACAAAAACGATAAAGGAGAATAGAAGGGACTGGTTTCAAAGGTTGCCCGAGGCTCTATGGGCCTATAGAACCACTTGGAGGAATACAACAGGCTTTTCACCCTATGAATTAGTTTTTGGAAAGAATGCTATTTTCCCTGTAGAGTTTGAGATTAAAACCTTAAGAACTGCCTTAGCTATTAACCTTGATTTAACTGATGCATAGACAGCCAGGTTGCAGCAGCTTCAGGAATTGGATGAGAAAAGACTGGATGCCGTCCATCAAACAACTATGATACATCAACAAAGAAGCAGATGGCATGACAGAACCATCAAGCAAAAGCAGTTCCAGAAAGGTAACTGGGCTTTACTTTATGATTCCCGTTTTGAGAATTTTCAAGGGAAGCTAAGAACAAGGTGGTTGGGGCCGTATGAAGTGGATGCTGTTTTTCCAAATGGAACAGTCAGACTTTTAACAATTGATCGGACCAGAACACCACTGTTAGTGAATGGCTACCGACTTTGGTTATATCAGCGGTTGGTTTCCAAAGAAGATTTTAAAGCCACTTGCATGGCAATAAAACAGTACTCTTTTCCAGGGGAACTTGCTGTCCCTCAAAGCACTTGAATTTCTATTATTTATGTAATTTTCTTAGGTTAGATATTCTTGTTTTTTTAAGAAACTAATAAATCCTATTGTGATATTACATTTCAGTATTTTGCAGATTTTAGCTTGGGAAGTAGCTGAGAACAAAAGTTTCAAAGGAATTACTGTGCGGACTCGGAATTCCTGTTGCTACAACACCATTTACCGTTGCTGCAACACCATTTTCTATTGCTGCAACACCATTTCCCATTGCTGCAACACCACCCCTATTGCTGCAACACCATTCCCCGTTGCTGCAACACCATTCCCGTTGCTGCAACACTACTCCTGTTGCTGCAACACCATTTCCATTGCTCCAGCACATTTCCCGTTTTTACAAACGTCTTTTTCCTGATGATATAACACCAGTCGCTGTTGCCACAACAACAATTTTCCGTTGTTGCAACACCAATCTCAGTGCTACAACATCGCTTCCCGATCACGGAATACCCTTCCCAGCAAATTCCTTCACGAACGAAAACGCCAGTCTTACCACTTCAGCCCCCAAGGAACAAATTCTGATAAAATATACCACTTCTTGTGATGATTACAACACCCTATTATCACTTCCCGTCATTATCATTACAAATCACCGGTATTCCCATGCTTTTAGATCCGCGGTAATCATTATGATCCAGCAGAAGACAAGACAAGACTTTTTGACGCAGCAATCAAAAAGGTAAAATACGAAGGTACGCATGATTATGTATGGACATTAAATAATAGATAATGCGGTGAAGTTGATAGGACCATCAAATAATTGTACTTCCAATCATATCATTTACACGTAGGAGGGGGGGGGGATTACCAAAGCAACTCTCATAATGACATACTACGCCAACTGCCGCCACCCTTAACTCTCCCGGTAATATGTAAAAGCCACCCTATCACGGCATGTTACCATTTGCGACGTTTTACTCTGAACTGAAATCGGAAGCTCGGCTCTGAACTCTGAAATTCACTGAAACAACAGCTATGGGAGGAACCCTCATTACACATGAACCTGGCATGACAGCAGTCCTGGAACTCTTTCCCGAGATTTATCAAATCTTCTTGCAAGCAGGATGGATAGAGTACTTCAGGAGACTTCCGGATTCTCTGTCGTCCAGGGAGTTCAAGTTCCAGTCACGGAGGAAATCATGGCCGAAGTTACCGGGCTACCAGCTAATGGCACACGGTGGTTCAGCAGAAAGCACCTGATTCTTAATGCGCAGCAGGATTTTCTCCGACCAGGCGAGCAGGTAGAGCCCAAGGGCAGAGGCGTAGCACTTCGGTCGTTACCTCAACTGTGGCCGAAAGTCGCTGAATTTGTCAAGCAATATCTGACGTGCGAAGGCCGCTAGTAGGTAATTTACCAGCACAATTTCGTCCTGTTAAATCATTTGAGAAATGGTCAGTTAATAAACATGCCATATTATCTATTGGGTTGTCTCAAAAATATGTCACGTTATGCTGTTAAAGCGAAGCATCCACTTCTTTCCTTAAAACACCATCGCTTAGCCCAATTGCTGATTAATAGAGCCCTCACTCTAAATAACCCTCCACCCCCCATTAATCCCCATCAGGAGGCAGAAATTCCACAGCCGGAACATGAAATTCCTCATCAAGAAGAGGAAATTCTTCATCAAGCTGAGGACATACCTCAGCAAGACGAAGAACTTCCTCAGCAAACGAAGGACATGCCTGAACAAATCCCTCCAGAAAACCCTCAGCAAGCAGAGCACATTCCTGAACAACCCCAGCAAACACCCCCGCAAGTTGCTGAGAATGAACAAGAAGCAGTAGAAATAACCACATCTCCCAAAAGAACCAATCCTTCCATTCCCATACTTAGTATTTCTACTGATAATTCCGATGACAATGTCCCTATTACCCTACTTAAATGAAAAATGCAGCAAGGAAAGAGAACCCCATCAAAAAGAAGAAGAACTAGGGTTTCAGCTAAGGCACCTGCTACTCCGGCTACTGTCCCTATCCTAAAGAAAGCTAGCCTGAAGAGAAAAACGCCTGAATTCCTTGCTTCTCTACCAAAGCGAGGAACTCGGTCATCGGTAGCAGCTGAATCTCCTAATTCCTCCAGTTCACCGCCCATCACTATAAGGATCCGCACTCCCACCAGCCCTCAAAACTCCTCTCCTTCACCCTCGGAAGCTGAGATGTAGAGTGTTCATAGCTTCGTGACATCATATTTTAAGACAACTGACACACAAGAACCAGCTGCCGACACCCAGGGTAATAGTGACCAAATGGCTGCAACACAAGAAACAGCCACTACCTCAGGTGACACACAAGAACCACCTGTGGGGAATATTGATCAAAATGATGAAACACAACCTCTGCCCCCACTGGAATCTACCGCTCCACAGGATCAGCCTACCATACCTGCCCTGCAGGAAGAAATTGAATTTCTGAAATCTCAGATTCAGGACTATCAGGAGGAAATAATAAGGGTCAAGGAAGCATATCAGAATGAATTCAGCCTGCATGTTTTAGCACGAGTAGCGTCTGCAGCAGAGAAAAGTAAGGATAATGAATATATGTGTACCAATTGTGGTGAAATATATACTCAAGCAAGATATAAGGTAGTGGCAGAACCAATGAAGGAAGCCTCCGCTATTGTGGATGAAACAAAAGAGCCTGCTGTTACACAGATGGAAATGCCACAATCCTCTGCTGAATTAGAAGAACCTGTTGTCACATAAGAACCAACAGGCTCTCCAGAAAAGGTGCAGACAGAAGGACCTATTGTTACACAAGAACCAACAGGATCTCCAGAAGAAGTGCAGACAGAAGGACCTGTTGTTACACAAGAACCAACAGGATCTCCAGAAGAAGTGCAGACAGAAGGACCTGTTGCCACACAAGAACCAACAGGCTCTCCGGAGAAGATGCAGGACCAAACTGAAGAACTTACTGACACACAAGAACCAGTAAGTTCCCCAGAAACTGCACAAGACCAAACTGAAGAGCTTACTGACACACAAGAACCAGTAAGTTCCCCAGAAACTGCACAAGATCAAACTGAAGAGCTTACTGACACACAAGAACCAGTAAGTTCACCAGAAACTGCACAAGATCAAACAGAGGAGCTTGCTGACACACAAGAACCAGCAAATTCTCCAGAGGATGCACAAGAACAAACAGAAGAGCTTGCTGACACTATGCAGGAAGAAACAGGGAATAAGAAAGAGGAGAATATAGATTCACCCCGGCCTACCCAAATTGCTATGGAAGAAGAAGTTACACAAGAATCAGGAAATGAAGAAGGAAACACAGACTCATCTCGGCCCACTCAAAGTGTCATGGAACGAGAGGAAGAAATAGAAGAAAATAAGGAAAAAGGTACAGACTCACCCCGGCCTACCCAAACCGTTATGGAGGAAGAAGAAACAGTTACAGGAGGAAATGAAGAAAAATTGGACTCACCCAGGCCTATTCAGATTGCCAAGGAACGAGAAGAAGAAGAAGGATATAAGGAAAAAGGTACAGACTCACCCCGGCCTACCCAAACCGTTATGGAGGAAGAAGAAACAGTTACAGGAGGAAATGAAGAAAAATTGGACTCACCCAGGCCTATTCAGATTGCCAAGGAACGAGAAGAAGAAGAAGGAAATGAGGAAAAAGCCACAGACTCACCCCGGCCCACCCAAATCACCATGGAACAAAATGAATCAGTACAACAGGAAGAAGAGACACTAGCTAGAAATGAAGAGAAAGATGTTGGATCATCCCAGCCTACTCCAACAGAGCAGATTATCCTTGTTGATGCCTTTACACAAACAAAACTTCCCTCTGTTAGTGATGTATGCACAAAAATAGATAGTTTTCAGGCATTAAAAGGAAAGTGGTGGAGAGAATATGAGCAGTCACAAGGCAAAGCATTCCAACAACAAAAAGGGACCTGGTTCAATCATGCATATAGGAACTGGGAAGCGCTTGAGAAATGTAGAGCCCAGTACAAGGAAATTAAAGAACTGAAAGCCAGATTGCCCCAAATGTTTGAATTATTCCAAAGAATGCTTGCCACAAGGAAACCCTCTTTCAATTATGCCACATTTTTGAGGGAAAGACTCACATTTCTACAGATAAAGGCTGTCAAAGAAGGAAGGCCTCATCAGGTAGTCACATCAGAGCAGTTTATGCAAACCTTTGCAGAGGCACCTAAAAATGATCAAAACTTGTTATGTGAACTGTACCTCCATAATGAAGCCATGTCCGAAGAAAGAAATATGAATATGATACCTGTAGTTGGCGACATACAGCTGAGAGCCTTTATCTCCTTTTTAGCTAATCAACTTACATGGCAGAACGCCTTTGCCTCAGCTCAACATAATGAACAGAATTGTCTTCTGTGGATTAGAGCTGAACCACAGAACGCTGCCACCTTCATTGCACAACACCTAAGAATGGTAAGTGATCCCGAAATGAAGGACCACGTCAGGCAACTGCAAGCAGTGGTCCTGAGAGACTGTCAGCATTATGTGAAGACTAAGGCATCCTTGGTTGTCAAAGCAAATAAACTGTTTTGGGAAAACTGCCCCAGGGAGAGGTAGGAATATCACCCCTATAATCCATCAAATTTGCAGGTAGCACTCTCAAGGGTACCTCATTATGTTAAATGCATGCAACACTGTGCTAAAAATTGGATGGGTTACAAATTTAAATTTCCACTTCTATGGTTATCTGGTGAACAATATAAGGGCCAGTTTGGACTATCCAACAAGGAAGAAGCAACAACATGGAAGCATATACAGACTATTTGTGGGTTCAAGAAGAAGTTTGATTCCACTTCCTATAACTATTGTCTCAGTAATCTATATTGTTCATCCCAGTTCTCCGACTCAGACTCAGAGTAGCCATTGCATAGGGACATGCAATCTCTTCAGTTGGGGGGGATGTTGGGACTCAGAATTGACTAATTTTGACCTTATATTTTTGACATAAAATTATCCTTTTTCAGTCATAGGTTGAAAGCTTTTGATTTTATAATGACTTAATTACCCCAAGGTACGAAGTAACTTTCCGCATATCTATATGTTTAATTGTTCATTGCATATTCGTGAGTATCTTTATATTTATCCTTGGAAAAGCTGACTAAGTTGCCAAGTAATTGTCTTAAGCTTGCAGGAATTATAATTTATAGTTGTTGTAACACCAGAAACAACAACTACGCAGTTGCTGTAACACCAGAAACAGCAACTACGCAGTTGCTGCAACACCAGAAACATCAACTACGCAGTTGCTACAACACCAGAAGCAGCAACTCCGCAGTTGCTACAGTCCGCAACATCAATCATCTAAAGCAAGCTATTTTGCAACAGCTGGGAATAACAAACGACAACTATCTGAAGAACGCCGACGCGGCATGATCAAGCAGATGTCTAAAGCGGGTAGAACACAGTTACCATTGCCTAAATCAGGAACAGCATGGGGAAACGGCAAAGGAATGCGAAGATCCCAAGAAGATGGTCGAAGTCGGTTACCAGCTGTGTAACAGCTAGAACCTAAGAAAGAATATATTATTATACTGTTGTAACAGCGTTCTGTAATTCTTATTTTTGATAGAATGGGTTAACTGAATGAACTGTAATAAGCTATTGTAAAAGATGTCTCCTCTATAAAGAGGAGACATCTACATTAGAAGGGGGGAGGGTAGTCTGTAAGTGAGATTTTGAGAGACATCAGCAAGTCTGAACTTTATTGTACTTGAATCTTTTGGCAGACGAATAGAAAATTGTTCTGAGCACTTAATCTAGCCTTCGTGTTCTGGTGAATCTTGTGAGAAGGACTGGGCCCACCTTCCTCACAAGATTCACCCATTTCCTTTTCTGTCAAGTGTGTAATAGTTTCTTTCTGCTGGTACTCTGTTTGGATTATGTAGCATTACCTCTGGTATTTCTGTTTTGCTAGTACTCTGTTTCATTAATTGTTTGAAGTTGTTTTTCACCGGTGAATTAGAGTGCAGTGTGTATTAGCAATCTGGTTACAGGGGCAGGTGCTGAATGTCCCCACCTGGAGGATAGGGTCCTGATCCTCTGCCAACAGAGCATCCATCATTTTGCTTTTCAGATTTGTAGCCTTAATTAATTACTTTCATTTTATCGGTACTGTGATAACTTAGCATAAGAATTACATATACTACAGCTTTTTAATGCTTTTAGAATTTAAGTACATACAGTACGCAGTAGCCTTTGGAATAAAAAGACTTTCCCAGGTTGACAATTAATGTGGTACTTGATTGTTTAATCAATAAACAATTCAACTAGCCAACACATAGGTGTATGTAAGTTCCATAGAAAAGTCTGAATAATCATATTTCTTTGAATCATACGAGGCAACACATTCCATGCATGACTTGATAAATTCAATAGAAAAGGTATTTTTCCATCCAATTGAAGATCTTGTGATATTCTTTGTTGCATTTAGCAAATGCCCCTCTGTTAATGAGTTGCGCTCTACCTTTTCTCAGAGGCCATGACCAAGGGGTATCTCTTCCATTAAATTTCATCTAGTACTTGCATCTTTCCTCCTCCATTGTGATAGGCCACACCCATGGGCCATAAAAGTTGCTAGGACTTCCACCCACTTTTCGATGGGGTAGATAATTCCGTTGGCCACATTAATTTAGTAACATTTCTTTAGGTAGTTTTGAACCTCGTTTTCTGCACTAAAAGTTCTTTGATTTAACCACTTGACCACAATCCACCTGAGAAGATTTTGAGTAGTTTGCTTCAACTTGTTTTAATATAGAGTCTAGTAGTTTATTTATTGGATAAAATGTGACATTCTTATGAAAATATTCTTGACAGATCATGGGTTTAAAAGCACCATCAGTTAGAATAGATAGTCAAGAAAAATATGGAGAAATGACAAGGGGTGAATGAGCAATCTATCTTCACTTTCTCAATCTAGGATATAGTGAAAAGATTTTGGATCACACAGTTGGTTGCATTGTAATCCAAGGTGATTTTATAATTTTTATTCTTTCTAGGCATCTTTTGAATTGTTCTTTTTCCACTACTTATTCCCATGTGGTTTGTTCATTGAATGAGAATTGTGTTCTATGATTTTCTTTATTGCAACCTAATTGGATCAAATTGTTAAAATGATATACATTTCAAGCCAATAAATATGCTATTGTGATGAATGTTTATTGTTATTGTGTAAGGTTAGATGGAAAATCTGTCCCATATAAATATTGATTAATGATCAAAATTTTGGGTAGTTCTATCTACCAACTCATAAATTTTGTAAGCTTTTTAACAATGTGATAGGAATTGATATTGGCATGTGTTTATTGAGATTGTGTTCCCTGCTATTGTTCCTTGACTAGGTTATAAGCCCCTATCTACTGTGGTAGTATTGGCAAGTTTTGTGAGAGTGCACTGTGTTTCTCAAGGGGACTACAAGTCCTCGTGCACCATGTAATATTTCCAAGCTTTATCATTATGTTAGTAGGATATTTACTTCCTCTAGACCCTAAGGAACATGGCATATTGGGGCATGTTACTCACCCTCATGTATGGGTAACAATACGATATTTTTTTCTTTTATGATGCAATTTGCTAAATAGTTGTCATACATTATATATTATATGTTCTCTTTTTCTTTCCATTTTTTTCACAAGTTATCTACAAGTTGAGCTTTTTAGCCTATAACTTAGTTGACATGATTGTTCCTAGGCTTTTCTTGAAGGCTGAATATTAATTTCCTAAGGTGTTATTTCCTATGGTGATGTTTAATTTTCTTTGTTTATACAGGTCATTTGGTCACATAGTGGTTACTATTACCCAATTGAAGAAACTTGTTCAAATTTCTTGCACTTATCGGGGAAAATGTCATTGACATTGAAGATGTTGAGGTAATTTGTATAAATCTTATATAGTCTAATTCGATTTATATTCCATTGTTGATCGCATTGTGTCTTATATTCTGCATTGTATCTTATTTCATTTTCAGAAGAGAAACCCAGTATTGATGGTAAGAAGCGGGAATTGAAGAAAGAGGAGAACAACAACACTGGAGCGACAAATATAGAAAGAGTGAGAGAAGAGAACCAGTCTAGTGTTATCCTTAAAGCTAATATCCCACGTGAGACATGCATATAAATTGATGGTCAAACCTTTAGAGTTGGTGAATTCATCTGCAATTTCTTGATAGCACAATGATAATGTTTTGAAGTGATGAAATAATATTTTATGTGTAAATTGTTGTCCAACCAATATTAAGTGCGAAATTCATATTGTAATAATTATAATTTCATATAATATAATTTGTGGTTGAAATTATTTATAGTTGTACTTGATATCATTTAGTATTGTAATTAACATATGTAACTTTGTGTTTTCATAACATGCACATTGTATGACATTTTTTTAATTTAGTTGCAAAATCATACTAATTAATTTATGTTGATTAATAATGAATACAAAATCAATCTAAAACTATTAAATTAGTACTTCATATTGATTAATGATGAATACAAATTAAATGAATATATGACTAAATTAGTTTTTTATAATAATCTTTAATGAAAGTGAATGGAATGAATATAAACTACTAAATCAGTCATGTATATAATGAATTTGAAACCACCCAAAAAAGATAAATGACTATTGTAAATGATAAAGTTGTGACTACAAATGAAATTTTGCATATATATGACTATTAGTGGCTAATTTATAGTATCTTATAACATGACTGAAATTTAGTGATATTTTTTTGGTCATTAATTGGTTTCAAACGATGACTAAAATTTGCAGATATATTACTACTAGTAGCTAATTTATAGTATCTTATAACATGACTAACATTTTGGTCATTTTTCCTTGGTCATTAATTTTTTTCTCGAGTGATCATGTAGTAGTATATTTTGTTGCGTATTTGGTAATTAATTGTGACAATTAATGACTAAATTAGTGACCAAATTAATAACTAAATATACTACTAGACAATAAAATTGAGACAACTAATTAATGACTAAGCTAAATATGGCTCAAGGTTGGTCACGTTATAAGATACTATAAATTAGCCACTATTGGTCATCGACTGAAAAATGGTCGTTTATATGCAATTTTTAGTCTTTTTTTTAGTAACTAATTAGCCATTTTGGACTAGTGAATGTTTACATTATTCATATTTATCATTTTAGACCTAAACCGATCATCCCCATTTTAATCTAACTACAAATCCATAGGCATAAATACCCCTTCCCTAAGCATAATCACATACCATGATTGACTCATGTCATTTTTTCACCCCCAACAAACTTTGATTACAAGTCCATCATGCCTAAAATTTTCACCATCATACAATACTCCATCAATGATCACCTTATCATGTGAATTTCAAGTGGAATGAGGGTTAATTTTCAAAGTCGTTACATCAGCAATATTATTTGAAGTCACTGTAAAGACCGCAAATTTCCTTCGTGACTGATCAGAGGGGATGGAATATTTCTTTATGTAGGGAATGAGACAATTGGTAGTATTATGAAGTAGAGATCGTAGAGAATTTTAGAGATCACATAGAAGAAGTCGCAAAGGAATTTGAGAATTGTGCTGCATTTTTCTACACAGACAATGATTATGTCTTGGGCTAGTTGTCAACACACAGTTTGACTGCAATGATTGGAGAGGTAGGAATTCAGTCACCTTTCCTGAATTCTCACTACTATATATCCTATTTAATATTATCAAAACTGTGTCTATTCCTGATATACATATGAAGTTATTATAATGGATGTTTCCTAAAGGGTCCATGTAAGTTGTTTTATAATCCTCAAATTCTCTTACTTATATTGGACCCCATAAAAATCCATTCTCATCATCTCATTGTCACAACTATTGAAGCATAATTGTATTGTCACCCTTAATCATATTCATTTCCTTGGGTCTGTACATGTAGCCCTAGCTTAAAGTAAAATTCATTCTTCCAACTATTGAGATAGGATGGACTGTTCTACCAACAAAAACGGTGGAGACCTTGTGTGTACTGAACCCAACAACATAAGCTTGCTAAACTCATCCCTTGCCCTTAGAGCGGCCTTTGAAAATGCAGGGTGCATTCCTTTTTTCTAAAAGATCTAGAAAATAGGTCTGAACACTGGACTTTGTAGTTTGTTTTCTCTTAATTTGCAAGGTAGCACTGTAAAACTAGAGGAACTATAGATTGTATTGACTGCGATATTTATTTATGATGCAATCAACCTCCCTACTATAGGGGAGAATTGGTTGAAAGGTGATGAATTAAACATTTTATCTTACAAACAGTTTGTGAAGCTAGAGATAATGGAAAATTTTGCCTCAACTTTCCCTAGTATATATCTTCAAGAATAATATGTCGACCTTCTAGTGGTTATTCAAAGATACTTCACCTGTGAGGGCAATTTCAATCAAATATATCAATACCATGTCAGGATGTAATGGTGTTTCACAAAGAACAAGCCAATGAGCCTCCCTTATTTTTTTCGTAGGAGTTTGGAAAGAATGGCTACCAAAGTAAAAATTCAAAAAGATAATCATTCTTTATTCTGTTTCATTTTTCTTTAATCAAAATCCTAAATAAGAATGCAATTGAGAGGAAGAAAATGTTTTGGTTTGATTTTCTTGCAAGTATTGATCTATCGCCACAATTTGGGTCACCATCAATGAAGACAATGGAAGAGCCCAAGTAGGAAAACCCAAAAAAGGAGAACATCAATTCATGCATGAAGATGAAGCCCATAAATAAGGACGGTGACATGCCAAGAAAGAAACTTGTAGGCAAATTGAGGAAGAAAGCTAAATTAAAAAGCATGAAAGATGACAAGGCAGTCAAAGAAATAGAAGAGTCGGTGACATCAGCTCAACATGCCAAAGTTAAAATCAAAATTGAGGACATAGTGCAAGATGAGTTTGTGATGAGACCTAGGAAGAGGTAAGCCCTCAAGAAGTAGTGGAAATTTATGAAGACAAGCAAGTAGATGTACATGTTGATGACAAACTGGATGAAGTCAAGGGCCTAGAAATAGTAAATCTAGAGTATGAGGAGGACATAGCACCACCTAAAACAGGTGTTATGCAGAATGAAGAAGTGGACCCTAAGATAATAAAGATGAAATAAGCACTGTAAAAAATCAGATGAGAAAAACATTCATGGAGAAGAAGAACAAAGATTTAAAGGAAGTTATTAAACCTGTAGAGGACAAATCAAATTCACCTACAACATTTTCCAAAGTAAAGGAAAAACATGTTGCTTTTGTTGAACAAGTCAAGAATGTTGCAGTGAGGCCTAGTCAGCCATCAATTGGAGTTTTCAAATCTAAGCTTAAATATGTCTAGAGGATGAAGCAAATAGCCTAGGCTAGTGGAAAAACCCATTTTAGTTGGTGGAAAGAGCATCAAAGGTGCCCAGAGGAGTTAGAGGAAAGTAAATACCAGGTGAACCAGTTTAGGCAACAAAATCTGGAGTATAAAAATTCCATTCAGCATATTCTTGAGAACTATGACCATGAAGTCAGAGAAGCATCCAAAGCCCTCAACAAGAGAAAAAACTTTGTCAAATGGTCCCAACCAATAAGGAAACAATGCAAATTTTGTATTTTATAAAGTTCATATTGAACGCTCAGTTGAGAAGTACGAGGCAAGACTTCGAGGAGGCACGTAGATTGCTAAAGAGATATGAAGGAGAAGATGCAATACCTCCTCTCATGAAGACGTTTAAATTGGTTCTTAATATGATGAATAAGGCCACACCCACCTTATCACCACTCGTTCAGAAACATGACTTTACTACTCTAGATTCCAAGACCAAAACTCCCAGTACCAAGGCTTTCAATAGCAAACTGTCAAGGAAGAGAAAAAGGAAGTGACCAAACCTCATTTCTTATTTTTGAATCTTAGAGAACGATTGTAGAAATTTCGTTACGCAAGTGTTGTGAACTTGATATGCAAGTTGTGCCTAGACTACCACACACATCCTGGATGATATCCACCTAAAATGTTTTAAAAGGGCTCACATGGGGGATGTTTGTTGTCGAACTCACCTCCTTAACAGCTCGACACATGTCATTTCTACAAGGATTAAGTTTCAAGTGCTGTGTAACTACTACGCATGATTTTTGAACAGTGAGAAAAGCATTTTTTGTTTTTTTTTCTATTTTAGTCATGATGATCAGTTCAAAGAATTATTAAGTTAATTTTTATTAAAAAGTTTGTTTTTTTAAGGACAAGAGATTCTTTATGATTTATGTCTTGAAGAGAGGCATTAGAAAAAAACCAATTTACTATTTTTGTTTCAGTTTTAGATGGATTCTTTGTTGGATCAAAGATATAGTGAACCTAAACATATTTTAATCCCATGTATTGATTATATATTTTGATGAATGAATACAAAACAGGTTGTTGATGGTTTAACTATGTGTTAATGTTAGTTTTCTGAAATTCATGCTTATGTGATCAATTCATAGTGTAGTTGCTTATGTATTGAGGGTTATCGATTTCAATGTATAAGGATTCTTACGGTATGTTGTGTGACATTTTTTCTATTTACTATTCAATTATTTTATTTCCTCTGTATTTTATGAGTATTTTATGTTAGCTAATTTATAATTTAATTTATCTACTCTCTTTCAACTGTCTTCACATTTCAAATGAAACGTTATATAGTCATGCATGTTATCTTTGCTACTTAGTCTCTCTTTCTCTTATAAAAACATCATTGTCTTATTGCAAAGAAATAATTTGTTGTGTTTTAGCTTATCTCCTCTATAAAACAACCAATCATTGTATCCCAAATTCATGCTTACAAGCCCTTGTAATAGCTGTTGGTTTACTTGCATAAGTAAATGATTAAAAGGAAAATTGATCATGTGTTATTACCTATCAAGACATTCACAATTCAACCAAATACTTTCATAATTCCTTTGTCCGAACCAGTCTCTGCTATAAATTTGTGCTATAAAGTCTTAATATTATTGAGGTAGGGAGCCCCCTCTAACTAGAAAAGACTAGTTTCTAGCCCAAAGAAGTTTGTGGTTACCTTTGTAGCCTTCTTCTAAGCTTGAATGGATTTTGAGGAGTGCTAACAATATCATTTTATCCATTACTGAGTACATCAAAGTATTTTCATCAACCAGTCATCTAAAAGAAAAAAATTACTTTTAAATAACATCAACAGATTGTAACCATCAACCATCAAAGCATAAAAGCTGAACAATAATTGAATGAAGCATATCAAACCCTTCTCCTGAGACTGTTCCACTATTTTTTCATCAAGCCATGATATACACAACTGTTCAGTTCAAAACTCGCATATACACGTGACTTTTCTTCATATGATTCACATACAAAAATTGAAATTTTGAAATTTCAGAGCTTCAACTCCCCCTGAGTCTGGTATGTTTATACCCATGTAGTGTTACTACACCAGAGCCATTGTTAGTAGTATAAGCAACACGAAAATAAAAAACAACCATGAGAGTCATCATCAAGACAACACATGTATTACTCCCCCTAAGATTACATATCACTGATCCTAAGGACCTGATAATTGTATTCTATTTTCATGAGGTCAAGTACCTCTTGCCGATTCTATAGGCAATGTTAGAAATATTCATTTAAGAATAAGAGACTACCATAGGCACCATATTCTTTTACTCTATTCTGAACCTTTCTCATATCGATGATAATTTTGACCTTCAAATGCATATAATTTGTTTTTATTTCTATATACCCTTATTATGACATTTCCAATTACTTCATTCATAACCTTACACTTGGTTGATCTAAAGACAATTATATTTTCCTTATCTTCCATTTTCCTACACTTAGGATATTCTTCTTTAGCCGTTGAACTAACAAAGAACCAACTGCTGCTCTAGTTTTATTAATTCTGACTTTACCTTGTCCTAGAACTTTTATTGGATCATTAGTTCCAAGAATAACATTACCATGATGGTTATTCCTGAGAGACTCCATTTTCCTCTTATCTCTAGTCGTGTGATGAGAACATCCACTATCTATGTACCATTCATCTTCATCTTCAAATGAGCAGAGATAAATACCACACCTTATCTATTGTTATTTTTCTTACTTATTGGTGGATCCACCTTTTTCATATTTTCTGATATTAATGTTCTTATGTGGTTGTTCATCATGTTGTCTGTAGTGATCTATACAATTGTTCCTGAATTCTTTTGCTACATGCCGAAACTTGTTAGAAGAATAACATCTTATATGTTTCATATTCCTTTCATTCCAATCAATGGATTTCTGCCCAAACATATTGCAAGTAAAACAATATCCATTAAAGTACGTGGAAGATGATGATCTATTTGTGAAATGGTTATTGCCTTGAAGTATTCTATTTCTACAACTTAGCTGCAACACAACGAACATTATGATATGTAGAACATTCAACATTATTTATGAAAGGAGAAAATCAATTAACACTTCTATAGTTAGGAGTAAATGATTTCCTTTGAAAACTTTATTTCCTTGGTTGTTGATGAGGTTGGCTTCTTGTCTCCTTGTTGAGAATTTCATATTTTTTATTAGAATTCCTTACCTCAGCTTGTGAACTAGATTCACGTTTAATATTTTCATGAAAAGCAAGACTAGATTTGATGGTAGGAGACCTTCCACTACTAAGAATATTATCAAAAATCTCAATACTATCTTGAAATCACAAATGTTTATCCTTTTCTTCTAATTTAACTTTTAGGATATTTACCTCAAACTGATATTGTTTTTCCTTTACTAGATACTACTTCTTTGTGATTTCTTCAACCTTTCTTTCATCCTCCATTTGTTGTTTCAATTTGAGAATCTCTTCTTTTATCCCTTTTTCTTGTTCTTCAAAAAATTGTATTGTATCTTCATTTCATTTATTTGATTTTCAATATATTCTCTTAAAGAGATGACCTCAACTTCAATACCTTCACAATATTAGCTAGATACCATACCAACATGATCCTTGTTATCATAAGCCTGCAACTTATTGTTAAGATTAAAAACAATTTCTTCTAACCTATATTCTTTTGAATCAACCATTCCATTTGTCATTTTGGACACATTGTTAGATATAAGATTACATGAGAGATATTGCTTTGGGACTTCTTTATGTATTGCTTATAACTTATCCCATACTTTCTTTGCAGTAGTATAATGCATAACTTTATTCAATATTGAATCAAATTTGCTACAAAAGACATTACTGAAGGCCTTACTATTATATTGTACTTCATTTTATGATGGAGAAAGATGGTGTGACCATTGCACACTAGATGTTAGACAGCGAGATTCATTAGATTATGTTTCATATTTCATTTCCATTATTGATGACTATCTTAGCTTAACATAAGCATATTTTCATTGTCCATTGATTCTAACTTGCTTTGATTTGCTCCATTAAGAGGCTTACTTTCACCTTTACCCATAAGTTCAAACTCAATTGTTTCACTATCATTATCATTGTTGTATAGACAAGAAAATGGATCACATCTTGAACAAAAATCCATAACTGATGATGCTTTATCTTCTTCATTATTGATCAATAGAAAGAGAGTTTCTCACTATTTTGAATATTTAATGACATTTGTAAAAGCATCAATTTCTTCTAGGGAATCCATGAAATTATCATTAGACTCACCTTAAAATTCAATAAGTAAGTGACAACCTTGATCTCGCTCACCTTCTTCACCATTTGAAATACGATCATTGTCTTCACGTGTATAAAAACTTCTCTTCTTTTCAAACATGTTCCTATTTATTTTGGGAGCTTGTTTTCCTTTCTCCTAATTTTCTTTATAAGAAAACTTTGCATGATAAGGCACACGTATACCACAGGAAAAACACTTGAAAGGAAGCTTACCTCTGAATTTTCCTATACCCACTTGGAGTTTCTTAACAAAGTTTGCTTCTTCTTCTTCTGATACATAACTTGATTCTTCCTTCTCTTTTCCTTTTGCAATAGATTTGAATGTTGCTTCTCTCATATCTGAAGAACCACCTTTCTTAATCTCAAATGCTATCAATATTCCATGGAGCTGATCAAGTTTAAATTATTTTCAGATCCTGTATTTCTTCAATAGTAGATACATTGGATTCTAGCTTTGGAGTTAGAGATATCATAATCTTTTCAATAATAGAGGCATCTTTTATTTCTTCACCAAGAATTTTCATGGAATTCACAACTTCATATACTCTAAGAAAAATGTTGCAATGCTTTCATCATCATGCATTTTCAATGTCTCATACTAAATTCTGAATGTTTGAAGTTGAGCATTTTTTTACCTTGGTATCTTCTTCATAAATCTGGATAATATTATCCAAAATTCCCTTTGTTGTGTTTACCTACATTACGTTCATAAAATCAGTCTTGGCCAAACTTCCTAAGATGGCATTTAAATACTTTGTATTGGTTTCATATTGTTTCTTTCCTGCAGCGTCTGAAGGAATGGAGGCTAGAAATTAATATCCACTTTCAACTATTTCCCATACATCAACTCCTAGTGCATGAAAATATGCTCTCATCCTATATTTCCAAAAGACAAAGTTAGTTCCAAAAAATATAGGAGCTTTGATAGAAAATACTGCTTCGTGACTACCCATCCTGACAAATCTCCTTCAAGCGATCAAGCTTCTCCCAAAGGACCTACTCTGATTCGAATTGTTGGGAAAAATAATGGCGGAGGGGTGTGAACGATTATTTCAAAATAAATAAAAGTTTCATTTCATTTCATGATTTTTTATGAGACTTTACAGAAGGGAACCCGCATGTGGACATGACTGTTCTTAAGGCAACTACCATATATATACTAAAGCCTCATTTCTTATTTTTTAAGTTTTGTCTTAAGTTTATGGTGTTTTGATATGTTGACTTTGACATGTTGGGAGGTATATAATATCATTATAGCATTTAGGATAAATGGAAGGAGCTTAGAGAACAATTGTAGAAATTTCGCTACGCAAGCATTATGCACTTGCTACGTAAGTTGTGCCTAGATTATCGCACACATGATGGATGATAGCCAGCTGAAACATTTTAAAAGGGCCTGCATGGGGGCTTTTTGGTGTGCAACTCACCTCCTTAACAACTTGCCACATGTCATTTTACAAGGATTAACTTTTTAGTGTAGCATAACTGCTACGCAGGTTTTTTGAACAGTAAAAAAAGAAGTTTTTGTTTCTCTTCTATTTCGGTCACGATGATCAGTTCAAGGACTTGTTAAGTTAATTTGTATTAAAAATTTTATTTTTTAGGACAAAATATGCTTTATGATTTATGTCTTGAATAGAGGCATTAGAAAAAAAACAATTTACTATTTTTGTTTTAGTTTTAGACCGATCCCAAGTTGGATCGAAGATATGGTGAAACTAAACATATTTTGATCCCATGTATCGGTTATATATTTTGATGAATGAATACAGAATAGGATGTTGATTGTTCAACTATGTGTTAGAGTTAGTTTTATAATATTCATGCTTATGTTATCAATTCATGGTGCAGTTGCTTATGTATTGAGGATTATCAATTTCACTGTACAAGGATTCTTACTGTATGGTGTGTGACATTTGTTCTGTTTACTGTTCAATTATTTTATTTCCTCTATGTTTTATGAGTATTTGATGTCATTTGATTTAGAATTCAATTTATCTACTCTGTTTCAACTCTCTTCATGTTTGAGTTTCAAATGAAATGCTATATACTCATGCATGTTATCTTCTCTATTTCGTCTCTCTTTCTCCTATATAAACATCATTGTATTATCACAAAGAAAGAATTTGTTATGTTTTAGTTTATCTCTTCTATACTACAACCTATCATTGTATCCCAAAGTCATGCTTACAAGCCATTGTAATAGTTTTCGGTTTACTTGCATAGGTAAATGATTAAAAGTCTAAATTGATCATGTGTTATTACCTATCAAGCATTCACACTTCAACCAAATAATTTTAGAATTCCTTTGTTAGAACCAGTCTTTGTTATAAAAATTTTCTTTAAAGTCTTAATATTATTGAGGGAGGGCACCCCCTCCAGTTAGAAAAGACTAGTTTCTAGCCCAAAGAGGTTTTGGGTTACCTTTGTAGCCTTTTTCTTAGCATGAATGGATTTTATGGAGTGATAGCAATATCATTTCATTCATTAGTTAGGACATCAAGGTATCTTCATCAACCAGTCATCTAAAAGAGAAAAGTCACTTCTAAATAATATCAACAGATTGTAACCATCAACCATCAAACCATAAAATCCAAACAACAATTGACTGAAGCATAACAGACCCTTCTCCTGAGTCTGTCCCACTATTTTTTCATTAAACCAAGATATAGACAACTATTTAGCTCAGAACTCACATATACACAGGGTTGTTCTTCATAGGATTCACGTACAAAAATTGAAATATTGAAATTTCACACCTTCAGCTCCCCCTGAGTTTGATATGTTTGTACCTATGTAGTGTTACTACACCAGAGCCATTTTTAGTAATATAAGAAACATGGAAATAAAAAAAAACCATGAGATTCATCATCTAGACAACACATGTATTACTCCCCATCAGATTACATATCATTGATCCTAAGGTCCCGATAATTATCTTCTATTCTAATGAGGTCAAGTACCTCTCACCACTTCTGCAGGCAATGCTATAAATATTCCTTTAAGAATTAGAGACTGCCACATGCACCATATTTACTCTAATTTTGAACCTTTCTCCTATCTGTGAGAATTTTGATCTTCAAATGCATATAATTTGTCTCCATTTATATATCCTCTAATTATGACATTTCCAATTGCTTCATTCATAACCTTACACTTGGTTGATGTAAAGACAATTATATTTCCCTTATCTTCCATTTATCCTACACTTAGGATGTCCATCTCTGGCCATTGAACTAATAATGAATCAACTACTTCTCTAGTTTTATAATTTTGGCTTTACCTTGTCCTGGAACTTTTGATGAAACATTAGTTCCAAGAATGGCATTACCATGATGGTTCTTACTGAGAGACTCCATTTTAATCTTATCTCCAGTCCTGTGATGAGAACATCCACCATCTATGTACCATTCATCTTCATCTGCAAATGAGCAGAGACAAATGCCACATCTTATCTATTGTTATTTTTCTTACTTATTGGTGGATCCACCTTTTTCATATTTTCTAATATTAATGTTCTTATGTGGTTGCTTATCATGTTGTATGTAGCGATCCATAAAATTGTTCATGCATTCTTTTTCTACATGCCCAAACATTTTAGAAGAATGAAATCTTATATGTTTCATATTCCTTCTATTTCAATCAACGGATTTGTGCCCACACATATTGCAACTAAAAAAATATCCCTTAAAGTACTTGGAAGATGATGATCTATTTGTGAAATGGTTATTATCTTGAAGAATTCTATCTCTACAACTGGCTACAACATATCCAACGTGATGACATGTAGAACATTCAACATTATTTATCAAAGGATAAAATCAATTAACACTTCTATAGTTGAGAGTAAATGATTTCCTTTGAAAAATTTATTTCCTTGTTTGGTTATGAGGTTGGCATCTTATCTCCTTGTTGAAAATTTCATATTTTTCATTAGAATTCCTTACATCATCTTGTGATCCAGATTCACCTTTAATATATTCATGAAAAACAAGACTAGATTTGATGGTAGGACACCTTTGACTACTAAGAATATTATCGAAAATATTAGTACTATCTTGAAATCAAAAATGTTTATCCTTTTCTTCTAATTTAACTTTTAGGATATTTACCTCAAACTCATATTGTTTTTCCTTTACTAGATATTGCTTATTTGTGATTTCTTCAAACTTTCTTCCTTCCTCCATTTGTTGTTTCAATTTTGAGAGTCTGTTCTTTTAGACCATTTTCTTGTTCTTCAAAAAGTTGAAGTATATCTTCATTCTGTTTATTTGATTTTTCAAGATCTTCTCTTAAATAGATGACCTTAAGTTCAATACCTTCACCATATTGGCTAGATACCACACCAAAATGATCCTTGTTACTATAAGCCTACTACGTATTGTTAACATTAACAATAATTTCTTCTAACCTATCTTCTTTTGAATCAACAACTCCATTATTCATTTTGGAGAGATTGTTAGATATAAGATTACATGAGAGATATCCTTTGCGACTTATTTATGTATTGCTTGTAACTTATCCCATACTTGCTTTTCAGTAGTATAATGCATAACCTTATTCAATATTGAACCAAATATTCAACAAAAGACGTTACTAAAAGTCTTACTGTTCTTTTGTACTTCCTTGTCTGATGGAGGAAAGTTGGTGTAAGCATTGCACACTAGATGTTAGACATCGAGATCCGTTAGATTATGTTTCATCTTTCCTTTCCATCATTGATGACTATCTTAGCTTACCATAGGCTTATTTTCATTGTCCGTTGATTCTAACTTGCTTTGATCTGCTGCTTCAAGAGGCTTACTTTCACTTTTACGCATAAGTGCAAAGTCAATTGTTTCACTATCACTATGATTATTGCATAGACAAGAAAATGGATCACACCTTGAACAAAAATCCATACCTGATGATGCTTTGTCTTCTTCATTATTGATCAATACAAAGAGATTTTGTCACTATTTTGAATATTTGCTGATATCTGTAAAAGAATCCTTTTCTTCCAGGGCATCCATGAAATTATCATTAGACTCATCTTAAAATTCCATAAGTGACAAGCTTGATCAAGCTCACCTTCTTCATCATTATAAATACCAAATTAGAATATTTTCAATAATAGAGGCATATTTTATTTCTTCACCAAGGTTTCTCATGGAATTCACAACTTCATATACTTGAAGAAAAAATGTTGCAATGCTTTCATCATCATGCATTTTCAATGTCTCATACTGACTATTGAATGTTTGAAGTTTAGCAATTTTTACCTTGGTATTGCCTTCATAAATTTAGATAACATTATCCCACATTCCCTTTGTTGTGTTCAGCTACATTACCTTCATAAACTCAGTCTTAGCCAAACTTCCTAAGACGGCATTTAAATCCTTTTCATTAGTTCCATATTGTTTCTTTCCTACAGTGTCTGAAGGAATGGAGGCCCGAAATTAATATCCACTTTCAACTATTTCCCATACATCAACTCCTAGTGCATGCAAGTATTATCTCATTCTATCTTTCCAAAAGACAAATTTAGTTCCAATAAATATAGGAGGTCTTATAGAAAATATTGCTTCGTGACTACCCATGGTGACGGATCTCCTTCAAGCGATCAAGCTTCTGCCAAAGGACCTACTCTGGTTCCAATTGTTGGGAAAAATACAAGGGGGGAGGGCGTCAATGAGTATTTCCAAATCAATAAAATTTTCATTTCATTTCATGATTTTTGTACGCGAATTTATAGAAGGGAACTCGCATGTGGACGTGACTGTTCTTAAGGCAACTAGCATATATATACTAAAGCCTCATTTCTTATTTTTTAAGTTCTGTCTTAAGTTTTTGGTATTTTAATATGTTGACGTTGATATGTTGAGTGGTATGTAATATCATGATAGAATTTAGGATAAATGGAATTAACTTATAGAACAATTGTAGAAATTTCGTTACGCCACCATTGCGCACTTGCTATGCAAGTTGTCCCTAGACTATCACACACATGCTGGATGATAGCCACCTGAAATTTTTTAAAGGGGCTCGCTTGGGGGATGTTTGGTGTCCAACTAACCTCCTTAAAATCTCTCCACATGTCATTTCTAGAATGATTAAGTTTTGAGTGCTACGTAACTGCTATGCAGGCTTTTGAACTGTCAGAAAAGCAAATTTTTTTTCTATTTCATTCGTGATGAACAATTCAAAGACTTATTAAGTTAATTTGTATTAAAAAGTTTGTTTATTTTAAGTACAAAATATGCTTTATGATTTATTTCTTGAAGAGAGGCATTAGAAAAACAACAATATACTATTTTTGTTTCAGTTTTAGACTGATCCTCTATTGGATCGAAGATATAGTGAACCTAAACATATTTTTATGTCATTTATCGATTATAAAGTTTGATCAATGAAGACATAACTGGTTATTGATGGTTAAACTATGTGTTAGTGTTAGTTTTATGAAATTCATGCATATGTGATCAATTCATGGTGCAATTACTTATGTATTGAGGGTTATCGATTTCACTGTATAAGGATTCTTACGGTATGGTGTGTGACATTTGTTCTGTTTACTATTCAATTATTTTATTTCCTCTGTGTTTTACAAGTATTTGATGTCAGTTGATTTACAATTCAAATTATCTACTATCTTTCAATTGTCCTCATGTTTTAGTTTCAAATGAAATGCTATGTACTCATGCATGTTATCTTCCCTATTTAGTCTCTATTTCTCCCATATAAATATCATTGTCTTATCTTAGAGAAAGAATTTGTTGTGTTTTAGTTTTTCTCCTTTGTACTACAACCTACCATTGTATCCCAAAGTCATGCTTATAAGCCCTTGTAATAGTTTTCGGTTTACTTGCATAAGTAAATGATTAAAAGGCTAACTTGATCATGTGTTATTACCTATCAAGCCATTCATAGTTCGACCAAATACTTTCATAATTCCTTTTCAGAACCGGTCTCTGCTATAAATATTTGCTTTAAAGTCTTAATATTGTTCAAGGAGGGAGCCCCCTCCAGGTAGAAAAGACTAGTTTCTAGCCAAAAGAGGTTTGTAGTTACCTTTGTATCATTTTTCTTAGCTTGAATGGATTTTACAGTGTGCTAACAATATCATTTCATTCATTGGTTACGACATCAAAGTATCTTCATCAAATAGTCATCTAAAAGATAAAAATGACTTCTAAACAACATCAACATATTGTAACAATCAACCATCAAACCATAAAAGCCAAAAAATAATTTACTGAAGCATATCAGACCCTTCTCTTGTTTTTGTCCCACTTTTTTTTCATCAAACCAAGATATACACAACTGTTCAGTTCAGAGCTCACATATACACACAACTTTTCTTTATAGGATTCGAGTACAAAAATTGAAATGTTGAAATTTCACACCTTCAGCTCCCCTCGAGTCTAATATGTTTGTACCCATGTAGTGTTACTACACCAGAACCACTATTAGTAGTGTAAGCAGCATGAAAATAGAAGACAACCATGAGAGTTATCATCAAAGCAACACATGTATTACTCCCCCTGAGATTACATATCACTGATTGTAAGGACCTGATAATTATCTTATATTTTCATGACGTCAAGTACCTCTCACCACTTTTGTATGAAATGTTAGCAATATTAATTTGTCTCGATTTCTATATCCCCTTCTTATGACATTTCCAGTTACTTCATTCATAACCTTACACTTGGTTGATGTAAAGACAATTATATTTCATTTATCTTCCATTTTTCCTACACTTAGGATATTCTCCTTTAGCCATTGAACTAACAAAGCATCAACTGCTGGTCTAGTTTTATGAATTCTGGATGTACCTTGTCCTATAACTTTTTCTGAAACATTAGTTGCAAGAATAATATTACCATGATGGTTCTTCCTGAGAGACTCCATTTTACTCTTATCTCCAGTCATGTGATGAGGAAATCCACTATTTATGTACCATTCATCTTCATCTGGAAATGAGTAGAGATAAATACCACACCTTATCTATTGTCCTTTTTCTTACTTATTGTTGGATCCACATATTTCATATTTTCTTATATCAATGTTCTTATGTGGTTGCTTATCATGTTGTCTATAGCGATCCATACAATTGTTCCTGCCTTTTTTTGCTACATGCCCAAACTTGTTAGAAGAATAACATCTTATATGTTTCATATTCCTTCTATTTCAATTAATCGATTTGTGCCCAAACATATTGGAACTAAAACAATATCCCTTAAAGTACCTCGAAGATGATGATCTATTTGTGAAATGGTTATTATCTTGAAGCATTCTATTTCTGTAACTTGCTAAAACATATCCCACATTATGACATGTAGAACATTCAACATTATTTATCAAAGGAGAAAATCAATTAACACTTCTATAGTTAGGAGTAAATTATTTCCTTTCAAAACTTTATTTCCTTGGTTGTTGATGAGGTTGGCTTCTTATTTCCTTGTTGAGAATTTCAATTTTTTCATTAGAATTCCTTACCTCAGCTTGTGATCTAGATTGGCCTTTAATATTTTCATGAAAAAAAATACTACATTTGATGGTAGGAGACCTTTGACTACTAGTAATAGTATCGAAAATATTAGTACTATCTTGAAACCACAAATGTTTATCCTTTTTTTCTAATTTAAATTTTAGGATATGTACCTCAAACTAATATTGTTTTTCCTTTACTAGATACTTCTTCTTTGTGATTTCTTCAAAATTTATTCCTTCCTCCATTTGTTGTTTCATTTTGAGAATCTCTTCTTTTAGTCCATTTTCTTGTTCTTCAAAAACTTGAAGTATATCTTCATTTTGTTTATTTGATTTTTCAAGATCTTCTCTTAAATAGGTGACCTCAACTTCAATAACTTAACAATATTGGCTAGATACCATACCAACATGATCCTTGTTACCATAAGCCTATAACTTATTGTTAATATTAACAATAATTTCTTCTAACCTATCTTCTTTTGAACCAAAAACTCCATTTGGCATTCTGGACACATTGTTAAATATAAGATTACCTGAGAGATATTCCTTCGGGACTTCTTTATGTATTGCTTGTAACTTATCCCATACTTGCTTTGCAGTAGTATAATGCATAACCTTATTCAATATTGAATCAAATATGCTATAAAAGGTGTTACCCAAGGCCTTACTGTTCTTTTGTACTTGTCTGATGGAGGAAAGTTGGTTTAACCATTGCAAACTACATTTTTTTTTTCTCTGCAAGTACTAAATTCTATTAACTGTAAGGCAAAATAATTTTACATAGTGTCAAGGCCTCATGAGACATAGTTTGAGAGTGCTCAATAGAACAGAACTACCTCCTTACAAACAGAAGCTGGGGAGACCAGTTACAAAGGTCAAGAAACCAGATAAAAGACACACAGAGTGACATGTTTAGCTGAGAAAGAGAACTGAGCCACAGAAATAGAAAGTTGATGCAAACCAACACAAAATGTATCACCAAATCCCTAGTTGGAAGCCAAAAACAGTAGGTTATGAGCACAGAACCCTGACTGTGAGCCTTAAAAAGTAGCCGAGACAACAAAAAATAATGAGGCAGTCCCAGGTGGCGCTACCCCTCCTTTTCCATGCCATGATTCTTCTCCTCAGCCAGACCTGCATCGCTAGTTCTCCGACCTTCATTGCTGCCCAATTCACTGCCAAGGATAGCCATGGAATGGCTTGCTTCACCTTGAGTCCCTTCTTCGGCAGCAGGTCCTGTATCTTCAAGGGGAGGAAGATTTTTGAGAAATTCCTCCGATGCAGACTTCTCATTTTTCCAATTCTCCAGGCTGTCTTTGTCCATGGAATGCTCACTGCTTGGGGAAGGATCAGGAGCAATGCAGGCCAGAGGGGAAACCTGATTTTCCTCTTCTGAAAGAATAATGGTGATGTGGGCAGTAATAAAGGGCCTGTTCAAATTACTTTGAAATTTAAACTGCGTGGTTTGAAAGGCACTGTTCGGAATAGGCTTACGACCAGAGCTTAAAGAAGGCCCAACTTCATGGACGAGGGTGGGATTGAAGGGTTCTGGTGCAGTTTGCATAGCTTGACCAGCTGGCAGATGCAAGCGACTATCACGATGCCCCCCCGAATGATGACTCTTGCCCAAATGAAGCATAGTAACAGATAGGTGGTAGGGCACAGAGAAATTATAAATAGGAGAGACGACAGAATGGAGTCAGGTGAGGCAGGAGGGATGCCCAACAGAACTTACAGACGACAACACAATACAACCAATGCGTAAATCTAGAACAGGGGAGAACTTACCCTTGATAATGTTGACCTGGAGCTCGCGGTGGTGAACCAAAATCAGTCCATCACCAACAGCCTCCGCTACCCAGGTTCCGTTGCCAAGCGATTGAGCATAAGGCATGATAAAACCACCGAGGAGCAGCATGATTATAAATGAGAGAATGTTGCGACGATCAACGCAGTCCATTAATGCAGATCTACAAAACGATCCAGCATTAATACCTTCCCCCTGCTCGCATAAGGTTAAGTCTCAGGAAGCCACGCTACTTTGCAGCTGGCAGTACCGAGCTTTAATTCTCTGCATGCGGAGCATTAAGGCTGATGGTGCCACCCGCATCCGGGGATTGCACACTACATGTTAGACTTCGAGATTCATTAGATTATGTTTCATCTTTCATTTCCATTATTGATGACTATGTTAGATTAGCATAGGCATATTTTCATTTTCCGTTGATTCTAACTTGCTTTCATATGTTGCTTCAAGAGGATTACTTTCACTTTTACCCAAAAGTGCAAATACGATTGTTTCACTATCACTATCATTGTTTCATAGAGAAGAAAATAGATCACATCTTGAATAAAAATCCATACCCGATGATGCTTTGTCTTCTTAATTCTTGATCAATAGAGAGAGAGTTTCTCAGTTTTTTGAATAATTACTGACATTTTTAAAAGTGTCCTTTTCTTCTAGGGCATCCATGAAATTATCATTAGACTTATCTTAAAATTCCATAAGTAAGAGACAATCTTGATCAGGCTCATGTTCTTCACCATTTGAAATACCATCACTATCTTCATTTGTATAAAAACTTCTCTTCTTTTCAAACCTCTTACTATTTATTTTGGGAGCTTCTTTTTGTTTCTCCTAATTTTCTTTATAAGGAAACTTAGCATCATAATGCCCAAGTATACCATAGGAGAAACATTTGAAAGGAAGCTTACCTCTGGAACTTCCAGTACCCACTTGGAGTTTCTTTATAAAGTTTGCTTCTTCTTCTTTTGATGCATAACCTGATTCTTCCTTCTCTTTTCCTTTTGCAATACACTTGAAGGTTGCTTCTCTCATATCCGAAGGACTACCTTTCTTCATATCAAATGCTATCAATATTCCATGGAGCTGATCAAGTGTAAAGTATATTGAGATCTTGCATTTCCTCAATAATAGATACTTTGGATTCGAAATTTGGAGTTAGAGATATAATAATATTTTCACTAATAGAGGCATCTTTTATTTCTTCAGCAAGATTTCTCATGTAATTCACAACTTCATATACTCTAAGAAAAAATGTTTGTTGAGGGACAAAGTCCCCTGAGTTTTTGGGTCAATACCCTAGCAGAGCGGAGGTTATCTACAATAAGAAACAAGCATTCCACACAGCCATGATAATAAAATAGGCAAACTACGCGAAGAGAGGTGCACCTGGGGGTCCTTCGTTCAGGTAGATCTAGCTAGTGTATGAACCCTCTTGGAGTTCCTTTCGATCCTTAAACCTGCAAAGCAATCAATTCAAGGAAGCATAGCAGTATATGGACCAAGCATCATATAGAAATCAACTTCAGAACATATTGAAAGGTAGTTAGTTATACAATTGAAATAATGATTCATATGCAAACCATAACAACAACATCGTAAGCATGAAGAAGATTGATTTCGGGAATAGGACAAGTGTTTCTTTGTTGCAAATAACTAAAACAAGGTAAGGAATGATATCACCTAAATCTTCCTCTCGTTGGCTCCAAGCGAAACTGTCCTCCGGATCTGTCCAATCCCAAGTCTTCAAAAGGATCCTTCCATGACTCACACAACAATATCTCAACTAGTGAAAAGACATCATAACTCAAGGAAACAAGGGTTTCCTGTCATGGGGGAAGTGCAGGAAGCACAAGGATCTTCAGACCTGATCAGGGATAATCTCAGCAAAGTGATTTTTCTTTGTATTCTCTCCTCCCTTAGGCCTTCCCATTGAAGCCTTTTTATACTTCTCCCAAAGTAGTTTTTTAGTTGGGAATTCATTGGGAACAGTTGGGCCATAGGCACTAATAGGTAATCAACAGGTGAAACCCGTGATCTCCACCCGAAATTAAGGAGATTTAGTTTATTTTTAAGTGTTTTAAGACATGTACATGAGTTCGGTATACACAGACCTGCATACACACATGTTTAGCTCAGGGCAATGTCACGTATATGGAGTAAAACATTGTTTCTTAAGTATTTGGACCAGGTCCGGAAGGAAGGGTTGCCCTAGGCCATGATTGCAGCATCACAAACATCAAGAGTGAGATTTGGTGCTATAACAAATTCCCCCTAATATATGCGGTCAAAAGGGGTACATGATGGCCGAAATGTATTAAGTACATGAAAGGAAACCTGTCAAAAACCGAGAAGGACTTCACCAGAGTTCAGCCTGCCAAGCCACAAAAGGAGATCGGAAAGAAACATTGTCTGATGCAGGCATACCCATGGTTAGAGAATGTAAGGCATGTCCGCATATAAAGTACAAGCGAATCCACTAAGTATACAAGTATAGAAGACTGGAAAATACATAATGGATCATCTGATCACGATTGAACAAGTACATGTCTAAATATCACATATAAGAATGTCAATCATGTTGAAGGATGAATCTAATCATTGATATCAAAGATTGATCCTCAAAGTACCAAATGAACATGATGGAGTAAGATGGTACTACACTACAAACTCAGGTGCGAGCATATAGAATGTTGCCATGAATTATTGCAACAATATAAGGTGGAGTGGTATCAACTAGCAACAATAGGACCAACTGTCAAGTGAACCAATGAATGCTGATGCAACCCGAGGTCTTCATTGACCGTCGTGGTACACTTCTACACCATGGGAATAAATGATCTGAAGTCAACCACGTGAGAAATCATTTGATTACTGGTCATTGATGTATACCATTAACAAATGCGAGACTACTCACCGATAATGATAATGAGTGTCAAGCTACCTAGTACAATCTAACAAGTACGAATAAATGAGCTGGAGTTGAACACCTGTAAGAATGTATCAATCGGGAGATAATGATGGTTTCTCACTGTCGATAGTGAAGGATCTGCCACTAATGACTGCAAACCCCAAGGTGCTGCCAAATGGAATCTAGATATTTTCCGTAGAGTAATGAGTCGTAGTTGATAGGGAAAGATATGCGACAAGGAAGGCATTAAGGCATCCTTCATCAATCTAGCATGAGTGTAACTTGTAGACCAATAATGTGGAAGGAATCAAATGAAAAAGATGTAATAAGCTGATTGAATCACATTTCTAGCATACACAAGATGTGGTTAGTGCACGACAGAAACCATCTAAACCAACCAATAATGAAAGTTAACACAGAGACGAGGTATCCACCAATCTGGTCAAATAGAAACCAAGGTAATACATGAATCCGAATGTGTGATAGTGTAAGCTGATGTCGAACACAATGGAAACTACTCAGTCAAAGACTTATGATACTGATCGATGTTGAGCACAATGTGACCTATCAGTAATGAAAATAGGGTCAGGGTGCAACTCTAGGCATGTCATTAGAGCAAGATGTCGTCGTCAATAAGGACAAGACCCACCAGCAAGAAGTCAATGGATAACTTCTCAAACTGGCATGTGTAAAGGACCAACACAATTGATTTGATGATAGACAAGACACTGAAAACCAGGGATGGGTGATTGAAAAATGAGTCAAGAGACACCGCAGAGAGGCCGACTCAGGCTAACTTCCCTTGAACAAAAGCACGACTCAATGTGATAATGTGGCAACATATGATGACTCTGTATAAGTTTTTCATGTAGGAGGCACGAATGAACCCTCAATATGATTGGAAGAGATAACCAATTGGGGGAGAATTGACTCAATAACAAGGTTAAGGCATACCTAAGTCAAACTAAATCCTGCCCAAATGGAGGAGACTTTGTTTTGAGTGCTTTGTTCAAGGGTGACACGACTGGCTCTAGATACCAACAATAAATGGAAATATTGTCTCGTTCCCACTCTTTTTTGAATATATATTTTTTTTGTCATTTTCTTTAAGCTGGAAAAAGAATAAAAGAATGCTATAGTACAGTGAAAAGAATGATTGTCAGTGAAACAATTGATCTAGTTCCTGGGATTGGAACAATCCTATGCTCAATGCAGGGAGGCGAAAATGGGTCAAAGACACTCAAAGGTGTGTTCCTTCCATGGGTCGGGGTGTGTCAAGTTGCAGAATTCAAGGGAATGCAAGTTTGATTTTGCAGACATCATGGTCAAAAGTTGGCTTAAACACGAGTCCAAGTGAAGCTGGCTCAAGGCCAAAAGGTGCAAATGGTCAAAATGCAATGTAGTAGTACAACTCAAAATGAAGAACCCTGTAGGGTATAAGGCCAGAACGAAGCAAAGAAGCAAAGAGGAATGAGTCTTCATTGTATAAGTCATGGTAGGACTACAGAGGACTACCGAGCCTACACAAATTGAATTAGCATGGGCAACAAATGTCAGTGAGGTGTTAACTACGATGCCCATGAAAAGGATGGCTCTACCATCGTGCTATGATTTAAAAATTGGTGAGTGAAGATGGTTTATGAACCATAACACATTGGGATCAACCCTTTGGCAAGTGTATCAACAAATGGAGGCTGGTATGCATAATGCAATGGAAAAATGGCTTCCCTAACCTATATTCCAGTAAGAAAATGATACTTTCCATGACGGGTTAGTATTCATGGAACCGTCTCAAAAATGTCAAAAAGCATCCAAAATGTCCTGAAGATGAAAACATTATCAACATTCCAAGCTCCCAAGTTAAAAGTTACATGAGACAAAATAAAATCAAGTTTTTAAAAAATTGGACATTTTGAAAGCTTATAAAATAGTTTTTTTGACTCACCAATATTACCATTTGATTTGAGAGCACAAGGAGTGAAGAAAAAGAAGCAAGCTTTGCCATTTTCCGAAGTCGATCGTTCAAGTATTCCCAAAATCACCAGGTAACCGTTAAACCCATCTTGCATTCATTTGTGATTGGTTTTAAAAATTTTAATTCAAATTTCACTGTTGAATTTATGTCAAAAAAATTGTCGCGGCATATATGTAGGTTGGCTATATGCAACCCACGTATACGCAGGCCCTAGACACTACTGTGTATGAAACGAACCCACGTATACACCGTGAAAACTTGAAAAAAAAACTAACTGTTCAAACATGTTTTTTTCCTCAGGATGGCAGTCACTTGGAGGGAAAGAGAGCATGCCACAATGGATGATGAGGTTATGAATGATCCTCAAGCCTTGGATGCCTTAAGAGGATGTGGTTTTCTAAAGTTATTCAAAATTCCAAACATGAAAGCAAACACTTTCTTGCTCGAAATTCTCATTCACTACTGAAGCATCGAGGATCACTCATTAATGATTGATCAAATGCCACTGAAGATAGAGATTGAGGATATTTATTTCATCACAGGCCTTTCCTGAAGGGGATAGGTAGTACATTCGATAGGCAGATCAGGAGGTAGTCTCTCTATCGAGGACTATGTGCATATCTATTGCCCAAGTCATCCAGAAAAGATTGGAAGCCAAATTCCAATCAAGCACGTGGAGAGTTTATCATTGAGGATCATCCTATTCACTATGGCCAGAGTGAATGGATCAACTTCCTCACACCAGGCTTCATGGCTTGCCATGAGCTTGGCGGTAGACTGTCTCACCACAGTATTTGATTGGTGCACTCCTCTTCTCGCCAACTTGAAGATCCAATTGACATCTATCAAAAGGGGCCAAACTAGAAACTTTGGGTATGAAACAATTTTTTGCTCTTTCTTCTTTGAGAGGGTCCTAGAACTCCACCCTAGAGTATCAGTTTCAATCAGCAGCCCACGAGATCCACAAATGGGCAGGTGGGCTGACCTGATGAAAGGACCAGGAGATGGGGACATTCCACAAATTACTTTTGACAATGACTTCTTCTCCTAGTGGGAGTAGTAGATCATCACAGTGGATGATTACCCTTATGTTGGCTTGGATTTCTGAGGAGATCTTCATCTAGCTTTACCACCAGCATAGCATGGGGAAACATAGGTAACAAATGCTTTTGATTTTATGATTTTATGATTTTTATGATTTTTCAAATATTAGAATGAACTTGAAAAATATTTTTGATAGGATTCAAATGACTAATATGATGATCATGTCCCAGATATTGGGCTAGTATGACTAGATCGATTTTGTTATGAAACCACCTCATAGAAAGATAGAAAAGATAGATCAAAGCCTTAGAAATCAGCCTCTTCGAGGGGCAACATCCTTTACATTACACAAATGAATGACTCCTTGATGATTCAAATGACAAAACCTCCTTTCTATATATAGGAGTCTAAGGAGTCACAATATAACCCAGTCGTCCTATCAATAATAATATAAAGCCACAAAATAACAATAGAGGGATTCTATGGGGCACAATAATAATAATATGGGGGCAATAGGGTCACAACAATATTAATAAGGGATACAACTACAATAGTAATGGGGTAATCACTAGTATTATAGGGACCTAACATGCCCCTCTCCTTCAAAAAAGTGTTGTCCTCAACGCTTGAGTAGTTTTGGATGCTTCTGTATAAAATTCTCATCCTTCCATGTGTAATCTTCAGCCGATAAGTTCTTCCACTTGATGAGATACTTCGAAATTGATCGATTTCGTAGCTGTTGAGTTCTTGTTTCTGTGACTTCTTCCGGTTCCAATATAAATTTTCCTTCCTCACCAAGTTCTAGCAATATTGTTTGAACTAGGAGCTTGTCACCTATTACCTCCTTTAAACATGAAACATGGAAAACTAGGTGCACTCGAGAAGCTACAGGAAGCTCCAATTTGTATGCCATCGTACCAATCTTTTTCAACACCTTGTACGGACCATAATACTTTGGTGATAATTTATTATCCTTCTTAGCTTGCTTGAGGGACATTTGTTTATATGGTTGTAGTCGTAGGAATACCCAATCACCTACATCAAAACTTCTTTCACTGTGATGTTGATCTGCCTATTGTTTCATTCTATTTTGTGCCAACACGAGGTTATCCATTAAGAGTTGGAGGACTTGTTGTTGATTATCAATGTGATTTTCCATTGCTTGAACCTTAGAATTTTCTCTTAAATATGATGTGATGGATGGTGGCTGATATCCATAAAGTGCCATAAATGGGGTCATTCTTATTGTTGTATGGAAGGAAGTGTTATACCACCATTCAGCTAGAGGCAACCATTTGACCCATTGTTTTTGTTTATCAGATACAAAGCAACGAAGATATCTTGCCAAACATTTGCTTACTATCTTAGTTTTCCCATCAGATTGAGGATGATAAGATGAGCTATGAGCTAACTGAGTATCGAGACAAGAAAATAATTATGTCCAAAAATTTCCAGTGAAAATGGGATCTCTGTCACTTACGATAATCTTTGGGTTTTCGTGTAGCTTTTGAATTGTTTCCATAAATGCAGTACAAACTATACTAGCTTTAAATGGATGTGATAATGCGAAAAAGTGTGCATACTTGGTAAGTCTATCAACTACCACCATGATGACACTCTTTCCCTCAGACTTGGGTAAACCTATGATAAAATCCATCAAAACCTCCACCCAACATTGGCTTGGAATGGATAAAGGTTGTAACAGACCCGGGGCCTTAATTGTTTCAACTTTATTTTGTTGGCAAACCAAAAATTCCGCCACAAACTTTTGAATATCTGATTTAAGGCCATCCCAAAAAATATTCCTTCTTAACCCTATGGTAAGTTTTTAAAAATCCTGAGTGTCCTCCTAAGGGAGAAGTGTGCAATTCCATAAGAATATTTTGTTTGAGTTGGGAATTCATATAGAGGTATAAGTGATCTTTGTACCATAACGAATATTTTTTCCAACTAAATGTATTATATGTACTGGAATCTTGTTGTAACTTTTAAATAAGTGCCCACACTTCTTCATCATTCTTCCATTCGTCCCTTGCTTCGTTTATCCAATCTGGTTGGATAATAGAAAAGTCACACAACAATGCTTCCACATCCTCGTACTTTCTTGACAGTGCGTTTGCCACCACATTTTTCTTCCCTTTTTTGTAGATGATTTCAAAGTCATAACCCAACATCTTTGTGACCCACTTTTGCTACTCTTCAGATGATAATCTTTGTTCTAAAATTTATTTAAGGCTATCATGATCTGTTTTTACCTTGAAGTGTCTTCCCATTAGGTAGGGTCACCATTTCTTAAGTGCATGTAGTATTTCCAACATTTCTTTCCCATAAATAGCTTTGTGCAAAAACTTTCCCTTGGTTGGACGACTTCCAAAAGCAATGGGTCTTTCATCATGCATTAAAACAGCACCAATTCTATTTCCTGAAGCATCACATTCCATAATAAAGGTTTTTGCGAAGTCTGGTGTAGCTAAGATTGGTGCTTGGCACATTGCCTATTTAAGATATTCGAAGGCCTTTGTTGCTTTTGGAGTCCATGAAAATGCATATTTCTTCAATAATGTTGTTAGAGGTGTTTCTATTATCCCATAATTCTTAAGAAACTTGTGATAATACCTTGTCAACCCGAGAAATCCTCGTAGATGCTTTATGGATGTGGGGATTTTCCATTCCTTAATGGCTTTAATTTTGCTAGGGTCTACCTTAACTCCTTCATGAGATACAATATGAACCAGATATTCCACCTCTTATACTCCAAATAAACATTTAGATCTTTTTGCATATAATTGTTTCTCCTCCAATAGTTGTAGTATCCTTTCAACATGTTCAACATGATCCTTCCACGACTTGCTGTAGATTAGTATATCATCAAAAAAAACTAACACAAACTTTCTAAGGAAGGGTTTGAAAATGGAATTCATCAAACCTTGAAATGTAGAAGGTGCATTAGTAAGGCCAA
Organism: Pinus tabuliformis; assembly: GCA_031772625.1. NCBI lineage: Eukaryota > Viridiplantae > Streptophyta > Pinopsida > Pinales > Pinaceae > Pinus > Pinus tabuliformis. The sequence goes on from CM062814.1 coordinate 343,881,516, forward strand.
AAGGCATGACCAAAAATTCATAATGACCCTCATGAATTCTAAATGCTGTTTACAGAATGTCTTCGGTCTTCATTCTGATTTGATGATATCCTAAATGAAGATCCAACTTGGTGAAGAAAATTGATCCATGCAATTCATCCAGTAATTCATCAATGACATGAATGGGAAAGTTATCTTTAATAGTGAGCTTGTTGAGCTCCCTATAATCCAGACACATGCGCCATGATCCATCATTCTTGTGCACCAATACTACCGGAGTAGAGAAAGAACTTTGACTAGGTTGAATTATACCAGCCTCTAGCATTTCTGCAACCATACGTTCAATTTCACTCTTTTGGGCATAGGGATATCTGTACAGCCTGATGTTTGGAGGAACACTTCCTGGAATCAGATGAATAGCATGATCATGATCATGAATAGGTGGGAGACATTTGGGAGTCTCAAATACATTGGAATGATTGTCCAAGAATTTTTGGAGATCTGGAGAAATAGATGATTTCGATGTGGAAACATCTAGCGAACATAATTGTGCACTTACACCTCTTTGTTCCTTTTCAGAAGCTTTTTCATACCATTAGAGCTCATTATCTTTCCTTGTTTCTGTGTAATACCACTTAATTAAACTTCCTTTCCTTCCGCATAAAATTTCATGAAAGGTTCTTGAAAACTAAAAGCTATTGTACCCAAGGATTGTAGCCATTGGAATCCTAGTACAACATCAGCACCTCCCATTGGAATGGAAAGCATTGGGCTAGTCAATACATATTCTCCCATGGATAGCTTGATATTATGGCACTTTCCAGAGCAATTTATTATTCCTCCATTTGCAACCATCACTTGACACTCTGGTGCTGGATATAGGAAGAAATTCAATTCTTTTGCTACCGTACAATGAATAAAATTGTGGGTACTTCCTAAATCAATCAACACTATTAACTTTTTATTATTGTTTTTCCCTTCTATCTTGATGGTTTGAGGAGTGGTAATTCCAGCCAATGCATTACAAGATATGGTCGGATTCATTTATTCTTTATCTAGACTTTGTTCCTGGAGTTTATCCTCTTCTTTTGACCTTTCTTGCTCCTTCTCCTCTTCCTCTTCACAATCTATGTAGAATAATTTCTTCTCAGCACTCTTATGACCTTTAGTGTATTTGCTATCACAACTGTAACAAAGCCCTTCTGCTCTTTCTTCTTCCAATTGTTGTGGTTTCAACCTTATAGGTTGTGGAAGATTAGGGGAAACAACACTTCCATCTTTATAGTTGTGAGTGGTATGCTTCCTGGTTGCCATAATTTTGCTTTCAATTTTTCTTGCTAACCTGAAAGCCTTCTCTAATGAATCAGTTTCCCAAAGGCGAACATCATGTTGGATATTATCCTTTAAAGTCCCTATGAACACATCAATCCTATGCTCCTCTGTAATATTTTTTAACCTTATGTTCAATTTTTGGAAATCCTCAATGTGCTCCATTATTGAACCCTTTTGTTTGATACTTATCAATTGGCTAAAAAAAGTGTTGGTTTTTGTATCCTCATAATGTGCTGTCAATTCTTCCTTAAAAATTGCCCAAGTGATAATTTGTTTATGAGAGCAAAGCCATTGATACCATACAAACTGATTAGGTTCCAAACATAAAGTTGCAATATGTACCTTTTGTGTGTTTTGCACATTATTGAGATTGAAAAATTGCTCCATTTGTAATATCCATGTCGAGGGATCGTTTCCATCAAACTTCCTCATATCAATTTTTGGAATATGGTGGGTATTTGATCCAACATTAGAGTCTTTGAAATCATGATTAACATTTCTTTTGTTTGCATCATGACTTTCCTTTACTACCCTTTCACCATTAGTAAGTATTTATTGTAGACAATTTGTCAAATTTGCCTTCAAATCTATCTTCAAATTGTCAATCTTAGCTTCCTCACCCTTTATCTTAGATTCCACGCCATTTATCTTAGCTTCTGTTAGCTTTTGTGAGAGTGAAATTTGTTGCACTTGGTCTTGTAATTTTGATATATCATGTAGCATTTCTTCATCTTCTTCACGAATCATGCTAGAGATTTCGGGTTTCTTACTAGGTGTTTGCATTTTCTTTCCTCAAGGCATCAGTTATCGATAATAATTCTCTAGTATGCCGTTGGAATTCCTTCAAAATAAATTTTCAAACCAAGCTCAAGCAAAAACTTTAAAAATAACTACACACCTTTTTTCACTTTGTAGGAGCTCGATATTGCCTCTGATGTATCTCTGTAATTTCAAATCATCTAGTTCTAAAATTCCAATATGCAGTAGCCCTCTATGTCCTCTTTCCAATTCCACTAGTGTGATCCCAATTGGATTCTCGAAAGAAGAGTTATGCTAAATCTCCCACAGTGACCTGATTATAGACTAGTTCAGTAGAGTGAACTTGTACGACGTTCCATGTGTCCCTGTTTCGACCTTTGGCTCTGAAAAATATATACAAGAAAGTATAGTTCGTCCTCTTTTTGTACCTTCTTACGAATTTTCAATCTGATGCCCAAAGGGAAAGCTATGACGATTTTCCCTAGGTCACTTGTTTGGAATGTAATTCAGGAGTCTGCAAAAAGACCAAATTCCTCAAATCATATCTTCGTAACTATAGTGCCAAAAGCTCTAAAATTTGGACCTGTGCTTCAGTACGATCTCGTCCCAAATGGGTTTTCTTTTAGCTTCTGAAACATCAGAGAAAAATGTTATAGCAAAAATTCCACGATGACCTATTTGGAGCAGCGAAACCCTAGAATCCAAAGCTCTGATACTAAATGTTATGAAACCAGCTCACAAAAAGATAGAAAAGATAAATCAAGGCCTTAGAATTCAGCCTGTTCGAGCGGCAACCTCCTTTACATTACACAAATGAAGGATTTCTTTATGATTCAAATGAAAAAACCTCCTTTCTATATATAGGAGTCTAAGGAGTCACAATATAACCCAACCGACCTATCAATAATAATATAAAGCCACAAAAATAACAATAGAGGGATTCTATGGGGCACAGTAATAACAATATCGGGGAAATAGGGGCACAATAATATTAATAAGGGATACAAATCTAATAGTAATGGGGTAATCACTACTATTTTAGGGACCTAATAGATTCCCACGGCATGGACATCGCGTCTGAGGTGCAAAAGAGGCGGCTACCGATATAGAGCGACTCCTACGTACAATTCAACGGTACTTGGTGAGATTAACTCACTCAGTACCGATGGAGGTTGTAAAGGATATGCCTATAGATATGCAGCATCATGTGGTTGGCATGCCATGGGACTAGGTTCAGACTCTTAGGCGTGTGGCCAAAGTAGTAGTCGCATACTTAGCTACTGATCCTGAGCCGAGGCATTAGATGTACTTGACATGATTATGGGCATTTAAGTCCCAATTTTTGTATATTATTTTGGACACAGTTGTGTACACTCGAGATGTTTTATGATATATATATACAGTTTCAATTTTTTGATGCTTGATTTTATTGTGATGAATGAATGATGTGCCAATCTAAAGCTTGATTAGCGATAGAATCTGCTAGCCAATTACAAGACCTTGGAATGTGCAAATAATTAATGTAAGTAAATGATCTTTGCAACAACATCACCCTTAAATATTGGCGATATAAACATGGATCCCTTACCCGATAAATGTTATTTAATTGTGACACTATCAGTTGTGAATCAAGATAGACTACCAACGAACTGATTCCATAAGAAATTGCTTCAGAGAGTAAATTAATGATGGCAGTATACTCATCCATATTATTTGATGCAGGACCAATGCATACTCCCCTTGACACCATCAACTGACTAGTTGGATAGTAGATTACCCAAGTTGCAGAAACGAGGTTCTGAGTGTGCCGACTAGCACCATCATCGAATCCAAAATAGATCAAGTCATCCGTCAACACCTGCCACAATAGACCAAAAGGTGTTGATATTAAAAACTCCCAATGAGATATGTACAAAAATACAAAATGTACAAAGAAGCCATTGCCTAGCTACTACTTAAGCAAAGTAATTCTTAAGGTAAAGCCCGTTTTGGGGCTCTGCCAACTTGTTTCCTTCAAAATCAACTAACTCATACGCCCCTTTTTCTAAAACTTGTTTAATTATAAAGCGGTCGTACCACATAGGCTTGAATTTTCCTACCCCCAAGGCATCCTTATCTTGGTCATAGACCAAGACAAAGTTGCCTTCAAAAAATACTCGAGGACGGACAACTTTATTGTACTGAGTTTTAACCTTTTTCTTATGAGCCTCATTGATTGTGGCGACATCTCGATGCTGCTCATCGAGATGTTCCAAATCAATGAGGTGCTCTTCGAGACTAGAGGTCTCTAGAAGGAGCTCAACAGCTAACTTAAGAGATGTAATTTCACATTCAACATGGAAGATAGATTCCAGTCTCTAAACTAGCTGAAAAGGTGTAAAACCTGTAGCAGTCTTTACGAAGGTTCGATATGCCCAAAGAGTTGGATACAACATAATATGCCAATTGGATCGATTTTTGTCGATCACCCTTTGCAGGATCGTCTTAATGGTTTTGTTCACAGCCTCGACCTATCCATTGGCCTGAGGATAATATGGAGATGAGTGCTACTACCGGAAGCCCAATTTAAGATCCAATTCAGACATTAGTTGATCCTAGAAATGACTGCCATGGTCAATGACAATCTCTCTCGGGATACCGAACCTTGAGATAATCTGATTAAAGAGGAACAATGCCACTATTTCACTATCTCTTTTATAAGTGGGAACAGCCTCAGCCCACTTCGTGAAGAAGTCTACAACCACAATAATGTACTTCTGATTCGTTGTTGAAGGCAGATTACAAGTTGTAAAATCAATAACCCACTTATTAAAAGGACCAAGAGTGACAATGGGGAAAAGAGGAGCTGGAAGTGTGTGCATCTTCTGAGTATAAACTTGACAGGGGTGACAATGTTTGACTGCTTCAACACAATCTTTGAAGAGAGAAGGCCAAAAGTAGTGGGCACGCAAGATACGTCGCACTATAGAAAGCCTTGAAAGATGATCACCAGAAGCTCCACTGTGGCAATCATTGAGCACTGACTCTGCTTCCTCTAAGGTTAAAAAACGCCTAAGGATTGAATCAACCCCTTGACGATATAATGTATCACCAATGAGGACAAAGTTTTTAGCCAGGTGATGTAATTTTCAGCGTTCATCCTTAGAGAAAGTAGAGGGAAACTTTGAAGTCTGGAGATAGATAATGATGTCTCCATACCAAGGGTTAAGTGAAGAGATGAGGAATAGATGTTCATCGGGAAAACTCTTGTCATAAACAGTATCCTCTCCACAAGGCAGCTCAGAAATTAACTCCGCAAAAAGCATGGATTTCTTAGACTTGGTGGACAAGAACTCGAGATCGAATTCTTGCAAAATGACAATCCATCGATTATATTTTCCCCCAATCACTCGCCTACTCAGGACAAATTGGAATGGATTGAATGCCGCTAAGACAAAATTTTTGTGTAGCAAGATATAATGGCAGAGCCGCTGGACAACATGGATAACTGCAAAAGCAAACTTCTCAATAGGAGAATAGTGAAGTTCAGGACCTACCAAGCCTCGGCTCAAGTAATAAATCACATGATCCATGAGTGCATCTTCTTCCTGAATGAGAACGGTACCTATGGTTGATTATACAATGCCGAGATATAAAAGGAAATCCCTACAATAATTCGGTGGACTCAAAAGTGGGCCAGAGACTAATGCCTTTTTCAATGATTCAAATGACCGCTGCACAAAGTTGTCCCATATGAATGGAACTCCTTTCTGTAGCAAATGCATAAACCCTTTAGTGATCTTGGAATAATTCTCTATAAATCTTCTTAAGAAATTAGCCTTCCCTTGAAGACTTTGAAGTTGTCGAATTGAGGAAGGGGGAGGCAACTGAACTATTGCCTCTACCTTTAAGGGATCAACTCGAATCCCTTTAGTTGACACAATGAACCATAACAACCGACCGGATGTAACCGCAAAAATGCACTTGTTGGGATTCAACCAGATGTTGTAAAATTGACATTGCTCAAAAGCCAATCAAAGGTGACTAGGATGATCAATTCTCTTTCGAGAATGAGCAACAAAATCATCCGAGTATGCTTCGATGATATGTTTGATATCATGGAAAGTGTATGACATGGCCCACTGGAAGGTAGCTCTAGCATTTTTAAGAACAAAAGGCATCTTTCTGTATTCAAAGGTACCCCAGGGACATATAAAAGTTATCTTATGCTGATCTTCAGGATGGATAGAGATCTGATTATACCCGGAAAAACTGTCCATGAAGGAGAAAATCTCATTACCCCCACATTCAATAATAATTTGATTAATAAACAGCGTGGGGTAATTATCTTTGGGACATGATTTGCTTAGGTCTCTAAAGTCAATGCATACTCAGATTGTTCCTTGCTTTTTATTTTTAGGGACTAGATTAGAAACTGAATCCATAAGAGGAATAGGGTATATAAAACTCACCTTGAGCAATGTCTCTACTTTAGCTTTAATAGCTACTGCTTTCATAGGATTAACCCGCTGAAGCTTCTAACGAATCGGCTTAGCGTTTTGATATGTCTTGATCTCATGTTGAACTATGGATGGATCAGTGCCAAGCATTTCCTCATAACACGAAGTGAATACATCTCAAAATTCCTTAAAAAGGTCAATGTAAATTTGGATTTCTTTAGGGGAACGTTCGGCTCTGATGAAGAGATTCTCGATCGTGTTAGGGTTGCTAGAGATGTTTATAGATATCATTTTTGAAATCACCGACATATTACCTTCGGAACGAAAGTGTGTTGGAGCCAAAGGATTTGACACCATACAAACCTCACTAGTAAACAGCTTGGAGAACCTAGATTCTACTTCTAGCAATGGAGGAAGAAAATATGAACTATGGTGTAAGTCTTCCCAAGGTTGATCTACACCCATCATTACTTCTAGGATTACTTCCTCGGATGGTAGAACCGTATCTAAGCAATTTTGGGTGTGGAGCCTGATTATCTTCCGTATTCAAAGGTTTCAGCTGGATGTATACCCCAGGAAGACTGTACAACCCTCCATGGGGAGGGGTGCATGGGGGACTGGTTCCCCCGTGGGGGTCCAGGGGCTAGCGATCCCCCGCCGGGGGTTTGCAGGCAGCGCCCCCGAAGCTAAAAATAGATGTAAAATTTCCTTGTAAAAGTCTAGTAATTTCTAGTCAATCTGGGCCGTTCATTAGGCAGATGATCTGACAGTAGAAGTTATGTTTAATTTAGGGTTTTTTCCACAGAAGGCAACCTCTCACTATATATGAGGGAATTGTATTGCGTCTATGTATATCTGTATTCTAAGTGAGGAAGAGAGAGGAGATTGAGAGAGAAAAGGGTGTTACAGCGGATCTATTGTAGGTTGTATCTCTTCAATTTGATGCATAATATAAAATTAAGGACTGGTTGTTTCTCTGTGGACGTAGACCAAACTGGGTGATCCACATATATCTTTGTCTCTCTTTTTTTATGCATTTTCTGTGTTTATATTTCTGCAATATTTTATGTGTTCCATTGCTTCGTAATATATAATTTTCTAAAAACTGGTATCAGAGCCAAATGTCTATTTAGCTGATAAACTCACAGGAGAGAAGTGTTTCTGGTTCAAGTGGGAGCAATGGCGGAAGATGGTAGGTTTAGGGTCGAAAAATTCAAGAGCCAAATCTACCAGCTATGGAGGATGTAGATGGAATATTATCTGTATCATAGAGATCTTTACCTACCATTGAGCAGAAAGACAAAGAAGCTGATGAGTATGATAGACACAGAATGGGATATTCTGGACAGAAAAGCACTGGGAACAATACGACAGTGCCTAGCGGCATCGGTAGCATTTAATAAATCAAAGGAAACGACAAAACAGGGTTTAATGTCGGCATTGGCCAAACTGTATGAAAAACCCTCGGCCTCAAATAATGTATTTCTTATGAAGCGTTTATTTAATATGAATATGTCAGAAGTTGAATCTGTTGCAGATCATTTAACTGATTTTAATACACTTACAGGTCATTTAAGTTCTGTAGGGGTAAATTTTGATGATGAAGTTATGGATTTATTATTTTTGTGCTCATTGCCAGAAAGTTGGAATGGTTTAGTTATGGCTATTAGTAACTCTGTCTCTGGATATAGTACTTTAAGGTTTGATGATGTTGTTGGTGCAATCCTTAGCAAGGGAATGTGACAGAAAAGCTCTGGTGAGACATCAGGTAATGCTCTGAGTGCAGAGACTAGGGGAAGAAAAATGGAAAGAGGAAAGGGCCCAGGATATCACAGTAAGTCAAGAAAAGGCAAATCCAAGTCCAGATCAGGGATAGTGTGCTGGAAATGCAGGAAGAAAAGACACGTGAAGAAAGACTGCAAGTCTCAGAACGGGAAAGAAGGAGATGCGAACCAAGAAACTAATCATGAAGCGAATGTAACAAGTGATGTGTTGCAAGATGCTTTGATTCTTTCATTAGAAAATATTATTGATGCCTGGGTGATAGATTCAGGGGCCTCATTCCATGCCACACCTGATAAGAAACATTTTCATGAGTATGTTCAAGGAGATGTTGGACAAGTTCGATTGGGTGATGATAAACCCTGTAAAATCATTGGAATGGTTACAGTTTTCATAAAACGTCAAAATGGAAATCAATGAGGAAGGTAAGACATGTTCCAGATTTGAAGAAAAATCTGATTTCAACAGCGCAGTTGTGAGGTGAAGGTTACGTAACTACTTTGACAGATAAAACCTGGAAGGTCACTAAACGATCCCTGGTAATAGCGAAAGGAGAAAATGTTGGTACATTGTGTTTATGCAATGGTATTTCTAATCTTGTTAATGCTTTAACCTCTACAGGAGAAGATACACCGTGTGGCGTCATAGGCTTGGGCACATCAATGAGAAGGGGATGCAGATTCTTCACTCAAGAAATTTGCTACCATGTTTGAAGCATGTTGATTTAAAATTATATGAGAATTGTGTTTATGGAAAACAGAAGTGAGTCAGATTCTTTAGAGTTGGGAAAGAAAAGAAGAGTGAAAAATTAGAGCTTGTGCATAAAGATGTATGGGGACCTACTTAGGTATCATCTCTTGGTGGCTCTCGTTATTATGTTACTTTTATTGATGATGGAACTAGGAAAACATGGATTTATTTTATTCGAAATAAATCTGATGTATTTGATACTTTCAAGAAATGGAAATATTTGGTTGAAAATGAGACAGGGAAAAGGTTGAAGTGTCTCAGATCAGATAATGGAGGTGAATATTGTAGAAAAGAGTTTGATAGGTATTGTTCAAAGAATGGAATTCGCAGAGAGAAGACAGTTCCAGGAACACCACAAGAAAATGGTGTATCATAAATTATGAACAAGACAATCATGGAGCATGCAAGGTGCATGAGATTGCATGCGGGATTGCCCTGACAATTTTGGGCAGATGCTCTAGATACTTCTATTTATCTAATAAACAGAGGGCCTTCAAGTTCCTTGGATGGTGGTATTCTAGAGGAGGCATGGACAGGTAAAAATGTAAACTACTCATTTTTAAAGACTTTTGGTTGTGAAGCCTTTGTCCACATTAACAAAGAAAATAGAACAAAGCTTGAGGCAAAATCGAATAAATGTAACTTTATTGGATATGGTGTTAATGATTTTGTTATCGCTTATATGATTATGAAAATCACAAAATCTTTAGGAGAAAAGATGTAATATTCAATGAAAAGGTCTTGTATAAGAACCAGTTGTAGGAAAAGAAACAAGAAAAAGAAAATGGAGAATACACAGTGCTTGACGATATCACAGGAAAAGTGATGGTGCCTAAAAATCATAATGATCAATAGCTAGAACAACAACCACAACAATAGCAAGCACTTCAAACACCTCAAAGTGGTGTTAGAAGATCTACCAGGATAAGTAGACCCTCTGAATGATACTCTCCTTCATTATATTATGTATTGTTGACTGATTTTGGTGAACCAGAATGTTATGAAGAAGTAGTGTAGGTAGAAACCAGGAAGAAGTGGGAGCAAGCCATAAAAGAAGAGATGGACTCCTTAACACATAACTAGACTTGGGACTTAGTCAAGTTTCCTGCATGTGAAACAACATTGCAGAATAAATGGGTTTACAGGGTGAAGGAAGAAGATGGATGAAAACAGAGGTACAAAGTTAGACTTGTGGTGAAGGGGTTTACACAAAAGAAAGGTATTGATTTTGAAGAAATATTTTCTCCTGTTGTTAAAATGACTTCAATCAGAACTATTTTAAGTCTAGTAGTAGCTAAAGATTTGCATCTTGAGTAGTTAGATGTAAAGACAACGTTTCTCCATAGGGATTTGGAGGAAGAGATATATATGCAGCAGCCACAAGGATATGAGGTAAAAGGGAAGGAGAAACTAGTGTACAGGTTGAAGAAGAGCTTGTATGGCTTAAAACAGGCTCCGAGGCAATGATATCTAGAATTTGACAAGTTTATGTCTGAACAAGGTTATACTAGATGTCACTCTGATCATTGTGTTTATCTCAAAAGGAAAAATGATGGTAGCTATATTATATTGTTATTGTATGTAGATGAAATGATTCTTGCAGGTTCTAACATGCAGGAAATAAATGTGCTCAAAAGGAAATGGGAAAACTCATTTCCAATGAAGGATTTGGGTGCTGCAAAACAAATCCTTGGTATGAGAATAACTAGAGACAGGAAGAATCGCAAATTAACATTGTCTCAAATTGAGTACATAGAAAAGGTGTTGAAAAGGTTTAATATGTAGAATGAAAAACCAGTTAGTATACCTTTGGCTAGCCATTTCAAATTAAGTAAGGAGGCATGTCCCAAGACTTAGGAATAAATGGCTCATATGTATAAAGTTCCATATGCATCAGAAGTTGGAAGCTTAATCTATGCAATGGTTTTCACAAGGCTTGATATTGCACATGCAGTGGGAGTTGTAAGCAGGCACATGAACAATCCAGGAAAAGAACATTGGATGGAAGTGAAGTGGATTCTCAGGTATTTGAGAGGTACTACAAATCAAGAATTATGCTTTGGTGGTTGAAACATTGCTCTACAGGGATATGCTGATGCAAATATGGTAGGTGATAGAGATAACAGGAGGAGCACAATAGGGTATATGTTTACTATAGGTGGAATAGTTGTTAGTTGGGTTTCAAAAATCCAAAGCATTGTTACACTTTCAACAACAGAAGTAGAGTATGTTGCCGCTACAGAGGCTAGTAAAGAAATGATTTGGTTACAAAGGTTTCTAGATGAATTGTGCAAGAAGCAGGAGTTGGGAAAGTTATACAGTGATAGCCAGAGTGCTATACATCTTGCAAAGAAATCTGAATTTCATTCCAAAACTAAACATATACACCTCAATTACCATTTCATATGGTCAGCATTAGAAGATGGATAGTTAAAGTTGGAAAAGATACACACTAGCCAGATTCATATAGATATGTTAACAAAAGTTGTAACCAGGGAGAAACTAAGAATCTGCTCAGTTTCAATTGTTCTTCAAGTATGATGAAGAAGATGAGAAACAACCAGGTCCAAAGTGGAGTTATTATCTAACAAATGAAGCAGCGGTGGAGTTGCTATAATCAGTCTCCAAGTGGGAGATTGTTGGGTGTGGGGCCTGATTATTTTTTGTATTCAAAGGTTTCAGCCGAATGTAAACCCTAGGAAGACTGTACACCCCTCCATGCAGATGGGTGTGGGGGGGCTAATCCCCCGTGGCTAGGGGGTCCGAGGGCCAGTGGTGCCCTGGCAGGGGTTTGGGGGCAGCACTCCCGAAGCTAAAAATAGATGTAAATTTTCTTGGTAAAAGTCTAGTAATTTCTAGTCAATCTAGGCCATTCATTAGGTGGATGATGTGATGGTAGAAGTTATGTTTAATTTAGGGTTTTTTTCCCTAGAAGGCAACCCCTCAATATATATGAGGGAATTGTATTGTCTCTATGTATATCTATATTCTGAGTGAGAAAGAGAGAGGAGATTGAGAACAAAGAGGGTGTTATAGTGGATTTGTTGTAGGTTGTATCTCTTCAGTTTGTTGGATAATATAAAAGGAAGGATTGGTTGTTTCTCCATGGACATAGCCCAAAATGGGTGAACCACATATATTTGTGTCTCTCTTGTTTTATGCGTTTTCTATGTTTATATTTCTGCAGTATTTTATGTGTTCCATTGCTCCGTAATATATAATTTTCTAACAATAAGTCAATGACAGAGGTAGAATCAAGGGTCCAAGTTGGGGCCACATCACCATCTAACTCCTCCTTAGAGAAATGAGTAGAATGGTTGTCCACAGAATTGACGATAGATTGATATCTAAGCTCTGCTACGGACATAGGAAATGTCATTCCACCAACTTGTCCTTCATCTAATGTGGTTGTAGGTGAGGCCAAGGTCCAAGGGTCTGAAAAATAATGAGTTTGGAAGAAACCTTCCTATGAAGACTCCTTGGATGATGAAATGACATTGATTCTAGCAATAGGAGAGGGAAAATCGAATGTACCCATCAATGAAGAATACGTCCCAACTCCTAGATTCTCAATAGGTAGAAGAGGGTTATCCACTAAGGGAACAATAGAATCCAAAGTTGCTCAAGGATCAGCTAGAGAATAATCTAATTGATCAACCTTAACAATTTTCCCCTCATGGGGAAAGCAAATGACAAGAAACGGATTCGAAACAAAGTCATTCATTTCATATACCCAGTTCCTTCCTAAGAGGAGATTGTAATCTAGATTAGCATCGATGACCTCTACTTCAATATTAATGACCTTTGACCCAACACATATGGGAAAGGCCAGGATAATCCACTGTGACTTATGAGAATGCCCATCAAATGCTATCAGGAGAGTAGGTGAAGGAACAACTGAAGGTGATCTAATGGCCTTCCAACATGACATCGACATGACGCATGTGGAAGCTCATTCATCAATAACGGTTCAAAAAATGTTAATTTTCTGGTAGGTAGAGTTTATTTGAAAAGCCATATGATGAGGGAGTCAGCTTTTGACATTAATCATGTTGAAAGTGAGCACTAAAGAATTACTTGGTCAATTGCCCCTATCGTTGAAAGAAAAGCACTTCCTTGAGTTGGACATGACTAGAGAACCTTTAAATTAGACATAGCACATGTACTCTAAGCCAGATCATCAACAATGGAGTAATTACTGGCGACCCTAGCATTAGGATTGATAGTCACACATTTAGCGGAGCCTTTCGGTATCTGAGGTATAGTCTAGACAGAGGGTCGCTCAATATGAAGGTCAGTAGTTCCAGGAGCAGATTTTTCCTTGCATCTTTTAGTTTCACTGTAATCACATGACTGAGTGGCCACATGGACGTTAGAACCCATCATGAAAACATTTCATGATTTCTCCCCTTCCTGGTTGCCCCCTGCAGAGGTACCAGGATTTGAATTTGCACCAGCAAGTAACTGCTGCCCTTGGGGAAAAGGGTTGGTTAACAAAGCCTGAGAGCTAGAAGTCCCTTGATGCCCTAACAAGCACTAAGTGTCTTGACTTTTTGGGCAGGGATGAGTTAAATGGTCTCCACTACATAGCTTGCATGGAAATTTGAGTTTCTTTCTAGATTCATTTCCACCACCAGCAGCATTATTACTAGGTTTATTTGCATCAGTCTTCCCATCTTGACTCTTTTTCTTACCTCGTCCTTTATTTTTCCCATTGGAATTTTGATTTCCTTTAGGGTCAGAAAATTCGATGGCATTAACTGAAGAGGGTTGAGAAGATGAAGGGTTAGACGATGTGACCTGATTGGAAGGAGCATTTTGTAAAGTAAACTGCTACAATTGGCTCAATAGGTTCATCTCATTGGTTTCTATGGATCCAACGATACCATCCACATGGGGACCTAGCTTCGACTTGGCTATATCAACCTTAGTTCCAAGAGCATCAGGCAAGATTTTTTGTAGAATCCCAGACTAAGAGTAAATCAATTCTAATTGTTGGGCCTTAAAAATAGCTTGCTCTATAGAATAGACTCCGAAGAGAGAGACATCCTTAGAGATATCAGGTTGTAAGGATTTCAAAAACCATTCAAGATGATATTCAGGAGGAATTTCAGCTTTAATGAGCCTCTTTCTCTGTCTCCATTCCTGAATATGATCAGAAATGTGAGTTGCTGTATTCTGATGAAAATTGGCCAAAAATTTAGTTCCGCCATAATAACGGACATGCAATTGGAAATGATTTAGGAAAATGTTAGCCAAATCAGTGAAATAAGTAAAGCTGCCCCCTCACAACTCTATATACCACTTGGCCACATTGCCAGTTAAGGTGTGTTGAAAAAGTCTCAACCTGACTGAGTCATTGATGAGGGAGTTTGAAGAGCACCACAAATGGAATGTAGTTACATGGTCGCTAGGGTCTTCACCACCCTTCCCCTTGAACTTTGGAATGTTTGATGGGAGTTGGGTTTGGAGCAGAGGCTAGGCCAAATTTCACTTGATTGGATCGCTTGTCAATTTCATGAGATCTGGCAAATTCAGCATTGCCAGAAAATGAAGCCTAGGAGGACCTTAGGCTTTTCACCCAGATTGGGCAGAGTTCCAAAAGTTCTTAAAAGATTGGCCTGGATTTTGTAAGACACCAGGCTGCCCGAAGTAACCAGTAGAACCAGTTGAACCAAAAGGCGAACCTTGTGATCCAGCAAAACTCAGAGTTTGACCGACTCCAGTCGAAAAACCTCCATAACTAGTGAAGTTCCCTGCTAAGGCATTATAAGGATTCAATAACCCCTGATAAGGACTCCAACCAGAAGCTAAGGGAGGAATATTTCGAAATGAACTAACTGTGGAGTACAGCCTATTCCCTTGTTGGTCGAAAAACGGATTCCGAGTTCCTATGCCACTAGTCGCAGGGTTAGTCCAACCTTGAAAGGGATTGCTGCCTTGTCCTATAGAAGAAAAAGGCATAGATCCTATCATCTAGTTGGAATGTGGTATATGACCACTTCCAAAAGGAAAACCTTGAGATGAAGCCGACCCATCGATCATGGATGTGGAGGCACTAAATGCAACTGATGGAATACCCTATGAATGGGTGCCAAATGGGAAAAGCCTAGAACTAGATGCATTAGCTTGGGAATTTCCACTCGTAGAAGGAATGGAAGTAGACCCAACTAAGGTTGTGCTAGAAAAAGACCCAAATAAAGATGCATAGGGGATGGAAATAGTTCCTTCTCCTTGTACTAATGTTGGAGTCTGCATAGTTGTAGCACTTGTGGTAGAAGCCATGATTCCAGTGGTGCTCATCGAAGGTAAGCGCGTAATATGACCTCGACTTGATGGTCTATGTGTCAGAGTCCCAATGTATTGTAATACATCTAGATGAATAGAAGTTAGAGGAGAAGTCAGAGCCGCTAATGACTATGGGAGTTTTTCTTCCTCAGTGTTATCTTCTGATTGAAAGAGAAGTCGAGAAAGAACTATGGTGTTCCTCTCTAGTTCTGCAAAAGTACCAGGCCTATCTTGAACACTAATGCTACTGGGGGGAGGATTAATCCTCGATGTGTCAGCTGCCACGGGATGAAACCCACTGGCAATATTACCTCTGCGCCTTCTAGGAGAAGGCTCTAAATTTGGTGGTGAAAGACAATGAAGTCTTCGAGACCGTCTAGGCAAGCGGTGAGCCACTTTGAATTTTTTATTAAGATCTAATTAAAGACTCAACAAAAAATGAATGTTAGGCCAACTAAGAGCATAAAGCACACACTAAAAGGTCCCTAAAAGATGTTAGCCAATCAAACAAATTTCAAGTATTTCTACTCTGGGTGATGACGACCGGACACCAAAATATAGGAAGGTGAAGTAAGGGGCCTTCCAAAGAGAGCCTGGGATAATGACGTTCCATTCCTACTAGCGAAGGTAATAGAGGAAGTTACGCTGACCTCCTAACAATAGCCTGTACTGGTGCAAGACCCCAAGCTCTGCAAGAGTGCCCTCCAAAAGTACTACTGAGAGTGATACAACGTCGACCTTAGGTGCCACGGGATTCCCCTCCTTAGCCACCTGTGTAGATCCATAGGAGAAGCAAATAAGGTTACCAACTCGTGTTAGAAGCCAGGAGGAACAATCTTAAGATAAGATCCGACAAGTAGGAGAGGGGGTACCTCTCTTCCTTATCTTCACAAAACCTCGTGCTTAACTCCCAGATCCAGAGCTTTCCTAGTCTCCCTAACGCTATTGGATTTGGACTCACTATTCAAACTTCTATGTTTGACAGTTTAAAGTGGCCTTAGAGAGTTTTCTCTCCACTCACCTAATCCAAGGCCCCAAAATATACTAAAACTGGTTGGTGTGTCTAAATTGACAATATAAAAATGTTCTAGTATATTTTAATTAGCACTTACTTTTAAATGGGTTGTTCTTAAGTCAAGGGATAAGTGGAAATGAAACTTGTGGTGTTTTTTGATGCAAAAGAAACCAATAAAAATCAAACTATATGCAAATGCACTCGTTTCATTCTTCGATGAAAGAAATCTCTATCGGGTTCTAAGGAACTTCTAAGAAAGCAATAAATTTTTCTTTTCTTCTCTTTTAACAAGCTTCACCATCAAAAAAATGAACAAAAATTGTAGATGCCATACAAGATGCAAAATTTATCCTAATGCAATGAGTATATGCTGATCCAAAAACTTAAGACTACTCTAAAGCAAAGAATGAAAGTAACTTGTTTATATAATAGAGTTCAGGCTTCTGTGATCCATATCAATTAAGAGAGAGATTTTTCGACGAAAATCACATGGAAAATCATTTGTCGACGCGTTTCGAACCAACAAGTGTGGTTCATCGTCAGGACAAGTTCAATAAGGACAAGTGTGGTTTATCTCTTCTAATTAGCCACTTAATATGTTTAGATAGAATATAAGTTGCTAATGCTCATTTTCGTCCAAACACTAAAAGCAATTCTTAAGACAAACAAAAATGCACTTTCACTCACAAAAAGAAACCAAATGAAAACAAGGCTAAAGAAAACAGAAACCAAGTTTTCAAGAAGTTTTCTTCAAAAGAAAAAGTGAAAAACGACTTTTCAAAAGTGCTCCAAATACTATTGAAAGCTTTGAGATCGAAGAATAGGCATCAAAAACACTTTTCAAGTTATCAACGCAAAATGGGCAAAAACTCAACAAAATAGGTGTTTCAGGATGCTCATAACGACTAAAAAGCAGCAAAAAGAGCTTGGAGACAATGATCAAAAGATGAAGAAAGACAACTCTCAAAATTGTCACTCAACAACTTTCAAAAAGCAAGAAAAGTAAATGGCCACAAGATGTAGTTTTGACACAAAGCAAGAAGATCACAAAGATAAAGTTTGTCACAAAGATTGAAACAAATATTTCTGCTCTGGAAGACCAGAACAACCAAGATTCTCAGAGAGAAATCTCGTGTGCTCAAACACAAATGATGACACTTGCAACAAAACAAAACAAGAGAAAAAATTTCCACAATCGGAGAGAATTCGAAACCGGAAGCTTGTTGTAAAAACATAGACTAACAACCAAACTTGACTGGTTGGGAAACACTCAGACTAGCAAACAAATTTACTAAACAAGAAAGATTTGCAAAAATCTTGGAAAATAAGGGTATATGCGACTATGTCAATGCATAGATGCATGTATACGTGATTCATCCCAAAGAAACATGCATATATGCGGGTTCATATGGGGAAACTTGTGTACATACGCTTCTATAACCTAGCAAAACTGCGTATATAACAGTTCACAAGAAAAAGCAAAAAATGGGTTTGAAGAAACTGTTTAGACTTAAAGTTTGAATTGATATAGGAACAGACAACTCAGTTATAGCAAGAAAATCAAAGGTTGAGCCTTGATCGGCTTAAATTAACCCAAACTAGGAGCAATGATACTAATGTCCCTAGTGGAGTCACCAATTTGGTTGAGGGACATTGACCCCTAGGGTTTTGGGTCAATACCCTAACAGATCATGGGTTATCTACAGTAAAAAACAAGCCTTCCACATAGCCATGAGATTAAAATAATAAAACTACGCGAAGAGAGGTGCACCTTGGGGTCCTTCATTTGGGTAGATCCAGCGAGCGTTCAAATCCCCTTGGAGTTGATTTCGATCCTTAAACCTGCAAAACAATCAATTCTAAGAAGCATAATAGTATGTGGACTAAGCATCATATAGAAGTCAACTCCATAACATATTTAAAGGTAGTTAGTTATACAATTGAAACAACGATTTATATGCAAAACGTAACAACAACATCATAAGTGTGAAGAAGATTGATTTTGGAAACAAGAAAAGTGTTTCTTTATTACAGATAACTAAAACAAAGTAAGGAATGATATCACTTGAATCTTCCTCTCGTTGGCTCCAAGCGGAACCGTCCTCTAGATCCATCCAATCCCAAGTCTTCAATAGGATCCTTCCATGACTCACACAAGGATATCTCAACTAGTGAAAAGACATCATAACTCAAGGAAACAAAGGTTTCTTGTAATGGGGGAAGTGGTGGAATCCCAAGGAACCTGCGTGTGGATGTGACTGTTCTTAATACAACTAGCATATATATACTAAAGCCCCATTTCTTATTTTTGATGTTTTGTCTTAAGTTTCTAGTATTCTAATATGTTGAATTTGATA
Source organism: Pinus tabuliformis (assembly GCA_031772625.1). Classification (NCBI taxonomy): domain Eukaryota; kingdom Viridiplantae; phylum Streptophyta; class Pinopsida; order Pinales; family Pinaceae; genus Pinus; species Pinus tabuliformis. Next base: position 343,900,217 of record CM062814.1, read on the forward strand.
TGTTGAGAGGTATATAATATCATGATAGCATTTACGATAAATGGAAGGAACTTAGAGAACAAATGTAGAAATTTCACTATGGAAGCGTTGTGCACTCGCTACACAAGTTGTGCCTAGACTATCAAACACATGCTAGATGATAGCCACCTAAAGGGTTTTAAAGGGGCTCGTGTGGGGGATGTTTGGTGTCCAAATCACCTCCTTAATAGCTCACCACATGTCATTTTTAGAAGGATTAAGTTTCAAGTGCTGTGTAACTGCTACGCAGGCTTTTTGAACACTCAGAAAAGAAGTTTTAGTTTTTTTTCTATTTTGGTCATGATGATTAGCTGAAAGAATTATTATGTTAATTTATATTAAAAAGTTTGTTTTTTTCTTAAGGACAAAAGATGCTTTATGATTTATGTGTTGAAGAGAGGCATTAGAAAAACGAAAGTTTACTATTTTTGTTTAAGTTTTAGATCGATCCTCTATTGGATTGAAGATACAATGATCCTAAACATATTTTGATCCCATGTATCGATTATATATTTTGATGAATGAATACAAAACAGGTTGTTGATGGTTCAACTATGTGTTAATGTTAGTTTTCTGAGGTTCATGATTATGTGATAAATTCATGGTGCAATTGCTTATGTATTAAGGGTTATTGATTTCACTATACAAGGATTCCTACGGTATGGTGTGTGACATTTGTTATGTTTGCTGTTCAATTATTTTATTTCCTCTATGTTTTATGAGTATCTGATGTCAGTTGATTTAGAATTCAACTTATCTACTCTCTTTCAATTGTCCTCACGTTTCAGTTTCAAATGAAATGCTATATAATCATTCATGTTATCTTCTCTATTTAGTCTTTATTTCTCCTATATAAACATCATTATCTTATCGTAGAGAAATAATTTGTTATATTTTACTTTATCTCCTCTATACTACAACCTATCATTGTATCCCAAAGTCATGCTTACAAGCCCTTGTAATAGTTGTTGGTTTACTTGCATAAGTAAATGATTAAAAGGCTAAATTGATCATGTGTTATTACCTATCAAGCCATTCACACTTCAACCAAATACTTTCAGAATTCCTTTGTTAGAACTGGTCTCTGCTATAAATTTTTTCTTTAATTCTTAATATTATTGAAGGGGGGAGCCCCCTTCGGCTAGAAAAGACTAGTTTCTAGCCCAAATAAATTTGTGGTTAGCTCTATATCCTTTTCATAGGTTGAATGGATTTTACGGATTTCTAACAATGTCATTTCATTCATTAGTTAGGACATCAAAGTATCGTCATCAACCAATCATCTAAAAGACAAAAATCACTTCTAAATAACATCAACAGATTGTATCCATCAACCGTCAAAGCATAAAAGCCACAAAATAGTTGACTGAAGGATATGAGACCCTTCTCCTGAGTCTGTCCCACTATTTTTTCAACAAACCAAGATATACACAATTGTTCAGTTTAGAACGCACATATACACACATCTTTTCTTCATAGCATTTGCATACAAAATTTGAAATATTGAAATTTCACACCTTCAACTCCCCCTGAGTCTGATATATTTGTACCCATGCATTGTTACTACACCAGAGCCACTGTTACTAGTATAAGCAACATGAAAATAAAAGACAACCATGAGAGTCATCATCAAGACAACACATGTATTACTTCCCCTGAGATTACATATCACTGATCCTAAGGACCTGATAATAATCTTATATTTTCATAAGGTCAAGTATCTCTCACCACTTTTGTAGGCAATGTTAGCAATATTCAATTAAGAATAAGATACTTCCATAGGCACCATATTCCTTTACTCTAATTCTGAACCTTTCTCATATCTATGAGAATTTCGATCTTCAATCACATATAATTTGTCTTGATTTCTATATCCTCTTATTATGACATTTCTAGTTACTTCATTCATAGCCTTACACTTGGTTGATGTAAAGACAATTATATTTCCCTTATCTTCCATTTTTCCTACACTTAAGATATTCTTCTTTAGTCATTGAAGCAACAAAGCATCAACTGCTGCTCTAGTTTTATTAATTTTGGCTTCAACTTGTCCTAGAACTTTTGCTGAAACATTAGTTCCAAGAATAATATTACCACGATGGTTCTTCCTGAGAGATTCCATTTTACTCTTATATCCATTCATGTGGTGAGAACATCCACTATCTATGTACCATTCATCTTCATCTGCAAATGAGAAGAGATCAAGAGTACACCTTATCTATTTTTATTTTTCTTACTTATTGGTGGATCCACCTTTTTTATATTTTCTAATATTAATGTTCTTATGTGGTTTCTTATCATGTTGTCTATAGTGATCCATATAATTGTTCCTCCATTCTTTTTCTACATGCCCATACTTGTTATAATAATAACATCTTATATGTTTCACATTCCTTCTCTTTCATTCAATGGATTTGTGCCCAAACATATTGCAAGTAAAAAAATATCCCTTAAATTACCTGGAAGATGATGATCTATTTTTGAAATGGTTATTATCTTGAAGAATTCTATTTCTGCAACTAGCTACAACATATCCAACATTATGACATGCAGAACATTCAACATTATTTATCAAAGGAGAGAACCAATTAACACTTCTATAGTTAGGAGTAAATGATTTCCTTTGAAAACTTTATTTCCTTGGTTGTTGATGAGGTTGGCTTCCTCTCTCCTTGTTGAGAATTTCAGAATTTTCATTAGAATTCCTTAGCTCAGCTTTTGAGCTAGATTCACCTTTAATATTCTCATGAAAAACAAGACTAGATTTTATGGTAGGAGACCTTTGACTACTAAGAATATTATCGAAAATATTAGTACTATCTTGAAATCACAAATGTTTATCCTTTTCTTCTAATTTAACTTTTAGGATATTTACCTCAAACTGATATTGTTTCTCCTTTACTAGATACTTCTTCTTTGTGATTTCTTCAACCTTTCTTTCTTCCTCCATTTGTTGTTTCAATTTTAGAATCTCTTCTTTTAGCCCATTTTCTTGTTCTTCAAAAACTTGAAGTATATCTTCATTCTGTTTATTTGATTTTTCAAAATATTCTCTTAAAGAGATGACCTCAACTTCAATACCTTCACAATATTGGCTAGATACCATACCAACATGATCCTTGTTATCATAAGCCTCCAACTTGTTGTTAAGATTAACAACAATTTCTTCTAACCTATCTTCTTTTGAATCAACAACTCCATTTGTCATTTTGGACACATTTTTAGATATAATATTACTTGAGAGATATTCCTTTGGGACTTCTTTATGTATTGCTTGTAACTTATACCATACTTTCTTTGCAGTAGTATAATGCATAACCTTATTCAATATTGAATCAAATATGATACAAAAGATATTACTCAAAGCCTTACTATTGTTCTATACTTCCCTGTCTGATGGAGGAAAGTTCATGTAACCATTGCACACTTGTTGTTAGACATCTACATCTATTAGATTATGTTTCATCTTTCATTTCCATCGTTGATGACTATCTTAACTTAGCATAAGCTTATTTTCATTATCCTTTGATTCTAACTTTCTTTGGTCTGCTCCTTCAAGAGGTTTACTTTCACTTTTACCCATAAGTACAAACTCAGTTGTCTCACTATCACTATCATTATTGCATAGACAAGAAAGTGGATCACATCTTGAACAAAAATCCATACCTAATGATGCTTTGTCTTCTTCATTCTTGATCAATAGAAAGAGAGTTTTTCACTGTTTTGAATATTTTTTGACATCTGTAAAAGCATCCATTTCTTCTAGGGAATCCATGAAATTATCATTAGACTCATCTTCAAATTCCATAAGTTAGTGACAAACTTGATCATGCTCACCTTCTTCACCATTTGGAATACCATCACTGTCTTCACATCTATAAAAACTTCTCTTCTTTTCAAACATCTTCCTATTTATTTTGGGAGCTTATTTTCCTTTTTGCTGATTTTCTTTATAAGGAAACTTAGCATCATAATGTCCAACTATACCACATCAAAAACATTTGAAAGGAAGCTTACCTCTAAATATTCTTGTACCCACTTGGAGTTTCTTTACAAAGTTTGCTTCTTCTTCTTCTGATAGATAACCTGATTCTTCCTTCTCTTTTCCTTTTGAAATAGATTTGAAGGTTGCTTCTCTCATATATGAAGGACCACCTTTCTTCATCTCAAAAGGTATCAATATTCCATGGAACTGATCAAGTGTAAAATATTTTCATATCCTGCATTTCTTCAATAGTAGATACTTTAGATTCGAACTTTGGAGTTATAGATATCAAAATATTTTCAATAATAGAGGCATCTCTTATGCTTAACCAATATTTCTCATGGAATTGACAACTTCATATACTCCAAGAAAAAATGGTTCAATGCTTTCATCATCATGCATTTTCAATGTCTCATACTAAATTCTGAATGTTTCAAGTTTATCACTTTTTACCTTGGTAACCACCTCATAAATTGGGATAATATTATCCCACATTCCGTTTTTTGTGTTCATATACATTACCTTCATAAACTCAGTCTCAACCAAACTTCCTAGGATGGCATTTAAATCCTTTGCATTAGTTTCATATTGTTTCTTTCCTATAGTGTCAGAAAGAATGGAAGGTAGAAATTAATATCCACTTTCAACTATCTCCCATACATGAGCTCCTAGTGCATGCAAGTATGCTCTCATCCTATCATTCCAAAAGACAAAGTTAGTTCTAATAAATATAGGAGGTCTAATAGAAAATATTGCTTCGTGACTACCCATGCTGATGAATCTCCTTCAAGCGATCAAGCTTCTACCAAAGGACCTGCTCTAATTCTAGTTGTTGGGAAAAATATTGGGGGTGAGTGGTGTGAATGAGTATTTCCAAATCAATAAAATTTTCATTTCATTTCATGATTTTTGTATGCAACTTTATAGAAGGGAACCTGTGTGTGGACATGACTATCCTTAAGACAACTAGCCTATATCTAGTAGACTTACTTTGAAGTTAATTCATCTTCTTTTTATTTTTATCTAGTGCATTAATGCTTCATTAAACATTGAATAGACAGTAACCATCTGCAGTAAGGCAAGATAAACCAACACACATGAACACCATGATTTAAGGTGGAAACCTAATGTGGGAAAAAATGACCTGTTGTTGTCGTCTATGTCTTCTTTTTAATATAAAGAAAAATGATTACAATCTTGTATTAGCACAAACTCATACCATTACACATGCACCCACCTGCAGAAGGCTACAACCTTCACTCATTTTCTAGCTCGTACTAGAAGGGAGCGCCAACCCCATAAATCTTGTAGTGGTGTAAACCTATACTAGTACATAGCCACCAACATGAAGAATGATACAACCTTCACTCATTCTCTAGCTGCTACTGGAAGGGAGTCCAAACCCCTAATATGATTTACTAACTACCACTGGAAAGAAACTCCAACTCCCTCAACTTTGGGGACCATGTTCAATAAATTTTCATATTGGATCAACCAAAAAACATTTAAGATCAATATGAATCATCAAATTGTAACTCATCACTATAATAGAATAAACCAATTACCAAAAACCAATGAATTGAAACTCAGCCAAGAAATCAACCAACCCAATGGAACAATGAGATCACTATAGCCAGAATCTAAAACAACTTACAATACATCACAGAAACCATATTCTATTACTACAAACCCTGATCAAACATCTATCAAAATGTATATGCTACTTTATAGTAGCAAACCCACATGTGTATGGTCCTTTCATAAATCATACATGTGTACAAATCTTAAACCTATGAAAAAGGAAAACTAAACAATTGCCATTCTAAACCAAACACTGAATCATACTCAGATCTACTGTAACATTTTGAACCAATCACAAAACTTTCTCTGATTGTCAATCTCAATCAATAAGTAACTTCAACATTCTTCAATTTATCAATTCACAATCAAACACTCAGTATTTAAGCATCTAACCTCAAGAAGACTTCATTTTCAAACAACATAAACACATGAAAACTGATTAATTGATGAGACATTCCTTTTCATCAAAACCCTACTTTTTGTATGCGTTTTCTTCAAAGCATGTTTGCGTGTGTATGCTCTTTTCAAAAACAAAACCTGTGTGTATGCTACTTAATAGAAACACAGTTGTGTATATGAGCTCTTTGCATGCTATAAAACCCACATACATATCTGCAAATTTAGAGTCAAATCTTCACTACAACACAGAACTTGAGACATACCCAGATTCAGACAAGCACAGAAAAATCATGCATTAAGATGTCATCAACACAAATCAAATCATCCCATAATCATGATTTTCATCTCAGATCTATTAGATTTGATCCATCATCAAACTCCCACATGCATACTTAGTTTAGATCAGGAAAAACACCAATAGCCCATAACATGCATATTTTCTTTATATCTAACTATTCATAAGATTTCCATCACTTGCATACATTACACACGTTTTACCACTTTGATCTTTATCACGTTATATAGCTTAGCATTTTTCAATACCACAAGTCAAAACCATACTCCAGCTGATGGTTTCCTTAGACGAGATAAGAGTATATGTTACTGGGCTCAATACGATAAGGTAATACCATGGCAAGGACCATTTGTATTTAGAATACCATGATCCAAAAACTGTATGCAAATTAGCTTCTTCATACTTGCATGTGTACACGGCTTTACTTAACAAAACCCATTTATACTTCTTGAAATTCCAACTTTATCATACCTTTGCCTCTAAATTTTTATGCCTTTTCCTAAACACAACATCACATTTGTAAGACACTCTATCACATATTGTTTACATATTGAACAAGTAGGTTTCCATCAAGAGACAACTCATCAAGTAGGTTTCCATCAAGGAAAACACATAATCCATAATGCCAACAATATCTAGCTCATCACCCTTAAACCACTTTTCTCCATTTGTAGGGATAGTTGCAGCATTAGCAATAAATTGTTCTGAAATGACAAGGTCTAGGTTTCCTAACTTGACTCTGCCCCCTTAAAATTCAATGCAAACATGCTAGCAAGCTGCACATGGTGACCAATTGCTTGTATTTTCTCACAAAATGGAATACAATTGGTATTTTCAAATGCTACTGTAAATGTTGGATTTGAGTTGATTAGGTCTAGGTTCTTAGGCTCAAATCAGACTATCTCTCCTCCCTTCTTACTAGTAGTAGGAGCCATTTGTCTTTAAACACAACAGAACAGTTTTTAACCCTCATGATAAACTGGGTGAATGAGGGGAGGATAGAAACAAATTATATCCCAAAAAAACCTAAACACTACAGTTACCCAATGGTCCAACTTTCAACACGCTACGCAATGGAGAGTAGGGAGCATGTTGTATTTTACACAAATACTATTGGAAATTAAATGGCTTACATACCTTTACCCAAACCCATTCAAAATATGATAACATTCACATTAAACCCTAAAGGTACAATTATGATTTCTAAGCTTAATTCGACCTGACACGGGGCTTGCGCAAAACTTTGTAAACTGTGGATTAACACAACTCAATTAACCATGAATTATGTTTATCAACTGAGATTATGATTAGGCACTAATACTCCTACCTAGAACTTAGCTAAAAGAGAAATTATGACTCGTTTCGATGCTATGTAGAGCGTTGGAGGATCATTGTGAAATGATTTTGCAACACCATGAAGCAAACAGTCTAAGTAGCAGTGATGCACAACGAATTTTCCACAGTGAGTGCAACCTTGTTTCTTGTCAATTACTAACTGGGATCAACTTGTGGTATTCTAAATTGATGGTAGATCAATGAAAGACTAGCATGAAGGTATTGTGTATAAGATTCATTATTCCAATTTGAATTACCTCATGTCTTGTCCTGTAGTGCAATGATGATTTGAACTGATGCATCAGAGTGCTCCACTTGATTTGGCATGAACATAAAAGCATGGAAAATAAGTAAAATGTTGGGAGTATAATGTATGTTAGGTAATGGGGGGTTGACATGTTATACATCAGCGTCGAGTCATATTATGAGTATGAGAAATGGTAGTGATATTATGGGGAAATGGGTTCAGAATAAAAGGGTGGAGGGGGGGGAATGAAATGAATGTAATATGAATGATAGGTAAATGGTATGGGGGAAGGGTGTAGGGTGTAAATTATTTATTAAGGGATGTGAATGAAAGGTAAATGGGGGAATGGGTTCTAAAAATAGGTAAGCAAGGATAAATAAGAATAGGGAATAAGATGTAGGATATTTTTAAGGACCATGTCTCTTGACTATTATAACTTTGACTCTAATAAACTCAATTGAACGATTCTGATAGATAAACGACTAACACATAACCCTTTTGAATTGATTGTACAAATATGTGTGACAATGAATTCCATCAACTTGACACTCTTTCATGATTTTGCTGAACCCTTTATGACAAAAATTTGATGATGTCAGACAATGACATTTGAGGCTATGACATGAGCAATGGTCGTAGGCTCAACTGCTTCAAAACATGAAAATCAATGGAAAAGGAAAATACATTTGATGTGAAAAACCCTAAGACCATAATAGTACAAATAATACATCTTGGACCTACATCACTCGTCCTGTCTCCATTCCGAATGGCGCAACTCTCGACCCTCAGATCTCCTTCTGATTCTTGTCACCCAACAACACGTGCAACTTTGAGTCCCATTCAACTAGAGTCTCAAAAACCTCTTGTGACCCTGTCATATGTTTTGACACACCATCGTCCACATACCATCCATATTAATTGATATCACCCTACGAGAAATGAGGGATCATAGAAAAGTCCTCCTCCTCCAATATCCTAGTGAGATCATCTATATCAATGCAAGTGGCAACACAGGTGATCTGCTTCCCTTTATTCTTCTCATCGTCTCCATTCTTCTTCATCAGAAATCTCGATGCAAAATGACCCATCTCACCATAGTTGAATACTTGACTTTACTCAAGTCCTTCTTATGCTTACCCTTCATTTGTGCTACGAGTTCCATGTCATAATCTAAAGCCATCTTCTTAAGATGAAGATCCTCATCTCTCAACTCCTCCTAAATTAAGTCATCCCATAGCCTACTCTAGTCTAGAAACTACTCATTGGAAACCATCCCTTTGATTAAGGGCTTCCATTCCTCAGTGAACCCTTTCAAGGTGATCTTGACCATATCATTATTAGAAATAATCACACCGATGGCAACAACCTCATATTTTAGCTAAGATAATCTTGTCAGATACGAAATAAGTCCTTCACCTTGTATCATTTTGGTGGACTTCAACTTATCCTCCAATACCAATACCCGGTTCTTTTTCTTATTCTTGAAGAAATTTTGAAGGGCCATCCACATCTCATATTCAATGTTATTCCCAGAAAAATGGGGTATTAGGGGATCCTTGAAACCATCAAGGATAATAAATCTTTCCCTTGTAGCCAAATCTTCATACACTTATCTCCTTTGGGTCAGTTAGCTTCTTTATGTCTTTCACGGTCAACTCTCAGATCATGTTGACCTACAAGACCAACTAGATACTTTATTTCCATGGACTATAGTTGGACAAACCCTCCAACTTGTCCTCATACATGATACTAGCCTCCAACTTTAACATTGTCACCTACAATGTCAAGAAATCCCTCTTAAGTTGTACTTCATTGTGAACAACTCTGATTCACTAACTTCCAAAGTAGCTCAGATACCCTTTGATACCAAGTTGAATTTCCATGATCTTGGATATAGTTTTGAATCTTAGAATCTTTGATGCTACTAAGCCAACAATCGCAACAGAACTAGTTTTCACAACAGAAAATATAAAGCAATAAATAACACATGCACAAGTATAGACACCTTTTTACAAAATATTTTACAATAATGGACAACCCAATCTTTGTTATATTAAATCAATTTCAATAACACTATAGTCTATGTAATACAAGATATAATGACAATCATGTTGCAGACTTTCTGTCATACCTTGGCCTATCGGTTCATTGCTCCTGATATTCTCTCTAGTTGCCCCTTAGTCCATCAAAAGACAACAAATAGTGTCTCTAGGAGGGATTCCACTTATAACGACCACACTTCTCTTATGCTACAACGAGCACACGGTAATCTAATATGCTCTTCGAGGTTGGCCAATACCTGACCTCCAATATTCCTTCTAGTAGCATGTTTTGCCCATCAAAGAGCTACACATAGGCTCAACAAATTCACTCAAACTTCAATTGTCACACCTTTTTTAGGACTACTAGTCCTGAGCTACTTTGGGTAGCCAACACTCTTTAGTCCACCAGTCCAATGGAACCCACTGTGAAATCTACTCCTTGTTGAAGTCTTCTATCGCCCAAGTCAACTTCAACTCTTGGCTTCCACAAGTTGCAATAACCCTTATCCAAACTAGGGTTGATTGACCTAACCACAAATTCAACACCAATTTAACAATCAAATATTCCTTTGACTGCACTTGGACTTGAGTAAATTGTTGTTGATGAGGCTGCCTTGTTAGGGCTTCAAACAACTACCTGTTAGCCCTCTTTTCCTCCTCCAAATTTCCTCCTACAATTGTGGCATAACCTCCTTTCCTTAGTATTCACCCCCACTGAGATTTTTGGATTATAAATTATACCCTGTCAACTTACCCAGAAACCCTCTATTCTGATCTCAGTCTCTTACCAGCCTTGATTTGTACTTGAGGCTTCAACTTACTTATGTTCCTCCTCCACCCTTATAAAAGCACCAAATCATACCAAAATGGATTCTTTTATCCATATTTGGCCTCCTTCTTGAACCGCAACTACCTCAGGTGATTGTTTCCGAAGAATTATTGCACATGGGATGCTCTAAATGAGCCCCAAACACCCCATAATATACCATTAAATGACGGATCCATTAGATCCATACCAACTGTCAACAAGTCCTCCTAAACTCAAGCAAACTTGCACAAATAATCATAGTGACAATGAAAAATTAATATCTCAAGTTCTAGAGCTTTGATTTGAGTGATTCTCGATGCATCTATTTTGTCTCCTCATCTTTTCTCATCTCAAATTTCCTCATCCTCAAATTATTCATGGTTTTGGCCACCCAAATCTTGATCGGTAAAATCCCAACCTTGGGTTTGAAGCCCATAAGTGACTCTTCTAGTGCTTTTCCCTCCAAACCCTGAACCCTAGGGCTTGGAGTACCTCCCAAGCTACTCAAAAATCAACAGTAAGGAATCTTGAAGGCTGGTTCAAGAGGGGGATGATCTACTTTTGTTAAAAATAAGTACCTTCTATATTTATATTACCTATTTATGATTATATTCTTCTTTATTATTATTGATTGGATTATTGCTTCTTGCATGTATGTTTGAGTATGTGGCTACATCTAACCTCCTAATGAGATGTCATAAGTGTATCCTTCTTCAGGATCTTAGCTAGTGTAGGAAGGAGTTGACAAAGTGCTATGTCCTACAAGCTACAAATGTACATGAAATATACTACAAGGTAAGTAAGATGTAATATTGGATGGCAAGGTAAGCCCTGGGGTATGAAATGTATATGAAAATACTTTTGGCACATGTGGAATATATTTATGTTCTTGATATATGGCAAGAATATTTCATTTTAGACATGATGGATTTCATAAAGAAGGCTAGCACATTGTTTTTTATATATGGTAGCTTGATGTTGTTGTTAATGCTTGGGATAAGCATGATGAAAGTGTGACAATAAGATTAATTCTTTAATTGATCTTGCTAAGGTGTAGTAAATCTGAAATTTGGTAGAATTGGATGCCCTCACTTGATTATTATGATTCTTGAAGTATGAAGATACTTTTATATGACACCAATCTTTGATGAATGTTTGATGACATGATGATATATGTCTGAGAACCTGATATAGTTTTTGATCTAACAGTTTTGTTGTAGCATGACTATATTATGATATAAGGTGATGATTGAAGAGCCTTCTCATTAAGAGGGAGTTGTCCATTGAGTTTGAGATGAAATATCTTCTTGAGATATGAGTTTACATGGATACACTGGTAAATGGAAGAGCATATTAATTACATTGTTTCTAGCATGGCTAGCTATGGGGTAGTTTGGTTAAGGAAGCTCCTTGGAGAGCTGTTTGAGATGGTTCTACATATGACAATGATATATTTCAATAACAACAGTGGGTTTCAATTGACAAATAATCTTGTATGTAGTTGGGTCAAAGATACCTTCATAAATTGAGACAATGGCGGTATATGAGAAAATCTTAGGCTTGTCGTTGTTGCCTCCATATGAGGGAGCATAAATAAGGTATCACTTTTATTACATATTTTTCTCTTAATATAATGTTTGATTTTTATTTCCAGCATGAATAGGAAAAATTAAGGACTACTGCTCTTGGTGATGTTTGAGGCAACTCTTCAATGAGTTGGCTAAGTTGGTACTAGATGTGAGAACATTGATATGTCTCTAATCTACAGAGAGAAGTGTGGATTGATTAATGTGACCCTCATGAAGTAAGGGTCTAGGCTGATTGAGGACATTAAGTTGAATCTTCCCCCCCAATCTGAGCTGTTAGGGTGAGGAAATGAGATGTAGGTCTCTTTGGGTTGAGGTATATCTAGACAATAAGGTATCACCTATATCTATTAACCTTAGGGTCAGAGATGTTTCTCCCATATATTGGTTTATCAGAGTATAACCCAATTAGCATCTGCCTTTGTCACCCATATGGCCAATGGGTGTTGGCTGCGAAAGTTAGGCATGATCCTTACTGTTTATGGTAAGTAACATTGTGCTCAATATAGAGATGGAGGTGTTCTAACACTAACTCTTAAAGGTCATGTTTAGAATATCAATAGAGTTTCCTAGGTTATAGCTTTGGCTCCTCGCTGGTAGAGTTTTACGTGTTGTAGCATTGTCTCCCCACTGGTAGGGTTGTAACATTGTCTCCCCATTAATAGTTTCTCGGATTATAGCATTGTCTCCCAACTGGAATAGTTTCCTGGGTTTTAACATTGTCTCTCTACTAGTAGACTTTCCCGGATCGTAGCATTAGCCCCCCGCTAGCAGACTTTCATAGGTAGTAGCATTGGTTCCCCACTAGTAGAGGTTTCCTAGGTTGTAGCATTAGCTACCCGCTGGTGCAATTTCCTGGGTCGTAATATTGGCTTCCCACTGGCAGAGTTTCCTAGGTTATAGTATTGGGTTCCCGCTTGCAAAGGCTTCTGGGGTCATAGCATTAGGTAGTGATTCCAAGTGGTAGCACTGGATTCCTGATGGATAATGGGTGGTAGATTGAACTCCCCTCCGAAGTAAAATTCTTCTTCTTTTAGATTTGAGAATGTTCAATAGATGAGCAGAGACAATCAAGAGATAAACATGAATAAATGGATATGAGCAGTGGTGATGAGATTCTTGAGATGGGTCATGATATGATGACATGCTACTTGCGATAATGCAGTTGCAATTTCTCTCTATGTGAGAGGGAGTGTTAATTTTTGGAAGCTCAGTGACAAATTCCAAGCATGGGACAAGATTCCTCTTTTCAAGAGCACCAATTTTGACTATTGAAGCACTCAATTTGGACATGGGAAATTGTATTTTTGAATTAAGCCCTACATTTTCATATTTGATCAGGTCACCCCAAAAGATAAATTAGTTACCCATGGATGCTTATAAATACAATTCAAGTGACTCTCATTTGGGAAATTATCTTAGATCATTCTTTTGTTCTCTTCCTTAGTTTTGTCTCGCATAAGTCTGAGGTAGGTCCATATAGAATTGGTTTGCACGAAGTTGAAATTGCATGGTTTGAAGCTCACATCACTATTTTTAAGTCTCAAACATAGGCATAGCATAAAGAAATCTCAGTTGCAGTCGCACACCATCCTACTCGTTTGTGCAGTTGAAGCCTTTAGCCACACACACAATCGGTCTTTCCTACAGATGGAAACTAGGGTTTGTTTTTATCGGTTTACTGTAGATTTCACTCAATGACCACACGGTTCGATAGTTGACCATAGATAGTGGCAGCTGATTGTAGGCTATTGAGGTAAGGTTTTGATTATTATCATCTTTTGGTTCATCTCATGAATGGTTTTTATCTTATATTGATGGATAGGATTATTATTGATGATATGGATTGTTGTACTCTCTCTTTTGTTGAATCATTCAATGACGATCTAATAAGAAGAAGAATTTGAAAGGGTTTTTCCGATAGTGATTTTTCCCTTATCTCTTATCAATCCTAGTGTCTTTAAATGTGAATATTTTTTGTCTATTGTTACTTTATATTTTTTTGCATTGATGATTATATTGTTCTTTCTATATAATTGCATATGTTTTTGGATTATGTTGTAAATATGAATAATGTTATGATGTTATGGGTTAAATTTAATATGTTAATGATGAAATTCAACTATCAAAGAAAATAACAATATAGACCTTAAGAAAAATTAACATATATAATAATTGGTTAGACACGATGAATTTCTAACACCAAGAAAGAGTAGTCAAAATAGTAAATTGATCCCATAATATTCATTACATTTTGTTGTTTTCCTCTTTAAAAGGATAATGAATAATTCTTAGACAACATTGAGCACTTCATGCAAAAGATGTTTAGAGAACACAAAATTTATTCTATTATTACAGAGAACCGATTTATTTTTCATGATAATACATAAAGGCTATAAGTTCACATGGAATTCATATAGTAAACAAATCTCTCAATATGTTAAGTGACTCTATGTACTTCAAACAAGAAATAAACTAATCAATAATAGATAAAGAAAATTTCAAACTACGAGTTTTTCAAATGTCTATTATTCTTGTCAAGGGAGACTTTGGCCTCTTCATTCCAAGGTCCCAAATAGTAGCGCAACCATTCTAGTGAAAAGAAACTATACAACAATATAGTTTGGATTCCTCTAATATGGAAAATGTTGCTTCGAATGGTAGGCCATGCATTGAAATTTGAAGGACTTACCATCTTTAAAAAGAGATTGATTCCATCTGAAAGCATAACAACATAACAGTCAAATAAGGTTTTGGAAATTTTCAATATATTCTTTGTATAAATTACCTTATCAAAGATAGGGTAATCAAATTAGATATGCACATTGAAAAATACCTTTCTCAAACATGTTCCTACAATTATGTCAAACATACTCATAAAGTGTTGAATTTTTATAGATTTTGGCAAAATCTACACCAAGTATTTCCTCAGAAGATTTGAAACTCACTTCTAGGGCCCATGTCACTGGATTGTATCGTTCTATAATCTATGGTACTCCTAACATAACCTAATATAGTAAATAGGAATTAGACAAGGTCATTATTTCCTACCATGGATTGATAATGGTGAACACTATCGATAACTAAATAACTTATAAGTCATGGAACATGAAATCACTCCTACCTCAAAATACTAATTTATTTTGTCATAGTAATGACCCAAAGTAACTATATAGATTATTTGGAAACCTCTTTTTACGAGTACGATCTAGAGTTCAACAAACCAACAAAACTGAAAATTTAGCAATTTTTGGTTCTATGGAACCCTATTTTATTCTAGCCCTTTTGCACCCTTTTCCTTCCACTAAACAAAGAAAAGAAATGTCAGAAAGGCATTCTATTTTACATTGTGTGGATTGCTCAACGAAATTTTTTAATTCATCTCCTCAAAAGCCTCAAAGATATAAATGCTAGGTTTGTGGATGGTACAAACAATTATTTGACCTAGATTGGTTGTGTTGTGAATAATTCACATAAATATCACTATAGGTAGCACATCTAGTCCTTAAGGTACTAATCCATGAATATTATTTAATGATTGGTAGCTATTTCTACCACTTTGGTAAGTCTTTTCCTTTTCTTTGTAGAAATACCTGATAGATTAGGGAGTCCTATATGAGCATCTACCAAAGGAGTGAACTCCACAAGATACATTTCTTCTGCCACAAACATCTGTAATTATTGTAACAACAAAAATATTTAAGTAAAATATGCCTGCATTGTCTCATAATGAGGAGATAGCATCACAACGAAGCACTACATCAAAAGGGGAAATCTATACCAACCATTCTATTTTCCTTCTGAACTTTAGAAGGAAGACAAAGACAAAAAGAATACACGAGTGATTCAGAGACTATGACAATGGGTGAGTGGATATGAATTTCTTCACAATATCTTTAGATGTGAGAAAATTTTTCTTGCTTCTTGGGAATCCACATATCCTTATATTCCCTTCTATATATCCCCCTAACTTTCTTCCATCGAAGACATCCATTAGGGTAGTTACTCCAACACCACTAAATCCCATCAAGGTCATAAGTACCCCTGGCTTGAAGGATCCACTTCCATTGGGAAGGGGTTGTAGAATGCCTTGTTTTAAGCATTCACTTCTCATCTCCTGCTACAAAACTAAATATTTCTTCTATATATTCGATTGAAAGAATCTCTTTATGTCAAAAAACTAGTAGATTCCAATTCAATTGAATGATTTGTAGATATAGAAAGTAGTGAGATGTCAACATCATAGTTTATGTTCTCAAAATCCATCAAAAATGTTTGGAAAGGAAGGATCATTATTTTCTTGTGCCATTCTAAAATTTGAGTGTTAGTGACTTATCCATCATGTTCAGAATGTTAGAATGTCTCTCCTTTCTGATAGGTAAGCATGAATAGGAAAGTTATTAAATCTATGAATGCATAGTGCATATTTTTCATATACTTTCAAATATTTGGATGTGACCTAGCTACATAATTTTATAGGTTCCATATTTTTTAGTGTAATTGTTTCATCCTTTCTTTCAAGCAAAAGGAAAAGCAATTCTTTTGAGTACCAATCAAGAATAGCATAAAGGATTTCTAACATCTCTCACAATTGTCTAAGATAAGCTATTACAAAGAAGTTTTCATTTTTTTCATTCAAATTTATCATTTAATTATATATCGAATATTTTAATTAGTTATAATTAGCACTATCTCCATTCACATTATACTTTAATATGTGAGCAGTAGATCAAATATCCACAACTACTAAATTATTTTTGGAGAGATCGACTTACCATTGAACTTTATTTGTGATGTCACTTGAACATAACGATGTTTGTTTCATTGGTTTCTTCCTCCATTTCTATTTGCTTTCTTCTCTTGAATAGCATGTTCATATATCACATCGTGGATTTCCCTAAATCTATAATTGGAGGATGTCTTATTATATCTCAATGTTAGGATACTTTTAGGTGAGGGAAATAGTAGTGAAAACCAGACCTTATAATGGAATGCTAGACACATAGTTGAGGCACTTAAAGAAATAATGTACAAAATGTTGAAAAACACATAGAACCTAATCAATGCTCCAATGCCAATTCAATAAAATTTAGCTTCAACAAATAATCCACGATATTATAGTATAACACATCCAACTATTTCATTGGACATGTTATTGATAGGCTACACAAAGATGAAATATTTGGAAGGAAAGAAATATTCCATATTTCTTTCCTTGGAGTGTGATTCTGCGACAATTTATGAAGACATGGTAACACTTACATTGTCCTATCTGCGATCTAGAAATTTATTCCTTGTTACCTAGTTTTAGCCATAGGACATTGGTGAGAACCAATATGCCCAAATCCTCTAGCTACATATGTTCTCGAATCCAAAAGAATGAATAACATGAATCATTTCTTGTAAACCAAGTTCTTATAGTAAAAAATATTAGGCTTGCTATGAAGTGTATTTCTTTGGAGTAAATAATTATGTTTCTATATACTATAATGTGAAATACCTCTTGATACCACAAATCTTCTAAGAAAAAACACAATAATGAAAGTGAATGATCTAAATGTTTGTGACACATTCATGTTTTGACCTAATGAGGCTACAAATTTAAAAAGTGCCAATGACATATGATGTATCAAAAATAGGAGGAAGAATTAGTTAAAGAAACTACAAAAATCGAGGAAATCTCTTGGATTACTCATTGAATATTTTATGTTCCAGCTATTGAGAAAATAATCTCACTATGTACTCGGTGTCATAGTTAATTCAAATTTTGTTCAACTAGTTGAGTTTTAGTTGGGACTTTCTCCAGTTATTAATTGTTGTTTATTTCCTTATCTCCTATGTATTTTATTTAACTAATTTTGAATGATGAGAAGAGTTGCTCATTCCATTCCCAATTTCAAATTAATTATTTGTGTATGTCTTTCTATTCATTCTTGGTCATGGTATCTATTGTAGCTCGACTTTCACTATGTTCAAAATGTAAAGGAAAAATATCATATATCTCAAAAACACTAAAAAAATGATAAAAGAAAAATCAAAATGATTTGGTTGGTGGCTTATTTTCAATAAATGGGATTAGTGTCAGGTCGAAGGTTGTGCAGGATTAAATTACTAGGACTTGACAGAGAAAAGAAGGCATTAATGATTTTACAAGTTTAAAGAGTGATGTTGTAAGTGCCACCAGGCCTCCCCACTGGAGAAACCCCACAACACAAACAACGCAAAGGTTAGCGACGTTGGTGCCCCCGTAGATGGTTTAGCAGTAAAAGAATTTTTCCATGATCAATGATCATGATCGTTTATGGCACCACCAGCCAGTGGGGCCGCTTACCATCATTGGTGCTCCCATGGTCGGTAAGCAGATTTCATTGAATTCTATGACAAGCAAGCATGTTTTAATAGGAGATGAAGATTAATACCATGTAACCCCTCCTTGTCACCCAACACCCCACATCATCATCCCTATGTCACAAGTGCAATATCATGTCATACATCTATCCCTTCCACATTAAATTTCATTGTTCCCTTTTTTCCCCATTTACCCATAAAACGTTGTTTTTATGTTGATAATCTATTTATCTATTATTCGTGCTGGAGCATACCAAAGTACACCTGCATCCACCATCTTGTCAGTTTCAAGGTCCAACATTAGCTTAAGGTTACTAGGTATTTATCCAACGTGTACACTTTTTCAACTATTCAAAAATGTTGAATAAGGTCCCTATGATGTGTTTTGTAACCCACATAACTCTTATGGACACTGAAAATGACATTCATGACCCTATATAGACACTAAACTTGATGGAACTATGTCAGAAAACATTAGTTGATCAGAGAGAGTCCCCTATACACTCTAGAGTTGTAAAGCCATGATTATTTTGTGTAATTGCACCTGAGACCTTTTTCTTCACGTACTTTATCACTTGCCTGACTTCTTCCCTTACTTTATCCCAATAAATGTTTTGAGATGAATTTACTGGGGGGGAATATTTTCCAAGTTTTCTCTTTATTGATTCATTAGGCTCTTGATTTTCCACACTATGAGAATTATACTTATTTTTCTGAAGAAACCCTAATATCTAGTTTCCAAAACTTGTCTAGAGGAGATTGTGACAAATTGTCTTTCCATCTAATGCTAGTTAGACATATTTTATCTCTATAATAAAATGTGTTTCCCCTAGATATTTCTGTTGAAGATGTTCAACCAATTTTGCAAGTCATTGTGAGGGTTTTGGGGAAAGAAAATACTTCTACTATTGATCATGAAGTTAAAGGAATGTTTAATTTGGTCATGCAACCTAAAGTGACTCTTGATATACCAACTTTTTAGGAGGGTTTAGTGAATTCTAAATTGTCAAACCCGAATCTTACTGGTTGCTTCAAGTTCCCATATTTGCTGGTTTACTTATTCCACTATGTTCATGTAGAAATATTAATGCATTTGGGCTTGAACATAATGGATTCTCATAAAAGAAAACAACCAGTGGTGAAATCGACCAGAATTATACAAAGTCCCCCTAACTATGATGATTTCCCATATTTCATTGACTCTTTTATGTTAGTTATCTATTCTATCACTAAAAGAAAATTTCCACCATTCCTCTAGCTAAAAGCCCAATCCTTTTTACACCACACCAAATATGTCAAAGTAGGACACTAGTTTTAGTTTGTAGATTTTGTTGAAATTAGACTGTATGGATTAGAGTTTTCCCCTTATAGACTCCCATATTTTGCACCAATGAGACTAATCGCATTAGAATTCATTAGAAAAATTTTAAATGCAGATCAAATTCATTTTGTACCTGCAAAGAAGGGGTATTTTTTCAAATTTCCCAAAACTATTGGGCCTTTTATTGTAAACAATAGACAGGCTATGGAGGATGTGGATAAAATGCTTCAAGACATATACCTTCAGGAAGGAGACAAATTTTCCTATGATCATCATCAAATTATTTCAAGAAGAAGTGTGGAGAATTCCTATGCTCCATACATTCATTAATTAAGGCCTAAGATAGAAAAAATTTCTAATGGTGGTCAATTTGAAGAACAGAAGGGTTGGAGGTTGAAAATTCCCACCCTGCAGAGAAAGGATTTATGAGAGGGATTTAAGAGATGATTGATCTATATTAAGAAACCAGCCGCATTTCCAAGAAATCAAAATTAAATGGAAAGGGAAAGGAATCTAAATGTGACGTAGAAATTTCCTCTTCTTCAATTGGTTTTCAATTATAGTTAGGAGAAGTGAGATGCACAACTTGTTCTCTTATTCTTGAAGAAGATGAATGAGCCTCTATTACTTCCTTAAGGGGTCATATGAACATGTTGAAGAGAATAATGAAAATGTTAGGGAGAATGTGGCTTCTCATATTAAAGCTAAATCAATATCAGAGTATCATACCAGATCACTATTAGCCATGGATTTATAAAGAAAACAACTCAAGCTTTAGTTTTTCTCATCGTTATGCTTTGATAGTTTCTTCTGTAGTAGGATTCAAAATTGTAAACTTAATTATGGATGCAAAGGATATTCCATTGCCTTACAAAAACAATCTACATAGGAAAATTGGGGAACTTATTTATAGTGATTTAAGCAATGTATCGTTGGCAATAGATAAAGAAGAAGCTTTATTGTGGAAGGTGATAAATCAATTAAAATTAGAAAAGATAATTCTAGAGATTTTCATACCCATAATGAGGAACTCAAGAATTTAATTGACAATATTGGAGTAAAACGAAAGTATAAATCTATTGCTCAAAACATTTCACATGAGGTAAAATCATAGATTTAAGTATCGAGGAAGAAGTTGAAGCTACTTTCAGTTGAACATTTTATGGCTCCAGAAGTGGGTCAAGTTGAAAATGAGAAGGAACTCACAACTCAAGAATTAGTTGAAATGAATAAGGAAGTGGCCACTTTGAAAGAATTGAATACAAGTTTGCAACATAAAATAAATACTCATGTGTGCACAATTTCTATGCAACCAGATTTTGAAGACCCTACTCATAAACTACCAGGGTCATGAGAGAATTAAATATTTTGGAGGATGAAATGAAGGAAATCTAAAAGAGTATGGATAGTAAAGAGAATTTGAATATTAAAGAGAGACAATTAAATATGGAAAAGGAAAGTGCATCAAAACATCTAAAAAAGTATTAGACAGCATGTGATGAGATCAAGGAACCAAACGAGAAGATTAAAGGAAATATGTCTATGATAAAGGTTAGAGAGATAATTTGGAATGGCATCATTCATTAGTTGAAAGTAATATGGGATTATATGTTGATTATGGAAGAGGAGAAAAACATTGTTAGAGGTTTAGAAGTGATCATTTCTTCTAGTAAATAAAAATCCCAATGAAGTGCCAAAATCGAAAAGAAAATTATTGATTTTCATAGTTCTAAATCATCTCAAGAATTGAGAACTATGGAGATTAAAGACTAAAAAACTCTTGTTCTAGAAATAAAATAAAAAATATTATATAGAAGGATATTTATAGAAAAAATATAGAGGCAAAGTTGGGAGAGATCAAGCAATATGTTTTGAAATTTAATACATACTTTGATAAAAGGACTAGCGCAAGATTGCCCTCATGTTTGGATCAAGAAAGTAATCTACTCCCCCAAGAGACCTATCAGACATTGTTCATCAAGGAAAAAAATTAAGATTGATTCTTCACATGAGAAAACAATAATATTGAAGGGCTCTACCATTGTGAATTATTTTCATAGATATTTTCAATTGTTATGGTTAGTCAAAACCCTCTTCATAAAGAAACAAATCTACAGCCGAATTACCAATTCCAGGATGGCTCATGTCAGGTTTATTAAGTTCCCAATTTCAGAATTATCAATATGGTAAAAGTGCAGAGCATTGATGTCACCAAGTGAGGTTGTTGACGCTAGACCTTTTACAGGCGAGCCTACTCAAGAATCACAAGTCATGGAATGGAAATCAACCACATAGTTTTTTCATGAAATATTTCAGAAGAGATTTTATATTATAATTTTAAGCCAATATATTTTAATTTTTAAAGTTTACGTCCTTAGGAGAACAGAATAGGGCTTAAAGTAGCTTTTAAAATATTTTAAAAAGTTTATGGCACTTAATAATTTTTATGACTGTCATATTTCTAATGTCAATACAAAAGACTTTGGAGAACCATTTTTGGGGTTCCAAATTTTGACTACAAAAAGAGAAAAACTTGTTGTGTAATGTAATATATTTTCTGGAGTTTAATAAAATATTCCTAGATGATTCCAAACTAATTGTTGGATATGATATGTGTTTCCCACTATTGTAATTCATTTATTGTTTCCTCTTCTTTTGGAAAAATGTTATCAAGTTACTACTTATTTTTATAATACAAATTTACTTTTCTCATAGTACTTGTAAATTTTAATCAAATAACCTTAAAATTGAGCTCCATTTTTCCACACATACATACATTCTCTAAGTCTCTCACGGATTCTACTATGGTTTAAATAAAATATTCTATAGTTGCAACCTTTTGTTCTAAACCTTACATTTATCCATGTCTTATTGTGCTACAATTTTTAATTTATTTTCATAGTCAGTGAGGCCATCCAGAGAAGTATTTCTATTTCAAGAAATTTTCCTCTGCATTACTAGTAAAAATCATATCTAAATAATCATAATGGGACAACTAGGAATATTTATTATATTTTTGTATATATGTCCTAGGAACTAACCTCTTCTTAGCTAGATGTTGTCTCTAGGGTTACAATAGTATCAGAGCACAAGATTGTGTAAGACTACAAGGAGAGTATAATCTCATTATAGAGAATAGCAAAGGTCGTGAGGAGCTCAATGTCAAGAGGATCTAGTTGTAATTTATTTTTTAAAGTGTGACAAGAGAGACACAGTTTTGCACCACTAAATAGAGAAAAGGTATGACGGAAGAGATTGACTTATAGAACTCGAAGGTGTCTAAAATAATTTATATCGAAAGATGACAAAATCCACTACCATGTT
This sequence comes from Pinus tabuliformis, assembly GCA_031772625.1. Classification (NCBI taxonomy): domain Eukaryota; kingdom Viridiplantae; phylum Streptophyta; class Pinopsida; order Pinales; family Pinaceae; genus Pinus; species Pinus tabuliformis. The sequence continues at coordinate 343,923,506 of CM062814.1, forward strand.
GCATAGAGATATCTGTCAGGAGAAGAAAAATGACACTCAAAATAAAGAGTTGTACAAAACTCATTTCGGAGTGTGAAAATCAGTCAAAAAGCAAGAAAGGCATGAAAATTCAAGAAACACTTTCTTTGGGATATTCGGCACAAGTTCCTTTGAAAGTCAATCGGCACAAAGAATCATAAGACAATGTTGATTTTCTTTTTTTTAAAGGAAGGACCTAAATTATTTTTATTTAAAAAAATTGTTTCAAATGCTTTTAAAATGAGTTTTATTTAAAATAGTTTGATCCTTTATCATATCCATTGTGTAGAAAATCCTATAAATTCACAAGGTCATGCAATGTACTAAAGCAAAAGACAAGAATCTACTTCTATTTTCAACCAGCAGAAGCGAATAGATCGATGAAAACAATATGAACAAGAAGAAAATAAATCAATGGCACATAACACAATATTTTTTGGGGAAAGCCATATCTCAAAACCCCTACCATCTGTATTACTTATATCATAAATATGAGTGAATATACAAATCTTGTTCTCACTCGAACAATTCCACACAAGTATGCTCAACTATCTTAGTTCAAAAGCTAGCACACTCTAAAACCTTAGCCTATTCAGTAGATCTCAAAGCCTCTAATATCTTGTGTAATTCATAGGATCAATAGACCATATTTAAGGGGAATTCATGCTTCCAAAACTAAGCAATCCAAGCATAGGTTTTTTTATTATTTCATGCATGATATTTACAACTCAGTAAATCACACAACTGATAGTACATTTTCCCTGCACTCTAGTCTCAATTGGGTCTTTCTCAGAATTAGCATGCATGAGCTTCTGATGAGGGAACCTTCAGTTAACTAGAGTGACACTTGTGGATGTGCTAGTGCACCAACTATCTTTTAACTCTCTATTATTTCCAGAAAAAGTTTGGAACTAATTTCACTGACCATAACTCAGTAAACTAAGTTATCTAATTACAACTCACAATTAAACTCATATTGGACCCCTAAAACTTAGGAAGAACATATACATGACTTCCAAAAGACATCCAACTTGAAATTCCCAAGTTAATTAAGTAAAATTAATATAGTTAACTATTACAAGCTTCTATGGGGAGTGAAGAGATTGGCGAATAGAGGATGGAAGTCATGCAGGGTTTCTAAGAGTTTCAGAGTCTGACCCTAATGGAGGGTCACATAGGAGGAAGCTCCACTCCCTCCTACAAAGATGTCATTGCCGGCAGAGGCAAGTCACATTTGGATAATGTCAGAGGATCTGAGAAGGAAGAAAAAAGAAATAATGAAAAGGAGATAGATGGGGCCAAGTTCAAGGAAAATAGAAGCACAAAGGACAAGGAGGAAGAAGAGAAAAACTAGGGAACAAGGGAAAATAAACAAAAGGGACCTTGCAGACCCAAAATGGAAATCACTCCTAGAGTAGTGTTAAATAATCTTGCACTACAGGAGCACAGGGAACATATGGAGACTTACACCATAATATGTAAATTCATGGGATTATGGCCCACTGAAAAGGCTTTATAGACATGGATCGAGTATCACTGGAAACCCAAAGGCAGCATTGATCTTTGTCTAGGGTCAAAGTGATTCTTCACCATGGTGTTTACAAATATTGAAGACAAAGATAGAATATTTGAAGGAGGACCCTAGTTTTTTGCAGCAGTTGGCCTCTATATGCAGGCTTGGGTGATGAATTTTGTTCCAGAGAAGGAGATTTTTACTTCAGTTCCTGTCTAGGTAAGGCTCTATTCTCTTCATCTGCATTACTGGCAAAATGAATCATTTGTGGCCATAGGCAACAAACTAGGTCATTTTTTCAAAGCTTCAGAGGCCACTAGAAGGAGTAAATATACTTCCTATGTAAGGATTTGTGTGGAAATGGATCTATCAGGATCTCTTCCAGACGAAATTATCATAGAGGTTTTTGATGAGGAATGGGTGCAAACAGTGGACTATGAGCATGTTCCGTTCAGATGCCGTAAATGTCACGAACATGGACACTTGATCAGAGACTGCCCTCTCAGTAAAGCAGAACACAAAAGAAAACTGAATACAATGAAGGATACCGAAAGCTTTTAGAAAGTAGCAAGCAGAGGAAAAGGTAGCAAAAAAGGACCAAAGCTACAAAATAGTGAGTGGAAAAAGGTCAATCAGAATAAGTTCCAAGCACTGGAAGAGAGTGAACAAATGCTAAATGAAGACCAATCTATGGAGGAAGGCCCTAATGAAAAGGAGAAGGAGGAAAACTACAACCCAACACAAAACACTAATAGTAAGAAAAAACCATGATGAATGAAACAGACCTAGAGATGGATCAAGAAATGACCCAGAGTGAAATAGATCTGATGGATCATGAACTTTAGGAAATTCTAGATAAAGAAAACCTAGATCTGGAAGGTTTCTTGAAGTAGGGAACCACGGTGGAGATAGATTCATTACTTAAAGATGAATGCAATAGAATACAATAGTTTTTTTTATGGAAAACTTAGAAAAGGGGTTCAGATAGAGGAAAAACTATAAACAAGCAGGAGTGCATAGGTGTGAAAACAATGAAATCAACTCTAGGATTAGCTACCAGAAATGTAGGAAAGAAGAGGGGCAGGAAAAAGTAGAAGGAGCTCTCGATGGAGTGTGGAAAGTTGATGATAGATTCGGGTAAGATGAAATACCTAACTAGTTACTCCTTTACAAATCTTTAACTATGATGTTGACAACATGGAATATAAGAGGTCTAGGCAGTAAAATAAAGCAACAAATGCTTAGTTTTAGAATGAGACAAGATATGTCGGACATGATCTTCATACAAGAAACAAAGTGCCCCATCCCGAAAATAAAACTAATCCGTAGCAAATGGCTCAATAGATTTGAGTTTCTAGAAGTTAAAGCAGAAAATGCGGCTGGGGCCATTGTCACTCTTTGGAACCCCCTAAAAATTAGCATAATAGATGCAGAGGCGTCCAGAAATTACTTATCAGTAGTCATTCAACTAGTGGGGGTTTCGAAAACCTTCCTAGTTACTAATGTTTACGGTCCTCAAATAATAGATGATAAACTCAGAGTGCTAGAATCCCTCATGGGTCACAAGAACAGACAAGCTAGTATTCCTTGGATTATGGGAGGGGATTCTGATATTATCAAATCTCTCTCAGAAAAGAAAGGAGGTACCAGAGCGCTAAACAAAGACTCATTAGCATTCCAATCATTCATAGATAATATGGAATTGGTTGACTCAGATTCAAGCAATTTCCTTTTTACTTGGAACAACAAGAGAGGAGGGGAAGTGCAGGTAGCCTCCAAGTTAGACAGGTTTTTGATTTCAGAGGATCTTATTCTTATATATAACAAAATAACAACAAGAGTTTTTCCCTTGGGAGGCTCAGATCACTGGCCGATTCAATTGGAAATCAATGGTTTGGATTCTCCCAGGAACAGACCCTTCAAATTCGAGAATATCTGGCTCTCACACCCGGATTTCATTAATAACATCAGAAAATGGTGGTATGAAGACTTGCAATTTCAGGGATCAAAAATGTACCTCCTACATAAAAGACTAAAGAATATTAAGTTTAGACTTCAATAACGGAATAAGAATGATTTTGGTAAGATTTTTGTGGACAAAAAATCAATGGAAATCGAAATTCAAGAACTCAACCAGGCACTAATCAAAGATGGCTTTGAAAAAGACAAAAGTGAGTAGACTGATAAACTTCATCTTGAATGGGAGAACCTATGCAAACAAGAGGAAATATTTTCGAGGAAAAAGTCTAGAGTTCAATGGCTCAAAGAAGGAGAGTGCAATACAAGATTTTTCCATAGATCCACTATGGCTCATAGAGCATTCAGCAGAATCTCAGTGATAAAGGATGAGAATGAGTTTCAGAACACACATAAGGACATTGAAGCGGTGCTTATTCAGCATTTCCAAAACATCACCCGGGAAAAAAATCCATACAGGGAACAATCCATTAAGGAAATTACAAGGCATATCCCTAAGCTGGTGTACAGAGAGGACAATAATAACCTAAACAGACCAGTAACTGAAGAGGAGGTTAGCAAGGTCCTCAAAGACATGCAGAATGGCCAAGCACGAAGCCTGGATGGTTTTGATGTGGATTTCTTCAAAGCCTGTTGGGACATAATCAAACAAGATATTTTGAATGTTGTAGAGGATTCTAGGGGTAGTAAAACTATCATGAAAGCCCTCAACACCTACTTCATCTCACTGATTCCCAAATAGGACTCAGCTCAAATAGTAGATAGGTATAGACCCATAGCTTTAAGTAATGTGGTATACAAGATAATGTCCAAGGTAGTGGCTAACAGACTCAAACCTCTCCTTCCTTCATTAGTATCTAAGGAACAATTAGGTTATGTGGAGAGTAGACAAATTTTAAAAAACATTATTCAAGCCCATGAGGTGGTTCACTCACTTACTAGCAAAAAGTAGGTGGGAATGATCATGTAATTGGACATTACCAAAGCTGATGAGAAGGTCAATTGGATTTACATCAAGAAGGTGCTTACTGCCTTTGGGTTCGATCACAATTGGGTCAGGTGGGTAATGGCTCTAGTGACAACTTCCAGCATTTCAATTTTAGTTAACGGATCTCCCTCAGGGATCTTCATTTCTTCTATAGGCCTCAAGCAGGGAGACCCTCTCTCTCCCTTTCTCTTTATCCTCATGATCGAAGGACTTGGTCAGACAATTAACCATGCCAAAGCCATGGGAAAAATCAAGGGTATTCAACTAACTGAAAATGGGCAGATACAAACACACCAACAATTTGTAGATGATACCATGCTGCAAGGAATTCCTTTAGTCAAAGAATCTTTGGCCTACAATCAAATCCTTAATGCATTTTCCATGGCCACATGTATGGAAGTCAATCTTTCTAAATCAATTTTTTTTTCTTTAACACAAACATTGCTATTCAGAGAAATATCTCAAGAATCCTTGGCTTCCAAAGGTATTCCCTCCCCTCAAAGTATTTGGGAGTTCCTCTCGTGGCCAAACCAATGCTCAAAAGTATATGGGAACCAGTGCTAAATAAGTTACAGGACAAAGTCAAAAAATGGGCCATCAGAGCCTTGAACCTGGCTGGCAGGTTGGTATTGATAAAGGTTGTTCTGCAATCTATCCCATTTTTCATGTTATCAACCCTCCCAGCTCCAAAAGGTGTATTAGAGCAATTCAGGAATATTCAAAGAGACTTCCTATGGGGTAAGGAGGAAACAAGGAAGAAATGGGCCCTAGTATCCTAGGAAAAAATCTGCAAACCTAAGAGATATGGGGGTCTAGGGTTAGATGACCAGGAGATCCTGAGTAAAGTGCTAGGAGCCAAGGTTTGGTGGAGATGGTTACAAGAGCCAAAAGCCCATTGGGCAAGGACTTCGAATGAAAAATATGCCAACTCTTGGCACACTAAAGATCTCATATGAATTTATGGAAACATAAAGGGCTCACACATCTGGAACAGAGCCTGGGATAATAGAAGCATAGTACAAAAAACAGTTTCTGAGAAATCAAAGTAGGAGATGTAGCACTCTTTTGGGAGGACAAATGGCAACAAGAACCAACGTTGTTAACAGAGGATTCTTTAAACCTCAAGCAGGAAACAAATTCCCAAGGGTTAAACAAAGTAAAGGATTTTTGGGATCTTTCTCTAAACCTGAGAAAATGGAGAAGCTGGAAAAACATTGACTATAGAGATGACAGCCGCATAAAAATAAAAGCAGGGGCACTGGGAAAATTACTAAAACAAAGGATGATCATGGTTACAAAGGGGCGGGATCAATTGAGATGGGGCAACAACAATAAAGGCACCTTTAATCTAAAGGAAGCAAAAGGTATTCTCCTTTGGCTTGATTCCAGTGTTCTAGACAAGACTCGGCAACACCTCTGGAAGAACCAAGGTTCGATGAAGATCAAGATTTTCATGTGGTTGGTACATCATAAGAAAATATTGACTTGGGAAAATATTACAAAAAGGGGTGTTTTGGGACCTTCCAGATGCCAGATTTGTGAAAACTAGGAGGAAAATATGGAGCACATTCTCAACAGCTGCTCTTACACCACCTAGCTATGGGATTCTTTCTCCAGCATTTTCCAAGAGTCTGATAGGGACAAAGGAAGTATCTCAAATACCCTAAACAAGTGGAGAAGGATCTTTTCGAAGAATGAATTCCTTAATTTGGCCTGCGCCTTTATGCCATGCCTCATTATTTGGAATGTGTGGAAAGAAAGGAATAAAAGAATATTTAAAAATGAAAATTCCAACCCTCAACGGCTACATGATTTGATCTTGAAATAGATCAAGGAGATATTCAGCACCACAGTTCGCAATATCCCAAAGAATCCTCCCTCAAAGACTGAGCTGAGAGCTCTTAGGCTTTAGGAATGCAAGAGATTATTCCCCAAGGAATAAAAAGAAAGGATATAGTTATGGAAAAAGAGAAGGATTTTTGGTAACCTCCACTGAAAAGCTATCTGAAATTCAACATTGATGGTGCCTCAAAAGGCAACCCAGGAACAACTGGTTTTGGAAGAGTTTTAAGATATGAAGAGGGTTGTATTATCTTAATCTTCCATGGCCATTTAGGTAGAGCCACCAACAATGTGGTGGAATTAATGGCTCTGGAGAAATGTATAGAGATTCTGATTTAGAACCATAGCTCAAACTTTATTATAGAAGAAGATTCATAAATAACCATTAACTCTATAAAAAGAATCAGCTCTAGCACTAGACTGGAGAAAGTTTCAAATCACTGGAGACTAATTTAGGTTTACCAAAGAATTCAAGTACACCTCCAGGGATTTCGAACTGTTATTTTCAGCAATGTTCGTCGAAATGCTAATAAGCTAGCGGACATTTTGGCTAACCAAGGTGGGAATAATGCTGAATGTGGGATGGTGAAAAAGTGGCAGGAGATGTCCTATAAACATTTATAGGCTCTCTATGATGAAAAAGCTGCAGAGGACAAAGAATTTGTTCGATATCGAGGAAGGGAGACAAGAAAGAATTGATTTTACCTAGCTAGAGATTCCACTGCCTCTTAGAATTTACTTGGTTGGAGGGCAAGCAAAGATGGGTCACTTTTCTCCCTGGAGTAAGATTACAGGAGTCCCCTAGTTTTCAGATGGAAAATTTTTGATTCATTTCACATGTCAGTGCAGTCTCAGATTTAAGGTTCGTAGAAAGATTAGGCTAAGCAGGAGATCAGTTTTTCCCGTTGCCGGAATTTACACCCTTTCCATTTTCAGGTTGGAAAATTGTGCCCTAGATGGTTTCCCGCCGATCACTAGTCGCTTGAGTGGTTAGTGGTTTTTCTTTTTTGGAAGTGATTCCATAGAGCATGCAATACGTGGCAGGGGGAAGTTTTAAATACCACCCTCCATCGCGCACTATTGTCCGTTTGTGTTGGTTTTTGCGATATGGATCCTAGATATTGGACCCAGCCACCTGGATCGATGGTTTGAAGGGTTCAGGTTGTTTCGTGAGGCCAGATGGGTTGGCCCACTCTTTAGTGCAGTTTGTGTGATCGGGGGTGTCTGTTGTAGGCTGTTCTGAATGCTTCCCGTGGGTTGGGAGTAGTCTGGTGTTGGACAAGGGGTTTTGCTTTCGCTTTTGGTTAGGGAATCTCTTTCTGTAGTTTTTGTAAATGGAATGATTTTTGTACATTAAGTAACTTTATTTTGAATTAATGAAATAGAAGGATTGGCTCTTACTTAAGAAAAAAAAGAACTATTACAGGTTTCTATGAGAAAATAGTTACAATTGTAATTCATAATTTAATTCAAGGACAAATTAAATTGGAATTTCTAGATTCTACTTTTAATATTTCTTGTCGTTATTTTCAACACATTGAGGTGTTCTTGAAATTATATGAGGGTGTTTTTGAAACTTGTTTTGGGCTCTTAAAATTACTTTTTAAAAGGAAAAATGTTTCTTTTCTAAGGAATTAAAAAAAAAAAGTATTGCAGAAATTTTCAAAGCGATTTTTTTCTAAAAGCAATATTTTTTTCTATTGAGAAAAGAGGGGATCTATTCAAGAAATAAAAAAAGGGAATTTCAGAAGACGTTACTTCATTTGGCTTTAATCAAGGATACTTTTCAAAGAGTTTGTGACTAAAAAGGAATGATCCCACATGTAAAAATAAATGGCCTCTTCTAACTCTTTGCCATAACCACCCATTTTGTTTAGAAAAACCTATGAATTCTGGTTTTTACGGATGAAGAAATTTCTGCAATCCTAGAAGTACTGCGATACACTTCAAAACAAATATGTAGAGACAACCCAAGAAGCATTGGAAACCATGAATAATAACCAAAGCAATGAAACTATTGATTTGAGAAAGATAGAGCACTGAGCCAAATGTTGGATCCAAAATTTAGTCGATGACTCTATCTTCGATAAGATAGACGCTGCATAAAAAAAAATAGAAGCATGGGATATTCTAAAGGCTGCATACCAGGGTAATGATACAATGAAAAATGATCAATTGAAGACATTGTGGGCTAAATTCAAAACCTTGAAAATGACTAACAATGAGAATGTTGACCAGTGCATGACTAGATTCATGGGCATTGTCAATCAAATCAAAGTTATTTGTGAAACCATTATAGATAAAAAGATTGTTGAAAAATTCCTCTAAATCCTACCAAAGAAATATTACATGGTTGTAACAGCGATTCTAGAGTCTAAATATCTTACAAATTTTTTAGGAAAACAATTGACTGGATTTCTTCTATCACATGAAAGAAGGCTTTACCTGTGAGAAGATTCCATGCAACAAGCTTTCAAATCACAACTCTCTCTTGCTAGAGGCAGTGGCAGAGGCAGAGGACATAGAGGCAACAACAAGAGAGTTAGACGAAACTGTAGAGGTATATATATAGAACATCATCATGCAATAAAGAATTCGAGATATTCACATAACCAAGCACATAAAAACAAAATATGGAGAAAATATAATGTATAGTGCTATTATTGCAAGAAATTTTGGCATTATGAATGTGAATGTAGAAAGAAACATTCAGATCAACAAATATGTACTGTACATATCTCCAACAATGAAGGAGAACCCTCTAAAACCATGTTTCTTTCCTACCATATTTTTGAATACAATCATAGTGAGGACCTTTGGTTGTTGGACAATGCCTGCAACATCCATATGAGAGGTAAAAAAAATATACTTTCTTGCATTGATGCTTCCATAACTTCTAAACTTACTCTTGGAGACCATTCTCGTATCAAATATGAAAGGAAAGGTAGTGTTCATGTTCCCATAAAAACAAAATTAGCAGAGACATATAACTGATGTTTGTTATGTTCCACATATGAAGCATAATCTCATTAGTGTAGGCTAATTAATGGAGCATGGTTATGATGCAATATTTCAAGGGACCACATACTATATCTATGAAAAATTTCCCAATAGAATATTGACATCAAAGTTTGAAAAAAATAAGAATAGGATGTTTCTCTTGACTCTTAGAAGTTGAAATCTCTCACAGTCGTTTGCACACAATGTGTAAAGGATAGATGAGTCACAATTACGGCATTCTAAGTATGAAAATATTCCCTTCAAGAGTCTAAGTCTTCTTCATAAATATTCTTTGGTCATTGGTCTCCATGTTGTGAATGTAAAAAATTGTAGCTGTGAAATTTATATTCTAGAAAAGCATGAAAGAGATAGTTTTCCCACATCTTCCGCTAGAGAAAAAGATCCCTTACAGCTATATGTGGCCCAATTCTAACACAACCCAGTGGTGGTAGTCTTTGTTTTCTAACCATTATTGATGATTGTATTAGGAAAATATGGGTTTATTTTCTCAAAAATAAATCTGATACTTTCTCAAGGTTCAAAGAGGTCAAAACAGAAGCATAAAAATAAAGTGGAAAGCCTTTAAGAGTACAGAGGCTAGATAGAGGAGTAGAATATAGTTCCAATGATTTCAAATTGTTTTGTCAACAACAAGGACTCATCATGTAGAACACAACAAAATACATTCCACAAAAGAATGGAGTAGCAGAAAGGAAAAAACTAGTCGATGTTGGATTTCCAAAATTCCATTCATTTGACCCTCTTTTCTTTCATTTTCCTTCAATATTTACCATATTTGATAGCTCCATAACCACAGAATAAGACCATCATGAATAAATATGATTTTATATATATTATTTTCTAATACATTTATTTTGGTATTTTTAGTGAATTTGTGGTTAAATATTAGAAAAAAAACATGTATTCACTTATATCTAAAGGTTTTATGAGTTTTTTGATGTGTGTAGGCATATTTGAAGATTCTAGCACAATCATATTTTTCTCTAAGTCTCAAATTCAAATTTCCTCTTGAAACTCTTGAAGATTTGAGGAATATTTTGGGTCATTGATCAAGCACATTTCATGAATAAGAATCATGGAATTTTTCTTAAGTGCCTTATATCAAAGCTATTAGATATTTGTGGGAGGATATGAAGAGATGCTAGTTGCTAAATGTTAATACATGGTTGTAACCACATGAGATATTTATGCATCTAGGAGAGATTTGTGGATTTACATTTATCAATTAGTTATTTTGGTTTTTGTGTAAATATGGCTGCCTTCTCCTCTCAAAAGGTATGTTAAGTTTGGGATCTATGCTCATGCTTTAACGTTAAGTTTTGGAATGCTAAGGATTGGTTATTCTTATGCTTGATGTTATGAATACCATTTATTTTAATGCAATCCTTCCATGTGGTTGTTCATTCATGATGATATTTGGTTCTTCATCAATAACTTCCTTAAATTTCCACATCTCATGCAATTCATGATGGTCGCTTGCTGAGTGTGATTTTACTTAGTGTTTCATTTATGCAATATAGATTAGTTTCTTTTATGTTCATTTTATACAAAATTTATTTCAAGTCTTTTGATTAGATGATTTGTTTCCTATTCACTTTCTTTATTCTCTTTTATGCTCTTTTATGTTCGTTTCATTTAAGTGCTTAGTTTCATATTCATAGATAATCTGATAGTTATGATTGGCTCTATTTCGTATGCACACATTAGTAATCTTAATAGGCTTTAGGCATTTTAATTTCAAATCATTTGCTTTTAATAGATTATAAGTGCTTTGAAGTTCAATAGATCATATTCATTTATGGCTCCAATAGAATAGGATTTACCTTCATGTTTGATAGAATATAATTTCAATAATCTTTCATAGTATAAAATTACAATACCTTGTTTCTTTCAATTCATGAATTGAATGCTTTGATAGATATAGTCATTGAGAAAGAACATGTTTGTGCTCATTTATACCTTTTCATTAATAATTTTTCTTTGAGTCTTGCAATCATTTTGTTAGGCCCCTATACTACTAGTGTAACCCATTATTTTTACTAGTACAACCCCTTATTATATTGTTGTACCCATGTAGTCCCCATATTGTTACTATTGTGCCCCATAGAAGCCCACTATTGTTATTATTGTGCCCTTACATTGTTATTGTTATGTCGGCTCTGATTATATTATGACCCCTTAGACTCCTATATATAGAAAGGAGGTGTTGTCATTTATATCATCCAAAAATTTGCATTTGTGTAATGTAAAGGAGGTTTCCCCCTCGAATAGGCTGAATTCTAAGCCGTTGATCTATCTTTTCTATCTTTTTATGAGCTCGTTTCATAACATTTGGTATCAGAGTTGTGGATTCTAGGGTTTCTCTGTTCCATACAGGTCATCGTGGCATTGTCGCTATAACCTTTTTCTATGCTATTTCAGACGGTAAAAAAAAAACCATTTGAGAAGAAATCATGTTGAACAGTGGATTCAAATTGCAGAGATTGTATCACTATATTTTCGAATATATGATCTGAGGAAGTTACGGTTTTTGCAAGCTACAGAATTTAAGCTAAAACAGGTCATCGTGGGATTTTCACTATAACTATTTTTCTACGAAGTTTCAGAAGCTAAGAAAAAAACCCATTTGAGAAGAAATCAGTTTGAACCTTTACTCTAAATATCAGATCCTGTCTCACTATATTTTTAGAGACATAGTCTGAGGAAGTTAGGGTTTTTGCAGACCCCCGAATTACATTCCAAACATGCCACCTTGGGAAAATCGTCATAACTGTCTCTTTGAGCATTAGATTTAAATTTAGTAAGAAGTTACAGAAAGAGGATGGAATGTAGTTTCTTGTACATATTTTCATATCAAAAGGTCAAAACAGGGACATGTGGCACTTCATACAAGTTTTCCCTTTTGAAAAGGTATATAATTAGGTCATCTTGGGAGATTGTGCATAACTCTTTCTTGTAGAATCCAATTTTGATCAAACTGGTGGCATTGATAAGAGGACATAGAGGGCTACTGTAGGTCACAATTTCAGATCTGGAAGAATTGAAATTACAGAGTTATAGTCGTTTCAAGATCAAGCTCCTAAAATCAAGAAAAGGCGTTATGAGGAAGTTTGATGGCAAGGATCCAGTAAATTGGATACCATAGATGGAGAAATATTTCAATCTACATGAGGTTCAACTATTACAAAAGGTACGTATTGCATCTTCATATTTAAAACTAGATCAATTTTTATGGTATAAAGGGCTTTTTTCTCGTAAACCACTTATTACAAGGTCAATTTTCACGGAGGAAATGATAGCACATTATGAGGATACAAAGAGAAACTCCTTCTTTAGCCAATTGCTAAATCTCAAACAAAAGGGTTCAATGGAAGAGTACATTGAGGACTTTCAAAAATTGAATAGAAGGGTAAATTATATTCCAGAGAAGCAAAGGATTGATGTCATCATAGGGACTTTAAAGGATAACGTTCCACATGAGGTTCGTTTTTGGGAACCTGATTCATTAGAGGAGGCATTCGAGTTGCCAAGAAAAATTGAAAGTGAAATTATGGTGAAAAGGAATTATACCCCTCACAACTATAAAGATGGAAGTGTTGTTTCTCCTAGCCTTCCAGAACCAAAAGGGTTACACCACAACAATTGGAAGAAGAAACAAAAAAGGGGCTTTGCTACAATTGTGATAACAAATACATTAAAGGACATAGGTGTGCTGAGAAGAAATTATTTTACATTGATTATGGAGAGGAGGAAGAAAAGGATCAAGAAATGTCAAAAGAAGAGTATATACACTAGGAACCAACCCCAGAGAAAGAAGAAATTAATTCGACCATATCTTGTAAAGCATTCGAAAGAATTACTACTCCTCAAACTATTAAGATAGAAGGACATATCAAGAAGAAAAAGGTTCAAGAAGTGAAAGGTCACATCGAGAAAGAAAAAAGGAATCCCACCATATCTTGTAATGCATTGGTTGGAATTACCACTCCTCAAACTAACAAGATAGAAGGACATATCAAGAAGAAAAATGTTCAAAAAGTGAAAAATCACATCGAGAATCAAGAAATGAATCCGACCATATCTTGTAAAGCCTTGGAATAAATTACCACTCCTCAAACTCTAAAGGTAGAAGGACATATCAAGAAGAAAAAGGTTCAAGTAGTGAAAGATCACATCAAGCATCAACAACAAGTTCTCCAACTTTTAAAGGATAACACCACTTTGGTGTAGAATCAAATGAAACAATAGGTAGATCAACATCACAGTGAAAAATGTTTTGATGTAGGTGATTGGGTAATTTTATGACTACATCTCAAGCAAGCTATTTATGAGAAGGAAATGTTAGCAATACTACATGCACTTAAGAAACGGCAACCTTACCCAATGTGAAGACACTTCAAGGTAAAAATGGATCATGATAGTCTTAGATACTTTTTAAAACAAATATTATCTTTAGAAGAACAAAAAAAATGGGTCACAAATATGTTGGATTATGAATTTGACATCATCTATAGAAAATGGAAGAAAATTTTTGTTGAAGATGCACTCTCAAGAAAGGATGAGGATGTGGAAGCATTGTTTTGTGCTATTTCTATTATCCAGCCAGATTGGATAAATGAAGCAAGGGATGAATGGAAGAAGGATGAAGTGTGGCCACTCATTCAAAAGTTGTAGAAGATCCCAATTCAAACAATATTGCCAGATCTTGAAGAGGAAGGAAAAATCATATTGGAACCTGGAGGTGTCACAGAATCAAGAATCCGACAGCTATGAAATCGACCAATTTTAGAGTATCTCATCAAGTGGAAGAACTTACCCACTGAAGATACCACATGGGAGGATAAGAATGTTCTACAGAAGCATCAAGAACTACTCAACCATTGAGGACAACACTTCTTGAAGGAGAGGGGCATGTTAGGCCCCTATGGTACTAGTGTAAACCCTTATTATTATTAATACAATCCCCTTATTATATTGTTGTACCCATGTAGTCCCCATATTGTTACTATTGTGACCCATAGAAGCCCACTATTGTTATTATTGTGCCCTTACATTATATTATGACCCCTTAGACTCCTATATATAGAAAGGAGGTCTTGTCATTTGTATCATCTAAGAATTGTTCATTTCTGTAATGTAAAGGAGGTTTCCCCCTCGAAGAGGCTGAATTCTAAGGCGTCGATCTATCTTTTCTATCTTTTTGTTAGCTAATTCCATAACACATTTCCATAGGTTAATTTCCTTTTTGATTGAGAGTTAATTATCTAGCATATGTTGTGAAAGTGTAATTCACAAGTTTATGAACCTGGATTGACATTTAATGCAAGTAATTTAACTTGCAATTAAATTAACCAGCAAAAACAATGGGTTATTTTCTAAAGAAAAAATGATATTTTCTCAGGATTCAAGTAGTTCAAAGAAAAAGCAGAAAAACATTTAAAAGTAGCCAGGTCAGATAGAGGAGGAGAATACAATTCCAATGATTTCAAATATTTTTGTCAATAGCAAGGTTTCATCATGCAAAACACAATAAGATACACTCCATGATAGATTGGAGTAGCAGAAAGGAAAAATTGGTTGATAATTAATATGGAAAGGTGCATGCTTTGTGAAAAGAAGTTGTCAAATTACTATTGGGATGAATTTGTTGCTATTGTAATATATGTTCTCAATAGATCTCCAACAAATAGTGCCTAAGATGCAATACCTCGAGAAGCTTGGGATGGTAAGAAGGTGAGTGTCTCTCACTTTTGAATTTTTGGTTTTGTAGCACTTGCATATGTTCCTAAGAAGTTGCGAAAGAAACTTGATGGTAGAAGTGAAAGATGTAGCTTCATAGGATATCATGAATAGTCAAAATCCTATAAACTCTATATTCTAACTACCAAGAAAAAATTTCAAGCAGAAATGTTACTTTTTTTTTAAAATAAATCTTGGTCTCATCAAATTGAAGAATATTTATATCAGCCTATTCATCCACCACAATTTCCAAGGTTTCAAGTTTAGGAAGAGCCATACCACTCTCAAAATGGTACATATTCCAATACTTAATCCAGTAGTGATTCGTCATATTCAAAATATAATAAAAAAATTATAAGCACCAACAAAAAATATGAGCAGGATCGTGAATTTTGTCAACATAATCTATTTGATTTTCTTTCCTGTCAACCGACCCATTTTGAAGAGGTAGTAAAAGAAAAGCTTTTTGTTGATGCAATGAATCAGTAAATTATAGCCATGGAGGAGAATGACACTTGGGATTTGGTTGATCTCCCAAGATATAAAACCAATATTTGTCTAAAATGGGTATACAAGACCAAACTGAATAAACATGGCTAATTTGAAAAACATATGAAATGTTTGTTGCGAAAGGATTCTGACAATAGTATGTTGTAGACCATGGTGCAAAATTTTCTATAGTAGCAAGGCTAGATAGAATCATAACTATTATAGCCACTACCTCTAAAAAAAATGGAAAACCTTTCATCTTGATGGAAATTTTTCTCTCTTATATGGGTTTTTATAGGAAGAAGTTTATATGGATCAACCTCCTGCTTTTGAATTGCCAGGATAGGACCATAAGATGTAAAAGTTAAGGAAAGGTTGATATGGGTTGAAACAAACTCCCAGAGATTGGTTTTGCTCGAATCAATAGTAATCTCATCAAAAGTGGATTTCATGAAAGAAACCATGAGCCAACTCTATATACCAAAATGCATGAAGGTAAAATTCACATTGTTTACCTTTATGTTGATGATATACATTATATAGGTATAATATGATATTCCAATAATTCAAATTTTGATATGGCTAATGTACGGCTCATGAAGTACTTCTTAGGAATTGAAATTTAGTAATATGCTAATGACATTTTTGTTTTTCAACACAAGTATGCCATTGCCATCCTCCAAAAGTTCAGAATGATCAACTACAAACCAATTGATATTCCAATTGCCACAGACACCAAGTTGAGAAAACAAGATGTTGGACCATTAGATGTTGGGTCCCTATAATACTAGTGATTACCCCATTACTATTGTAGTTATACCCCTTATTTATATTTTTGTGCCCCTATTACCCCCATATTGTTATTTTTGTGCCCCATAGAATCCCTCTATTGTTATTTTTGTGGCTTTATATTATTATTGTTAGGTCAGCTAGATTATATTGTGACTCCTTAGACTCCTATATATAGAAAGGAGGTTTTGTCATTTGTATCATCCAAGAATTGTTCATTTATGTAATGTAAAGGAGGTTTCCCCCTCGAAGAGGCTGAATTCTAAGGCGTGGATCTCTCTTTTCTATCTTTTTGTGAGCTGGTTTCATAACATTTGGTATCAGAGCTTTGGATTCTAGGGTTTCGCTGCTCCAAACAGGTCATCGTGGAATTTTTGCTATAACTTTTTTCTGTGACGTTTCAGAAGTCGCAAGAAAAACCCATTTGAGAAGCATTGGCGCTGAATCGTGGGTCCATATTTCAGATCTTTTCGCATGATATTTTAGGAGATATGATCTGAGGAAGTTGGCCTTTTTGCAGACTCCTGAATTACATTCAAAATAGGTGACCTAGGGAAAATCATTATAACTCTCTCTCTGAGGATCGGATTGAAATTTCATAAAAAGATACAGAAATAGGACAGACGTTAGTTTCTTGTGTGTGTGTTTCAGATTCAAAGGTTGAAACAGTGACTCGTGGCACGTCGTACAAGTTCGCTCTACTGAACCAGTCTAAAAGAAAGTCACTGTGGGAGATTTCAAATAACTCTTCCTTGGAGAATCCAATTTGGCTCAGACTTGTGGCATTAGAAAGAGGACGCAGAAGGCTACTTCAAGTAGCAATTTCGGAACTGGATGATCCGAACTTATAGAGATACATCAGATTCAATATCAGGCTTCTATAAAGTGAAAAAAGGTGTGTAGTTTTTTTTTAAATTTTTGTGTAAGCTTGGTTTAAAGGAATTCAAAGGGCATCGTAAAGCATTATTATCGGTAATTGATGCCCCGAGGAAAGAAAATGCAAACACCTAGTAAGGAACCTGAAAGCTCTAGCATGACTCATGAAGAAGAAGAAGAAATGCTACATGATATATCAAAATTACAAGAACAAGTGCAACAAATGTCACGCTCACAAAAGCTAACAGAAGCTAAGATAAGTGGCGTGGAATCTAAGATAAAGGGCATGGAAGCTAAGATGGATGATTCGAAGATAGATTTGAAGAGAGACATGGCAGATTTGAAGACAGATTTGAAGACAGACATGGCAGATTTGAAGACAGATTTGACAAATTTTCTACAAGAAATACTTACTAATGGCGAAAAGGTTGTAAAGGAAACTCATGATGTGAACAAAAGTAATGTTAATCATGATTCCATAGACGCTAATTTTGGATCGAAGACCCACCATATTCCAAAAATCGATATGAGGAAGTTTGATGGCAAGGATCCTGCCACATGGATATTACAGATGGAGCAGTTCTTCGATCTCAATAATGTGCAAAACACACAAAAGGTACGTATGGCAACTGTATATTTGGAACCAAGTTAGTTTGTATGGTATCAATGGCTTTGCTCTCGTAAAAAATTTATCACTTGGGCAATTTTTACGGAAGAATTGATAGCACATTATGAAGATACAAAAAGCAACACTTTTTTTAGCCAATTGATAAGTCTCAAACAAAAGGGTTCAGTAATGGAGCACATTGAGGAGTTCCAAAAATTGAACATAAGGGTAAAAGATATTCCAGAGGAGCATAGGATTGATGTGTTCATAGGGTCTTTAAAGGATAATATCCAACATGATGTTCGCCTTTGGGAACCTGATTCATTAGAGAAGGCATTCAGGTTAGCAAGAAAAATGGAAAGCAAAATTATGGCAACTAGGAAGCATACCATTCACAACTATAAAGACGGAAGTGTTGTTTCCCATAGTCTTCCACAACCTACAAGGTTGACACCACAAAAATTGGAAGAAAAAAGAGCAAAAGGGCTTTGTTACAATTGTGATAGCAAATACACAAAAGGTCATAAGTGTGCTGAGAAGAAATTATTCTACATAGATTGTGAAGAGGATGAAGAAAAGGAGCAAGAAAGGTCAAAAGAAGAGGATATACTCCAGGAACAAAGCCTAGATGAAGAACAAATAAATCCGACCATATCTTGTAATGCATTGGTGGGAATTACCACTCCTCAAACCATCAAGATAGAAGGACAAATCAAGAAGAAAAAGGTAATAGTGTTGATTGATTCAGGAAGCACCCACAATTTTATTCATTGTAGGGTAGCAAAAGAATTGAATTGCTTCCTATATCCAGCACCAGAGTTTCAAGTGATGATTGCAAATGGAGGAACAATAAATTGCTCTAGAAAGTGCCATAATATCAAACTATCCATGGGAGAATATGTATTGACTAGCCCAATGCTTTCCATTCCAATGGGAGGTGCTGATGTTGTACTAGGAGTCCAATGGCTACAATCCTTGGGTACAATAGCTTTTAATTTTCAAGAACTTTTCATGAAATTTTCTGTGGAAGGAAAGGAAGTTGAATTAAGGGGTATTGCAGGGAAACCAGGAAAGATAATCAGCTCTAATGGCATGACAAAGCTTCTAAAAAAGGAGCAAAGAGGTGTAATTGCACAATTATGTTCACTAGATGTTTCCACATTGGAATCATCTATTTCTCCAGATCTCCAAAAAGTCTTGGACAATCATTCCAGGGTATTTGAGACTCCCAAAGGTCTCCCACCTATGCGTGATCATGATCATGCTATTCATCTGATTCCAGGAAGTGTTCCTCCAAACATCAGGCCGTACAGATATCCCTATGTCCAAAAAAGTGAAATTGAACGTATGGTTGCAGAAATGCTAGAGGCTGGTATAATTCAACCGAGTCAAAGTTCTTTCTCAGCTCCAGTAGTATTGGTGCACAAGAAGGATGGATCATGGCACATGTGTCCAGATTATAGGGAGCTCAACAAGCTCACTATTAAAGATAAGTTCCCCATTCCTGTCATTGATGAATTACTGGATGAATTGCATGGATCAATTTACTTCACCAAGTTGGATCTTCGTTCGGGATATCATCAAATCAGAATGAAGATTGAAGACATTCCAAAAACAACATTTAGAACTCATGAGGGTCATTATGAATTTTTGGTCATGCCTTTTGGCCTTACCAATGCACCTTCAACATTTCAAGGTTTGATGAATTCAATTTTCAAACCATTCCTTAGAAAATTTGTGTTAGTATTTTTTGATGATATACTAATCTACAGCAAGTCTTGGAAGGATCATGTTGAACATGTTGACAGGGTGCTACAACTATTGGAGGAGAAACAATTATATGCAAAAAGATCCAAATGTTTCTTTGGAGTCCAGGAGGTGGAATATTTGGGTCATATTGTATCTCATGAAGGAGTTAAGGTAGACCCTAGCAAAATTAAAGCCATTAAGGAATGGAAAATCCCCACATCCATAAAGCAGATGCGAGGATTTCTTGGGTTGACAGGGTATTATCGCAAGTTCGTTAAGAATTATGGGAGAATAGCAGCACCTCTAACAACATTATTGAAGAAAGATTCATTTTCATGGACTCCGGAAGCAACAAAGGCCTTTGAACATCTTAAAGAGGCAATGTGCCAAGCACCGGTCTTAGCTACACCAGACTTCACAAAAACCTTTATTGTGGAATGTGATGCTTCAGGAAATGGAATTGGTGTTGTTCTAATGCAAGATGAAAGACCCATTGCTTTTGAAAGTCGTCCAATCAAGGGAAAGTTTTTAAGCAAAGCTATTTATGAGAAGGAAATGTTGGCAATACTCCATGCACTTAAGAAATGGCGACCCTACCTAATGGGAAGACACTTCAAGGTAAAAACGGATCATGATAGCCTTAAATACTTTTTAGAACAAAGATTATCCTCTAAAGAGCAACAAAAGTGGGTCACAAAGATGTTGGGTTATGACTTTGAAATCATCTACAAAAAAGGTAAGCAAAATGTGGTGGCAGATGCACTCTCAAGAAAGGATGAGGATGTCGAAGCATTGTTGTGTGCCATTTATATTATCCAACCAGATTGGGTAAACGAAGCAAGGGAGGAATGGAAGAATGACAAAGAAGTGTGGGCACTTATTCGAAAGCTACAACAAGATTCCAGTAC
Organism: Pinus tabuliformis; assembly: GCA_031772625.1. Classification (NCBI taxonomy): domain Eukaryota; kingdom Viridiplantae; phylum Streptophyta; class Pinopsida; order Pinales; family Pinaceae; genus Pinus; species Pinus tabuliformis. The sequence continues at coordinate 343,944,022 of CM062814.1, forward strand.
TTCTGATACATTTAGCTGGCAAAATGATTCGTTATGGTACAAAGATCGCTTATACCTCTGTAAGAATTCCCAGTTAAAACAAAAGATTCTTATGGAATTGCACACTTCTCCCTTAGGAGGGCACTCAGGATTTTTAAAAACTTACCACAGGGTTAAGAAGGAATTTTTTTGGGATGGCCTTAAATTAGATATTCAAAAGTTTGTGGCGGAATGTTTGGTTTGCCAACAAAATAAAGTTGAAACAATTAAGACACCAGGTCTATTACAACCTTTATCCATTCCAAGCCAAAGTTGGGAGGAGGTTTCAATGCATTTTATCACACGTTTTCCCAAGTCTGAGGGAAAGAGTTTCATCATGGTGGTAGTTGACAGACTTACCAAGTATACACACTTTTGTGCATTATCACATCCATTTAAATCCAGTACAGTTTCTACTGCATTTATGGAAACAGTTCAAAAGCTACATGGAAACCCAAAGATTATTGTAAGTGATAGAGATCCCATTTTCACGGGAAATTTTTGGACAGAATTATTTTCTTGTCTTGGTACTCAGTTAGCTCACAGCTCATCTTATCATCCTCAATCTGATGGGCAAACTGAGATAGTAAACAAATGTTTGGAAGGATATCTTCGTTGCTTTGTATATGATAAACAGACACAATGGGTCAAATGGTTTCCTCTGGCTGAATGGTGGTATAACACTTCCTTCCATAGAACAACAAAAATGACCCCATTTATGGCACCTTATGGGTATCAACCACCATCCATCACATCATATTTAAGAGAAAATTCTAAGGTTCAGGCAGTGGAACATCACATCGAACATCAACAACAAGTCCTCCAACTCTTAAAGGATAACCTCGTGTTGGCACAAAATAGAATGAAACAACAGGCATAAAAACATCGCAGTAAAGAAGTTTTGATGTAGGTTATTGTGTATTCCTATGGCTGCAACCATATAAGCAAATGTCCGTAAAGCAAGCTAAGAAGGATAATAAATTATCACCAAAGTATTATGGTCCGTACAAGGTGTTGCAAAAGATTGGTACTATGGAATACAAATTGGAGCTTCCTACAGCTTCTCGATTGCACCCAGTTTTCCATGTTTCATGTTTAAAGAAGGTTATAGGCGACAAGCTCCCAGTTCAAACAATATTGCCAAAACTTGACGAGGAAGGAAAAATTATATTGGAACCAGAAGCAGTCACAGAAACAGGAACTCGATAGCTACGAAATCGATCAATTTCAGAGTATCTTATCAAGTGGAAGAACTTATCCGTTGAAGATTCCACATGGGAGGATGAGAATTTTATGCAGGAGTATCCAGAACTACTCAAGCGTTGAGGACAACACTTTTTTGAAGGAGAGGGGCATGTTGGGTCCCTATAATACTAGTGATTACCCCATTACTATTGTAGTTATACCCCTTATTTATATTGTTGTTCCCCTATTACCCCCATATTGTTATTTATGTGCCCCATAGAATCCCTCTATTGTTATTTTTGTGGCTTTACATTATTATTGTTAGGTCGGCTAGATTATATTGTGACTCCTTAGACTCCTATATATAGAAAGGAGGTTTTGTCATTTGTATCATCCAAGAATTGTTCATTTATGTAATGTAAAGGAGGTTTCCCCCTCGAAGAGGCTGAATTCTAAGGCGTGGATCTCTCTTTTCTATCTTTTTTTGAGCTGGTTTCATAACATTAGATGACCCTATGTTGTATAAAAATCTAGTTGGTAGTCTCTTGTATCTCACTGCAACTAGACCTAGCATCACTTTATCAGCAAGTTTATTTTCCATGTTTATGGAATCAACCAAGATTTCCCATTCGAAGGTTGCAAAAAGTATCTTAAGGTATGTTGTCGGAACAATAGATTATGGCTTGTTCTACACACATTCTGAAGGTTTCTCACTTTCAGGCTCTATAGATATTGACTATGCAAACATTTTAGATGATCACAAAATCACCTCAGGGTATGCTTTTCAATTCGGCACTGATCTGATCTCGTGGGCATCTAAGAAACTGCCCATCATTTCAATATATTTTGTAGAGGCGGAGTATGTAGTTGAAACTTCAACAATTTGTCAAGTAGTGTGGCTGAGAATACTATTGAAGGATCTTTCAAATGTTCATAAGGAACCAAATCCTATCTTCTATGAAAAGAATTCTGCAATTTCTTTATCCAAAGATCATGTCTTTCACAAAAAGAGAAAGAATATTGACACATGTTTTCATTTCAATGGTGAGCTTGTGAGTGTAGAAATTCTTTGTAGATTCAAACTACATATTATAATATGCTAAACCAATTGACTTGAATCTAATCTACTTATCAGCGAAAACAATAAACGATTGATGAAATCATGAAGCATACAAGAGGAATAATTCAATCACACATGACACAATGATTTTATGGGGAAAGACACAGTTAAAAAGCCCGTGCTATCTCCATATTTCATTAATTAGGAAATATGAGAAGATTACAATACTTTGAATAAGACTGAGCATCTTTTTCACTATCTTGATCTATCTCACTACTTCCAAAACAAACTTAATCCAATACTTAGTCAATTATGTTTCCTGCCAAACTCCTATTTCCTGACAAAGTTTATGTGGGAATTAGCCCATATTTAATTGTGAAATTCCACAATCCTCATAGGCCTTCCTCTTACATGAACCAGCTATACAATTTGGATGATTATACAACAGATAATACACTCCCCCTAAACTCTAATCTCAACTGGGCAACTCTATAATTTGACATGCATAAGCTATTTATGAGTGATTCATCAGTTAATTGGTTGAACACATGAAGCAACACCCCACTACTCTACTAGTTCCTCCATCAGTTGGAACTAGTTTAACCGACTCTAACTCTGTTAAACTCAATTAATTAATTACAACTCAAAATAAACTCAACCAAAGCTCCTATAAATAAGATACAGTCTACATTACTCAAGTTAGACCCTCAACTTGAATTAACTGAGCTAACTAAGTCAAATTAACTTAGTTAACTATTATAAGGTGTCATGAGATTTGGAATTACAATACAATTCCTAATTTAATTCAAGGAAGAGAGTAAATTAGGATTTTCTTGTTTCATTTTCAACACTCCCTCTCAACAAGAAAGGATTAAATGCTATCGTGATCCTTCCTCCATGAAACTCGAATTGTCGTCTCGACAATGCCTTTATCAAAATATCTTCATCCTGCTCCTCTACAGGAATGTAGTCCAGCAACATGATTCTCCTCTGCACAAAATCACATAGATGGTGATATGGGATGTTGATACGCTTGGAGCAATCATGAAAATTTGGATTCTTAGAGAGTTTGATACAACACTTATTATCACAATAAGCCAGTTGTTGGCTTTAGTTTTTTATGTGCATCCTTGGTAACATGACAGTAGACTGATGAACCAAAGTTCTTGAAGTGTGCCACATTTGGCTTCTTACCAAAAACATTTCTGGTGTACTCATCCAAAGAATTCTATGGGGGCTTATGTTCTACAAATAAAATATTGTTTTGCATGCTTCAGCCCATAAGTGCAACGATAGGCCCTGACCATGTAACATTGCTTATGCAGGACCCGCAATACTTCTGTCTTTTCTTTTAGCCACCCTATTTTATTGTTGGGTATGAGGTTTTACTAGCTCCCATAGAATTCCTTTCAATGCACATAAGTTCTTGAATTTATTCGACAAATATTCTCCACCATTATCGCTTAGAAGAGCATTAAATTTCTTGCCACTATCTTTCTTGACAAATGCTTTACATTCACAAAATTTAGAGAACTTGTGATATTTCTCATGAATGAATAAAATACAACAATTATGACAAAAATCATCAACAAATATTGCATAATACCTTTGCTTGGTCATGGATGCTATCAAGAATAGTACACACACACCTGAGTGAAATCTACCAAGGATGATTTGTGCTCGACTATCCTTATCATGAAAGGAATATTTGGTGTGCTACCCTAATGTACACAATTTTCATTTATCTCTCTTCTCTAGGGTACCCTTAGGAAATCCTGTAGAAATTTTCTACATAATCTTCAAAGATTTTTGCTGCAAGTGACCCAATTTTCTATACCACAACTCACCGATGTCTTTGATGTCTCGACTCTTCACCTTCTCTACTTTTGTGCTAAAAGTAATGCAGACTTCTACATTAAATTTTTAGATGTTCTTCACCCAAACGCCAATCCACTTCACCTTATTGAGGCTATGTGACAAAGCAAATCCTTTCCCTTGCTAAATATCACATCGTAGCCATGATCCTCCAACATTGAAACCTAAATCAAATTCCTCTTCAAACTTGGAACATACATCACTTGTTTTAATGTGATAGGATAACTAGACTCACTTTGAAAGGTAACATTACCAATGTTGGTCACACTATACCTCCCATCACATCCCATATCTATGTGCATTTATAGGTCCTTCTCCTCCAAGTCACTAAAGAAATATTTATTGTCGGTCATATGGAATGAGGCTCCACTGTCCAAGTACCACACACTACCCATCATTGATGTCACAATGCAAGCGATGATGATGAAATCCTGCTCAAATTGTGAAGTAAGAGCTTCACCTAACACTCTTCCTAAGGGCTTCTTACTGGCCTTCCTGTGTAGACACTTTGTTGCATAGTTTCCCATCTCGTGGTGAGGAAAACATTTAATCTTTGACATGTCCTTATTCTTATGGCCCTGACTATAATTTTATCCTGAATGGGATCAATTCCCCTTTCCTTTATTCATCTCTCTAGTTAAGGCACATTTCTCCTCATCGTCATGCTTGGATGAGGATCCCTCTCTGGTGTTCTGCCAAATCTCTTCATGTACCAAGTTGGAACATAATCACTCCCACTCTGGTAGCTTCTCCCTCTCATTAACAGAGTCCTGATAGTTGTTCCAACTTTTAGGAAGGCCTAGAAGTGTTAGGCTCACCATATCATCTTTAGCAACTGTAACAATGAAACTTTGAAGTTCATCCCGACATTGGGTGAACTTGGTCAAGTACATTTGTATTGAGTCACCCTTCTTCATCTTGATCTTTTTGAGCTTTTCCGTCAGGGCCAACTTCCTGTGGTCACTACTATTTTGAAACAGGTTTGTCAAGGCCTTCCACATTGAAAATGGAGTTTCCTTACCATGGAGGTTCGAGAAAATATGATTTAAAACTCCTTATAGGATAATCCTTCTTGCCTTTTCCACACATTTTTTCCACTCTTCCATATATTTAGCGTCAGCTGGATTTGGAATATCTTTGTCTATGAATTCCTTAAGCCCATTGTCTTCCAACACTACCTCCATCCTATCCTTCCAAGAAATATAGTTTGAACTAACCTCAAGGGCATATTCGAGTCTCAATTTGTAGAATGATATTCTATTAGCTCTGAAGTATGATACTCTAAATTTCATTACTTCTGCAAAATACAAACTCATATTCTCCTCTTCTATTGTGATTTCAGCTCTAATACCATGTAGAAATTCCTTGTAGATTCCAACTGTAGATTGTAATATGCTAAGACATTTTACTTGAATCTACTCTACTCATCAGTGGAAACAATAAACAATTGATGAAATCATGAAGCATACAAGAGAAATAACTAAATCACACATAATACAATGATTTTATGGTGAAAGCCACAATTAAAATCCCCTAGTATCTATATATTTCATTAGTCAGAAAATATGATAAGATTACAATATTTTTCTCAATCCCAAGCAACCTATGCACTATCTCTATCTATCTCACTACTTCATAGACAAGCTCAAGCCATTACTTAGCCAATTCTATTGCTTGCCAAGCTCCTATCTCCTTGCGCATTTCCTTTGGAAATTAGCCCATGTTTAATTGGGAATACCACAATTATGAATTTTGCAATCCTCACAGGAATTCCTCGAATTTCATGCACCACATGTACAATTCAAATTACTATACAACTGATAGTACATTGTCCATGGACTCCAATCCCAATTGGGTAGCTCTCAAATTTGACATGCATGATTTCTTTGTGAGTGAATCATCTATTAACTAGTTGAATACATGAAGTATCACCCCATTGTCTAACCTCCTACTAGTTCCTCCATCAGTTTGAACTAGTTTAACTAACTTTAACTTAGTTAAACTAAATTAATCAATTACAACTCAAAATAAAATTGACCATGTCTCATATAATGTAGGAGACACTCTACATGACTCAAGTAAGACCCTCAACTCTAATTAACTAAGCCAACTAAGTCAAATTAAGTTAGTTAACTATTACAAGTTGTCATGAGATGTGGAATTACAATTTAACTCAAGGACAAAATTTAATTAGGATTTTCTTGTTGCGTTTTCAATAGTTAGTGATAGAGACATATTTCTTTTTATGGATCACAAGATCAACTTGCAGATATTTTTACAAAACCATTGGGAAAATATGTATTTGAATTACAAAGAAAGAACTTGGGCATCGTAAGTTCCAATGATTATAATAGTTGAAATTAGGAGGGGGCATTGTGAAACTTAATCTCATTCTCTACTAGGTATCATAGTCAATTTAGATTATGTTCAGTTAGTTGAGTTTTAGTTGTCACTTTCTCCAGTTAATGATTGTTGTTTGTTTGCTTGTCTCCTATGTAGTTTATTTAACTAATTTGGAATGATGAGAAGATTTTTTCTCTCCATTCCCTATTTCAAGTTCATTCTTTATGTATTTACACCTGTCCATTCTTTGTTTTTTTTTTTTCTAAGTAAAGACTATTCTATTAAATAAAAAGATAAAAAATATTTACAGAGAGGTGTGGACCTCTGAGGGGGCTACAGCCAGCCCTCTATCAAAAATTCTGCTGCATACAGCTCTGATATGTATGATTACAATCCATAAGACCCAGTTTTCAAAATATATTAACCCCAAAATAGATCTACCCTGCGTTTCCCGCCATCCTACAGTTCTGAGGCTATTACAAAAAACTAGAAAAGCAAACTTATAAACTGGAAGATAATAGTGCGCCATAGTGAAAATACTGGAAGAAAACCACTGTGAACAAGTTCAAAACAAAACCTTCATTCTGAGACTTCATGCTGAGACGGAAAGCTTATGCCTGAGGTGGCATATCATTATCTGCATCCATGTCGCGGTCTGGAGAACTGATCCATTCAACCCCCATGTTATCCTCGTTTTCCTTTTCTGTTCGATCCGGAGGAGACACCATGTGCAAAATGTTGCCTGAGGAAGACGCTGGAGCGCAGGGGATAATATCTTCATTAGCAGAGATACAAAGATGGGGCGAATCCTCGTATTGTTCTTCAGTCTGAAGCAGGTCTGGGGCATTGAGAATGTCACCAGCTTCACTTCCTTGAGAGTTACTGGGATTGTGAGAGAGAGGATTGTCCCTGATGTGTTCATCTAAGCTTGAGGAATCCTCTTCTTCCTCAGAAAAAATAACAGTGAGAAGGGTAGAAATGGTGGGCTTGTGTAATTTTTTTTTGAATTTAAACCGATAGGAGTGAAGGGAACTATGCAGAGAAGGGCCAGAGTGTTCAGAAGAAGGGGATGACGGAGAGATGGAGGCAAGCGGGACGATACGACGGGGTATAGGTTCTCCTCTGCCCCTATTACCCCCACGACTTCCATAATTGCTGCCTCTTCGGGGAATTCCGCGTTTTCGGGGAGCCATTGCAAGGGGGCGAACAAGACTTTGGGTGCAAAAGGGGAACAAACACCAATTAAAACAGTACCCGGAATAGTGGATGCCCAGGAGATACTTCACCCAACTATAACTCTGAACTTCTAAATCTTTCCTGAATCCTTCAAATCTTGGCCCAAATTGAAAATATTCAACTGACCCGAGAGCAGAGACTTGAGCTATTCCAAAAAGAAACCAAAATACCAGATAGTTACCATACCAGATGCAGAGCCTATGAGTCGTGATCCAAGTAATTGAGCTGGCTAGGAGTTTGCACCTGTGGAACCAGGGAGGTTTCCAAGTGCGCCACTCTACCTCTGGAGCTCGTGAAACTAGTCGCTCAGGAGCGTAATTGCCTGAGTGCTGCCAAAGGAATGTCGGCTCCCTGAGAAATGCTTTACTGAACCTGCTCACCATCTTGATAAACCAATCTCGCCTGCCTTGAGCCGAGTGAGGCATTAAGGGAATTAAATGTTCTGCCATGCATTCAATCATCAAAGACGCAAGGACGCCAGCTGCCCTCCTCACTTGCTTGAACATTAACACTAATCCTACCACCCGCATCCGGGTACCTGTCCATTCTTTGTTATTGGAAACTAAAAAATATTGATGTGCCTGACTTAATTTTCTTTTACATAGGGCTAATTTGGCAAAGGAATATGCTACATTTTGTTTCTGTTCCTCTACCTATTCACATCTAAATAAAATATAGATAAAGTATATATAGTGACCATTTCACATAAAACATATTAAAGTGTTGTTTTAATGTTAGACTGCTTAGGAAAAATTCTATTTCTATAATTAAACTAGTTCATCCGGTTTTATCCCATCTCTCTTGTATTCCTACAACTTTATGAAATTGGGATATTAATGGAGACATAATGGATTATAAACTGGATTTTATAATTTCAATTTATTAGGAAGGTTTCCAAAATTGGAAAACAACTTTCAATAATGAAAATCGTTATCATGGTAAAAAATGAGCCTATACAAAAAAAATGGCTAACAATTTTGAAGATTTAATTTTTGGCACTTCTCAATTGAGTATCTATTACATAAAACATAGGTTCAATATGGCCTATTTATAACAACATAATATTTTCATAATAGTCCTATATATTTACAAAACTAGAATGTTTATGTGTGTTACTGATTCATAAATATATCAGTAAGAGTTCTCATTCTTCTAGGCATATCTACGGAATGAACTCATTCATTTGTTGATTAATTAATCAAAAACATTTCTTATACGCTTTTATCCATTTTTACTGATATAAGGATATATAAATTCATTTATCCATGTTTACTAATATAAGGATATATAAATTCATTTAGGTATTGAGGTTATAAGAATTACCTCTCAGCCTCTAGTGCAAAACCAATAACATAATATGTAACATAAACCCACATCCTTGCTTCTAGAAAAGGGAGTTGAATCCTCACTTTCCATGTTGGTAAATCATAATCCCAACATGGATAGGATAGGAGGTCTCCTTTCTTGTATAAAGTTGGAATATGACTAACTTTCATTGATAGCTCTGGGAAACCATTGAACATTACATGCACTAGTCCAAAGAAAAGAGCTCCAATGTATAGGTTTCTATCATTGATAGTTCAGTGGTGTATTTTCATGCATAAAATCATGTTCATTTTAACTACCCTTGCAACCATAATTTGCATATCCGTGTTTTTGGATCCGTACTTCTTTTCTTCAATATACAATTAAAAGATGGCACGTCTTCTCATACTTTTGGTTCCAACTTACCCATGTTGTTTTGAATATATACACGAAATAATTTCACTTCATAAGTGACCTTTCTCTTAAAAAAAATATTTTATATGTTCATTTTACTGAGACCATACATAAAAGACGTAAGAGTAGCAGGATGGTTAATTTTCTATCATATGGAAGGGATAACTCTTCTAAAATTTCCTTGCCAACATGAAATGAATGAAAGGCCTCTATAAATTCCTTGATAGGCATGTAATGTTATGGTTGGATTTCAACGACACGATATAGCTATGGATTCTTTCTTGAGGCCGCTCATAGAATTCAAGAGTCTTTGTTGCAAATGTAATTAAGAAGTCAAATCTAACAAGATTTATTTGCAGCAATACTTAAAGAAATCTATTTAATTAATAATGTTCTAAATGGATGAAAAGGAACTATTTCATGTTGAATCTTAGAAAAGTTATCAAGCTCTCCAGACATCTTATTTATAAAAATATCCTACATTTGTTTCTACTTCAAGGTCTAGATTGTAGTTTGCAACTACCACTTAGAAACATTTAGATGGAACATAATTTTATTAGAAATGATCTTACTTCCTGTAAGAAATCAACAACCCATTTTCCTTAAAATAACCACTTTTCTTTCTAGTCACTCAAATCTCGTGGATTGGAAGAAACCAAACACATATTCTCAAGATCCTTGATACACAACCTCTCCTTCAAACAATAATATTATATCATTAAATATCTCATATGTTTCTGGGTGGGCTACATAATAAAGATAAACATTTTTGCATCAAAGAGACAGATAATTTCATGTAGACATTTGATAATTTGAATATTCATAGCATTTTCCATCCCTGTTGAAATTTCATCCATGAAAAGAGCTCTTAAAGGATCTACCAACATTTCTCCTACATATTTCTTACTAAATAATCAGACAATTGATTTGCCACTACATATATGCAAATGAAAAATTTTAGAGGTACCAACAAATTATTTTTTCTTAGCCCACCTATGGTAACTCGCTTCCTCTAGCCTCATATTCCACAACACAAATGATTTCTACCAATTATGTCTGCACAAAAATCCACTCATGAAATCGTGAAGAAATCAATGGCACAACAAACGATGTGAATAATTCGCATGCCTTCAAAACTTGATGCACTTTTATCCCATATTTTTTTAAAGCATAACATCTAACACATAGTTTGTGACAAGGCTAGTCCATTATTCCTGAGTTATGGTTTCCTATAGGAAATAAGAAAAGTCAAGTTCTGCAATAAGTGACAAATTCAAAATCACAATAATTGTTTTGGACCTACTTGAACGGGAAAAATAGCTTTAGATTGAAAGAGTAAAGTGGCCCACTCAGGGGAATACTATGCCTTTTAGTATTAAAATCTTTGTAATAAATAACCAGATTTACCATCAAACCAAAACCCCATTAATAACGAAACAATTTTAATAATAGAGGAATAACCTATTTATAGATTTTATTTAACCCAACGTTTCGGACCTCCAAGTGAGTCCATCCTCAGGGGATACACAGCTTATTTAAGAGGAGATTAATGATGTATCATAGAGCTAAACTTATGTATGTATATAGCTTCTTGAAAGGATCAGTATGAAATGATTTAGTTTGCCAAGTTTATTTGATATTTGAGTAGAATTATAATTTATATTTATTTAATTGTTTATTAATTGAAAATGGTTGATTTAATTAAAGATGGAGATTACATTATTAGAAATAGTATATTTGGATTTATTATTCCAGTCCAATGTGATGAATTTATTTTAATATGAAATTAGGATTTTATTAGTTATTAGGGTTGTTTTGAAATATGATTTTTTTATTAATTTGACTTATTTAATATATTGAATAGATTCAATATGTTAAATAAGTGAAAGTAATAAAAAAATCATATTTGAAAACAACCCTAATAACTAATCAAATGCTAATTTCATATTAAAATAAATTCAGCACATTGAACTAAAATAATAAATCCAAATATAATACTTCTAATAATGGAATATCCATCTTTAATTAAATTAACCATTTTCCATCAATAAACAATTGAATAAATATAAATTATAATTCTACAAAAATATCAAATAAACATAGCCGATTAAATCATTTCATATTGATCCTTTCTAGAAGCTATATACATACATAAGTTTAACTCTATGATACATCATTAATCTCCTCTTAAACAATTGCAATATCCCTTGAGGATGGAATCACATGGAAGTTTGAAACATTGGGTTAAATAAACCCTATAAATAGGTTATTCCTCTCTTATTAAAATTCTCCCCACCTGTATGGATTCATTATTTAAAAGTGTAACAATTATCAGGATTTAATTGAGGCACTGAACAAAACCAACACTCTTCAATTGGAATGCTTACCTTCACGAAGACATCAACATCTGAATCTAGTTTGATATTGGCCTCCTTTCCATGTCTTGAAATTTCTTACAAAAAATCTTGAAAATAGTGAATAAGCATCGGTTCAATTTTCAATGGGAAAATGTTGTAATGCTGAAAAAAATTAAATAAATGCTCACCATATCTTGCCCTGAAACCTTGGCAATGCCAAGAGAAATATAATATTTCCAATATTTTCATTTCACTAAGATGTAAGCCATTATAGATAATATAAGTAGAAATTATTTGAGGAACAATTTCAAATTTTGTTGAGTGCCTATTGTAGGTTGCAATTCTAGTGACCTAAAATAAATAGACATTGTTCTTCCTATGAGGACCTTGGAGGCCCTTTTCCCATAGGGTTATTTGATGAGGCTTCCTCTAATGGCATGTGTGGCTATGGGGCTTATATAGAGATCATTTCATCTCATGCCTACCACTTCTACTCGTTTGGAGGACCTGGTACCAATTCCAAGGTAGAGGTAGTAGCCATTTGGGGGTGTTTCAATGTGTTTCTTGGTTTGAAATTGAGAAGATACTTATTGTGGGGGACTCCAAAATTGTCATTGATCGGAACTTGGGCCACAAATCCATAGAATCCCCTTGATTATTTCAATGGTTGCATAATATTCAAGACACGTTGAATAAATTTCCAACATCTCCTTTGAGCACTTTTACTCGGAGAGAAATGAACTTATTAATGCCCTATCGAAATAGAAATCCCCATCCAACCTGGTTGGATACATTTCGATATCCAGGTGGTTGGTTTTTTTTGTGGATCTATCACCTTTACCTACTAACAAAGGAAATTTTGTGTCATATCATGCTCTTTCTTTTTCTTTTTTGAGTTTGAAATACAAGTTTCTTGTTCCAAATGTTTCTTCTTTATTCCATTTTTTGTAGAAGTTTCAATAGCTATCTATACTTTTTCTTGTTTGTTGATCTTGATGATTTGTGCTTCAGGTTGTTTATTATGTTTTTAGGGTCGTGTCTCCTCTGGCCCCATAAGGCTCTTCTCTTTTTAACAGGTATTCTTGGATTGATAAAGGGAATTTTTTTGCCTTGTTTTAGAGTTGGCACTTTCTATGCTTGATGTTCTCATTGTATGGATACATATAATCCATGAGGATTATGAGACTGAACTATGTAAACTAAGTTTCTTAATGAAAGTAGTTTATGTTTTTCTCTTGAAAGGAAGGGAAAAATATGCAATTTTTCTTTAAGAGTTAAAATTGCTTATAGGAAATTTATTTAATTTTGATGTGCTAAAATACAAACAATAAATAAATTGGGTACATTTTGTAGCTTTTAGCCCTGTACAGAAAATACCTTCAAATGAATTATTGAAAAGAAAAAAAATAAAAAATAAAATAGAACGTAAAACAAACATACATGGAGATTTTCCCCTATATCCCAAAAACAGGACTAGCAAATTAATTTTTCATTATATTGCTTTCAATCTTACAATACATATATATACATGTTGAAACATTCATAAACCTCAATCCATTAACAATGGATTATAACATAATCATAGTTCCCTTCACCGGATCTAGAAAATACCATGAGAAGAAAACCATCATGCTCAAAACCATGTGCAAAAACCATGCAAAAAACAATGGGTAGGGTCGTCGATCATCTTTGGGTCTACCCTCTATCCTTGGGTTTACCCCAATATTATTGGGTCCACATAAAAATCAAAATTTATGGGGGCACTGCCCATGACCCTATGCACAGGTGCTACCACCCTTTACCAACCTCTCGACAGGGGGGGATTCCACCCACCTTTGACCCCCCAGTTGCACCCGACGTAACGTACAAGCTTGAACTGTACATGAATACTCCAAGGTAAGTAAGCTATATTATTGGATGGAAAGGTAAGCCCCAAGTTATGGAAAGTATATGAAAATAGTTTTGGTACATATGGTATATATTGATGCTTTAGCTCTATGGAAAGCATATTTCATTTTAGTCATGATGGATTTCATAAACAAGGCTAACGAATTTGTTTTTATATGGTAGCTTGATGTTGTTTTAAAGACTTGAGATAAGCATGATTAAAGTGTGACAATAAGGTTGATTCATAAAGTTAGAGGATGTTATTTTATGAGACAAGCTTAGGCTTGTGGTTTCTACCTCCTTATGATGGAGGATGAATAAGGTATTAGTTTTTTGACATATGGTTTCTCTAACATAATGTTTTATTTTTATTTCCTACTTGAATAGAAAAATAGCGGACCGCTACTCTTGGTGATGTTTGAGGCAACTCTTTAGTGAGCTGGTTAAGTTGGTACTGGATGTGAACACATTAATATGTTTATGATCTATAGAGAGAAGCATCAATTAATGGATGTGACCCTCCTAAAGCAAGGGCTTGGGCTGATTCAGGACACTAAGTTGACTCTTGCCTCCTGTCTGAGCTCCCAGGGAGAGGAATTAAGATGTATGACTCTTTGGGTTGAGGGGTATCTCAACAATAGGTTAAAACCCCTAGCTATTAACCATAGGGTTGGAGATGTTTGTTATAGACAATTTTGTGCCTTACAGCAACAAGCATGAATTGTCAATAATCCAAGGGATCCAAAGTTCCCTAAACATGATGTTCCTACCCCTAGAGGAACAAGGTCAGCAAACCAACAGCTCTCAGATCAGTTCTCCACCTGAAAACACTCAAAAACAAGCAATCCTGAAATCAAAGCAGGTGCTCCACTAGGCTTCTGCGCTGAAACACAACTGCTCCATGGTGTACCTGCGTTGCAAAGCAGGTAGAACAAAGCCCACCTGCGTTGAGCGAGTTTGGACATGTGGCACACTGAGTCATTGCTCTGGAATCTTCCAAAAATGACACTTGGATCAGGGATTTCGCCTTGTGATGAGTCAGAGGCTTTGTTTCTCCAAGTGGAAGCAAGGTTCACCAAGTGGACTCAAGAACTGAAGATCAACTAAAGATTAACTGAAGAGAGAGAGGACACAAGGCAGCTACACATCAGTTGCAAGCTGACTCATCCTTTCTCAATTCATCTATATATTGAGCTCTCTCCTATGAGCTCAGGAGGCTGGAATTTTGTGCAAAGTAATGATATGCTGTTGGTTTCACTATAGAACTATTGGGTGATTGTTTGAGAGAGGTGAAGAAGAGCAATTCTTTCTGCTGGGAGGTGTTGCTGGGTTGGAGCCTTCAATGGTTGTAATACTCTCAGAACCTTTATTTCTTCATTAATAAAAGCTATTGAGGTTCTTCTATGTGCTCTTGTTTCAATAATATATTGTGATGATTGCATGTTTGGTTTACACTAATCCATGAACCAGTTATGATTGCATGCCTCTTGTAGTTTCCTTCTTTGTTATTTTGCAGGATCTCATTGTAGCTGGGCGAGCAGAAGAACAAAGAGCTAGGAGCAAGCGGCCAAAGAGAAGAGTTTGGATTCGACATTAAGCGCAAGGCAACGGTTAGTGCATTTCTCCATTCTCTTTTGCTTTCATAAAGAAGTAAACCTTAAGTAGTTTGTTTTACAGTTGTTGCTAAGGAACTGTCACCCTTAGAGTGGGATAGGGTCATCCGAGTCGGATACTTTTCCCTACAACAATGTTACTCCCCTATCTTGTTCTATATAGAGTATAACCCTATCAACATTTTCCTTTGTCAACCATCTCGCCAATCGGTGGTGGCTGCTAGAGTTAGACATGATCCCTACTATTTATGGTAAGCGACATCTCGATGAAGATAGAGATGCAAGTGTTCTCCCACTGACTCTTAAAGGTCATGTTGAGAAGATAAAAAAAAGTTTATCGAGTTGTAGATTTGTCTCCCCATTGGAAAAATTTCTTGGGTTGTAGCGTTGTCTCCCCATTGGGAGGGTTTCCCGAGTTGTAGCACTATCTCCCTGCTAGTAGAGTTTCCTAAGTTGTAGCATTGTCTCCCCGCTGGCAGAGTTTTCTAGGTCATAGAATTGCATTCCCACTAGAAGAGTTTCCCAAGCTATAACATTGGTTCCCAACTGGAAAAGTTTCCTAGGTTGTAGCATTGTCATCCCGTTCGTAGAGTTTCCTAGGTTGTAGCATTGTCATCCCATTCGTAGAGTTTCCTGGGTTTTGGGATTATCTCCATGCTAGCAGAGTTTTCATGGTCACATCATTGGCTCCCCTCTAGCAGCTTTTCCTAGCTTGTAGCATTGGTTACCGACTATCAAAGGTTTCCTAGGTTGTAGCATTGGCTACCTACTAGGAGAGTTTCATGGGGCATAACGCCGGCTCTTCACTGGAAGATTTTCCTAGGTCATAGAATTGTCTCCCCGCTAGCAGAAGTTTTTAGGGTCGTAGCATCAGCTCCCCACTGGCAGTGATTCCAAGTGGTAAAAATGGCTCCCCATGTAAGGACTCTGGACACCACATATCTCCACAATGGTATGATATTGTCCACTTTGCGCCTAAGCCCTCATGGATTTGCTATTGGACTTACCCCAAAAGGCCTCATACCAATGGAGATATTTGTCCATCCTTATATATCCATGATCCTCCCCACCTCTAGTCAATGTGGGACTTTGGTCGTATACCCAACAATCCTCCCCTCGAACAAAGGACCATCGAGCCTCCCCTCAAATGATTATCCATATGTCCACTCTCTACCAACCAGGATTCTCCGCTCCAATGCGTTGGAAGCACATGCCTTACATGGAGCACCACCTGCCTCGAGAGCTTGCTCTATCCCAGGTCAACTCCTCTTCACCGTGTTGGGACCAGGACACGTCCATGAAGAATCCAGAGCACACCGCCTGTCTAACCGAGCTCATCCACGGATCCCATCGTGATATTACTGGGGCCCACCACCTTCGTTCGGTATTCCGAGGATTCATCCACTTGGCTAACTTCGGGGCATGGCTCCGATACCACTTGTAAGGACTCTGGACACCACATATCTCCACAATGGTATGATATTGTCCACTTTGGGCCTAAGCCCTCATGGATTTGCTTTTGGACTTACCCCAAAAGCCCTCATACCAATGGAGATATTTTTCCATCCTTATATATCCATGATCCTCCCCACCTCTAGTCAATGTGGGACTTTGGTCGTATACCCAACACCCCGATAGATAAATGGTGGTAAATTTAACTCCCCTCTGAAGTTAAAATCTTCTTATTTTAGGTTCGAGAATGTTCAACATATGAGCAGAGATAATGAAGAGATAAACGAGAATAAGCCAAGATGAGTAGTGATGACATATGATGATGAGATTGTTTTGATGGGTCATGATATGATGACAGGGCAGTTGCAACGATGCAATTGTAATTTCTCCCTAACTAAGAGGGACTGTTAATTTTTGGAAGCTCAGTGACAAATTCCAACCATGGGATAAGATTCCTCTTTTTTAGAGCACAATTTTTTACTATTGAAGCTCTCAATTTCGACATGGGAAAGTGTATTTTTGAATTAAGCCCCACATCTGCATATTTGATTAGGTTGGCCCAAGAGATAAATTGGTCACACATGGATGTCTATAAATACATGACATGTGACCCTCATTTGGACAATTATATTAGATCATTCTTCTATTCTCTTCCTTGGTTTGGGCTCACATAACTCTGAGGCAGGTCTGTAGAGAATGGTTTTGCACGAAGGGGAAATTGTAGGGTTCGAAGTTCACATCTCTATTTTTAGGGTTTTAGTTCTCAACTACAGGAATAGCATAGAGAAATCTTAGGTAAAATAGCACACCCAATAACTCATCTCTGTTGTTGAAGCATTTTAGTCACAGACACAATAGATCCTCCCTACGACTTGCGACTAGGGCTATCTTTATTAGTTAACCGCATATTCCAATTTTTAACCACAGAGTTTGGTCATTGACTCCAATTAGTGACATATGATTGTAGGCTTCTAAAGCAGTGTTTTCATAATTAGCAATTTTGGGTTCATCTCATGAATGTTGTTTAGATTATATTGTTGGATGGGATTACGATTGATGATATGGATTTTTGTACTCACTCTTTTGTTGAGTCATTCGATGGATATTGGTGGGCTCCAGTATTGTAGCAATAATGCTACAACTCCTGGAGCTTCCTATCTCTAATTTTATCAACCTGGTAGTTCGTACAAACTTGGAAGCGACGGTGCTGTATGCACAAGTACTAGCTCTTGTCGCAGTTGTCACTTGGTCAGCTGGCACAAGTCCGCTAGGGCTCAAGCCAACTTCTATATGCTCTCAGAAGAAGCTTTATGAGTGATGGATGAAAGCTATCTTGAAGGAAGCTAACCTACTTTGCAAAAAGGAAATTGAAAGCCAACAAAGCATGGAAACCCTAATAAACCCTAATTTAACTAGCTTGACCCTTACAATGCAAAAATGTGAATGAAACCTCTACCAATGATGCCATTACTTGCAGTGAGTTGACATACATGAATCTAAGCTATTTGCATCTGAAAAGACATGTTTTTGTATTTTGTCATTAAGTGGTTGGATTTATTGTGATGGTGCTTTTGATTAGGGTTTGACTGTGCAGGAGCGGTTCAAATGAAAGGAAAGCATGGGCAAGGTCAGGATGGCTAGGGGAGGTCCCAGAGGGTCTCTAGCATCAGTCCACAGAAGTCTACCACGTTCGGATGCTCAGAAACCGAGTTTGCAGGCTTCTACAGGAAGTCTGCAGAGGATCCTACAGGAAACTCAGGGGTTCTACAGGAAGTCTGTGAAATTCTACAGGATGTTCGACCGTGGGAGTTTTCGGAGATGGTGAAGTGATGGAGTGGTGTGGGAGGATAGGTGAGATGGAGATGGACTGGTGATGGCTCAGGAGCAGAGAAGTCAGATGGAGAAAGAGTGCATGCGGTGGGTTGATGGCTGGAAGGATGGGATCAACGAAGGGTCAAGTAAATGGAGCTATGTGAGTAATGGAAGAGCTGGAAGGTAAACGAGCTGAACAGAGGTCGGTTGAGTGGCTTCAGGAGTGGTTGAAAAGAAGAGGAAGGTAATGGAATGGTGTGGAGCAGTGTAGATGAAACAAATTGTCTATGAATGTCACCAAAAACGAGAACTCTTTAACCTATGTTAACTATGCTATTTTGAACCAATGAACTGCAGTGAAATTTGTGAAAGAAACTCGTGCATGGAAGTGGAATGAAGAAGTAATGATCAAGACCAAAGTGCATGGATGGATCTACGAGTAAAGCAACTGTTGCAGCTTCCATGGACGTGAAAAGAACTCCGTTTCTTTTTGGTGGTTGATATGGACTGCACCCCAATCCCTAAGCAGAGACGGCAGTGATCTCTAACAACCTTTTTCTGGAGCTCCAATGAATTATAACTATCCTCTTCTAACCTAAGCAACTGGAAGCAAATTCACCATAAACTAATCCTATTCAATCTCATAAAAACTAAATCAGCAAACTGTAAATTCGAATTGCATGTCAAAGTAAAGAAACGAAGTGCTAGAACGAAAGGAAAATAACATTACAACACAGAGGAGGTCTATTTCTCTCAGGTTGGGCCCTAACCTGAGAGCTATAGCTCCCTTAGAAACTCAGAATGAGATCAAAATCTGCCTGCCTTTATTCATAACCAAAAATCTGATGTCATGCCAAAACTGGCTTACAAAAAGAACCAACACCGAGCTGTAGCTCGTACTTCGAAATTACAAGAGTAATGCAAAAGTTCAAAAAGCTCCTATCAAATGCTACGGCCTCAGTATTTATGCAGAATGATAATCCAACAGGTTTCCTTGATTTGTGGAGCTCGGCTGTCCAACTGAAGGTTAAACTGCTGATCCTGTAGAACATTTGTAACTGCTGTTCCTGTAGAATGGTTGGCTGCCTCTAAGCTCGGTGGGGAGATTGGTTGGAGCTCGGAGCTATGGTGGGAATCACGAGGAAGATCCCCAAGACTGTGGACATCCTCTCCTAAAAACCAGCAGTGCCACCTTACTGTCTCCTTGTCTCCTTTCTCGTGGTCTTTGCTCCCTTTTAATGCCAAAAACCTGGAATCATCATGTATTAGTCACGTAGATAGAATGCCTACCCTTCTTCCTACAAACAACACGAATAAACCAAGAAATGAATGCATAAGCAATAAAAGATGAATGGTTTGAGCAAAGCAAGTAGGCCAAATGAGCCCAAATTGTACCAAAAATTGGGGCTCATCATCACCCCCCAGCTAAACTATTTGCTCGTCCTTGAGCAACTTAGTCCAAATCTTCATCCTTCATTGCTTTCACTACTTCCCTTGCATCCCAAGGCTCTGTGGTAGTGTCCTCTCTGTGGATATGAAACCCTGCTTTCCTGTCCACCTCTTCCCATTGTTGACTGTCACCCTCCTCTGTATTGCCTTCAGTCAATCCTAGCAGTAGTGGTGGGCTGAGTTTAAGGCCAATCTAGCTGGCCTGGAGGCTTTGCATGGATTTCTTGTAAAGGTCAAACCTTGCCAAAGCTTCCCTCATCCGAATGGGGGTATGGTACTCTCGGATTTTCAAGCTGTGTGCCAGGGTATTCCATCTGCGTGCACATGCTTGGGCAGCACTTTCTCCCAACAACATTTCCATGTCTTCAAAGTGAGCTATGGCTTGGGCCTGTTGGTCCATAAATTTCAAGGAAGCTGTGGGATCCGTAGCCAACTGTTGGTGGGCCGAGATGAGTGCCACCGGATCCTCTAGTTCTGGTCGAATGAACAGTGGCTCGCTCACTTCTCGGTTCATGACCGATTTTGCTTCAGCTGCTCTTTGATCCTCATGGTTTAACCATGAGGCGAACGCCATCAATTGCATATCACCCAAGGCAATATTGGGATCCCAGGAGACTTCATTAGGCAAAGCCAAATTGTGGAGGTAAAACTCTGCTAATTTGGCTTTGTCTTCTGACGAACTAGTACTGCACAATTCAGAAAATTGTTGTGGGTTTTGGATATGTGAAATACCTCTTTGTGCCAAGGTGTTTATTTGGAACTGCAGCCATTGATCTTTTAAGAACAATCCATAGGATTTTGCAGGCGGTCTGCACTGAATTGCCTCCATGGCCCAACTGGCCATGCAGGCCAATTGTGCTTCCTTTTGTTGCAGCTGTTCTTTTAGGGCTTGCACTTCAATTTTTGTTTGTTGTTCTGCTTCCTGTAGAAGTGTCATTGGCTCTTCAAGACTGGTGGTCAGCTCCTTTTTGCTTGGTTGTTCTTTTGTGATGTCCTTGGAGGATGTTCCTGCTCCTGCCCTTAGTTCTTGTAGCTGCAACCTCAGCTTCTGATTTTCTTCCTGTGGAAGCACACGTTGGCAATTAGCCACATGTTTAGCCATGGTGAATTCACTCCTGACCTCCTTGAGTTGCTCTTGTAAAGGGCCTATGTCTGCCACACCCTTTGATTTGGCGATCTGCATCCATGTGTGGGAACAAACTCTTTCTTCCTCTAGTGCAAAAAATAGAGGCACAGTAAATTTCTGCGGTATGATTTTGCCCACCTCTAAAAAGGTGTAGTATGAACTCAGATTAGGCGAAGGGCTAGGTTCTGGTATATGTTCTCTTGCTATCTCTTCAGGCGGTTCTACCTCACCCTCCCTTGGTGGTGATGAGGGTACTTCTCCTTCCCTCTTTTCCATTTCCTGTAGCCGGGCCAGAGTATCCTGTAGAACATTTTTAGCTTCCTGTAGCCAAGTTTTTTCAGTCAACAGGTCTAACCTTTCTTGCCACGTATTTTTCTTTGGACTCCCATTCTTGTAGGTGACTGTGATCCTGGAGAGTGAATTTTCCTTGGGAGAAGCAGGTGTATCTTCGATGACAATCGGGCTGCTGGATTGAGGCTGTGGCTTGCCCGTCTTTATCCTAACACTTCTTCGAGCTTTAAAGTATAGAGGGGTCTCCCTCTTCCTCTTTTCTTTTGGCTTAGGTGGTGTGCTGAGGCCAGCTAATACAGCTGCTGCCTCCCGTGCCAGGATATCCACCTTCTTCTCTTTGGGTTTCACCTTTTCGGGGCTTCCTGTAGAAGCCTGTTTCTGCAATTTCGGGTTTCCTGTAGAAGCCTTTGTCTCTGTTTTCGGGCTTCCTGTAGAAGCCTGTTTCTTAATGATTTTCGGGCTTCCTGTAGAAGCCTGTTTCTGCTTTCCTGTAGACATGGGTGTCTCCACCTTTGCTTGCTTACCTGCCTGAGTTTTGCTTTTTGCTTTGGTTGCAGGTGCTGTTGAGGTACTTGGGTTGACGTGGACCACCTTAGCTTTGTCCATTCTGCTCTTCAGCCTCTTTTCTCTTGCTGACAAGATAGGTGTGCCACCTTTTTCTTTGTCCTCCTTTTCCTCATGCTTCTTCTTTTGTTCTTTCTTCTGCACTGTGGTCAGGGTCTTCTGGCCTTTTTCTCTCTGTCCCTCGGCCACTGCTTCTTGTTCCTCACTGCTGGAGGAACCCGTTCCTTCGATCAACATCTTAATGTCTCCATCTTTTGTCAAATTCCGGAAGGATTCCCATGAGAGGGGAACCTTATATGAATGCAGCGCATCCTCCACAAGAAGCTTGATCAACCCATGGTGGGCTATCTGATCTGGTATGCCCTCTCTTAGCTTTGTGGCACACTCCATTAGAGACTGCAATAGGAAATAGGGGATGCTCAGTTTTTGTTCTACAGGAAAATCAATCCGGTGCCTCAATTCAGTGAGCAACCAAAAGTGATATGCATACACGATGCTAAAACGGCCTTCACAAGTGATGTATTTCATGATTTGCAAACTGACTTCATTCCATGGTGGCAACAGACTCGTTCTTCGCACCCCATTTTTGTCCTCCGAGAATTCCTCCTCAGGTGGAAAGAATTCTTTCTTTGCCTACTGGCTCAGCTTTCTTTCGTCCTTATCCCATGGCAAACCCATAGGAAGTTCTGTGATCCGACTGAGATGTTGCGGGGTGAGCTTGAGGCTTAGACCTCTGAAGTTCACTGTGGCCAGTGTCTGGGATTTTGGCCTCAGAGCCTGCAATAATTCTTCGGCCACTTCATCATCGTAACCCTGCAGCTTATCACAAAAAGATATCCACTGTGCTCGTGTGAAGAGCTCTACCACTTCCTGGTTTTCCCTTAATTTGGTTGAATCAGTGGGTTCCCGTCTTATAAAGCCACCCGGCATGATGAACACGGTTGTTTTAACTAAAGGTGGCAAATGCGAAAGAGATTTGGTCTATTGAGACAGAGCATGCACATAATCCAGAAAATTCAACACAGTCTAATTATACTGACATCCTGTAGAACGACAGTATAGGCACAGCAAACAACAATTTCACCGATATCTTTATGACCAGACTGTGGACGATGATCTTGCTACTCTTACTAACTAGTTGCATGAAGAGTTCAGGGTTACCTCTTTAATTGGCCACCTTTTTCGTGAGGCACCCGCTTCCCTATAGAAGACTGCATTCCTGTAGAGACTGCGTTCCTGTAGAAACTGTGTTCCTGTAGGAACAGTGCGCAAATTTCGGGGAGGATAGTAGTTGGCCTGCGCTCGAGGTGTGCTTTTCCGGCGTTCTGGTAGCCAAAAGCTCGGCGTATCAAAGTGGTGGTTGATAAATGCATGCGCACAATCTAGCCGATTAGATTTTGAATCGGCGCAATCCGTGGCGGGGGGGCTGAGCTGTCCCCGCCGGACTGTTGGCCGACGTCATCCATCATTCGCCTGCGTATTCACTTGCTGCCGCATCCATTCCCACAGATCTGCCGCCGCCTCTTTCTGTTAAACTCATTGCTTCCGACGGGAGTGTTCTCACGTGCGTGCTGCTCATTCTCTTTGTCGTGGCCGCCACCCAAACATCCAACTATACCATAACTAGCCAACGTGGCCAGTCGACTGGCCATACGGCTGCTCAACCATTCACTTTTACGCTGTGCAAACAATTCAAAGTAAAATTCATGCGATTTGATGGAAGAAAGGGTCGAGACACTTACCTGCGTGGCTGCACACGATTTTCCAGTTTTTGGACGATGGTGAGTGGATCTACCTGCTGCATGTGAACTTACACAGACCCGGAGGCTCATGGTTACAGGTTGCCGATGATGGAGTGGATGCTTTGGTTGCCTGCACCCGTGTTTCATTGTAGATGGCGGTGCTGTGAATGGTATCCACTCTAGCAGGTTTAACTGTTACAGGATTCCCGCGGGGTGTCTCGTAACAGTTCTTCCTCCTTAGGTGCATGCTACACGACGGAGGATCTGGCCTTTTGATCACGCTCCCGGAGCTTCTGATGCCTGTGGTATGAGATCTCAGCACTTGTTTATCTTTGAAAATGGCTTTTCCCGCGAGAACTCATCGATCTGCTTTGTTGGTGCAGGGGACTTGGTTGCATGTCGACAAGGATGGTGGAGCAAGGTAACAGTGATGTGCACAGGTGCCAACAGAGGCTTGCATGCGTCCAAACCGATCCGTAATCGCTAGATCTCCTTTTAAAATGAATTCTGGGCCGTCCCAAACTTCTACAGGAAGTTTCCTGTAGAACACAGAGCTTCCTGTAGAAAGTCTGCACTTTCCTGTAGAAAATCCGCGTCTTCCTGTAGAAAGACTGCATCTTCCTGTAGAAGATTCAAACCATGATAAAATTGCACATACCTTGAAAAAACGTGGGTATCCTTGGAGGAGGTGCTGGTGAGGTCCCTTGACAGCATGATACAGACCCTTGGCTTTGAGTTGAAGGGCTTCCTCTCGTCCATAAAACATCTGCAACCTGCATGCAATTTTACCATACTTTGCTTATTGTTTCTTTTTCTTTTTTTTCTCTCTTTTCTCTTTTTTGAAAGATAACAGGGGCACCTCAAAGAGGTTTTCACCCGTGCCATCTGCCCTGAGCGCCTCAGAGAGGTTTTCACTCAAGGATCTTTTTCAAACCTTTTCCCTTTTTTTTTTTTTTTTTTTTTTTGAAAGACAATAGGGGCGCCTCAATGAGGTTTTCACCCGTACTACCTGCCTTGGGCGCCTCAGAGATGTTTTCACCCAAGGATCTTTATTATTTTTTTCTCTCTTTTTTTTTTTTTTTTATATCCTTCAGGGTATGCCAAAAGCAGAGGCAGAACCCTTCTCTATGACCAATACAAATTTCTCCATAGTTTTGATGAACTCTTGTCTTGAGAGAGGTCTCCTGTAGATCTTCAATCAATGCCCATTGACAAGCATGGGAATGGCTTCCTCATCAATGGTTTGAATAAGGACAGATCCATTGTCATGTCATTTTTCCACTGCATATGGTCCTAGCCATCTGGTTCTCAGCTTCCCCTTGAAATCTTTGTATCTGGAGTCATACAACAAAGCCCAATCTCCCGGCTGAAATTGCTTGTCACGGAGATGTTGGTCATGCCACACCTTTCTCTGAAGTTGAACCACTTCTGAGTGAAGGAGGGCCTGCATTCGGTGCTCATCCAGGCCATTCAGCTGCAATAGCCTTTCTTGTTGTGCATGGCTGAGATCTAGGTCCAGCTGAGCTGCCATACTCAAAGTGTTGTATTCAAACTCAATGGACAGCAAAGCTTTCTTCCCATAGACCAGCACATACGGTGTGAAGCTGGTGGTGGTCTTCCAAGTGGTGTTGTAAGCCCATGTGGCTTCAACCAGGCGATCTACCCAGTCCTTTCTGCTGCTGCTCACCACCTTAGTCAAGATCCCTTCTAATGCTGTATTGGTGACTTCCACCTGCCCATTTTCTTGAGGGTGATAAGGGGTGGAAGTCCTATGCTTGATCTTGTGATGAGCTAGTAGATCCTCAACCAGGTTGGAGGTGAACTGGCTCCCTTGATCGGTGACCAGCTCTCTTGGATAGCCAAACTGATAGAAGATGTTTTCTCTTAGGAACTCGGCCACCTTTTCTTCTGTTGCTGCTTTGATTGCTTTGGTCTCTGCCCACTTTGTCAAATAGTCAGTACACACAATGATGTAAGACCTTTGCCTCGAAGAGGGGTTGATTGGGCCCACAAAGTCCATGCCCCACTTCTCAAATGGCTCAAGAGTCACTTGAGGTTGGAGAGGCATCTCATCCCTTTGGGTCGGTTTCCCCATTCTTTGGCATTGGTCACACTGACTGACATATCTTCTGACATCTTGATGAAGTGTGGGCCAATAGTAGCTTGCCTGCAGGATTTTGAAGGCAGTTCTCTTTGCTGCAAAATGTCCTCCACAAGGCCCATCATGATAAGTGAGGAGGATATCAAAGACTTCCTCCTCCCTTACACAACGCCTTAAGATCTGATCGGGGCCAAGCTTGAACAGATTGCCCCCGATCCAAGTAAATGAGGCACTTTTTCTGATGATTCTGCTCTTCTCTCTGGAAGATAGGTGCGGAGGGAACTGTGCTGAAACAAGATAGTTTGCTATATCAGCAAACCATGGAGAGAGTACTGAAATAGCAAACAGATGTTCATCGGGCATCTGGTCATCCACTGTTCCATCCTCATCTGCAGACAAATCCAATCTCGATAAAAAGTCAGCAACAACATTTTCTCTACCCGGTTTGTCAACAATGGTCAAATCAAACTGCTGCAATAAAAGTAACCATCTAATAATACGAGCATTCACATCTGGTTTATTCATTAAATATCTAATTGCAGCATGGTCAGTATGTACAAAGGTCTGGTAACCAGTAATATAATGTCGGAACTTGTTCAGTGCATGGACCACAGCCAAGAATTCTTTCTCGGTTACAGTGTAATTCAGCTCAGCTTTGGACAAGTTTTTGCTAACAAAGTAAATGGCATATGGAAGTTTTTGCTCAACTTGTCCTAAAGCTGCACCTATGGCTTTGTTCGAGGCATCAGTGTGGATGTGGAAAGGTAGGGCCCAGTTTGGACCTCTCAGGATTGGGGCTGACACCAACTTGTCCTTCAATTCATTTAAAGCCCTCTGACAATCGTCAGTCCATTTAAACTCCACATCTTTTGCCAACAGACTGAACAATGGTGAGGCCAGCTTGCTGAAATCTTTAATGAATCTCCGGTAGTATCCTGCTAATCCCAAGAAACTCCGGACATCCCTTACCTTTTGAGGAGGTGGAACCCTCTTGATGAGAGCAATTTTGTTAGGATCCACCTGCAACCCTTGGCAAGAAATGGTATGGCCTAGCACGGTCCCTTCAATCATTAAGAATTCACATTTTTCAGGACTAAGGGACAAGTTCATCTCGGTGCATTTGGTTAGGACTTTTCCCAGGTTGGACAATGCTCCCTGGAAGTTGGCCCCATAAGGAGTAAAGTCATCCATATAGATTTCTACTGCATCATGGACCAGCTCCGAGAAGATGCTCAAGACAGCTCTCTGGAAGGTAGCAGGAGCATTGCATAGCCCAAAGGGAAGGACTCGGTAGGAAAAGGTACCCCAAGGACAAGTGAAGGTGGTCTTATCTTGGTCTTCTGGGCTGATTTGGATTTGGTTGTACCCGCTAAACCCATCCAGGAAAGAGAAGAACTTCTTTCCTGCCAGTCTATCCAACACTTGATCTATGAAAGGTAGAGGGAAATGGTCTTTCTTGGTAGCTTTGTTCAGTTCTCGGTAGTCCACACAGATTCTCCATTTCCCATTTTTCTTGGGAACCAACACTAGAGGGGACACCCATTCACTATCTGAGATGGGGTAGATGAACCCGACATCCAACAGTTTTTGCAATTCTTCCTTGACAATGTCCTTAAGGGCTGGATTCATTCTCCTCTGAGGTTGCCTTACCGGTTTACAATCCTCTTTGATGTATATATGATGGGTACAGACCGAAGGATGGACTCCTTTCATTTCCTTATAGCTCCAAGCAAAAGCATCTAGGTGGTTGGCCAACAGACTACACAGCTCCTTTTCCTGGGAAGGAGATAGGGAGGAGCTGATCTTCAATGCTTTCTCAGGGTCGAACTCCACATTCTTGATTCTGGGAGTAACAGGGTTGGTTGTACAAAGATCCACTAAGGTGCTAGCTTGGGCATCCTCCACCAATTTCTCTAAGGGTAGTGCACTGGAAGGTGGATTCTGGATCAAGGTCTCGATCAAGTCATCCTCGGTTGGGGGGTCTCTTCTAGTGGTATCTAAGGTGCACAGAGGTGCTGAGTACACCTCGTCTTCCTCTCCTTCTTCCAACCAGAGTGGTAAGTCATGCTCTAAGGAGGGTTGGGCAGGAGGGTATAGGACTAGTTGCTTGGACATGGGACCATTTTTGATGGTCATGTTTCCTGCATGACAACTTATGTAAGCATCTGCAGTAGCTAACCAAGGCCTTCCCAAAATGAGAGGATATCCAGTAAGCTTTGCCTTTGGTTGCAGAACCAGGAAGTCTGCAGGGTATTCCCAAGAGTCAATAGAGACCAAGACATCCTCCATAATCCCTTCGGGAGTCACGGTGGAGCGATCTGCTAATTGCAGTACTGTCGAGGTCTTCCTCAAGGAACCCTGAAGATTGAGTTTAAGCATGGTATCCCTGGTCATCACATTAATGGCAACCCCCAGATCAATCAAGGTGTGAGGTATAATGGTGCCATTGATGTGGACATCTACTACAAGACTTCCAGGATCTAGGTACTTTGGGCAGATGACTTGTCCTAACATAAGGTCAGACAGTTGTCCTATGACATTGATAGTTGAAGCATCTTTCTTCCGTCTGCCTGGGTGTTTGAAACACTTCTCCTTAACCAGTTTGTTGTATATTGGCACATCCTTGATGGCTTGGAGAAGTGGTATTTTTACACACAACTGCTTGAGCTCACCCAGAAGCTCATCCTCCTCTGGGTTGGGTTGTGTGGTGGCTGTTAGTCTCTCAGGAAAGGGTGGAATAGCCTTTGGTTCACTTTCCTGTTTATCTTCCTCATCCTCTGGGGGAGGAGGTTGGTGATCTGGTAGAGTCTTTCCAGATCGAAGATTGATCTCCTGGATCTCCACAGCATAGGTAGGGCATGAGGTTTCCCCAGTGTATACTTGTTGGGCATGTCTATCGTTGGGGTTCGGGTTCGGTTGAGCAGGCATTTGAGGTTGCCTTGGAGGAGCAGGAGGTAATGGCTGAGGTTGAACTGGTGGTGGAGGCAAGATGGCAGGAGGAGTGTTGTATTGGGGCCTCCACCCCGACTGAGGTGCATTCCATTGAGGCTGTGGCTGGGCATGTGAGTGATATGAATGAGAAGTGGGTTGAGTGGGGTACTGAGGTGGATAAGACCATGGAGGAGGCATGGACCATGAAGGATGAGCAGGGGGACCCCAGGAAGGCATAGGAGTCGATTGGTTGGGGCTGTAATAAGCTTGAGATGCCCCTTGCATCCCCTGCTGATAAGGTCTAGATCCTTGTGGCCTCCTTTGGTTAAGGTAATAGAGAGGTTCAGTGGGAGCTTCTGTCCCTTGGTACATGGCTTTAAACCCAGGTAAGGTTGGACACTGATTTGTGGGATGGTCCTCCTCACAAACGAAACACACTTCAACCGAATGCAATGGACATTCGTTCTTAGGGTGTCTCCTTGTGCACCTAGGGCAGAAGACAGCCAAGGCTCTCTCAGCTTCTTCTTTCTTTTGCTGAATCTTGAATGTGTCAAGCTGCATGGCAATGGTCTGTCTCACCTCACTCTTAAGATCTTCTAATTGATTTGCAAGCTCATGTTTGGAGAAAGGGACACTAGTTGAGAGGAGGTTTCCTCTACCTCGTTTCCGAGCTGCCCTGGAGTGGTTTCTAAACACAGTCTTGATGTCCTCATAAGGCAGTTGGTAAATGTCCCCCCCAGCTAACATGTGAAGGGTATCTAAGAGGTCTTCAGGGACTCCTCGGAGCAGGACCAACTTGAGGGATTCAGGGTCAAGTGTGCACCTGGCCCACTTATAGCTTAGTTGGAACCTCTCCTCATAATCCTCTAAGGACTCATCATTTCCCATGGTCATCCGAAAGAGTTCCCCCTTTGTTTCCTTGGACCTACAGTAATCCCGGTACTTGGTATTGAAAGCTTGCTGCATCTGAGCCCAAGTGGTGATACTATTCCCAGGTAAGCCCATGAACCAGCGTAATGCTGCATCCTTAAGAGTGGAAGGGAAAAGTTTCAGCTTTTGCTCATCTTCAGTATAGTCATAGGTTCTACAAAGGACAACAAACTCAAACAGGAAGGTATCCGGATCTTCAGTAGTCAGCCCATGGAAGTGAGGTAAGGCGGAGGGGCTAATGTTCTTCATTTTCATCTCTCCATTGGTCTCTCGGATGGGGAAGGCACCTTCTATTCTCTCATCTTCTCTTCTATTGTCAGCCATAGCTTCAGATGGAGTGGTCTCTAACTCTTCTTCTACTATAGGATCTTTGTATATCTCAGGATGTTCACCTATAGGTTCTTCTGGGTCACTGTCACCAAAGAAGAGAGAAGGGTGACTCAGTGATGTGGTAGGGGTGTTTGGTAGGAATTTGCCTGATCTATCTCGGCTCCTACGAGGCATGAAATGGAAAAGACTTTCTTTTTCTTTTGATTGTTTTTGCTTTTTTTTCCTTTGGTACCTGCAAAACTGAAACAGATTGATCTACAACTAACTATGAAAGATGCAGAATTAAACTGAAAGCAGGAAAGAACTAATCGACTTTGCTCAAATGAAATTGCAAGAATGGAAATGCTAGTCTACGCTTGCAGAAAGGAAATGCTAATCTATGAAAGCAGGAAATGCTAATCTATGAAAGCAGGAAATGCTAATCTACTTTTGCATAAATGAAATTGCATAATGGAAATGAAATAAACTACTTAGTAGAAGGTTGTAGTAGAAAATAGAAGAATAGCAACAATTACTAATACTCTGACGCTTCCCCGGCAACGGCGCCAAAAAGATGGTGGGCTCCAGTATTGTAGCAATAATGCTACAACTCCTGGAGCTTCCTATCTCTAATTTTATCAACCCGGTAGTTCGTACAAACTTGGAAGCGACGGTGCTGTATGCACAAGTACTAGCTCTTGTCGCAGCTGTCACTTGGTCAGCTGGCACAAGTCCGCTAGGGCTCAAGCAAACTTCTATATGCTCTCAGAAGAAGCTTTATGAGTGATGGACGAAAGCTATCTTGAAGGAAGCTAACCTACTTTGCAAAAAGGAAATTGAAAGCCAACAAAGCATGGAAACCCTAATAAACCCTAATTAAACTAGCTTGACCCTTACAATGCAAAAATGTGAATGAAACTTCTACCAATGATGCCATTACTTGCAGTGAGTTGAAATACATGAATCTAAGCTATTTGCATCTGAAAAGACATGTTTTTGTATTTTGTCATTAAGTGGTTGGATTTATTGTGATGGTGCTTTTGATTAGGGTTTGACTGTGCAGGAGCGGTTCAAATGAAAGGAAAGCATGGGCAAGGTTAGGATGGCTAGGGGAGGTCCCAGAGGGTCTCTAGCATCAGTCCACAGAAGTCTACCACGTTCGGATGCTCAGCAACCGAGTTTGCAGGCTTCTACAGGAAGTCTGCAGGGGATCCTACAGGAAACTCAGGGGTTCTACAGGAAGTCTGTGAAATTCTACAGGATGTTCGACCGTGGGAGTTTTGGGAGATGGTGAAGTGATGGAGTGGTGTGGGAGGATAGGTGAGATGGAGATGGACTGGTGATGGCTCAGGAGCAGAGAAGTCAGATGGAGAAAGAGTGCATGCGGTGGGTTGATGGCTGGAAGGATGGGATCAACGAAGGGTCAAGTAAATGGAGCTACGTGAGTAATGGAAGAGCTGGAAGGTAAACGAGATGAACAGAGGTCGGTTGAGTGGCTTCAGGAGTGGTTGACAAGAAGAGGAAGGTAATGGAATGGTGTGGAGCAGTGTAGATGAAACAACTTGTCTATGAATGTCACCAAAAACGAGAACTCTTTAACCTATGTTAACTGTGCTATTTTGAACCAATGAACAGCAGTGAAATTTGTGAAAGAAACTCGTGCATGGAAGTGGAATGAAGAAGTAATGATCAAGACCAAAGTGCATGGATGGATCTACGACTAAAGTAACTGTTGCAGCTTGCATGGACGTGAAAAGAACTTCGTTTCTTTTTGGTGGTTGATATGGACTGCACCCCAATCCCTAAGCAGAGATGGCAGTGATCTCTAACAACCTTTTTCTGGAGCTCCAATGAATTATAACTATCCTCTTCTAACCTAAGCAATTGGAAGCAAATTCACCATAAACTAATCCTATTCAATTTCATAAAAACTAAATCAGCAAACTGTAAATTCGAATTGCATGTCAAAGTAAAGAAACGAAGTGCTGGAACGAAAGGCAAATAACATTACAACACAGAGGAGGTTTATTGCTCTCAGGTTGGGCCCTAACCTGAGAGATATAGCTCCCTTAGAAACTCAGAATGAGATCAAAATCTGCCTGCCTTTATTCATAACCAAAAATCTGATGTCATGCCAAAACTGGCTTACAAAAAGAACCAACATCGAGCTGTAGCTCGTACTTCGAAATTACAAGAGTAATGCAAAAGTTCAAAAAGCTCCTATCAAAGGCTACGGCCTCAGTATTTATGCAAAATGATAATCCAACAAGTTTCCTTGATTTGTGGAGCTCGGCTGTCCAACTGAAGGTTAAACTGCTGATCCTGTAGAACAGTTGTAACTGCTGTTCCTGTAGAACGGTTGGCTGCCTCTAAGCTCGGTGGGGAGATTGGTTGGAGCTCAGAGCTATGGTGGGAATCACGAGGAAGATCCCCAAGACTGTGGACATCCTCTCCTAAAAACCAGCAGTGCCACCTTACTGTCTCCTTGTCTCCTTTCTCGTGGTCTTTGCTCCCTTTTAATGCCAAAAACCTGGAATCATCATGTATTAGTCACGTAGATAGAATGCCTACCCTTCTTCCTACAAACAACACGAATAAACCAAGAAATGAATGCATAAGCAATAAAAGATGAATGGTTTGAGCAAAGCAAGTAGGCCAAATGAGCCCAAATTGTACCAAAAATTGGGGCTCATCAGATATCTAATAATATGAATAATTGAAAGGCTTTTCCCCATAGTGGGTTTTTCCCTTCTCTCATACCAATCCTCGTGTGAATTATTTTCTTCCATTGTTCCTTTAGGTTCTGTTGCATTGATGATGATATTTCTCTTTCTATATAATATCATGTGATGCTTAAAGGAACAATATAAGAATAGAAGAAACCTAAAGGAATAGGTTAGATGTTAGGTTGTAATGAAGAGGTTCAAGTCTCTCTTGATAGGCATAATAAACTTTTTAACAAAACTCACAGTTTGAAATTCTGTTTCTCTATTATTGATTAGTTTATTTTTTATTTTGAGTACAGAAATTCAATGAACATATTGAGAAATTTATTTAACATATTCCTTCCAAGTTAACTTATATCCTTTATGTATTTTCATGAAAAATATTTCCATTCTTTGTAAAAGTAGAACAAATCTTGTGTTCTCTAAACATATTTTGCATGAACTACTCAATTTTCTCTAACTATTATTCATTATCCTTTTATAGAGGAAAACAAAAACATCTAATGAATATTATGGGATCAATGTACTATTTTGTATTCGTTCTTGGTGTTAGAAATTCATCAAGTGTCTAAAAAATTAATATAGATGTTAATTTTTCTTAAGAGCTATATTGGTCTTTGCTTTGATAATTTCAATTTATCATTCACATAAAGGATATAAGTTCACTTGGAGAGATATAAGTTCAGTTGCAAGGAATATGTTAGATAAATTTCTCAATATGTTAAGTGAATTTATGTACTCAAAATAGAAAATAAACTAGTCAATAATACCGAAACAAAATTTCAAACTACGATTTTTGTAAAAAATTCTATTATGCCTGTCAAGAGAGACTCGAACCTCTTCATTCC
This sequence comes from Pinus tabuliformis, assembly GCA_031772625.1. Lineage (NCBI taxonomy): Eukaryota > Viridiplantae > Streptophyta > Pinopsida > Pinales > Pinaceae > Pinus > Pinus tabuliformis. The sequence goes on from CM062814.1 coordinate 343,977,596, forward strand.
AGGTTGCAAAAGATGGTCCCAAATAGTAGCACAACCATTGTAGTGAACAAAAATTGCACAAAATTATAGTTTTGATTCCTCTAATATGACATATGTTGCTTCCAGTGGCATGTCATACACTGAACTTTGAAAGAATTACCATAATGTGTTTGAAATTCAGATCATGCCAGTAGTGAGTTGGGGTGCATAGCTCTTTAATAAGAGAATGATTCCATCTGAAAGCATAAAAACAGAAAAATCAAACAAGGTTTTGGAAATTTTGAATCTCTTCTTTTTATAAATTATATTATCAAATATATGGTAACAAAATTAGATATTCACATTGAAAAATATCTTTCCCAAACATGTTCCTACAGTTATGCCAAACATACTCATAAAGTATTGAATTTTTATACATTTCAGTGAAATATACACCAAGTATTTCCTCAGCAGCTTTGAAACTCATTTTTGGAGTCGATGTCGCTGGATTGTTTCCTTCTATAAACTGTTGTACTCCTAGCACAACCTAATAAAAGAAATAAGTATTAGAAAACATTATTATTTTCTACCATGAATTGATAATGGTGAGCACAATCGATAACTAAATAGATTATAAATAATGGAACAAGAAATCATTCCTACCTCAAAATACTCATTTATTTTATGAGAATAACAACGAAAAGGAACTGCATATATGATTTGGCCACCCATTTTTACGAGTAATATTTTCAATTCAACAAACCAACAAAACAAACAAATTAGAAATTTTCGGCTCTATCGAACCCTGTCTTATTCTAGTCTTTTGCACCCCTTTCATTTGGAGAATTAAATCAAAGAAGCATTAAAATGGAATTCTATTTCACATATTTTATTTAATTAATGAAAAGTTTTGAATTCATCTAGTTAAAAATATCAAAGGTATCAATTCTAGGTTGGTGGATGGTACAAACAACTATTTGACCTATTTTGGTTGTGTTATGAACAATTCACATAACCTTTTGGTTGTTGGGATATTTATTTTTATGGATCATTTCTATGTAACCAGCTCACAAAATAGAAGAAAAGATAGATCAACGACTTCAAAATCCACCTCTTCAAGGGGGAAACCTCCTTTACATTACACAAATGAACAACTCTTAGATGATACAAATGATAAAACGTCCTTTCTACATATAAGATTCTAAGGGGTCACAATATAATCAAAGACGACATAACAATAATAATATAAGGGAAAAACAATAACAATATTGGGCTTTATGAGGCACAATAATGACAATATGGGGACAATGGGGGCACAAAAATAACAATAAGGGCTACAATTACAATAGTAATGGGATAATCACTAGTATAATAGGGACCTAACACGCCCCTCTCCTTCAAAAAAATGTTGTCCTCAATGCTTGAGTAGTTATGGATGCTTTTGTGTAAATCTCTCACCCTCCCATATGGAGTCGTCAGCGGGTAAGTTCTTCCACTTGATGAGATATCTCAAATTGATCAATTTCGTAGCTGTCGAGTTCTTGTTTCTGTGACTGCTTCAGGTTCCAATATGATTTTTCCTTCCTCATCAAGTTCTCAAATATTTTTTGAAATGGGAGTTTGTCACCTATAACCTTCTTTAAGCATGAAAAATGGAAATATGGGTGCACCCGTGAAGCTGTAGGAAGCTCCAATTTGTATGCCATAGTACCAATCTATTGCAACACCTTTTACGGACCATAATAATTTGGTGACAATTTATTATCCTTATTAGCTTGCTCGAGGGAAATTTGTTTATATGGTTGTAGTTGTAGGAATACCCAGTCACCTAAATCAAAACTTCTTTTGTTGCGATTTTGATTTGCTTGTTGTTTCTTTCTATTTTGCGCCAAAGTGAGGTTATCCTTTAAGAGTTGGGCAAATTATTGTTGATGCTCGATGTGATCTTCCACTACTTGAAACATAGAATTTTCTCTTAAATATGATGTGATGGATGGTGGATTATATCCATAAAGTGCCATAAATGGGGTAATTTTTGTTGCAGTATGGAAGGAAGTGTTATACCACCATTCAACTAGAGGCAACCATTTGACCCATTGTGTATGTGTATCATATACAACGAAACAAGGATATCCTTCCAAACATTTGTTTAATATCTTAGTTTTCCCATCAGATTGAGGATGATAAGATGAGCTATGAGCCAACTGAGTACCAAGACAAGAAAATAACTATTTACAAAAGGTTCCAGTGAAAATGGGATCTGTGTCACTTAGAATAATCTTTGGGTTTCCATGTAGGTTTTGAATTGTTCCAATAAATGTAGTAGAAACTGTATTGTCTTTAAATCGATGTGATAATGCACAAAAGTGTGCATACTTGGTAAGTCTATCAACTACCACCATGCTGAGACTTTTTCCTTTGGACTTAGGTAAACCTATGATAAAATCCATTGAAACCTCCTCCCAATGTTGGCTTGGAATGGATAAAGGTTGTAATAGACCTGGGGTCTTAATTGTTTCAACTTTTTCTTTTGGAAAACCAAACCTTCTACCAAAAACTTTTGAATACCCAATTTAAGGCCATCCCAAAAAATTTCCATCTTAACACTGTGGTAAACTTTTAAAAATCCTGAGTGCCCTCCTAAGGGATAAGTGTGTAATTCCATAAGAATCTTTTGTTTGAGTTGGGAATTCTTACATAGGTATAATCAATCTTTGTACCATAACGAATCATTTTTCCAACTAAATGTATCAGATGTATTTTGATCTTGTTGTAACTTTCGAATGAGTGCCCATGCTTCTTCGTCATTATTCCATTCATCCATTTCTTCATTTATCCAATCTGGTTGGATAATAGAAATGGCACAAAACAATGCTTCCGCATCCTTATCCTTTCTTCAGAGTACATCTTCCACAACATTTTTCATCCATTTTTTGTAGATGATCTCAAATTCATAACCCAACATCTTTGTGACCCATTTCTTCTACTCTTCTATAGATAATATTTGATCTAAAAGGTATTTAAGTCTATCTTGATCTGTTATTTCCTTGAAGTGTCTTCCCATTAGGTAGGGTCACCATTTCTTAAGTGCATTTAGTATTGCCAACATTTCCTTCTCATACATAGCTTTGTGTAAATACCTTCCTTTGGTTGGACAACTTTTGAAAGAAATGAGTCTTTCTTCTTGCATTAAATCACCACCAATTCCATTTCCTGACGCAACACATTCCAAAATAAAGGTTTTTGTGAAGTCTAACGTAGCTAAGACCAGTGCTTGGCACATTGCCTCTTTAATATGATCAAAGGCCTTCGTTGCTTATTGAGTCCATGAAAATGCACATTTCTTCAACAATGTTGTTAGAGGTGTTGTTATTCTCCCATAATTATTAACAAACTTGCAACAATAACCTGTCAACCTGAGAAATTCTCACAGATGCTTTATGGATGTGGGGATTTTCCATTCCTTAATGGCTTTAATTTTTCTAAGGTCTACGTTAACACCTTCATGAGATATAATATTACCAAGATATTCCACCTCTTGTACTCCAAAGAAACATTTGGAGCAATTTTCATATAATTGTTTCTCCTCGAAAAGTTTGAGCACCCTATCAACATGTTGAACATGATCCTTCCAAGACTTGTCGTAGATTAGTATATCATAAAAAAATACTAACACAAATTTTCTAAGGAAGGCTTTGAAAACAGAATTCATCAAACCTTAAAATGTAGAAGGTGCATTGGTAAGGCCAAAAGGCATAACTAAAAATTCATAATGACCCTCATGAGTTCTAAATGATGTTTTCAAAATGTATTTAGCCTTCATTCTAATTTGATGATATTATGAATGAAGATCCAACTTGGTGAAGTAAATTGATCCATGCAATTCATCCAATAATTCATCCACCACAAGAATGGGAAATTTATCTTTAATAGTGAGCTTGTTGAGCTCCCTATAATACAGACACAATTACCATAACCCATCCTTATTGTGCACCAATACTACAAGAGTAGAGAAGGAAGTTTAGCTAGGTTGAATTATAAGAACCTCTAGCATTTCTGCAACCATACATTCAATTTCACTCTTTTTGACATAGAGATATATTTAAGGCCTAATGTTTGGAGGAACACTTCCTTGAATCAAATGAATAAGATTGATCATGAATAGGTTGCAGGCCTTTGGGAGTCTCAAATACCTTGGAATGAATGTCCAAGACTCTTTGGAGATCTAGAGAAATAGATGATTTCCATGTAGGAACTTCTAGCAAACATAATTGTGCAATTATGCCTCGCTGTTATTTCTCTAGAAGCTTTGTCATTTCGATAGAGCTGATTATCTTTCCTGGTTTCCCTAAGATAACCCTTAATTCAACTTCCTTTCCTTCAAAAAAAAATTCATGAAATTTTCTTAAAAATTAAAAGCTATTGTATCTAAGGATTGTAGCCATTGGACTCCTAGTACAACATTAGCTCCACCCATTGGAATGTAAAGAATTGGGATATTCAATACATATTCTCCAATGGATAGCTTGATATTATGGCATTTTCCAGAGAAATTTATTGTTCATCCACTTGCAACCATCACTTGGCACTCTGGTGCTAGATATAGGAAGAAATTCAATTCCTTGGCTATCATACAATGAATCAAATTATGGGTACTACTTGAATCAATCAACACTATTACCTTTTCCTTCTTGATATGTCCTATCTTGATAGTTTGAGGAGTGGTAATTCTAGCCAATGCATTACAAGATATGGTGGGATTCGTTTCTTCTTTCTCTAGGGTTTGTTCCTAGTTTATATCCTCTTCTTTTTATGTTTCTTGTTCCTTTTCTTCCTCCTCTTCACAATCTATGTAAAATAATTTCTTCTTAGCAAACTTATGACCTTTAGTGTATTTTCTATGACAACTATAACAAAGCCCTTTTTCCTCTCTTTTCCTCCAATTCTTTTGGTGTCAACCTTGTATGTTGTAGAAGGCTAGGGGAAACAACACTTCCATATTTATAGTTGTGAGTGGTAGGCTTCCTTGTTGCCATAATCTTTCTTTCCATTTTTCTTGCCAACTTGAATGCCTTCTTCAATGAATCAGGTTCCCAAAAGCGAACCCCATGTTGGATGTTATTCTTTAAGGTCCCTATGAACACATCAATCATATGCTCCACTAGAATATCTTTTACCCTTATATTCAATTTTTGGAAGTCCTCAATGTGCTCCATCATTCAACCCTTTTGTTTTAGATTTATCAATTGGCTAAAGAAGGTGTTGTTTTTTGTATCCTTACAATGTGCTATCGTTTCTTCTATAAAAATTGCCCAAGTGATATTTTTTTTATGAAAGAAAAGTTATCGATACCATACAAACTAATTTGGTTCCAAATATAAAGTTGCAATGCATACCTTTTGTGTGTTTTTCACATTATGGAGATCGAAATATTTCTCCATCTGTAGTATCCATGTTACTGGATCCTTTCCATCAAAATTCCTCATATCGATCTTTGGAACATTGTGGGTCTTCAATCCAATGTTAGAGTAGATGAAATCATGATTAACATTTCTTTTATTCTCATTATGGGTTTCCTTTACTATCCTTCCGCCATTAGTAACCATTTGTAGAAACTTTGTCAAATCTATCTTCAAATCTTCCATGTTTCCTTTATGTTTTTCTTCTATACCCTCCATCTTAGCTTCCACACCTTTATTTAAACCGTCCATCCTAGCTTCCATGCCATCCATCTTATCTTCCATGCCTTTCTTTAAAACATCCATCTTAGTTTCTGTTACTTTTTGTGAGAGTGAGTTTTATTGCACTTGGTCTCGTAATTTGGATATATCATGTTGCATTTCTTCCTCTTCTTCATGATTCATGCTAGAGATTTCAGGTTTCTTACTAGGTGTTTCCATTTTCTTTCTTCAGGGCATCAATTAATAATAATAATGCTTCACTATTCCCTTTTAATTTCTTCAAACTATTTTTTCGAACCAAACTTATGCAAAATTTTAAAGAAACTACACACCTTTCTTCACATTGTAGAATCTTGATATTGAATCTATTACATATCTGTATTTTCAAATCTCCAAGGTCTAAAATTGCATCTTACAATATCCCTCTGAGTCCTCCTTCAACACCGCAAGTATGATCAATATTGGATTTGCCAAGGAAGAGTTATGCCAAATATCCAACGATGGCCAGATTATAGACTAGTTCAATAGAGCTAACTTGTACGACGTTCCACGTGTCACTATTTCAACCATAGGACATCAAACCGATACACAACAAGATACAAGCCATCCTCCTTCTACAAAATTTTAGGAAATTTCAATCTGAGGCTCAAAGAGAAAGTTATGACAATTTTCCCCAGGTCAATTGTTTGAGATATAATTCAAGAGCCTGCAAAATCCCTAACTTCCTAGGATCCTATCTCCAAACAAGTAGTCATAAAAGATTTGAAATTTGGACCTGAATTTCATCATATTTCAGCTCAAATGGGTTTTAAATTAAACTTCTAAAATGTCGTAGAAAAAAAGTTATAACGCAAATTCCACGATGCCCTGTTTGAAGCAATGAAACCCTAGAATCCAAAGGCTCTCATATCAAATGTTATGTAACAAGCTCACAAAATAGAAGAAAATATATACCAAGGACTTCAAAATCAGAATCTTCGTGGGGGAACCTCCTTTGCATTACACAAATGAACAATTTTTGGATGATACAAATGACAAAACCTCCTTTCTATATATAGGAATCTAAGGGGTCACAATATAATCAAAGCCGAGATAACAATAATAATGTAAAGACACAACAATAACAATAGTGGACTTCTATGGGGCACAATAATATAAATATGGGGACAATAGGGGCACAACAATAACAATAAGGGCTACAATGACAATAGAAATGGGGAAATCACTAGTACTATAGGGACCTAAAAATGACAAGGTCAACTTGCAGATATTTTTACAAAACCAATGGACAAGTAAGTATTTTAATTACAAATACAACACTTTGTCATCGTAATTTCAAATGATTATAATAGTTGAAATTAGGAGGGGTCGTTGATAAAATTAATCTCATTGTCTACTAGGTGTCATAGTTAGTTTAGATTATGTTCAGTTAGTTAAGTTTTAGTTGATACTTTCTCTAGTTATTAATTCTTGTTTGTTTCCTTATCTCCTATGTAGTTTATTTAACTTATTTTGAATGATGAGAAGAGTTTTTAGCTCCATTCCCTATTTTGAAATCATTCTTTATGTATTTCCACCTCTTCATTCTTTGTCACTGGCGACTAAAAATATCTCGATGTGCCTACATTAATTTTATTTTTCATAGGGCTAATTTGGCAAAGGAAGATGTTACATTTTGTTTCCATTCCTCTATCTATTCAAATATAAATGAAATAGAGACCAAGTATATATAGTTAGCATTTCACATAAAATGGATTAAAATTTTTGTTTTAATGTTAGACTTCTTAGGAAAAATTCTATCTCTATAGTTAACTAGTTCATCTAGTTCTATCCCACCTCTCGTGCATTCCTGTAACTTTCTCAAATTGGGAGATTGATGAAGAGATAATAGATTGTAAACCAAATTTTATAATTTCAATTTATTAGGAAGTTTGTCAACATTGGAAAACAACATTAAATAACAAAAATCATGATCATGGTACAAAATGAGCCTATACAAAAAAAATGGATAAATTTTTTGAAGATTTACTTTTTGGCACTTCTCTGCTCGGTATGTATTGCATAAAACATGGGTTGAAGATCACCTATTTATAACAAAAATAACATTTTTTTAATAGTCCTATATATGTACAAAACTAGAATGTCTATGTGTGTTACTAATTCATAAATATATCAGTAAGAGTTCTCATTCTTCTAGGAATATTTATGAAATGAATTCATTTGCTACATGAATAATTAATCAAAAAAATTTATTATGCGCATCTATCCATGTTTACTAATATAACAATATAGAAATATATTTATCCATGTTTACTGATATAAGGATATATAAATTCATTTAGGTATTGACACTATAATAATTAGCTCTCAGCCTTTGATGCAAAACCAATAACACAGTATGTAAAAAAAATCCAAATCCATGCTTCTAGTAAAGGGAATTGAATCCTCACTATCCATGTTGGTAAAGTATAAGCCCAACATGCATAGAATAGGAGGTCTCTTTTCTTGTAGAAAATTGGAAGATGACTAATTTTCATTGATAACTCTAGGAAACCATTGAACACTACATGGACTATTTCAAAGAAAAGAGATCCCGTGTATAGGTTTCCATCATTAATAGTTTAGTGGTGTATTATCATGCATAAAAACATGTTCATTCTTACTACCCCTCCAACCATAATCTACATATTTTTTTTTAGGATCCATACTCTTCTTTTCGATATAGATTAAAAAATGATATGTCTTGTCATAATTTGGGTTCCAACTTACCTGTGTCGTTTTGAATATATGTGAAAAATAATTTCTCTGCATAAGTGATGTTTCTCTAAAAAAACAAGCTTTGAATATGTTCATTTCACTAACATCATACTTAGAATATGTAAGAGTAGCATGGTGGTTCTTTTTACTATTATATGGATCGGATAAATCTTTTAAAATGTGCTTGAGAACATGAAATGAATGAAAAGCCTCTACAAATTCCTTGACATGAATGTAATTTTATGGTTGGTTTTCAGTAACCCACTACTGCTATGGATCCTTTCTCAACGTCAACTATAGAATTCAAGAAGCTCCACTGCAAATGTAATTTAGAAGTGAAATCTAACGAGTTTTATTTGTAGAAAAAATAAAAGTAGTCCATTTGATTACTGATGTTATAAATGGATGGAAATGAATTATTTCATGTCGTATCCCAAAAAAGTTATCAAGCTCTCTAGACATATTATCCATGAAAATATTGTATATGCTTATGCTTTGAGATCTACATTGTACTTTGCAACTACCACTTACAAACCACCAAAAAGAACATAATTGTATTAGAAATGATACTTAATTCCTCTAAGAAATCAACAACCCCTTTTCTTTACAATAACCCCTTTTCTTTCTAGTTACTTGAAGCCCATGGATTGGAAGAAACCAAGCACATATTCTCAAGGTCCTTGATACACTGCCTCTCATTCAAACAATAGTATTATGTCATCAAATAGATCATATGTTTCTAGGGTGGGCTACATAATAGAGATAAACATTGTTTTATTAAATAGATGTATAATTTCATCGAAACATTTGATAATTTTGGAAAGGCATAGAATTTTCCATTCCTACTGAAATTTCATCCATGACAAGAGCCCTTACACTATCGACCAACATTTCTCCTACACAATTCTTACTAAATAATCAGAAAATTTATTTAAAACTACGTATTATGCAAATGAAAATATTTATAGGTACCAAGGAATTATTCTTTCTTATCCCACTAAGGTAACTCTCTTCCTCTAGCCTTAGATTCCACAACACATATGTTTTCTAATAATTATAGCTGCATAAATATCCATTGACATAATCTTGAGGAAATCAAAGCCACAACAACCTATGTGAATGATTTGCATGCCTTAAAGGCCTTATGCATTTTTATCCCATAACTTTTTGAAGAATAACCTTAAACACGTAGTTTGTGACAAGGCTAGTCCATTATCCATCAATTGAGGTTTCCTATAGGCAATAAGAAAAATCAAGTTATACAATAAGTGAAAAGTTCAAAACCACAATAATTCTTTTGGACCTACTTCAACAGGAAAAATAGCTTTGTCTTGAATGGGTAAAATGGGCCAATGGAGGGAAGAATATGTCATTTAGTATTTAAATTTTGGTAATAAACAACCAATTTTACCATCAAACCAAAACCCCATTAATAATGAAAAAATTATCAAGATTTAATTGAGACACTACATAGAACCAATACTCGTTAGCTGAAATTCCTACCTTCGTGAAGACGTAAACATCTAAATCCAGCTTGATGTTGGCCTCGTTTTCATGTCATGAAATTTCTTATAGGAACTCTAGAACAATTTCAAAGTTTATTTAGTTACTATTGTAAGTTACAATTTTGGTAACCTAAAATAAATAGACGTTGTCCTTCCTAGAAGGACCTTGTAGGCTCTTTTCCCATAGGTTTCTTTGATGAGGCTTCCTCTAATGGTTTTAGCTACAGGGCCTATATAAATATCAATCCATCTCACACCTAATACTTCTACTCATTTGGAGGATGTGGTACTAATTCGAGGGCAGAGGTAGTAGCCATTTGGGGGGTACTTCAATGTGTTTCCTATGTTGCAATTGAGAAGATACTTATTGTGGGGGACTCCTAAATGGTCATTTAGTAGAATCTAGGCCACAAATACATAGAGGCCCCTTCCTTACTTTATTGGTTGCAAAATATTCAAGACATGTGGACTACATTCTCTAACATCTCCTTTGAGCACTTTTACCAAGAGAAAAATCAAGTTATTAATTCCATATCAAAATGGTGAATCACCATCCAACCAATTTGATACATTTTTTTCTCCGGGTGGATGATGTTGTTTGTGGATTTGGCACCTTTGACTACTAGCACAATAATTTTTGTGGCATATCACGTTCTATCGTTTTATTATTTGAGTTCCAAATATAGGTTTCTTACTCCTGAGATGTTTCTTCTTTGTTCCTTTTTCGTAGAAGTTTTAGTATCTATCTATATTGTGTCTTTATTGCTGCCCTTGATGCTTTTTTCTTCATTTGTTTTATTATTTTTTGAGGCTTGTGTCTCTTGTGGCCCCATAAGGCTCTTTTATTTTTTATAGGTTTTCTTAGATTCATAAAGGGCATTTTTTGCCTTGTTCTCGAGTTGGCACTCTCCATGCTTGATGTTCTCATTGTATGAATACATCTAACCCATGAGGATTGTGAAACTCAAATATGTAAACTATGTTTCTTAATGAAAGTATCTTTTTGCTTCTTGAAAAAAAGGGAAGAAAAAACTGTAAGAATTAAAATTACTTACAGGAAACTTATATAATTTTTATGTGTTAAATTACAAACAATAAATAAATTGGGTACATTTTGTAGTGTTTAACCATGTACCAAAACTACCTGCAAACAAATTCTTAAAAAATAGAAAAATAAACATTGACAAGAACATAAAACAAATATACACAGAGATTTTCCCCTACATACCAAAACTCGGAATACCAGATTGATTTTTCATTATATTCCTTTCAATGTTACAATACATATATATACATGTCAAAGTGTTCATAAAACCCAATCCATTAACCTTGGAATGGAACATAATCATAGTTCGCTTGACTGGATCTACAAAATACAATGGGAAAAAAGCCATCATGCCCAAAACCATGTGCAAAATCCATGCAAAAAACCATGGGTAGGTCTGCCCACCATCATTTGGTCTACCCCCAATCCTTGCATATGCCCAACTATTATTTGTTCCACAGAAAATAAAATAAAATCTAGCGGAATTTCCCTAGACATCGTGCAAGGGTTCTACCATCCCCTTGAAAACCCCCCCATAGGGGGGGGCTACTGCCCCTCCTTTCACCCCCTCGCTGCACCCAGAGTAATGTACAAGTTGAAAATATACATGAATACTACAAGGTAAGTAATTTGTAACATTGGATACCAAGGTAAGCCTTAAGGTATGAAAATTATACGAAAATAATTTTGGTACATGTGATATATATTGATCTTCTTGATATATGGCAAGCATCTTTCATTTTAGGTATGATGTAGTTCATACAGAAGGCTAGAACATTGTTTTTTATATATGGTAGCTTGATTTTGTTGTTAAGTCATGAGATAATCATGATGAAAATATGAAAATAAGATTGATTCTCTAATTGATATTGGTAAGGTTTAGTAAATCTCACACATGACAGAATTGGATGTCGTGACTTGAATATAGTTTGTGATCTAACAGTTTTGTTGTAGCATGACTATATTGTGATAGAAAGTGATGATTGAAGAAGCTTCTCATTAAGAGGGAGTTGGCCACTGAGCTTGAGATGAAATTTGTTTTGGAGATATGAGTTTGCATGGATAAAATATTAATTTGAAGAGCATATTGACTACATTGTTGTTAACATAGGTAACTATGGGTCAATTTCTATTGGGTGTGGAGCCTAATTATCTTATGTATTCAAAGGTTTCAACCGGATGTATAGCCCAGGAAGATTGTACACCACTCCACATGGGGGAGTGCGGAGGGGACTTGTCCCCCCCACGGGGGTCCAAGGGGGCTAATCCCCCCTGGCTAGGGGGTCCGAGGGCCAGCGGTCCCCCGGCGGGGTTTCGTGGGTAGTGCCTTTGAAGCTAAAAATAGAAGTAAAATTGCCTTGTAAAAGTCTAGTAATTTCTAGTCAATCTGGGCTGTTCATTAGGCAGATGATTTGACAATAGAAGTTATGTTTAATTTCGTGTTTTTTTCCCTATAAGGCAACCCCTCACTATATATGAGGGAATTGTATTATGTCTATGTATATCTGTATTCTGAGTGAGGAACAGAGAGGATATTGAGAGCAAAGAGGGTGTTACAGCAGATATATTGTAGGTTGTATCTCTTTAGTTTGTTGGATAATATAAAAGGAAGGACTGGTTATTTCCCATGGATGTAGCTCAAACTACGTGAACCACATATATATGTGTCTCTCTTGTTTTATGTGTTTTCTGTGTTTATATTTCAACTATATTTTATGTGTTCCATTGCTCGTAATATATAATTTTCTAACAACTGGTATCAAAGAGGAAGGTCTATTTGGCTGATAAACTCGCACGAGAGAAGGGTTCTTGGTTCGAGTGGGAGAAATGGCGGAAGATGGTAGGTTTAGGGTCGAAAAATTCAACAACCAAAACTACCAGCTATGGAAGATGCAGATGGAAGATTATCTGTATCAGAGAGATCTATACCTACCATTATGCGGAAAGACAAAGAAGATGATGAGTATGACAGGCACAGAATGGGATATTCTAGACAGAAAGGCACTTGGAAAAATACGGCTGTGCTTAGTGAAATCTGTAGCATTTAATATTTCAAACGAAATGACAACATAGGCTTTAATGTCAGCATTGGCCAAACTGTATGAAAAACCATCGGCCTCAAATAAGTTATTTCTTATGAAGTGTTTATTTAATATGAAGATGTTGGAAGGTGGATCTATTGCAAATCATTTAAATGATTTTAATACAGTTACAAGTCAGTTAAGTTCTGTAGGGGTAAATTTTGATGATGGAATTAGGGCTCTATTATTTCTGTGTTCATTGCCAGAAAGTTGGAATGGTTTAGTTATGGTCGTTAGTAACTCTATCTCTAGATCTAGTACTTTAAAGTTTGATGATGTTGTTGGTGCAATCCTTAGTGAGGAAATGCGATGGAAAAGCTCCGGTGAGACATCAGGGAATGCTTTGACAATAGAGACTGGGGGAAGAAAAATGGAAAGAGGAAAGAGCCTAGGATATCGCAGTAAGCCAAGAAAAGGAAGATCTAAGTCTAGATCAGGGATAGTATACTGGAAATGCAGGAAAATAGGACACCTGAGGAAATACTGCAAGTCTCAAAAGGGAAAACAAGGAGATGTGCAGCAAGAAACTGATCATGAAGCGAATGTAACAGGTGATGTGTTCCAAGATGGTTTGATTCTTTAATTGGAAAATGTTATTGATGCCTGGGTGATAGATTCAGGGGCCTAATTCCATGCCACACCTGATAAAAAACATTTTCATGATTACGTTCAAGGAGATTTTGGACAAGTTTGATTGGGTGATGATAAACCATGTAAAATCAATGGAATGGGTACAGTTTTTATAAAACAACAAAATGGAAATCAGTGGCTATTAAAGAAGGTAAGGCATGTTCCATATCTGAAGAAAAATATGATTTCAACGGGGTAGTTGGAAAATGAAGGTTGCGTAAATACTTTCACAGATAAAACCTGGAAGGTCACTGAAGGATCCCTGGTAATAGTGAAAGGAGAAAAGGTTGGTACATTGTATTTATGTAATGGTATTTATAATTCTGTTAATGCTTTAACCTCTATAGGAGAAGATACAGCATTGTGGCATCATAGGCTCGGGCACATGAGTGAGAAGGGGATGCAGATTCTACACTCAAGAAATTTGTTACCAGGTTTGAAGCATGTTGATTTAAAATTCTGTGAAAATTTTGTTTATGGAAAATAGAAGAGAGTTAGATTCCTTAGAGTTGGGAAAGAAAAGAAAAGTGAAAAATTAGAGCTTTTGCATACAGATGTATGGGGACCTGCTCAGGCATCATCTCTTGGTGCCTCTCATTATTACGTTACATTTATTGATGATGCAACCAGAAAAACCTGAATTTATTGTATTTGAAATAAATCTAATGTATTTGATACTTTCAAGAAATGGAAAGATTTGGCTGAAAATGAGATAGGGAAAAGTTTGAAGTGTCTCAGATCGGATAATAGAGGTGAATATTACAGCAAAGAGTTTGATAGGTATTGTTCAGAGAATGAAATTCGCAGACAGAAGACAGTTCCAAGAACACCACAAGAAAATGGTGTGTCGTAAAGGATGAACATGACAATCATGGAGTGTGCAAGGTGCATGAGATTGCATGCAGAATTGCCTTTACAATTTTGGGCAGATGTTGTAGATACTGTTGTTTATCTAATAAACATAGGGCCTTCAAGTTCCTTGGATTGTGGTATTCCAGAGGAGGCACGGACAGGTAAAAAGGTAAACTACTCATTTTTAAGGCTTTTGGTTGTGAAGCCTTTGTCCACATTAACAAATAAAATAGAACAAAGCTTGAGGCAAAATCAAAGAAATGTGCCTTTATTGGATATGGTGTTAATGATTTTGGTTATCGCTTATATGATTATGAAGGTCACAAAATCATTAGGAGCAAAGATGTAGTATTCAATGAAAAGGTCTTGTATAAGAATCAGTTGCAGGAAAAGAAACAAGAAAAAGAAAACAAAGAATACACAGTGCTTGATGATATCATGGGAAAAGTGATGGTGCATGAAAATCATAATGATCAACATCTAGAACAACATCCACAACAACAACAAGCACTTCAATTACCTCAAAGTGGTGTTAGAAGATCTACCAGGATAAGTATACCCCTTGAACAATACTCTCCTTCATTATATTATGTATTGTTGACTGATTCTGGTGAACCAAAATGTTATGAAGAAGCAGTGCAGGTAGAAACCAGGAAGAAGTGGGAGCAAGCCATGAAGGAAGAGATGGACTCCTTAGCACATAACTAGACTTGGGACTTAGTCAGGTTGCCTACAAGTAAAATAGCATTACAGAATAAATGGGTTTACAAGCTGAAGGAAGAAGATGGAGGAAAAGAGAGGTACAAAGCTAGACTTGTGGTGAAGGGTTTGAATAGAAGAAAGGTATTGACTTTGATGAAATATTTTCTCTTGTTGTTAAAATGACTTCAATCAGAACTATTTTAAGTGTAATAGTAGCTGAAGATTTGCATCTTGAGCAGTTAGATGTAAAGACAACATTTCTCCATGGGGATTTGGAGGAAGAGATATATATGCAGCAGCCACAAGGATATGAGGTAAAAGGGAAGGAGAAACTAGTGTGTAGGTTGAAGGAGAGCTTGTATGGCTTAAAACAGGCTCCAAGGCAATGGTATCTAAAATTTGACAGGTTTATGTCTGAACAAGGTTATACTAGATGTCACTCTGATCATTGTGTTTATCTCAAAAGGAAAAATGATGGCAGCTATATTATATTGTTATTGTATGTAGATGGCATGCTTGTTGCAGGTTCTAACATGCAGGAAATAAATGTGCTCAAAAGGAAATTGGCAAACTCATTTGCAATGAAGGATTTGGGTGCTGCAAAAAAAATCCTTGGTATGAGAATAACTAGAGACATGAAGAATTGCAAATTAACATTGTCTCAAAGTGAGTACATAGAAAAGGTGTTGAAAAGGTTTAATATGCACAATGCAAAACCAGTTAGTATACCTTTGGCTAGCCATTTCAAATTATGTAAGGAGGCGTGTCCCAAGACTTAGGAAAAGTTCCTTATGCATCAGCAGTTGGAAGCTTAATGTATGCAATGGTCTGCACAAGGCTTGATATTGCACATGCAATGGGAGTTGTAAATAGGTACATGAACAGTCCAGGAAAAGAACATTGGATAGTAGTGAAGTGGATTCTCAGGTATTTGAGAGGTACCACAAATCAAGCATTATGCTTTGGTGGTTCAAGCATTTCTCTACAAGGATATGTTGATGCAGATATGGCAGTTGATAGAGATAACAGGAGGAGCACAACACGGTATTTTTTTACTATAGGTGGAACAAATGTCAATTGGGTTTCAAAAATCCAAAGTGTTGTTGCACTTTCAACAACAGAAGTAGAGTATGTTGCTGCTACAGAGGCTAGTAAATAAATAATTTGGTTACAAAGGTTTTTGGATGAATTGGGCAAGAAGCAGGAGTTGGGTAGGTTATACAGTGACAACCAGAGTGCCATACATCTTGCAAAGAACCATGCATTTCATTCCAAGACTAAAAATATACAGCTTAAGTACCACGGTCAGCATTAGAAGATGGATAGTTGAAGTTGGAAAAGATACACACTAGCCAGAATCCTGTAGATATGCTAGCAAAAGTTGTAACCAGGGAGAAACTAAGAATCTGCTCAGTTTCAATTGGTCTTCAAGTATGATGAAGAAGATGAAAAACAACTAGGTCCAAAGTGGATTCATTGTCTATCAAATGAAGCAGCTGTGGAGTTCTTATAATCAGTCTCCAAGTGGGAGATTTTTGGGTGTGGAGCCTGATTATCTTCTGTATTCAAAGGTTTCAACCGGATGTATACATCATTCACAAAGAAAACATTGTACCCCTTTTGAACAAGTTGTCCAATACTCAAGAGGTTACATCTCATTCCAGGAACATAATAGACATCTGCTATGGTTTTCCTTTCACCTTTCTTTGTAAATATTCTAACTTCTCCTTTACCCATAACAGAAATTTTGGTATCATTCCCAAGTGTGACTTGTGACTTCACACTTTGATCTAAAGCAGAAAACAAAGCTATGTTTCCTGTCATATGGTTACTGCAACCGGAATCTAGAAACCATATGTCTTCACTATTTGTTTCAGCCATATTACAAGCTAAAAGTACATTATCTTGGCTGATATTTTCTCTAGTGATATTTGCATTGGATCTATTACTCATATCATGCTGCTTCTTCCTACATTCACTGGCATAGTGCCCATATTTTTTACAGTAATAACATTGGACATTGGATTTTTCATACCTTTGTCCTTGAGCATGATGTTGTCCTCTTTGTTGGCTGCTGCCTTGACCTTGGTTCTGATTTGGATTACTGCCTCTTCCTTGAGCATTTGCTGGACTGTTCCTTCCACCTCTGTTTTGGCTTCTGCCTCTTCCTCTCTTGTTTCCTCTGCCTTGACCTCTTCCTCTTCCAAAGGACATATGGGTCTTGAAGGCTTGCTCTAGAGATGAGTTTTCATCTCTACTCAACCTCTGCTAATGTGTTATCAGTGATGCATGAAGTTCATCAACTGAAAAGTTTGAGAGATCCTTTGTTTCTTCTATGGTGGTGACAATGACATGGAACCTTGAGGGTAAGACTCTCAATATTTTCTCCACAATCCTCCTTTCTTTAAGATTCTCTCCATGAGTTGTTATCTGTGTGACCAGACCAATTACATGTGTGAAGAATGAGTCAATATTGTCTGACTCCTTCATGCACAGATTCTCAAAATCTTTCCTCAGCAACTGTAGTTTTGTTGTCTTCACTCTCTCCATGCCTTGATAGGCTATCTTGAGAGTTTTCCATGCTTCTTTGGATTTCTTGGCTACTGCTATCCTTGGAAAAACACTGTGGTCTAGTGCCTGATACAAAAATACAAGGGCTTTTGAATCCTTCTTCCTATTTCTCTTCAATAGATCTTTTTCTTCCTGAGTTAAGCTGCTAAACTCATTTTCATTTGCTGGTTCTTCAAACCCATATTCAACAAGTTCTCATAAATCTTGTGAGGCAAATAGGGCTCTCATGGTTATATCCCAATAGTCATAGATTTTCCCATTAAATTTTGGGAGCTGGGTATTAAACATACTCATACTAGTGCTGGTGCTGGCCATTCCTTGCACTCTAAACTATGCTTCAAATATTTGACTGTGTATTTGAAATACTGATTGTTTCTTCAGCAGCTACATAAAAAAAAACTTTGAGGAATACATGGATTCTTTTGTCTGAGGCTTCACTTTGCTGGAGAGGATTTACTGCTGCAACAAAAGGAACCTTCCTTCGACTTCTTTGACACCTTCAAAGAGCCTGGAACTCAGCTCCGATACCACTGTTGGGGATTTTTCTGTTAAAATCCCAAAAACAAAATAAACTGAACACAGAGACAATGCTTTGTTTCTCTCCAGGATCTTAGCACAGGGAAGCTTTAATTTATTTCTGAGAACAGAGTATTACACACCCATAAAGAGATTTGTATTCATTAAAGTAAAATTCCTGATACAAAATTCATCCTCTTTCACTCAGAGGGATTCACCAAAAAAAATATTTCAACAACAAAATATTACTCTGTCTCCTCGTGAGATTTTACACTGTTGTGTGTGAAAATCTTATTTACATTTGCTGCTGTAAAAAAATCCTTTTACATATACTCCTGTAATAAAAATTCACATTATGCACTTTGCATATTACAAAAAAAAAAAACTTCCAGCACTCAAAACATTACTTGCCCTGTTCTAGTTTCACTTCAACTTCATCTTTGCACTGTTGTGCGTTCTTACCATTACATTTCATATATAATACATGGTCAACGAATCAACCAAAAAAAAATGCACACAAGTTTACATTGCGTATATTTTTAACAAAATGACCATACCTATCTTTTAATTTGCCATACCTCCGTGCATAAAAAAAACATTAAAATTGAAAGTCTTTTACCTATATTCTACCAACCGGAGTAAATACCATTGATTACTTTACTGAAGCAAACAACGGCAAAAATCATGTATACATGTCGTTACACTATCGCAGGCGGAAACCGGACTTGAAAATATATGCACGGGAGATTTGGGATTCTATCGGGTCTGGCACATCACATCGGGAAATCGGAGCGGAGGTAAGGCCTTGACCATATGCGATTTGCGACCCGCCGATGCGATATCCACCGATGCGATGGATTTTAACTTAAGCTTGGAAAACATTGAAAACACGGGAAAATGGCCACTGGTGGAACTGAAAAAATATACAGCAAAGCATTATATAACCATCGGGTCTGGTTATCAGATCGCAAATATGTATGTGCGAAAGATCCTGTCCCCTTTTTGAAAGCACCGATGCGACACGCCGATGCGATATCGGTGATCGCTCATCGCAAAATATAAAAGCCCAGACCTCTTTGTAAGTCCTCCATTGTGACCCCAATGCGATATCGGTGATCGCTCATCAGCGATGTCTTGTGCCCCGATCCTTGGTGAAGTGCACGGTTATTGTCTTAATGCTGCTGCACGACTCAACTGTTGCGCAGTTGAAATTACATTTTCAACATGGCTCCATCGCAATCTCTAGCTAGAAAATTCATTTAACAATCGGCGATGTAGGTGAAGTGATTCAGCTATAAACCATTAAAACTAATCTACGCAGTCACGTCCAAACAGTGAAGAAATATCTCCAACTAGTAGCTGGTGTGTAGCAAAAATCAATGTCATACCTGGCATCGACTTTTTAGAAGAAATTCAATAATTCAAGAACAGGATCCACATCAAAAATGGATCCAAAACATAGTTACTACAATGAATTTTGTTGCGAATAGGATATATTACATTGCCCTGCTTTAGATCTCCATCGCATCTATTTCTGAAGAATTATCTACGGAGACCTAAGATTCGAAAAATCGTTGCGCTAGTTCAAGTTTGTAAAACCTCTCTGTCATTTTCTGCGGGGCGTTTGAGCAAGATCAGAGTTTTCTGGGGTTTATTTCATTTAGATTGAAGTTTTCAGCACACATTGGGAGCAAGTTTCATCCATGGCTTCCCGTTTGTCGACCCTGCCTTTCTTCGACCAGGTCTTTTGGATCGGAAGATTCAAATTTCGTTACCAATTGAACAGGCAAGAATGGAAGTTTTGAATAGCAAAACATGGAGATATAGATTATGATGCAGTAGTAAACATGGCTGAGGGATTCAATGGTGCAGATCTTTGAAATGTCAGTCATCCAAGCACAGCATGATTATGTAATTAATGAGGATTTTATGAAGGTTGATCTCCCTCGAGAAATTAATAATGACATTTCAGGAAAGCCCATTGAAGAAGCAATAGGCCTGGAGGATACTTCCCAGGTTCTAGAGCAGATGCGTGTGCCTCCCAAGGATGAGTCTATTCCTGTCATAACCACTGAAGAGAAAAGTGAAGCATGAGAAAGAGAAGGCTATGAGAAAACAAAAAAAGTGGTCAAGGCATGAGATTTGTTGCTTTGTCTTTGACTGACACCAATTGTACTTTTAACCTTGCGTAGTCGTCGATCAGACGATGGAGAGAAGAGAAAGAGAATTAAGACAATCTGGACTGTCCAATGCAGGGCATGATGTCGATTCTAGGTTTGTCTCTCTGCGTGGCCACTTAACACAAACCTTGCCTATTAATAAGTTTTCAGAAGAAAGCATATACATTTAGCTGTAATTGTTTTGTACACTTATCACGTATTAGAATGAAAAGAAATATAACCTCCTGTTCCATGTATTTTAGTTGCTCTAGTTGTTACATAACATAAAACATTCTCCTTATATTACGTTAAATTTCTTTCAAAAATTCAAGATAAATGGAAAATTAGGATGTATACTAAGTTTAATATGATTAATTTAGGAATAAAATCTTTAAAAACATTAAACAAAAATAAAACAAAATCAAAACAAATAAAAAATTATCAAACAACTAAAAGCAAAACAAACAAAAAAAAAATCAGAAAAGTCAAAACAATTAAAAACAAATCAAAATAAATAAATAAATAAATAAAATCAAAACAATTAAAAATAAATAACTAAAAAGATTGCAAATGGACATTTCATAACCCTTGAAAACATTTTATGCTAACCTTGTTTCTTGGAGTTACTACAAAGGAACTAGCGCGCAAAGGCAACATGTAAAAATTTTCATTTTATTTTATTTCATTGGTAAGAATTCATAGTCATTCTTGCATTTTATATCTTTCAAAAGGCTCTCACAGTTTTCATGCAGGATTTCTACTCAGCTTTTACAGGTGTGTAGAAGATCAAAGTTCATACAGATGTGATCTCCATAAATCACATTCATCGTTGAAAGATTGAAGGAGTTAATTACATATGTCATGACATTTGCCACTACACAGAAACCTTTTGTGTCATGATATGTTTACCCACACTTCTCCTTCAAAGGTTCATCAAGCATCCATTTAGGAGTCCATTGATTCATTGCCTTATCCATCATGACTTCATACATGTCTACTTTTCTGAGTCACATACATTTTTTCCTACTTTTTAGTTCATCTTTTTTCCTCATGAACAAACCTTCCATGTGTCTACACTGCCTTGTTTTCCTTATCATAAAAGCCGTTTTACCATTGCACCTTTTATCCATAGTCCTACCAATCATTTTGTAAGAACTCACGTTCACCCATCGACCTCAGCACCTTATCTGGGATAATGACTAGAGTCATTATTAGTACCTTGAGTCTTGCATGCCCTAATGGTAATTCTTCTCACCAACGAACAATGGGAAGACATTAATGTCCCTTGTTTGTTGGATCTTGCAAGTGGCTTGACATCAACTCATCTATTTGCACTTTGCAAGATGTACATAGGTACCTTGGCACTCATTGACATTAATGGTGAGTTTTCCTTGCATTAGTTAACAACATTCATTAATGGAAGGTAATCTAATGGCTTCTTTCCATGTTCGACATCGACAAATTTATTCACATGGAAATAATTGTGCTACGATATGGAATGACATGATGACTATATGATTCAGTAGCATATTCAACAATATTTTGTACTTTGGAACATAAAGGATCCACATTGATGATTTCATCCATCATGTATGGAACCAAGACACAGATCACATTCTTGTATTCTTCATTCCATGATTCAGCAGTAGGAGCTACATTTTTCTACATACACACAA
Source organism: Pinus tabuliformis (assembly GCA_031772625.1). NCBI lineage: Eukaryota > Viridiplantae > Streptophyta > Pinopsida > Pinales > Pinaceae > Pinus > Pinus tabuliformis. The sequence goes on from CM062814.1 coordinate 343,999,729, forward strand.
TTGTCCACTTAGGTAAGTAATGGTATGTTATTTTCTAGTTTTTTATCATATAATTCCTTTAATACTGAAATTATAATTTTTGGAAAATGCTTCACCATGTTGATGTTCATACCTCATATTCACATTTCGTTATATATATCACATTCATATTCCATTATCACCTTTCTTATGTCATATATGTCCTTTATTCACATGTCATCCTAACCAACATACTTTTTCCAAACAACTACTATTTCATTATGATTCAAATGTTACATGTTTTACTAATAGTGATCGAAGAATGAATGGTCGATTAAATGTTATCAATGTCTTTTGATGCAACACAAAAATAACAAAAGTATTGGTACACAAGGACCAATACTAATCAAATTTTGGTTGTCACAAAAGAACCAACCAAAATAATATGTTGCAATCGAACGTTTTTCAAAAAGAACACTTTCCAAAAAGAACAATATTGTCAAAAAGAAAATATGTGAAGTTAAAAAAAAAACTATATCAGCCAAAGTTCATATAAAATCAAGACAATGCAAAATGATTAAATCATGATAAAGTGAATCAATGCAATAGATTGCATGAGGAAATGCAATAACTTAAGTTGGGGGGTATGTTGGGCCGCCAAAATTAACATTCACTTTCACTGTATTTCTCACCTTTATCCTCATTTTGTCACCTCATTCCATCGCATTATCATTACATAAACCTAAATTATCATTACTACATGAGTTTACATTGACATTTTCCAAAGTTATTAATTTTATGTATTTAGAGTGAATTTATGATTAAAAGTTAGAGAAATAACATGTATTTTCTTATACCTAAACGTGGCTTGAGTTTGATGACATGTGTAGATCATTTGGAAGCTTCCAAGGCACCATTATGTCACCTCCCAAGATCAAATTCGAATTTCAAGTGAAAAGGTGGACCATTTTCCAAGGAGAAAGATCATGGAGATCTTGATGTGTCCTGGGATTTGTATCTAGTATTTAGGGATAAGTTCAGACAAGTATGGATCTAAAATATATTTAAGGGATCTACATTTATTGAGTGGATATCTCTAATTCATGTATAAATAAGAGGAGAATTATTCAAAGGAAAAGAACATTTATCAGTTATTCATTAGCATCAAATTTATGATTGTTCACTCAACATGAATGATATCATTTTCTCCAAATCATGAGTTAGGAGTGTTGTTTGATTCTTAAGGTGTGATAGTTGTTCATGTGTTCTCATTGAGGAATGGAAGGATCCCCATACCAAGATAAGTACACTTTATTGTAGAGTAATGTTCATAGTTGTGAATGTACTAGTTTTAATTCTGGATGTTCATCTTATTTCTTTGCTGTAAATACTTGTAGATAAGTTTAGTATGAATTCATGTGATGACCATGTTTTGTTGTGTGAAGATTGATCTCCTTTTAGTAGCTAGTTTTTATGTGATAAAGACAACCAGGAACTCCTAAGGTAGGAGCCTCTTCTCCATGAGCTAGACTAAACTGAAACAAGATTTACTTTCTTATATGCTTTCCTAGATTATATTTATGTGAAGATTCATTTCCTTTCAGTAGCTAGTTTTTATGTGAGAAGGACAAATAGGTCCTCCTAAGTTAGGAGACTCTTCTCCATGAGCTAAAAATTGAACTGAAAACAATGTTTACATTCTTTCATTTATATGCTTTCTTTCCTACGTTCTTAGATGTTTGGCAGTGTTATTATGGAAAGATTGTAGAAGGACAACCAGGAATATTGAACAAGAGACTCTTGTCTATCTTCTAAAGTAAACTAATTCCATTGACAAAACATTTTTATGCTTTCATAAAATACATCCGATACTTTTCTTTTCAAAATAATTTAGATTTGTAATATGCATTTCCATTCTAAAATAACTTCCTACACCAGTTTCATCTGAGGTTCCATATATACTGGTTTTCTTCTATGTTTACGAAACCCCTGGGTTGACAAATTAAATGATAGGGATTTAGTATATAATTAGATCACCCTACACCACCCATTTTAATGTTATCCCAAATGTTGTTTTTTATATATATAACAATTGGATCCTTTGTAACTTAACCATAATGGTGAATGCTTAAAAAAAATTAATATTTCTTTGGTTTTTGTGTTGGCTATGGAGCCTGATTATCTTCTGTATTCAAAGGTTTAAGCTAGTTGTACACCCTAGGGACACTTTACACCCTCCACGGGGGGGTGGTACGTGGGACGACTTGTCCCCCCCGTGGGGGTCCAAGGGGGTAAATCCCCCCCAGCTAGGGAGTCTGGGGGCCAGCGGTCCCCCGGCAGGGGTTCGAGGGCAGTGTCCCCGAAGCTAAAAATAGATGTAAAAATTCCTTGTAAAAGTCTGGTAATTTCTAGTCAATCTGGGTTGTTCATTGGACGGATGATCTAACGGTAGAAGTTATGTTTAATTTAGCGATTTTTGTCTTAGAAGGCAACCCCTCACTATATATGAGGGATTTGTATTTCATCTATGCATATCTTTATTCCGAGTGAGAAAGAGAGAGGGTATTGAGAGCAAAGAGGGTGTTACAATGGATTTACTATAGGTTGTATCTCTTAAGTTTGCCCCGAAGCTAAAAATAGATGTAAAAATGCCTTGTAAAAGTCTAGTAATTTCTAGTCAATCTGGGTTGTTCATTGGGCGGATGATCTATTGGTAGAAGTTATGTTTAATTTAGGGGTTTTTTCCTTAGAAGGAAACCCCTCACTATATATGAGGGATTTGTATTGCATCTATGAATATGTTTATTCTGAGTGAGGAAGAGAGAGGGGATTGAGAGAGAAGAGGGTGTTACAATGGATTTACTATAGGTTGTATCTCTTAAGTTTGCTAGATAATATAAAAGGAAGGACTAGTTGTTTCTTCGTGGATGTAGCCCAAACTGGGTGAACCATGTATATTTGTGTCTCTTTTGTTTTGTGTTTTTTGTGTTTATATTTATGCAATATTTTATGTGTTTATATTTCTGCAATACTTTATGTGTTCCATTGCTCCATAATAAATAATTTTCTAACAACTGGTATCAGAGCTGAAGGTATATTTCATTGATAAACTTGGAGGAGAGAAAGGTTCCTGGTTCGAGTGGGAGAAATGGCGGAAGATGGTAGTTTAGGGTCGAAAAATTCCACGGCTAAAACTACCAACTATGGAAGATGCAGGTGGAATATTATCTATATCAGAGAGATCCTGTACCTACCATTGAGCGGAGAGACAAAGAATCCAATGAGTATGACAGACACAGAATGGGATATTCTGGATAGAAAGGAACTTGGAGCAATACGGTTGTGCATAGCAGCATCGGTAGCATTTAATATTTCAAAGGAAATGACAATACAAGGTTTAATGTCGGCATTGGCCAAACTATATGAAAAACCCTCAGTCTCAAATAAGGTATTTCTTATGAAGTGTTTATTTAATATGAAGATGTCAGAAGGTGGATCTATTGTAGATCGTTTAAATGATTTTAATATAGTTACAAGTCAGTTAAGTTCTGTAGGGGTAAATATTGAAGATGAAGTTGGGGCGCTGTTATTTTTGTGCTCATTGCCAGAAAGTTGGAATGGTTTAGTTATGGCCATTATTAACTCTGTCTCTGGATCTAGTACTTTAATGTTTGATGATGTTGTCAGTGCAATCCTTAGCGAGGAAATGTGAAAAAAAACTCCTGTGAGACATCAGGTAATGCTTTGACTACAAAGACTAGGGGAAGAAAAATGGAAAGAGGAAATAGCTCTGGATATCGCAATAAGTCAAGAAAAGGCAGATCCAAGTACAGATCAAGGATAGTGTGCCGGAAATGTGGGAAGAAAGGACACCTAAAGAAAGACTGCAAGTCTCGGAAGGGAAAAGAAGGAGACGTGCAACAAGAAACTAACCATGAAGTGAATGTAACAGACGATGTGTTGCAAGATGCTTTGATTCTTTCATTAGAAAATATTATTGATGCCTGGGTGGTAGATTCAGAGCCATCATTCTATGCCACAAATGATAAGAAACATTTTCATGATTATGTTCAAGGAGATTTTGGACAATTTCGATTGGGTGATGATAAAACCTGTAAAATCGTTGGAATGGGTATAGTTTTCATAAAACAACAAAATGAAAATCAGTGGCTATTGAAGAAGGTAAGGCATGTTCCAGATCTGAAGAAAAATCTGATTTCAACAGGGCAGTTGGGAGGTGAAAGTTGTGTAAGTACTTTCACAAATAAAACCTGGAAGGTCACTAAAGGGTCCCTGGTAATAGAAAAAGGAGAAAAAGTTGGTACATTGTATTTATGCAATGGTTTTTCTAATTATGTTAATGCTTTAACCTCTACAAGAGAAGATACGGCATTGTGGCATCATAGGCTCAAGAACATGAGTGAAAAGGGGATGCAGATTCTTCACTCAAGAAATTTGTTGCCAAGTTTGAAGCATGTTGATTTAAAATTTTGTGAGAATTGTGTTTATGGAAAATAGAAGAGACTCTGATTCCTTAGAGTTAGGAAAGAAAAGAAGATTGAAAGATTAGAGCTTGTGCATACATATGTATGGAGACCTGCTCAGGTATCATATCTTGGTGGCTCTCATTATTATGTTACTTTTATTGATGATGCAACCAGAAAAACCTGGAATTATTGTATTCAAAATAAATCTAATGTGTCTGATACTTTCAAGAAATGGAAAGCTTTGGTTGAAAATGAGACAGGGAAAAGGTTGAAGTGTCTCAGATTAGATAATGGAGGTGAATATTGTAGCAAAGAGTTTGATAGGTACTGTTCAGAGAATGGAATTCAAAGAGAGAAGACAGTTCCACGAACACTACAAGAAAATGGTGTGTTAGAAAGGATTTACAAGACAATCATGGAGCATGCAAGGCGCATGAGATTGCATGAAAGATTGCCTTTACAATTTTGGCAGATGCTGTAGATACTGTTGTTTATCTAATAAACAGAGGGCCCTCAAGTTCCTTGGATGGTGGTATTCCAGAGGAGGCATGGACAGGTAAAAAGGTAAACTACTCATTTTTAAAGACTTTTGGTTGTGAAGCCTTTGTCCACATTAATAAAGAAAATACAACAAAGCTTGAGGAAAAATCAAAGTAATATACCTTTATTGTATATGGTGTTAATGATTTTAGTTATCACTTATATGATTATGAAAATTACAAAATCATCAGGAGCAGAGATGTAATATTCAATGAAATGGTCTTGTATAAGAATCAGTTGCGGGAAAAGAAACAAGAAAAAGAAAATAGAGAATACACAGTGCTAGACGATATCATAGGAAAAGTGATGGTGCCTGAAAATCATAATGATCAATAGCCAGAACAACAACCACAATAGCAAAAAGTACCTCAAACACCTGAAAGTGGTGTTAGAAGATCTACCAGGATAAGTAGACCCCCGAAATGATACTCTCCTTCATCATATTATGTATTTTTGATTGATTCTAGTGAACCAGAATGTTATGAAGAAGCAGTGTAGGTAGAAACCAGGAAGAAGTGGGAGAAATCCATGAAAGAAGAGATGGACTCCTTAGCACATAACCAGACTTGGGACTTAGTCAAAACAGCATTGTAAAATAAATGAGTTTATAGGCTGAAGGAAGAAGATGGAGGAAAATAGAGGTACAAATCTAGACTTGTGGTGAAGGGGTTTGCACAAAAGAAAGGTATTTATTTTGATGAAATATTTTCTCCTGTTGTTAAAATGACTTCAATCAAAACTATTTTAAGTCTAGTAGTAGCGGAAGATTTGCATCTTGAGAAGTTAGATGTAAAGACAGCCTTTCGCCATGCGGATTTGGAGGAAGAGATATATATGTAGCAGCCACAAGGATATGAGGTAAAAGGGAAGGAGAAACTAGTGTTCAGGTTAAAGAAGAGCTTGTATGGCTTAAAACAGGCTCCAAGGGAGTGGTATCTAAAATTTGACAGGTTTATGTCTGAACAAGGTTATACCAGGTGTCACTCTGATCATTGTGTTTATCTCAAAAGGCAAAACAATGGCAGTGATAATATATTGTTATTATATGTACATGACATGCTTGTTGCAGGTTCTAACATGCAGGAAATAAATGTGCTCAAAACGTAATTGGCAAACTCATTTGCAATGACGGATTTGGGTGCTGCAAAATAAATCCTTGGTATGAGAATAACTAGAGACAGGAAGAATCGCAAATTAACATTTTTTCAAAGTGAGTACATAGAAAAGGTGTTGAAAACGTTTAATATGTAGAATGAAAAACCAGTTAGTATACCTTTGGTTAGCCATTTCAAATTAAGGAGGTGTGTCCCAAGACTCAGGAAGAAATGGCTCATATGTCTAAATTTCCATATGCCTCAGCAGTTGGAAGCTTAATGTATGCAATGGACTGCACAAGGCCTGATATTGCACATGCAGTGGGAGTTGTAAGTAGGTACATGAACAATCCAGGAAAAGAGCATTGGATGGCAGTGAAGTGGATTCTCAAGTATTTGAGAAGTACCAAAAATCAAGCATTATGCTTTGGTGGTTCAAACATTGCTCTACAAGGATATGTTGATGCAGATATGGCAGGTGATAGAGATAACAGGAGGAGCACAATAGGGTATGTGTTTACTGTAGGTGGAACAACTATTAGTTGGGTTTCAAAAATCTAAAGTGTTGTTGCACTTTCAACAACAGAAGTAGAGTATGTTGCTGCTACAGAGGCTACTAAATAAATAATTTGGTTACAAAGGTTTTTAGATGAATTGGGCAAGAAGCAGGAGTTGGGCAAGTTATACAGTGATAGCCAGAGTGCCATACATCTTGCAAAGAACCCTGCATTTCATTCCAAGACTAAAAATATACAGCTTAAGTACCACGGTCAACATTAGAAGATGGATAGTTGAAGTTGGAAAAGATACACGCTAGCCAGAATCCTGTAGATATGTTAACAAAAGTTGTAACCAGGGAGAAACTGAGAATCTTCTCAGTTTCAATTGGTCTTCAAGTATGATGAAGAATATGAAAAACAACTAGGTCCAAAGTGGAGTCATTGTCTAGAAAATGAAGCAGTGGTGGAGTTGTTATAATTAGTATCCAAGTGGGAGATTGTTGGGTGTGGAGCCTGATTATCTTCTGTATTCAAAGCTTTCAGCCAGATGTATACCCTAAGAAGACTGTACACCCCTCCACGCAGGGGGGTGTATGGGGGACTTGTCCCCCCCGCCACGGGGGTTTGGCGAGGTAAATGCCCCCCAGCTGGGGGGTCTAGGCGCCAGTGGTCCCCCGACGGGGGTTCGGGGGCAACGCCCTTGAAGCTAAAAATAGATGTAAAATTGCCTTGTAAAAGTCTAGTAATTTCTAGTCAATTTCGGCCGTTCATTGGGCAGATGATCTAACGGTAGAAGTTATGTTTAATTTAGGGTTTTTTGCCCTAGAAGGCAACCCCTCACTATATATGAGGGAATTTTATTACGTCTATGCATATATGTATTCTAGGTGAGGAAGAGAGAGGAGATTAAGAGCGAAGAGGGTGTTACAGTAGATCTATTGTAGGTTGTATCTCTTCAGTTTGTTGTATAATATAAAAGGAAGGACTAGTTGTTTCTCCATGGATGTAACCCAAACTGGGCGAACCAGATATAGCTGTGCGTCTCTTGTTTTATGCATTTTCTGTGTTTATATTTCTGCCATATTTTATGTGTTCCATTGCTCCGTAATATATAATTTTCTAACATTTTGTTTTTGGAATTTTAGTATATAACCCATATATATGGCAAACATTTTTTAATGGTTGGTTTTATTTTATTTTTAATGTATGTTTTGTTTTTATATGGTTATTTTAATAACCATTTTTTTGTATTTTTTGTTGTTGTTTTTCTATGGAATTTAATATTATACTTTTTTTTACAGTGGATGAGCATCAAGTGTCAATGGTTGATTATCCATTTTGTTCCCACATGCCTACAAGTCCCACTTAGCTTGTGGAATGGGATGACATCTGGCACATTGTGGGTCCCCCATTTTTCTTATCATGTCAAACTTCAAACTGCAATAATTTTTTCATACAAACTTAGATTCCAGTCTTGTCTGCATCGTTGGAAAGCTTGCTACAATATCTTAAATCTGCCCTTAGTTTTACTACAACCCAATAACTTTTATTTTTCAGATTTTCCAAAGCCACCTTTGATTTTTGAGCCTTTCTAGAGTGACCTGGATCATTCTTCCCCGTTGAGGAAATTTTGTTCCTCCAAAAGCATGAACATAATCTACATTTTATTGTACTCTCTCGTCTACACAACAAGTGCCCTAACTGGCCACACTTCCTTCTCCTTCACCTTTGTTCTTCGAATCCATAAGTGATGAACCAACACTTGTACCCTATGTAAACTAGTAGTACATTTTTGAAAAATACATGTTCAAATTCAAGACATATCATGACCCAAAAAATCCACATACTTTCTAAGACTTTATAACATATTGTTTCCTCAAGTTTACATCAAAATCATAACAAAAACCAATACTGCAACTATCAACAAAAAGTGGTCAAACACATGATCATGTTGCTTCCATAAGTGATGGAAAACACATCATCACTTTTACAGTCATTTCAAATCATGTTATTTACAAAATGCAGCCATGGCAAGCTGCTATCTCTAATAAAACTATCTCTCACTCAATAAAGTGAATAGGTCATCTCCTTGTGGCTGATTTTCTTGTTTAACATCTTCACCAGTTACACCCTAGGATTCACTAGGGGAGCAATACCATACGCATTCATTCATGTTGGGCGATATATATTTAGGAAAAAATGACATACTATATTGAACATATATTAGGCGATAAAGGGATTTATATTCGTAGGTAAAAGAAAGGAGCTCAAATTTAATGAAAAAACATTAAGGGGTACAAAACATGCTAATGAAAAAATGGATACCTAAAATATATAGTGAAAGTAGGGGTTTTTTTAGTTGGGAAGGTGTATTTTCTTTTCATTGGTAGGGGGTTAAATAATGTGAATTTAGAGGTGTTTCTCAATATGTAATCAAAGTAGGGGTCTTATTTAGTATGCCATGAACATACATGATATGCCAAAAGTTCATTGAGTGAAGCCCCTATGACCAACTGATTCCTTCATAGGTGCTTTCTTGACATGGAGTAGTTGAAATGTAGCTCTATGATTTCCATCTCTATTACAATGGCTACAAAAATTCTTCTTCCTCCAGACCTGCTTAACCTTCTTTCTTATCTACTGTGGAGAAGGCCTTTCACATCTTGTCCTCTTTCTTGTGGTCATCATTTTCCAACACTTGGAAACAACATGTTTATACAAACCATGAAAACAACATGGTTTTCTATGCCACAAGTTTTGTTTAACAATCTGCCTATAATCAAAAGGAACATTAGAATTACTAGACCTCTTACACCTTGCTTGGTAGTCTCTAGTACATGCCTAGCAATGAGATCTTGCCTTAGCTCTTTCTCTAAAATATGCACTAACTTTTCGAAGGCCTCTTCTGTGGCTCGTAATTGTAGTTGCAACCTCCACTTATCCTATTTTTCTTCTTGTAGACGTCTCCTCAATTCAACATTCTCTGCTTGAAGGATTTTGTTGATCTCGTCATTTGAATGATGAGAAGAAGATGAATAAGAAGTATATTCACTTGAAGATGGATATGGAGAATCATCCTATACTCTCTCTTTCTTTTGTTCCTCTCTTCCCAATTTCTCCTCATAATCCTCATATATTATATCCACCGTGCATGCCATCCGGGGGAGGTCCTCGTAGAGATCTTTGTGCTCTTCCATTTTCCTTGTTGTTTCATGCTCAATCTCAGGTTATGACTGCTTTGACACCAAACTTTATATGGATTCTCTTTGCTACTAGAGTTAACCAAGATCCTTTACTTCTTTGATGTTAGCTTAATTGCATGTGAAAGAGTATGAAAAGAAACATGTGCATATTTTAAATAATAGGAAACATAAATGCAACCATCAAATCAAAGAGAACTCACAACTTAATAATAGAGTTTACCTAGTGTGGGTTACATCTCCAGGCCCAGTGTCAAGAGTGGGGAGGTCACTTCATTAGTTGTTGCAAGATGATGGTGAGTACATGGTGTATTATTTGGCATTACAAGGATAAACTCCCTCAATTAGAGTGGCATGTCTCTCCACGAGACATTATCCTATAGAAAATATCACTCATATGGGCTCTCCTTTAGCATGACAAGATATCAAATTATCACATGAAGTGTCATACAAGTATCCTCCAACAGAATGGTAAAGAAGGATCTCTACATAAAAATCATCTTAATAAGTCAAAAGAAATACATGACATCACTGCATCATATACTTTCACTTTAGGGGTGGCTTGAAAATGCATAGCTCTGCTGAAGAAATGCACTGCACTGTTGAATACATGGTGAAAAATCGCGTCAAATGAATGTAAACTCGACCCCCCTGGGAATCTCAAAAATTCCCATGAAGATTCATTTCTGGATATGGACAAAGAATATGCTACTTGAATGATGAATCTGAATTCACTGCTCCACTCCTTGTGAAAAACTAATTATAATGAGTATAAATTTAACCTGGTTCTGAAACTGTCATTTTTGGGCCTTCAATGAATCTCAAAGATTCCACAAATATTCTTCACTAATGATTGCCTAAAATTATACTTCTCATATGAGGAAATTGATCACACCATCACATTCCCTAAAAAAACTATGAATAATGAGTATACATTCGACATGGTTCTGAAATTGACATTTCTGGACCTCTGAGGAATCTTTTAGATTCCATTTACATTCCTACGTCATGGTTCCACTGTTTAACTTTTGTCTCTCGAAGAACCTTTGCACAAATCATAAAATCGACGGCACCTTCAGACTCTTGGTGACATTCAAGTTCATTTGAGTATAAACTTGGCATGGTTCTAACAGCTTAAAAAATCAACCCCCAAGGAATCTAAAAGATTCCCTTTAGATTCTCTATAGAATATTTTGAAAATGTTTTGGCAGAATATTCCCTGGTATCATTCTCTAAATTTGTGCCCAGTCAAGCTTACCCTAGCCACTATTTCGTTGGCATGGTTCCACTAGGTACCCTTCGCGAGCTCTGTTCCACATTCATTGTCTCAGTTGTTCATTCCACTGCCCCCTTGAATCAACATATAATGTTTAAATAAGGTGTTGACAATAGACTTACCAATGTCTTGGGCCATGTAAACTTGGTTGGATCTTGATGTAATTGGGATGTTTGTTGGGTCATGATCAGGGTCAAATCCCGTGGTTGGTTATTATCTTATACATAAAGTATGGTCTTTGTTCACTCTTATAACTAACCCACCCATTTTAACGTTATGCCAAATGTTGTTTGTATATATATATATATATATATATATATATATATATATATATATATATATATATATATATATATATATATATATCTATATAAGAAGTGAATCCTTTGTATATTAATCATGATGGTGAATGGTTCAAAAACATTTCATATTTGTTGGGAACTTGTTTCTGGAATTTTAGTATATAACCCATATATATCGAAAACATTTTTTTATGGTTGGTTTTATTTTATTTTTAATACATGTTTTGTTTTTATATGGTTATTTTAATAAACATTCTTTTTTATATATTTTTATGTGTTGTTTCTTATGGAATTTAATATTATAATTCTTTTTGTCTTTTTGGAAGGAGAAGAAGCCAATGACAGAGTGCCAAATGTCATTGGATGATTGGCCATTTTGTTTCCACGTAGGGCTATGTATCCCACATAGCATGTTCACTGGGATGCCATGTGGAACATTGTGAACCCCCCATTTTTCTTGTCATGTCAAACTTCAAACTGCAATAATTTTCTTATATAGACTCATATTTTAGTGTCATATGTGCTATTGGAAATCTTGCAACAAGATTTTCAATCTGATCCTAGTTTCGTTGCAATCCAAGTACTTATATTTTTTAGATTTTGCAAAGGCACCCTGTATTTTTTAGCTTTTCCAAAGCCACTTTTTATTTTTTAGCCTTTCTAGAGCCACTCGGATCATAAATAGATTCAACTCTTTGTTATAAATGATATATTCAACATTCTATGTGAAAAGTATCTCACACTTTGATATCAAAGTGTCAGTACCTCTATGGTAGAGTAGTCTTGGTTATAGTTGAGAACTTTGAAGGGCCCTCTTCTCATTATAATATTAATAAAAGATCTAACTTGCTTGTGGGAGCTTGGGATTTCACCCATGGTATCCTATCTCCCCATTTATAAGGAGGCTTCTCTTGGGTGGATTAACATTTGCAAGGTTTAAGCTTTCATACTTCATTCACTTACATGCATGCTTTAATTGGGAATTAACAAAACCTCACTCTCAAAATAAGAAATGAAACTAGAAAGAAAGTGGATTGGGATACCCTAGCATCAATAAGCACCAACTCTTTAGTGGGAAGAACTTTGTAAACGACAAAGGCATATTCCCTTATAAGTTTATGTATATACTTTTTATACTACTTCAAAGCTTAGTCCTTTTTTAATCATTTTTAGAAGCCATGCCCAAAATTTTTATTGTGCACATGATGGCCAGCTATTATCACCATCACTCCCAAAAGAAGCAAGCTCAAATGTATTTCTCATAGTGCACATGAGATCATATCGCCAAATAGTGCTTTAATTTCTTTCCTTCTTGGTGTGAATACATACATGATTTTGTAGCACAAAAGTTCACTTATCATTGTCCCATTCTGAGTGAGAAACTAAAAATCGAAACATAATTGGCATTTCTCCTATGGCTTAGTTGAATAAACACACTCCTTTCAGTACACATGCTCAGGCATAGAGTTTAGTTTGAAGGATATAACCCTGAAAGAATGGATCAAGTACTAACATTTTGTATCAACACAATTACGCTCAATAGGAAATAGTTTGTGACTACTCTTCTATTTCTATAGTTTCAAATATTCTAATCATTGAGATCAATCTAGCACCTCTACATTTCAATAAGGAAACACATAAATGACCTACAGATGTCCACCTAAGTTGAGGATCGTAAACCCCCTCTCAGTAACCACGAAGAGTCTAAATGAATGTGTGACCCACCTCATTTCATTTATTTGATAGAGATTCCATTCTCCTCCCTATACTATTCCATCCCTATCTTTCTTATGAAATGATGGAATGTTAGCTTACTTCCCTTCATCAATCTAATCTTAGGTTTCCTTAAGAATTTCCTTCAATCAGTATTTCATCATGCATGTTATATATATGTAATATGAATGTTCTACTTCCATTTCAATTTTTCAATCTCAAGTGCCATAAAATAAAGAAATGGTTATGGATAGTGTAAGATCACTCACTATTCCCCACTTCCTTCTTGACTGGAAGTCAAAGGATAGTTGATTGAATCCCAAGGGAGAAAGATCAAGTAAATATTCTCATTTAAGGATGGATGTAAGGAAAGGATTGAAAGAAGGTTATATGTGCATGAACGTATTCAATTCCTTCTAGGTGGGCATGCCCTTGCATATGGGCTCTCCAGATGGACCCACAAAGGAACCAAGGTTGGTTTATGTCATTATTTCCATTCCTAACATAGTCAGGTGCATCATTGTGCTATTAGTTGCACCAACCATATTTCTAAGCTAGTCGGGTACCAAAACCAAACCTTTGTACCTAACAATATTGTTAGTTTTTAGTTTGGTTGTGTTGTAAGTGGTTTCTTTTCTTTATTTAGGTATAATGTGCAGTACAAAATCCACATGAAAATGTTGTCAATAAAATTCTTCAGGAATGCTAAGAACTTTCTTATGAAAAACATTAATTCTTCATCTAACTTATAGTGAAATTAAATTTAGCTATAATTCTTTGCATTTTTATCTCCATTACTAATTTCTTGTATAATATGACCAAAGTGACTACTGTTGGAGTACAGTGGAGGCGTGGACAAGTTTCACTACAAAAACTTGAAAGACCAACGTTGAAGCTATTGGTTCTATGATGAAGTATGAAATATTTGTATCCTTCAAGTATCACATCCACATAATTCTTTTATACATTAGTAGTTTTACTTACCTTTTCTCTTGTAGGAGTGATGCCAAGGAAAATCAACTTCTTGTGGATAGCTTTATGTAAGCTGCAACTTCCACCATTGAATTTGTTCATACTAGAAATGGCAACTTGTCATCCATTGACAGTAACTTCTTACACCTTACATTCAAATTGATTTAATTCAGCACCACCTATACATTGGTGGACATCAAAATTATCATACATATGATGCAGGTTCACTGAAACACGACCATGATGTGTGCATAAATATACACTCCATAGTAACCCCAAATATCTTTGAATTTATAGAGATATGAAGGAGTCACTATGGAAAGGTAGTAGCTAGAATCATCTAAGAAGAATAATATCTACAAGATGAATGCATGGTGAGAGCACATCTTTTCGTTTCCAACTTTTAATATAAGTTGGTAGTGAAAGTGAAAATTCACGTTCTTTACTTGACTCTTGAAATATTCATTTGTGATAATCAGGTAGATCTTTCTTTTTGTGTAATTCCAAGGAGAAGGCCTAATAGTCTATCAAGTATGGATTCTATAGAGTAGTTGTGAACCCCTCTTTTTGATGGATTATTGCAAATGTTTTAGGTTATAAAACTAGAAAATCGATTAAAACAAGTAAGATGAGAGATAAATAACATCATAGTGTCTAAAATTTCATCCCTGAGAGACTCCATAATACCTCCTATAGCCAAAAATTATTTGCATACATTTTTATAGTAATACTACAATTTTTTTGATATGTGTTATTCAAAACTAGCATTGGGTTTGGTTGGGTTTGTTTTGTTCTATAAGATATGTACAACATATATAGGAACAAGAAATAGAGATGTGTAGCATCAAACATTTATGAATTGATTCATTTATGTTTTTCCCTGTTTTACTCACTGGTCACCCTCTTACAGATAGGAAGGAGAAAACATTTCGTTTTAGATTGAAAGTCATCAAAGGTGTAAGTGGTGGGCTCCAGTATTACAACAATAATGCTGCAACTCCTGGGACTCCCTTCTTTGATTTTATCAACCCGGTAGTTCGTAACAAACTTGGAAGCGATGGTGCTGTATGCACAAGTACTAGCTCTTTCCGCAGCTGTCACTTGGTCAGCTGGCACAACTCCGCTAGGGGCTTAAGCCAACTTCTATGAGATCTCAGAAGAAGCTTTTTAACTAATGGATGAAAGCTAACTCAAAGGAAGCTAATCTACTTGTGAAAAGAAACTGAAAGCCAAAAACTAACGCAAACCCTAGCAAACCCTAATTCTACTAGCTAGTCCTACTGATGCAAAGGAGAGAATGAAAACTACTGGAACAGATGCCATTACTTCTATGAAGGTAAAATACATGTGCCTAGACTACCTCTATCTAAATAAAACATCTTTTTGTATTTTTGAATAAGTTATTAGAATTGTCATGCATGTGCTTTTTAACTGGCTTTTTACTGTGCAGGGGTGGATCAAGGAGGAGAAATTCTTGGAAGAGGTAGGGAAGGTTTAAAGAGGGTCTAAGGAGTCCCTAAACCCTTCTGAAGAGTTTCACAAAGTTTGGCTATCAAAAAACCTCATTTGTGAGCTTCTACAGGAAGTCTGCAGGGGTTCTACAGGATGTTCAGAGATTTCTACAGGATGTTTGAAACGTGGATTTTAGAGGATGGGTGAGTGAGGGAAGATGCATGAATGGATAGGGAGGTAGGATAGGGGCCTGGAGTGACCCAGGGACTGGTGGATGGAGCGGTGAGAGGGTGTAGAAGGCTGACTTGGCTTAAAGAAGGCTAAGACAATGATGGAACAAGAAGGTAGGGTTACGTGGGCCAAAGGACAGGTGTGAGATGAGGAACCTAGCTAGGAGATGGAACAACTAGCTCTGATGAAGCTTAGGTGGATGAGAGAGTGGTAGAGATGTCCTGTAGAGTGTACATTTAACCGAATTAGAAACGTCTTACAAATAATCAAATTCCTAGCTAATCTAATCTAATTGTCAATAAAACGAATGAACAACAGCTTCATTTGGAAAGAAAACCATGTACATAAATCATGCAAAGAAAAATTTCAGAGATCTGAACCCATAACTAACTTCTGCAAATGAAAACAATACACTAAGGATTGCATGGTCAAGCAAACTAGTGTTTTTGTTGGGGCAACACTATTTCTTCAATTCTAGCCCCTTATCCAATAAGGATGAGGCGGAACAGAGAGTGTTGTTGACTCTTTTCTTGGAGATTTTTCCTGTTATTATCCTACCAATCCATTTTAAACATCTGATGCAATTCTATTCTTAAACAGTGACCTATTTAACCAACACAACTAAATCTGCCCAACAGAAATACGTTTCAAATGCATAAGAGGAAAACAACGATGCATAAAGGAAAGGTAACAGTAGAAAAAGGAAGCCCTAGGCTCTCAGGTTGGGCCCAACCCCGAGAGCTATGGTTCCAATAGAAAACTTAGAGTTGATATAAAATCGGACTGCTTCTCATTATCAAAAAATAGTCATAAGTCAAGAGTTATGCCCAAAATGGCTACAAGAGAACAAAGTAGAGGTAACAGCATTGTAGTGCAAAATATGCAATGGTTTCCAGAAGTCCCTCATGAAGGCTGAGGCTTTAACATTTATACACCATGAGGACCCTAGCTAGCCTCCTAAATCTATGGGACTTGGCTGTCCAAACTGTGAGTAGACAGCTCCTTCCAAAATCTGCTTGGTTGCCTTCTAGATCCGGTTTTGGTGGCCTTTGGAGCTCGTAGTTGGGGGTGAAGATCCCAAGGAAGGCTATTTAATGCGATAGACAACCTGCCTACAATTCTTCACCTAAAGCTTGGCTATCTTCTAGCCCATGATTGCTTGCTTTTGCTCCAACATGTGTCAAAAAACCTGAAATGAGCACGTGTTAGCCACCTAGAAAGAGTGACTACCCTTATTCGTACAAATGACATAAACATACTGAAAAATAATGCATAAGCTATAAAAAATCAAGGATTGAACAAGGATAATTAGTCCAAATGAGCCCAACAAGTTACCAGATTTGGGGCTCATCATCACCCCCCTGCTAAAAGGGTTGCTCATCCTCTGAGCAGCTAGTCTAGCTCCTCGTCTTTCATTGCTTTAATCACCACCCTCACATCCCAGGCTTCTGAAGTAGTATCCTCCTCACTGTCATGGAATCTGGCCTTCCTTTCCACCTCTTCCCACTCCTTATGCTCTTCTTCTTCTGTGCCTCCTTCTAACAATCCCAGAAGCAAAGGTGGACTTAGCTTGAGGCCGATCCAACTGGCCTGGAGGTTCTGCATAGACTTCTTGTAGGGAGGAACTCGTGCCAAGGCCTCCCTCATTCTAGTTGGAGTGTGATATTCCCTGATTCTGAGGCTGTGGGACAATGCGTTCCACCTACGGGTGCAAGCATGAACACAATTGTCCCTTAATAATTGCTCCATATCCTCAAAGTGTGCTATGGCATGAGCCTGACGATCCATGTACTCTAATAAAGACTGAGAGTTGGTTGCTAGGTGATGGTGAGTGGATGTCAATGCTGTGGGGTCCCCTGGCTCTGCTCTAATCAGCAGTGGTTCATGTAGTTCTCGGTTCATGACATTGCTGACCTCTGCCGCTCTCTTTTCTTTGTGGTTTAACCATGAGGTCATTGCCATCAGCTGCATGTCCCCTACTGCTATGTTAGGGTCCCATGAGGTTACATTTGGAAGGGCCAAATTATGAAGGTATAACTCTGATAGCTTGGCCTTGTCTTCCAATGAACTACTGTTACATAAATCCATGAACTTCTGGGGGTTTTAATTTTGGGAGATACACCTCTGTGCTAATGTGTTGATTTGGAATTGTAGCCAATGATCCCTTTGGTATAGGCCATAGGATTTGGCCAGCTGCCTACATTGCAGAGCTTCCATTACCCAACTGGCCATGCAGGCCAGTTGTGCCTCCTTTTCTTGCATATGATGTTTTAGAGATTATATCTCTATGCCTGCCTGCAATTCCCTTTCCTGTAATTACCGGTTTAGTTCCTCCAGATCAACTTCCATTCCTTCTTTTTCTTGAGGTTCTGCTGTGGTGTCCTTGGCTATTGTGTCCTCTTCGTCCCTCTGTCCCTGTAGGTGTAGCTGTTGTCTAAGCAACTCATTCTCTTCCCTTAACTTGGCCTATTGGGAGCTTTCCACATGCCGCACTCTTGCCAACTCCCTTGGTGTTTCCTTGAGCCTTTCCTCTAGAGGCCCTATATCTGCTACCCCCTTGGATTTAGCAATCCTCATCGAAGTGTGGGTTCGTACTCTTTCTTCCTCTAGTGCTAGAAACAGTGGCACTGTGAATTTTTGAGGAATAATTTTGTCAGCCTCCAAAAAGTTATAATAAGAGCCTAGGCTGGGCTGGGGGCTTGGTTCCATGATGACCTCGGTCTTCTCCTCCTCCTGTGGGGACTTAGCTGCTCTTTCCTCCATCTGCTCAGTTTCCTTCAGCCTAGCCAAAGTTTCCTGTAGAACCGCCTCGGCATCCTATAGAGAGGCTTCCGGGTTCAATTTCTCCATCCTTTCCCTCCATGAGGATGTTTTCGGGCTCCCCCGCTCATAAGTAATGGATTCCTTGGAGGGGGACCTATCCCTTGGTGTGGTAGGGGTATCCACAATTGTGATTGGCTCTTTTGATAGAGGCTGGGGTCTGCCAGTCTTAATTCTCACACTCCTTCTTGCTTTAAAATACAGAGGAGTCTCCCTTTTTCATTTTTCCTTTGGCTTGGGAGAGGTACCTAGGGTGGCTAGCATAGCTGCTCCCTCGCTAGCTAAAATTTCAGTGGATTTCTCCTTCTACTGTCCTTTTTCCATACTTCACGTAGAAAGTCCTGTAGTGGCTGCTTTCTGGCTTCCTGTAGAAATAGCCTTCTGGTTTCCTGTAGAAGTAGATGGCACTATTTTAGCCTGCCTAGCTGAGGGTGCTTTTTTCCTTTAGCTTGGTTGAGGCTACCTTAGGGGTGCTCTCACTTGCTTGGACTTTCTCAGTCCTTTCTACCCTGCTCTGTAGTCTCTTCTCCCTGGGTGTTGGTGTAATTTTACCACCCCCTGTTTTGGCAGCTTGGCCTTTTTCTTGTGTTCCTTTCTGTTCTTTCTTTGGTGTTTTGCCTAGGGTCTCTTGTCTTTTAGCTTTATTCTCTGCCTGAGTGTGCTCCTTCTCCTTGCTACTGGAGGAAGTGATCTCCTCGGCCAAAATTCATATGTCATCATCTTTAGACATATTCCAAAAAAATTTCCAGGAGAGAGGGACAATGTAAGTCTAGAGTGCATCTTCCATGAGGAGCTTGATAAGCCCATGATGGGCTAGCTGGTCTGGTGTCCCCTCTCTCAGTTTGATGGCACACTCAATCATGGATTGCAGGAGGAAGTAAGGAATGCTCAATTTTTGTTCTGAGGGTATGTCCATTTGGTGCCTGTGTTCTGTGAGCAACTGGAAATGATAGCCATACACGATTCTAAATCACCCCTCACACGTAATATACTTCATAGTTTGGAGGCTGACTTCACTCCAGAACGATTGGAGGCTAGTTCTTCAAACTCCATTCTTGTCCTCTGAAAATTGTTCCTCTCGCAAGAAGAACTCTTTTTTACCTTTCTAACCCAATTTTCTCTCCTCCTTATCCCAGGGTACCCCCATCGGTAGATCAGTTAGTTTGCTAATGAGCTGTGGGGTGAGTCTGAGGGTCAATCCTCTGAAGTTGACAACGGCCAATGTCTTTGACTTCGGCTTCAAGGACCTTAGGAATTTTTCTATAATTTCGTCATCGTGACCTTGAAACTTGTCACAGAATGACATCTAGTGTGCATGGGAAAACAAGTCCACCACCTCAGGGGTTTCCCGTAATTTCTTGGAGTCCGAAGGTTCTTTTCTAATGAACCTTCCCAGCATGGTAAAAAGCCCTGTTTTTGTTGTTCTGAACCTATCTGCTCGTGTACAGAAGGAGGACTTCGGGATTTCTCTACGCAGAGCACAGAGCTACATCTCCGTTATGCACACAGTCATATAAAATTCACAATTTTCCACCGGTGAGCCTTGACAGTGTCTCAATTTTTTCTACAGGAGGGATTTTAATTTAGCACCCTCGAGAAAATCTCGCGTGCAGACTACAAAGACAATTTCATGCAGCGATACGAAAACAACTTTTGAATTCATAGACAGACTTGCATTCACATTTTCCCTACCCCCTCAACACGTCAAATTCACCACCTTTTGAATTATTTGCATGGGAAAGTTATGTTCAGGCCTACCTCACTGAGAATTGCCACCCTCGACATGAACAGTCCAAGCTTCTTCGTAATGTCGGGCTCCCTGTAGTGCAGCTTACTTTAGAAATCGTGCATGACTTTTGGAGAATGTTACAGTGGTTCTGGACTTTCTGAGCAGCAACAGGACATTGGAACAGACTGAGAAATCGGGCTAACAACTTGTAGAGGAGGAGGACACGTACTCGGCTGCAAAATGGCTGTGAGTAAATGACTGCAGTGTCTCATAATTTATCCAACCAGCCGATTTTGAATTGTTGTGGAATTCATGGCGCGGGGGTGAGCTGTCCCGGTTGATCGGTTGGCCGACATCACAACCATCATTCCTCGGTGTGTCCCTGACTACTGAATTCTTCCCTCTGCATTCACCACCGCCATTCCTATTATACTGCCGCTTCTCTCTGACTGTACACTTCCCATGTGTCAATTGCCCATATTTTCGACATAACCAAGCCCATTTGGATCCTACGATGCCGTCAGACTAGTTGTGGTGGCCACTTGAATCGCTACCCGACTTGTTCAATCCGTGCATTCTCACAGTCATGCACGTTTAGAGTATAGCTTATGTAATTTGACGGGTGCTGGAGCTCCTCTTCATTGGCTGCTGCTGGCTACGAGACCTTGAGACCTGATTTCCTGGTGGTGAATGTTGGATGCACTGACTTCATGAGCTGCTGGTGTCTCCATGGTATGTGCTCCAGCCGGATCAGCTGCTACAGGATTCCTGTAGCACATCCTATAGTCATTTCTCCTCCTAGGTTGCATGCTGAAATAAATGAGTCACGTTCATAGGTGCAGGGTCCTGAGATTGCCTTGACAGGTAAAGTGTGCGAGCCTCTGCATGCTTTATTTCCCACTTAAAAACAAAAAAAAAAAAAAAAATATCTGAGAAAACGGAGTTCTGGTATGACTGTGCAGGTATATTCAACCAGATGGTAGCAATGGTGGTGAAAGGAGGTGAAACAAGTGGAGGATGGAAGAAAAGAGTGGTTGCATGCCTCCTCAATGGACTTCAAGCTTCAAATCCTTCTTCATAATCGATCTTGGCCCGCCCAAAGGCTCTACAGGATGTTTCCTATAGAAATACAAAACTTCTTGTAGAAAGTCTTGTAGCTTCTTGTAGAAGGCTAAACCATGACCATATTGTGTCCAAGCCTTGGAATAAATGAGTGTTCATGGAGGGAGTGTCTGTGAGGTTTCCTGGTAGCTTGGTGGGGACCGTTCTCCTTGAGTTGAGAGGCCTCCTTTTTGCATTGTGTTCCTGCAACCTGCAACAATTTCTAGAGATTAAACTTGTTTTTTTTCTCTGTTTCTTCCTTCTTCCTTTTTCTTTTTCTTTCTTTTTTTTTTTTTTAAGGGACAACAGGGGCACCTCAATGTGGTTTTCACCCCTACTATCTACCTTGGGTACCTCAGAGAGGTTTTCACCAAAGGATCTATTTATCCCACTTCTTTCTTCAGAGAGATAGCAGGGGCGCCTCAATGAGGTTTTCACCTCTGCCATCTGCCTTGGGTGCCTCAGAAAGGTTTTCACCCAAGGATCTGTTTTTATTACTTTTTTTCCTTTATATATATATATATATATGTAATGATGCTCAGGGTGTGCCCAAAACAGAGGCAGAACCCTTCTCTATGACCAGCATGGATTTTTCCATAGTTTTGATGAACCCTTTCCTCGAAAGAGGTTTCCTGTAGATTTTTAGTCGATGCCCATTAACGAGCATGGGGATGGCTTCTTCATCAACGGTCTGGATAAGGACAAAACCATTGTCATTACACTTCTCCACTGCATATGGTCCTAGCCATCTTGTCCTCAGCTTCACCCTGAAATCCTTATGTCTAGAATCATACAGCAACGCCCAATCTCCCGGTTGGAATTGTTTGTCATTGAGGTGTCGGTCATGCCATATCTTCCTCTGAAGTTGAACCACTTCTGAGTGGAGGAGGGCCCGCATTCGGTGTTCATCTAACCCATTCAGCTGCAATAACCTTTATTGTTGAGCATGGCTGAGATCTAGGTCCAGCTGAGCTGCCATCCTCAATGTGTTGTACTCAAACTCAATTGACAACAAAGCTCTCTTCCCATAGACCAGCTCATAAGGTGTGAATCTGGTTGTGGTCTTCCAAGTGGTGTTGTAGGCCCAAGTGGCCTCAACCAGGTGATCTGCCCAATTCTTTCTACTGCTGCTCACCACCTTACTCAAAATCCCTTCTAATGATCTATTGGTGAATTCCACCTACCCATTTGCTTGAGGATGATATGGGGTGGAAGTCCTATGCTTGATCTTGTGATGAGCGAGCAAGTCTTCAATTAAGTTGGAGGTGAACTGGCTTCCTTGATTGGTGACTAACTCTCTTGGGTAGCCAAATTTGTAGAAGATTTATTCTCTTAAAAACTCTGCCACCTTTTCTTCTGTTGCTGCTTTGATTGCCTTGGTTTCTGCCCACTTTGTCAAATAGTCTGTGCACACAATGATGTAAGACCTTTGCCTTAAAGGAGGGTTGATAGGACCCACAAAATCCATACCCCACTTCTCAAATGGCTCAAGAGTCACTTGAGGTTGGAGAGGCATTTCATCCCTTGGAGTCAGTTTCCTCATCCTTTGGCATCGGTCACATTGGCTCATATATCTTTTGACATCTTGATGAAGAGTGGGTCGAGAGTAGCCTGCCTGTAGAATTTTGAAGGCAGTCCTCTTGGCTACAAAATGTCCCTTAGACGGCCCATAGTGACAGGTTAGGAGGATGTCAAAGTCTTCCTCCTCCCTTACACAACGCCTTAAGATCTGATCGAGGCCAAGTTTGAACAGGTTGCCCCCGATCCAAGTGAATGAGGCACGCTTCCTCACGATTCTTCTCTTTACCTTTGAGGATAGATGTGGAGGGAACTGTGCTAAGACCAGGTAGATTTCTATATCAGCAAACCAGGGAGAGAGTACTGAGATAGCAAATAGATGTTCATCTGGCATCTGGTCATCCTCTTTCCTTCTTCACCTGCAGGCAAATCCAATCTAGACAAGAAGTCAACAAAAACATTTTCTTTACCTGGTTTGTCAACGATAGTCAAATCAAACTACTGCAACAAAAGTAACCATCTAATAATAAAATCTTTCACATCAGGTTTATTCATTAAATATCTAATTGCAGCATGGTCAGTATGTACAAATGTTTGATAGCCAGTGATGTAGTGTCGGAACTTGTTCAGGGAATGGACCACGGCCAAGAACTCCTTCTCAGTTACAGTATAATTCAATTCTGCCTTGGATAAGTTTTTGCTAACAAAGTATATGGCATATGGAAGTTTTTCCTCAACTTGTCCTAAGGCTGCCCCTATGGCTTTGTTCAAGGCATCAGTGTGGATGTGGAAAGGTAGGGCCCAATTTGGACCTCTCAAGATCGGGGTGGACACCAACTTATCCTTTAATTCATTCAGAGCCCTCTGACAATTGTCAGTCCATATAAACTCAATATCTTTTGCTAAGAGGCCAAACAATGGTGAGGCTAGCTTACTGAAGTCTTTAATGAATCTTCTATAATATCCCGCTAAGCCTAAGAAAATCTGAACATCTCTTACCTTGTGAGGAGGTGGAACCTTTTTGATGATAGCAATTTTATTAGGATCCACCTGTAATCCTTGGCGAGAAACGGTATGACCTAACATAGTCCCTTCAGTCATTAGGAATTCACATTTTTCAAGGCTGAGGGACAAGTTCATCTCAATGCACTTGCTTAAAACTTTTCCCAGATTAGTCAATGCTTCTTAGAAGTTGGACCCATAAGGAGTAAAGTCATCCATATAGATTTCCACCGAATCATGAACCAACTTGGCAAAGATGCTCAATACAGCTCTCTGGAAAGTGGCAGGGGCATTGCATAGCCCAAAGGGAAGGACTCGATAGGCAAAGGTACCACATGGACAAGTGAAGGTGGTATTATCTTGGTCCTCCGGGCTGATTTGGATCTGATTATACCCACTAAACCCATCTAGGAAAGAGAAAAACTTCTTTCCTGCCAATCCATCCAGCACTTGATCTATGAAAGGCAAAGGGAAATGGTCTTTCTTGGTGGCTTTGTTAAGTTCTCGGTAATCTACACAGATTCTCCACTTCCCGTTCTTCTTGGGCACAAGCACTAGAGGGGAAACCCACTCACTATCGGAGATAGGGTAGATGAATCCTACATCCAACTCTTCTTTGACAATGTCTTTAAGGGCTGGATTCATTCTCCTTTGGGGCTACTTGACTGGTTTACAATCATCTTTGATGTATATGTGATGGGTACAGACCGAAGGATGGACACCTTTCATCTCCTTATAGCTCAAGGAGAAAGCATCTAAGTGATTGTTTAGTAAGGTACACAACTCCCTCTCCTGGGAAGGAGATAAGGAGGAGCTGATCTTTAGAGTTCTTTCGGGACCAAAGTCCACATTCCTAACTCTGGGAGAGGTTGGGTCAGTCACACAAAGGTCCACTAAGGTGCTGGATTGGCTATCTTCCACCAATTCTTCTAAGGAGAGTGCACTGGGAGGTGGATTTTGAATCAACGTCTCAATCAAATCATCCTCAGTTTGCGGACCTCCCCTAGTGGTCTCTATCGTGCACAAGGGTGCAGATTAGACCTCATACACATCTCCTTCTTCCAACCAAAGTGGTAAGTCATGCTCTAACAGAGGTTGGGCAGGAGGGTATAGGACTAGCTGCTTGGACATAGGACCATTTTCGATGGTCATGTTTCCTGCTTGGCAGCTTCTGTAAGCATCTGCAGTGGCTAACCAAGGCCTTCCCAAAATGAGGGGGTATCCAATAAGCTTTGCCTTGGGCTGAAGGACGAAGAAGTTCGTAGGATACTCCCAAGAGTCAACAGAGACCAAGACATCCTCCACAATCCCTTCGGGAGTCATGGTGGAGCGATCTGCGAACTGCAGGACTGTCGAGGTCTTCCTTAAGGAACTCTGAAGGTTGCGTTTAAGCATGTTGTCCCCAGTCATCACATTAATGGCAACCCCTAGATCAATCAAGGTATGGGGGATAATGGTGCCATTGATGTGGACATCAACCACAGGATTCCCAGGATCCAAATACTTTGGACAAATTACTTGCCCCATCATAAGATCAGACAATTGTCCTATGACATTGACAGTTGAGGCATCTCTCTTTCGCCTGCCTGGGTGCCTGAAACACTTCTCCTTAACCAATTTGTTGTATATCGGTACATCTTTGATGGCCTGGAGAAGTGGTATTTTCACACACAATTGCTTCAGTTCCCCTAGAAGTTCAGTCTCCTCCGAGTTTGGTTGTGTGGTTACTGTTAGTCTCTCAGGAAAGGGTGGAATGGCTTTCGGTTCACTTTCTTGTTTGTCTTCCTCGTCCTCTAGGGGAGGAGGTTGGTGATCTAGAAGAGTCTTCTCGGATCACAGGTTGATCTCCTGGATCTCCACAGCATAGGTAGGACATGTTGTCTCCCAGGTGTATCCCTGCTGGGCTTGTCGGTTGAGCAAGCATTTGGGGTTGTCTTGGAGGAGCAGGAGGTAATGGTTGTGGTTGAGCCGGTGGTGGAGGCAAAATGGCAGGATGAGTGTTGTATTGGGGCCTCCACCCCGGTTGAGGTGCATTCCACTGAGGCTGTGGCTGGACATGTGAGTGAAACGAATGAGCAGTGGGTTGAGCATGGTATTGAGGAGGATAAGACCATGGAGGAGCTGCAGACCAGACAGGATGAGCAGGGGGAGCACATGAAGGCATGTGAGCAGACTGGTTGGGGTTATAATAAGCTTGGGATGTCCCTTGCATCCCCTGCTGGTAAGGTCTAGGTCCATGCGGCCTCCTTTGGTTGAGGAAGTAGAGAGGTTCAGTGGGTGCCTCAGTCCCTTGGTATATGGCCTTAAATCCTGGTAAGGTTGGGCATTGGTTTGTGGGGTGGTCCTCCTCACAAACGAAACATACCTCTACTAAGTGCAATGGACACTCCTTCTTAGGGTGCTTCCTCGTACAACTGGGATAAAAGATGGCCAAAGCCCTCTCAGCTTCCTCTTCCTTTTGCTGAATTCGAAAGGTATCAAGTTGCATGGCAATAGTCTATCTCATCGCACTCTTGAGGTCCTCCATCTGGTTAGAAAACTCATGCTTGGAAAAGGTGGTACTAGCTGAAAGTGGGTTCCCCCTACCTCTTTTCCGGGCTCCCCTAGAGTGGTTTCTAAACATAGTCTTTATGTCCTCATAAGGTAGTTGGTAGATGTCTTCCCCAGCTAGCATGTGAAGGGTATCTAGAAGGTCTTCAGGGACTCCTCGGAGCAGAACCAGCTTTAGAGATTCAGGGTCAAGTGTGCACCTGGCCCGTTTATAGCTAAGTTGGAACCTTTCCTCGTAATCTTCTAAAGACTCATCGCTTCCCATGGTCATCCGAAAGATTTCTCCCTTGGTTTCCTTGGACCTACAGTAGTCCCGGTATTTGGTATTGAAAGCTTGCTGCATCTGAGCCCAAGTGGTGATATTGTTTCCAAGTAACCCCATGAACTAGCGTAATGCTGCATCCTTGAGGGTAGAGGGAAAGAGTTCAAATTTCTGCTCATCTTCTGTATAATCATAGGTTTGACAAAGGATAGAAAACTCAAACAGGGAGATATCAGGGTCTTCAGTGGTCAATCCACAGAAATGAGGTAAGGCCGAGGGACTTATGTTCTTCATTTCCATGTCCACGTTAGTCTCTTGGATGGGGAAGGTACCTTCTATTCTCTCGTCTTCGTCTCCACCATTTCTGTTGTCAGCCATGGTTTTAATAGGAATGTTTTCTTGCTCTTCTTCTATTATAGGATCTTCGTATATCTCAGGAGGTTCACCTATAGGTCCTTCTGGATCACTGCCACCAAAGAAGAGAGAAGGGTGACTCAGTGAAGTGGTGGGGGTGTTGGGTAGGAATTTTCCGGTAATACCTCTGTTCCTACGAGGCATGAAAGGACTTGTGGTTGTTTTGCTTTTTCTTTGCTTGTACCTGCAAAACTGAAACAGATGGAATTGCAACTAACTAGAATATATCTTGCGGGAATGAAAATGCGGAATTGAAATGAAAGCAGGAAAGGACTAATCTACTCTGCTGAAATCAAATTGTGAGAAGGAGATTCTAGACTACACTTGCAAAATTGAAATTCTATTTTACGCCTGTAGAATTGAAAGTCTAATCTATGAAAGCAGGAAATGTCTACTTTACTTTTGCAGAAGGCGAGAGTAGGAAAATAGAAGAAAAGCAGCAATCACAAATAATCTGACACTTCCTCGGCAACGACACCAAAAAGATGGTGGGCTTCAGTATTGAAAAAATAATGTTGCAACTCCCGGGACTCCCTTCCTTACTTTTATCAACCTGGTAGTTCGTAAAAAACTTGCAAGCAACGGTGCTGTATGCACAAGTACTAGCTCTTGCCGTAGCTGTCACTTGGTCAGCTGGCACAAGTCCGCTAGGGGCTTAAGCCAACATCTATGATCTCTTAGAAGAAGCTTTTTAACTGATGGATGAAAGCTAACTCAAAGGAAGCTAATCTACTTGCGGAAAGAAACTGAAAGCCATAAAGTAACGCAAACCCTAGCAAACCCTAATTCTACCAGCTTGTCCTACTCATGCAAAGGAGAGAATGAAAACTACTGGAAGAGATGCCATTACTTCTATGAAGGTAAAATCCATGTATTTAGACTACCTCTATCTGAAGAAAACACCTTTTTGTATTTTTGAATAAGTTATTAGAATTATCATGCATGTGCTTTTTAACTGGATTTTTATTGTGCAGGGGTGGATCAAGGAGGTGAAATTCTTGGAAGAGGTTGGGAAGATTCAAAGAGGGTCTAAGGAGTCCCTACACCCTTCCAGAGAGTTTCACAAAGTTTGGCTATCAACAAACCTCATTTGTGAGCTTCTACAGGAAGTGTGCAGGGGTTCTACAGGATGTTTGAAATGTGGATTTTAGAGGATGGGTGAGTGAGGGAAGTTGCATGAATGGATAGGGAGGTAGGATAGGGGCTTGGAGTGACCCAGGGACTGGTGGATGGAGCGGTGAGAGGGTGTAGAAGGTTGACTTGGCTTAAAGAAGGCTAAGACAATGATGGAACAAGAAGGTAGGGTTACATGGGCCAAAGGACAGGTGTGGGACGAGGAACCTAGCTAGGAGATGGAACAGTTGGCTCTGATGAAGCTTAGGCGGATGAGAGAGTGGTAGAGATGTCCTTCACAGTGTACATTTAACTGAATCAGCAAAATCTTACAAATAATCAAAGTCCTAGCTAATCTAATCTAAATGTCAATAAAACGAATGAACAACAGCTTTATTTGGAAAGAAACCCATGTACATCAATCATGCAAAGAAACATTTTAGAGATCTGAACCCATAACTAACTTCTACAAATTAAAACAATACACTAAGGATTGCATGGTCAAGCAAACTAGTGTTTTTGTTGGGGCATCACTGTTTCTTCAATTCCAGCCCGTGATCCAATAAGGATGAGGCAAAACAGAGAGGGTTGTTGACCCTTTTCTTGGAGCGTTTTCCTGTTATTGTCCTACCAATCCATTTTAAACATTTGAAGCAATTCTATTCATAAACATTGACCTATTTAACCAACACAACTAAATCTGCCCAACAGAAATACGTTTCAAATGCATAAGAGGAAAACAATGATGCATAAAGGAAAGGTAACAGTACAAAAAGGAAGCCCTAGGCTCTCAGGTTGGGCCCAACCCTCAGAGATATGGCTCCTATAGAAAACTCAGAGTTGATATAAAATCGGACTGCTTCTCATTATCAAAAAATAGTCATAAGTCAAGAGTTATGCCCAAAATGGCTACAAGAGAACAAAGTAGAGCTAACAGCACCGTAGTGCAAAATATGCAATGGTTTCCAAAAGTCCCTCATGAAGGCTGAGGCCTTAACATTTATACACCACGAGGGCCATAGCTAGCCTCCTAAATCTCTGGGACTTGGCTGTCGAAACTATGATTACACATCCCCTTCAAAAATTTGCTTCGCTGCCTTCTATATACGGTTTTGGTGGCCTTTGGAGCTCGGAGTTGGGGTGAAGATCCTGAGGAAGGCTATTTAATGCCATAGAAAACCCCGCTATGAATCCTCACCTCAAGCTTGGCTGTCTTCTAGCCCATGATTGCTCGGTTTTGCTCCAACATGTGTCAAAAAACCTAAAATGAGCACGAGTTAGCCACCTAGGAAGAGTGACTACCCTTATTCATACAAATGACATAAACATACTAAAAAATAATGCATAAGCTATGAAAAATGAAGGATTGAACAAGGATAATTAGGCCAAATGAGCCCAACAAGTTACCAAATTTCGGGCTCATCAGTAAGCATGTCCATAATTGAACTATTTAACAATGCAGGCCCTACTTGTATTTATGGTTATTATGTTCTATGTCATATGTAGAAATCACTATAAATGTTTTGAGTTATGAATTTCGGGCCATACATTAAAGAACATATTAAAGTGTATTCTGTTATTGGTTTTTGACTCTTTAGAATATCCATTTCTACCTATAAGTGTAATATATTCAATAGCAAGAGGAACTTATAGAGTAACATTGTATGAAAATTTAATATTTATAATACTTATGTTGCTACAAGGGGGTTCTAAACAAGCTCAGTTTTTGAGCCAATGCTAAATGTATTGCATCCATCAATGGGTGCATTAATAAACCCATAGTTCGTAAGGCACCGTGCCCAAGATACCAAGATCATACTTATAAGTTTCATTAGTGAAATATCTAGAATAATAATGCCTGAAGAATCATATGATGATGATTTAAGGAGAAAATATTCGAATTGATTGTCAAAGACTTTTAGAGGTTAGTTTGGAAGGAGAGTAAGAACTTTACAAATTGTTGATAGAGTCTACTTATGCATTGTAATATTAGATCTCGAGTGTGATGATCTCAGCTTTGAAATACTTCAACATTTCTTTTCTACTACCAATGAGAGTCACATTAAATTTTATCTGCTTTGATGTTTATGATCATGACCTTGATTTTCAATAAAAGTGAAGATGTATGAAAATAATTATTATCTAATTTGGTAATTGAGTTAAGAAGAGAAAAAAGAAACATTTTACTAGTTCCCTATGCTATTTTTGTAAATATTGTTCATTAATGTGTAGAACTTGTAGAAATTTTGAATAATTAATCACTTACTCACAGAGATTATCCCAATTATACACTATTGCGGAAAACATGCAAAATACATAACCTCCTCTAGGTTGATCATCAATTTAGCAGTAGTAAAAACCATGAAACATCAATCGCATGCACACATTAACACAGTATGTAACCCGGGGAAAGCATACAGCTAAAAATCCCACACTATATGTATATTATAATGATAGAGAACATGTAACAATACATAGTACAATACTCCTCACAAGTACTCAGTACTATCTCCACTTGTTACACACAAACTAGCTCAGATCAGATGCCTCAAATCTCCTGCATTTTTTGCCTGCCTCCATTGCGCAATCCTGCAAGAGAATCAATCACTCTATGAAATCGAACTCCTTTGGTTATACTATGCAAGCCTCATGGGCAATCTCCATCCATGCATGTGCAAATCTCATGCACAACTATAGTCACAACTGATAGCAATATCAACCTCTAACACCTATCTCCACTGAACTGTACATGCACTGAGTTAACTAATGTATGCTTCAGTTTCTTTATGAGTTAATAATTAGTGAATTAATTAATATTTAATTCACACAACTCATCACTAGTGTATTCTTTAGTTAGACTAAAATACAACTAGTTCAACCAAGTCAAACTGAACACAACTCCATCAACTCCACAGTCAACTCCACCGAAACTCAACCACATGAGTTCTAATTAAAGTCCTGCATGCAATAGCTCAACTGACCCACAAGAAAAGCATATTTCCTTTTGACAGCTACATGTGCCACATCTGTAGCTCAAACTAAAGTGCTACAAGAGGATAAGATAATGTTTATAGTCCAAATATTATTATGAGACAATAATATTTGACTGTTCTATTTTTAGCCTGGCAGTCTAAAAATAGAAACTGCCCATATGTCTAAAAATAGAAGTCCATCCATTTTTACTGACATGACCAATCATCCACAAATAGCATCCTGTAACTCATAGACCATGATCCATATGTCTAAAAATAGACATAGTCTAAAAATAGACTTTGCATCAAAAATAGCCTGTGGACACACTTAGTGAAGGTGACTTCTTTCCACTAAGCTCCATCATCTTGTTGCATTCTCAACAAAACTATGATCAAGCATGGTCACCATGACCAAACTATGTGCAACCATGAGCATCTATGGGAATCATGGTCTACCACAACCAACCTAGTCAACCATGGCCAATCATAACCTCTCATAGTCAATTATAGTTAAATATGGCCCACCATGGTTAGCATGGTCAACATGATAAAATTTGGTCATCTTTGGTTCACCATATTTAACGTGCTCAACCATGGTGACTCTAGTCAAACCATGGTAGGCAACTAGCTAACCATGGAATTAGAGAAATTTTGAGGTAAAAAATGGGCCTAAAAACAAAATTGTATAACAAAAAACAACTTTATAAGTATTAAGAACCAATAGGATTGAAGATTATGATTTTAACCAGGGGGGATGATTCACCGCTTCTTGAATAAAAATTAAAAAAGATAAAAAACTAAAAAACTACTTTTTCAAGTCATAGTTTAAACTTATCTCCCTAGGGTTCTACTCAAATTTCAAGTGGGAGATGTTGTTGGATGCATAATTAAATTCCTCATCCAGGAAGGACACTTTCGGTGAACCCTACTACATGAAAAATGAGAAATCCATGAAAAAACATGATTTCTACAAGAAAAATGAGAAATACATGAAAAACATGATTGCAATCACGTTTTTTCTTGTATTCTCATTTTATATGTAGCAAGTATAGGTTTTAACCCCATACAGAAATTACCTGCATACGAATTCTAAATCAAAGAAAAATAAACAATGCGAGAGCATAACAAATAAAACACATATACATAGAGATTTTCCTCTGGATCCAAAAACCGGGACTACTAGCTTGATTTTTCATTATATTCCTTTCAATGTTACAATAAATATTTATACATGCTGAAGCATCCAATAACATGGACCAAAAACCATCGTGTCCAAAACCATGGACCGACAACCATAGGTAGGTTCGCCCAACCTAATATAGGCTACCCTGAACCTCGTACAGGGGGGGCTACCTGCCCCCGTCAAACCCCCCGGACAGGCGAGGCTGTCGCCCCCCTTGTGACCCCCCTGTTGTGCAATCGGCACAACGAAGGGGGGCTCCATCCCCCCTCTAACCCCCGGTTCACTACGTAGGTTAGTTGTGGAAAGAATATAACACAACCCAACAATCTCCCACTTGTTGTTTTCTTTCCATAGGGGGCCACAGGAGAGCTTAGTCATTTTTCCAGCCCTGAAAATGCCCATTGTTTCTCTACACCAAGAGAACTTCTCAAAGCTCAAAAATTTTGTCAATGCGTCTGCAGTATTCTTCATAGTGTCCACCTTTACCAGCAACACCTTTTTGTCTTCTATCATATCCCTCACAAAGTGATACTGAACATCAATGTGCTTTGTCTTTGAATGATAAGCAGGGCTCTTTGCCAAGAAAATTGCACTTTGGCTGTCACAGTCTATTCTTATAGCTCCCTGTACTAACCCCATACTTGAACACAATCTCTGCAACCAACCTGCTTCCTTGCTTGCATGAGTGGCTGCCATGTATTCTGCCTCTGTAGTTGATAGTGCCACTACAGATTGTTTCTTACTCATCCAACTGACTGCACCTCCAAATAGGTTAAACACATACCCACTTGTAGATCTTCTCTGATCCAGATCTCTAGCCCAGTCTGCATCAACAAAGCCACGAATATCCAACACTTTGTCCAATCCTGGTCTTCCTTGGTAGCACAAACCATAATCACTAGTGCCACGCAAATACCTGAAAACCCGCATCACTGATGTCCAGCGCTCTTTCCTTGGTTTTGACATAAACCTGCTCAATACTCCCACTGCATGTGCAATGTCTGGTCAAGTACAGACCATTGCATATATCAGGCTACTGACTGCACTCGCATATGGAACACGGGACATGTCCTCTTCCTCTTCTTGTGTCTTGGGACACTGTTCAACAGATAACCTCACACTTACAGGAATAGGAACCTTCACCAGTTTACTATCCTGCATATTAAACCTCTGCAATATTGTCACGACATACTTCCTTTGGTTTAACCAGTGCTTCCTCTTTGCCCGATCTCTTTTAATTTCCATGCCCAAAATATAGTTTGCAGCACCAAGATCTTTCATGTTGAATTTGGAGGACAATTGGGTCTTCAAATCCTGGATAATTTCTTTGTCATTTCCAACCAGCAACATATCATCCACATACAAGAATAGATAAATAACACGGTCACCAATTAATTTAAAATACACACAGTGATTTGCTTTGCTTCTGGTGAAGCCAAGTCCCTGTATAAATGTATCAAATTTTTGATACCACATCCTTGGTGACTGTTTTAACCCATACAGAGACTTCTTTAACTTGCATACCAGTTCTTTCTTACCCTTCAGCGGAAAGCCTTCAGGTTGCTTCATGTAGATTTCCTCTCCCAAATCCCTATCAAGAAATCTTGTCTTCACATCCATCTGGTCTACCTCAAAATCAAAAGCAACAGCAATAGATAAAAATAACCTAATAGAAGTTACCATGGCAACAGGAGAAAAAATATCACCAAAATGAATTCCCGGCACCTGGGAATAACCTTTTTCTACCAACCGAGCTTTGTATTTCTCCACCTTCCCTTCTACATTTGTCTTCTTTTTGAACACCCATTTATTGCCAATGGGTTTCCTTCCAGTTGGCAACTCCACCAGATCCCAAGCCTCATTTTTGTGCAAAGATGCCATTTCATCAACCATGGCCTCTTTCCAGAGTTTTCCATCCTCTGAATTCACTACTTACTTCACAGTTCTAGGATCATCATCAGTAATAGACAAAGCAAAATTTGAACAGAAAGCAGATAGACTATACCTTTCTAGCTGCCTTCTTTCTCGAATTGATCTTCTTAGAGCCGGAGTTTGTGGCTCTTCATCTTCTGATTCCTCCTCTGTTGTAGAGTCTGATTCTTCCTCCTTTAGCTCAAACTCTATATTCTCAGGTTCCTTTGGTTGGACTTCATGTTTAATAACAACTTTCACCTCTCTGAACACCACATCTCAGTTGTACACAACCTTCCTTGTTACTGGGTTCCAAAGCTTATAACCCTTTAAACCATCCTTATACCCAATAAAGATGCACTTTTCAGATTTACTATCCAACCTGGTTCGTTTCTCCTTTGGAACATGTACATATGCATCACATCCAAATACCCTCAGATGTGAAAGAGAGGGTTTCTTACCAATTCATACTTCTTGTGGGGTCTTATCCTCCAACGCTAATGAAGGTGACCTATTGACCAAGTAAAATGCAGTATCCACCGCCTCTGCCCAGAATTCTTGTCCTAACCCGGTATCACTAAGCATGCTTCTTGCCCTTTCCATCAATGTCTTGTTCATTCTTTCCGTGACTCCATTTTGCTGAGGTCTATATGGAGTAGTCTTTTGCCGTACTATACCACACTTCTTACAGAATTCTTCAAATTCCTTGCTGCAAAACTCTTCACCATTATCTGTCCTTTGCATCTTTATCTTCTTCTCTATCTGATTTTCCACCAGAGCCTTAAATTCTTTAAACCTGTCAAAGACTTCAGATTTCTTCTTAAGGAAATATATCCATGTATTCCTTGAGAAGTCATCTATAAATGATACATAGTACATAGACTTACCCAGTGATGGAACCTTCACAGATCCAAACACATCACTGTGCACAAGCTCTAATATCTATTTCGCCCTCTTAGCACCAGAGGGGAAACTCACCCAATTCCACTTCCCATATACACAATTTTCACAGATCTAAAAATCCATAGAGCTATTACTCATACCTTCTACCATACCTTTACCATGAAGTATTTGAAGGCCCTTCTCTCCAATATGTCCAAGCCTTTGATGCCACATCATGGTCTTCTCTCCAGAGACCACTAGATTTTCAGCTCAACTTTCAGGAACTACAGAACTGTTGCACCCATCAACAACAGTGCTACCTTGCAGCTTGTACAGAGTTCCAGTCCGAACTCCCCGCATCAATACTAGTGCTTCCCGAACCATCTTGTAGGTATCCTTCTTGAACACTATTTTTACACCGCATCATCCAACTTGCTTACAGAAATCAGATTTCTGGCCAATGCAGCAATATGCAGAACACCCAGAAGTGTTCTAACCCTTCCACCTTGCAACTTCAACTTTACATTTCCGCGACCAATGATTCTAGCCTTCCTATCATCTCCTAAGAAGACATCACCACCATCGTATTTCTCATACTCACATGACCACTCTCTATGGGTAGTGAAGTGAAAGGATGCACCTGAGTCAATCAACCATGCCTCATGATCTACATGTGTACTTGAAGAAGCCAAGTACACATCCCCACCTTCATCTGAGGTGGTTTTCGCCTCTGTAGAAGGAGCATCATTAGATCCCTTTCCTTTATCAGGAGATTTAGATTTATAGTCCCTTTTGAGGTGCCCTTCCTTTCTGCATTTCCAGCACACCACCTTTACAGGTTTTCCTGGAGATTTAGATCTCCCTCTAGATTTAGATCTCCCACTCGATGACTTATTTTTGTTTCTATTCTGGGACCATCCTCATACAGACAAGGCATCACCATTCTAGCTCTCCATATTTTTCCGTCTCATCTCCTCCGTCGGCAAGGCTGAGACTATTTCATCAAACTGCAAAGTAGTTGAATTGCTACCTATTGCAATAACCAGAATATCCCACAAATCTGGTAGGGAACACAACAAACTGATGCACTTATCTTCATCTGAAATTTTAATATCAACAGACGCTAACTGACTTACCACAGTATTAAATGCATTCAGATGCTCTATCACCGAGTCTCCATCTTTCATCCTCAGGTTATACAGCTTTTTCCGCAGGAACAGTTTATTCACCAGAGACTTAGATTGGTACAAAGTCCCTAACTTGTCCCACAAAGCCTTCACCGTAGCTTCCCCTGATACATTCAGCAATACCGAATCTGAGACACACAGTCATATTGTGCTCTTTGCCTTCCGATCCAACTTCTTCCATTATTCATCGGTCACTCCCGTTGGTTTAGTACCTGGATCTACTGCGATCCACTGATCTTTATCCACCAACAGATCCTCCATCTTCAGTTTCCACAACTGAAAAATCTGACCATTGAACTTCTCGATCTCTATCTTTCCAGTGCTCGCCATCTTCTTTCACAACCAGAATCGATCTCGTATATCTCCCACTGAACAGGGTCTACCGCATGCCCGAGTGAAACCCCCCAGCAACAAAGGCGTCCCCTTGAAGCCAAAACATCTCTGATTCCAAATGTAGTTTTTAACACCATACAGAAATTACCTGCATATGAATTCTAAATCACAGAAAAATAAACAATACGAGAGAATAACACATAAAACACATACACACAGAGATTTTCCCCTAGATCCCAAAACCGAGACTACCAGCTTGATTTTTCACTATATTCCTTTGAATGTTACAATACATATTTATACATGCTGAAGCATCCAATAACATGGACCGAAACCCATCGCGTCCAAAACCATGGAACGAAAACCATAGGTAGGTTCGCCCAACCTAATATAGGGTCCAAAAAAAAATTTCTCGGGGCACTGCCCCGGACCCTGTAGAGGGGGGCTACCCGCCCCCCTCAAACCCCAAGAATAGGGGGGGCTCCCGCCCTCACGCTACGCAATCAACGCAACGAAGGGGGGGCTCTGCCCCCCCTCTAAACCCCCGGTTCACTACGTAGGTTAGTCATGGAAAGAATATAACACAACCCAACAACAAGGCCAAACAAAAGCATTTCACATGGGTACTCCTTTCACGAGGAATTAAAGTTTTGTTGGAAATACTATCGGGGGGGTGAATTAGTATTTCTTTTCAATTATTATTTTTTTCAGTTAAAACATTTATAATTGGAACACAAAAATAGATAACAGGAATAGATGCTTTTATTAATGTGAACTTTGCAATAAATCAACTACATATATATATATATATATATATATATATATATATATATATATATATATATATATATATATATATATATATATATATATATATATATATATGGTTTCAATCAGTTTCCAAGCACCAGCTTGGACTCTTTCTGAGGATCCAACCTCCAGAGCACCAACTCTGTCTTGTTAAGGCACCAACCTTGAATTTAGGAACAGCAACTCCAAGGACACCAATCCTTTTAGTATTCTTCATAGTTTCCACCTTTACAAGCAACACCTTTTTGTCTTCTATCATATCCCTCACAAAGTGATACTGAACATCAATGTGCTTTGTCTTTGAATGATAAGCAGGGCTCTTTGCCAAGAAAATTGCACTTTGGCTGTCACAGTCTATTCTTATAGCTCCCTGTACTAACCCCATACTTGAACACAATCTCTGCAACCAAACTGCTTCCTTGCTTGCATGAGTGGCTGACATGTATTCTGCCTTTGTAGTTGATAGTGCCACTACAGATTGTTTCTTACTCATCCAACTGACTGCACCTCCAAATAGGTTAAACACATACCCACTTGTAGATCTTCTCTGATCCAGATCTCCAGCCCAGTCTGCATCAAAAAAGCCACGAATATCCAACACTTTGTCCAATCCTGGTCATCCTTGGTAGCACAAACCATAATCACTAGTGCCACGCAAATACCTGAAAACCCGCTTCACTGATGTCTAGTGCTCTTTCCTTGGTTTTGACATAAACCTGCTCAATACTCCCACTGCATGTGCAATGTCTGGTCGAGTACAGACCATTGCATATATCAGGCTACCGACTGCACTCGCATATGGAACACGGGACATGTCCTCTTCCTCTTCTTGTGTCTTGGGATATTGTTCAACAGATAACCTCACACTTACAGGAATAGGAACCTTCACGAGTTTACTATCCTGCATATTAAACCTCTGCAGTATTGTCTTGACATACTTCCTCTGGTTTGACCAGAGCTTCCTCTTTGCCCGATCTCTTTTAATTTCCATGCCCAAAATATAGTTTGCAGCACCAAGATCTTTCATGTCGAATTTGGAGGACAATTGGGTATTCAAATCCTGGATAATTTCTTTGTCATTTCCAACCAGCAACATATCATCCACATACAAGACTAAATAAATAACACGGTCACCAATTAATTTAAAATACACACAGTGATTTGCTTTGCTTCTGGTGAAGCCAAGTCCCTGTATAAATGTATCAAATTTATGATACCACATCCTTGGTGACTGTTTTAACCCATACAGAGACTTCTTTAACTTGTATACCAGTTCTTTCTTACCCTTCACCGCAAAGCCTTAAGGTTGCTTCATGTAGATTTCCTCTTCCAAATCCCCGTGAAGAAATGTTGTCTTCACATCCATCTGGTCTACCTCAAAATCAAAAGCAACAGCAGCAGATAAAAATAACCTAATAGAAGTTACCTTGGCAACAGGAGAAAAAATATCACCAAAATGAATTCCTGGCACCAGGGAATAACCTTTTTCTACCAACCGAGCTTTGTATTTCTCCACCTTCCCTTCTACATTTGTCTTCTTTTTGAACACCCATCTATTGCCAATGGGTTTCCTTCCAGTTGGCAACTCCACCAGATCCCAAGCCTCATTTTTGTGCAAAGATGTCATTTCATCAACCATGGCCTCTTTCCAGAGTTTTCCATCCTCTGAATCCACTACTTCCTTCACAGTTCTGGGATCATCATCAGTAACAGACAAAGCAAAATTTGAACAGAAAGTAGATAGACTATACCTTTCTAGCTGCCTTCTTTCTCGAATTGATCTTCTTAGAGCCAGAGTTTGTGGCTCTTCATCTTCTAATTCCTCCTCTGTTGTAGAGTCTGATTCTTCCTCCTTTAGCTCATGCTCTATCTTCTCAGGTTCCTTTGGTTGGACTTCATGTTTAATAACATCTTTCACCTCTCTGAACACCACATCTCGGCTGTACACAACCTTCCTTGTTACTGGGTTCCAAAGCTTATAACCCTTTAAACCATCCTTATACCCAATAAAGATGCACTTTTCAAATTTACTATCCAACTTGGTTCGTTTCTCCTTTTGAACATGTACATATGCATCACATCCAAATACCCTCAGATGTGAAAGAGAGGGTTTCTTACCAGTCCATACTTCTTGTGGGATCTTATCCTCCAACACTGATGAAGGTGACCTATTGACCAAGTAACATGCAGTATCCACTGCCTCTGCCCAGAATTCTTGTCCTAACCCGGCACCATTGAGCATGCTTCTTGCCCTTTCCATCAATGTCTTGTTCATTGTTTCCGTGACTCCATTTTGCTGAGGTGTATATGGAGTAGTCTTTTGCCGTACTATACCACACTTCTTACAGAATTCTTCAAATTCCTTGCTACAAAACTCTCCACCATTATCTGTCCTCTGCATCTTTATCTTCTTCTCTATCTAATTTTCCACCAGAGCCTTAAATTCTTTAAACCTATCAAAGACTTCAGATTTCTTCTTAAGGAAATATATCCATGTATTCCTTGAGAAGTCATCTATAAATGATACATAGTACATAGACTTACCTAGTGATGGAACCTTCACAGGTCCAAACACATCACTGTGCACAAGCTCTAATATCTGTTTCGCACTTTTAGCACCAGAGGGAAACTCACCCAATTCCACTTCCCATATACACAATTTTTACAGAACTCAAAATCCAGAGAGCTATTACTCATACCTTCTACCATACCTTTACCATGAAGTATTAAAAGGCCCTTCTCTCCAATATGTCCAATCATTTGATGCCACAGCATGGTCTTCTCTCCAGAGACCACTAGATTTTCAGCTCCACTTTCAGGAACTACAGAACTGTTGCACCCATCAACAACAGTGCTACCTTGCGGCTTGTACAGAGTTCCATTCCAAACTCCCCGCATCAATACTAGTGCTTCCTGAACCATCTTGCAGGTATCCTTCTTGAACACTATTTTTACACCTGCATCATCCAACTTGCTTACATAAATCAAATTTCTGGCCAATGCAGGAATATGCAGAACACCCAGAAGTGTTCTAACCCTTCCACCTTGCAACTTCAACTTTACTTTTCCGCGACCAATGATTCTAGCCTTCCTATCATCTCCTAAGAAGACATCACCACCATCGTATTTCTCATACTCACATGACCACTCTCTATGGGTAGTGAAGTGAAAGGATGTACCTGAGTCAATCAACCATGCCTCATGATCTACATGTGTAGTTGAAGAAGCCAAGTACACATCCCCACCTTCATCTGAGGTGGTTTTCGCCTCTGTAGAAGGAGCATCATTAGATCCCTTTCCTTTATCAGGAGCTTTAGATTTATAGTCCCTTTTGAGGTGCCCTTCCTTTCTGCATTTCCAGCACACCACCTTTACAGGTTTTCCTGGAG
The DNA here is from genome assembly GCA_031772625.1 of Pinus tabuliformis. Classification (NCBI taxonomy): domain Eukaryota; kingdom Viridiplantae; phylum Streptophyta; class Pinopsida; order Pinales; family Pinaceae; genus Pinus; species Pinus tabuliformis. The sequence continues at coordinate 344,040,630 of CM062814.1, forward strand.
ATTTAGATCTCCCTCTAGATTTAGATCTCCCACTCGATGACTTATTTTTGTTTCTATTCTGGGACCATCCTCGTACAGACAAGGCATCACCATTTTGGCTATCCATATTTTTCCGTCTCATCTCCTCTGTCGGCAAGGCTGAGACTATTTCATCTAACTGCAAAGCAGTTGAATTCCTACCTATTGCAATAACCAGAATATTTCACAAATCTGGTAGGGAACACAACAGACTGATGCACTTATCTTCATCTGAAATTTTAATATCAACAGACGCTAATTGACTTACCACAGTATTAAATGCGTTCAGATGATCTATCACCGAGTCTCCATCTTTCATCCTCAAGTTATACATCTTTTTCCGCAGGAACAGTTTATTCACCAGAGACTTAGATTGGTACAAAGTCCCTAACATGTCCCACAAAGCCTTCGTCGTAGCTTCCCCTGATACGTTCAGCAATACCGAATCTGAGACACACAGTCGTATTGTGCTCTTTGCCTTCCGATCCAACTTCTTCCATTCTTCATCAGTCACTCCCATTGGTTTAGTACCTGGATCTACCGCGATCCACTGATCTTTATCCACCAACAGATCCTCCATCTTCAGTTTCCACAACTGAAAACTCTGACCATTGAACTTCTCGATCTCTATCTTTCCACTGCTCGCCATCTTCTTTCACCACCAGAATCGATCTCGTAGATCTCCCACTGAACAGGGTCTACCACATGCCCGAGTGAAACCCCCCAGCAACAAAGGCGTCCCCTTGAAGCCAAAACAGCTCTGATTCCAAATGTAGTTTTTTACCCCATACAGAAATTACCTACATACGAATTCTAAATCACAGAAAAATAAACAATGCGAGAGCATAACACATAAAACACATATACACAGACATTTTCCCTTGGATCCCAAAACCGGGACTACCAGCTTGATTTTTCATTATATTCCTTTCAATGTTACAATACATATTTATACATGCCGAAGCATCCAATACCATGGACCGAAAACCATCGCGTCCAAAACCATGGACCGAAAACGATAGGTAGGTTCGCCCAACCTAATATAGGGTCCAAAAAAAAAATTCTCGGGGTGCTGCCCCAGACCCTGTAGAGGGGGGCTACCCGCCCCCCTCAAACCCCCAGAACAAGGGGGGCTCCCACCCCCATGCTACGCAATCAATGCAATGAAGGGGTGGCTCTGCCCCCCCTCTAACCTCCTGGTTCACTACGTAGGTTAGTCATGGAAAGAATATAACACAACCCAACAACAAGGCCAAACAAAAGCATTTCACATGGGTACTCCTTTGACGAGGAATTAAAGTTTTGTTGGAAATACTATGGGGGGGGTGAATTAGTATTTCTTTTCAATTATTATTTTTTTCAGTTAAAACATTTATAATTGGAACACAAAAATAGATAACAGGAATAGATGCTTTTATTAATGTGAACTTTGCAATAAATCAAGTACATATATATATATATATATATATATATATATATATATATATATATATATATATATATATATATATGGTTTCAATCAGTTTCCAAGCACCAACTTGGACTCTTTCTGAGGATCCAACCTCCAGAGCACCAACTCTGTCTTGTTAAGGCACCAACCTTGAATTTAGGAACAGCAACTCCAAGGACACCAATCCTTTTAGTTCTCAGGCACCAACCTCAAGGGCTCCAGCCCTCTGCTATAAACTGTCTGGCTCTATTTGGTTGTAATTCTCTGCTCCCAACCCTGCTGGGCCTATGACTTACTTCTATCCTCATGTTCCTTCCATTTCTACCAGATCTTCGGCTTCCTTTATTTTCTTAGTTTGCCAATGCTCTGAAACTTTCCTTGTTCTTTGTTTTGTATTCCTGATACCCCTAACCTTTGGCTTCCTCCCTCCACTGGCTCTTCGGCTTCCTCAATGCTCACTTGATCTTTCAGCTTCCTATGTGTTCACTCTTCGGCTTCCTCTATCTCTTCAAATCCATTAAATACACATAGGACACGTTAATGTGGAAGAGAGGTCGAATTACAATAGTGTTGAATATTAAAAAATATCAGAGAGGTCCTTTTCAATACTCAAACAATATACATTAATTGTTCACAAAAACCATATAAGAGATACTATAGCCATATAGAGGTCCCACATGCCACATCATCCTTTTATCGCAATCGCCACTCCTGAACTTTCACACATAACATAGCCGATTCGTAACTACTGATGGAGCGGATGTGATATGGTATTAAATAGTTATTAATAAGTCTGTCCGGTCCATACCCCTATCGCAATCCCCAGATTGGCATTCCCTTTGTACATTGTGATTACTGCAGATGCGACATTTGATTAAGCCATTCTGTAATGGTGTAGTTAGGTCCATAATTATATCGCAATCAACGGATTTCAACGTGGCAAAAAATTTTAACAAGGCTTGCGATATTGTGATGGACGCGATATTACAATAGGGCATGTTATAACGTTGCAATGGGTCCGCATACATATCGAAATCATCATTTTAATGTGGCAAGGCTTTAAAGAGTCTTGTGATATGGCGGATGCGATGTAACTTTAAAGTGTATTACAATGGAATCCTCGGGCCCATGTATTGTATCGCATCTATATAATATATATATATATATGCTCCTCCGTTCTTAACTTTGATTAATGTGAACTTAACTCATAACCGTTTATCCCCTTTGATTCTATTATAACCCTCGTATAATGGGAATATACACAAACACACAGGAACTTGCATTTTCCACCTTTCCATAGCCTTGGTGCATTTATCGATGCTTACCTTTATCAGTCTCATTCTCCACCATAGATTAACTCATGCTAGATCCAACGGCTATCAGAGATTTCAAGTGGACAAATAGCATAGAGAATACCCACTCGATAAAGCAATTTTCTCTCTGCACCCTCGTGCTACATGTCACTCAGTTAATGGAATCAGGCACTCTCCTCTAAATACCACTTATCGCCTAGCGTTCGCTCAAAAACCACTACCACTATTTCAAACCTGCCTTTTGGAACATAACCACAAGCATTCACTCTTCAACCATCTTCTTGATTTCTACCGATATTATATACTCCTCTGCTCTTTTGGCTCCTCCTTCGCTCTTTTGGCTCCTCTGTTAACTTCTCTGGAATATATTACATGCGATACTACCGATATAGCTCCTCCTCAATCTCCCACTCTTACACTTACTTGGCTTTCCTGTAGCTTCCGATACCACTCCAATACCCCTTCTCTGCTTTGATAGCTCTTCTCTGATAGCTCCTATGACTTGTGATATTCTCTCCAATGGCTTGAATGTCTTGGATTTCATATGGTTTCTCCTCATGGCTTCTCGCTCCTATTTCTTCACAGATCTTCTCTACTTTCCTTGGCCTCACATCATTGTTTACTAATCCAGAATATTGCCATATTGACATCAATGGCAATCTAGGTCAACAATCTCCCCCTTTGTTATTGATGGCAATATTCTTCTTCTCTCCCCGTTTGACATCAATGGCAAAGAAGCGCTCAGGGACTCCCCCTATCGAACTACTCCACCTATCCTGCAACATCTTTATGAATCAACTTAAATGATTCTAAAGAGACAACTCCCATCCTTTGACGAAGATGTTCAAATGCTTCTCAAGGAAGAGGTTTTGTGAAAATATCAGCTATCTGCTCCTTAGTATTGATATATTGCAAGATGATGTTTTGTTCAACTACTTGTTCATGAAGGAAATGATACTTGGTTGGTATATGTTTGGTCTTTGAGTGCATCACTGGATTTTTTCTGAGGTTGATGGCACTTGCGTTATCACAATAGACGGTAGTTGGTTGATTCGTACCTATGTTGACATCTTTTATAGCTTCCTTCATCCACAGTATTTGAGTACAACAATCTGCGATAGCTATATACGCGGCTTCAGCTGTAGACAGTTATATGGAAGTCTGTTTTTTGCTGAGCCAAGATACTAAAAATTCTCCCAGGAAGAATGCATTTCCAGTAGTACTTTTCTGATCATCAACACTTCAGGCGCAATCAGCATCAGTGTATGAAGTCAAGGAAAGATTTGAGCTCTTAGGGTACCAAAGACCGAAATCAGGAGTTCCTTTCAAGTATCTGAGAATTCTTTTCACAGCCAACAAATGGGATTATTTAGGAGCTGATTGAAATCTTCCCACCATTCCTATTGCTTGCATAACGTCAGGTCTTGTAGAAGTTAAGTACAAAAGCGCTCTAATTATTGACCTATAATTAGTTGCATCTACCGGAGGGGAGTCATCATTTTTTCTCAATTTGCAACTTGTGGTCATAGGTGTGCTCATTGGTGCACAGTCCTCCATTACATATCTTTTAAGCATGTCTTTAAGATATTTGGCTTGAGATATAAACATGCTTGCCGTGGTTTGAGATACTTGTAGTCCAAGTGAGATAACTCTCCTATCATTGACATCTCGAACTGTTTTGACATATTTTGAGAAAACTCATGGCTCATCTCATCATTATTACTAGTAAAAATTAGATCATCAACACAAACAAGTGTGACTAGTAACTTATCCCCACCTATCTTTATGTAGAGATTACTTCCTCCCACCCCCTTCTTGAAGCCTTGTTGTTGTAAATACTGATCCAATCCTTCGTACCAAGCTCTAGGAGCTTGTTTCAACCCATATAATTCCTTTTTCAACTTACAAACAAAGTCTTTTCCTTCGGTTAGATTAAACCCTTATGGCTGCTCCATGTAGACTTCTTCCTTGAGTTCCCCATTCAGAAATGTTGATTTTACATCCATTTGATAGCTTTTGAATCCTTTTGAGAAAGAAAATGCCAAGAACATCCTGATAGCTTCCACATGAGCTATTGGTGCAAATGTTTCTTGAAAGTCAATTCCTTCAATTTGCGAATAGCATTTACAAACAAGCCTTGCCTTGTTTCTGATGATTTTTCCATCTTCATTCATTTTTTTCTTAAACACCCACTTGGTTCCTATTATGTTTTTTTCCTTTCGATGAGGTACGAGCTCCCATGTCTCATTCTTCTCAATTTGAGACATTTCTTCTTCTGTGGCTTTTACCTAATGAGGATCCTTACTTGCTTGAGTAAATGTTTCTCGTTCCATCATGGATAGAAGAGAAATATCATTTTTCTTTCATGTATTTTTCATGCTTCTTCGGGTTTGCATCCCTTCATCTATATTTCCAATAATCTACTCTTCTGGGTGATATTTTTGGAGAAGTTTCATCTTTGGAGTTTGAGATGGTTCTTTTTCCTTGTGTATTTCTTCATTTTTTCCTTCTTCTTTAGGTTCTTCTTCTTCAATGAGAGGATCAAATTCATGTTCTTCAATTTCCTTCTCTGGAAGGTCTTTGTCAATCTTCACATCAATGCTTTCCACTATTTTCTATAGTCAGATTTTCTAGCACTTGTAGGCTTTGCTCCGTGTAGAATATCCAAGGAAGACCCCTTTGTCAACCCGAGAATCAAACTTTCTTGGTGAGCCATCATTGATTTTTATTAAGCACTTGCTTCCAAAAATATTAAAATATTTTATTGAAGCATGTCTTCCTTTCCATAATTCATAAGGAGTCTTTTCATTATTTGGTCTTAATTGAGTTTGATTCAGGGTATAGACAACTATCCCGACTGCTTCTCTCCAAAATTTTGGTTGTGAGTCAGCTGTTATTAACATTGTTCTAGCCATTTCTTGAATTGTTCAGTTTCTTATTTCAACTATCCCATTTTTCTTGGGTGTTCTAGCAGCAGAGAGTTCTCTTTTAATTCAATGTATTCTACAAAATTCATTAAATTCTTTTGATGTGAATTCTCCCCCTCTATCTGTTCTGAGGCACTTAATCTTTGAATCCTTTTCATTTTCTACAAGATATTTAAGATTCTTAAAACACTCAAATGCTTCGGATTTATATTTTATAAAATATATCCACATCATTCTATTATTCATCAACAAATAAAGCAAAGCACCTTTCTCCTTGGAGTGCCGGTGTTCTAGTTGGTCCAAATAAATCAGCATGGATGATCTCCAAAGGCTTTGATGTAGAAAACTCCTTGGTCCTGTCGCTGGTTCGGGTTTGCTTTCCATGTTGACATGGACCACATATTGCTTGATTCAGTTTCAATAACTTTGGAATGTCTCGAACTGCTTTAATATTGTTGATATTGATCAAGTTATCAAACCCTATATGTCCAAGTCGTTTGTGCCACGACCAACTTTCATCTGTTTGACTTAAGTAGGATTTGTCTTCTTGAATCTTGTTTAGAATGTAGATGTTGTCTTGTGTTCTAACCCCTTTCGCCACAAGTTCCCCTGAGGAAGAGTTCATTAATTCACAATCTTTGGTGCTAAAGACAACAATATGTCCTTGATTGTAGATTTAGCTAACACTCAGGAGGTTGTGTTTGAGCCCGTTTACTAGCAAAGCATTTTGAGCTTTTCCTTTTCTATTAATAAGAGTAATAGTTTCTTTTTCCGGCAATTTTGGTAGATCCACTTCCAAAGGATACGTTTCCTTTCTTTTTGTTCAATGAGACAAAATTCCTTTTGTCCCCTGTCATGTGTCTAGAGCACCCACTATCCACAAACCAATGATTTTCATCATTTTGAGGACATAGATCTAGGCTACATTTATCTGTGTTGGGATTATCGCTTCTTTCCTTTTCTCTTTTGAGTGGGAAATTTTGTTCATTGTGTCCATTATTGTTACATTATGAGCAAATCAGATCAAATTTTCCCAAGGGATCAAAAGAATTGTAGATTTTGATTTTTCCTTCCACTTTAGGGCCATATGGTTTGTCTATTTGATCCTTCAATTTTGATGTGTCATTCTTACAAGCCATGCAATTTCTAGCATGATGAACAAAATTTTTACAATGAAAACAATGCCCAAAAAAGATAGTTTTGTACCTATTGTAATAGCCATGATTTGAATCAACATTCTTCCCTCAAGTTAGTCCCGCTTTATTCTTTGGATTTGAGATGGGCCTTTGATGAGATATTGCTTTGTATCTGTTGTAACATCCATGATTCAAATCAACATTCTTCCTTGGAGTTACTCTCTCTTCATTCTTTGGATCTGGGATGAGCCTTTAATCAAATAATCTTTCTTCTTTTGGGTTGCTAGAAAGTATGTCATCATAGCTTTTCACATTATTCTTAGCACTTGACGATTCTCCTTTAAAACCTATTCCAGATTTGTCATGTTAAGGTTTTTTATTATTTAGTATAGTGTCAAGTATTTGAGAGCTTTTCCAACCCCTTTTAACTTGCTCCAATTCCTTCCTTAGAGATACTATTTTGGCTTCATGTTCTTCACAAGCTTCTTCTTTTTCTTTTAGCTTATTTTTCAACAGATCTTCCCTTATATTTATTTCATCATTTTCTACCTTTAGAGAAATGATTTTATTCCATAATTTCTCATTTTCTTCAATGGCACTTATTAACAATTCATCTACATTTCCATCTAGGCCTAAGTCATCTTCATTTGTGAATGCCATGAATAATACTTCTTGGCTTTCAATATGATCATTTTCTTCATTTGATTCTTCATTACCTCCTTTGCAGTGAGGGAACTGGTTAGTTGATTTCCTTTTGATGACTACAAATTCATCTTAAACAGAATCATCTTGCTTGGAGAGGAAATTCTTCTTATTGAACCCTTTCTTTTTGTATACCATCCTTTTAGAATTTTCTTCATCATCACTATCATGCTTATGAGGACATTTTGCAACATAATGACATATTTTTCAACATTTGAAACAAATAAGAGGGTATTCACCTTTTAGCTTAGATCCCTTCTTCAGTCTTCGTACAAATTTCACCAATTCAGATTCAACATCGGAGTCATCACTACTAACATTCCTTTCTTACCCCTTTTTTTATTTTGAGGCCTTGAACGCTAGATCTTTGGAACTTGGGCAACCTTTTCTCATCTCATAGGAAATGAGGATTCCATGGAGTTCATCCATCTTCAGAGCATCTAGATCCTTCACTTCTTCTATGGAACTTACTTTGGAGTCAAATTTTTCAAGGAGAGATCTTAAGACCTTTTGAACAATCATGCTTTATTCGATGTTTTCATCCAATCCTTTAAGAGAGTTGACCACTTCAGCTACTCAGAGAAAGTATGATGCAATATCTTCTCCATCATCCATTTTCAGACTTTGAAATTTCCTTCTATGAGTTTGACGCTTTGCCTTCTTAACTTTGGAGTCCCCGTCATAGAAGCTAACTAGCTTATCCCATACTCCTTTAGTAGAGTTACAATTCATGACTTTTGTAAATTCAGAATCGGTGACTCCACTAGTGATGGAGTTTAAGGCTTTTTCATTTGCAACGTAGACTTTCATCTAGTCTTGATCTATTGGAAGAGTGGAAGGAGCTATGTACTCATTTAATACCAAATGCCAAACTTCAGGTCCAAGGGACATTAAGTAGTAGAACATTCTCTTTTTCCATAAACCAAAATTTGTGTCATCGAACAGAGGAGGTCTTCTTGACACTTCTTGATTTCTCATCATGACTAAGAATCCTTCTTCAAGTTGCTAGGCTAATATGAAGAAGCCCGCTCTGATATCAATTGTTGTAAATACTGAAGGGAGGGGTGTGAATCAATATTTCTTTTCAATTATTATTTTTATCAATTAAAACATTGATAATGGGAACACAGAAATAGATAACAGGAATAGATGTTTTTATTAATGTGATCTTTGCAATAAATCAAGTACATATATATATATATATATATATATATATATATATATATGGTTTCAATTATTTTCCAAGCACCAACTTGGACTCTTTGTGAGGTTCCAATGTCCAGAGCACCAACCTTGAATTTAGGAGCACCAACTCCTAGGACACCAATCCTTTCAGTTCTAGGCACCAACCTCAAAGGCTCCAAACCTCTGCTGTAAACTATCTAGATCTATTTGCCTGTAATTCTCTGCTCCCAACCCTGTTGGGCCTCTGACTTACTTTTTTCCTCCTTTTCTTTCCATTTCTTCCAGAGCTTAGGCTTCCTTTATTTTCTTGCAGTTTGCCAGTGCTCCTAAACTTTCCTTATTCTCTATTTTATATTCCTGATACCCTTGAACTTTATCTTCCTTTCTCCATTAGCTCTTCGGCTTCCTCAACGCTCGCTTAATCTTTCAACTTCCTCTGCACTCACTCTTCGACTTCCTCTGTCTCTTCAAATCCATAAATACACACAGGACACGTTAATGTGGAAGAGAGAACGAATTACAATAGTGTTGAATATTAAAAAATATCAGACAGGCCCTTTTTAATTTTCATACAATATACATTAATTGTTCACAGAAACCATATAAGAGAGACTATAGCCATATAGAGGTCCTACATGCCACATCATTCTTTTATCACAATCGCCACTACTGGAGGTTCACAGATAACATAATCGATTCCCAACTACTGATGGAGCATATGTGATATGGTATTAAACAGTTATTAATAAGTCCGTAGGGTCCATACCCTTATCACAATCCCTGGATTGACATTCCTTTGTACATTGCGATTACCACAAATGCGACATTTCATTAAGTCGTGCTATAATGGTGTAGGCGGGTTTGTAATTATATCGCAATCGGTGGATTTTAATGTGGAAAAATATTGTAACAACATTTGCGATATTGCAATAGACGCGATATTACAATAGGGCATGTTATAACGTTGCAGCAGGTCTGCATACGTATCACAATCAGCATTTTAATGTGGCGAGGCTTTAAAGAGGCTTGTGATATGGCGAATGTGTTGTAACTTTAAAGTGTATTACAATGGAATCCTCGGGCCCGTGTATTGTATCGCATCTATATAATATATATATACTCCTCCATTCTTAACTTTGGTCAATGCAGACTTAACTCATAAGCCTTTATCCCCTTTAATTCTATTACAACCCTCGTATAATGGGAATATACAAAAACACATAGGAACTTGCATTTTCCAACTTTCCATAGCCTTCGCACATTTATCGATGCTTACCTTTATCAGGCTCATTCTCCACCGTAGATTAACTCGCAATCTAACTCGCACTAAATCCAACGGCTATCAGAGATTTCAGGTGGACAAATAGCATGGAGAATACCCACCCGATAAAATGGTTTTCTCTTTCCACCCTCGTGCTATGTGTCACTCGTTTAATGGAATCGGGTGATCTCCTCTAAATACCACTTACCACCTATCATCCACCTGAAAATCACTGCCACTATTACAAACCCACCTTTCGGAATATAACCACGTGCATTCAGTCTTCATCCGTCTTCTTAATTTCTGCCAATTTTATATACTCCTACACTCTTTCGGCTCCTCCTCTACTCTTTTGGCTTGTCTATTAACTTCTTTGACATATATTACATGCAATACTACCGATATGGCTCCTTCTCAATATCCTGCTCGTACACTTACTTGGATTTCCTATGGCTTTCGATACCGCTCTAATACCTCTTCCCTGCTTTGATAGCTCTGCTCTGATAGCTCCTATGACTTCTGATATTCTCTCCAATGGTTTGAATGTCTTGGCTTTCCTCTATTTTCTCCTCACGGCTTCTTAATCCTGTTTCTTCACGGATTTGCTCTACTTCTCCTTGGCCTCACATCATTGTTTACTCATCCAGAATATTGCCATATTGACATCAATGACAATCTAGGTCAACAATTTTTCATCCAAGGAGTGCTCCCACTCAAAATTTGAGTAGATCCATAGGGAAATAAGTTGAAAAAGTAGTTTTTTCTTTTTCCCTCTAAAATTTGATGATCTAGTCTAATATTATTTGATTATCTACACCATTATTTTATAATATTCCTTAAGAGGCCCATTTTTTACCTCAAAATTTCTCTAATGCAAATTAAGGTTGACCATGGTTAACCATGGCCATCTATTGTCAACATTATGAAAACCTAGTCTAACATATGGAACATGGTCAGCCATGTTCAACCATGATCAATCATAATCCTTAATGGTCAATCATAGTTAAATATGGATAGTTATGGAAACTATAGTCAAGCATTTGTTTACCATAATAAACCTTTGTAATATTTCATGGCCAACAATAATATTTTATAGTTTACCATACTCAACTATGGTCAACCTATATTCCACCATTTTTTTCAGAATAGACAAGCATGGGTTGGGGGACATGCACAAGGGGGATGTGTCGAAGAACCCTTAAATTTTAGCAGAATTCAAGGGGTATGAGGGAGCATCAGATTCCTTAAAAAAGGTGTATCTTCTCTAAAATTATAAAAATCACAATTACATTGATAAGATGACGAAAATAACAACTAATTGCATTCAAATTCATCATTGTGCAATCCAGTTTACTTTTACTTTAAGAATTTAAGTTTACAAATAATAACCAAAGTCCTAGACTCCTCAAAGCTCCATCTCTTATTGAACTTTATATCTTAAAGTGTTGATAGAAAAAAGAAATTTAGGGGAGCACCCAAGCATTCCCCTTTTGGGGAAATACATTCCTCACACTCGGGAAACATTTCCCAAAGTTTCACCCAAAAGGGGACATGGGGAAATGTTTCTCCAAGAGTCTCCTTGTACTTAGGGTTTGAGAAATGTGCTAGTGTGACTCCCACCATGGGAAATACATTCCTATGGAACATTACGGTCAACCACAATTGACCATAGTCACCATGGTTAATAATGGTTAACCACATTGCTAACCATGGTTGACCATGGCTCACCATGTTGATAACCATGGTTGGACATGGCTCACCATGTTACACCATGATAATCATGGCCAAACATGTACAAAAATGGTCAACCATATTTTACATGGTCAATTATGGTAAAATAAAGCTGACCATGGGCAACCCTATTTAACATGGTCAAACATGGTGTATCATAGATAATATGGTCAACCATAGTCATCGTGGTTGACCATGGACAAACATGATCAACCCTTATCAATCATGGTTAACTCTAACATGTACATCCATGGTCAACCATGATTGACCATATTTGACATGGTTGATGGGTAATGACATTCAACATAGTCAACCATGGTCTTCCATGATTAGCAAGGTTGATCATGTCTACCATAATATGGTTGACTATTGTCCAATATGGTAAACAATTGTGAATGATAGTCACCTTGCTTGACCATGAATAAATATTTTCAACCATGTTCCACCGTGATCTCCATGGTAAAATATGTCCATCCATGGTAGGTCATATTCGACATGGTCAACTACAGTCATCCATTGTAAACATGACCAAACATGATCTACCATATGTAATATGTTCAAGCATGGTCAATCATAATCTTTCATGGTAAACCATAGTTACACATCCATAACCATAGTCACCTCTAGTAAACTATATATTGACCATAATAAACCTTCATAAACCAAAATTTAAACATATTTAACAATAATAAATGATACTATACTAATCTTCCTTTAATCAATCATGATATACTAATCCTCCCATACATGTCTTAACTACAGCAATCAAATTAAAAGTGATTTATATAAGTCTATATAAACTATTTTCAAAATAAAAAATAGCATTAATAAACCTATAATAATCATTTTTAACATAATTATGCTAATAATAACTTAATATTTACACCAATAATAAAAAATATATATATTCAAACCTCATCAATCATTCATTATAAGAATTGATAACCCATCTAAAATAATTTCTTTCCTTTATTAGAATTAATAAGCAATCTAAAAAATCTTCTTCCCTTAATGTTGATGCCTGTATTTGCTTATGATTCACGATTCAATGAGTATTGAGCATATTCCGATTACCCTTGGTTCTGCTGGAATGTAATGGTGAAATGTGTACCATTGAAATTGTATGAATAATAAAATCAAGTGATTCTCCCAATCAACGACAATGCCTTTAATTGCTTATGATTCATTGAGTATAGAGCATATTCCAATTGACTTTGGTTCTTCTGGAATGTTATGATGAAATGTGTAGCATAAAATTTGCACGATTAATAAAATCAAGCGATTCTACCAATCAACGACAATGCCATTTATCTGTTTATGACTCGTTGAATTTTGAGCATATTCCAATTGCCTTTGGTTCCTCTTGGTATAATGGTAAAATGTGTACCAGAAAAATCGTATGAATATTGAAATCAAGTGATTCTCGCAATTATTAAAGAATTAGAAAAGCCTGGTCTTTGATTAAAGATTATGCTAGAAAGTTATTTAAGAGAACTAAAAATAGTAATATGTGACAAGGCCATCAAAAAATAGCACCAATTTAAAATTGTATTGACGAACAAAGCCCACTCCAAAGCAAACAAGTCGCTGTCAAATATTAATGCAAAACTTCAATGGTGGCTACACGCATACATGACAATACGGCAAAACAGGCTAAACTACTAAATCGAAAAAATATTTTTCATATTTTAAAGGAACCGCATGGGCAAAGCATCCACCGAATCGCTCTCTACAAAATTGGAAAAAAAAAAAATCATCCTTTTATCTGCGAAGTAAGTTTGCGTGATATTTTTTTTCCAAGTTTTCATGTCGATGGAACGTAAATATCTGGATATGAAGGGCTATTTATTCATAAAATGTTTAGCCATTTAGAATTAAAAAGTTTCATGGCCGCCAAATTTCAGTAAACGGTACCACAGGTCCTATGGGTAAACGCCTGCTCGCCGCCGTTATAATAAAAGGATTAAGCACCTTGGCCTGCTTCTCCCGTGGACGATATTAGGTCTTGTCCGGCATCGGTCATTGAGGGCGCTGAGGAAAAGAAAGAAAACAAGAAAAGTAAACACAACGACCTCCTCCTCCGGCCGTTTGCACGTCTGGTGCAGCAACTAGGGCCGTTAAAACAGTTGATCGGGACTGGCACTTATCCACATTCTCCACATTTCTATTATTTCTGTTTCATTCCCTTGGAAAAAACAAATATGTTACGTTTTTGATGTTTTTCTAATAGTTTTATCCGTATAATATATTCAAAACACTCCGAATTTCGAGCGCAGATACCAATTAAAATGGCTTTCATTTTCAATTAATTCTTATATATTATAGGTTTGGTAGCGGAATCCTAACCGGAAACGGCTTTCAGCCCCCTTGTCCGAACTTCCCAGGGTCGGTTATAATAACGACACGGTCGATTGATAGGGATCATTATCGCAATATTTTAGAGACCCCAATCCCATGTGCAGGTGGCCCAATTCGCGGGATGAGATGCTGCTACGGTTAGTTTGAAGGTGCGTTGCATGTAGAAGTTATTATAGTATTATCTTTCTCAAAGTCTTCTTAATGTCTCCATATTCTTGTATTTACTGCCCTATAGAATCGGACATTTTTTATTGGAAGAAATCATAAGTCTCGTTAACCTCACATTCTATATAATTGAGATATGTTGGGTTCTGCAATCAGTATCAACTTAGATATCATTTCCGACTTCGTTTTCTAAGTAAGATAACTACGCGTTTATCGCTTTTCTTGGTATTTGAACGATTTGCAAAGAAATGGCGCTTCTACAACTGGTGACCGTGTTTTGTTTCTGCTGGATAGCTGGTGTGGCTTATGCATTAGATAGCAGCTGGCAATCCGCGCATGCTACTTTTTATGGTGGCAGTGACGCGTCAGGCACAATGGGTAAGTCTACCTTGCCTGAAACCCGTTGAAAGTCAATAAGAATAGTTATAACCTCAAAAACATTCCATTGAATTAGGTGGTTACGCTGTTTTTATGAATGGTATTTGTAATACCATATATTAGCTAAGTAATTGCATGGTGTAATATTGACAGACGGTGCGTGCGGATACGGTAATTTGTATAGCCAAGGTTATGGTACGAGCACTACAGCTCTGAGCACGGCGCTTTTCAACAATGGAGCTACATGTGGAGCCTGCTACGAAATGAAATGCGACGACCAGTCTGACCCTCAGTGGTGTCTGCCCGGCAATGTGACAGTTACTGCTACTAACTTCTGCCCCCCGAACTCTTCTCTTCCCAATGACAATGGAGGATGGTGCAATCCACCTCTCCGACACTTCGACATGGCTCAACCTGCTTTTGAACAGATTGCCATTGACAAGGGTGGCATTGTTCCCATCATGTTCCGAAGGTAATTAATGTTTGCTCTTCTTCTATCAACGTTATCCTCTAAGTTTCGATTTTTTTACCAAGTTCACGGTAACTGGGATGGATGACTACGATTCAAAATTAATGTTAATGCGTGCAGAGTACCATGCGTGAGGACAGGAGGAATTCGATTCACAATCAGTGGGAACCCCTATTTCAATTTGGTGCTCATTACCAACGTAGGAGGCGCAGGGGACGTGGTGGCTGTTTCCATCAAAGGTTCCAACACTGGTTGGGAAGCAATGTCCCGCAACTGGGGACAGAATTGGCAGAGCAACACCTATTTGACTGGGCAGAGTCTCTCCTTCCAGGTCACCACCAGCGATGGATCAACGATCACTTCCTATAACGTCACTGATGCAAATTGGCAATTCGGCCAGACCTTTGAAGGACTACCGATATAAGCTATGTAAAGCAGAAGCGACGAAGCTGATGCTGTGGAAAAATATGTAGTGGTTGCCACTCGCTTTTAAGTGTATACACCTCTCAGATTTTCTTCGAGTTGAACTTGGGATACAGAGTTTACCGCCCGCTTCTGATTGTTGCTGCTGTTTGTAATTTTCTTTTCCTCGCTAGCTATAGATCCGACTGGTAGGTCGTCCTATGTACAAGTTGCCCCTGTCGTAACATAACATCGGAACTACGGACCTCTTCTTTACAAGATTGGGTGTCGTACACTGCAACTATATTGAAGGGCTTTATGATGCTCTTAGCATGTAAGTCTAAATTAAACATCGATCTGCCCATTTATGCGCTAATTTGGGGTGGCCACATGTTGTATGAGTTGCACATTTCTCCGTTAATTAAATTGATGATCACACAGATGCTTTGTCCATATAGAGTGATTGAGTTGATTGGCTTAGATAGCTGTACTGTATAGAATTGTATCGAGATCACTGTAGATTTAACTTGCAACTTGTATTTTTTCTAGTCTGTTTTAAGAGGAAATGGTAAAAAAATGCCACATTTTACAGTACGCCTTCCTAACACTAAACTTCTCTGCTTTCCCAAGATTAATCTCACTGTTAATTGCAGCTAAATAGGGAAAACAAAGGTTGTGATTGCTTTCTCTTTTTTCAACAGGAAAACACGTAACAGCTTCATTATTAAGTGTTTGATATAGCAAATAGCAGATATCAATCCTCTACAGATCGCAGACATATCCGTCAAACTATAAATGAAAAAACTTTACAAGAAAAGGCGAGATAACCAGCAATAGCTTTCTCACAAGTGGATAAATCTCACATACACCATTAAGGATATTTTTAAGACGAAATAAATCTTTTGTGTTAAAACGTTACTTTTTATTTTAGTTAATTTACATTAAAATTTAATATCAATTGAATTATGTTAAATAGTAGCACAACCACATTAAGAAATGTGGTTGATAAACACTTATATATCCATATCAAATATGTATATCAATTATTAATAATATTAAGAATTAATGTAATTGAGGTAACTCTTCAAATGAAATTATGTTTATTCATTTAGGTTGTTCATAGTTATATACATGAGGGAGTGCCTACTGAGTTTCATCTCATGATGGCTCTCAACTTTCTCTTATTATTTATTTATACTATCTAAAGTTGTTCATCCAATCCTTATGATTAGGTGTCAACATTACCCCCCTTAATGTGAAGGGATGTTGGTGAGTCCAAGCATCATTCTGAACCTTTCAAGCTTTTCTCTCCCAAGCGCTTTGGTGAAGATGTCTCCAATCTCCTCATTAGTGGAACAATGGTGAAGATGGATTGTTTTGGCCTCAACATGATGTCGAATCAGGTGACATTTTGTATTGATGTGCTTCGTTTGATCATGGAACTTTGGGTTCTTGGCCAACTTTATTGCCGAGGTATTGTCAATTATGAGTGGAGTCGAATGTACTTGTTTTACCTGCAAATCTTCCAGAATTTTCTTGAGCCACAATTTCTTTTGTTTCCTCAGCTGTTGCCACATATTCTGTCTTTTTTGTGGAATCTGCTGGAACTGATTGTTTGCATGATCTCCAGGAGACAGCTCCTAATCCGAGACTCATAGCATAACCAGAAGTAGATATGCCAGTTTCTTTGTCTCCATCGAAGTCTGAATCAGAGTATCCAATCAAGCTAAAGTCGCCCACCTGTGTATACTTGAGTCCAAAGTCTTGACTTCCCTTCAAGTACTTTAGAACTCTTTTTGTAGCAGACCAATGTCCCTCACAAGGCTTTTGCATAAACCTAGAGAGGATTCTAGCAACAAACGAAATGTCTGGTCTGGTAGTAGTCAGGTAGTTGAGAATTCCTACAAGTTGTCTATACTTTGTTGCGTCCTCAGATTCTTTTCGTCCAATGGATGTGAGCTTTAAGTTTTGTTCCATTGGGTAGTCAGAGTATTGCATTCACTAATGCCAAACTTGTTCAACAAATCTCCATTTTGCTTCTTTTGAGAAAAGAATATGGACTTTGGATGTTAAGTTACTTTAATACCAAGATAGTAATGAACATAGCCAAATTATTCATTTCAAAACCTTTCCTCAATTTCTTCTTTATGGATGCAATGTAGCTCTCATTGTTCCCCATCATCAAAAGATCAACTACATATACCACAACATATACAACTATTTTGCCAACTTCCTTGACAAACAAAGTTGCATCATCAAGATCATAATGCTTAAAATTGACTTTCAGAAGATGCTCAATTAGTTGTTAATACCAGGCTCACGGTGCTTGTTTGAGGCCATACAAGGATTTCACACATTTACATACTTTATGTTCATGTCCTTTCACAGAAAATCCTTCAGACTTGAACATAAAAACATTCTCTTTTAGACCTCCATTCAAAAAAGCAGTTTTTACATCCATTTGATGGACTTTCCAACCGTTCTGAGCTGCTAAGGCAAAGAGTGTCCGGATGGTAGCCCATTCTATTGTGAGGGCAAAATTCCCCTCATATTCAACCCCTTCCTTCTATGCAAAACATTTTGCCACAAGCCTAGTTGTGTGTTTGTCAAATGAGCCATCAGCTTTATACTTGTTCTTGTATACCCACTTGCAGCCAATTGGTTTGGTTCCCAATGGAGAATTAACGAGCTTCTAAGTGCCATTCTTTATCAAAGCATCATACTCCTTTTGTATTGCTTCTTTCCATTCATCATGAGAAGTGACTTCTTTGAAGGAATTTGGTTCAAAGTCTATAAACAAATTCAATTCACAATCAGAAGAAACATCCATATGAATAGGTGAATCAGAGTCATCTACATCACCTTCATTTTGTCGGGTTGAATTTCTAGTTCCTGTATTTCCAACCTCATCAGGATGAACACTTTCAAGTGTCTTAGTGAGCCAGTTTGGGGGACCTTTCCAGGATGGTCTAGGTTGCTCAGTTGATTGATTTGGGACTAAATCAAGATTGAGTCTCCAAATTCTGTCAATCACATCACTCAAAATATCATCCATTGTTGGAGTTTCATGTGGGGGAGAGAGTGTTTCAGAAGAAGATTCCACATGTTGATCTAATATAGGAATTCCCCCTTAAATATGTGGAATATGATTATCAAATTCATGATTTGTGAATCTATTCAAGCGATCAAGTTGCCGCTCAATAACATTGTCAGCTTTGGATGATTCAATAAATATTACATCTCTAGATACAATAAACTTTTTATTGACTTCACCATAGAAACGATATGCTTTGGAGGTGTTTGAATACCCTAGGAAGATACACTTATGTCTCGTTGCACCAAGTTTGTTTCTATGTACCTTTGGTACCAAGGCATAACATGTGGAACCAAAGACCCTGAGATGCTTTACTGAAAGAATGTGCCCATACCATATTTCATAAAGAGTCTTGTTTCTAATAGCATTAAATGGACATCTATTCTTTACATATACAACACATAGAACTGCATCACCCAAAACATCAATTTTACATTCTTGAAAAACATCATGGAGCGCACCATATTTAAGATTTTCATGTTCATTGTTTTAGCTACTCCATTCTATTGGGGATTATAATGCACATTTGTTTGATGTTTGATCCCATGTTGGAAAATATAGTTTTCAAATTCATTTGAAGTGTAATATTTTCCATTATCAGTGTGAATGGAGCCAATATGAGATTGTGCATCATTTTGAATCCATGTATGAAAGTTCTTGAATGTTTGAAAAGCATCAAATTTGTTCTTCAATAAATAAACCCAACACATTCTAGTGTAGTCAACAAAAACTGCCATCATATATTTATTTTCATTTGAAACGGGAACAACCATTGGACCACATAAATCTGAATGAATGAGTTCAAGGTTTCTATGTGCTCTAGAATGTGAATCATGAAAAGACTATTTGCTATGATTTCCTAGAATGCAAGCATCACATTGCTTAAGCTTCCTAGGAATTGTAGGAAAACAAGTAACACCATTTTTCTTCAAAAAGCAGAGGTTGTCATAGTTCAAGTGTCCAAATTTAGCATGCCATAATAAACTTGGTCGAAATGTACCTTCTTCATAATGAGAATTGTATGAGAATTTTTTTTCATGACCAAAGGTACCTTACTACTTGAGAAGCCTTTATTCTTCTATCCCTGACATGATAAGTGAGCGATCTGATGCTTTTCTCACCTCAACCTTGCCATCAAACATATGAATGGAGTGTCCTTATTGGTGGATGTGGACGAAGGACAACAAGTTTCTCCATAGTTGTGGGAGATATAAAACATGATGCAGAAGAAAGTCTGGAAGACCAAGCAATTTAAGGCTAATTGAGTTAAGCCTTGATGGCTTAAGTTTTGATTTGTCTGCAAAGTATACTTCTCCATCAACATTGTCGGTGAATTCTTCAAAAAAATCTCTTCTAAAGGTCATGTGCCAAGCTGATCCTAAATCAAGCAACCAATAATTTTTCCAAGAAGCAAGTGAAGCATTAAATATGTCTTCATTTACTCCAATATTACTGTATGCCACAACATAGCGAACAGATTCAAGTGCTTTACCTCTCTCTTTGTCATTAGTTTTACCTTTGGGTTGGTTTATTTCTTGCTCAATTCTATCCCAAGGCAACTTGCATGTGGATGCATCATGTGATCCATCTCTTTTGAAATGTGTGCAATTCAAATCTGAATTTTCTCCTTGAGAGTGTCTACCCCCCTCGCCTCTAAAATTTCTTCTTCCCCTTCCTCTTCAACCACCTCTTTCTCTTGAAGAATATTGAGCAAGATTCTTCTCTCTATGTGCAAGACACATAGTCTCTTTAGAAGACTGAGGAGCTATCTTCTTTCCAAAATCTTTCTCTCTTTCAACAATTTTTTCACAAGGGAGTCAAAGGTAATTTCTTTGAGGTTTCCATTTGCTTGCAATGACTCAAGATAATTTGAGTAAGTGGGATAAAGTGCCTTGAAAAAAGCTATCAGAGGAATGTCCATTTCAACATTAGTGACTTTGATATCATGCATAATATATTTTGCTTCTGATGCAAGAGCAAGAGGATCATCATTTTGTAATTCAAGGCTAAACAATTTAATCATGAGTTGAACAACTTCAAGTGCAGAGTGTGAGTCATAGAGTTCCTTCGTATTTTGTAAGGCTTCGAAGGAATTTGAGAATGGTTGAATATGGAAACTCACCTCTTCCTTTACTGATGCTGTAATCAAGGCATAAACCTTGCTGTTCTTATTTTCCCAAATGGTCAATTCCTTGTTTGAGGTAGGCTGTTTTGGTTCTTTGTCTCCGTCTCCAATGCACACTCCTTTCCACGGTTCATTAAAAATGAGAGTGTGTTTGATTTTCCGTGACCATTCTGGATAGTTCCCCTCCCTTGTGAGAACCACCCCCATTATAGATATCAATGAATACATTTAAAAAAAAGAAATTGTGCACTGTAAAAAAAATGTACTTATGCTACCAATATATAAAATATTTTCACTTCTGGTGTTAAAGAAAAAAACTGCACTGTAAAAAAAAAAAAGGCAATTCTAGTCAAGAATATAGGTCTGGTAAAAAATGTAGTATGGAGGGAGCAGTGTGCTGGAGGGAGTAGTGTATTGGAGGGAGAAGCTTACTAGAGGGAGCAACGACAGTGTGGGAGGAAGAGCAGCAAAAGCTACCTCTATCAAGTTTTGTATTGATATTTGATTAGGTTTTAATAACATCTGCGGAATATAATGGCGAGCATGCGAGTGATTACTGCTGATATAATTGCATTGATTGAGAAAAATATGGATATGACACTAGATGAAGCAACAAAGATGTCGAAAAAAACCAGTCAAAAGAGAAGGAAGCAACAAACTTCGAATAAGAGCGAGCGTGCAATTGCAAACAGGTAGCAATGGTGGTGGGTATTACATAAAGCAACAACAATGCATTTATATGGATGTGCATCCTAATGAGGATAACAATGTAGAACATGAATAAAAAGTTGCAGATGAGCAGAAGGAAGACAAGAACAATGTTACTTCTACAAAGGATTCTAGTCCAGGAAAAAATCTTTATTTGCAGTCTTTCAAAGAGTAAGACTATAGCTGCAAGAATGCTTCTATGTGCCAGATAGCACACCAAGAGCTGAGAGATGAAAGGGGAGGTACACCAAGCAATACACCAAATGTTACACTAGTTATCACACAGAGGTCAGAGAACTGAAGAATATGGCAGACTGCAAGACAAATTTCTGAAAAATGGTAGAAGGGAGTTACAATGGCAGGCTGCAATGCCAAAAATGGACTTGGCTCTGAGACCATGTCAAGCCAGGAGGTAACTCCTCAAATGAGATTATGTTTATTCATTTAGGTTGTTCATAGTTATATACATGAGGGAGTGACTGTTGAGTTTCTTCTTCCGATGACTCTCCATTTTCTCTTATTATTTATTTACACTATTTACAGTTGTTTGCCCAATCCCTATGATTAGGTGTCAACAGTAATTAATGTTATTATCAATATAATAATAATAATAATAATAATAATAATTTAATAAATAATAATAAAGTAATTATGAACAAACATTTAATAAAAATCAAACAACAATTTAAATGCGGTTGATACAAAATTCAACTTTAAACACTGCTTCAGAATATAGTTATTAAACACTAGCCTCTTCCAAAACACATCAAGGCCCATGAAATAAGCTCCACCAATTCAAATCAACTGGAAAATTATCACGACCATTCACACTTTATAACCAATCCCTTCTCCTACTATCTTGCAATCTTGCATAATATTGAAAATAACAAGGTGGTGAAGTCTGCAAACCATCTATTGATCTCACTTGTGATATAGCTCTAAATGTCAAACCCTCACTCTCTCCATCTCCAATATCTACAGTCACTCATTGCAAGGGAATAATATTAAACCCAAGGGATAAATATTATAAAAACAAGGTATAAAAACCCTAAGATAAATATTATAAACCCTAAAATAAACATGGTTGAACATGATTTCCCATCACTAATTTTCATACTGAGACGATGTTTGTCACAATGTGACATTGGACCATGGTTGACCATGGTTGATTTTCATATTGAGACAACCTTTGGCACATTATGACATTTGACCATCATTGCCCATGGATGACAATGATTGTAAACCCAAGGGATTTATATTAAACCCTACAATTAATACTATAAATCCCATCAATAATATTATACCCTAGGAATATGAACCAAATAAACCTAAGGGATTGGTATTATAAATCGATGGGAATAATAAACATCTGGGATTAATTCAAAAACAGAAAAATATTATAAACTCAAGGGAATAATATTAAACCCAAGGGATTAATATTGTAAATGCAAGGCATATAAACCCT
Organism: Pinus tabuliformis; assembly: GCA_031772625.1. Classification (NCBI taxonomy): domain Eukaryota; kingdom Viridiplantae; phylum Streptophyta; class Pinopsida; order Pinales; family Pinaceae; genus Pinus; species Pinus tabuliformis. The sequence goes on from CM062814.1 coordinate 344,063,517, forward strand.
AAAGGGATTGCTATTATAAATCCAAGGGAATAATAAACCCAAGAGATTAATACTTAAAACCCAAGGGATTAAAAACCCAACATATTGATAATATAAACCAAATGAAATAATATTAAGCCCAAAGGATTAATATTATAAACCCAAGGTGTATAAACCGTAAGATAAATATTATAAACCCAAGGGAATAATAAAACCAAGTGATTATAAACCCAAGGAATATAAACCCTATGATAAATATTATAAACCCCAAGACAAATATTTGTCACAATACGATGTTGGAATATGGTTAACCATGATTGATTTTCATATTGAGACAATGTTTGTCACAATGTGATGTTGGAAAATGGCTCGCTATCATTGACCATGGTTGATCTCCATATTGGGACAATCTTTGTCACAATGAAACCATGGTTGACGATGATTTAACCCAATGGTATTATAAGCCCACGGGAAAAATATTAAATCTAAGGGATTAATATTATAAATGGAATGTATATAAACCCTAAAGGGATTAATGTTATAAACCCAGGGGAATAATAAACCCAGGGGATTAAAAAACCAATGGGTTGATAATATAAACACTTGGGAATAGCATTAAACCCAAGAGATTAATATTATAAACTCAAGGTATATAAACCCTAAGATAAATATTATAACCTTATGTGAATAATAAACCAAAAGGATTATAAACACAAGGGAATAATATTAAACCCAATGGATAAATATCATAAACCCAAGGAATATAAACCCTAAGATAAATATTATAAACCCTAAGATAAATATTTCTCATAATGCGATGTTGGAATATGGTTGACCATGATTAATTTTCATATTGAGACAACATTTGTCGCAATGTGATGTTGGACAATGGCCTAACATCGTTGACCATGGTTGATCTCCATATTGAGACAATTTGGGTGACAATGTGATGTTGGATCATGGTTGACCATGGATGACCATGGTTATGTCAATGTGACATTGGCCTAGGAGACAGTCTTTGTCAAAATGTGACCATGGTTGACCATGGTTATTGACCATGGTTGATCATGGCTGACCATGTTTGACCATGGTTGAGATAACCTTTGTCACAATGTGACATTGGAACATGGTTGACCATGGTTGATTTTCATACTGAAACAATGCTTGTCACAGTGCGACATTGGTAGGTTTTCATATTGAGAAAATATTTATCGCAATGTGATGTTATACCATGCTTGACCATGATTATATACCCAATAGATTTATATTAATCCCAAAGATTGATATTATAAACCCTATGAATAATATTATACCCTAGGAATATCAAGTCTTAGATTAATAATTCCTATATTATTTAATTTTTTTTTCCAATTAAAAAAATCAAAATATAGTGCAAAATCTTAAAAACAAATGAGTAATAGATAATGAACTTTTCAAAAATAAATTCATATAAAATAAAAATTAAATGGAATAAGCATTTGTGAATTGATAAATTCATTTACTATAATTTCATTTGAATATATTAAATTTTAAAAAAATATAACATGTGAAACATTATTGATGGAATTTTAAATCTATAAATTTACAATTCTTTAATATATGATATATTTCAAAAATTGATTTTATATATATATATATATATATATATATTACTTATAATAAATTTACTAAATAATGCATCTCAATTTTTCAAAATAAAAATACATTTCAAAACATCCACCATACTTTTTAATTTTCATAATTTATTAATCATGGAGGAAGCTATCATGGAACTTATTGATATAAAAAAATTATTTCATAAGTAAAATAATTCAATTCCGTATTAAGTAAAATATTTCAATGTCAACTAATATGTACAATGAAAAGAAATAAATGTTCAAAATTAAAATATTTTTCAGCATTTCATGTAATTTTATTATTTTATATTTGGGCTATATTTTTCTCTCAATTTTATCTTTATGATGCAAACATTTACTTTCAAATTTTTCATTTTAAAATAATTTACAACTTGTAGCCCACAATCTTCTGGCCTGATATGATCTTCCTCATATGATCTTCCAACACGTTGAGGAACATCTTAATACTAGTGTTGGACACCTAATCCTCAATGGGTTAGTGTGGAAGTCGAATGGACAAAAGCAGTCCAAGAGACCTTGGGATCTGAAACCCAAGAGTCACATAATGTACTATAAATGTATATCTCATGTTAATAAAAAATGTATTGCATGATTTATCTTTCCTATTCTATGTTTCCCATGTGTGTTTAACATGGTATCAGAGCGGGAGTATTCCTGCCCTGCATAATTAATGTGAGCCATTTGTCTTATGGCCTTTCTGTGCAGTCATTTCTGCCATCAATTCTGCATCTCAGGAATATTTTCTCACGAATATTTCTTCAGCTAAATGTTAGCTGCTCCTGACATTGCCAGCGCTGTCCAGCACTGTCCAAGCGGTTCTGAGATGTCTGTCTGTCAATTTTATTGACTGCGCCCTTTGTCATATGCATTTTTAAGTAAACAACGCTGTGGTAGGAGCGCTGGTATAACAGCACTGTGATTATTCTCTGACACGGTATCTCTGCGCTTGTCAACTATGCGTTTTATATATTCTCCCATGCAAAAATGCAAAAACGCTTCTGCCATTATTAATGTAACAGCCACTTGCAATTTCAAACCCGCCAATTCGAGTTAGTTGAGGAATATGAACCAGTGACGGTATGACCGCTTGTATGTCTCTCTAAGAGGTGAGGAGTGAATCATGTAATTTTATGGTGGATTTGCCAATTAGTGATCCAACTTCCACAGAATATGCTTCAATATATATGCTAGATCCATTTCTTGTCCGTCTTTTATCTCTTGGTAATGAGAAGAATGTTCCTTGGGAGCGATCCATGTCTCAAAGGGAAGTGAATCTACATAAGGAAGAAATGCAATGAAATGTGTGGATTCTTCTATAAATCAGCACCTGGAATGTATCTCCCTGCTCAAACATTCATAGAGGTTGTATTTTACTGTCTTGGTAAAGTACTCCCTTGCATTATTAAGCCTGCATTCTACATTAGTTGGGACAATGGGAAGACCAATGATCTTACTGTGAGAATGCCGCATTGATGATCCTGCTATGACTCCATGATTTTTCAAAACTTGGATGTATTTAATAATCTCTTCCCAGGTTTCTTTCATTTCCTACTACACTTCCTGCTCTTGGAAATATTCCTCTGCCACCTCTCGGCACCTATCCATCCTCTGGTTTCATAATGGTTCCGAAGTAAACTTGGTCGACCGTGTGGCTTGCCGACGGTGTTCAAGTATCAGTTCCATTTGCCGAGCACTGGTGTTTCGAACCATATCTGCCATATGTCATTTCTAGCTTAATATGCAGAGATTCCTTCACGCCTGTTATCGTCTCAAGTTTCAGAAGACTCTCCTCCCTGGTGATAACGCATTAAACATTAATCTTGAGGCTCTAATGGATACAAGGTGGAGGTGCACCAAGTTCCTAGTTGTCATTTCCTTTTCAGAGGTGGGCGTATGTATATCAGCATCTTAGCGTGTGGAGGCGTATCAGTGTGTAGAGGCGTATCAATCTATGTAGTATGTTTCTGTTTCGTTGAATAAGATAAGGACCAGCGTACAACGCAAATACCGATATACGTGTGGAGTCTCGCCCTGAAGTCTTGCCCGATCGGAAGATGAGCGGTCAATCACTCGGCCGTTGTGGTTTCAGAAGGTGAAGCGATTGATCTTTTGCTGGAAGTTGATGGAGCGTTGGTTATTTGGCAAGAATACCGATTAGACTCAAGCCCGAATTGAGTCTTCCAAAGCCTCTCTCAACGTTCATAGATAGGAACGATCGCGGAGTCCTACAATCAGATATATAAGGTTGTTACGCTTTATAGCTTGGCTGAATAAACATTAGATTTGTGTGAAAGATTGATATCGACGGAGTTTCTGTTATATCTTATAAGAAATTTCTGCATTTGCTCTAGGTTTTCAGGCATCCGAAAGTCTTGAATATTTGTCTGGTTCCCTGTTATATTCTATTTTGGTTTGTTGCAATTTTAATTTTGATGGCAGACGTGAACATGGTAGCTGGACGGGTGTCTTGAGAATCCACTCATTTTTTGCTGCTGCCTGAGTTATCTCTTACTCGAGTTGATTTTCTGCCACCTGAAGACAAGTTCACACCTTAGTCCTTGAATTCGAAGTACTGAGTTTGCTGAGAATGCATAAGACCGAGTGCATCAGTTGAACGTGGCCAGATTTAATTACTATGACAGAATCTCCAGTTCTGAGCTAGCCACGAGTTCTAAAAGTGACAACAAGGGAGTCGTACACCACTTGACAACTACTTCTAGACCGAGTTTGCTCTCTTGGGGCTGTGTGTTACATCAAAGATAAATTCTGGGCAGATTGCTAGTGTAAAGAAGCCGAGTTTGAATAGATATAGGGGCTGCAAATTAAGCTAAGCAACCAGGTTCCAATATTTTATTCACCTTGTTTATTTGGCCACTATTAGGAAGCAAATGACCTCTGTACTTCTATTTGTTGACTGTGTATTCAGATTAAAAAGAAAAAGTTTATTTATGGGTGCCACTGCTATATATATCAGTATCCTTATATAACCTCTGCACCGAATTGATTATCTGGCTTCTTCCTCTACATAATTTACACACAAGAAACCAAATGACAATGCAATGGTAACTGAATCTCCATCTCTAAAGGCTTCTCTGAACTCCCGTTTCTGATTCAAAACTACAACTCACCTCGTTGAGTTCATCTTCCTAATCTGAGCCGAATTATAAAGTGTTTGTACTTGGAGGAGCTCAAACACAGTTATCTAGTTACTTAATATATTGCTGCTGGTTGGTCTGTTGGTATTCTGGGTCAATTTCTACCATACCAGAATGAGTTTGTCACAATTTGGATGCCATTTAGAGACTATTTGTGTGGCTGTATATTCTTCTCATTAGCTGATACTGAAGTGTTGATATACGTTGAAGAGTGAAGGAGTATTTGAAGGATCCAAGCAAGTTTGCAGTTGCTGCTGCCCCAGTTGTGGAATTGTATTTAAAACTCATTATAGTGCATTAATTCGTTGATTCCACTGCTGCATAAAGATTTTGGTGAGCTGATTGTAATCCTTTATATTGCACATTGATCATTTGCTGACATTTATAAAGGATATTGCTGTGTACTGTGAGTAGATATTACTTTTTTGCATTGAGTAGTAGTTGTGATCAGTTTTTTAAGGTGTAAATCAGACATTGAAGAAAAAATGGCCACAACCAGTGAAGTATTACAGTTCCTTAAAACTCTGATATTATCTACTGTTGATGACACATTACAAATCAGCAAAGGATCTCTCTCAGAAATTCAGACATGTTTACAAAATGCACAGGAAAAGATCGATTTTTTGCAGCTTGAATCACAGCTACAGCAAGAAGAGCTACATCAAAATAGACACCATTCTGAACCTGTTTTTGTTCAGAACATTGAGATAACCGCCCATCAGCAGCATGTTAATAATGGTACAGTTCATTCAAATAAAGCAGCAGTTGTATATGCACATGCAGAAACTCAATCTGCACTTCCCAAGCCCATCATCAGACCTTGGGAACAGCTTGTCCACAACAAGCACAGAACTGGTCTTGGATATGACAAGGACTTGTCCTTTCATATTCCAGACTACTCAAAGCCCATTCAGTTTCAGAGTGCTGGACTCATTCATGACAGTTCACCTGCTCCTCATGACAGTGCACCTACTCCTCATGACAGTTCAGCTTCAGCTATTCCAGATTCTACTCCTCTTCCTCCACAGCAACAACAACAACAGATTGTAAAATGCCAACACCCTGACCGAGTTGGCCATTTGAAAGATCACTGTTTTGATCTTCATCCATGTAAGCACTGTCATAAAACCAGTCATTCTTCACACAGATGATTCAGAAATAAACATCCTGCAAGAACAAAGATTCATCTTGGATGGATCGCTTCTTGGCAATGGGCATCAACAGCCAAGAAGATATTCCAAACACATGTCAGAACTTGTTCCAGAATATTGAACAATCTTGCAGTTGAGTTTTCTCCATCTTCTCACCTTGTATCTGATAGGGGGAAAATGATGGTCATCTACAAGCTTCAAAGCCACATCAAGCGAGCCTGAGCCACAACCTGCCACACCAGTTTCAGAGTTGTAGCCAGCGACAAAGATGCCCCTGAACATGCCTTCAGTTGGCAATATGGGACACTTCCTCTAGCAGAAGACTTCAGCTTCTTGCCAGCTTTGGAAGAGTTCCAGGAACACAATTGAGAACACTTCCTCTAGCAGAAGACACCAGCTTCTTGCCAGTTTTGGAAGAGTTCCAGGAATTGCATTAAGCATTCCAGAGTTGTTGGTTATCCTTAAACCATCACAGGTTGAGACTTCCCTTTTTAGGTTGAAGTTTTACCTTTTATGCGGGGTGAGACCTCCCTTTTATGGTTGAAGGTTTCCCTCTTTAAAACAATAGGATCACTTCCTCTAGCAGAAAACTTCAGTTTCTTGCCAGTTTTGGAAGAGCTCCGGGAACTGCACTAAGCATTCCAGTGTTGGTGGTCATCCTTAAACCACTGCCCTTTATACCAACATTTCATAGAGCACATTCAGCCTAGTGCTGCCATGCATTTTTTGCACATTTTGTATTACAGCTCTCTTCTTGGACTCATACATAACCCTTCGGATTAAGGGGGGAATGTTGGACACCTAATCCTCAATGGGTTAGTGTGGAAGTCGAATGGACAAAAGCAGTCCAAGAGACCTTGGGATCTGAAACCCAAGAGTCACATAATGTACTATAAATGTATATCTCATGTTAATAAAAAATGTATTGCATGATTTATCTTTCCTATTCTATGTTTCCCATGTGTGTTTAACAACTAGAATGGATGGAATTTATGGAATTTATTTGCACTCTAGTGAAGAAATAGAAAAATACTATGTTATATATTTCGTTATATATAAATGAATGTTACAAATAATAATTAGGAACTTATCATGGAGGAACTTATTAGAATTGGAATAATCTCAACATGGAGGAACCTATTAGAATTGGAATAATCTGAAATCCCTAGGAAATTGGTGGGTGGGAAGCCACATGGCACGAATCTAATTTTCTAAATTTATTAAAACTAATGGACCATTTGTGTGCATACAATTCTCTTATATATAAATCAATGTTATAAATAATAATGGGGAACTTATTAGAATGGAATAAACTTAAATCCCTAGGAAATTGGTGGGTCAGGAGCCACATGACACTGACCTAATTTTTTAAATTAATTAAAGTAACGAACCATTTTGCTAAATTTAATTTTCTTATGTATAAATGAATGATATAAATAATAATGAGGAGCTTATTAGATTTGGAATAATCTCAACATGGTGGAACTTATTAGAATTAAAATAATCTCAAATCCCAAGGAAATTTGTGGGTGGAAAGCCACGTGGCAATAATATAATTTTTTAAATTTATTAAAATTAATGGACCATTTTGCTAAATAAAATTTTCTTATATATAAATGAATGTCATAAATAATAATGAGGAAATTATTAGAATTTAAATAATATCAACATTAAATAATAATGAGGCAATTATTAGAATCTGAATAATCTCAACATGGAGGAACTTATTAGAATTGGAATAATCTTAAATCCCTAGGAAATTGGTGGGTGGGAGACAATTTTTTTTTTTAAATTTATTAAAAGTAATGGAGAATTTTCCTAAATAAATTAATGTTATAAATAATAATGAGGAAGTTATTAGAATTTAAATAATGTTAAAATGGAGGAACTTATTAGAAATCGAATAAACTCAAACCCCTGAAAATTTGTGAGTGGGAGCCACATGGCATGAATATAATTTTTAAAATTTACTAAAAGTAATGGCACATTTTTCAAAATAAAATTTTATGATATATAAATGAATGTTATAAATAATAATGAGAAACTTGTTAGAATCGGAATAATCTCAAATCCCTGGTAAATTGGTGGGTGGGGAGCCGCTTGGCACAAGTCTATTTTTTTAATTTATTTAAAGTCAATGCAAGCTAACAAATTTTGTAATACACTAAAACCATCAATGAGCATTAAGAAGAAGCATATGCTCATCATATTCCCTTGAGAATCAGTCTAGGCATCAATTAAGAAAAAAGAAAAGTAAAAAAAACTCCTTCCACCTAAAGTCCATATATATGAATAAAATTTAGACAAAAATAGTTTGAGACAAAAATATTTTAAAACAAAACTTTAAATTTAAGACAAAAATAGTTTGAGACAAAATATTTTAAGACAAAATTTTATATATAAGATTAAAACGGTTTGAGAGAAAAATATTTTAAGACAAAATTCTATATTTAAGAAAAAAATAGTTTAAGACAAATTTATTTTAGACAAAATTTTATATTGAAGACAAAAATATTTGAAGACAACTTTATGTTTAAGACAATGACCACTTAAGATGAAATCCATTTAATAAAATTAATGATTAACATAAAAACATATTAATTCAAGACAATATTATCTAACAACTGCAAAACTGACTCTGACGCTACGCCATAAGTACGCCAAGTTAAGGCCACTATTGTCTCCCGCCTACACTGAGGATGATATTTCACTTACCATTCTTGCTATCTTATATAAAGAAAACAAATTTTCCATCTCTTCATTTTGAGGGGGTAGACAACTCTGAAGATCATGACAACTTTTCCTCACAATATTTTGCAGACATCAATTTGTCTTCTATCCCTTAGATCTCTATTGATACAATTAGAGGCAACTTGTATGTCATTAGTTCAACACCACTATACGATTTTAAGACAATTTTTTCAGAATAAATAAATCTTTTGTCTTAAATTTAACTTTTTCTTAAAATTTTCAATACGAGGCACTTTTAAAATAGGTAAAGGTAAAGGATTATGGGTCCGTCTTTATTCTATTGATGGGTTCTACAAGAAGTGGAGTGATGGAGGCCGAAAACAACTAAAGGGATTTAGGGTGACAGAGGCCGATAATAGAGATGTGCCTCGTGAGAGGAGAAATGGAGGCACTTTTGCTGAACATGGATAAACAATAACATAGTTGGAGTACTTTTTGAGGTCTCCATTGATTATGTTTTAATATGTGTTTTTTAACCATTTCATTTATTTTGAATGCTACTTCTATTTTCCGGTTGTTGTTATCAACATATTGTTGTGGTGTAACTCTTGAATGTCATTGACAACATGGATTAGATTCACATAAAGGATTGTTGGAAAATGTAGCAAAAAATAATTCAATTTGATTTTTCCTTAATTGAATTAAAATTTTGAATTTCCACATCATCACAAACCTTTGATATAATTAACTTGTGTGACATGGATTGTGTCACCCAGTTTACTTAGTAAATTCGAGTTGGAGGAGTTAGATTCGAGTTAAGCATGTGTGATTTCTAATTTGTAGCAATCAAATTAATTTATCTCAAGTTGTTTCCACTTAAACTAGTTATAATTGTTGGAGGAACTAGTGGAAGGTCATTTGTGTAGTGGGACTTCAGTCAAACTTAGTGATTATCTAATTAATTGATCAATCAACCCCAAATATCTAGTGCATGCAAATAATTCGAGTTCCCTAGCTGTGGTGGGGATTCCAAGGCAGCGTAACATTAGTTGTAGACTAGTCTTGAGTGTACATGTGTTGCATGCAATCAAATGATAAACCTTGGGAATTACGCAATCCGCTTTGGAAAAATTCTTAAATAATAGGGGCCTAATTTGTCAAGGAACCACAGAAGGAAATAAGGGCTCAAGTAGAAGTGGAAATTGACTAAGTCTAGGTTAGAGCTTCTTAGTGAGCGAAGAGATAGGTTATTCACTTGCAAATTTTGCTCAGTTGAGCAAAGAAATTGTAATACATCTCTATTCATCATATTAATGCAAACATGCATTGAGGTTTTTAGCAAACTGTTGTTAGGAAAAATACTAAGAGGGTGGTGAACCAATATTTTAGACACTTTCAATTTCAAGCTCTTATTTTGATTATTATATGTGACCATTGTAATGCAACTAGAGTATGTACGCAATTGTTACTATAGAAACCCAAGTCTATATAGATAATTTGATCATGTATACAACATTAATCAATGCATTATTATTCTGTTATTCACAAATTAAACAGTAAGTATGAGAAATTAATAAGAAGATAGAACGTAAACAAACACAACCATATGGACACTAGGATTTTTAGGTGGAAACCCAATGTGGGAGAAAACCACCGTTGTTGTTGTCCATGTCTTCTTCTTATATTAAAAATAATTTTTTTACAATATTGTACGAGTGCATACTTTAACGAGTAACTAAGCTCCTACCTGTAGAAGGCTAAAACCTTCTGTCATTTTCCAACTCCTACTTGAAGGGAGCTACAAGCCCCTTTGTGAATACTATTATCCTCACCTCTCCATGGATCAATTTTCAGAATGTTCAAACTAGATCAACTCTCAATCAATTCTGAAATCAACTACTGAATTAATCGATCATCAAAACTTCTAATGTAACTAATACAACTTGATTAGTTCAGGATAAATTATACCAATGCAAACCCACTCACCAATATACCCAGTCAAACATCGTTACCATCATAGAAACCAACTTCTACCACTGCAAATCATGATCAAATATGCATCAGATTTTATAAGCTACTATTATTTATCATACATGCGTATGTACACATTTATCCTAAAGAATACCCATGTATGGATCTCAAAACATTGATAACCAAATCTGATTCATTGTGCTACTCAATAAATTACCCCAAAAGATACTAAATCCAACATAAATTATTGAACCAAATACAGATTATCGGACAACAGTATCATCACATAGTCAAATTTTAATTCATAATTAATTTATCCCAAACAGTACTATCAAACACGGATTATTACGAGAAGACTTCATCAACAGACAACAATAAACATAATAGAACAGATCAACCATTATCATCTTCTCATCTTGTAAAACCCTAGCAGACTTATCTGAATCTTATAAAGAACTCATGTGTATGTATGCGCCTTTCATATTAGGCACCTGTGTATAGATTTGACCATACTACAAAAAATATACGTGACTATTCTGACAAAGATTTTCATATGTACATGATCTTTCAGAGGAAAACCCACATAAAGATCTGGAATCACTAATTCATTCTTTCGCTACAATGATAGAATATACTGCACACCCCTTACTATCTCATATTCATGTTAGAGTATCATTAACACCACAAATCTATAACAATTAGATATTTTAATAAGCAGATCAAGAAAATACATATGATACCATACTTCATATTTTACAGATATTTTTCTTTTCCCTACTGCTTGGTGCATGCCTACTTCATATTAAATTTCTCACAGAAATAAGAAAATTTTCACAAACCTAGCACTTGGATCTCCATCTCCTTATATAGCTTAGTCGTTAGCGAATACCTTAGGCCAATGACTTAGTAATGTCGATGGTATTCTTTGACGAGATCAAATATCCATTATCGTGGTCATTATTATGGGTCAATAACATGGAAAATACCCCTGGTATTAACAATACCATGGTGCAGAAACTATACGTGACTTTTCTTTACCATACCAGCGTATGTACGAGACTTTTCTTCACAGGACCTGAATATAATTTCCTAAAATTCACCTATGTCATCTTTCTGTCTCTCAACTGATATTCCTTTGTCCATTCTCTCTGTCACATTTGTACCAGCCTGTATAATCATCCTACTACCATCATGTTGACTTCTTTTTTAAGTAGGTTGCCATCAAGGGCAACACATTAGACATAATGTCCACAATCTCCCCCTTTGGACTTGATGGCAACCACTTTGACGTTTTGGTACCACCACCTGTAAATACATGTAAACACATTTTTGGTCATACCAATCTTCCCTCCAAGCATTATTTTCCAAACACCAAGATGCACTTCCCCTTTGACATCAAGGGAAAAGGGCTAAGCAATGCTGAATGAAGAATTCTTTCTCTTTTTGTAGAGAGGATCAATGTAGATCTAATCTGCTGAAAGGTTTTCTAGGAATTATATGACTTTATAACTCAACTAAATATAATTGTTCCTATCGCTAAGAACTCATGCTTACATCAATAAACCAACACAATGGTGTTACATATTTGATTCAATTACATCAAATGCCAAAAGTAATGGGATGAATTAACCTTAATAGTCTAAACATGACTAAGTATTACAATGATTACATGATGGGTATTTACATGACCTTGACATCACGAGATGGATATGACATTTATGACCGAAAATCGAAGACCTCAGTAGTTAGGTAACAAGACCATGAGATTCTTCAGCAACCATCATATATCATTATAGAATCCTGTATTATCATTATGTATCACCAATGTAGAGGAGAACCAAGGACATCATCATAGAAATAAGCATTATGCAACTTAAAGGAACATAACATAATAAAATTCTTCAACAAAATGTAGTCATCAGCAAAAGCATCACCAATCACGGGTATCATTATGTAACAAGGAATACTTCAAGAAGTCATAATGTCAATAATGCACTTATAGAAATATAGAAAATGATCCCCCTAAACCTGTGCCAACTTATCCACTGTCAAGTTTGATCACATCCAACTAAGAAATTAGTAAAGCCAAAAACAACAACAATGACTCATAACCATCATAAGCCAATATCACTTCTGAGTAGCATCTAAGTATCAATAGACTATAGCCAACCAATACCAGAAATGGAAGGCCACAAAACAACTAAATGAAATATACTAAAATCTCTCCCTGAGATTGTCACGTTGTTTTTAGAACCAACTCACATATATACGTGATTGTCCTTCATTAGATCTATGTACATGAAGTAGACTATAATAGTTTACAGTCACAACTACCCTTGAGAATGAAAGATTAGTAAGAATATTTAATAGAATGAGGAGGCAAAGACCACCCCTATTTCCTATCTAAGATATTCAAAGGAATCACGTGGAAGTGACTTTGTAAATATATCTGCAAATTGTTCTTTTGAAGGAACATACTCCAGTTTGAAGTTTTTTTCAAGCACTTGTTCTCTCATAAAGTGACATTTGATGGGAATATGCTTGCTTTTTTAGTGCATGACATGATTTTTCGAAATACTTATGGCACTAGTATTACAACATAGAATAGGCATAGGCTAAGGACAAGTGAATTGAATGTCTTGCAACATTTGCATCATCCATAAAAGTTGAGTGTACAACAAGATGCAACATCAACATATTCTACCTCAACAATAGATAGATCAATGGAGCTTTTTCTTTAGTTGAACCATGATACCAAGTGAGATCCCAAATAAAATGCTCCTCCACTATTACTCTTTCAAACATTAATGTGACCTTCTTAATATATGCTTGTGTAAGCATGTAAGAAATAATTAATGCAAGGGATTTGGTAAAATTATCTTTGACATAATAAATGCAGGGATTTAAAATATAAAATTCCAAAGTTGGAAAATATTTTAAAATCCTAGTGTGATCCATCATTGAATAAGAGAAACAACTATTAGCGTTGATATGAATGTTATGTGTAGAGATCCAAGTGTTAGAAAAGGATGGTACGCAGAAGAAAGGCACATTTATTTCGCAATTAGACTCATTAATGTGATTGTTATGTATATGCCCATCATTAGATTTAAACAGGTACATTTTCTAGCAAAAAACATATACAACTAGACCGCATTAATTGGATTATGGTCTTGCAAGGAATGTTGGGAAAAAAATAAGACACGATTTTTTCCTGTGTTTCTTGACTCCTTTGGAGTGTTCGACACTAAGTTGTAACCATTGCAGATTTCGATGAAGGAAAAAACTATGCAAAAATGGGATGAATGTCTAAACATCATAGAGAATGTGGAATACTACAAGATGAAAATATTTAAAGTGACAAATATTTTAGGACATGATGAGATTTTGTGGTGAACTGTGTCATGGATTCTCGTCTCACAAGGTGAAATGCAATGTTTTGGAAGTCGTGGTTATGTGTAGTGTGGAAAAGAGCATGAAAGAAAGTTACATGTATGGTGAATGGTTTCTTAGGGCCAAGATGATAAAAAAAGTTATTAATGGAGTTGAAAAAATTTCTTCTAAATGGGCATATGACTTTAAGACCTAATAAGGCTTGTGTACCTCTCCTAAATCATTGCAAGAAGTGGTAATGTGTGGTGTGGAAATGAGCATGGAGGAAAGTTACATCTGTGGTGAATGGTGGCTTAAGGCCAAGATGAAAAAAAAAAATTACTAATGGAGTTGAAAATTTTCCTTGTAAATGGGCATATGACTTTAAGACCTGATAAGGCATGTGTACCTTTGGTAAGTCACTGGTAAAGTCTGGATGTAGACCTAGGTGATGTAGGGGAGCATGATGAAGCATGCTTATCTAGGACAACATGTGAGGTTCTAAAATTCCTTGACATTGATGGGGGTTAGGCCTAGAGGTGAGCGTTGTTGTCTCACTTGGCTATTTTGGCCAAATTTGGTGAAGGAAATAACAAATTCAAGTTTAAGAGGGGGATTGTTAGATAAACATGACCCAATGGTGGAGTTGAGGTTCTATCAACAATTGCGTTAACAATTATTATTTTGGGAATTTGGTATTGGTGACTCATGGTATGACATGCAGTTAAAGCTCTTAAAGGGCTTGAGTATTCTCCATTGTAATGAGCCAAAGTTGAACCATGAAAGTTCAAGTTATTGGCCTAACTCTATTTTAGCCAATGACAATAGTAGATCTATAGTTGACTAGTTTTTCGAGTTGAAGTTTTCGAAGGTAAATCATGGTGTACATCACTGTTGTATTGTTGCTTGATTATTATATTTATTTCTATCATAATGCTATGAACACTAACGTAATCTAGATTTTATAGTATTTAAATTTAAAAGATGTGTACAGAGAAATGATTCATTGATTTATGAGTGAAGTATTTTGCAATGTAAATTTTAAATTAACGTATAAAAAATTTTGATAGTTTTTTTTAATATTTTTGTTTTTCTTTTACATAAATGATTTAGTTAAATTTAAATAATCCAATACTTTCTAATATATTTTAAATTTAATTATTTAAAATTACAAATATTTAGCTTTTAAATAACATTAAAATTAAAATTAAAATGGTATTTATAAACAAAATTTAATTAAAAGACAAAACAAAATTATTATGCCACGTATGTTTGTGATTATCGTTATAATATTAATGATTAGAATTTTAAATAAACAATATTTATTAATAATTTAATTATAAACACCATAAAAGTATGTGAATAGATAACCAATATATAAACTCTAACAAAACTTTAAAATTCTTTTACTCTAATTAACTGCCTATATTGTCTGTCAACTTATTCATCCAAAATACTAATAGTAGTATTAACATATCAAAAAAGTATTCCTTCTTGTTTTACCTATTTAGATGCTACCATCTCTCTTTTATATATCTCCATATATATTGAAAAAAATATCTACTCTGGGATGAATTTTAAAAATGTTTCCCATTTCTTCGGGAGTCCGTCTTAAATGCCGAAACACGGATTCAGATCAATCGAAAGTGCTTTTCGAAATCTTCGAGTCTGTGCTAAATGCAAAATCAGTGATTAATATATGGGAAAGATTTAATACCTTCCCACACAGTCATATACATTTACATTACATCTGAACTAAGTTGCTAGTTCGTATATATTTCTATGTATATATCTTTAAGTTTTACTTTCTAGCAAGTTGAAGTCAATTCAACACCGGAGATGAACTATTCGACGCTCTCTCCCCACATTCAAACATTCAACGCGCAAAGTTGAAACCATCCATTTAACATGAGAACATTGACTGTTAAACCGCTTAAATGTAGGGGCCTTTTGGCACTGCTCCTTTAAAACAGTTGTGTTCTCTCCCTTGTGTTCTATGAACAATGCTTTTAAAATCATTATGTTCTCTGCCATGTTTTCTATTAACAAAGAATTTTTTCACGGTCGATATTATAGTTAGTTCGGAAGAAAGAAAAATTATTTTATTGAAGTGCTTAATCCCATTTATAGTCATCAACCAAAAGCATACGTAGAGGTCAATATCTCTTGGCAGACCAAAATTCTTATTGCTCAATTGAGGACTAATTTTTAGTTCGAAAGAAAGAAAAAGTACTATACTGAAGTGTTTAATCCCATTTATAGTCATCAACCAAAATCATACTTAGAGGTCAATATCTCTTGGCGAGCCAAATTCATCATTGCTTAGTTAAGGACTAATTCTCATCAACTCCGTTGTGAAACAGGGTGCTAGAAAAGGACAAAAGAAGTGTGGAAGGAAAGAATATGCATTTTTAGTTCTTTTGGAAAAGTGGAAACATAAAAGCATTTCATTTTAGAATGTGAGGCCTTCAAAGACAACAAGGAAAGTTATGCAGATATGATCGCAACTAGCTCTTGGGAAAATCTATTTAGGCAAGGGATTTGTCAAGAAGCTGGGAGCATTCATTCTGAAGCTTCACAGAAAAAGGGTCAAATACATCAAGCAGATGAAAAAGCAATCTATTTCATAGGCTATCTTTAGCCTCATAGATGTTAAAATATATATTTTTTTCTTTCTTTCTTTCTATAATATACACATTGTTCAATATCTCATATCAATTTCTTCTCTACCCTTCTCGCTCACGATCCCTCTGTATGAGTATTATATTGTATGGATGCATGAATGATTTCATCTTCTAGTACAACTCATAATGAAATCACGTGTAGAAGATTCATATATAAGAGGCCATAAGTGTAAGGACGATGATGCCATTTCTCATGAAAATGAAAGCTACTGTGTCGGCCCTTGTGGTTGTTGCTCTCATCATAAGTGAGTTAATGATGATGATGCCATTTATCATGAAAATGAAAGCTACTGTGTTGGCCTTTTTGGCTTTTGTTCTCGCCCTATTTATGAGGAAGCCATTGTTTAAAAAAAACCCGTAGTTATAGTGGTTGCTTTTTCTGTCTCAACTCAACATTTTTAAGACATTCTTTTAAGACAAAATAATTCTTTTGTTTTAAAAAGTCACTTTTTATTTTAGTTATTTTGCATTAAAATTTAATATCAATTATATTGCCTTAAATATAAAATTTAAGACAAGAACCATTTGAGAGAAAAATATTTGAAGACAAAATTTTATATTTAAGACAAAAACAGTCTAAGTCAAAATTTTAAATTTAAGACAAAAACAATTTGAGACAAAAATATTTTAAGATAAAAGTTTATATTTAAGACAAAATTTTATATTCAAGATAAAAACAATTTCAGACAAAAATATTTTAAGAGAAAACTTTATATCTAAGACAAAAACAAATTAAGACAAAATTATTTTTAGACAAAACTTTATATTTAAGACAAAAATAAATTGAGGAAAAAACATTTTAAGACAAAACTTTATATTTAAGACAATGACCACTAAAGACAAAATGCATTTAAGACAATTAACAATTAAGACAAAAACATATCAATTTAAAATAATATTATCTAACAACTGTAAAATTGACTTTGACAGTGAACCTTAAGTCTGTTAGCTTACATGTTACTACAGTCTCTCACCTATATTGAGGCTGCTATTTCACTTACCATTCACGTTATTTTATATAAAGACAATGATTTGTTGGGATTTCCATTTTGTGGGGGTAACCATCTCTGAAGAATACGACAACCTTCCCTAGAAATATTCCTTGGACATCAATACCTCTTCTATCCCTTTGATCTTTGTAGATATGATTAGAGACAACTTGTTTGTCATTGCATTCAACAGTACTACATGGAGGGGCCTTTTAAGGAAATTTTTTAAGACAAAATAAATCTTTCGTCTTACAATTTTCAATATGAAGTGCTAGTAAAAAAGGTAAAGGATTAGGAGTTCTTCTTTACATTTTTGATGGGTTCTTCACGAAACAGAGCAATGGAGGCACTTTCGCTGAATGTGGATAGACAATAACATAGTTGGAGTACTTTTCAAGGTCTCCATTGATTGTCTTTTAATATGTGTTTTTTGACAATTTCATTTATTTTGAACACTACTTTTATCCAGTCATTGTTGTTATGAGCACATTGTTGTGTTGGACCTCCTGACTATCATTGACAACATGGATTAGATTCACCTGAAGGACTGTTCAAAAATGCAGCAAGAAATTCTCAATTTGATTTTTCCTTGATGAAATTGAGAAAAATTGAATTTCCACATAAGAAAGCAACTTGGATGCAATTAACTTGTATGGCATGGCTTGTGTCACCTAGTTTACTCAATAAATTTGAGTTGGAGGAGTTAGAGTTCAATTAAGCATGTGTGATTTCTACTTTGCATCAATCAAAGTCAGTTATCTCAAGTTGTTTTCAGTTAAACTAGTTCTAATTATTGGAGGAACAATTGGAAAGAAGTTGTACAGTGGGACTTTAGTCAAACTCAGTCATCATCCAGTTAATTGATCAATCATCCCAAACTAGCTAGTGCATGTAAAGAATTCGAGTTCCCCATCTCTGGTGGAGATTCCAAGGGAGTGTAACATTAATTACAAACTAGTCTTGAGCGTACAGATGTTGCATGCAGTTAGATGATCAACCTTAGGAATTACACAATCCATTTTGGCAAAATTCCTAAATAATAGAGGTCCAATTTCTAAAGGAATTGTGCAAGGAAATAGGGGCTCAAGCAGAGGAAAAAATTGACTAAGTCTAGGTTACAGATTCTTAGTGAGCAGAGAAATGGGTTATTCACTTGTAGGTTGTGAACAGTTGAGCAAAACAATTGTAATACATCTCTATTCATTAGATTAATGCAAGTAGGCATTAGGTTTTTTAGCAGATTTCTTTCCCCGAGAAAAATATTATGTGCATGAGTGTTATTTCTTATTGCATGTCTGGAAATTTTGTTCTAAATTGTGAATTAACTTCCATAGAGTAATAGAGTAGGTTTGCGTCTTGTGATTTTGAAAAACCTTCATGAGCAGTTGCAAATCTACACCATAATTCCTACATGGTATTAGAGAAGGATTAACAATAAAACATGAATTTTGAATTTTCTTCTCAAGAGGTTTGAATTCATAGTTCAGTGTAGCAATATCTCTTCAGCGCTGAGAATATGACATTCAACGGGCTAAGGCTAGACTATGTCTATGAATGCAACTCTAATTTCATCGCATGGAGGAGCTATTTATTGATAATGGATTGCTAGAATACATCAAGAGAGATGTTGCAAAACCAGTGAATCTGATGCCTATAACATTGCTCAGTGGAAGAATTATGTTGCCATAGGGAGGAGAATAATGTTGGAGGGAGTATGGGATCACATTGTCATAAATTTCCATGGGACATAAAATCCTTATTCAATGTGGTAGGAATTGATAGATCTACTCCAAAATAGTAGTGACCATAGGAAGCTAGCGCTTAAGGATAAAATTTGAACTATCAATATTTAGAAGAATGACATTATACCACAGTATCTTAGTAGGTTCACACAAGTTCATAATGAACTTGTAGGAGTTGGTGTTATTGTTTTAGAGGATGACTTGGTAAGCCTATCCCTTATGGGCCTTCCCAAGAGTTGGTATAACTATTAAGATTTAGTGAATGGAAGGGAGAAACTATTGAATTGGGAACACTTATGGTATAGTTTGGTATAGGATTAAATACAATGGAAAACTAGAGATTGAACGTCATTCAAGGGTGAGGATTGATAAAAAATTGCATTGGTTGGAAAGGGAAAGAAGCAAAAAGGGAAGAAATCTCCTACTAAACCAGAATCTTGCCAAGGTGGGAAGAAGAAATATTTGTCAAAATTTAAATGCTTCTATTGCCATGAATACGAGCATTATGCCATGAAGTGTCCAACAAAAGGGCCAATAAGAAGACCTTAAGAGGAGTAGTAGGTGAAGCCTTGGCTTCACAGTTCGAGCTAGCCTTGTCCCTTATTCCATGGATGTCTAGCACAATGATGGAGAGTGTGTGGTACTTGGACTTAGGTGCATCGTTCCAAATGACAGGGTGTAGATGTTTTTTTAGTGACCTGGAGGAGAAAGATCTCGATGATGGAAGGTACAACCCGACAAATATTGTATGGTCACCTTTCAAAGTGAGTTGGGCTCCCTTCTCATATTCAAGGAAGTAATGTTTTCTCTAGGCCTAAAGAAAAATGTCATCCTTGATGTAGTTTTGGAAGACCATGGTTATGATATGATGTGATCTTCAGCGAAGGAAAGGTATTCTCGAGACACATAGCCATGGGATAGGTGAAATAGATCGGGATTCATGTGCAGAACCTGTATAAGATAAATTTGGAAGACTGTGTTGCATTAAACACCAAGGCAGAGAATGTGCAGGGTCGCGATGTCGATGAACTTTCTTACAAAAGACTTAATCATTTATATCATGGAACCTTGAGATGATACAAAAAATAACCACTGGACTCCCTAATGGAGCACTTGAGAAACATGATGTATGCAAAGGATGTACATTGGGGAAGTACAAAAAATCCACATTCAATGATTAGGATAGCAAAGCACATGCAGTCCTACAAAGGATCCAATCTAATGTTTGTGGACCTTTCGCGACATCCTCCACTGCCAGACACAAATCTTTTGTTATCTTTTTTATGACTTCTGACGAAAGTGTTGGATCTTCTTCATGCGGAAGAAATATGAGACATTATCCATGTATGTAGAATTCAAGGCACTTGTTGAGAATGAAACCAACAATAAGGTGAAGCCTCTCGTGAAAAATAATGCAAGTGAATATGTGTCGAATGAATTTAAAAACTTATGTATGAAATAAGGCATTTGATGAGAGTTGACAACACCCCGCAACCCACAACAGAATGGGGTGGTTGAGAGGAAAAACCATAGCATTGTGGGAGCAACAAGGGTGATGTTGCATGACCATGGCCTACCTCTACATTTGTGGGATGAGGCTTGCAACACAACAGTCTATTTGAAGAACCGAAGCCCTCATCGAACTATTAGCATGATTACACTAGAGAAATATTTCTCGGTGAGAAAGTCAAATGTTTCACACTTCAACATTTTGGGAGCCTCTATTTACTACCATGTCTCCAAAGAATCAAGGAATAAGCTTGAGTCAACCATAGAATTGGGGGCATTTGTAGGTTACACAGAAACTCCCCACAACAACCGTGTGTATTTGTCATCTCTCCGAATGACAGTTGTGCGAAGGGATGTAAAGTTTGATGAGGATAAAGTGATGTGGTGCTCTCTTGAGAGGGAGCTTTATATCCCACCAAAAGTGGAGCTTTAGATCCCACATAATATTAAGTAATATAATAATAATAAAATAAAATAATATATAAAAAAATTTCAAGGTAGAGTAGAAAGGAAATAAAAAATGATGATGATGATGATGGTAATGACAATGATGACGACTTATGTAGTAAGAGAGAAAACATTAACAATAATGTAGTTTTATTTGAAAGGAAAATGTTAAGACAAAGGAAGAATTATATAATGATAGGTGGATTATAGGGGTTGGGTTCCTTGTCATCGATGTATTCTATTAAGGAAGGAGAAGAAGGAGAATATGACATCACTTTTTCTTATGTAATTGAGGACATGGCTAAGAAGTGACAACATAGTTATGGATTGATGGCTCATTCGTGACTTGTTATTGAAATATTTGGAGTAACAAGGTCTATGGCTAGGTGAAGAGTAGAAAGCCAAATATTTTTTGCAGTAATGAATATTGGATGAATAGAATGTCATATTTACATAGACCTTTGCAAAGTACTATATTCTAGGTGACAATAGAGTAAATTATTTTGTTATTGGAAATAATTAAACTTTTTTCATGGTATAATTTAATTCTAAATATTTTAGATATAAGATGTTTACAGTGAATTTTATAAAGGGTTGTAGCTTCTTAATTTTTTTTGGTGGAATTTTAAATATTGAGATAGAAATTTGTTACGAGAATATAATGACCTCAATTCCTTGTGAATGCTATATCTACTAGGTGTATTATTTTTCAAGCCAAATAGAATATAATCAACTTTGTTTATTGTAATGAAAAAAACACAAACATATTCTATTATATAAGGTATATTTTTTCTTTTATTGTTAACAAAATTATTATCAACCATGGTTTATTTAGAAAATAACATATATTAAACTATAAAATGAATTATTAAATTGAAAATATTTAATATGGGTTGATGTTTAGTGATGTTTCTATGGACCATCTTATGATGTGATGGACTATTCAAAAGACCCATCACTAGGAAGAATTATATAATGATAGGTGGATTATAGGGGTTGGGTTCCTTGCCATCGATGTATTCTATTAAGGAAGGAGAAGAAGGAGAATATGACATCACATTTTCCTATGTAATTGAGGATGGCTAAGAAGTGACACCATAGTTATCGATTGATGGCTCATTCGTGACTTGTTATTGAAATATTTGGAGTAACAAGGTCTATGGCTAGGTGAAGAGTAAAACTCCAAATATTTTTTGCAGTAATCAATATTGAATGAATACAATGTCATATCTACATAGTCCTTTGCAAAGTAATATATTCTAGGTGACAATAGAGTAAATTATTTTCTTATTGGAAACAATTAAACATTTTTCATGGTATAATTTAATTCTAAACATTTTAAATATGAGATGTTTACAATGAATTTTATAAAGGGTTGTAGCTTCTTAATTTTTTTGCTAGAATTTTAAATATTGAGATAGAAATTTGTTACGAGAATATGATGACCTCAATTCCTTGTGAATGATATATCTACTATGTTTATTTTTTTTCAAGCTGAATAGAATATAATCAAATTTGTTTATTCTAATGAAAAAACACACAAACGTATTCTATTATATAAGATATACATTTTTCTTTTATTGTTAACAAAATTATTATCAACCATGGTTTATTTAGAAAATAACATATATTAAACTATATAATGAATTATTAAATTGATAACAATTTAATATGGATTGATGTTTAATGATGTTTCTATGGATCATCTTATGATGTGATGGACTATTCAAAAGACCCATCACTAGTAAGTCTTTTTATGTATCCTTCTCATGTTTATACAAAATAAATTAAAGAATGGATGCAAATATTTAATTCATGGTTCTAAATATGCGATCACAAATTATCTTAAGTTTACACACAATATCTTGTCAACATATCCATGTGCAAAGTA
Organism: Pinus tabuliformis; assembly: GCA_031772625.1. Taxonomy (NCBI): domain Eukaryota; kingdom Viridiplantae; phylum Streptophyta; class Pinopsida; order Pinales; family Pinaceae; genus Pinus; species Pinus tabuliformis. Next base: position 344,086,735 of record CM062814.1, read on the forward strand.
CTAGAGTAGAGGGATTGGATTAACCAAGCCTTTTCAATATATGAAAAATATTAGGCTTCAAGAGTTCATGTGTTGTAGTGATGGATGTATTAAAGAGGGACAATGAAATTAACTCAAACTACTAGAATGGGATAATGATGGGTGGAGGTTAAGTTGTACCTATTATGGGAGCCTCAAATTTAGTTTCTCCTTGGTCTATATGTTCTCCTTAGGTGATGGAAAATTTTCACAAAACTATTTTGAGCATTAACATTTGTTGATTAAATAATCATCTTGTTTCTTTAATAGAATTATATTTCTTGATAAAACTAGTAAAAATCCTATTTGTGTGTTAGTATTCAAAGTTATTTTTCCTTACCCTAATATTATTTTGCAACTTAAGGAGGTGGAGAATTTTGAGGATGGCATATTATGTTCTTCTAAGCAATGTGAGTAGGCCTTTTACTTAGATGTTCTAGGTAAAGCAATTTTTTCATATGTTGTTAGATACGATCCAAGAGGAAGGTATGTAAAGTATAAATAATTCTGGTTGGATCAATATATTACTTTTCAACCATATTTTAGAGAGGAATATTTGGAGGAATAAAATGTATGTGTAATTTTTACTACTTCTCCCACCTTGAAATTTCTAGAGAAAATATTTAGGATCCATCCTGAGGCCATAAATGACCACATTTTTGGTTTCAACCTTATTATGGACCTTGATTCCATAATTCACATACTTGTTGATAATGAAAAATTTCCCAATAATAGTTTGTGACTCTCTCTGGTAGGAAGTCCCAACTGGACCTCACAAATTTGGTATGAGATGACCATTCAAATTTTGGCTCAACTCACATGCTTAGTTGTGTGTAAGTACTCTAAGATGTGTTTGATCATTACGATGAGGGGTGCACCTATTGGGATAGTAGCTACACTGAATGAAAGAATGCAAGAATTGTAACCTATTTAAAGGGGGAAATTGATGAGAAAATTGAGGTGATGACTTATAGAAAATTACATATATCTACATTTAAGGATTATTTATTATAAACCTGGAATGCATTGCACATATAGCTTATCAATTCAAGACATAAAATATTCATTGACCAAACCAATGAGTACCCAATATCGAAGGAAACCAAACTGAAATGAAGTACAAGGGATGATACTTCCCAAGGATCAAACGTGCAATTCTTCTTCTCCAACAAGTCCTTATTAAGTACCTTTTGAATCTGAAATCCATTGTAGACAACTGTCAAATTTTTCAACTATTAATTGAGGAGAATGTTAAGAGTATCTAGCATATCCATTGATTCGTGTAGTTTATTCTTTACCTCTTTAAATGTGGAAATTTCCTACTCAAGTATAGAGGATAGCTCATATGTATTTTGTTTCTTATTCTACTATTATTACTGCTCTACCTATTCTCTCATTTAGAAATTTTCAGCAAGAAGTTGATGAACTAGTTCTTGCATTGAGTCCAATCGGTGCTTACTATTTCTTAAGCAAGCTTGTTGTAGTTTATCCATAACTAAACTTATGCAATTATTCTAGAAAAATTCCTTTTCTTTCCTTTTTCATAGCATTATTATCTCCTTCTTCATTATCTTCAACCTGATAGAAGTTTCTCTAGAGACAACATGAAATAGATGAAATACCTAAATATCCAATACATCATTTGGATCATATGCTAGTTGAGTTGGTTTAAGTTATTATGTTGAGGTAATGTGCCCCTTCAATTTCATTGATTTATAATTGTGTATTTTATTATGTGTTCTTATGTTATCCTTCAAGTGGAATTGTTAGGATGTCCTGACAGTTGTGTAACACCATTCGATTAACCTTTTGGTGACTATTATTGTTGTTGCCATCATTGTTGTTGATGAGGTAGGTTCTTTATTGCATCTGAATCATGTAGTTCTTCTTTATTACTTATATATTTTCTACGTTGAATGAATTTGTATGTTCCAATGAAACATCCTACATTTGAATCCCCTAGCATTGAATCCCCCTATCCATTACTGCACTATTTTTACTAATTTCTTATTCATTTCTTATTCCTTCAACTAGTGGGGAGTTAGATTTCAAGTCAACTAGTGCATGTCATTGTCTCGTCCTTTGTTTCTCTATTTGACTTTACTACCCTTTAGTAATTATTGTTGGGGATGCTCCTATCATCTTTAGTGATCAACCCATACCTTACTCATATTGAGTTTTTCATATTATTTTTTCATGTTCTCCCAACATCTTTTACATGGAAATCTAAATAAAAATTCCCTTGCCTTCCCACCTCCTAAAATTTGAGACTTGTTGTATGAGCCATGAAATCCAATATGTTAGTTTGCACTATTACCCTTTAAGACTAAATTTTCTAACTCCTTTTTGGTTATTTGTTACAATTTTTTCTAAAGCTTGGGATCCTCTAAGATGATATATTACAGTATTTCTATCTAGTATATTCCAAGATTCGTGCTCTATCGATGGTTAGATATCTTGATTGACCTACCAAATTATTTTTAATTAGTCTCATTAAAAATGAAAATTCCAATTTGAAATGTATATTATACAATTCTAACTCCTTTTCATCTTCCCACACACCATTATTTATGGGAATTATTGTCTCGATCAGTGTTACGAGGATTAGCTCTAGAATAGGAAATACTATGTTGGTTGGTCAATTCAGCTTATTAAAAATTTCAAGTGCATACAGTATATATGATAAGTATTTTGGATGGATGTCTGTTGAGTTGACAAAATATACTTCTGTTGAGTCCAAAACAAACTAGATGTGTGACTAGTTGAGCAAGGATTGATGGACCTACTATGGAACTCACTACCTCTATGACACTCTTTCCATATTTTATAACCCAATTTCTGAACATTTATCAAAGGGATGGAGACTATGTCTTTCCCAACTAATTATTGGAAAAAAACATAAAGTTCCTCATGAATGATATGATATTTTTAGTAAAAGAGGTCTCTCCCATGAGATTAACCTATGACATCGCTAACTAAATAAGAAGAAATGGGAACCATATCACCTTCATATAATTTTGACATTATTTGTAGTTATTATTTAGGACATTGGTGACATAGTCCACCTATTTGTACTTGTACTTCAGCCTAACTATCTTCCCAATGACTTCCAAGATATTTAGCTTCACATTGAATTCCCCACCCATGAAGGAAATACTAAGGGATACTATAATGAATGCCCACTTTATCTTTGTTTTTTTACATGTAAAAATAATAAGCCCCTTTTAGTTCTGTTTTCTTGTTCCTCCTATAAATTCCCTCAATCAATCATTGGAGTCAATTTTCATAGGAATTTCTAAATTATAAATGTAGGAGCCTTCTTTGGAGATGAGAATTCTTCTAAAATGCCTAATAGGGATTCGTTTGCATGTTTTCTCATACAAATACATTTCCAAAGTTGTTAAAATCCTTGGAGCCAATGCCACCAAATCTTAGCTCTCAAAAATGCATCTAAAGTTGAAGTATGTCTTAGTTTTACTCTTATTATTTGATCTTTTATCTCCTTTGGAATCAAGCTATGGATGTTAAAATCCAAATAAAGAAGAAAACCATTTGTTAAAATACAAATGAAGATGTTGAAAATTGCCAAAAAATCTAATTGGGACTTGGATAGGTGACCCATAAATTTTGTTAGACTCCTAACATTAGATCATATCTAGGAGCATCCTTTTGTTATGATCCCATCAGTTTAAAATTGTACTTTGTGAAGATATTTTGTGATAGAGTTTAGCTTAGAAAATATCAATGCGATTTTTTTCACAAAGTGTTCAATTTTGCAAGACCATGACTCAAGTTATTTCAGATTGTGTGCTCATATTTGGTTAAACAAACTATTTTTATATTTGGTAACTCATTTATACCACTTGGTTTATATTTTCCACCCATGGATCAAATTCACAATGTGTTTTTGAATGAAATGGTTTGCAACTTTCTATGCCTAGGGAGTTAGATGGGAAAACCCAATATTTTGTTGGACTCTTGAGATTAGCATACATCTATAAGCATCCTTATACTATGATTCCATTATCCTTAGATTTATTTATTTAAGGATATCTAGATCTATCGTTTTTCATGGTAAGGATCAATGTAGTTTTTGTTGAAAGGGTCAATTTTTGAAAACGTTTGCTTGAATAATTGTAGCTTGAACATGGTAACAATGGACTTCGTAAAAAAGACTTACCAAATATTATGGAAATTGTTTATTATATTACTTTTACTTTTAATATCCCTAAACTAAATTCATAATGTGTCTATGCAATGCTCCAGGATTCTAATCACAACTTTGCATAAAAGTATAACCTGCAAAAAGATTGGAAACCCATTGATTGTCTGACTTTGGTAATAGGTTAAAGTTATAGGCACTCCTATATTATCATTCCATTCTCTATAAATTACTTTATTCTAGGATGTGGGGAGCTATTATTTTTCTGAAGACCAATAATCTGTTTGAAAAAGTTGTAGAATTTGTAAAAATATACCCTGAGTGATTATGGGTGGTATGTCGATCTAGGACTTGGATAAATGCAATTTCAACTTATTTTTAAATTTATTTATGCTAGTTATTTGTATTTTATGCACCTCATAAGAAAATTACAATGTGTCCTTGAATGGAACTAAAATGTGAGTTATAACTTGCAAGAATACTCTAACTTTGACTAGGATTGTAAAAAATTCAATTCTTTTGGACTCTTGATATGTAGTTACCCAACTTGATATGTAGTGTCCTATGTGCAAGACACTCGATCATCAGCACAACTATCGACCAAGACAAAGGGTTTGCCCATAGAGTACAACACCTATCCCATTCCTTTGGCAGCTAGGTCAACCACAAGGACCTCACAGTAGACAACTATTGGCCAACCATTCCTCGAGCAAATTAGCCACTTGTTCATTTAATGTGTAATAATGGAGCGAACTAGCCAACTCAAAATTGTTTTATGGAGGGCGGGATAGAGGGGCACCAACTGAAAATTGTTTTATGGAGCGTAGGACATAGGAGAGTGCTAAATTTTCATAGTGTCTATATATGCAGGTTGCTTCTACTTGGTAGTTTTGCAATGAGGGCTTATACTCTCATGGGTTTGATCAGAGCAACCAAGACATGGGAATCATTTGAGCTAGAAACAAGGCACACAATAAAGGCATGGGAAGAATCTGAGCTAGTAGCAAGGAATACAACAAAGTTTCTATTTTCCTCTTCATTATATTTCTCATGCTCCAACACAAACGTGTTTTAATTTTTCGAGTTTAAGAATTTATTTTCATTCATAGTTTTGAGTATATGGTATTGATCAGTGTCCAAATGTACAATGTGTTACCGATTGTAATGCACGGATTAGAGTATGTGGTCATATTTGGGGTGACCTTGTAGGAATTCCCCTATTTCTATCAAAGTTGGAAGACATGCGATAAAGTGTGATGCTAGAGGAAGCAATAGCTATAGCACAAATAGGGGAAGATATAATTGGAATTATAGAGGCTAAAACTATAATACAATTTATAGAGGAATTTATAATAGTATGGTTTGTAACAGTAGGGAGAGGGATAGAGAAACCTATGGAGGAAGAAGGATAATAGTAAGAAGCATCTCATGACTGTGACTTCTTCAATAGGTTTCTTCAAGGTTTGTTCTCTCAAAATGTCCTCCAAAATGCTCTTCAAAGTCTACTCTAAGGATGTTGTCAAGACTGTCACTTGGTTCCTCCAAATGTTTCCAAAAATGTTAGTATGTAGAGATAAAAAATGACAACCAAGTCTTCCTTCAACTAGTGTTCAAGGTATCTTTAAGAGTACCTCAAAGGATAGATTTCAATACTCCAAAATTGTCTTCACCCTTGAAGGTATGCTGCCTCAAAATTCATGCAAAGGTGTGTAATAGATCTTCAATCTTTTGTTAAGTAACCTCAAGGAGATCTTTATAACTGCTTCAAAAGGTTCTTCAAGACTTCTTCAAAATCACTTTAAATGACCCTTCAAATGTTTCTTCAAAGGATGCCCATACTCCTGCTACCAAAACTATGGAGTATTCTACTTTTTTAATTAAGGTGTGCTTCATATTTTAGATGAATATTATAACAATGTTTTTGTTGCTAAAACTTCAAGATCTACTACACTAGGTACTCTAATAAATCTCATGGCAATGATCTCAAAGAAAGCCCTAGAAGGACCTAAGAATCCTTTAATAGTGCAACCGAAGAGCTGGGATCATCAACCACATGTATGTTCCTCTGTCCTATATAGGTGACTCATTTTGTCTCTCTTTAAACTCATATTAAAGCCCAGAATCTCCTACAATGGTTTCCTCCTTAGAAAAACCTCAGATTAGAACTATGGGCAAAGGTATTACCTCAGGGACCAAAATTTCAGAAACTTGTAATGTTTTCACTGCGATAGGCCCAAATTCTAATTGTGAAGAGGATACGAGTTTTCGTTCTGCCAAGTGATCTGAAGCTTGGGATCCTCTAAGATGATATCTTGCAGTACTTCTATCTAGTTTATTCCAAGATTTTGTGCTTTATCGATCGTTAGATATCTTGACTAACCTATCAACTTCTTCTTAGTTAGTCTCACTAAAATTGATAATTACAATTTGAAATGTATAGTATACAATTCTAACTCCCTTTCATCTTCCCACTCACCATTATTTATGGGGAGAATTGTCTCTATCAGTTTTAGGAGGATTATCTCTAGAATAGTTTATCATAATGGTGGCATGAGGAGGCATTATCCAACAGAATCTGGTAAGAAGAGGTGGACTCAGTTGTAGGTTTGGTGGTTGTGAAGATGCCAAAGGTTGCAAGGTTCATTCTAGAGGCTAGCGAGGACAATAACAGTTGTTCTTCACTAAGGAAGAACATATTAGACTTGTAATAACCCTAGTTCTATTTCACGTACATTCTAGGTTAGTGTGGTCATTTGATCATTTTATGCTATAGAAGTTAGTAAACATGTTATTTCACTTATGATAGAAAGGTTTGTATGCATAGTGGGTAATGGCCAATAAATGTAAAATAATTATAACTATTTATATAGTTAATGTAATATACCTTTCATTAAGAAGAGGAAACAAACTTTGGGGGATAAGGGGTAGGTGGTGTTGCCTAGGGTTTCAAGTTTGAGCAGGGTTTGGAGGTGCAACGCTGCTCAGTCGACCTCAGGTTTACTCTTGGGAACATGGAATGAGGCACAGGTCTAGTGTGTTTTGGGGATGCAACTCATTCATATGCATTCACAATTTTGGAGGATTTTATTTTCTCTATTCTTTGTTCATTACCTTGAGCAAAGCAAGGGCTTTGGGGTTACGTTTTCCCCATGGGGTCTATCCACATTTGATGAATGGCTATTGAAAAGAGAAAACCATCCATTTTATGAAGGTATATATACCTCACCTACATAATAATGATCGAGGTGGTTTAGAATGAATGCTCATGGGACATTGCATTGTCTAGTGGCTATGGGGTCTAGTGTATGTGGAACCTAGGAGAAGCTCTAACAACAGTCCTATTATGGGTCTCCTTCTATGAGTGTAGGATGATAGTTTTGAATCAATTAGGGTTGACCCTAACCAATGGTGAAACCTAACTAACCAAAAATTCTGGAGAACAATGGGAGAGCAGGGAAGAGGTAGGGGATAAGAAGAGGTGGCAGTGGAAAGACTAGGGGAGGAGGGAATTGTGAAGAAGAAGAAAAGAAAGGAGAGTGTGTGGGGAAGAGAAGTAGGCACTAGGAAGAGAGCATGACCAAGAAGACAAAAGCTTGGATAATGCAAGGAATAAGTTAGCATTATCAGTTACAAAAGAATAGGCCTCGCCTTGCTAAAACAACATCAGAAATGATATAACTAAGCTTGTAGTATCACAAGTTAGTGCTAGAACGTATGGGTGATTTTATGTTAATAAAACATCACAATCTTCATCTTCCTTGTTGAATACTAATTTTGAGGGTTTTGCATTTAAAATTCTTTTGTTGTGAGAATTTTCATCTGCCTACAAATGTTGTCACCAATGGCTATGTGCCTACAATCCCCTACTATTTTCATTTGTGTTAATGTGTGGAGTAAATAATCTCATGTGAAGGGCTAGGGCCATACCAATAGTTTTAATCCAGAATAAAATTCAAAATACAACCAATTTTAGCTTGACTCCATAGTCGACTCACTGATTTTATGGTTAGTATCATTATAGAGGAAAAGTGCATCTACACTTTTACTCATAAGCACCCATGGGCCTGAATACACGGTAACCCTATTGAGAGATGAACTCATGATTCTAGGGACTATGACCAATCTTGACAGTGGAGAACATCCATCTCTGGAAACCCTCCTTGATAGGCCTATAGGATTTATGTGTTGGAAACTGACTATAGTAACCAACTTTGAGAATAGAGGTCCTTAAAATGTTTCGTAATCAGATATTGTATTAATCTTGTTGGACTCAAAACTCAGAAATAGACAAATTATGTGTGTACCCAATACCCTTGATTGTAACCATGCATAATAAACAATGTTGTACCGTAGTTGACTTCTTGTCCATCTATTAAACTATTTGATGACCAAGGACACTGTGGCATGCCACGATCTCAAATAATATGCATAAAAATCATAGATACATGATTCTTAGTAATATATGTATATATGCAGATGTGCAACTTTACACATGTAGTCATTCTATTAATTATTCCTAAATTCTTATGAATAGAAACTAGGTGAAGTAAAGCCAATCCTCAATGGATGCAATCCATGTCATTCTTCCTTGTACTTGTGCTCCACAAATTTTATGGCTATTAGCTATACACATCATTGATCTCTCACGAGTTTTAGCAAGTCCTCTAAGTTTGTAATAACCACTCAATCACATTCTTCATTATTTCCCCAATACCAATTGGTGTGCATTTTATCGACCTTAGTGTGGATTTCTCTTCATGGTAATGACTCTGTACATATCCTAGATAAGTGACGTTGCTTCCTAAAACCGTTAATAAAGGGTATCACATTAGTTTCCTCCCTCTTCTAGTGAGGAAATATTTTATTCAATGGTTCTACACGAAAATAAATTGTTACATCAAATAAATCAGATAAGGAGTAATTGGCCAAATTTATGGGATTAGAAAGTTAACCATATTTTATAGTAAGGCCTACAACTTTCCATGTTACAACTCCTTTTCCTCTCTTGGTATGATTTGATCATGGATTGAAGTCCCAAATATCCTAACAACTACCTTACAAACACTTCGGATAATTGCTCGAATAGTTATAATATTTCATACATTTCTTCTTGTAGCATTGTTGGCAGGAGGTTGTGATTTGGTGCATTTCAGATTGTATTTTGAAGCTTGGGGATTCTACATTGTACATGGTGGTGTTTACTTTCTATGGTATCCAATGTAGGTCCTAAGAAATTCACACAACCAATTACCCAACCTAATCAGGGATGAGATGGAAGACTGTGTTATTGCCATCCACAAAACTTAATAGAAATTCTTCTACATTATATGTATACTTATGGTTTCTTCCTTTTGATGAATCAAAGAAAAGAATATGTACATATTCCTACACAATAATGTATCTTTTGCTGACTATACAAGGCTTATGTATACAATAGTATTTATCTTTCTTCATGTCTGATTCATTGATATGAACATACATAGATGTATAGTAGGTTCCTCTTTTCTTTGGAGTAGACTCACCAACCTCGATAGTTATTCTTGAGACTGTGCAAAATAGGAACACCATTTATGCTTCCTTCAATGTCACTAATGACTTGTTTTCTTAGGATGCTAGAAAATCATTCAAAAACTGGTTGTCCTAACGATTGTTATGCATAGGGAAATAAAGGCATAGGGAAGAAAAGAAAACTAAAAAAAGTATTATAACAGTATTCAACAACTTTGTAATGTCATTATCAACCAAGGGATCTACTTTAGTCCTTGATTTGCATTCCCCTTGTCATTTCCAATTTTCTATCTACTCGAGAATTCTAAGTTGTGTGTCACCACATAATTGGACTACGAAACATATTCCTTCTCAAAGATTTCAGACACACATCTTCGTTGCGTACTTCCATAATCCTTCTGGCATGGGGTTGCCTCATTTCCATTCCTTTCTACTTGAAAGGGCTATCCCATTTTGATCTTTACAACATTTTGAACATTAGGGGAAACATAGAAGGCACCTCTATTTAGAGATTTAAATTTTTTCCAAATTTATATTCCAAGAGATGTTATTATCAAAACTATCATCGATTTCAACATAACAAATAAGGTCCTCTGAATTGCAGGCTTGTTCCTGAAATAATCAGCAAAGTCCTCTGAATTGCAGGCTTGTTCCTCATCCTTGCTGCTTGTGAATTCTGGGTGTTCTCTTGCAGTAACAACCACTTTATGTTCTTGATATCTAGTTTTGAAATTACCAATTCCATCCTCTATTTCAATTGAAGCAATACTTTTATGCTCAAATTTCAAATAAAAAACAACTATCTTTATATGTTTCTGATTTTGAAAAACATATTTCAAGTCACCAATATATATAACCTCTTTGTAAATGGACTATTTACTTATGAAAAAATCATCTCCATGTGCATATTATGTGTCATCCAAGACAGGGGATCTCATTCCATCCAGTTCTACAATTTTTCCATTATTTCCATAGGCAATTTGAGAAGGAAACTTTACACACAACAACTAACAAAACTAATTCTCCACCTAGAAATATTTAGGAAAGAATACTTATAGGTTAAATATGCATTCAGGGAAAATAACTCGTTAGGAGTGATTTTCCTCCTACTACATAGCCATGGGCACCAACACATCTAGGTACCACTCCCAAGATAGGAAATTAACCAACAAAACTGAATTTAGCAGCTAGAGTTGTTGAGAAATCCAAGGAGTTGGCAATTCGATGATTTCTCTTATTTTGACATTAAATTGTGATGTTTTCATTATTATTATTAGATCCTTTTAATTATATTTTCTTATCATCAAGACTAATGCCAAGAAACAAATGGAAGAGAACAAAATATGTAGGCACACTGCCAAGGAAAAACCCCACCCTAGGGGAAAAACCTCGTAAAAATTATTCCTTCAATAGATTCAAGATGAGATGACCAAGAACCTTACTAGACTAGAGACTTCCTCCATCATGTAACCCTTGTTTGATCTACCTTTCACTTATCACTGTGTTAGCACCGAGACATCATCATTGTAATACCACCGAGACCTTTACTATAAGAGTGTCGAACAGATGTCACTATGATACTACCAAGTTGAATTCATTGTGATGGCTTTGAATTGAGGTCAATATAGTGGCACTGAATTAAAATGGCACCCAAATTATGAGACTATAGTAGCACCGAGTCGTTGTGACCTGTCACAGAAATTATGGTTACTATGGAAACAAAAAATTGTGGTATCACTAAACTTCTACTAGCATCAAACTGTGGGAGGCATAGTATCGAACTGTAGTTACTATGTAAAATTTGAAATCATCAGATTTTCCCCTATAATGCCATTGAAACATCATCTTTGAGATCACCACAATCTTCTCTGAAATCTGAGCTTCTATTGTGTCACCAAAATATTTCCTCTGAATTGTTGTCCAAAATATTGATCTGAGTGAAGGCCTTTTGGCTTGTATATATAGTTTCCTCCATGTGTAATAATCCAACATGATTACTTGAGAAGTTGTGTCTCCATTTTATGGGTAGGCTAACTGGAGTTGATTGAGGAAATACGACTTGATGGTGATTCTTTTGAGGACATCTTGAAAGAGACTTGATGGAGGAGTCTTTGAGAAAACAGACGTATTGAATTGGACCCAAATAGATAATCATAAATCCTACAATGGAGGCTTGACCTATAAAAATTGACCCAAGCATGAAACCCATGGTTGAGTAAGTCAATTAAAAAAATAATAGAATTATGTTTGCTTTTTCCTGACAAATATATGGCATTTTGACTTCAAGTACAATATGAAGATTGAACCTAGTTAGATTTTTTAACACTCGTTGTTAACTAGGGAGTATTCATATTTAAATATAACCAAAGAGGTAAATGGAAGATCTCAAAACATATAATATAAGAAGAAGTTAGGCACCACAATTCCTTGTACTATATTCCTAACCAAATAACTTTATCCATTGGTCTCTCAACAATTTAGGCACTGTAATTCCATGGGCTAGAATCCTGACCAAGGGAATCTATCCCGGTGGGACTAAGATGGACTCTCTAGGTACCATCAATATTAACTACTCACCATCAACCCAGGTATCTATGTGTGTATCCAAAATCAGAGCTCAATGACCAACACCACATTTATAGCTTCAAGACCTAGACATCAACACAAAGTGTCGGCCATATGTTCCCCTAGGAAATGCTTTAATCACAAAGCCTCAATAGTCCTTGATCCAACAAATCAAGGACAACAAATCTCTCCCGATCAAACTGATTGGTAAATAGCATGCTATCAAAATATTCAAGAGATTTACATGTACAAACACAACCCCAATCAATAATATACTTTCACATGTACATAATAAAATACAAAAATTTGGGGTCTTGATGTTGCTTTTCAACACAGTAGGGCTACCAATAGAATCTTTGTCAGAAAATTCCTTAATCATACACTTTCCTTCACATGCAACAATATATCCTTCAAAATACATTCTCCAATAAAAACTATGATATGCCCTTCCTATCAACCAAAAAGCTTTCATATATCTAGGGTCCCTCTTAATCTCAAGGAGATCTCTTTTATCTGAGCTCCCCCTTAACCTAGGGATATCAACTTCTTCTTTTAGACATCGAAGAATATTTTGTGGCTTTTATCCTCTCATCAGAGTTATCATTACGATTCACATCATACTTATCACATCAAGTTTTGTTTCAATCATCTTCACCATCTTGAATATTGTGTACCTGCACAACTTAGATAGCAAGCACAACCAAAACTATAGAAGCAAGAAGTTAACCATCTCAAAATCCTATAATAATGGAAGAATTAGACTTTACAATCATAATCAATAAGAGACTATACTATAATACTTCAACCTTTCTCCAGGGTTTTGTTACAAACCCTAAATCACATCCACAACTCATCAAGAGATCAAAAATATTATATTTCTAGTTTCAATATTCTTTTAATGACATGACATGATCTTTCATATAAAAAACCCTAAATTAGATTAATAACTTTCAAGTTTCATACGTTAGACTTCCTACTAGGATTTCATGTAAAACCTAGATTTTATACATGAGCTCAAACAATCAAAACCAATCACAACTTAATCAACGCTATGACTAGAATCTACTAGGGTTTGATGTAAAACCTATATTTCTTAATCACACAATCTCAACAATTACTATATAGATAGATTCCAGATTGAATATCACACATACTAGAAAATTTAACTAATACAAGGGTTCTGCTACAAAACCCTAGATTTACCAAACAACATCCTAGAAAATTAAACTTTGAATAAGGCTTATTTCCAAACCCTAGGACTCATGAAAATCAATAATTATATCAACACTCATATCTACGAATTCAGTATCATGCATAAGCACATCATATGTCAGCCAAAATTAATATATTAGACATATGTCGGCCTAGACAAAGCTAAGTTTTCAATCAATGGAAACATATATAGCTAGAGCTTTATTCCTAGGATCTTACTTTAAATACATAACAAATATTTTCCTTATAGACCCAAACAAACCCTAAGGATATAAGTTTTCAATTCATATCATAGAAAACCCTATTTTACTGTAACTACAAAGGTTCAGGATTTTGGACACAACATTTCAACCCTAACAAGATAGAGTTTTCATTAGCATACGAAAACCCCAAACATGAGATCATCAATAAACATAGTTCAAATTTCTTTAGACTCCATCAATAACCCTAAGTTGATTAGGGTTTCATTCATTGTCAACATACGCTTAGGTTAGGGTTTTCTAGAGAACCTATCTAGGGTTCTTTAAGAAGAATCGATGATATAGGGAGGGCATATTTATCAAGAGATGAATTACCCAAAAGAAGAATCATTATGATTTGGGACAACTAGACATAACGATGTTAGTAATGTGATAAATATTACAAAAATAAGATGAACGTACTTTTAAGAGAATTTTGTAGGGTGTATGGTTTAAGACATACCTGGAGACGTTCCTCAACAAACCTTGGAAGGATCCCTTAAAGTGTCTTCTTTATACTAAGCCATGATATTTTATACATGTAATACATACTTACAAGAAAAACATGTGATGCCCAGAACATGATTTAATTTATCAAGTTAGATTTCCTACATAGCCATGGAGGATGAAATTATATGAATAGTTATTTCTTGTTTTAATCAAGGACTTTTGCTTGGAATATTAGATTACTTGTAAATCCCAGAGGAAGAGGATTAAGGTTCTAACATGTTATCTAGAGAGTACACTCTTAATCCTAGACTAGTTACAAACAAGGATTATATGAACCATTAAAGATAATACAAATATAAAATCTTATAAATATACATACCTTGTGTTTACGTACCTATTATTTTATAGCTTGATGTAACAAAATCCTAACAATACTTACTTGGTTTCTTTTTCCATAGGCCAGACTCTGGATATTCTATAAATAAATTATCTTTTCTTTATCAAATCCTAGTTTCATTGCCTCCAGTTCGGTGGAGGTATCACAAAGGTTCCCATTAATGATGAGTATTTGAGTAAACCAACAACAATATCATCATAAGGAGAATTCATTTTTCTGACAAAAGTTATGTTACCCACCGAGTTACGGTGTGAAGTGTAGTAATAGAACTGGTCTACTTTGACAAATTTTCCCTTATGAGGAGATTGTATCATTCAAAATAGTGACGAGACCATGGTTGACAAAGAATAGGTCCAAATTTTACCAAGAAGAAGGTTTTAATCTAGGAGAGCATCCACAAATTCAACTTTGATTATGATTGTTTTCCTTCTAGATATATGGGAAAATCGTTCAAGATCCCATATGGACAAAAACATCTTCCATCAAAGGCTTTGAGAGTGGTAGGTGATTGATTTATGGTTGGAGAACCTAAATATTTCCAACAATAAATCGACATAATGCATGTAGAAGATCCTTCATCAACAACTATACGAAATACTCATCTAGTTTTAACAAAAACTAGAAACTGGATTGCTAGTTGATGAGGAAGTCTTGGGATATGACTCTCAAGATAAAACATAATTAAGTTAGAATCTTGTGGATCAATAGATCCTATAGCTAAAAATAAAATCTTTCTTTGTGTCAGGAATGTTTGCAGCACCTCTAGAGTTGATATTACAGAAGGAGACTTTGTGAGGTCTTCAACAATGTTATAATTTTGTGCAGCTCTAGCATGGAGGTTGAAAGCTAGATTTTGTAGCATGCATTTGGGAGGTGGTCAGATCATCATGTCAGGATTTGACTTCTCGATCTATAATGGTTCATAAGGAGAATGAGGAATTGAGCTGGAAGGTTCACTAGACGAAATATCCTCATTTCCATTTTCAAGAGGATTCATGGACTCATAATATTTGGATCTCGTAGCTACTATAATTTCTTGCGAAGACATCATGAGGATATCTTGTGATGTGGAAGAGGAAGATGTGTTATGAGAAACCATTTTTCTATATTGAGAAGGAAATGGATCCTTCAAAACAATGGGATTTGGAGAACCTTTAATTAATTTAGAAACCTTTGCCCGATGTGGGTATTCCTTCGTATAGTGATCATTATTGCAAATAAGGAAAGGATAGAAAGGTTTTATTTTTTGATCAGTAGGCTCAAATTTAGCAGGTTTCTCTTTTGGAGAAGCATTTTTTTTTAATTTACCTTTCCCCTTCTTTTTATTTCTTGTTGATTTCATCTTACTAGTAGACGATTCTACAACGTTGATCTCGAAAATAGTTTCTGGAGGAAGGTTTTTAGATGGTGTATCTTGTATGGCCAAAGTCTGGTATTTTTAGAATTTTTGTTTCCTTTCGACTTTTATCTAATAGAACCTATAATTCCATCAATGAAATTAGATCCTGATCCTGTAGGGGATGTAATAATGGGTTCACCCATAGGGCAAGGTAAAGTTGGTATTTTTTTCATACAAAGTGTCAAATTTAGTGTCGACTAAGTCTAAGTATTGGGCATGAGAAATTACTTGCTCTTTTGTGACGACTCCTCACTTGGAAACATCCTTCGTGATAATGAGAAGAAGAAACTTTGTAAACCATTTAGCTAAAATTTGATGTGGAATGAAAACTTTGACTAAGAAATGTCTATGTCTCCATTCATGGATATGATTGGAGATATGAGTCGACTTTGATTGTTTTAAAGAAGTCAATAGTTTGGTACGAGTATCATAATCGATTGGTAACTGAAAGTGGATTAAAAATGTGGTTGTTGGGGAGTGAAATTTATGGAAAGAGGCACGAGGTAGCTGATTGTAACATTTAGCTGCCAAAATGGTTAAATCTCATTGGAAAATGTGTAGATAGATGGAATAATCGATCAAAGAATTTGATGTGCACCAAAGATGATATTTCATCACATGATTGGATGGATCATCTCCTGATTTACCTTCAAATTTGGGTATGTCAATTGGTAACTTGGTAGGAATCGCTAGCCAAAACGGATCATAATAAATAGGATCGTTAGTTAACCAAGATAATTTTGGTAGATCTAGCGTTGTAATAAATGGTAACTGTCAGCTATGGTCTTATGGTAAAGTTTGATAACATTTCGGGTTAATACCAAACCATGGAGGCAAATATCCAAGATATCCTGGAATATCCTGAGTACTTGGAATTGGAATTCCACCAGGATAACCAACGTGAACCATACTGGGTTGAGGTTGAATAGGGACTTGATGAGTATGACCGTGGTATGATTGAATCTGGAATGGTTGAGCTTGAACCATTTGACCTAAGTAATATTTCCCCTCTAAGTTTCCTCTTGGAATGGTTTCCCTTAAACAAATTGACTCTTAACACGTTGGCTTTGAAACATTGACCTTGAAAAGGTGGGTTTTGGAAAGTTTGGCCTTGGAAAGGTAGACATTGAAATTTTTTTCCTTAGAAAGGTGGAACTTGGTAAGCTTGACCTTGAAAAGGTGTTTTCATTGTTTCAACATTAGGTTTCCCAATAGGAATATGTGGTATAGATTGGATCATAGGAACATTTTTATAAGAAGAAGCCTGTGGGATTGCTTGACTAGTCTGAGGAACATATATTTGATGAGTTACTGGAAGGGTTATTTTTTATACTCCTAGAATAGGTGGTTGATGAGAACTTGGAACCAGTTGTGAAACAATTGTTTGAACATGGGTCTATAGTGAACTCTAAATAGGTTATTGAATCATTTGTTGAACAGGTGTTTGAGGAATTTCTTGAATAGGTTGTTGGAAAAATGTTTGAGGGATTCCCTAAACAGGTTGTTGTATAGGTGAAATAATACCTGGAGCATGTATCTGAGCTATAGCTTGTCCAGTAGGCTAAACAAGTTGATAAAGTGGAACTTGTGGAGCACGTGTACCATACTGTGATTAAATGTAGGATTCTGAATTGTGTTCATCCCGGGATAAGGAGCACCATATAAAGGTTGAATTATAGCAAGTTGAACTACAGTAGGTTGAGGTATTTGACCATAGGTTCTGGTAAAAGGTTGACTCCCAATAAAAGGTTGTCCTCCAGTTTGAGGATAAGGTGGTTTCCCCCTCAGGCTGGTAATAAATTCTAGTCGAGGTTGCTTGAGTGTTACGTGAATTACCAAAAACCATGTGAATTTGTTGGTTTGATTCTGTAAGTGATTTAAGCATGGAAATAATGCTATGATCAATAGATGTAGATAAACTAGATGACCGAGTAGAAGTTTAGGGAAAAGAGGATGCTCCTAAAAAGGTCTAGTAACTGACTGGTACCCAGGAGGAACTAATGGACCACCATACAATAATGATTCTAGGGAGCTAGTAAACATAGATGGATCAATGGGTTAGCTCCCAATAGGAATTTCTAACATAGTTACTTCTGGTGAATAAAAAGGAATGGACAACAGTGAAAAATTATGACCTAAAAAGCTCAAAGTTGTAGAATACCAAGGGTTAGGTCGAAAAGGAGAGAAAGTAACTATTGGGTCAAAAATTTCAGTACCGGTAAATGGAGAATGAGGTGTCTTTGTTTCTTCAGTAATGTCTTCAATGATAATTAAACTCGGAGGTAATTCAATCGTTACTAATAGTTTCCTTTGAGGTGAATGTGGCTCAGGAGTAGGAGCTAAGACACCTGTAGGTGATTCATATTGAGAAATTTTAGACTCAGTTTCTGCTAGCATTGGCTCGATAAGTTTAGTGCTTAAAACTTCACTAGTGTCAGATATGTGTGAACTACTTCGGTAATCCCTGGATTAGAGTGACATAAGCATGATTCTACTTCTTGTGTTGGATTCAATCCGGTTTCTATTGTCTCAAATTGTAAAACTGTTAATGTTTGAGGTTTGTCTGAGGATTTTTATCCTGTTGATTTTGACTTCTCCATTTTTAATTTTTCCAACTAACTTGGTGTGTATTTAGGAGGTTGACCTGGGATTCTACGTGGTTTCCTTAGCGATTTAGCTAGGATTAAAATTTATCAAAAAATTAAACAATATTCACAATCTGACCCTAAGGTCTCTAAAAATTAAAAACAAGAAACTAATAGAAGATAAAAAATTTAAGGATTCAAACCATGCAAACAAGATTTTCACAATGAAATCACTAGTTGTTAATGAAATCCAACATCGTAGAAATTAAAGTGAAAAGTGATTGTAGATATGAGTGAGTGGAGCCAATTACACTTAAAAACTTCTTAACGAAATGATCTGGTAAGTAACTTCACTTATGCCATCTCGAGTGAATATTACCCTCAAAAAATTCCAAGTTAATCTAGTCAACATATGTTCTCGCTACAACAAGACCTTCCCTCTGCCATCACCTTGAGTAATAGTCCTAGGATTATGGTCACTAAGGTTTCCAATTACAACAATTCTACCTCAGGGGACAGTTGTAGATCAGACGTAAATGCAAGGGCAGAGTAACAAAGCTCAATCCCCTTGAAAGCTCCTCAACATGGTTAATTGGAGGTTTACTTTCAAGTGACCCTAAGTACCTTTGGACACCATTGTAATACATCTAAATCATTGTACCATAGCCAATGAAGTGGGTATGATCACTTCACCAGGTCTAATATGATCTCGTGCTTGACTCCTTTGTAAGGAAAGCTTCCCAGGGAAAAACTGAAATAACTGGATTTATCTCCCTATCACAAGATTCTAGTTTTTGTTTGCAACCTTGGAAAGTTTACTCACTTCCCTATTCCAAATCCATATAGTTAATCTACTATATTTGGAAAATATCCCTAATAATAAAAATTTCTATAATGATTTTAATTATCATTGATCATAATAGTTGTTGTTATGCTCAGGCAATGTATGTGAAACTTGATGGAATTATGAATTGACACAATCCTATTGCAATAAAAAACAATGATATGATATTTTTATATCAATGAAAATATATCTAAGGTAGCGAAAGAGTTTTTCAAATTTTCAAAAGAAATATAAATAGAAACTCAAAACCCCACTATAACCTTTTCCCTAAAATGAAAATAAGAAATTTCAAATCAACCGAATTTTGAAAACAATTTCAAATCTTCACTTTTACCAATAATACAAGAAAACAAAAAATATCTCTTTTCATACAAGCACTCAAAAATTCGAGCAATGAAATAAGAAACCAATGATAACTAAAAATAAACTCTTCCCTAATTGAATTCTACAACTATTCTTCGAGTAACTAATTTAGTTCATGAACACTTCGAGCAAATAGGCAAAATATGATTTTTCATTCCAAAACTATAATATTACGAAGTATTTTCATAAAACAAACCTAATATTGTAAGCCATTCACTTTGACATCCAAAATAAAATTTTGCAAAAGGGAAATATAGAATCAAAACTTGATTTAATCAACAAAAGAAAGATAGACAGTGAACTCAACAAGACCAACAAATCTCTCTCTTGATAGCTTGGTGATCCGGATTTAAACAGGAACGCAATAAAATACAGAGATAACCATAAAAACAAATATGCAGTGGAAATAATACTTCATTTCATTACTGTAACATACTGAAATATTCTTACAAATAGAAATGGAAATAAACCAGCTAGGGCGATGGTAGCTTATCTATGAGAAGAGATGTGTCGGCTACATGCCTCTGAACTGTTCTCCAAAAACTGTGTTACAATGAGGCTCAAGGGCCTATTTATTGTTGAGAAACAATGGAAAACCCTTCACATTCCAAAACCTAACCCTAGAATATGAAACGCCAAATTGTGGGCCCCGTTTTTGGGTAAGTTGGTACATCAACTTCCCGGGGTCGCGAATTGGTCGTACTATCTCCGTTTGACGTGCATGATAGCCCGTTGGAAAGATCTCTCCAACGACTACAACAAAAAAGACAATTTTTAGACAGAAAAATCACTGGCAGTGGATTTCCCAAAAAACGTCATTTAGGGCCCCAAAAAGGCTCCGGAAGTTTATGACCCGAAAAACTTCTAAAAATAGTAAACTATGCTATAATTAAGGAAATAGAAAAATTGAAAGAGACAGTTGTGGGGGTCCAAATGGGATAGGTCGTTGGCCACCAACATCCACCTGGATCATTCCTCCCCCCTTAGGAAGCAATGGTCCCCATTGCGTTGAGTTCCTCCCTGAGATGAGGAAGCTTTTGCTGAGCTGGGTCTCTGGTGAGCTGTTCTGCAATCTCTGATGTGTCGAGAAATGGTGGGGAGCATGGTGGTGATGATCCATATTGAACACTCGATGCAAGCGAAGGAATGGAGGAATGTTGTGCTTCAAAGCATTGTTTCCCATAGCCTTGTTACTGGTGTAAGGACCATGTCGAAGTGGTCTGAGTTTCTGATGGGTTCAGATAAGGTGCTCCCTCTGCAAATGTAACCAAACTTTTTCGCCCACCTGAAACTTGTGTGGTACCCCTCCGGGTAAGGAGAAGTTGTTCCTGCGTTTTGTCACAACTGTATCCCTCTGTTGTTGCTGTTGTGTGGAGGAAACCTTCGTAGGGGTGATGGATGTAGCAACGATCTTCCCCTTACTTTAGGAGCGAACCAGACAAAAAATAAATTTCCTAGTCTGTGAGATGAGCTTGCTGCCTTTCTTAGCAGTGATCAAAGAAGTGGCGGTAGGTGGGGCTACCTCCAGTATCCTGTATAATGAATTATCCAAAGAAATGATGACAGCGCAAGGCCTTGACTCATACACAGCATGTCGCCTCCACAAGTATGGTTGGCCTAATAGTACACCAGAAACATCCAAAGGTGTAACATCACACAATACCTCGTCTGTGAAGGGCTTGATGCTGTAGGGAAGGCGGCACTGCTGGCAAACTTTGAGATCTCATCCTTCGTGAAGCCAACCGATACTGTACGGCTGTGGGTGTGGTGTAGTTGGTTGGCCCAACCGCTTCATGACCTCTGCTGAAATGAGGTTCTTTTGGCTACCACTGTCGAGAATGAATTGCAGCGGCGAACCCTTCACCCACATCTGTGAGTGGAAAAGATGTTCCCCCTCCTCTGGATCTTCGGGCTCACTTTTCTGGATCTTGGCAGTAGCAACAATGGTGTTGGGATCCGCATCAATGATCTGCTTCCTTTGTCATTCCCCTTGTCGGATTCTGACTCAGAGTCAGGACATGCATCTGATTCGGAAGCCTTCAACTCGGCCACCAGCGACTGCCTGGTCTGACACCCACTTGTGTTATGAGTGGAACTCTTGTGGAACTCACACCACTTTCCTGTGTCCTTCGGCTTCGTGGTGTTGTTCTTTTCTTGCGGCTTCGATGGGTTGTCTTGGGTCACCCCGCCTTCGCTTTGTCCTTTGGGCTTTGGATTTGCAGATCCAAAGTCTTGCTTCTTCTGTTTGAACTTTTGCTCAATTTTGACAGCGTATCGGTATGCTGTGCCAAGTGAGGAGATGTTCAAGAACTCCATCTCTTCCTAGATGTATCTATGTAGGTAGCTACTGTATTTGAGTACCCGATGCAACTCATAATCTTTGATACCCAATTGTGTGCAAAGGGTATGAAAAATGTTTGTGAACTCTGGCACATCTTGGTCTTGTCCCTACCGCAGTGTGGTCCATTTGATGTATTTTCCTCATAGCTTTTGACAGGGTAGTACTGCTCCTTGATTGCATCCCGGAAGTCATTCCAAGTGGGTGCGGCTGAAAACAATGAGCCTGTACTTTCATCCTTTTGTTCGCAGTTGGTTTCCCACTAGTCCTTGACGTGGGGGGTTGCTTTGAGAAGAGCAAAAACAATCTTTTCTCGACTTGAAAATTCATGAACAGAAAAATACCCATCGAGCAGATTTAACCATTTATCTACGGCATCTGCGTCTATTTGACCCTCGAAGATGGGGATTTCAAAATTAACTTGTACCTTAAACGGTGTGGCATTTCCAGAGTAGCTGTTGGAAGCCAATGCGTCGCCTCTAGGTAGCCGCTGAAGTATTTGGGCAAAGTTGTCCATCATCGCGTTCCTTTGTCGCTCGAGGGCTTCTTCGAGCAAGATTTTGATAGCATCTCCTGCCCCCTCATTTTTCTTCTCATCCGCCATGGGAGGTCGTCGAGATTTGCAACACTGGTCTTGCAAAGGTTCGACCAATTCCAGACCTAACTCCTTATATCCCGACCTTGTTGGGGACATGCAAAGAAAAACAGAGAAAAAGCAGACCGCTATGATACCACTGATCTGTATTTAAACAGGAACGCAATAAAATACAGAGATAACCATAAAGACAAATATGCAGTAGAAATAATACTTCATTTCATTACTGTAAAATACTGAAATATTCTTACAAATAGAAATGGAAATAAACCAGCTAGGGCGATGGTAGCTTATCTCTGAGAAGAGATGTGTTGGCTACATGCCTCTGAACTGTTCTCCAAAAACTATGTTACAATGAGGCTCGAGGGCCTATTTATTGTTGAGAAACAAGGGAAAACCCTTCACGTTCCAAAACCTAACCCTAGAAGATGAAATGCCAAATTGTGGGCCCCGTTTTTCGGTAAGTTGGTACATCAACTTCCTAGGGTCGCGAATTGGTCGTACTATTTCCGTTTGACACGCATGATAGCCCGTTGGAAATATATCTCTGAGGACTACGACGGAAAATAAGATTTTTAAATATAAAAATCGCTGGCGGTGTATTTCCCAAAAAACGTCGTTTAGGGCCTCAAAAAGGCTCCGGAAGTTTAGGACCCAAAAAACTACTAAAAATAGTAAACTGTGCTATAATTAAGGAAACATAAAAACTGAAAGAGACAGTTGTGGAGGTCCAAATGGGATAGGTGGGTGGCCACCAACATCCACCTAGATCACTTGGCCATTCATGGGACAATATTGAACCCTAATTTCCAAAACAAGACCAATCACAAGCACAAAACAAAAATAACATTCATTCAAACTGCCAAACACTCTTAGGATGTTCTAATAGGTGTAAAAAAGTAGGAAAAAACAAAAAAATAGATTTGAAGAGGAAACAAGTGATTTTTTCAAAAGTTACAGGCATGAGCACAGGCTCCAGAGTAAGCCATTACACATGCATTGTTATGAAACCAACTCACAAAATATAATAATAGATAGATCAATGACTTCTAAATAATCCTCTTCGAGGGGGAAGCCTCCCTTACATTACAAAAATGAAAAATTCTTTTATGATACAAATGACAAGACTTCCTTTCTATATATATGAGTCTAAGGGGTTACAATATAATTAGAGCTGACAACAATAATAATGTAATGGCACAAGACTAACAATAGTGGGCTTCTATGGGGCACAATAATAACAATATGGGGACTACATGGGAAAAACAACACAATAAGGAGGTTGCACTAATAACAATAAGGGGCTACACTATTAGTATATGGACCTAACATGCCCATCTCCTTCAAAAAGTGTTGTCCTCAATGCTTGAGTAGTTTTCAATGCTTCTGTATAGAATTTTCATCCTTCCATGTCGAATCTTCAGCGGGTAAGTTCTTGCACTTGATAAGATACTTTCAAATTGATTGATTTCATAGTTGTCGGGTTCTCGTTTTTGTGACTGCTTTAGATTCCAATATGATTTTTCCTTCCTCATCAAGTTCCAGCAATATTGTTTGAACTCGGAGCTTTTCACCCATAACCTTCTTTAAGAATGAAACATGGAGAACCAGGTGCACTCAGGAAGATGCAAGAATATCAAATTTGTATGCCATAATACCAATATTTTGCAACACCTTGTAAGTACCACAATACTTTGGTGATAATTTTTTATCCTTCTTAGCTTGCTTGAGGAACATTTGTTTGTATGGTTGTAGCTGTAAAAATACCCAATTGCCTAGATGAAAACTTCTTTCCTTGCGATGTTGATATACATGTTGTTTCATTCAATTATGCACCAAAGTGAGGTTATCATTTAAGAGTTGGAGAACTTGTTGTTGATGCTCGATGTGATATTCCACTGCTTGAACCTTAGAATGATTGTCCAAGACTTTTTGGAGATCTGGAGAAATAGATGATTTGACTATTTGAACCTGTAGTGAACATATTTTGCCCCATTGTTCTTTATTTAGAAGCATTGTCATGCTATTAGAGCTAATTATATTTCGTGGTTTCCTTGTGATGCTCCTTAATTGAAATTCCTTTCCTCACAAAAAAGAAATCAAAAAAACTTCTTGAAAATTGAAAGCCAAAGATATTAACAATTGGACTCATAGTACAACATCAACACCACCCATTAGAATGAAAATCCTTGGACTATTCAATACATTTTCTCCCATGGATAGCTTGATATTATGGCACTTTCCATAGAAATTTATGGTTCCTCCATTTGCAACAGTCACTTGACACTCTGGTGATGGATATAGGAATCAATTCAATTCCTTGGCTATCTTAGATTGAATAAAATTATGGGTACTACTTGAATCAATCAACATTGTTACCTTTTTCTTCTTGATATGCCATTCTATCTTAAGAGTTTGAGGAGTGGTAATTCCTATCAATGCATTACAAGATATTCTTAGCTTCATTTCTTCTTTCTCTAGGGTTGGTTCCTTGTGTATATCCTCTCTTTTGATGTTCTTGTTCCTTTTCTTCCTCCTCTTCACAATCTATGTAGAATAAATTATTCTCAGCACATCTATGACATTTAGTGTATTTTCTATCGAAACTGTAAAAAATCCTTTTGAGTCCTCTTTCCAACTGATCTAGACAGATATTGGTGGCAACCTGCCTATTTCGCCAAGACCCCCCAGTCAATTTCATCTGTTTCCTTGTTCATTTCGACATTTACTATTTTTAGCATTTTTCGGGTCCTATACTTCCAAAGCAGTTTCAAGCACCTAAATGGTGTTTTTTTGGGGTCTGCAGTAGGCCTATAGCCATAGGAAAAGGCATATGGTGAAAACTATGGAACTTGAAGAGACCTTTCCAAAAAGGTATCGTATGCGCCAAACAAAGATAATATGACCAAGTTATGACCCTGAGAAGTTGGCTGCCCAACTAACCCCAATGGGGCCCACAAACTCTTTGTGTTACATCTCCTAGGGTTAGGGTTTTGGTTGTTTAAGGTTTTCTCATGTTTTCCAATAATAAATAGGCCCTCGAGGCTCATTGGAACATAGTTTAGAGGCATGTAGCCACCACATCACTTCTCAGAGATAAGCTACCATCGCTTGAGATATCTTATTTCCATTCTATTTGTAAGCATAGTTCAGTATTTTTCTATTAATGAAATGAAGTTTTTTCTACTGCATATTTGTATTTATGATTATATATGTAAGTTGTTGCCTTCCTTTTTAAGTGTGCATCAATGGTATTAGAGTGATTTTCTCTTTCTCTATTTTTCTTTGCATGTCCCCAATGAGGTCAGGGTATAAGGAGTTAGGGCTCGAATCTGGTTGAACCATTGCAAGTTCAGCCTCACAAAACCCAATGACCTCCCATAGCGGAAGAAAAGAAAGATGAGGAGGTAGGAGATCCTTTCAAAATGTTGCTCAAGGAAGCCCTCGAGTGACAAAGGGATGCGATGATGGATAACTTTGTCGAGTTCCTTCGACGACTACCCATAGGAAATACATCTTTATCCAACAGCCACTCTGGAGGTGCCACTCCTTTTAATGTACAATTTAACTTCGATATCGCCATATTCGAAGGCTTGATAGATGTAGACACTATAAATAAATGGTTAAATTTGTTGGACGAATATTTTTCAATTCATGCCTTCTCCAATCGGGAAAAGATTACTGTTGCACTTCTCAAAGCTGCCGCACACATCAAGTACTGGTGGGAAACCTACTCTGAACAAAAGCACGAGACTGAGCCCACTCTGTTTTCAGCTACACCCATTGGGGATTCTTTTGGAGATGCCATGAAGGAAAAATATTACCCTATCAAGAGCTATGAAGATAAATATGTAAAGTGGAGCATGCTATGACAGGGAAGGGACCAAGATGTTCGAGAGTTCACAAATATTTTCCATACCCTTTGCACAAAGCTAGGTATGAATGATACGCAGTGAAATTTCATGCACAAGTACCATGACTATCTACACAAGTATATCTAGGAAGGGATGGAGTTCCTGGGCATTTCCTCACTTGACAGGACATATCGGTACACTATCAAGATTGAACAGAAGTTTAAATAGAAGAAGCGTGACTTTGGATCTACGAATCCAAACTAAGGAAAATGCGCTCCCAAACCACAAAACAAAGGACCAAGCTAAGGTGGGGATACCCAGGATAACACACTGAAGCCTCAAGCGAAGAACAACACCATAAAGACAAATAAGGACAAGGGAAAATGGTGTTAGTTCCATAAGAGCTCCACTCACAATACAAGTGAGTGTCGGGCTAAGCAGTCACTGGTGGCCGAACTGAAGGCTTATGAATTAGATGCAAGTTCTAACTTTGAATTATAACCTGATAAGGGAACTGACAAAGGGAAGCATATCATTGATGCGGAGCCTAGTGCCACCATGGCCACGACCACGTTCTAGAATATTGAGTGTGATGATCCACAGGAGGGAGGAACGTGTCTTCCTTTCACAGATGTGGGTGAAGATTTCCCCATTGTAGTTCATTGTAGAAAGTGGGATCCAAAAGAGCCTCATTTCAGTAGAGGTCGTGAAGCAGCTAAGCCTAAATACTACAAAAAATCCAAAACCGCACACCATTTGGTGGCTTCACCAAGGATGATATCATCACGTCATCTGGCAGTGCCGCCTACCCTACAACATCAAGTCCTTCATGGATGAGGTACTGTGTGACATTTCTCCTATTGAAATTTGTGATGTATTTTTAGGATAACCATACTTATGGAAGCGACATGTTGTATATGAGTCTAGACATCACTCTATGATTATTACTTTGGCTAATAAGTTGTACAGGATATCGAAGGTAGCCCTGCCTATTGCCATCTCCTTGATCACTGCAAAGAAATGCAGTAAGATCATTTCCCAAACCAGGAAATTTGTTTTCCTTATGATTTTCCCCCAGGGAAAGAGTAAGGTTGTGGCCATGGCTTCTAGCTAGTGCTCCTCTACACAACTGAAGTAGATGGAAAAGGTCATGGAGGAGTACAGGGATATTTTCTCCTCACCCAAAGGGATACCTTTGCATTTTTAGGTCAAGCACTCCATTGATCTGACCCCGGGCATCTCGCTACCCAATGGACTGACCTATCGATGCTCTATTATGGAGAATGATAAGATCAAGAGCCATATTTAGGAACTATTGTAGAAAGGGCACATCAGGACAAGCTCCTCACCATGTGGGAGCCCAATTGTATTGGTACAAAAGAAGGATGGGACCTAGAGGCTTCATATGGACTATCGGGAACTGAACAAGATCATTTTCCAGAATAGGTACCCAATCTCATGGATTGATTTCCTTCTGGACCAACTCAAGGGGGCCAAATATTTCAGCAACATTTACTTAAAGTCAGGTTATCACCAGGTGCCTATTGAACCGTCCGATGTGTGGAAGACTACCTTCAAATCCAAGGAGGGATTTTTCGAATGGTTGGTCATGCCATTCATATTGATGAATGCCCTTGAAATATTCATGATACTGATGGACGATATCTTGTGACCCTTCACTAATGTAGTCGTGGTGGTGTATTTAGATGACATCTTGATCTTCAACCAGAGTTGGGAAGAGCACATCCACCATATTCAATAGGTCCTTCAAACACTGTGACAACACAAGTTGTGTGCTGATGTGGAGAGATGCACCTTTTGCCTAAACCATGTTCAATATTTGGGGTACATCATTGATGATCAGGGTGTACATGTGGAACCATATAACATACAATCCATTTAGTATTGGCCAGCCCCAACCACTCTAACAGAGCTCCGTAGCTTTTTGGGTCTTGCCAATTTCTACCACATGTTCGTGTTGGAGTTCTCTCATATCACTTGGCCTTTAAGTCAAGTCACCAAGGGCAAAGTGAAAGAAATGTTTTTTTGGTTGAAAACCCAACAATAAGTATTCTTCGAGTTGAAGAATCGCCTCTTTTCTACACCAGTGCTCACATTACCAAACCTGCAACAACCATTTGAGATTGAGATATAATCCCTTAACTATGTTATTGGTGCAGTTCTTACTGAGCATGGGCATCTAGTGGCTTACCAAAGCTATACACTTCAAGAAGCAATATGAAAGTACCCCACTAACAAGAAATAAATGCCTTCGTTTATGTAGGCTTATCATCAATGGAAGCATTACATTTTGGGGAAGTAAATGGTCCTTCACATAGACCACCAACCTCTGCAGTTCATACAAAAAAAGTGAAGTTTCAGAACAATTCCCATTAGAAATGGTCCACCTATATGCAACAGTTTCATTTGAACATTAAGTATAAGAAGGGCAGCACCAATAATTTTGTTGACTTCCTCAGCTAACGACCAGTCATGTCGTTGATCACTATGCTCGACTCCTTTGGACACAATATATTAGGGTGGTTACACCTTTACAAGAGCGATATAGAATTAAACATCATACACCAGGCACTCCTGAAAGAAAATCAAGTTCCAAATTTTCACCTTGAGGATGCACTCTTATGCCACCTGGGACACATTTGTGTTCCTTCAAGTGAGCATTCCAAGATGATTTGGGAGGCACACTATGGTCAGGTCGCTAGCCATTTTGGAGTAGAGAAAATAGTGGTGGTGTTGTAGAAGTATTTTTATTCGTCGAAACATTGTTAGGATGTTGGGAAGTACATTAGGTCCTGCACCGCCTGCACCATTGCCAAATCAAGCATCAAGAAGCAAGGCCTATATACTCGACTACCTACTCCTAGTCAGCTTTGGGAATCTGTCTCCATGGATTACATGTCGGGCCTTCCTTCTACTAAGCATTACAATGACTGTGTTTTCGTGGTCGTCGACATATTCTTTAAGATGACCATCATGGTGGTTTGCAAGAAGAGTGTCATAACATAGGCCACTACTAATATTTTCTAATACAAAGGGTGGGTTCACTTTGGGATATAGCAAATTCCTGAGTGCATTTTGGCCAAGTATTTGGTCGATGTTGGATACAAATCTTACTAATTCCACGACTTTCCATCCCCAAACTGATGTCCAAACAGAGGTTGTCAACATGATGATCGTACATATTTTGTGCATGTACAACTCGAAGCATCCACACACGTTGGATGAAAGTCTCCCTTATCTCCAACGCAGCTAAAATAGATCTCTCCACAACTAAACAAGCCACAACCCCTTTCAGGTAGGGCTGGGATTTCAACTATTATGCCCCATTGATGTGACCATACCATTTGCAGCCACTCAGCTGAAAGGGCTAACAAATTCATTGAGTGCATTCAACACATCTACCATCAGGTCCATAATATATTGGAAAGATTCAATGCTAAGTAAAAGCAGTTCCATGATCAACATCGAGTGTTGCACAAGTTCAAAGTGGGCGACAAAGTTTGGCTACATTTGTAGAAAGAGTGCCTTGCTGGAACCCACTACAAGCTTCGACCTCTTCGATATGAGACATACACCATCAATAAGGCCATTGGTGGTAGTGACTTCAAGCTCAGCATCCCATTGTTCCTTGGTCTGCACCCAATGTTCAATGTAGACCAACTTCGGCCATACTTTCCACCATTGTTGGACACATCTGACATCGCATAATAGCTCACACCAACAAAGCTCAACCGGGACTGCATGGAACAGGCCACAACTAATAATATCATGGACACATAGATCAAGAACACTCGCCAACATAGGATACAACTATATCGAGTTATCAAAGTAGGCCAACTCCTTCACCAGGGCAAGTGGTTCACCAAGGACTAGGATCAACATATATTTCCTCACCTCATGGAGTCTCTGCACGTAACGGGGACCATTACTTCCTAAGGGGGAAGGAATGATCTAGATGGATATTGGTGGCTGCTCGTCTATTCCAACTAGACCCCCTAGTCAGTTTCATCGGATTCCTTGTTCATTTCAGGATTTACTGTGTTTAGCATTTTTTCGGGTCTTGAACTTTTGAAGTAGTTTTGACCCCCTAAATGGCATTTTTTTTGGGGTTTGCCATAGGTCAATACTTATAGTGAAACCTATAGTACTCAGAGAGACCTTTCCAACAAGATATCAAGTACACACCAAACAGAGATAATATGACCAAGTTACGACCCTGAGAAGTTGGTTGCCCAACTAACCCCAACAAGGCCTACAAGCTCTTGGTGTTACATCTTTTGGGGTTAGCGTTTTGGTTGTTTAGGATTTTCTCAGGTTTTCCAATAATAAATAGGCCCTTGAGCCTCATTATAACACATTTTAGAGGCATGTAGCTGCCACATTTAGGAATTCTTGCAGAATCACTATGGGAGGGGTCTAACGGACCAAAGAGGGTCGGTCAAGCCCATCTCTCACCCCTGCAAGGAAATCGGCGAGCCTATGAATTGTGTCAGGTCAGGTCGAAGATTGGACATCGAGCCGATCTGTAGTAGGCCTATTCGGAGACTTTGGGGCAATGCCTCAAGAAACTGAATGCATGGCTAGATACAGTTCATGCATGTCCCGAAGCGCGGGAGGTCATCCGATGACCGGACACATGTCATAAAAGGACATCTAATCGTACCATCGAAGGTTGCGTGTAGTGACGTTAGCACCCCCTATTGATAAAGGGGCCCACAAGCGGGTTTGATCGCCTCCCCTTCCCTTCCTAACCAATCGTACCCTTTTCCTCTCAGAGATAAGCTACCATCGCCCAATTTATCTTATTTACATTTTGTTTGTAAGTATAGTCCAATATTTCTCTATTAATGAAATGAAGTCTTTTTCTACTACATCTCTATATTTATTATTATATATGTAAGTTGTTATGTTCTTGCTTAAGTTTGAATTAGCAACGCTACTAATGTGGTCGAGATTGGATTCTCCAAGAAAGAGTTATGCCAAATCTCCCATGATGACGTGATTATATACTAGTTCAGTAGAGCAAACTTGTATGAAATTCCACGTGTCATTGTTTCCACCTTCAGCCCTGAAAACAATACCCAGCAAACTACAGTTCGTCCTCTTTCTGACCCCACATGTCTAATCAAAATTGGATTATCTAGGAAAGAGTTCATGCGAATCCTATAAAATGGTGAATTATACAATCAAGACTCATGTAGGTTGTCAAGGAATCCTACAAATTAAATCAATTAATATGTAACTGTGAAAGAAAAAATTATTGTATTCATAAAGCTAGAGAAAGTCCTTACAACCATGTAGCCTTGATGTAGAAATCCCCTTATGAAATCTCCAACACTCTCCCTTGCAAGGAAAGACTTCCAACCTAATCTCAACAGCATAAACCTATTTCCAACAATCATCTTTCAATCCTCAACCATGTAGTAGATTCATAGGCCAATGATTAGAAGTTATGGATCCATTATCCAAGGGATGAGATCCACTATTAGTGGGATAGAGGTACCACAAAGGTAGGGGAGTTACTCCATGATGGGAGGGATCGACATTGAATAGGCCCTCATTCGAAGCTTGTTAGTTAGGATAGATGCTACCAACAATGCTTCTAGACTTTACTTTTTATTTTTATGTACTTCAAGTCATGTTCACAGGTCATAGTGGAAGATAGTGCGTATGTATGCATAGATAATAATTGTCTTCCTTGTGTATGCACAAGAATCAACTAGGTAACTTCGAACATAGCCAAAATCAGAATTTTGTACCACAAAATCTAGAAATTCCACTTTCTTTGGGATAATTTAGCTTCAAACTCTATAGGGTAATGCTCTAGAACACATGTGTGGATAGCAAGAGATCCAAACCAATTGTCATTTTCCTAATGCGATAATATGATGCGTAACATTAGCCACAATCTAGATAGTTGAGAGAATATCTCAACTCTCTGTAACAAACCCAAACCAATTCTAACGTAATCATTGATTCTAGCACACTCCCTTAATGCTTACATCACAAAAATTAATACTTAAATGAAATAAAAAAATTCTTGGATTTTTTTTAGTCTAGTCTTCATTAGCATTCCTACCCATGCTTGAACTCTTGTAGACTACACTCCTCAATCATTCATTTTCAGTTGCCACTTCATTCATTGAAGATGTAATTGCTTATGACCGTTAATGACATATTTGTAATGACTAATGATTCTTGACATACTTCAAAAAATATTCAAGGTAATAGATCATTCTATTCACATACTTCATAGAAAACTACTATTTTGAGATTTAAATAGGTTAGTATTCTAGATACTAAAAGTATCTAGCAATCAATCATACAAACTGACCATTCTCAAGCATAAAAGATCATAAATGCACAAGTATATCAAATAATTGTTGTTCTTAGAACAACAAAGGGAAATAGGAACCCACAACTTATAACATATTGTAGACATAATTAGACCTATAATGTGTTCTTATGGCATCTAAGAACATAAAAAACCACCAACATAAATTATGTTACTTTGTTCTATGATTGGTTCTTCATCATTGAAGTTTACAAAAAAAATTATGACATATATAGCCATTAGGTATATTATATAAAATTATGATAAGGTCTCTAGTGAATTCATTATCACTGTCTTAATCAAGTGAGTCTTCAAAGAAGTCACACAAAGGATCTTTAATGATACCTATGTTGGAAGATTATTTTAGTTTCCATTTAAAATATCCTTGGCATGAATTTTTCAAGTCAATGTTGTATGTCCATGTCTTTGGCAGTAGAAGGATTTGAATGAACTCAATTTTTTTATTAATCTTTCCCTTAAAAATAGAGAAATTTCAGCGTGTGATTTGTCTTTTTTGTCTCCGGCCTTCATCCTATTTTGTTTTTCTAAGAGAATTTACAACATTTCATCCAGTGTTCAAGAGTATAATTGAATTAAAGTGCAAATATCATTGTCATAATTTGAAGATATATTCTTTAATAAAATTTCCTCTCCATCTTCTTTGTGTATGCTAGTCCCAATTTCTACCAACTACCTTATAATAGAATTTATTTGATGTTGGAAATAATACCAACTACCCAAATAAATGAACTTGATTGTGCACCAAACTTGGAGTACAAAAGAATCAAGTTGTAGATTTTTCTTATGAAAGAAGCAAAATGCAAGTAATTCAAGTTTTCAACCACTGCACTAGTCATTCATATTTGCAGGAAATTTATGATAGGAAATCAACATCCGTCAATCAAAATTTTATGTAACCAGCTCACAAAATAAAAGAAAGGATAGACCAACAAATTAAAAACTATCTGCTTCGAGGGGTCAACCTCCTTTACATTACATAAATGAACCATTCTTGGATGATACAAATGATAAGACATCCTTGGTATATATAGGGGTTTAAGAGGTCACAATATAATCAAAGCCTACATATCAATAATAATGTAATGGTGCAATAATAACAATAGTGGGATTCTATGCCGCACAACAATAACAACATGGGGGATACATGGGCACAAAAATAACAATAGGCGATTACAATAACAATAATAATAAGGGGAATGTATTAGTATTATAATGGCATCACATGGTCCTCTCCTTCAAAAAGGTGTTATCCTCGATTCTTGAGTAGTTCCATATTCTTATGTATAAAATTCTCATCCTCCCATGTGGAATCTTCAATGGGTAAGTTCTTCCACTTAATCAGATACTCTGAAATTAATCGATTTTGTAGTTGTCGAGTTCTTGTTTCCATGATCACTTCAGGCTCAAATATGATTTTTCCTTCTTTGTCAAGTTCTGGAAACATTGTTTGAACTGGGATCTTGTCACTGATAACCTTCTTTAAGCATGAAACATGGAAAACTGGGTGTACTCGGTAAGATGCAGGCAACTACAATTTGTATGCCATAGTACCAAGATTTTGCAACACCTTGTAAGGACCATAGTATTTAAGTGATAATTTATTATCCTTCTTAGCTTGCTTGAGGGACATTTGTTTATATGGTTGTAACCATAAATATACCCAATCACTTACATCAAAAGTTCTTTCGCTGTGATGTTGATCTGCCTGTTGTTTCATTCAATTTTGTGCCATAGTGAGGTTATCCTTTAAGAGTTGTAGAACTTGTCTTGGATGCTCGATGTGATCTTCCAGTACTTGAACCTTAGAATTTTCTCTTACAGATGATGTTATTGATGGTGGATGATATCCATAAAGTGCCATAAATGGGGTCTTTTTTGTTGCGGTATGGAAGGAAGTGTTATACCACCATTGAGCTATAGGTAACCACTTGACTGATTGTGTTTGTTTATCAAATACCAAGCAACAAAGATATGCTTACAAACATTTGTTCACTATCTCAATTTTCCTGTGAGATTGAGGATGATAAGATGGGATATGAGCTAATTGAGTACCAAGATAAGAAAATAATTCCATCCAAAAATTTTCAGTGAAAATGGGATCTATTTTTGGGTTTCCATGTAGCTTTTGAATTGTTTCCATAAATGTAGTAGAAACTATACTAGCTTTAAAAGGATGAGATAATGCACAAACGTGTGCATACTTGGTCAATCTATCAACTACCACGATGATGAAACTCTTTCCTTCAGATTTGGGTAAAACTATGACAAAATCCATTGAGACCTCCTCCCAACGCTAACTTGGAAGAGCTAAAAGGTTGTAATAGACCCATGGTCTTAATTGTCTCAACTTTATTTTGTTGGAAAACCAAACATTTTACCACATAATTCTGAATATCATATTTAGGCCCATCACAAAAAAATTCCTTATTGACCCTGTGGTAAGTTTTTTAAAATCCCAAGTGCCCTCCTAAGGGGGAGGTGGGAAATTCCAAAATAATATTTCGCTTGAGTTTGAGTTCTTACAAAGATATAAGTGATCTTTGTACTATAATGAGTCATTTTTCTAGCTAAATGTATCATATGTACTAAGATCCTGCTGCAACTTTTGAATGAGTGTTCACATCTCTTCGTCATTCTTCCATTCATCTCTCGCTTTAGTTATCCAATCAGGTTGGATAATAGAAATGGCACGAAGCAATGCTTCCACATCCTCATCGTTTCTTGAGAGTGTATCGACAACAACATTTTTCTTCCCCTTTTTGTATATGATTTCAAAGTCATAATCCAATGTCTTTGTGACCCATTTTTGTTCTAAAAACTACTTAACCCTATCATGATCTATTTTTAACTTGAAGTTTCTTCTCATTAGGTAAGGTTTCCATTGCTTTAGTGCATGTAGTATTTCCAACATTTCCTTCTCATAAATAGGTTTGTGTAAATACTTTCATTTTATTGGACGACTTTCAAAAGTAATGTGTCTTCCTTCTTGCATTAAAACAATGTGAATTGCATTTCACGAGGCATCACATTCTAAAATAAAGGTTTTTGTGAAGTTTGGCGTAGCTATGACTGGTGTTTGGCACTTTTCCTCTTTAAGATGCTAAATGGCCTTAGTTTCTTCTGGATTCCAAGAAAATGCACTTACTTTAGTAATGTTATTAGAGGTCCTACTATTATCCCATAATTCTTAACAAGATTGTAATAATACCCTCTCAACCAGAGAAATACTCGAGGATGCTTTATGCATGTGGGGATTTTCCATTCCTTAATGGATTTAATTTTGTTAGGGTCTACCTTAACACCCTCACGAACTACACTATGACCCAAATATTTCACCTCTTATACTGCAAAGAAACATTTGGAGGTTTTTGAGTATAATTTTTTCTCCTCCAATTTTTTGAGCACCATGTCAACATGTTGAACATGATCCTTCCAAGAGTTGCTATAGATTAGTATATCATAAAAAACTACTAACAAAAATTTTCTAAGGGAGGGTTTGAAAATGGAATTCATCAAACCTTGAAATGTGGAAGGTTCATTAGTAAGGCCAAAAGGCATGACCAAAACTTCATAATGACCCTCATGAGTTATCAATGTTGTTTTCGGAATATCTTCAGTCTTCATTCTAATTTGATGATATCCTAAACGAATATCCAACTTCATGAAGTAAATTTCTCCATGTAATTCATACAAAAATTCATCAATGACATGAATGTGAAATTTATCTTTAATAGTGAGTTTTTTCATATCCGTATAATCCACACACATTCACCATTATATATCCTTCTTGTACACCAATACTACTAGAGAAGAGAAGGAACTTTGACTAGATTGAATTATACCACCCTCTACCATTTTTGCAACCATACGTGCAATTTCACCCTTTTGGGCATATGGATATCTATAAGGTCTTATGTTTGGAGGAATAATTCTTGGAATCAAGTGAATAGCATGATCATGATCACAAATAGGTGGGAGGCCTTGTTGAGTCTCAAATACCTTGGAGTGATTGTCGAAGACTTTTTGAAGATATAGAGAAACAGATAATTTCAATGTTTGAACCTCTAGTGAGCATAATTGTGCAACGATGCCTCGTTGTTATTTCTTTAGAAGCTTTGTCATGCAATTAGAGCTAATTGTGTTTCATGGTTC
Organism: Pinus tabuliformis; assembly: GCA_031772625.1. NCBI lineage: Eukaryota > Viridiplantae > Streptophyta > Pinopsida > Pinales > Pinaceae > Pinus > Pinus tabuliformis. The sequence continues at coordinate 344,123,792 of CM062814.1, forward strand.
CTCGCAATACCCCATAATTCAAATTATTTTCCTTCCCATTTTTTTTTTAAAGAAACATTCTTGAAAATTAAAAGTTATCGTCCCCGTAGATTGTAACCATTGGACTCCTAGTGAGACATTAGCACCACCCATTGGAATGGAAAGAACTAGACTATTCAATAAGTAATCCCCCATGGTTAGCTTGATGTTATGACACATTCTAGAGTAATTTATAGTTCCTCCATTTGCAAACATCACATGTCACTTTGGTGTTGGATATAGGAAGAAATTCAATTCCTTAGCTATCTTACAATGAATAAAATTATGGGTACTACCTGAACCAATCAAAACTATTAAATTTTTCTTCTTGATATATCCTTCTATCTTGAGAGTTTGAGGAGTGATAATTCCTACCAATGCATTGTAAGATATGGTCATATTAATTTTTTATTTCTCTGTGGTTGGTTCCTTGTGTATATCCTCCTATTTTGATATTTCTTGTTCCTTTTCTTCCTCCTCTTCACAACCTATGTAAAATAATTTCTTATCAGTGCACTTATGACCTTTAGTGTATTTCCTATCACAACTATAACAAATCCCCTTTTCACTTTTCTCCTCCAATTGTTTTGGCATCAACCTTGTAGGTTGTGGAAGGCTAGGAGAAACAACACTTCCATCTTTATAGTTGTCAGTGGTAGACTTCCTTGTTTCCATAATTTTACTTTCAACGTTTCTTGCCACCAAAAGGAAAACCTCATGTGGGATGTTATATTTTAAATTCCTTATGAAGACATCAATCATATGCTACTCTGAAGTATCAGTTACCCTAATATTCAGTTTTTGGAAGTCTTCAATGTGCTCTTCCATTGAACCTTTTTTTTATATTTATCAATTGGCTAAAGAAGGTGTTGCTCTCTGTATATTCATAATGTACTATCATTTAATTTGTAAAAATTTACCATGTGGCAAGTGGTTTATGAGAAAAAATCCATCTATACCATACAAACTAATTGTGTTCTAAATGTAAACATGCAATACATACCTTTTGTGATGGTTACACATCCTGCAGATCAATATATTTCTCCATCTGTAGTATCCATGTTACCAGATCCTTGTCATCAAACTTCCTCATATTTATTTTTGGAATGGGTAGTTCTTAAACCCCACGTTCAAAGTCTCTAAAATCATAATTCATATTCCTTTTTTCATCATCATGATTTTCATGGATTACCTTTGTCCCCACCGAGAAGCCTTTCTTGCAAAAACTTTGTCAACCCTTCCAACTTGAGATTCATTACATCCATGTCCACTTTGAAAGCCTCCATGTTTCCTTTTATACCACCCATGTACCCTTTTAATCCATATATGCCATCTTTTATTTCAACTTCTAAACCATCCATGTCCCCTTTTAAGCCATCCATGCCCCCTTTTAGTTCCTCTTATGTTTCTATTTGTGAGGTCAATATTTGTTGCACTTGGTCCCATAATTTTGATACATCATCATGCAATTCATCCTCTTGTGTCATAGTAGAGGTTTATGAGTGCTTAGTGCGTGTATACTTATTTTTCTTGGGAGGAATTTTAAAACCCAATATTGATATGTATGCTTCAATATTCCCTTTGAATTACTTCAAATTATTTTTTCCAGCAAAAGTTATGAAATTAAAAAAACAAAATACACACATTTTTCTTACTTTTCTTACTTTTATTTTTAAAAGGTTGTAACTATAAAATATAGGATCTAAAAGTTATGAAATTCCTTCCTATGGTAGCCCTCTAGGTACTCTTTCCAATGCCATAAGTTAGACCAAAATTGGATTCTTCAAAATAATTTTATGCCAGATATCCCACAGTGGCCTGATTATGGACTAGTTCAGTAGAGAAAAATTGTATGTAATACTACTTGTCATTTTTATAGCCTTCAACCCCACAATTGATACAAAAGAAATAAAATTTTGTGCTCATTCTTTAACTTTTTAAAAAATTCCAATCTGATGCTTGAAGAGAAATTTATGATGATTTTCCCTCGGTCACTTTTTTGAGACTGAATTCTAAAGCATGAAAACACCCTAACTTCTTCTCACTATATCTTAGAAAATATAGCAAACTAGGATCTAAAATTCCAAAAAAAAATTAAAAAATATTTTTTCTCCCTATGGCTGATACTTCCACTTCTGCAGATTCATAGAAAATATGTTATATGGAAAATTCCATGATGACCTATTTGAAGTAATGAAACCCTAGAATCCAGAGCTCTGATACCAAATTTTATGCAACCAGCTCACAAAATAGAAGAAAATATAGATCAAAAACTTAATATTGTCCTCTTTGAGGGGGAAACCTTTTTTACATTACATAAATGAACAATTCTTTGATGATACAAATGATAATACATCCTTTGTATATATAAGGGTCTAAGGGGTTACAATATAATAAGAGCCTACATATCAATAATAATGTAAGGGAACAACAATAAGAATAGTGGCTTCTATGGAGCACAACAATAACAACATGGGGGGTACATCGACACAACAATAAAAATAGGGGGGTACACTAATAATAATAATAAGGGGAATATACTAGTATTATAGGGACCTAACAGAAAACTGACAAAATATTTATGTGCAGTTGGTATGCTTATAAATCCAAGGTTGCCTATGCAATGTGCATACATGATGAAGAAAGTATACTACACAATGAAATATGTAATGTGTATAATCATATATATTAATATATAGTTTATAGTAGTTCTATTCCATGATATATAAAGGTCAAACTATAAGTTCATAACTCTTTTATCGTGTATGGAGAAATCATTATGCATGTAAAAAGATTTTTTTTACTGTGTAAAATAGAGATGTGAAAGAAATTTGTGAATCTTTTTTTTGCAATGGCTAATTGTAATAGAAGCCTCAATCTCTTATCCTATGAATGTATTTTTGTTTCATGAAATTATAATCAAAATATACTTTTTCTAGGCACATCATTCTGTGATTTAATTTTTATTTGTTGTGAAGAATACTTTTTTTTTTTCTATGCGTAACTCTACATTTTTATTGCATTTTATCCTTTGCCTCTTACTTCGCATGGTATCATATCAAGTTTGTCAGCAGAATTTTTATCAAAACCAAGGAGCCAAGATTTATTATAGCTAGATAAGGAGAAGATTTATATTAGTAAAATATGGCAACTTCAAGCACACGCTTGACAAATCCACATATTCCTTAGTTTAATGGGAAGAACTATGGTTATTGGGAAATCATAATGAAGGAACTATTTTGTTAATAGTATATACTGGAGCTTGTAGAGAATGGGTTCCAAGAACCAACTAATGTAGTAGATATAATGCATTGACACAAGTAGAGAAATATTTGTTGAGAGATAACAGGAAGATGGACTCCAAAGACCTCTTCTACATATTTCAAGAAATGAATGAAAGTATTTTTCCAAGGACTGAAGCAACAAAAACGTGAAAGAAAGCATGGGACATTATCCAGACATAATATTAAGGCATGGAAAAGGTCAAGACAATAAAATTGGAAATGTTGAGAGGGGATTTTGAAAGAATGTTCAGGAAGGAGTCTGAGACAATAGACTTATTTTTATACAAATTATTGTAATAGTACATCAAATCAGATCTCATGGTGAGAAATTTGAAGAAAGGCGAGGGACTGAAAATATTATAAGAATTTTACCAACAAGGAATGATTTTATTGTTGTGGCCATATAAGAGACAAAGGATCTCTCATAGTTTTTAGTGGATGAGATTCATGCCTCACTCATTTCATATGAACATAGGCTATGCACAATAAAAAATCCTTCATTGGGACATGCGTTCGAGACACAAGTCTTAGTTGGTCAAGGTAAAGGTAGAGGAAGATCAAACTCTAGAGGTAGAAGAAGAATTCCACACAAAATTGGAAGATGTGTCTGTTCAAGCTCAATTGGAAGAGGAAACACTAAAAATCCAAGTCAAAATTCAAGCAAAATCAAGCACAAGGTCAAAATTATGGTAACTCTCAAGTTCAATGTCATTATTGCAAGAAGTATGGGAATTATTCAAGTGAATGTAGAAATAAACAATACAATCTTAGTAAACCAAATGTAAATTTTACAAAAAAAGATCAAAACTAGGACAATATTTTTTTAGCATGTAATGTAGCATAAGAAAATAAAAGGGATGTATGGTTTGTAGGCTCTGGGTGTAGCAATCACATGAGAGGGAACATAAAAATGTTTTCCAATTTTGATAAGAGTGTAAATTAGAAGTCAAATTAGGGACTGACAACAAAGTATTAGTCATGTGTAAAAGAAATGTCAATATTCTAACCAAGAAGGGGGAGAAAAATAATATTTCTAATGTGTATTTTGTTCCATGTTTAAAATAAAATATGATAGGTATGGGAAAACTTATGTGAAATGGGTATAAAGTATTTTTCAAAGGTGGAGAATGCACAATCCTAGATAAATTTCCAAGAAAACAACTTATTGAAAAAGTTGAAATGACAAGAAAAAGAGCTTGTCTCCCAAGGATAGAAACAAATTTCAAGTAAGGGGTTGATAAAGCACAACTCCTAATGAATTCACAAGAAGAAGAAATAAAAATTGTTGTTGTGACACAAAAAAAAAAATTCAAGAAGAAATAAAAGTTGAATGTTGGTTATGGAATCTATAATTTGTAAATCTAAACTTTGGAGGTCTAAACCTATTACATAGGAAATACGTGGTAAAGTGTTTGCCACTTATAAAAAAACTAGAGAGATTATGTGAAGGATGCATCTTGGGAAAACAAAAAGGGAATCCTTTCTAGCAAAAAAAATCAATGAGGGGTAAGGAACCTTTGGAAATAATCCATTCATATTTATTTGGACCAATGCATACACCATAAATTGGTGGAAGTTATTATTTCTTGACATTTATAGATGACTACACAACAAAAACAGGGGTCTACATTCTAAGACATAAAAATGAATTATTTGAGTGCTTTTGTCAATTCAAGGCTCTTGCTAAAAACAAAATAGTTGGAACTACATCAACGCTTTGAGAAATGGTAGAGGTGGTGAATATATTTCAAATGACGTCCTACATTTTTATAGGGAGCATGGAATTCTCAAGAAATTTACAGCAAGGTACACACCTCAAGAAAATGGTATTGCTAAAAGAAAAATAGAACAATTATGAAAATGGCAAGGAATGTGTTAAAATAAAAGCATTTTTCAAATGAATATGAGGCTGAAGCTATAGCATGTGCAACTTACATCTTAAATAGATGTCCAACCAAAAGTGTAAAGAACATGATTGCAGAAGAAGCATGGAATGGAAGAAAGCATATTGTTTCTCACATGAGAGTGTTTGGATTTGTGGCATATGCACATGTACCAAATGAGTAAAGAAATAAATTAGATAGAAATGGGTAGAAATGCATATTTGTTGGTTATAGTGATGAATCCAAGGCATATAATATATATAATACATTAACCAAAAGGGTCATACTAATAAAGTATGTATAATTCATACACGAGGATGCATTGTTGGGTGTGTGTTATATTCTTTAGACGACTAGCCCCACGCGTGAAGTGGGGGGTTAGAGGGGGTTGGTAGCCCCACCTCTATTTTTTGGGCGTAAAGGGGGGGGGGGACATGGGGGTCAACAGCCCCCCCTGTCAGGGGGTTTGAGAGCTGAAGTATCCCCCCTCTACGGGTTCTAAGGCCACACCCTCGGAAATTGTTTTTTGGACCCTATATATGTGGGCGTACCTACCTATGGTTTTGTGCATGGGTTTTTCACATGATTTTGGGCATGATGGTTTTCTGCCAATGGTATTTTGTAGATCCTGTCAAGGGAACTATGGTTATGTACTAATGCAGGGTTAATGGATTGGGTTTTATGGATGTCTAGGCATGTATATATATGTGTTGTAACATCAAAAGGACTATAATGAAAAATGAATCTAGTAGTCTCAGCTTTGGGATTTAGGGGAAAATATTTGCGTATTTGTTTTATTTTTCTCGTTATTATTTATTTTTTATTTTTAATAATTTGTTTGCAGATAATTTATGTATAGGGTTAAAACCTACATTTGGTATCAAAGTTGTTTCAGCTTCAAGGGGACACCTTTTCTGCCAAGGGGTTTTTCTCGGGCATGTGGTAGACCTTGTTCAGTAGGAGATCTGCAGCATCGATTCTTGTGGTGAAAGAAGATGGCGAGTAGTGGAAAGATAAAGATCGATAAATTTAATGGTCACAGTTTTGAGTTATGGAAACTCAAGATGGAGGATCTGTTGGTGGATAAATATCAGGGGACCATGGTAGATCCGATTACTAAACCAACGACAATGTCAAATGAAGAATGGGTAAGTTGGATCGGAAATCAAAGAGAACAATATGGTTTTGTATCTTAGATTTGGTATTGTTGAATGAATGAGGAGAAGCTACAATGAATGCCTTATGGGATAAGTTAGCGACTTTGTACCAATCTAAGTCTCTAGTGAACAAATTGTTCCTACGGAAAAATTTGTATAACCTAAGGATGAAGGATGGAGACTTGGTGACAGAACATATGAACGCATTTAATACTATGGTAAGCTAGTTGTTATCTATTGATATTCAAATTTCAGATGAAGATAAGTCCATCAGTTTGTTGTGTTCTCTACCAAATTTGTGGTATAGTCTAGTTGTTGTAGTAGGTAGCAAAACAACTACCTTGAAGTTTGATGAAATAGTCTCATCCTTGTTGTTGAAGGAGATGAGACGAAAAATATGGAGGGCGAAAATGGATATGCCTTGTTTGTAAAATGACAGTCCAAGAACATAAAAAAAAATTAAAAAAATAAAAAAAAATTCCTCGAGTGGGAGATCTAAATATCTAGTAAAACCTATAAAGGTGTGTCGGAAATACAGAGAGGAAGGGCACTTCAGAAAGTATTGTAGATCTAAATTTCATAAGCAAGGAAAGCGATCTCATGATGCTCCGCCTATTGAGGCAAAATCCACCTCAGATAAAGGTGGCTATTTGTACATGGCTTCTTCTTCAAGTAAAGATGTAAATCATGACGTCTGGTTTATTTACTGAGGTGCATCCTTTCACTTCACTCCCCATAGGGAGTGGTTCTGTAAGTATGAGAAATATGATGGTGGTGATGTCTTCTTAGGGGATGATAGGAAGGATAAAATCGTCAAACATAGAAAATTCAAGTTGAATTTGTAAGGTGGAAGGATTAGAATACTTTTGGGTGTTCTACATATTATTGCATTGGCCAGAAATATGATTTCTGTAAGCAAAATGGATGATACAAGTGTTAAAATAGTGTTCAAGAAAGATACTTGGAAGATGGTCCAAGGAGAACTCATATTGATGCAGTGAGTTTAGATTGGAAATCTACACAAGCTTATGGGTATTAGTTTTATTAATGGATGCGATGATTCTATGGTTCCTGAAAGTGGAGCAGAAAACCTTGTGGTCTCTAGAGAAAAGACCATGTTATAGCATCAAAGGCTTGGACATGTTAGAGAGAAATACCTTCATGTACTTCATGGTAATGGTATGGTAGATGGTATGATTAATTTCTCTATGCATTTTGATTTCTGTAAACATTATGTATATGGGAAGCAGAATCAGGCGAGTTTCCCCTCTAGTGCTAAGAGGGAAAAAGGGATATTAGATCTTGTGCATAGTGATGTGTTTGGACCTGTGTAAGTTCCGTAATTGAGTAAGTCTATGTAATGTGTATCATTTATAGATGAGTTCTCAAGGAATACATGGATATATTTCCTCAAGAAGAAATGTGAAGTCTTTGACAGGTTTAAAGAGTTTAAGGCTCTAGTGGAAAACTAGACAGAGAACAAGATAAAGGTGCTGAGGATAAATAATAGTGGAGAGTTCTACAAGAAGGAATTTGAAGGGTTCTGTAAGAAGTGTGGTATAGCACGACAAAATATTATTCTAGAGTCCATACACACCTCAACAAAATGAAGTTGCAGAAAGAATGAATAGGAAATTGATGGAAAAGATAAGAAGCATGTTCAGTGGTGCCAGGTTAGGTCATGAATTTTGGGTGGAGGTGGTGGAGACTTCATGTTACATGGTTGATAGATCACCTTGACCAATGTTGGAGGATAAGAAAACACATGAGATATGGACTGGTATGAAAACCTCTCTTTCACATCTGAGGGTATTTGGCCATGATGCATATGTACATGTTCCAAACGAGAAAAGAACCAAGTTGGATAGTAAACCTGAAAGGTGCATCTTTATTCGGTATAAGGATGGTTTAAAAGGTTATAAGATTTGGAACCTAGAAACAATAAAAGCTATGTACAACCAATATGTGGTGTTTAGAGAGGTGAAAGATGTTGTTAAACATGAAGTCCAACCGAAGGAACTTGAGAAGATAGATTTTGAGCTAAAGGAGAAATAATCAGACTCTACAGTAGAAGAGGAATCATAAGATGAAGAGCCACAAATTCCAGATGTGATAAGATCAGTTTGAGAAAGAAGGAAGCTAGAAAGTTATAGTCCATCTGCTTTTTGTTCAGATTTTTCTTTATCTATTACTGATGATGATCCCAAAATTTTCAAGGAGGCAGTAGATTCAAAGGATTGCAAACTCTGGAAAGAGGACATGGTTGATGAATTGGCATATTTGCAAAAAAAAGAGGCTTTGGATTTGGGGGAGTTGCCATCTGGAAGGAAACCCATTGGAAGCAACTAGGTGTTTAAGAAGAAGATGAATGTAGAAGAAAATATGGAGAAATATAAAGCTCATTTGCTAGAAAAAGGTTATTCCCAGGTGTTGGGAATTGATTTTGGTGATATTTGTTCTCCTTTTGCTAAGATAGCTTCTATTAGATTACTTTTATTTGTTGTTGTTGTTTTTTATTTTGTGGTAGAACAGATGGATTTGAAGACATCATTTCTTCATATGGATCTAGAAGAAGAGATATACATGAAGAAACTTGAAGGCTTTGTAGTGAAGGGTAAGAAAGGGCTGGTATCCATGTTCAAAAAGTATTTATATGGGTTAAAACAGTCACAAAGGATGTGGTATTAGAAACTTGATACGTTTATATGGGGACTTGGCTTCACTAGAAGAAAAGTGGATCACTGTGTGTATTTTAAATTAATTGGTGACCATGTTATTTATCTAGTCATGTATGTGGATCATATGTTGCTAATTGGAAATGAAAAATAAATTATCTAGGATTTGAAGATCCAATTGTCCTCCAAATTCAACGTGAAGGATATCGGTGCCACAAACTATATTTTGGGCATGGAAATTAAAAGAGATGAGGAAAAGAGGAAGATTTGGTTAAACCAGAGGAAGTATGTTGAGACAATATGAAAAAGGTTTATGATGGAGGATGGTAAACCGGTGAGGGTTCTTCTTCCTATAGGTGTAAGGTTATCTCCTGAACAGTGTCCCAAGACACAAGAAGAGGAAGAGGGCATGTCTCGTGTTCCATAAGCAAGTGCAATTGGTAGCTTGATGTATGCAATGGTCTATATTAGACCAAACATTGCACATGCAGTGGGAGTATTGAGCATGTTTATGTCAAAACTAGGGAGGGAGAATTGGATAGCAATGAACTAGGTTTTTAGGTATTTGCATGGCCCTAGTGATTATGGTTTGTGCTACCAAGGAAGACCAGGATTAGATAGAGTTTTGAACATTCCTGGCTTTGTTAATGCAGACTGGGTTGGAAATATGGATTAGAGAAGATCTACAAGTGGGTATGTGTTTAACCTATTTTGTGGTGCAGATAGTTGGATGAGAAAGAGATAGTATGTAGTGGAACTTTCAACTACACAGGTTGAATACATGGTAGCCACTCATGAAAGCAAGGAAGCAATTTGGTTGGAGAGATTTTGTTCAAGTATGGGGTTAGTATAGTGAAATACAAGGATAGACTGTGACATCCAAAGTGCAATTTTCTTGGCAAAGAACCCTGCTTATCATTCAAAGACAAAGAAAATTGATGTTCAATATCACTTTTTGAGGGATATGATTGAGGACAAAAGGGTGTTGCTGGTAAAGGTGGACACTTTGAAGAATATTGCAGATGCATTGACAAAGTCTATGAGCACTGAGAATTTTTCTTGGTGAGAGAAACAATGGGCGTTGTAGGGCTGGAGCAATGACTAAGCTCTCCTGTGACCCCCTGTGTGGAAATAAAACAACAAGTGGGAGAATGTTGGGTGTGTGTTACATTCTTTCCATGACTAGCCCCATGCACGAATTGGGGGGTTAGAGGGGGGGAAACAACCCCCCCTATTGGGGGGTTTAGGAGGGGTGGTAGCCCCCTTCTTCGGGGTTAGGAAAACTTCCAAAGAAATTTTTTTTTGACTCTATATTAGGTGAGCAGACCTACCTATGGTTTTGTGCATGGGTGTTGCACATGGTTTTGGGTATGATGGTTTTTTTCCCATGGTATTTTGTACTTATGGTCAAGGAAACTAATGGATTGGGATTTATGGATGCTTCATCATGTATATATGTCTATTGTAACATTGAAAGGAATATATTGAAAAATCAATCTAGTAGTCCCAGTTTTGGATCCAGGGGAAACTATTTGGGTTTTTATTTTCTATTTCTCTCTATTGTTTATTTTCTATTTTTAAGAATTCATTTGCGGGTAATTTCTGTATAGGGTTAAAATTTTCTATTTCTCTCTATTGTTTATTTTCTATTTTTAAGAATTCATTTGCGGGTAATTTCTGTATAGGGTTAAAACCTACAAGCATGGGATGGAATTTTGGCAAAAAAAATTAATGTTGGAACACATTTACCACAAGAAGATAAACAGGAATAAGTAATAGTATGAAATTCTTCATTGGTGACTCCTCATATACCTATTCAAGCTACTTCTCTAAGTGGACAACACATATCATTAGAACTAAGAAATTTTGACACAGGGACATCAACTCGACATTCTCCAAGTTCAACTTCAAGTGACACATCAATTCCAACTTTGGCAAGTTTGAGAAGACAAAAATATAGAAATTTGAGTCATATTTATGAGCAAAATGTACGTGAAAGAAACTCAGGTCTAAATTGTCTTTTTTCTTTCTTTCTTTCCCATCTAGATGATCCAATTAATTTTGAAGATGCAATTAAGGAATAAAAATGGGTAGCAATAATGGATGAGGAAATAGATGCAATAGAAAAGAATCATACAAGGAAGTTAGTGAACCTTCCACAAGTAAAATAAGTCATAGGTGTGAAATCGGTCTCTAAGACCAAAATCAATACAAAAGGAAGGATAGAAAGACAAAAAGAAAGGATGGTTGTTAAGGGATACAAACAATTGCACGAAAGAGATTATGCTGAAACAATTGTGCTAGTCACGAGAATGGAATCAATGAGGAAATTATTGCAAATAGAAGGGTAAGATAAGTGGAATATATATTAAATTGATGTGAAATCAACCTTTTTGAATGGATTATTTAAAGAGGAAGTGTATGTGGATCAGCCACCTAGTTATGAGGTTCGAGGCCAAGAATAGACTCATATTTATTGAACAATGGATTTAGAAAAGTGATGGTGAGACTATTCTCTACATAAAATAAAGTCACGGTAAGATTTTAATTGTGGTTTTTAATGTAGATGATTTTATTTTCACATGAAGTGATGATCTACTCAATGTTGATTTCAAGGAAGTCATGAAAAATGAGTTTAAAAAAAGATATTTTTTGGATTTTTGATGTATTATATTTGGCATAGAAGTGAAGCAAATGAAACATAGAACTTTTATTTCTCAAACAAACTATGCAACAAAAATCTTGAAAATGTTTAAAATACGAAACAATAAGCCTGCAGTAACACCAATAGCCATGGGTTTGAAATTGAGCAAGAATGATTGTAGAAAAAATGTAAATCGAACACTATACAAAAGTGCGGTTCTAATTTTGATGTATTTGACCACAACTAGACCTGATTTAATATATGTAATCAGTTTGGTCTCAATATTCATGGAGACATGAAAGGAGACACATTGGCTAGAACCTACAAGAATTTTAAGGTATGTTAATGGAACCATGGGACAAGAAATTTTGTATACCACATCAAATGATTTGTAGTGAGGTGGATATACTAAAAGTTATTGGGCAGGAAGTATATATGATTGAAAAGGAACATTAGGCTACATTTCCCATTTGTGTTCAGTAGTCATTTCATTGATCCAAGTTCCTTCAACTACTAGAATTATCCTAGATCTGTTACTTCCGTGATGTAGTTAGAAATGCATTTTTTAAGAGCATAAATAAACATAGATGCGTGCTTAAACAAATGGAAACATAATGACGATCAACAAACCATGAACAAGAGACATTAATAATGGATTTCATCCAATGCAGACTATGTCTCTGGGCCCGATGTCAAGATGGTGTTGGGCGCTTCATTCAATGCTAGAAATGGTGAAGATGTACATGAAATATGTTTTTCTGTCATACAAGGACATGTGCCCTCTACATGAGTGGCAAATTCACTCCACAAGATGTTTTGCTACAGGAACTATCATTCACAATAGATCTCCTATCAGCATGACATAATCTTATATTTGGCGACAATGAGTATCCCGCTATCATGACATCAAAGGGATCTCAACCCAAAACACCCATGGTGACAATGAGTATCCCAAAATCATGGAAACAAAGAAATCTCAATCACAACATACATGACAATCCATGATGAATACATCTCACATGAAATAGACACAAATATTTTGTGTCATACATCAAGCAAGAACCGAAAAAACACAGTACATCTCATGGCAAATGATCAAAGAAGTACATGAAAACAACACTTAATATACCTCAACTCTAATGCTGAATGAAGAATAGAATAATCAGCTACTGGATCTGAATGCGTCATCAAAATCGTGGCATTGAATAGCATAGAATCGATTCCCCACACTTTGAAATCTAACATTGTCACTCCAATCTTGAAAATGGCAGAAAAATAGAAGGCTCAACTATAAAACTTGACTGCACCACTAAATTTTTGTCGTCGAGACATGTAAAATTGACTATCCATTTTCTGAATTTTGACATCGGCGAAATCTGGGTCTATAGGAATCTTTTAGTTTCCCCCGTGATTCTCCAAAGATTTCCTTCTCTAGGGTGACTGCAGATCTGAAACTCAAATCAGAAAACTAATCTCGCCATTGAGATCCTTGCGAAATTCTAAGAACAATGAGTATAAAGTTGGCTACATTCTGGGTCTAGGAAATTTCAGCTTCCAAGGAATCTAGACAATTCCCTCAAGATTCTCGAAGATTCTTCCCCACTCGAAATCTTCGAATCTGCTACTGAAAAGGTGAATCTAACCTCACCATCATGTTCCCTACGAAAATTAGAGAAAAATGACGGTAAACTTCATTACATTCTCACGCTGAGAAAAAATACCTCCCAAGGAATCCTCGGCATCAAAAGAATATTCTTTGTCTTGAAAAACATTTCCAAGTTCCACCTCTAGCCTGCAAATCATGATTCCACCTGGGATGTGGTTCCATCTCAGTGTAGTTTCGTTCGTCCTATCTTATGTTTCCATTTCGTTCCTCTGATCGGCGCATCCACATGAAAATACATTTTGGGCTTATATAATATAAAGGTGGCAAAAACTACAATGAAGCGCCATTGATGCATTGGTTAGGGTGTTAACACCAAGACCCAGAGGTAAGGGGATAAAATGTTGACCCCTACAAAATATATGTGGTTTGTTTGGCATGTTCATTTTTTATTGAAACAATTTCGTTGCATGGTTTGGTTTGTTGTAGCCATTGTTGGACCGTTTTACTGGAGATGTTTGTTGGTGTGGTTACCAAGTGGAGGGTTGATCGTTCCATCCTGGCAAGTTTAAAGCCTGCTACCCATGGATGACAAGTGGCATGTGGATGCAGGGGCGGGGGCCGAGTCCACCAGAGGTGGTCCATGCTCTTCCCATTGTATAATGTTTGTTATATTAGTATTATATGCTGTGGTAGTTGGGGCCACTGGGGGTCATGGCCTGTCAAACCTTTTTTAATTAAAATCTTAATATATGGTTTTGGGGAGGGGTGGCTAGCGTCATGGCTTTCCACCTCAATATTTTTAATTTTAATTTTTCCTTATTAATCGACATTTTTTTGTCTAATATAACATATATTGGAAAAATTAAGGAGGCAACAATGTCACCTTCTCTCGGGAGCTAAGTTTCCATGCTCGTTGACAATGAATTTGGAGGATACTTAAACGTGGCCCACTACCCAGCTTTGACTGGCTATATCTCCTCCATATGAGCTCGGATTTGAATGTTGTTTGCACCATTGGAATCAGGATGACGAGCACTTCGATCCGGTGCTGGTTTGGGAGCATTCTGACCACTTTGAATTTTGACCCTTTCTGAGTCCTCTGGGGATTCTGCATGTGTTTGGAGCCACCTTGATCATTCATGGCCTTCCAAGTAACAACCAATAGTTTATCCTTCCATAGCTAAAGTTGAATATGCTACAAGAATAGGTACAATGTGTGAATAAATTTGGATGAGAAGAATGTTGAAGTATTTAAGTCATCAACAAGAAGAAACAACAAAGATTTATTTTGACAACAATTCTTCAAATTTTTTATCAAAAAAAAACATTTTTTTTTCACAAAAGAGGTAAACACATTAACACAAGGAATCATTTAATCAGGGAGTCAATCAACGATGGAGAAATCATTTTGGAACATCGCAAATATCAAGGTCAATATGTTGACATATTCACTAAACGATTGGAAAAACAAAGTTTTGTTCATCTAATAGATTGTTTTGGCATCATCAATATTTGTAGTTTCATTAAGGGGGAATGTTAGACATAATCATAAATAATCAATTAAATGAACCTAATCATGTGGCATACCTAGAGTACAAAAAAATCAGGTTGCAGATTTTCGTTATGGCTGAAGAAACATGAGAGTAATTATTTTTTTTACCAATGCACCATTATTTCATCTATGCAAGAAATTCATGGGAGGGAATCAACCTCTTTCAATAAAAACTAACAAAACATTTATAAGCAGTTTGTATGGCCATAAATCCAAGGTTAAGTGCATGATGTGCATATGCACTGAAGTAAGTATAGTGCACAATGAAATATGTTATTATATAGTTTATAGTGGTTCTATGTTGTGATATATAAAGGTTAAAGTGTAATTTCATGAGTCTTTTATCATGTTTGGATAAATCATTGTGCAAGTAAAAAATAGGGTTTTTACTGTGTAAACCAAAGGTGTGAAAGAGCTCTAGGAATGTTTTTTCACAGTGGGTAATCGAACCAAAAGCTTTGTCTCTTATCTTGTGCACATATTTTTCTTTCATGAAATTATAATTAAAATATATTTTTGTTGCACGATTCATTCTGTGGTTTAATTTTTATTTGTTGTGCATAATACATTGTTTTGGTTTGCATGTATCTCTATGTATTTACTATGTTTTATTCTTTGTATTTTACTTCAAATGAGTTATGTGAGTACAAAAGGATGTCTCATCCTTCATTTCAAGTTTGAATAGTTGTGATTTTAAAGAAAACTTTACATATACAACATTTTTTCCAATTATCTTACTCAATTGTTCCCATATTTTTGCAGATGCCTTTTATAAATCAATAAGAAGTGACTAAGAATACGAAAGAGATAATACAATGACAAACTTAAAAAATTCCTTCCATTTTTTCCATTCAATTAATTTCCTGAGATCCATAGGTGTTGTTTATTTTGCCTTTTTACTACACCCCTTAAATTTGTATGCATCATTTGCAAATTCATATTTACTTTTTGAACTATGGAAACTATAGCCATTAAATTTTTCCAAATCTTTACGCTCCATGTTGAAAAAAAATCAATTCAATCATTCATGCCTATTAGACAAAGAGTTCCAAAAATTGGTGTGGGTTATATGGAAAAAGGTAGATGAATTTTTGGATTCCTCACAGATGAATGTGGTGAGGTGGAAACTCGTTGAAATGAAAAAGGTGGTGAGGATATGGGAAAAGAAGAGGATACATATTGTGGAGCTTAATGGTATTTATATAAAAATCATTGACTTAGCTTATCCATTATCATTGCATTACTTCTTACTTGCAGAAAAGGATTTAGCGCTAACAAAAGAGATTTTGCACACTAGATTACTTCTCTTTAGTCTCTTATCACTACTTGAGCAAGAATGGTGACTAAAGAGACGTATCATTTGGATAAATAAAGGGGAAAAAATACAAAATCCTTTGATCAATATGTAACTAACAATAGGAGACAAAATACAATATGGGGGTTGAAGGATTCAGAGAGCTAACATACGTCTTTTCATAATGATATACATTAAGTGGCAGTCAATTATTTTCGAAATATGTATCAATGTAGGGCCAATGTGGAATTTGAAACTAGTTGGAAAACATTCATGTATATTCTAATATGTTTAATGAGGATGATAATAATATTATTAGGAGCATGATGACACAAAATTAAATGATTGTGGTATTAAATTCATTTCCATGGGATAAATGTGTAGGTTGTGATGGGTGGATGGTGGAATTATTTTTTCATTTCATGAACATTATGGGGGTGGACCTATTGTAGATGGTGTAGGTGTGTTACAGATCCATTTGGGCACATCAAATACCAACATCCATATTAGTGTTTTAAGGCTCATCAAACCCTAATTTCAGTTCCTTCATGCCCTAAACAAGTCACCCCTTTAAATGCCTCCTTCTTAGACAATTTCATGACTTTAAGACATCCAGAAATAGCCTCTAGAGGGACCAGTGCAGGTAAGCCCTTGTAAAGGTGTGCTGCATAGCAATTGAGTCAACTGCTAGGGTGCTCTATAGAGCACTTAGGCTTCCTTTCACCTGCACTGGCTGAGAATGAGCGAAATTCACATAGAGTTTGGGGAATATTCTTATCTCTTGGATTCATATAGAAGGTTTCATCACTTATCAACTCCTATGAGCTCGAAAATGGATGAGGAATGAGTTAAGGTGCATCTTATCCTCTCATCCCTTCCTACATGGAACTAATTCTATGTATGGAAGGTCATTCAATGCCACCATTTATAAAAAACCCTCCTTCATCTTCCTATAAATTGACCACTCATCTAAGTGATCAGGGGTTGGATTATGTTGAATTGTAAGGAGATAATGCTACAATGAGATTTGGCTTTGAGGCAAGTATTGTAATGCTACATGTTTGTCATGCTTTTGATGTGATGTGGATGGGATCCAAGTTGGAGGAATGGATTTGAATCAAACACAATTGGTTGTAATTCCTTCTTCTATCTAATAAAGTGTTTGAACCTTTTTCCCATATGTTTGTATTGTTTCATAATGTTTATATGTGTGAATCTTATCTGATTCCTTTCACTTATATTCAGTAGATCATATGCTTTAATCAATTCTTTATTTTTAGTTGTGTTTACAGGGTACTTGTGAAGTGTATTAAGTACGGGAAGGAGCGACAGGATCGATACAAGGGAGACGAGAGGAAAGCGTAACTACAAGTAGGTCTTCTTATCTTCTCATCTTATCTATTGCTTATAGGAAAAATCTAAAACACTTTAAACTGTTGTTCTAGATATAGCTACTGATCTAGGGAATTAATATTTATCCATAGATAAAAAATTCTCGAAAACAAATTGGTGACTCCGTTAGGGAAATATCATATTTCCTAGTAGCTTATCCACTTCCTAAGAAATCCTTGTAGAACTTATTTGTGTTCATATATTTTAATTCATCTCTTTACATTGAAAAATTGGTTAAAACTAAGTGAAATTACCTCTTGGAATGGCTTACTGTCACCAGCGCAGGCTTGTGAGGGACACAGTGCACTGCAGAGCACCCCTAGCTTAGGGACAGTGCTCTGAAGCACACTATCTCCCACTCTGGGTTGCGTTGATCCTTCTAGGACCAGTTTCCCACCTTTGGAAAGGGTTTTTCCAACTTTTCTCTATTTGTTTGTTTGTTGATTGATCAATGAATGTTATGTCTCAGAAAATAAGTTTCTATCTCCTGGTCTAGCCCAACTTTGATTTGATTGGTTAATGTTTCTTAATGTTTTCTTTGTCATTATTGATCAATAGTAAAATTTAGAATATAGTTGATTAATCTTCATTCGAAAAAAAGTGTTGTAAAGTCTTCTCTTCCTTCTAATTAGAACTATCATAAAAGTCTTCGTTCTTATGAAATATTGATTGATTATATGTGCATATTTCCTTTTGTTTATATTCACTTTAAGGGAATCGTAAAGAAATACGTGCTTGTTGCATTGAAAATATTTGTGTGTGCTCATAGGAATAGTGTATGGAAATTGCACTAGATTGTGCTCTTTGCTCTTTGATCGAAAGAAATTTGATTGCTCTATCCCTAAGTAGCTAGGATTGTCATCATTAACTTGAATGGAAAGAATGCTTATCATGATAGTTTCATTCCTAGGAATTTTAATAATACATCATGTGGTGAACTTGAAAGGAAAATTCCTAAGCAATAACAACTTAAAATTAATATTAGTTTACCTAATGGAGCATTGTCATCAACGAGAACATTTAGTGGTTCTATGGTAGAGATGTGTTCCGGCATCGTAAAACAAAGAAGTTGGCACTAACTTGTCTGTAATACACCCCGAGTGTGATACCTCATTCCACGCACGTGAGTATATTGTAGCTCATCCACGTACCTTCGGGTATATAGGGTGGTGTTACAGTACGTAAAGTATATGGGAATGCTCTCACTGTGCAGTGTTACATTAGACAATGCTTATACGGACTGGGCCTCCATGTACCTTTGGGTATATATCGGAGGACAACTCTAGGTTGCTACATCGTTAAGTAACTAATTTAGCCACCTTGTACACTGTGATACACTGAACACAACATTCAGGGAGGTTTCTTTCCTATACTTCTTGGTTCACCAGGAGGTATTCTCCAGTTCACAGTTGCTTGGTAAATCTTTTGCCTAGTTTACTGCTTTTTGTTTATTTCTTTTTTGATAATAAAATTAATCAGCAATCTTGGAGGAACACCAACCCTTACCCCATCACTGGCAAAGAACAGTGAGAAAACCACCTTTTCCACCCGAAGCTACAGCTATTTGGTCAAGGCAGCCTCGCTTAACTGAGTCTAGTACATCAACAACTCCTAGTTATTCATTTGAATTACTAGAATCATCTATTTCGATAAGAACTGAGATTCCAGTTACTCCAACCATTTCTGGTACATCTATTTTTGAAGGAGAAGTTTCACAACTACCTGAGGTCATTAGCACTGATCCTAGTGAAAAAGTAACTGAGGTTGTTCAACAACAAGTTGATCCTCAAGTTGAAGTTTCTCAATAAGAAATTACTTTTGAACATAAATTAGTTCAACCAGAAGTTAATCCCAAACCTATCCTAGTTCAAACAGAAGTTACATTTGAAACTAAAGTTGTTTAGGAACCTCTTTCTAAAACTGTTGTTCATTTACCTGAACATATGGACTTCAAATTTGAACATTCAAAAGTTGTTACTTTAGCGGAAGACAATCAACTCGTTACCCATCAGACATCAGTAACTACTGAAACTTCAACTTTATCAACACTAGAAATCTTTTACGGACCAGATGGTGAAGTTCTTCCACCGGGCTTAATTTCTATAGAGGAAGAGTTGGAAGAAGATTCTACACTTGGAACCCCATTCCACTTTGGAGTTGGGCTTTATCTTTACCCTCTTGCTCCTCATTTTACCACTATGTTCGATCCTACTTATTTTCAAGTACCCATCAATTCTTTAGGACGACTTTTGGGTCAGTTAACTATGGCTGAACAACCATCAACATCCCAGACTATATCATCTGATGCAACTACAAAAAAACCTTTTGTTGCAACCTCTTCGATGTTTTCTACTACACCTGAGTCACACCTATATGGTGAATCGTTCATTCCGATTGGTTACAACTCTTTGTCTAGAACCCACTCAGGGGTTGCTTCTACACCATGGTCATCACCCATGTCCTCAACCGGAATTTTACCTAGTTCTTCTCTAATGGGAACTCAATAGTTTGATATTGCATATCAATATCAAGCTAGGCAATCCAGTCAATAAAGACCTATGTATCCATTAAATACTATATTTCGACCATATGGAGAGTAATATGCTTATTCACCATATCCTCCTTATTCTGGAGGGCCGTCATATGGTAATATCTTGCAGTATTCAGGTCAACTTGGAAATAGAGTTTATCAATGGCAACCAACAATGCTATTTCAACCAAGGCTTGTGTACCCAACACAACCAATGCAAACTGTGTCAGCTATTCCTACTACACCTATTGTTACCAATGTAACACAGTCACAAGTTTAAACTCTTGTATCTCAACTGGTACAAACTAGTCCTTCTACCTCGCAACCACAAGTTTCAGTTCAAGAAGTTCAAGTTTCCCAGGTTGTTGTACAATAGCCACTTGTTTCCAGGGTTCAAAAACAACCTCAAGTTAGTATACCCTTATCTTGACTGACCCAAGCTTACACTGGTATAGTTTATTCACAACCTGGCCAACCATTCATTCCTGGGCAACAACAACTGTTAAATCAACAACAGTTGTACCAACAACAACAACAATTGATTGAACAACTATGGAAGCCTCAATTTCAACAACCCCAATTCTAGCAATTCCAACCCAAATTTGGACTTGCCCAATAGGCCCAACCTAGGTTTGGACAATATCAAGCTTACCAAGGTCTTGGTCAACAAGGCTTTGCAAGATATGGACAACCACAAATACAAACTAGTTATCAACAACCACCTTATGTTAGGTTTGTTCAACAACAAGCCTACCAAAATTATCAAACTCCTTAAATGATGATTCGGTTAGACTCCGTCTTTTCCAAAGAACACTTACTGGTCCGGCTGCTAAATGGTACATCGTGTTACTAAGAGCTTCTTTTGACAACTTTACAACTTCAGCCACTACATTTCTGACCCACTTCCAGTTACCTATCAAATACAAGACTGGAACAGAACTCTTAACCAACTTTATGCAGACTACTACTACCCATATATGAGATCATATTCATGAGTGGCAGCGTCGTCATCAAATGGTTAAGACATATGTTCTCGATCAACTTTTAGCTGAGTGGTTCATAAAATCCTTGTTTCCATCAATCACCAAGGATGTGGAAAAAGGTGGAGTTGTCATAGACGAGCAAGTAATTGTTCATTCCCAATACTTGGATTTGATTTACACACAATTCGACATGCTCTACGACAAAATTCCCAATGCACCGTGACCAACTTTCATTGTTCCTCCTCCTCCACAATCCAGTAAGGACTCTCATGCTCGTGATGGTGTGATCAGTTCTTTGAGCATGCAAATGGCAGGAAGACCATCTGGTCAAACTCTTGCCATTACCAATCAAACTACGAATGCATCAGAAAATACTCTTGCTTCTGAAATTATTGTCGTGTCATCTGACAAAGGCAAAAATCAAAATCAACGAGGAGGCAAGAAAAAGGGGAAAAACAAAAAGAAACATGATAATTCCCCTTAAGAGAAATCATTTGATTCCTCTACTTTGGCAAGGAAACCTTGTTATCCATGTCTAATCTATAACGACGAGCATTTTACAGAGCTTTTCCACACCACTTAGAGGTCTCTAAACTCTTAAAGACGTCAAACACATCTGCAGTGTTGATTGATCCATTTCCAAACCTAGAGACGCATTTTGTTGTAACAGACCATGCGTCCACATCCCAAGTACTCATGTTATCCATCACAAAGCCACAAAACGAAGCTTTGGTGTCAACTAGGAACAAAGATTATGGAAATCCACCCTCATCGTCGAATAATTAGGCCACTGATCAAACTAATCCTTCGACTTCAACTTCATCTGAAAATATTCCACCTATTGTACTAGAATTGACAATAAAACCACCAAAGGGAGTTGTTTATTAATCAACATTTAACCATCGGTCTCGAGTAGCTCAGAACTATAACATAGTGGAAGATCTTGCTCAATCACCTTCTGCTATGTCGACACTCAAGGTGTTACAAAATTTTCCCTCCTAGAAGCAGGCTTTACTGTCAACAATAGGCAGAGTAGATCCTATGGATTCAAATCTTATGGTTTTTAACCATGCATGATATACACCATAATTACCGATGCAGTTAGCTTTCCTAATTCAAGTAAAAGCTATCAATAAGAATGTTCATCGAACTGTTATTGATGAGGGGGCATTTACTTGCATTATGTCAATGAGCTACTAGAAAACACTTGGTTCGACGTTGTTGTCACGATCACCAACCACGTTAAAAGCTTTTGATGGAAAAACATATACTCCTTGTGGGATTTTTAGTAACCTACAAATTGAACTAGGGTGCAAAATAGTTACCGTTGAAGTTGAGGTAGTTGACGGACCCCTCGATTACAACATTTTACTGGGAAGGACATGGTTATATGTTATGGCTACTTTGGTTGCCACTTACTATCGTACTATTACATTCCCTCATAAGGGTGGAATCGTAGTCATCGATTAGCTAGCCTTCTTTGCCAATAGTTCACATGCTATGGGAAGCATTCTGTTGGTACACGGACCCCTGCTAACACTTCAAAGTGTTGGAGTAGGTCTCTTTAAAAATCCTTCCCTAATGGGTACTTTTATGCTACCGTCACCATCTGATTTGGTGGAAGTGGCAAGAATATAGACTTGCAACATGATTTCCTCTACCTCATCTGATCTAAGGAGGATTACCAAAAATTTTGAAGTTGATAGTAATATTGAGGTAATGCAGCTAAGCCCCATTGGATTAGCATAACAATCAATTTTTCAGGTTTGTGCGGCAAACCCAAATCCACATTCACCAATTGTATGGGTAGACTGTTCGTTAGAATATGGTACTTCTTCGGATCCTTTCTCATGTATACATTCTATGGATGAAGGAATTGTCCAATCAATGATGATAGGAGAAGAACCTTGGGAAGATTATCATCATCATTCCCATCTTCCAGATGACATCGAAGATTATTCAAATGAACTAAACCACCCATTAGTTGTTGATTTTCTTTCAAATTCAGTTTTCATAGACACAATAGAATTTGAGCAGAATCTGTCAAATATTGAAGAAATGATTTCTATTAATATTTCAACCAAGCCTAATATTGTAGAAAACATTCATGTCAAAAAATCTTGTTCTCCATCAGAACTCGATAGTTACCATACTCCTTTGTTAATCTAGAGATATCTTTGCATGGTCTTACGAGGATATGCCAGGTATTGATTCTAGTATTGTTGAACACGAATTCAAAATGTACCCTGACGTCAAGCCAGTTCGACAATGGCTTCAACCTGTTCATCCAAAGAAAGCTATTGAATTTAAAGCAAAAGTTGAAAAACTTTTGTGGGCTGGTTTCATTTACCTTGTACCTGTTACTAATTGGGTTTCCAACCTTGTTCCTATCATGAAGAAACAAGGGATAATTCGAGTGTGCATCAATTATAGAGATGTAAATTAGTCATGTCCAAAGGACAACTATCCTACTCCTTTTATCGACCAGATTATTGACGAATGTTCCAAATGCAAAATATTCTCGTTTATGGATGGATTTCTCGGCTACAATCAAATCAATATCCTCCCATGGTACCAATCGAAAACAACATTCATTTTTCCATGGGGCACATTCACCTATAGGAAACTCCCATTCAGTTTGAAGAATGCTAGGGCGACAATATTGTAGGTTTTAACCCTGTACAGAAATTACCTGCATATGAATTCTTAAACAAAGAAAATAAACAATGCGAGAGCATAACCCATAAAACACATATGCACAGAGATTTTTCCCTGGATCCCAAAACCAGGACTACCAACTTGATTTTTCATTATGTTCCTTTCAATGTTACAATACATATTTATACATGCCGAAGCATCCAATACCATGGACCGAAAAACCATCGCGTCCAATACCATGGACCGAAAACCATCGCGTCCAAAAAACATGTGCAAAAATCATGCACAAAACCATAGGTGAGTCTGCCCAACCTAACATATGGTCCAAAACCAAAATTTTCCGGGGCGCTGCCCCGGACCCCATAAAGTGGGATTACGGGTGCCCTTCAAACCCCCTATTAACTACGTGGAAAGAATATAACACAACCCAAAAATCTCCCACTTGTTGTTTTCTTTCCACAGGGTGCCATAAGAGAGCTTAGTCATTTTTTCAGCCCTGAGATTCCCATTGCTTCTCTACACCAAGAAAACTTCTCAGAGCTCACAGATTTTGTCAATGCATCTGCAGTATTCTTCAAAGTGTCCACATTTACCAGCAACACTTTTCTGTCTTCTATCATATCCCTCACAAAGTGATACTGAACATCAATGTGCTTTGTCTTTGAATGATAAGCAGGGTTCTTTGCCAAGAAAATTGCACTTTGGCTGTCACAGTCTATTCTTATAGCTCCCTGTACTAACCCCATACTTGAACACAATCTCTGCAACCAAACTGCTTCCTTGCTTGCATGAGTGGTTGCCATGTATTCTACCTCTGTAGTTGATAGTGCCACTACAGATTGTTTCTTACTCATCCAACTGACTACACCTCCAAATAGGTTAAACACATACCCACTTGTAGATCTTCTCTAATCCAGATCTCCAACCCAGTCTGCATCAACAAAGGCATGAATATCCAACACTCTGCCCAATCCTGGTCTTCCTTGGTAGCACAAACCATAATCACTAGTGCCACGCAAATACCTAAAAACCTGCTTCACTATTGTCCAGTGCTCCTTCCCAGGTTTTGACATAAACCTGCTCAATACTCCCACTGCATGTGCAATGTCTGGTCTAGTACAGACCATTGCATACATCAGGCTACCCACTGCACTTGCATGTGGAACACAGGACATGTCCTCTTCCTCTTCTTGTGTCTTGGGACACTGTTCAGCAGATAACCTCACACCTACAAGAATAGGAACCTTCTCCGGTTTACTATCCTGCATATTAAACCTCTGGAGTATTGTCTCGACATACTTCCTCTGGTTTAACCAGAGCTTCCTCTTTGACCGATCTCTTTTAATTTCCATGCCCAAAATATAGTTTGCAGCACCAAGATCTTTCATGTCGAATTTGGAGGACAATTGGGTCTTCAAATCCTGGATAATTTCTTTGTCATTTCCAACCAGCAACATATCGTCGACATACAAGACCAGATAAATAATACGGTCACCAATTAATTTAAAATACACACAATGATCTGCTTTGCTTCTGGTGAAGCCAAGTCCCCGTATAAATGTATCAAATTTGTGATACCACATCCTTGGTGACTGTTTTAACCAATACAGAGACTTCTTTAACTTGCATACTAGTTCTTTCTTACCCTTCACTGCAAAGCCTTCAGGTTGCTTCATGTAGATTTCCTCTTCCAAATCCCCGTGAAGAAATGTTGTCTTCACATCCATCTGTTCTACCTCAAAATCAAAAGCAGCAACAATAGATAAATGTAATCTAATAGAAGTTACCTTGGCAACAGGAGAAAAAATATCACCAAAATCAATTCCCGGCACCTGGGAATAACCTTTTGCTACCAACCGAGCTTTATATTTCTCCACCTTTCCTTCTGCATTTGTCTTCTTCTTGAAAACCCATTTGCTACCAATGGGTTTCCTTCCAGCCGGCAACTCCACCAGATCCCAAGCCTCATTTTTGTGCAAAGATGCCATTTCATCGACCATGGCCTCTTTCCAGAAATTTCCATCCTCTGAATCCACTGCTTCCTTCACAGTTCTGGGATCATTATCAGTAACAGACAAAGCAAAATTTGAACTGAAAGTAGATGGACTATACCTTTCTAGATGCCTTCTTTCTCGAACTGATCTTCTCACAGCCGGAGTTTGTGGCTCTTCATCTTCTGATTCCTCCTCTGCTGCAGAGTCTAATTCTTCCTCCTTTGGCTCAAACTCTATCTTCTCAGGTTCCTTTGGTTGGACTTCATGTTGAATAACATCTTTTACCTCTCTGAACAACACATCTCGGCTGTACACAACCTTCTATGTGACTGGGTTCCAAAGCTTATAACCCTTTAAACCATCCTTATACCCAATAAAGATGCACTTTTCAGATTTACTATCCAACTTGGTTCGTTTCTCCTTTGGAACATGTACATATGCATCACATCCAAATACCCTTAGATGTGAAAGAGAGGGTTTCTTACCAGTCCATACTTCTTGTGGAGTCGTATCCTCCAACGCTGATGAAGGTGATCTGTTGATCAGGTAACATGCAGTATCCACCGCCTCTGCCCAGAATTCCTGTCCTAACCCATCACCACTGAGCATGCTTCTTGCCCTTTCCATCAACATCTTGTTCATTCTTTCTACGACTCCATTTTGCTGAGGTGTATATGGAGTAGTCTTCTGCCATGCTATACCACACTTCTTACAAAATTCTTCAAATTCCTTGCTGCAAAATTCTCCACCATTATCTGTCCTCAACACCTTTATCTTCTTCTCTGTCTAATTTTCCACCAGAGCCTTAAATTCTTTAAACCTGTCAAAGACTTCAGATTTCTTCTTAAGAAAATATATCCATGTATTCCTTGAGAATTCATCTATGAATGATACATAGTACACAGACTTACCCAATGATGGAACCTTCACAGGTCCAAACACATCACTGTGCACAAGCTCTAATATCTGTTTCGTCCCCTTACCACCAGAGGGGAAACTCACCCGATTCTGCTTCCCATATACACAATTTTCACAGAAATCAAAATCCAGAGAGCTATTATTCATACCTTCTACCATACCTTTACCATGAAGTATTCGAAGGCCCTTCTCTCCAATATGTCCAAGCCTTTGATGCCACAACATGGTATTCTCTCTAGAGACCACTAGATTCTCTACTCCATTTGCAGGAACCATAAAACTATTGCACCCATCAACAACAGTGATACCTTGCAGCTTGTACAGAGTTCCAATCTGAACTCCTCGCATTAATATCAGTGCTCCTTGAACCATCTTGTAGGTATCCTTCTCGAACACCATCTTCACACACGCATCATCCAACTTGCTTACAGAAATCAGATTTCTGGCCAATGTAGGAATATGTAGAATACCCGGAAGTGTTCTAACCCTTCCACCTTGCAAATTCAACTTTACTTTTCCCCGACCAACGATTCTAGCCTTCCTATCATCTCCTAAGAAGACATCACCACCATCGTATTTCTCATACTCGCAGAACCACTCTCTATGGGGAGTCAAGTGAAAGGATGCACCTGAGTCAATCAACCATGCCTCATTATCTACATGTGTACATGAAGAAGCCAGGTACACATCCCCACCTTCATCTGAGGTGGTTTTCACCTCTACAGAAGGAGCATCATCAGATCCCTTTCCTTTATCAGGAGCTTTAGATTTACAATCCCTTCTGAAGTGCCCTTCGTTTCCGCATTTCCAGCGCACCACCTTTGTAGGTTTTCCTGGAGATTTAGATCTCCCTCTAGATTTAGATCTCCCACTCGATGACTTATTTTTGTTTCTGTTCTGGGACCGTCCTCGTACAGACAAGGCATCACAATTCTGGTTGTCCATATTTTTCCGTCTCATCTCCTCCGTCAACAAGGCTGAGACTATTTCATCAAACTGCAAAGTAGTTGCATTGCTACCTATTGCAGTAACCAGACTATCCCACGAATCTGGTAGAGAACACAACAGACTGATGCACTTATCTTCATCTGAAATTTTAATATAAATAGATAATAACTGACTTACCACAGTATTAAATGCATTCAGATGCTCTGTCACCGAGTCTCCATCTTTCATCCTCAGGTTATACAACTTTTTCCGCAGGAACAGTTTATTCACCAGAGACTTAGATTGGTACAAAGTCCCTAACTTGACCCAAAAAGCCTTTGTCGTAGCTTCCCCTAATACATTCAACAATACTGAATCCGAGATACACAATCGTATTCTGCTCTTTTCCTTCCAATCCAACTTCTTCCATTCTTCATCGGTCACTCCCGATGGTTTAGTACCCGGATCTACCGCGATCCACTGATCTTTATCCACCAATAGATCCTTCATCTTGAGTTTCCACAACTCAAAATTCTGACCATTGAACTTCTCAATCTCTATCTTTCCACTGCTCGCCATCTTCTTTCACCACCAGAATCGATCTCGCAGATCTCCCACTAAACAAGGTCTACCACAGGCCCGAGCGAAACCCCTCAGCAACAAAGGCATCCCCTTGAAGCCAAAACAGCTCTGATACCAAATGTAGGTTTTAACCTTGTACAGAAATTACCTGCATACGAATTCTTAAACAAAGAAAATAAACAATGCGAGAGCATAACCCATAAAACACATATGCACAAAGACTTTTCCCTGGATCCCAAAACTGGGACTACCAGCTTGATTTTTCATTATGTTCCTTTCAATTTTACAATACATATTTATACATGCCAAAGCATCCAATACCATGGACCGAAAAACCATCGCGTCCAATGCCATGGACCAGAAACTATCGCGTCCAAAAAACATGTGCAAAAATCATGCACAAAACCATAGGTGGGTCGGCCCAACCTAACATATGGTCCAGAACCAAAATTTTCCGGGGCGCTGCCCCGGACCCCATAAAGTGGGGTTACGGGTGCCCTTCAAACCCCCTATTAACTACGTGGAAAGAATATAACACAACCCAACACATATTTTAGAGGGAAGTGAATTATGCCTTCCATGACGTCAAGCACATTGTTCAACCTTACCTTGATGATTTACCTGCTCATTCACGAAAGCAGATTGATCACCCGCAACATTTGAGAGAAATATTTTTACAGTGCCAACACTACAAGATACAAATCAATCGCATAAATGTGTGTTTTATGTTCGTTCTGTTCGATTACTCATATTTGCAGTTTCTAGAGAGGGGACTTGACTCGATCTGTTGAAGGTTCAGGCAATTCTGGATTGGCCTCCACCTTAAAGTATTTCACAATTACAGAGACTCCAAGGGAAAGCAAACTTTCTAAGGAGGTTCATTCCTAATTATGCTGAGATGGCTAAAGGTTTTACACGTCTTTTGAAAAAGGAGATATGCTTTCATTGGGATTAGGTTTCACAAGCTTCTTTTGATGCTCTTAAAGATACCTTGATTAGAGCTTCATTAATGTATTCTCCAAATTACCAAAATGACTATTACCTGTATCTCGCTGCTGTAGATACAAGCATTGGCATGATTTTAGTCTAGGAACAAAATGGGATTGAACATCTGATTTATTACTTGAGTCGTAATCTCAACGATACAGAAAGTAAGTACTATTATGTCAAAAAACTAGCTTTGACAGCTGTGCAAGCTGTTCAAAGATTTCACCATTACATCCTACTATGGAAAACAACTATCATTTCGGATTGCAACCCTATGACATACATTTTGTCATATCAATTGCTAGAGAGAAAATACTCAAAATGGATAGTTATTTTACATGAATTTGATTTGGAATTCATCAAGTCCAAGTCAAAGAAATATCTAGTTTTTGTAGAGTTACTTTGTGACCTTCCCTCGACCTCCATTGATTCAACATCTGAACCATCGATTTTGGATGAGTATCTATTTCTAATATCATCACGTGACACATGGTATGGAGTTATACTGATCTAACTCTAGACCCAAAATTTCCAGCCTGATACCTCTTGCTCGCAATAGCAACGTATTCATTACCAAACCAAAGATTATCTGATCATTGGCAACACTCTTTACCGTCGTGGTATTGATACAGTTTTACAGAGGTGCCTCATCCATGAGGAAGCTGAGAAAGCATTCAATGATTTCCATTTAGGTGCATGTGGTGGACACTTATCTAGATTTGCAACTGGACAGAGAATTCTCCTTGCCAGTTACTTACGGCCAACTATATTCCAAGATTGTATTATTGTTGTCAGAAGTTGTCATGAATGCTAGATATATGACTGAAAAACTAGATTACCACCTGCACCATTGCATCAAGTCATTTATGTTGGCCAATTCACCAAATGGGGCATTGACTTTATGACATTTAACCCCACCTCAGTCTGGTGGCATGAGTATATTATAGTCTCCGTTGACTATTCTACCAAATGGGTCGACACAATGCTAACATTGAATAATAGTGGCGAAACAGCTACCCTTTTCCTTTTTAAGCATGTGGTTGCCTAGTTTGGTGTACCACAAGCCATAGTTACGAAGCATGGGTCACATCTTCACAATCACATGATGACTGAGTTGACTATTAAGTTAGGACTGTCATATGATAGCTCTATCCCTTATTACCCGCAAGTGAATGGACAAGTTGAGGCCATCAATAAAGTCTTGAAGCAGATGTTGGAAAGAATGATAGGGGTTCATAAGTGAAACTGGCACTTAATCATGTCCTCTACCTTGTGGGCATATCGAACCTCAGTGAGGAATGCAACTGGATTCACACCCTTTTATTTGGTTTATGATTTGGAAGCAATCTTACTGATACAATGTAAAATTTCATCGCTCGAACTCATAATTGACCTATTACCCGACACTTCTGAAGAAGAAGCGCTTTTCTTGGAATTAATCAATCTGGATGAAACTAGTCATGATGCTGCATTGGCTAACGAAGTGCATAAGAAACGTATTAAGGCACAATATGATAGAAATGTCAAGCCTCTTATCTTCTCACAAGCAGACCTGGTCTTTCTTTACGATCGGGAAGCTGATAAACTTGGAGCAGGGTGTTATCACTCAGGTTGTCCCTAAAGCTCCTTAAATGGATACGGCCGAGGTAACCACAAACCAATCTTTGGGCTGCAGGTCCTAGCCTACCTGCAGTCAAAGAGGGCTCTCTCTTTATGATTTAGCTTTGTTGAAGATGATATTAGGCTAGCTATTGAGTTCAAAGGGTTTTGTTTATGTTTGGTGGGAAGGAGGATGCTTTCAAGCAGAGAGGCAATGCATAGTGTGGTAAGTTTCCAACCATTGGGCATGGAGTCATGGGGTAAGACTGCTGGTGTGTTTTCTTGGTCACAAGAGGAATGAGAAGCAAGGTAGCTGCTCATGAAACAACATTTAAGCTTAAAGGTATGGAATAAGAGCTAAGGAAAAGAGAGGCAATTAAGAATCTCTCAATCAGATTAGCAGAAAGAAGATGAATAAACCTTATCTAGGAGCAACTAATAATTCTTAGATAACAGTCATTCATATGTGAAATAGAGCAAACATGAGCCATAAAAGGAATTCATATTTATGCCTAAATCAAGAGGAAAACATTTAGAAGCCACAGAAACTGAGCATAGAGTGCATTTAAGCAAATTCTAGACTAATCTTTTGTTCTGCGACCTGAGCATATATGAAATGAAAATAACAGAGATAAGGAACACTTATTGATTCATATCACAGCACATGAATTCCACATTCACTTCTTTAGAACCAGTAACAACACATCAGATAGTCCATTCTCCAAGCTTTGAGCAGTCTTTGATTATAGAAAATAACAGGTATACAGTGCGAGTCTCTGGTGAAAAATATTGACCAACCCACACTTAAAACAGTGCAGAGGGTGGTATATATAGGGAAAAATATCCATTACAGCAGATCTTAAACAGATCTGAGGGAAATGAGTGCTTTCTAATCTAAGTTATCCTGAAATAAATGCATAATGATCTATCTAAGTGCTGCGCTGGGCAGCTGCCTCAAAAATGAGTTGAAATCTGTCCTTATGGCTCCGTGCCGTTCATTTAGCCATAACTGTGCTTTGGGCTCTGATCCACTGATCTTATGTGGCTTTAAATGCTTTAATCACTTATATGAGAGCCTTAAATGGCTTAGAGCTATTTTTTTTACTTTGCTGGGGAGCTCTTTAATGTTTTCCTTCTTCGGGCCGCTGATATATCTTCACTGATACACTTTTCCACTTCTTGATACTCTTTGACAAGAATTTGGGCTTTATCTTTCCTCTGATACTCTTTGCCGCTTCAATCAGGCCACTTTTCTCTGCCCTGATATACTTGAAACTGTCAAATCGCCTCTTTCTGTCCTTTCAAGGCAAAAAATAACTGCTGCTGATGTCCTCTGTGGCTTTTGGAATGCTATCGGCGCATGGCCGATCAAAATAATGCTAGACCTGAAGAAAACCACCAAACAGAGGAGGATTTAATGTTGCTGACTGTGCAAAGGCTGAGACTGGATTTTTGGAGCAAAACAGGGCTTTGGAGCGATCCAAAATGGCTTCCGAATGCATGATTTCCCTTATCGGGAGCCGGGCACGGGCGCTGGAGGAAGTCCTGTAAAAAATGGCCCTTTTTGCTTTATAAGGGAAAAATGCCTTACAACATGAAATTTCATCAAAAATGGGGCGGGAGCGATCACTGTGCATTAGATTAAATCCTGGCCGTTGGATCCGGCGCGGGCCGATCCAACGGCTGGCGCTAACTCGGCGATCGGCGGATCGGCGGTCCCAACAACATAAACCTCCGATGAGCGATGAACCCTCGGACCCGATCTGCTTATAGGCTCCTTCTTGATGGATTTCGGGTCCGGCCCATCGGCGATGTTATATCGGCGGATTTACATAAATTTGGTTTGCGGACCCGAAATGCCTTTGTGCCCATTTTTTATGGAGATCGGGTCCGAACCATCAGAACCCATCATATCGGCGGATTTGTATTTGAAACGGGTCCAATGGACCCGAAATCCCTTTCAAAACTGGCCTTTATAAATTATCGGCTCCGGAATATCGGAGCCACCCTTTTCGCTGCGCCCGGGGACCTTACGGATCCGAAAACCTCATAAGCCGCGCCTTATATCTTTTCGGCTCCACTGGTCGGAGCCATATGGGAGTGATGCGATTACATATGGGCCGTTGATATGGGGCCCAAAAATGGATGGCTATGATTAGTTCGGGACTTCGGCAATCGGCGGGACAGCGGGTATACGATCTGGACCGTTGATCCGGGCGGAACGATGGACGATTATGATTTGGTCGCTGTTCCGCCATCGGGAATTTTGCGATAGGGCCTGCGCTATATGAAAATGCAGGGATTTGTGATAAGCTTAAGTTTTATGAAAAACTTATGTTTGAACGATAAAACATGGTATATGCATTAAAACGGGAAATTACGATGCGGAGGGCCCCCGATAGCGATATCGCTTCGGATGCGATAGCGATATCGCATCGGCGGAGGGGTCGGGGGCATATATACATGGCACAAAACTTTGCGATACGCCAACGCAAAGTTGTAATCGGTGATAAACCATCGGGGAAACATATATATGGGCCAACATTGATCGTTGCCCCCTCCCGACTGCGATATCGCATCGGAGGGGGACCAAAAAGACTTCTTTCTCATCGGAGCATGCATTTTGGGAAAAAGGTAAGGTTAATGCATTCGAAGGGGTCTCCTTTGGCATGTTGAATGGTTTATAAGCCATCAGAAGCGGTTCGATGGCCCAAAAAGGGAGGATTCATGCCTTGGAAGGATTCCAAAGGCACTTGGGAGGATTTTAATGGATTTGAGAAGAATTTTAGGCCTTAAAAAGGGGTTTATGCCTTAAAAAGGTAAAACAAGGCCAAAAGGATGATTTTTATACATATGAAGGGGATCTATGCAAAGGAATGAGTCCTTATGCATTTGGGAGATAGTTAGAGGGGGTAATGAGGGTTCTTGCTAAGTTACAGATAAACTTAGCAATTCCCGAGGATGTATATGGTTATCTTTCAACTAGGGGGAGAGGATAAGTATATAGGCGTGTTATACACATAGTTTAGTAGGGGAAGGGTAAACAAATAGGGAGCTACATAGTAAAGTTAGTAGTTAATATGACAAAGATGAAAACAAGCACTAAGTATGATGTCTTAGGCTATCAATGGGGGAAAATGACTGATAGAAGAAGTGTGAGCATTTCTTGAGTGAAGCAGATCTCCACCATGGCAAATGATATGGAGAATGATAAATCTAAGAGGTATCAAGCAGATCTTGACCTCTTTGGGGGAAATTAGTGATTGATTTTGGAGAGAGGAAGAAGGAGGGAGTTAGACATGCCTCGCTTGAAGTCCTCCAACTGAAAAGTTGCCTTCAACTTGTGATATGAATGGATATGACACTTGAAAATATGAAAGGGATCACAAGTCATGATTCTACAACCACAAAACTACTTACCCAACCTACTTGCCTAGCATTTTCTCTTCCTTTTGGTTTGGGTGCACTTGAACTAGCATACCCAGCTTTTCATTCTTTTCTTCTTGTCGTCCTCCTATCTAAATCTACACTTATTACATCCAGGGGCTCAGATTAAGTTGTTGAGCACCCTTGTTTCTCTACCTATCTACAAATCTGCCAAGATTAAGCTGTTTGGACAGATAATGATTCTCTATATTCTACAACAGGAAATTGAAACCTAGGGAGACCAAGATTAAGCTGTTTGGCCCTCCCTTAACTGAAAACTGATCAAAATGGATTACTCATCAAAACTGGAACAAAGCAGTAGCATTAAAACTGGCACACCTTCATGGATACTTCTCTGGTCATCTGTAGCAAATATGGAGCATTGCAGCAAGCAAAGTATGACATATTTGGCATGTAAAAATGTCGATCATGAAAGATGATTAACCTGCTGCAGTAGGAGGCTAACAGTGGCTCCACTTGGGGATGGCTTTTCCTTGTGACAAGCCAAGAACAGCAGGTCAGAATGCCTTGATCTTCTGTAATTGCTGTTAATTGAAAATTTCTTCTGTGCTAACTGGTGAATGACTAGAACTTTAACTTCTGAATGCAACACTCCTCCTTATCTGAAACACTATGAAACATAAAGCATCGCCTACTTTCTTCCGCGTGCTTGATATTGCATACACTTTTGCTTGACAACTGCCTTTTGAAATAAACACAAAAAGGGAACAAAACTGGAGCTCTTCTTTTGTTGTCTTTGAACAGGCTGTAGACGTAATGCTAAAAAACTCCTCTGTTTTGATACTACTGACTCGAGAGCTGGAAGTATGAATGCAGCATTTTTATTTGAACCCGCTGTTATAAACAACAGTGCTGCCCCTTTATCATTGAGAGCATTTAAAGTATATCAAAACTTGCTTTGTGCACCCTTTGAAGTAAGTTCATAGCCGGGGGAAAAATTGATGTGCTTCTCTTCGAACTTCACTTCAAAAGAACAGAGGCTTCGAATGTCACATTCCTTTGGGTCCTTTCTTCAGGACTGCGCTCTTTTCCCAAAATCAATGCAAAGACATAGCTTTGAAATGGTGGACTTGGGCCGCTCTACCTCCATAACTTCGCTGCTTATTTCCAAGCAATTGGATTGATTATAAAAACATAAAAGAAAACGCTTATATGTACACGCATTAATATACAAATATATACATCAGAACCCTGTATCCCTTAGATTACTGGATCAAGGTAATGCTTCAGCATGCGGCCATTCACAGGGCCCTCTTCAGCTGCACAGGCATCTAAAGTTTTGAGAAAATATGTATTGTTGCCTTGAATAGCGCTGATGACAAAGGGGCCTTTCCACAGAAAGTCAAACTTGGCATGCTTTCCCTTGTCTTCTCGTCGTGAGTCCCACCTTAACACTTTATCGCCAATAAAGAAATCCTCAGCCTTAGTCTTCTTGTCAAACGCCTTCTTCAGCCTTTCTTGTAACATTTGAGCTCTGTCATACACCTGCTCTCTGGTTTTCTGAAGATGAATGGTCTAATTGATCCTTCATTGAATATCATTTGGTTCAGCTTGAACCTCCTGCAACAGCTTGATAACAGGAATGCCTAAAGAAGATAGAAATCTGTCCTCCATGCCATATACTAGCTCATAAGGGCTCATCCCAATGGATCTCTTTGTTGAAATTCTATCTGCCCATAGGGCATTGGTGAGCTTTTTGTGCCAGTTCTTCTTGTTTTCTTCTAAGGTCTTCTTGATAATACATATCAGGCTCTTGTTGGATGACTCGGCTAAGCCATTACCTTGAGGGTAATAGGCTATGGAATGGCCTAAAGTGATATGGAATTTATGGCAAAAACTGATCATCTTTTTGGATTTGAAAGCAGCGGCATTGTCAGTGATGATCTTCTCAGGGCAGCCAAATCTAGAAAGGATATTGAACTCAAGGAATTGGATAATGATGGTGTCATTGGCTTGCCTACATGGAATAGCTTCAACCCACTTAGTGAAATAATCAGTGGCTATTAAGATCCACTTATGCTGGCCTGAGGAAGAGGGATGGATTTCTCCAATGAAGTCAAGACCCCATTGTTGAAAAGGATTCTCGGTTGAGATGGGTTTAAGAGGCAAGGGGAGCAGCTTTTTCTTGCCTTCAAAGGTTTGGCAATTGTGGCATGAGGTGGCAAACTTCTTTACATCTGCAAACAAAGTGGGCCAATAGAAACCAGCCCTTAAAATTTTATCAGCAGTGGACTTCCAATATAGATTTCCTCCACAGTCCCCTGCATGGAATTCTTTCATGACATTGCTAGTTTCATTCACAATCAAGCAATTAAGAAATCTACCTTCATGATCTTTCCAAAATAATGCACCATCTAAGACACAAAATTTCAAAGCCTTCATTCTTAAAAATCTCTTCTTGGTCCTGGACAATCCTGGGGGAGCACACAGGTTTAACAATACAAAGAAAATATCAGCATACCATGGGGATTGCAAAAAGGTGTCACTGATTTGTGGAGTCGCCAGCTCTTGTTCATTGTCTAGCTGGTTGATGTCTAAGGCTTGAAAGTTTGTTTCGGACATCAGTTTAGCTAAACCTTGTCCCTTTATTAGCTTGGTTGGTTTTATTTCTATGTCATACTCAAGAATGCTTGCAATCCACTAACCTGTTTTGCCTTCTAATCCTTCATGAGTCAATATATCTTTTACCGTAGCATGTGGGACATAGGCAATCACATGTGAATATAAAATATAGATTCTGAATTCCTTGATGGCCTTGACAAGTGTGTAGGCCTGTTTTTCTATTATCGGGTATTTCAAAGGGGCATCTCTTAAGGCTCGGCTGAAAAAAAGAAATTGGCTTTTCAGCTCCCTGTTCATCCTTTTGCAAAAGGACAGCAGCTATAGTATTATCATATGCAAATGAAAATATGATAAAGTCCTTATCAAATTTAGGACTTGTGAGGACTGGGGCTTGAGTTAAGGCTGATTTGATGCCCTCAAATGCTTGCTTGGCGTCTAGAGACCACTTTACCTTGGCGTCTTTCTTGAGCATGTTGTTTATAATTCTTATTAGCTCAGCCAAGTTTGGAATAAACCTCCTTAGGAAATTGATCTTTCCTAGGAATGCTTGCAACTCTTTTATGTTTCTCGGGTAGGGGATTTGCAATATAGCTTGGATCCTTTCCGGATCAATTCTAATACCATCCTTTGAGATGATATGTCCAAGTAATTTGCCTTCTTCAAGGCCAAAGAGAGACTTCTTGGGATTCAAGGAAATGCCATATTTCCTACATGTGATGAATATTTGCCTTAGGTGCTTGAGGTGTTCTTGATCGGATTTGGAGAAAGGGGTAAGGTCATCAAGATAGACAACCAAGAAATCATGGATTTCTTTGGCAAATACAATGTCCATGGCCCTTTGAAAGGTAGCACCTGCATTCTTTAGGCCAAAAGGCATTTTTACATACTTAAATGTTCCCCACGGTGTGGTAAAGGCTGTCTTGTCTTCGTCATCCGGGTGAACAAGTATTTGGTTAAAACCTGAGAAGCCATCTAGTAAAGAGATTCTAGATGACCCCACCACCCTTTGCAAGATGTGGTCCATTTTGGGCAAAGGATAGTGGTCCTTTAGGGAGACTTGATTTAGATTTCTGAGATCTACACAAAGTCTGATCTCATTTGTTTTCTTTCTTGTGGGAACTAAGTTTGACACCCATTCGGAAAACCTAATGGGTGTAATGATTCCTGCATCATACATCCTCTTTACCTCCTTCTCAACCAAGGGAAGGAGCACGGGGTTGATTCTTCTAAGTTTTTGTTTGAAAGGCTTCTGATTTGGTTTTAAGGGAATGGTGTGTTGGATTACTGAGGTGTCATAGGACTTTAAGTCCTCATAACTCCAAGCAAAGACATCCTGGAATTCTTTGAATAGATCAACGTACTTTGGTTTTTGATCAGGAGGCAGAGACTTAGACAGTTTGATCATTTTGGGCTTCTCTGCTGTCCCAATGTTGTGTTCTTCTATAGCAGCGTTTAAGGGCTGCATTTTTGGCTTTTTGGGGACATCATTGGCATCAAACATGTCTTCTAATGGAGTGAGGCCAGCAGGCAGAAAGTTATCTTTTAGATCAATGATCTCGGCCTCTGTTTTGGCTATTTCCTCCAAATGCATTTGTTTCAATTCCTCTATGTTTTCTTCATCAAAGATGGTTGGCTGTAGCATTTTTCTATCTGTTTGAGCTATTACAGTTTGCTGGATTTGGTTTATTGCTTGTAGTGGATCATCCATAGCATCCGTATCAATGTTTAGGCCTGAAAACTCATGCTGTAAGGTAAGAAAATTGTTGATTTGAGCATCATCCTCAAACACTTGCCAATCTTTAACATTGTTAGGGACAGTAGGCCTGTGCTTTATCTCAGCAGTAAAGTGGTGATTGGGCTCAAAAGGAAGCTTGCAGGTGCTAGCAAAAGTAGCTAGGCTGTGAGCATGCATGTTATTGCTTCTAGAAATCTTAGTAAGTTTCGATTCAGTGAACGTATCAAGTATTGCAGTGGCAGCAGTCCTATAAGCTCTTAGCCTTCTATCATTGGTAACAAAGTTGCCTTTTATTTGTTGGATTAATAGGTATGAGTCACCTAGAATTGAAACTTTGGCAGCTCCTAAAGCTTTGAGCAGCTTAAGGCGTAAGAGGAGTGCCTCATACTTAGCCATGTTGTTGGTGCATCTGAAATTCAGTCTATAAGCATGACCCTCTGCATGGTTATTATGTGTATTGTGAATCCATATTCCTGCCCCTGCTCCTAACTTGTTAACCGAGCCATCAAACTCTAAATATCATGTGATTTCTTGCTTGTGGTTAGTATTAAGAGTTTCAGTCATTTCAGGATTGGGCAGACCCGAGCCTTGCGTTTCGGGAGGTTTTCCTTGTGTGTTGGTTGCATTGGCTGTTGTGACGGTCTCATAGGTATGTGCAACCAATACTTCATTGATGTGTGCTTGTTGTACTAAAGCCATAGGCTTATCATCAGTTGGAGGACTTGTTTCATCATTAAACAAAATAAAAGAATCCATATCAGAATGGATTGAGTAAATTGGAATGTTTTGGGGCTTTTCCTCACTACTTACCACATACTTCATCAGTTCTTCTCTATACAGTCTCTTAGGTTGCCCAAAGACTGATATAGTGGCATAAGAGAGGTCTAGTTGGAGAGATCCTTGGAGTTTTGCTCCCCAAGATCTTGATAAGAGCATGCCATACTTTGGTGGTGTTGGATACCTATAGTTATAGGTTTCATATTTCATGATTGATTATTGAAAATCCAAATATGCTCTGCTTTGTTACTACAAAGATCCCATATTTCCAGGAAATCAGAGGTGTGTGAAATACTTCAAATATTGAGGACCTTATTACAAATTTTGTGGATGATTCAACAGTTCAAGCTGGATCATGCCATGTTTCAATTTTGAGTTGTAGAATAGAGAAAGAAGTCTGTCCAAACAGCTTAATCTTGGCAGACAAGTAGTTCAGGTAGAGAAACAAAGGTTCCCAAAAGTCTAATCTGGGACCTTGGAAGAGATAAGGGTAGAAGCAGATAGAGTAAAAAAGGAAAAAGCCAAAGAAAAGAAAAGGCAATTGAGGGTTGCAAGTCCAAGTGCCCCTCCAAGAAGAAACAAAAAATGCTAGGTGAAATAGTGGGGTAGGCAGTTGTGGTTGCAGAAAAGACATGTTCACCATCACATAGTTGTCAAAGATGTTTTGCCAAGGCAATGAACATATCAGCAAAAAAGGTGGTGAATTTCATGGATTCACAGCAGAGAGCATCACTAACTTCACTTTTTCCCCTCTACTCCATCATTGACACCCCCTTTCTAAATCCCCCTCCTTCCCTCATACTAACTCCTAACTCTACTATGTAATTCCCCTATTTTACCCCTACCCCTAATAATAATAACACTAAGGTGTATAAAACCCCAAATGATATATATTTTCCCTCCCCTAGGCATAATAGCCGAGAATTCTGCAAAGAGGGACCATAATGGCACCTGGCCACCATGGTGAACCTATCTCCACTATTTTTCCTTTGCTGCAAATCATTTCCCCCAAAAATATACCTTTGCATGGGTAAAACCCCTCTCTAAACCCCTTTGATCTATAAAACCCTCTGCAAACCTTACAAAAATCAAAATTCCGCCTTCAGCACGTTCCCAAATGCAAGCGCGGGTGGTCAGAATCAAAACATTTGGAAAACCATGCCAAAAACCCACAGACGGTTAATATTTCCGCCGCATTATCGGCCGTGCACCTCACACCTCCGCCAGCCGTCGGATCAAGCCTTCCAGATCCGACGGCCCACAGCAATATCGGAGCGCCATCCACAACCGCACGTTAACTCCCGAGAACGTGACGTTGCGCCTCGTCACGCCTCCGCCACGCGTCGCCCGATGGACCATCTCGGAGCTCCCTCTGACACCCTGGGCGCCGTACTCTAACCGCCCCGAGAGACCGTGACGGTTAGAGCCTTAACCATAACTCTCACGGTTTCACTTCCGCCCGTCCACCATTAACCTTTCTGCCACGTCCAGCTCACCGCTGACTGGACTGCCACCTCACCGCCCTTTGACCGGTCGTCTTCTGCCACGTCCTCCCCGATGACGTCAGCTGACGTCACATCACCGTGACCCACCAATGACGTCATGCTGACGTCATTGTAAAAAAGCGCCAAACGGGTAAAAAACTCATATTAACCAAATTTTACGCGTTCTTTTCATCACTTCATCGTTATTCCGTCTGAACTCTCTGCTCAACCATTTCTGCCTGGATTTCCGCCAACCGGTAAAATTAGCTAAAGCGACCACTTCAGCAGCTGCAGTACACCTTGCCACGACCTCTGCACGTCGAATTACAGGTATTTACACTGCCCTGCCTTCCATACGACCTGCATTCAGCTCAAAACTGCTCACAGGCATAATAGGACCATAAGATCGACCTTTTCACCGTTAGAATCTAGTTGTACCTCCACCATTGTCACTGTGAGGTCCCAAAATTCCCTGCAGAGCCGTAATAAGCTGCAATTCATCTAAAAACCCCTCAGTTCTGCGTTTCCCCGGCAAATTCACTACTAAATACCTCTGAACTACTACCAGAAGCTCACTTAGGCCCCAAAGAGGCTCTGTTACCAATTACCAGCAGTATTTCAATTTCTAGCTGGTGAATTCCCCTCTGACAGTTCAGAAAATCAAGCTATTTTCCACTGAGGGCAGTCTGCAGTCTGGTTTTGCCCATTCACCTGTCAGATTGCAATAGTTTACCCCTTCAGAAGCTATGGAGACCCCCATTGCTCTCAATATCAAGCCTATCAATGCTCCCCACCAAGAATTGGCATGGAAGCCCCTGGGAGACATGGACTACCAAATGCTGGACTGGTTTCCTATGGGAACTAAGTATAATATCCTGATGCTAAATGAACTGAGAGCCCAGCACATGAGTGGAGCAGATATCTTGGGGATTTGGGAATCAAATTTGCCCATATACAACCTTCCCCAAGTTAATCCCATGCCAGAGCTCATTTACAGCTGCCAGGAATGCTATGACCCCAGCCAAAGGGCAGTCATAAGCCCCACAGGCCTAGTCCTGTTCCAGATCACCCCAGAGAGCATAAACCAGATGCTGCACTTCAATACAGCCAAGAAATTGACCCCTCTGTCCATGCAGAATCTAATTAACACAGGGATCAAGCTGTCCAGTGACCAGATTATCAAAATCAACCAACTGTTCGTCATATCAGGCTCTGAAACAGTCAGAACCCCTCCTATTGGGTACCATTGTCTGAATGAGTTGGGCAGAATGCTGGTGGACCTAATTAGCTATGTCCTAGGGTTCAGGGGGCTGGAAGATGTAGATGAAAGTATAATGGCGATGCTGTCCATGTTTGCCCCTGGTAAGCCTCCAGCTGTGCAATATGATTATGCAACTTACATAGCAGAGAGAATCCATGATCAGTTCATGAATTTGAAAAGGGAGAGGCTGTTTAGGTACTCCTCATATATCTATCATTTATTTCTTTTCTATCAGCCAGCTACCTTCTCAGTTCCTTTGAGGCCACTCAATGCCCAAGGAAGCCCAAGATCAGTTGTTTTCTGGACCTCTGTGTTTCATTTTACCTCAGTATCACCCTATACATACTGTGAGTTCATTGATCTGTTTGTTCATCCGGCCCTAACAGTTCTGCAAGGTACTCCTCCTCCTAGATTAACCGATGAAATGAGGAGGATTTTACATCTGAACAAATCCTACAACATTGGCAACTGGTACTTCTACCAGAACCACACAGTCATTAGGATATATGGCTGTGAATTGAACCCATTTAGATTGCCAAGGTATGTCCCCATGAGGCTTTTTGCCCTGGAGTATTTCAGGCAGTTTGGGAACTCAGATTACCTTCACTTTCAGAGTAGAAACAAAAAGTCACAGCTGAAGGTAAGAAGCCAGCTAGGTTCCTTCTTGTATAACAAGAAAGAGGAAGGATGGAAAGAGGCACACAGCATGCTAGAAGGCCTCAGATTGCAGACCAGTTTTGAGTGGATTCCTTATGACCCCAATCATAGTATCTCCCTCAGGAGAATTAGATACAGACTGGGCAACTATGCACATAAAAGACAACCGGAAATAGAAAAGTATGCCAATGCACTAGATTGGGAAGAGGGTACACTAATAGAACAACTCACTGAGGTAGAACTGCTTGAGAAAGAAGCCAGGAATGTACAAAAGGAAACTGACTTGGAAACTTGTGCACAGGTGCCCTACTCCTACAGAAAGCAAAGTGGAACAGCTGCTGGATCCTCAGCAGCACAGCAGCAAACCACTGAGAAGACATCCCAGGCAGCAAGCAAAGACAAAGGTAAACAGGTGGAACAGCCACCTGTATTGACAGAGGAACAAGTGGACACCTTGCTACAGCAGCAAGAGGAAATGGAACAGCAAGAGCTGGGACAGCAACAAGAAAAAGCACAGTCCAGTGAGCAGCCCTTACAGCAGGAAAAGGGGACAGATCAACCTGGCAGTACCGAGCAGCAGCCTCAAACAAATGTGCCTCCCAGGACAGACACCAATGTTGACACATCAGTCCTCCAAACACCACAAAAGGAGGATGTGACAAGGAAAAGAGAGAGAGAGACCCCCCACACCTCATCTTTCATCAGGGGAGAGAAGAGACAAAGACTGAATGACTCCCAAGAGGAGGACATTGCAGTAAGGCAAGCCATGGGTATGGGCCC
This sequence comes from Pinus tabuliformis, assembly GCA_031772625.1. Classification (NCBI taxonomy): domain Eukaryota; kingdom Viridiplantae; phylum Streptophyta; class Pinopsida; order Pinales; family Pinaceae; genus Pinus; species Pinus tabuliformis. Next base: position 344,167,178 of record CM062814.1, read on the forward strand.
ACCCAGTGGAGAACTTTCGGCCAACTCATCCCAGCGAGGACATGACATGACAATGGGAGGAGAGGTCAGCTCCTCCAGTGAAACAAGAAAAGGACAGTCAAGTATAAAACAGCAATTCATTGACATAAAAAGGAGGAGTGATCCAATAAAAGTTCAGCTATATGATCACTTGTTGAACCTAGCTCCTAGCAACCAGCAGAGACTCATGTCTGCTTTCGATGTGAGCGAAGGCAAAATGATAATGAGCCACTTCATGCCTACAGCTTTGCAGCCTCAGTCCACTTCGGACTATCTGAGAACCAACATGGAGGTTCTTGCCAAAGACATACACCCCATGGACAAAATTGAACTACATAAGCAGACTGGGGAAATGGTGTATGCCTCCTTGGCAGATGAGACATTAGAAAATTATAAATTAAAGAGCAGCCTAGACAACACAGCTTCTCAGCTGGAGTTAGAAAGAGCTTCATCACAGGCCAAGGACAATAGGATCAAGTCCTTGGAAGAGGTAATCATAGAGATAGGGCATGACCCTAAAGATGTCAAAGGCATCCAAGAGCTCCTGAAGATAAGGGATGCAGACATGGCAGCCCTAAGAAAGAAGATCAAGCTCCCGGCCACCATCCATCCACAGACCGATGAAGTTGCCCAGCAAAGGCAAGAGAAGGATGCTACAGATCTGTTGGTGTCCTTATATAAAGAGCTGGTCAGGACTCAGGACCAGCTAGGACAGACTGAAGCTGCAAAGGCAGCACTACAGGAGACACTGAAGCAAAGAGAAGAGGGCCAACCCTCCCAGCCTCCTCCTATCATAATAAACCTTGAGGAAACCCCTCCCAAGATTACTCCTCCTCTTCAGCAAACAGAAACCACGGCACCATCCACAGCAGCAACAACTACAAAATCAGAACAGGCTGCCAGCTTAGACATGCAAAAGCTGCAAGCTGAGATCCAAGCCATGGAATCTCAAATGAAAGAGCTGGATGAGCTTAAGAAAACCTTGACTAAGGTAAATGAAAGGTTTGACAGGAGCAAACAGAATGAGGCAACCAAAGACAGAGAGGTGAAAGCTCTTAAAAAGAGGATTGCTGAACTAGAGAAGGAGCTTGCACTGGAAAGGGTGACAGCTGATATGAAAGCAGTGTTGTGGAGCAACATTGGGAGGTCCATTGCCAAACAGTGGCAATACATTGAAACCATGGATGAACAAATGGTGCTCATCACCAAAGCAAACAAAGAAATTCAGAGAGCCAGGGCGAGCCTTGGACACATGCCAGAAGCTGCTACAAGGATAATCAACACTCTGAACTATAAGACTAGCTCTCAATTAGCTGTCATGAGAATCACTAACAGGACAGAAGCAATTGTTGTAGCAAAGAGAGTCGTTACATTAAGGAACTTGGTCGGAACATTGGAGAGAAGGACCCAGGATATGCAAACTGAGATCAATAGATTCCTGGAAAAATTCGTGACTCTGCAGAACAGAGGCCTCCCCAGCATCTTAAGCAGTGTAGGAAGACTGCTCACCCTGGACAATTACAACAAGAGGATTGATGCCCATGCAGTGGAAGAGATTGCACAGCCAGCCAGCACTTCAGCAGAGCCAGGGCCAACCACAGGGCAAAGTATGTATGACAGAGTGGAAAACCTGTTTTTCCTAATGAATGAAGTGGATCATCTGTTTGACACACCACCTAACTTCTTCAAATTTACAGAAGCAGATGAAACTCTGGGTGCAATTCTAGCACACCAACTGCCCACTCAGGATGCTTGGAGAAATTTGACACAAACAGTTCTGTCAGGCCAGAATCAGTAGCGCTGTTCCTACAGGCAAATAAGCATCATGCGCAGGCACAGTTTTGAGGAAAAATATCTACAGAAAAGAGGCAGAGGCTGAGCCAACTCAGCAGGACCATTGAGCTCAACACAAGCAACAGTCACAATCACAGGTGACAAGTCCAAGACATAGCGTACAAAGCATTAAAGACAGGTTTTCCACCATTTACTCAGAAAATCTCGACCGACTTAGCTGTCTCCAAAGGCTAAAATATCTTCTGACAGAGCATTAAAATGCCTGTACTCTGTAATCAATGCTGCATTAAATTTTGCCCATAATATCTCAAATAGTTGGTAAGGAAGTGAAATCTGAGATAACGCAGAACTCAGATATTTCTGTAGACCACCGCTAGTATATATACACCCTTCACAGATGCTGAAGAGGTTGCTGGAATTTTCTCTTGGAAAACTTCCATCTGCTGTAATATTTTGAGAGAATTAATACAAAGGAGGAATGGAACTTCCAGAAGTTTGGTGTATTTGATGTCTTGTGGTGAAGGATGCATGTTACAGGATTCCATGGGTGTTGCATAAAACTATAAGTATTTTCAAATCTTCTGTTATGTGTTTTTAGAGTCTTTTGTTCTCTTTGGTTGTTTAAATGTCTTACACTTGATAGTAAGGTGAAAGAATAGTTTCAGGATTTAATCAAGCATTACCCTGAACTCAAACCTGAGCTGTCATCTATGTTTTCTTCAGAAACAGTAATAGAAATTGCAATTCTTAACTGCTGCACTTCAATCTGTCTCTTTGCTGTAACAGACTATTCCCAGGGATTCAAATTATTGCCCCTGTGACCTCTGTTTTCTCCTCCAAAGTCTGTCTCTGGGAAATATGTAAACAATAAGTGGAAATTCTTAAATGCTTTCACTTTGTACTGCCTGTTTCCTGTCACTTAGCCAAAATATGTTTTAACAAAGCACTCAAAAGGCCCTGTAAGTTCCATCTTTCATCTCACAGATTCAAACACATTAAGCCACAGACTCCATTGCCCAATGATATTCAACATATCTGAAAACTACATCACTGAAGTCTAAGGGAATTTCATCAACCGAAACACAAACATAACCTGTACTCAATACCTAGCCTAAAACACCATCACTGTAGATATAAATCATAAAGAGAGAGCCCTCTCTGATCACTGTTTGGCTAGAAACAGTGATTAAAAGATTGGTTAGTGGTTACCCCGGCCGTATTCCCTTGGGAGTCATAGGGAACAACCTGGGTGTTAACATAAATGGCGACTCCACTGGGGAGTTAGAATTTTTCAATTACTATCTATTTCCAAAAGCTACCATCAAGCCTGAAACTAGCCAAGAGGCCTTAGGACTGTTTCTGTAAACACAGGGACAGCTTTAGGGAAGAGCTAACTAGGGAAACTTCATACTAGCTTTGAGAAATATATAGTCATTCCAGAATTCTTACCTAGTCCTTGAACATACAAAACTTTCTGTACAAAGTTCTAAAGAATACTTAGAAGCTGGCTCCCAAAAGAAACCCAAGGCACACTAGGGCAAACCCTGACCCTAATCAACCCATCATCGTCGATAACCCAAATATCATACCAAAGAACACAGGGAGACGGCAAAAGCAGGAGAGGCCTGCTGATCCAGTTATAAGTTTAGACCAACCTATCCTCATACCAACTCCTTGTAAAGTCCTTTTCCGTTCCACATCTAATTCCCCTAGTTCATCATCAACACCTCAAAGCCCTCCTCTCCCATCTTCACCTTCTGCACATACCCTTTCAATCAGTTTCCCTCTTGTTACCCCTGTTATACCTGTGATACCAGCTGTTCCATTTGTTCCTATTAACCCTATAAATCCCATAAACATGGCTAACAGATATGCACCGCTGCAGATACCAGCCAATGCTCCAGCTCTACCCCAAGACTACCAAACTAGACTCTCATTTTTTGACTCCCATGGCCCTTTGACAGCCATCCAGCATGCTAAAAAGATGCAAGACCACTTTGAGACCTATGAAATAGATGATGACAGTGTTAGGATGAGAATTTTTGTTCAAAGCTTAACTGGGGATGTTAGAACTTGGTTTAGATCCTTAAATGCAAATTCCATTGCAACCCCTGAAGTTCTATACCAGGAATTCACCAACAGATGGGAGAAAAAGAGAGATCCGCACCATATACTTGGTGAATATAACACTATTAAAAGAGGTCCCCAAGAAACGGTGTTGGAGTATTGTGCTAGGTTTAACAACATATACAATGCTATTCCCCAGAACTTAAGGCCCCCTCCTGATTTGGCCCTTTATAACTTCCCTGATGGTTTTGATTCTGATATGGCCTATCAGTTGAGGGAAAGAGACCCTCCAACCCTTGCAGAAGCCCAAAGAGTTGCAGTCACTGTAGAGGCCAACCTAATTGCCAAAAGAAACAGGGCAAAGCTGGAAAAGAAGGTTGGTTTCAAGGAAGAGCCCTCGGGCTTTGATCAGAAGTTGGATGCAATACTAAACAGCATGAAAAGACTAGGTGAGAGAGTGGAATCAGTAGAAAGAAAGTCATCATGGGAAGCACCACAAAACAATACTCCTAGAAACCCAAATTTTAGGAGAACACAGAACCCCAATATGGGAAAAACAGGTGCTGACCAAGATATCAGACCCCCTTTTCAAGAAAATTATGCAGAAACCTCCTCAGCTAATCAGCTCAATGAAGATCCTGAGATCAACTTAATAGGTCTGGATGGTAAAAGCCATGTTTTCTTAACACAAGAAGACCATGAGGAGGATGAAAACAAAACATTCCAAACACAATCAGGAGAGTCTTTTGACTTTAAACAAGGGTATGATACTGCTGTCTATGAAGTCCATAAACAATACAAACTAAGAAGTCGGACTGTAAATGCAAATCAGCCTGAAAAGATAAAGGAGAAGCAGCAATCTAAAGAAACCTTAGTCACTGAACCTAATGACAAGACAAACTTACCTACAAAAGAAGTAGTGGTTGAGGAGGTCACTGAAATACCGTCCACACCACAACAACCCTTGGCAACCTCATCATCCCACCCAAGTCCGAACATCACCCCTCAAGACATCAACATGAGGGGCAGGCTCCAAAATCAAGATGAAACCCAACAAGAAGATTCAATCAACAGAGAAAGGACTGCTATCCGTGACCCTAAAATTCAGGTGGATAAACCCTTTGACCTAGGAACAGAGATTGGCAAGTTAAAGATAGCAATTCCCCTTTCAGAGCTAGCCAAGCATGACATATATAAGCAACAGATCAAAAAATCCCTTCAGCTCACCAACAACAAAGATGATGTAAATGTGCTAGATGACACTCCAGAATTACTGTTTGGTCCAGAGGTAGATGGAAAAACAGTAGTCACAGGGGTTTTACCTTTTTATGTCAGCTTACACGTTCATGATAAAATACTGCACAATGCAATGTTTGACTCAGGTGCATCTCACAACCTCATGCCAAAAGCAGTCATGGAAAGATTAAATTTGGATATAACAAGACCATACAAAGACCTGTTTTCTTTTGATTCTAGTCAAGTAAAATGCTTGGGCCTGATTAAGGATTTATGTGTGTCCCTGGTTCAATTTCCCAACAAAACCATTTTAATGGATGTTGTTGTTGCTGATATCCCACCCAAATATGGAATGCTCCTATCAAGATCATGGGGAGCCAAGCTCCAAGGCTCCCTGCAATTAGACATGTCATATGCAACCATCTCTGTCTTTGGACAACCCAAGAGACTTTATAGGGAAACACTCATGAAATATATGGTCAGCAGTGAAGAAAAGCCTCAAAATTTTCCAATATATGCTGTCCACTCGGACATAGACTCCTTCATCCTTTTCAATGACAGCACAAATTCCTTAAGCAATGACATTAAGACCGAAACACCCATACAAGAACAAAACATCCATCAAACAAGTGGCACCTGCCAAAATTTAATCAGCCCAACAATACCCATTCACCCTCCTTTAGTTGTCAAAAATTGTCAAACAAATGATGAAATTATCCTAGGAGACAAATGGGAAAAGAAACCTCAACTCATGCTCACATGGCCATCCCATGAAAAGAATTTAAAATCTCCTGACCAGCAAGATAGTCTGTGGGTCCTAGAGTTTGATGGCTCAGTTAACAAGTTAGGGGCAGGAGCTGGAGTATGGATACATAACAAAGAGAAAGCCTGTGCACAAGGCCGGGCTTATAGATTGAACTTTAAATGCACTAACAACATGGCAGAATATGAAGCTTTGCTACTAGGCCTCAAGATTGCAAAATCATTACAAGCACATAGCCTCTCAATCATGGGGGACTCTGATCTAGTAATTCAACAAGTAAAAGGAGATTTTGTCACCAATGACAAAAGATTAAGGTCCTATAGGTCTGCTGTAATTGAAATATTAGAAACTTTCTCCGAGTTTGTTCTCACAAAGATTCCTAGGGGCCACAATCTCCATGCTCACAGCTTGGCAACATTTGCCAGCACCTTCAAATTCCCACTACAACCCAACAATTGTTTCACAGCAGAAGTCAAATATAGGCCTTCTATTCCAAACAATGTCAAAGAATGGAAAGTATTTGAAAATGATAGGCAAATAAACAACTTTTTAACCTTGCAACAAGAGTTTACAGGATTAAATATTGACCTTGAGACAGCAAGTCAATCTCAAATTGTTGATGGAGCAAGTCAATCACAATTACAGTTTCAACAGTCTGTCCACCCAATGTCACCTAGGACAGCAAAACAACTACTCAGTCCAACCATTTTCAACAAAGAAAACATTCAGCAAATTCACCAAATTGACTGTGAAGAGCTGAGCAACGCTGAAGATGAAATCATACAACTCAAAGACAATCTTCTTCCAGCAGGCCTTACCCCACTAGAGGACATTTTTGACTCAAATGATGTCCCCAGAAAACCAAAGATGCAACCATTAGATGCAACAATTGAAGAATGTAACATTGGTACCACTGACAAGCCTAAAATAATAAAGCTGTCTGCTGCTTTGCCCCCTGATCAAAAACCCAAATATGTTGATCTCTTTAAAGAATTCCAAGATGTCTTTGCCTGGGGTTATGAAGACTTGAAGTCTTATGATACCTCTGTTATACAGCACACCATCCCCCTCAAGCCTAATCAAAAACCATTCAAACAAAAATTGAGAAGAATCAATCCTGTGCTTCTTCCTTCCATTGAAAAGGAATTACAAAAAATGTTCAAAGCTGGGATCATAGCACCAATCAGGTTCTCTGAGTGGATTTCAAATTTGGTCCCTACAAGAAAGAAAACTGGTGAGATTAGACTTTGTGTAGACTTAAGGAATTTGAACCTAGTGTCACTCAAAGACAACTATCCCTTACCCAAAATGGACCACATCCTTCAAAGAGTAGTAGGAGCCTCAAGAATATCATTGTTGGATGGCTTCTCAGGTTTCAATCAAATCCTAGTACACCCTGATGATCAAGACAAGACTGCATTTACTACCCCATGGGGTACTTTCAAGTATGTGAAGATGCCCTTTGGATTGAAAAATGCAGGGGCAACATTTCAGAGAGCAATGGACATTGCTTTTGCAAAGGAAATTCATGATTTCTTGGTCATTTACTTAGATGATCTTACACCCTTTTCAAAATCTGACCAAGAACACTTGAAACATCTGAGACAAATCTTCATAACATGCAGGAAATATGGTATTTCCTTAAACCCCAAGAAGTCTTTATTTGGTTTAGAAGAAGGGAAACTTCTAGGACACATCATTTCGAAAGATGGCATAAGAATTGATCCAGATAGGATACAAGCTATCCTACAAATGCCTCACCCAAGGAATGTCAAAGAGCTTCAAGGATTCTTGGGAAAAATCAACTTTTTGAGAAGGTTTATCCCAAATTTAGCAGAGTTAATCAGATTACTAAACAATATGCTAAAGAAAGATTCAAAGGTCAAATGGACTGTTGAAGCAAAACAAGCTTTTGAAAGTATAAAATTGGCCTTGACTCAAACCCCAGTGTTAACTAACCCTCAGTTTGACAGAGACTTCATCATTTTCTCCTTTGCCTCCCAACACACCATTGCTGCTGTTTTATTACAAAAAGATGACCATGGGAATGAAAAGCCCATTGCTTTTTTCAGCAGAGCTCTTAGGGATGCCCCCCTAAAGTACCAAATAATGGAGAAACAAGCCTATGCCTTGATCAAAGCCATCAAAGACTTTAGGATTTACATCCTTTACTCCCATGTTGTAGCTTATGTACCAAGTCCTATTGTCAAAGACATTCTCACACAAGAAAACTTAGAGGGAAGGAGAGGAAAATGGATTGCAAACATACTTGAATTTGACATTGAAATAAAGCCTACAAAGCTGATAAAAGGGCAAGGTTTGGCCAAGTTAATGACAGAAGCAAATTTCCAAGCCTTAGATATCAACCAACTGGACAGTGAAACAGAGCTGGCGACTCCAAAGATCAATGTAGCCTTTGAACAATCTCCATGGTACTCTGATATCTGTTATGTGTTACAAAACCTGTGTGCTCCCCCAGGACTGTCCAGAACTAAGTCTAGGTTCCTAAAAATGAAAACATCCAAATTTTGTGTGTTAGATGAGAATCTACTCTGGAAAAACCATGAAGGTATTTTGCTGCACTGTCTTCTTGAGAATGAAACTGATAAAATTATGCAAGAATTCCATGCTGGAGACTGTGGTGGACATCTGTACTGGAAGTCCACTGTGGACAAGGTATTAAGGGCTGGTTATTACTGGCCCACTATGTTCTCAGATATGAAGAAATTCACAACATCATGCCACAAGTGCCAACTGTTTGAAGGCAAAAGACAGTTGCTGCCACTTCCTTTGAGGCCCATTGCAACAGAGAGACCGTTTCAACAATGGGGCTTGGATTTCATTGGAGAAATTCACCCCTCATCTTCAGGACAACACAGATGGATTCTAACAGCAACAGACTACTTCACCAAGTGGATTGAAGCTGCCCCATGCAGACAAGCAAATGATTCAGTAATCATTCAATTTTTGGAGAACAATATACTGGCCAGATTTGGCTGCCCAGACAAGATAATAACAGACAATGCTGCTGCCTTCAGATCCAAGAAGATGGTAAACTTTTGCCATAAATTTCACATTACTTTGGGCCATTCTACAGCTTACTATCCTCAAGGAAATGGTCTTGCTGAATCATCAAACAAAAGCCTGATAAACATCATAAAGAAAGTGCTGGAAGAGAACAAAAAGAACTGGCATAAGAAACTAGTAAATGCTTTATGGGCAGACAGATTAACCACCAAAAGATCAATTGGGACCAGCCCATATGAGTTAGTCTATGGATTAGAGGCCAGATTTCCTTCATCACTAGGTGTGCCAGTTATGAAACTTCTACAAGAAAGCCAAGCAGAGCCAAATGATATGCAAAGAAGGATCAACCAGATAATTTGTCTACAGCAGACCAGAGAACAAGTTTTCAGCAGAGTGCAGATACTACAAGAGAAACTGAAAAAGGCTTTTGACAGAAGAACTAAAGCTGAAGATTTCAATGTGGGGGACAAAGTTCTAAAGTGGGATGCAAGAAGAGAAGAGAAAGGGAAACATGGGAAATTTGATTCCTTGTGGAAGGGACCATTTGCTGTCCAAGCAGTACAAGGTAATAACACTTATTTCCTTAAAAGTTTGACTGTGACTAAACTAGATGAAGGTCCTGTCAATGGCAGGATGCTGAAGCACTATTATGATGGTTCACTATGATAAGGATCCAAAGGTTCAATGTATATATGCAGGCCTACATATGTTTTCTATTGTTAGTTTGTAAAAAGAGGTTTTCCAAGTGCTGCAACTAGCAGCAACAGGCAGATAGAATCAGAGGCTCTCCAAGAAAGAAGCACACAATTTTGACAGGTTACACGCATCAGATCTCAAAGATTAAGATGGACAATCAAGCAACAAGGCAATCTGACCTGCTGTTCTTGGTCTTTCAAAAGAAAAACCATCCCCATGTGGAGCCACTGTTGGATACCTATAGTTATAGGTTTCATATTTCATGATTGATTATTGAAAATCCAAATATGCTCTGCTTTGTTACTACAAAGATCCCATATTTCCAGGAAATCAGAGGTGTGTGAAATACTTCAAATATTGAGGACCTTATTACAAATTTTGTGGATGATTCAACAGTTCAAGCTGGATCATGCCATGTTTCAATTTTGAGTTGTAGAATAGAGAAAGAAGTCTGTCCAAACAGCTTAATCTTGGCAGACAAGTAGTTCAGGTAGAGAAACAAAGGTTCCCAAAAGTCTAATCTGGGACCTTGGAAGAGATAAGGGTAGAAGCAGATAGAGTAAAAAAGGAAAAAGCCAAAGAAAAGAAAAGGCAATTGAGGGTTGCAAGTCCAAGTGCCCCTCCAAGAAGAAACAAAAAATGCTAGGTGAAATAGTGGGGTAGGCAGTTGTGGTTGTAGAAAAGACATGTTCACCATCACATAGTTGTCAAAGATGTTTTGCCAAGGCAATGAACATATCAGCAAAAAAGGTGGTGAATTTCATGGATTCACAGCAGAGAGCATCACTAACTTCACTTTTTCCCCTCTACTCCATCATTGACACCCCCTTTCTAAATCCCCCTCCTTCCCTCATACTAACTCCTAACTCTACTATGTAATTCCCCTATTTTACCCCTACCCCTAATAATAATAACACTAAGGTGTATAAAACCCCAAATGATATATATTTTCCCTCCCCTAGGCATAATAGCCGAGAATTCTGCAAAGAGGGACCATAATGGCACCTGGCCACCATGGTGAACCTATCTCCACTATTTTTCCTTTGCTGCAAATCATTTCCCCCAAAAATATACCTTTGCATGGGTAAAACCCCTCTCTAAACCCCTTTGATCTATAAAACCCTCTGCAAACCTTACAAAAATCAAAATTCCGCCTTCAGCACGTTCCCAAATGCAAGCGCGGGTGGTCAGAATCAAAACATTTGGAAAACCATGCCAAAAACCCACAGACGGTTAATATTTCTGCCGCATTATCGGCCGTGCACCTCACACCTCCGCCAGCCGTCGGATCAAGCCTTCCAGATCCGACGGCCCACAGCAATATCGGAGCGCCATCCGCAACCGCACGTTAACTCCCGAGAACGTGACGTTGCGCCTCGTCACGCCTCCGCCACGCGTCGCCCGATGGACCATCTCGGAGCTCCCTCTGACACCCTGGGCGCCGTACTCTAACCGCCCCGAGAGACCGTGACGGTTAGAGCCTTAACCATAACTCTCACGGTTTCACTTCCGCCCGTCCACCATTAACCTTTCTGCCACGTCCAGCTCACCGCTGACTGGACTGCCACCTCACCGCCCTTTGACCGGTCGTCTTCTGCCACGTCCTCCCCGATGACGTCAGCTGACGTCACATCACCGTGACCCACCAATGACGTCATGCTGACGTCATTGTAAAAAAGCGCCAAACGGGTAAAAAACTCATATTAACCAAATTTTACGCGTTCTTTTCACCATTTCATCGTTATTCCGTCTGAACTCTCTGCTCAACCATTTCTGCCTGGATTTCCACCAACCGGTAAAATTAGCTAAAGCGACCACTTCAGCAGCTGCAGTACACCTTGCCACGACCTCTGCACGTCGAATTACAGGTATTTACACTGCCCTGCCTTCCATACGACCTGCATTCAGCTCAAAACTGCTCACAGGCATAATAGGACCATAAGATCGACCTTTTCACCGTTAGAATCTAGTTGTACCTCCACCATTGTCACTGTGAGGTCCCAAAATTCCCTGCAGAGCCGTAATAAGCTGCAATTCATCTAAAAACCCCTCAGTTCTGCGTTTCCCCGGCAAATTCACTACTAAATACCTCTGAACTACTACCAGAAGCTCACTTAGGCCCCAAAGAGGCTCTGTTACCAATTACCAGCAGTATTTCAATTTCTAGCTGGTGAATTCCCCTCTGACAGTTCAGAAAATCAAGCTATTTTCCACTGAGGGCAGTCTGCAGTCTGTTTTTGCCCATTCACCTGTCAGATTGCAATAGTTTACCCCTTCAGAAGCTATGGAGACCCCCATTGCTCTCAATATCAAGCCTATCAATGCTCCCCACCAAGAATTGGCATGGAAGCCCCTGGGAGACATGGACTACCAAATGCTGGACTGGTTTCCTATGGGAACTAAGTATAATATCCTGATGCTAAATGAACTGAGAGCCCAGCACATGAGTGGAGCAGATATCTTGGGGATTTGGGAATCAAATTTGCCCATATACAACCTTCCCCAAGTTAATCCCATGCCAGAGCTCATTTACAGCTGCCAGGAATGCTATGACCCCAGCCAAAGGGCAGTCATAAGCCCCACAGGCCTAGTCCTGTTCCAGATCACCCCAGAGAGCATAAACCAGATGCTGCACTTCAATACAGCCAAGAAATTGACCCCTCTGTCCATGCAGAATCTAATTAACACAGGGATCAAGCTGTCCAGTGACCAGATTATCAAAATCAACCAACTGTTCGTCATATCAGGCTCTGAAACAGTCAGAACCCCTCCTATTGGGTACCATTGTCTGAATGAGTTGGGCAGAATGCTGGTGGACCTAATTAGCTATGTCCTAGGGTTCAGGGGGCTGGAAGATGTAGATGAAAGTATAATGGCGATGCTGTCCATGTTTGCCCCTGGTAAGCCTCCAGCTGTGCAATATGATTATGCAACTTACATAGCAGAGAGAATCCATGATCAGTTCATGAATTTGAAAAGGGAGAGGCTGTTTAGGTACTCCTCATATATCTATCATTTATTTCTTTTCTATCAGCCAGCTACCTTCTCAGTTCCTTTGAGGCCACTCAATGCCCAAGGAAGCCCAAGATCAGTTGTTTTCTGGACCTCTGTGTTTCATTTTACCTCAGTATCACCCTATACATACTGTGAGTTCATTGATCTGTTTGTTCATCCGGCCCTAACAGTTCTGCAAGGTACTCCTCCTCCTAGATTAACCGATGAAATGAGGAGGATTTTACATCTGAACAAATCCTACAACATTGGCAACTGGTACTTCTACCAGAACCACACAGTCATTAGGATATATGGCTGTGAATTGAACCCATTTAGATTGCCAAGGTATGTCCCCATGAGGCTTTTTGCCCTGGAGTATTTCAGGCAGTTTGGGAACTCAGATTACCTTCACTTTCAGAGTAGAAACAAAAAGTCACAGCTGAAGGTAAGAAGCCAGCTAGGTTCCTTCTTGTATAACAAGAAAGAGGAAGGATGGAAAGAGGCACACAGCATGCTAGAAGGCCTCAGATTGCAGACCAGTTTTGAGTGGATTCCTTATGACCCCAATCATAGTATCTCCCTCAGGAGAATTAGATACAGACTGGGCAACTATGCACATAAAAGACAACCGGAAATAGAAAAGTATGCCAATGCACTAGATTGGGAAGAGGGTACACTAATAGAACAACTCACTGAGGTAGAACTGCTTGAGAAAGAAGCCAGGAATGTACAAAAGGAAACTGACTTGGAAACTTGTGCACAGGTGCCCTACTCCTACAGAAAGCAAAGTGGAACAGCTGCTGGATCCTCAGCAGCACAGCAGCAAACCACTGAGAAGACATCCCAGGCAGCAAGCAAAGACAAAGGTAAACAGGTGGAACAGCCACCTGTATTGACAGAGGAACAAGTGGACACCTTGCTACAGCAGCAAGAGGAAATGGAACAGCAAGAGCTGGGACAGCAACAAGAAAAAGCACAGTCCAGTGAGCAGCCCTTACAGCAGGAAAAGGGGACAGATCAACCTGGCAGTACCGAGCAGCAGCCTCAAACAAATGTGCCTCCCAGGACAGACACCAATGTTGACACATCAGTCCTCCAAACACCACAAAAGGAGGATGTGACAAGGAAAAGAGAGAGAGAGACCCCCCACACCTCATCTTTCATCAGGGGAGAGAAGAGACAAAGACTGAATGACTCCCAAGAGGAGGACATTGCAGTAAGGCAAGCCATGGGTATGGGCCCACCCAGTGGAGAACTTTCGGCCAGCTCATCCCAGCGAGGGCATGACATGACAATGGGAGGAGAGGTCAGCTCCTCCAGTGAAACAAGAAAAGGACAGTCAAGTATAAAACAGCAATTCATTGACATAAAAAGGAGGAGTGATCCAATAAAAGTGCAGCTATATGATCACTTGTTGAACCTAGCTCCTAGCAACCAGCAGAGACTCATGTCTGCTTTCGATGTGAGCGAAGGCAAAATGATAATGAGCCACTTCATGCCTACAGCTTTGCAGCCTCAGTCCACTTCGAACTATCTGAGAACCAACATGGAGGTTCTTGCCAAAGACATACACCCCATGGACAAAATTGAACTACATAAGCAGACTGGGGAAATGGTGTATGCCTCCTTGGCAGATGAGACATTAGAAAATTATAAATTAAAGAGCAGCCTAGACAACACAGCTTCTCAGCTGGAGTTAGAAAGAGCTTCATCACAGGCCAAAGACAATAGGATCAAGTCCTTGGAAGAGGTAATCATAGAGATAGGGCATGACCCTAAAGATGTCAAAGGCATCCAAGAGCTCCTGAAGATAAGGGATGCAGACATGGCAGCCCTAAGAAAGAAGATCAAGCTCCCGGCCACCATCCATCCACAGACCGATGAAGTTGCCCAGCAAAGGCAAGAGAAGGATGCTACAGATCTGTTGGTGTCCTTATATAAAGAGCTGGTCAGGACTCAGGACCAGCTAGGACAGACTGAAGCTGCAAAGGCAGCACTACAGGAGACACTGAAGCAAAGAGAAGAGGGCCAACCCTCCCAGCCTCCTCCTATCATAATAAACCTTGAGGAAACCCCTCCCAAGATTACTCCTCCTCTTCAGCAAACAGAAACCACGGCACCATCCACAGCAGCAACAACTACAAAATCAGAACAGGCTGCCAGCTTAGACATGCAAAAGCTGCAAGCTGAGATCCAAGCCATGGAATCTCAAATGAAAGAGCTGGATGAGCTTAAGAAAACCTTGACTAAGGTAAATGAAAGGTTTGACAGGAGCAAACAGAATGAGGCAACCAAAGACAGAGAGGTGAAAGCTCTTAAAAAGAGGATTGCTGAACTAGAGAAGGAGCTTGCACTGGAAAGGGTGACAGCTGATATGAAAGCAGTGTTGTGGAGCAACATTGGGAGGTCCATTGCCAAACAGTGGCAATACATTGAAACCATGGATGAACAAATGGTGCTCATCACCAAAGCAAACAAAGAAATTCAGAGAGCCAGGGCAAGCCTTGGACACATGCCAGAAGCTGCTACAAGGATAATCAACACTCTGAACTATAAGACTAGCTCTCAATTAGCTGTCATGAGAATCACTAACAGGACAGAAGCAATTGCTGTAGCAAAGAGAGTCGTTACATTAAGGAACTTGGTCGGAACATTGGAGAGAAGGACCCAGGATATGCAAACTGAGATCAATAGATTCCTGGAAAAATTCGTGACTCTGCAGAACAGAGGCCTCCCCAGCATCTTAAGCAGTGTAGGAAGACTGCTCACCCTGGACAATTACAACAAGAGGATTGATGCCCATGCAGTGGCAGAGATTGCACAGCCAGCCAGCACTTCAGCAGAGCCAGGGCCAGCCACAGGGCAAAGTATGTATGACAGAGTGGAAAACCTGTTTTTCCTAATGAATGAAGTGGATCATCTGTTTGACACACCACCTAACTTCTTCAAATTTACAGAAGCAGATGAAACTCTGGGTGCAATTCTAGCACACCAACTGCCCACTCAGGATGCTTGGAGAAATTTGACACAAACAGTTCTGTCAGGCCAGAATCAGTAGCGTTGTTCCTACAGGCAAATAAGCATCATGTGCAGGCACAGTTTTGAGGAAAAATATCTACAGAAAAGAGGCAGAGGCTGAGCCAACTCAGCAGGACCATTGAGCTCAACACAAGCAACAGTCACAATCACAGGTGACAAGTCCAAGACACAGCGTACAAAGCATTAAAGACAGGTTTTCCACCATTTACTCAGAAAATCTCGACCGACTTAGCTGTCTCCAAAGGCTAAAATATCTTCTGACAGAGCATTAAAATGCCTGTACTCTGTAATCAATGCTGCATTAAATTTTGCCCATAATATCTCAAATAGTTGGTAAGGAAGTGAAATCTGAGATAACGCAGAACTCAGATATTTCTGTAGACCACCGCTAGTATATATACACCCTTCACAGATGCTGAAGAGGTTGCTGGAATTTTCTCTTGGAAAACTTCCATCTGCTGTAATATTTTGAGAGAATTAATACAAAGGAGGAATGGAACTTCCAGAAGTTTGGTGTATTTGATGTCTTGTGGTGAAGGATGCATGTTACAGGATTCCATGGGTGTTGCATAAAACTATAAGTATTTTCAAATCTTCTGTTATGTGTTTTTAGAGTCTTTTGTTCTCTTTGGTTGTTTAAATGTCTTACACTTGATAGTAAGGTGAAAGAATAGTTTCAGGATTTAATCAAGCATTACCCTGAACTCAAACCTGAGCTGTCATCTATGTTTTCTTCAGAAACAGTAATAGAAATTGCAATTCTTAACTGCTGCACTTCAATCTGTCTCTTTGCTGTAACAGACTATTCCCAGGGATTCAAATTATTGCCCCTGTGACCTCTGTTTTCTCCTCCAAAGTCTGTCTCTGGGAAATATGTAAACAATAAGTGGAAATTCTTAAATGCTTTCACTTTGTACTGCCTGTTTCCTGTCACTTAGCCAAAATATGTTTTAACAAAGCACTCAAAAGGCCCTGTAAGTTCCATCTTTCATCTCACAGATTCAAACACATTAAGCCACAGACTCCATTGCCCAATGATATTCAACATATCTGAAAACTACATCACTGAAGTCTAAGGGAATTTCATCAACCGAAACACAAACATAACCTGTACTCAATACCTAGCCTAAAACACCATCACTGTAGATATAAATCATAAAGAGAGAGCCCTCTCTGATCACTGTTTGGCTAGAAACAGTGATTAAAAGATTGGTTAGTGGTTACCCCGGCCGTATTCCCTGGGGAGTCATAGGGAACAACCTGGGTGTTAACAGGTGGGATGTCAGCAACTACAACATCCATGAGGATGGTCTTGTTGGGAAATTGGACTAAGGAGACACATAAGTCTTTGATTAAGCCTAAACACTTGACCTGACTTGAGTCAAAGGAGAATAGATCTTTGTAGGGTCTTGTGACATCCAGGTTTAGTCTCTCCATTATAGCTTTGGGCATAAGATTGTTTGAGGCACCTGAGTCAAACATAGCATTGTGAAAGACTTTGTCATGAATGTGCAAACTGACATAAAAGGGTGGAACAGATCCATATGTTGATTTTCCATTAACTTCAGGACCTAACAGCAGCTCAGGGGTATCATCTAAAACATTTACATCATCCTTGACCTCTGGCATTTGAAGCGATCTTTGAATTTGTTGCCTATACACATCATGTTTGCCATGTTTTGAGAGGGGGGTGGATATCTTAAGTTTTCCAATCTCTGCCTCTAAATTAAATGGCTTTTCCAATGGAGTCTTGGTGTTGATGATGGCAGTTTTTTCTTTTTCATTTGAATTATCAGCGATTTGCTCTTGTTTATCAACGTTATGGGAATTGATTGCTTGCGGTTTTTCAGTTTTAAGAGGGCTTTTTGGAACGCTGTTCAAGTTCTCTTTCGAGGAAGAAGGTGGCAGAGGCTGATCAATAGAAGGCTGTATGTCTGTTATGTCCTCTACAGTCACTTGGTGCGGGTTTGGGACAATTATATCAGTTGTTTCTGTTATAATAGCCTTGCCTCTAATCTGGTTGGGTTGTTTGCCCTCCTTTGGTTTAACTCTTTCGGGCACATCTATGGTTCTTGTCCTCAGCTTATACTATTTGTGGACTTCATAAACAGCTGAATCATAACCTTGTTTAAAGTCAAAAGACTCACCAGACTTAGTCTGAAATTGATTTATCTCATGGTCATCTTGGTCTTCTTGGGTTAGAAAAATTTGTTGCTCACCCTTCAAATCTATTAAGTTCATGTGAGTGTCTTCTATGGGTTCATTAGAAGTGGATGCCTCTGCGTAGTTTTCTTGAAAAGGAGGTCTTATATCATGGTTTGGGCTAGACCTACCAGCGTTTGGATTTTGATTTTTCCTGAAATTCGGGTTCCTGATAGTGTTAGCTTGCTGCCCGTCCCATGATGATTTCCTCTCAACACTCTCAACTCTGTCTCCCAGCCTGTGCATGCCATTGATAATAGCATCTAGCTTTTGATCTAAGGCTGAGGGCTCTTCCTTGAATGTGGTTCTTCTCTCAGTTCTAGCTCTGTTTCTTTTGGCAATTAAATTTGCCTCCACAGTGACAACCACAATTTGCATGTCTGCAAGGCTGTTAGGGGCTCTTTCTTTTAACTGGTAGGCCATATCTGGGTCGAATCCATCAGGGAATTTATACTAGGCAAGGTCAGGTGGGGGCCTTAAGTTTTGTGGGATAGCATTATAAACGCTATTGAACCTTGCACAATAGTCCAAGACTGTTTCTTGTGGACCTCTTTTGATTGTATCATATTCAACTAGTATGTGCAAGGGGTCTTTCTTTTTCTCCCATCTATTGATAAATGATCGGTATAAGGCTTCTTGGTCTATTATGGAATTAGCTGCGAGTGCTCTAAACCAAGTCCTGACATCGCCTGTCAAACTTTGGACAAAAATCTTCATTCTCACACCATCATCGTCAATCTCATAGATTTCAAAGTAATCCTGCATTTTTTTTGTATGCTGAAGGGTTGTGCAGGCACTTGTGCCATCAAAATATGTGATTTTAGTTTGGTAATCCTGAGGCATAGTCCCAGGATTAGCAGGTAATTGCAAAGGTGCATATATGTTAGCCATATTCACAGGGATAAGAGGGACAACAGGAACAACAGGAACAACTGGGACAACTGGGATAATAGGAGTAGTAGTGGTAGTATGTGCAGTGAATGGAGGTGTGGAAGGAGTGGATGAAGAACAAGGGGAAATAGGGGTTGAACGAAATAAAATTTTGACAGGGGTTGGGCCACTGTTTGGCTGAACTATCACAGGAGTAGAATCAGTAAAATCTTGCTTTAGCTCTAATTTCCCGAGGCTTCTTTGGATCAAATTCGGATTTTCAAGAGCAGCTATAGGATTTGGGTCTGGATTTGACCTTGTATAACGTGAATTCTTCCTGGGAGCCAGCTTCTGGCTTGTTTTTTGGGAATTTTTCTAGAAAATTTTGAGCTAGAAGGAAACCTTTGAGGGCCTGGTTCTATCCCAGTGGAGCTTTGCCAATTGATTTGTAGAATTTCTGAGGAGGTTTCCCCAATGGAGTTGCCATTATGTTATCACTCAGGTTGTCCCTAAAGCTCCTTAAAGGGATACGACCGAGGTAACCACAAACCAATCTTTGGGCTGCAGGTCCTAGCCTACCTGCAGTCAGAGAGGGCTCTCTCTTTATGATTTAACTTTGTTGAAGATGATATTAGGCTAGCTATTGAGTTCAAAGGGTTTTGTTTATGTTTGGTGGGAAGGAGGATGCTTTCAAGCAGAGAGGCAATGCATAGTGTGGTAAGTTTCCAACCATTGGGCATGGAGTCATGGGGTAAGACTGCTGGTGCGTTTTCTTGGTCACAAGAGGAATGAGGAGCAAGGTAGTTGCTCATGAAACAACATTTAAGCTTAAAGGTATGGAATAAGAGCTAAGGAAAAGAGAGGCAATTAAGAATCTCTCAATCAGATTAGCAGAAAGAAGATGAATAAACCTTATCTAGGAGCAACTAAGAATTCTTAGATAACAGTCATTCATATGTGAAATAGAGCAAACATGAGCCATAAAAGGAATTCATATTTATGCCTAAATCAAGAGGAAAACATTTAGAAGCCACAGAAACTGAGCATAGAGTGCATTTAAGCAAATTCTAGACTAATCTTTTGTTCTGTGACCTGAGCATATATGAAATGAAAATAACAGAGATAAGGAACACTTATTGATTCATATCACAGCACATGAGTTCCACATTCACTTCTTCAGAACCAGTAACAACACATCAGACAGTCCATTCTCCAAGCTTTGAGCAGTCTTTGATTATAGAAAATAACAGGTATACAGTGCGAGTCTCTGGTGAAAAATATTGACCAACCAACCCTTAAAACAGTGCAGAGGGTGGTATATATAGGGAAAATATCCCAAAATATCCATTACAGCAGATCTTAAATAGATCTGAGGGAAATGAGTGCTTTCTAATCTAAGTTATCCTGAAATAAATGCATAATGATCTATCTAAGTGCTGCGCTGGGCAGCTGCCTCAAAAATGAGTTGAAATCTGTCCTTATGGCTCTGTGCTGTTCATTTAGCCATAACTGTGCTTTGGGCTCTGATCCACTGATCTTATGTGGCTTTAAATGCTTTAATCACTGATCTGAGAGCCTTAAATGGCTTAGAGCTGTTTTGTTGACTTTGCTGGGGAGCTCTTTAATGTTTTCCTGCTTCGGGCCGCTGATATATCTTCACTGATACACTTTGCCACTTCCTGATACTCTTTGACAAGAATCTGGGCTTTATCTTTCCTCTGATACTCTTTGCCGCTTCAATCGGGCCACTTTTCTCTGCCCTGATATACTTGAAACTGTCAAATCGCCTCTTTCTGTCCTTTCAAGGAAAAAAATAACTGCTGCTGATGTCCTCCGTGGCTTTTGGAATGCTATTGGCACATGACCAATCAAAATAATGTTGGACCTGAAGAAAACCGCCAAACAGAGGAGGATTTAATGCTGCTGACTCTGTTGAGGCAGAGACTGGCTTTTTGGAGCAAAACAGGGCTTTGGAGCGATCCAAAATGGCTTGGGAATGCATGATTTCCCTTATCGGGAGCCGGGCGCGGGAGCTGGAGGAAGTCCTGTAAAAAATGGCCCTTTTTGCTTTATAAGGAAAAAATGTCTTACAACATGAAATTTCATCAAAAATGGGGCGGGAGCGATCACTGTGCATTAGATTAAATCCTGGTCGTTGGATCCGGCGCGCGCAGATCCAACTGCTGGCGCTAACTTAGCGATCGGCGGATTAGTGGTCCCAACAACATAAACCTCCGACGAGCGATGAACCCCCGGACCCGATCTGCTTATAGGCTCCTTCTTGATGGATTTCGGGTCCGGCCCATCGGCGATGTTATATCGGCGGATTTACATAAATTTGGTTCGCGGACCCGAAATGCCTTTGTGCCCATTTTTTATGGAGATCGGGTCTGAACCATCGGGAACCATAATATCGGTGGATTTGTATTTGAAACGGGTCCAACGGACCCGAAATCCCTTTCAAAACTAGCCTTTATAAATTATCGGCTCCAGAATATCGGAGCCACCCTTTTCGCTGCGCCCGCGGACCTTACGGATCCGAAAACCTCATAAGCCGTGCCTTATAACTTTTCGGCTCCGCTACTTGGAGCCATATGGGAGCGATGCGATTACATATGGGTCATTGATCTGGGGCCCAAAAGTGGATGGCTGTGCTTATTTTGGGACTTCGGCAATCGGCGGGACAACAGGTATATACATATGCGCGATCGCCGAAATGGGCGATCGCCGAAACGATCTGGACCGTTGATCCGGGTGGAACGATGGACGGCTATGATTTGTTCGCTGTTCCACCATCGAGAAATTTGCAATAGGGCCTGCGGTATATGAAAATGCGGGGATTTGTGATAAGCTTAAGTTTTATGAAAAACTTACGTTTAAACGATAAAACATGATATATGCATTAAAATGGGAAACTACGATGCGGAGGGCCCCCGATAGCAATATCGCTTCGGATGTGATAGCGATATCGCATCAGCGGAGGGGTCGGGGGCATATATACATGGCACAAAACTTTGCGATACGCCAACGCGAAGTCACGATCGGCGATAAACCATCGGGGAAACATATATATGGGCCAACATTGATCGTTGCCCCCTCCCGACTGTGATATCGTATCGGAGGGCGACAAAAAAGACTTCTTTCTCATCGGAGCATGCATTTTGGGAAAAAGGTAAGGTTAATGCATTCGGAGGGGTCTCCTTTGGCATGTTAAATGGTTTATAAGCCATCGGAAGGGGTTCGATGGCCCAAAAAGGGAGGATTCATGCCTTGGAAGGATTCCAAAGGCACTTGGGAGGATTTTAATGGATTTGAGAAGAATTTTAGGCCTTAAAAAGGGGTTTATGCCTTAAAAAGGTAAAACAAGGCCAAAAGGATGATTTTTATACATATGAAGGGAAACTATGCAAAGGAATGAGTCCTTATGCATTTGGGAGATGGTTAGAGGGGGTAATGAGGGTTCTTGCTAAGTTACAGATAAACTTAGCAATTCCCGAGGATGTATATGGTTATCTTTCAACCAGGGGGAGAGGATAAGTATATAGGCGAGTTATATACATAGTTTAGTAGGGGAAGGGTAAACAAATAGGGAGCTACATAGTAAAGTTATTAGTTAATATGACAAAGATGAAAGCTAAGTATGATGTCTTAGGCTATCAATGGGGGAAAATGAATGATAGAAGAAGTGTGAGCATTTCTTGAGTGAAGCAGATCTCCACCAAGGCAGATGATATGGAGAATGATAAATCTAAGAGGTATCAAGCAGATCTTGACCTCTTTGGGGGAAGTTAGTGATTGATTTGGGGGAGAGGAAGAAGGGGGGAGTTAGACATGCCTCGCTTGAAGTCCTCCAACTGAAAAGCTGCCTTCAACTTGTGATATGAATGGATATGACACTTGAAAATATGAAAGGGATCACAAGTCATGATTCTGCAACCACAAAACTACTTACCCAACCTAGTTGCCTAGCATTTTCTCTTCCTTTTGGTTTGGGTGCACTTGAACTAGCATACCCAGCTTTTCATTCTTTTCTTCTTGCTGTCCTCCTATCTAAATCTACAGTTATTATATCCAGGGGCTCAGATTAAGTTGTTGAGCACCCTTGTTTCTCTACCTATCTACAAATCTGCCAAGATTAAGCTGTTTGGATAGATAATGATTCTCTATATTCTACAACAGGAAATTGAAACCTAGGGAGACCAAGATTAAGCTGTTTGGCCCTCCCTTAACTGAAAACTAATCAAAATGGATTACTTATCAAAACTGGAACAAAGCAGTAGCATTAAAACTGGCACACCTTCATGGGTACTTCTCTGGTCATCTGTAGCAAATATGGAGCATTGCAGCAAGCAAAGTATGACATATTTGGCATGTAAAAATGTCGATCATGAAAGATGATTAACCTGCTGCAGCAGGAGGCTAACACAGGGAAATTCGAACCAATGTGGATGGGTCCTTATATTATCAAGCGTGTTATGGCAAAAGGTGCCTATGAGTTAGTAGATTATGATGGGATTCCATTTTCGCAGCCCCGAAATGGGTTGTGCCTCAAACGTTACTATGCTTGATTAAGTGTAGTAAAGCTCACTGTATATATTATTTCATTGCATGTGTGTGTGTATCTTTTAGATATTTTTATCTAGTTGGCAATCCACTTTGCATTTGTTGTAGATGTCGGAGTCTTCGAAACCTTTTGTTGGTTATGATGATGGGGCTAGTCATAGTACACAAAACTTGTCTTCTATAACATGGGTTATTTTCGCTCCAAGTGGTGAGCTAGTGAGTTTCCAAGGGATTTGTATCGGTCGATCGACGAACAACATTACTGAGTATAGCGCATTGATTAAACTACTCTTTGATGCCACTTCAATTGGCATTCACTGAATCATCATTAGGATGGACTCGCCACTCATTGTACTACAACTAACAAAGATTTATACTATCCGAAATCCAACAATTTTTTGTATGTTCCTCAGAGTTCATATTTTGGAAAGACATTATGAACACATTCAATATCAACATATTTCCATAAATCTTAACACATTGACTGATTCTCTAGAAAATTATGTGTTAAATAGACATTTGTGACACATGTAAAAGTAATATTTTCAATTTACATCATCAGTTGAACAGGATTGCATATAACCGTAGAAAACTCTGAAAGTAAAATAGATAGGTGTTTTAAAAGTTTTTACAAAATTTTTGTCCAAGAAACGTTTGGTTATCTGACCCAAAAACTCAAAATCCATGCAAAACATCCTAAGTAGATCTATTGGTGCTCATGGTAACAGGTCACAGCGTGTGCTATCATGCACAAAAGCCTCTCTCGGTGGCTAGGAACACCAATAGTGTGGCGGTGCAGCCTCATAGGTAACTCCTCAATCCAGACATCTGGAATACCAAGGGTTAATCCCTCTATGTGATCCTACAACTCTGCTAAGGTCTCAGCCAAATCCAAGTCTTGGAGAACTATTCTTCCAATGTTTCTCTATGCTTGCCCACCTGCAACCTATTGGTGTCCCACAGGTCGAATAATACCCAGATCTGCATGCATAAGAGTAATTTTAGTTTAGTCTTGGAAGCATTTAAACAACACAAAAAACACGTAGAAACATGAAAAATCAAAAAACACTTTGGCCAAACAACTTACCCATAGCACCCCATTATGCTCCAACTGGTAGAATCAAATCTGGATCTCCATGGAAATCCATCAATGAATATGGATGCTCCTCAATGACGAGATGTTGTCCCTCGAGCCAAATGAGAAATGCAGTGGAAAAAATGATTGTTGACTGACCTGCATGTCGAGCAATCAATTCAACCCACCTTTGCATGCGTCGATCTCTAGGACTAGCTACACCCAGTGACACATGTTGTGGTTGCATCAATGGGATTCTCTCTAAGGTAAAAGCGATTAAGATCGAACCATAGTAGAAATTCTTCGTCTTACCACTTTTTACCTTAGTCATTTGTTCTTTCAATGAAGAAAGCGCAACCTCACACCAATTGCAAACTTTCGGCTCTAAACACTCCAATGCATACTGCATATAAGATATGTTCACCAGATGTAGTGTCACACTGCCAGCCAATTTTATGATTTTAAAGAGGATCATTCTCAAAGGAAAATTACCTACATCCTTGATGTTTATTTTCCCATCCTTTCTAGGTTGTGTACCTGGCCGACAAAACTGTCCAATATAGTCTCTCACCGTTTCACCTCCATGGGAACATCTAGAAAGTGAAATGGGGGCACCTCACCTCGACATCCCGATAATAAAGTAAATATCATCAATGATAATAGGGACCATCTTGTCCCTAATGTGAAAAGTATGATCTGTCGGATCCCATGCATGAACAAGGAACTGCAGTAGTTCTATTTGTTGCCTCATTCCTGACAACTTAAAGTATTTGAGTAACCCGTGGTTTTTTAGGGCCTCAACCGTACCTAGATTATTTAGGGAAACCATGTCTTATTCTTCATGCTCTCTTTCTCACCATGTAATCATCATTCTGATTCGATGAAAGACTGAAACACAATCATAAACTTAATCAGGATCCTTTCCATGCAAAAAATAGGAAAAATTTTGGAGCAAACAGCTAAATCAAACTTGGGAAATTCGCCCAGCATAGCCCATGCACAGAGACATTTCACTGTAGAGCATGAACTCTTCTATCTAGGTGCTCTTCAACACAATTTTCGATGTGAGATCTTGCGTTGTTCCTAGGGAAAAAAATGAATCCCCAAGGGCCCCAAAAAACCCTAAAACTTGCATGAAATGACAAGAGAATGATTTGAAAAGAAAGTAGATAGGTTTAGTTCCTACCTATTCTAGATGACTTGAGAAATGGTCCATAGAATATCTCGCAATCAGCTGGTGAAGGTCGAGGTAAAAACTAAGCTAAGAGCACAAAACTGAATGGTAAGTTCCAAATGGTAAAAACATCATGGTAAAAACTTGTTTTATGTTTATTTCATGTTCATTAATTGAGTAAACATTAGTATTTACCCATTTTTTCCTATGAAATAGATATTTTTAATCCATTTGGTGGTGTTTTGAGCAGGCTTTGCAACTGACTTATAGAATTCAACGTGCTTGATTGTAAACTATACGTTTGACTGTAGAGCAAACTTTTATCTCTTTTTCGAGCTCTGTTAAAAATGAAAAAGGAACTCCCTTGGAGTCCTCTTTAATCTCTTTTCAGACTCTCTAAACATGAAAAGATTATCCAGCACTTGTCATTTCCATCTCGTTAACGGATTGGAAACGATATCTCTCTTGTATTATTTTATAGATTCTCGTGCTTGAGAGATTAATTTACAAAAAATAACTTGTGGAGTTTTCTTTTTGTCCCTTTTCAAACTCTATAAACATGAAAAGTACCAAGTTATATTTTTTGTTAAACTCGTTAAAACATCAAATAGTGAAAAACTTGTCCATCTAGAGAAGACTAAGTTTCACCTTCGCTAGACTCATTAAAACATCAAATAGTGATGGATTTTCCCAAAAGGTGAAATTATACAACAAGCATAGGTTATCCTCATCAAGCTTGATAAAAATAAAGAGGTACTGGTCAGCAATGACTAGGGAAAAAGGGAAAAAGGGGAAAGCCACTTTATGGTAGCAGGTCACTCTTGAACTTGACACTTTTACTCTATCACCGTGACTATTTGGGTTGGGTTATTATCTTAATCGTTATAACATCGTTGGTCTATCATACCATCAATCACTTTTTTTGGGTCATTGCTACCAATTCATTTCAGTGTCACCGACATGTACAAGAGAAGTCATTCATTCAAAATTCAACCTTTGCAATACCATAAACATTCATTTTCATGACCACCATTCCTGAACCTTGTGTCGTCGGTCAAATTCCATCTCCAAAATCATTTCACTCATTTCGTGTCATTGACGTGGGATACATCAAGGCCCTCCTACTACGAGTCTCTTCTTTTGGACATCAACACATTATCCAAGAATTTGACTTAGAAACACCCTTCCAATACCTTGAGGCTTGCATGCATCAATGGCAGGTTTCTCGCTTCTAGCGCTAGGCATAAATAAATGGACCTCAATTGAAAGACTTCTTATGGTGTTTAACATCAAATCATCTATTCACACCATGCAGAATGTACTGCAATACCTTGAGGATCATTATCGTTATCGGTGATTTCTCTCCCATCTGTTAAAAACATACATCATTGGCTGGTAATTAGATGGTGTCTTTCCATGTTTGACTTCAGATTACATATTCACATGGTTAGACTCATACTTGACCGAACGATTGATTGTGATAGAAGACCTTGGATCTAGTTTCATCCATCTGGGCTACGATTTCAAGAGTACTAAATCATATGTACAATGGCTTTACATTGATGATCATTCCGATCATGGGTCTATATATGTAAACAACTGTTTACGTACATGTAATGAAAGTTTATAAGTTGAGCATGGGTATGCCTTCCCTCAGCAATTCATGTAAAATCAAATATCATTATATACGTATTGTAATTGATGCGGGGGTCACCTTCCACTTAGATACCTCCTCATCACATCGTAAAGCGTTTCATTCAACATTGGCTTTTTTATGACTTCGTTCTTTAGCGAGCTATTGTTATAGATCCATTTGGACACATCAAATCCCAACATCTAGATCAGTTTTTTAGGGCTCATCAAACCCTAATTTCAGTTGCTTTGTGCCCTAAACAAGTCACCCCTTTGAATGCCTCCTTCCCAGATAGTTTCATGACTTGAAGACATCCAGAAACAACCTCTAGAGGGACCAGTGCAGCTAAGCCCTTATAAAGGTGCGCTACAGAGTAGTTGAGTCCACTACCAGGGTGCTCTGCAAAGAACTTAGGCTTCCTTTCACCTGCGCTGGGTGAGAATGAGCAAAATTCACATAGGGTTTGGGGAATATCCTTATATTTTGGAGTCATTTAGAAGGTCCCCTTACTTGTCAACTCCTATGAACTCAAAAATGGATGAGGAATGAGTTAAGGCACATCCTATCCTCTCATCCCTTCCTCGATGGAACTAATTCTAAGTATGGAAAGCCATTCAATGCCACCATTTATGACAAAACCTCCTTCATCTTCCTATAAATTGACCACTCATCTAAGTGATTAGGGGCTAGATTATGTTGAATTGTAAGGGGATAATGCTGCTATGAGATTTGGATTTGAAGCAAGTATTGTAATGCTACATGTTTGTCATGCTTTTGATGTGATGTGGATGAGATCCAAGCTGGAGGAATGACTTTGAATCAGACACCAATGGTTGTAATTCCTTCTTCTATCTAATAAATTGTTTAAACCTTTTTCCCATATGTCTGTATCATTTCATAATACTTATATGTGTGAATTGTATGTAATTCCTTTCACTTATATTCAATAGGTCATATGCTTTGATTGGTTCTTTGTTTTATTTTGTGTTTATAGGGTACTTCTCAAGTGTATTAAGTACGAGAAGGAGCAAGAGGATCGATATAAGCGAGATGAGAGGAAAGCAGAACTACAAGTAGGTATTCTTATCTTCTCATATTATCTATTGCTTATAGGAAAAGCCTAAAAAAATTTACATTTTTGTTCTAGATACAGCTACTTATCTGGGGAATTATTGTTTATTCATAGATACCAAATTCTCCAAAACAAGGTGTCAAGGACTCTATGCAAAATCACAGGTGCTATAAATTCCACATTCATCATTTTGATCCAAAAATCTACTTAGGTCAATACATTCATGGATTACAGACCCATTTCGTTATGCAATACAACATATAAGATGATATCCAAGATTATTCCAACTCACCTTAAATAAACTCTCTTAAAA
The DNA here is from genome assembly GCA_031772625.1 of Pinus tabuliformis. Classification (NCBI taxonomy): domain Eukaryota; kingdom Viridiplantae; phylum Streptophyta; class Pinopsida; order Pinales; family Pinaceae; genus Pinus; species Pinus tabuliformis. Next base: position 344,195,714 of record CM062814.1, read on the forward strand.
TCTATATTTCCTGAAGAATTGGGTTCCTAGCACATCAACAAATTTGGAATGTTGTGACTATTGTGTAGGAATTCCTACATCCCATCAAGGTAAAAAATAAGCCTTTCTTATTGTTGAAATTATATTTGATAAGGAATTATGACTGTGTGGATTGGGTTTACTTGCCAATGGTTTTACATAAAGTTGGCATTTCCATGGTAAATGTGGATTCGATAATGGCATGCATAACATTAGTCAATTTCGTGGTCCTTATAAATCTTGTTCCTTTACAACTCTTTAAATATTCACGTGGATTTAGACACATATTTTCTCTTTCCCCACTTTTATTTTTTCTAGTGATTGATGGATTAAGTAGAAAGGTTATTGAGGCACATACTTGGGGTTTATTTTTGGGTTATAAAATCACTTATAATATATCAATTACCCTTATTTTATTTGTGGATGATGTACTTATCATGGGAGAGATCTATGTTTTCTAGTGGTTTTACTTGCATGAAATCATTTACTCTTTCGGGGATGCCTCGAGTCCCTATTTAAATAAATAAAATACATTTTTTATTATTGTGTCCCTACATGAGCCTTATGTGGTGGAAATTGCAAATATATTTGGGATTGAAATTGTTACTCTAGTTGGTGGTTTGAAATATTTAGATTTCATTCTTAAACCAAAAAAATATGATATTAGGTACTAGAGCTCGTTGATGGACAAATTTTAGAGAAAGTTTTCATTATCGTCACGTATATCGCTCACCATTTGGGATAGCTTGATTCTCATCTAGTCGGTTCTACAAAGCATGATACTGAATATCTATAAATGCTTCCAAAAAAGATCGTTAAGAGGATAAATGCCTTCATACAATAGTTCATTTAAGAGAGATCCAATGGTTCCCATAAGATCCGCCTAATTCACTTGGAGGTATTATCCATGAGGTAAGAAGTTGGGGACTGAGGTCTTCTAAATATTGACAATTCAATTGGGTGTTGCCGATGAAGTCTTTCGTGCACACTAAATGGAAACGAAATTTGGTAGAGGATTATAAAAGAGAACTATTTGAAATATTGATATTTAAGGACATGGATAAATGATGAGGTTGGGGCTCTATAGTTGACATCATACATATGGAATAGTATGATAAAAGTTAAAAAATGGTTGATTGGGAATTTGGAGTGGGAGGTTGGTATAGGATCTATGGTGGAGATTATGTTCGATCTAATCAAAAGATATGTGGGGGATAATACATTACAGGTAAATTTTATTAGATAAATTCACAATGTGGGAAACTATTTTTTAAATCAAATCAAAATGGATCTAGATCTCATCACTTTATGCCCCACCTAGTGTAGTTCCAGGGATCTTGGTTTATTCGGTGAATTCAAAACTTCTTAGGATAGATATGTTTACAATTTAACTATGGTAGGTATATCTTTTAATGATGTGAAGGACACATTCACTTGTGATGGTAAAATAAAAAATGGACAGATGATAGTGAAGGAGGCATACATTGTTATCACGTCTACACAACAATACAATGTAGTGTTGGGGTGGCTTTAACATATTTGGAAGCAGAACTGTGCGCTCAAACTTAAATGTTTTGGTTGGCTAGAAATATGATCCTAACATGGGATAACCATTAGATATAGGGGTGCAATGGATTAGGTAAATGCATTATATGTCTATCAACAAATGAGGATGTGGATCACCTTTTCTTACAATGTCCTTTTGCTATTTCCATCTGAACTGGAATTCTGAATACATTAAAGTTATTTGCTAGCTGGAATAAATCTACATTGAATGATCTTCTTTCAAACTAGTTTACAGGATTTAAGTTGTGGAAAACAATTCCTTTCTATATTTTGGGGAATCTAGACAAGTATAAATGCTAGAATTTTTTAGGAGGCTTCGATGAACATCTTTCATACATGCATTTAGATTGCAGCTTATTTCCATCAAATCGGTCCTGTGGTGAATAGGAGAACTGAAATACATATAGATCTAATTCATATTTAGGACAGATTCCATGTGGGATTCTTTGATGGGGTGGCATGCAACATTAATTATGTGAGGACAGCATATATTGTCATAAATTCGAGTACTATCACTTTTCTTGGAACAGTGGGTCGCAGACAAATACACATTCTCAGACAATTGAATTTTATCGGGTACGCTTCTATGCAAATTGGTTCTGCATCAAGTCTATGATGGTTAGGCTCAAAATCGGTTCTAGACTAGGTATAGTTGTAGTCTTCATTTATTCGACATAAGCTTGTAAATTGGATGAATAGAATCAAATTGATTACGCAAAAATTCAATGACTTGACTTTTATACATATATACAACAAGAAGAACACAGTCATCGATGCATTATCAAAGGAAGGCCTCAACAAAGCACCTCAGAATATTTTTCAATATGCCTTTTACAATGACACATCACATAGCTCAGGGAATTTCCAATTGGCATAGACTCAACAACAAGCTGAGAGAGGCAAAAGATCGGGGACACAAATAGTGGGTGAAGGTATCAAAGAACATGCAGGTAACATATCTTATGTCTTTCGATGACCTTACCTTTGGAGTCATGAATGACAACGATGATTAGAGGAACATTTACCAAATTGTTTGGCCCTTTAGTGATGATTCGAGCCTCTACATGAACAACAAAAAATATGTTTTGGTCATGGATGTCTTGGGCGATCCTCGATGTCGGGAGGTCGGTAACCTATTTGGGATAACAATGACTAAGTTGGAAGCAAGCATCCTGTACCTAGATTTTCAATTAAAGACACATAAATATGACATCAAATATTGGGACTGGCTACTGGAAATATTCAACATAAACTTTGTTGCATGGGAACATAAATGGCTTTCTATAAGAGGTTAACTAACAATGGTTTGATCTATCCTTTAGAACATCTCAATATTTTGGATGCCCTTGTTTCAACTTCCTGTGGAGTTGTGTCACAAGATAGATGAGCTCATGGCAAGATTTATCTAGTTAGACACATAGGTGATGGGGAAGATTCACCTCGTCAAAGGGAAGGGCTATTGCAACCACAATAGTAGAGGGGGGATGGGACATTTTGAGCACTCACAATTTTAATTTTTCCTCGATCATTAAAAGCATTTGGAGTGCCACAAATGATCATGGTATTTGGGGGGAAATCATTAGAGATAAATACATGAAGGGACTAACCGTCTTAATTTGGTCAAGTTCGGTGGGAAAAATGAAAAATAGTGCATCATTTATATGGAGGAGCATGTCAAAAAAAATTTACTAGTTGTTGGGGTTTATGAGATGGTCCATCAGGGATGAGAGGCCGGCAGAGGTTACGCTGGGTGTTTTGACAAGATTAGTTGGAAATCACACTGTTTCATTTCCCATCATCTCCATCCTTTGAGAAAAGGGAATCATAAATTTTTCACACATTTACAATAGGAACAATCAGTTCTCTGCTCACCCGTCTTGGAAGCGGCGCACTGATATCAGATTTTGTGACAACTTGGCTATTGAATGGGAGGCTTTTCTCATAAATTTATATGATCTAGGTGCCTATATTGGTGATGGTGTGGACAGTTTGCACTCAGAAGGCCCTTCAAAGAATGGAAATACCAAAGTTAATGACATTTACAATAATCTTCCATTGATAGAAAAAACATTCCACTTCAATACATGGTACAAGGCAGTGTGGGGATAGGAGATTCCAAAGAAACTTCTTTTGTTCAGTGGCTCACAATTCAAAAAAGAATTATTACCTGTGATTCTTACGTGGTAGAGGCTTTCAAGGCTTGAGCATTTGTCCCATGTGGAGGGTACAAGAAGAGGAGATAGAACACCTACTGATTGGTTGCAAATTTTCCAAGGAGGTGTGGACTGGGGTGATGGATTTTCTGAAGTTTGACTATTTGGATACCTCTCATAACCTAGAGAATTGTTTCATTAATTGGTCTAAGGACAAGTCAAAATATCACTCTCTCCCCTTCTATATTATATGGATCATATGGTGTAGTCGGAATGCTTGATTGTTCAAAAATAAGAGCCTAATGGTTTAGGAAGTGGTTAGGAAGGCCATCACATATTTTTTCAAGATTAGACCTAAGAAAGCAGTATTAAAGACAAGGAAGATTATATTTAATAATATTAAGGGGATCTACCCCAGAGGATCCTTTGATGGGGCATGTCCACAGAGAAGATGTGGATGTGGAGTGGTCATTAATCTAGAGCCCGGGCGATTCTACCATTTTTGGTGGTAGCGTGGCAGGGGGGATAATAGTAGAGATGAGATCATTGCACTTTGAGGTCCCATCAATTTCACAAACTGAATTGGACTGGAAAACATTTTCATTCATGGAGATGAAAAGCATATTATCGAGTCGGTCAAATATTACACTCTTTTCTATCGCCATATCTTGTCCAACTAGATGAGCCACATCAGAATCCTTACTTCCACCTTCCAGAACATCACATATATGCACATCTATAGAGAAAAAAACCAGGTAGTTGATATTCTATCAAATAGGGGTATCGATTCAGAGAGAGGTAAGTATCCCTTCACGATATATGTGCAGCACAAACTCAGCAATGTTGGGTGCATTTACATCAACTAGGGTACTCGCTACAAAATTTTAATGAAATATGTTGTAAATTTTTAAATTTAGGCTTCAATGATCCATATCAAGTTTATTGAGAAGAGTTTTTGGCGAAAATCACATCAAAATTCATTTGTCAACGCATTTCGAACCCGCAAGTTTGGTGCATGATCTAGACAAGATGAAGAACCAGATCATGGCTACATGTTAAATAGAGAGAAAAGATCATTCGACGGCTAGAAAAAATAGATACTATTAACCAAGGAAATGGCTACAATGGACTAGGAAACATCTATATTTGACTTGACCAAGAGATAGGGAAAGGAAAATTAATTGGTTAATTAATTACTTGGTTTTTTAGATCTACTTATTTCCTTGAACTTAAACTAAGATTAAAACCTAATAAATTAATGTACTATATTTTATTTTAAAACTATATAAATTATAGGAATTATTATAGGATATATAAATGATTATTAATTAGATAACTTAGTGAGTTAAATAGTTGACTAATTAAATAAGTTTATTTCTTTCACTATATATGTAGCTAAATATGTAGTATTTATTCTAACTAAAAGCTAAATAAAAATAAAATAAAATTATGTTAATTCTATTATATGAAGAATGTTGCTATTTATAATTAATTAGATACTTTGACTATGAGATTTATATATTTAAATCTAATAATTTGATAAATAGGGATTAAAACTAATATTTATTAATCAATCAAATAATTAGTTTATATGTCTATAATTATTTCAGTTATGTTTATGCATAAAATATTATTTATTTATGTAACATGTTCAATAAAGCCAAGTAAGGTGTAAATTATTTTAAAACTTAAATTAAGAATTATAACCCAATAATAAAAAACATATTATTTTCAATAAAATATAAGAAATAATCTGAATAAAATATTAATAATATTATAAAATATTGAGAATATAGATATATATATATATATATATATATATATATATATATATATATATATATATATATATATATATATATATATATATATATATCAGAATGAAAGGGGAAAACATCAATCCATAAGATCAGGGAAAAAACCAAAGAAGAAATCAGTAAAAATAGAATAACAAGGGGGCAAGCTGGGAGGAAACAACAGAGATCCAATAGCTACTGATCTTCCATCTGTCATCCCTGTTGAGATTACTCGGCCTCCTTTCAATTTCTATGGCCTCCCTAAACTTCCAGTGATGAAAAGGGGCAATTTTGGCAATTACCCAAGCCTCCTCAATACAAATATGGTTCTTAGTCTTCTCCGCATGTTCTATGAGTTTTGAAGACTAGGGCCTTTGATGTTTGATGTTGGTTGAGTGCTCATGAATCTCTGATTAATAGAGCGCCCATTTTCCCCAACATAGGGGGTCCCACATGAACATGGGATAACACAAACACCTTTCATGTCCTTGGGATCAACCAAGTCTTTTACATATCTTAAGGAGCTACAAATGGTGTTGAGGGGTCTAAAGGTTGAGGGACCATTATGCTTCTTGCAAATCCCTGCAATATTGCCAGTGGTCCCCTGGATGAAAGGGAGATAAACCTCGGAGATTCGATCTTTAGGGTCTTTCTTAATATTGGGACTTTTGCTAGCTTTAAGGAAAGATTTCAAACCTTGGTGCCTACTATAACCATTATTAACAAAAAAAAAAAAAAAAATGGTCTTTCTCTTTATCAAGGTTATTTTTATCAGAGATGCTCAGTGCATGAGTAGCTAGCGTGTTGAGAACACCAACTTTTGAGTAGGAAAATGATGAGAGTTGGTATGAAGATAATGCTCAATATAATTTTTCTTCTGAAACACTTGGTGGGAGAAAGAAATGTCACCATTCTTCGAAATGAGGAAATCAAGGAAAGGAAAGCACCCATCAATTTCTTGCTCCATAGTAAACTTTATGGAGGAGGATTGATTATTGAGATGTTGGAAAAATAGATCTAACTCTTCTTGGCCATGATTCTTGTAAATTTCTTGAATAGTTTTTTGTTGTATTGATAAATAACTGGTATCTATGTTGTAGTTAGTAGTAGAATATATCAACATTATCACAAATAAGATAGGAAAATAGGAACTTAGAGGCAATGATTTGGTAAACTTATTTTTGTATAAGAACATGACAAAATACTCACTATTTTGGACAAGCAATAAGGATTGACTAGTAGTTTTGATATGGAGAATATATCTCACTCATGGATATATATGAACTATATAAACATACTTTTCTAAATAGAAAGATCTTGTTTTTTTGTTTTCATTAAATTATCACATGGTTCAAAAGAATTTTAACTAAAATTATTACCCTGTGTAGTAGGAACAAGAAAGGCAACGAGGAAGGCAATGACTTCTCCATAGCACGCACAACAACTGATGCTTTTTTTCTAGCTATAGTGTGCAATCACGTTGATGGATACAAAGTCCATCTTCAACATTTTTCAAGAAGTTCATGAAAGTGCTTTCCTAAGGGTTGTAGCAGCAACGAAGTCCAATCAAGCACGAGACACCCTCCAGAAATCCTACCAAGGCATGGAAAAAGTCAAGACAACAAAGCTGCAAATGTTGAGAAGAGACTTTCAAACACCTTGTATGAAAGAGTCTTAGAACGTGGAATCATTTTTTACACATGTAATTGGGTCGGTTACTGAAATCAAGTCTCATGGTGAGACACTTGAAGAAAGTATAATAGTTGAGAATGTTTTGAGAAGTTTTCCAGTAAGGTTTCATGTCCTTGTTGTGGACATAAAAGAGACAATGGATCTCTCACAGTTCTCAGTGGATGAACTTCATGCATCAATTATTTCTCATGAACATAGATTGAATAGAGCAACAAGTTCCTCATTGGAGCATGCGTTAAAGACACAAGTTTTATTTGGTCAAGGTCGAGGTAGAGGAAGAGCATATGCTAGAGGAAGTGGAAGAAGCCCACACAAAGGTGGAAGAAGAAGCCCTTCAAGCTCAAGTGGAAGAGGTAGCAATCAAATTCCAAGTCAAGGCCCAAGCCAAAATCAAGCACAAGGTCAGTGGGATGATAAATCTCAAGTCCAATGTCATTACTGTAAGAAGTATGGTCATTATGAAAATTAATGTAGAAAGAAGAAATACGACATTAGTAACAAAACAAGTGCAAATTTCAAAAAAGAAAATCAGAACCATGATAGCATGTTTTTAACTTATAATGTAGCACAAGAAAAACAAAGTGATATATGGTATCTGTATTTAGGGTGGAGCAATCACATGTCAAGGAACATATAAATGTTTTCCAATCTATATGAAAGTGTGAAATCTGAAGTGACATTAGGGACTGATAGAAAAGTCTCTGTCATGGGCAAAGCAAGAGTTAATATCCTAACAAAGAAGGGGGAGAAGAAGTACATCTTAAATGTTTACTTTGTCCCTAGTCTGAAGCATAACCTCATAAGCATTAGACAACTCATGCAAAAGGGCTACAATATCTTCTTCAAAAATCATGTGTGCACAATTTTGGATAGGCCTCCAAGAAAACAGCTGATTGCAATGGTTCATATGACAAACAATAGAATGTTTCCCCTAAAGATAAGATTAGATTTGAAATAAGAAGGTGCACAAGCACAACTATCAATGATCTCACAAGAGGATGGAAGAAAATATGTAGTTGTCACACAAGTAAACTATCAAGTAGAGGTCAAAGATGAAAATTGGTTATGGCATATGAGATTTGGACATCTCAACTTTGGAGGTTTGAATTTTCTACGTAAGAAAGGCATGGTGAAGGGTTTTTCACTCATATAAAAACCAAACAACCTATGTGAAGGATGCATCTAAGGAAAACAAAATAGAGAGACATTTCCAGCAGGAAATTTATTACGGGCAAGGGCACCTTTGGAAATTGTCCACTTAGATTTATGCGGACCATGCAAACACCATCAATTGGTGGCAGCCACTATTTTTGACCTTCATAGATGACTACACAAGGAATACATGGGCATATTTCCTAAAATATAAAAGCGAAGTGCTTGAGCGCTTTCGGAAATACAAAGCTCTTGTTCAAAAGCAAAGAGCACGATACATCAAATTCCTCAGGACTGACAGAGATGGTGAGTAGATCTCAAACAATTTCCTTCGATTTTGCGGGGAGCATGGAATTTACAAGCAATTTACAACAATATATACACCTTAGAAAAATGGTGTCACGGAAAGGAAAAATAGGACCATTATGGAAATGGCGAGTATGTTGAAGGAAAAGCATTTTCCAAATGATTATTGGCTTGAAGTTGTCGCTTGTGCAGCATATATCATGAATAGATGTCGAACTAAAAGCATCCAGAATGTAGTTCCTGAAGAGGTATGGAGTGGAAGAAAGCATAGTGTCACTCACATGAGAGTGTTTGGATGTGTGGCATATGCACATGTCCCAAATGAGTTGAGGAAGAAGTTGGACAACAAGGGGGAGAAATGTATATTTGTTAGATACAGTGATGAATCCAAGGCATACAACTCTACAATCCATTAACCAAGAAGGTCATAATCAGCAAAGGTGTGCGTTTCATAGAAGAGGAAGCATGGGATGGAATTTGAGAGAAGACAATCAATGTCAAAACATGTACACCGCATGAGGACAAAGAGTAATTGATAGCAACAAGTAATTCCTCAACAATGACTCCCTCTACACATATTCAAGTGCAACAAAGTAGGTAGCAAGCAATAGAATCAAAAAATAATAGGACAATGTCACGTAGTCAAAAAATTTCCTATCCAAGCACACCATGAATCACAACACCAAGTGACATGTCAATCCCATCTTCAGCAAGCACAAGAAGACCAAAATTCAAAAATTTAAATGAAATTTATGAGCGAGATGAATTTGATATAAGTGTTGGTATGAATTCTTTATTTGCATGTTTTGTCATGAAAATGACCCAATCTATTTTGAATATGTAGTAAAAGAAGATAAATGGGTTGTGGTAATGGAGGAAGAAATAGAAACAATAGAAAAGAATGACACATGGGAGCTAGTGGACTTGTCGTAAGGAAAATAAGTCATTGGAGTGAAGTGGGTCTATAAGACCAAAAGCAACATTGACAAAAAGATTGAAAGGCACAAAGCAAGGCTAGTTGTTAAAGAATACAAGTAGAAGCATGGAAGAGATTATTCGAAGATATTTTCACCAGTCGCGAGGATGGAGACAGTGCGTACAGATGTGCCAATTTCTGTCAACATAAATGGAAAGTGTATGAAATGGACGTAAAATCAATGTTCTTGAATGGAGTGATGAAAAAGGAAATGTATGTTGCACAATTGCCTAGTTATGAGGTAGAAGGCAAAGAAGACAAAGTGTATTTGTTGAGGAAATATCTTTATGGGCTAAAGCAAGCACAACATGCATGGTACAATAGGATAGATACTTACTTGTTGGACAATGGTTTTGACAAATGTGACGGTGAGCCTACTCTCTACATCAAAGAGAGCGATGGTAATATTCTTATTATCGTCTTATATTTAGATGATTTTATTTTTATAGGCAGTGATGATTTCCTCATCATTAATTTCAAAGAAGTCATGGAGAGTGAATTTGAAATGACTGCCCTGGGGCTGTTAAAATATTTTTCGGGGATAGGAGTGAAGCAAACATAAAACGGTCTTTTTACCTCTCACGCAAAGTATGTAGCAGATATTTTGGAGAGGTTTAAAATGCAGAACAGTAAGCCGGCACCAACTCCAACTGTCATGGGGTTGAAGTTGAGCAAAGAAGATTGCAACAACAATGTCAATATGACATTATACAAAAGCATGATAGGCAGCTTGATGTATTTGACTGCCACTGGGCTAGATATAATGTATGTAGTGAGTTTGGTGTCGAAGTTCATGGAGACAGCCAAGGAAATACATTGGAAAGCAATGAAAATGATTCTAAGGTATGTGAATGGGACATAATAGTATGGTGTTTTGTACACTGCAACAAGTGATTTCAGGCTAGTTGGTTACACTAATAGTGATTGGGTAGGAATTGTTGATGACAAAAAGAGCATGTTAGGATATGTTTTTGATTTGGATTTTGTAGCCATTTCATGTGCCTCCAAGAAGTAGCTGATAGTTTCATTGTCAACAACAGAAACTGGATATGTTGTCGCAACAATAGCAGCGTGTCAAGCAGTTTAGATGAGAAGGATGTTGAGGGGTCTTCATCATGACCAACGGCGAATGAAAACTATTTTCTGCGACAACATTTTAGTAATTTCATTATCAAAGAATTCTATTTTTCACAAGAGTACCAAGCATATTGATGTTAAATATCATTTTTTCAGAGAGTTGATTAACAATGATGAAATTGTTTTGTAGCACTGCATGTCAGAGGAATAATTTGTTGATATTTTCACAAAGCCATTGGCACGTGTAAGTTTTGTTTATCTTAGAGACTATTTGGGAATTTTCAATGGAGGCAGTTGTTATTAAGGGGGAGTGTTGGAAATATTAATCTCAACCACCTCCTTAAACACACTAACAGCCACCATGCTTGCCCGGTCAACTATTGCACGATTGCGATTTTGTTTGCAGGTGAAAAGACTGAAGTCAGAGCCAAAGTACAATGCTAGCCATTCCACAACACATCAGAGTGTATAAGGCATTTAATAAACTTTGGTAAATTGATATGGAAAAATATTTACTCTCGGACTATTGCCCACACTCCACAACCATTTACTATGTAAAATCAATTATGTGTATTAATTATTTTCTTTGTCATGTATTGATGCCAAAATCTGTATGTTGAGATAAATATGGATGCAAAAGTCATTTGTAATGTTGGGCAAGTGAGAGAGCGAGAAAGGGTGAAAGTATTTGTGGAGAAAATTGTGGAGGAAATATTAGTGGGTGCGTGAAAACTAGTTTTAAGGAATTTTACAGACATTTATTCCGCAACTCAATGATGCGTAAATCACTCTAAATCTTTTGTGTTTTCACTTGGAGCTATAACCTCCATTTATCACGTGAATGTATTTTCATATGTTTTGAAATATAATACAAAGTATGTTATGTTGCAATGTGGTCTTAAACCTTCATGAGTATATTTACCGCAACCATTTGCTTTTACTTTGTTTTGTCATTAGTGAATTTTATGTTTTATTAAACCTCTGTGTAGTTGCGATATCTTTGCCGCAATCTAAAATTTGTCTTTCTGTAACTAATTTCTGAGTGAAATTCCTCTCCTCTCCCCCTGCCAAATTTTTTGTAACATTTCCTCCATTGCCAGCAGGCGTATCACAACTTTGTCATCCCAATTTTTTTTGGAGGAATAGACCCATTGAGAGAAGAGACAACATTAAATTAAGCCACCACAACAAATCATTGTGCTGCGATTTGAAAAAGGTAGACCCACTATTCAAATCCATTATGTTTATAATTTCAAACCCTACCATTTCCATATGAGAGAAGGAAACAAACTCAGCTACCCTCTACTTGTTGTAGGCTAAGCACCGTATAGTATGACTAGCAACATGATATAACCTACATTTGCAGGAAACAATCTCATAGTCCTGTTCTTGAGTCTAATAGTTCCCAAACAAATTGTATATTTTATCTAGAAGCCCACAATTCAGATTTAAAAGAGCTAAAATATGTTGAATCTCTTCCATATTTGAGGTTTACTGGGTGGCTCTAATAAATTATGCGAGATAATTCCCAATATCCATAAAAAATATTCACTGATAGAAATGTGGCGAAAACCTTGTCACATTCATCATCATTGTAATTTTTTGATTGCTATCGAAGGATCAAAATGATCTTATCAAGGAAAGAGAACCAAACAAACATCTCCCTAGCACTAATTACCCTCCTTTAAAATGACATCATGATCCTCCACCTTCTGAAAGATAATATAAAAAATCCCTCCCTACAAGAGAAATTTTGACCTTTGCAGCAAACAACCACATCCAGACATTGGCGATCCAAAGTCTCATATTAAAATATGTTGGTTTTCTGGCATGGCAATACCCATACATAATTCGATTTCACATAAATTCTATTCCCTCTGGGATCCATTCATGAAGGAAATCGATTGATTTCTTACTATCCCTAAATTCAATGTAAGGTTTCCCGCACTAGTGAAAATGTTCAAAATCTGTAGATTTCCTGCAAACCAGAAGCTACCTCACTTCCTGCAGCATAACCCACTTCATATCATAGAATTTCTTTGAAATTCTGTAACTGTTATGACAAACCATCTAAAACAAATTCTATTCACCAAGACACAAAATTTCTCTACTAAATAAGTAGTGGAATAAAAAGTGGTATAAAGAACGAGTCACACACAATAACACTATTTTTCTAGGCAAGCCAACTCAGAAAACCCTCTACTTTGTTGTAGAATTTTATTAATGGAAATTTGAGCAATTAGTCTCTTTGCAAGGCAACACTATTTCACTGTATAACCAACTTGCTCTCACTACTAACACTTGGTATGAAATTCCCTGCAAACTCTTTTGCTTCTTCTAGCTGAAGTTGATACTAAATGATCCAACTCTCTCATGATCTCCCTTAAACAAACCCTCTACCCACCGGCTCGAACTCTCCCTATACTAGGAATCATTGGTTGAGAGACTACCTCCACTCACCCTTGACTATACTCCTCATGATCTTACTAGTCGTTGCAACTGCCAACTAGCTTAGACTCACACTGAGATACTGGATGAGGCTCCATGTTATGTATTCTTCTCAATTACTTTAATATTCTCTTACTCTAAGGAGTATCTTAGAGCTCTACTCTCCTCAACCGTCACTTCTCTACTCTAAGCTCTCCTTTCCTTTCTGCTCAAAGTTTCACCTATCTCTACCTAAAATTTGTAGATATTCTTCTTCCTTACACCTATCTGATTCTTACGTGTAGTAGCTAAGTTTTGGAGGTAAGTGTTTCCTCCACTAAATATGACATCATAACCCGTGTCCTCAAGGGTAGATATTGAAACAAGATTCTTCTTAAGGCTTGGAACATAGAGGACATCTCTAAGATGAAGAGGATTACCCGAAACCCTTTGAAAGTTAACAATACAAACTCTTGTAGCTGCATATTGGCCATCATCTGCTAGCTCAATGTGAAACTGCATGTCCTTCTCTTTTAGGAGGCTGAAATTATTTATGTTCTTGGTCATGCAGAAGGATGATCTTGAATGAATATACCATACATTTATGTTTGTTGAGCCTACCATGCAATCTAACAGCAAGAAATATTTCTCGAACTAGGAAGAAAATGCATCTACCTTTGCTGACATAGGTACATGATCCTTACTGGACTCCTTCCTCCACTTAGGACACTTAGTGACATAGTGTCCAAACTCACGGAAATGGAAGCAGTTGATATTTCTTAGATACTTCTTCTTCTTTCCCTTCTAACTAGACTTAAGCTCTCCTTGGCCCTTCTTTCCCTTGATCTTGCTACCTTTTCCTGTCAAGGAAAATTTCTCCTCATCCTCTATCGATGTTGATCTTCCATCTCTCATTCCTCTCTACCTATATTATTAAACACAGTCACCCAATAGACTTTCTCAACTATAAAAAACTTTTCTATTACTTACTGCATCCTGGAAGGTATACCAAGACTTATTAAGTCCTAGTAATGTAAGAGTCACAAGGTTGTGCTTTGGCACAGTGACGCCAATACCACCTAGCTCATCTCGACCATGAGTGAACTTAGAAAGGTATATGACAATGCAATCATCCTTGCTCATGTGAATGATTCTTAGGTTCTACTTAACAGAAAGTTTCCTAACATCACTTGTACCTTGAAAAAGATCTAATATGGCTTTAAATGTTTGAAATATTATCTTCTTCTCATGGAGATGAGGAATCATATGATCTCTAAACCCCTCTAGAATGATCCTTGTCACCTTGGTGTCATTCTTAGTATGTTGGGCTAGTTATTGGGGATCTTGAGGTGGTGCTATCAACTTCTTAATAAACTCTTCCACCCCATTATCATCCATCACTATAGTGATACACTCCCTCCATGCACAAAAATTTGAGGCTCCCTCTAGATTGTGATCATACTTCAGTTCTATGAATTCCATACTCTTGCCCAAGGGACTGCTTTTGTATTAAAAAAATTCCCTCACTAATCAACTATGCTCCAATGAAGTTAATGAAATTAGGTCTTCATCAAGCTGCCCTCACATAGTGACAAGTATATGCCTTTTTCACCTTACTTAGGGCTTTCCAGTTAGCCCACTGATAGCTTCTTAACAACACTAACGATGGCTCATCTAGTGCACTCAAAAAAACAGCTACCAAAAACCTCCTCGACTCGACCACTTGTATACCTTCAGAAATTTTGGTCAACACCTTCAGGCTTGCAACCCATCTCTCTTCTCTTGTAGCACACCTTAAACCCATTTCCCGCTTACTGTCACTTGAGGCTACTTGAGACTTCTGCTGCACCTAAACACACCTTTTGGCCCTTCGTATACCAGCAAAGATCCATGGCCCTACATATCTTGGATCTGAGCTATTACAAGCCTCTCCTAGGTTGTGTTCTACATTACAGAAACATGGTGACTTGTTAACCAAAATGTGTGCTCCTCTATGTGTTGATCTTTATGCTCTTCTTTTCTCTGATACCATGTAGAATTCTCTTGAAATTATGCAACTTCTATCATGAGCAATCTAAAAAAGCTTCTATTTACCAAGAGATGGAATTTCTCTATTAAACAAGCAATGTAAGACAAACAGAGATAAATAACCAGTCACACACAATAACAAAACATTTTTTTATGGGGAACCCAATTGCGAAAACCCTATGCTTTGCTATAGAATTTTATTAACATAATTTTGAGCAATTGATATCTTTACAAGGAAACATTATTTCACTCGAGAGTAATCTTTTTCTCACTGTTGACACTTAGCATGAAATTCCTTGCAAACACACCTGATCTAGCTCCTCTTTCCTTGCATTGTTTCTCCCTATTTCCTAGTGTTGAAATCTCTTATTTCCTAGCACAAGACATGCTCTTATTATTTAGGAATTTTCATCCTAAATCTTAGTGCACATCAGCAAGGAAATTATTTGTTCAAATATGTGTACATGCTCCTCCTTGATATTCTCTTACTACAACAAGCTTTCACACAAACCTGGTGCAACATCGCACAAATTTGTGAGTTATTGCCTTGTCTCATAACCTTTTTCACACAAACCAATTAATTGAGTTGTGTTCCTTCATACTCCTTTTATGCTATTCGATCATCTTATATCTAGAAAATATAAATTTAAAACACAAGTTGAACTCGACTTGTTAACTAATTCAAATCATAGTTCAGCACACCCTTGCTTCAATCAAGACTGAAGATCTTCAACTCGTTCTCTTCTAATTCTCAACTTGCACTTGGATAGCCAAATAATTGAAACTCGAACTAGTGCATGAATGAACTAACTCATTCTTTCCATGAACTCATACTTGACGAAAGAAGAACACATTGAAGTCTTTCTTGACCCAGGCACAAGACAAGAAAAAAACCTTCTTAACTACACTTTTCAACACATCTCACACTTGTTCATGTGGCATTTTTTTAACTAATCAATTTAATTAAAAAGGGAAAAAGAATGTAACTACAATGGAGATAAATTTCAACCTTTTATTTTTGTATACTATTAAGAATATTATCGAAATTGAATCTCTATCATCCACCTTATAACCACTGATAATTAAATTAAAATTCTAGAAGCATTAGTCTAAATAGACATACATATCAATATAATTATATTTTTATGGTTTAGAAATAATGTTTAATAATAATTTATAGCAAATTTTATATTGAATATTTAAATCCAAACTTTAATTAGTGTTTAAAAATAACATTTTTTTTTATGGTTTAAAAATAATGTTTAATAATAATACGTAGCAATTTTTTTTTTTGTTGAATATTTCAATCCAAATCTTAATTAGTAATTAAGAATAACATATTATTGAAATATTTTTTATTTTTTAATATTTCAGCATGAGAATAAGAAATAATATATATTAATTAAAATTAAAATTTTAAAAAGGAAACAAAAATACTAATTTGCAAGCTTTATCTGTTACATGTAAAAGCGTTATTCAATTAAAGATGGATAAAGTAAAAATAATATATTAAGAATAAAAATAAAAATCATTAAACACCGATATAAAATCAATATAATATTTGTATTATAATGAAAATTCAAATAAAGTAGGCAACAATAAAACAATATTGAATTAATAGAGCACTATAAGACATAGGTTTTTCTTAAAATAAAGTAGTATATTTTATTTATTTGAATATAATGTGAGTAGAATTTGAAATCTCAAGTTTTCTTTCCCGCCTGATTACCTACATAAATTCAAGCCAACATAATCCTTTTCTTTCTTTAATATAGAAATTATATTTTAAACGGTATCATTGATTTGAATGATCAAATAAATTGGTAAAATAGTAAAATAATTCATCATAATATGTTTTAAGTGTAGAATAATCTCTGAGTTATTGTGAAAATAGTTATAATTTCTTGATTTATTATTATTATGAATTTGTGTATATCCTATATATGATTTTTTTTTTAACTTATTTCCATTTTGATTTTTCTAACCTTGTTACATGTTTTGTATATATCATGAACTTTTTATTTAGTTTTTATTATTGGTTTGAAAATAAATATGGTATTCAATTTGACTTATATATATTTTTAACTAAGCCATGCCTTTATTAGGCTATGTGTGGTGTAAAACCTTAGCCAAATCTAGGTAGGAGAGATAATTGCTATATATAATCACATAATCCTTATTATGATATCTTTCAACTACTCTATTCAATGTTTGGTTATATCTCATAGCAATGTTTGTGGTTGGCTATGTTTATCATACCAAACGCTTATTTATTTTCATATATATGAATACCTAACATGATGACCGACCCGTCCATCAAAAACGTTGAAGCTATACGATATAACACACACACATAACCAGGGTAATTATGTTTTCACAACGGTTTATAACTGAGTACGTGCAAAACCATCCGGACCTTCAACCCTCGTTGCACTTGCATGCACATGGGTTAGATTGAGCACTTGGATCACATGAAAAGGTTATATGGAATAGGTTCGCATGGCCTGACCAAGTGTCCCATATTGATGGTGGTGATTTCCTCAGTTGGATCGACGATGAGGATATTCTCTTGTGTGTTAAGATATCTAACTACCCCCGACTCGTGCCACGATGGTCTCAGCCACAATAAGCATTGGTCGGGCGCTGAGCTCCACAAACCTAAGATTAAACTGGAAGGATTAGGGGTTTTCCTCAAAATTTTGAAGATGCTGCATAATGGATTTTTGCTAGACTTTCCTCGTATGCCGACGAATGGGAAAATTATTTGCATTCCCAAGCTAAAATTCACAACGAGGTCTAATTTTCACTGTTTCCCTTGCCCCTTTTACTTCTTTTTCTACAAGCATGATTCCCTGTCACTATTGAAGCACGATTCTCTGTCACTATTGCTCGGGTTCATGGTGTTTTCGACAACTAAATTATTTGTTTCTCTGCTTGATGATATGTAATTGAGTGTACAAATCAAACCCTCGATTTTTATAATTGTTTTTCGTTATGGTGAGTCTCTCCTCCACGGTTCTTAAAAATGACACCTAATCCTTATGCATTATGTATGGTAATTCTTCATTCCAAATTTTAATTCGCAAACCATAATATGATTTATTTTCAAAGGCTTTTTCTTTGAATTGTAATTTTGATAGTAAAGCATCCTTCTCTTTATAGCATAGTATTAAGGTGGAGACCTGACTTCGTAAGAATTTCTAGATGCCATGAAAGCTCTTTTACATTTCTTTATGATAATTTTTCTAGGAGATTTGAGGGTTAATTAATGAATGATTCTTTTTGCAGGTGAGTTTCAGTTGCTATGGGCTTTTTTGTCCACAATGTTTTGGAATTGGATGCTCACATTTTTTCTTCCTTTTTCCATCACAGCTACACAAGCTAATTTTCCTTTTCCTTTCACAATTATGGATGCCATAAACAAATTTCAACTTGTCCGTTCACATGAAAATTCCTTGGGTTTATGGTATTTATAGGTAAGGCCTTAACTAGCTAGAATTACACTTCTTTAGTTGCATCCTTGTATGGAAAGTTTCATTAAAAGTATATGGGCCAAAATCCTAGCTTATGTAGAGAATTTTTCAGAGTAATTGATATTTTACAATGAGGGTTTGCCCCTTCTATTAATTTCCAAATTTTCTTACTTTGAAGTTTGGTTCATGGGAGATACCTAAGTGGCCGAGAATGCAAATTCTCCTTTTTTATTCCATAATAGAAATGGTGTTTCTTTCTCTTATAATTTTACTATGCATGTGCATGGTACTCCCAATTAGGGTTTGTATTCCCTTATAATTTTCTTCTATTCTGTTTAGCCTGCGTGCATGTAAATATAATGTAATGCGTGCTTACATGTAGTTTATCATGACTATTCTAGTATTAATGGAATCATTGTTCTCTTCATTTATCATGCAGACATACATGATTTATCTACTACAATTTATGTATTTTTTCATTAGTATCTTCATATTAGATTTGTAATTATTATTTTAATTTAATACACCTGTAACTAAGCCACGAACCTCGAGGACTTTTGTCATGAGGGACAACTAGGAATCCTATTTAGGTTCTAATAATATATTTTCTTATGACTACCTATTCTTTGGCCAATCGCTAAGGCCCCCTTCCTTGTCTTGGCCTATAATAGCTTGGTTGGGCATAACTTCCTACTCTTTACTTATCGGTATAGTTTATTATATTATACCAATTCTAACCTTCTAGCATAAATGCATATGCTTGAAAATATGGATGCATATTTGTCACATTCATATAGTTATTAAAAGCATGGCCTACTTTAACAAGAATTTAATATGTTGTGAAATAGTTGTATGTATATTTCTTCCCTACAATTATTCTATCTTAGACCCATCTTTTTTTTTTTTATGTTCACAACCATTTTTGTACTATTTTCTAGGGTTAGTTCCTGATGAGGTTTCATGTTTAAACCCTTAAACAATATCCTTTGTATTGGTGCCTCTTTCTTTCTTGCAACAAATTAGTCCAACTTCACACATATATACAAATATTTGCATTACAAGGAGGTTAGAAAAATTCATCCTTTCAGTTCACTCAGATATGTATAGGAAAACACTAAGAATTATACTGAGATTTCCTAGTTAAAACCACTCATAGCTCTAAACTAAAAAACTAATATAATTGACATAGATTCATTTCCATGTAAATATATACTTATCTATGAAATCCTTGAAAATATATTAAATGATTCAATGTTCCTCCCAACATGAACTACACTTCTCAGTATTTCCCCTCAAGCTCTACTCCTCTCTGCCTTAAGAACAAATAATTAGTTAATTTCTACTTCACGCCTCCTTGACCCTTAGTAGTATCTTGCTTATATTTTGGAGTGGCATAATATTTCTCTCCTACTATCACTTTCTTTTTATTTAGATGGACTTCATCTCATGTGGTCCCCTTCAAGTCAATTGTACCTCATGGCATTTATCTTTACACATGAAATTTGTTGGTGTACTCCACAACCAAGTGTTCCAACTTGGCAAAGGACGAATTTTCTTCTTTTGTTCATGCTCCTTCTTGTGCATAGCTTCTTCCAACTTTTCTCCTCATATTTAATAACCTTTAATACATTTTCAATCATTTTAAAATACAATTTTTTTTTTTGAATGACTATTTACATTGTCACATCATATCACTTGTCCCACGTTGAAATTTCAGTCACATTTTCAATATAAAAGTCATCAAGTAAATCTACAAGGGCATATTACATCTCCCCTCACCTTAAAAGAGAACATTTTCCTCAATGTTTTAATGCTTTTGTTTTCCCTATAACAACATAGGTAAAACTTCTTCCATTTCATCTTGCATCTCCTAGGTGGCCATGTCAAGCCCAAACTATTTCCATTTCACTTTAGCCTTGGTGATGGATTGATTCTAGAGTGTAATTTCACTATGTTCCAAAATTTGTAGAGGTTCAACCTAGAAATTGCCTTTTGGCTTGACTTGTACATCATTACAATCAATTATACGAGTATGATCATGAATATAATTTATCAATGGATACAAATGAAATACATTATGAACTATAAAGTTGGTTGGTAGTTCTAGAGGCCACTAACCCTACTCTAGCTAGTATCTCAAATGGCCCACAAAGCCTAGGGGATATTTTCAAACAGTTCCCCAATTTGAAGGAACTCATTTTTAGTCATATTTTAATTTATATACATGTTCACCCACTTGAATTTATTTATGTGTCCTTTTTAAGTTTGCACAGATTTTTTGTCTACCCTGCACTACTTTTAGGTTTTATTTGATCTTTTTCACCATCTCTTCCATTTCCTATAATATATTTGTCCCTAACATAAGCCCATCTTTAGGCTCACTACAAATTAGTTGAATATGACATGTACTTCCATATAGAACCTCGAAAGGAATCACCTTGAGTGGCTCCTTATAACTATTATTATAAGAAAACTCTACAAAATGAATATAGAACTCCCATTTCGTGGGCTACTTTGTTATGTATATGTGTAGCATGTATTCAAGGACTTGATAAACCTTTTATATTTTCCCATTTGTTTGTGGATGATAAACAATGCTAAAACTTAGTTGCATACCCATTCTAGTAAACAATGCCTTCAAAAAGTTTAAATGAAATTTGTGTCTCTCTCTGATATAATTGTCTTGTATATTTTAGGAATTCTAAACATTTCTTTCATGAATACTTTTTCCACCTGTACATCTCTATAAGTAGATTGAATATGTATGAAATGAGCAA
Source organism: Pinus tabuliformis (assembly GCA_031772625.1). Taxonomy (NCBI): domain Eukaryota; kingdom Viridiplantae; phylum Streptophyta; class Pinopsida; order Pinales; family Pinaceae; genus Pinus; species Pinus tabuliformis. The sequence goes on from CM062814.1 coordinate 344,217,155, forward strand.
CCTTAGATAACTTAACCACCATAAAAATAATAGATTCATGTTGTCTTCTAGTCCAAAGTAACCCAATAATAATGTCTAATGAAATAACCTTCCATTTCCATTTTGATACAGGCAGGAAGTTTAACAATCTCACTCAGTGTTGATGTTCTACTTTTACTTGTTGATATTCTTGGCATTTTTCCAAGTATTTAGCTACCTCCCTTTTCATACCCGACTAATAAAATTCCCTTTTGAAAGTGGTGATCATTTTATGATAACTCGGGCGAGCCGAGAAGGGTCGTTTTTGATGTTCATCCAATATCAATTGTTTAATTTTTACCACATCTAGAACATAAAGTTTTTTTTTATATGTTAGCAACCAACTATCATTAACTGCATAATCTCAATGTTTTCTTTTATCAGTTTCAAGTTTTGTATTTTCACAAATATGACTATAACTCTTGCCTTCTATTCTTGATATTTTGATCTCTTCAATGAAATATGTTAAAAATTTACTAATTGTTACTTCATAAATTAGTTTTACACTTTAACTTAACATATCCACTACCATTTTATACTTTCCTTTTATATGTTTAATTTTGAAGGTTTATTCACTCAGGAAGGCAATCCATCTAGCTTGTTTGGAATAAGGTCAAGCTAGCTGAAAATTTACTTTTAACTCATATGATCAGTAACTAAGGTAAACTTCTTACCAATTAGGTAGTGTCTCCATATTTTAAGTGAATAGGTGATTGCCCCTAACTCAATGTCATAAACGGCATAGTTTCTTTCATGTTTCTTTAGTTTGTAAGAATCATAAGCTACCACATAATCTTCCTACATAAGCATACCTCCTATACCTTCCAAACACATGTTAGTACACACTACAAAATTCTTATCATGGTCTATTATTTTCAGTATAGGTGCAACACTAGGTAAATTATTTAATTTCTCAAATATTTTCTGACACTTTTGTGTCTGCTTGAATTTCACCCCTCTCTAACATGGAGGTTATTTGGTATGCTAATTTAGAAATCCCTCTATGAATTTGTGATATTATCCGATGATAAACATGAATGATCATACATCTACCACATCCTTCGGAGTTTTACAATTAGGAATGGCCTTTACTTTTCCAAGATCCACTGCAATTTCACCTTTATCTATCACATGCCCAAGATATTGTATCTTGTCTTGGAAAAATTCACATTTGCTGAACTTAGAAAATAGATGTTGTCCACACAAAGTATGCAACACTATTTATAAATGTTACTTCTGTTATTTCAGTCTCTTTGAATATATTAATATATTATCTATAAATATTAATATAAACGTTTCCAAGAATTTAGTAAAGAAATTATTTATCAAACACATGAAGGTAGAAAGTGCATTCATGAGTCAAAATGGAGGTACTATAAATTCATAGTGTTTGTATTAGGTGCCAAAATATTTCTTCCTCTTCTTTAATCCTTAGCAATTGAAAAATAGTTTTGAGATATATTTTAGAGAATATAGTCACTCCACTCACTTGGATAGATAAATTGTTAATTCTTCATAGTGGATACTTACTTTTAATTTTTAATTTATTTAGCTACTAATATTCAATACATAATCTAAATATTCCACCTTTATTCTTGAAAAATAGAATTGGTGGACCCCATGGTGACACATTAGGTCTCATGTACCCTTTATTTAACAATTCTTATAATTGGATTTTCAACTGCATTAATTCTAGTACACTCATCCAGTAAGGTACTTTTGACAATGATGTTACTCTTAATATTAGTTCTAAGGAACAACATGTCTTCCTCTTAGGAAACAAACAAGGAATATCATAAGGAAATACATATCAATAGTCCTGAACTACTTCCAAATCATTCAAAGATTTAGTTATTTTATGTTGTAAGTGGTCCTCTACTTTAATGGAAAACAATTGTCGCACTTTCCTTCCATCCATATTTAATTGTAAAGAATATATTTGTCACTCTCTTATAATTTTACTTTCCCCATTTTGTGAAGTACATGTAATATTTTCATCAAGGAAATTAACAATTTCATTGTCAATCTCTAGCCAACTCATTTTAACCAGAACATCGTATGAGCCTAGAGATTTTTTTTTTTTTTAATTCATACTAGTCTAACTCCCAATTAACAAAACTAGGCATGTATTTACCCAATTGGTAGTTTTTCTTTTTACACTATGAGCTGACTGGACCAGCCATGTTCTTTTGTATTTCGCAAACCTTAATTCACATTTTTCTACAATCTCGGGACTAACATAACTCAAACTAGCAACAAGGTTTATCAATATAGAATCATATTGGTTAAAAATGGTAGATGTTATCACCACCATGGTGGATTGGTTCTCTTATAGGTGCTCCTACAAGGTTGTGTTCACATGTGGAATATTTCAAGCCACATTGTTAATGGTGGGTGTCTCTTAAATGTTCTGGAAGTTATGTATAGATAGACTACTGTGCTATGGATAGTTTCACAAAATATGGGGTTCTCCTCAACATTGTCACTTTAAGGGCACTATATCATTTCCGTTATATCCTTTATTTATGAATTCTATCTATTTTGAAAAAATTGAGATTTGAGTATGTGTTCTCTAGTTATGATTTATGTTTTTGGTCAAGTTCTGATTTTGGGTTTCCATTACTAGATTACTTAACCTATCTAGGTTTTTCTCCTTTTCTAGCCTAGGAAAACTAAATTTCAAACCAAGGTCATGGGTCATGTATTCCAAACTAAATTAGGCGAAAAAAATTACATTGGGATCCACTTGTGGTTAATTCTTTATTTATTGGCTATGGAAATTGGCATTGGCATTAGCAAGAGAGCAAAGATAATAAATGGAAATTAATTTATTATAGCATAGCAAGAAACATGTGGCAAGGATGCATAAGAAATAAACAAAAATAAAAGAAATTCCACTTCATTAGTGGGGAAGAAGAAGAAAGAATAAAAGTATAAAAATTAGTAAAAGAATATGCATGCAAGGGAAAATGAAGGAAAAGAAAAGAAAATGGAGAGACAACATTCTAGCATGCATTCATTTTGAGAAGAAAGAAAATAACACAACATTAAGGGAGAAGGAAAGAAAACTTGGACAAAAGTAAGGAACAAGTAAGGAAGAAAGGATTGCAAGAGGAATTCAAGGGAAGCCAACAGGAAGGCTTGGACAATAGAGAGAAAGGGAAAAAAAAAGAAACTAACAAGAGGATCTTTGTAGGTAACAATATGCATATTTTTTATATTGTTTGGATTTGAGTGCATGGTTCATGTATTCGTTTGTTGGTCATGTTTATTTTCATTGGAAAGGAATTTTCTTAGATTGATAGTGATGTAGAACCTTTCCATTTTCCATTTCCTGGATAGACATGATGTAGTGGCTTCGTTGTTTGGTTGATCTTTGGATTGAGAATAGAGTTTGGATACTGTTGAGGTAGTCTTAGAAAAATCCCAAGGGTTGAGGGTGGATATTGTTTTCTTTGGGAAGCTCCTCATAGGTTGGTGGAGACAGAAAAATTCCTCTGGGCATGGTGAATACATTCTGAGGCATCCAAGCTTATACTAGTTTTGGTTATTTCTAGACTGGTTTAGGTGAAATCATTGTGTCTTGAGGGTGGGGGTGGAATTCCTATCGATTACCTTTTTGGTTATGTTTTTCTTTATCCCATGTGATCCCACATTCATGCTCGAAATATGGTAATGAGGTGATTGCCTGGAAGAAATATTTGGTTAAGCCCTATCTATGGTTGGGTGGTACATGTAATTACCTTAATTGGTTGGCACTATGGATATATTATTATGTGCTATTCCTTAATGATATCAAGAGCACAAGTTTTGTTTTAATGTGTGATTATGTGACTAGTTTTTCAGGCCTTTAGTCTAGTTAAATGATGGTTACATGTATAATATATTACCCAATATATGATGTGTTAATTATCTTGCCCATGATTGATAGACTCTTAAATGTTTTATATGGATCGAAAAGCTAATATTAGATATTGTAGCTATTATTAGAGGGCACGAATCCTTCTTGATGATCCTCTCATGAAACTAATGAAATAGTCAACAAATCGTGTATTCAAATGTACAAGTACATTGGTCACAACATGTTTTTAAATATGAATGACTTATATCAGATGAGCTTGAGCAAGAACATAGCTTGGAAATAGAGTATGAGGACTCATGAAACTTGTTTACAAATTTTGGGAAAGTATGGGTAGTTGGATTGTACACTAGCCCTAAAACAATTTGAACAAGTTTGTGGTAAAATGCATAATTGAAGGGAATTTTAGCCATAGCCAAACGAAGAATCTGTTATGTGTGTGGCTAGAGCCTTCTAGTCACACTAGAAGGCATGTGTGTGTGCAGATGGGAAGTAAATCTAGGTTGAAGGGTGGCCTATACTCAAGGAAAGTGACCATGAGGAATATTTAGGTTGTTGACAGTGTGATTATGTTTCTCAGAGTGTTGTAGTAATTTTGTACATGTGGACCCCATTTCCATAACTAAATCTTGGAAGTTAGGTCATGCATAGTAACTCTCAGCTGATGTTTACCCTGGTAAGTATGTTAAAGCGGGTAAATGTTGGGGTGGGGTGTTACACCTTCATTCCTCTATGTGGTCTACTAGTAGTAACATCTTTCTTTTTCAATGGCCTCATCCATCATTTTAGGATTAATATACTTGATTCACTCCCTAAAAGAGATATAGAGACAAATTATAAATCATTGTACTTTAGATTTTTCTTGTCTTATGTATGGCACATATCTCAAAAAATGAGTGAATTTTCTCACTAGCTCATTTATTAACATCTAGCCAAGTTTTAAATCATGAAATTCTTTGCCTTTTACATCAAAATAACCTTTCGTTAAGTACTTTTCTGTAAAAAATCATTATAATTCTTCCCAATTAACATATTTATTTTCTAAATTATCCAATGTTCTAAATTATTTCCAGCATAGGCAATCTTTTCCCTATAACTAGTAGGTATCCAATCTAGCATTTATTTTAGTAGAATAGCCATAAAATTGAACATATCTCTTCATATTAAGAAATCATGGTTTTCATGCTTCATATTCCCCATCATAGGTTGTGGGGTCAAATCTTTTTGAACTCTCCTTTTATCCCCATTTTAGGCTATAAAATTTCATTTCCTTTCTTTCAACCATCTCCTTAGTGGTCTTCTACTTAGATATCTCTCCTCTTTTTCTTCCTCCCTTACTATTTCCATAGTCTTGGGATTGGATTTGTTTATCATGTTTTTTTATTAGTTTTTCGTTTTCTTCACTAATTCGAAAAAATCACTAATGTCGTGTTCAAATACCTTACCATATTCAGTAATTCCATGGTGGGTATTTGTGTTAGATCACTCAAATGCACATGGATTCCTTCTTCAATTATGTGAGTATCTCCTTGTGGTTCTACTATCCTTTATTCCTTCTGCTTAATTTTATTCTTATTTTGTGGAAGCATGAACATTCATTATATCAGTAAAATTGTGGTCAACTCAAATGCCACAGTGTTGCAACCTATCTTTGCTCTGACGCCATCTATAATGTCACCTCTAACTAACTATGAAAATAACCATAATTACCTAAAAACAAATATTCATTTGTATATACATATCACATATTATATTTTTGTTATTTTTCTACGAATACCTTCCTTTCCCTTTGCAAAATTTGAAATTCATGTCCAATTTGATTTTTCCACAACATGTGACATTGTTATATGTTCTATATATGTCATGAGCATTGAATTTGGATTTTACTATTGGCTTGACAATCAATATGGCATTCAATTTGACTCATATATCTTTGTAATCAAGCCATGCCCTCATTTTCTGTTTTCAAGGTCTTGGTATTATTGGGCTAAGTGTCATGTAAAACCTTATCCAAGTTTAAAGAAGATGGATAATTACTATATGTAATCACATACTCCTTAATATGATACCTTTTAACAACTCTATTTCATATTTGGTTATATCTCATATCATATGTTTGTCTTCTGTTATATTCCCCACATTAACACTTACTTTTTGTCATATATATGAATACCTAAGATGATGATTGACCTTGTCCACTAAGCATGTGATCCAGATTTAAACAGGAACACAAAAAATTATAGATATAATCATATATATAGAGATGCAGTAGAAATAATACTTCATTTAATTACTGTAAGATACTGAAATATGCTTACAAACATAAATGGAAAGAAACTAGCTAGGGCGATGGTAGCATATCTTTGAGAAGAGATGTGGCGGCTACATGCCCTTGAACTGTGTTACAATGAGGATCAAAGGCCTATTTATTGTTGAGAAACAATGGAAAACCCTAAATGTCTAGAAACCTAACCCTAGAAGATGAAACGCCAAATTGTGGGTCCCATTTGGGTAAATTGGTACATCAACTTCCCGGGGTCGTAACTTTGGCATACGATCTTTGTTTTACGTGCAAAATATCTTGTTAGAAATATCTATCCGAGAACTACTACTTTGCGAAGAACAACATCAGTACATGGACCCATGTTGCTCCCATTTTTCCCAAATAACATCGTTTAGGGCCTCAAAATGGCTCTGGAAGTTCAGGATGTGAAAAACTGCTAAAAAGAGTAAACTGTGCTACAATTAAGGCAACTGAAAAGTTGAAAGAAACAATGGTGGGGGTCCTAGTGGACTTGGCGGGGGGCAACCAATATCGACCCGGATCAGCATGTTCAAACTATACAAACACAGACACAGATATATATATATATATATATATATATATATATATATATATATATATATTATATTGTTCTTTCATGGTGGTTTACAAATGATTATTCAGCGAACCTTATGTACCATGGGCCCTTGTGGCACTTGCATACATGTGGGTCAAATTTGGAAATTGGTTCATGTTCAAGCATATATCAAATCGGCTTATATGGCTTAATCAGGTGTCCCATATTCATGGTGGTGATTTCCCTAGTTTTATTGATGGTGAGGATATTCAAATGTGGTTAGTGTAACTAAATACCACTCAACTCGATCCACAATGATCTAATTCATGATAAGCACTAGCTAACAACTTAGCTCTCCAAACCTAATATCAAACTAGAAGGATTCAAGTTTTTCCTTGGAATTTTGAAGATGTTGCATAATTAATTTTTTCTAGGCTTTCTTCATATGTGGATGGAAGGAAACATTATTTGTAGTATGAGGTCAAATCTCATAAAGAATTCTAATTTCGACCTTTATTCTTATACATTTTACTTATCTTGCTACAAGCATGATTCTCTTATAGGGTTCGATGACTATTTTTTTCTATGCTTAATGATATGTAATTAGACGTGCAGATCAAACCCTAGATTTTTATAATGGTTTTTGGTTACAACAACCATGTCTTCTAGGGTTCTTATTAATGACACTTAATCCTCATGACTTCTGCAAGTTAAATTCCTCATAACTGAATTTTAATCTCAAATGCTTACTTCATTGTTTTCCAAAGGGTTATTCTTTGAATTTTACTTTTGGTGCTAAAACATCTTTCTCTCTGTAGAAGAGTATTAAGATGGATACTTTTCCTATCTTTTCAAAGATAACAATTTCTAGATGGAATGATAACTCCTTTACATTTCCTTATGATATTTTTGCTCAGATTTTCTAGGGATAACTAATGAATCATCCTTCATTTTCACAAGTGAATTTTGGTAGAAATATGGGATATTTTTGGTCTGGCATTTTCAAGAATTAGATAATCATGAATTTTCCACCTTTTTCCATAGCTACTACAGGTTCTCATTTTCCTTTTATAGGTTATCGATGCCATTAACATGCTCGAAATTGTTTGATTCACATAAAAATTCCTTGGGTTCAGGATTTTTATAGTGAGGGCCTTAAATGGCCAAAATTACACTTATTTGGTTGTGTCCCTGTCTAGAATGTTTCTTTAAAAATATATGGGGAAAACCCTAGTTTTTGTAGACAAGTTTTCATAGTAATTATATTTTTACAATGAGGGTTTACCCCTACTATTGATTTCCATATTTTAATACTTTGTAGATTGGTACATTGCTGGCGCCTAAGTGGCCAAGAATGTAAATTCTCCTTATCTTGTTTCGTGAATAGAAACAATATATTTTCTCTTATAATTTTACCGTGCATGTCCATAACACTCTGAGTTAGGTTTTTAAATCCCTTATAATCTGGTTATGTTATGTTTATCCTATGATCATATACTTACAATATATTTTCTCCATACATGTTGTTTATGATGTCTATTATGGTACTCATGGCATCACTATTCTCTTCATTTATCATGTGTGCATACGAGATTTATTTTGCTATAGTTTATGTATTTTTTTTTTCTCGATAACACTGAGCTATTTATATTACAAAAAGTCAAAAATATTACAAAAATTACATCTGGGCCATAGCCCTGTACCTTCAGAGAAGATATCAGTCATTGCTACCTTGCATAGCAGAACGACACGTAACATACGGTAATTGACACGGTGGATTCAACATGACACGGTGAGTATCCAAACTGACACGATGGATGCATTACTGGACAAAGTGAGCACAAATCGACACGCTGTGGATGGAAAACGACATGATGAACATGTTGAACGACGCGTGGGCTGAAACTATGGTGATATGGACCGAAATTACAGACATGAACTCCATAATCGATATACAAAATTATGAAAATGAAAAGGTCAGAGAAATTCATTCCTTGCTGCCCAGACTTGGCGACTGCTGAGTTAATCGTCATCCGTGGTGTGAGGTTCATCAGATGCTGGACCCTTGAGCTTTTCCGCCGCATCCTTACCCTGGCTCGAGCTCCCTTGAGCAGGTTCCTTACCCTGACGCGAGCTTCTCTGAACAGGTTCGCTGGGGCCTGCTTCATCCGTCTGAACCGGACGCGTGAAGTCTACAGTGGGAGTCTCCATGTCGACCCGCGGGACAGTCACCGTATCCAAACGCCCACGAGCACTGCTACAATGCTCCACAGTAACCGACACTATCAGAGTGTTATTAGCAAAAGCACAGGGAATTCTATAACGAATGGCCGGATGTTCCGAGTGACCACACTCCGGATTGCCCCAATTGCCTCTGGCATTGCGGCCTGGAGGCCTGTATTGCTCAGAGGTAAATTCAACTGAGGACGATGGAGAAATCTCAGGCCTCTGAGAGGCAGAATGCCCTCTAGCCATTCCCCTGCGACTGCTCATCCTGAGCCTCTCCCTTGGCATTTGGCTGTAGCTTCCCTCACCTACAGTGCCTCCAGAAACCTTGTTCCAAGCAATAACCCACTCAAACGGCCTGGTTTGCGGCAGAGAGGTCAAGGAGGCAACCTTAATAGCTTCCATGCTCCTCGAATGTTGCAGCGCATTGAATGGCACCTGCAACCTCCTGTACATTCCCCCATCGTTCCTCTGCTCCAGACTAGACAGCCTAACTGCATTCCTCTCCTCGCAATGCATTGCGAAATAACTGATTGCCTCGCCTTCCGGCGAATTTAAGGAGCCTGCTCCTTGGCTTGGCGTGGCTTGTCCGGGCTGACAGAGGCCCATGTGACAAGCCACATGCCTCATTACTGCTCTAACACGCGGCATGGGCGGTGATGTCACCCGCATCCGGGAGAAGGAGATCTTTTTGCACCAGAGAGATGCAATCTTTCTTAAGTTGTTCATCTTCTACCAAATCCATGGCCCCCGAGAAATACGATGTCGACTGAGTCGCTCCTTGATTAGCCAATCGATCTGCTACCTGGTTTGCTGATCTTCTGACATGCTTGAAGGTTATGTTGTGGGGAGTGAGAAGCTGTTCCTCCAAAGATTCCATACGGCTTAGCAGCCTCCAACTTTTTGCAATTTTGACTGCTCTGGCCCCTGCTTGTATTCGTTTGGCTGCCTCTATTAGTATGAGCGAGTCCCCTTCAACTTCAAGGGGAGAGAGGTTATATTGCGCTGCCAAACATATTCCTTTCCAAAGTCCTTCCAGCTCGGCCACGTTATTGGTATTTTTGCCTAGAGAGCCATAGTATAAGAGTTTCACCTCTCCTGAGTGATTTCTTATGACTCCTCCGAAACCTGCAGGGCCAGGATTGCCTTTGGCTGCTCCATCGAAGTTGATCTTGTAGGCATTTAAGGCTGGAGGGGACCATGATGAAGGAGAAGCCGATATGGAGCTGGGAGCAGTTTTTGCTTTGACCAGGGGCTTGAGATCTAGATCCCATGCCTTCATTATGCTGCATTCTTGAGGAAGATCCGGCCAGTCTGTGTCATTCCAGATTCGGATGGCCAGGGTTTCTTGGATATTTTGCTTGAGAATGAGCCAAAGATCGTCCATGGAACGGTATGTATTGTTGAAGATCCGATGGTTACGCTCTTTCCACAGAGTCCAGTACAGGAAGCCGGGAATGATATTCCATAGTGAGTTTAGAACTTGACTCTTAAATGGATTTTTGACCCAGTTTCTTATGTTTTCCGTAACATCCATCTGTCTGGGTATTGCTCTCATATTACAGTTTTCAACTTTCTTCCAAATTTGTTTTGCGAGTGGGCAGTCTTCCATGAGATGACTAATGGTTTCATTATTGGCATTGCAGTTTGGGCATCGGGAAGGCCCTATAAATCCTCTTTTTAGTAGATTATCCCAAGTTAGGATGCGCCTTTTACTTAATAGCCAGATGAAGGTTGAAATCTTGGGCCATAGTCCTTTGTGCCAGACTTGCTTCCAAATTTGATCTCTTTCCTCTTGGGTATTGGAATAACGCAGATGGTGAGCTTCTTTGGTGGTGAAGGTACCTCTGGTTGTGTATCCCCAACGTAATTTGTCCTGCTGGTTTGAGAGACGAATTCTCCTTTCTTGGAGTTCCTGTTCTATTTCTGTATATGTTTCTCCTTGCCAATCTGTTTGCCATTCTTGCGCGGGTTTCCATGTGTGAAGATCGTGATTTGAGGAGGTCTGCCAGAACTGATGAACCTGGGTGTGACCTATTTGCTTCATGTGTGCCTGCCAAAGAGGTTTGTGGAACAAATTTGCGAGTTTTGGGAGCTGTTGCCAAGAGTCCTCCCAAAATCTGGCTTCCGTTCCTGAGTGTATTTCCCAAAAGCTGTGTTCTTGGATGAAGCGGCTTTGCTTTTTTGCATTGTTCCAGATGAGTGAGCCTTGCACCGTTGGGTTGATTCTGATGAGATCACTCCAACTGCTGCCTCTGGCATATTTTGCTTGCCATAGTTGAGCCCATGGGGAGTTCGGCTTGGAAACCCAGTTCCACCATATTCTGGCACCCATTGTATTATTGCTATGTAACGGATCCCGAAGTCCTAACCCTCCTTCTGACTTGGTTTTGCACACCTCTGTCCATTTGACTAGAGCCCATTTCCTGTTTAAAGCAGTGGAACCCCAGAGGAAGTTGCGTTGCAGAGTGCGAATAGCCTTCAGAATCCCTTTTGGAGCTGCCAGGATGGAGAAGAGATAGAGCGGCATTGCTTGCAGGACAGATTTAATGAGAACAAGCCGACCTGCTAGATTAAGAGCCCTGTAGGTCCATGAAGAAAGCTTTGACTCAAGTTTGTCCAGAAGTGCTCTCCAGGACACCTGTTTGATCGCAGAATCGGAAAGGGGGGCTCCTAGATATTTTGCAGGTAAATGGGAGATGGTGAATCCCAGAGATCTGGCAATGGATCTTTGCGTGGAGGGGGGAGTATTGAAGAAAAAGAGCTGGGATTTGGAGGCGTTAATGGAGGTACCAGAAGCTTCAGAAAAGATATTTAGAAGGGTTTTGAATGCTGCGGCTTCTTTTACAGAGGGATGCCCGAAAAGCAGAGTGTCATCAACAAATTGTTGATGGGACTGAGGAGGGCGGCCGTGGAGAGATAAACCTTTGAGCGCTTGGGATGAAACGGCTGATTTGAGTAGCCTGCTTAATCCTTCGGCCATAAGGACAAAGAGAAAAGGCGAGAGAGGATCCCCTTGCCTTATGCCCCGAGAAGATTTGAAGGGAGGAGAGGGAGATCCATTCAATAAGACTGAAAAACTGGGAGAAGTAATGAGGCTCATGATCCATCTGGTCCAAGTTGCATTAAAACCAAAAGCTAAGAGCATTTTATGTATATAATTCCAGCTAAGTTTGTCGAAGGCCTTTGAGAGGTCAAGCTTGAGAAGCATACCTGGTTTTTTTAGGAGCTTTAGAGAGTGTATGACTTCATTTGAGAGTATTATGCCATCCATGATTTGCCTTCCCTCGACATACCCTGTTTGCTCTGGAGAGATTAGTATAGGTAGAAGAGGTTTGAGACGATTTGCAATGACCTTTGAAATGAGTTTGTAGATTACATTGCATAACGCTATTGGTCTGAATTTCTCAGGCTTGCTGGAGGCTGCTTCTTTGGGTACCAAGGCTATGAAAGTTGTGTTGAGGGCTGGGAGGACCCAGTGCATGCAACGAGATTCATCCACTAGATTCCATACTTCAACTTTGATGAGCTCCCAAAATTCATGAAAGAAGTTGGCTGTAAATCCGTCTGGCCCAGGTGCCTTGCCATCTTTAAGTTGGGCCATGGCTTCTTCGACTTCCTTCAGCAAAACAGGTTGGAGAAGCTGATTGTTGTGGTCCTCATTGATTAATTTGGGAATGTGCTGTGTAATGGCGCGGATTGCTTCATCTCGATTGACTTCAGGTTCCTTTAGAATGTCCTTGAAGTAGTCTGTGAATTCTTTTTCCATTTCTTCATGAACTTCAATTCTATCACCCTGTTGGTTATTGACAAAGGTTATTTTGTTGTGCATACGCCTTTGAATGGTAGTTTTGTGAAAGAACTTAGTATTTTTTTCTCCTTCTTTCAGCCAACTGATTCGGGATTTTTGTTTCCATAAAATTTCCTCTTGTTGTTGGCGTTCTTCTATCTGTCTCCATAGGCTCTGCTCTTGTTGAATTTGTTCGTCGGTGCGTCCTGCAAGAATGAAGTTTTGTTGAAGTTCTTTCATTTGCTGCTCCAGCTTCTGTTTGCTTTCCTGTATGTTGCCAAAATGGGTACGGTTCCATCGTTTTAATACTTGCTTCAGATGTTTTAACTTTTCCTGAAACTGATACATCTTGGCTCCCACTGGTGGTGAATATGATGTCCAAGCTTGAGTTACTATGTCCTTTAAATTGCTATTCTGTAGCCAGAAGGCTTCAAAGCGAAAGGGTCTGTTGCAGCCATGACCCGGTCTTGACCAGTGAAGCATAATGGGCCAATGATCCGAGCCACTTTGAGGGATTATTGTGGTACTGAAGTCTCCTCCCAGGTGGATCGCATTGTCAGATATAAGAAAACGATCCAACCTTGAGGCTATCTGGTGTGCTCCTTTGCGCTTGTTGGACCAAGTAAAAATACCATTGGAGGTAGGAATGTCCATGAGCTGATTGTTTTGGATGAATTGCTTGAAGCCCGAACTGTCGCTGTCGAGCCGCATCCTGCCTCCTTGTTTCTCCTCCATTGATTTTATGATATTGAAATCTCCCCCCCCAATCCACAAGGGGAAGCATCTATCTGTATTAAGGAGAGAGATCGTGTCCAAGAGGTCCAATTTTTGCTGAATTGACTGAGGGAAATATACATTGGTGAGGTGCCCATGAATGTTGGTGCCTATGAGATGGAACGTGGCTTGAATGAGATGGAGAGTGGCATGAAAATTGTCCAACGTAACTATTTGCGGATTCCATAAAATAGCCAAGCCGCCTGACGCCCCTGAAGCGTCAACAGAAATTGACCTACTGCCTGCCCATATTTTGTTGCTAAGTTTATCTATCATTGTGCTATTGCTTTTAGTTTCTTGGAGAAAGACTACTGCTGGTTGTTCTTGCATAATCAAATTTTTTATCATTCTGTGTTTTGAGGGACTGTTGAGTCCTCTGACATTCCAGGATGTGAGCTTCATGGAGATTGCGTTGAGGGTTTGAAGAACTTTGTCAGCTTGGGGAATAATCCCGAATCCATTAATGTCTCCCCAATTGTTATTGTTCTTTGAAGGTCTGTTTTCCGGCCTCTTTTCTTTGTTTCTTTCATGATTTTTTTTCCATCCCAGTGACTTCCACCTTGAATGCCCAGACTCTTGTGGTGGTGTACGCGCGACAAGACTCCTTCAATTTTATCTATTTGCCAGAGGGGGATTGATTCATATTCTTTTTGTTTGCATGCATTCTCCAATTTGGAGATATCCAGCTTGGAGATATCAAACTCTTCTAAGTTTACCTCTGCTCTGTCTTCCTCCATAGTGATCGGAATGTTTTGCTCCATGTCCTCAATATTATCGTGAAGACTTAAGGCGAGAGCGGCATCAAGATCCATATCTGAAGCTATTTGAATTTCATTCAATTTGGATTTCCCTTTGGAGGGGAGAGGGGGGTCGAGATCTGAGACAGATTTTGTGAGCATCAGAGGGGAAGCATCTGCAGGTTTGGATATGGAGGGATCTGACGGAGATAGGGAGATGGATCGGTTGGGGGGGGGTTCAATGGGGGTTTGATGGACCTGGTTTTCAGATCGGGATGGATTTGGTGAGTCCTGAGAGGCAAGAACCGTGAATCGGTTCTGGAGGTTCACCTGGGGGCCTGGATCAGGAATGGCCTGGTTTTTCTTGGCATGCCGGCGACGAGTGGGGACTTTGGTATAGCCATCTTGATCCTTATTAGTCTCATTCGCAGGAATGGATGGCTGAACATTTAAGGGGCAGTCACGGAAGAGATGGCCGTGCTCATGACATTTTCTACAGCGAAAGGGGATATGTTCATAATCTAAAGACTGCTTCCATTCATAATCATCGTGAAAGAGACTTACCGTGTCTGCAAGCGTCTTGGTTAGATGCATCTTGACGCATATCCTGGCATAGGAGGTGTATTTACGAGATTTTGTTTCGGTTGCAACTTTGATAAATATCCCCAGCTTGTTGCCTATATCAGCCAGTGTTTCTTCTTTCCAATATTCCACAGGGAGTGAATACATTCGAATCCAAACAGGGGCCCAGCTGAAGTCTTCTTTATCCGGATTGAATCTTGGCTTCCATTCAGTTAGATACAGACCGGAGGAGTTGAAGAAGTACGGGCCACCTTCAAATACTTTCGTTTTGTCTTCGAGACAGTTGAAGATAGCTGTGAAGAAACCCTTTGGGCCAAGCTGCAACGTCACTTGTCCTTTTGGCTTCCATTTGGAAGCTATCCAGCCTTGTAAGGCTTTCTCTGTGGGCCAAAATCCCAAAAACTTTCCAATGAGAGCGTAGTCCTGCATGTATTGTATTTCGCTATTGATACGGTGGCTGGGAAGATCCACCTTGATTGATTCTGCCGCCTTGGGTATACAGGTCCTGGAAGTCGCTTTGGTCTTGGATGATTCCGCATTGGTGTTTTTGTACTTATTTTCCGTGTTCTCGTCATTCTGGGCTGCATGCTGCTGTTCTGTCTGCGTCCTTTGCTGGTTTTCTTCTGTGGTTAAACCTGTGTCTGCAGTGGGCTGGATCACAGGCTTTTGCTTGTTGTCAGTCATAGGTGTGTCCCGTGGAGGGGAGGCAGAGCTCTCCCCTCCTGCATCTGGTACCATTTGCGGCCGTCAATGGAGAGACCTGCAGAATCGATGGCAGGTCGAAAAATGGCGGCTAGGTTTTGTTGTCCTCTAGCGGATCGCCTCAGAGCGCATTTTTTCTCATCGACCGCGTACCTCCGCTATAGTTTATGTATTATTTATAATAGTAGCTTCAAATTATATTTGTAATTATTATTTTTATTGAGTAGACTTGGAACTAGGATAGGGACTTGTAATAATCGTGTCATTGGGGACCATCAGGAATTCTATTTAAGCCTTATCAATACATTTCGTGAAGGTTTTTTGTCCCTTCACCAATCAATAAGGTCCCCTTCCTTGTCATGGACCACAACAACTGAATTGGGCGCAATTCTCCCACTCTTTACTTATTGTTTTTATTTATTATATTATAACAATTTTATCTTCCTACCATAATGTATATTCTAGTGACACTAGCTCAAATCCTAGCCTTCATTGCTACAACGTACCTCGTAGAATGAACCACTATCATCTCATCGATAGTGTCTCTTCCCCTTAAAGCCTTGTGCTTCCTCTTCCTATCTTAATAGATGTTCATGTCATCCCATAGTTCCTTCTTTCTAGTTGTGGAAGTCCCCTTACTCCACACTAATCATGCACTCTTCTTGGCTTATAAATTCTCCCTCTAAATCTAAATAATCCCACTAGAACTTGTTTCCCTTGAAGCCTTAGGAATCTCACCTTCTTCTACTTCTCATGATCCATATGTTTTCCCATTAGTTGTTATATACCATGTTCCCTATATCTAATGAAAAATGTAATAGGGTTATAGCTTCTAGGCCTGGGTCTCCCCTTTCCCATCCTCGAAAATGACCTCAAACCTCTTCTTCTTGATCAATGAGATAGATAATAGATTTTATCTAAGATATAACATAAACAATACATATTGAACTTGCAACAACTGACCTAACTCTATCTTGAATGGCACGACACCTGCTTTTTTGATCTCTTTCTAACTCCTGTCACCAATCATCATTTGCAACTTCAAGTTCCATTTAGTTAGAGTCCCAAACACATACAGGAACCTCTGATATGATTCAACGCACCAATGTTCATGTACCATGCAATACCATCAAAGGCACTCTTGGATAAATGATACACCATAGAAAAATATTCATCTTTCAACCTTTTAAAGAGGTCATCCAACTCAGAAGAAGTAGAAACACCTGCAATCTCCTTCCCCTTTTTTCCTCATTGTCTCACTTTTTCTTCTTACTGATGGAAGAAATTTCATATTATACTTGGGACAATCTCGTTATATAGAAAATTATTGCTTCTCCATCCATCATTTTGGTGCTCTTCAAATTATCCTTCAATACCAACAGTTAGTTATCTTTCTTGTTCTAAAACAAATCCTAAAGAACTTTCCACATCTCATGGGAAGAACTCTTCATAGATACATAAGGTATCAAATGATCTTTAACACCATATAGGATAATTAACTTCATATTTGAATCCAACTCCTCATACGGCTCGAACTCGTTAGTGCCAATTTCTTCCTTATCCGTTTGTCAACAAAATAATATATCTCGTTTACCATAAAGACCAAATTTATCCTATTTTTCCATGTACTATATTTGTAAAACCAGTCAAACCTATCCTCATATTGTAGACCAACTATCAACTTCACCATTGCTATTAGTCCTCCAATAACAATGGGACCAAACTCTCCCTTGAGTTGTACATTGTGGACACTCTAATTCACTGGCCCTTCAAATTAGCTCTAATACCATGTTGACTTTTCCATGACGCTCAAGAATAATGTTTGAGTCTAATACCATGAACAAAAACACACTTAAACGCCACAACACATCTACTTTGCAACGTTGGAAAATACAAAACAATGAATCAACTACTACACAAGACAAAAAATTTAACCCAACAACTTTTATATTACAAATAAATAATACAAAAATATTAGGTCTCTCGTACCAAGGATCATGGCCCTTAAAATCAACCTTAATACAAGACAACAACTATTCCTTGGTATAAAAAACTATGATGACAAATCTACCCTAAAAAAAAGTATGCTTGACCCACTTGTTGATGTAGAACCTCCGCAGCCCCTTCATTCCACCTACTTTGAACACATCTGTAGGTCCTCTACCACCTCTTCTATTTATAATCCAATCTTTTCTCATGGAGATAACATCAATCTCTAGCTTAATAATCTCTTACTATCGATGATCACAACTCCTTTTGTATCACTAAACTTTGATCCAATGCAATATTCCCTCTATCTTCTCTTTCGTCCTTCAAAGACACCAACACATAGGGTCTTCAATGATGCCCATTGCTTGGCTCTCTACTACTCTGAATATGATAGGTCTTAAGGCTTGGATGGTATCCTCTCATAACTAAAGTTGACCTGTCTTCAACTAACTGAACTAGGGCACATTGACTAGCCCACTTGATTGCTCCTTTGCTTCCTCAAAGAATCGACCCTGAGTGATTGACAAATCTTCCCACATGCAGTGAAAGATGCATCATTTTTCCACTATGCTAGGGCTCGACAAAAAGCTTCTAACAACCCTCCAACACCTATCCATAATATTCTTCTGTCTTTTGTTTGACACACAAAAATAAAACCCCTAGATCACCTTGAAACATGTTGAATTGGAAAAAAACTATACCTATATGGGATGCCTTTTTTGTGCCCCAAATTACACTTCAGCCTGTGAAAAGATCACTAAATATTTGGCCTTGTTTAGGGTGCCTCTACAACTACACATTAGCCCTCCAATTCAACCTCCAAACCACCCCAAATCCTACATTATCCTCTTCTTACACTCCCTTACCTCCTACATTGTTTTCCCAAGCTAATATTACCCTGATTTAGAGGTCCAGGATAGGAAAAATTACCACCGTCCTACATCTAAACATGGGCACCACCCTCCTTCACAACACAAGTGAAAATTTCAGCCTATACATAAATAAATACACACCAAACCATGCACAAAAATCAACCCAGAATTGTCTACCAAAATTTTCAAACAAGCTATCAAACTTTCCCCTATCCAACATAGAAAAAGATGAGACCTTCGCCCTCTTCTTCACTTCGGAAAATATCCTATATGCCTACAGCTCCACATATGTCTTTCTTGTATGATGTGTTGTGCTTTTCATGTGTGATAATGAGGCACAATCTTCTCTCTATTTATAGTTTTCATGGTGGGCTTCTATTAGCCCAAATGTCATCTTCTTTCACCTCAATGATCAAACCATCAAAAATGACACTTAGTTTCATTCCCACAACTCTGTTTGAAAGACCCACTACTTGGGTATATCACCCACAAAAACCTTTGTGGTGGAAACACACACAAACCCAATACCCAGGGTGATGAAAAAATCACCCCCGTGTTTCAATTCCCTTTATAGTTCCCCTTTTCTTAGAATCTCAGATTTCCACAATTTTTAATAGAACCGCTCGTGATTCTCCTTAGATCGCAAAATAAATGATCCAATGGTCCATATTAAATCGCATAGTTGCAAATCGCTATAGTTTCAGGCCCACTTCCTTTCTAACTGATAAATTGCAATGTGATGGATCACAATCGCACATCACAATGTTCCACAACCAGAGGTCCTTACCATACATCAATACTTTGTTGCGATGCAATATTTTGTAGATTGCAAATTGCATTTCTTCAAGGCCTGAGGTTTACCCCTTTGGAGCCAAACATTGCAACACGATAAGGGTAATCCAATGGTTGGCGGGATTTCACACCATTGGTTCGAACTAGGATCAATAGCTAAGATCTTAAGCAGTTGAACACTATTAATAATATAAAGGTCTACAATTTATATCGTGAAGCATAAAAATAGAGAAATATTAGACTCTGTTCCAGATACAAATAATCATAAGTAAAATGAAAGTTCACATGGAATCGATATATATATATATATATATATATATATATATATATATATATATATATATATATATATATATATATATATATAATCCCATATGGCATCAATTTATTAAGATTACAAATGTTACAGAGTCTCACCCTTTGGCTCGATTATAGTGATTTAAAAGACCCATGTTTCAATCTAGAAATCCTCACTCTAACTTGATTCTCACTTCACTCAATCCTTCCTCTCTCTGCCCATCTGTCTACATTACATTTTTCTTTGTTTTATCAATCCAATCTTGCCTAACAACTCAATCTATATTTTTAAACATTCTAACAGTCAATCTCTATTTTCAAGCTCTATCACACACCTATGCTAACAACTTATCTTTGAATCTAAATATGACAATCTCCTAACTTATTAAAATAAATGAAATACAGCTCATTTCTTGAGAGATCCAACCCTCTCAGTAAAAACTGACTTTTGACCACTCAGGCCATTGAAATTCAAATTTTTTAGCCACAACATGTGAAAAGACTTTCACATTGTTGTCTAAGTCCTTATGCTCCTGCATCAAACTCCTGGGGAGGAAAAGAATCATCCCTCAAACTTTTAGGACTTACTCCATACTTCTGCAACTCTGTTGTTATTAACCAGCTAGGATCCTCCATTAGCTATTCTCTCCATTTGACTAGATGCTGAAAATAAGTTTGTCCTATAGTTCTTTTGGATACTATTTTATCCAAAATAGCTTCCACTTCTTTCTTAGCTGTTTTTGGCATTTGTTCTTCCCAGTTCAAAGTTTGAACTTCATCTTCTGTAGCTCTATCTCTATCTCTTTGTATGGATACAAATCTGCAATATTGAAAATATTTGATATTCCAATCCCTTCTGGCAACTCAATTTCATATGCATAAGCTGAAAAATTTCTTACAATTCTACGTGGTCCTATCTTTTTCATCTTTAGTTTATTGTAAGTTTTAGTAGGAAATCATTCTTTTATCAAATACACCATCACTAAATCTCCCACTTGGAATTATTTCTCTCTTGTTTTCATATCTACTCTCTTCCCATATTTTCCACTACTTTCTTGTAATCTACCTTTGACATCTTCTTGTAGTCTTTGCATCGGTTATGCATATGCTTCATCTTTTGCACTTCCTGTCTCTTGTTTACCCAAATTTCTGAGCTCATACACACCTCTTGGATTCATCCCGAAAACAATCTGAAATGGACTGATTCCAGTACTTAGGTTTGGAGTGTCATTATAAGTAAACTTAGCCTAAACTAATGCTAAATCCCACTACTTAGGATTTTGATACACTAAACTTCTCAATATGTTTCCCAGGCTCTTGTTTACTACTTTAGTCTATCCATCTGTTTGACGATGGCATGCTAAAATGAAAGTGAGGTTAGCTCCTAGTTTCTTCCAAAGAGTCCTCCAGAAATGCCCTACAAACTTTGTATCCCTATCAGACACAATACTTACAGGCAATCCATGTAATCTTACAATTTCTGAAAAAAAATACATTAGCTATGTGTGTTGCATCACTAGTTTTCTTACAACCAATGAAATGTGCCATCTTGGAAAATAAGTCTACCACAACATAAATGGAATCATTCCATCTTTGAGTTTTTGGTAATCCGAAAACAAAATCCATGCTAACTGCATCCCACGGTTGGTCTGGTATTGGAAATGGCTGATACAATCCTGTGTTCTAACTTCTCCCCTTAGCATGCTGACATATCCTGCACTTCTCAACAAATCTCTTAACATCAATTTGCATTTTTGGCAAATATTAAAAAGCATTCGCTTGAGAAAAGGTTTTATCTTGTCCAAAGTGACCAGAGAGTCCTCCACTATGTTTTTTCTTTATTATGTTTTCCCTCATAGAACATTTGAGAATACACAACTTGTTGCATTTAAACAATAAGCCTGCATGGATGAGATAATCTAACCATTGACTTTTGTTATGAACTATTTGATTTTGAACTACTATATAGATTTCTTTAAAAACTACATCATCTTTGCACATTTCAATCATTTCTTCAAATCCTACAACACCAACTCTCAATTCTTGCACAATAAAACTTACCCTACTTAATGCATCAGCGAATTTATTCAACTTAACACTTGTGTGCTTTAACACAAAAGTAAAACTTTGGAAAAGTTCTACCCACTTGGCATGCTTCTAGTTCAATTTCGGCCGGCTCTTTATGAACTGTAATGAATGATTGTCAGAATACAATATGAATTGCTTTGGCGGCAAATAATGTCTCTATTTTTTCAAGTCTCGTACAATAGCGTAAAACTCTTTATCGTAAGAAGAATACTTATTATTTGCTTCATTCAATTTCTCACTGAAGTATGCTATCGGTCTTTGTTCCTGACTCAAAACTGCACCAAATGCAACTCCACTAGCATCTGTTTCAACTCGAAATACTTTTCCAAAATCAGTAAAAGCTAAAATTGGTTCCTCTGTGATTTTCCTCTTCAGCAATTTAAAATTCTTGTCGGCTGCTTATTTCCACTTTAACAACTGATTGGTCTCCTTAATTATTTCAATAATTGGTGCACAAATCTAACTAAAACCTCTGATAAACTTTTTGTAAAAACTTGCAAGACCATGAGAGCTTCTTACCTCAAATATATTCCTGGGAATAGGCCAGTTCCAAATTGCTTGTACTTTCTCTGGATCCATTTTCAATCTTTCATTAGAAACTACGAATCCCAATTAAATTAATTCTTCTTTCATGAAACTACCATTCTTCAGATTTATCAGTAGTTTCTCTTTCTGCAGAGTTCTTAAAACCAATTTAAGATGTTCTAGATGTTCTTCTTTATTTTCACTAAAAACTAGAATATCATCAAGATAAATAATAACAAACTTGCCTACATATTCCTTCAAAACTTCATTCATCAATCTCATGAATGTGCTAGGTGCATTAGTGAGTCCAAAAGGCATCACTAACCACTCGTAAAAACCATTGTTTGTTTTAAATAAAGTCTTCCATTCATCTCCTTCTCGAATTCTTATTTGATGATATCCATCAGATCTATTTTAGTAAAATAGTTTGATCCACTCAAAAAATCCATTAAATATCCATGTGTGGCAAAGGTAACCTATACCTAATTGTGATTCTATTTATGGCTCTTGAATCTATACACATACGCCATTCACCTCCTTTCTTTGGACTCAGTACTATTGGTAGAGCACATGGACTAAGACTCTCTCTAATTAGTCCCTTATCCATCAGTTCTTGCACTTGTCTTCCAACTTCTGCATTCTCTTGAGGAGTTAATATGTACATTGCTTTATATGGCAAACTCACTCCTGGTATTAGATCAATATGTTGACTAATACTCCTGATCGGTGGCAATGCATTTGGCAACTCATCCACAATAATATCAGTGAAATCATTTAATAGAGATTTGACTTCTTCAGGTAAATCATCTAAGTTTGTGGAAGTTAGAATTACCTTCGGTCTCCCTATGATAGAAAAATGCATTTCTTCACCTTTTCCAATCTCTTGCAATAGCTCCTTTCCCCTAATTATCATAATGTTATTCCCAGGTGCTCCTTGTTAGCGTCATCTTTCAATGGCAACAATGTATGTTTAGTTCCATCCTTCTCCAAAGTATAAGTGTTTCTCCTCCCGTCATGAATAGCTTTCTGATCAATGTGCCACAGTATTCCTAGAAATACATGGCATACATCCATGGGCATTACATCGCATAGTATTACATACTAATACGAACCAATTTGTATCTCAACCTTGCATTGTTCTGTCACAATGATCTGATGTCCTTTCTACAACCACGACACTTTGTAAGGAGTGGGGTGCATTTTCTTTGCTAATCCAAGCTTGTCCACCATCTCTGTAGAAACAAGGTTATGAGTGCTTCCACTATCAATTATTACTTTACAACACTTACCTTTTGATTTATAGGTAGTTCTGAATAAATTCTTCCTCTACGCTAGTTCTTCAATCTCTTTCTTTATCTTGGCAATGTCCTTCTCAACTACACGGATTCTCCTACTTCAGGGGATTCTTCGTTTTCCATAAGTAGAGGTGTTTCTGGCTTTGCCTCACCTACATTCGCATTCCTTTGACTTTTTGGTTTATTATGAGGACAATCCCACGATACATGTACCCATTCTCCACATGTGTAGCATCGAATATCTCTACCTCGGCCTCTTTCGCTGGGTGAAAATCTTCCTCTATTAAAGTCTCCTCTCTATGGTGGTCTACTATTTGAATTGCCTACTTCGTGCCTATCTTGTTGTCCCCTTGGTTTGGTAGTTCCTCTACCTCTTACTGAGCTTCTTCCTCTATTCCTTTGATTTTGTTTTCTCAACATCTTCTCCTCTGCCTTCAAACTCACTTGATAGGCATCCTCAATAGTATTCAGACTTAACAAGCTAATCTCATCTTGTATGTCATATCATAAGCCATTAATATATCAGTCTACCTTCTCCATGTCATCTTCTGCATGTCCTGCTCTAATAATCAATCTATAAAATTCTTCTGTGTATTCTTTAATAGACATTACTTTTTGCCTTAAATTCTACAATTGTTTAAAAAGATTTAACTAATAGTCTTTAGGCATAAATTTGGCTTTCATTTTACTCACCATTTTGTCCCATTGCTTGACCTTGGACTTTCCTTTCCTCGTTCTGGATGTTTGTAGCTCATCCAACCAAATAGTTGCATTACCCTTCAATCTGGTAACTACAAACTTCACCTTCTTCTTGTCGTCAACCTCCTCATAGTCAAAATATTTGTCTAATGACCTGATCCAATCCATTAGATTTTTTGCATTGAGACTCCCTTCATATGTAGGACTTTCTACCTTTAGTTTTCCTCCTATTTTTGCCAACATCTTGATGACTTTGGTAGTTTCATCTTCCTCCTCTTCTTTTTCTTCAGAAGGTTGTTCCACAGCACTGGCATCCCCTTCATCAGATGTTCTCCTCTGAGCAGTCTCCATCATTTCCATCCTTGTACGCAAACTGCAGATCTCCTCTAGTAGAACTGCATTTACTTCTGGTCTTCCTCCACCAATGCCAGCTCCTCTCCTCAGCGGCATGTTTATAGAAATCAACCTTAATCTTTGCTCTGATACCACAAATGATGCAGGAATAATTGTTTCAAAGAAATCTCAACGATCAGCCCCGCATTTCAATTCCATTTACAGTTCCCCTTTTCTTCGACTCTTGTATTTCCACCCTTTTTAATAGAACCACTCGTGATTCTCCTTAGATTGTAACGTAAATGATCCAATGGTCCAGATTAAATGGCATAATCACAAATAGCTATAGTTTCAGGCCCACTTCCTTTACGACTAATAAATTGTGATGTAATGGATCGCAATCGCACATCACAATGTTCCACATCCAAAAGTCCTTACCTTACATCAATACTTTGTTGCAATGCGATATTTCAGGTATTGCAAATCACATTTCTTCAAGGCTTGAGGTTCGCCCCTTTGGAGACAAATATTGTGATGTGATAAGGGTGATCCGACAGTTTTGCGGGATTTTGTACCATTGGTTTGATCTGGGATCAACGACTGAGGTCTTAAGCGGCTCAACACTGTTAATAATACAAAGGCATATGATTTCTATTAACTTTGTGGTTTATATTGTGAAGCATAAGAACAGAGAAGTATTCGACTCTCTCCTAGATACAAATAATCAAAAGTAAAATGAATGTTCACACAAGATCAATATATATATAATCCCACATGGCATCAATTTATAAGATTACCAATTTTACAAAGTCTCACCCTTCAGCTCGATTACAGCGATTTCCGAGACCCTTGTTTCAATCTTGAAATCCTCACTCTAACTTGAATCTCACTTCACTCAATCCTTCATCTATCTGCCCATCAATCTACATTACATTTTTCTTCTTTTTATCAATCCAATCCTGCCTAACAAATCAATCTCTATTTTTAAACATTCTAACAATCAACCTCTATTTTTAAACATTCTAACAATCAATCTCTATTTTCAAGTAACAACTTATCTTTGAATCTAAAATAAGACAATCTCCTAACTTATTACAATAAATGAAATACAACTCATTTCTTGAGAGATCCAACCCTCTCGGTAAAAACTAACTTTTGACCACTCAGGTCATTGAAATTCAACTTGTTTAGCCACAACATGTGAACAAACTTTCACATTGCTGGCTAAGTCTAGATGCTCCTGCATCACAGGTTTGTGGAGTACCTCCCAAGATACATAAGTCAAAATAGGAGAACAATAATAATTATACTAATATTGCCTACATAAAGACACTCATAACTCTAAATTATAAAATGAATATAATTAACATAGATTCATTTCTAGGTAAATATATACTTCCCTAGGAAATCCATGAAAATAGATTAAATCCTTCCACATTCATCCCGCCCATTAACTACACTTCTTAGTAGCTCCCCTAAAGATCTACTCATTTCTACCATAAGAAAAAAACAATAATTTATTTCTACTTCACACCTCCTTGACCCTTAGAAACAACGTGTTACTTTATGGGTACATCCACACTATGTCTCTCCCACTGTCCCTTTCTTTTTATTCATACTACCTTTATCTCTTGCATTCCCCTTTAATTTCATTAGATCTCATGGAATTTATCTCTAGTCATGAATTTTCTTGGCGGTATGCACAACCAACAATTCCAACTATGAAAAAGGATGCTTTTTCTTCTATTGTTAGTGCCTTATTCGACATAATTGATTCTACTTGTTTTCCTGGCAGTTAGGAGTCTAATCTAACATGGTATGTCTTAGTATTTCAAGAATATTTACAAAAAAACAAATTTTCTTTCTTTTCTCTTTTAAATAACTAATTACATTGTCACATATATCAGTAGCCCCACTTTGACTTTTCAATCACTTGTTGAATAAAAGAAGTCATAAATTAAATTTACCATGGGGTATTAAATCTCTATTCCCTTTAAAAGGTAACACCATTGTCGATGTTTTCATGCTTCCAATTTCCTTCGAATAGCAAAGGAAAGGCTTCTTTTATTTCATATTTCATGTCCCAGGTGGCCTCTTTAGGCCGAAAGTGCTTCCCTTCCACTTTAACTGGGTGATGGCTTGATTTTGGATTGTAGTATCACTCCAGTCCAAAAAATTTACTTGCTCAACATAGAACTCACCTTCTAATTCAACTTGTACAGCATTATAATCAATTATATGAGTAGGATCATGAATTCATTTTTTAAAAAATACATATGAAACACATTATGAATTATAATGTGGGTTGGTAGTGCTAGTTAGTAGGCCATTGGCCCTACCCTAACTAGTATCTCAAATGATCCACAAAGCCAAGGGGCTAGTTTAGAATATTTCCCCAATTTTAAGGAACTCTTTTTAGTTCATACTTTAATATATACATTTTCACCCACACGAATTTATTTATGTGTCGTTTTTAAGTCTCCATAGTTTTTTTTCTTCCTTGCACTACTTTTAGGTTTCATTTGATTTTTTTCAACCTATGTTCCATTTCCTACAATAAATTTGACACTATCATAAGCCTATCTTTAGGATGATTCCAACTAAAGGGAATATCACACTTCCTTCCACATAAACCCTTGAAACGACTCATCTTGAGTGAGGCCTAATAACTATTGTTATAGGAAAACTCTACCAAATGCAGATAGTTGTCCCACTTTGTGGGCTAGTCCATCACATACCTATGTAGCATGCATTCAAGGACATGATTATCCATTTCTATTTTTCCATCTATTTGTGGATGGTATGCAGTGCTAAAACTTAGTTGTGTACCCATTCCAACAAACAATGCCTTCCAAAAGTTGGAAGTGAACTTTGGATCTCTATTCAATATAATCATCTTCAGTGTTCCATGAAGTCTAAATATTTCTTTCATCAATACTATTTCCTCTTGGGCATCTATATAAGTAGACAAAGAATTTATGAAATCATAAACCTTAGATAACTTACCCACCATAACCATAATAAAGTCATGTTTTCTACAAGTCCTTCGTAAGCCAATAATAATGTCTAAAGAAATAACCTCCATTTATATTCTGGTATAAGCAAGGGTTGATCTCGGTGAATATTGATGGCCACCCACAAATTCCACTTGGACCCCAACCATTGTTTCTTTCATTATTAAGTTTCCTTAATTGTATCACATTTTACTATTTTTGGCAGTTTTTTAGGTCCTGAACTTCTTGACCTGTTTTGAGGCCCTAAACAACGTTTTATTGAAAAACAGGAAAATGTGAGCCTATGATCAAAATTTTGCATTGAAATTTGTACTCCTAAGATAGATATTTCTAACGAGGTATCATGCATGTAAAACATAGATCGTATGCCGAAGCTACACCCCTAGAACTTGATGTATCAATTTACCCCAACAAGGACCACAATTTTGGTGCTTCATCTCCTAGGGATAGGGTTTTGGATGTTTAGGGTTTTCCATTATTTATCAATAATAAATAGGTCTTTGAGCCTCATCTTAACACACTTCATAGGCATGTAGCTTCCACATCTCTTCTCACAAATAATCTACCAACGCCCAAGCTAGTTTATTTCCATTTTGTATGTAAGCATATTTTAGTTCTTTGATATTCATGAAAGGAATTTTTATTTATGTTGTATATTTGTGTGTACGGTTATATCTGTATTTTATTTCATTCCTATATAAGTTTGTATCAGTGGTATCATAGTAGTCTTCTCTTTCTATGGTTTTCTTTTCTTATCGTCGACGAGGTCATGATATCAGGAGTTAGGGCTTGAACCGGTTGAAACTTTGCAAGACCAGCCTTGAAAACCACAATGACATCCCACTGTGAAAGAATAGAAAGATGAAGGAGTAGGATATCCTTTCAAAATATTGCTTGAGGAAGCCCTCGAGTGACAGAGGAACACAATGATCGACAACTCTTCCCAGACCCTCCAACGACTACCCACAGGTGACACATCCTCATCAAAAAACCACTTTGGAGGTGCCACTCCATTTAAGGTATAAGTAAACTTTGACATCCCCATATTTGAAGGCCAAATAGATGTAGATGTCATAGATAAATGAATAAATTTGTTAGAAGGATATTTTTCAATTCATGATTTTTTCAATTGGGAAAAGATTACTTTTTCATTCCTCAAAGATGCCCCCCACATCAAGAACTGGTGGGAAACCTACTTTGAGAAGAGGAACGAGGGGTAACCCTCACTATTTTCAGGCGCACCCACTTGTAATTATTTATGGGACAGCATTAAGGAGCAATATTACCCTGTCAAGAGATATGGAGATAAATAAATCAAGTGGAACACGCTATGGCAAGAAAGGGACCAAGATGTGCTAGAGTTCACAAATATTTTTATACCCTTTGCATGAAGTTCAGTATCAAGGATCCTGAGAGATATTTGGTACTCAAGTACCACGACTATCTACACAAGTACATCTAAGATGACATGGAGTTCTTGGACATCTCCTCACTTGGCACTACCTATCAATTCATTGTTAAGATCAAGCAGAAATTTAAATAGAAGAAGCGAAACTTTGGATCGGTGAATCCAAAGCAAGAGAAAGGTGCCACAAAACTGTAGAACAAAGGATAAAGCCAAGGTAGAGAGACCCACAACAACCCTCTGAAGCTATAAGTAAAGAAAAAAACCATGAATACAAATAAGGACAAGAAAAAATGGTGTGAGTTCCATCAGATCCCTGCTCATACCACGAGTTAAGGCTAAGTAGTTGTTGGTGGCCAAGTTGAAGGCTTCCAAATTAGATGCATCTTCTTACATTGAGTAAAATTAACAAGGGGAATGAAAAAGGGAAGAATATTATTGACACAGAACCCAGCACCACTATTGCCACCAATAAGATCAAAAAGATAGAACCTGAACATCCATAGGAGGTGGAGCAACTCTTCCACTCACAGATGTGGGTCAATGGTTCTCGGTTGTAGTTCATTATCGATAGTGGGATGAAAAAGAACCTAATTTTAGAATAGGGAATGAAGTACCTAGGACTACTAAGCACAACATATGGTGCACCATCTGGTGGCTTCACCAAGGACGAGATCTTTGTGTCAACCAACAACGCCTCCTTCTCTTCATCATCAAGCTCTTTAAAGATGAGGCATTGTGTGATTTTGTTTCTCTTGAAGTTTTTGATGTATTATAAGGCCAACCATAATTGTGGAAGTGTCATTCTATGTATAAGTCTAGGCCTTGCACCCTTATTATTACTTTAGGAAATAAGTCATATAGGATATCGAAGGTAACACTACCTACCACCATCTCCTTGATCTTTGTGAAGCAGTGTAGTAAGATCATTTCCCACACAAGGAAATTTATATTCCTTATGATTTTCCCACATGGAAAGAAGAAGGTTGAGGCCACATCTAAGGCCTCCATATAGGGCTCCTCTATACAACAGTTGCAGGTGGACAATGTCATGGAGGAGTACAGGGACATCTTTGCCATACCCACATGGGTACCCTGATACTGTTAGGTCAAGAACTCCATCAATTTGTATGTGGGAATTCCACTACCCAATGGACTGATCTATTGATGCCATGTTCTAAAGAACAAAGAAATTAAGAGGCAAATTCAGGAGTGTGTCTCAAAAAGGGCACATCAGTCCAAGTTCATCACCACGTGGGAGCCCGATCATGTTGATACACAAGAAGGATTGGACCTAGAGACTTTATATTGACTATCGGGTGTTGAATAAGATCATTCTCTGGAATTGGTTTCCAATCCCATGGATTGATGACCTTCTGGACTAGCCCAAGGGGGCAAAATATTTCAACAACTTCAAATTGAAGTCTAGTTATCACCAGGTACCAATCAAACCCCCTAATGTGTGGAACACTTCCTTCAAATCCAAGGAGGGAATTTTTAAATGGTTTTTCATGCCCTTCGAGTTGACAAATGCCCCCTTAACCTTCATGAGGTTGATGGATGACATATTTATTCCATTCACCAACTCATTTTTTTTTAGTGTTTCTAGATGATCTCCTAAGATTAAGCTAGAGTTGGGAACATAAGGCATTTGTTGAGTTGAGGCATTACCTCTTCTTTGCACTAGTGCTCACATTACCAAACTTGCAATAACAATTTTGGATTGAGCCAGATGCCTCCAACTATGTTATTGGTCCAGTTCTTACTCAAGAGGGGCATCTAGTGGCATATCACAATGAGAGACTTTCAAACATAGTCCAAAAGTATCTGACCTATGACAAGGAAACGTATTCCATTATGTAGGCTTGATGACAATGTAAGAAATAGATTTTGGGGAAGGAAATGGTCATCCACACAAACACATATAGACACAAGAGAAGTTTTAGCGTGATCTCCATCAGGAATGGTCGACATACCTGCAAGAGTTCCATTTGAACATTAAGTACAACAATAGAAACACCAATAATGTTGGAGAATTCCTCAGCCGACCACCGCTCATATCATTGACCACTATGCTTGACTCTTATGGACATGAGACCTCGGGGTGGCAACATCTTTATAAGAGCGATCTAGAATTCGACAACAGATAACAGATGCCCCTAGAAGGCAAGAACGTTCCAAATTTTCACCTCGAGCATGCACTGTTGTACAACCTAGGACACCTTTGTGTTCCTTCAAGTGAGCGTGCCAAGATGAATTTGAAGGTGCACTACATTCGGGTCACTTGACATTTTGGAGTAGAGAAAACAATGGCAATGTTGCAGAAGTATTTGTATTGCCAAACCTTTGACAAGATGTTAGGAAGTAGATATGATCCTGTACTTCCTATGCCATTGCCAAATTGACCATCTAGAATCAAGGCCCATATACTCCACTACCTACTCCGAGCTGACCTTGGGAATCTTTCTCCATGGATTAAATGTTGGGCCTTCCTTCTACTAAGCATGGAAATGACTGCATTTTCATGGTCATTGACAGATTCTCTAAGATGGATATGATGGTGGCCTGCAATAAGAGTATCACAACATAAGCCATTGCTAAGCTCTCCTTTTAGTGAGTGTGGGTGCACTTTGGGATCTGAGAATCCATTATCTCAGATTGGGACAACAAGTTCCTAAGTACATTTTGGTCAACCCTATGGTTGATGATGGATACCAAGTTCACTAACTCCACGAACTTCCACCCCCAAACTGATGGTCAAATAGAGGTCGTCAATAGGACGATCGTTGAAATATTACGCATGTACAACTCAGAGCATCCATTTCAATGGTACAAAAGCATCCCCTATGTATAATGCACCTACAACAGAGCTCTCAATAGCTCAACTAGTCACAAACCCTTTAAGGTGGGGTTGGGATTCCAGCCACTATGTCCCATTAAGGTGGCCATACCATTTGTAGCTACTTAGGAAAGTTTGTTTCATGTCTAGTCCAAAGTTCACATGGATAATACATTTATTGAGCGCATCCATCATATCCGCTAGCAGGTCATTGGCATATTGGATAGAGCAAATTCCAAGTACAAACAATGACATGATCAGGATCGGGTGCCACACAAGTTCTAGCTGGGCGACAAAGTTTGGCTACATTTGTAGAAGGATCACCTCGATGGGGCCTGTCGCAAGCTGCACCTACTCTAATATGGGCCTTACATCATCACTAAGGTCATAGGAGAAAAAAAATTGATCTCAACATTCCATCATTCCTTGGCCTGCACTCAATATTCAATGTGGACCGACTTTGGCCATCCTTTCCCCCATTGTTGGACACATCAGACATCATTGAGAAACTGACACTAATAGAGATAAACCAAAATCGTATGGTGCATGCCACAACTATTAGGATCATGGATACACAAATCAAGAACACTTGCCATCAAAGGATCCATCTATATTGGGTTGTCAAACCAGTCCAACTCTCGCACAAAGGCAAGTGGCTTACTAGTTGTCACAGATCCATTTGGGCACATCAAATACCAACATTTAGATCAGTGACTTAGGACTCATCAAACCCTAAAATCAGTTGTTTCATGCCTTAAACAAGTCAACCCTTTGAATGCCTCCTTCCCAAATAGTTTCATGACTTGAAGACATCGATAAATTTCCTCTAGAGGGACCAGCGCAAGTAAGCAATTATGAAGGTGCACTACAAAGAAGTTGAGTCCACTACCAGGGTGCTCTGGAGAGCACTTAGGCTTCCTTTCACTTGCGTTGGACGAGAATGAGTGAAATTCACATAGGGTTTGCGAATATTCTTACCTTTTGGAGTCATCTAGAAGTTTCCCTATCTTATCAACTCCTATGAGCTCGAAAATGGATGAGGAATGAGTTAAGTATCATCCTATCCTCTCATCCCTTCCTTCATGGAACTAATTCTAAGTATGGAAGGCCATTCAATGTCACCATTAATGACAAAACCTGCTTCATCTTCCTATAAATTAACCACTCATCTAAGTGATCAGGGGCTAGATTATGTTGAATTGTAAGGAGATAATCCTACTATGGGACTTGACTTTGGAGAAAATGATGTGATGCCACAAGCTTGTCTTGATTTGATGTGATGTCGATGGGATCCAAGCTGAAGGAATGTATCTGAATCGGACATTGATGATTTTTTTTGTAAC
Organism: Pinus tabuliformis; assembly: GCA_031772625.1. Lineage (NCBI taxonomy): Eukaryota > Viridiplantae > Streptophyta > Pinopsida > Pinales > Pinaceae > Pinus > Pinus tabuliformis. Next base: position 344,250,174 of record CM062814.1, read on the forward strand.
ATGCATATTCATTGTTTATAATTTTCATTTTTCATTTAAAAATCACTGAAAAATAGATAACGCACAAAAGAGGTGATGCAATAATTGCATATTGAAATAAAAGGGGTGATGCAATAATTGCACATTGAAAGAAAAAGAAAATAGGTGTTAAAGATTCAGCCATATTTCAGCGATGTGATTAAATTGCAATCGTAAATCATAGCAGAAGAAGTTATATATGAAGTGCTACCTCTGCCGATTGCGAATTGTGATGGGCGGACCCAAAATATATATATATATATAGATATGCACCATGTTTAATAGTCCTGGTGGGTTTCCTTATCGCAGATTTTATGTACATTGGTTCCGCCAATTTTGATTTGCGATGAGCAGACCCAAAATAGATATACATATGTTTAATAATCCTTGCGGGTCTGCCTTACAACCGAGCTTATGTATGTTGGTTCCGCCGATTGCGATTTACGATGATGGGCCGAACCCGATATTTTATATATTATGTTTAATACTTCCAACTCGTCCATCTTATCGTGGATTGTAAAGGTTTAGATTGATATAACATTTGAAAGGGCCAATTGCGATTTGTGATGCGAAGTCAATGGAGTGCTGAATGGGCGGATCCGATGGATTTATGAAGCAAAATTAATTCTTTTTGAGTTCTGTATTAATCAAAGGTTTACGTTAATTTTGCTGTGTAAAGGGAAAAATCAGTATTAGAGCCGAATCCGAAGAGGAAGGCAATTGGTGTTGTTTCCTTTGTATTTTGGCCAATCAAAATGCCTGATACATACGTAAGCCCAGATTTACGCATGGCTAACACACTTTATCGCAACTAAAATGGATTAATCATTACTTAAGCATATATAGAAGAACTCAACGGCCGATTAATAGAGCAAGTCAGCAGTTATCCTCATCTTCTAGTTCAGTTATTTCTTGTTATTTGATGTTCTTAGAGGTGTCTTTTACCCTCTGTAAAATTTTGTAATAATTTTTACGTCATATAGTTAGAGAAGCAGTTAAATAACTTGGGTTGTTTCAAAAATCAACAATTGTTCCACAATGTATAAAAAGATGAAAATTTATAAAGAAGAGGTTCAAATTTTGGAGAAACTGGAGACTAAGCCACTGTATTCCTAATATAGATGTTGATTAATGAAAGAATCAAAAGTTTCCATGAATTGTTGGCTATAATTTTGTAACTTCTCTATCATGTGTCATCTTATGTTTTCTTCTTTCAAGTATAGTAATGAAGTTGCATGTCTTTATTTGCTTATGTAGATAAAGTTAAAATCCCTTAAAAGAGCACTACTATGCTTGAAGTTTTCATCTTCCTTTCTAAGTTATAGATAATAGTTTCTGTGTAAGGCAACATATTATCTTTAACTTCTCCAAGGATCATAGATAATAGTTTATGTGTCAAGAAGCATATTGTCTATGGTTTAGTTCTCATTTTCATAATTATTCTAAGTGACAGATAGTAGGTTCTGTGTTAATCAACATATTATCTTAAACTTATCCTTCAAGATTTCTTCATTCATCATTTATATCTAGCAACAAATGGCATTCTGAGATTTTCCAGTCACATATGTATTAAGGGTTAAAAACCAAGTTTTCCAGGACCTTCATTTAAGAATACAACAAACAATAAAGTGACAAATAAGTGACAACAAACAATAATCATTAACAAGGAAAATTTTAAGGATGGAAAATTTTCTGGAAGTTTAAAAACATTGGCGAATCTCACTAATCCCTAATATGCAAACTATAAATTTTTTAATGATATATTTGCAAAATTATTCAAATTTATAATGATTTTATATATAGTCTCTATATAATGTTGGCGATTTTTAAGATAAAATAATTTTATATTCTAAAATTTGGGCGAATCATCTTTTATAAAAATTGGAAATTGGCGAATCATTTTTTGGAAAAATCATGGAAAATTAGCCCACTGGGCGAACATTAGCCCCTAAAATTTTCCATGATCATTAATGTCTTAAGCACAATTTATCCACAACCAAGAGATTGGTTTCTTAAGGTACAACATTAATTGGCACCATTACCGGGGATCGGAAACAAGAACAATTTTCCCTGGGTTTTTCAATATTTTCCTATAGTTGTTCAGTGAGGAGGAAACATTTGGTTGTTTTGAATCATAACAATAACTCTGGCTTCAAGAAGACCCCATACAAGATCAGACACCTCATAACAGAAGGTTCAAGCTCTTTCAAATCATGAAAGGCTAGTTTCTAGGAAGGTTGGAAAGTCTAAGATCCCAATTGCACCAATTCCTACATTGTCTGCATAAGGTAGCAACTTATCTGAACATTCACCTGATAAAGAGTCATATTTTTCATCATCTTCATTTCAGGAACCTAACTATCAAGACAAATCTTTAGAGTCTGTTGCTTTTCATTTACCTGCTATAATTATTGAACCGGAACCAATAACCACATTATCACTTCTGCACACTCCATTTACTTCTAAGTCAGGTTCTGCATCTGTTGGTAATCAAGGTTCAATAAACATGGCAATACCTACATTTTTTATGAATAGGTATGCACCTCTTCAATTTCCACAACTGTTAAATCAAATTCCATAGGAATACCTCAAGATTCTTCCTTGTTTTATAGGGGAAGATGAACAAACTACAGAGAATCATGTGTCAGTATTTTGCAATTTTGCAGGAAAAAAATGTTGAACATGTAGATGTTGTTCTAAGACTTTTTGCTCAATCCTTGGATGGAGAAGGAAGGAAATGGTTTAAAGGACTTCCCAATAATTATATTCCTTCTTAGGAAGAGATGGAACGTTTATTCATTTAGAAATGGGGAGAAAAAAGAGACCATGGGTATTCATTAACAAAGTTTAATGCCATAAAGAAAAATTCTGATGAAACTATGGTCGAATTTGTCAGAAGGTTTAACAAATTGTACAATATTTTCCAGTGGAGATTAAGCCTCCTCCTGCTGGTGCAAAAACAACATTTTTCAGGGCTTTTGAATCAAGTTTTGGATTCACATTAAAGCAAAGAAGATCTCCAACCATTGATCAAATCCAAACATATGCATTAGATATAGAAGCAAATCTGGTGGCTGCAGAAAAAGCACTAGAGACATAGCCTATCCAAGACAAGGGGAAGGAAAAGATGGAATCCTCTCAAAGTCAAGCATTGAAGGATATGTGTAATGTAATTAAAACTTTGGAAGATAAGTTAAATAAATTAGAGTTAAAAAATAAGAATTTTCAAAAACAAACATAGTATAATAAGAGCTTTAATCCCCAATACAGAAGACAACCTTTGCAAATATTGCAAAGGGAAAGAAAAGATCAAAATCAGATTCAAGCACCATTATATATAGAAGCAGATCCTGGTGAAGAACATGAGCAACCTGAAGATCAAATTTCTACATTATATGCAGTAGATGAAGATGAACTTGGTATCGAAGAAGAAGACTATGAATATGATGAAACATATTCCATTCATGATGAAAATAAAATTGGTGAATATTGGAAGAAATTCTCTTATTTTATGCAGGCTCAACTACATAAGAAATATGACTTGAGATCGAGGAAAAGATCAAGAAATCAAGAAAATGAAAGTGAGCAGCAAGTTTCAACTTCCTCACCAAAGGTGAGTCCACAAGAATCTCAGCCTACAAAACAAGTGAATAAAGGAAAGTAGCAACAGAATGAAAATGGCAAGACACAAATACTTCAAGGTCATTCTTCTCAAGATCAAAATGAAAAAATTCCTTTAGACAAATTTATTTCAATTCCTCAAGTAATTCCAGTCTTGAAGAAAGGTGAAGATGAGAACGAAAGGACTGCAAAAGAAGGTCACTTATTTAGTCTTACTATGGAGTTGGAAAAGGTAAGAATTCAAGTTCCTCTTACAGAATTGGCAAAAACACCTATTTATCACAAGGAGATTGTTGATTTTATTAATTTAAAATAAAATGAGCGTATAAAGGACACTGTAAATCTGCAAGAAGATAAACTAGTAGTGGTTTTTGGTCCACATGTAGAGGAAATATATTCTTCAATACCTCCTTTTTATATTTCCTTGTTGGTCCATGATTTCCTCCTACATAATTGTATGTTTGATTCAGGAGCTTCACATAATCTTATGCCTTTTTCAATGATGAAGCAACTAAATCTACAAGTGACCAAACCTTATAGGGACTTGTATTCTTTTGATTCGAACAAAGTCAACTGTTTAGGGTTATTAAGGATTTGGCAGTGTCACTATCCCAAATTCCAACTAGAATCTTGGTCATGGATGTAGTAGTAGCAGATATCCCTACTAGATTTGGATTGCTTCTATCTAGGTCCTGGGGGTTAAATTGGGTGGTGTTTTGAAACTAGATTTTACATATGTTGTTATATCAATTTTTGGTGGGGAAGAGAGGAGATTGTAAAGAGAAACTAGATTTGTAAAAACAATTACAAAAAATGGAGCAAGTAATTCAACTATATATAGCCAGGAGAAGGATGATTTTGATTGTTTCACGCTGCATTATAATGCAGATATAGCTGAAGATAATCAGAAGTAGCTTGCTTCAACCAATGTAATTATAGAGCTGCAAACTAAAGGAGTGTGGAAATGCTTCTTTGATGGATCTTATTCGAAGGAAGGAACAGGTGCTAGTTTTCTTCTAATTGAAACTGCAGGTAATATGTTCCCTTTTTCTTTCAAATTAGAGTTTTAGGCAACAAACAATGTGGCAGAATATGAGTCCTTGATTATTTCTCTACAAACAACTAAACAGATGGGAGTCAATTCAATTTCTGCTTTTGGAGATTCAGAGCTGATTATTACAGAAATAAAAGATCACTTCCAAACAAAGCACCCTAGGCTTAGGGTATATAGAAATGAGGTATGGGATTTGATTGTGAACTTTTTCGAAGCTTTTAACATTCAGATTATTCCAAGAGATGGGAATACATTAGCAGATTCATTGACTATAGCTGCTAGTACTTTCAAGCCTCCTATTAATCCATGACTAAGATATGAGGTAGAAATAAGGCACAGACCCTTTGTTCCTGATAATGTTAAAAAATGGCAATTTTTTGAAGATGATCAGCAGATTAAAGAGTTTTTGACTATGGTTGAAGACTTTGAGGGCATAGAAATTGATCAGGATGAAAAAGAGACAACAGAAATTGCAGAAGTCGGTGGTTTAAAGGATTCAATAGCAAATCAGAAGATCTTTCAATTGAAAGATAATATTCTGCTAGAGGGACTTGTTACTCTTGAAAGGATTTTTAATTCCAATGATGTGGTTGTTGACTCAAGGAAAATTTCGCAATATGAACATATTCAGGACCACACCATTGGAACTTAGGAGAAACCCAGGTTAGTAAAATTGTACGGGGGAGTTTCACCTAATTTTCAAGAGAGATATATTCAACTTTTCAAGAATTGTGTTGATTTCTTTGCATGGTCCTATGAAGATCTCAAAACCTATGATGTAAATATTATTCAGCACAAGATTCCATTGAAGGAGGGAGTTAAACCCTTCGGACAGAAGCTTAGACAGATAAATCCTTTGCTTCTACCATCAATTGAAAAGGAGGTAAAAAAGTTGCTTGACGCCAAAATAATAGTTCCGCTCACATATTCTGATTGGGTGGCTAGTTTAGTGCTTGTGAGAAATAAAAATGGTGAAATAAGGTTATGCGTGGACTTCAGAAATCTCAACAGGGCTTCTTTGAAAGATAACTATCCATTACCTAAAATGGATCACATATTACAAAAGGTGACGGGATCTTTTAGAATGTCAATGCTTGATGGATTTTCTGGGTATAACCAGGTGGCCATGAATAAGGAGGATAAAAAGAAGATGGCATTCACAGCTCCTTGGGGAACCTTTATCTATGCTAGAATTCGTTTTGGATTGGTGAATGTAGGTGCTACGTTTCAGAGGGATATGGACATTGCTTTTGTGGGAGACAAATTTTTACTAATATATTTGGATGATATTACTGTTTTCTCAAAGTCCGATGAAGAAAATTTGGACCATATGAAAAATAATTTTCATAAATGTAGAAGATTTGGGCTTTCCCTGAATCCCAAGAAATCCATTTTTTCTCTGGAAGAAGGAAAACTATTGGGGCACATTGTTTCCACAGATGGAGTAAATATAGATTTGGCCATAGTACAAGCCATGTAAAAAATACCACTACCTATAAGTAAAAAGGATATCAAATAATTTTTGGGAAAGATTAACTTCCTAAGACGATTTGTCTACAACTATGGAGAAATCGTGAAAGAAATCACCGATATGCTGAAGAAGGAGAATGAGGAGTGTTGGACCAAGCAAGCAAAAGAATCATTTTCTAGGATTAAAGAGGCATTGTAGGCAGCTCCAGTCCTAATCAAACCTAATTATGGAAAACCTTTCCAAGTATTTTCATTTGCATCCTCAAATTCAATAGCCATTGTCTTATTGCAGAAAAATGATGAAGAGAAATAACAACCAATTGCATTCTTCAGTGAGATTCTCAGTGACACTGAGCTTAAATATAATATTCTTTAGAAATAGGTATATGCTTTGGTAAAAGCCCTGAAAGCTTTTAGAACTTATTTTCTTCATTCACAAATCATTGCTTATGTGCCAAATGCTGTAGTAAAATATGTATTAGTACAAGATGATGTAGAAGGCAGAAGAGGAAAATGGATACCCAAGATCCAAGAATATGACTTGGACATAAAACCCACAAAGTTGGTGAAAGGACAAGGATTGGAAAAAATGTTAATGAAATCAAAATTTCAGGCATTGCGAATCAACCTACTGACACTTGTGAATGAAGAAGAAGCTGTAGAAAATGAAGGAAAGCAAGGTCCAGGTATGAAGATCAGGTATAAGTTTTTGTGTTCAGAATGGTATAAGAATATAATTCATTATTTGTGCTTTCTTTCCTACCCCCAATCTCTAGATAGAACAAAGTATAGAGCACTAAATATCAAAGCGCGGCCATATATGATTGTGGAAGGAAATTTATACTGGAAGGATCATGTTGGAATTTTATTACTATGTTTAACAGAGGATGAGTTTACGAGAACAATCAAAGATTATCATGATGGGTTATGTGGAGGACATTACAGTTGGAAGATGATTGCACATAAAATTCTTCAGGTGGGATTTTATTAGCCTACTTTATTTTGTGATACATATAAGTTTGTTAGAAGTTGTCAGAAGTGTCTGCTTTTTGCTAAGAAAAAAAGATTGGCTCCTTTACCTTTGATTCCAGTTTTCATAGAGGAACCATTCAAACAGTGGGGATTGGATTTTTTCTGAGAGATCAATCCACCTTCAAGTGGACAACGCAAGTCGGTTCTCATAGTAATTGATTACTTCACCAAATGGGTAGAAGAAATCCCTACCAAGAAATCAACTAATTAGATAGTAATGAAGTTCGAGGTGGAGAATATTTTTAGTAGATTTGGATGCCCCATCAAAATTATAACAGTGAATGTTTGAGTCTTAAATTCAACTAAGTTTATTGCTTTTTGTCACAAGTATAATGTTATTTTTTCCCATTCAATAGATTACCATCCACAAGGAAATGGATTAGCTGAATCTACTAACAAAACTTTGATGAAGATCCTTAAGAAAACGATTGCAGAAAATCAAAGAGACTGAGATTCTATGTTAAAGTTTGCTCTATGGGATGCTAGAGTCACTACAACAAGATCTACACGGAAGTCACCTTTTGAATTAGTATATGGGACTCAGGCTCTGTTCCCAAGTCAACTTGTGAAGTCCATGATTGCAATGATTCAGGAGGCAAAAGAAGAACCAAATGTTTTGATAAGAAGAATGAATAAAGTGGTGGAGCTAAGAGAGAACACAAACAAGGTAAGAGATAGCTTGATTATGTATTAATCCAAGATGAAAGGTATTTTTGACAAAAAATCTAAGGAAATTGACTTTAAAGTTGTAGATTTAGTATTAAGATGGGATACCAGGAGAGAATATAAGGGTAAGCATGAGAAATTTGATCCTCTCTGGTATGGAACTTTTAGAATTGTTGACACAAGATCTAATAACACTTTCATTCTTGAGAATCTTGATGGTGAAACTCTACAGCTTCCTGTCAATGGGAAATATCTCAAGAATTACTTCCAGTTCTAAAGAATAATAGTCTTTCATTTTAAATACTGGAGTGAAATCAGTGTACAAATGCCATAGAATTTAAATTTATTCAAAGAAATATATGACTCCACGCCCGAGGTGAAGGCACTAATCTGCGGTTCTTAGTGCCTCTGTGGCAAAAGCACTATCCCCGGGTGGAGCCAGATGTTGTAACATGCATCTTCATTGTTTATAATTTTCATTTTTCATTTAAAAATCACTGAAAAATATATAAGTCACAAAAGAGGCGATGCAATAATTTCATATTGAAGCATGTTGAAATAAAAGGGGTGATGTAATGATTGCACATTGGAATAAAAGGAAAACAAGTATTAAAGTGTTGGTCATAGTTCAACGATGCGATTAAATTGCAATCGCAAATCACAGAGGAAGCAATTATATATGAAGTGCTACCTCAACTGATTGCGATTTGCGATGGGAAGACCCGAAATATATATATGCACCATGTTTAATAGTCCTAGCAGGTTCGCTTATCACAGAGTTTATGTACATTGGTTCCACCGATTGTGATTTTCAATGAGCGGACCCGAAACAGATATACATTATGCTTAATAATCAGGGTAGGTCCGCCATACAATAGAGCTTACGTACATTGGTTCACCGATTGCGATTTGCGATGATGGGCCCAACCCGATATTTTATATATTATATTTAATACTTCCAACGCGTCTATCTCATCGTGGATTGTAAAGGTTTAGATTGATATAACATTTGAAAGGGCCAATTGCAATTTGCGATGCGAAGTCAATGGAGCACTGAACAAGTGGATCCGACAGATTTATGAAGCAAAATTAATCCTTTTTGAGTTTCGTATTAATCAAAGGTTTACGTTAATTTTGTTGTCTAAAGGGAAAAATCAGTATTAGAGCCGAATCCAAATAGGAAGGCAATTGGTGTTGTTTCCTTTACATTTTGGCCAATCAAAAGCCCGATACATACGTAAGCCCATATTTACGCATGGATAACATAGTTTATCACGACTAAAATTGATTAATCACTATTTAAGCATATGCATGAGAACTCAGTGGCCGATTAACAGAGAAAGTCAGCAGTTATACTCATCTTCTCGTTCACTTATTTCTTGTTATTTGATGTTCTTGGAGGTGTCTTTTACCCTGTAAAATCTGTAATAGTTTTTACTTCATATAGTTATAGAAGCAGTTAAATAATTTGGGCAATTTCAGAAATCAACCACTGTTCCACAATCTATAAAAAGATGAAAATTTACAAAGAAGAGGTTTGAATTTTGGAGAACCTGGAGACTAAGCCACTGTATTCTTAGTATAATTGTTGATTAATGAAAGAATCAGAAGTTTGCATGAATTGTTGGGTATAATTTTGTAACTTCTCTGTCATGTGTCATCTTATGTTTTCTTCTTTCAAGTATAGTAATGAAGCTACAGGCCTTTATTTTCTTATGTAGATAAAGTTAAAATCCCTTAAAAGAGCGCTCCTATACTTGAAGTTTTCATCATCCTTTCTAAGTTATAGATAATAGTTTCTGTGTCAGGCAGCATATTATCTTTAACTTCTCCAAGGATTACAGATAGTATTTTCTGAGTCAAGCAGCATATTGTCTATGATTCAGTTCTCATTTTCTTAATTCTTCTAAGTGATAGATATTAGGTTCTATGTTAAGCATCATATTATCTTAAACTTCTCCTTCAAGCTTTCTTCATTCATCATTTATATCTAGCAACAAATGGCATTCTGAGACTTTCCGATCACATATGTATTAAGGGTTAAAGACCAAGTTTAATAAAATAAACAATAATGTGAAAAATAAGTGACAACAAACAATAATCATTAATGTCTTAAACACAATTTCTCCACAACGAGGAAATTGGTTTCTTAAGGTACAACAATTGTAATTCCTTCTTCTATCTAAATAAATTGTTTGAGCCTTTTTCTATATGTTTTGTTCTCTCATAATGCTTATATGTATGATTTTCTTATGATTCCTTTCATTTTTGTTCAATGGATCATAATGTTTGATCGGTATTTGTCTTCTATTGTGTTTACAGGGTACTTCTCAAGCAGATTTAGTATGGGAAGGAGTGATGGAATTGATACAAAGGAGACGAGTGGAAAGCAAGACTACAGGTAGGCCTTCTATCCCCTCTTCTTATCTATTGTTGATAAGGAAAGTTGAAAACACTTTAAACTCTTGTTCTAGGCACAACTACTTGTCTAGTGAATTAGTGTTTATCTGTAGATGCTAAATTCTCCAAAAAAAATTGGTGACAATCAATGACTGATGGATAGTTTAGCACATTTAAATAATCTTCGATGTCATATGGAATATGGGAACGATGATGATAATATTCCCTTCATTCCTCTCCTATCAACATTGAGTTTTCATAGACACAATCGAATCTGAGTGAAATCTGTGAAATATTGAAGAAATGATTTCTATTAACATTTCAACCAAGCCTAATATTGTAGATGGAAAATCTTGTTCTCCATTGGAACTTAATAATTACCGTGCTCTTTTTCGTGAATTTAGAGATATTTTTTCATGGTCGTACCAAGAGATGCCAAGAATTGACTCTAGTATTGTTGAACACGGAATTAAAATGTACCCTGATGTCAAGCCAGTTCGATAGTGACTTCTACCTGTTCATCCGAAGAAAGCTGCTACAATTAAAGCAGAAGTTGAAAAAATTTTGCGGATTGGTTTCATTTACCCTATTCGTCTAACTAACTGGGTTTCCAACATTGTTCCTGTGATGAAGAAACAAGGAACAATATGAGTGTGCGTCGATTATAGGGATGTAAATCAAGCATGTCTAAAGGACAATTATCCTACACCTTTTATTGACCATATTATTGACGAATGTGCCAGATGTGAAATATCCTCATTTATGGATGGATTTTCTAGCTACAATCAAATAAATATACGCCCACAGGACCAATAAAAAACAACTTTTGTTTGTCCATGGGGCACATTCACTTATAAGAAACTCTCTTTCGGTTTGAATAATATTGGGGCCACATTTTAGAGGCAAATGAATTATGCCTTCCATGACGTCAAGCACCTCTTTCAACCTTACCTTGACGATTTACCTGCTATTCAGGAAAGCAGACTGATCACCTGCAACATTTAAGAGCAATAATTTTACAGTGTCGACACTACAAGATTTGACTCAATCCACACAAATGTGTGTTTTGTATTGGTTCTAGTCACTTGCTTGGATTTGTAGTGTCTCAAGAGGGGATTTGACTGGATTCATTAAAGGTTTAGGCAATTATAGATTTGCCTCCACCTTCAAATCTTTTACAGTTACAGAGACTTCATGGGAAAGCCAACTTTGTAAGGAGGTTGATTCCTAATTACGCTAAAATGGCTAAAGGTTTTACATGTCTTTTGAAAAAGGAGATACCCTTTCATTGGGATTAGGTTGTGCAAGTTTCCTTTAATGCTCTTAAAGGTACCCTGATTAGAGCTTCATTAGTGTATTCTCCAAATTACCAAAATTACTATTACCAGTGTCTCATCGCTGTAGATACAACCATTACCATGGTTTTAGTCCAGGAAGAAAATAGGATTGAACATCCTATTTATTAGTTGAGTCATAATATCAACGATATAGAAATTAAGTACTCTTATGTCGAAAAACTAGCTTTGGTAGTTATGAAAGTTGTTCAACGATTTCGCCACTATATCCTGTTACGAAAAACAACTATCATTTCAGATTGCAACGCTATGAAATAAATTTTGTCACGTTAATCGCTTGGGGGGAAATATTCAAAATGGATAGTTATTTCATAGGAATTTGATTTAGAATTCATCAAGTCTAAATCAAAGAAATATCTATCTTTCGCTGAGTTACTATGTGACCTTCCCTCGACCTCCATTGATTCAACATCTGAACCATCAATTTTGGATGAGTCTCTGTTTCTAATTTCATCATCTGACACTTGGTATAGAGATATACTGATTTATCTCCAAACCAAAAATTTCCGGCAAGATACTCTCGCTCGCAACAGCAACGTATTCATTACCAAGCCAAAGATTATCTAATCATTAGCGACAAACTTTACTGTCATGGTATTGATAGGGTTTTACGGAGGTGCCTCATGCATGAGGAGGCTGAGAAAACATTGAATGATTGTCATTCAGGTGCCTGTAGTGGACACTTATCTAGATATGCAACCGCACAAACAATTCTTCATAATGGCTACTTCTGGCAAACTATATTTAGAGATTGTATTGTTACTGTCAGAAGTTGTCATGCGTGCCAGATATATGACCAGAAAACCAGATTACCACCTACTCCATTGCATCTAGTCGTTGTTGTTGGCCCATTCACCAAATGGGGCATTAACTTTATGACATGTAACCCCACCTCGGCCGGGGGGCATTGGTATATTATAGTTGTCGTTGACTATTTTACCAAATGATCCAAGGCGATGCCAACATTGAACAACAGTGGCAAAAGGGTTGCTCTTTTCCTTTTTAACCATATGGTTGCCCGATTTAGTGTACCACAAGCCATAGTTACAGATGATAGGTCGCATTTTCGCAACCACATGATGGCTGAGTTGATTGATAGGTTAGGACTGTCACATGATAGTTCTACACTGTATTACCCACAAGTGAATGGACAAGTTGAGACTATCAACAAGGTCCTAAAGCGGATGTTGCAAAGAATGATACGGGTTCATAAAAGAAACTGGCACTTAATCTTGTACTCTGCCTTGTGGGCATATTGAACCTTGGTGAGCAATGCAACTGGGTTTACACCCTTTAAGCTGTTGTATGGTTTGGAAGAAATCTTACCGATACAATGTGAAATTTCATCGCTCAAACTCGCGATTGACCTATTACCCGACAATTCTGAAGAAGAAGCGAGTTTCTTGGAATTAAGCCATTTGGATGAAACCTATCATAATGTTGCATTAGCTAATGAAGTGCATAAGAAACATATTAAGGCACAATATGATAGGAATGTCAAGCCTAGTATCTTCTCAAATGGAGGCCTAGTCTTGCTTTATGGTCAGGAAGCTCATAAACTTGGAGTAGGGAAATTCAAACCAATGTGGATGGGTCCTTATGTTGTCAACCGTGTTCTGGTGAAAGGACCCTATGAGTTAGTAGATTATGATGGGATTCCATTGTCACAACCCTGAAATGGGTTGTACCTTAAACGTTACTATGCTTGATTAAGTGTAGTAAAACTCATTTTATATATGCTTTCATTGCATGCGTGTGTGTGTGTCTTTTAGAGATTTTTATCTAGTTAGTAATTCACTTTGCATTTGTTGCAGATGTTGGAGTCTTCGAAACATTTTATTGGTTACACTAATGGTGCTAGTCGTAGTACACAAAATTTTCCTTCTTCAACATGGGGCAGCTTCACTCCAAGTGGTGAGTTAGTGAGTTTTCAAGGGATTTGTGTTGGTCGATCGACGAAAAATATCACTAAGTATAGAGCGTTGATTGAACTAATTTCTGATGCCATTTCACTTGACATTCTCCGAATCATCGTTAGGCTAGACTCACAACTCGTTGTACTACAACTAACAAACATTTATACTGTCTAAAATCCAACAATTTTCCATATGTTCCTTAGATTTCGCATTTTGGAAAGACGTTTGGAACACATTCAATATCAACACATTTCCAAAAATCTTAACACATTAACTAATTCTCTAGCGAATTATGTGTTAAACAAACATTTGCAACATATGTAAAAGTAATATTTTCAATTCATATCATCTGTTGAATAGGATTGCATATAACCATAAGAAAATCTGAAAGTAAAATAGATAGGTGTTTTAAAAGTTTTTACAAAAAAATTCCCCAAGACACATTTCGTCATTTGAACCAAAAAGTCAAAAAAGCATACAAAATATCCTTAGTAGATGTAGTGGGGCTCATGGTAATAGGTCACAACCTATGGTATTATGTGCAAAAGCCTAGCCCAACGGTTAGGAACACTAATAGTGTGGCACTGCAACCTCATAGGTAACTCCTCGATCCGGATATCCAGAATAGCAAGGGTTAATCCCTCTATGTGATCCTGCAACTCTGCTAAGGTCTCGGCCAAATCCAAGTCCTAGAGAACTTCTCTCCTAATGTTTCTCTGTGTTGGCCCACCTGCAACCTATTGGCTTACTGAAGGTCGAACAATACCAACATCTGTATGGATAAGAGTAATTTTAATTTAGTCTTGAAAACATTAAGAAACACAAAAAACATGTAGAAACTTGAAAAATAAAAAAAACACTTTTGTTAAAAAACTTACCCATAGCACCCCATTGTGCTCCAAATGGTAGAATCAAATCTAGATCTCCACGATAATCCATCCCTGAGTATGGATGCTTCCCGATAATGACATGTTGTCACTTGAGCCAACTGAAAAATGAAGGGGAGAAAATGATTGTTGACTCACCAACATGTTGATCCATCAATTCAACCCACCTCTGCATACGTGGATCTCTAGGAATATCCATACCTAGTGATACATGCTATGGTTGCATTAATCAGATTTTTCTAAGGCTAAAGCAATGAAGATCGAACCATAGCAAAAATTATTTGTCTTACCGCTTTTTACCTTAGTCAATTGTTCTTTTAGCAGTGAGAGTATAGCCTCACACCAGTTGAAGACTTTTGGCTCTAGACACTCCAGTGCATACTGCATATAAGTTCTATTTCCCAGATGTAGTGTCACACTGCCAGCCAATTTTGCGATCATAAAGAGGATCATTCTTAAAGGAAAACTACTTACTTCCTGGATGTTTATTTTCCCATCCCTGCTAGGTTGTGTACCTGACCAACAAAACTATCTGATGCAATATCTCACTGATTCACCTCCATGGGAAAATATAGAAAGTGAGATGGGGGCACCTCACCTTGAGAGTACAGTAAGAAAGAAAATATCGTCAATAGTAATAGGGACCATCTTGTCCCTAACGTGAAATGTCTGATTTGTCGAATCCCATGCATGAACAATGAACTGCAATAGTTCTATTTGTTGCCTCATTCCGGACAACTTAAAGTATTTGAGTAACCCGCAATTCCTTAGGGCCTCAACTGTACCCGAGTTATTTAGGGCAACCATGTCTTTTTCTTCATGCTTGTTTTCCTGCCATGTAATGGACATTCTAATTCGATGAAAGCACGAAACACAATAATAAGCTAAATTGGGATCCTTTTCATGCAAAAAACAGGGAAAATTTTGGAGCAAACAGCTCAAACCAAGTTGGGATATGTGCTTGGCACAGCCTAGACACAGAGATAATGCACAAAAGAGCATCTAGCCTTCTATATAGGTGCTCTTTAGCACAGTTTTCAATGTGAAATCCTACGTTGATCCCAGGGCAAAAAAATGAAACCCCTGGGGCCCCAAAAAACCCTGAAACTTACATGTAATGACAAAAGAATGAACTGAAAGGAATGTAGAGAGGTTTAGTTCCAACCTAGTCCAGACGGCTCAAGATATGGTCCGCAAAATCTTTCACAACCAGCAGGTGAAGTTTGAGGTAAAAACTGAGCTCAGAGCACAAAACTAGATGGTAAGTTTCAAATGGTAAAAATGATACGGTAAAACTTATTTTATGTTTATTTCATGTTAATTAATCGATTAAACATTAGTATTTGCCTATTTTTACCTATGAAAGAGATATTTTTAATCCATTTGGTGATGTCTTGAGCAGGTTTACAACTGATTTACAAAATTCAATGTGCTCTATTATATGTTGTAATTTTGACCACAAAGCACACTTTTATCTATTTTTCAAGCTTTGTTAAAAATGAAAAAGTAACCCCCTTGGAGTCCTCTTTAAGCTCTTTTCAGGCTCACTAAACATGAAAAGATTGACAAGTGCTTGTCCTTTCCAGCTTGTTAACGGATTGGAAAAGATATCTCTCTTGTATTATTTTATGCTTTTTCGGACATGAGAAATTAATTTATGAAAAAGAACTTGTGGACTTTTCCTTTTGTACCTTTTCAAAGTCTCTAAGCATGAAAAGGACCAAGTTATATTTGTCGTTAAGCTCGTTAAAAACATCAAATAGCAACAAAATTGTCCATCTAGACAAGACCAAGTTTAACCTTCGCTAGACTCGTTAAAACATCAAATAGCAACGGATTCCCCCGAAGGGTGAAATTATACAACAAGCATATGTTATCCTCCTCAGGCTTGATAAAAATAAAGAGGTAATGGTCAGCAATGACTGGGGAAAATGGAAAAAGGGGAAAACCACTTTATGGTAGTAGGCCACTCTTGAACATGACACTTTCACTTCATCTCCGTAACTATTTGGGTTGGGTTATCTGCTTGACGTTTATAATACTTATGGTTTATCACACCATCCATCACTTTTGTTTTTGGTCAATGTTGCCAATTCATTCAGACTATTTTGGTTGGGTTATTTGCTTGATGGTTATCATATCTATGGTCTATCATATCATCCATTGCTTCGTTTTGGGTCAATGCTACCAATTCGCTTTAGTGTTGCTCACATGTTCAAGGGAAGTCATTCAGTCAAAATCCATCTTTTGCAATACCATAAACCTTCATTTTCATGACCGTCATTCCTGAACTTTGTGTCGTTAATCAAATTCCATCCCTAAAATCACTGCACTCGTTTCATTTTGTTGATGTGGGATACATCAAGGCCCTCCTTTGACAAGTCACTTCTTATCGACGTCAGCACATTATCCAACAAGTTTACTTAGAAACATCCATTCAGTACCTTGAGGCTTGCATGCATCAATGATAGGTTTCTCGCTCTCAACAATAGGCATAGATCAATGGCCTTTGACCAAAAGATTTTGTATGGTGTTCGACATCAAATCATCCATTCACACCATGCAGAATGTACTGTAGTACATTGAGGATCATTATTATTACCGGTGACTTCTCTCGCATCTGTTAACAGCTTACATCATTGGTTGGTAATCAAATGGTGTCTTCTCATGTTCGACTTCAGATCACTTATTCACATGGTTAGATTCGTACTTGAGAAAATGGTTGAAGAAGATTGAAGACCCCAGATCTAGTTTTATCCATCTAGGCTGTGATATTAGGAGTACTAAATCATATGTACAATTGCTTTACATTGATGATCATTCTGATCATGGGTCCATAACTATAGACGATTGTTTATGTACATGTAATGAATGTTTATAAGTTGAGCATGGGTATGCCTTCCCTCAGCGATTCATGTAAAATCAAATATCATGATATATGTATTGTAATTGATGCAGGTCACCCTCCACTTCAATACCTCCTCATCACATTGTAAAGCATTTCATTCGACGTTGGCATTTTTCCAACTTCATGCTTTAGGGGGCAACTTTTACAGATCCATTTGGGCACGTCAAATCCTAATATTCAAATCAGTGACTTAGGACTCATCAAAACCTAAAATCAATTATTTCATGCCCTAAACAAGTCAAACCTTTGAATTCCTCCTTCCCAGATAGTTTCATGACTTGAATACATCCAAAAATTTCATCTAGAGGTACCATCGCAAGTAAGCCCTTATGAAGGTGCACTACAGAGCAGTTGAGCCCACTGCGAGGGTGCTCTGCAGAGCACTTAGGCATCGTTTCACCTATGATGGGTGTGAATGAATGAAATTCACATAGGGTTTGCGAATATTCTTATCTTTTGGAGTCATCTATAAGTTTCCATGTCTTAACAACTCCTATGAGCTCAAAAATGGATGAGGAATGATTTAAGGATCATCCTATCCTCTCATCCCTTCCTCCATGGAACTAATTCTAAGTATGGGAGGCCATTCAATGTCACCATTTATGAAAAACCCTCCTTTATCTTCCTATAAACTAACCACTCATCTAAGTGATTAGGGGCTGGATTATGTTGAAATGTAAGGAGATAATGCTGCTATGAGGCTTGACTTTGGAGCAAATGATGTGATGCCACAAGCTTGTCTTGCCTTCATGTGATGTGGATGGGATCCAAGCTGAAGGAATGAATCAGAATCAAACACTGATGGTTGTAATGGCTTCTTCTATCTAAATAAAGTGTTTGAGCCTTCTTCCATATGTTGTGTTCTTTCATAACGCTTATATGTATGATTTTCTTCCGGTTCCTTTCATTATGTTCAATGGATCATATGCTTTGATCGGTTTTTGTCTTTTGTTGTGTTTACAGGGTACTTCTCAAGCAGATTAAGTATGGGAAGGAGCGATAGAATCGATACAAGGGAGATGAGTGGAAAGCGAGACCACAGGGAGGCCTTCTTTCCTCTCTTCTTATCTATTGTTCATAGGGATAATTGAAAACACTTTAAATTGTTGTTCTAGGCACAGATACCTGTCTAGTGAATTAGTGTTTATTTGTACATGCTAAATTCTCCAAAACACCAGTGACTAGGTTCAACGAAAGATTCCCCACCTCACAAAGGCACTGAACCTAACAAGGACCATTGATTCCTAAAGGGGGAGGACTGATCTGGGTGGGTATTGGTGGCCACCCACATATTCCACTTATAACCCCGCCATTGTTTCTTTTAGTTTTTCATTTTCCTTATTTGTAGCACTGTTTACTATTTTTGGCAATTTTTCGGGCCTTGAACTTCTGGAGCTGTTTTGAGGCTGTAAACAACATTATTTTTGGAAAACAAGAAAATGTGTGTCTTCATTTAATGATTTTCACAAATGTGATTATAACTCTTATCTTATATTGCTGCTATTTTTATTCGGTCAATGAAATATGTTTCAACTTTACTCATTGTTACTTCTCAAATCTGTTTCATACTTCAACTTAGCACATATGTTGCCTTGGTTTTATTTCCTTTTATATGCTTTACATCAAAGCTGTATTCAGTCTGAAAGGCCATCCATAAATCTTGCTTAGACTTTATGTTAGGCTAGCTGAAAAAATATTTTAAACTCACACTATTAGTGACTAAAGTAAACTTCTTACCAATTAGGTAGTGTCTCCAAATTTTAAGTGTGTGGATGATTTCTGCTAACTCAAGGTCATAAAATTCATAGTGTCTTTCATTCTACTTTAGTTTGTAGGACTCATAAGCCACCACATGATATTGTTGCATTAGCACATCTACTAAACCTTCCAAAAAAATATCAGTACACACTACAAAATTCTTATCAAGGTCTATTATTTTCAGCATAGGTGCAATAGTAAGTAAATTCTTTAATTTCTCGAAAATTTCCTGAAATTTTTGTGCCCACTCAAATTTCACCCCTTTCTTTTGCAATGATGTTATGGGCATGCTAATTTAGAAAATCCTTCTCAGAATCTATGATAACATCTGGTGATACCCATGAATGATCTTACATCTGCCACATCCTTAGGAACCGTCCAATAAAGAATGGAATTTACCTTTTTGGGATCTACTATTATCCCATACTTAGATATCAAATGCCCAAGATATTTTACCTTACCTTGTTAAAATTTACATTTTTTAAACTTAGCATATAGTTGAAGTTCACGCAAAGTATGTAGCACCATTTATAAATGCCACTTGTGTTTTTCTAGTGTTTTTGAATATGTTAATATATCATCTATAAATATCAATAGAAACTTGTCAAATATTTTTCTAAAGGCACTATTCATCAAACACATGAAGGTAGCAGGTGCATTCATTAATCCGAAGGGAAGAACTGTAAATTCATAATGTTTGTATAGGGTACCAAAAGTTGTCTTCCTCATATTTAATCATTGACTGGTGATAACTAGGTCTGAGATCTATTTTATAGAATATAATCGCTCCCCTTACTTCGTCAAATACATCATCAATTATATGTAGGCGATACTTATTTTTAAATGTCAATTTGTTTAGCTGTCAGTAATTAATTCATAATATAAAATTTCCATATGTATTCTTGAAAAATAGCACTGGTGCACCGTGTGGTGACACACTAGGTCTAATGTACCCTTTATTTGACTTCATGTAACTACATTGTTAGCTCCATTGGTTGTATTACATTAACTGGGTGAGGTGATTTTGATACTGATACCGCTCCAGGTAACAATTCTATGAAAAAATATATCTCACTCATGGGTGAATGACTAGGAATCTCATCACAAAATACATCTTGATATTACCAGATTACTTCCATATCATTCAAATATTTAGCTAGTTTATCTTGTGAGTGTTCCGCCACTTGAATAGAAAATAGTTGCCACCCTTTTCTTGTAGCCCTCTTTCATTGTAAAGTAGATATTTGTTGCACATAAATGGGTATAGGTATGGCTCTTATAATTTGCGTTTCCCCATTTTATAAAGTACAATTAATAGTTTTATAAAGGAAATTAATAATTGCCTTATGCTTCTCCAGCCAGTCCATTCCAACCAAAACATCATATGATCCTAGTGGAAAATCTTTCAAATTCATAGTAGTTTGATTCTCATTTAACATAACTAAGCATGTGGTTACCCAATATATTTTTTTTCTTCATGTGCTAGTAGCTAACTAGACTAGCCATGAATTGTTGTATTTTTTAGACCCCAATTTAAATTTTTCTATGATATGGGGACTAACATAATTGAAAATAGCCCCAGGCTAAATCAATACATCAAAAAGTTGGCTAAAAATGATACCTTCTCTCTCCACCATGGTGGATTGATCCCCTAACTAGTGATCTTCCAAGGTTATGTTGATACATAAAATATTTTGGCCCACATCGTTAATGGTGGAGGTTTATTCAATGTTCTACAATTTAGTGTTGTAAGGACAATTTTGCAAAATATGTGGTTCTTCATATCCCCAATACTTTAACGGTTCTTTATCCTTTCCATTAAATCCTTTATTGTTGAATTATGTTTGCTTGGACCCAATATGGGTCAAAATATATGTTATTTGGTTTTCATTGATATTTTAATGAAGTTTTGAATCCTTTATTATTGAATTATGTTTGTTTGGACCCAATATGGGTTTGAGTATATGTTATTTGGTTCTGATTGATATTTTTGTTGAAGTTCTGATTCTAATTTCCCTTACCAGATTACTTAACCAATTTAGGTTTTCCTCCTTCTCCACCATGAGAAAACATGTCCTTCTTCTTATTAAGCCATGATTGTCAGTTTAATTCCTTTTTCTGGCCCGAAGATAGTAGATTATTTATTTTCTAATAGCCCCATCCATTGTTCTGGGATTGTCGTACTCGATTCACTCCTTAAACAATAGAGGGAGACAATTTATTATGCATTGTAGTTTAGTTTTTTGTTCTCTTATGTATGGCACAAATCTCAAAATATGAGTAAATTTTGTTGCTAACTCATTCATTCACATCTAGCTAAGTTTCAATTCATGAAATTCTTTGGTTTTGTCACCAAAATAATGTTATGTCAAGTATTTTTCTCTAAAAGGTCATTGAAACTCTTCCCAACTAACATATTTCTGTTCTAAACTATGAATTGTTCTAACTTCTACCCACCATAGGGAGACTTTTCCCTATAAATGGTAGGTATCCAATTTAGCTTTTAGTTTTGTAGAGTATTCATAAAATTTAAAATATTCATTGATATTAAGTAGCCATGATTTTGTTACTTCCTCAGATTCCCCATCATATGTTGGGGTATGATCTATTTGAAATATTTTTGCAACTCCATTTTGGGCTTCTTCCTAGGATTCAAATGAACTTTTTATGAATTGTGCTCTTCCTCACCCTGATATTTCATTTCCTTTCTTTGTACCTTCTCTTCAGAGGTCTTTCACTAACTCTTCTTCAAATATCTTAACACATTCAATAATTCCATGGGAGGTATTTGTGCTTTATCACCCAAATGCACATATATTCCTTCTTTACATATGTGAGTATCTCCTTGTGGTTATGCCATCCTTTATTCCCATGTTAATTTTTTTTCTTATTCTATGCAAACACAAACACTATTTTAATTTCAATAAATCACAATCATCTCAAAGGCCATAGAGTTGTAACCAAAGGCCATAAAGTTGTAACCTATTTTTTCTAACCTATTTTTTCTCCAATACCATCTGTAACATCACTTCTAAGTTATTCAGAAAATAACCATAGTTACCTGAATTTTTTTTGTCTTTTATGCATTTGTATAGAATTTAAAATTTTGTGCATTGTATTTGGTTTTTACTATTGGCTTTATACTCAATATAGTATTCAATTTGACTCATATATCTTTGTAACTAAGCCATGTGTTTATTCTCGATTTTCAAGGCCATGGTATTACTAGGTTATGTGTGGCATAAAACCTTATCTTAGTCTAGTATTTATATGTAATCACATACTCCTTATTATGATACCTTTAAACAAATATATTCAATGTTTGGTTATATCTCCTAGCATATGTTTGTAGTCGGCTATACCTATTGGTATGCATATAAACAATGAATAATATTGCACATGACCTTATACATGTGGTATATACATTATGATAACCTTTGGGAAGATTCCTAAAGTTAGAAATTCAATGGAATTCCATGTGTTTCTCTGATAATGGACCACGATATTTTTTTACTAACCCTACAATCGACGGTTGTGGGAGTTGTTCACAGCAATCAATGGTTATTATGATGTTAGAGTTTCATCAACCCCATAGACTACCACCTTTGTCGTCTTGTGAATTCATTTGTTCTTCCATCTTTGTAAAAGGCTCTGATGTCTGTAGTTATGGTGTTAATTGTTTCCTTTCTGGGATATTTTAATTGAGGGTTATTGTTTTAATTTCCTCTATCTAGTCCAAATCAAGTACTAGGTTTTCATTTCAGCTGCTCTTTGTGAATATACTGAAGGTATATTCCTAATTTCACTAACGTTTTTATGGGAGATCTTTTTAGTTTATTTATAGCACTATTTTCGCTCTCGTATTAATGGATTAAGTTAATGGCGTGTTCTTCTTGCAGATTCTCTGAATGGTTGGGTTATTCTAGGTCTGGAGCAAGTCTTATTTAATTTTTTCGTGCAAAGTTCTGAACCCAGTTCTAGCCACTTCACTGTATGTGCAAAGCTGTATACAAATTTCGTTTATTTAAGTGTTGAGGGTATTTCGCAGTCAATTATATTAGATATTTCGTTCATCTAAATGATTATTTGGGATTTATCCTTTGAACTTCTTTTGAAGCTTAAATGTAACTTGCGGAGTTATGAATTGTAACCCTAATATTTGGAAGTAATTTTCTTGCGGAGTTATGAATTGTAACCCTAATATTTGGAAGTAATTTTTTTTTGTAGTTATTATATCCTAGACTAATTTTTTTTTCTGGGAGGGAATATCCCAGAGCCACCTATGCACCATCTATGTGGAAATGGACTTCAGTGCCGGATTCCCAGCTGAAATAAACCAAACAAGTAAAGACTATGTTTGGAACCAGAAACTCGATTATGAAAGTGTCCACTTCAAATGTTTTGAGATAGGACATCTAGCCAAAAATTGGCCAAAAGACTCCCACAAAAATTCAGCTAGAAAAAACCACCACAGATCTAGTAAGGAGCACAAAAATAACACTACACGATCATAAAAGAAGAATACTCCAGAGAAGACTTTGAATCACAAGAAACCGGCCAAGAAAGAGACAACTCTCAAGATAAGCAGGGAGAAAGCCCCGCCCAACAAATCAACAGTTATGAGGATTCGAATACCGCACAAAATAAATCTTCATTTAACAGCAAAGCAGATACCAAACTTCTTGTCACGAACACAATAGACTATGAAGCTAAAACACTAATGTCCCAAGAACTAGAAGAGATGAAAGAGATGCAAGATAAAGTAAGTTGAACACCTTAGAGAAAAAAAAGAAAGCTATAGCACCAATCTCACCAAGAAAGACGAGGAGCCACATAATTAAAAACTAGAAAAATTATAGGTCCCATAAACCAATTTAGTCTCACTAAATGTTAACCACCACCGCTATCATCATTATTAATAAACTCTCTTTTACTTGTTTTTGTACTTATTCAATTTTAACTTAAATGCACCCTAATATTTTGTAGCTGTCGTTTTTGCATAAACATACAGGGGTTTTATACCCATGTTATTTCCTTATTCTATGATTTTTTGTAAACTACGAATCCAGTCAACTTAGTGTTTTCTTTTGAAGGATTGCTTCCTCCATCTTTTTCCTGAACGACCTCATAATCCTAGGTATTAGCATTATAAAATACTCTTTACTTTTGTATTCTTGGTCTTATTCTATTATTTTAAAGGTGGGTTTTTTCCCGTAAACCCAAGACCATTTAGTAAGTTGAATGAATTGATATTGCTAATGTACTATTACAGAATTTTAAGACTTCAAGATGGTTAAAACCATACCTTAGGGTATATATAGTACTATGTTCTTTGAGTAAATACAGTCTCGAATGTGACCATAATATTTCAAGCAAATGCATGAAAGGAAAGAGAAATTTATATGTTCTTCTTTGAGTAAATACAGTCTCGAATGTGACCATAATATTTCAAGCAAATGCATAAAAGGAAAGAGAAATTTATATTGTTTTCCAGTTAGGATTATTCTAATCAGATGAAAAATTTAACTTTAATATTAATATAATACTAGTGATCTTATTCTCTTATAAGTAGACAAGAAAAAATTTATACAAGTTTAAAAATATCTCTTTTAAAAATAAATTCACTTGTAGGGTAGTTATATGTAAATAATTTCACTTGTATGGTAGTTATAGGTTCTAGATACCCTGTCCTACATTGTGGAATTGTATTAGCACGGGGTTTGGATTGTATATTTGTTAATTTTTTATTTAAAGTATATATAACTTTTTATTGTTAATATTTGTTGATTCATATATACTTTGTTAGGTAAGGTTGGAAACTGGACATTAAAAGCCTTTAACTTCGGTTTCATATTTCATTTATTTGCTTTTAATATCTTTCACATTTACATGAATTTTCTTGTATATATTTTTTATTTGTTTTTTTAATGGAGGTACTAATATTTAATTTTGAAACTTTTTTTTAGGGGAGAAGGATTGAAGCTTCTCATTATTCATTAAATATTTGGTTTTCCATTCCTAGTTAGATGACTTAATTCTTTCATGTCTACAATGTGTAAGGGTGAAAGGCCAATGTATGACAATTTCGAGTTAAATTTTTATGTAAATAAATAATGTATGGACATTATAAAAGAAAAAAAATAAAACCAAGGTCATGGGACACCTATTCTAAGTCGAATAAGAGGAGAAACATTTTGGTTAATTATCTATTTGCTATGGAAATTGGATTTGGCAAGAGGAAAAAGGAAATAAATGGAAAATTAATTATTATAGGGCAATAAGGATATGAGGAAAAAATGCAAACAAAATAAAGGAAAATGAAATAAATTCCACTTCATCAAGTGGGGAAGACGAAGAGACAAGAAAAGGATAAAAATAGGAAAAGAATATGCATGGAAGGAAAAATGAAGAGAAAAAAGAAAAGAAAATGGGAGAGAGAACACCATAGAATCATTTTGAATAAAAGAGAGGAAAAAGAGGGGGAAGTTACAATACTTGGACACAAGAAAGAGACAAGCAAGGAGAGCAAGCAACACAAGAGGAATTTGAGTAGCAACCAAGAAGAAGGTTTGAACTACAACTAGCAAGGGGAGAAAAGAATAAATAAAAGAGTAGCCATCCAAAGGATTTTAGTAGGTAATAGTGTGCGTGTTTTATTATCTTGTTGCGATTCAAATGCATGACTCATGAATTTTTTTTAGTCATTTTTTTGTTATTGGCATGGAGAATTTGCTAAATTGATAGTCATGTACAACCTTTCCTTATTCCATTTCTTGGATAGCCATGATATAGTGTGTTCCCTATTTGGTTTAGCTTTGGATGACAATAGATTTTGGATCCTAGTTGAGGTGGTCTCAAGAAAATCCCAACGGTTAAAGGTGGAGATGGTTTTCTCCAGTTGAGTCCTTGACAGGTGGGTGGAGACAGGAAAAATCCTCTCCGTGTGGTGAAGAAATTTTAAGGTTTCCATGCTTTCATTGACTTTGTGATTTCTGGAGTTGGTGTTAGGTGAAATCAGTGTGGCTTGAGGGTGGAAGTAGCTTTCCTCTGGATTCCCTTTTTTTTCATGTTTTTGTTTATCCCATGTAATCTAAAATTTAGGACTGAACTTGGAATGAGGGTGATTGGGATGGATGAAAGGATTGGTTCAACCTAATCTATGGTAGGGGGAATGTGGAAGTCCATGGCTTGGTTGGTACTACGCATTTATCAATATGTGTTATTCTTTAATGAATATCAATGAACACAAGTTTGGTTTAATGTGTTGATTATGTGATTGGTTTTTTAGGGATCCATTATTGGTTGAATGTATGTTACATGCATAATGTATTTCTTGTTATATGAAGTGCTCTTACTATTGATTTGTTTCATGGTTTGATAGGATGTTGAATAATTTATATGGATGCATGAGATACTCTTTGTTTTACTGCAGCGAGCATGAGAGGGAAGCAAATCTTCTAGATGGAAATCTATTGAAACTAATGAAAAAAATGAACAAACTATGCATTCATGACCTAAAGGTACCATAGTGAAAAAGTGTTTTTGTAAATGAATAATATCTTATGGGAAAGCATGAGCCACAAAAGAACCTAAGAATGAAGCATGAAGACTTATACATATTATCGGCAGAATTTTGGAAAAGTTTGTGCAGCTTGCTTGAATATTGATCATAAGTTTCTAGAAAAGAATTTTTGGTCGTACTTTCAGAACTAGGAGATATCGGCCACAACTACATTGTGGATGGGTTATTCGAGTGGCTAGAGGTCTCTTGTGAGGCTATGAGGCCTCTATCCATGTGGCTAAGAATTAATATAGGTCAATGAGAAAGCTAAGCTCAGGGAAAATTATCATTGGGGAAATTTTGGTTGATAACAGTGCAACGATGTGTCTCAGGGTGTTTGTAGTCAATTCTAGATGAGTGGACCCCATTTTTGTAACTCCATATTGAGATTTGGGTCATGCATAGTAACTCTCAACTGATGTTTACCCTAGTAAGCTTGTTAAAGTGGGAAAACATGGAGTGGGGTGTTAGAGAGTGGTATGAGAGAAAGTTCACAATACTAAACCTTGTTATTGTTTTTATATCCATGTACATGATGTTGCTACAATTTTTGTGCCATTATCTTGATTCATATATGAACTGATATCCTATTGATATTATTATTTACGTGCTACTTTGGATTGAACTGTGCAGAGGTAATAGACCAAACAAAAATAAATTGAGTTAATACTTTTGGTTATACATTTTATTTGGTTTATCTAATAGTTCTATGTAGAAGGAAAATTGAAGGCCAAGAGACAAAGAGGAGACTGGTTGAGTATAGTTAATGTGACTCCCCGCATAGGCCGTAAGAGAAGTCAATGGAATGGGAGAAATCAATTGAGCAAAAGGTATAGGGAGAACCTCCTAATCTATCAGACACATTAAGAAGTCTAAAGGAAAAGATTAGAAGTTTTAAAGTTGATAATGAGTAGTTGAATGAAACCCAGGCAATGCTTTCAAAATATCAAGAAGATGAAGTTGAGGTTAGTGTAGCTATTCTTCAAAGCCTTTCATATTCATAGAAGAATGGGTAGTTGGGGATCATTCATAGAGATAGGCAAGAAGAAAACGCTAATGGGATATATGCAATTCAGTCTTAGAGAAGGTATATGATAGACAATAGTGATACACTAAATAGTGGCAGGCCCTTGAGTATGCCTAAGAAAAGGGTTAGTACACATGGATTTTATTCTAACTATACTTCTAGGAGACATAATCAACATCACCACCCAACATCATCATGGGAGGAGTGAGAAGGAGTATTTTCCAAAGGAATTAAAGAAATCTAACGCTCCTAATTTTGATGGTGACATGACCAGATTAGAAGATGTAGAAGCATGACTAGTTGGAATGAGAAAAAAATTCAGTCTTCGTGATTACTCAAAGAATATGAAATCCAAGTTACCTACTTTCAGTATCAAAGGAAAAGATGATATATGTTGGGAATATGTCAACAATGTTAGGGGCATCAGAGAAGAGAAACTAGCTTAGGAAGATTTTGAAAGACTCTTCAGAAATAAGTACCTATCTAATAGGTATTATGATGAAAAGGCGAAGGAATTCTATGAGCTTAGGATGGGTTCCGTGTTAGATGAAGAAAATGCAACCAAATGTCAAGAGCTACTAAGATATGTGCCATACCTCAAGGATTAGAAATAAAATATCCAAAGTTTCATCAATGGATTTCCATTACCATTCAAAGACTGGATTGAGTTTAATTAGCCTCAATCACTAGATGAAACCATTAGAAATTTGAATGGTTGTTATGAACAATTAAAGTGCAAGCCTAAGTTCAAGTGTAACTAGGAGGGTAGCAAGAATACTAATGGAAAATGGCTTGATAAGTGAGGAATATCTTTGAATGTTGTTGAGAAGGAAAATATGGCTCCTCATAAGAAGTTAAATCTTGTTGAGAAAGGACACGAGTCTCAGTCGTCAAAGTAGCAGACTAAACATAGTGACAAAGAACCGTTTAAGTGTTGGACTGGTGGTGGAGACCATCGCAAGAAGGATGTTCCTATATGAGGATTTCAGGCCTTGGATATACAGTTCTCACGATTCACATATAGTTGGAGACGTAGTTGAGAGTATTCACAAGATCGATGTAGCATGATAAACATGCAAAATGTTGAGTATATTCCCTAGAGTATCCCAACATGGATTTTAAAAGTTCATTACTAAATGATACAATTGAAATTATGAAGGAAAACCTCTCAACTTAGATCCTTCTTGTTTATAATTTCATTTGATGTTTTGAGAAGTTGTCATAATATGATGAATAATAGCATCTACGTAATAAAATTCCATATATGAATTAGTTTAGAGATACATATCCATCAAATTGATATTAAATAATGATATGATAGATACATGAAGGTATGCTAGGTGCATAATGGATGTGGATGCATAAATATTCTCTGTATGTTGTCAGAACATGATTCAAATGACTAAGAGTGTTTAATGATCACCATGTAACCATGAGTAGGTTGACAACACGATTTGGAAACCATTAAGATTTTTTCATGTAGCCTTAAGGAACTAAGGCTAAGGAAAATAAGGTGTTGATGAGATAATGGCACAAGTGACACCTACGCTTGTTGATATGCATATTTTGACAAAGTTGTGAGTGCATTAATGAGAATTTTCCAACTAGTAAGTGGTTTTCTCCAAATATGTTTTCTATGAACTATTGATTATAACTCTTGAATTTATGCACCCTTTAAGTGTTGATTGAATGTTTTATTAAGCACATGATATGATTATGTTCTTATAATATTACATGAAGGAATGGTCTTGTTTGAAGACAATTGTTCTAACATAATATGTGCAGAGGCAATTGATATGCACGAGTGCAAGTGGGTGCTAGTTGTAGCACTATGGCTAATCACTATGAGCTGATTGCATACTATGTCATGATTGTGAGTCTTGGAAAAATAATGATTTTAAATTTTATGATGCTTGTCTCGGTAAAAGGATGATTTCAAATTAATAGACATGATGACTTGATCCTTAGAACTTGTGCCTAACATGTGTAAACAATTGCAAATAAACATGCTTGGTGTTAACATGCAAACATAACAATTCATTTGTTTATGTTGATCTAAATAATAGTTGGGTGAATGTGATTGCACATAATAAGACTCAATTGTAGCAAGGTAACTAGGTAAAATAAATAAATTGGTTGATAATTCATTTGTCTATGTTTGGAAACTATTGTTCCAAATGAATGTGTGCTTTGCACGAATAGAAGAGGTTCTCTTAACATTTATTTTGCATGACATTATGTTAATATGTGTTATATTAATGAACATGATTGATTACTAAATTTATGTTAATCCATTGTGACTAACAAGCTCTTGGCAAGGATCATTCTTGTGGCAGAATGATCATATAGATGGCATGCATACTATTCTTGGTTGTAGGAGGAACCAATTTGTAAAGAGGCAGCACTAATTGATTTACGATTTTGATATTATTCACTTATAATTATGCCCATGCTTATTCTATGAACAAGGAATGTTGAAGGACCCATCGGCAGAATGAAAACTATCTAATTTGAGGCATGTTGGGACAAGCATGGATAATGGAAGAAACCACAGACCCAAGATTAGTGTTGTGGATGCATATAGTAAGTAGTGGGAAAGAAAATATAGGCAAGGTTTCCTGGTAGAGACAGTGTGGTCTATGGATGTGCAATACTATTACTGTGTACATGTTGTACTATGTCATGTGTATTGTGTACATGTTGTGTGGTAACATGTGTATTCATTTTGTTGTAACATGTCTATTTGTTGTGTTGTATCATCTGTATATTTAAATGTGTTGTGTTATACACATTGTGCATGTGTCTTTTTTGTATAATTTTTTGGGACAAGTAGGTGTGGGAGAGTTTGGGCCCTTGTAGTTGGTTGAGGGTGGAGGTGTTAGCCTCTGTATTCCCTTGTTTTTGATTAAGGGTTGAGGTCTCGACCTCTGGATTCCCTTATTGTTGATTGAGGGTGGAGGTTCCAACCTTTGGATTCCCTTGTTAATGATAGAGGGGAGAGGTGCTAGTCTCGAGATTCTATGGTTGTTGATTAAGGGTGGAGGTGTGAACCTTTGAATTCCCTTGTTGTTTATTGAGGGTTGAGGTGTGAGGATTTGGATTCCCTTGTTTTTGGTTGAGGGTGGAGGTGTCAGCCTCTATATTCCCTTATTATTGATTGAGGGTCCATGTTTCCTCCTTTGGATTCTCCTATTGTTGATTGAAGGTAGAGGTCTTAGCCTCTGGATTCCCTTGTTGCTAATTGAGGGTGGAGGTGTCAGCCTTTGGATTCCCATGTTGTTGATTGAGGGTGGAGGTGTGAGATTCTATACTCCCTTATTATTGATTGAATGGTGGAGGCATAAACCTCTGGATTTCCTTGTTGTTGATTGAATGTCGAGGTTCTCACCTCTAGATTCCCTTGTTGATTGGGAGTGGAGGTGTTAGCCTTTAGATTCCCTTATTGCTAATTGAGGGTGGAGGTGTCAACCTTTGGATTCCCTCATTGATGATTAAGTGTGGAGGTGTCAACTTTTGGATTCCCTTGTTTTTTATTAAGGGTGGAGGTGTCAGCCTCCAAATTTCCTTGTTTCTGATTGAGGGTGGAGTTAAGAGCTTCTATATTCCCTTGTTGTTGATTGATGGTGGAAGTGTTATCCTTTATATTTCGTTATCTGTTATTGAGGCTAGAGGTTTCAACCTATGGATTCCTTTGTTTCTAATTGAGGGTGGAGGTGGCAGCCTCTAGATTCCTTTTTTGCTAATTGAGAGTGGAGGAGTGAGCCTGTGGATTCCCTTATTGCTGGTTGAGGGTGGAGATGTGAGCCTTTGGATTCCCTTGTTATTGGTTGAGGGTGGAGATTTGAACCTCTAGATTTACTTGTCGTTGGTTAAGGGTGGAGGTGTGAGCCTCTAGATTAACTTGTTTCCAATTGTGGGTGGAGGTGTGCTCTTATGGATTCCCTTGTTGTTGATTGAAGGTAGTGTATCCTTTTTTATTTGTTGGTTGAAGAAAATGTTCATATGTATATATGTATATACCATTGTAAATATTATATTGAGATGTGTCTATAAAGCTCCATAAGCAATATGTTTTTCATGTTTTCAACAATTTTGTCTTGACATAAGAGTCATAGAACATCGAGGAGGGTGTTATCCCAAGGGGGAGGGGTTTGTGATAACCCGGGGTTAAATTTCCATGTAAATAAATATTGTGTAGACATTATAAAATGGAAAAATAAAATTATCATCATTGGGCACATACTCCATGTCGAATGAGGGGAAAAACATTAAATTGGGATGAACTTGTAGTTAATTATTGATTGGCTATAGAAATTGGCATTTGAAAGAGGCAAAAGGAAATAAGTGGAAAATTAATTATTATAGGCCAGTAAGGACATGAGGAAAAAATTCAAAAGAAATAAAGGAAAATGAAATAAATTCTACTTCAGAAAGTGGGGAAGAGGAAGATATAAGAAAGTGATAAAAATAGTAAAATAATATGCATGTAAGGAAAAATGAAGAGAAAGAAAAAAAATTAAAATAAAATGGGGGAGAGAAAATTCTAGCATTAGTTTGGAAAAAGAGACGAAAATTAAGTGAAGATACAACACTTGGACAAAAGAAATATAGAAGAAAGGAAAGAAAGCATCGCAAGAGGAATTCAAGTGGCAACTAAGAAGAAGGTTTGAACATCAAATAACAAGGGCAGAAAAGGACAAAGAAAAGAGTAGCTAGCAGGAGAATTTTTGTAGGTAATAGTGTGCATGTTTGATTATCTTGCTAGTATTTGAATGCATGGTTCATGTGTTGTTTGTTGGTCATTTTGTTGATGTTGTTTTGGAGAACTCCCTAGATTGACAATCATGTACAACCTTGCCTTATGTCATTTCCTAGATAGCCATAGTGTAGTGGGTTCCCTATTTCTTTGAGCTTTGGATGCTAATGGATTATGGATCCTGATTGACGTGGTCTCAGTAGAATCCCAAGGTTTGATGGTGGAGATGGTTTTGTTTAGGTGTGCCCTTGATAGGTGGATGGAGACAACGAAAATCCTCTGTGTATGGTGAATAAATTCTAAGGCATCCAAGCTTGTATTGGTTTTTGTGACTTCTTGACCTTGTGTTAGGTGAAATCATTATTTATTGAGGGTGGAGGTAGTATTCCTTTGGATTCCCTAATTGGTTATGTCTTTGTTTATCCCATGAAATTCAAAATTCAAGCTTGGAATATCAAACGAGGGTGATTGGGCTAGAAGAAAGGATTGGTTCAACCCAATATATGGTCTGGTGGAAAATGGAAGTCCCATTTTCTGGAAGATTAATATTAGAGTACTCAAGTCCTATGAGACTTGATACCTGACGCAAGGTTACCCCTGCATTACCCATAATATGCATGTAGACCTATGCATACATCATTTTCCCAGGAATAGATATGACCTACCAGGTCGAAACTTCATTAAAGTTTATGGTTAAGGCCCTTTCCATTATCTTTCATGTGGAAACATATTAATAGACTAACCATAGTCTAAACCCTCATTATCGGGACTCATACCACCCCTTAACTTTCATCCCCTTTAATATCGGGACTCATACAACTCCTGTAAGCCATTATTAAACTTTGGTTCATACATAGGCTTAACCCACAAATCACTATCGACACTTGAATCCCTTATAAACCATTTACAAAGGAATTAACCATGAAAAATACCTTTTCCACCTTTCATAAGACTTTGCACAGTTATTTAGAATTACCTTTATTGCAATCGCAATATCGGGTTCTTCGCGGTCACATTACATATATGCCTTTCTCAGCCCTTCGACTCCAATATGCTACTATTGGAACAATTGAACCACCCTTTTATATTAAAGGACTCTACTGTTGAATCATGGAAAAGGTATGCATATGCTATTTATCTCGTGATTCTTTCCCTTTATTTATATCCCTTTTATATTCTAATATGTTAATATATCAAAGGATTATGGTAAGAATGAGGAAATTATCTACAGTTACAACTTAGCTGATTGTTATCCTTCTTTATGCAAGAAAAGTATGAAATGGGACAACTGTTGTTCCCTAACCAAGGAACAGCGAAAAAACAACAAGCCAAGGAAGGAGCACAGTAGTTATAGATAAGGCCAAAACAAATCACATGGATCAGCGCGAGAAGGGAAAAATGTCTGAAGATAGAAAATTGCATGAATCCCTTTAGATCTCTTCATCCTAAGGGATCACTTTTACCATTTATCTTTTTACCCCTTTCGCATTATAAAAGGCAATGATTGTAATGAGAAAGGGAGGAAGATTGTTATTATTTTTGTAATTCTTAATTATAGATTCGCACTGTAGTGAAGAAAGCATAGACATTGTAATACTCTTTCATGATTAATATATAAGAGGAGTTTTTGTTCCGTTTCATTTATCTGAAGTAACCAGTAGTGTACGTTGGTGGCTAAGGGCCCAGCTTCCAGTGGAATTCACTGCTTCACCTGTGTCATATATTTTCAATTATTGCAAGTGTGACAGTTTGATAGTATTATTTCTTTTTGTTATTTTATTTAGTTGTTGTTCCTTATTTCTTTGCATTGCCAGAATAGCTCTTTTTTTATATAATTTACAGCATTATTGTTTAATTAATTTCCTTTCACTTTGGATTGACTTTCCTAGATAAATATGTTGCTCGATGTAATCAACTATAATGAGTATTAACTATTTTTGTTAGGCTCTCAGATTGATATCATCATTGTGTTACTGAGTAATTCATTTTATTTAAATTCATTCAGTTTCTAAGGGAAGAGTTATCACTGCTGCACTCTTAACTGATATTTCCCTTACTTGAATCGCATATTGTTGTTACCTGAATTGTTGTAGGATTTGATTTCATTGGAGGATTGAGTTTTCTTTTAATTGCAATTATAATTTACTTGCTGCATCCATTTAATCTTGTATTTGAAAGATCTATACTACAATTTAGAAGCATTACTCTCTGAGTTAAATAGCCGCCACATACCGTGTACACTCTTGAAATAGAAAGACTTGTTGGGATTCATAATTAATGTGAAGATAATTAGGAGTTGAAAAGGCACCTTTTATCACTCAACATTTTGGCGCCATTGCCGGGGAGAGTGTAGCCATTTCCAAGGAGTAACGAACATCTGATGATTGTTATTGAAGAAGAATTGGGTTTTGAAAACGGAAGGTAAGAACCTACGTAATGAGAAAATAAAGTGTTTGCTCCTTCGCCCGCATTTTAGCACAATTACATAAAACTAAAGTAAGTATTTGATGCCTATCTATTGAGAGAGAGATAGGTATTAAAAACAAAAGGTAAGAACCTGCGTATAGAGCACGTAAAATTCGTGCTCCCCCACCCGCTTTCTAGCAGAATTTTTAGAACTTAGGGTAGAAGTAAATATTTGAATTGTGTGTATGAATGACTAAGAAGAAAAAATCTGAAAATAATCCAATTCCACCACCCAAACCCGACAAATCTAAGGGACCGGTTACCCTTGGACGATTAATTTTCATAGACAACATCTTAAATAAAGTCGAATCTCAGCCATCAATAGGTCCTAGAAAAGTTGCTTCCAGATAGCCTACTGTCTCCCTTTGGGACACAGGCTCACCTTCTGTAGCCTTCATTGAGGTCCACAGAAAAACAGAAGAGACTGAGCAGAGTTTTCAGGAAATTGAAAATTCTTGCCAATTTCTTTACAAGAACGGAATTCTTGTAATCTTCATGAAGGAGGAGGAGAAATAGGGGAAACAGAGGAGCCAAGATCCCCTCAGGTAATAATTCAACCAGTAACACTCATCATCCCAGATCAAGGGAGTGTTGTTAAGTTCATTCAAGAAGAAGTAGGGAAATAAAGGAGCCAAGATCCCCTCACGTAGTAATTTAGCAAGGAACACTCATTATCCCAAACCAAGGGAGTGTTGTTAAGCTCATTCCCACCCCTTCTAATCATCCTAGGAGTAACTCTCTAGGAACCCTGAAAGGTTATTGGCACATATTTGATCAAATGGCCAACAACCCACAAACACCTCAGACCTCTACATTGCAATATCCCATCGTTGACAAGTTTTCAACACACCCATGAAAGCCATCCCTCTTCAAAACATTCCTACCTTTCATGGACTGACATCAAAGGATCTAGACACATTCCTGTTTGAGTTTGATGTACTGTGTCAAGGTTATTCTTATACCACCGACCCCCAAAAACTATAGTTTTTTCCCTCTACATTGAAAGGAGCAACCTTGGAATGGTTTATGGAATTAGGTGGAGGCACAATACATGATTGGGAGCAAATGAAAACCGCTTTCCTAAAGAAGTATCAGGACTATTGTAGATCTAGGGAATTGAAAGACGAAATATTTCAAATGGTAGCAAGACCCAGTGAGACACCAGAAGAATATGTGAAACAATTTCAATATAACCTCCAACGGTCTCCCTATGCAACTTTGCCTTTACCTGATAATGTGTTGAAAACTACATTAACTAAAGAGATGAAAGAACAATGGATAGAAACATTGAATATTATGGGTAAAGGTGATATATATCAAGAGGAATATGCTAACATTATCAAATTGTGTATGATATCCTCAAGAGGTGGTATGAGATTGAAACCAACCGAATGTGACATGACCACTAGGGAAAACAAAATCTCTAGTGGAAGTATAACTCATGCAGAAATTTACAACCTGCTAGAGGATTTCAAAATAGATATTTTTGGAACTCTGACAATCCAATTTGACATTATGCAAGCGAAACAAAAATAGGCAGAAGCAAAACAAAACTTGGTGATATTCTGTCCTAGATGTAGAAAGAAGCAGAGTCACAAAGAGTGCCTCCTGGATATGGTGCAAACCTATGCCATATATACGAAAGATCACGGTACAAAAAGCTACCCATCACTCCCAGGGCTAAAAACAGTCTATAATGAGGTAGAAGAAGAAACATAACTAGTCTACCTACTAAATCAGTATCACCAATGGCAACCATGATAAATAGGTACCTGAGTGATCCATCTTCTTTCTTTCAAACTCCGCAATATAATTCACAAAAATACCCAGGAGCCATGTGGCAGAATCATCCACCTTTCTCCAATCGGACACAACAACAATTCCCTATGCCACCTTGGCTCAACCAATCAAATCAAAATAACAATGGGCCAAATTCCTCTTACTTCCCACCGTTTTGGAAAAATAATGCATATCAATTCCAATGGGCACCCTTGACTTCACAGAACTAGAGCTGGCAGTCAAGTTGGAAAAGACCTACAAATCAGCTAGCAGGAATAATCCCCCTACCTCAACCCACACTGCCAGCACCCTACATATTGCAACATAACCCTCAGACCAGCCTATGACTGTAGCTCCTAGCCCAACCCAACGTGAACCCCAACAACAGACCAGTTCAATCTGTGCAAATTATTGAAGGACTAGAGCCAAAAACCGAGTTAAGGGAGTGTAATGAAATTCAATTAAGATCTTGGCGGATAATAGAATCAGAGTGGGATAGAAGTGTCCAAATTGAAGATCCGTTACC
Source organism: Pinus tabuliformis (assembly GCA_031772625.1). Classification (NCBI taxonomy): domain Eukaryota; kingdom Viridiplantae; phylum Streptophyta; class Pinopsida; order Pinales; family Pinaceae; genus Pinus; species Pinus tabuliformis. The sequence continues at coordinate 344,287,374 of CM062814.1, forward strand.
TGTAGAACAAGCACCACAAGTGGAGAACATGGTTAGACAGAAAACTCATGATTGAACAACCACCTCCTCTCCACCATTCCCAAAAAGATTAATCATACCTTGCCCAATTGAATATCCTAATTTTGATCTTCTAGGAGAATTGAAAATTTTGTGTATAAAAATACTACTCCTCCAGGCTATTCAAGACATTCCAATTTATGCAAAATCTATTAAGGAATTGTATATGAAAAAGCCAAAGAGTAAAATAAAAACAACCCCAACTGTCCATGTAGTTGGCACCATATCTAATTTACTATCAGGAAGAGAAACACCTATAAAATATGAGGACTGAGGAAATCCTATAGTCGCTATGCAAATAAATGGATGCTCCTTCCCTAATGCATTAGTAAATTTAGGAGCAACAATCAATATTCTTACAACCACAACTTATCAAAATCTTGGCATTACATCCTTGGACCCAACCACAACCTTGTTGGAACTAGCTGATCGATTGGTAGTCAAACCAGAAGGCACATTACAGGATGTAATGGTGTCTGTAGACTCTTGGGAATACCTGGCTAATTTCCTGATAATCAATCCTAGAAACCGACTCGATGGACATCGCCTAATTCTAGGTGGACCTTGGCTAGCAACTATGAATGCTTACATAAGCTATCAAACAGGTAGCATGACTATAGCAAGAGGAAGCAATGTAAAGAATTTAGCCTTATATCCTCGAGCTCCACCAAGTTTAACAATAATCAAAACCAGAAAACAACCTGTATCATATCTAACTAAAAACATTAGATCACTACTAACCGTAGAAGATGCTCTCGAATTTAAAGATAAAACAGAATATGACATCATTAACACTTACATTAACCAACCAGATGTTGTATCCCATCTAAAATGTCACATGATAGAAGCAACCCTCGATAATGAAATAGAAGAAGATCCCCTAAAAGATATTAACGATCAATAAAAACCAACAACTTCTGTTTATAACAACAAAACCATAGAAATTGAGCCAGGAAAAACTTTGAATATTATCAAAAACCTGACTGCTGACCAAGAGCAGAAGCTTGTTCAACTCCTGAGAAAATATATGGAGGCCTTTGCATGGGATTACCTGGACATGAAAGGGATTGATCCCCAATTATGCATGACCTACATTTATACAGAAAAGGATGCCAGGCCCATTCGACAACCTAAATGAAGGTTAAATCCTCATCTTAAAGATATTGGTAAAGCTGAACTACAAAAATTGCTAGCTGTAAACTTCATCTACCCAGTATCTGATAGCAAATGGGTCTCTCCATTAGTATTGGTGGCAAAAAAGAATGGAAAGTGGCGTATATGTGTTGACTATAGAGAGCTTAATAAAGCAAACCAGAAAGATCATTTTCCCCTTCCATTCATTGACCAGGTCTTGGACACATTGGTAGGAAAGAAATTATTTTCTTTCCTAGATGGCTTCAGCGGATACAATCAAATTAAGATTTCCCCTGAGGATTAGGATAATACTACCTTTACCTACCCTTGGGGAACATTTTCTTAAAGGGTCTTACCTTTTGGGCTGTGCAATGCCCCTGCCACATTCTAAAGGGCAATACTAAGCATTTTTTTAGATATGATAAATGAACGGCTCGAGGTGTACATGGATGACTTTACACCTTATGGGGATGACTTTGAGCCATCATTACAAACATTAGAGAAAGTTCTGCAAAGATGCATTGCCAACAGACTCTGTTTAAGACATGAAAAATGCCACATGATGATGACCAAGGGCCTCATCTTGGGTCACTATATCTCAGCAGCTGGAATCTAGGTAGATCCAGCAAAAATTGAATTCTTTTAATACCCACCCCCTCCACACAAACTGAGGTACGCAGTTTCTTGGGATTTTCTAGCTATTATAGAAGGTTTATAAAGAATTTTTCTCAAATTACTGCACCGTTATATGCATTAACAGGAAATATTGATTTCATTTGGACTGATAAATGTGACAGCACTTTTGAAGATGTAAAATGACTTGTATCAACAACCCCAGTATTAAGGGGCCTAAACTGGGATTTGCCATTCTAGATTTCATCTGACCCTTCAGACATAGCCATCGGAGCAGTTCTCGGCCAGGAGGAAGATAAAAAACCATATGCAATATACTATATCAGCAAAAATATATATCCTACTGAATTAAACTATATTTTTACTGAAAAAGAATTTTTGGTTGTAATCTATGCTATCAATAAATTCAGACATTATATAACAGGATACCCTGTGGTTTTATTCATTGATCACTTTGTTATGAAATATCTAGCTAATAAACCTATTACAAATGGAAGAGTGACTAGATGGTTGATTCTTTTGCAGGAATTCGATATAACAATTAAAGATCAACCTGGAAAGGAAAATCCAGTAGCAGACTTCCTTTCACGGATTCCAAAGAGAGATGACTCGGCAGTAGTAGAAGATTAGTTTCTTAATGAACCTTTATTTGTTGTAACTGTGAAAACACCATGGTACGTGGATGTCACAAATTACTTGGTAGTGGGAAGGTTACCCAAGCACTTGACGCCTAATGAAAGAAAACAAATAATACAGTGCAACACGTGATTCTCTTGGATCGGAGGCTATTTATTTGATACAGGGGACGATATGCACATTAGAAGATGCGTCAGGGAAGATGAGATCTTTGACATCCCGAAAGCTTGCCACGATGGCCCTTGTAGTGGACATTTTTCACATCGTAGGACTGGTCAGAGATTTTTATAGATGGGCTATTATTGGCGTACCATTTTTAAAGATGCCAAGAAGTTTGTCCAGGCATGTGACAGTTGCCAAAGAATAGGATGCCCTGGCTGTCTGAGGAGATGCCCCTGCACCCGCAATTAGTCATTGAACCTTTTTAGCGATGGGTGTTAGACTTCATCGATCCAATAAACCCATCATCTAATCAAAATACATATATATTAGTTGCAATAGAGTATGTGACTAAATGGGTTGAGGCAGAGGCACTACCAAGGGCTATTCATGTGATATGGCTTGCCTAGGGAGGTAATTATAGCTGGAGGGCCACAATTCATAGGCCATAAGATTGCTACAACATTAAAGAATTATCATATCATGCACAGAATCATGACTCCATACCACCCGTAGGCAAATGGCTAGGAAGAAAGCACCAATAAAGTGATTGAGGCAATACTCACAAAGACAGTTGCATCACATAAACGTGACTGGGCTACCCAATTTCCAGAAGCCCTTTGGGCATACCGTAATACATGGAGAAATACCACGGGTTATTCCCCATATGAACTAGTGTTTGGCAAAGAGCCTATCTTCCCAATTGAATTTGAAATCCAGACATTGAGGATTGCTCAAGAGGGAGGATTGGACTTAAACGAGGCACAAATTAATAGCCTACATCAAATCAATGAATTGGATGAAATCTGGCTATCAGTTCTTCAGAACACTGCAGTGATCCAACAACAAAGAGTGAAATGGCATGATGCCCTTACCAAAAAGAAGATCTTCCAAAAAGGAGATTGGGCACTCCTATATGATTCTAGGTTCCAGGATTTCGCGGGAAAACTCGAGTCCAGATGGTTAGGACCTTATGAGATACAAAAGGTGCATGATAATGGCACCGTCACATTACCACCATTGATGGGTCCTGCTACTCTTTTAAAGGGAATGGACATCAAGTACGACTCTATCACAAACCGCTTACCAGGGAGTCCTTTTACCAACAATTATGGGAAGATTCCACCATACAAATTCTTGCTGAGGAGGGAAACCCATCCTCAGCATGGACCCAGTGAATAATTCATTTGTTTTTGAAATTTGTAAATAAATATTTCTTTCTATTTTTGATTGAATTTGCTTGTATAAATTGTATATAAATTCTTTTTTTCCTTTGTTGTTCCCTTTTAGCAATAACTATTGTTCCCTTTAAGGAATAGTTGTTGTCCCTTCTAAAGAAAAATAATAGTCCTGTGGATTCTATTTTTGCTATTCCCTCTGAGGAACAGTTGTTGTCCCCTCCAAAGAACAATTGTTATTCCCTATAAGGAACATCAATTTTATGTACATATTTTCATGCTATTCCCTTTAAGGAATAGTTGTTGTCCCCTCTAAGGAACAACTGTTGTTCCCTCTAAGGAACAACAATTCCGTATATATTTTATTTTCGTGTTGTTCCCTTTAAGGAACAGTTTTTGTTCCCTCTAAGGAACAACTATTGTTCCCTCTGAGGAACAACAATTTTGTGTGTATTTTATTTTTGTTGTTCCCTTTAAGGAACAACTATTGTTCCCCCTAAGGAACAAAATTTTCATTTGGATTTGTTTTCATGCTCTTCCCTCTAAGGAACAGTTATTGTTCCGTCTAAGGAATAGTTTTCATTCCCTCTAAGGAACAGCAGTTCTGTATATATTTGATTTTCTTGTTGTTCCCTTTAAGGAACAGTTGATGTTCCCTCTAAGGAACAGCTATCATTCCCTCTAAGGAGCAGTAGTTTCATGTGTAGTTTTTTTTTGTTGTTCCCATTAAAGAACAGTTGTTGTTCCCTTTAACGAACGGATTTTGTTGCCTCTAAGGAACAACAGTTTTGTCTGCCTTTGATTTTTTGTTGTTCCCTTTAAGGAACAGTTATTGTTCCCTTTAAGGAATAGTTATTGTTCCCTTTAAGGAATAGTTGTTGTTCCCTCTAAGTAATAGCCATTGTTCCCTCTAAGGAATAGCAATTTCATTTGAACTTGTTTTTCCGCTATTCCATGTAAGGAACAACTACCATTCCCTTTAAGGAATAGCTATTGTTCCCTCTAAGGAACAACAATTTCGTGTCCAATTATTTTTCTTTCTTTTTGTTGTTCCTTATACGGAACAGCTGTTGTTCCCTGTAAGGAACAACTTTTGTTCCCTCTAAGGAACAACTATTTCGGTGTGCATTTTTTCTTTTTGTTGTTCCTCGTAATGAACAATTGTTGTTCCCTTTAAGGAACAACACCTTTTTGTGTGTTTTTCTTGTTGTTCCCTACAAGGAACATCACTCTTTGTGTGAGGTTTTCTTTAGGAAATAACCACTTTATGAATATTATTTCACTTTTTATGGGTACAAATATATATAAAAGGATACAAATTTGAGGATTACTTGAACAAGCAAGTATTGAATATTATCATCTTTAAACAATATTGCTTTGTATTGATCAAAAATGAAAGGACATAACCATCTATATCAATTCACTATCTTCATTTCCATTATAGATCAAATTGATTGATTACTTGTACCATGTTGGTTCCTCCCTAAACCCTATAACTCCCTCTATTCATTATCATCAAGTAAGGTGAAGGGCATACTTTCTTCTATTTGATATTTTTAGACTTCTTCCACCATTCCTACTCCTGAGGAGTGTTCAGCCACCCTCTATGCATAAATAGGAAGTGTTGTTTAAAAAACAAAAAATTACATATGTTTGCTAAAAATTGTATGATTTTGTTACATATGGAGGGTAGGGGGTCTCATCACGAGCCAGCCTACCATGATCGTAAAGAAGCATTAAAGTGGCATTCCCACTATGGCCACCACACCAGGGATATGATCCAATGGATGAATCAAGAAATAAAAAGTCATTGGAACAGGAGGTCTCATCACGAGCCGGCCTGCCCATCTTTTGCTCCTTCCTAGTGAATGGCAATGTGTTCATCTGGTCATTGGTGGGCTCCAGTATTGTAGCAATAATGCTACAACTCCTAGAGCTGCCTTCTCTAATTTTATCAACCCGGTAGTTCGTAACAAACTTGGAAGCGACGGTGCTGTATGCACAAGTACTAGCTCTTGACGCAGTTGTTACTTGGTCAGCTGGCAAAAGTCCGCTAGGGCTCAAACCAACTTCTATATGTTCTCAGAAGAAGCTTTTTAAGTGATGAACGAAAGCTATCTCAAAGGAAATTAACCTACTTTGCAAGAATGAACTGAAAGCCAACAAAACATGGAAACCCTAGTAAACCCTAATTCTACCAGCTTAATCCTTATGATGCAATGGTGGGAATGCAACTTCTAAAAGTGATGCCATTACTTCTATTGAGATGAGATGCATGTGTCTAAACTACTATCATCTGAGGAGAACATGTCTTTGTATTTTTGCTCAAGTTGTTGGAGTTATTATGACTGTGCTTCTTACTGGGTCTTGACTGTGCAGGGGTAAATCAAGGGGAGGAAGGCTTGGAAAAGGTCAGGAGGACTTTGAGAGGGTCTAAGGGATCCCTTACATCATTCCACAGAAGTTCACAAAGTTCAGATGCATGGCAACTGTGTTTGCAAGCTTCTACAGGATGTCTGCAGGGGGTTCTACAGGAAGTTCAGGATTTCTACAGGAAGTCCCGTAGTTTCTACAGGATGTTCTACAATTAGAGTTTTGGGTGATGGATGATTGAATGAGCTGTATGGGTGGATAGGGAGGTAGGAGGGGAGCTTGTGATGGCTTATGGACAGAGAGATGAGATGGAGAGGGGGTGTGTAAAGCTGGTTGGTCTAGAGGAGGGTAGAGGCAATGGAAGGCCGAAAACATAAAACAACGTGGATGATAGAAGAGTTGGGAGGCAAATGATCTAACGGGGAGATAAGTAGATGGCCTAGGCACGGCTTAGAAGGATAAGGAAATGATGGAGTGGTGCTGTGCAGTGTAAATGAAACAAATCACCCCTGTCTTGCGTATAACCGAAATGTCATCAACCTACTCTAACTGTTTTATTAAGAACCAAAGAACAGCAATGTCGTTTTTAAGGGAAAATCGTGCATGCTGCTGAAACAAAAAGTTATTCCACAAGATCGAAATGCATGGACACTTCTACAACCGAAAACATTACCTCAAGACTTGCATGAATATGTAAAACAGTGTTCTTGGTAGTTGGCACGGTCTACACTTCCAGTCCCCAAACAGAGGTGAAAGTGAGTGTGCATTCAACCTTTTTTGGAACTCTGATTAACTCCAATCCTCTTACTCTAATCTAAACTACTGAAGCAATTGTGTTCATAAAACTAACTTACGTAATCACACCAAAACAGTCAACTCAGCAAACTGTGTTTCCAAGTGCATGTAAAGGAAAAGAAATATAATGCTGAAAGAAAGACAAGTAACAATACAAAGGAAGGAAGCCTTAGGCTCTCAGGTTGGGCCCAACCCTGAGAGCTTAAGCTCCTTTAAGAACTCAGAGCTGCCTCAAATCTGCCTGCTTATTCATTAAAAGATAATAGTCAAAAGTCTGATAACATGCCAAAAATGGCTTACAAAGAGCAAAATAGAGCTATCAGCTCGTAGTCTAAAATAAACAACAAAGTTTAAAAAGTCTCCATCGAAGGCTACAGCCTCAATATTTATACATTATGAGGGCCAAGCTGGCCTCCTAAATTAGTGGGGCTTGGCTAACCAACTAAAAGTAAACTGTTGTTCCCTTAGAATCCGTTGGCTGCCTTCTAGCTCGGTGGTGATAGCTGTTGGAGCTCAGAGTTGTCGGTGGAGATCACGAGGAAGGCCATTCAATGCCGTGGACAACCTTCCTACAAAACCTCAATGCCACCTTGGCTGTCTCCTTGCCTTCATTTGCGTGGTTTTGCTCCATTTAATGTCAAAAAACCTGAAATAAACATGTATTAGCCACCTAGGAATAGTGACTGCCCTCCTTCGTACAAATAACATGAATATACTAAAAAATGATGCATAAGTGATGAAAAATGAAGGGTTGAGCAAGGGTAAGTAGGCCAAATGAGCCCAAAATGTTACCAAATTTGGGGCTCATCATCACCCCCCTGCTAAAATATTTGCTCATCCTTGAGCAACTAATCCAGCTCCTCATCCTTCATTGCCTTTACTGCCACCCTTACATCCCAAGCCTCTGTAGTAGTGTCCTCCTTGCTGATATGGAACCCAGCCTTTCTGTTCACCTCTTCCCACTGTTCATTATCATCTTTCTCTGTGCTGCCTTCCATCAATCCTAGTAGCAGTGGTGGGCTTAGCTTGAGGCCAATCCAGCTGGCCTAGAGGTTTTGCATGGATTTCTTATAGAGGGCCACCCGTACTAGAGCTTCCCTCATCCGAGTTGGGGTATGATACTCTCTGATTTTCAGACTGTGGGCCAATGTATTCCATCGGCGGGTGCAAGCTTGGACAGCGTTGTCTCCTAACAGTCTCTCCATGTCCTCAAAATGCACTATGGCCTGGGCCTACTGATCCATATATCTCAATGAAGCTTGAGGGTCGGTGGACAAGTGTTGGTGTGCCGAGATTAGTGCAACTGGATCCCCTGGTTCTGCTCTAATTAGCAATGGCTCATTCAGCTCTCGGTTCATGACCGCTTTGGCTTCTGCTGCTCTTTTGTCCTCATGGTTCAACCATGAGGCAAATGCCATTAATTGCATATCTCCTAAGGCAGTATTGGGATCCCATGAAAATACATTAGGCAGGGCCAAATTATGGAGGTAGAACTCCGCTAATTTGGCCTTATCCTCTGATGAGCTGGTACTGCATAATTCAGTGAATTGATGCGGGTCTTGGAGCTGAGAGATACCCCTTTGCGCCAAGGTATTGATTTGAAATTGCAGCCATTGGTCTTTCAGGTACAGGCCATAGGATTTGGCCGGTTGTCTGCATTGTATAGCATCCATGGCCCAACTGGCCATGCAGGCCAATTGTGCCTCTTTCTGCTGCAGTTGTTATCTGAGAGCTTGCACCTCAATTTGTGCTTGTTGTTCTGCTTCCTATAGATGCAAGGTTGGCTCCCCAAGACCAGTTTGCAGTTCCTTTTTGCCTTGCTGTTCTGCTCTGGTGTCCCTGGAGGATGTGGCTATTCCTTTCCTCAGCTCCTGTGGCTGCAGTCTAAGCTTTTCGTTTTCTTCCTGTAGGAACACCCGTTGGCAATTTGCCACATGTTTAGCCATGGCTAATTCACTTCTGGCCTCCTTGAGTTGCTCCTCCAAGGGACCTATGTCCGCCACACCTTTTGACTTGGCTATTTTCATCCACGTGTGTGTACGTACTCTCTCTTCCTCCAATGCAAAGAACAGTGGCACAGTGAATTTCTGTGGTATAATTTTGCCAGCCTCTAAGAAGTTGTAATATGAACTCAGACTTGGCTGAGGGCTAGGCTCTGGAATATGCTCTTTCTCTACTTCTTTTGGTGGCTCTACTTCGCCCTCCCTCGGTGGTGATGAGGGTGCTTCCCCTTCCATTCTCTCTGTTTCCTTAAGCCGGGCTAAGGTTTCCTGTAGAGCAGCTTCAGCATCTTGTAGCCGGGCTTTTGAGGCCAACTGGTCCAACCTATCCTTCCAAGTAGTTCTCTTCGGGCTCCCCCTCTCATAGGTGACTGATATCTTTGAGGGGGACCTCTCCTTGGGCGAAGTAGGGGCATCCTCTAAAGTGATTGGGCTGCTGGAGGGAGGCTGTGGCTTGCCCGTCTTTATTCTCACACTTCTTCGAGCTTTAAAATATAGAGGGGCCTCCCTCTTTCTCTTTTCCTTGGGCTTAGGAGGTGTACTGAGGGTGGCCAGCACAGCTGCTGCCTCCATTGCAAGAACATCGACCTTCTTTTCCTTTGATTTTCTTTTCTCAGGGCTTCCTGTAGAAGGCCCTTTTTCAGCTGATTTCGGGCTTCCTGTAGAAGCCAGTTTCGGTTTTCCTGTAGGAACAGGTGGCACCACTTTAGTTTGCTTTGCTGAGGGTGTTTTACTTTTTGACTTGGTCGAGGCTGCTGTCGAGGTGCCTTTGCTGATGTGGACCTGCTCAGCCTTGTACACTCTGCTTTGTAATCTTTTCTCTCTGGCCGTCAACATGGGTGTGTCATCCTTCTCTTTGGCACCCTTTTTCTCTTGTTTCTTCTTTTGCTCTTTCTTCTGCTCCATGGTCATGGTCTTCTGGCCTTTTTCTTTCTTCCCTGCAGGCACTGACTCCTTCTCCTCACTGCTAGATGAACCGAGCTCTTCGGTCAACATCTTTATATCACCATCCTTGGTCAAATTTCTGAAGGCTTCCCATGAGAGAGGAACATTGTATGTGTGGAGCGCATCCTCCACGAGGAGTTTAATGAGTCCATGGTGGGCTACCTGGTCTGGTGTGCCTTCTTTCAACTTGGTGGCACATTCAATCATAGACTGTAGTAGAAAGTAGGTGATACTTAGTTTGTTTTCTACAGGTAGCTCCATCTGATGCCTTAATTCCGTGAGTAACCGAAAATGGTACCCATATACAATGCTAAACCGACCTTCGCAGGTGATGTGCTTCATAATCTGAAGGCTAACTTCACTCCAAAGTGGCAGTAAGCTGGTTCTACGAACCCCGTTTTTATCTTCTGAGAATTCCTCCTCTGGGGGGAAGAATTCCTTCTTAGCCTCTGGCCCATTTTCCTCTCTTCTTTATCTCATGGTAATCCCATTGGGAGATTAGTAACTCGGCTAATGAATTGTGGGGTGAGTCTGAGGCTCAAACCCCTGAAGTTGACGGTGGCCAATGTTTTGGATTTCGGCTTCAGAGCTTGCAAGAACTCCTCTGCCACCTCATCGTCATAGCCCTGCAATTTGTCGCAGAACGACATCCATTGCGCTTGCGTGAACAGCTCCACCACCTCAGGATTCTCTCTTAGCTTTGTTGAGTCGGTTGGTTCCCATCTGATGAACCCACCTGGCATGGTGAAAAATTGTTGCGTTAGCTGGAGGTGCAGGTGCAGAAGAAAATTGGCCTACTAGGACAGAGCGTAGAATTATGCCTCTACCACGCATACAATTCATGAAAACTTATCTCCCGATGAGCCTTAACACGGCTTAATTATAACTCACATCCTGTAGGACGACAATTCATGCAAACGGCAGACAATACTTGCAATTTTTTTTACGACCAGACTCTAGAACATCGACTCTTCCACCCTCGAAACCAATTGCATGGAAGGTTCAGGCTTACCTTTTTAATCCGCCACCTTTTGACGTGATGAACCCAATTTCCTGTAGAAGCAGCTTTCCTGTAGAAGCAGCGCACGAATTTTGGAGGATACTGCAGTGGGTCTGTGCTCTTTGTGCTGCTTAACAGGCATTCGAACGGCCGAAGACTTGGAGTGTCGAGCTTCAGAGGAATCTGGATGCTCACTCGACTTTCAAACGGCGAATGATAAATGCGTGGGGTGGCAATCTAGCCGATTAGATTTGAATCCGGTGGAATCCGTGGCGCGGGGGTGAGCTGTCCCTGCCGGACCGTTGGATGACGTCGTCTACTCATTCTTCTGCAACTTCCCTTACTGCCGCATCATTCCCCGTAGATCCGCCGCAGTCATTTCTGTTAAAATGCACTTCTCCCCGACTGGATGGCTCTCACGTGTGCTCTGCCCGTTTCTTTTGCCAAGACCACCATTCACACATCCGACTAGACCATCTAACTGGTCGACGTGGCCAGTCAAATGGCCATACGATCGCTCAACCCATTCACTTCACACTTGCAAACATTTCAAAGTAAAATTCATGCAATTCGACGGAAGAAAGGGTGAGGCACTTACCTGTGCGGCCGCGACATGATTCTTCAGGCTTTTGGAGGACGATGACAAGATTTGTTTGTTGCTGCTTGATTGCACAGGCCTGGAGGTTCCCCTTCACAGGCTGCTGATGATGAATCTTATGGTTCGGCTGCATGTGCCTGCGTTATCCTTGCATGTTGTAGGCGATGGAATGGTGTACACTCTAGTTGGCTTAACTGCTATGGGACTCCTGCAGGATGTCCTGTAGCAGTTTTTCCTCCTCGGGTGCATGTGACACAATGAAGACAGTGGCCTCACGATCATGCTCACAGGGCTCTTGGATAGCTGGGATGGGTATGGCATGGCATCTCAGCAACTTTTTTCATTTAAAAATTGCTTTCTCTTGATAACTCAATGATCTGCTTTGATTGTGCAGGTACTTTTATTGCATGTCAATTGGGGTGGTAGCAGGAGGTGACAGCAGTGTGTGGTGGAGGAAATAGTAGCTTGCATGCCTCTGTGTCAAACCTTGGTCGTTAGATCTCCCCACATAATGAATTCTGGCCCATCCCGAACTTCTACAGGAAGTTTCTTGTAGAAATACAGAACTTCCTGTAGAAAGTATGCACCTTCCTATAGAAAGCTAAGCTGTGATGAAATCATGCCCATACCTTGGAGAAGATGAGTATTCTTGGAGGAGGTGCTGGTGAGGTCTCCTGGCAGCATGATAAGGATCCTTGACTTTGAGTTGAGAGACCTCCTCTCCTTCATAGAATACCTGCAACCTGCATGCATTGCCACATTGTGAACTTGCTGTCCCTGTCTTTTTTTGCTTATTGTTTTTTCTTTTTTTTTTTCTTTTTTTTTTTTTTTTTTTTGAAAGATAGCAGGGGTGCCTCAATGAGGTTTTCACCGTTGCCATCTGCCTTAAGCGCCTCAATGAGGTTTTCACTCAAGGATCTTTTTCAAATCCCTTTTTTTCTTGAAAGACAATAGGGGCGCCTCAATGAGGTTTTCACCCCTACCACCTGCCTTGGGAGCCTCAGAAAGGTTTTCACCCAAGGATCTTTATTTTTTCTTTTTTTTTCTCTTTTTTTTTTTTTTTTTAGATCTTTCAGGGTATGCCCAAAGCAGAGGCAGAACCCTTCTCTATGACCAACACTGATTTCTCCACAGTTTTGATGAACTCTTGTCTTAAGAGAGGTTTCCTGTAGATCTTCAGTCGATGCCCATTGACAAGCATGGGGATGGCCTCCTCATCAATGGTCCGAATAAGAACAGATCCATTGTCATGACATTTTTCCACTGCATATGGTCCCAGCCATCTGGTTCTCAGCTTCCCCTTGAAATCTTTGTGCCTGGAGTCATACAACAGCGCCCAATCTCCTGTCTGGAATTGCTTGTCATTGAGGTGTTGGTCATGCCACACCTTTCTCTGAAGTTGAACCACTTCTGAGTGAAGGAGGGCCTACATTCGGTGCTCGTCCAGTCCATTCAGCTGCAATAACCTTTCTTGTTGTGCATGGCTGAGATCTAGGTCCAGCTGAGCTGCCAACTTCAACGTGTTGTATTCAAATTCAATTGACAGCAAAGCTCTCTTCCCATAGACCAACTCATAAGGTGTGAAGCCGGTTGTGGTCTTCCAAGTGGTGTTGTAAGCCCATGTGGCCTCAACCAGGCGATCTGCCCAATCTTTCCTGCTGCTGCTCACCACCTTAGTCAAGATCCCTTCCAATGCTCTATTGGTGACTTCCACCTGCCCATTTGCTTGAGGGTGATAGGGGGTGGAAGTCCTATGCTTGATTTTTTGATGAGCCAGTAGGTCTTCAATTAAGTTGGATGTGAACTGGCTTCCTTGATCGGTGACTAGCTCTCTTGGGTAGCCAAATTTGTAGAAGATGTTCTCTCTTAAGAACTCAGCCACCTTTTCTTCTGTTGCTGCTTTGATTGCCTTAGTTTCTGCCCACTTTGTCAGGTAGTCAGTGCACACAATGATGTAAGACCTTTGCCTCGAAGGAGGGTTGATTGGACCCACAAAGTCCATACCCCACTTCTCAAATGGCTCAAGAGTCACTTGAGGTTGGAGAGGCATCTCATCCATTTGAGTCGGTTTCCCCATTCTTTGGCATCAGTCACATTGGCTTATATACCTTCTGACATCTTGATGAAATGTGGGCCAATAGTAGCCTGCCTGCAGGATTTTGAAGGCAGTCCTCTTTGCTGCAAAATGTCCTCCACAAGGCCCATCATGACAGGTGAGGAGGATATCAAAGACTTCCTCCTCCCTTACACAATGCCTTAAGATCTGATCAGGGCCAAGCTTGAACAGGTTGCCCCCGATCCAAGTAAATGAGGCACTTTTTCTGATGATTCTGCTCTTCTCCCTTGAGGATAGGTGCGGAGGGAACTGTGCTGAAACAAGGTAGTTTGCGATATCAGCAAACCATGGAGAGAGTACTGAAATAGCAAACAGATGTTCATCGGGCATCTGGTCATCCACTGTTCCATCCTCATCTGCAGATAAATCCAATCTAGATAAAACGTCAGCAACAAAATTTTCTTTACCTGGTTTGTCAACGATGGTCAAATCAAACTGCTGCAACAAAAGTAACCATCTAATAATACGATCATTCACATCTGGTTTATTCATTAAATATCTAATTGCAGCATGATCAGTATGTACAAATGTTTGATAGCCAGTGATATAATGTCGGAACTTGTTCAGTGCATGGACCACGGCCAGGAATTCTTTCTCAGTTACAGTGTAATTCAGTTCAATTTTGGATAAGTTTTTGCTAACAAAGTAAATGGCATATGGAAGTTTTTGTTCAACTTGTCCTAAGGCTGCCCCTATGGCTTTGTTCGAGGCATCAGTGTGGATGTGGAAAGGTAGGGCCCAGTTTGGACCTCTCAAGATTGGGGCAGACACCAACTTGTCCTTTAATTCATTCAAAGCCCTCTGACAATCGTCAGTCCATTTAAACTCCACATCTTTTGCCAACAAGCCAAACAATGGTGAGGCTAGCTTGCTGAAGTCTTTAATGAATCTCCTATAATACCCTGCTAATCCTAAGAAACTCTGAACATCCCTTACCTTTTGGGGAGGTGGAACCTTCTTGATGAGAGCAATTTTGTTAGGATCCACCTGTAACCCTTGGCAAGAAATGGTATGGCCTAGCACGGTCCCTTCAGTCATTAAGAATTCACATTTTTCAGGACTAAGGGACAGGTTCATCTCAATGCATTTGGTTAGGACTTTTCCCAGATTGGACAATGCTTCCTTGAAGTTGGACCCATAAGGAGTGAAGTCATCCATATAGATTTCCACCGCATCATGGACCAGCTCCGAGAAGATGCTCAAGACAGCTCTTTGGAAGGTAGCAGGAGCATTACACAGACCAAAGGGAAGAAATCGGTAGGCAAAGGTACCCCAAGGACAAGTGAAGGTGGTCTTATCTTGGTCTTCCGGGCTGATTTGGATTTGGTTGTACCCGCTAAACCCATCTAGGAAAGAGAAGAACTTATTTCCTGCCAGTCCATCCAACACTTGATCTATGAAAGGTAGAGGAAAATGGTCTTTCTTGGTAGCTTTGTTCAGTTCTCGGTAGTCCACACAGATTCTCCACTTCCCATTTTTCTTGGGAACCAACACCAGAGGGGACACCCATTCACTATCCGAGATGGGGTAGATGAATCCGGCATCCAATAGTTTTTGCAGTTCTTCCTTGACAATGTCGTTAAGGGCTGGATTCATTCTCCTCTGGGGTTGCCTAACCGGTTTACAATCCTCCTTGATGTAAATGTGATGGGTACAGACCAAAGGATGGACTCCTTTCATCTCCTTATAGCTCCAAGCAAAAGCATCTAGATGACTAGCCAACAGGCTACACAGCTCCTTTTCCTGGGAAGGAGATAGGGAGGAGCTGATCTTTAACGTTCTCTCAGGGCCGAACTCCACATTTTTGATTCTGGGAGTGACAGGGTTGGTTGCACAAAGGTCCACAAAGGTGCTGGCTTGGGCATCCTCCACCAATTCCTCTAAGGTCAGTGCGTTGGGAGGTGGATTCTGGATCAAGGTCTCAATCAAATCATCCTCGGTTGGGGGGTCTCCCCTAGTGGTGTCTAGGGTGCACAAAGGTGCTGAGTACACCTCATCTTCTTCTCCTTCCTCCAACCAAAGTGGTAAGTCATGCTCTAATGAGGGTTGGGAAGGAGGGTATAGGAATAGCTGCTTGGACATAGGACCATTTTTTATGGTCATGTTTCCTGCACGACAGCTTATGTAAGCATCTGCAGTGGCTAACCAAGGCCTTCCCAAAATAAGAGGATATCTAGTGAGCTTTGCCTTTGGTCGCAGCACCAAGAAATCTGCAGGATATTCCCAAGAGTCAACAGAGACCAAGACATCCTCCACAATCCCTTCGAGAGTCACGGTGGAGCGATCTGCTAGTTGTAGGACTGTCGAGGTCTTCCTCAAGGAACCCTGAAGGTTGAGTTTGAGCATGGTATCCCTGGTCATCACATTAATGGCAGCCCCCAGATCAATCAAGGTGTGAGGTATGATGGTGTCATTGATGTGGACATCTACTACAGGACTCCCAGGATCTAGGTACTTTGGGCAGATGACTTGTCCCAACATAAGGTCAGATAGTTGTCCTATGACACTGATGGTTGAAGCATCCCTCTTTCGCCTGCCTGGGTGTCTGAAACACTTTTCCTTAACCAGTTTGTTGTATATTGGCACATCGTTGATGGCTTGGAGAAGTGGTATTTTCACACACAACTGCTTGAGCTCTCCCAGAAGCTCATCCTCCTCTGGGTTGGGTTGTGTGGTGGCTGTTAGTCTCTCAGGAAAGGGTGGAATAGCCTTTGGTTCACTTTCCTTTTTGTCTTCCTCGTCCTCTGGGGGAGGAGGTTGGCGATCCGGAAGAGTCTTTCTAGATCGCAGATTGATCTCATGGATCTCCACAGCATAGGTAGGGCATGATGTTTCCCCAGTAGATACCTGTTGGGCCTGTATGTTGTTGGGGTTCAAGTTCGGTTGAGCAGGCATTTGAGGTTACCTTGGAGGAGCAGGAGGTAATGGTTGAGGTTGAACCAATGGTGGAGGCAAAATGGCGAGAGGAGTGTTGTACTGGGGCCTCCACCCCGACTGAGGTGCATTCCACTGAGGCTGTGGCTGGGCATGTGAGTGATACGAATGAGTAGTGGGTTGAGTATGGTACTGAGGTGGATAAGACCATGGAGGAGGCACAGACCAGGAAGGATGAGCAGGGGGACCCCAGGAAGGCATAGGAGTAGATTGGTTGGGGCTGTAATAAGCTTGGGGTGCCCCTTGCATCCCCTGATGGTAAGGTCTAGGTCCTTGTGGCCTCCTTTGGTTGAGGAAATAGAGAGGTTCGGTTGAGGCTTCTATCCCTTGATACATGGCTTTAAGCCCAGGTAAGGTTGGACATTGGTTCGTGGGATGGTCCTCCTCACAAACGAAACATACTTCAACCGAATGCAATGGGCATTCATTCTTAGGGTGTCTCCTTGTACACCTAGGGCAGAAGATAGCCAAGGCCCTCTCAGCTTCTTCCTTCTTCTGTTGGATCCTGAATGTATCAAGTTGCATGGCAATGGTCTGTCTCACCTCACTTTTGAGATCCTCTAATTGATTTGCAAACTCATGTTTCGAGAAAGGAATACCAGATGAGAGGAGGTTTCCTCTACCTCGTTTCCGGGCTGCCCTAGAGTGGTTTCTAAACACAGTCTTTATGTCCTCATAAGGCAGTTGGTAAATATCTCCTCCAGCTAACATGTGAAGGGTATCTAAGAGGTCTTCAGGGACTCCTTGGAGCAGGACCAACTTGAGGGATTCAGGGTCAAGTGTGCACCTGGCCCGTTTATAGCTAAGTTGGAACCTTTCCTCATAATCCTCTAAGGACTCATCATTTCCCATGGTCATACGGAAGATTTTTCCCTTGGTTTCCTTGGACCTACAGTAGTCCCGGTACTTGGTATTGAAAGCTTGCTGCATATGAGCCCAAGTGGTGATACTGTTCCCAGGTAAGCCCATGAACAAGCGTAATGCTGCATCCTTAAGAGTTGAGGGGAAGAGTTTCAGCTTCTGCGCATCTTCAGTATAGTCATAGGTTCGACAAAGGACAACAAACTCAAACAGGAAGGTATCAGGATCTTCAGTAGTCAGTCCATCGAAGTGAGGTAAAGCGGAGGGGCTAATGTTCTTCATTTTCATGTCTCCATTGGTCTCTCGGATGGGGAAGGCACCTTCTATTCTCTCATCTTCTCCTCTATTGTCAGCCATAGCTTCAGATGGAATGGTCTCTAATTCTTCTTCTGCTATAGGATCTTCGTATATCTCAGGAGGTTCACCTATAGGTTCTTCCGGATCACTATCACCGAAGAAGAGAGAAGGGTGACTCAGTGATGTAGTGGGGGTGTTGGGTAAGAATTTGCCTATTTTATCTCGATTCCTAGGAGGCATGAAATGAAAAGACTTTTGATTGCTTTTGTTTTTTCTCTGGTACCTGCAAAAACTGAAACAGATTGATCTACAACTAACTATCTTGCTGAAATGAAAATGCAGAATTGAAATGAAAGCAGGAAAGAACTAATCTACTTTGCTCAAATGAAATTGCAGGAATGGGAATGCTAGTCTACGCTTGCAAAATTGAAATGCTAATCTATGCTTGCAAAAATGAAATTGCGGAATTGAAATGTTAATCTATGAAAGCAGGAAATGTATATGCTACTTTTGCAGAATGGAAATGAAATAAACTACTTGGCAGAAGGCGAGAGTAGGAAAATAGAAGAAAAGCAAAAATTACTAATACTCTGATGCTTCCCCGGCAACGGCGCCAAAAAGATGGTGGGCTCCAATATTGTAGCAATAATGCTACAACTCCTGGAGCTGCCTTCTCTAATTTTATCAACCCGGTAGTTCATAACAAACTTGGAAGCAACGGTGTTGTATGCACAAGTACTAGCTCTTGTCGCAGCTGTCACTTGGTCAGCTGGCACAAGTCCGCTAGGGCTCAAGCCAACTTTCATATGTTCTCAGAAGAAGCTTTTTAAGTGATGAACAAAAGCTATCTCAAAGGAAATTAACCTACTTTGCAAGAATGAACTGAAAGCCAACAAAACATGGAAACCCTAGTAAACCCTAATTCTACCAGCTTAATCCTTATGATGCAATGGTGGGAATGCAACTTCTAAAAGTGATGCCATTACTTCTATTGAGATGAGATGCATGTGTCTAAACTACTGTCATCTGAAGAGAACATGTCTTTGTATTTTTGCTCAAGTTGTTGGAGTTATTATGACTGTGCTTCTTACTGGGTCTTGACTGTGCAGGGGTAGATCAAGGGGAGGAAGGCTTGGAAAAGGTCAGGAGGACTCTGAGAGGGTCTAAGGGATCCCTTACATCATTCCACAGAAGTTCACAAAGTTCAGATGCTTGGCAACCGTGTTTGAAAGCTTCTACAGGATGTCTGCAGGGGGTTCTACAGGAAGTTCAGGATTTCTACAGGAAGTCCCGTAGTTTCTACAGGATGTTCTGCAATCGGAGTTTTGGGTGATGGATGAGTGAATGAGCTATATGGGTGGATAGGGAGGTAGGAGGGGAGCTTGTGATGGCTTATGGATAGAGAGATGAGATGGAGAGCGGGTGTGTAAAGCTGGTTGGTCTAGAGGAGGGTAGAGGCAATGGAAGGCTGAAAAGATAAAACAACGTGGATGATAGAAGAGTTGGGAGGCAAATGATCTAACTGGGTGATAAGTAGATGGCCTAGGCACGGCTTAGAAGGATAAGGAAATGATGGAGTGGTGTTGCGCAGTGTAAATGAAACAAATCACCCCTGTCTTGCGTATAACCGAAATGTCATCAACCTACTCTAACTGTTTTATTAGGAACCAAACAACAACAATGTCATTTTTAAGGGAAAATCATGCATGCTGCTGAAACAAAAAGTTATTCCACAAGATCGAAATGCATGGACACTTCTACAACCGAAAACATTACCTCAAGACTTGCATGAATATGTAAAACAGTGTTTTTGGTAGTTGGCACGGTCTGCACTTCCAGTCCCCAAACAGAGGTGAAAGTGAGTGTGCATTCAACCTTTTTTGGAACTCTGATTAACTCCAATCCTCTTACTCTAATCTAAACTACTGAAGCAATTGTGTTCATAAAACTAACTTACGTAATCACACCAAAACAGTCAACTCAACAAACTGTGTTTCCAAGTGCATGTAAAGGAAAAGAAATATAATGCCGAAAGAGAGACAAGTAACAATACAAAGGAAGGAAGCCTTAGGCTCTCAGGTTGGGCCCAACCCTGAGAGCTTAAGCTCCTTTAAGAACTCAGAGCTGCCTCAAATCTGCCTGCTTATTCATTAAAAGATAATAGTCAAAAGTTTGATAACATGCCAAAAATGGCTTACAAAGAGCAAAACAGAGCTATCAGCTCGTAGTCTAGAATAAACAACAAAGTTTCAAAAGTCTCCATCGAAGGCTACAACCTCAATATTTATACATTATGAGGGCCAAGCTGGCCTCCTAAATTAGTGGGGCTTGGCTAACCAACTAAAAGTAAACTGATGTTCCCTTAGAATCCGTTGGCTGCCTTCTAGCTCGGTGGTGATAGCTGTTGGAGCTTGGAGTTGTGGGTGGAGATCACGAGGAAGGCCATTCAATGCCATGGACAACCTTCCTACAAAACCTCAATGCCACCTTGGCTGTCTCCTTGCCTTCATCTGCATGGTTTTGCTCCATTTAATGTCAAAAAACCTGAAATAAACATGTATTAGCCACCTAGGAATACTGACTGCCCTCCTTCGTATAAATAACATGAATATACTAAAAAATGATGCATAAGTGATGAAAAATGAAGGGTTGAGCAAGGGCAAGTAGGCCAAATGAGCCCAGAATGTTACCAAATTTGGGGCTCATCAGTCACCAAGCCAGCAAATTGGTCTCCACTCTGATATCATAATGCACTTTCCTTACTATACATAAAGGACCATGGTTCCAAAGGGTTAGAAAGCAACTCTGTCGAGGTTATAGATGCCTACAAGCAACAGAAGCTCTGTTGATGGTATTGAAGTCATATTACCAACATCAATAGTTTTTATAAGACCCTTTCCTTACTTGGTATCTTTACTACAGAGCGATTATGTTCCTAATTTATGTTGAACCTTTATGCATGGATATCTTCTAAAAAAATCAATCATAATAAGCTTTAGGTGGAATGATGATGGTAAAGTATCTTTTTATGTCTGATGTCCTTTTTCTCTTTTTGAAATCAACTCATAGCATCTCCTCCCTAATTGATAATTATCGTATATTCCTTGATTTCAGCACCCTAATATCTATTACGATCCTTTCATGAATAGGCGTACCTTACCACTTCCATCGTCCCTGTACGTCACCACTAGCATGCTTTTCCTTCATTCATTAGGTCGAAGGCGACCTATCATTTCAAAGTGGGGCGAGGGTGACTCCCAAAGCACTTATGCATATGTGTCAGTCCTTAATTTGGTTATGTTGAACTATATGACATTCCATAACAGCATGTTTTTAGTGGTATTTATTCTGAAAAAGTATCGTCCGATATTAATAACTTGTTGTTCCATCACTGGCTCTGTTTATTGTTGTGTTATCTGTGTTAAGCTAATAGTGTGTAGAATTTAGGCAATATGGGAGGAAGAACAATCTGCAGGGAGCCACTGATATTCGTTGTTTCCAATTCTGCCAAAGAAATGCTAGTATGAGCAGGGTGGGTTGCATACTTCATGTGATTTCAGCAATGCAACGAAACAATCACCATTGAATTCCTACAGAATTTACAGAAAGGCTAGTCTATGGTGAGGGGAAAAAAAATCACAGTATCAGATGCTATGATTGCAGAGGTTTCTAGATTACCAGCTGAAGGACCCGTGTGGAAGAATAAATTACTGAAGCTACAAGATGCCATTGAAGCCTTTAAGGATGAAGTGCAAGAGCTCATCATCAAAGGAAAAGGAGTTAGACCATTATCCCTTGGAAAATCGTGGGGAAAACTAGCCAGAGTCATTCAGAACTTCATTACATGCGATGGAAGAAAATACATGGTAAGGCCATGACAACTTAAACTGTTAGCAGTATTGAAACAAAAATGTTCAGTAAATCTACCTGCATATTTGAATTTCTTACAGCATGATTCTGCTGAAAGAATAAGAAAATCACGACACATAGAAACAGTTGTAAGTCATCATTGTTTAATTAGGCTGATAGTAAGCCACAACCTTGTCTAGAAGCAAACAAGTTGGAAAGAATTAGTATTTACCATAGAAGGGGGGTTAGCTTTACCTACTCCTAACCCTATTCCAAAAAGGAAGAGGACTACTCACACAGCAAACACTCCATTGCAATGCAGACACTCTGCCAGATTAAGAACAAGCTTGGGAATAGCTGAAAATCCCCAGGGTAGCAACAACCAGCCCATAGAACTATCTATTCTAGAAAATGAGGAATATTTACAGTTGGAAGGGCAAGATAACTGGGAGTCAAAACATGAAGAGGAAACTGAGCTCTAGTGAAGAGGAAAGAAATGAATCAAAACTCCCTTCAACACCCAATACAAGTCCCCTGCGAGATTTATTACATGACATTGAATTGGCCCAGATTTTGGCCAATATGAATGAATTTATACAGATCAAAATCCCACTCAATTTTAATGTTGAAGCAACTCAATCAAAAGAAAACTCTGCCCACAACAGGAGCATACCAAAAAATGTAATCTATGAAGAAGAAAAAGGGCAAAAGTCACTCAGGAAGAGGCAGACCAACCTAGCAATATACCCCCAGAAGAACCCAGCCAAGTAATCCTAAATATATAAAATATAGACCAAACAGAGGACATGGAGATAGATCAAGAAGATGCCAATCAATCTGGGGACACAGTTCTTTTAGACCAGAGTGAAGATGAGAAGCCAGGCTCGTTAGGAGTAGAAACGACCAACAAAACATCCACTGCCCCTAAGAAGAACGATCCACAATTAAAAAGATCAGGAAGGAGCAACAGAGGTTATGGAAAACAGTGAAGAATCTCAAACAAAAAATAAGGAAGTTATCAGTAGGAAGAATGGCAGATAAAACCCCAGAAACAATAAACATAGCCATCCAAACTTAATTACAAGAAACAGAAGTTGCGGAGACTTAAACTGAGCCCGTACTCACTAGATTTGTTAGGGAACAACATGCAACTTTTGGAGAAATAGCTACGCAAATAGAGGCTATACTTTCTCATGACTTAGCCATTCAGACAGAGATGGCACCATCCTATAGAACATCTACCCAGATAGAAGTTTGGGCCTCCTATAGCAAAGAAACATAGACAATCAACATCCATTCTCATAGTAGGAGTACATAGAAAAATACTCAAGCCAAAGACATCATGACAAGCAGTGATGTTAGGTCCATATAATACTAGTGATTACCACATTACTATTGTAGTTGTATTGCTTATTGATATTGTTGCACCCCTATTGTCCCCATATTTTTATTACTGTGACCCATAGAATCCCTCTATTGTTATTTTTGTGGCTTTATATTATTATTTTTAGGTCGGTTGGGTTATATTGTGACTCCTTAGACTCCTATATATAGAAAGGAGGTTTTGTCATTTGAATCATCCAAGAATTGTTCATTTGTGTAATGCAAAGGAGGTTCCCCCCTCGAAGAGGCTGAATCCTAAGGTGTTCAACTATCTTTCCTATCTTTTTTTGAGTTGGTTTCATAACATTTGGTATTAGAGCTTTGGATTTTAGGGTTTCGCTGCTCCAAATAGCTCATTGTGGCATTTTTGATATAACTTTTTTTTCTGCGATGTTTCAGAAGCTAAAAAAAAAACTCATTTGAGTCACACTGAACCTCGGGTTCTAATTTTAGAGCTTTTCACGCTATATTGTTGGAGATATGATCTGAGGAAGTTGGTCTTTTTGTAAACTCCTGAATTACGTTCGAAACAAGTGACCTAGGGAAAATCATCATAACTTTCTCTCTAAGCATCGGATTGAAATTTCATAAGGAGCTATAGAAAGAGGATGGATTGTAGTTTCTTGTATATATTTTTCAGCGCCAAAGGTTGAAGCAATTACTCCTGGCACATCGTACAAGTTTGCTCTACTGAACTAGTCTATAGTCAGGTCACTGTGGGAGATTTGGCATAACTCTTCCCTGGAGAATCCAATTTCGGTCAGATTGGTGGCATTGGAAAGAGGAGACAGAGGGCTACTACAGGTCACAATTTCAAAACTGGAAGAACCAAAATTACAGAGTTATAGTTGTTTCAAGGTCGAGCTCCTAAAATCAAGAAAAGGCGATATGAGGAAGTTTGATAGCAAGGATCCGGTAAATTGGATACTTCAGATGGAGCAATATTTTGATCTACATGGTGTACCACTGTTACAAGAGGTATGTACTGCATCTTCATATTTAGAAATATATCAATTTTTATGGTATAGAGGGCTTTGTTCTCATAAACAACTTATTACTTGGTCAATTTTCAAGGAGGAAATGATAGCACATTATGAGGATACAAAGAGAAACACCTTCTTTAGAGCAACAAAACAACAGTTAGAAAGAGTAAAAGAGCTTTGTTACATAGTGGAAAGTAAAATTATGGAAACAAGGAAGTCTACCCCTCACAAATTTAATAATGGAAGTGTTGTTTCTCCTATCCTTCCACAACCTACAAGGGTCACACCACAAAAATAGGAAGAGAAAAGAGAAAAAGGGCTTTGTTACAATTGTGATAGAAAATGCACTAAAGGTCATAAGTGTGCTGGGAAGAAATTATTTTACACAGATTATGAAGAGGGGGAAGAAAAGGATCAAGAAACCTCAAAAGAAGAGTATATACACCAGGAACCAACCCCAGAGAAAGAAGAAATGAATCCGACCATATCTTGTAAAGCATTGGCAAAAATTACCACTCCTCAAACTCTCAAGATAGAAGGACATATCAAGAAGAAAAAGGTTCAAGAAGGGAACGATCACATCGAGCATCAAGAAATGAATCTGACCATATCTTCAAACATTAAAAGAAAAGGATACTCCCCGCGAACCAACCCTAGAGAAACAAGACATGAATCCAACCATATCTTGTAATGCATTCATCGGAATTACCAATCCTCAAACGGTAAAGATAGAAGGACATATCAAGAAGAGAAAGGTAATAGTGTTGATTGATTCAGTTAGTACCCATAATTTTATTAATTGTAAGATAGCCAAGGACTTGAACTACTTGCTAGATCTAGCACCAGAGTGTCAAGTGATGGTTGTAAGTGGAGGAACCATAAATTGCTCTAGAAAGTGCCAAAATATCAAGCTATCAATGGGAGAATATGTATTGAATAGACCAATGTTTTCCATTCCAATGGGTGGTGGTGATGTTGTACTAGGAGTCTAATGGCTACAATCCTTGGGTACAATAGCTTTTAATTTTCAAGAACTTTTTATGAAATTTTCTTCAGTAGGAAAGGAAGTTGAATTAAGGGGTTTCACAGGGAAACCAGGAAAGATAATCATCTCTAACAGTATGTCAAAGCTTCTCAAAAAGGAACAAAGAGATGTAATTGCACAATTATGTTCACTAGATGTTTCCACATCATAATCATCTATTTCTCCAGATCTCAAAAAAGTCTTGGACAATCATTCCAAGGTATTTTAGACTCCCAAAGGACTCCCACCTATTCGTGATCATGATCATGCTATTCATCTAATTCTAGGAAGTTTTCCTCCAAACATCACGCCGTATAGATATCCCTATGCCCAAAAGAGTGAAATTGAACATATGGTTACAGAAATGCTAGAGGCTGGTATAATTCAACCTAGTCAAAGTTCTTTCTCTGCTCCAGTAGTATTGGTGCATAAGAAGGATGGATCGTGGTGCATGTGTCTGGATTATAGGGAGCTCAACAAGCTCACTATTAAAGATAAGTTTACCATTCCTGTCATTGATGAATTACTGGATGAATTTACTTCACCAAGTTGGATCTTCGTTCAGGACATCATCAAATCAGAATGAAGATTGAAGAAATTCTGAAAACAACATTTAGAACTCATGAGGATCATTATGAATTTTTGGTCATGCCTTTTGGCCTTACCAATGCTCCTTCTACATTTCAAGGTTTGATGAATTCCATTTTCAAACCCTTAGAAAATTTGTGTTAGTATTTTTTGATGATATACTAATCTACAGCAAGTCTTGAAAGGATCATGTTGAACATGTTGACAAGGTGCTACAACTATTGGAGGAGAAACAATTATATGCAAAAAGATCTAAATGTTTCTTTGGAATACAAAAGGTGTAATATCTGGGTCATATTGTATCTCATGAAGGAGTTAAGGTAGACCCTAGCAAAATTAAAGCCATTAAGGAATGGAAAATCCCCACATCCATAAAGCATCTGTGAGGATTTCTTAGGTTGGCAGGGTATTATCACAAGTTTGTTAACAATTATGGGAGAATAACAGCACCTCTAACAACATTATTGAAGAAAG
The DNA here is from genome assembly GCA_031772625.1 of Pinus tabuliformis. Classification (NCBI taxonomy): domain Eukaryota; kingdom Viridiplantae; phylum Streptophyta; class Pinopsida; order Pinales; family Pinaceae; genus Pinus; species Pinus tabuliformis. The sequence goes on from CM062814.1 coordinate 344,313,391, forward strand.
ATGCATTTTCATGGACTCCAGAAGCAACAAAGGCCTTCGAACATCTTAAAGAGGCAATGTGCCAAGCACGGGTCTTAGCTACACCGGACTTCACAAAAACCTTTATTATGGAATGTGATGCTTTAGGAAATGGAATTGGTGTTGTTTTAATGCAAGATGAAAGACTCATTGCTTTTGAAAGTCGTCCAATCAATGGAAATTTTTTACAAAAAGCTATTTATGAGAAGGAAATGTTGGCAATACTACATGCACTTAAGAAATGGTGACCCTACCTAATGGGAAGACACTTCAAGGTAAAAACGGATCATCATAGCCTTAAATACTTTTTAGAACAAAGATTATCCTCTAAAGAGCAACAAAAATGGGTCACAAAGATGTTGGGTTATGACGTTGAAATCATCTACAAAAAGGGAAGAAAAATGTGGTGGAAAATGCACTCTCAAGAAAGGATAAGGATGTGGAAGCATTGTTGTGCGCCATTTGTATTATCCAACCAGATTGGTTAAACGAAGCAAGGGAGGAATGGAAGGATGATGAAGAAGTGCAGGCACTTATTCGAAAGTTACAACAATATTCCAGTACATCTGATACATTTAGCTGGCAAAATGATTCATTATGGTACAAATATCGCTTACACCTTTGTAAGAATTTGCAACTCAAACAAAATATCCTTATGGAATTGCACACTTCTCCCTTAGGAGGGCACTCAAGATTTTTAAAAACTTACCACGGGTTTAAGAAGGAATGTTTTTGCAATGGCCTTAAATTGGATATTCAAAAGTTTGTGGCGGAATGTTTGGTTTGCAAACAAAATAAAGTTGAAACAATTAAGAGCCCAGGTCTATTACAACCTTCATCCATTCCAAGCCAACGTTGGAGGAGGTTTCAATGGATTCTATCACACGTTTACCCAAGTCTGAGGGAAAGAGTGTCATCATGGTGGTAGTTGACAAACTTACCAAGTATGCACACTTTTGTGCATTATCACATCCATTTAAAGCCAGCACAATTTCTACTGCATTTATGGAAACAATTCAAAAGCTACATGGAAACCCAAAGATTATTGTAAGTGACAGAGATCCCATTTTCACTAGAAATTTTTGGACAAAATTATTTTGTTTCCCTGGTACTCAGTTAGCTCATAGCTCATCTTATCATCCTCAATCTGATGGGCAAACTGAGATACTAAACAAATGTTTGGAAGGATATCTTCTTTTCTTTGTAACTGATAAACAGACACAATGCGTCAAATGGTTGCCTTTGGCTGAATGGTGGTATAACACTTCCTTCCATACTACAACAAAAATGACCCCATTTATGGCACTTTATGGATATCAGCCACCATCCATCACATCATATTTAAGAGAGAATTCTAAGGTTCAAGTAGTGGAACATCACATCGAACATCAACAACAAGTCCTCCAACTCTTAAAGGATAACCTCGTGTTGGCACAGAATAGAATGAAACAACAGGCAGATCAACATTGCAATGAAAGAAGTTTTGATGTAGGTGATTTTGTATTCCTACGGCTACAACCATATAAACAAATGTCCCTCAAGCAAGCTAAGAAGGATAATAAATTATCACCAAAGTATTATGGTCTGTACAAGGTGTTGCAAAAGATTGGTACTATGGCATACAAATTGGAGCTACCTGCAGCATCTCGAGTGCACCCAGTTTTCCATGTTTCATGTTTAAAGAAGGTTATAGGCGACAAGCTTCCAGTTCAAACAATATTGCCAAAACTTGACGAGGAAGGAAAAATTATATTGGAACCGGAAGCAGTCACAGAAACAGGAACTCAACAGCAACGAAATCGATCAATTTCAGAGTATCTCATCAAGTGGAAGAACTTATCCGCTGAAGATTCCACGTGTAAGGATGGGAATTTTATACAGAAGCACCCATAACTACTCAAGAATTGAGGAAAACACTTTTTTGAAGGAGAGGGGCATGTTAGGTCCCTATAATACTAGTGACTACCCCATTACTATTGTAGTTGTATCCCTTATTAATATTGTTGTGCCTTTTTGTGAGCTGGTTTCATAACAAGTGACCCCAGTATAGTGAATCTTCAATCAGATTTAGCCCAGGCTTAGCTTACCATGGAACAGCTTGAGTCGGAGATGGTCCCCCGACAAAAATATCAGGAATTTCAAAAGCAACTTCGGGACATGAACATCTCAAAAAGTGAGGCATTTGATAAATACTGAAAGGTAGAAGAGAGAACTGAGAAAATGAAGCTCATATTAAAAAAGGTCAGGGATCCAATGGATACTATTTACTCATTATACACTGACATATTAGCATGTAGATCTCCTGCCAATCATTGTGCTCTATTTTTGCTGGAATGATACTTACAGTTGAAGATCAAAGCTGTCAAAGATGGAAAACCAATAGAGCTGAAAACAATTGAGGATTTCATAAACTGTTTCAAACATCATGGGATAAAAGTTCAGAGATTGTTGTATGAATTTTACTTACATAATTTTGTATTAGAGGAAGAAATTGAAAATAACCCTAGTCCTTTTGTGGGGGATGTGCAATTCTATGCTTTATTTTCATTCCTTGTTAATCAATTGAAACGGTTCAAGGCTCATAACACTTTCGAGAGGTAGGAAAATTTATTGGAAATTTGGGTCAGAGCTGAACGAAAACACTCATTACAAATGTTTTCCAGTCACAAAAGTTTCATGAAAAGGGAAGAAGTAATCAAAATCTTGGGGCCCATTCACAAAGAGATTGTCTAGAAGGGAGTAGAATACTTCCTCTCTATTCAGGAAAGCTCCTTGGTTGCAGCCAAGTTTAGGTGGATAGGTTCTAATAGTAATGTAGAAAATGGGGAGCCATTCAATTATAAAAATTTTAAGCTTGTTCCAGAACATTTTGTCACTTACAGCAACCTCATCTTAAGGGAAGGTCCTTATTGGCTAGGTTGTCGGTTCCATAGCCCTATTGTTTGGTATCGTGCCAAAGGTTATAAAGCTATATATGAATTACCTGAAGGGCAGATAGGGCCCATCGTTGAGCTCTTGGCCAAAAACCATGGATTTAGACCACTTTATGACATTCCTTCTCTAGCTTATTCTCTAACTCCTCTGCATACAAATTACTTGCTTTTGATGAGGACATGAAAAAGGTAAGTAGGAGAGTATGTTGAGTCATGGAAAATGTATGCATATGCTATTTATCTCATCATGCTTTTCCTTTATTTATATCCCTTTCATATTCTAATATGTTAATATATCAAAGGATTATGGTAAGAATGAGGAAATTATCTGTAGTTACAACTTAGCTGATCGTTATCCTTCTTTATGTAAGAAATGTATGAAATGGGACAACTGTTGTTCCCTAACCAAGGAACGGTGAAAAAATAACAAGCCAAGGAAGGAGTGCGGCAGTTACAGATAAGGCCAAAACGAATCACAGGGATCAACGGAAGAATGGAAAGATGTTTGAAGATAGAAAATTGCACAAATACCTAAGGATCTCTTGATCTGAGGGATCACTTTTACCATTTATCTTTTTAATCCTTTCGCATTATAAAAGGCAACGATTGTAAGCAAAAAGGGAGGACGATTGTTATTATTTTTCTAATTCTTAATTACAAACTCTCGATGTAGCGAAGAAAGCACAGACATTGTAATACTCTTTCATGATTAATATATAAGAGGAGTTGCTATTTTGTTTCATTTATCTGAAGTAACCAGTAGTGTATGCTGGCGGCTAAGGGCCTGGCTTCCAATGGAATTCACTGCTTCACCTATGTTATATATCTTGAATTATTGCAAGTGGGACAGTTTAATAGTATTATTGCTTCCTGCTATTTTATTTAGTTGTTGTTCCTTATTTCTTTTCGTTGCCAGAAAAGATCTATTTTATATAATTGATAGCATTGTTGTTTAATTAGTTTCCTTTCGTTTTGGGTTGAGTTTCCTAGATAAATATCCTGCTCGATGTAATCAACTATAATGAGTATTAACTACTGTTGTGAGGCTCTCAGATTGATATCATCGTTGTGTTACAGAGTAATGTGTTTATTTAAATTCAATCAGTTTCTAAGAGAAGAGTTATCATTGCTGCACTCTTAACTGATATTTCCCTTACTTGAATCACATATTGTTGTTACCTAAATTGTTGTAGGATTTGATTTCATTGAAGGTTGAGTTTTCTGTTAATTTCAATTAGAATTTACTTGCTGCATCCGTTTACTCTTGTATTTGAAAGATCTATACTGCAATTTAGAAGCATTACTCTCTGAGTTAAATAGCCGCCACATAGTGTGTACACTCTTGAAATAGAAAGACTTGCCCAAATTGATAATTAATGTGAAGATAATTAGGAGTTGAAAAGGCACTTTTAATCACTCAACATCGAGCACGATACTTTACTGAATACAAAGGGAATACATTCAAATCTTGACCCGAACACATAAGGCCGGACTTCAAGGTTTATAAGCCTGCATCTATATTTATTCTTGAGTTCGCCCTTCCATATCAAAACTTCCACTTCGCTGCTCCTCCTCTGATCTCCGATCACCAAAGCCTCCAATCAAACCTTGATCATCCTCTAATCCAATGGTTGAGATTACTCCTGAACATTTCAACTTGAGCGCTTATTTTCCACCATCGATCTGCACCCAACAGATCCGACAACTATCGTTGATATCGGGTAGATAACAAACACGAGGATTAACCACCCGATAAAGTGTTTTTCTCCCTTCTCTCACTGCCACATGTCGTTTGATGAGTGGAATCAATGGTCATCCTTCAATACCACTTAGAGTTTTGAGGCCACCCGAAATCCACTTTCCTCACAAATTAAGTTGTGTCTTAATCCTGCCTCTTGATCTTCAAGATTTGACGGCTACTAAGCATAGTTTCTTCACTTCTTGATTATCACTTTACTTGGTTTTAACGCCACTTTTCAATATTTCCCTCTAGTTTTCAGTTTTCAATGGTTCTATTCCTTCCACTGTGCGACTCTCTCCTGAGCTTAACTTCGTATGTGTTATTTAACAAACTCTCTTTAGAACATCCTTTGGTTTTTCGAACCGTCTCGAAGGTCCACTATGATCCTCTTTCTCATGCTTCTCTCTGTGTGTTCGCTGAACTCTATTTGCAACTCTCTGTTACACAGAATATGCTCATTCATTCATTCATCATTCAATGTTAGATAGCATACATATACAAATTGGAATTGAATCTCCATGTATATATATCTATATCTATATCTATATATATATATATATATATATATATATATATATATATATATATATATATATAGATATATATATATATCACAACAATCACATAATAAGACTCTCTATCTCTCCTCGGCCTAATCTTCTAATTTAATGGCCTCTTCTCATTACCTTCCCGTAGGCTTACAAACACTCCAATATGTTATCTGCCTAACCTATCCAACCTCTCTAACCTTTGATCATGCCTCTTAGGCTTACATTTATACAAAGGGATTCTAAAACCAATTCCTAGTTTAGATCCATAAGCTTCTCAACAAAATCCTAGAATCTCTTTCTCATCCCTAAGGATTCTCTCAAATCAACAAAATCATGAACTAACTCCTAATCTAAGATTTACAATCAATTATCGATCCTCTCATCTCTCAACTATCCTAAATCTCTCATGTTCTCCTACATTCAAGAACATTTACAATTATGCCTCGCAATATTCAATTAATCCCTACTCTCATTAAAATCATTCAAAACATTAAATAATTAAATTAACTCAATGCTTAGAAAACCAACTTCCTTGAAACACAAAACCCCCTATGTCTACTAGAATACATTGATAATGTTGAGCTGAATGCTCTTGCATCAGACTCCCCAAGTAAGAAAATTTATGACCACCTAGTCATAAGTCTGGATACTTTTTTCCTCTTGGATCCCAGAGTTTATTTTGTAATCTGTCTTTGCCTGTCAATTTTTCTATTGCTATTGTTGTTTGTTGTTATTATCCAAGTCTCCATACCTTATGTTGCAATGCTCCACTTGCCCTACTCTTATGGTTTGTTACTGTCTTCCTCTTGTTCTCACTCCTCTCCTTTCTTGTTGTTATCTTCTTCTGAGACACTTTCATCATCAACCTTCTTATCAACTCAATTTCTCTACCCAATATATCCTCAGTTTGTTGACTATTTTCATCTCTTGATTTCTGAACTCTTATTCTTGCTTGTTCTTCATTTATTCTAATCGCCTCCTTTTCATCCTTAACCTCTTCTTTACTATTATTTTGCACCTTTTCAGCTGCTACTATATTGTCTTTCAGAACAATTTCTTGCTTTTGTTTCCTGCACCTATCAACTTCTTCTTGATTATTATTTATGACAACTTCTTTGTCATCCTTCATCAGCAATTTATCCTAAACATTTATCCTCTGATCTTCTAACTTTCTTCCTTGAAAGTATCATTCTCTATATAACTCAATGATTTTACTTGGAGTGAACTTTGGAAATTTTACACAATCTCCCATTTCTTCATTTGCTATTGATCCATCATCACATGGTCCTTTTTCCTCTGCTAAATATTTCTTGACATCCTTCAGTAGATGTTCTTCCTCTTCTTCTTTCATTTGGCTATCCACCTATGCCAAATATGTCCCAGCTTCTACAACAACATCTCCAATTATAAGACAATTATTATAATAAAAAAATATAAGGCCTTTGTACCTCTTCTTCCTTTGGCAACACTGCAGTAAGCTGCTCTGGTCTCTCTTCTTTTGTCGGCATATCAGTATGCTGATTCAAACTCAAAGAAATCTTGAGACTCTCAGCTAGTCTCTCCTTCTCATCATTTGTTTCAATGATGTCTTTTAGCACTTGTCCACTATAGCAAACTGATTCTTTTTTAGTCTCCTTGTCATATTATGCTTCAAAATTTTCATATTCTTGAAGGTATTCTTTCATGTTTTTGATAGATTTAAAAGACTATTTATCTTCTTCCAAACCTACAATCATACACAAATCATTAATTTTAAAAATACAAGACCTTCTAGTCTCACTTGATGCTTCAGTCATCAAGTCTTCTAGCTGCTTTTACTTATTCATATGATTCAACTCCTCTGGCTCTTCATCACTTTCAAAAAGTAATGGTCCACTTTCTGGTTCACATATCGAAAGTTCAACATCTTCTTTAGCATATCCATTTTTTTGTAGCTCAACTGTTTTGGGCCTCTCTGTCCTTTTTTTGGGATCTATAATCTGTTCAAGTTCCCTTAGCTCCTTTATTATCTGCATAACACCTATTGATTTCTCTTCTCTTATAGCCTTTGCCACTTCACTTTCTTTCTCATGACATAACCATGCTTCTGGTCTACTTCATTTCTTTGCAACATCTCCATTATCACTTAAAGCTAAACTGTTATCTCAGTCTTCTCCCTCTCATATTCTTCATCACTCATTCTCATGTCATTTTCCTTGGCATCATTCTCCTTTTGTCCTCTATTGTGATCTCTTTCAGAACCTATGTTATGACTGTCACTAGTCATCATCCTCTCCATCTCTATGAGTTCCTCACTCACTTCACTATGAGTTGCACTAAAGCCTCTTAAATAGCAAGTCCCCTTGCTACCACTTACCTCACCAGGCTCTCCTCAGTTAGTCTTTTGGTAAGAAATTGGTTCTCTATCTCTAGAACCTCCTTTTGAGCAACACCTTTTGCTCCTTCTAGGCTTCAACTCATTTGCATCTTCTAAGAACACAATTTTCCTCTTTATCCAATCTCTGTTGGAATTTATCAAGGTTCTGCCACGTTTCTGCTTTCACTTAGAAACTCTTACTAGCTTCCTTTATCTCGTAGCAATTCTACCCACATCCTTTGTGGAATTACCTTTGGGAGTTGCAACAATAATTTTGCGTCAATGTAAAGATTACAACTTTCATAACTTCAAATCCAAATAAAAACATATCATCTTACCTTCAATATCTCTGTCTAATCTTGTCCTCCCATTCACCTGCACTTTTGAATGGACTTTCCTTTCCACTAGCTTCCAGCTGTATCTTCAAACTCTACTACTTCAAAAAATTACAAACATCCCTCTTACAGTTTAACTACTGTAATCCTGCTCTAAATATCATTCATTGAATATCTGCTAATCATTAGACAAATTTTCATACCTTCCCCTACCTTCAAGATCTCACCATTTCTACAAATCTATTTCAGCGGATATTTATGCTTCCACTACACAAATTCTCAATACTGAGCTATTGTCAATCAGATTTAAATTCTAATTCTTTCTTCCAATTTTCTAGCTTTATCTTGGCAAAGTTTACCTGCATTATTTCACAAGTTGTCTCCATTCACCCTTCACATTCGAGTGAATATCCATTCTCCAAACATCAGTGTGGATTCTTTATGTTTCTACAATCTCCTCTTAATTCTTACTCACCTGCCTCTAAGAACTTAACTGTTCTTCTCCATTCTCCCACTTTTACTCTAGTTACTTAACTACCAGATTAGGATCTGATCTTTGTTGCCTACATACACATCTTTCCAAATATCTATGTTCTAAATTCTTTCAAAGAAACTTTCACACATAATTTCTTTGTTCATCTCTGATACCAAAATGATGTAGGGTTACCCCTGCTTTACCCATAGTGTGCATGTAGACCTATGCATAAATCATTTTCCCAGTTATAGATATGACCTACCAGGTCAAAACTTCATTAAAGTTGATGATTAAGGCCCTTTCCATTATCTTTCATGTGGAAACATATTAATAGACTAATGATAGTCTAAACCCTCTTTATCGGTACTCATATCACCCCTTAAACTTCATCCCCTTTAATATCAGGACTCATACAACTCCTCTAAGTGGTTATTAATTTGGGTCATACATAGGCTTAACCCACAAATCACTATCAATGCTTTAATCTCTTATAAACCATTTACAAAGTAATTAACCATAAGACATACCTTTCCTGCCTTTCATAAGCCCTTGCAAAGTTATAGAGAATTACCTTTTTCGCAATCGCAATATCGGGTTCTCCGCAGTCACACTACATATATGCCTTTGTCAACACTCTGACTTTGATATGTGACTATCGGAACAATTAAACTACCCTTTTATATTAAAAGACTCTGGAACGATACTTTACAGAATACAAAGGGAATACATTGAAATCCCGACCCAAACACATAAGGCCGGACTTCAAAGTTTATAAGCCCGTGTCTATATTTATCGTTGGGTCTGCCTATCAATATCAAAACTTCTACTGTGCTACTCCTCCTCCAATATCCAATCACTGAAGCCTCCGATCAAATCTGGACCATCTGTTGTATCCTTTGATCCAACGGTTGACATTACTCCCGACCGTTTAAACTTGAGCGCCTATTTTCCACCGTCGATCTACACCCAACGAATTTGACGATTGTTGTTGATATCGGGTAGATAACAAACGCGAGGATTAACCACCCGATAAAGTGGTTTCCCCTCTCCTCTAGCTTCCACGTGTTGTTTGATGAGTGGAATCAATGCTCGTTCTTTAATACCATTTACAGTTTTGAGGCTGCTTGAAATCCACTTTCACTGTTACAAAACCACCTTCCTTGCAAATTAATTTGTGACTTAATCCTAGTCGTTGATTTTCAAGATTTGATGGCTACTATGCATCGTTTCTTCACTTCTTGATTATCGCTTTACTTGGCTTTAATGCCACTTTTCAATATTTCTCTATGGTTTTCGGTTTTCAATGGTTCTGGTCCTTCCACTGCGTGATTCTCTTCGGAGCTTAACTTCGTATGTGTTATTTAACACAGTCTCTTTAGAACACCCTTTGGTTTTTTGAACTATCTCGAAGGTCCACTATGATCCTCTTTCTCATACTTCTCTCTGTGTGTTCGCCGAACTCTGTCTGCAACTCTCTATTACACAGAATATGCTCATTCATTCATTCATCATTCAATGTTGTATAGCATACTTATACAAATTGGAATTGATCTCTATGTATATATATATCACAACAATTACATAATAATACTCTCTATCTCTCCTCGACCTAATCTTCTAATTTAATGGTCTTTGCTCATTATCTACATGTAGGCTTACAAACACTCCAATCTATTATCTGTCCAACCTATCCAACCTCTCCAACCTCTGATCATGACTTTTAGGCTTACATTTATACAAAAGGATTCTAACGCCAATTCCTGGTTTAGATCCATAAGCTTCTCAACAAAATCCTTAAATCTCTTTCTCATCCCTAAGGATTCTCTCAAATCCACAAAATCATGAATTAACTCCTAATCTAAGATTTACAATCAATTCTCAATCCTCTCATCACTCAACTATCCTAAATCTCTCATGTTATCCTACATTCGAGAACGTTTACAATTATGGCTCACAATATTCAACTAATCCCTATTCTCATTAAAATCACTCAAAACATTAAATAATTACATTAACTTAATGCTTAGGAAACCAACTTCCATGAAGCACAAGACCCCCTATGTCTACTATAATACATTGATAATGTTGAGATGAATGCTCCGGCATCAATACTTCTTCCACATTGTATCCCCTTGAGCACAAGTCTGCAAACTATATTTGATTGACACTATTTTTTTGTCCTTTTCCACTTGCTTCCCACTAGCTATCTAGTGACTATGTGAATTTTTCTTATCAAGAATACAAAAGTGACTATACCTTCTCACCCATGTACCACTCATTTCATAGCTGGTAAATACATCCACCTCAAAAATAAGTGGAAGGTTGTTACTATCTCATTTATGAGATTTACTTCCCACTCCCAAAGATAACATCTTGTATTTTAGGGATGTCATAAATTGGTCAATTTCAATATAATCATTCATATTAGCGGTTGTGGACTTAATACCGAGTAATTAATATACATCATCAATTGGAAACCTCATATATTTCATCCAAGTGTACTCCAACATTAATTTTCCAGGCCTCTTTATTTATTATCAACATCTTAAATGAAAATTTACTATCATTCCTTATCAATAATAAAATACTGATAAATAAGTTCTTCATATGTCTTTCAAAGTTAAACATAAAAAAGGAAAACATATATATATATATATATATATATATATATATATATATATATATATATAAATTATTTTCACATAAACATCAAGTTAGGTGATATCACATGTTTATAATTGAGTACTTGGTGAACCTTTTGAGCCTTACGTCCTTGTGGCACTTGGATCACGTGAAAATGTTATATGGAATAGGGGTGCATGGCTTGACTAGGTGTCCAGTATTGACAGTGGTGAATGCATCAGTTTTATCAATGGTGAGGATCTTCCAATATGGCTACGGTACATAACTAACCCCACCCCAACTCCCATTGAAACAATGTCAGTTGTAGTAGGAACTAGTTGAGAGTCGAGCTATCCAACCCTAAGATCAAACTGGATGGATTAAGGCTTTTCCTAAGAATTTTCAAGATGTTGCACGATAAATTTTCGTAGAAGGAAAGGAAAATTATTTGTAGGACGAGGTTAAATCTCACAACCAGGCCTAATTTTGACCATTACCTTTGTCCCTTAAACTTCCTTTTCTATAGGAATGATTCTCTGAGAATATGGCTACCTTTATTTTCTCTACTAAATAATATGTAGATGAATGTATAAATCAAAGACTAACATTTTTTAAGTGTTTTTGGCTATAGTGTTTGTGTCCTTCATGGTTCTTAGCAATGCAAATTAATCCTTATTTCTTTTGCATGGTAAATTCCTCACAACCAAATTTTAATATCATACCCTATCTTCATTGTTTTCCAAATGGTTTTTCTTTGAATTTTACTTTTGATTTTGAAGCATCATTTTCTTTGTAGCAATGTATTAAGGTGGATAATTCACTATTCCTATCAAAGGTAAGAATTTCTAGATGTCATGGCAACTCTTTTACATTTCCTTATGATAACATTTCTTAGAGATTCAAGGGTTAACCAATGAACCCTTCTTCTTTTTCGCATGTGAGTTTCGACCTCAATGAGGACTTTTGGTCCAACATTCCATGGAATTGGATACTCACAAATTTTATTTCTTTCACCATGCCTACTATTGGTGCTCATTTTACTTTATATTTTATAGGTTATGGATTCCATAATCTAGATTCAACTTTTCTGGTTCTCATTAAAATTTCTTCAGTTTAGGGTTTTTATATAGAGGGTGTTAACTAGATAGAATTGAACTTCTTTAGTTGTGTCCTTGTCTAAAAAGTTTCATTAAAATTTCATGAGGAGAGCCCAATTTATGTAGACAATTTTTCATAGTAATTGTATTTTTACAATGAGGGTTTACCAATTCTATTAATTTCTAGATTTTATTACTTTGTAGTTTGGTGCAAGGTCAATACCTAAGTGGTCAAGAATGTAAACTATACTTATCTTATTTCCATAATAGGAATGGTATCTTGTTATGTTATAATTTTACTACACATGTACGTAATATTTGGAGTTAGGGTTTGTCCATCCATATAATATGGTATTGGCCTATTTATCTTATGAGCATTCAATTATAATTTCTTTTTTACTTACATGTAGTTTATCATGGCATCACTATTCTCTTCATTTATCATGCACACATACAAAATTTGTTTTATTACAACTTATGTGTTTTTTTAACAATAGCCTCATGCTACCTCTATAATTATTATTTTAATTTAGTATACTAAGAACTAGGCTAGGCATTGAGAGGACCCCTGTAATGGAAGATCAACAAGAATTTCCTTTAAGCCCTATTAATACTTTTTCCTAGGATTGTATATCCATTGGCTAATCAACAAGGTCCCCTTCCTTGTCATGGCCTAAAACAACTAACTTGGGCATAACTTTCCTACAATTTACTTATCGGTATTATTTATTATAATATAATAATTCTATCTTTCTACCATAAATGCACATGACTTATATGTATACATGCATATTTGTAACTTTTCTATAGTTATTAAAAGCACAATCTACGTTAATAATGATTTCATTTATTTGAAAACATATGTATGTATATTTCTTCTTTCCTATCATTCTTCTATCGTAGTTCTATCTTTCAATTTTTCGTTCATACCAACTTATGTCACTGGTTTCTATGCTTAGTTCTTGGTGAGGGTTCTTCTTCAAACCCTTAAACAATATCCTCTATCTTGGTGCCTATAGCTTTCCTACAATAGATTAATACAAATCCACACATATCTACAAATATTTTCATTGCAAGAAGGTTACTAAAATTCATCCTTTCACATTAGTCAAACACATTTATGTAAACAATAAGAATTATATTGATATTTCCTACTTAAAACAACTTTGTTAGGTCCTATACTACTAGTGTAACCCCTTATTGTTATTAGTACAACCTGCTTATTATATTGTCATGCCCATGTACTCCCCATATTGTTATTATTATGCCCCATAGAAGCCCACTATTGTTATTATTATGCCCGTACATTATTATTGTTATGTCGGCTCTAATTATATTACGACCCCTTAGACTCCTATATATAGAAAGGAGGTCTTGTCAGTTGTATCATCTAAGAATTGTTCATTTGTGTAATGTAAAGGAGGTTTCCCCTCGAAGAGGCTTATTGCTAAGGTGTTTATCTATATTTCTTATCTTTTTATGAGCTGGTTTCATAATATTTGGTATCAGAGCTTTGGATTCTAGGGTTTCCCTGCTCCAAACAGGTCATCGTGGAATTTTCGCTATAAATTTTTGCCTCTAACATTTAAGAAGCTAAAACAAAAACCCATTTGAGCCAAACTCATTCTAAACTTCAGCTCCAAATTTCAAATCTTGTCTCACTATATTTCTAAATATATGATCTAAGGAAGTTAGGATTTTCATAGACTCTCGAATTACATTTCAAACAAGTGACCTGGGGAAAATCTTCATAACATTTGTTCAGAACATCAGATTCAAATTGCATAAGAAGTTTCAGAAAGAGGATGGCCTCTAGTTTTCTATATATCAGTTTTAGGTACTAAGGTCGAAATTGTGACATGTGACACTTCGCACATTTTTGCTCTACTGAACTAATCTATAATGAGGTCACCATGGGAGATTTGGCATAAATCTTCCTTAGACAATCCAATATTGATAAGACTTGTGGGGATAGAAATAGGACCCAAAGAGCTACTACAATACGTGATTTCAGATATCCTAGATGCAAAGTTATAGAGATACCATAGATTCAATATCGAGAACTTACAAAGTGAAAAAAAAGGTCTGTAGTTTTTTTTTATTTTTTCATAAGATTGGTTTGAAAAATGAGTTTGAAGGAATTCAAAGGGAATAATGAAGAAATATTAGCATTAAATGATGCCCCGAAGAAACAAAATGGAAACACCTAGTAAGCAACCTGAAAGCTCTAGCATGACTCGTGAAGAAGAGGAAGAAATGCAACATGATATATCAAAATTACGAGACCAAGTACAACAAATTTCACTCTCACAAAAGGTAATGAAGCCAAGATGAATGGCGTGGAATCTAATATGAATGGCATGCAAGTTAATATGTATGGCGTGGAAGCTAAGATGGATGGCATGGAAGCTAAGATCAATGGCATGGATAATAAGATGAATGGAATGGACGCTAACATGGAAGAATTGAAGATAAATTTGAATAAGTTGCTACAAGAAATGGCTACTAACAGTGAAAGTGTAGTAAAGGAAGCTCATGATGAGAAAAAGAAATTTTAATCATGATTTCATACACTCTAATGTTGGATTGAAGGCCCACCAAGTTCCAAAACTTGATATGAGGAAGTTTAATGGCAAGGATCCTGGAACATGGGTACTACAGATGGAGCAATTTTTCAATCTCCATAATGTGAAAAACACACCAAAGGTACGTATTGCAAGTTTATATTTGGAACCAAATAAGTTTGTATGGTATCAATGGCTTTTCTCTGGTAAACAAATTGTCACTTGGGAAATTTTTATGGAGGAATGATATCACATTATGAGGATACAAAAAGCAACACCTCTTTTAGCCAATTGACAAATCTCAAACAAAAGTGTTCAATGGCAAAGCACATTGAGGACTTTAAAAATTTGAATATAAGGGAAAATGATATTCAAGAGAAGCAAAGGATTGAGGTCTCCATAGGGACTTTAAAGGATAACATTCAACATGAGGTTCATCTTTGGGAAGCTGATTCATTGGAGGAGGCATTCAGGTTGGAAGGAAAAGTGGAAAAAAAAATTATGGCAACAAGGAAGTCTACCCCTCACAACTATAAAGATGGAAGTGTTGTTTCTCCTAGCCTTCCACAACCTACAGGGCTAACATCACAAGAATTGGAAGAAAAGATAGCAAAAGGGCTTTGTTAAAATTGAGATAACAAATACGTTAAAGGTCATAAGTGTGCTGAGAAGAAATAATTTTACATATATTGTGAAGAGGAGGAAGAAAAGGATCAAGAAACATCAAAAGAAGAGGATATACACTAGGAATCAACCCTAGAGAAAGAAAAAATGAATCCAACCATATCTTGTAAAGTATTGGAAAGAATTACCACTCCTCAAACTCTCAAGATAAAAGGACATATCAAGAAGAAAAAGGTTCAAGAAGTGAAAGATCACATTGAGAAAGAAGAAATGAATCCGACCATATTCTGTAATGCATTGGCAAGAATTACCACTCCTCAAACTATCAAGATAGAAGGACATATCAAGAAGAAAAATGTTCAAAGAGTGAAACATCACATCAAGCATCAAGAAATTAATCCAACCATATCTTGTAATGAATTAGAAGAAATTACCACTTCTCAAACTCTCAAGATAGAACAAAATATCAAGAAGAAAAAGATTCAAGTAGTGAAATATCACATCGAGCATCAACAAAAATTTCTCCAACTTTTAAATGATAATGCCGCTTTGGTGCAGAATCGAATGAAACAACAGGCAGATTGACATCGCAGTGAAAGAAGTTTTGATGTAGGAGATTGGGTATTTTTACGGCTACATCTCAAGCAAGCTATTTATGAGAATGAAATGTTAGAAATACTACATGCACTTAAGAAATGGCAAACTTAACTAATGGGAATACACTTCAAGGTAAAAATGGATGATGATAGTCTGAAATATTTTTTAGAACAAACATTATCTTTATAAGAACATAAAAAATGGGTCACAAATATGTTGGGTTATGACTTTGAAAACATCTACAAAAAATGGAAGAAAAATGTTGTTGCATATGCACTCTCAAGAAAGGATGAGGATGTGGAAGCATTTCTTTATGTTATTTCTATTATCCAACCAAATTGGATAAACGAAGCAAGGGATGAACGAAAGAAGGATGAAGAAGTTTGGCCACTCATTCAAAATTTGCAAAAGACCCCAGTTCAAACAATATTGCCAGAACTCAACGAGGAATGAAACATCATATTAGAACCTGGAGGAGTCATAGAAAAAATAATCTGACAGCTACGAAATCAATCAATTTCAGTATCTCACCAAGTAGAAGAACTTACCCGCTGAGGATTCCACATGGGAGGACAATAATTTTATACATAAGCATCAAGAACTACTCAAGCATTGAGGACAACACTTTTTTACGGAGAGGGGCATGTTAGGTCCCTATACTACTAGTGTAACCCATTATTGTTATTAGTACAACTCCCTTATTATATTTTTGTGCCCATGTAGTCCCCATATTGTTATTATTGTGCCCTTAAATTATTATTGTTATGTCGCCTTTCATTATATTACGACCCCTTATCCTCCTATATATAGAAAGGAGGTCTTGTGATTTGTATCATCTAAGAATTGTTCATTTGTGTAATGTAAATGAAGTTTCCCCCTCGAAGAGGCTTATTGCTAAGGCATTGATCTATCTTTTATATCTTTTTGTGAGCTGGTTTCATAAGACACTCATCTCTCTAATCTATAGGATGAAGATAATTAACTCAGCTTCATTTCTAGGTAATCATATATAATTATCTCAAAAATCCTTGAAAATATCTTTAAGTATTCCACATTCCTCCAAACCATGAAATACACTTCTTAGTAGTTACCCCCAAGCTCTACTCCTTTATGCTAGATGAACAAATCAATATTCCATTTCTACTTCACACCTCCTTGACCCTTAGAAGAATCTAGTTGATTTCTAGGTATGTGCATAGTCTTTCTCTCCCAGTGTCCCTTTCTTTTTATTTAGACTTCCTTTATCTCTTATAGTCCACTTCTAGTCAGTTCCACCTCATCATATTTATCTCAAGTCATGAATTTTCTTAGTGGTTTGCACAACCAACAGTTCCAATTGTGGAAAAGTAGGTTTTTTCTTCTTTTGTTCCTACCCCTTTTTGGGAATAACCGATTCTAACTATTTTATTGACAGTTAGGAGTTTAATCTCACATGATAGCCTTTAATATATTATCAAGATTTTTATCACATTTTTTTTAATAACTATTTAGATTGTCACATCATATCACTTTGTCTCACTTTGAATTTTAATTCACATGTTCAATATAAAAGTCATAAAGTAAATTTACCAAGGGGTATTAAATTAATATTAAAACAAGGAAGCTTTAAATGGGCATTTGTTTTGTTTCTTTTTGTTTTCTTTATTGTTTTTTTCTTTCTTTGTTTGTTTTTGTTTTACTAGAGGAATCGATCATCTGGCTAGTCTCACACTCACATTACATGTGTTTGACTCCAATGACTACCAATATAAATTATAAGCATGTATGTAGGCCCCTTTCTGCACACAAAAAGTGAATCAGGAAGATTTGAACAATGAACGTACTCACATTAACACTTCATTTAAATGGCCATCATCACTTGAGCTACCCTTAGGGGCTTAGATGCACATATGTGAAAAATCCAATTTTTTAGTTATTGTTTTGTAATATTGTTGAAGACAAAGTTAATGGTTAATAGCAGAAATATTTATACAATATTGATTTAATTTAAAATGAAATTACTTTTCAAAATAATTTTAGGACTTTTTGTATTCACTCTTTTTAATTGGACATTAAAGCAAGCTATATACACTATTCTTGTATTAAAAATTTGTTCACAAAATTACTTGTTAGAAATTATTAATTTATTTGAAAAATAAATATAGATAGACCAAATTAATGTGTATATGTGTTATGGATGATCTTGTAAAAAATAAGAACAATTTCATTGTATTGACGGAATACTATATATTAATTGAAATACTAAATGGTCTTATTGAACTATCTTCCTATAGTTCTTATATGATTTTAGGTAAATGGATTGGATGTCCTTGTGGCCCCACCACAAGAGCATATAGTTCAGTCATTGATTCAAACTGTATTAGAGTTTGATTATCTGTAGATTTAAATTGGCATATTAACTCTTTCTAGTTATCACCCTTTACTTTTTCTGGTTCTTATGTAATCCACATTGTCATTATGGAATTTGGGATGGAATATGAGGTAGACTACTCACCTGACCCCATCTCGCCCTATATTTATTTTTCCATCTATAGTATTCCACATGTCCCATTGGTGTATTGACTTTTCCTCCATAAACTTTGTTGGTTTCCAACACCTCACGTCCTGTGATGTGTGCTCCCTGTCCTTCCCTCTTCTCATGCCCCTTCTTATTTTGGGTTTCCCTTACCCTCCACCTCTCCCCTCTACTCTTCTCTAGTTACCTATTCACCCTTGGTACCAAACCATCCAACACAATGTAACTATTCTCCGTCTTATGATCTCAGCAATGACCGTAGCAGACCCTCAACACATGACCAATATGGAAGCTCATGAAGGTAGAAGAAGAATTGCATTCAACGTCGGCAAGGTTTTGTGAGATTTGTCATATATAAGGATACTTCTCTCCCTTACGTTCTCAAACATACCAGTAAAACCCCAATAAGGAATTTTAGTGGTAGATATAAGAGATATGGTATTGGAGGCTAGATCAAGACTTGTTAGGCACCAAAATTTGACTACTCCACAACCATTCCAGTTAGAATTGGAGAGTAATAGAATTATGGAGTGTAACTAGACATGGGTCAAGGCAGACTCTTGATCTATAAATTTTGATCCTTTTAGGAAGCATGTGGAATTCAATAAAGTTTGGGATTTTCTACCTATATATCCCTTCCTTTATGGAAAAAGGATGTTCTAATGGTTATTACAGATAAAATTGGTACCTTTTACAACTTAGAGCTTGGATGGTAGTTCAATCTAGACCATAGATGGCCTCATATTTCGGTCAAAGTCTTCTTGAAGGAAGGCCTTCCTTCTAACATAGAGATTTAGGTGGAGGGATGTAAATGACTTTATAAAATTGACTATTGGAATCTTCGATCTCAATGCTTCCAATGCCACGAGGTTTTAAATGTTCAGAAGGATTATCAACTCCCTAACCCATACTTTGTAACTTCACAATGGAATAGTCCATTTCAAAAAAATTAGTCCTCTACTTGATCTCATCCTCTCAAATTAATGTTTTATATTCTAATATCCCTCGTTTTCCCAAATTTATGATTGCAATGGTCTCTATAAGTATAGCTTATTCATGTAAGTCTTCATAATCCCTCTCCTTAACTTCCTCTTTGTATCCTATCCCACCTTCCTCTCTTTATGCTCCCTCTTCCCCCATTCCTCCCTCTCTCTATTGGAATTGTCCCCTCCCCTTCCTAGTCATGTCACATCTTCTCCATCCCCTCCCTTGGTATATCAAACCCTTGTCCCCTCCTCCTGCTAATTTACCCTTCCCGTAGCTCCTTCCTACCCCCTCTATAACCCCCGTTCTTGAGGATCAAAAAATGTATTCCCTTTGTTCCTTGTCTAATCCTTAGTATTTCCCCCTTATATCCATGTATTCACCCCAAACCCCATTTTCCTTAATATAGTTGATCAAAAATCCAACCTCCATAAAGCCGAAGAAAATATTTTAATAAAGGAGGAAGCAGGTTCCCATTCCCAGGGCCCTTAGAGCAAGCAAGGCCTTTTCTCCCAGTCCAAATGATCATTTTATCCTTTAATTGCACAAGGTTAGGGCAATGCCATAAATTTATAGCCCTTAAGTGTCTCGTTGCTACGTACAAGCCTAACATTTTTATCATTTACAAAGCTATGTTGTCCAATGAAAAATATAGGAAATCATTAGAGGGTTCCTTACAATAGAATTATTTCAACCAATTGGATGCATATGGTAACCCGGAAGTTCTCATATATGGTTGGAATCCATATTTATCTATGATTTCATCCTCTTTTCTCCCTTTAACAATTCTTTTGAAGTTAAAAATTAATCAATTCAATTTTTATATTTTAGTTTTAAATTTATATGGGCCATATGCTCATCGTACATTATATTGGGACAATTTGGCTATAGTAGGTTCCTTCAAAAGTTGTCTTACTATTCTATCAAGGTGACTCAAACTAAACTATTTCTTTTCGGATGTGTGAGATCAGAATCTCCGTTCAGATCCTTAGAGTGTTTTCTTCTGCGATTATATGTATGTTCATGATTTAATTTATATTGATCTTATCAAACTGATGCCAACTTGGATAAATAACCAATCTGATGGTGAAGAAGTATTCATTAGCCTAAAAATAATTTCCTCATCACTCTTGGGCTATGGAATTCTAACTACACCTTTAAATAAACTATAGAGTCAAGGGGAATTTTACACCATAGGCCTATATTACTCCATGTCAATCTTGGGGTTAACAACAAATCATATATATTCCATTTGAAAAAAACATTTCTTTTACAGGAGGGTTATTTCTCCTCTAATTACTCATCATGGGCCCATTTTAATCATCAATAGGACCCCTCTTATATGGCACAATTACTAGAGAATATCCATACACTAAAGAGGTTTTCTAACAATTTGGCCAAATTCTATTATGTTAGATTTGTAAACTAATTAGAGGAGGTATAAGACAATCTCTCAAATATTTACTATATTCTTAACTCTAGCTTGGTCTCTGTAAAGTGTCTATAGGAGCCACACTCCCTTGAAAAAAAATACATTCTCTTCTTTTGTTCGAAGTAGATTCATGGTGACTTACTACTCATGCAGTCTTGTTGGAATCTAGTGATAACAAATCTAAATTCTTTCACTAATTGGACAATTATCATAAATAGTTGAATACCATTTGGGAGATGAAATAAAAGGATGGTACCACTATGTGCTCCTTTGTGGAAAAATCAAATACGGGAGCTCATTACTTCTAATCACTCTTTTAGGAACCTTTAGGATTCCCTATCTAGGACATCCTTCAATTGTTCTCTCTTTTCCCTTCTTCCATCTATGAGGAAATGAATTCCTCTTTCACTAATTATTTAATGGAATTTGAAGTCTTTGTTACCCTATATTCAATATAAAAATAAAAAAAATCCAACACCAGATGAATTTTTGGTGGAATTATCTTTGGGCTTCAATGACTTATTAAAGGATGATTCACCCAATGTTGTTAAGGAATACAAAGGACAAGGAAATCTATTTTGTTCAATAAATAAAACATTCTTATGTCTCATCCCTAAGGCATGGGATGGCTCATAATTTATGTATTATTGCATAGTTTCCTACTATAATGTACTTTACAAACTTATAGCAATGACCATTATAAGAAGGCTTAAGCCTATCCCAAGTTTGTTTATCTGTCAAGATAAATTTTGATTTTTACAAAATCAAAACATTCTAGATGTGGTTTATATTTCACACAAGATTTTATATTTTACAAAAATTTAAATCCAATGCTTTCTTTCTAAATATTGACATGATAAAAGCTTTTGACATGGTGGATTGGACTTTTAATAGGCTCCTTCTCATACAAATGGGAATGTCTCTCTTTGAATTCAATTGTACTATGGGTTGTATCTAGGTTATTTCCTCTGCAGTGATGATTAATGGCACTCCTTCAATACTTTCCATAACATCTAGAGGGCTATACTAGCGAAGTCCCCTCTCCTAATACTATTTCTTCTTGTCATTGAAGCACTTAACAAACTCATGGAGAGACATGAAGCTACATGAGACATAAAAGGTATTTTATTTTCTAAAGCTATGCATACCTTCATTTCATAGATGATGTTCCCATATATCCACAATGAACTCAAGGGAATATTAATTCTTTGCAAATAGTTTTGCTTGTTTTATGTAAGACTTGGAGTGTTAATAAATAGTTAGAAATTAGCACTAATCTTGTTAGTCATTATGTCATCATTGATGACAACCAATGTCATTGATGTCAAAGGATATTTGGAGGAATTCATATGCTTTGAGCTTATTGGATATTTTATGAAGTTGTGTCAATCAAACAAGCATGAAAAGGATTTATTTGTATATCCCTCTCCAATATCTTTCCAAAAATATATGGAACTTAGCTCACCAATTTCATTGATGTAAAAATATGTTTGGATGCCTAAAGATGTTTTATGTTCATTTAGTATTTGTTGAATTTTTGTCAATCAAACAATCATGTGGAGGTTTTTGTTGGATATCCCTCTCTGAGAGTGGTCCGATGATATATGGCACTTGGCCAAACTATGAAGGAATCTAGAGAAAACTTGAACTGAAGTCTACTAGTGCACAAAAGGGATTAAACCTCAAATTTGATAAACATGTTCCATTGATGGAAACAAGTGTTCGAACTAGCATGAAGTTTAATGATATATGGTGCACATGTTGTTGACCATTGATCCAAATGTGTCTCGATCCAATGATTCTCCTAGGTACTAGGGCCCTTCCATGAGATGAATGATTAATGAAAAGGTATGCCAAAGATAATGCCATTGTGGTTTAGCATAGGAACGATCAATAAGCATGATTAGTTTGGACCCCCTCCATCCAAGTGTAGTATTATTGATGGTCCCCTTACATGGCTAGTACACATACCTTTATTTTCACAACACGTGGAAACCATGACATATAATTGCTAATGGTCTCCTAACATGGCTAATATGTAGAGTATAATGTGGATCTATGTTGCCTCGAAACATGACATATTATGATACTAATAGCATGAAATAAACAAGTGGTGATATGGTGGAAAAATAAGGCTAGTAAGATGAGGAAATTTGGATAGGACAACATAGCTTAAAGCTTCCTTAATACGAGATAAACAAAACGTTAAATAAATAATTTTTATTGATGTCCAGTCACTTATAATTTTATCTCAAAGTTGCACTAATTCAACAACCTCTTAGAACTAGAGTGTAACTACAACAATAACACATTATTTTGTTTTAGACATGGCAATCCCAAATAGGAAGTCAACTGGACAAAATGATGAGAATGAAATGGCATGAATGACATCACGGTGATATCAACATTTATGATGATGTGGGAGAGCACGACAAGTGACACATGGCATAATGACATCATTGATTCATCATGCTAACATCATTCTAAACTTAACCAAATTGTTAAGAGCACGGTGATGAGGTTAGGTAACATGGAACACAAGTTAATCCATTGAGGGCTAAAAGCCTCGAACTGGACCTATTGTTAGAACATCATTTTGAAGGTGGTCTTATGGGATAAAATAATAAGCCCTCGAGTGAATCAACATTGATCTTGGGAAAATAAACTCTTGTCCATGTAAATATATGGTTTTGAGGGCACTCCTATGGGACAACACAATAGCCATCAAGGGAATCCACATTAGAATTGGTTAAAGCACAACATTGATCAAGATTATATCTAATTGTTTCAGGTTCTCCTTGATCGAAATCAAACCACATAAAACTATATTCATATGAGCTCCACTATAACCAAAGTGGGGTGTGTTGTTGCTGAGTAGTACATTGACACTTATCAAGTGACAAAGAGCCTAGAACCAGTGTAATATGAAGAAGATACAAGTTTAATTTATAAATGTGTTTGCATGAGTAGGCTTTGAGTTATCACTGTGGAGGATGAGATATCTTTTTTGGAAGCTCGAGCCATAACTGCAATCTATATCTGTTGGAGAATTGTGTTATAGGTGCAAAAGTTATCATTGTGGAAGCTTGAGTTATCATTCCAGGAAACAAGCTATATTTTTTGCAGGACTAAGATATCTTTGTGGAGTCCCAAGCCATCCCTATGAGAGGATGAGCTATTTCTATTGAAGTCCAAAACTATATTTGTTAGAGGCCCGAACTATCACTATCGGTGGATGAGCTATCCCTGTGGAGGCCTAAGATATCGTTGCACAAACTATCTATTTTGGATGCTTCAGTGATCTTTATTAGAGGCTCAAGATGTTAGTTTGGGTGGATGAACTATATTTTTGGAGGCTTGATCTATTGCTATCTCTATTTGAGGCTCAAGTTATCATTGTGGGTGGACAAGATATTTTGTGTAGGTTTTAGCTATAATTTCACAAGCTATCTATATGGAGGTTAAGCATAAAAGGATAATGGCAGAACAATTGAAGATTTTCATTATTTATGTAGAGCCGAAATTCCATGGCTATTAATGCATAGGATTATCCATATATATCGTAGATTGACCATAAATGGCCGAGTCCAAATCATTACAAAACTTACATAGTTTTTTATGGAGCCAAAATGCATAATTAGTCACAATAGGTAACGAGATATATTTGTTGAATATTGAGCATGGAAAGGTTGAGGGCCATGTTGTTGAGTTTGCATTGAATTACATGGGCATTCTCTAATCTTAAACCAATCTTACATTGCAATAGGATGAGAACAAGAGGCCAAACCTTTTTTTGCAACAAGAAGTTATTTGATCAAATCGAAACAAGGATACACGTTTACATGTGGGGTTGAGTTTAAGTAGGTGAAGGGGCTGAGCGTATATTCATTACATTTGTTGTGCTTAATTGAGTGAACAGGTATGATATTTCTTGCTACGTAGTCTGGGTATGTTCATGATTAAATTTTGTTTAGTATGCAGAAGAATTCAGTGCTACTACTGGAAAACTAAAATTACAATACATGTTGCAAGGATGTGTTAAATTGAAAATTCAAAGTTAGAGAGGTGAATATTTTATTTTGAAATTTAATTTAAAAAATTGTTGATCCAAGTCTGAAAATGTTATAAGAAAGGGATGTCCACTATGATTTTCAAGTTGGTTTCTTAATTAGGTTGTATCCTAAAGAAATTTTTTTCTTTCACATCTCTAAAATTAGTGCATCAATGAGTGAGTAGCATAAACCAATTTGGTGCTTACCTGTATTTGACATTAATGCCTTAATAAAGTTGAAACATAAAGTAAGTTTGTGCTTGCATATCACTTAGGTTGGTCCCTCAATCAAGTTGTAGACTAAATCAATTTGGTTCTTGCATATTTTAGGGGATTGGTGTCTCCTTTTTAGCAGTGTAAGGAAATTTTTGTAATCAAATATTGGAGAAAAAATAACAGGTTATTTTGTTTTCCTTTTCAAGGGTTTCTATGTACATTTAGTGTTCTCATGTGATGATTGTTTTATTTATATATTGGCACATTTCAGATATGATGTATTTTGATATTTCTTAAATTTCCCATTATACTAATTCATCCCCCCTCTCAAGATAATAATAATTTCAATAACTGGTATCAGAGTATGTTCCTTCAGGAGTAGTTAATTACTGGAAGGTTGATCACAATGAACATGACCAATCTTAGGGGATTTTCAAGCAAGGCTCCTTAGTTTGACGCAACAAACTATGCATTTTGGAAGATAAGAATGAGCACCTAGATTATATCATTATGTAATGATGTACGAATGACTATTGAAATGGCTATCAAGTGCCTGCAAATCCTTTTACTAATGTAACTAGTAAAATACTCTATACATCCTGAGGGATCTATCAAATACTAATTTTTAAAAGTGATGCATTGCAAGTCATCCAAAGATCTTTGGGACAAGCTTAAATTTTTTTATAAAGGGGATAATGAAATAGAGTAGGCCAATCTACAAACTTATAGAGGTTAGTTTGAAAGTTTTAAATTCCAACAATCTGAAAATATTGACGCATATTTTCTTTTAGAAAATGGAATAGAAAACATAATCATAGGTAGTGATGAGAAATTTAAGGAATTATAGTGTTCATAAAATATAAATATCCCTTGTCTCAAGGTTTAATCCTAAAGTTTTATCCATTGAGCAACAATCTCACATTCAAAATTTGAGCACAGATAATATTCATGGAAGTTTTATTGCATATGAGCAAAGGATAAAAAATGAGAAGAAAGGATTGAGAGAAGTTTAATTCAAAGCATCCAAGGGAAAAATAAATCTTGAGATTCAAAAAGGCTCCACTCATCAATCAGATAAACAAGAAACCAAATTTGTGAGAAAGATGAAAAAGGGAACTAGAAATTTCAAAGTTAAGCATCCATTTAAATCTTTTGAATTGGTAGAATAGAACACTATGCATCTAAACATCATTATGTGAAAGTAAATGACAGTGGTGATAAAGTAAAATTTAAATCTAGTGATCATAAAAGAATATGAAATTTCAAAAGGAGAATCTTGTACTCCAATGAAGGTAGATATTGTGAAACCATATTTGATAATGAAAAGGAAGAGATCGTGTTCATAGTTATGTGTGATCAAAATGTTCTAGAAGAGATTGAGGCAAAAGTGGAATTCTAAGTAAGAATTATAAGTTCCTTGCAAGAGCTAAGACCTTTAAGGAAGAAACATAGATCATCTAGAACAACAACTGCAAGAAAATAAAGATAAGGACTATGATGTATATTCTCTCATCCCTCTAAAAACTGGATTAAAAGAAACAAAAAGGATAAAGGAAACCTTTTTGAATCGGTTAAAAGAAAAGGAAAAGCATTATGAAAGGATGGGAGAAGAACTGATTCTTTTGAGAATGCAATTAGAGAAGCGATCATATCAACTCAATCAAAATTGGAATCTTATAAAAGGTTCTGAGTCATTGGATCACATCAGGTTGTTCTACTGAATAACCACCCTAGTCTGTTTGCTTGACTGATGGCTATAGACCCTCTGGTACCTATCCTTGATTCCTTGATTGAGTGAGCTTGGTTGGAAGGAGGAGTCTACTGAGTGTAGGTAGGTCAAGGTAAGGTGGGTTGGGTAGGCAGGTAGGGTAGGTTAGGCAGTATAGGCATCTAAGTAGATAGATAGAGCTAGCTGGGGATATAGATGTGTATAGCTATATAGAAGGTAGGATCAGTTTAAAAGTAGGTATTGGGTATGATTGTATCCCAAAGAACGACAAGGGAAAGTCAAGCTCATCAACAAAGAAAAAGGAAGTCGGAAACCTCATCAACAACGAAAAAGGAAGTAAGAAATCCATAAGTTATACTAATTCCCTCCAGAGTCATTTGAAAAAAGCTAAACTATATGCAAGGAAACCAACAAAAGGAGAAAATGGTAGCCATGCAAGCACATCGAAAGACATAAATGCATATACGAATTAATAAATTAATGGCAAGAAAGTTATGAAAAATGTAGTCAAAAAGAGAATTCCTTTTAGTATCCCATATTCATTTGGGCACCAAACTTTCTTCTATGGACTTTGTTACTCATGCAAAAAATTTGGTCATAAAGTAGTAGATTGTGGAACCTATACAAGAAAAAATCATGAAAGACAAAGAATAATTGAAGAACAACTATTTACGCAACAAATCTAGAGATAAATATGAAAATAGAAGAGGTTGTAATTTTTCTCTGTTGCAAAATTATGTCAAATGTTACAAATGCAACAATTACAGGAACAAGGCATGCGACTATAAAAGCAGTCTAAAGAGGTATCAAAAAATAGGAAAGGAAGAATGTCTTAAAATTCAAATAGTATGGAAGGGACAAGAGAATTAGGAAGAGTGTGGTATCATGTTATATGCAAGAAAATAAATTGTATTTTGATAGGGGCCTCTCAAGAAATATCACAGGTGATCTGATCAAGTTCATCAAACTTAGAAAAAACGATGGAAAAAAGGTAACTCTTGGTAACAACACATCAATAAAAATTACTCAAAAAGAAACAATCAACAATTATAATGGAAGAACTAAGGCTCAAAATGTTTTCTATGTGGAAGGAGTGAAACAAAATCTCCAGATTGTTAGTTAAACATTTCATGAAGGATATGATCTCATATTCAATTACAAAAGATATGAAATCATAAATGAAGATATAGGAAAATCGGGAACTAAGGCTAACATAACTTAAAGTAATGTATATATTATTGAGGGAACAACAATTGAAAAATGTTGCATGGGGAAATTCTCTTCATCAGAGGGAAGATTGGCTCACTAATATTAGTTAAAGAATATATTATTAACATGGGTAGTTGAAATTGATCAATAATATGGAAAGAAAGAAATATTGGTATAGGAGGAGAAATTCATACTAGAAACTAGTCACAAAGAGAGTATAATTGAAACATGCATAAAAGGGAAGTATTAATAAGGGAAGATCTCATTCACATGGGAAGAAGCCATTGGATCAACAATGAGTAGTTATTGTTTAAGTAGCCATCTGTAATTGGATAATTCCTAATAAACCTATTTTCCATTGATGTTAAAGGGGGAGAGAATGAAGACATTGAGTAGCAACGGAAGAAAGTGAGTAGTCTTTGGACTAGAAATTTGATAGGGGGAGCTCAACCCATTTCCAAAATTGAGCATCAGTTTCTAGTGGTGTTGTCATCAATGCCAAAGGGGGATATTGTTGACAAGTGGGTTGTCATTGATGGCAACTAATGCCATTCATGTCAAAGGATGTTTGGAGGCATGCAGATGTTTTGAGCTTATTGAGGATTTTCCACCATTATGTCGATAAAAGAAACATGATTTTATGTTGATAAAATAAGCTTGCTTGGGTATTAGCTAAATAGCCCTCTCCAATTAATATCTTTCCAATAGTAAATGACACATAGCCCACCAATGTCATTGATGCTAATAGACATTTAGAGATTTGAAGATGTTTTAAGTTTATTGAACATATGTTGAAGTTATATTAATCAAATAAACATGGATATTTTTTGGTTTGATATCGCTCTCTGAGTTCTTTTCGATGGTATATGGCACCTCACCAAAATATTAAGGAATAAAGACAACTTGAATTAAAGTATACTAGTATACAAAAGGGGTTAAGCTTCAAATTTGTTAAAAAATGTGCAGCTTTGTCCACAAATTTGGAGAATAATGTTGGAGAATGCACAATTGATGGCAACAAAGATTTGAACTAGCATGAAGTTTAACTATATATGACACACATGTCATTTATCATTCATCTAGATGTGATCGGATCCAATGACCCATGTAGCTAGAGAGGCCCTTCTATGAGACCAAATGTTAACACGAGTTTACAGTGAAGCCAATTCCATGGCCATTGAATGTAGGATGGTCGACATCCACAACTGGTGTGGATACCCTCCACCCAAGACTAATACTACCAATGGTCTCCTTGCATGGCTAGCACATAATTGTGTTGTCTCGACACCTAGTACATGTGATGTAGAACTGTCAGTGGTATCCCAATGTGGCAAATATGGAAAATATGACCTGGACCATTATAAGGGAACCAATGAATTCTCAATCAAACCAATAAATTTAAATCTAGTTTTTGGACGTAAATTTGAATGAATTTACTGCATAAAACAAATTTAATGTTTTAAATTGAAAATAAGAACCACGGTAACAATAAAAGGTGTTTTTCAAGATGTCATGATTTCACATTTTAGAGTATAGAAATAATGCTTGATTCAACCTTCCAAAAGAAACATAATCCAAATACATCATTTCAATAAAATGTTAATTAACAATTTCTTTCACAGTCAACCATCCAGATGTCATATATAAAATATCATGCTTGTGGTGGGTTCTTAAAGCAAAACAGGAAAAAAAGAAAAAAACAATTATTTTCTAAGTCTTTGTTCGTCAAGTAATCTTCTTATCTGCTCTCAGATTTTAAGAGTTCAAGACATATGGAAAAAGGACTTCTATGTTTCCACCGGATGTTAACAAACTCCGAAAGGTTGTTAGTTATCGACAATATCAACTAATGTATCGAATACTAGGTGTAAGGATATTAGTGGGAATGGATAACTTTTCCACCAATATCGACAGATTCTGAAAATCCTATTAGTCAATGGAACCATCATTTTACATGTCGACTACCAGCATCTAAAGAATTTATATATCACGTGTCGAGAATAATACGTTGGTGTAATCGATCTGATATTGACAGATTCTATAAAAAGGTTAAATGCTAGCAAACCATATAATGACATAATTTCAAAACATTTCGTGATACTTATTATCTAGATTATTAGGTATCAAGGGTATTTTGGATAAAAATAGAAGTAATCCCCGTATACTATACAAGCCTAAATTAACTATTTTAAAAACTTTCATATATAAAAGTAGAAAATCATATAGATTCAAACAATTTGCATATAAAGGAAGTAAAATAACGGCCTAAGTTGACTATTTTAAAATCTTTAATATATATAAAATTGAAAATCATATAGAGCCAAAAATAAAATAAATTTTGAAGTGTATATCTTTCGATTTAATTATGACATTTTTTTAGCAATAAAAAACGTCAAATATAACTTAAGAACTTTAGACAATATCATGATAGAAATTTAATGGGGTGATTATTACTTATTAGCCAATACAAAAGATGGGGATTTTCATGACAACAAATCTATATTAAGGCTTTAATAAACATTCATTAAGTTTGCTTTACATATTAGTAGGTTGGATGGAACTTTTGATTGTAATATATATCTATATATATATATATATATATATATATATATATATATATATACACTCTCACACACACCAAAGAAATCTAGTCTTAGTGTCATCATAGCTTGTCCTATGTATTAGATTCATCATAAAAGTGATTATTCCCTTCAAATACGGTTTTATTCAATTATGTTTTATCACTTTATAGCACATGGTTCATAACAATGTGCATCTCAAGAGTTAATCCCCTTTTTGTTTTCTCCTAATGTAAATCAAACTATACCATGCTTAGAATCAATGTTCATATCCAAATACTATAATTAAAATAATATAATTTATAGAATATAAATTAACAAACAGGAAAATGGATTTACTACTCAGTAAATCCAAAAAAGTATCCAAATGCATGAGGAATCCTCCTCATTAAAGAATTTCTTTCCAAAATGATAATCTAAAAAAGTTATGGACATTCCTTGAGTTCCATGAATTATGAGGAAATAAATCGAATGCAACATTTGGTCACTAATGGTTTCACCCACTATTATTCCTCCTAGAAAAAATGTTTGTGAGGAAATAGATTGGCATTTATGACTCGAAGTAGTTTTAGTGGACCACTATAATGGTTACAGTGACAAGTGTAAGAGAAGAAAGACCATCTTGTGCAAGTGTATTAGATGGTTCAATTGTCGTTGCTAAGTACTAGATGGTCCTACAAAAAATGTTTGTGAGGAATAGATTGGCATTAATGACTACAAGTAGTTCTAGTGGATGACTATGACTATAATGGTTAGAGTGACAAGTGTAAGAGAACCAACGCCATCTTGTGCAAGTGTACTTGTAATATTTCATTTTTTTGATATGGTCAAAATGGTTGACACCTGCCCATTGTATTTACTGTGGTATTTTCCCATAGAAATTGTCCACAAAATAATAAAATAAGGCTTCTAGAGAATTGATCAAGCCTATAAAAGGGGATAGGAGCTAGGCATTGGATCATTCAGGTTTTATCTATCTTGTTGTATTCTTCTTGAGAACTTGGCATGACCAATTCCAATTTGATCCCAGTGACTAAAACTCCGTGGGTGTTATTTTGTCTAGTAGAATCATCCAGGGTGTACGATTGTGCTTCAGTACATTTTTGTTCTCTTTTCAGTGGTGCATACCATTGTAGGGGCTCAAGATTTATGGGCATGTACCATTTACAGTTATTAATATAAATAAAATCTTCATTTCTAGATCCCATTGTGTTCATTGTTTTGATTGCAATTATTTTTAACTACAACACCTAGATGTGCCAGATTGGTTGATTATTTCGTTCTTCGGGATATTACAGTGGTATCAGAGATGCAGGGAACTTCATTGGGATTTATTCTCACCCTCGCTGGCATTTTCATCTTGGATGGTATTTATTATCACCCTAGTTTATTTATTTTGAAAAATTTGCTAACGTGAGTTCAAAAAACAAATCTAGATCTATATTGGAACAGGGGGTTAAAAAAAAATAAAAAATAAAAATTGAGTTTTAGTGATGTCAATTCCCATCGTTGAATTTATTTGCGGCATAAATTATGAAGATAAAATCCCAACAAAAAATAAAAAATAAAAATTGAGTTTTAGTGATGTCAATTCCAGTGGCTATCCATCGCCACCTTAGCCAACCATTCTAAAAAATTGCTCTATCCAACATTGGGTTTATTTGAGGCATAAATTATGAAGATCAAATCCCATTGAATTTTACTGGAGCATTATATTGGGAAAGAGCCGAGTTGGTGCTATCAGAGAAATCTAAGTATCTTGATGTGAAGTTGAGAATCCAATTTTAGGGCAGAGAGTTGTTGAGAGCATAATCTTTAGTATGCAAAGGCTATCCCTAAGTCAAAATTAGTTGTTGATCAAGATAGTTGTTGGAGGCTCTGCTCAGACTATTTAGCATGCAAAGGCTGTATCTGTTTCTTCAACTTGTCCCGACGATGAGCCACACTGGTTGGTTCGAAACGCGTCAACAAATGTCTCTCTTTATGTGATTTACGCCAAAGTCCTACTTATAAGCATAATCTTTCAAAGGTACCAGTCCCTATTGTTTTTAATGCGATTTTTTGGAGATTCTGGTGACGAAATCCAGCAGAAAAAATTGAGGTTATCTTGATTTTATTATTTAAAATGGTTTTTTAACTGCATATTTGGATTCAGCACCCTGAAAAACCCCTGGGACGCTTTGATTGTGCAGAAATTAGCTATCAAACTTGCAATTTCAATAAATTGCTGCCGGATTTTGACACTTCCAAAAGATCTCTTTCAATTCCCCTTTAATTCAATCATTCCATCAAGCCAAACTCCATTCGAGGAAAGTCAAACTCCATTCCAGGAAAGTCAGACACTGCAAATCATTGAAGCACAGATTGACCCAAGTCAAGTGGACCCATGCTCATCGAAGGGAGTAGATCTCGGAAAATGTCAGAGCCACGATGGAGAGGTTGCTAGGGGTTAACATCGAGAGCTAGAACACCAGAGCGAAGGTGCTGCATAAGCCCGCTGAGTACACGGTCACAGATCCAACAGCAGTGGCTGAAGGAGGGTATGAGACCTATGTAAATGCGAGAACCGATATGTCGTCCGGAGATTTAGCGCATCAGACAAGGGAATTAGGTGATTAAGTGGGAGCGAGTTTCAAGGTCGCAGATGGGAAGTATTGAAGCTGTTGAAAATATAATTTCAACTGCGATTGCCGATATCGCATCGGCAAAATGAAGTGAAGGAATTATAAAGGAGCCTTTGTATTTGCGATAAGCGATCGCCGATATCGCATCGGCAAAGTCAAAGTGAAGGAGTTATAAAGAAGCTTTTGTGTTTGCGATGAGCGATCGCCGATATTGCATCGGCAAAGTCAAAGTGAAGGGCCGATATCGCATCGGCAAAGTTGAAGTGAAGGAGTCATAAGGAAACTCTTGTGTTTGTGATGAGCGATCGCCGATATCGCATCGGCACTTCGCTATCGGCGATATCATAGGGTCGGGGTCTTTGACATGAGTAAAGTTGCGATGCGATGGAGTGGACCCGATGGCTTCCCAAAACAAAATTGCATAATGTTTGAAATTCACCCGACGGCAAATATTAAATGTTGAGTGGAGTAAAGCTAAGTTTTGGTTGACCATACGTCTTAATGAAATGTCATAGTGGTAGGTAGAATATTAAAGTTTTACATAGAGTTCGTAAGTTTTTTTTTATGAGAAGGTATGGGCGTATGTACTTATCACATAAATTCTGTATGGGATAGGTGTATGTAATTTATTACTGTGTTGACCATTGTTTCATGTATGGCACACGGGAAGTGAATGTTATGTGTTCGCAGCAGCGAAAAGAAGAACCAGAGGATGTAAGCACAGCAGTGCAAAAATATATTTTGTAAATTTTGTGAGGCATTGAAAAACATAGGTGAAGCGAAAACTATGTGTGGTTTTGCACAGCAGTGCATAAAGATAATGGTGGAGCGAGTTTTTGCAACTCTGTAAGTTTTGTTTTTACAGCAGCATGTAAAAGTGTTTCACACCAGTGAATGTAAATTTTGTTTTACAGCAGTAAGCTCATGTAAACTTTTGTTACAGCAGTAAGTTGTTTTTCACAGCAGTGAATATGAAAACAATTTTACAGTGGTAAATCCCTCTCAGTAAAAGAGGATGTATCAGTTTTGTTTTAATGAATAGAAATATTTTATGGTGGTGAAATACTCTAGTTCTCTGAGTGAATTTTTTTTAAGTCTTCTTGCATAAAAGATCTTGGAGCAAAGTAAAAACAGAGCATTACCTCTGTGTGTTTGAATATTTGGTTTTTGGTATTTTCCCATTTGAAGAAAAATACCCAACAGTGGTATCGGAGCAGGCTTAGGCTCTTGAAGGTGTTCAAGAAGCTGAAGGGAGAAGGTTGTTGCTACAACAAAACTTCTCAGGCAGACAGAAGACTCAGACATCAAAGGATTCAGGTATTTCAAAAGTTTTTTTTGGTGTTGCTGAAGAAGCAGTGATCTGTTTTAAATACATAGTCAAGGAATGGCCAGCACAAGCACTGGTATGGGTTTGTTTAACACCCAGCTCCCACAGTTCAATGGGAAGAACTATGATTATTGGTCAATAACTATGACAGCCCTGCTTGCCTCCCAAGACTTATGGGAAATAGTTGAAGATGGCTTTGAAGAACCAGCAGATGAAACTGAGTTCAATGCATTAACTCAGGGAGAGAAGGATCTGCTGAAGAACAATAGGAAGAAGGACTCAAAAGCCCATGTGTTGTTGTATCTAGCAGTAGACCAGAGTATGTTTCCAAGGTTAGCAGCAGCTAAGACAGCCAATGAAGCATGGCAAACCCTTAAGACAGCCTATCAAGGCATGGAGAGAGTGAAGACAGCAAAACTACAATTGCTGAGAAAGGATTTTGAGAACTTGAACATGAAGGAGTCAGATAACATTGACTCATTCTTCACTCATGTGATTGGTGTAATCACACAAATGAGAACTCATGGAGAAACCATTGAAGACAGAAGAATTGTGGAGAAAATATTGAGGGTCTTACCCTCAAGGTTTGATGCCATAGTCACCACCATTGAAGAGACAAAGGATCTCTCAAGATATTCAGTTGATGAGCTACATGCATCACTAATAACACATGAACAGAGGTTGAGTAGGAATGAAAACTCATCTCTTGAGCAAGCCTTCAAGACCCAGATGTCCTTTGGAAGAGGAAGAGGTCAAGGCAGAGGAAACAAGAGAGGAAGAGGCAGAAGCCAGAACAGAGGTGGAAGGAATAGCCCATCAAATGCACAAGGAAGAGGCAGCAATCCAAATCAGAACCAAGGCCAAGGCAGCAGCCAACAAGGAGGACAACATCATGCTCAAGGACAAAGGTATGATAAATCTAATGTTCAATGCTATTATTGCAAAAAGTATGGACATTATGCAAGTGATTGTAGAAAGAAACAGCATGATATGAACACTAGACAAAATGCAAATGTTACAAGAGAAAACAGCAGTCAAGACAATGTCCTGTTAGCTTGTAACATGGCTGAAACACATAGTGAGGACATATGGTTTTTAGACTCAGGTTGCAGCAACCATATGACAGGAAACATTGCCCTCTTCTCAGCCTTAAATCAAAACTTGAAATCAGAAGTCACACTAGGAACTGATAGTAAAGTGTCTGTTATGGGAAAAGGGGAGGTAAAAATATTTACAAAACAAGGAGAAAGGAAAACCATAGCAGATGTCTACTATGTCCCCGGAATGAGATGTAACCTATTGAGTGTTGGACAGCTTATCCAAAAGGGTTACAATGTTTATTTTGTAAATGATGTGTGCACCATCATGGACATACCACCCAGCAAAAGATGCATTGCTGAAGTGAAGATGACAAGGAACAGGATGTTCCCTCTCAGGATCAGGGCAGACATAAAAACAAAGGTGAAATTGCAGCAGTCACCCAAGAGGCCTTCCAAAGCGTGCCAAAGGATGAGAACTGGTTATGGCACTTGAGATTCGGGCATCTAAATTTTGGAGGCCTCAACTCATTGAGCAGAAAAGGAATGGTAAGAGGATTACCATTGATAGAGAAGCCAGACAGCCTATGTGAAGGCTGCATTTTGGGAAAACAACATAGAGAAAGTTTTCCATCAGGGAAAAGCATAAGGGCAAAGACACCCTTAGAGATTATCCACTCAGATTTGTGTGGACCAATGCAAGCTCCATCATTAGCTGGCAGCCAATATTTCTTGACATTCATTGATGATTGTACAAGAAAAACTTGGATATATTTCCT
The DNA here is from genome assembly GCA_031772625.1 of Pinus tabuliformis. NCBI lineage: Eukaryota > Viridiplantae > Streptophyta > Pinopsida > Pinales > Pinaceae > Pinus > Pinus tabuliformis. Next base: position 344,349,786 of record CM062814.1, read on the forward strand.
CAAGAACAAAAGTGAAGTCTTTGAAAAATTCCAAAACTTCAAAGCACTTGTGGAGAACCAAAGCGGGCTGCATATAAAAGTTTTGAGAACTGATAGAGGAGGTGAGTATATCTCCAAGGAATTCCTAAGATTCTGTAGAGAAAATGGAATTCATAAACAGTTTACAACTCGATACACCCCACAGCAAAATGGAGTTGCTGAAAGGAAGAACAGGACCATCATGGATATGGCAAGGAGCATGTTGAAGGCAAAGCATTTGCCGAATGAGTATTGGGCTGAAGCTGTACATAGTGCAGTTTATATACTGAACAGGTGTCCTACAAAAGCAGTCATGAACAAAGTGCCAGAAGAGGCATGGAGTGGGAGAAAGCAAGGAGTCACCCACATGAGAGTTTTTGGGTGTGTGGCCTATGCACACATTCCGGATCAGCTAAGGAGGAAGTTGGACAGCAAAGGGGAGAAATGTCTATTCATTGGATACAGTGATGAATCCAAAGCCTACAGGCTGTACATTCCATCTACCAAGAAGTTCTTTGTAAGCAGGGATGTTCAATTCATTGAGGAGGAAGCTTGGGATGGAAGCATAGAGAAAACAGTGAATGTCAAAAACTGTTTGTCTCATGATGAAGATGAAGAGGAAGTGGCTGAAATACATCCCCAAACAGCAGTGCCAACACAAGGACAGCAAGGAACACCATTGAGGATAAATGAGAGTGCTTCTCCAAGCACACCACAAGGAGGAAATTCAAGTGCATCTTCAAGCACTTGCACACCAAGTGAACGAGGTAAGAAGTTTAGAAATCTAAGTGACATTTATAATGAAGGAATGAATTCCTTATTTGCCTTGTATTGTCATGTTGATGATCCTATTCATTTCGAAGATGCAATTAAAGACAGGAAATGGATAGAAGCTATGGATGAGGAGATGAATGCCATAGAGAGAAACAAAACATGGGATTTGGTAGAGTTACCAAAAGGCAAAGAAGTCATTGGTGTGAAATGGGTCTACAAGACCAAAAGCAATGCTGAAGGCAAGATTGAAAGGCACAAGGCAAGGCTGGTTGTCAAAGGGTACAAGCAGCAGTATGGGAGAGATTATGAGGAGACTTTCGCACCGGTTGCAAGGATGGAAACCGTGAGAGCAGTGCTGTCTATAGCAGCTCAAAACAAATGGAAAGTCTACCAAATGGATGTGAAATCAGCATTCCTAAATGGAGTGTTAATGGAAGAGGTCTATGTGGAACAGCCTCTCGGGTATGAGAAGAAAGGTGAAGAGCACAAAGTGTGCAAATTGAAGAAAGCTCTTTATGGGCTGAAGCAAGCGCCAAGAGCATGGTACAGCAGGATAGATTCATATCTATTGGATAATGAATTCGACAAATGTGAAGGAGAACCCACAGTCTACATCAAGGAAAAGGATGGTAAAATTTTAATTGTTGTCTTGTATGTAGATGATGTTATTTTCACTGGAAATGATATTTATCTCATTGAGAATTTTAAATCAGTCATGAAGGATGAATTTGAAATGACTGACATGGGTTTGTTGAGATACTTCTTAGGCATAGAAGTAGATCAAAATGAAAAAGGAATTTTTATATCTCAAGCAAGATATGTAAATCAAGTTTTGAGCAGATTTAAGATGGAAGAATGCAAGGCAGCAATCACTCCCACAGTGATGGGATTAAAGCTCAGCAAAGAGGACAACAGCAGGGATTTTGATCCTAGCTTGTATAAAAGTATTTTTGGCAGCCTTATGTATTTAACAGCAACTAGGCCTGATTTAATGTATGCTGTTAGCTTAATTTCCAGATTCATGGAGAGGCCAAAGGAGGCACATTGGCAGGGAGCAAAGAGAATTTTGAGGTATGTCAAGGGTACCAAAATGTTTGGCATATTATATAGTGTCTCAGAAAGTTCAGATTTAATTGGTTACACTGATAGCGATTGGGCTGGAAGTGTAGATGATCGGAAGAGCACTTCCGGTTATGTTTTTCATATGGGCTCAGGAGCTATTTCATGGGCTTCTAAGAAACAGTCCATTGTAGCATTGTCTACAGCAGAGGCTGAATATGTGGCAGCTACAGCAGCAGCTTGTCAGGCAGTATGGATGAGAAGAATGTTGAGAAGCTTAGGCCAAGAGCAGGCAAAAGCGACAGTCATCTTTTGTGACAATAGCTCAGCTATTGCATTGTCAAAGAATTCAGTGTTTCACAAGAGAACGAAGCACATTGATACAAGGTTTCACTACATCAGAGAATTGGTAAGCAATGGAGAAATCAGTTTACAACATTGCAGTACTCAGGAACAGGTAGCAGACATTTTGACAAAGCCATTGGATCAGAAGAGCTTTGAATTTTTGAGGAAGTGTTTGGGTATGATTGAATGCCCGACAGTTGAAATTAAAGGGGAGTGTTGAAAATATAATTTCAACTGCGATTGCCGATATCGCATCGGCAAAATGAAGTGAAGGAATTATAAAGGAGCCTTTGTATTTGCGATAAGTGATCGCCGATATCGCATCGGCAAAGTCAAAGTGAAGGAGTTATAAAGAAGCTTTTGTGTTTGCGATGAGCGATCGCCGATATTGCATCGGCAAAGTCAAAGTGAAGGGCCGATATCGCATCGGCAAAGTTGAAGTGAAGGAGTCATAAGGAAGCTCTTGTGTTTGCGATGAGCGATCGCCGATATCGCATCGGCACTTCGCTACCGGCAATTTCATAGGGTCGGGGTCTTTGACATGAGTAAAGTTGCGATGCGATGGAGTGGACCCGATGGCTTCCCAAAACCAAATTGCATAATGTTTGAAATTCACCCGACGGCAAATATTAAATGTTGCGTGGAGTAAAGCTAAGTTTTGGTTGACCATACGTCTTAATGAAATGTCATAGTGGTAGGTAGAATATTAAAGTTTTACATAGAGTTCGTAAGTTTTTTTTTATGAGAAGGTATGGGCGTATGTACTTATCACATAAATTCTGTATGGGATAGGTGTATGTAATTTATTACTGTGTTGACCATTGTTTCATGTATGGCACACGGGAAGTGAATGTTATGTGTTCGCAGCAGCGAAAAGAAGAACCAGAGGATGTAAGCACAGCAGTGCAAAAATATATTTTGTAAATTTTGTGAGGCATTGAAAAACAGAGGTGAAGCGAAAACTATGTGTGGTTTTGCACAGCAGTGCATAAAGATAATGGTGGAGCGAGTTTTTGCAACTCTGTAAGTTTTGTTTTTACAGCAGCATGTAAAAGTGTTTCACACCAGTGAATGTAAATTTTGTTTTACAGCAGTAAGCTCATGTAAACTTTTGTTACAGCAGTAAGTTGTTTTTCACAGCAGTGAATATGAAAACAATTTTACAGTGGTAAATCCCTCTCAGTAAAAGAGGATGTATCAGTTTTGTTTTAATGAATAGAAATCTTTTATGGTGGTGAAATACTCTAGTTCTCTGAGTGAATTTTTTTTAAGTCTTCTTGCATAAAAGATCTTGGAGCAAAGTAAAAACAGAGCATTACCTCTGTGTGTTTGAATATTTGGTTTTTGGTATTTTCCCATTTGAAGAAAAATACCCAACAGAAGCAGTGAAGGGCGTGCTCGTTGTTGTTGCAAGTTAGCGCCAAAGAAATATTTAGTTGATTGGGGGCGTGGCATTCAATACGTGGTGCTAGAGCTCCAAGGCTCTGATAGCCGCTAGGTCAAACATATCGCAGGGCTATCATTGCTATTGGAAGTCGGCTGTCACAACATAGTTATTGCAGGGTTTGCCTAGTGATTTTACTCATAGCCATGGAGCCATTAACAACGTTAACGGGTTGCAAAGAGACGTGAGCTGCATCAGTCAACCGAGATGGGACCGAGAGCCATTGATCAGGCTTCACAGGGGCGATGGACTTTGTTGAGAAACCCACACATCAAGCATCGATCCATTGGGGCACATGTAATTGACTCCTGTGAAAGATTGACGAGAGCATCAAATTGCAAAAGCCACGCGCCATGAGATTGGACTACTCCATTTGGACTGCATGACCAAATCGACATTCTCTACAGATCGAGTTGACTTATTTTTTCCCTCTAGGAGTGAAGAGTCAAACACGATGCTCCAATCACTTATTTCCCGTGGTTTTGAGGATCGTTGCATTCCTTGCCGAATTGACTAAACCTTGGGTTATTCACGCAGCGTGCAGGTAGAAATCACAACAGAGGAAACCAAGCTATGGGGGCCATACGACCGTCTGCAAATATTGTTAGGTGATGATGCCACATCGAATAACTCTAGATCAAATAGTGGATTGTGAGCAGAGATTATTACAATGATATTTTGGTGGGTCTATTTCAGGTGAAAGCATATGGGTGGGATTCCACGGTGGGCCCCGAGCTCATTCCTTTACTTTGTGAGTTATATGATCCTTTTTAATTATTATTAAATTTAAGATAGTGAAGCTGCATAATCGTAACGCTTAAAAAAATTAAAATGGAGTATCAGATTCCATTAATAATGTCATCATTTTATTTCATCATTTTCTTTTTGGAAGCAACTCAAAAATAGACATGGTAATACATTAGCCATTTCTTTGGGTTACAATATTTCAGTGGATCAAACATGCAAACAATGTGTAGGTCATAAGTAAGAGCATAATCACAAGCCTTTCTCTCAAAAGAACCATGACATCTTTTAACATTTAAAGGAAATTTGAAAGGAATATGTTAGAAGCAAGTATCTCTTTGCACTTGGATTTGAATTGCAGTGTATAAAGTTAGGAAATACCTTTCTTAAGTTGGAGGAATTAAACACACGTTTGTGTAAGGTAGGGCAGTGAGAATGGAAGAAACTTAGTTGGGCTTTTAAGCCATCCATGCTTGCACTGATACAACCCAAACTTTTGGAACATCCTTGTGAACAGGTCAGGCTTACAGTTGCTTCTTGTCTCAGCAGGATCATAGCTCTAACATCACCACCACTACCCTACAATAATGATCTCATGAGAGATACACTGCGGCTAATAGTGGAAGCCCTTCAAGGATTGAATAACATCATGCTTCCCACCTTTCAGAAGTGGCGCAGAATTTAAAATTCATGGCAGATTTCAGCTTTGGCACACTCATGCTGAATTTGTAATGTGATGAGTTGATCTTTTAGTTGCTCCCAAACTTTTACATCAGTGTCACATTAGCTCATTCAGACTATGTCAAAACAAGCATGCAAAAGATTGTGTCTTTATTCTTAGAAGGCAATACTCAGATCTGCAATATACTAAGATCCAAATTATTGACAATTTGGAGGAAGGAACCATAGAGATCACCAGTTTCTTATGATCTTGTCGAGAAGTCGGTCAAGTAAAACATAAAATTACTTAGAAGGGTGTCGACTAGGAAGGAGTTGGGAAGGATTGATGGAGTAAGCAAGAACAAAATATGGAGCAAGAATGAACTAAGGAAGAGAGAACTATGCTTTATCTGCAAGGGACCTTGGGCCTTTAACCATTCATGTCCAGGTGATAAGGAGGAAACAAGGGAAGATCATGGGGATTCATCCATAGTTGGGTTCACCAGTTTTCATAAGATAACCAGTGGAATATACAAGTAGTCAAGTACAGATAGTGAACAACAACACCATGTTTTGCAGAGAAACATGTAGGACAAGCCGATGATAATGAGTTAGCCAGGCAAAGTACATGGTGAAAGGAAGGAGGTAATTCCTCCTGATGATGTTGTAGTTGAATCTATAGATATCCAGGAGAGCATCCATAAAGAGTATGTGCAATTAGGTGTAGATATAAATTCACCAGTACATCCATGTGGGACAACCAGAGAAGGTGGACAACATATCTCCACATGTGGAGAAGGTCAGGAAGAAGACATTGAAGGAGAATCAAATGAGGAGCGAGTAGTAATAATCCAACAGGATGAGCATGATCATGCAGGTAGCATGGAAAATATAGTATGCAGGATGAGCAATTTTTGGAGGATCAGTCAAAGGTTCAAGTTGAAGGTGTGGTCGTGCAGATGAATACTGAGACATTCAACAGGGCAGTAGAATTACAAGTAGAGGACTTTCAAGAAAGGATCATGCATTTCAAGACAAATCTTATTATGTGGAAGAAGAGAGTTTGGATAGTCTGAGACATTGTCTTACAAGAGAATAGAAAAATTGGGAAGCTCATAGGGATATGTGCCGAATCAATGGCTGAGTTGTCTAATGTTGAGGAACAACTCAAGTCTCTCACAAGGTAGCACGAGGAGTATAGTTGCGAGTTCCAGAGCAACCTTCTATAGACGTACATAAATGAGGCTTGCAACACTACCAACCCACCTTTATAAAATGGGAAGAGCAGGGCATTGTTATGCAAATGCATCATGTTGGGTGACCGAATGGAGCACTATGTGTTGAGCATCAAGGAACATCAACATAGTAGATTTGCAGGTATTCATCCTTCCCAAGGCATGGATTGGTGAGAGATTATGAGTTGGTACTCTATTGATGGGTTGATTCATAGGAGGATACTCATAACCAAAGGCATATTGTATCCTGGGCCCTTTGACACAAGCAACAATGGAGGGCAGAGATGGTAGCATAACCCAAAGGTCCCAGGACTTAGGTGGCATTGGAATCTAGGAGAATCCATTGGGGGCAAGATTGGTTAGAGGATTGTTTGGGATCTAGGTATCAAAGGATCCATTTAGGATCATTTAGCATGGGGGTATGGAGTAACAGATTAGGTTGTATGGGATCCTGGTATTAATTCTTTTGTTGTGGATAATAGTGAATTGCTTGACGGAAAGCAATCTTTACACGGGAGGATTTGTAATATTCATTTTTTTGGATATGGTCAAAATGGATGAAACCTACCCAAGGTATTTACTCTAGTATTTTCCCATGGTAGCTGCCCCTAGTATTTTTCTTCATTTATCGAGGGAAATAATAAAATAAGGCTTCTAGATAATCCATCAAGCCTATAAAAAGGGATAGGAGCTAGGCATTGGATCATTTGGGTTTTATCTATCTTCTTGTATTCTTCTTGAAAACTTTGCATGGCCAGTTGCAATTTCATCCCAAGGACGAAAACCCCATGGGTGTTATTTTTTCTAGTGGAATAAGGCTTCTAGAGAATCCATCAAACCTATAAAAGGGGATAGGAGCTAGGCATTGGATCATTTGGGTTTTATCTATCTTTTTGTATCCTTCTTGAGAACATGGTGTGGCCAGTTCTATTTTGATCCCAAGGATGAAAAGCCCATGGGCATCCAAGGTCCACGATTGTGGTTCAATACATTTGTGTTCTCTTTTTGATAAGAATTTGTGCATGCCATTGCAGGGGCTCAAGATTTATTGTATGGGAATGTACCATTTGCAGTTATTAATATAAATAAAGGTTGCATTTCTAGATCCCGTTGTGTTCAGTGTTTTGATTGCAATTATTTTTAACTAGAACACCTACATGTGTACTAGATAGTCCAATTTCCTTTGCTAGGTGCTAGATGGTCCAATTTCCCTTGCTAATGGTTGTAATCAATACTCGTTGATGTGTAAGGGAAGCAACACTTCATTAGATGGTATAACTACCTTTGCCAATGTCTGTAATATCTAATTGTTAATAGATTTAAATGGTTGTAATAACTAATTGTTGATGGTTGCAATATCTAAGTGTTAATATAGTTAAATGGTTGTAATAACTAATTGTGAATAGAGTTAGATGCATGATTTTCCAATGGCTGTAATATCTAAGTGTTAATAGAGTTAAGGGAATCACCACTTCATTAAGGGAGGCACCACTTCATTAGATGGTATAACTACCCTTGCAAATGGCTGCAATATCTAAATATTAATAGAGTTAAATGGTTGTAATAACTAATTGTTCATAGAGTTAGATGCATGATTCTCCAATGGTTGTAATATCCAAGTGTTAATAGAGTTAAATGGTTGTAATAACTAATTGCTAATAGAGTTAGATGCATGATTTAATATCTAAGTATTAATAGAGTTAAATGGTTGTAATAACTAATCGTTAATAGAGTTAGATGCATGATTTGCCAATGGTTCTAATATCTAAGTGTTAATAGAGTTAAATGGTTGTAATAACTAATTGCTAATAGACTTGGATGCATGATTTAATTGTCTAACATGAATAATGTACACACATGCAACCTTAAATTTAGCACTCATAAAATAATATGAGGGTAAAGTAGTATGAGGAAACAATTTTTTACATTCACAATGATTATGCATTCCATAGATAACTATATCAATAATAACATCTCCTATTTGACAGATTGAATGTTGATAAAGTAATATAATGGTAAAGTAGTATGAGGAAACAATGAAACAAACATTTTTTATATTCACAATGATTATGTTATCTATATGACGTAATATTGTATAGTGCCCCATTTCCATAGGTAACTATATCAGTAATAACATCTCCTATTCGAGAAATTGAATGGTGATGTGGATCATCACCCCTCAAAATGGTTTTTAAATTTCTTAAGTTACCCACATCCACAGAATGTTTTTTAAATTTCTTAAGTTAGCCACATCCAATTAGTTATTGCCACAAAATTGCCACATAATTGCATTGAAGATTTACATTATAAATTTTCAGTTTTCAATAATAAACTCTAAAAAAATACAATAATATATTTAATACAAATTAAATAAATATAAAAAATTAACAATAAATATTCACTTTCACTTTCACACTTACAAATCAAAAAATGAGATTTATACCACTGAACCCTTTCCTCTTAATACTACTATTTTTTTTTCTCGTTAAAACTATTCTACTATATACATAAACAAAAAACGATTACATCATTTCAAGACAGAAAGAACCAGTTGCCTCTAATGGCAGCTTGGAACAGCTGAGACTGCAGTGTCCGAGGACTTAACCAGACCAAAAATAAACCAGCCCTCGCAGGGGCGCCAACAGAACATCAGAGAAATCTCGCGCAGGGGAGAGAGACACTTCCCAACCATAGAAAAAGATCCCGGTACCCACGACCCAAACATAGACAATATGCCATCATAACATAAACATAAGGACCCAAACATGATCAAAACAGTGAGAGAGGCTGAGAGTCCTAACAGATGTGTCGCAGAGACCTGGAACGAAGGTGCCACTATTCGTCCGGTTCCTCCTCAACCACCCGGCACCACCCGTATTCCTCCACCTCCGCTGCAGAGGGAGCGGTTTCCATGTTGACGTCTTCGCCTTTGCTGATCATCGCCTCCTGAGCCAGAGGGCGATTTGAGACATTCTCTGGTTCTGCCGCAGGCGTCTTCATGACTTTCTCTGAGCCGTCAGCTGGCTGCTTCCCCCGGCTGTCTTGAGTATCGCCACCATCCGGGGAGTCTTCGATGAAGAGAACTGACACATGGGCATTGATCCGGGGGCAGTTCAAAGAACTGTTGAAATTAAAAATGGCATAGCCGAAGATGGGCGAGGAAGCAGAGTCTGGAGCGCTTGAGTCCAGGAATTAACTAGACTGAAGGGGGTTGGCTTCTAGGGTACGATGGCAGCAATGGGGATAGGTAACATCTACAGGAGGGCATGAAGACCCTCCACGGGAGGTGCCTCGTCGGCTGAGCATTCGCTGTCGAGGCCTGACCATAATTGCAGGGTCTAGATGGATAATGCGCAGCGCGAAATGGAGTATCAGACCAGTCCTGGGGATACCACAAACAGACGACAGATTGGCCCAGACGGAAAGACAGCCTCTTGGAGCTGCTCGCAGCTCCAGAGGTTGCATAAACATACCCTGAGGAAGAACCATGAACAGACCATGAACCAGCGCAGTGAGACCCAACCCACCATTGCTTTTATCATAACTGCCTCCACCTCGAAACCCGTCTGCCATTACTGCAGCCTCCATGCGAGCCGAGGAGCCGGACAGAGCATTTAAGCTCTTCTGGAAAATATCAAACATATCACTCCCGCGCGGCCGAAGATAGGCCTGCACCCTAATACTACTATTAAAAGTGAAAGGAAATGTAATTTTTTTATTTAGTTTGACACTTATTTTATAATACATAAAATGAAGCATTTTTTAAGGAAGAAAGAAGAAAAGTTATGTGTTTGGTAAAGCAAAAATGCATACATATTTCTCCAATGTAATTCATATAATAAATGTGTTAAGCATCTTAAATCTTTTCATTTTTAAATTGTAATTGATGCTTAGTAGTGAGAAGCAAGACATAGTTGTGAAAAACGAAGGGTAAAAATGGAAAAAAATAATTTTTTATTTTTATAATAAATAAAATTAAACGCATTTTAGAGAAAAAATGAAGAATTATGCATAATAAAGCAAAAATACATATATGCTTCTCCAATGTAATCTCCAATGTAGTTTATATGATAAATATGTTACCCATTTTAAACCTTAAAATATATGTAATTCATATGATAAATGTGTCACCATCTCAAACAGGTTCATTCTCATATAAAAGATATTTACTTTCTAATGTTTTTCCTTATCTTAAGCATGTTCATTCTTATATAAAAGATATTTACTTTCTAATGCTTTTCCTTTTTTAATTATACTTAGAAAAATCTATTAACTTTTCAAACTTGCCCTTTAAATTATAAATAACAAACGTTGCCATGGTTAAGAATTAAGAAAACTAAAAATCACTAAACACTAAGGCGCAATATCAACAGCTTTGACGTTGGATGATCAGTAAGATTGTGTTGCGAAACCAACCAAGCTCGGTCCAATTTAAGCAAAAGGAGAATTATGCCACTAATACAATATATAGCTGAGTAATTTGAGGATCTTCGAGATCTCATTGAAACGGTCCGAATTGCATAAAAAGCAGTTTATAAATAAGCGACTGTTAAAAGCGGTTGACAATCTGCCGGTGAGTGATAAAAAGTTGCATGTGCAGATTGCCAGTCACCTTAATGGACTTCACCTTCATTGGTATTTGATTGGTGAAGTGAGAGAGATCTACAAATATATACAACCGGGAGGTGGATGCGCTGCTTTCTCGGTACCGCTTAATCTGTTATATTTCCTCAGCAAGCTGCGATTCCCGCTGGATTGTGCAGATCCCCATAGAATTATACAAACCGGATCGTGCGGATCTGTGCAGAATTATTTGCTATAGGAAGTAGTCACAGTTGGACATGTACCGTGCTTTCAAACAAGCCAACTCTTAAAAACAAGTCACTAAGCCAATCATTCGCTTAGCGAATGCTGTCATCAATATACATACCCATACATAAGCATCATATTTCCGGCGACGTTCAGCTTCAACTTCGACGGCTCAGGCTTCTCGCTCCAACTCACGAAAGTCCATCATTCGTACTTCATCACATGCATGTGGTTAATACAACTTGTACAAGCATTCAATGCCACCTCCTCCTTTACCATTTCAAACCTCCTCGGTTTTCGATTTCAAACTGTCATTGGCGTCCATATTACCATTTCAAACCCCGAAATAGTCTATAACACGACTTTTTGAAAGCTTTTCCGGCAGATTTTTCTGGTCGAAATCGGTAGGAATTTATTGGAATCGCAAGTTTGATAGCTAGTTTCTGCACAATGAAAGCGTCCCAGGGGTTTTTCAGGGTGCTGAATCCAAATATGCAGTTAAAAAGGCATTTTAACTGCAAGATTTGACCTCAATTTCTTCCGCCGGATTCCGTCACCAAAATCTTCAAAAAGTCGCATTATAGACAACTCCTTTCAAACCTCCTTGTTTTCGATTTCAAACTAGCATCGGCGCGCATATTTTATTTTTAAATGAATTGAGATCTTAAACGATTTCAATCTGGGCAATAGCACTCAATTTTTTTGTTATGCCCCGCTATTGTATCCACTCTCGGAGAACAGCAACGGACGAAGCACAAACAACCTCAGCAGAACCGGCACCTTGAGGGAATAACAAAAGGGACATCTTCATCACGGGGAGGAGATGAGTTGAAATCCTTGGCAAGATCTGTCATATCAAATTCGAGTTGAAAAGAGCGGCGGATGCCGTCTTGCCCAACCACATATCCAGACTACGTCTTTCCATATCCACCGTGCTTTCAGCCGCATCCAATGTTCCCTTAAAAATCTCATAAGAATCCCGTTCACAGATTTGAGAAAAAATTCAGTTCGTCGTCATGGAGGTCTGTTACGGTGTTCGTCTCTCTATTTCTGTTCCCACTGCATCAAAGCGTTTTGGATTGAAGTAATATGGAATGATTTATAATTTTCTCATCGTCAACTTGCCCATGGCTCTTTCCATTTTTCTGGCCCAGTAAATCAATTCCACTTTCAAATTTTCTGACTAGCTTAGGTACTCGTTTTCCTGTCAACGGTTTCTATGAAAAATTGCAATAAAAAACTTGTAACCACATGGGTTGTAAAACCGATGTGATTATTTTGAAATATGGTCTCAATCTCTTAAATTTGTTCTCTATAAGATTCCCTTTTTACTCAGGCCTCCATGAATTTTTGCATAGTTTTCGAAGAAATTAAAATCTGAAAACTATATCTTATGTCTTATTATAAATGTGTTTCTCCATTTATGTCCAGATATGAACGTGTTTCTCAATTGGTTAGGCAAATTTGGCAAATTCGAAACCTTAGTCAATTTTACTGTTTAGAGTTGGATGAAGGGTTTAAATCTGACGTGTTGTCTGACCTGCCCTCAGACAAGTCTGAGAGGTTTGATTCATGGCGTGTTAGCATTTATATAATTTCTTTATCTTTCAGCCTCAGAAATGGTGAGATTGCTTTTTCACTGCACAAATATATCCATTTTTTTTACAAATATATCCCTTTTTTTTACAAGGGTGAGATTGCTTTTTCGTTGCACATATGATATCCATTTGTTTACAGTTGATATACCAATTGTAGTTAAGAAATACTGATATAACAATTGTAGTTAAGATATAGTTATGGCATCATATGCAACGTCATTTCATTAATCAGTAACACTACACGACCAGATGGAACTTAATTAAAGTGACAAAAGTAACAAGTTATTCCATACCTGTTATGATGCAGACGCGCTCAAGTCAAATACTTGTAAGAATCAGTGGGCACAGTAAGTCGGATAATTTTATCACAATAATGGATTTCAACTACCAATTTCGTGCAATAGTTTTTATATCTCAGTCATTTTTATGGTATTGCTTCAAACACAATCCAAATGAGGTTTGAAGTTTTTATATTTTCCTTTCCCTTCTCCACTCAGATATTTGAATGATTCGTCCCTTCATTGAAAATTCCAGAGATTATAAGTAGAAAAGGGGGAATATTGAAAAGCTTACGGTAGTTACAATATTGGAAAACTCTTTTTGGAAAGAATTTGATGTAACACTAAAGTAATTGAACTTGACATGCGATACGGGATATTTTGACAGTCAAATAGGGCTTTTGCATGGAGTTGAGAATATATTTGTGAATAAGTTGAATTATTTTTTTGGCAGGTACATATATTCTAAAAGATTATCATATTATTATTTTATTATTTTTAAATTTATTTTATTTTCAAATATATTTTATTTTTAAATAAAAAATAAAAATAATTATTTAAATGTTACTTTTTAAAGATTATATTAAAATTAGTATAGGTTTAATAAAATTATGTTATTTATATAAATTAAATAGTATTAATTAATAATAAACATCAAAACAGTGTATTGTTAAAATTAAAAAAAATCATAAAAATTAATTAAATTTTAATTTTATTTAAAATAATAAGATAATTATTAATGATAAAAAGAATTAGTATATAAATTAAATTTATATTTTTTTTAAAAAATATGTAACAAAATTTTTAACTTGGAGATTCTTTTTCTCTATATCATAAAATTCTTAATACCATAGTTTATTTATACAACATGCTCAAAAAACTATAATTCATTTAATTAAAAGGGCAAAAAAGACATAGTTATGAGAATAAATCTCAACCTTTTAATTTTTGCATGCTATTAAGAATATTCTATGGTGGTTAAATCCCAACAATTGATAATTAAATTAAAATTCTGAAAAGCCTATTCCAAAATAGACATGCTTATTAACATAATTATATACAAGGGTTTACACTTACTTTATGATGCATCTAATATTAATATTGTTAAAATAAAAAATAAAAAATAATTAAAATTTAATTTTAATATTATTATTATTATCATATGATTTAGACATGCATTTAAAGAAATAGGTAAAGAAATATGTAATAAGATTCTTACTTATAGAGATTTATTTCCACTTTGCATGGAGATTTTTAATATGGAAATAGGTTTTGTTACAATGATAGTGGCCAATACCATGGTTTACTAATACCACATATCTAAAAAAAACTATAACACACTCATGATTATATGATGCATGTTCATTTGACAATATATAATTAATCGATTTAATTAAAAGGAAAAAAACATAACTACTTTTGAAATAAATCTCAATCTTTAATTTATAATTACTACTAAAAATATTTTAAAATATTTTGTGGAGGTTAAATCCTTACCATTTGCATAATAATTATTAATAATTAAATTAGAATTCTAAAATTTCTATTTTTAAGATATATATATATATATATATATATATATATATATATATATATATATATATATATATATATATATATATATATATATATATATATATCCCATTATGGAACAAATAAATGTTTCAAAATATTATTTAAAGAAATTAATAAATACACTCCATAATAATAGTGTGCAAATATAAAATCCTTATAAATTACTGCAACTAATAAATTACAATAAAATATTAATAACGTTGTGTTTATTGCTTTCAAGAGAATCAACAAAGCCCTTAGTTTAGGTTGGGTAATTAAGGAAGAACTTTTTTGCTAGGAGTTAGCTAGGGTGAGCATAAATAAACTTGAGCAACGATATTAGTCACTAAGTTCAATAGGGTATCTAGTGAAGTTGTAATATATTTATTTCTCTAAGTTAGTTTAAGGAGGTGGGATTATAATATTTTTTTCTTTCCTTTACTCACATAAGACCCTAACTTCTAGGTCACCATCGTCCTCTACTCGTCGAGAGATTGCAATGATATAAACTTTATCGACATTTGAGTTTTGGATACAACGATATGTACTTCTGAAGGCCTTCCCTTCTAAGTACCACATCAACATTTGTACCATTGGCACATGTTAGACACATGGAACTCTTTTTTTCCCACGTGTCATCATGATAGAATGCTACATAAGCAATATGTCATTGACATGTCACAGTCCTCTGTCCATGTGTCACCACTGTATGTGGTCATTTCCTTACTAGACATGTTAGTGACCCCCACTTTTTGAATCTAGATCTGGGATTTTTCTTGAGTCTCTATTATGAGAATTTTTGGATGCATCCGGGATTCCAAAACATATGGATCCATTCAAGTCTAGGTTTTCATTTTTGTTGCTACAGTCAATAGTTTGTCCCTTTGGACATTCAGATTTGGGGATTTCTAAAAGTTTTGTTCATCTAAATTTCTTGGATTTTTGTACTATTGTTATCCAGAGCTTATGTAGTCCATGACACCTCCATAAGACTACTACCTGGTCTCCACTTTAGTGTTGTCGTGTCTCTAACCCATGGCACCTCGTGCCATAATGATAACAATCAACATGAGGCAAATCCCCACCTATCCAGATATCTGGCTTTTTTTTTTGGATTCAGCTAGTTTTGGAAAAATCCAAAAAGGTCCCTTTTCAAAATTTTCCATATTTTCAAATCCCAAATCACTAACGATGGTAGGTGCCATGTCGATCACTACATCAATGCTTTCATAGCAATTTTGCAACAAAACCTTGCCACACTGGTTTGCCATGTTACTGACATGACAACATGCCAAATCATCCATAATTGGTCTATGTGACATGTTATCATCTGCCTACCCACAAGGCCTATAGTGATCAGGTGGACTCCACACATCATCCTCATGGCATATTCCATTGTCATAAATAAATTCTATTTATAAGAAATTCTGAAGGTCTAGACATTTAGATTGTGACAAACATTTTATCCTCAATCTCCATCACTTGAAAGATCTTGTTAGTTTATGTCTATCATTATTTAACATAATCTAGATTCTCATTCTTTCCCTAGTCTAGTTAATAGAACAATTACCGCTAAGCCACTAGGGAAACTAAAAATGGTTTTCAAAGTCCTAAGTTGGTCTGGTTAATGGATTCTGGCTAACAAATGCAACAAAGACTATGTTTATTAATGGATTGTTAACTGGGCTCTGAGCTAATGCATCTTTCATCCAACTTTAACAATGTTGCAAGTAAGGTCGGTCTCCAGTCCGTGAACATCGAGAAAACCAAAATAAAGGTCTATAGAGAGACTTAAGGCCAATCTCAATATTCCTTCCTTTCTTTGCTAGGAAATATTTCTTGTTGGAAACAAGAAATTTTTTCAGAATATAAATCCAGAAGTCTGAAAAATCCTTTCCAAAAATCGGGGTCTGGCTTTAGAATTCCTTTTTGCAAACGGAGTTAAAATATTGGATTTCAGTATCCTTCAACATGAGGAGAAATATAGGCTCAATTTTTTTTTAGACAGACCCCGAATTAAGAGCTACCCTCTCAAAACTACACCCAACAAGCTCAAAGACTAGAAAATTAGATTGAAAGAAAAGGAATTTTTGATTTGGTTTAGAGTGTCATGACATGAGTGGGATATTGTGTTTAGAGGCACTAATGATGCGGGTCCATTAATACAGGCCCCAATTATGATTACGTATATTATGCTAATCTTGATTGATTATGAAGACAAGATAGCCTCCCCTGAAACACACTAAGGTATGATTTGATTATGTCTATATTTGGTTTATCTAACATGGCATGTTTGCAAGCGATAAAAGATCAGAGATGAAAAGCAAAATCGTGGATTAAAATTCACATGTCCCTCCTTACATATTAGCTGAGTAGCAAGGAGATGAGTATTCTCCTAATTCAATAGATACATTGAGAATTTTGAAGGCAAAGATCATAAGTTGTAAGGCAGAAAATAACAGGTTAATTGAGTCATAAGAAAGACTTGTCAGAGCTCAGGAAAAGAAAGTAGAAGGTAATTCAATTATCCTTCATAGTCTATCAAGTTTACAGTGACAAGAATAGTTGACGATCACCCATGGGAAAAAGGAAAGGAAGAATGGGGAATATGATATCAGGTCTCAATCAGGATACATTTTGGACAAGGATGATACGTTTAGAGGTGGCATATGGTTGGGTACACCTGACAGGATGTATTAGAGGCCCTCCATCAAGCCAATACGGTGACACCAACACTCCTTACTACTCCGATAGTGGATGAGATGCCTCAAACCATTTACTATGTCTTTGAGTAAGAATTCCCATCATTAATCCACCCATGTGTGTTGTGTCACCATACCTCTCACCATACATTAGACTCTAGCAAGAAAGGGAAGTAGACGAAAACAACTCCCCCAAACTCAGCTCCTTTAAATGTTAGAAGCCATCTGTATATGCAAGCACTTTTATATATGCATATATATATGCAAGCAAATATAGAGAAATCCACTTTCATTTATGTATTTGAAATTTTCAATATATTTAATAACTTTTTTATATGTAAGCATACTTTCGTTTGTAAGTTAAGGTCCCAACTACAATGCTCATGTTGGCTCCCAATTTTTATATACAGATATATATTAAATTCACATACATGAAATAAAACTTTTGTATGTGTGTGACTTTTGTAATTGCACACAAATATAAAAACATGCATATCTAAAGTCCACACATGTATCTATGTAAGCGCATATAGGAAAATGTCTATAAAATCTTATTTTCATATTTGTTTTTCTCCTAATACTTCAAATTTCTATGGGTACTCTATAAATAGCATCTCATGCAAAGTGAGGTCATGCATGCCCACCACTTGTCATTGGTGAATGGGTTAGTTAAATGAAGTGTCAAAAACATTAGCATCTTTTCATAAAATACAAATCAAATTCTTTTTTTAAAATTTGAATTTCCTATATGCACTTTCATATAGCACATCAGTTCTAGGGGCTTTAATGCCATCCATATGACCAAGTGCAGGGAGAATAACTTTAATAGGTAGTTCACCTATTAATTTATATTTATATCCAAGCTTAAACTTTAATACACTAGCTTTCTTTATACTCGAAGGCCGAAATAACCAAATAACCTATTACACACTAAATCAAGACCATTTTTGGAACATCAACCAATTTTTATTTTTTTTTATGAATTCAAATCATGGCTTCAATCTCATGTGCATGCTACCTACATCCCTTACACCATAGGAATCTTGCATGGCCTCGTATAGTCCTAGTTGAGAAAATTAAAATAAAAAAAATCCTAATAAAACAAATCTCATCGCGAGTCCCGAGACTTCAGATGTTTTCATGTGGAAACTTTGAGAACCAATCAAAACTTTCCACTTGGTTCCCTTGACATGTCATGTCTTTTATGTCACTGCCATGTCAAGAGTGCTCCAAGAAAAATATTAAGCGTATGTTGATGGTGTTGGACCCACCAACATATCAAGGGGATCTCCCTTATAAGAAGTCCAAACTAGACCTCAAACTGTTTGGAGTAGGAGTCCTAGCAATGGGTGGTAATGTAGTGCCTTGACCGCGATAGTGTGTAGAGGTAAGTATGATATCTTTGGTTGGAAAAAAGTGTGTGGCCTTGTAGTGAGTCAAGTGACATGCATGGGGGGTTCTAACACATAGAGGGAAAAAGGAAGTGTGTCCCTTAGAAGCTTGTAATAGCACACAACCTGAAAGGAACACACGAGTGGAATGACACCACAAGTTGGAAGCGGAATAGTTCACAAAACAAAGTGGCGTGTTAGTCCAACAACATGCCTTCAACATGATTCATACAATTTCATAAAAAATAGTTCATACACAAATGCGTAAGTTAAAAAATATACATTGCTAAAGCAATCAAAATAGTCCAACTACAATAATGACATATGCATGAAAATGTCATGGGTGAGTTATATTATTAAGTGAAAGTTCCATCCATACATACACCATTGACAACCACTAGCCCCAATAGTCTTTGTGCTCTATTAACCATACAAGCAGCATGCAGAGATGATAAAGAGCTAGTAGGCCTTTCTGAGTGACTTAGTCTTGTTAGAGAAAGATTTCGGCGAAAATCACATAGAATCTCATTTGTCAACGCGTTTCGAACCAACCAGTGTGGTTCATTGTCAGGACAAGATGAACCACACTGGTTGGTTCGAAACACGTCGACAAATGAGATTCTATGTGATTTTCGCCGAAATCTTTCTCTAACTTGATATGGATCACAGAAGCCTAAACTTGACTTAGTCTTGTAAACCTGATTGGGTTTCAACCTAAACTTTGACGACTCTTTCACCCAATACTTCATGATGTCTCTAGTGTTCACATTGTTTTTGGGGGTATAGAAAACTGCATCCATGTGGTTCACCCGTTGTGGTAAGTGATACATCTGATGGTAGTTTTCCATCTTAATGGTAGCAAGTTGTGTTCCACTGGCAATATTCAATGTCAACGTATCAAGATTGGTGTGTGAGACAATCTACTGAATGATGTCCGTACATGGGAAGGAGGGGTACCTGCATGCAACATTATATAAGTTTGACTTCTGGATGTTGACATAGACCTATCGATCTTCTAGATCTTCCTTGAAGCTTCTTGCGAAGATATCCTTAATTTCCTGCCATGTTATCTTCATGTCCTTCTCTATGAACAACTGTGTGTCTGCATAGATAGACAAGTTCATTGATACCTTTTCAACTACTTCCCCAATGCTTCTCTTGAGAGTATCCTTTGATCTAGTGCTCTTGGAAGCTGCTAGGAATTTAGTAGGAAGGCTCCAAAACAAAGCATAGGAAAAAATTTGGAGGGTGGTTGTAGCTACTACAATAGTGTCCAAGGGTATGAGAGAGAGAGAGAATAGAATAGAGCTCCACCAAAACCTGTCAAGAGCTTGAGCAGAAGCTTGCCAATAGATCCTTAGAAGTCTATTTATCAATGAGGCCTCTATTTTCTTCCATTTAAATTATTTTCCTTCATTTTCCTCACATGCAACTTGTGAAATTTCACCTTCATTTTTTCCTAATTTCCATTATTTTCATAAATAAAGATGCCAAAAATGTCATTTTTCCTTTCCAAATCCTTTGCCATTTCCTTTGCCAGTTTCCTTAGCTATAACAAACAAATTGAACACCCACTAGGATATTTTTCCGACTATTCATCTTGGAATACGTGTCCCATGACCATGGTTTTATATATTTAAATGAATTTTTAACAAAGTTTGTTACACTAAAAGTGAAAAGAATGAGTTTCATATTTCATCACCTTTGGTTGCCATCTTCTGTATATGCACACTTGCATACCTACATTATAGAAGATTCACATATAAAAAAGCCATATAACGAAGTTGCACATATAGGGAAGCTACCTTCCAGATATGCATGCTTCCATACATATGTGTGCATATACAAAATCTACACATATATGAAAGATGGTTTCTTTATATTTGTGGATTCTATATATACACATAGATATGGAAACCATCTTCCGTATATGCACGGTTCCATATCTATGCGCATATACAAAATATGGATTATGTATATGTACATATATATATATATATATATATATATATATATATATATATATATATTTGTGGAAGAGTGCATATACAGAAGATAGCTTCTGTATATGTGCAATTTCTGTATATGCATATATATATATATATATATATATATATATATATATATATATAAGCCATCTTTCGTATATTCACACTTCCATATACATATTAGTGTATATACAAAAGTTATGCATATATAGAAGTTGTCCTATGTATATAAATACATATATATAAATATGGAAGCGTGCATTTACAAAATATGGCCTCTGTATATTCACAACTTTTGTATATGCACAACTTCTAAACATCCGCATAAATATGGAAGCATGCATGTACAGAAGATGACTTCCATATATATCTGCATATATAGAAGTTTTGCATATACGAAAGCAATCTTCCGTATATGCACACTTCCATGTATGTGTTATAGAAGATACATATATACATAAGCCATATACTATATATATGGAAGCTATCTTCTGTATATGCATGCTTCCATATGTGTGTGTGTGTATATATACAAAATTTGCACATATACATAAGATGTCTTCTTTATATGTGTGGCTTTTGTATATGCACATATGTATGGAAGTGTGCATATATGGAATATGGCCTTCATATATGCACAACCTCTACATATGCACATAGATATGGAAACAATTATATACAGAATATGGCTTTCGTATATGCATAACTTTTATATATGCACATAGGTATGGAGGTCATCTATGTTGTGCATATATAGAAGTCATGCATATACGGAGGTCTGTTGGAAATACTGAGGGGGGGTGAATCAATATTTCCTTTCAATTGTTATTATTACCAGTTTAATTCTTCACAATTTAAACAGAGAAATGTATAAGTATAATTTTATTGAGTAAAATAATAAATAAAATTAGATATCATTTTTTGGGATTCAACTGCGTTAAGTAAGTCATTCAAACGTATGACCATTTCCATGAGAGGTAGTCGTAACTGACTAATTTCTCATGATTTTTGAATAGTTCACTTAGCACTCATTGCATCGGGTGATGCTCACAGGGGTGAAGAAGTGGGATTGAAACTAATGAAATGTGGAGAACGAATCACATAGCATCAATCATCACTTCCGGGGCTTGCACCCGGTAACCAGGACTTCCCAGGAGGTCACCCATCCTAGAACTCCTCTGGCTCAAGCGCGCTTAACTGTGGAGTTTTTCCCACAATCAAGCCCACTTAGCTTGCTACCCCATTTGCAAAACCTTAGCAAGTATTGTGCCTCATGAACCATTCAAGTAGAGATCCCTTGACTCTTTTTGAATTTAAGTATGGGGGATTTACGCAGTGCATTATATTAGATATCATTTTTTGGGATTCAACTGCGTTAAGTAAGTCATTCAAACGTATGACCATTTCCATGAGAGGTCAATGGAAATATATATGGAAGCTATATATATGAAATATTGCTTTTTTATATGTGAAACTTCTATATAAGCACACATATATGGAAGTCATATTCCATATATGCATGCTTCCATATCTATGTCAAAATATAAAGTTGTGCATATACAAAAGTTGCGAATAAACAAAAAGTGTATTCCATAAATGAATCTTTCCATATATATATATATATATATATATATATATGTGTGTGTGTGTGTGTATATACATAAGTTATGCATATACAAAAGTTACACATATACGAAAGCTATCTTTTGTGTATTCACTCTTCCTTCTATATCTATATATCTATATATCTATATATATATATATATATATATATATATATATATGGAAGCCATATTTTGTATATGCACATAGATATGGAAGCATGCATATACGAGAGATGGTTTCCATATCTATGTGCATATATAGAAGTTGTGCATATATGGAAACCATCTTCTGTATGTGCATGTTTCCCTTAGCATGTGCATATATATAGGTTGTGCATATATGGAGACCATCTTCCATATATGCACACTTCCATACATATGTGCATATATAGAGGCCACACATATAAATAAGTCATATTCTGTATATGTCCAGATTTTGTATATGCACATATATATATATATGGAAGTGTGCATGTATGGAATATAGCTTCCATATATGCACAACTTCAGTACATGGCTTATGTATACGTGAATCTTCTATAACATAGATCTTGAAGTGTGTAAAATGAGTATTATAAAAGTACGATTTGTAAATTCTAGAAGACTTGAAGTCTTGGATGTGAAAAACTAGGGCTTGTAGATAAAACCTTAGATCTAATGTTTCTGTTGAAAGAAGAAAACCTAGTTCATGCAAGGAAGGAATGACATCATGTTAATGATGAGGACAGGGAGAACCATATATGCACATATAGGAAAGTTGTGCATATACAAAATATGTGTGCATATACGGAAGTTGTGCATATACAGAAGATGTACACATATACAAAAGTTGTGTATATATGGAGGTTATCGTATATGCGTATTACGACAGTTGCAAACTATTTTTATGTATGCAAAACTTCTCTATATAGTTGCAGATTGTTTTTACGTATGCACAACTTTTGTATATGTGCATATAATGAAGTTGCACATATATAGAAGTTATGCATATATATGGAAGTTTCACATATATGGAGGATATATAAAGAAGTTGCACATATAGAGAAGATATGTCCATATACAGAAATTGTGCATAACTTCAACCTCTATATAGGCAGAACTTTTGTATATGCACATCTTATGTATATGTGCATATCTAGCATATATGCATAAATATATATATGCATATATATGGAAGTTGCACATATACAAAAATTTTGCATATACGAAAATTCTACATATATGGAGGTTGCATATATACAGTGACTAAAGTTACACATAAATTATCTATATATGCATATTCCATATATGCACAACTTCTGTATATGTGCATCTACCGTACATGTTCAACTTCCATATGTGTGCATATACATAAGTTACATATATAAATAGTTGTGCACAACTTCAACCTATGTACATACATAGCCTTCGTATATGCACAACTTCTATATATACATATATGAATGTTGTGCATATAAAAAAGATATGTGATGCAAAATATGTGCATATCTTTCGTATATGCGTCACTTTTGTATATGCACATATTTTTCGTATATAAGTTTATTTCGTATATGTGAATTTCTTATGTATATGTGCATATTTGGAAGTTGCGGATATACAATAGATGTGCATATACAGTAAATGTGCATATACAAAAGATATGTGTATATAAAGAAGTTATGCATCTACAGAAGATATGTGCATATACGAAAGTTGTACATATATGGAGACTATCGTATATGCATGCTACGAAAGTTGTGCACTTTTTTATATGCACAACTTATGTGTATGCACATATACAAAAGTTGCACATATATGGAAGATATGTGCATATATAGAAGTTACACATATACAAAAGATATACAAATATACATAATATATTCACATATATATAATTTCCGCATATACAGAAGATATGCATATCTTTTGTATATGACCAACTTCCGTATATGTGCATATTTTCCGTATATGCATATATATTGTTTATATGTGCAATTTCCATCTTTTGGACTTGCAAAAGGTGTAAAATGAGTATTATAAAAATAGGATTTGTAAATTCTAGAAGACTTGAAGTCTTGGATGTGAAAACCTAGGGCTTGTAGATAAAACCTTAGGTCTGATGTTTTTGTTGAAAGAAGAAACCCTAGTTCATGCAAGGAAGGAATGGCATCATGTTGATGATGAGGACAAGGAGGAGAACCATATATGCACATATACAGAAGTTGTGCATGTACAAAAGATGTGTGCATATACAGAAGTTGTACATATACAGAAGATGTGCACATATACGAAAGCTGTGTATATATGGAGGTTATCGTATATGCGTATTATGGAAATTACAAACTGGTTTTATGTATGTAAAACTTCTGTATATGTGCATATACTGAAGTTGCACATATATGGAGGCTATGTGCATATACGGAAGTTTCACATATATGAAAGATATATAGAGAAGTTGTGCATATACAGAAGTTACACATATATATAGTTGTGCACACCTTCAACCTATGTACATACATAGCCTCCGTATATGCACAACTTTCATATATGCATATATGAATGTTGTGCATATACAAAAGATATTTGATGCAAAATATCTGTATATCTTTCTTATATGCGTAACTTTTGTATATGCACATATTTTTCGTATATACGTTTATTTCGTATATGTGAATTTCTTTTGTATATGTGCATATTTGGAAGTTGCACATATACAATAGATGTGCATATGCAGTAGATGTTCATATACTAAATATATGCGTATATACTGAAGTTACGCATATACAGAAGATATGCGCATATATAGAACTTGTGCATATATGTTGACTGTCATATATGCATGTTACGAAAGTTGTGCACTTTTGTATATGTGCAACTTATGTGTATGCACATATACAGAAGATATGTGCATATACAGAAGTTGCACATATACAGAAGATATGCACATATACATAATATATTCACATATACATAATTTGAGCATATACGGAAGATATGCATATCTTCCATATATGCCCAACTTCCGTATATGTGCATATTTTTCATATATGCGCATATATTATTTATATGCGCAATTTCCATCTTTTGGACTTGAAAAAGGTGTAAAATGAGTATTATAAAAATAGGATTTGTAAATTCTAGAAGACTTGAAGTCTTGGATGTGAAAACCTAGGGCTTGTAGATAAAACCTTAGATTTGATGTTTTTGTTGAAAGAAGAAACCCTAGTTCATGCAAGGAAGGAATGGCATCATGTTGAGCAGGAGGATGAGGAGGAGAAACAAAATCCTAACTACGCATGGTCCCCTGTATAATGAGAGTTAACCACTTTATTTGTTAGCTATGGCCCATTTTTCTAATTCATTTCTCTATTTTTTTCTCCAATCCAAAGAACTCTTCAATTCTCATTTATGTCAATATTTTTTCAATGGTTAAAGTATCTTCACTTTAAGTGGAATCATCCTTAATTTCACTTGAGGGATAGTTGCATGTTTTTCCAAATCATTCTAATATGTAACCTTCCATTATAATTTGACATCATCTTCGCCTATTATATCCTCACTTATCTTGGTGTATTATTCTAGTCTCTCTCTTCTAAGGAGAATGAAACAATGTTTAAATATCATTTTAAAGGTGATATATATGTTTTTCAAGATATACATTATTTTTCGTTATTATATATTATGTAAATTTGACTCAATGAAAGAGTGAGACTTTCTTGGTCAAACAATGGTGGTTTAGGGAAAACAATTTTGCTTACCCATGGTTTTATGCCCATGGATTACATGTAATGTTATCTTTAAATTCTTGGGAGTACTTCATTGCAATGTGAAAGTGATGTGAGCGATGAAGGATCACCTACCTGGGTTTTATCTAAAGGGATATTAATACAATATTTTTTTGGCTAGTTTTTCCATATATTAGGGTTTTCCAAGATAAATTTTGTGTTTATAATTTGTTATTTGTTGTTTTCTTTAATATCTCTTAGTAATTATATTTCTCTCCCATAATTTTAACATGGTATCATAGAAAATGGCTTTATTTGTCCTGGTGGAACATATAGACATATCCATGCATATTTTTTATCTTATATATGTTGATATAGGGTGTACATCTAAGTAATATGTTAGGTGTGTAGTTGGAACTATTTTCAAGTGATAGATTTCCTAAGAATTCGGTATCAACTAGGCCTTTGTGTTGCACATAGTGTTGCCATTGATTGTTGGGTGTGGAGCATGATTATCTTCTGTATTCAAAGGTTTCAGCTGGATTTATACCCCAGGAAGATTGTACACCCCTCCACGCGAGCGGGTGCAGGGGGAGTTGTCCCACCTGCGGGGTTCAGGGGGGCCGATCCCCCCCAGCTACGGGGTCCAGGGGTAGTGCCCCCAAAACTAAATATAGATGTAAAATTGCCTTGTAAAAGTCTAGTAATTTCTAGTCAATCAGGGTCGTTCATTAGGCAGATGATCTGACGGTAGAAGTTATGTTTATTTTAGGGTTTTTTGCCCTAAAAGGAAACCCCTCACTATATATGAGGGAATTTTATTTCATCTATGTATATCTGTATTCTGAGTGAGGAAAAGAGAAGAGATTGAGAGTGAAGAGGGAGTTACAGAGGATTTGTTGTAGGTTGTATCTCTTTAGTTTGCTGGATAATATAATAAAAGAAGTACTGGCTATTTCTCCATGGATGTAGCCCAAACTCGGTGAACCACGTATATCTGCGTCTCTCTTGTTTTATGTGTTTTCTATGTTTATATTTCTGCAATACTTTATGTGTTCCATTTCTCTATAATATATAATTTTATAACATTGATGGCAACAAGATGTCATTGATTTCAAAGGGAATGTGTGAGACAATAGAAACATGTCCCTTTATGAAGTGATATGATAGTTGGTCAGAAAGTCTCATTACAGGAAGATTTAGGTGCTTGAAGTTGTTTTAATTTTTGACGAAGTTGTGTTGTTCAAAATAGTCTGCCAATAGAATGGTTGCATAGATCTCCTAAATAGATTTCCAATGATATTTCCTTCTTAGAGAAACCCCTCCTAGATGAGAGTTTATGGCTAGTTGAAAATCATCATTAGTTGTATTGAATTAAAAGAACCAAAGTGTTAGGTCCCTATAATACTAGTGTATTCCCCTTATTTTTATTAGTGTATCCCCCTATTTTTATTTGTGTTCCCATGTATCCCCCATGTTGTTACTATTGTGCCCCATAGAAGCCCACTATTGTTATTGTTGTTCCCTTACATTATTATTGTTATGTAGGATCTAGTTATATTGTGACCCCTTAGACTCTTATATATACCAAGGTGGTCTTATCATTTGAATCATCAAAGAATTGTTCATTTATTTAATGTAAAGGATATTTCCCCCTCAAATAGGATGTTTTTAAAGTGGTTTATCTATCTTTTCTTTGAGCTATTTGCATAAAATTTGGTATCAGACCTTTGTATTATAGGGTTTCACATCTTCAAATAGGTCATCTGGGAATTTTTTCCATTACTTTATCTATATGTGGATTTAGAAGCTGAAATTTCAACCACATGGAGCTGAAGTCTTGGTGAAATTCTTGTATAAATTTCAAATCTTGGTTCGCTATACTTTTTGATATGTGATTCCATGGAAGTTAGGTTTTTTGTAGTCTCCAGAATTCCATCTCAAAAAGGTGACCTAGGGAAAATGATCATAACTTTCATTTTAGGAATCAGATTTGAATTTTGTAAAAATCCCTAAAAGTGCATTGACCTTAGTCTTTGCTATAGTAATTTCAGTTTTGAATGTTGAAACAGGGACATGTGGCATCACATAAAACTTCACTCTACTAAACCAGTTCATAGTCAAGCCATCATGGGATATTTGGCATAACTCTATATTGAATAATCCAATATTTCTCCTACTTGTGGAACTATAAAGAATATTCATAGGGATGAAATAGGAATCAATATCAGACCATGGAAATTCAAAATTATAGAGACACAACAATTTCAATATTTAGCTCCAAAAAAAATCAAATAAAAGGGTGTGTATTTTTTACATTTTGTCATAAGTTTTGTTTGAAAAATCAGTTTGAAGTAATTGAAAGGGAATATTTAAGAACATATAAAGTATTTGGTTCTAAAATTCCTCCAAAACAAAATAATTTTACACCCATTAATCCCTCAGAAAGCTTTACTATGATGCACGAAGAAGAATTGCAACATGATATATCAAAATTAAGGGACCAACTGCAACAAATTTCACCCTCACAAAGAGCAACCAAAGATGACATGGATGGTTTAAAATTAGACATGGAAGGTTTGAAGGATGTCGTGGAAGCTAAGATGGATGGTTTGAAATTAGACATGGAAGGTTTGAAGGAAGGATTGACAAAGTTGTTGTAAGAAAGTTTTCTTGGTGGTGACAAGGTAATCCATGAAAAGCATGATGAGGACAAAACTAATATGAATTATGATTTTAGAGACTCCAATGTGGGGTTTAAGAATCACCACATTCTAAATATAGATATGTGTTCTCCTCCTCGTCCTCATCATCAACATGATGTCATTCCTTCCTTGTGTGAACTAGGGTTTCTTCTTTCAACAAAAACATCAGATCTAAGGTTTTATCTACAAGCCCTTGGTTTTCACATCCAAGACTTCAAGTCTTCTAAAATTTACAAATCCTATTTTTATAATACTCATTTTACACTTTTTTCAATCCTAAAATATGAAAACTGCGCATATAAATAATATATGCACATATACGAAAAATTTGCACATATACGGAAGATATGCATATCTTTCGTATGCACAAATTCTGTATATGTGAATATATTATGTATATGTGTATATGCGCAACTTCTGTATATGAACATATCTTCCATATACGCGCATACACATAAGTTGCGCATATACAAAAGTGAACAACTTTAGTAACATGCATATACGATAGTCTTCATATATGCACAACTTCCGTATATGCACATATCTTTTGTATATGTGTAACTTTTGTATATACGCATATCTTTCGTATATGCACATCTACGGTATATGCATATCTATTGTATATGTGCAACTTACAAATATGCCCATATACAAAATAAATTCACATATACAAAATAAACATATATACGAAAAATATCTGCATATACAAAAGTTACGCATATAAGAAAGATATGCACATATTTTGTATCACATATCTTTTGTATATGAAAAACATTCATATATGTATATACAGAAGCTGTGCATATATGAAGTCTATGTATGTACGTAGATTGAATTTGTGCACAACTATTTATATGTGTAACTTTTGTATATGCACACATATGGAAGTTGAAAATGTACGGTAGATGCACATATACAGAAGTTGTGCATATATGGAAGATGTGTATATAGATAATTTATGTGTCACTTCAGTCACTGTATATATGCAACCTCCATATATGTACAATTTTCGTATATGCGCAATTTCTGTATAAGTGCAACTTTTGTATATATGCATATCTATTTATGCATATACGCAAGATATGCACATATATAGAAGATGTGCATATACAGAAGTTGCGCCTATATAGAGGTTGAAGTTATGCACAACTTCTGTATATGCACATATCTTCTGTATATGCACAACTTCTCTATATATCTTCCATATATGTGAAACTTCTGTATATGCGCATAGCTTCCATATATGTGCAACTTCAGTATGTGCACATATACAGAAGTTGTGCATACATAAAAAAAGTCTGAAACCATATACAAAAGTTATGTATACATAAACACAGTCTGCAAATTCCGTAATATGCATATATGATAACCTTCCTATATACACAACTTCCGTATATCCACACAAATTTTTTATATGCACAACTTCTGTATATGCACACATTTTCTATATATGCACAGCTTTCGTATATGCGCACATCTTCTATATATGCACAACTTCCGTATATGCATATATATGGTTCTCCTGCTCGTCCCCATCATCAACATGATGCCATTACTTCCTTGCATGAACTAGGGTTTCTTCTTTCAACAGAAGCATTAGATCTAAGGTTTTATCTACAAGCCCTAGGTTTTCACATCCAAGACTTCAAGTCTTCTAGAATTTACAAATCCTATTTTTATAATACTCATTTTACACCTTTTGCAACTCCAAAAGACGGATTTTTACATATAAATAATATATTCCCATATACGGAAAATATGCACATATACGAAAGTTGGGCATATACGAAAGATATGCATATCTTCTGTATATGTGGAAATTCTGTATATGTAAATATATTATGTATATGTGCATATATTCTATATATGTGCAACTTCTATATATGCACATATCTTTCGTATATGTGCAAATTTTTTATATGTGCATACACATAAGTTGTGGATATATAGAAGTGCACAACTTTCATAACATGCATATATGATAGTCTCCATATATGCACAACTTTTGTATATGCGCATATCTTTTGTATGTGAGTAGCTTCTATATATACACATATCTATCGTATATGCACATCTACTGTATATGCACATCTATTGTATATGCGCAACTTCCAAATATGCACATATACAAAAGAAATTCACATATACGAAATAAATTTATATATGAAAAATATGTGCATATACAAAAGTTGCACATATACAGAAGAAATTCACATATACGAAATAAACGTATATATGAAAAATATGTGCATTTAAAAAGTTACGCATATACAGAAGATATTCACACCTTTTGCATCACATATCTTTTGTATATCCAAAACATTCATATATGTATATACGAAAGTTGTGCATATACGAAGGCTATATTGTATGTACATAGGTTGAAGTTGTACACAACTATTTATATGTGCAACTTCTGTATATGCACACATATGGAAGTTGAACATTTACAATAGATGCACATATACAGAAGTTGTGCATATATGGAAGATGCGTATATAGATAATTTATGCGTAACTTCAATCACTGTATATATGCAACCTCCATATATGTACAATTTTCGTATATGCACAATTTATGTATATGTGCAACTTCCATATATATGCATATCTATTTATGCATATGCACAAGATATGCACATATATATATGTGCATATACAAAAGTTGCACCTATATAAAGGTTGAAGTTCTGCAAAACTTTTGTATATGCGCAACTTCTCTATATACCTTCCATATATGTGAAACTTTTGTATATGTGCATAGCTTCCATATATGTGCAACTTATGTATATGCAACCATATACAAAAGTTGTGCATACATAAAAATAGTCTGCAACTTTCGTAATACGCATATACCATAACCTCCATATATAGACAACTTCTGTATATGCACAACTTCTGTATATGCGCACATCTTCTGTGTATACACAAATTGAAAAACTTGGAATCCATCAATAACCATAAAGACTTCACCTCTTCCTAGATGGATTTGAGAAGCAACACAGACCTAGATCAAGGAGATCTTCAGACTCTCCAATATCTTGTAGATATAAACCTTCAGATCCCCGACGAGGGTGCCTTCATTTCTGGATAAGTGGTGGAGTAGGTGGTGGTAGAGCCTGTCTGGCTTCCATGCGTGCCCCACCCCCATGTTTAATAGATGTGATAGCAAGTTCTAGCATGCGAGGTTGGCACCCACTACGAAGGGTATTAAATGCCTTCCTTGGAACTAGTTACACATTGCTTGGTCGTGGTGGGAAATGGTAGTGTTGTGAAGTGTGGTAAGCGTTATGGAGCTCCCACGTGCCTCACCAGGGTCTAGGCTTTGTGTGAGAGGCAAAGAAGCTAATAACTAGTGCACAATGTGGGGTGTGTTGGTAGCGTAAGATGATCCTTGGGACCCTGGAACATCCAAGGAGAATGAACCTATTGGAATTCTCGTCAGCCTAGTTCATTTGTGTGATGCAGAATAGGGGAGAGGAGAAGAGCTAGGGTTGACAGACCTTGGCCAAGCACTGCTCAATTATCTCCTTCTAGTTCATTAGTGGTGGGGAACTTGTGGGGAACCTGTGACAAGACTTTGGTTTCTCAGGGCCCCTGTGAGGAATTACGGTTGGAAAGGGCTCGAATAGCTGGAGGAAATACATAGAGACAAGTGTAGAAGAGGTGGCGGGACACCGTGTTCAACTTCCAAAGCCCTATTTTGATCCAAGTGGATACTGGTGGCCACCCACCTATTCCACCTAAACCCCCTAGCCAGTTTCATCTGTTTCCTTGTTCATTTCAGCGTTTAATATTTTTAGCAATTTTTTGGGTCCTGAACTTATGGAGCAATTTTGATACCCTAAACAACATTTTTTGGGGTCTGGGACAGGCCGTGGCCATATGAAAGGGCTTGTGATGAAACTTGTAGTAATCAGAGAGACCTTTCCATCAAGCTATCGTACACACCAAATAGAGATAATATGACCAAGTTATGACCCGAGGAAGTTGGCTTCCCAACTAAACCCAACAAGGCCCACAAACTCTTGGTTTTACTTCTCCTAGGTTATGGTTTTGGTTGTTTGTGATTTTCTCATGTTTTCTAATAATAAATAGGCCCTTGAGCCTCATTGTAACAAAGTTCAAAGGCATGTAGCCGCCACATTTCTTCTCAGAGATAAGCTACCATCACCCGAGCTATCTTATTTCCATTATGTTTGTAAGCATAGTTAATTATTTTTCTATTAATGAAATGAAGAGTTTTTCTACTACATCTTTGTGTTTATGATTATATAGGTAAGTTCTTGTGTTCCTGTTTAAGTTTGGATCATGTGTTGAGGAATCCTCGTCCCTCTTTGCCTAGGTATGGAGAATTTATTACAGTGACGACCAGTGTAGGATAGCCTCTCAATTCTCTTTGGGGGAAGTGGTAGAAGTTACATTGTTTTTTGTTGCTGTGTTGGATCGGGAGAGTGTTTGTGTCTATTGCCCTTTGAGGTGTTTTGGGTACACCGAGATGCCTCAACACTGAGGGAGACCACACCATAGGGGTGGAAATCCATGACAAGCATACCAGTTGACCAGGAAAATGAAACCTTATCAGGCTCGTCGGGCAGCCGTGAGACAAAGGAGAAATTTGATGGATCCCTAGGGCATGTGGTTGCTCCATCGACACTTGAGTCTATTGCTGCTAGAATCCATAACATTTAAGTCAATATGGACAACCTTAGCAACTAAAGATATGATGACCATAATGAGTTGGTAGCTTTCGTCAATAATTTTCAATTTGGCCAAAGTGAAATCGTGGACCAATTGGACAATCTGCAATTCCAACAAAGGCGCACCAATGACCACCTTCATAGTCGAGAAGCGAGGGTGGAGCATATTGGTTTTCATATGCATGAATATGCTGGCTATTTCACAGTTCCCTCTAGAATCCCACCCAACCCCCCACCTTAATATGTTGCTTTTTGTTATGTTTCTCTTTTTGTTTATAGTATGTATGTCATGGCTCCTAGGCCATCAAAAAATAATGCATGAAGCAGGTAGCTCATGTTATCCTCCAAGTCCCAATCTCAACAAGTATGGTTGGACTAAGAAAAAAGGACCTATTGAGATGCATTTTGTACTGTGCACTTTGATGTTAATATAGTGATTGAACTTTAACTGACAAAAAAAAATTGACATTAAGAAATACCACATAAGTTAAACTAAAATTACATTTATTAGATACATAAATAAATAAATAATATTTAAAAATTTATCAAATAACAAAAGTGAATAATGATTATCATAGAAATATATACTTTCCTAAACACTTCCATTTGCAACTGAAAATACACATTCATAAACATTTCAAACACTATTAGATATGATAATGTTTCAATATCTAATAATATTTCAAAGTTTAAATATATTTTGTTTCAATGGAAAGCATTAATCAAAATAATCACTATCAATTTAGATGGGATGAGTTTAAACTTCAAATACATTTTATATGGATGACTTTTCTTTTATGAAAATAAATAATCACTATAAATTTAGATGTGATGTGATGAGTTTTTAACTTTAAATACACTTCAATTTGCAACAAAGTACACATTCATAAACATTAGATATGACAATGTTTGAAGGTTTAAATATAGTTTGTTTCAATGGAAAGCATTAATCAAAATAATTAATGTAAATTTAGATGGATGAGTTTAAACTTCAAATACATTTTGTATTGATGTCTTTTACTTTATGAAAATAAATAATCACTATAAATTTAAATGTGATGAGTTTTTAACCTTAAATAAATTTAAATGTGATGAGTTTTTACTTTAAATACATTTTGTATGGATGACTTTTACTTTAGGAAAATGATTTTTGTTTTATTGAAAATGGGTTAAATATTAATAAATATTTTCTTAGTATAAAGGGATATATAAGTTTGTTTGTGAGTCCATTCCTTTTAAAAAAAATAATAATAAAAAAGTTATGTTTTTAATAGAAAATTAATCTCATTTATAAATTATCTTTAAATAAATTATTTGAAGATCTATATTAACTAATTTATGTCAGTGTCAACTTTATATATAAAAAAATGTTAAAATAAATATTTTAATGTTGTATATAAACAAATATTCAATGTTAATTATTAATAAAATATTTTAATAAGAATTAATATTGACATATAATTTAAAATGTATTAATAATAATAAACCATTTTAATTTGTTTGATAAAGTGTCTCCATGTACATGTGATGTAAAATATTTTAATGTAAATTAAGTATATATTATATATTATTTTAAAAAATTATGTATATATCATGAAAAAATTAAAATTTTTATGGTTAAAACATTTATTTGGTCCTATATATACTTTCTTTAGCATTCACAAATACAATTTAAATAATGAAAAATAGCACATTATATTTTGCACTCTGAAGAAGTTTGCATGTGAAAAAAATTTATCCCTCTTTGCTCTTGTTAGATACGTATTTGACATAGATCGATGCTGGTTTTTAATAAAAAGAATATAAATTTAGAAGATATTTTTTTAAACCGTTATAAAATTTAATAATAATCTTTTTAAATAATAATTTTTTTATTCTATTTTTATTTTGATTGATAAGAAATTTATTAAAACAATAATAACATAAGTTTGTATTTTATTTTTATTATAATTATAATTATATTTTAAATATTAATTTATTTGAAATATCATGAATTTAAAATTAAATATAAATAGTATAAAAATAAATTTATTATTACTTTAAAATATAATTGAAAAGTACAATTATGTAAATAGTTACAATCCAACATAAAGATATAACTAGGTAAATAATCACAAAGAGAAAAACGCAAATAATGATATGACTTTTTTTCTCCCATTAGTAACATTATGTCTTAATATATCACTATAGAGGATCAATGTCTTAATATACCACCATAGAGGATATAACTAAAATCTTTCATCGTTAAACTTTTCTATTCTTAAAGATACCCATGCTCTTTACTGATTACCTAAACCTTGGCAATAGATGAACTACCTTGAGATAATAACCTTTCCCAAATTCCACTTAAGATTTTGATAGACTAATGCGAAAAAAGCTATAATAAAATAATATAAAAAACTTGAGAACAATAACAGCATACACAATAGTATGTGTCCAAAATATCTTTAATGAAGGAAAAATATCAAGCTTGAGGGCCATAACTCTCTTTCTCATTGTATTAACTAACTCGTCATGATACAATATTTAGACAATTTACGACTTTAAAAACGCTACATTGTTAAAACCAATTTAATTTACAACTTCAATTCTTAAAATAGAACTAATTTACAATGATCAAGGAATTAGATTACAAATTCAATTCTTAAAATAAAACTAATATACAATGAACAAAGAACTTGTCCAACATCATTTGGCCTCATTTACCTATATATATATATATATATATATATATATATATATATATATATATATATATATACAACACATATCTAACCATTAACAATAAATTCTCCATACAAGAAAATTAATTAATTAATTTTAGTCATATTAAACAAAGCATTAAAAATAGTCCTCAAAGAGCAGCATATAATCCACCTCACTCCTTTAAATTTTAATTTATAAAAAACACACACAGATATATATAACTATTGTGTTTTATTAATTTATTCTTAATTCATTAATATAATGCTAAAACTTAACATCAACCCAATGCTAATTATCAATTTTTTTATATAATAATTATTAAGCCCCAACATTACAACTACTCTAGTGTTATGGGTGTTTTTTTAGCTATAGTGTTGTCCCCTATTAAAAACATTGGATTTTTCAAAATATTATTCAATATAAACATTAGAGTTTCACTGTGTGTATAAATTAAATGGACAAAGTTATTTATAAGATGAATTATTTAATATTTGATTTAATTAATAAAAAGATATAAGATAGTTAAATATAAAATTATTAATGATAAATATTGTTTATTCAAAGTGTTTGGATTATATATATATATATGCCTTTTTAATATAGAGAAAATCAAAAAGAACTTGCATAAAAGAAATAAAATAACTTAAATATATTCCTAATAATAGAATTGATTAAAAAATATAAATAAAAGAAAATGCTTAAAAACATAACATATAACTCCCCTTTTTCCGCTATTATTATTAAAAACTAATTACATAACATATAATTCCTCCTTTTCCGTTATTATTATTAAAACCTAATTATAGTCTTGAAAAATTTACCCATGTAATAACTATGCTTTTGAAAGTTGTCGAGCCCAGAGTAACTAATTTTAACGAACGAAGTTATTATTATTAAAACCTAATTATAGTTTTGAAAAATTTACTCATGTAATGACTATACTTTTGAAAGTTGTAGAGCCCAGAGTAACTAATTTTAACGAACAAATTTATTGACAAATTTGCAATTGCAAAATGAACTTGTTAAAAAACCCAAAACGCTGTGAAAAGCAAAAAAAAAAAAAAAAAAGCACCAGTGTTTTATTCACAATAATATATAGAACGAATTTATTGACAAATTTGCAATTGATTTATAAAAAATCCCAAAACGCTGTGAAAAGCCGAAAAAAAAATAAAAATGAGTGTTTATTCACAATAATATATAGTATATGAATTGAGTTCCCGTATCACGCCAAATGAAAATTCAGCCGGACATGTGACATCCCAATTCGTAACAAATATTATACTACTGCAACTTCATGATGACAAGAATATGTGGCCTTAATTAATTCACCTCTCGAATGCTCTCTAACGATGGTCTCCATCCATTGTTGCTGCATTTTCTTGTGACAACATAATCTTCTTTACACTGAAGCTGAAGCAACAATGATTTTTCCTTCATACACGGATCTGAAAGCAAAGCTTACAGTTCTTGTTTCGAGATTACCATCTGAACCCTAATAATACCGCTGCCATTCTGCGCACGCGTGAATGAAGAAGGCGGGCAAGTACTCTTAGGCCCTTCACTGGTAATTATGCTCGCGAATCGGGCATTCGACCCTGATAAAACGCCGTCAATGGAATGAAAAGACAAATTAGGAATAAGTAGCAGCCGATAAAGCTGCCCGAGAACCAACTTCTTGTCCGGTGAAAGAGAGCGGCATTCTGCATCCTCAGAATGCACAACCGAATGTTGTGGGTACGCCGACATGTGATCTCTGATGACAAGGGGAGCCGTGAATTCCATTATCTTTCCGTCAGATCTTGTCACCATTATAAATTCCTCACGGCCCATGAAATGTGCAGAGAGGTTTCCGGATCCACGAGATGGCAGACAATTACCCATAATTAATGAAACCTAACGCTGCTTACACAAAGAGATTTTGCAGAGCGAATCCTTTCCTAGGAGCACCAATGAAATCTGCAATATTCTATGGATTGCACCGTTGCATGAGTAAGTTATC
Source organism: Pinus tabuliformis (assembly GCA_031772625.1). NCBI lineage: Eukaryota > Viridiplantae > Streptophyta > Pinopsida > Pinales > Pinaceae > Pinus > Pinus tabuliformis. The sequence goes on from CM062814.1 coordinate 344,387,805, forward strand.
AGAGAAGGGAATTTGTGCAGCAGTGAGGTTACTTAATGAACAGTGGAAAAGAATTGAAATGAGGGAAAGAATGAATAGAAACTCTTAAAAACAAGTCACTAAGTGTTAAAACTACTCCATTTGATCTTCAGTTTGGCCAGAAGACCTCTGCCCACATCAACTTCCACCAAAAACCAAGCTAGTTGTTTATCCAGATGGCCGAAAGAGTCGTCATGTCAATAATATAAGCATCATATCTGATTTGCAATCTCTTTAATGGCCTCGACATTCCAAAGTTGCAGAGGAAGCCCTGGAATTTTGGCACATAAACTGTTCCGCTTGATTGGAGCCGAAAAAGGGTCGAATCCAAGCATCCATGGTTGAAAGGTAAGGAAACCCCGGCAACCCCTGCCTCTGACACATTTCTTCTTAGGGATACGGGCAACATCTTCTAGCTCGACAAAATGGAAACAGAGCGGGATTATTCATTTCATAAAAGAATTTGGGCGGGACTACCCAATTTGAATTCAAAATTTTGGACGGGACTTACCAATTTGAAATGTTGGATAGGGACAGGGGCATTGAATCAATGTAGGTGGAGGTATGGAATGAAGGGTTGAAGTCCAAGCAGTGCAGTCACATAAATAAAGTTGGAATGATGGAGCTGCCGTCAAGCCGTGAAGGCTACCGGAGTCAGCGTTAAATTTGAGGCCTGTATGTCCGTATTTCGCCATAAAAGTTAAAAAAAAAAATTATAAATTTTATATATATATATATTTAACCTTAAGTCATATATTTTTTATACTTATAGGCTGTAAGTTACAATGTGGCCACTGGATTGTTGAATAATTGTTTGTGACTGGATCATGTCAAATGACTCAGTGAGCCTCTGCACAATACGAATCTCTCTCCTCATCTCACGAGTTGCTACCGCCTAAGGATCTTGACGATGTGGTGATTTGGTTGTGAAATAATTATAATATTAATAATGACAGCGACTGGGTTGTTGAATAATAATTACTATAATTCAGAACTTTTTGGAACGACTATGGCATTTTTAATATGGTGTGAATCTGTAACAGTGTAACCTTATAAATTTATAATCTCCAGACTCTGGCTGGGGCAACTTGCAAGTTTAGCGTTTATTGACAAAGTACAGTGACTGGATGGCTATCAGATCTGCGGATTTTGCATTCAATTCACATTCAATTCACATTCGAGGCTTACCACTTGAGCATTTAGAATGAAACTTACCACTGTTACCAGTTACCAACTTACCACCTGTAAACTTTAATGTGTACAAGATTCCAATAATGAGTCCTGTCGCGGCCCGCGGGGAAATAATCCATCGCTTAAAGCTTTATCGTCAATTTACCACTGAGTCCCGATCACTTGTGAATCTGTGATGTGCTGTAGTTTGTAAGTTGTAACGTCTTACCTCAATATTCCATATGAAGAGAGCAAAAATAGTGATGACTATGACAGCCAATCATAGTAGACGCGCCATGGGAAAAGAAACAAAAGCACCTGCAAGCTGCAACAGCTACTTAGTCACTCCACTGAGTTGATATGAGGTTATGAGGAGGAGCATTATATAGCATATGGTGTAAGTCGCAGAGGACTTCCTGCTAACCTAGCGTAGTGCTGTTTGGTTGGTCGACTCATCGAAAATTTAAACAGAAAACTTCGGGTAAGCGTGCTCAGTTGCCGCGGACAATGAAGAGTCCCAGCTCTCAGTTGGATTTTCATTAAAAAAATACAATTCTGGGAATGTATGCTCGAGGCCCCCAGTCATCAACTATACAGATACTTTTGTGCCAGAGATGCTACACAGTTAAAACCAACATCAACCCCAACAACGTTCTCGTCGTGTGTCTAGTACAATTTCTGTTGAGTTTTCAACGTCTATCATCAGTTTATATACATCGCCGAGGCGGAAGAGCAGTGCCCAACTTAAATTTTCCGTTGTCAGGTTTTTGAAATCCCTCCCTCTCTCTCTGTACAAATAAAAATTGCACTGTTATAGCTGGTAATTTCTTGAAGTGATTCATGGATGATATAATTGTGTGGTGCCAAATTTTACATAATATTGAGTAAACAAATTAGGAATTCAAATGTGAATTAGTGGAAGACATAAACTGAGAAGAAAAAATTACAAACTAAGCACAATATCATAAAACCGCAAGGGATAGTCAGCCTATCGATAAAACATCCAGAAATTGATATAGGCTATAAAACTTACATTGGATAGAACCTAGTTGAGAACTTAATCAGTTTCTGACCTCCACGGGTGCAGCCTCTAAACAAAATATTGACAAAAACCTGAACTCCTACTACAGAAAATAGAGGAATAACCCAAACTATAATATAATAGAGAGATGGAAAATTTAAAATTATTACCAGTGTGACAAGGCACACAGGTAAGGTGCCACGGTAAGGTGGAAAGATCGAAGCCTGCAACTTTCCATAAGCATCTAGAAGCCTAATGCATTCGGATGCCTTCAGCGGAAAATTTATGAGCCACTCGACATGAATGGTAGTGAGAAAGTAGTCGATAAATATACCATAAGTGGATTTGTGAAAAGGTAGGGTTTGGAAGGTAAATATTGACTGTCAATTCCCATAGCTCATTTCCAGCATTGATGGAATAGATAGTGCACACATGTGTTCACATGGACCCAAGTTGGATGTGTCTTTGTGAAGGTTAGTTTATCTGGCGTTGTTGTCCGTCTGCTTTTAGTGTAATATTAGTCCCTCATTTTTTTTGTTTCTTTTTGGTTGGCCATAAATGAAATATTCTCTTTCAAAATTTCAAAATTGTAAATAGGACAATGACAGAATGCTAAATCAATTAATATGTTGTTGAATTCTAAATGTATTTAGAATAGAAGTGGTATTTAAATTGTTAAACTTTTTGTGAAATTTGATGAGTTAAATTTCTCACTGTAATAAATTGTATATGTAAAAGTTTTTTATATCAATTCATGTAAAAGTTTGTTATATCATTTTTGATGAATTGGATAAATGTCCTTGTAACAGCTCTGTTATATTGTTTAGTTTTGGATTTTTGTTGTAAAATTTCATTTGTTGGATTAGTTCATAGGAAATTAGATGAAACTTCTACAAATAAATTTTTAAAGTCATATGATGGGTAGAGTCACTCGTCAAATTTAACCCCTAGCAGGAGTCATGCCGTGACCATTGCCGTAGAAACCATGGTGATGCATGAATATGTATGTTAATCCTCTCATGCACTAAGCCCATCATTGGCTTGGTGACTTGTTTTTAAGAGTTGCCTTGAAACAACGGGTTGCCGCATTTGTGTTCTGCGATGGGCCATGTGCACAGGGGGTTCTAGAATCAGCGACGAAGAGAGAGCCGCTTCTTGCCCATAGCATGACGCACAGTTTTTTTAGTTGAGAAGGTGAGAGAACCGCTTCTTGCCCATAGCATGACGCACAGTTTCTTAGTTGAGAAGGTGCAACATGGTTGCCTACGGTTACTTTTTGCGAGAGATTTTATCATTTTGTTACAACTGAATTGGTAACGGACGCATGTGCTTATTCGTGGCAGATTGACAAAGTAAACAGTTTCTGCTCTGTTAATCCAAGTAAGCCTTTTTTTGCATTGAAAGTATGGTTACAGGAGGATCTCTTAGGCTGAAAAAAGTTAAGTAATATGGGCCCAATAGTAACGGAGGATATCTTTTGCAGAGGAACAAAAAGAATGAGCAGACATAAAGGATAATGCAGGTTTTTATCCGCATGAAGGCACATCGTCTAGTTATCGAGAATGTCATCGAGAATGTCAACTAATGTATCGACTACTAGGTGCAAGGATATGAGTAGGAACGAATAACTTTTCCATCAATATCGACGGATTCTAAAAATCCTATTAGTTAATGGAACCTTCATTTTACATGTCAACTACCAGAATATAAAGAATGTATACATCACGCGTCCAGAATATAAAGAATTTATACGTCACGTGTCGAGAATAATACTTTGGTGTAATCCACCTGATATTGCGAGATTCTATAAAAAAATGTTAAATGCTAGCAAGCCCTATAATGACATTGTTTCAAATTTTTTTGGATACTTGTTAGCGAGATTATTAGGTATTAAGGTTATTTTGGATAAAAAAATAGATTTAATCCCCTTATACTATAAAAGCCTAAATTGACTATTTTAAAAACATTCATACATAAAACTTGAAAATCATATAGACTCAAACATATGGTATATAAGGGAAGTAAAATAATTGTTGTGTATATCTTATAATTCAACCATAACATTTCCTATTCTCGAAAAAAATGAAATAATAATAAAAGGAGTAGCCAATATAACTTAAAAATATACAATATTATGATAAAAATTTAATAGGGAGTTTATTAATTATTAGCCCATATAAATAGATGGGGATTTGTATGACAAAAAAAAATATTTAGATGTTAATAAACATTTATTAAGTGTGTCTATTACTTATTAGCTAATACATACAGATAGGGATTTCCATGACAACAAACTTATATTAATGTGTTAATAAACATTTATTAAGTTTGTTTTACATATTAGTAGGTTGGATAGAACCTTTTATTATAATATATATATAGATATATATACACACTCTCTAATAAAAAGAAGTATCAAATATAACTTAAGAAATTAAACAATACTATGATAAAAATTTAGGGTGTCTATTACTTATTAGTCAATACACACAGATGAGGATTTGCATGACAACAAACTTACATTAAGGTGTTAATAAGCATTTATTAAGTTTGTTTTACGTATTAGTAGGTTGGATAGAACCTTTCATTGTAATGTGTATATACACACCCTCTCACACACACCAAAGAAATCTAGTGTTAGTGGCATCATAGCTTGTCTTATGTATTAAATTCATCATAAAAGTGGTTTTCCACAAAAAGATAATTTTACCGATTCATTTTTTATCACCTTTATGGAACATGGTTCACAACAATGTGCATCTCAAGAGTTAATCCCCTTCTTGTTTTCACCTAATGTAAATCAAACTATATATGTAAATCAATTTCCATATCCAAATACTATAATTAAAATAGTAAAATTTATAGATTATAAATTAAGAGAGCTAAAAATTGATTTATCTAAATGCGTGAGGAATCTTCCTCATTAGAGAATTACTTTCCACAATCACAATATAAAAATTAAATGCACATTCCTTGAGTTCCATGAATTATGAAGAAATAAATGGAATTCAACATTTGGTCAATAATAGTTTCACCCAGTATTATTCGTGCCACAAATAATGTTTGTGAGGAAAGAGATTGCCATTTATGACTATAGGTAGTTCTAGTGGATGACTATAATGGTTAGAGTGAGTGTAAGGGAAACAACACCATCTTGTGCAAGTGTACTAGATGGTCCAATTGCCCTTGCTAATGGTCATAATGAATCTGTGTTGATGTGTAAGGGAAGCACCAATTCATTAGATGGTCTAAGTATCCCTGCCAATGGCAGTAATAACTAAGTGTTAATAGATTTAATCACTATAATAACTAATTGTTAGTAGATTTGGATGCATGAAGAAATAAATGGAATGCAACATTTGGTCACTAATATTTTCACCCACTATTATTCATGCCACAAAATAATGTTTGTAAGAAAAAAGATTGGCATTTATGACTAAAAGTAGTTCTAGTGATCTGGATTTAAACAAGAATACAACAAATTACAAATATATCGATAACTACAAAATTGTAGTAGAAATAACACTTCGTTTCATTAATATCAAATACTAAAATATGCTTACAAACAAAATGGAAATAAGACTAGCTCAAGCGATGTAGCCTATCTCTAAGAATAGATGTGGCTGATACATGCCACTAAACTGCATTACAATGAGGCTCAATGGCCTTTTTATTATTGAAAAATAAGAGAAGACCCCAAACAACCAAAACCCTAACTTAAGGAGATGTAACACCAAGCGTTTATGGGCCTCGTTGGGGCTAGTTGGATAGCCAACTTGTTGGGGTTGCGACTTGGTCATATTATCTCCATTTGACATGCATGATACCCCATTGGAAAGATCTCTATGAGGACTAGGACGAAAAAGATGATTTTATTTAAATATTGTTAGGACAAGATTGCCAAAAAAACGTGATTTAGGGCCTCAAAACAACTCCGGAGGTTTAGGACCCAAAAAGCTGCTAAAAGTAGTAAACTATGCTACAATTAAGGAAACTGAAAAATTGAAAGAAACAATGGTGGGGGTCCAAATGGAATTGGCGGGTGGCCACCAATATACACCTGGATCATTCCTCCTCCCTTAGGAAGAAATGGTCCCCATTGTGTTGAGTTCCTCCATGAGATGGGGAAACTTCTACTGAACTTGGTCCCTGGTGAGCCACTTGCACTGGTGAAGGAGTTGGCCTGCTTTGAAAACTCGATACAGTTGGATCTTCTACTAGCGAGTGTGCTTAATATGCGTGTCCATGATCTAATCAGTTGTTTCCTTTTCCATGCAATATGGATTTACCTCTGTAGGTGTGAGTTGTTCTGCAATGTTTGATGTTCTTAGCAATGGTGGGAAGTATGATCGAAGGTGATCCACACTGAACATTGGGTGCAAGCCAAGGAATGGGGGAATGGTGAGCTCAAATGCATTATCTCTCATAGCCTTGGTAATGGTGTAAGGACCATATTGGAGTGGTATGAGTTTCTGATAGGCTCCAGTAAGGTGTTCCCTTTGTAAATGCAACGAGACTTTGGCGCCCACATCAAACTTGTGTGGCACCCGACGTTAATCATGTCGCTGCTTGTACTTGGCATTTGATTTCTCCAGAATTTCATGGACCTATTGGCAGATATGTGGGATGTGCTCAATGAAGTTGTTTGACTTATCGGTTTCAGACTAGACATGAGCAAACTCTGCCTGAGTAGTTGAAAATGGCATGGCCACATTAATGGGACATAATGGCTGGAATCCAAAGCCCACCTGAAAAGGGTTGTGGCCAATCGAGTTGTGGAGAGCCCGGTTATAGCTGTGCTGGACATAGGGGAGGCTCTCTTCCCATGTGCGTGGATGCTTTGAGTTGTAGATACACAGAATATGTACAATCATCCTTTTGACAACCTCTGTCTAGCCATCGGTTTTAGAATGGAAAGTTGTGGACTTAGTGAGCTTGGTGTCCAGCATCGACCAGAGACTGGACCAAAATGTATTGAGGAACTTGTTGTCCCGATCTAAGATGATGGACTGCGAGATCCCAAAGTTTACCCACACACGTTCAAAGAAGAGTTTAGTAGTGGCTTCCACTGTGATATTATTCTTGCGGGAAGCCATAATGGCCATCTTCGAGAATCTGTCGACAACGACAAAAACATAGTCGTTGACATGCTTACTAGAAGGAAGGTCCGACATGTAATCCATGGAGATGGATTCCCAAGTTCGACTAGGGGTAGGTACCGAAGTATAGAGGCTTCGCTTCTTGATGGTCGATTTGGAAATGGTGTAGGCAGTGCAAGATCTAATGTACTTCCCGACTTCTTGTCGAAGATTAAGCCAATAGAAATACTTCTGTTGTATTTCCACCATTTTCTTGACCCCGAAATTCTCAATGGCCCGACTGTAGTGTGCTTCCAAAATCATCTTGGCAAGCTTTCTTGAATGAGCACAAAGGTGTCCCAGGTGGCATATTAGTGCATCTTGGAGGTGAAAATCTTGAACTTTCTAACTCTCCAAGAGCATCAGATATGTGTGGCCAAATTTTGGGTCACTTTTGTAGAGAAGTGGCCAATTAGAAGTCTCGTACCCACAATAGTTGAGCAGGGTGGTTAACGCCATGATCGGTGGTCATCTAAGGCAATATGAAACATTATTAGTGTTTCCCTTCTTATACTTGATATTCAAATGGAACTGTTGTGGGTATGTGGACCACTTATGATGGTGATCATTCTGCAAATTCCCTTGCGTCTGTATGAACTGCAGGTGTTGGTATTATGGTACAGGTATTTTCCATGATGGCAACTCACACACATGACAGTTCACAGTGCAACAGGTTAACAACAAAGGATTACAGACCAGACTCTAGAGATTGAACAAAGAGAGTGGTTTAAGAAGTATACGCTGGTTCACTTTGTCCAAGCAGTGTATACATGTGGTTTAATAGAACAAAAGGAGTGTATGCATACACACACACTTTCATAGAAGTAAAAGCATGTATGGGATGGAAAATCAAGGTTTTGGTCCAAGGTATTGGTCCGAGGTATTTGGTCCAAGGTATTTTGGTCCAAGGTATTGGTACAAGGTATTTGGTCCAAGGTATTTGGTTCGAGGTATTGGTCCGAGGTATTTGGTCGAAGGTATTGGTCCTAAGTGGTTTTGGTCAGATGTATTGAGAAAGGCCTAAAACTATTTAAGGAGGAGAAGATCATTAGGCCAAGGTGTGCAAGTATTGAATATCTTATGAAGTGGTAGATCAAATATGCAGGTTATCGGTTTCTGATGTTTTCCTTGATATGAACTAAGGATGCACCTATGTGGTTGATGATGGAGGATGGATCGGGATCATAAGGCCTGAAATGAATTATCATTATGTGGTCTGATCATGGATAGTCTAGATATAAATACTAACACATGATTTACACTATAAATGTTCAAATCTGGGCATGAATAAAGTCTGGAATAGTTTTGATGCTTTAAGTTTGTATTTGCAGATCTATACATTGGTTCGCTTTGGTAAAAGCACATATACACGTTGTTTCGGCACATCGAACTAGCATATACATTATGAAATATGATGTTTGAAGTTGTAGTTGGTTCTGGTTGTTGATGAAGAGTTCTAGGTTTTGCTTTTAGTTCTGGTGAATGTATTCTTGTGGCAGTGTTCTGAATGTTCAGATTGATTGATTGTGATTTTCTTTAGTGATGATGGGTTTTTAGTGATTATTTCAATCATGTTTGATTCAAAGATTGATGATTGAGTTTCAATGATTGGTTGATGTAGATGTATTTGATGGTTGTATTGTAGTGGAGATTGATTCTGATATTCAATGTTACAGATGGGTCCAGTATGAAAATTTGATGAAACGAGGCCTTCAGATTGTGGTGTTGTATTCCAAGAGTATCCAGTCTGAAAATTTATGAAACATGGTCCCTGGAGGAAGAGAGAAGGTCGTAGCCTTCTGTAGGTCGACGCCTACGTACTGCTAAACATATCAGTCAATACAAAAGTGAGGGGGTTGGAGCTCCCTTCCAGTAGTGGTTGAAAGGCAAGTGAATGTTTGAGCCTTCAGTAGGCTAGTGCCTACGTACTAGTAAATGGATCGGCTAGTACAAGAGCCAGGGGGTTGAAGCTCCCTTCCAGTAAAAGTTGGAAAATGAGTGAAGGTTCAAGCTTTCTGTAGGTCGGTGCATATGTACTAGTAAATGGATCGGCCAGTACAAAAGCTAGGGGGTTGTAGCTCCCTTCTAGTAGAAGCTGGAGAAAGAGAGAAGGTTGTAGGCTTCTGCAGGTGGGTGCCTGCATACTAGTATGAATCTGAATCAATACAAGATTGTAAATAGGTTTTTCTTATATTACAAGAAGACAGCAACAGGTGTTTTTTGTCCCGCATTGGGTTTCCACCTTTAAATCTTGGTGTTCATGTGTGTTGCTTATGTGTGATGGTTTACTCTGTTATTACTGGACATGGTTACTCTTTATATGAATATTGAAGTTCTGATGCATTGATTAAAGATCAACATATGATGAATTAACCGAATCATAAGTTTTCTAGATATACACTAGTTTCTTTAAAGACAGTTGTGTATACATGCGAGTTACCTTCATTGAAGTAGTGTATATAAATCTGAGTATGAAATGAAAATAGTTATTGATTTGATAATACTGATTCACCCCTCCCTCTCAGTATTATTTCCAACATCAGGGGTCGGTGGTCTATGTGGATGACTATTTCCTTCCCAAAATGTAATGCTTCTATTATCAGCAGGCCTACACAATGGAATACATATCTTTGTCATAAGTGGGATACTTCTGGATTGTGTTTGAATGTGTCTCACTATGATATGCCACTGGATGCCCCTGTTGAGTAAAAGCCACCCCAATAGAATAGCCAGAGTCATCTGTCTCGATCTCAAATGGTTGTTGCAAGTCTGGTAATGTGAGAACTAGTGCAAAGCAGAGGTGATTTTTCAACTCTGTGAATGCCTTTTGTTGAGATTTAGACCAAAATAATTTTTCTTACGCTCATCCCTTATTGACTTGACTCAAGGGCCAAGTGATATGGGAGAGTCCCAACACGAACATGTGGTAGAAATTGGCAAGACCTAGAAAGCTACAGAGCTCTGTCATAGTGCTTAGAGCTGGCCAATCCTGAATGACTTAGATCTTGGCTGGATCCACATGCACCCCCCATTCATCAATAATGTATCCCAAATACTGAACCTGGGTCATGCCAAAAGTGCATTTCTCCAAATTATCACATAGATTGTGTTGCCACAGTGTTTAGAGAACCTATCGGATGTAGTGGAGGTGCTCTTCCCAACTCTGATTTATGATTAGGATTTCATCCAAGTATAACACTAAAAATGAGTTGGCGAATGGCCACAAGATGTCATCCATAAGCCTCATGAAGGTTGCAGGAGCATTTTTCAACCTGAAAGGCATAACCAACGATTCGAAAAGTCCCTTCTTAGCTTTGAAGGCAATCTTCCACACATCAGAGGGTTCGATTGGTTCTTGGTGATAACCTAATTTCAAGTTGATCTTACTAAAATATTTCCCCCCCTTCAGTTTCTCTAGAAGGTCATCAATCCATGGGATTGGGTACCTATTCCGGACAGTGATCATGTTCAATGTTCGATAGTCAATACAGAGTCTCCAAGTCCCATCCTTCTTATGTACCAACATGATCAAGCTCCCACAGGGTGATGAACTCGGAAAAATGTGACCTTTCAACAGCAGCTCTGGAATCTGCCTCTTGATTTCCTAGTTCTCCATAATGGACTACTGATAGATTGGTCATTAGGAAGTGGTGCACCTGGGGTCATATCGATGAAGTGCTTGACCTGACAGTGGAGAGGCACCCCTGTGGGGAGGCGAACATGTCCTCGTAGTCCTCCATGACCTTGTCCATCTATTTTTGTCATGCAAAGGGGTCCTATGTGGAGGTCGTGGCCACCATCTTCTTCTTTCTGTAAGGGTGTATCATCAAGAAAACAAATTTCTTGGTTTTGGAAGTGAGCTTACTACATTGTTTTGCAGTAACCAAAGAGATGGCGGTAGGTGGTGCTACCTCTGGTATCTTGTACAACTTATTTTCCATAGTAACAATAGCAGCATGAGGCCTTGACTCATACACATCATTTTTCTTCCATAAGTATGGTTGGCCTAATAATAAATCACCAACATTAAGGGAAGAAACGTCACATAATACCTCATTCGTGAAGGGATTGATGTTGTATGGAAGGCAGCACTGCTGGCTCATGTCAGGATCCTATACTTGGTGAAGCCACCTGATGGTGTACAGTTGTAGATGTGTTGTGGTCGGTAAGCCCAACCGCTTCACAAGCTCTACCAAAATGAGGCTATTTTGGCTCCTGTTGTCGATAATGAACTATAGCGGGGAACCCTTTACCCACATTTGGGAGTGGAAGAGGCACTCCTCCTCCTTTCGATCTTCAAGTTCCTCCTTCTGGATCTTAATGGTGGCAATGATGACGTCAGGCTCCGCATTGATAATCTTCTTCCCTTTGTCATTCCCCTTGTCAGGATCTGACTTAGAGTTAGAACATGCATCTAATTCTGAAGCCTTTAGCTTGGCCACCAGTCACTGCTTGGCCCGACACTCACTTGTATTGTGAGTGGAGCTCTTATGGAACTCACACCACTTTCCTGTGTCCTTGTTTGGTTTTGCGGCGTTGTTCTTTGCTTGCGGCTTTGGCGGGTTGTCTTGGGCTACCCCACCATGGCTTTGTCCTTTAATCGATGGTTTCAGGGAACCTTTCCCTTGCTTCAGATTCATAGATCCAAAGCTCACTTCTTCTGTTTAAACTTTTGCTCTATCTTGACGGCATATCAGTATACTGTGCCGAGCGAGGAGATGTCTAGGAATTCCATCTCATCCTGGATGTACCTGTGTAGGCAGCCGTATTACTTGAGAACCAAATGCTTCTCAGAATCCTTGATACCCAACTTCGTGCGAAGGGTATGAAAAACATTGCTAAACTACAACACATCTTGGTCCTTTCCCTATCGTAGTGTTGTCCACTTTATGTATTTATCCTCATAGCTCCCAACAGGGTAGTACTGCTCCTTGATGGTATCCTGGAACAAGTTCCAAGTGGGTGCAGCTAAAAAAATTGAGTTCGTACTTTCATCCTTCTACTCACAGTAGGTTTCCCACCAGTCCTTGACATGAGGGGTTTCTTTGAGAAGTGCAAAAATGATCTTTTCCCGACTGGAAAAATCATGGATGGAAAAATATCCTTCTAGTAGATTTAACCATTTATCTACAACATCTGCATCTATTTGACTGTCAAATTTGGGAATGTCAAATTTAACCTGTACATTAAAGGGTGTGGTGTTTCTAGAGTAGCTGCCAAAAGTAGATGTGTCGCCCTCAGGTAGCCGCTGAAGGATCTTGGCAAAGTTTTCCATCATCGCGTTCCTTTATCACTGGAGGGCTTCTTCGACCAAGATTTTGAAAGGATCTCCTTCCCCCTCATCTCTCTTTTCATCTACCATGGGAGGTCGTCAAGATTTGTGAGGCTGTTCTTGCAAAGGTTCAACCAGTTCAAGCCCTAACTCCTTATATCCCGACCTCATTGGGGACATGCAAAGAAAAACAGAGAAAGGGAAGACCGATCTGATACCACTGATTTGGATTTAAACACGAAAACAACAAATTATAGATATAACCATAACTACAAAGGTGCAATAGAAATAACACTTCATTTCATTAATATCAAATATTGAAATATACTTACAAACAGAATGGAAATAAGACTAGCTCGCGCGATGGTAGCTTATCTCTCAGAAGAGATGTGGCCACTACATGCCTTTGAATTGCATTAAAATGAGGCTAAAAGGCTTTTTTATTATTGAATAATAAGAACAAACCCTAAACAACCAAAACCTAACCCAAGGAGATGTAACACCAAGAGCTTATGGGCCCCGTTGGGGTTAATTGGACAACCAACTTCCAGGCCGTGACTTGGTCATATTATCTCTATTTGGTGTGCATTATACCCTGTTGGAAACTAATTTCTGAGGACAAGATTTCCAAAAAAACGTCATTTACGGACTCAAACTGGCTTCAGAAGTTGAGGACCCGAAAAACTACTAAAAATAGTAAACTATGCTAGAATTAATGAAACTGGAAAACTGAAAGAAACAATGGTGGTGGTCCAAGTTGAATTGGCGGGTGGCCACCAATATCCACCTGTATCATTCCTCCCCCCTTAGGAGGCAATGGTCCCCATTGCATTGAGTTCCTCCATGAGATGGGGAAACTTCTTCTAAACTTGGTGCTTGGTGAGCCACTTGCACTCGTGAAGGAGTTGGCCTACTTTGACAACTCGATACAGTTGGATCTTTTGCTGGTGAATTTGATTGATCTGTTTGTCCATGATCCAATCAGTTGTGGATTTTTCCATGCAATCTAGATTTAACTCTATAGATGTGAGTTGTTCCACAATGTTTGATGTGTCTAGAAATGGTGGGAAGTATGGTTGAAGGCAGTCCACACTAAACATTGGGTGCAGGCCAAGGAATGGGGGATTGTTGAGCTCAAATGTATTGTCTCCCACAACCTTGGTAATGGTGGAAGGACCATATCAGAATGGCTTGAGATTCTGATAGGCTTTGGAAAGGTGTTCCTTTCGCAAATACAACCAGACTTTGTCATCCACCTGAAACTTGTGTGGCACCCAATGTTGATGATGTTGTTGCTTGTACTTGGCATTTGATTTCTATAGAATGTCGTGGACATGCCAGTGGAGATGTTGGATGTGCTCAATGAAGTGTTTTGCCTTATTGGTTTCGGACTGGACATGAGCCGAATCTGCCCGAGTAGCTGCAAATGGCATGGCCACATCAATGGGACATAGTGGTTAGAATCCCAAGCCCCCTAGAAAGGGTTGTGGCCAGTCGAGTTGTGGAGAGCCCGGTTATAGATGTGTTGGACATAGGGGAGGATCTCATCCCATATGTGTGGATTCTTTGAGTTGTACATGCGTAGAATGTGTACGATCATCCTATTGATGACCTATGTATGGCCATCAGTTTAGGGATGGAAAGTTGTGGACATAGTGAGCTTGGTGTCCAGCATCGACCAGAGACTAGACCAAAATTTACTGAGGAACCTAACGTCCCAATCTGAGATGATAGTCTATGGGATCCCAAAGTGTACCCACACTCATTCAAAGAAGAGTTGAGCAGTGGCTTCCACTCTGATATTCTTCTTGCAGGAAGCCATAATGGCAATCTTCGAGAATTTGTCAACGACCACAAAAACACAATCGTTTCCATGCTTAGTAGAAGGAAGGCCCAACATGTAATTCATAGAGATGGATTACCAAGGTCAACTAGGGGTAGGTAGCAGAGTATAGAGACCTTATTTCTTAATGGTTGATTTGGAAATGGCATAGGTAGTGCAGGATCTGATGTACTTCCTAACATCTTGTAGAATATTTAGCCAATAGAAATACTTCTGCAGTACTGCCACCTTTTTCTCGACCCTAAAATTCCCAACAGCCTGACTATAGTGTTCTTCCCAAATCATCTTGGCACGCTTGGTTGAAGGAACACAAAGGTGTCCCAGGTAGCATAATAGGGAATCTTGTAGGTGAAAATCTAGAACTTGTTGACCCTCCAAGAGTGTCTAGTATGTGTGGCCGAATTCTTAGTCACTTTTGTAGAGAAGTGACCAATCAGAAGTCTTATGCCCATAAGAGTTATGCACGATGATTAACGCCATGATCAGTGGTCGGCTAAGGCAATCCACAACATTATTAATGTTTCCCTTCTTATAATTGACATTCAAATGGAACTATTGCAGGTATGTGGACCACTTTTGATGCAAATCATTCTTCAAATTCGCTTGCATCTGTATGAACTATAGGGGTCGGTGGTCTGTGTGCATGACAATTTCCTTCCCCAAAATGTAATGCTTCCACTGTCAGCAGGCCTGCACAATGGAATACATCTCTTTGTCATAATTGGGATACTTCCGGACTGTGTCTGAAAGTGTCTCACTATGATATGCCACTAGATGCTCTTGTTGAGTAAGGAATACCCCAATAGAATAGTCAAAGGCATATGTCTAAATCTCAAATGGTTCTTGCAAGTCTGGTAATGTGAGCATTGGTGCAAAGAAGAGGTGATTTTTCATCTCTGTGAAATCCTTCTGTTGAGATTCAGCCCAAAAGAATTTTTCTTTCACTCATCCCTTAGTGACTTGAGTCAAGGGTCAAGTGCTATGAGAGAATGCCAACACGAACCTGCGGTAGAAATTGGCAAGACCCAGAAACCTACAGAGCTCTGTCAGAGAAGTTGGAGCTAGCCAATCCCGAATGACTTGGTTCTTGGTTGGATCCACATGCACCCCCCTCGTCGTTCATCAATAATGTATCCCAGATACGGAACCTGGGTCATGCCAAAAGTGCATTTCTCTAAATTGGCACATAGCTTGTGTTGCCACAGTGTTTGGAGAACTTGTCAGATGTGGTGGAGGTGCTCTTCCCAGCTTCGACTGATGATCAAGATGTCATCCAAGTATACCACTACAAATGAGTTGGTGAAAGGTAGAAATATTTCATCCATTAGGCTCATGAAGGTTGCAGGAGCATTCGCCAACTCACAAGGCATAGAAAACCATTCGAAAAGGCCCTCCTTGGCTTTGAAGGCAGTCTTCCACACGTCGGAGAGTTCGAAAGGTACCTGGTGATATCCTAATTTCAAGTTGATCTTGCTGAAATATTTTGGCCCCTTCAGCTGGTTCTGACGGTCATCATTCCATAGGATCAGGTACCTATTCCAGACAGTGATCTTGTTCAGCGCTTGATAGTCAATACAGAGTCTCCAAGTCCCATCCTTCTTCTAGACCAACACGATCGGGATCCCAGAGGGTGATGAACTCGGATGGATGTGATATTTCTCCAACATCTCCTGAATCTGCCTCTTGATTTCGTCGTTCTCCAAAACAAAGCGCCGATAGATTGGTCCATTGGTTAGTGCAGACCTGGGGTCGGATCAATGGAGTGCTTGACCAAACAGTGGACAGGCACCCCTATGGGGGAGGTGGAGATGTCTCATACTTCTCAACGACCTTTTCCATATGTTGTTGTCGTGTGGAGCGGCCCTGTTTGGCGATCGTGGCCACCGTCTTCTTCTTTCCCTGAGGGCGTATCATCAGGGAAATTAATTTCACGGTTTTGGAAATGAGCTTACTGCATTGTTTTGCAGTAACCAAAGAAAATGGCGGTAGGTCATGCTACCTATGGTATCCTGTACAGCTTATTTCCCACAGTAACAATAACAACACAAGGCCTTGACTCATATACATTGTGTTGTTTCCATAAGTATGGTTGGCCTAATAATACATAACAAACATCAAGGGGAGCAACGTCAGATAATACCTCATCCGTGAAGGGCTTGATGTCGTATGGAAGGTGGCACTACTAGCTCACGCAAAGATCCCATCCTTGGTGAATCCACCCAATGGTGAATGGTTGTGGATGCGTTGTGGTTAATAAGCCCAGTCACTTCACAACCTCTGTCGAAATGAAGCTCTTTTGGTTCCTACTATCAATAATGAATTGTAGTGGGGAACCCTTTACCCACATTTGGGAGTGGAAGAGGTGCTCCTCCTCCTCTGGATCTTCGGGTTCCTCCTTTTGGATCTTTGTGGTGGCAACGGTAGCGTTAGGCTCCGCATCAATAATCTGCTTCCCTTGTCATTCCCCTTGACTGCCTAGCCTGACACTCACTTGTGTTGTGAGTGAAGCTCTTATGGAACTCATACCACTTTCCCGTGTCCTTCTTCGACTTAGCGGCATTGTTCTTAACTTGATCCTTTGGCAGGTTGTCCTAGGTTGCCCCGCCTTAGCTTTGTTCTTTGTTCGGCGGTTTGGGGGCACCATTCCCTTGCTTTAGATTCATAGATCCAAAGTCTCACTTCTTCTGTTTAAACTTTTGCTTGATCTTGTCGGCATATCTGTATGCTGCACCAAGTGAGGAAATGTCCAGGAATTCCATCTCATCATGGATGTAACTATAAAGGCAGCCGTGGTAATTGAGAACCAAGTGCTTCTTAGACTCCTTGATACCCAACTTCGTGCGAAGGGTATGAAAAACATTGGTAAACTCTGACACATCTTGGTCTCTTCACTGTTGCAGCATTGTCCACTTTATGTATTTATCTTGATAGCTCCTGACAGGGTAGTACTGCTACTTGATGGCATCCCGGAATGAGTTCCAAGTGGGTGTGGCTAAAAATAGTGAGTTGGTAGTGTCATCCTTCTACTCACAGTAGGTTTCCACTAGTCCTTGACGTGGGGGGCTACTCTGAGAAGTGCAAAAGTGATCTTTTCCTGGCTAGAAAACTCATGAACAGAAAAATATCCTTCTAGAAGATTTAACCATTTATCTATAGTGTTCACATCTATCTGACCCTCAAATATGGGAATGTCAAAGGTAACTTGTACCTTAAAGGGTGTGGCGGTTCCTAAGTAGTTGTCGGAAATAGATGTGTTGCCCTTGTGTAGCCATTGAGGGATCTGGGCAAAGTTGTCCATCATCCCATTCCTTGTCGCTCAAGGGTTTCTTCGAGAAATATTTTGATAAGATCTCCTACCCCCTCATCTTTCTTTTCATTCGCCACGGGAGGCCATCAGGATTTGCGAGGCTGGACTTGGAAAGGTTTGACCTTTTCAAGCCCTAACTCCATATCTTGACCTCGTTCGGGACATGCAAAAAAACAGAGAAGGAGAAGACCGCTATGATACCACTGATTTAGATTTAAACAAGAACACAAAAAATTACAGATATAACGATAACTACAAATATGTAGTAGAAATAACACTTCATTTCATTAATATCAAATATTGAAATATGCTTACAAATAAAATAGAAATAAGACTAGCTCTTGGGATGGTAGCTTATCTCTAAGAAGAGATGGGGCTGCTACATGCCTCTGAGCTATGTTACAATGAGGCTCAAGGGCCTTTTTATTACTGACCAATAAGAGCAAACCCTAAACAACCAAAACCCTAACCTCAGGAGATCTAACAACAAGAGTTTATGGGCCCTGTCGGGGTTAGTTGGACAACCAACTTCCCAGGGTTGTGACTTGGTCATATTATCTCTATTTGATGCACATGCTACCCTATTGGAAAGATATCTCTGAGGACTACAACAGGAAATATAATTTTGCTTAGTAAATCACTAGTACAAGATTGCCAAAAAATGTCATTTAGGGCCTCAAAATGGCTCCGAAAGTTTAGGACCTGAAAAATTACTAAAAATAGTAAACTATGCTACAATTAAGGAAAATGAAAAACTGAAAGAAACAATGGTGGGGGTCCAAGTGGAATTGGCAAGTGGCCACCAACATCCACCTGGATCATCTAGTGGATGACTATAATGGTTAGAGTGAGTGTAAGGGAAACAACACCATCTTGTGCTACCAGATGGTCCAATTTCCCTTTGTAGATATAACCATAACTACAAAGGTGCAATAGAAATAACACTTCATTTCATTAATATCAAATATTGAAATATACTTACAACCAGAATGGAAATAAGACTAGCTCGCGCGATGGTAGCTTATCTCTCAGAAGAGATGTGGCCACTACATGCCTTTGAATTGCATTAAAATGAGGCTAAAAGGCTTTTTTATTATTGAATAATAAGAACAAACCCTAAACAACCAAAACCTAACCCAAGGAGATGTAACACCAAGAGCTTATGGGCCCCGTTGGGGTTAATTGGACAACCAACTTCCAGGCTGTGACTTGGTCATATTATCTCTATTTGGTGTGCATTATACCCTGTTGGAAACTAATTTTTGAGGACAAGATTTCCAAAAAAACGTCAATAATGAATTGTAGTGGGGAATCCTTTACCCACATTTGGGAGTGGAAGAGGTGCTCCTCCTCCTCTGGATCTTCGGGTTCCTCCTTTTGGATCTTTGTGGTGGCAACGGTGGCGTTAGGCTCCGCATCAATAATCTGCTTCCCTTGTCATTCCCCTTGACTGCCTAGCCTGACACTCACTTGTGTTGTGAGTGAAGCTCTTATGGAACTCATACCACTTTCCCGTGTCCTTCTTCGGCTTAGCGGCGTTGTTCTTAACTTGAGCCTTTGGCAGGTTGTCCTGGGCTGCCCCTCCTTAGCTTTGTCCTTTGTTCGGCGGTTTGGGGGCACCATTCCCCTGCTTTAGATTCACAGATCCAAAGTCTTACTTCTTCTGTTTAAACTTTTGCTTGATCTTGTCGGCATATCTGTATGCTGCACCAAATGAGGAAATGTCCAAGAATTCCATCTCATCATGGATGTACCTGTAAAGGCAGTCGTGGTAATTGAGAACCAAGTGCTTCTTAGACTCCTTGATACCCAACTTCGTGCGAAGGGTATGAAAAACATTGGTAAACTCTAACACATCTTGGTCTCTTCACTGTTGCAGCATTGTCCACTTTATGTATAACAATGTAAACTTTGAAACGGGAACTGATACTGTTACCCGTTTCGTAGAGGTGGCAAAAAAATGACCCGATTTTCAAAAGTGGTGATGCAGAATACACATGTTTTTTTAGAACATGGTTTTTGAAACTTTAATTTTTTTAAATTCTTGTTATGTACATTGCGTTTTAGAATGGTAGTGATTTTCATGCCGATTTAAAAAAGTGGTTATTCTGCATCAGACCCTTTTTTTAAAAAGCCTGTTTTCTTGACTTCAACTTTTCTAATGTATGAAATGTAAACAATTATTTTGTAAATTTAATAATTTTGGAAGTGGTCTTCCTCTTCATAGGATTTTTTTTTTTTTTTTTGTAGTGAGGTTTTTATTGATTTGCATATTTAAAGAAGAAGGTCGATATTTTTCATTTTCGATATTTTACATATTTATACATCGTTAATTAAATTTTCAACCCAAATGAAATAATTCTCTCTAAAAAACAAATAAAAAATTATATATAAAAAAAGACAAAAATAAAAAATAAAAAATGTTAAAAAAAATATCTTATAAACCATAAAACAATTTGGAAATAAAAAACAAAATTAATATAGATATATATAAGTCAGTAAAAATTGAGAGAAAAAGAAACATGAACAAAAACTAGGGAAAAAAAATTAAAAAACAAACTAATTAAAAAAACAAAAATTAATGAAAAAAATTTAAAAAATAGTAAAATTAATATTTTAAAAAAAAAATGTTAAAAAAATTATCTCACAAACCATAAAAGGATTTGGAAAACAAAAAAAAAATACAAAATTAAAATATATATATATATATATATATATATATATATATATTAAGTAAGTAAAAATAGAGAAATAAAAAAAAAAAAAAAAACATTAGAAAAAACCGGGAAAAAAAAAAATTAAAAACAAACTAGTTTAAAAAAAAAATAGAAATTAATGAAAAAAATTTAAAAATTAAAAAAATTAATATTAAAAAAGAACAAAAAAAATTTCAAATTATAAAAAAAAAAAACCAAAAAAAGTGTATTTTTTATATATAAAAAAAAATGTAATTAATTTTTATCAAAAATAGATATTTTGTTTTAAAAAAAAATCAAAATCTAATTAAAAAAAAAAAAAAGAGCGTTTTTTTATTATTAAAAACAAATTTTACTTTTATTTCTACTTTTTATTTAAAAATAAAACTATTCAACACATCTTTTATATTTAAAAAAAAAAAATAAACCTATATTTTATATTTAAAAAAAAAATTACTTTAAATATTTTTTTTTAAACAATGTTTTTAAAATGGATTTTTTTTTTTTTTAACAACAATTTTTTTTTAAAACATTTTTTTTTTTTTGTTATAATTAAGAATAGTTTTTTTTGTAAAGCATTTTATTTTTATTTTTATTTTTTAAATTTTAAAAAGTATTAAAAAAAATTAAAAATTTAAAAATGAAATCGTTTTTTTTTTTTTTTTTTAAATTAAACATTTTAAAAAATCAAAATTTTTAAATTTTTAAATTTTAAAAATTAAATAAAATTAAAAAAAAAAAAAATCGGTTTTTTTTTTTTTTTTTTATATATGATAAATTTTAAAATTTTTTAAATTAATTTTTTTTTTTATTAATTAAAAAAAAAAAAATTTGGGTCCCCGCCCCGGGCCGCGCCGCCGCGTGCTACCCGGCGGCCGTGCGTCGATTCCGGAAATCGACGACCGGCCGACGGGCGGCCCGGTGCGGAGGGCCTGAGGCGTCGATTCCGGGAATCGACGCCCGGCCGCCGGGCGGCCCGCAGTGGCACGGCCCGGGGCGGAGGGCCTGCACAAAATTTTAAAATTTATAATATAAAAAAAAAATACGATATTTATTTTTTAAATTAATTTTTTTTTTTTTTTTAAATATAAAATATAGCTTTTTTTTTTTTAAATATAAAATATATGTTGAATAGTTTTATTTTTAAATAAAAAGTAGAAATAAAACTAAAATTTGTTTTTAATAATAAAAAACGTTTTTTTTTTTTTTTTTTAATTAGATTTTGATTTTTTTTTTAAACAAAATATCTACTTTTAATAAAAATTAATTACATTTTTTTGGTCTTTTTTTTTATAATTTGAAATTTTTTTTTTGTTCCTTTTTAATATTAATTTTATTAGTTTTTAAATTTTTTTCATTAACTTCTATATATTTTTTTTTAACTAGTTTGTTTTTAATTTTTAATTTATTTTTTTTCCAGGTTTCTTCTAATGTTTTTTTTTATTTCTCTATTTTTACTTAATATATATATTTTAATTTTTTGTTTTTTTTGTTTTCCAAATCCTTTTATGGTTTGTGAGATAATTTTTTTAACATTTTTTGCTTTTTTATTTTTGTCTTTTATATATATTTTTATATTTGTTTTTTAAGTAATTAACATTTTAATCTTAATTTTAGTAGCTTATAATTTTTTTTTTTTTAATTTTTTTTTTTTTCTTGAAATTTAGTTTGTTTTTAATTTTAATTTTTAATTTTTTTGTTTTTTTGTTTTTTTTTTTTTATTTTTTTTTTATTTTCTATTTTCACCCACTAAATTTTTTGTTTCTTTTAAATGTTTTTTTTTTTTTTTTTTCCATATATATTTTATTTTGCCAATTTTTTTTGGTTTACAAGATTACTCATTTTTTCCCCATTTTTTTTAAATATTTTTTTTACTATTTAATTGTTTATATATATATATATATATATATATTTTTTTTTTTAATTTTTTAGTTCTTATCATTAATTTCGTTCTTTTTACATTTTATGATTGATTTTTTTTTTCATTTTTTTTTTTTTGTTTTATATTTTTCTTTTAATAGATATTTTAATCTATGTTTTGTTTTTTTGGTTTTGTTTTTTTTTTTTTTTTTCTGTTTTTTCATTGTTTTAATTTTTTTTATTTTTTTTATTTTATGTTTTCATTATTTTTTTAAATTTAATGTTTTTTCGGGGTCATGATAATTCTTTTTTTTTTTTTATTCATGCCATTATTTCGAGATGTTGAAATTTAGCTTTTGAAAAAAAAAGTCTTCTTCCAGAATCAACCCTTTTCATTTTGAGGGTGTTTTTTGGATAATTTTTGCGCAAAAAATTGGTTTTCACCGGCATTTTTAAAACAGCCGCAAAATTGACACCTAAAAACAAAAAACATCGTTCTAGTATATACACTTTTCGTTTTGAGCACTGTTTTTGTGGTTTTTTTGGGGTTTTTGGGCCAGAGTTCCTGTTTTGAGTTTATAGTTCCCGTTTCAAAGTTTACATTGTTGTATTTATCTTGATAGCTCCTGACAGGGTAGTACTGCTACTTGATGGCATCCCGGAACGAGTTCCAAGTGGGTGTGGCTAAAAATAGTGAGTTGGTAGTTTCATCCTTCTACTCACAGTAGGTTTCCACTAGTCCTTGACGTGGGGGGCTACTCTGAGAAGTGCAAAAGTGATCTTTTCCCTGCTAGAAAACTTATGAACAAAAAAATATCCTTCTAGCAGATTTAACCATTTATCTATAGTGTTTACATCTATCTGACCCTCAAATATGGGAATGTCAAAGGTAACTTGTACCTTAAAGGGTGTGGCGCTTCCTAAGTAGTTGTCGGAAATAGATGTGTTTCCCTTGTGTAGCCATTGAGGGATCTGGGCAAAGTTGTCGATCATCCCATTCCTTGTCGCTCAAGGGTTTCTTCGAGAAATATTTTGATAAGATCTCCTACCCCCTCATCTTTCTTTTCATTCGCCACGGGAGGCCATCGGGATTTGCGTGGCTGGACTTGGAAAGGTTTGACCTTTTGAAGCCCTAACTCCATATCTTGACCTCGTTCGGGACATGCAAATAAACAGAGAAGGAGAAGACCGCTATGATACCGCTGATTTAGATTTAAACAAGAACACAACAAATTACAGATATAACCATAACTACAAAGATGTAGTAGAAATAACACTTCATTTCATTAATATCAAATATTGAAATATGCTTACAAATAAAATAGAAATAAAACTAGCTCTTGGGATGGTAGCTTATCTCTAAGAAGAGATGGGGCTGCTACATGCCTCTGAGCTATGTTACAATGAGGCTCAAGGGCCTTTTTATTACTGACCAATAAGAGCAAACCCTAAACAACCAAAACCCTAACCTGAGGAGATCTAACAACAAGAGTTTATGGGCCATGTCGGGGTTAGTTAGACAACCAACTTCCCAGGGTTGTGACTTGGTCATATTATCTCTATTTGATGCACATGCTACCCTATTGGAAAGATCTCTCTGAGGACTACAACAGGAAATATAATTTTGCTTAGTAAATCACTAGTACAAGATTGCCAAAAAATGTCATTTAGGGCCTCAAAATGGCTCCGAAAGTTTAGGACCTGAAAAATTACTAAAAATAGTAAACTATGCTACAATTAAGGAAAATGAAAAACTGAAAGAAACAATGGTGGGGGTCCAAGTGGAATTGACAAGTGGCCACCAATATCCACCTGGATCATCTAGTGGATGACTATAATGGTTAGAGTGAGTGTAAGGGAAACAACACCATCTTGTGCTACTAGATGGTCCAATTTCCTTTGCTAATAGTCGTAATGGATCATGTAGTGGATGACTATAATAGTTAGACTGACAATAAGGGAAACAACACCATCTTGTGCAAGCGTACTAGATGGTCCAATTGTCCTTGCTAATGGTCATAATAAATCAGTGTTGATGTGTAAGGGAATCACCACTTCATTAGATGGGCTAACTACCCTTCCAATGGTTGTAATAACTAAGTGTTAACAGAGTTAATGACTATAATAACTAATTTTTAGTATAGTTAGATGCATGATTTAATTATCTAACATGAATAACGTGCAACCTTAAATTTAATACTCATAACCTAATATGAGGTTAAAGTAGTATGAGCGAACAATGAAACAAATATTTTTTATATTCATATTCACAATGATTAAAATGTCTATATGACTTAATATTATATAGTGACTAATTTCCATTAGTAACTATATCAATAATAACATCTCCTATTTAGGAATGTTTGTCTTTCAAATTGCTTAAGTTAGCCACATCCAATTTTATTTTATAATATAGAAAATGAAACACGTCTTTAAAGAAAGAAAAATATATACACATTTGTCTAAAGCAAAAATGCATACATACTTTTCTAATGTGATTTATATGATAAATGTGTAAAATAATATACACATGTGGCTAAAACAAAAATGCATACATACTTTCTAATGTGATTTATATGATAAATGTGTAAATAATTATATACACATTTGGCTAAAGCAAACATTCATACATACTTTTCTAATGTGATTTATATGATAAATGTGTTACTAATCTTAAATATTTTTGTTCTTATGTAATTTATGTTCAGTAGTGAGAAGCAAGAGATAATTGTGAAATATGAGGTAAGAAAGACATAATTGTGAAATATGAGGTGTTTCTTATTTAATTTGACATATATAGCTCAGACTATAATTTACAGAAAGATAATTGTAATTTATGCTTAGAATTGAGAAGAAAGGCTTAGTTGTGAAAGTTAGGAGCAATGGCAAAAAAATAGTTTTTTACTCTATAATATAGAAAGTGAAACACGTCTTAAAAAAAATATACACATTTGGCTAAAGCAAAAATGCATACATACTTTTCTGATGTGATTTATATGATAAATGTGTTACTAATCTTAAATATTTTCGTTCTTTATGTAATTTCTGTTCAGCAGTGAGAAGCAAGACATAACTGTGAAATATGAGGTGCTAACGGTGAAAGATTTTAGTTTCCATATTTTATAATATCATAATTGTTACTCATCTTAAATATTTTCGTTCTTACATTGCAATTTATATGGAAAGATTTTAGTTTCCATATTTTATAATATCATAAATGTTACTCATCTTAGATATTTTCGTTCTTAAATTGTAATTTATATTTAGTAGCGAGAAGCACAATATAATTGTGAAATATTAGTTGCTAGAGGTGAAAGATTTTAGTTTTTATATTTTATAATGTAAAGAAGAAAAAGAAAAAAAATACACATATACTTTTCCAATGTAATTTATATGAGAAATGTGTTATCCATTTTAAAATGATGGTCTTAATTTTAAATCTTTTCATTTTTTCTAGGAGTCATCTAACGAGGCGGAGGAATTGCTCGGACGGCTAAAAATAGTTGAAATCCGGGAAAAAAAAATTCAAAAAATCTTATTTTTGATGGTGGAAACGGATTCAACACCATCAAAAACATCTCAGACACCTAAAATTTTGAAGTTTAACAACTATAACTTGGATTTACAAAAATCCTTGCCGGATTTTCTCTAAATATTACCGGAATTTTCATAACTATCCAGGCAACTCCTCTACCACGTTAGACTACTCGTTTTTTAAAAGCAATTCATATGATAAATCCTAAACCCGCTCATTCTCTATAAAATATATTTACTTTCTAAATTTAATATTAATATCAATATGCTTTTTTTAATTATATTTAGAAAAATCTATTAACTTTTTAAACTTACCTTTAAATTATAAATAATAAATGTTGACATTATTAAGAAATAAGAAAACTAAAAAACACCAAACCCTAAGGCCCAATATTGGCGTTGGATGATCGGTAATATTGTGCTGTGAAACCAACCAAGCTGGCTGCAATTTAAGCAAAAGGAGAATTATGCCACAAATACAATATGTCGCTCAGTAATTTGAGGATCTTCGAGATCTCATTGAAACGATACGAATGGTATAAAACACAATTTATAAATAAGCGACTGGTAGATGCCACAAATACAATATGTCGCTCAGTAATTTGAGGATCTTCGAGATCTCATTGAAACGATACGAATGGTATAAAACACAATTTATAAATAAGCGACTGGTAGAAGCGGGTGGCAATCTGCCGACGCCTAGGAATACACCCTAAATAGACTGCGCGAGTAAAATTCACTTAGAACGCTATGGATATTCTTATGCCACCTCCGCTACGTGGTTTCCAGGTTACTCGCGTACAAACCAGCATTATGCAAATGAAACTAGATTAGAATTGTCGTCCTTCAAATGTCTGACCGAATTGCCAATCTGCCGGAGCGACGTTATACGAAGTGACAGTTTTGCCATCGCTGGTGGTGACCTGGAATGAAAGACTCTGCCCATCCAAATAGGAACCGCTCTGCCAATTCTGTCCCCAGTTCTGGGACATTGACTGCCAACCAGTTCTGGAACCTTTGATGGAAACTGATTTGACATCCCCTGCACCTCCTACGTTTGTAATGAGCACCAAATTGAAGTAAGAGTGCCCATTGATCGTGAATCGAACTCCTCCTTTCCTCACGCATGGTACTCTGCACACATAAATATTAACCTTGCAGCTTAGCATTTCCTCCCATTTACTCTCAACATGTGAATAGATTGTTAGGATTCAAGAATGTGAATATAGCATGAACAGAGTAATTAGAGTAAGAATTAAATACCTTCTGAACATGATGGGAACAATGCCACCCTTGTAAATGGCAATTTGTTGAAAAGCAGTTTGAGCCATGTCGAAGTGTTGGAGAGGTGGATTGCACCATCCTCCATTGTCATTGGGAAGAGCATTATTTGGGGGACAGAAGTTAGTAGCAGTAATGGTCACACTGCCCGGTAAACACCACTGAGGATCGTTCTGTTCGTCGCATTTCATTTCGTAGCAGGCTCCACATGTAAGTCCATTGTTGAAAAGCGCTGTACTCAAAGCTGCGGTGTTCGTTCCATACCCTTGGCTATACAAATTACCGTATCCACATGCAGCACCTGTTAAAGAAATTTCAACATGGAATTGCTCAGTCAATACAGGAAATTAAAATGAGACTGCGAAACCAGTAAACCCAAATGAAATTTTTTGAGGCTGTGACTATGCACTAATTCCATACGAGTGGAGTTCTATCGAACTATAAACTTACCCATTGTCCCCGAGGCATCGCTGCCACCGTAAAAAGTTGCATGTGCGGATTGCCAGTCACTATCTAGGGCATAAGCTGCAGGAGCTATCCATAAGAAACTGAACATCGCTACCAGTTGTACGAGCGCCATTTCAACAAGGGATTGAATGGCCGCTCAAATTAATTAGACTTCACCTTAATGGATTTCACCTTGATTGGCATTTGATTGGTGAAGTGGAAGAGCTCTACAAATACATAGAACCGGGAGGTGGATGTGCTGCTTTCTCGGTACCGCGTAATCTGATATATCTCCTCAGCAGGCTGGGATTCCCACTCGATTGTGCAGATCCGCGTAGAATTATACAAACCGGATCGTGCGGATCTGTGCAGAATTATTTGCTATAGAAAGTAGTCACAGCTCCACATGTACAGTGCTTTCAAACAACCGGTTCCGCATTAGTATTCTGCGATGGGCCATGTGCACAGGGGGTTCTAGAATCAGCGACGAAGAAGGAGCCGCTTCTTGACCATATCACGACGCACTGTTTTTTTTAGGTTGAGAAGGTACAACATGGCTCCTTACGGTTGCTTTTTGCTACAGATTGTATCTCTTTGTTACAACTGAATTGATAACAGACGCATGTGCTTATTCGTGGCAAATTGACAAAGTAAACAGTTCCTGCTCTGTTAATTCAAGTAAGTCTGTTTTTTCATTGAAAGTATGGTTACGGGAGGATATCTTAGGCTTAAAAAAAGTTAGATAATATGGGCCCAATAGAAACGGAAGATATCTGTTGCAGAGGAACAAAAAGAATGAGCGGAGGAACCAAGCGGAGGAACAAAAAGAATGAGCAGACATAAAGGAAAATGGAGGTTTTTATCCGCATGAAGGCACATCATCTAGTTATCGAGAATGTCAACTAATGTATGGACTACTAGGTGTAAGGATATGAGTAGGAATGAATAACTTTTCCACCCATATCGACAGATTCAAAAAATCCTATTAGTT
The DNA here is from genome assembly GCA_031772625.1 of Pinus tabuliformis. NCBI lineage: Eukaryota > Viridiplantae > Streptophyta > Pinopsida > Pinales > Pinaceae > Pinus > Pinus tabuliformis. Next base: position 344,416,383 of record CM062814.1, read on the forward strand.
AATGGAACCATCCTTTTGCATGTCAACTACCAGGATATAAAGAATATATACATCACGCGTCGAGAATGTAAAGAATTTATACATCACATGTCGAGAATAATACTTTGGTGTAATCCACCTGATATTGCGAGATTCTATAAAAACAAAAAAAAAAAATTCAATGCCAGCAAGCCCTATAAGGACATTATTTCAAATTTTTTTGGGATACTTATTATCGAGATTATTAGGTATGAAAGTTATTTTGGATAAAAAATAGACGTAATCCCCTTATGCTATAAGAGCCTAAATTGACTATTTTAAAAACTTTCATACATAAAACTAGAAAATCATAAAGAGAAACAATTTGTATGTAAGGGAAGTAAAATAATTGTTGAGTGTATATCTTTCAATTCAACCATGACATTTCCTATTCTCGAAAAAAATGAAATAATAATAAAAGGAAGTATCAAATTATATAATATTATGATAAAAAATTAATAGGGTGTTTATTAATTATTAACCAATACATCTAGATGGGGATTTGTATGACAAAAAATTATATTATAGTGTTAATAAACAATTATTAAGTGTGTCTATTACTTATTAGCTAATATATAAATATGGGGATTTCCGTGACAACAAACTTATATTAAGGTGTTAATAAACATTTATTAAGTTTGTTTTACATATTAGTAGGTTGGATAGAACCTTTCATTGTAATATATATATACACACCCTCTAATAAAAAGAAGTCTCAAATATAACTTAAGAAATGATATAATACTATGATAAAAATTTAATAGGGTATCGATTACTTATTAGTCAATACATACACTTATTAGTGAATACACACAAATGGGGATTTCCATAACAACAAACTTATATTACGGTGTTAATAAACATCTATTAAGTTTGTTTTACATATCAGTAGGTTGGATAGAACCTTTCATTGTAATATGTATATACACACCCTCTCTCACACAACAAAGAAATCTCATGTTAGTGTCATCATAGCTTGTCTTATGTATTAAATTCATCATAAAGGTGGTTTTCCACTCAAAAATTGATCAGGATTTTAAACAATAACGCAATAAATTACAGAAATAATCATAAATATAGAGATGCAACAAAAATAATACTTCATTTCATTAATGTAAAATACTGAAATATACTTAGAAACAGAAGTGGAAATAAACTAGCTTGGGTGATCGTAGCTTATCTCTTAAAAGAGATGTGGCAGCTACATGCCTCTGAATTGCATTACAATGACGCTCAAGGGCCTTATTATTGAACAATAAGAGAAAACCCTAAAAATCCAAAACCCTAACCCGAGGAGATGTAACACCAAGAGTTTATGTGTCTCGTTAGGGTTAGTTAGACAACCAACTTCTCGCGGTCGTGACTTGGTCATATTATCCCCATTTGACACGCATGATACACCACTGGAAATATCTCTCCGAGGACTACAATGTAAAAGTCATATTTAGATCACAAAATGTTGATACAAGATTAACAAAAAATCATCATTTAGGGCCCCAAAACAGCTCCGAAAGTTTAGGACCTAAAAAATGCTAAAAATAGTAACTTATGCTACAATTAAGGAAACTGAAAAACTGAAAGAAACAATGGTGGGGGTCCAAGTGGAACTGGTGGGTGGCCACCAATATCCACTTGGATCATTCCTCCTCCCTTAGGAAGCAATGGTCACCATTGCATTGAGTACCTCCATGAGATGAGGAAACTTCTATTGAACTTGGTCCCTAGTGAGCCACTTGCCCTAGTGAAGGAGTTGGCATGCTTTAACAACTCGATATAGTTGGATCTTTTTCTAGCGAATGTGCTTGATCTGTGTGTCCATGATGCGATCAGTTGTAGCATGTTCCATGCAATTTGGATTTAACTCTGTTGGTGTGAGTTGTTCTGCAATGTTGGATGTGTCTACTAATGGTGGAAAGTATGGCCGAAGGCAGTGCACATTGAACACTAGGTGTAGGCCAAGGAATGGGGGAATGTTGAGCTCAAATGCATTGTCTCCCACAGCCTTGGTAATGGTGTAAGGATCATATCGGAGTGCTCTGAGTTCTCGATAGGCTCTAGTAAGGCATTCCTTTTACAAATGCAACCAGACTTTGTCACCCACTTGAAACTTGTGTGGCACCTAATGTTGATCATGTCACTACTGGTATTTGGCATTTGATTTCTCCAGAATGTCATGGACCAGCTGACGGATATGTTGGATGTGCTCAATGAAGTTGTTTGCCTAATTAATTTCAGACTAGACATGAGCCAAATCTGCTTGAGTAGCTGCAAATGGCATGGCCACATCGATGGGACATAGTGGCTGGAATCCCAAGCCCACCTGAAAAGGGTTATGGCCAATCGAGGTGTGGAGAGCCCAGTTATAGTTGTGTTGGACATAGGGGAGGCTCTCATCCCATGTGCATGGATGCTTTGAGTTGTACATGCGGAGAATGTGTATGATCATCTTGTTGATAACCTATGTTTGGCCATAAGTTTGGGCATGGAAAGTTGTGGACTTAGTGAGTTTGGTGTCCAGCATCAACCAGAGACTCGACCAAAATGTACTGAGGAGCATGCTGTCCCAATCTGAGATGATAGACTGTCGGATCCAAAAGTGTACCCACACTCGTTCAAAGAAGATTTTAGCAGTGGCTTCCACTGGCATATTCTTCTTGCAGGATGCCATAATGACCATCTTTGAGAATCTATCGATGACCAAAAAAACATAGTCATTGCCATGCTTAGTAGAAGGGAGGCCCGATATGTAATCCATGGAGATGGATTCCCAAGTTCGACTAGGGGTAGGTAACGAAGTATAGAGGCCTTACTTCTTGATGGTCATTTTGGCAATGGTGTAGGCTGTGTAGGATTTGATGTACTTCTTGACATATTGTCCAAGATTCAACCAATAGAAATACTTCTGCAGTACTACCATCGTTTTCTCGACCCCAAAATGCCCAACAGCTCGACTGTAGTGTGCTTCCAAAATCATCTTGGCACGCTCACTTGAAGGAACACAAAGGTGTCCTAGGTGGCATAATAGGGCATCCTAGAGGTGAAAATATAGAACTTGCTAACCCTCCAAGAGTGTCTGGTATGTGTGGCTGAATTCTGGGTTGCTTTAGTAGAGAGGTGGCCAATTAGAAGTCTCGTGCCTGCAGGAGTTGAGCACGGTGGTTAACGCCATGATCGGTGGTCGGCTAAGGCAATTTGTAACATTATTATTGTTTCCCTTCTTATACTTGATATTCAAATGGAACTGTTGCAGGTATGTGGACCACTTCTGATGGTGATCATTCTACAACTTCCCTCACGTCTATATGAACTGCAGGAATCGGTGGTCTGTGTGGATGACCATTTCCTTCCCCAAAATGTAATGCTTCCATTGTCGGTAGGCCTCCACAATGGAATACATCTCTTTGTCATAAGTGGGATATTTTTGGATTGTGCCTCAAAGTGTCTCATTCTGATATGCCGCTGGATGCCCCTGTTGAGTAGGGATAGCAGCAGTGGCATTGGGCTCCGCATCAATAATTTTCTTCCCTTTGTCATTCCCCTTGTCAGGTTCTGACTCAAAGTCGGAACATGCATCTGATTCCGAAGCCTTTAGCTCAGCCACTAGTGATTTCTTGGCTCGACACTCACTTGTGTTATTAGTGGAGCTCTTATGGAACTCACACCACTTTCTCGTGTCCTTCTTCGGCTTTGTAGCTTTGTTCTTTTCTTGCAACTTTGGTGGCTTTTCTTGTGTTGCCCCGCCTTGGCTTTGTCCTTTGTTCTACAGTTTGGGGGCACCTTTCCCTTGCTTAAAAGTCGGAGATCCAAAGTCTCGCTTCTTCTATTTAAAATTTTGTTGGATCTTGACAACATATCGGTATGTCATGCTGAGTGAGGAGATGTCCAAGAATTCCATCTCGTCCTAGATGTACCTATGCAGGTAGCCACATTACTTGAGAACGAAATGCTTTTTAGAATCCTTGATACCCAACTTCGTGCGAAGGGTATGAAAAACATTGGTAAAATCCACCACATCTTGGTCCCTTCACTGTTGTAGCATTGTCTACATTATGTATTTATCCTCATAGCTCCCAACAGGGTAGTACTACTCCTTGATGGCATCCCAGAATGAGTCCAAGTGGGTGTGGCTGAAAACAATGAAATTGTACTTTCATCATTCTGCTCAAAGTCGGTTTCCCACCAGTCCTTGACATGGGGGGCTACTTTGAGAAGTGCAAAAGTGATCTTTTCCTGGCTGGAAAAATAATGAACGAAAAAATATCCTTCTAGTAGATTTAACCATTTATCTACAACGCCTGCATCTATCTAACCCTCAAATATGGGAATATCATATTTAACTTGTACCTTTAAGGGTGTGGCGCTTCTAGAGTAGTTGCCGAAAGTAGATGCGTTGCCCTTGAGTAGCCGCTGAAGGATCTGGGACAAGTTGTCCATCAACACATTCCTTTATTGCTCGAGGGCTTCTTCGAGCAAGATTTTGAAAGGATCTCCTACCCCCTCATCTTTATTTTCATCTGCCATGGGAGACCGTCGGGATTTGTGAGGATGGTCTTGCAAAGGTTCGACCAGTTCAAGCCCTAACTCCTTATATCCCGACCTCGTTGAGAAATAGCAGACTGCTCTGATACCTCTGATCTGGATTTAAACAAGAACACAACAAATTACATATATAACCATAACTGCAAAGATGCAATAGAAATAACACTTCATTTCATTAATATCAAATACTGAAATATGCTTACAAACAGAATGGAAATAAGACTAGCTAGGGAAATGGTGGATAATCTCTAACAAGAGAAGTGTATGCTACATGCCTCTGAACAACGTTACAATGAGTCTCAATGGGCTTTTTTATTATTGAGCAATAAGAGAAAACCTTAAACAACCAAAAGCCTAACCCGAGGAGATGTAACACCAAGAGTTTATGGGCCCCATTGGGGTTAGTTGGACAAACAACTTCACAGGGTCACGACTTGGTCATATTATCTCTCTTTGACACGCACGATACCCTGTTGGAGAGATCTCTTTGAGGACTACGACGGAAAAGTAAATTTTTGATAGAAAATCATTAGTATAATATTTCCAACCTCAAAATGACTCCAGAAGATTAGGACCTGAAAAATTGCTAAAAATAGTAAACTATGCTAAAATTGAAAGAAACAATTGTGGGGGTCCAAGTCGAATTGGTGGGTGGCCAAAAATATCCACCTGGATCATTCCTCCCCCCTTAGGAAGCAATGGCCACCATTGCGTTGAGTTCCTCCATGAGATGGGGAAACTTCTGCTGAACTTGGTCTGTGGTGAGCCACTTGCCTTGGTGAAGGAGTTAGCCTACTTTGACAACTCGATATAGTTGGATTTTCCACTGGCAAGTGTGCTTGACCTATGTGTCCATGATCTGATGAGTTGTGGATTTTTCCATGCAATCTAGATTTAACTTTGTAGGTCTGAGTTCTTCTGCAATGTCTAATGTGTCTAGCAATTGTGGGAAGTATGGTCGAAGGCGGTCCACACTGAACACTGGGTTGAGGACAAGGAATGGGGGAATGTTGAGCTCAAATACATTGTCTCCCACAGCCATGGTAATGGTGTATAGAGCATATCATAGTGGTATGAGTTTCCGATAGGCTCCGGTAAGGTGTTCCATTTACAAATGCAACTAGACTTTGTCACCCACCTGAAACTTATGTGGCACCCGATGTTAATCATGTTGCTGCTTGTACTTGGCATTTGATTTCTCCAGAATGTTGTGGACCTCCTGGCGGATATGCTGGATGTGCTCAATGAAGTTGTTTACCTTATCGATTTTGGACTGGACATGAGCTGAATCTACCTGAGTAGCTACAAATGGCATGGCCACATCAATGGGAGACAGTGGCTGGAATCCCAAGCCCACCTAGAAAGGGATGTGGCCAGTTGAGCTATGGAAAGCCTGGTTATAGTTCTCTTGGAAATAGGGGAGGCTCTCATCCCATGTGTGTGGATGCTTTGATTTGTACATGCGTAGAATGTGTACGATCATCCTATTGATGACCTATGTCTAGCCGTCAGTTTGGGGATGGACATTTGTGGACTTAGTGAGCTTGGTGTCCAACATCGACCAAAGATTGGACCAAAATGTACTAAGGAGCCTACTATCCCAATCTGAGATGATAGACTATGGGATTCCAAAGTGTACCCACACTTGTTCAAAGAAGAGTTTAGTAGTGGCTTCCGCTATCATATTCTTCTTGCAGGCAACCATAATGGCCATCTTCGAGAATCTGTCGATGACCACAAAAACACAATCATTTCCATGCTTAGTAGAAGGAAGGCTCAACATGTAATCCATGGAGATGGATTCCCAAGGTTGACTAGGGGTCGGTAGCAGAGTATAGAGGGCTTACTTCCTGATGGTTGGTTTGGTAATGACATAGGTAATGCAAGATATGATGTAATTTCTAACATCCTGTCGAAGATTTAGCCAATAGAAATAATTTTGCAATAGTGCCACCATTTTTTCAACCCCAAAATGCCCACTGGCACAATTGTAGTGTGTTTCCCAAATCATCTTGGCACGCTCACTTGAAGGAACACAAAGGTGTCCCAAGTGGCATAATAGGGCATCCTGGAGGTGAAAATCAGGAACTTGCTGACCCTCCAAGAGCATCTGGTATGCGTGGCCGAATTATGGGTCGCTTTTGTAGAGAATTTGCCAATCCAAATTCTCGTGCCCACAAGAGATGAAAATAGTGGTTAACACCATGATCAATGGTCGGCTAAGGCAATCTGCAACATTATTAGTGCTGCCCTTATTATACTTGATATTCAAATAGAACTGTTGCAGGTATGTGGACTCCTTCTAATGGTGATCATTATGAAACTTCCCTTGCCTCTCCATGAACTACAGGGGTCGGTGGTATGTCTGGATGACCTTTTCCTTCCCCAAAATGTAATGCTTCCATTGTTGGCAAGCCTGCACAATGGAATACATCTCTTTGTCATAAGTGGGATACTTCCAGACTATGTCTGAAAGTGTCTCACTGTGACATGCCACTAGATGTCGTTGTTGAGTAAGGACTGCCCCAATAGAATAGTTAGAGGCATTTGTCTCAATCTCAAATGGATGTTTCATGTTTGGTAATGTGAGCACTAGTGCAGAGTAGAGGAGATGTTTCAACTCTATGAATCCCTTTTGTTGAGATTCAAACTAACATAATTTTTCTTTCGCTCCTCCCTTGGTGACTTGACTCAAGGGCCAAGTGATATGAGAGAATCCCAACACGAACTTGCGGTAGAAATTGGCAAGACCTAGAAAGCTGCAGAGCTTTGTTAGAGTGGTTGGAGCTGGCCAATCCTGAATGACTTGGTTCTTGGCTGGATCCACATGCACCCCTCTTTCATCAATAATTTTCCAAGATACTAAAGCTGGGTCATGCCAAAAGTTAATTTCTCCAAATTGACACATAGCTTGTGTTGCCACAGTGTTTGGACAACCTATCGAATGTGGTGGAGGTTCTCTTCCCAACTCTGGCTGACGATCAATATGTCATCCAAGTATACCACTACAAATGAGTTGGTGAATGGTCGCAAGATGTCATCCATTAGCCTCATGAAGGTTGCTGAAGCATTCGTCATCCTGAAAGGCATAACCAACCATTCAGAGAGGCCCTCCTTGGCTTTGAAGGCAGTCTTCTACACATCAAAGGGTTCGATTGGTACCTGGTGATGTCGTGATTTCAATTCGATCTTGTTGAAATATTTTTCCTCCTTCAGTTGGTTCAGAAGGTCATTAATCAGTGGGATCGAGTACCTATTATGAACAGTGATCTTTTTCAGTGCTCACTAGTCAATACAGAGTCTCCAAGTCCCATCCTTCTTTTGTACCAACACGATTAGGCTCCCACAATGCAATGAACTCGAACGGATGTGAGCTTTCTGCAGTAGCTCCTAAATCTGCCTCTTGATTTCGTCGTTCTCCAGAACGAAGCACCGATAAATTGGTCCATTGGGCAATGGTGCACCTAGGTTCAGATCGATGGAGTGCTTGACCTAACAGTGTAGAGGCACCCCTACGGGGGAGTTGAAGATGTTCTCGTACTCCTCCACGACCTTGTCAATATGTTGTTGTTGTGTGGAGGGGCCTTGTCTAGAGGTCGTGGTCACCGTCTTATTCTTTTGCTCAGGGCGTACCATTAGGAAAACAAATTTCCTAGTTTTGGAAATGAGCTTACTGCATTGTTTTGCAGTAACCAAAGAGATGGTGGTAGGCAGTGCTATCTTTGGTATCTTGTACAACTTATTTCCCACAGTAACAATAACAGCACGAGGCCTTCACTAATACACAACATGTCACTTCCATAAGTATGGTTGGCCTCATAATACATCAAAAACATCAAGGGGAGCAATGTCACACAATACCTCATCTGTGAAGGGCTTGAAGTTGTATGGAAGGCGACTTTGCTAGCTCACACAAAGATCTCATCCTTGGTGAAGCCACCCGATGGTGTACAGTTGTGAATGTGTTGTGGTTGGTAAGCCTAACCGCTTCACGATCTCTACCGATATGAGCTTATTTTGGCTCCCACTGTCGACAATGAACTATAGCAGGGAATCCTTTACCCACATCTGGGAGTGGAAGAGGCACTTCTCCTCCTCTAGATCTTTGGGTTCCTCCTTCTGGATCTTCATGGTGGCAATGGTGGTGTTGGGCTCTGCATCGATAATCTTCTTCCCTTTGTCATTCCCCATATCGGGTTCTGACTCATAGTTGGAACATGCATCTGATTCTGAAGCCTTTAGCTCGGCCACTAGTGACTGCTTGGCCTAACACTCACTTGTGTTGTAAGTGGAGCTTATGGAACTCACACCACTTCCCCATGTCCTTCTTGAGCTTTGAGGAACTGTTCTTTGCTTGCGGCTTTGGCGGGTTGTCTTGTGCCACCCCACATTGGCTTTGTCCTTTGTTCTGTGGTTTGGGGACACCTTTCCCTTGATTCGAATTCATAGATCCAGTCTCGCTTCTTCTGTTTAAACTTTTTTTCGATCTTGACGGCATATCAATATGTCATTCCGAGAGAGGAGATGTCCAGGAATTCCATCTCGTCATGGATGTACCTGTGTAGGTAGCTGCAATACTTGAGAGCCAAATACTTCGCAAAATCCTTGATACCCAACTTCGTGCGAAGGGTATGAAAAACATTGGTAAACTATGACACATCTTGGTTCCTTCCCTATCGCAGCGTTGTCCACTTTATGTATTTATCCTCAGAGCTCCCGACAGGGTAGTACTACTCCTTGATGGCATCCCGGAACGAGTTCCAAGTGGATGCAACTCAAAACAGTGAGTTCATACTTTCATCCTTCTCCTCACAGTAGGTTTCCCACCAATCCTTGATGTGGGGGGCTGCTTTTAGAAGTGCAAAAGTGATCTTTTCCTGGCTGGAAAAATATCCTTCTAGTAGACTTAACCATTTATCTAAAACCTCTGCATCTATCTGACCCTCAAATATGGGAATGTCAAAGTTAACTTGTACCTTAAAGGGTGTGGTGCTTCCAAAGTAGCTACCAAAAGTAGATGCGTTGCCTTTGGTTAGCCGCTGAAGGATCTGGGCAAAGTTGTCCATCATCGCGTTCCTTTGTCGCTCAAGGGATTCTTCGAGCAAGATTTTTATAAGATCTCCTGCCCCCTCGTCTTCCTTTTCATTTGCCATGGGAGGTCGTCCAGATTTGTGAGGCTAGTCTTGCAAAGGTTCGACCAGTTCAAGCCCCAACACCTTATATCCCAACCTCGTTGGGTACATGCAAAGAAAAATAGAGAAATACCAGACCACTCTAATACCACTGATCCAGATTTAAACAAGAATGCAACAAATTATAGATATAACCATAACTACAAAGCTGCAGCAGAAATAACACTTCATTTCATTAATATCAAATACTGAAATATGCTTACAAACAGAATGGAAGTTAGACTAGCTCAGGCGACGGTAGCTTATCTTTGAGAAGAGATGTGGTTTCTACATGCCTCTGAACTGCATTACAATGGGGTTCAAGGGCCTTTTTATTTTTGAACAGTAAGAGAAAACCATAAACAAGCATAACCCTAACTTGAGGAGATGTAACACCAAGAGTTTAAGGGCCCCGTTGGGGTTAGTTGGACAACCAACTTCTCGAGGTTGAGACTTGGTCATATTATCTCCGTTTGACGTGCATGATACCCCATTGGAAACATCTCTCCGAGGACTAGGCTAGAAAACATGATTTTAGATAGAGAATTACTAGTACGAGATTGCCAAAAAGACATCGTTTATTGCCAAAAAAATGTCGTTTAGGGCCTCAAAACGGCTTCAGATTTTAGGACCCGAAAAATTGCTAAAAATAGTAAACTGTACTAAAATTAAGGAAAATGAAAAACTAAAAGAAACAATGGTGGGGGTCAAGTGGGATTGGCGGGTGGCCTCCAATATCCACCTGGATCATCTAGTGGATGACTATAATGGTTAGAGTGAGTGTAGGGGAAACAACACCATCTTGGCAGGTGGCCACCAATATCCACCTGGATCATCTAGTGGATGACTATAATTGTTGGAGTGAGTGTAAGGGAAACAACACCATCTTGTGCAAGCGTACTAGATGGTCCAATTGCCCGATGTGTAAGGGAATCACCACTTCATTAGATGGTCTAACTACCCCTTCCAATGGTTGTAATAACTAAGTTTTAATAGAGTTAATGACTATAATAACTAATTCTTAGTAGAGTCAGATGCATGATTTACTTATCTAACATGAATAACGTGCAACCTTAAATTTAATACTCATAACCTAAAATGAGGTTAAAGTAGTATGAGGGAACAATGAAACGAATATTTTTTATATTCATATTCAGAATGATTAAGATATCTATATGACTTAATATTATATAGTGACCAATTTCCATGGGTAACTATGTGTAAGGGAAACAACACCATGATGTCTATATGACTTCATACTATATAATGACCAATTTCCACCTAAAATGAGGTTTAAGTAGTATGAGGGAACAATGAAACAAATATTTTTTATATTCATATTCACAATCATTAAGATGTCTATGTGACTTAATATTATATAGTGACCAATGTCTATATGACTTAATATTATATAGTGACCAATTTCCATGGGTAACTATCTTGTGAAAGAGAACTAGATGGTCCAATTTCCCTTGCTAATGGTTGTAATAAATCAGTGTTTATGTGTAAGGGAATCACCACTTCATTAGATGGTCTATCTACCCCTTCCAATGGTCGTAATAACTAAGTGTTAATAGAGTTAATGGCTATAACAACTAATTTTTAGTAGAGTTAGATGCATGATTTAATTATCTAACATGAATAACCTGCAACCTTAAATTTAATAATCATAAACTAAAATGAGGTTAAAGTAGTATGAGGGAACAATGAAACAAATATTTTTTATATTCATATTCACAATGATTAAGATGTCTATATGACTTAATATTACATAGTGACCAATTTCCATGACTAACTAAATCAATAATAACATCTCCTATTTAAAAATATTTTTCAAATTGCTTAAGTTATCCACATCCAATTAGTTATTGCCACATAATTGCATTAAATATTTACATTAAAAATTTTTAATTTTCAATAATAATCTCTAAAAATATAATAATATATTTAATAATAAATAAATATAAAAAATGAGCAATAAACATTCACTTTTCAAATAAAAAATGAGATTTATACAATTAAACCATTTCCTCCTAAAGTGAATGGATCCCTTATTTCATGACTGAAAATGTAATTTTTTTGATTTAATTAGACATATATAGCTCACAGTGTAATTTCCAAAAATATAATTGTACTTTATACTTAAGAATTGAGAAGAAAGGCTTAGTTGCGAAAGTTAGGAGCAATGGGAAAAAAAAGGTTTTTATTTTATAATATAGAAACTGAAAGACGTCTTTAAAAAAAATTATGTACACATTTGGCTAAAGCAAAAATACATACATATTTTTCTAATGTGATTTATATGATAAATGTATTACTAGTCTTAAATATTTTCGTTTTCAAAATTTAATTTATGTTCAGTAGTGAGAAGCAAGACATAATTGTGAAATATGAAGTGCTAAGGGTGAAAGATTTTAGTTTCTATATTTTATAATATCATAAATGTGTTACTAATTTTAACTCTCGTGGCGGTCGGTTTACACGCTTTTCCGATCGGTATCGAATCTTGTAGCTTCCGTAATATATTTGGGCCACGGCTATATGTACTATGTACAGTTGTATTATGATATATATAGCTTTTTCAACTGGCCCCGCCCCCTGAAAAAATGTGTTACTAATTTTAAATATTTTCGTTATTAAATTGTAATTTATATTTAATAGTGAGAAGCCCGATATAATTGTGGAATATGAGGTGCTAAGGGTGAAAGATTTTAGTTACTCTATTTTATAACCTAAAAAATTAAACACAGTTCGAAAAAGAAAGAAGAAAAATTATGCATACATTTTGGTAAAGCCAAAATACATATATACTTTTCCAATGTAATTCATACGAGAAATGTGGTACCCATTTTAAACCTTTTCATTTTTTTTATAAATAATTTATATGATAAATCTTAAACCCGCTCATTCTCTATCAATCTTAATATCAATATGCTTTTTTTTATATTATATTTAGAAAAATCTATTAACTTTTTAAACTTACCTTTAAATTATAAATAATAAATGCTGCCATTATTAGGAAATAAGAAAACTAAAAAACATCAAACCCTAAGGCCCAATATTGGCGTTGGATGATCAGTAATATTGTGCTGTGAAACCAACTAAGCTGGCTGCAATTTAAGCAAAAGTAGAAGTATGCCACAAATACAATATGCTCAGTAATTTGAGGATCTTCGAGATCTCAGTGAAACGATACGAATTGTATAAAAAACAATTTATAAATAAGCGACTGGTAGAAGCGGGTGGCAATCTGCCCACGCCTAGGAATACACCCTAAATACACTGAACGAGTAAAATTCACTTAAAAAGCGATGGGTATTCTTGTGCCACCTCGGCTTCGTGGTTTTCACGTTACTTGCTTACAAACCAGCATTATGCAAATGAAACTAGATTAGAATTGTTGTCCTTCAAATGTCTGACCGAATTGCCAATCTGCCGGAGCGACGTTATACGAAGTGACAGTTTTGCCATCGCTGGTGGTGACCCGGAAGGAAAGACTCTGCCCATCCAAATAGGAACCGCTCTGCCAATTCTGTCCCCAGTTCTGGGACATTGACTGCCAACCAGTGCTGGAACCTTTGATGGAGACCGATTCGACATCCCCTGCACCTCCTACGTTTGTAATGAGCACCAAATTGAAGTAAGAGTGCCCATTGATCGTGAATCGAACTCCTCCTTTCCTCACGCATGGTACTCTGCACACATATATATTAACCTTGCAGCTTAGCATTTCCTCCCATTTACTCTCAACATGTGAATAGATTGTTAGGATTCAAGAATGTGAATATAGCGTGAACAGAGTAATTAGAGTAAGAATTAAATACCTTTTGAACATGATGGGAACAATGCCACCCTTGTAAATGGCAATTTGTTGAAAAGCAGGTTGAGCCATGTCGAAGTGTTGGAGAGGTGGATTGCACCATCCTCCATTGTCATTGGGAAGAGCATTATTTGGGGGGCAGAAGTTAGTAGCAGTAATGGTCACACTGCCCGGTAAACACCACTGAGGATCGTTCTGTTCGTCGCATTTCATTTCGTAGCAGGCTCCACATGTAAGTCCATTGTTGAAAAGCGCTGTACTCAAAGCTGCGGTGTTCGTTCCATACCCTTGGCTATACAAATTACCGTATCCACATGCACCACCTGTTAAAGTAATTTCAACATGGAACTGCTCAGTCAATGCAGCAAATTAAAATGAAACTGCAAAACCAGTAAACTCAAATGAAATTTTTTGAGGATGTGACTATGCACTAATTCCATAAGAGTGGAGTTCTATCGAACTATAAGCTTTACCCATTGTCCCTGAGGCATCACTGCCACCGTAGAAAGTTGCATGTGCGGATTGCCAGTCACTATCTAGGGCATAAGCTGCAGGAGCTATCCATAAGAAACTGAACAACGCGACCAGCTGTACGAGCGCCATTTCAACAAGGGATTGAATGGCCGCTCAAAAATAATTAGACTTCACCTTAATGGACTTCACCTTGATTGGTATTTGATTGGTGAAGTGAGAGAGATCTACAAATATATAGAACCGGGAGGTGGATGCGCTGCTTTCTCGGTAACGCTTAATCTGTTATATTTCCTCAGGAGCCTGCGATTCCCACTCGATTGTGCAGATCCGCGTAGGATTATACAAACCGGATCGTGCGGATCTGTGCAGAATTATTTGCTATAGGAAGTAGTCACAGTTGGACATGTACCGTGCTTTCAAACAACGGGTTGCCGCATTAGTATTCTGCGATGGGCCATGTGCACAGGGAGTTCTAGAATCAGCGACGAAGGGGGAGCCGCTTCTTGCCCATAGCATGACGCACAGTTCTTTTAGGTTGAGGTGCAACATGGTTGCTTACGGTTACATTTTGCGAGAGATTGTATCATTTTGTTACAACTGCATTGGTAACGGACGCATGTGCTTATTCGTGGCAAATTGACAAAGTAAACAGTTCCTGCTCTGTTAATTCAAGTAGTCACTTTTTTGCATTGAAAGTATGGTTATGGGAAGATATCTTAGGCTAAAAAAAACGTTCGGCAATATCTATCTCATCAGATTTTTTTAATTTTTTTTTAAGCTTTATTAAGAGATCTTTTGTTTTTCGTAATATAAAAAAAACAGCTTTACATCCGAAGAGATTCTTTAAATTATTTGAAAATTTTATTTTCAATTTAAGAGGTATTCTTACTATGTCTAATTTTAATCCGATAATTTAGGAGTTAAGGAGAAAATAATCCTGTACAATTTTAATAATATTAAAACTACCATAATTTTATTAATAATTGTGGTTAATATACTTAGAAAGCTTATATATATGATTATTATAATTAAAAATATTATTATTAATTAATATTATTTTTATTATCAATTAATATTATGAGTGAATTAAATATTAATAATGAGTGAATTAAATATTATTTTATTAATAATAAATATAATTAATTAAATAGTAATTATTATAAATATTGTTAAAAACAATATTATATACTTTGGATTTATAATATTATTTTTTTAGGTTTAATATTATTTTTTTGGGTTTACCATATTTTATGTTTTTAATATAAATCTCTTGGGTTTAATAAAAGATTATTAAGAAAAGATTATTATTATTATTAATTAACAACATTTACTAATAAACAGAGATTAATAAATATTGGTTTTATAAATAATTTATATTAATATTTCTAATTAATAAAATTAGATATTAATGTAAGGACTAATATTAAAAACCCTATGAATAACATTATTCCATACAAATATGAGCCCTTAGATCTATAAACCCAAGAGTTTGTTATTATAAACCCAACAAAATAATAAACCCAAGGAATTTATACTAAAAACCCAAGGTATTATAAATCCAAAGGAGCGATATTTTTTTGTTGTAAGCTTGATAGGACTACATCTTCATCATATCCACTATATCACCCTAATCGGGGGGGGAATTGAACCAATGATTTCACATCAAGGAGTGCCTTAACAGAGCAACCAATCATTGTCTATCCAAGATCCTATAGGCAAAAGGAGCGATATTAAACCCAATGAGATTAATATTATAAGCCCAACGTATATAAACCCTAAGATAAATATTATAAACCCATGGGACTAATACTAAAAACCCAAGGGATTATAAACCCAGGAGAATAATATTAAACCCAGGGTGTTAATACTAAAAACTCTAGGGATTATAAACCCTAAAATTAATATTATGAACCCTAAGATAAATATTATAAACCCGGGCATAAAAGGATAAAAATACTAAAAACACTATTGTAATAAGAAAAGTCATAAGAACAAAATGATAAGAATTTTTTGGTTTAGTTGCACCCATTAATAGAACAATATGTTTACCTAGGTCAGAAAAACATGTGACAGAGAATATGTTAACCCGATTGACTAAGCCTCGAGCCTGTAATTGTAAATTTACATGTGGATTCAAAAATAATAACATTACATGTTTTTTACATGTATATATATTATTACATGTTATGTTAAATGTATATAGTAGGAAGGTTCATTTGTATCATTGATAAATATATAACAATAGAAATAATAATACCAAAACAAACTATTGCAGCAAAAATATTATTATTATCATTATAATTAATAATAAAAATTAATAAAAATAATGTTACAATAAAATTATTATTATTTATTATTATTATTATTATTATATTCAATAATTAAATAAGATTAAATAATATAGTTAAATAATAATGTGAACCCTTGGATTAATTTCTATCTACCATTGATAAATATATAACAATAGAAATAATAATATGAAAGAAACTATTGCAGCAATCATATTAATATTAGCATTATAATTAATAATAAAAATAATATTACAATAAAATTATTATTGTTGTTGTTGTTGTTGTTCAATAATTAAATAATTTAGTTAAATAATAATGTTAATCCTTGGATTAATAAACCCAAAGGATTCATATTATAAACCCTAGGTATATAAATCTTAAGATAAATATTATAAATAAAACAATATTTGTCACATTGTGACATTCAACCATGATTGATTTTCGTATTGAGACAATCTTTGTTACAATGCGACATTTGACCATGGTTGACTATGATTGACCATGATTGATCATGGATGGCTATGATTGATGATGGTTGACCATGATTGATATTATAAACCTAAGAGAATAATAAACCCAAAGGATTGATATTATAAACCCAAGGAATTAATACTAAAACCCCAAGAGATGATGAACCTAAGGAAAAATATTAGACCCAAGGGACTAATATTATAAACCCAAGGTATATAAACCCTAAGATAAATATTGTAAACACTAGAATAAACATCGTTGACCATGGTTGATTTTCATATAGAGACAATCCTTATGAGAATGCAACATTAGACCACAGTTGACCATGATTGATATTATAAACCTAAGGGAATAATAAACCCAAGTGATTGATATTTTAAACCCAAGAAAATAATAAAAACAAGGGATTAATATGAAAACCTCAAGGGATTATGAACCCATGTGAATAATATTAAACCTAGGGGACTAATATTATAAACCTAGGGTATATAAACCCTAAGATAAATATTATAAACACTAAAATAAACATGGTCATGGTATACCATGGTTGATTCCCATATTGAGACAATCCTTAACACAATTTGACATTGATCTATGGTTGACAATGGATGTTTTCATATCAAGAGAATATTTTTCATAATGCGACGTTGGACCATGGTTGGCCATGGATGTTTTTTATATCAAGACAATCTTTGGCACAATGAAACATGCAACTATAATTGACCATGATTGAATGTGTTTTATTCTATAAGACATGGTTGACCATGATCAACAATGCCTAACCATGGTTGACCATGATTATCCATGATTGTCCACGATTTTCACTTGGAGACAAGTTTTGTCACAATGTGACATTTGACCATGGTTAACAATAGTTGTCTATGATTGACCATGATTGATATTATAAACCTAAGGGAATAATGAACCCAAGGGATTGATATTATAAACCAAAGGAAATAGTAAACCCAAGGGATTAATACTAAAACCCCAAGGAATTATGAAACCAAGGGAATAATATTAAACCCAAGGGACTAATATTATTGAACAAATTCCTTGTAGATTCAAACTACATATTGTTATATGATAAAATAATTTACTTGAATCTAATCTACTCATCAATGGAAAGAATAAACCATCGATGAAATCATGAAGCATAAAAGAGAAAGAATTCAATCACACATAACACAGTAATTTTCACTAGGGAGCCATAGCTAAAAACCCCTGCTATCTATATATTTCATTAATATAAAAATGTAATAATATTACAATGCTTTGATCAAGCATGAGCAACCTTTGCACTATCTCAATCTACCTCACTACTTCACAAACAAGATTCAGCCAACACATAGCTAAATATGCTTCCTGCCAAGCTCTATTTCCTTGCATAGTTTCCTAGGGAATTAACCCATATTTAATTGGGAAATTCCTCAATAATAAATTTTTTCAATCCTCATAGGCCTACCTTTGAGTGCATGTAACACCTATACAATTCAGATGATTATACAACTAATAGTACATTTTCCCTGAACTCCAATCTCAATTGGATCTTTCTCTGATCTGACATGCATGAGTTAATTGTGATTGAATCTTCAGATTATTGGTTGATTAGTGCTAGTAACAACCCACTATTGTAGGTTACACCCCACAATTGGATCTCCCACTAATTCCTCCATCGGTTGGAATTAGTTTATCTCACTTTAACTTAGTTAGACCGAATTAAATAATTACAACTCAAAATAAACTCGACTCGGGCCCATAAAATTTAGGTTCCACTCTACATGGCTATAGATAGATTGCCAACTTGAATTAACTGAGCCAACTATGTCAAACTAACTCAGTTAACTATTACAGGTTGTTATGAGAATTAGAATTACAATTTAATTCCTAATTTAATTCAATGACAAAATTAAATTACGATTTTCTTGATGCATTTTTTCAACACTCTGTCTCAACAAGAAAGGGATTATCTGCTACCCTGATCTTACCTCTGTAAAACTCAAATTTTCATCGTGATAATGCCTTTGTCAAAATATTTGCATCCTGCTCCTCTATAGGAATATACTCCAACAACATGATTCTCCTAAGCACATAATCTCCTTGATGGTGATACTGGACATCTATATGGTTGAACCGATCATGAAAAATTGGATTCCTAGATAGTTTGATACAACTCTGATTGTCACAGTAAATCATTGTAAGATCCATCTACTGAGAAAATAACCCAACAAGGACCTTCCTCATCTAGATAAGCTTGCAGGCTGCTCGACTAGCAACCATGTACTCTGCTTTTATTGAACTAAGTGTAACTCAACTTCGCTTCTTGTTGTACTAAGAAACTGTTGCAGCCCCAATACTAAATATTCCTCCTGATGTGCTCATCCTGTCAGATGGACTCCGTGCCTAATCTGCATTTGTGAAGCATTGAAGCTTCACTCCCTTTGTCCGTCTATACCAAAGACAAAACTGAGTGGTGCCTCTGAGGTATCTCAACACATGTTTTTTTTCATTCCAATAGAGTTTGGTTGTCTTAAAATCATGGCTTGACTAATCTGGCTAACTACAAAACACATGTTTGGTCATGTGTTCACTAAACACATAAGTGAACCCACAAGTTGTCTATAAGTAGTAGCCTCCACTACTTCACCTGAGGTAGCATCCTCCTTCCTCCAATTACATATTAGAGGAGTCTCCATGGGTTTGATACTCTCCATGTGGAACTTCTTCAGTATCTTATTAGAGGAGTCTCCTTACCATGCTTCCATACCAAGAAAGTAATACATGAGACCCAGGTCCTTCATTTGGAATTCTTTGGCAAGATCCTCTTTTCTAGATTTTATTAGCTTCTCATCACCTGTTAAAATCAAATCATCGACATATAATACTATAATCAACCATTTACCTTCAACCAAAATATAGTAAAGCTTTGCATCCGCTTCACTTTTGGTGAAGTGCAACCCGTTGAAAGAGATGTCAATCCTGGTGTACCAAGCATAGGGTGCTTGTTTTAGTCCATACAATTCTCACTTGAGTCTATGCACATGTGAATCTCTGTTGATGGTATCAAATCCTTCTAACTTCTCAATATACAACTCTTCCTCAATCATACTGTTGAGGAATATTGTCTTCAGATCTATCTAATTTATCTTCCATCCCATCCCCATTTATAGTGCTATAATAGTTTTGATTGAAGAATACATTGATACTGGACCAAAGGTCTCCTCGTAATCAATTCCCTCCACCAGAGAAAACCCTCTGGGCACAAATCTGGTCTTGTGTTTCTCCACACTCCCATTTGCTACTTTCTTTACCTTGTAAAGCCATTTAGAACTCACCATTGACTTGCCTCCTAGTATTGGGACCACTTCCCATACAATGTTTCTGATAATGAAGTCATTTACCTCAACCATGGAAACAAACCATACTCGTTGGTGCACTGCTTCGTCGAATAAGGATGGATCAACCTCTACACTCTCGCTCATCATAGCTATGTAGCCAGTGTACCCATCTGGTGACCTCCTCTTCTTGCGTTGTAATGTGGGTGCTCCCACATTCTCTCTATCATCATGCTTCAATTTGTTAGCCTCTCTAGTGTGCTTCCTTCCATCTCTAGAAGTCTCTACATGAGTGGGTGCTTCCACTCTCTATTCCTATGCATGTGGCTAATCCACATCATCCTAAGTTTCCTCCTTACGTGCTAAATGATCCTCATCTACATGTAACTAAATCTCCCTCTAAAGGGAACATATCATGGCCTGCTCTTCATCAAACTTCACATCTCTACGAACAATTGTCATCCTGTTGGATGAAAAGTACACCCGATAATTGTGAGGTGCATCTGTGTACCCCACAAATATGCCCAACTTAGCTATTGGATCTAGATATTTCCATGTATCCTTGGTAACATGATAATAGACTCATGAACGAAATATCCTGAAGTGTGCCACATCTGCCTTCTTACCTAAAAAACGTTTTCTGGTGTACTCATCCCGAGAGTTCAATGAGGGCTTATGTTTTGCAAATAAACAGTTGTGTTCCATGCTTCAGCCCACAAGTGAAACAATAAGCCATGATCATGTAACATCTCCCATGTCGCTCCCATAATATTTTTTTTCTTCCTTTCAGCCACCCCATTTTACTGTGGGTTACGAGGTGCTACGAATTCCCATCAAATTCCTTCTCATGCACATAAGTTCTTGAAATTATTCAACACATATTCTCCATTGTTATCACTTCTCAAAGCTTTAAAGTCACAAAATTTAGCGAACATATGATATTTCTTGTACATCAATAAAATCGAACACTTACAAGAAAAATCATCAACAAATATTACATAATACTTGTGCTTGGTTGTGGATGCTATCAAACGGTCCACACACATTTGAGTGAACTATATCAAGGATCTCATGCACTCGAATGCCTTTATCATGAAATGACTCCTTGGTGTACTTCCCCAATGTATAACCTTTTCATGTGTCTCTCTACTCTAGTGTACCCTTGGGAAGTCCTGTAGAAATTGCTACATGGTCTTCAAATATCCATGGTGCAAATGACCCAATATTATATGCCACAACTCATCGATGTCTCTACTATGTACCTTCTCTGCTTTTTTTCTCAAAGAAGCGTAGTCTTCTACATCTAATTTGTAGAGGTTCTTCAACTAAACCCCATTCCACTTAACTTGTCCTAAGGCTATGTGATGAAGGAAATCCTTTCCCTTGCTAAATATCACATTGTAGCCATAGTCCTCCAACATGGAAACTGAAACCAAATTATTCCTCAAACTTGGAACATACCTGACATCTTTTAATGTCAAAGGAGAACAAGACTACCTCTGAAAGGTAATAGTAATGATGCCAATTGCACTATATGTGAATCTGGAGGTCCTTCTCCTCCAAATCATAGAAGAACTTGTTGTTTTCGGTCATATGGAATAAGGCTCCACTATCTAGGTACCACACACTACCCATAACCGATGTCACCATTCAAGCGATGAGGGTGAAATCGAGTTCAAATTGTGAAGCAAGTGCTTCACCTGCTGCTCCTTTTGAGGGCTTCTTACTAGCCTTCTTGTGCACACACTTTCTGGCATAGTGTGTCAGCGCATGAAAATAAAAACATTTAATCTTCGACATATCCTTCTTCTTGATTCCCTGACTAGAATTTGATTTGGAATGGGATGGCTTTCCCTTTTCTTTCTTCGCCTTCCCAACTAAGGCACGATTCTCCTCATCATTATGCTTGGATGAGGATCCATCTTTGGTGTTCCGTTGAATCTCTTTTTGTTCCAGGTCAAGCCACATTCACTCCCACTCTAGTATCTTCTCCCTCCCATTAATTAACTCTTGGTATCTATGCCAACTATTTGGAATTCATAGAAGTGCTAGGCTCACCAGATAGTCTTCAGCAAAAATAACACCAACACTTCCAAGCTCATCTCGACATTGGGTTCACTTGATCAAGTACTTCATTATTATGTCACCCTTCTCCATCTTGATATTTCTGAGCTTGTCCTTCAGTGCCATCTACTTATGGTCATTATTATTTTGAAATAGGTTCGTCAAGTCCTTATACATTAAAAATGGTTTTTCCTTACCATGGTGGTTCGAGACAATATGATCTCAATCTCCTTCTAGGATAATCCTTCTCACTTTTCCATACACTTTGTCAACTCTACCAAATCCTGCATATCAACTAGCTTAGGAATATATTTGTCCATGAATTCCTTAAGCTTGATGTCTTCCAAAAATACCTTCATCTTGTCCTTCGAAGCAATATAGTTCGAACTACCCTTAAGGGCATATTTGAGTCTTAACCCGTAGAGTCACATCCTGTTGGCTCTAAAGTATGATACTACAAATTCATTTCTCTTGGAAAAGACAAAATCGTATTCTCCTCTTCTATAGTGATTTCATCTCCAAGCCCATGTAGAAATTCCTTGTAGATTCAAACTACAGATTGTAATATGCTAAAACAATTGGCTGGAATCTACTCTACTCATCATCAAAAATGATAAATGATCAATGAAATCACATAGCATAAAAGAGAAATAATTCAATCACACATAACACAATAATTTTATGGGGAAAGACACAACTAAAAACCCCTGCTATCTGTATATTGCAATAATAACAAAATATGAGAAAATTATAATAATTTTCTAACACCCAAGCAACCTTTGTACTTCCTCAATCTATCTCATTGCTTAACAAACAAGCTCCAAGCAATACTTAGCCAAATATGCTGCCTGCCAAGCTCCTATTTCCTTGCACAATCTCCTAAGGAATTAGCCCATATTTAATTGGGAAATTCCTCACTAATGAAAGGCGCAATCCTCATAGGCCTTCCTCTGATTGCATGCAGCACCTGTACAATTCAGATGATTATATAATTGAAAGTACACCGTCCCTGAACTCCAATCTCAACTGGGTCTTTCTCTGATCCTCATAGGCCTTCCTCTGATTACATGCACCACCTGTACAATTTAGATGATTATACAATTGATAGTACATTGTCCTTGAACTGCAATCTCCATTGGGTCTTTCTCTGATCTGACATGCATGAGTTAGTTATGAGTGAATATTTCATTTACTGGTTAAGGAGTACTAGTAACACCCTACTATTATAGGTTACACCTCACTACTAGATCTCCCACTGATTCCTCGATTTGTTGGAACTAGTTTTACTAACTTTAACTCAGTTCGACTGAATTAATAATTACAAGTCAAAATAAACTCAACGTGGGCCCCTAAAATTTAGGAACCACTCTACATGGCTCTAGAAAGACTCCCAACTCGAATTAACTAAGCCAAATAAGTCAAATTAACTTAGTTGACTATTACAAGTTGCTATGAAAATAAGAATTAAAACTTAGTTCCTAATTTCATTCAAAAACAAAATTAAATTAGGATTTTCTTGTTGCATTTTTTGAACAGTTATAAACCCAGGGTATATAAATTGTAAGATAAATATTATAAACACTAAAATAAACATGGTTGACCATTGTTTATTTTAATATTGAGACAATCCATGTCACAATGTGACATTCGACCATGGTTGGCTATGATTGATGATAGTTGATCATGATTCATATTATAAACCTAAGAGAATAATAAACGCAAGTGATTGATATTATAAACAAAAGAGAATAATAAAGTTAAGGGATTAATACCAAAACCCCAAGGGATGACAAACCCAAGGGAGTAATAATAAATCCAAGGGACTAATATTACAAACTCAAGGTATGTAAATCGTAAGATAAATATTATAAACACTAAAATAAACATGGTTGAACATGGTTGATTTTCATATTCATACATTCCTTGTCACAATTTGACATTCGACCATGGTTGACCATGGTTTTCTGTGATTGTATATGTTTGATGATGGTTGACCTTGATTGATATTATAAACCTAAGGGAATAATAAACCCAAGAGATTGATATTATGAACCCAAGGGAAGAATAATAAATCCAGGGGACTAATATTATCAACCAAATGTATATAAACCCTCATAAATCTTATAAACACTAAAGCAAACATGGTTGACCATGGTTAATCTTCATATTGAGACAATCATTATCACAATGCGATGCTGGACCATGGTTGGCCATCATTGACCATGGATGTTTTTCATATTGAGACAATCTTTATCACAATGTGACGTTGGACCATGGTTGACCATGGATATTTTTCATATCAAGACAATCTTTGTCACAATGCAACATTCGAGCATGTTTGGTTCTATAAAACATGGTTGACCATGATCAACCATGGTTGTCCATGATTGTCCATGATTGTCACATGGAGACAATTTTTGTCACAATGTGACATTCGACCATGGATAACCATGGTTGACTATTACTAACCATGATTGACCACGATTTATATTATAAACCCAAGAGATTGATATTATAAGTCGAAGGGAATAATAAACTTAAGGGATTAATACTAAAACCCCAAGAGGCGATGAACACAAGTGAATAATATTAAACCTAAGGGACTAATATTATAAACCCAAAGTATATAAACCACAAGATAAATATTATAAACATGGTCGACCATGGCTTATTTTCATATTGAGACAATCCTTGTCACGATGTGGCATTCGACCATGGTTGACCATAGTTGTTTATGATTGACGATAGTTGACCATGATTGATATTATAAACCTAAGGGAATAATAAACCCAAGTGATTGATATTATAAACCCAAGGTAATAATAAACCCAAGTGATTGATGATGGTATAGTACAATATCGTTATCTATTTATAATATTACTAATTATTATTATTTATTTTTAATAATATTTATATTTAATAGTATTATTGTTTATTAATATATAATAATAATATTGTTAAATAATATTTATTAATTTAAATTAAGGGATTGATATTATTATTGTTGTTTATAAATGAAAAATAATGTCAGCTTGCCTCTTAACTATAAAAAATATATCAAATTAATAAAACTATATGTGTTATCATCTTTGAAGATTACTAAATTAAAGATAAATCAATATATAAATCACTAAATTAAATTATCCTAATCCATATCATAAAAAAATATTTAAAAGAACATGAATATAAATCAAAGACAACATCATATTACAAGCACATCTATATTTTGCAAAACATATTGGCCATATATTTCTTCAAGTTGGAAAATTTGATGTCTCACATCTCTTTTCTTGACAACAAACCATTATAGTGGAATTAGATTTGTATCTGTAATTTATTTTTCTTGACAGCAAACCATTATAGTGGAATTAGATTTGTATCTGTATTTTATTATGTGTTTATTTAATCATGTTTATTTTAGTGTTTATAATATTTATCTTACGGTTTATATACCTTGGGTTTAAAACATTAGCCGTTTCGATTTAAGATTATTCCCTTGGTTCATAATCCCTTGGAGTTTTGGTATTAATCTTTTAGGATTATTATTATCATTCATTTATAATATCAATCAATTGGGTTTATTATTCTCTTAGGTTTATAATATCAATCATGGTCAACTATCATCAATCATATCCAACCATGGTCAACCATGGTCGAATGTCTCCCCCCCTTAGAACACAACACAATCGCCCGATGAGGTTTGATCGTGAGTCGCCTTATTGACAAGACCCATATTTAAATGACCATCGTAGTGAGGCTTGACTAAGTGATAGTAATATTTTAAAATAAAATTATAATTTAGTTAATTTTTATGATTTTTTATTTTTTAAAATTTTTACCCAATAAAATATATTTTTAAAATAATTATTTTAATAATTATAAATATATTTTTGAGTTAATTATTCTAATTCTTATTGTGAATAGTTTCTTATCCACATTTACACAGCGTAAGCTAGTTATGTTTTAAGTTAGGTTTTATATTGATTCATAACACCATAATTATGACTGAAGAAAACTTGAAAAGTTTAAATTACATTGAAATCAAATATATATTTTTATGTGAATAATAGAGCATCTTGTTGCTACGTGCAATGATTGTAAGACACTCACAATACTCAGGGCTTTGGTCACTTTATCACAATGACAAGCAGATGGTATTTGATTATTATGCGATTTACATATATCGTTTTCATTAATCAACCTCTCTTGAGGTACTGTCCATTATGGTTTATTTGTAAAATATAATCTACATCAACCTGTCTGCCGATTTATATTAGATCTGCACCCAAAAGAGACGAACTGTTTGCAACGGTATGTGTATGTGGAATGTGCACATGATGTAAAACAGAAAACATAATTATGTGTCATGCGAATCCATATATGGCAACATTAAATGTTGGTCCAATTTATGTTTAAGGTTTAATTAATCATTTCCACAATTAAAAATATGTTAACTAAAATAATAAGTCAACTCAAATCCTTCGGGATTATCATGCACATCCGCAGCCAAAAAATTCGACATGTGGTCCTATTGTTGGCCAAACTTGCCACCCATCTACTTCATAATGTGTTCCTATTGTTGGGCAAACTTGCTACCCATCTAGTTAATTATAGGAGAGAAAAACATTACGTCGTCTTCATTTCCTTTTGTTCGAACAACCTTTTATGACGAGAAATATTAAACACATGCAGTAACTTTCAATCTCGTCAGTGATATTAAATAGACAGCATGAAATGGTAGTACAGTAATTATTGACTTAGGGCATAATGATTAATATTTCAGTTATCAGGGTTTCTCCATCTTATATTTTTCAAAATCACTGGAAATCCTCTATGATGGGTCGAATTTCTAAATCCATACCTTCAAAACCAGAATTTGAAATATGATTTTTGTTTTCGGGTTGAGAAATAAGTCCAAATTTAACAAACAGCGTTAAAACAAAAGCCCTCATAATCTTACGTGTCGATAAATTAAACAGATTCGTTGTAATGAATAACAAAACAAAATAAGTGATATTCCTGGCAGAGGTCCACAACTAACGTAAGCCAACCTCATCTTGTTATACACCACTTTGGGCGTCGGGTACAGAGCCACATTAGGCGGTCTCTTGCTGCGCTGTTAATCACCTAGGCACATTTTCCCAACTTATTATTTAATGTTGCCGACAAATTTAATAACTAGAGTTGAACTACAACAACCTCTTAGAACTAGAGTTGAACTACAACAATAACAAATTATTTTGTTTTAGACGTGGCAATTCCACGTAGGAAGTCAGGTGGACAACAGATGAGGATGATGTGGTAGAGCATGACAAGTGTGACACATGACATAATGGCATCATTAATTAATCATGCTAACATCATCCTAAACTTAACCAAATGGTTAAGAGCATGGTCATGAGGTTAGGTAACATGGAAAACATGTTAATCCATTAAGGGCTAAAACCCTAGAATTGGAGCTATAGTTAGAACATGATTTTGAAGATTGTCTTATGAGATAAAATAATAAGCCCTAGAGTGAATCAACATAATCAACATTGATCTTGGGAAAACAGAGTCTTGTACAGGTAAGCAAATGGTTTTGAGGGTGGTCCTATGGGCCAAGACAATAGCCCTCAAGGGAACCCATATTAGCATTGGTCAGAGCATAATTTAATCATGGTTGTATCTAATTGTTTCAGGTTTTCCCTGATCCAAATTAAATCACGTAAAAATATATGCATATGAGCTCCAGTTTGATCAAAGTGGAGCGTGTTCTTGCTGAGTAGTATGTTGAAACTTACCAAGTGACAAAGAGCCTAAAGCGAGCATAATGGGAAGAAGATAAGAGTTTAATTTATAAATGTGCTTGTGTGAGTAGGCTTTGAGTTATCACTATGGAGGACGAGATATCTTGTTTGGAAGCTCGATCCATAATTGCAATCTATATATGTTGGAGGATTATGCTATAGCTACAAAAGTTATCATTGTGGACGCTTGAGTTATCGTTCTAGGAAACAAGCTACATTTTTTGCACACCTAAGCTATCTCTTTGGAGTCCCAAGCCATCGCTATGAGAGGATGAGCTATTTATGTTGAAGGCCCAAGCTATATTTGCTAGAGGCCCGAACTATCACGATGGGTGGACGAGCTATCTTTGTGGAGGCATGAGCTATCACTACGTAAACTATCTCTTTTGGAGGCGTGAGGAATCTCTATTAGAGGCTCGAGATGCCAATTTGGCTGCATGAACTATATTTTTGGAGGCCTGAGCTATTGCTATCTCTATTTGAGGCTCGAGCTATCACTATGGGTGGAAAAGATACTTGGTGTAGGTTTTAGCTATAATTGCACAAGATGTCTTTATGGAGGTTAAGCATAAAAGGCCAAAGGCCAAACCATTGAAAAAATTCATTATTTATGTAGAGAAAAAATTCCCTAGCTTTTATTGCAGAGGATGAGCCATATCTATTGTAGAGTCACCACAAAGGCTGAGTCCAAATCATTGCAAAACTTACATAGTTTTATATGGAGCCAAAATGAATAAGAAATCACAATAGATAACGAGATATCTTTGTTGAATATTGAGCATGGAAAGGCTAAGGGACATGTCGTTGAGTTTGCATTGAATTACATGGGCATGCTCTAAGATTAAACCCATCTTACATTGCAATAGGATAAGCACATGAGGCCAAACCTTTATTTGCAACAAGAAGTTATTTTGATCAAATCAAGACAAGGATACAAGTTTATATGTGGGGTTGAGTTTAAGAAATTCAAGGGGCCAAGCGTATATTCATTACATTTATTATGCTTAATTCAGTGACCAGGTATGATATTACTTGCTACATAGTCTGGGTATGTTCATGATTAAATTTTTTTGAGTATGAAGAAGAATTCAGTGCTACTATTGGAAAGCTAAAAGTAGAATACATGTTGCAAGGATGTGTTAAATTGTAAATATAAATTTAGAGAGGTGAATATTTTATTTTGAAATTTAATTTAAAGACTTGCCGATCCAAGTGTGAAAATGTTATAAAAACGGAGGTCCACTATGATTTTTGAGTTGGTATCTTAAAGGTTGTAGCCTAAAGAAATTTTGTTCTTTCACATCTCTGAGGTTCGTGCATCGATCAGTGAGTAGCCTAAAGCAATTTGGTGCTTACATGAATTTCACGTTGATGCCTTAATCAAGTTGAAACCTAAAGTAAGTTTGTGCTTGCATATCAGTTAGGTTTGTTCCTCAATCAAGTTGTAGACTAAATCAATTTGGTTCTTTCATATTTTAAGGGATTGGTGTCTCCTTTTTTCGAGTGTAAGGAAATTATTCTAATCAAATATTGGAGAAAAAGATAACAAGATATTTGGTTTTCTTTTGCAACGGTTTATATGTACATTTAATGTTCACATGTGATGATTGTTTTATTTATATATTGGCACATTCTTCAGATATGATGTATTTTGATATTGCTTAAATTTCCCATTATACTAATTCATCCTCCCTCTCAATATAATCATAATTTCAACAACTGGTATCAGAGTATGTTCCTTCAAGAGTAGTTAATCACTGGAAGGTTGATCACAATGAACATGGCCAATATTAGGGAATCTTCAAGCAAACCTCCTTAGTTTGATGCAACAAAATATGCATTTTGGAAGATAAGAATGAACACCTAGGTTATGTCATTACGTATTGATGTATGAATGACTGTTGAAATGGTTATCATGTGCCTACAAATCCTTTTACTAATGTAACTAGTAAAATATTGTATACATTCTAAGGGGTCTATCGAATACTAATTTTTCAAAGTGATGCATTTCAAGTCATCCAAAGATCTTTGGGACAAGATTAAAATTTGTTATAAAGGGGATAATGAAATAAAATAGGCCAAGCTACGAACTTATAGAGGTAAGTTTGAGAGTTTTAAATTGCAATAATATGAAAATATTGATGCATACTTTATTTTCGTAAATGGAATAGAAAAAATAATCATAGGTGTTGATGAGAAAATTAAGGAAGCTAATGTTGTTCATAAAATATTAATATCCCTTCCCTCAAGGTTTAATCTTAAAGCTTTATCCATTGAGGAACAATCTAACATTCAAAATTTGAACACGAAAAATATTCATGGAAGTCCTATTGCATATGAACAAGGGATAGAAAAGGAGAAGAAAGGATTGAGTGAAGTTTAATTCAAAGCATCCAAGGGAAACATAAAGCTTGAGGTTCAAAAAGACTCCAATCATCAATCAAACGAACATGAAACCAAATTTGTGAGAAAGATGAAAAATGGAACTAGAAATTTCAAAGGTAAGAATCCATTTAAATGTTTCGAATGTGGTAGAATAGAACACTATGCATCTAAATGTCATTATGTGAAAGTAAATGACAGTGGTGATAAAGTAAAATTAAAATCTAGTGTTCATAAAAGAAGATGAAAATTCAAAAGGAGAAGCTTGTACTTCAATGAAGGTAGCTATTGTGAAACCATGTCTGATAATGAAAATGGAGAGATATTGTTCATAGTTATGTATGATTGAAATGTTCTAGATGATATTGAGGCAAAAGTAGAATTTTAAGGAAAAATTATAAGTTCCTTGCAAGAGCTAATACCTTTAAGGAAAAAAGATAGATCATCTAGAACAACAATCTCCAAGAACATAAAATTAAGGACTATGATGTATATTCTCTCATCCTTATAAAAACTAGAATAGAAGAAACCAAAAGGATAAAGGAAAATTTTTCAAAGCAATGAAAAGGAAAGGAAGAGCATCATGAAAGGATGGGAGAAGAACTGATTCTTTTGAGAAAACAATTAGAGAAGCATCCATATCATCTCAATCAAAATTTGAATATTATAAAAGGTTATGGGACATTGGATCACATCCTTAGCCTTAAGAGGTATGTATTATTCAAAGCATGTCTTGGGTATGATTATATTACAAAAAAATGACAAGGGAAATTCAATCTCATCAACAACGAAAAAGGAATTAGGAAACCTCATCAACAATGGAAAAGGAAGTAGGAAATCCATAAGCTATGTCGATTCACTTAAGGCTCATCAGAAAAAAGCTAAAGTATATGAAAGGAAACCAACAAAAGGAGAAAATGGTAGCCATGCAAGCACATCAGAAGACATAAATTCCTATACGAATTAATGAAGTGATGGCAAGAAATATATGAAAAACATATTCAATAAGAAAATTACTCATGTGACAGTTTTTGTCATAAAGTAGTTGATTGTAGAACCTATACGAGAAAAAATCATGGAAGACAGAGAATATTTGCAGAACAAATATAGAGATAAATATGAAAATAGAATAGGTTTCCATTTTTATCCCTTTAAAAATTATGTCAAATGTTACAAATGCAACAATTACAGGAACAAGGCATGCGACTGTGGAAGCATTCTAAAGAGGTATCAAAATTGAGGAAAGGAAGAATGTCTTAAAATTCAAATAGTATGGAAGGGACAATAGAATCAAGAAGAGTGTGGTCTCATGTTATATGCACAAAAGTAAGAAAATAAATTGTATTTTGATAGGGGCCGCTCAAGAAATATCACAGGTGATCTAAGCAAGTTCATCAAACTTTGGAAAAAAAGGTGGAGAACAGGTAACACTTTGTAACAATACATCAACAAAAATTACTCAAAAAAGCAATAGTCGAC
Source organism: Pinus tabuliformis (assembly GCA_031772625.1). Taxonomy (NCBI): domain Eukaryota; kingdom Viridiplantae; phylum Streptophyta; class Pinopsida; order Pinales; family Pinaceae; genus Pinus; species Pinus tabuliformis. The sequence goes on from CM062814.1 coordinate 344,448,213, forward strand.
AATTATAATGGAAGAACTAAGGCTCAAAATGTTTTGTATCTGGAAGGAGTGAAACAAAATCTCCAGAGTGTTAGTTAAACATGTCATCAAGGATATGATCTCATATTCAATTATAAAAGATGTGAAATCATAAATGCAGATATAGAGAAATGGGGCACCAAGGCTAACATAACTTAAAGTAATGTATATATTATTGATGGAACAACAATTGAAAAATTTTGCATGGGGAAATGCACTTCATCATAGGGGGGATTGGCTCACTAATATTGGCTAAAGAATATATTATTAACATGGGGAGTTGAAATTGATCAATAACATTGAAAGAAACAAATATTGGTAAAGGAGGAGCAATTCATACTAGAAACTATTCACAAAGAGAGTATAATTAAAACATACATAAAAGGGAAGCATTAAATAAGGGAAGAACACATTCCCATGGGAAGAAGTCATGGGATCAAGAATCCGTAGTTATTGTTTAAGTAGCCATCTGCAATTGGATAATTCCTAGTAACCCTCTTTTCCATTGATGTTAAAGGGGGAGAGAATGAGGACATTGAGTAGCAATGGAAGAAAGTGAGTAGTCTTTGGACTAAAAATTTGATAGGGGGATCCCAACCCATTTCCATCGTTGAGCATCAATTTCTAGTGGTGTTGCCATCAATGCCAAACGGGGATAATGTTGACGAATGTGTTGCCATTGATGGAAAGAAATGCCATTAATGTCAAAGGATGTTTGGAGGCATGCAAATGTTTTGAGCTTATTGAGGATTTTCCAAAGTTATGTCCATAAAAAAAGTAAGATTTTATGTTGATAAAATAAGCATGCATGGGTTTAAGATAAATAACCCTCTGCAATTAAGATCTTTCCAATAGTATATGACACATAGCCCACCAATGTCATAATAGATGTTTAGAGATATGAAGATGTTTTAAGTTTATTGAATATATGTTGAAGTTATATTAATCAAATAAACATGGATACTTTTTGGTTTGATATTGCTCTTTGAGTTTTTTTCAATGGTATATGGCACCTCGCCAAAATCTTAAGGAATAATGACAATTTGAATTAAAGTCTACTAGTGTACAAAAGGGGTTAAGCATCAATTTTGTTAAAAAATGTGCAACTTTGTCTACAAATTTGGAGAATAGTGTTGGAGCATGTGCAATTGATAACAACAAAGATTTGAACTAGCATGAAGTTTAACTATATAGGACACACATGTCGTTTGTTGTTCATCTAGATGTGATTGGATCCAATGACCCATGTAGCTAGTGAGGCCCTTCTATGAGACCAAAGGTTAACACGAGTGTACACCAAAGCCAATTCCATGACCATTGAATGTAGGGATGGTCGACATCCACAACTGGTGTGGATACCCTCCACCCAAGTCTAATACTACCAAAGGTCTCCTTGCGTGGCTAGCACATAATTGTGCTGTCTCGACATGTAGTACATGTGATCTAGAACTGTTGGTGGTATCCTGATGTGGCAAATACGAATAACATGCTCTAGACCATTATAAGAGAACCAATAAATTCTCAATCAAACCAATAAATTTAAATCTAGCTTTTGAACGTAAATTTGAATGAATTTATTGCATAAAATAAATTTAATGTTTTAGATTGAAAATAAGAACCACGCTAACAATAAAAAGTGTTTTTCAAGATGTCGTGTTTTTCAAGATGTCATGATTTTACAGTTTAGAATATAGAAATAATGCTTGATTCAACCTTCCAAAAGAAACATAATCCAAAATCATCTTTTCAATAAATTGTTAACATAATCCAAAACCATCATTTCAATAAAGTGTTAATTAACAATTTCATTCACCATCAACTATCAAGATGTCAGATAGAAAATATCATGCTTTTGGTGGGTTCTTAACGCAAAACAGAAAAAAATTGAAAAACAATCAATTATTTTCCAAGTCTTTGTTCGTCAATTAATCTTCTTATCGGCTCTCAGATTTTAAGAGTTCCATGCATCTGGAAAAAGGACTTGTGTGTTTCCACCGGATCTTAACAAACTCCGAAAGGTGGTTACTTATCGACAATGTCAACTAATGTTTCGAATACTAGGTGTAAGGATATTAGTGGGAATGGATAACTTTTCCACCAATATGGACAGATTCTAAAAATCCTATTAGTGAATGAAACCATCATTTTACATGTAGACTACCAGGATATAAAGAATTTATACATCACGTGTCGAGAATAATATTTCGGTGTAATCCACCTGATATTGCCAGATTCTATCAAAAGGTTAAATGCTAGCAAACCATATAATTACATAATTTCAAAACATTTCGTGATACTTATTATCGAGATTATTAGGTATCAAGGGTATTTCGGATAAAAAATAGATGTAATCCCCTTATACTATAAAAAGCCTAAATTGACTATTTAAAAAACTTTCATATATAAAACTAGAAAACATATAGATTCAAACAATTTGCATATAAAGGAAGTAAAATAATGGCCTAAATTGAGTATTTTAAAATCTTTCATATAGAGTCAAAAATAAAATTATTTTTAAAGTGTATATCTTTCAATTTAATTATGACATTTTTTATTTTAGGAAAAAAATAGCAATAGAAAAAGCATCAAATAAAACTTAAGAAATTTAGACAATACCATGATAAAAATTTAATAGAGTGATTATTACTTATTTTAGCCAATACAGATAGATGGGGATTTGCATGATAACAAATTTATATTAAGGCTTTAATAAACATTCATTAAGTTTGCTTTACATATTAGTAGGTTGGATAGAACATTTCTTTGTAATATATATATATACACACACACTCACACACACACCAAAGAAATCTAGTCTTAGTGTCATCCTAGCTTGTCTTCTGTATTAAATTCATCATAAAAGTGTTTTCCCTCCTCAAATACGATTTTATTCATTTATTTTTTATCACTTTTCTGGCACATAGTTCATAACAATGTGCATCTCAAGTGTTAATCCTCTTTTGGTTTTCTCCTCATGTAAATCAAACTATACCATGCTTAGAATCAATGTCCATATCCAAATACTATAATTAAAATAATAGAATTTATAGATTATAAATTAACAAACCTAAAAATGGATTTACTAATGAGTGAATCCAAGAAAAGTGTCCAAACGCATGAGGAATCCTCCTCATTAGATCATTTCTTTCCAAAATGATAATCTAAAAAAGTTATGGAAATTCCTTGAGTTCCATGGATTATGAAGAAATAAATGGAATGCAACATTTGGTCATTAATAGTTTCACCCACTATTATTCGTGCTACAAAAAATGTTTGTGAGGAATAGATTGGCAATTGTGACTAGAAGTAGTTCTAGTGGATGACTATAATGGTTAGAGTGACATGTGTAAGAGAAGCAACAACATCTTGTGCAAGTGAACTACCATCTTGTGCAAGTGTACGAGATAGTCCAATTTCCCTTGCTAAGTACTATATGGTGCTACAAAAAAGGTTTGTGAGGAAATAGATTGGCATTTATGACTAGAAGTAGTTCTAGTGGATGACTACGACAATAATGGTTAGAGTGATAAGTGTAAGAGAACCAACGCCATCTTGTGCAAGTGTACTTGTAATAATTTTTTCTTTGGCTATGGTCAAAATCAATGAAACCTAGCCACAGTATTTGCTGTGGTATTTTCCCATGGTAACTGCCCCCAGTATTTTTCCCTTTTTTGGATATGGTCAAGATGGATGAAACCTACCCATGGTATTTACTGTAGTATTTTCCCATGGTAACTGCCCCTAGTATTTTCCTTGGTTTTTTGAGGGAAATAATAAAATAAGGCTTCTACATAATACCTTAAGCCTATAAAAGGGGATAGGAGCTACGCATTGGATCATTCGGGTTTTATCTATCTTGTTGTATTCTTCTTGAGAACTTGGCGTGACCAATTCTAGTTTGATCGCAGTGACGAAAACCCGTGGATGTTATTTTTTCTGATGAATTCTGTTAGAAATCTGCAGTTTCTAAATCTTAATGTGACCCGATTAATTAAGTCATGAATAAATCATTCTATAATTGAAGCATTAAAGCGTTAAAAGCATTAAAGCATTAAAGCGTTGAATTGGTATATGATGGACGTACCAGATTAAGAGTTAAATGATATGTATAAAGGATTGGGTCCTCTCTCTCCCCACAAGAGTTGTATTCTTCTCCATCAAGAAACACATAAGGAAGTGAGGGCAAGAGGAGAGAAACCGAATTCTGAAGACAGAAGACAGAAGATGGCAGCCATTACTTCTTCCGCTCTTAATCAAGGTATGTCATCTTAAACAAAGATCATATTAAGTTTGTTAGTGAAATATTTGGTATTGATAATCTTGGGCTGTTAAAGGAAATTTTTACATGTGGTATCAGAGCCAATCAATAACTGAATATTTCCTATGAATGTTAATCAAATCCGTAAGCGCCCTTACTCGCATGCCCTCAAGTTTAAAGTTAGATATAGAGGCGGATTTTGATTTATTGATGAGCCAGACGTCTTTAAACTATCCGTCTTGGAATACGGTAACGCAGCTGATTCTCTCTAATGCGGACCCCTTCCTAATGTTTTGTAACTTTGTATTCCTCACAGTGAAGCCAGACGCGCTGTTTTTTTTGTTTTCCTCCCTCTGAACTCTTTCCGCAGATAAATGCATGAAGGTGTTTTGACACCGAATCAAGCCTATTACCGCAAAAGGCAAGCTTTCATTATGAAATTTTGAAGCTATCATTTTTAAATTAAAGCAGGGCCGAAGAATTGTTTTTTTTTTTTAAATCGTCATTGGGTTCGATGCCAAGAATTTGGATCCAAACCCATGGGCAAATCATAGACCCGTGCGCTCAGGGAAATCAATAGTTCCCCTGTGATAATATGATGATTCAAGAATTCTTCTTGGTTGCATAATTGGTCTAGCAAACCAGAATTAACGAATTGAGTTGGCCGACGCATGTCTCTCGGCTTGAAGCTCAGATTGAAAACTTTAAAAGCTCGCATTGTCCAGTGGAATCATGGATCGATCTTTACGGCAGGGACATTAAAGTGGGCCAACACTATTGTGCCCACTCACTAACAGATCCCATTTAGTATTTTAGCCGAGATTTGAGTATGTATGTATGTGAATTGGAGATTTGGGGACTGAATATTTATACAGCAGAAAATGGGCTGGCTGACTGCTTGGATTGTTTTAGTGTTTAAAGAATTAGGGAGAAAGTCTGGGGCTAGTAAGTGCAAACTAACCAATCATTCTGCATAATTTCTCTAGGTTGAAAATATCAAAATCCGAGCCATGTAATTGCGCTGCCTCCAGAGCTTTATAGTGTAATACAAGGCTTGATTCGAGGCTATTAGGTTGCAGTAGGGAGTATTGATCCAAAGCCTGATTACATGGTCAAGGTTGTTATTTTCTTGCTCTCTGTTATGGTCTTTTGTTACAAGGTTATGTACCACCGAAATAATGTCACCCTATATTGCACACGAAGCTTCAATGGACTTCTGAGAAACCGTGGGAAGGTAATCGTGCAATGACAAGTCCATATTTGATATTGTTAAACCTATTTTATTTTCGATTGGTTTACGTATGGGCAATCAATGTGGTTTATGTTACGTTATATATAAGAGTTCAACTATTATAATAATCACAGTGCTAGAATATATAATAGTTTAATTAATTGGATATATGCGGGGGATCCAATATGCTTATAAGAATTGAAGTGTGAAGAAGTCCTTCGGTGGCTCGATGTATGTGGATTTCTTACCTCTATGTTGTAGTTTCTCTGATTTATGAGAAAATTTGTTTGAATTTCCATGCTATAAGGAGCAGCTACATAGTAGGTAGTTGCTATGGTTTGGGGCTAAATGAATGTATTAAAATGCGATGTGCTATTACATAAATTATGTTCATTTCGATTTCGAAATTAGGTTCATTCATCATGTTCATTTCGAAAGAAAATTGAAATTTCGTATGGCTTTTTATTGTTGGGCCTTAAAGTAATTCAAGATTAGCATATGGCCTTGTTTACTCTATTGAGTGTAGAGTTCATGTTTTATATGATATAATGATACATTGATGATCCGGATTCTGAAAATTTTGAGGTTGCATGTCAGTCGGATATAAAGTTTTCAACCTTTCTTTACAATTTCAGAGTTTTTAGGGTCTTTTCGTGCATCATTTACTGTTTTGGCTTTGCACGATTAAAGTTTACTGGTACAAAATAATTGTTTGAAATTGGGCATAAAAGTAATTGCTCTATGAATGATTGTTTATGCACATGAGATTTATGATTTTGTTAATCACCAAAGTGGTCAAAATCAGAATGTTGTTTTGCATAAGGTATGCGTTATAAGTTATTTGTGCACATGAGATTTATGATTTTGTTAATCACCAAAGTGGTCAAAATCAGAATAATCATTTAGTGCATAAGTGACATAATGATTATTGATGGAAATTGCCAGTTATAATAATACCAATTAAGAACTGGCGTCACTAATGATAGAACCTGAGAACTTACCCAAAGGAAAGTCTTGTTCTATAACTAGTTGACATGATGAGGTTTAATAGATATTTTGATTAAATAAATATTGATCATCCAAAGATGTCAGTTCTATTTAATTGAATATATTTATTACCTACTTATGTTTGGTATTTAATTATGTTAAGTATAAGATAGTATCTACCCAAAGGAGTGCTATATTATACTATTATGCCTACATCTGAATCGCGTTAGTTATGAGCTAATAGTTATTTCATTTTGCAGGAGTTTCCATGAATGCACATGCTTCATCTGTGACATTGTTCACTGGTGTTAATTTTTCTGAATGGAAAGAACAAGTCAATTTCCATTTAGGTATTCAGGATCTTGACTTGGCACTCCTTGTGGATAAGCCTGCTGCTCTTACCAGGGATAGTACTGAGGCAGAAAAATCACACCATAAAGCATGGGAACGCAGTAACAGATTGAGCCTTATGTTTATTAAGATGACTGTTGCTAACAACATCAAGTCAACAATTCCACAAACAGAAAGTGCTAAGGAATATATGCAGTCTGTGGAAGAGCGTTTTCGTTCAGCTGATAAGTCACTCGCTGGCACTCTTATGGCAGAACTCACGACCATGAAGTTTGATGGGTCGCGAACTATGCGAGAGCACATTATAGAGATGACTAATATTGCAGCAAGGTTAAACTCCCTGGGACTTACAGTAGAGGATTCTTTTCTTGTCCAGTTCATCCTGAACTCGCTACCTTCTGAATATGGACCTTTTCAGATTAACTATAACACTATAAAGGATAAGTGGAATGTTAATGAATTGGCCAGTAGACTTGTTCAGGAAGAAGGACGTTTGAAAAATCAAGTGAATCACTCAGTAAGTTTTGTGAGTAATAAAGCTGGTAAAGAAAAGAAAGGAAAATCAAGTCATTTCAAGAAGGAAGAAGCACCTGCTAAGAACGGGCAGGATGACGAAAAGAAGGAAATAAAGAGGGTTCAATGTCGTATCTGTAAAAAGAGACTTATCATCTAATTCTAGAAAGTGGATATGAATTAAACTTATACAGTACCCTTTATGTACCTTCATTATCTAGAAACCTTATTTCCGCAAGTAAATTGGATATTTATGGTTTTAGATGTATGTTTGGATCTGGTTGTTTTGATTTATATAAGAATACTGATAATGTTGATTCTGGTATTCTAATTGATGGTTTATATAAATTGAAACTGAATGACACTTATGCGAATTCCTTGTTGAATGTAGCAAATAATGTTAGTGATCTAGAATTATGTGTGGATTGTATGCCAGCTTCTTGAAATAATAGAAACTGGTAATGCAAGATTCATTAAGAATGGTGAAGTCAGTGGGAGTACTAGAAGAGAAATAGTAGAAATAAAGGAAACAAGGGTAAATGTTACATTGCCTAGAATAGTTCCTCCATCTACTATTACTCCAAATGTTGTTCCAGCTGTTGTAGAACAGCATGATGATAATGAACAACATATAAATGAAGAAGTACTTCCTGAAGGAAATGACTTACGTAATACTGATATGCATGAACCACAACAAGTAGCATTAAGAAGACCTCAAAGAAATCGTAGGTCAGCTATTTCTGATGATTATGTGGTTTATATGCAAGAATCAGATTATGATATTGGAATCAATAAGGATCCACAATTCATGCATTATCGTTGCAGAACTTTATTTCAGGACTTGCGGTTGTCAACACCATTAGCAAGCCGCTGAAAATTTATTGTGATAACTCTGCAGCAGTATTTTTCTCAAAGAACGACAAGTACTCTAAAGGTGCCAAACACATAGATCTGAAGTATCTTGTTGTGAAAGAGGAGGTTCAGAAACAAAGAGTGTCAATCATGCACATCAGGACAGAACTTATGATTGCAGACCCTTTGACGAAAGGGTTACAACCAAGACAATTTAAGGAACATGTTCAAAGAATGGGTCTTGGTTGTATTTGTAATAATTGATGTGTGACATTCTGAGCTCCTTTATGTGTTTCTAATATACAATTATGTGTCTCTTGTTTTAATGAAGTAGTACGTACTTTATGTAATTTTAAACAAGAAAGAGTCTTATAAAGATATTATGTTTAATCATTATGATATAAGACATTATGTGGACCATTATGCTGTTTTATATAAATTATGAATATGAATTGATGGATTGCTGGTATTGTAGTATATGGAAGGGAATGCATTGAATTAATAGTGCACAACCGCCATAACTCTCAGCAATTTATCATAGTATGATGTTCAACGCTTAATATTATGAATAGTCGGGTCAAGTGGGAGAATGTTAGAAATCTGCAGTTTCTAAATCTTAATGTGACCCGATTAATTAAGTCATGAATAAATCATTCTATAATTGAAGCATTAAAGCGTTAAAAGCATTAAAGCATTAAAGCATTAAAGCATTAAAGCGTTGAATTGGTATATGATGGACGTACCAGATTAAGAGTTAAATGATATGTATAAAGGATTGGGTCCTCTCTCTCCCCACAAGAGTTGTATTCTTCTCCATCAAGAAACACATAAGGAAGTGAGGGCAAGAGGAGAGAAACCGAATTCTGAAGACAGAAGACAGAAGATGGCAGCCATTACTTCTTCCGCTGTTAATCAAGGTATGTCATCTTAAACAAAGATCATATTAAGTTTGTCAGTGAAATATTTGGTATTGATAATCTTGGGCTGTTAAAGGAAATTTTTACAAATTCATCCAAGTCCATGATTGTGCTTCAGGTGGATTCATCTAGGGTCCACGATTGTGCTTCAGTACATTTGTGTTCTGTTTTTGATAAGTAGTTGTGCATGCCATTGTAGGGATGAAGGTTTATTGTATGGGCATGTACCACTTATAGTTAATAATATAAATAAAGGCTTCATTCTAGATCCTATTGTGTTTATTGTTTTGATTGCAATTACTTTTAACTAGAAGACCTAGATGTGTCAGATTCGTTGATTATTTCGTTGTTTGGGATATTACAGTGGTATCAGAGTTGTACATGCTGCCAACCTGAGGGGAACTTCATTGGGATTTATTCTCACCCTAGCGGGCATTTTCATCTTCAGTGGTAGTTAAGATCACCCTAGTTAATTTATTTTGAAAATTATGCTACTGCAAGATCAAGACACAGATCTAACACAGATCTAACACAGATCTAGATCTATTTTAGGGCAAGGGATTTCAAAAAAAACATAATAAAAAAAGAAAAAAGAAAGAATGAATTTTGGTAATGTCAATTCCGGTGGTTATCCATCACTACCTTAGCCAACCATTATGAAAAATTACTCCATCCATCATTGAGTTTATTTGCAAGATAAATTATGAAGATCAAATCCCATTGAATTTTACAGGAGCATTATATTGGGGAAGAGCCTAGTTGGTGCGATCAAGGCAATCTAAGTATCTTGTCGTGTTGTTGTGAAGTTGAGAATCCAATTTTAGGGCAAAGAGTTGTTGAGAGCGCAAGGTTTCAAAGGTACCAGTCCCTATAATTCAATCAAGCCAAGCTCCATTCAAGAAAATTGAGACACCGCAGCTTATTGAAGGGGATCATTGAACCATAGATTGACCCAAGTCAAGTGGACCCACGCGCATCGAAGGGAGCACATCTCGCAAAACGGCAGAGCCACGACGGAGAGGTTGCCAGAGGGTAAGTTCGAGAGTTAGAACACCAGCGTGAAGGCGTTGCATAAGCCTGTTGAGTACACGGTCACAGATCCAACAACATTGTGTGAAGGAGGGTGTCAGACCAATGTAAATGTGAGAACCGATCTACCGTCGGGAGATTTAGCCCATCAGACAACGGACTTAGGTGATTAAGTGGGAGCAAGTTTCAAGGTCGCAGATGGGAAGTATTGAAGCAGTGAAGGATGTGGTCGTTGTTGCAGCAAGTCGGCCCCAAAGAAATATTTAGTTGACTGGGGTCGTGGCATTCCATACGTGGTGCTAGAACTCTGAGGCTCTGGGAGCCGCTAGGTCAAACATATCGCAGGGCTATCCTCGATGTTGGAAGTCGACGGTCACAACAGAATTATTGCACCGTCTGTCTACTGATTTTATTCACAGTCGTGGAGCTATTAACAACGTTAACGGGTTGCAAAGAGACCGTGAGCTGCATCAGTCGACCGAGATGAGACCGGGAGCCATTGATCGGGCTGCACAGGGGCGGTGGACTTTGTTGAGAAACCCACGCATCAAGCGTCGATCCATTGCCGCAGGTGTAATTGACTACAGTGAAAGATTGAGGAAAGCATCAAATTGCAGAAGCCACGCGCCATGAGATTGGACGACTCCATTTGGACTGCATGACCAAATCGACATTCTGTACAGATCGAGTTGACTTATCGTTTCCCTCTTGGAGTGAAGAGTCAAACAGGATGCTCTAATTACTTATTTCTCGCGGTTTGGAGGATCGTTGCATTCCTTGCTGAATTGGCTAAACCCTGGGCTATTCACGCAGCGTGCAGGTAGAAATCACAACCGAGGAAACCAAGTTGTGGCGGGCATACGACCGTCTGTAAATATTGCTAGGTCATGATGCCACATCGAATAACGCTAGATCAAATAGTGGACTGACTAATAGGTGAGCAGGACTGAGAGTCGCGGAATAAAGTTCTTGGGTGCGGATACCATATAGGGTGGATCTATACAAAACGCCATAGAACGTTGCAGAGGGTTGTCGAGAAATCTTTGGCCATTCGGTTGTTCTACCAATGAATATTTAAGGTATCATATCTCTAGAGGGCCAGCATCGCTTACCCTTTAGCGACAGAACGAGAGATTATTACAATGATATTATGGTGGGTCTATTTCAGGTGAAAGCATATTGGTGGGATTCCACGGTGGGCCCTAAGCTCATTCTTTTACTTTATAAGTTATATGATCCATCCAGATATCATTAAATTTAAGATAGTGCAGCTCCATATTCGCAAGGCTTAAAAAAAAAATGAGTAAGCCAAAACAGGATTCCATCCTAACATCGAAATCTACCTCCACCTAACTATAATAACCATAATCATAATATAAATACAAAGTAAAAATAATCACAATAAAATATAAATAATTAATTAAATATAAATATATTTAAACTACAAATACCAAGTAAAAACAATCACAATAAAACATAAATAATTAAAATAAATATAATTAAAATAATTATAAAATTAATTAAATAAATATAATTAAATTACGAAATAATTAATACAAATATTATTAAATAACCATAACCCTAATATAAATACAAAGTAAAAACACTCGCAATAAAACATAAATAATTAATTAGATATAAATATAAGAAAAATATAAATACAGAATAAAAACAATCACAATAAAACATAACAATTAATTAAATATAAATATAATTAAAATAATTAATTAATTAAAATTAAAAATAATTAATTAATTAAAATGAATATAATTAAAATAATTATAAAATTAATTAAAATATGAAATATTTAATCACAACATATAAGTAAAATGAACATGATTAAAATCAATATAAATACAAAGTAAAAACAATAATTAATTAAATATAAATAAATAAAATAATTAATTAATTAAAATTTAAAAAATCAAAAAATTAAAAAAAATAAATAATTAAAATAAATATAATTAAAATAATTATAAAATTATTTAAATAAATATAATTAAAATATGATATAATTAATACAAATATTATTATTATAACCATAACTCTAATAAAAATAATAATTCGATAATAACTTAAAAATCTCTAAATATTAAAAAATACAATTAAATTTACAAAACTTAATAGAATAATTAAATTAATTATATTACAATTTTAAACCCTAAAAATCACAAAAATATAATTAAATTAACAAAATACAATAAAACAATTAAAATTATAATTAAAACAAATAAAATAATAATTTAATAAATCTTAATACTTGTCGGCTAAGCATCTCATCCATCTCTATATATTTGGAAAAATGAGAACAATCTTTCAATAATCTATCACATCCTGAAGATGAACCACCATTGCTGGTTCGAAACGTCGATAAAAAGAAACCTAATGCAATGTATCCGGAAGAAAATCTACATAATCATGAAACTCAGAGAAACCTCAAAGAGAAAATACTCACCCAATACAGAAGGAAGATAATGAAAAAAGTTCGCAAATTTGAACGACACAGATTGCTCTTAACGAAAAAGAAGACTAACCTTACATTTTTGAAGAGATGCAGAGATTCATCAATTATTCCTACCTTTGCCAAAATCAATCATTCTCTGAGAAGCCAACACAATAATCAAATATTCATCAAAGCCAGCATTGCTCTTATTCGAAGCGAAATCAGAAAAACTAGGTATGAACTCAGCACTTTATCCCAAAAAACTTATAATCTTCATACAAATTTAGCTAATTCAATCAAACCAGAGTTATGGGTATTAATTGACTCGGCTTCGGCATTAAAAGCTGTTAGACTGGAACAACTTACAATCACTAAACAAACTCAAAAATTCTCCAAACTCTTGGAAAAAAAAGCAGCTCTCCACAATGTATCTGACTTCAACTCTCACTCTAAAATCAATGCTTCACAAATTTCCTCATTAAAATCCCTCATCAGTCATAATCTTTCTGTCAACAACAATAATCGATCTTTGGAAAACACTATATACCTACCCTCAACAGACCTAACAACAAACCCAACACATCCTAGCACGCCCTCCTCCTCCATTCAAAACACACCCCTCAACAAATACAACCCATCCCCCTCGCAGTCCACTCAACACACACCCCATACCACACAGTCCAAACAAAACTTAAGCGACCCTATGCTATCCTCCTGCAATGTTTCCACTTAGCACACACCGCATACCACGCAGTCCAAACATAGCTGCAATGACACCCAACCTATGCTGTCCCCCTGCAAGATGTCCACACTCCATCCCACACTAGCTCCCGCAATACGAAACCCATCCCCCTCTCCCATGTTGTCTACTCCCACATTACATAATCCAGTCTCCTCACAACCTACGCTATCATTAACACCACTCACACAACCGTCATCTACTCCAGCAACTCGAAACCCAGCCCCCTCTCCCACGCTATTTGCTCACTCAATGCGAAACCCAGCCCCCTCTCCCATACTATCTACTCCCTCATTCTAAAATCCAATGCCGTCACAACCTACGCTTTCATTAACACCTCTCATACAGGCGCCATCACCCACGTAGCCGCAATTCTAACACATCAACCCCCATAATACCACAAAACCACAAATAATAACGCAAATGCTCCAACCCACACCTCCATTCCAACCTGCGTTGTCCCAACCTGCACACAAACACCAGAAACAAGACAACAATAGTGAACCTATGTCACATATCAATACTAATAATAAACCCAATAACAAAGATAGTCTGGTCATAAATCTATCCAATCTCTAACTAAATGAACACGTAATACTTATTAAGAAAATGATTAAATTTCTCCATCACACCACGTAAGATGCCTATTGAAGACATTCTATGCAATATTGAATATGGTATCAAAAGCCTTCTTGACAACATAAAAGAACAAATCAGACAAGATTGTTCCATCACCTTTAGGAAAGCAAAACCCCCCAAAAGCAATGTTAGCAAACAAGAGTATCTAGCTCTCAAAACCTTGAACTCCAACCTTGAGATTGTAGTGTTGAAAGCAAACAATGGAGGAGCCACCATTATCATGAACAATAGTGACTACAAAGAAAAAATGCTAGATCATCTAAATAACAGTGGTTGCTAGAGAAAACTCAACAAAAACCCATTAAACAAGATCTCCAAAAAAGTATGCAACCTAATCAAAGTCAGTATGATAGAAAACAACAAAAATATAATAGTTAACACTCCATACACACCAAGGATCTATGGAGCCCCAAAGATTCACAAGGAAGACATCCCTCTTATACCAATAGTAAACATGATTAATGGACCTACATACCATCTAGCAAAACACCTAGCCAAGAAACTAAAACCACTAGTGGGAAACATAGACTCTTTTGTCAAAGACTCAACCCAATTCATTGAAGAAATCAAGAACATCAAACTTGATCAAAATGACATTTTGGTTAGTTTTGATGTCACCTCACTATATACCAATATCCCCATTAATGATGCCATGGAGGTCATCTGCAAACTGACAGATCCAGACACATCAAAGCTCATAGAAATTTGCCTAAGATCAACCTTTTTCAGCTTCATGGAAGATATTTATGAACAAACATGTGGAGTTGCCATGGGGTCGCCTCTGTCCCCTATTATTGCCAATTTATTTATGGAGGACTTTGAAAACAAAGCCCTTATGACTGCACCCCTAAAACCTAAATTGTGGAAAAGATATGTGGATGACACATTCATCATATGGCCTCATGGAAGAGAAACCCTAGAAACCTTCAAACAACACCTAAATAGTTTATCCCCTTCCATAAAATTCACTATGGAAGTTGAGGTCAACAAAAGCCTCCCCTTCCTTGATATCCTCATCACTAGGAATGATGATGGCTCTATATCCCACTAGGTATATAGAAAAAAGACTCACACCAAACAGTATTTATGTGCCTCCTCACATCATCACCCTACCCACAAACTAGGAGTCCTCAACACATTAGCAACTAGAGCCCTTAGAATCTTTGATAAGGAACACCTAGAAAAAGAAATAGAACATCTTATTAAAGTTTTCTTAAAAAACAGATACAACAAACATCAAGCCATCAAAGCCATAAATAAGGCAAACACTCGACCTAACAAAAATAAAAACTTTGATAATATAATAGTAAAAGTCAACCTCCCTTACATACTAGGGAGTACAGACAAAATCTCTCGCATCCTAAAAAACAATGGAATTCTAACCACTTTCAAACCCTTAAACACTATCCGTAACTACCTTAATCCAGTCAAAGACAAAATCGATCGTAAATGGCATAAAAGTGTTTACTTAATCTCCTACTCATGCGGCAAACCATATGTAGGTGAGATTGGGAGATCCTTTAACAAAAGAATCCAGGAACACTCAGCTGACATTAGACACAATCGATCCAAATCCTCAGCTCTAGCTAAACATTCTGATAAAACTAAACACCAAATCTGTATAGAAGATACCTATATCTTAGCTAAAAGTGATCACTACTTCATAAGGAAATTCAGAGAAGCCATAGAAATTAGCAAACACCCTAATAACCTCAACAGAGACAACGGATGGACCATAAGCCAAAATTGGATTCCAATCCCGACATCCAAATCTACCCCTACCTAACTATAATAACCACAACCATAATATAAATACAAAGTAAAAACAATCACAATAAAACATAAATAATTAATTAAATATAAATACAAAGTAAAAACAATCACAATAAAACATAAATAATTAAAATAATTAATTAATTAAAATAAATATAATTAAAATAATTATAAAATTAATTTAAATAAATATAATTAAAATATGATATAATTAATACAAATATTATTAATATAACCATAACCCTAATAAAAATAATAATTCGATAATAATTTAAAAATCTCTAAATATTACAAAAATACAATTAAATTTATAAAACTTAATAGAATAATTAAATTAATTATATCACAATTTTAAATCATAAAAATCACAAAAATATAATTGAATTAACAAAATACAATAAAACAATTAAAATTATAATTAAAACAAATAAAATAATAATTTAATAAATCCTAATACGTGTCGGCTAAGCATCTCATACATCTCTATATATTTGGAAAAATGAGAACAGCCTTTCAATAATCTATCACATCCTAAAGATGAACCACCATTGTTGGTTTGAAACGTTGATAAAAAATAAACCTAATGCGATGTATCCGGAAGATAATCTACATAATCATGAAACTCGCAAAAACCTCAAAGACAAAATAATGTCATTATTTTATTTTTTGAAGCAACTCAAAATCGACATGGTAATACATGAGATAGTCTTATGGGCTACAATATTTCAGTGATAAAAAAAGGAAACAACATGTAGATCATAAGTAAGAGCATAACAATAAGCTTTTCTCTCAAAAGATCCATGCTATCTTTCAACAATCAAATGAAATTTGAAAGGAATATGTTAAAAGCAAGTATCTCTTTGCACTTGGATTTGAATCCAAAAGGAATATGTTAGAAGCAAATATCTCTTTGCACTTGGATTTGAGTTGTAGTGTATGAAGTCGAGAAATGCCCTTCTTAAGTTGGAGGAATTAAACACATTTCTATCTAAGGTAGGGTAACCAAAATGGAAGAAACTTAGTTGGACTCTCAAGCCATCCATGCTTGCATTGATACAACCCAAACTTTGGGAACATCCTTGTGAAG
Source organism: Pinus tabuliformis (assembly GCA_031772625.1). Classification (NCBI taxonomy): domain Eukaryota; kingdom Viridiplantae; phylum Streptophyta; class Pinopsida; order Pinales; family Pinaceae; genus Pinus; species Pinus tabuliformis. Next base: position 344,465,050 of record CM062814.1, read on the forward strand.
AGGTCAAGTTCATAGTTGCTCATTGTCTCATCAGGATCATAGCTCTAACATTGCCACTACTAACCTACAAGAATGATCTCATGAGAGATACACTGTGACTCATAGTAGAAGCCCTTCAAGGATTGAATAACATCATGCTTCCCACCTTTCAAAAGCGGTGCATAATTTTAAAACTCATGGCAAAATTCAGCTTCAGCACACTCATGATGAATCTGGAATGTGATGAGTTGATCTTTCAGTTGCTCCAAAACTTTTACATCAGTATCACATCAGCTCCTTCACACCATGTCAAAAAAAGCATGTAAAAGATTGTGTCTCTATTCTTAGAAGGAAATGCTGACATTTGCAATATACTAAGATCCAAATTATTGACAATTTGGAGGAAGGAACCAGAGATATCACGAGTTTCTTATGACCTAGTCGAGAAATTGGTAAGGTAAAACATAAAATTACTCAGAACGGTGTTGAATAGTAAGGAGTTGAGAAGGATTGATGGAGGAAGCAAGAACAAAATCTATAGCAAGAATGAACTGAGGAGGAGAGGACTATGCTTTATCTACAAGGGACCTTAGGCCCTTAACCATTCATGTCCAGGTGATAAGGAGGCAACATAGGCAAATCATGGTGATTCATCCATAGTTAGGTTCACCATTTTCATAAGAGAACCCGTGACAGATCCAAGCAATCAACTACAGATGGTGAACAACAACACCATTTTTACAGAGAAACTTGCAGGACAAGCCTATGATAGTCAGTCAGCTAGACAAATTACATTGAGAAAGGAAGGAGGTAATTCCTCTTAATGATGTGGTAGTTGAGTCTATAGATATCCAAGAGATCATCCATAAAGAGTATGTGCAATCAGGTCTAGATAACAATCCACCAGTACATCCATATGTGACAACCAAAGAAGGTGGACAACTTATCTCTACATGTGGAGAGGGCCAGGAAGAAGACATTCAAGGAGAATCAAATGAGGAGTGAGTAGTAATAATCCGACAGGATGAGCATGATCATGCAGGGCAACATGGAAAATATAGTATGTAGGATGAGTAATTTCTAGAGGATCAGTCAAAGGTTCAAGTTGAAGTTGTGGTCATGTAGATAGATACCGAGACATTCAACAGGGCACAAGAACTACCAGTAGAGGACTTTTGAGAAAGGATCATGCATTTCAAGACAGATCTTATGATGTGGAAGATGAGAGTCTGGACAATTTGAGACATTGTCTTATAGGAGAATAGAAAAATTGAGAAGCTCATAGGGATATGTGCCAAATTAACGACCGAGTTGTCTAATGTTGAGGAGCGACTCGAGTCCCTCACAAGGTAGCAAGAGGAGTATAGTTGGGAGTTCCAGAGCAACCATCTATAGGAGTACATAGCTGTGGCTTGCAACACTAGCAACCCACCTTTATACACTAGGAAGAATAGGGCAAAGTTATCAAAATGCATCATGTTGGGTGACCGAATGGAGCACCATGAGTTGAGCATTGAGCAACATCAACATAGTAGATTTGCAGGTATTCACCCATCCCAAGGCATGGATTGGTGAGAGATTCTGAGTTGGTACTTTATAGATGGGTTGATTCTTAGGAGGATACTCATAACCAAGGGGATATTTCATCGTGGGCCCTTTGGCATAAGCAGCAACGGAGGGTAGAGATGGTACCATAACCCACAGGTCCCAAGACTTAGGTGCAATTGGGATCTAGGTATCGATGGATCCATTTAGGATCATTTAGCATGGAGGTATGGAATAACACATCAGGTTGTATGGGATTTTTGTTGTAGATAGCAATGAATTGCTTGAGGGAAAGCAATATTTGGGCTAGAGGATTTGTAATATTCATTTTTTTGGATATGGTCAAAATGGATGAAACCTACCTATGGCATTTACTGTGGCTTATTCCCATGGTAACTACCCCTAGCATTTTCCTTCGTTTTTCGAGGGAAATAATAAAATAAGGCTTAAAAGGGGATAGGAGCTAGGCATTTGATCATTCGAGTTTTATCTATCTTGGAAATAATAAAATAAGTCTTAAAAGGGGATATGAGCTAGGCATTGGATCATTCGGGTTTTATCTGTCTTGTTGTATTCTTCTTGAGAACTTGTCATGGCCAGTTCCATTTTGATCCCAAGGACAGAAACCCCATGGGTGTTATTTTATCTTCCAAGGTCCACGACTGTGCTTCAATACATTTTTGTTTTCTTTTTGATAAGAAGTCGTGCATGCCATTGCAGGGGATGGAGATTTATTGTATGGGCATGTACTGACTTCATTTCTAGATCCCATCGTGTTCAGTGTTTTGATTGCAATTACTTTTAACTAGAACACCTAGATATGTTAGATTGGTTACAATTACTTTAAACTAGAACACCTAGATGTGTCAAATTGGTTGATTATTTCCTAGCTCAGGATATTACACGCCATTGCAGAGGCTTATTTATTGTATGGGCATATACAAACTTAATTTCAAGATCCCATTGTCTTTAGTGTTTTGATTGCAATTACTTTTAACTAGAACACCTAGATGTGTCATATTGGTTGATTAATTCGTTTTTCGGGATATTACAGTACTATATAGTCGAATTTCCCTTGGTAGGTGCTAGATGGTCCAATTTCCCTTGCTAATGGTTGTAATCAATACTCGTTGATGTGTAAGGGAAGCACCACTTCATTAGATGGTATAACTACCGCTGGCAATGGTTGTAATATCTAAGTGTTAATAGAGTTAAATGGCTGTAATAACTAATTGTTAATAGAGTTAGATGTATGGGAGTTAAGGGAAGCACCACTTCATTAGATGGTATAACTACCCCAGGAAGCACCACTTCATTTGATGGTATAACCCACTTCATTAGATGGTATAATTGCCCCTGCCAATGGTTGTAATATCTAAGTGTTAATAGAGTTAAATCATTGTAATAAATAATTGTTAATTGAGTTAGATGCATGGGAGTTAACAGAAGCACCACTTCATTAGTTCATTAGATGGTATAACTACCCCTGCCAATGGCTATAATATCTAAGTGTTAATAGAGTTAAATGGTTATAATAACTAATTGTTAATAGAGTTAGATGAATGATTTAATTGTCTATCATGAATAACGTACACACATGCAACCTTAAATTTAACACTCATAAAATAATATGAGGGTAAATTAGTATGAGGAAACAATGAAACAAACATTTTTTATAGTCACAAGTATTGTGCTATTATGTTTTTTATATTCACAATTTTTATGATATTATGCTATCTATATGACATATTATTGTATAGCGACCCATTTCCATAGGTAACAATATCAATAATAACATCTAAGTACCTAAGTCTTAATAGAGTTAGATGCCTCATTTAATTGTCTATCATGAATAACGTACACACATGCAACCTTAAATTTAACACTCATAAAATAATATGAGGGTAAAGTAGTATGAGGAAACAATGAAACAAACATTTTTTAATATTCACAATGATTATGCTGTTATGCTTTTTATATTCACAATGTTTATGATATTATGCTATCTATATGACGTATTGTTGTATAGTGACCCATTTCCATAGGTAACTATATCAATAATAACATCTCCTATTTGAGATATTGAATGTTGAAGTGGATAGGTAAGTATATCAATAATAACATCTCCTATTTGAGAAATTGAATGTTGAAGTGGATTGTCGCCCCTCAAAATGTTTTTATGTTTTTAAAATTTCTTAAATTAGCCACATCCAATTAGTTATTGCCACATAATTCCATTGAAAATTTACATTATAAATTTTAAGTTTTCAATAATGAACTCTAAAAAAATAAAATAATATATTTAATAAAAATTAACAATAAACATTCACTTTCACTCTTACAAATTAAAAAAAAATTGCCACATAATTCCATTGAAAATTTACATTTTTAGTTTTCAATAATGAACTCTAAAATAAATTAATAATATATTTTAAAAAAATTAAAAAAATATAAAAAATTAACAATAAACATTCACTTTCACTTACAAATAAAAAAAAAGGAGATCTATATCACTGAACCATTTCATCCTAATACTACTATTAAAAATAAAAATGAATAGAAATGTATTTTTTATTTAGTTTAGCACTTATTTTATAATATATAAAATCAAACACATTTTAAAGAAGGAAGAAGAAAAATACATACTTATTTCTCCAATGTAATTTATTATTCTCCAATGTAATTCATATAATAAATGTGTTACCCATCTTAAATCTTTTCATTCTTAATTGTAATGGATGCTTAGTAGTGAGAAACAAAACATAGTTGTGAAAAATGAAGTGTAAAGGTGAAAAATTTTAGTTTCTTATTTTATAAAAAAGAGAATTAAACACATCTTAAATAAAAAAAATTATGCATAAAGCAAAAATACATATATACTTCTCCAACATAATTTATATGATAAATGTGTTTCCCATTTTAAACCTTAAAATATATATAATTCGTATGATAAATGTGTCACCATCTAAAACAGGTTCATTCTTATATAAAAAATATTTACTTTCTAATGCTTTTCCTCTTTTTAGTTATATTTAGAAAAATCTATTAACTTTTTAAACTTCCCTTTAAATTATCAATAACAAATGTTGCCATTGTTAAGAACGAAGAAAACTAAAAATCACTAAACACTAAGGCCCAATATCAACAGCTTTGACGTTGGATGATCAGTAATATTGTGCTGTGAGACCAACTAGGCTGGCTGCAATTTAAGCCAAAGGAGAAGTATGCCACAAATACAATATGTTGCTCAGTAATTTGAGGATCTTCGAGATCTCATTGAAACGATACGAATTGTATAAAAAACAATTTTATAAATAAGCGACTGGTAGAAGCGGGTGGCAATCTACCCACGCCTAGGAATACCCCATAAATACACTGCGCGAGTAAAATTCACTTAAAAAGCGATGGATATTCTTGTGCCACCTCGGCTTCGTGGTTTCCACGTTACTCGTGTACAAACCAGCATTATGCAAATGAAACTAGATTAGAATTGTTGTCCTTCAAATGTCTGACCGAATTGCCAATCTGCAGGAGCGACGTTATACGAAGTGACAGTTTTGCCATCGCTGGTGGTGACCCAGAAGGAAAGACTCTGCCCATCCAAATAGGAACCGCTCTGCCAATTCTGTCCCCAGTTCTGGGACATTGACTGCCAACCAGTGCTGGAACCTTTGATGGAGACCGATTTGACATCCCCTGCACCTCCTACGTTTGTAATGAGCACCAAATTGAAGTAAGAGTGCCCATTGATCGTGAATCGAACTCCTCCCATTTACTCTCAACATGTGAAATAGATTGTTAGGATTCAAGAATGTGAATATAGCATGAACAGAGTATTAGAGTAAGAATTAAATACCTTCTGAACATGATGGGAACAATGCCACCCTTGTAAATGGCAATTTGTTGAAAAGCAGTTTGAGCCATGTCGAAGTGTTGGAGAGGTGGATTGCACCATCCTCCATTGTCATTGGGAAGAGCATTATTTGGGGGACAGAAGTTAGTAGCAGTAATGGTCACACTCCCGGTAAACGCCACTGAGGATCGTTCTGTTCGTCGCAGGCTCCACATGTAAGTCCATTGTTGAAAAGCGCTGTACTCAAAGCTGCGGTGTTCGTTCCATACCCTTGGTTATACAAATTACCGTATCCACATGCACCACCTGTTAAAGTAATTTCAACATGGAATTGCTCAGCCCATGCAGGAAATTAAAATGAAACAGTAACCCAAATGAAATTTTTTGAGCCTGTGACTATGCACTAATTCCATACGAGTGGAAATTTTTTGAGCCTGTGACTATGCACTAATTCCATACGAGTGGAGTTCTATCGAACTATAAACTTACCCATTGTCCCCGAGGCATCGTTGCCACCGTAAAAAGTTGCATGTGCGGATTGCTAGTCACTCTCTAGGGCATAAGCTGCAGGAGCTATCCATAAGAAACTGAACATCGCGACCAGTTGTACGAGCGCCATTTCAACAAGGGATTGAATGGCCGCTCAAAAATAATTAGACTTCACCTTGATTGGTATTTGACTGGTGAACTGGGAGAGATTTGCAAATATATAGAATCGGGAGGTGGATGTGCTGCTTTCTCGGTACCATGTAATCTGTTATATCTCCTCAGCAGGCTGGGATTCCCACTCGATTGTGCAGATCCGCGTAGGATTATACAAACCGGATCGTGCGGATCTGTGCAGAATTATTTGCTATAGGAAGTAGTCACAGTTGGACATGTACCGTGCTTTCAAACAGCGGGTTGCCGCATTAGTATTCTGTGATGGGCCATGTGCACAGGAGGTTCTAGAATCAGCGACGAAGAGGGAGCTGCTTCTTGCCCATAGCATGACGCACAGTTTTTTTAGGTTGAGAAGGTGCAACATGGTTGCCTACGGTTACTTTTTGCGAGAGATAGTATCATTTTGTTACAACTGGATTGGTAACGGACGCATGTGCTTATTCGTGGCAAATTGACAAAGTAAATAGTTTCTGCTCTGTTAATCCAAATAAACCTTTTTTCTTTTGCATTGAAAGTATGGTTACAGGAGGATATCTTACGCTTAAAAAAAGTTAAGTAATATAGAACTTATCATATTTTTTCTAATTGTTTTTATTTTTAATTTAATTTTATTTTTAATTTAAGGGTAACAAGAAAATATTTGATAATTCAGGAGCTGACGAGGAAATAATGCCATAAATTTCTAATACTAACACAACCACCATATTAATAAATGTAGTCTATATATTTTAAACTTAATATTATAAACCATAATATCAAACCTCATATTATAAAACTTATATTATAAATCCTAATATTAAATATTAACATATTAATTATGCATTAAGAAAATATCGTATTAAAAATTATTAATTTAAATATTAACATATTAGTTAATATTAAACCTAGCGTATTTATAATATAAGCCTTAGTGAGTAATATTATAAATCCAAGGGAATAATATTAAACCCTATGAATAATAAACTCAAGTGATTATATTATAAACCCAAAGGATTATACTAAAATCTCAAGGGATTATAAACCCAATGAAAGAATATTAAACCCAAGGGATTGATACTATAAAACCAAAGGATTAATACTAAACTCCAAGGGATTATAAACCCAACAGAATAATATTTAACCCAAGAGATTAACATTATAAATGCAAAGTATATAAACCCTACGATAAATATTAAAAACCCTAAAATCAACATGGTTGACCATGATTGACAATGGTTCATTTTCATGTTGAGACAATCCTTGTCACAATCCGAAGTTGAACCATGGGTGACCATGGTTGACTACGGTTGCCTATGGTTGACCATGGTTGCCCATGATTGATATTATAAACTCAAGGGAATAATAAACCCAAGGGATTAATACTAAGATCCCAAGGAATTATGAACCCAATAGGAACAATATTAAACCTAAGGGACTAAGATTATAAACACAAGGTATATAAACCCTAAGATAAATATTATAAACACTAAAATAAACATGGTTAACCATGTTTGGTTTTCATATTGAGACCACGATTGACCATACTTGACCATAGTGGCCCATGGTTGACCATGCTATTTTTATTGATGTTCATATCAAGACAATCTTTGTCACAATGTGAAGTTCAACCATGGCTGATCATGATTGACCATGGTTGATTTCATATTGAGACAATCCTTGTCAAAATGTGATGTTGGACCATAGATGACCATGATTTATGTTATAAATCCAAGGGAATAATAAACCCAAGGGATTCATATTATAAAGCCAAGGGAATAATAAACCCAATGGATTAATACTAAAACCCTGAGGGATTATGAAACCAAGGGAATAATATTAAACCCAAGGGACTAATATTATATACCCAAGGTATATAAACACAAATGTAAATATTATAAACACTAAAAATATGGTTGACTATGGTGACCATGCTTAACCATGGTTGATTTTCATATCAAGGCAATCTTTGTCATAATGCAATGTTCGACCATGATTGACCATGAATGACCAAGGTTGACCATGATTGACCATGGTTGAATAATATTAAACCCAAGGGACTAATTTTTTAAACCAAGCTATATGAACCCTAAGATTATAAACACTAATATAAACATGGTTGACTATGGTTGAGCATGGTTGATTTTCATATTGACACAATCTTTGTCACAATGTGATATTGGACCATGGTTGAACATGATCGAGGGAATTTCTTTCACAATGCGACATTGGACCATGGTTAACCATGGATGGTATTATAAATCCAACGGAATAATAAACCCAAGGGATTATAAACCTAAGTGAATAATATTAAACCCTAGGGACATGAACCCTTAGATTAACAAACCGAAGATATTGATATTATAAACCCAAGGAATAAAAATTATAAACCCAAGGTATATAAACCCTAAGATAAATATTATAAACCCTAAAATAAACATCGTTGACAATGGTTTATTTCCATATTAAAATCCTTGTCACAATGTGATGTTGGAACATGGTTGACCATGATTGATTTTCATTTTGAGACATTCTTTCTCACAATGAGACATTGGACCATGGTTAATTTTAATATTGAGACAATCTTTGTTACAATGCGACATTCAACCATGGTTGAGCATGGTTGACCATGGTTGACTATAATTGAGCATGATTGATATTATAAACCCAAGGGAATAATAAACCCAAGGGGTTGATGTTATAAAGCTAAGGGAATAATAAACCCAATGGGTTCATACTAAAACCCATAGGGATTATGAACCCAAGGGAATAATATTAAACCTAAGGGACTAATATTATATCCAAGGTATATAAACCCTAAGATAAATATTATAAACACTAAAATAAACATGGTTGACTATGGTTGACCATGATTGATTTTCATATCAAGACAATCCTTGTTATAATCCAATGTTGGACAATGTTTCACCATGCTTAACCATGGTTGATTTTCATATCAAGACAATATTTTACATAATGCGATGTTTGGCCATGATTGACCATGGATGGCCAAGGTTGACCAAGTTTGATCACTATTATCCATTGTTGACCACAATTGATTTTATAAAACATGGTTGGCCATGGTTGACTATGGTTGAATAATATGAAACCCAAGGGACTAATATTATAAACCCATTGTATATAAACCCTAAAATTATAAACATTAATATAAACATGGTTGACTATGGTTTACCATGGTTGACTTTCATATTAAGACAATCCTTGTTACAATATGACGTTGGACGATGGTACGCCATGATTAAGCATGGTTTCCTTTCATATAAAGACAATCTTTGTCACAATTTGACATTTGACCATGGTTGACCATGATTATCTTGAGACAATATTTGTTAGAATATGTCTTTGGACCATGGTTGAGACAATGATTGACTTTTATATTGAGACAATATTTGTCACAATGCAACGATGGACCATGGATGACGAAGGTTGACCATGATTGACCATGGTTGACCATGATTAACATATTTAGACAATATTTTTCATAATGCGATGTTGGACCATGGTTGAGACAATAATTCATTTTCATATTTATATAATCTTTATCACAATGTGACGTTAGACCATGGTTGACCATGATTAACCATTGTTGAACACAATTGATTTTATAAAACGTGGTTGAGCATGGTTGAATACTATTAAACCCAAGAGACTAATATTATAAAATCAAGGCATATAAACCCTAAGATAAATATTATAAACACTAATATATACATGGTTGACCTTGGTTAATTTTCATATTGAGACAATCCTTGTAATAATGTGACGTTAGACCATGGTTGACCATGATTTATTTTCAAATCAAGAAAATTTATGTCTCAATGCACCATTCGACCATGGTTGACCATGGTTTACCATGATTGATTTTCAAATCGAGAAGATCTTTGTCTCAATGTGACATTCGACCATGGTTGACAATGGTTGATTCTCATATTGAGACAATATTTGTCACAACGGGACATTGGACCATCGTTGACCATGATTGAATTTATAGAATATGGTTGACCATGGTTGACCATGATTGACGATGCTTCCTATTATAAATCAAAGGGAACAATAACACTAGGGATTAATACTTAAAATCCAAGGGACTATAAACATAAGGGAATAATACTAAACACTAAGAATATGAATCCTTATATTAATAAATCAAAGGGATTGATATTTTAAATCCAAGGGGATAATACACCCAAGGGATAAAATTAAAAAACCCAAGGTATCTAAATCATAAGATAAATATTATAAACCCTGAAATAAACATGGTTGACCATGGCTGAGTTCCATATTGAGACAATTATTGTCACAATGCGACATTGGACCCTTATCGACCATGATTATAAACCTAAGGGATTTATATTAAACCGAAGTGTTTCTGGGAAAAATAGTATTCCTAAAGAATGCTAGCCCTCTAGGTTTGGCAGCTACCGTAGAAAAAATAGTTTAAAGCAATTCAATGATTTCTCCTATGTGTAACAGATAAGAGAAAGATAATGGAACCAACTTGGAACTTTCACTTGATCCCTTGCTTGGTCTCTCTCTCCTTTGACAGAACCCGCAACTCCTCCCCGTACTTAACACGCTTAGAGAGTACCTGCACAAGTACAACAACAAAGAACTATCAAAGCATTGTGAACTATTACAACATAAACATTACAGAATCAGAAATATAATGAACAAATGATGGCATTCACAAATAATAACATTCACAATTGCACAATCATATGGAAGAAAACTTGAAGAGCTTTATTGATAGAAGGGAGAATTACAACCGAGTTGTTTGATCGAACATCATCCTCCCAGCTGCAATCCTTCTTCACCTCATGAAATAGCAAGATCACTCCACCAAGGATACAATGCTCTCTCCTCAATTACAAGCTATCAGCACTTACTTGCAATTCACAACATTTCAGCCTGTAGATCTCTTAGATGAGGGATCCATTTATAGATGTGTGCAAGGGTGTGAGTCATCCACGGGGTTTGATTAGTGTCATTCCACTTGTTACAGTTGGTTCCATAAGAGAAGAGATAACAGATGGTTTTATATCCCTTATTCATCCTTCGGAAAATTCAGAGAGGCAAGTGGCATAAGAGAAGTTTCTAGAATATTCCATGAGCGTCCACCAACAAACTGTCTCCATCCTCACCCATCGCCCCCTATAGAAGTCCTAAATAGTACGCATCATTCCCTGGCAGTGTACCACTCAGTAAGCATTGCACTTTGCCAGTGGAGCAGTCAGTATGGTTCAAATTAGGCAATTTCTGGATGGTTTCTCAGATGGAACTTTTGGGGAATGATGTATTCAGATGACTATGTTCCTTTAGGGTATGGAACAACTCTTTTAGGGGTTGATGAGCCCTAATTGATTGACATATAAGTTTGGGGTTGATGTGCCCAAATATGTCTACAACAGTTACGCCCTAAAGCATGAGGTCGTAAATATTCATGTTCAGTGAAATTCTTTATCATGAGGATTTGATGTTTCGAACTGGAAGGTGACCTGCATCAGTTAACATACAATACATTATCATAACATCATTTTCATGATCTAGCTGAGGGAGGCATTCCCATGCCCAGCTTTATAAATTTCATTTCATGTACATAGATCAGATGGGTGTCTACAGATACAGACTGGAGATTCTTCAGATATAAAGTCATCATCCATGGTTTGGATGACCATCTATGCAGAGCCTTTGTACATTTGATGTTTTTATATCCCTGAATATATCGCAGCCCAGATGGATGAAACTAGATCTGGGGTCTTCAAACTCGTTCAATCTTTGCTCGATGTACAAGTCAATCCATTTGAAGAGATGTTCTGAATTCGAACATGGAATGACATTGCCTAATTACCAGCCAATGATGTGAGCTATTAATAGACACGAGAGGAATCACCCATAATGATAATGATCCTCAAGGTACTATAGTACAATTCACGTGGTGTGAATATATGATCTGATGTTGAACACCACGCAAAATCTTTCGGTCGAAGGCCATTGATGTCAACCTGTCGCCGGAAGTGAGAAAATTGCCATTGATGTATGCAAACTTCAAAGCACTAAAAGGGTTGTTTCTAAGTCAACTTCTTGGATAATCAGCTGATGTCGACAAGAAGCGACTCATCATAGGAGGGCCTTGATGTATCCCACATCTATGACATGAAATGAAGCAAACGATTTCTGGAGGTGAAAAATGAACTAACGACACAAGGTTCAGGAATGGTGGTCATGGAAAAATGAAGGTTGGAGGTATTGCAGTGGATGAGACATTAACTGGATGGTGACTTCTCAAATGAATGACTTCTCTTGAACATGTCGGTGACACTGAGATGAATTGGGAGCGTTAACCCCAAAAGATGGATGGTATGGAAGGCCAATGGTATGATGACCAGTGAATGGAAGAACCCAACCCAACTCAATAATGGAGATGAAGTGAAAGTGTCATGTTCAAGGGAGACCTACTACCATAAATTCTTCAAGCTTTTTCCCCTTTTTCCCCAGTCATTCTTGACCAGCACCTCTTTATTTTTTTCAATCTTGAGGAGTATAACATATGCTTGTTCTATAATTCACCCTTCGGGCAAACCTATCGTTATTTAATGTTTTAACGAGTCTAGCGACATAAACTCACTCTCTTCTAGATGGACAAGTTTGTTGCTATTGTTTTAACGAGTTTAACGAAAAGGATAACTCGGTCCTTTTCACGTTTACAGATTTTGAAAAGGGACGAAAAGAAAACTCCATTAGTTCTTTTTCATAAAGTAATCCATCAGGTCCGAACAAGGATAAAATAATACAACATGGATGATATTTCCAATACTTTAACGAGTTGGAAAAGACAAGCGATCGACAATATTTTCATGTATAATGAGTCCGAAAAGGGTTTAACGAGTACTTTATTTTGAGGAACGAGTGGTGTCTAGGGTAGCAACTCATTCTGGTGATGTTGGAACTTCTCAAAACATGTTGATTTATGTGAAGAGGCTGGCTAATAAGACCACTCGTTGCAACTATTCCTCGAAAGGGCAAAACAACCAAGTGAAAGCGTATGATCGGCTAAAGATATGGTGTTGATGAGATGAAAACAACCAAGGCTCAACTGACAGAATGGAAATCACACAATCTTTTCATATTTAACAAGTCTGAAAAGGGTTTAAAGAGGACTCTATATTTTTCTTTTCATTTTTGAATCAAAGCTCGAAAAAAAATGAAATTTTGCTTGGTGGTCAAAGATGTTTAATTCATTGTTTAGCACATCAGATTCTTTCATCAGTCATTCAACCTACTCAAAACTCCATAAAATTGATTAGAAATACATATATAGATGAAAAATGAACTAAAACTAACATTTCACTTTGAAGTATATGAATAGTAAACATAAAAAGTAGTTTCAACATTTCATTTTCATCATTTCATTTCAAATATGGGATTTGGAGCTTTGAAGCGATTTCCCCCCTAAAACTTCACCATTGGATTTCGGGAGATCATGTGGACCATTCTCTGCACCGTCGGGACCAGGTAGGAGCTATCCTTAAGCTCTTCATTTTCATTCCATCTTTTCTCGATTTTGAGCAAGTTTATTCACTTTTCTGGGCCCCTGGGTTTTAAATATTTCATTCCCCAATCATCACACCTAGCTTATATCGAAAGGTGCGATGCATACTGAACTACCAATAGGCTAGTTAGTATGCATCTCACCTTATTCAAATGCAAGGTGCGATGGGCGCAAAAAGGCAACTTTATACATTGTTTTTTCATCAAATTTTTACTTGTTTTTGCTCAGAATTGGATCCTAACTCATCTATTGTTTGCATTTCAGATATTTTTTGGATCAAGATGGTTGTCACATGGCGTGAACGAGAACATGAAAAGGAGGATATGATTTCTTTACATGACCAGCACACAGTGGATGCATTAAGAAACTGTGGTTTACTGAAGTTTTTCCGCATATCCAGCATGAGGCAACATATCAGTTTCTTGTAGTATCTTCTCAATGCTTGGGATCCTATTGACCAGGTATTCCAGATCAGAGGTAAATATATTCCTTTCACGATTGAGGATATTTGTTTTCTGACGGGTTTGTCGAGGCATGGTGCCCCTCTTTCACTATCACGATTTTCTTGTGGGGGAAAATCTGTGAAAGATTACAGTCATCAGTTCTGCAGGGATGGATCTCAACCTAGTAGAGATGGTAAGATAAATATCGGGGATGTTACAGATCGAACTTTGAGGACCATTCTATTTACCTTTGCTAGATCCACTGGCAGCGCGACCTTACATTTAGCTAATAGATCTTACATGCAGTATGCCCTGGAATGCTTGGAACCGAAGGTGTTTAATTGGTGTGAGGTGATACTTCCTGTCATAAAAGAACAATTGTCCAAAGTAAAGAATGGAAGAACAAAAAACCTTGGTTATGGATCCATATTGACTGCTTTTTCTTTGGAAAGAATTCCACTGATGCAACCTCAAAACATTTCACTAGGATTGCTTACATCGAGGGAACCAAGGATGCAGAGATGGGTGGACCTGATGGCTAGACATGCTGGCTAGTCACAGATCTCCTTCTTAGATGCCTTTTTCGAGTGGTTCAACCGCCAGGAGATGGTGTTCACGGAGTATCCGTCTACTGGGATGGATTTCCGAGGCGATCCGGATTTGGCTTTACTAGTTGGTGAGCAGTGGAGTGCTATAGGTAAAATGATTTGACCACATCTTTGTTTTTTCAGTTTTATAATTCTTTTGTGTTTTTGATGTTACCAAGACTAAAGAAACTCATATGTGCGTGCAGATATTGGACTAGTAAGACCAATGACACGTCCACGAGGAGTAGATGACGTTCCAGCAGGAGAGGTTGTAGGGAGGGCTGTCCTTCAAGATCTAGATGTATTAGAGACCCTGGCAGTCCTGCAGGATCAGATCGAGGGCCTCACTCTCGGTATTTAGGATGTCAGGACCGATGAGTTTCCTTTGAGGTTACAACGCCATACTGCTGGTGTATTGAGTCATTGGACTAGGCTCCTATGCATGATAACACAAGCGGTGACATGTTACCACCAGCATCACTAGTCTAGGATGATTTTCTGCATTTACTTTAAGTTTCTTGGTTAGATGACCAATTTTGTCTTGGACACAAAATTTTCTATGAAAAATATAAAAATCTATCTATTTTTTATTTTTGGAGTTTTATTTTGGCTAAGTGATGAAATCCTAATGCAAATGTTGATGTGAAATGATTTCTTTACAAATGTTGCAAATCTATTTAACACATAGTTTGCTAATAAATCAATCAATGTGTTTAAGTTTTTGGAAATGTGTTGATATTGAATGGAATCAAAATGCCTTTCCAAAATCCTAACTCTTAGGAACATGTGATAAATAGCTGGGTTTCGAACGGAATAAACGCCAGTAAGCTGTAGAATGATGAGTTGTGAATCTAGCCTGACAATGAGTCGGCGTATGCCATGTGAAATGGCATCAGAGAGAAGTTCAATCAACGCGCTATACTCAGTGATGTTGTTCATTGATCGACCAATACATATCCCCCTGAAACTCACTAACTCGCCGCTTGGAGCGAAAATGGCCCAGGCTGTAGAAGATAGGTTCTGCATACTATGACTAGCTCCGTCAGCATACCCAACAAATGGTTCCAAAAAGTCTGACATTTACAACAAATGCAAAGTGGATTACCTAACCAAAATGACAACTCTAAAAGAAAACACTAAAAAATGCATAAAAGCATATGTACAATGAGTTTACTACACTTAATCAAGCATAGTAATGTTTAAGATACAACCTGTTTCGGGGTTGTGACAGTGGAATCCCATCATAATCGACTAGCTCATAGGCTCCTTTTGTCAATACATGTCTAACAATGTAAGGGCCCATCCATAATGGTTCAAATTTACCTGCTCCTAATTTGTCAGAATCCTGATCGTAAAGCAAGACTATGTCACCTTCTAAGAAGACATGAGGCTTAACATTTTGGTCATATTGTGCCTTGACGTGTTTCTTATGTGCTTCATTAGCCATTGCAGCATTACGACGAGTTTCATCCAGATGGATTAATTCCAAGAAACGAGCCTCTTCTTCCGAAGTTTCGGGAAGTAGATTGATTGCGAGCTTGAGGGATGAGATTTCACACTGAATGGGTAAGACTGCTTCCAAACCATACACCAACTAAAAGGGCATAAATCCAGTCACATTTCTTGCCGAAGTCCTGTATGCCCATAGAGCTAAGTATAGGATTAAATGTGAGTTCTGTTTATGGACTCCAATCATTCTCTGTAGCATGCGCTTAAGGACTTTGTTGATTGCCTCAACTTGTCCATTAGCCTGCAGATAATATGGAGTAGAACTATCATGTGATAGTCCTAATTTGGTAGTTAATTTGATCATCATGTGATTGAGAAAATGCGACCCATGATCTGTAACTATAGCCTGTGAATCACCGAATCTAGAAACTACATGATTGAAAAAAAAGAGTGCAGTTGTTTCACTGCTATTGTTCAATGTAGGCATCGCCTCGACCCATTTGGTAAAATATTCGACAGTGACTATAATATACCCATGCCCCCTGGGCGAGGTGGGGTTACATGTCATGAAATCAATGCCCCATTTATCAAATGGGCCAACAACAATGATGGGGTGTAGTGGTGCAGGTGGTAATCTGGTTTTGTGATAAAAAATATGACAAGCATGGCAACTTCTGACTACAATTATGCAATCTTTGAATATGGTGGGCTAGAAGTAACTGGCTCGTAAGATCTTTTGTGCAGTAGCGTAACCAGATAGATGCCCCCCACAAGCACCTGAATGATAATCATTCAAAACTTTTTCAGCCTCCTCATGCATGAGGCACCTTCATAAAATTGTATCGACACCACGACGGTAAAGTGTATCCCCAATGATCAAAAAATCTTTGGCTTGGTATCGAGTATGTCACTATTTAGAGCGAGAGGTGTTAGGTCTAAAAGTTTGGGTCTGGAGATAGACTAGTATATCTCTGTACCACAGATCACTTGACGATATCAAAAACAGAGTCTCATCCACAATTGATGCTTTTGATGTTAAATCATTGGAGGATGAGGGGAGGTTGCAATGTAACTCTGCAAAGACGAGAGACTTCTTTGATTTGGATTTGGTGAATTCCAGATCAAACTCCTAGGAAATGGCTATCCCTTTGGAATATTTTCCCCCTAGCAATTGACGTGACAAAATGTATGTCATAGGGTTGCAATCTGACACAATGGTAGTTTTGCGAAGGAGTACGTAGTGTCGAAATCTCTGTAATACTTGAACGGTTGCTAAATCCAATTTTTCAACATAAGAGTACTTTCCTTCTGCATCATTAATATTACGACTTAAATAACATATAGGATGTTCAATTCCATCATCTTCTTCCACTAAAACCATAGTGATGGTTGTATCTGTAGCAATGAGATACAGGTTGAAGTCTTTTTGATAGTCAGGAGCATATATTAATGATGCTTTTATCAAGGAATCTTTAAGTGCATCAAAGGAAGCTTGCGCAACCTGATCCCATTGGAAGGGTACTCCTTTCTTTAAAAGATGTGTATAAACTTTAGCGAGCTCAACATAATTTGGAATGAACCTCCCCAGAAAGTTAGCTTTCCCTTGGAGTCTTTGAATATAAAGAAAATTTGATGGTGGAGGCATGTCAAGAATTTCCTGAACCTTAAATGGGTCGAGTCGAATTCCGTCCTTAGAAACTGCAAAACCAAGCAGTCGACTAGAACCAACACAAAACACACATTTGTGCAGATTGAGTCATATCTTATAGTGTTGGTAACGTAGAAAAATGGCTCTAAAATGTTGCGGATGATCAGTCCGTTTTCACGAATGAGCCCGCAGATCATTGAGATATGGTTGAAAGATGTGTTTGATGTCATGGAAGGTGTAATTCATTGCCCTCTAAAATGTTGCCCTGCATTCCTCAAACTGAAATGTAATTTACGATATAGGAATGTGCCCCACGGACATATAAAAGCGGTTTTTGACTGGTCCTGTGGGTGGGTATTGATTTTATTGTATCCAGAAAATCCATCCATCAACGAAAATATTTTGCATCCGGCACATTAATCAATAATCTGGTCGATAAAGGGTGTAGGATGGTTGTCCTTCGGACATGCTTGATTTACATCCCTATTATCGATGCACACTCTTATATTTCCTTGTTTTTTCATCACAGGAACAATATTCGATACCCAATCTATGAGAGGTACAAGGTAAATGAAGCTAGCATGCAAAAGATTTTCAACCTTTGCTTTAATGGCAACGCTTTCTTCAGATGAACAGGTCAAATCCATTGTCGTACTAGTTTGACATCTAGACACATCTTGATTTCATGTTCAACAATTCTCAAGTCAATGCCTGGCATTTATTCATATGACCATGCAAATACATCTCTGAATTCACAAAAAAGAGCACAATAGCTATCTAGTCCTGATGGAGAACATGATTTACTGACGTTAATATTCTCTACAATATTAGGTTTGGTCGAAATATTAATGACGATAGTTTTTTCAATGTTGGATAGATTTCACTCAGAATCTACTGTATTTACAGAATTCAATAAAAAATCAACAATTGAAGGGTGATTGAGGTCATTTGAATAATATTCATTGTCATCTCGAAGGTGGGAATGATGATGATATTCTTCCCACGATGTCTCTCTTATCATCATTGATTGGATGATTCCTTTGTCTGTAGAATGTATAAGAGACCAAGGATCAGAAGAGGTAACATATTCTAAAGACCTATCTACCCAAACACTAGTATTCCTAAATAATGCTAGCCCTCTAGGTTTGGCAGCTACCCTAGAAACAATAGTTTATGGCAATTCAATGATTTCTCCTATGTGTAACAGATAAGAGAAAGATAATGGAACCAACTTAGAACTTCTGCTTGATCCCTTGCTGCGTCTCTCTCTCCTTTGATAGAACCCGCAACTCCTCCCACTACTTAACACGCTTGGAGAGTACCTGCACAAGTACAAAAACAAAGAACCATCAAAGCATCGTGATATATTACAACATAAACATTATAGAATAAGAAATATAATGAACAAATGATGGCATTCACAAATAATAACATTCATAATTGCACAATCATATGGAAGAAAAATTGAAGAGCTTTATTGATAGAAGGGAGAATTACAACCCAGTTGTCTGATCCAGTATCATCCTCCCAGTTTCAATCCTTCTTCACCTCATGAAATAGCAAGATCACTCCACCAAGAATACAATTCTCTCTCCTCAATTACAAACTATCAACACTTACTTTCAACTCACAACATTTCAGCCTGTAGATCTCTTAGATGAGGGATCCATTTATAGATGTGTGCAAGGGTGTGGGTCATCCATGGGGTTTGATTAGTGTCATTCCACTTGTTACACTTGGTTCCATAAGAGAAGGGATAATAGATGGTTTTAGATCGCTTATTCATCCTTGTGCAAATTCAGAGAGGCAAGTGGCATAGGAAAAGTTTCTAGAAGATTCCATGAGCATCCACCTAGGAAACTATCCTGGACATTTGTCCATCCTCGCCCATAGCACCCTATAGAAGGACTAAATAGTATGCATTGCACCTTGGCAGTGTACCACTCAGTATGCATTGCACTTTGCTAGTGAAGCAGTCAGTATGGCTCAGTTTAGGAAATTTCTGGATGGCTTCTCAAATGGAACTTTTGGGGAATGATGTATTCAGATGACTATATTCCTTTAGGGTATGAAACAACTATTTTAGGGGTTGAAGAGCCCTAATACATTGACATATAAGTTTGGGGTTGATGTGCCCAAATATGTCTATAACATTTTCCCCATAAAGCATGAGGTTGTAAATATTCATGTCGGGTGAAATTATTTATCATGAGGATCCGAAATTTCGAATTGGAAGGTGTCATGCATCAGTTACAATACAATACATTATCATAATATTATTTTCATGATCTAGCTTAGGGAGGCATTCCCATGGTCAGATTTTTAAATTTCATTTCATGTACATAGATCAGATAGTCGTCTGCAGATATAGACTGGTGATTATTCAGATATAGAGTCATCATCCATGGTTAGGATGACCATATGTGCAGAGCCTTTGTACATTTGATGTTTTTATATCCCTGAATATATCACAGCGCAGATGGATGAAACTAGATCCGGGGTCTTCAAACTCGTTCAATCTTCACTAGATGTACAAATCAGTCCATGTGAAGAGATGTTCTGAAGTCGAACATGGAAAGACATCACTTGATTACTAGCCAATGATGTGAGCTGTCAACAGATACGGGAGGGATTAGCGATAATGATAATGATCCTCAAGGTACTACAATACAATTCACGTGGTGTGAATATATGATCCGATGTCGAACTCCATGCAAAATATTTCGGTCGAAGGCCATTGATGTCAACCTGTCGCTGGAAGTGAGAAACTTGCCATTGATGTATGCAAGCTTCAAAGCACTGAAAGGGTTGCTTCTAAGTCAACTTCTTGGATAAGCAGCTGATGTCGAAGTCGTAGGAGGGCCTTGATGTATCCCACATCTATGACACGAAACAAATAAAATGATTTTTGGAGGTGAAAAATGAGCTGACGACACAAGGTTTAGCAATGTCGATCATGAAAAAATGAAGGTTGAAGGTATTGTAGTGTATTATACATTAACTAGATGGTGGTTTCTCAACTGAATGACTTCTCTTGAACATGTCGGCGACACTGAGATGAATTGGTAGCATTAACCCAAAAAAATGGATGGTATGAAAGACCAATGGTATGATGGCCAGTGAACGGAATAACCCAACCCAACTCAATAATGAAGATGAAATGAAAGAGTCATGTTGACGAGCGACCTGCTATCATAAATTCTTCAAGTTTTTCCCCTTTTTCGTCAGTCATTGCCGACTAGTACCTCTTTATTTTTGTCAAGCTTGAGGAGGATAACATATGCTTGTTCTATAATTCACCCTTCGGGAAAACCTGTCCTATTTAATGCTTTAATGAGTCTAACAACAATGAAACTCAGTCTTGTCTAGATGGACAAGTTTGTTGCTATTATTTTAACGAGTTTAACGACAAGGATAACTCAGTCCTTTTCATGTTTAGAGAGTTTGAAAATGGACGAAAAGAAAACTCCATAAGTTATTTTTCGTAAAGGAATCCCTCAGGTCCGAAAAAGGATAAAATAATATAGGAGGGATGACATTTTCAATACTTTAACGAGCTAGAAAAGACAAGTGCTCGACAATATTTTCATGTTTAATGAGTTTGAAAAGGGTTTAAATAGGACTCTATTTTGAGGAACAAGTGGTGTCTATGGTAGCAACTGGTACTTCTCAAAACATGTTGATTTATGTGAAGAGGCTGGCTAATAAGACCACTCATTGCAACTATTCGTCAAAAGGGCAAAACAACAAAGTGAAAGTGTATGATCGACTAAAGAGATGGTGGTGATGAGATGAAAACAATGAAGGCTCAAAAGGCTGACAGAATGGCAATCATAAGGGTTAAAAATTGAAAATGGGTTCATTTTTAGACAATCTTGAACCATGGGGAACTATGCTTAGAGTCGGTTTCATGTTTACACAAGCTTGAAATGAACAAACTATGCTTGGCTTCAGTATATATATATATATATATATATATATAGATATATACATATATACACAAGCTTAAAACGAAAAAATATTCTTGAATCTGTTTACATGCCCCTAGCATGATGAAAAGGAGAGTCTCCTCTAACCAGATGGAAGTTGCTCCGGTGAAGCAGGATGGTTATCCAACACCTCTTTTGCTTCGTTTAGATAGACAAAGGTGAATGGTGTGAAAGACCAATCAGATAACCTATCGGGAAACTTATCTTTACCACAAGGTGCATGCGCCCCCAAGCTTCATTACATTCACCTAAGTAGACTTCTCATGGCTATCAGGTGGGTGGAAAGAAGGTTCTTTTACGAGATAAAGTGAAAGACTCGACTTTGAAGTTGGGACCTTGTTTCATTTTTAAAATAGCTTGACACAAGACAAGGAACTATGCTCGAAGACCCTAGGGTTCATTTTTTAACGAGGTTGACCCAGGATAACAAACTATCCTCTAAGACCCTTCGGTCACAACTCATAAGTGGTCGTGAAGGTAAGATTTGGTTCCAATGCCCCCAGTACATAATGTACATAATCACTGAAATGATCGTCAGTCGATGTAGGTATGGAACAAGTTGCCACATAATGAACCCGTGGTAGGGATGATAGGGATGATACCATTGGCATAAGTGGACCATTTGGGGATGATGGTTGACTTGGAGCTATATTTGGACCAGGAAATGAAAGCTGGTCAATGGTGACAATCTTGCCTTCTTGCGGGAAACATATCACTTGGAAGAGTGTTGAAACAATAGCTTCCATGTTATAAACAGTCACTCCCAAGAAGTAAATTGTAATCTAAAGGTCCTGGGACTGCTATCACATTCAGATAAATGTTCTTTCCTCCCAAAGTAATAGGTAACTTAGGAAGGATCCCTAATGGTCGACTAGTTCCTTTGTTAAAGCCTAACAGATTTTGTGTAATAGGAACAAGCGGTGGCGAACCAAGTGCTTTCCAAGAAGTTGAGGAAAGGATAATCACTGATGCACCTTCTTCTATAATAGTGCCAGACATAATCATTTTACAAACTTGTACTATGATTTGGAAAGGCACATAAGAAGGAAGGAGGGATCTTGCCAGTCGATTCCAATCAAAGGAAGTGACTAAACTACTTGGAGGGGGTTTCGAAGAAACGGGAGAATTAACCTCTTGAGCTACGAGAACTAGAAGATTTTCCTCCTGTCTTGACGGAACAGGTGGATTTCCTCCAAGGTCATTAGAATCTAAAGTAACAAAAAGAAGTTGAATGGTATCATTTTCACTCTCTTTGGGAAAGGTATGATTAGCTGAAGGTGAAATTAGCTCAACTGCTACCTCGACCTGTTGATTTTGGTCGGGTATAGACTCACAGGATTCACCTTTAGAGAGAGTGGTTTTTACTGATGGTTGATTTAAGTCTATCAGTTCATCAACTGGTGAAGGATTTAGGGAGAGTTTCCTGTAACCAGATGGAAGTTGTTGCGGTGAAGCAGGACGGTTATCCAACACTCTTTTGGCTTCATCCAAGCATGGCAACTTCTGACTGCAATTATGCAATCTTTGAATATGGTGGGCTAGAAGTAACCAGCTCGTAAGATCTTTTGTGCAGTAGTGTAACCAAATAGATGCCCCCCACAAGCACCTGAATGACAATCATTCAAAACTTTTTCGGCCTCCTCATGTGTGAGGCACCTTTGTAAAACTATATCGACACCTCGATGGTAATGTGTATCACCAACGATTAGATAATCTTTGGCTTGGTTTCGAGTACATCACTGTTCAGAGCGAGAGGTGTTAGGCCTAAAAGTTTGGGTTTGGAGATAGACCAGTATATCTCCATACCACGGATCACTTGACAATATCAGAAATAGAGTCTCATCCATGATTGATGCTTTTGATGTTAAATCATTGGAGGACGAGGGAAGGTCGCAAAGTAACTCTGCAAAGACGAGATACTTCTTTGGTTTGGATTTTGTGAATTCTAGATCAAACTCCTGCAAAATGACTAACCATTTGGAATATTTTCCCCCCAGCAATTGACGTGACAAAATCTATGTCATAGGGTTGCAGTCTAACGCAATGGTAGTTTTGTGAAGGAGTACATAGTGTCGAAATCTCTGTGCTGCTTGAACGACTGCTAAAGCCAACTTTTCCACATAAGATTACTTGCTTTCTATATCATTAAGATTACAACTTACATAATATATAGGATGTTCAATTCCGTCGTCTTCTTGCACTAAAACCATAGCGATGGTTGTATCTGTAGCGACAAGATACATGTTGAAGTATTTTTGATAGTTAGGAGCATACGTTAATGATGCTTTTATCAAGGAATCTAGTTTGGAACCATTTGTTGGGTATGTCGATGGAGCAAGTCATAGTACTTAGAACCTATCTTCTGCAGCCTAGGCCATTTTCACTCCAAGAAGCGAGTTAGTGAGTTTCAAGGGGATATGTATTGGTCGATCAACAAACAACATCGCTGAGTATAGAGCATTGAATGAACTTCTCTCTGATGCCATTTCACATGGCATACATCGACTCATCGTCAGGCTAGATTCACAACTCGTCATTCTACAGCTTACTGGTGTTTATTTCGTTCAGATCCCAACTATTTATCACATGTTCCTAAGAGTTAGGATTTAGGAAAGACATTTTGATTCCATTCAATATCAACACATTTCCAAAATCTTAGACACATTGATTGATTCATTACCAAACTATGTGTTAAATAGACATTTGCAGCATTTGTAAAGAAAGCATTTCACATTAACATTTGCATTAGGATTTCATCACTTAGCCAAAATAAAACTCCAAAAATAAAAAATAGATAGTTGTTTATAGTTTTCACAAAATGTTTTTTGTCCAAGACAAAATCGGTCATCTGACCAAGAAACTTAAAGTAAATGCAGAAAAGCATCCTAGACTAGTGATGCTAGTGCTAACATGTCACCGCGTGTGCTATCATGCGTAGGAGCTTAGTCCAACAACTCGAGACACTAGTAGTATGGCGTTGTAACCTCAAAGGTAACTCATTGGTCCTGACATTCTGAATGCAAAGAGTGAGGCCCTCGATCTAATCCTGCAGCACTGCTATGGTCTCTGATATATCTAGATCTCGAAGGACGACCCTCCCTATAGCCTCTCCTACTGGAGCGTCATCTGCTCCTTGTGGACATGCCACTGGTCACACTGGTCCAATATCTACACACACATATGAGTTTTTTTAGTCTTGGTAACATCAAAAACACAAAGGCATTATAAAACTGAAAAAACAAAGATGTGGTCAAATCATTTTACCTATAGCACTCCACTGCTCACCAACTGGTAAAGTCAAATCCAGATCACCTCAGAAATCCATATCGATATATGGATACTCCGTGAACACCATATCCTATTGGTTGAACCACTCAAGAAATGCATCTGAGAAGGAGATCTGTGACTGGCTGGCATATCTGGCCATAAGGTCCATCCATCTCTACATTCGTGGTTCCCTCGATGCAGACAATCCAAGTGAAATGTTTTGAGGTTGCATCCGTGGAATTCTTTCCAAAGCAAAAGCAGTCAATATGGATCCATAACCAAAGCTCTTGGTTCTTCCATTCATTACTTTGGATAGTTGTTATTTTATGATAGGAAGTATTGCCTCACACCAATTAAACACCTTCGGTTCCACGCATTCCAGGGAATATTGCATGTAAGATATGTTCGCTAAATGTAAGACCGCACTGTCAGCCCATCTAGAAAAGGTAAATATAATGGTCCTCAAAGGTCTATCTGTAACATCTCGGATATTTATCTTACCATCTCTACTGGGTTGAGATCTATCCCTGCAGAACTGACGAATATAATCTTTCACAGATTCGCCCCCATGAGCAAATCTTGATAGTGAAATAGGGGCACCACGCCTCAAAAAACCCGTCAGAAATAGATATCCTCAACCATGAAAGGAATATATTTACCTCTGATCTAGAATACTTGGTCAGTAGGATCTAAAGCATTGAGAAGATACTACAACAAACTGATCTATTGCCTCATACGTGATATGTGGAAAAACATCAGTAAACAACAGTTTCTTAATGCATCCACTGTGCCCTGGTCATATAAAACAATCATATCCTCCTCTTCATGTTCTCATTCATGCCATGTGATAACCATCTTGATCCAACAAATATCTAAAATGAAAACAATAGATGAGTTAGGATCCAATTTTGAGCAAAATCAGGTAAACATTTGATGAAAAAACAATGTATAAAGTTTCCTTTCTGCGCCCATCACACCCTTCCTTTGAACAAGGTGCGATACATACTGACTGGCCTATTGGTAGCTCAGTGTGCATCACACCTTTCCATATAAGCTAGGTGCAATGATTGGGGAACGAAATCTTTATACCCCAGGGGCCCAGAAAAGTGAAAAAACTTGCTCAGAATCGAGAAAATATGGAATGAAAATGAAGAGCTTAAGGATAGCTCCTACCTGGTCCTGATGGCATGGAGAATGGTCCACAGGATCTCCCAAAATCCACTGGTGAAGTTTGAGGGGGAAACCACTTCAGAGCTCGAAATGCCAAATTTCAAATGAAATGATGAAAATGAAATGTTGAAACTACTTTTTATGTTTACTATTTATATACTTCAAAGTGAAATGTTAGTTTTAGTTCATTTTTCATCCATATATATTTATTTCTAATCAATTTAATGGAGTTTTGAGCAGGTTGAATGACTGATGAAAGAATTTGATGTGCTAAATAGTGAATTGAACATCTTTGACCAACAAGCAAACTTCTGTCTTCTTTTCGAGTTTTGATTCAAAAATGAAAAGAACTACACAGTCCTCTTTAAACCATTTTCAGACTCGTTATATATGAAAATATTTTGTGATTTCCATTCTGTAAGTTGAGCCTTGGTTGTTTTCATCTCATCACCACCATCTCTTTAGTTGATCATACACTTTCACTTGGTTTTTTTGCCCTTTTGAGGAACAGTTGCAATGGAGTTGTCTTATTAGCTAGCCTCTTCATATAAATCAACATATTTTGAGAAGTTCAACATCACCAGAACTAGTTGCTACCCTATACACCACTAGTTCCTCAAGATAGACTCCTCTTTAAACCCTTTTCATACTCGTTAAACATGAAAAGATTGTCGAGCGCTTGTCTTTTCCAGTTCATTAAAGTATTGGAAATATCATCCCTCTTGTGTCATTTTATCCTTTTTCGGACCTGAGGGATTACTTTATGAAAAAGAACTTATGGAGTTTTCTTTTCATCCCTTTTCAAACTCTCTAAACATAAAAAGCACTAAGTTATCCTTGTCGTTAATCTCGTTAAAACAATAGTGACAAACTTGTCCATCTAGAAAAGACCGAGTTTCACTATCGCTAGACTCATTAAAACATTAAATAGTGATAGGTTTGCTTGAAGGGCGAATTATAGAACAAGCATATGTTATCCTCATAAAGCTTGATAAAAATAAAGAGGTACTGGTCAGCGATGACTGGGGAAAAAGGGGAAAAAACATAAATAATTTATGGTAGCAGGTCACTCTTGAACATGACACTTTCACTTCATCTCCATTACTGAGTTGGGTTGGGTTATTCCATTCACTGGTCATCATACCATTGGTCTTTCATACCATCCATATTTTGGGGTTAACACTACCAATTCATCTCAGTGTCTCCGACATGTTCAAGAGAAGTCATTCAGTTGAGAAGTCACCATCCAATTAATGTCTCATCCACTACAATACCTCCAATGTTCATTTTTTCATGACCGCCATTCCTGAACCTTGTGTCGTTAGTTCATTTTTCACCTCCAGAAATCATTTGCTTCGTTTCATGTCATAGATGTGGGATACGTCAAGGCCCTCCTACAACGCGTCACTTCTTGTCGACATCAGCTCATTATCCAAGAAGTTGACTTAGAAACAACCCTTTCAGTGCTTTGAAGCTTGCATACATCAATGGCAAGTTTCTCACTTCCGGCGATAGGTTGACATCAACGGCCTTTCACCGAAAGATTTTGCGTGGTGTTCGACATCGGATCATATATCCACACCACGTGAATTGTATTTTAGTACCTCGAGGATCATTATCATTATGGGTGATTCCTCTCGTGTCTGTTAACAGTTCACATCATTGGCTGGTAATCAGGCAATGTCATTCCATGTTCGACTTTAGAACATCTCATCACATGGATTGACTTGTACATAGAGCAAATATTGAATGAGTTTGAAGACCTTGGATCTAGTTTCATCCATCTGGGCTGCGATATATTCAGGGATATAAAAACTTAAAATGTATAAAGGCTCTGCACAGATGGTCATCCAAACCATGGATGATGACTCTATATCTGAAGAATCACCAGTCTCTATCTACAGACGACCATCTAATATATGTACATGAAATGAAATTTATAAGGGTGAGCATGGGAATGCCTGCCTTAGCTAGATCATGAAAATCATATTATCATAATGTATTGTATTATAACTGATGCATGTCACCTTCCAGTTTGAAACTTTGGATCCTCATGATAAAGCATTTCACTCGACATGAATATTTATGACCTCATGCTTTACGGGGCAACTGTTATAGACAAATTTGGGCACATCAACCCCAAACATATATGTCAATTTATTAGGGCTCATCAACCCCTAAAAGAGTTATTTCATACCCTAAAGGAAAATAGTCATCTGAATACATCATTCCCCAAAAGTTCCATCTGAGAAACCATCTAGAAATTGCCTAAATTGAACCATACTGATTGCTCCACTGGCAAAGTGCGATGCATACTGAGTGGTACACTGCTAGGGTGTGATGCATACTGTTTAGGCCTTCTATAGGGTGTGATGGGCAAGGATGGACAAATTTCCAGGATAGTTTGCTAGGTGGATGCTCATGGAATCTTCTAGAAACTTATCCTATGCCACTTGCCTCTCTGAATTCACCCAAGGATGAATAAGGGATCTAAAACCATCTATTATCCTTTCTCTTATGGAACCAATTAGAACAAGTGGAATGACACTAATCAAACCCCATGGATGACTCACACCCGTGCACACATCTATGAATGGATCCCTCATCCAAGAGATCTAGAGGTTGAAATGTTGTGAATTGCAAATAAGTGCTGATAGTTTGTAATTAAGGAGAGAGCATTGTATTGGTAAGGAGTTTTGTTCCAGTTTCGTACTTGATGGGTAACTGAAAGCGGGTTAGGAAAGTAGTGGCAAGGGTGTTGACGTTATCAAACAATGCTCTAGGCAATTCAATATACCATTTCATTGTTGGACCAGTGAGCATTCTATGGAAAAGGCAAAGTCTAATCGAATCATCATTCAGAGTGTCAGATGAGCACCACAAATGAAAAGTCATTACATGATTCGATGGATCTTCACCTAGATTTCAATTGAACTTAGGAATATTAGAGGGGATTTTATGAGGAATCGCCAACCACCAAGGGGTGTATTCAATTGGATCGTTCGTTAGCTAGTTCAAATCTGGTAATTCTAGAGTTGCTACAAAAGGCAACTGCTAATTCAGGTTGGGTGGAGCATACCTAGGATGGGATTTCCTGATGAGTAGGTATTTGCATACCAACATAATGCATCTGTTGCTAGTAACTTTGATAAGGTTGTTGGACATAACCAATATAGCGTGGTTGCTGATAACCGGTTTGAAAATGTGGCTGTCCATAACCTACAAAGCCTTGTTGCCTAGGTCCTTGGTAGGCTTGATATCGACCAAATCCAGTTTGAGCTTGTAAACCATGTCCAAACTAAGGTTGGTTTTGCTGGAATTGCAGTCGTTGATATTGTGGTAGCCACTATTGTTGGACCATTTGCTGTTGCCCAATATCACAAGATTGACCAAGTTGTGGATTGACAATACCCGTCGATGCCTGTGTCATTCCATATAAAGGAGCACTAACCTGAGGTTACGGTTGAGCTGTTGAGACAATTGGCTGTTGTATCATAACTTGAGAGACTTGAGGTTGAGACACAACAAACTGTTCTTGTGTTTGCGACACAGTCATAGCAGGTGTAGTGGGAATATTCGACACAGTTCCGATCGGTTGCATTGGATATACAACCCTTGGTTGTTCTGGTAGTATTGGTATCCAACCATTAGATGTAATTCTAGCTTGACCTAAATATTATTGGAAACTCTCATATGGTTGTTCCTTAGGAGGAAACAATCAAAAGGCATACTGCTCTCCATATGGCGGCAGTCCAGTATTTAAAGGATATATCAGTCTTTGAAAACTGGTTTGCCCAAATTGATACTGGTATGCATGATCAAATTGCTAAGTTTCAACATAAGAAAGACCAGATGGGACTCTGGATGAACAAATAGGAGCAGAACATGGTGCTAAAGCAGCCCCTAAGTGGACTCTAGCTAGTGATTGATAACCAGCTGGAATAGATGGTGTACCAGAAAACATTGTAGGAATAACAACAGGAGGTTCCGCCACAGCTGCATCAGATGACACATTCCTAGATGTTGATGGTTGCTTAGACATGTTTAGTCTATCCAAAAGCTTTCCAAGTGATTTGACAGGAACTTGCGATGAAGGAGGATTAAAAGAACCAAACTCAGGAGTAGAAGGATACAAATGAATCCCAGTTCCAAAATGAAATGGGGTACTAGATGGTGGATCCTCTACTATATCCTCTATAGCAATCAAACCAGGTGGAAGAGGTAGATCGTCAGGTCCGTAAAAGATTTCTGGAGCGAAGAAGTTATAGCTTTTGTAGTGACAGGCACTAGAGGGGTGAAACCTTCTGAATACTGAAAGTCAATGTCTAGATGTTCAGGTAAATGAACTTCAGTCTCAAAGGGAGGTTCTTGAACAACTATTGGTTCAAATGTAGCCTCAGTTTGAACTGAGATGTGTTCTGGATCAACTCTAGATGGAGCTGTTTCAGGTACAGAAGTGTTTACCGTTGTACTAGGATCAGTTTTAATGTCTTCTTGTAACTGCGAAAATTCTTCTGTGAAGGCAGATGTACTAGAAATAATCGGAGTAACTGGAGTCTCTGACGATGTTGAAACAAAAGTTTCAAATAAACCAGATGAATTGGACTCAATTAAATGAGACCTCTTCGTCCAGATTGGCTTCACTTCCAGGGGCAAAGATGGTTGACTCGCTAGTCTCCACGAATGATGAGGTTTTGATTGACTTTCTTCCATGATTGCAGATTATTTGATCAACTCAAAATTAAGGGGAAAATGATGTTATTCTGCCTTCAATTATTTTTAATGACGCTTGGACACAACTTTGCTTTTTCAGTTTTTAAGAGTCGAGAAAAAGCTAAAGATGACTCTAGTCTCCTTTGATCTTTAATGAGCCTGAAAGGACAAGTGCTCAGATGGACTTTTTCTTTTAAAGAGTCGAAAAGGAATGAAAATGACTAGTCTAAAATATCTAGATAGAGGGATTACCAAAACAAACGCAAAACTGCAACATACACCTTGGTGATAAATTAGAAAGAAATTACCAAGTTCTTATGTATGACAGTCAATCTTCCTGAATGTTGTGTTTAGTGCATTGCGATCAATAAGGCGTCAGACTCAGTTTCCTATGGATAAAGGATTTAAGCCTATTGTGGTTTCCCAATATATACAAGATGGTACGGGGAGCACAAGTTCATGCTAGCAATTTTCATATCAAGGAGGAGGAATCGCTCAACCTTTAATGAAAACGATAGCCACTAGTTTTAACGACACTGGAACACGTCACTAGCGTAGACCTCTAGATATGTTGTGTTAAGTTCCGAAGCATTGTTATGTTCATTGAAATTCGTTTTAAAGTTGATATAGTTTAGAGTTTTCCTTTCAATGGTTCACCACGTGATGATGATCTGAAATTCCTAAGATGCAATCTACAATGATAAACAATCTTTGTTTATTTGAGCAATGAAAATCCTAGCTACTAGAGAAAGAAGATAACAGTTCTTTTAAGAAAAGAGAAAAGAGCACACGCTAGTGCATTTCCCTAAATCCTCTTTTCACATACAAATCAAAAAATTCTAAATGCAAGTGCATGTATTTGTTTTCGTTCTCCATAATGTGAAAAATGCCAAAAGGAAAACTAAATGTAGCAAAGATCTAAAATATTTCACTCAAAATGACATTTTCGACAATTTCTTCTTCAAAAGAGAAAGGAAGACTCTAAACGACACTTTCAATTTTGAATAAAAATTCTTTCGACACTTCGAATATAATCAAATAAATTCAAATGCATTAAGAAAATTTCAATTGATTATCAAGGGAAGGAACAATTTACGACACTTCTCTTTTCGACACAAAATGACAATTACTACACTTTTTGTACCAAAGCGACAAATCGATTTAAACAACTTTTCGACAAAGGATTGTAAATGAGGAACAAATACACAAAAACATTCACTAATCCTAATGTAATTGAGGCTGGTCTAAGTGACACAATTAAGCTTCAGTAAAGAGGCACTGTTCATATACAACAAAACAACCAAACAAAACTGAAAACAAGGTCAAAACCCTCAATTTTTAGATGAAAAAAGAGTTCAGTCAATCATTGCACCTAGGCTTCATAGAATATGATATGAATTGCACTTACTGCACTTGGGAGGTGCTATGCATACTAAGTCACAGTGGAAGACAATGCGATGGTCAAGGGAGTGCAACTGAAATGGGTTTTGGCTCAAATGTGGAGCCGTTTTCAATGAGTTAAGGTGGGTTTTGATGAAAAATGATGAGAAAATTATGATGTAATGTCTTGAGAGGTTACTGAGCTACAAAAAGGGCATCTAGATGTGCTTGCAAGTCAAATTTTTAATTCATAAACTAAAACAAAGATTAACTGAAGCAACATTCATCTACTATGCAATTGCAAAGCAAGAGCAGTTCGAAAGCTACCTGGCTAACATCAGGATTTGTCTATAGTTTATCAAATTGAACATAAAACAAACAATAACAACAAACAAACATCTATCTGTTCCCCAGTGGAGTCACCAATTTGTTTCTGGGAAAACTAGTATTCCTAAAGAATGCTAGCCCTCTAGGTTTGGGAGCTACCATAGAAACAACAGTTAAAGCAATTCAATGATTTCTCCTCTATGTAAGAGATAAGAGAAAGATAATGGAACCAACCTGGAACTTCTGCTTAATCCTTTGCTTGGTCTCTCTCTCCTTTGATAGAACCCGCAACTCCTCCCCATACTTAACACACTTGGATAGTACTTGCACAAGTATAGCAACAAAGAATCGTCAAAGCATCATGATCTATTACAACATAAACATTACAGAATCAGAAATATAATGAACAAATGATGGCATTCACAAATAATAACATTCACAATTACACATTCATATGGAAGAAAACTTGAAGAGCTTTATGGATAGAAAGGATAATTACAACCCACTTGTCTGATCTAGCATCATCCTCCCAACTTCAATCCTTCTTCACCTCATGAAATAGCAAGATCACTCCTCCAAGAATACAATGCTCTCTCCTCAATTACAAACAATCAACACTTACTTGCAATTCACAACATTTCAGCCTGTAGATTTCTTGGATGAGGGATCCATTTATAGATGTGTTCAAGGGTGTGAGTCATCCATGGGGTTTGATTAGTGTCATTCCACTTGTTACAATTGGTTCCATAAGAGAAGGGATAATAGATGGTTTTAGATCCCTTATTCATCCTTGGGCGAATTCAAAGAGGCAAGTGGCATAGGAGAAGTTTCTAGAAGATTCCATGAGCATCCACCTAGCAAACTGTCCTGGACATTTGTCCATCCTCACCCATTGCACCCTATAGAAGGCATAAACAGTATGCATCGTACCCTGGCAGTGTACCACTCAGTATGCATCAGACTTTGCCAGTGGAGCAGTTAGTATGGTTCAATTTAGGAAATTTTTGGATGGTTTCTCAGATGGAACTTTTGGGGAATGATGTATTCAGATGACTATGTTCCTTTAGGGTATCAAATGACTCTTTTAGGGGTTGATGAGACCTAATTCATTGACATATAATTTTGGGTTTGATGTGCCCAAATATGTTTATAACACAAAGGATTAATATTATAAACCCTATGAATAATATAATACCCTATATAAATGAACCCTTAGATTAATAAACCCAATCGATTGATATTATAAGCCCAAGGGTACAATAAACCCAAGGGTTTAATATGAAAAATCCTAGGGATTATAAACCCAAGAGAATAATGTTAAACTGAAGGGATTAATATTATAAACCCAAGGTATATAAACTCTATGATAAATATTTTAAACCCTAAAATAAATGTGGTTGATTATGGTTCATTTTCATATTGACACAATCTTTGTCACAATGTGATGTTTGACCATGGTTGACCATGATTGATTTTCATACTGAGAAAATCTTCTCACAATGCAACCTTGGACCATGGTTCACCATGGTTGATCATGATTAACCATGGTAGACAATGATTGATTTCCATTTTGAGAAAACCTTTGTCACAAACTCAAGGGATTAATATTATAAACCCAAGGGATATAAACCCTAAGATGTGTTGAGATTTCACTATTGATGTGGTACAAAATATTGATACATATTCTAGAAAAAATAAAATGAAAAATAATATGAAGTTCAAAATGAGAAAACCATATTTTATTTGACATAGGAATTAATGACAAATTTACATGCATTAAGTCAGTCAGTTTCAATAATGATTCCACCCATAAGAAGTTGTTGTTCCAAGAATGATGCCACTATAAGAAGTTGTTGTTCCAACTATAAGAAGTTCTTGTTCCAAACCCTAAAAACATGGTTTCCCATGATTAACCATGGTTAATTTTCATATTGAGACAGTCCTTGTCACAATGCGAAGTTGGGCCATGGGTGACCATGGTTGACCATGATTGATTTTGATGAAGACAATATTTCTCATAATGTGACATTGACCATGGTTGACTATGGTTGATTTGTGACAATGTGACATTCGACCATGATTGACCATGTTGGCTATGGTTGACCATGGTTGACCATGATTGGTAATATAATCCCAAGGGAATAATAAACCCAAGTGATTGACATTGTGATCCAAAGGGAATAATAAACCCAAGGGATTTATATTATAAACCCAAGGGATTAATACTAAAACTCGAAGGGATTATGAACCCAAGGGAATAATATTAAAAAGTATTATAAACCCAAGGTATATAAACCCTAAGATAAATATTATAAACACTAAAATAAACATGGTTTATCTTGGTTGATTTTCATACTGAGATAATCCTTGGACCATGGTTAACTATGCTAAACCATGGTTGATTTTCATTGATTTTCATATGAAGACAATCTTTGTAGAATGCGACGTTCGACCAACATTAATCATGATTGACCATGGATGACCTTGTTTGATTTTATAAAACATGGTTGACCATGGATGACCAAGGTTGACCATGATTGACTAAACCCAAGGGACTAATATTATAAACCCAAAGTATATAAATCGTAAGATAAATATTATAAACACTAAAATAAACATGGTTGACTATGGTTTATTTTCATATTGAGACAATCATTGTCACAACGTGATGTTGGACCATGGTTGACCATGGTTGATCATGAGTGAGAGAATGTTTGTCACAATGTGACATTGGACCATGGTTAACCATGGATGGTATTATAAATCTAAGGGAATAATAAACACTAGGGATTAATAGTAAAAACCCAAGGGATTATAAACCTAAGTGAATAATATTAAACCCAAGGAATATGAACCCTTAGATTAATAAACCCAAGGGATTTATATTATAAACCTAAGGAATACAAATTATAAACCCAAGATATATAAACCCTAAGATAAATATTATAAACCCTAAAATAAACATGGTTTACGGTGGCTGATTTCCATATTGAGACAATCCTTGTCACAATGTGATGTTGGACCATGGTTGACCATGATTGATTTTCATATTGAGACAATCCTTCTCACTGTGATATATTGGACTATGGTTGACCATGATTTATTTTCATATTGAAACAATCTTGTCACAATGTGACATTAATATATTAACTCTTAGATTAATAAACCCAAGGGATTTATATTATAAACCAAAGGGAATGATAAACCCAAGGGATTAATTCTAAAACCTTAAGGTATTATAAACCCAAGGGAATATATTAAAACCAAGGGATTAACATTATAAAAACTAAGATAAATATTTTAAACCCTAAAATAAACATGATTGACCATGGTTCATTTTCATATTGAGACAATTTTTGTTACAAAGCAGCATTGGACCATGGTTGATCATGGTCAAACGTCGCATTGTTTCCTCCAAAAGATTCATAATGCCATCTACTTGCCCTACCTTTAATACAAATGAAAAGGCCACATACCATATAATTACAAATACAAAGAATAAAATTACTCAAAGATACTACACAAATTTAAGTTGTTTTTAACTATATGGAATGAAGACGTTGAAGCTTTGAAACCATGTCCATTACATGCCACATTCTTGAACTTTTACATCAATTACTGACAAATAATAGAAAACCTCCATAATCCTAACTTAAAAACTCAACATCAAGTAATATACGGAATAACATACAAGCAAAGAAGAAACAAAAATATCATATAAACACACTAAGAAGGTTATTGTCCCATGTTTTGCATGGAGATAGAGCGAATCCATGATCGACAAATGTATTCAGTGGACATAATCCAAATAAAAGGGTGGTGGAAAACATATGTGTCTATGAGGGAAAAACATTATAGTATATTTATAGAAATAAAAACAATATAATTAAAAAAGGTAATAAAGTTTAGATTTACAAGGATTTTATGAGATTATGCAATTAATTTTGAATATTATAAATTTTTTCTTTGATTGAAAAGGAATACAGATTTACTTGAGATTCACAAGGTTTATATATATATATATATATATATATATATATATATATATATATATATATATATATATATATATATATATATATATATATATATATATATATATATATATATATATATATCTATATATATATATATATATATATATATATATATATATATATATATATCTATATATATATATATATACATCTATATATATATACACAATTCACCTACAAATAATAGTTAATGTGATTCTTTCTTAGCAACTAGCCTTACTTTAAATTTTTTAATTATGAAAATGAAACTTACTAATATATATCTATATCTATATATATATATATATATATATATATATATATATATATATATATATTAGTAAGTTTCATTTTCATAATTAAAAAATTTAAAGTAAATGGCTAGTTGCTAAGAAAGAATCACATTAACTATTATTTGTAGGTGAATTGTGTAAAATAAACAACTTAAAAATATAATTTTTCCAATTTGAAATCATTACTTAGATTGTACAAATATATCTTTTTCCCAATTTCTAATCACATTTGAAACCAAATCAACTAAAAAATTCCTTCATTAAACCAATACCTAATAAATGAAAATAATAATAAAATAATTCCCATTAATAATTCAAATTCACTAAAATCCCTAAAACACTCACTTAATTGAAAAACAAAAAGCCCATTTTTCCTTTTATCATTTAAATTAGTCTCATAGAATAATAAACATTATCATCAATAAATTTGAGAAATTATTTTATAGTAAAATTAACAAAAATATATGTTTTACTTAAAAGAAGAGATGTAATATTTAATTTTCTCTCCCATATTAAAAATTAAATTTGTATTATAATAAAACTAATTAGAAAAATGTTAATTATATTAAAATGAATTCTTACACGTGTAGAACACATCTATAAAATATTGTTGAAGCCTCGAAAATCACTGCAACAACATGGGCGAAAACCATCGGGTCGAGGACTTGAATACTATCCCTTATCCATTTGGAATATTAGCTCTGACTAGATATAATGGGACCAGTTTCTCAATAAAAATGCGATAGGATGGATAGAGTGTTGATGACCACAAGATAAGTGATAGATAGATTGGTTTTCAACTGGAATACATGTATATTTAACCTATCTATTTATTACCCATGATTTACTTACATTTTGCAATCTACAATGATTATCTTTAGCATATGATAATGCAGATTGATCAAACAATACAAAAAATGAAGAGATTTTAAAATAATTATTTTTATTAAATAGTTAATCAAAATAATCTATGAGACATATATCACAATAAATAATCGTTCAAACATTGTTTGTCTATGCATTAAGGATAACAATTCTAGCATGTTCAGAAGTGAATGGAAACAAAACTGCATTAAAGGAGATACATATAACAAATAATACAAAGAGAAATGGTTATTAATTCATAAAAAGTAAATATACAATGATAAAAGCAACTTGGGGTAACATGATTTATTTTTGATAAGTTATATTTTATTTCATAAAAGAGGGTATGAAAAAATAAAGAGAAAATAGAAATATGAAAAAATAGAAAATAAAAAAAGAGATGAAATAAAGCCCCATTAAAAGAAAATCCAAAAATTGTATATGTGTGTTTTTTAAATGCCACTTCATGAAATAAAATGAATTTGCAATAAATAAAGGTTTTGTGTGCAACTTTTTTCAATGCCAGAACATTTCCTTCTTATTTGGATCAAATATTTTAACCTTGTTCAAATCATTTAAATTTATGTTTAGATTAGTGAATAAGTTCACCAAACTTTTTAAACTTGGTTGAACATTAGAGGATAGGATAGAATAGGATAAATAAATGACCTAATATGCTCAAAATTTGGCCAAGTTCTATTAGATTAGGATTAATTAGTAAAATAGTTGAATAAGCGTTGCTAGTCTAAATGCACCCAAGTTAGATTAATTTTAAATTAGCACCTAATTTCCTTTAAAACAGTGATTCATATTTTTCAAATAAACATTTTATGTTTTTTGTCAAATTCATATACAACAAAAGGTTGTTTGTCAACAAGAAATAAAGTGCATATACAAACCAATGGCGATCCTCCTCCCTACCCAAATCAATGACGGGGAAGCCACTTTGCACCCTCTCGCCATGATATGGGATAATAGTAGGGGGTGTGAAAAGTTTTTTTTTCCCGCACAGGGTCCCCAGTAACATGTCATCACCTCCAGACTTCGCACCCCCCTCACTCCTTACCACTCACTGCCATGACCCCCCCTTTCAAAATCTGGCTATCTACCTTCTCACTCTTCCCGATACCATGCTAATGGTAACATCTCCCATGCCTTCCACCTCCAACCACTCCATGCCACATGCCCATTGCCACCTATCCATTTCTTCCTATCTGTTGTCGCCAATTTATTTCTTCCCGTTGTTGAACTCCCTCCATTAAATTACCAATTATCTAATTAGTAACGGATTTCCTGTAACAATAGCCTTATCCCAGTGATAAATATCCCTTCGCCCCATTACACTTGATTCCTTGAGTTTCTGTTTCACTGTTTCCTTCATTGTTCTTGTTTTCACAGGTTGATGCCATTTCCGAGCCTACAAACAGTAAACTTAATCTGAAGGTATCTCTGCAATTTTTTTTTGTTATCCTATATTACAGTTTTGTTGTTATGGCTCCTAAGAACAAAGAAAAGACATATGTCGGTTATTTTGTAGTGTAGGAAACCCCAAAGGCCTCTGATGCCTTAGACCTAGACCACATCCCATTAGCTGACAAATATCTTAAGATTAGAGACAAAGAATGTAAATTCGACATGTTCAAATTGTATAATTGGCTTAAACAGACCTACATTGACTCTGAAGATGACATAAACCTACGGGAATCCCTCTTTCTCTATATATGTTGTTAGAATTATGAAAGAGAGTGAGAGAGATCAATTAAACACAACACCACATGCCATATTTTTTATTGATCTCAAGAGTTACATATTTATAGTATCTAGATCACTAACAACGACACATCTAGATAGCTACTACAACTCACGCATAGGAAACTGACTACTTCTACATTGACATGTTGGGTTGTGTTATATTCTTTCCAAGACTAGCCCACGTAGTTAACCAGGGGGTTAGAAAGGGGGCAGTCACAGAGGGTTTGAGGGGTGTAGGTGTTTTGGACCCTATATTAGGTTGGGCGGACCTACCTATGGTTTTGTGCATGTTTTCGGTCCATGGTTTTGGATGCGATGGTCTTCGGTCCATGGTTTTGGACACGATGGTTTTTGATCCATGGTATTGGATGCTTTGGCATGTATAATTAGGTATTGTAACATTAAAATGAACATAATGAAAAATCAAGTTGGTAGTCCTGGTTTTGGGATCTAGGGGAAAATATCTGTATATATGTGTTTTATGTGTTATGCTCTTGCATTGTTTATTTTTTGTGTTTTAGAATTCGTATGTAGGTAATTTCTGTACGGGGTTAAAAGCTACATTTGGTACCAAAGCTGTTTTGGCTTCAAGGGGATGCCTTTGTTGGTGAGGGTTTTCGCTCAGGCCTATGCTAGACCCTGTTCAGTGGGAGATCTACGAGATCGATTCTGGTGGTGAAAGAAGATGGAAAGAAGTGGAAAGATAGAGATCGAGAAATTTAATGGTCAGAGTTTTGAGTTGTGGAAACTCAAGATGGAGAATCTGTTGGTGGATAAAGATCAGTGTATCATGGTAGATACGGGTACTAAACCAACGGGAGTGTCTGATGAAGAATGCAAGAAATTGGATTGGAAGGCAAAGAGCATAATACGATTATGTGTCTGAGATTTAGTATTGCTGAATGTATCAGGGGAAGTTACGATGAAGGCTTTGTGTGACAAGTTAGGGACTTTGTACCAATCTAAGTCTTTGGTGAATAAATTATTATTGAATTGAGGCTTCTGTGATCCATAATAGTTGTAAGAAGAACTTCAGCGTAAATCACATGAGGAAAGACCTTTGTCGATGCATTTCAAACCAACTAGTGTGGCTCATCGTCAGGACAAGTTGAAGAAACAGATTGAGCTATGCAAGTTAAATAGACTGAGCAGAGCCCCCCAACGGCTATCTTGGCCAACGGCTAATTTGACTTTGGGACCAGAGTCAAAAAGTCAAATTTATATTCAGTGACCATTCCTTTAAAATATATATAAAAAACATTTAAATAAATAAATTAATTTAATAGGTGCTAATGTTATTAGTTAGTTAACAGGTTTAATAATAAAAAATTATAAGAGATATTATAATATACAAAGGGTACTTTATAGGATAATAGTTAGTTAGAATTAGAACGAGAAAATAGGTTAAAAATACATAAATAAATAAAATAAAAGAACGTAACTGGTAAAAGTTAGTTGAAAAGTCAAAATTAATAATAAAAATACAAGAGGAAAAACAAATGAATAAATCAAAATATAATAAAAAAAGGAACATGGTAAATAAAGGTAAACGTTAGTTTAAAAAATTAATAAAAGTAAAAATAAAGTAAAGGAATAATTAAGAACATAGTAAATAAAGGTAAACGTTAGTTTAAAAAAAAAAATAAAAAAAAATAATAATAAAAAAATAAAAAAATAAATAAAAATAAAAATAAAAACAAAAAATAATAAAAATAAAAATAAAAAAAAATAAATAAATAAATAAATAAAAATAAATAAATAAAAACAAGACAATAAAACAATAAATGAAAATATAAACTAAAACTAGGAAATATAATTAATAACGCAGTTAGTAAAGGTAAAAGTTAGTTAAAAAATAAAAATAAATAAATAAATAAATAATAATAATAATAAATAAATAAATAAAAATGAAAATAGAAACATATATAATAGAGAACAAAGCTAATTAAGGTAAAAGTAAGTTGAAAAATGAAAGTAAAAATAAAATAAATGAATAAAAATAATAATTATATAATAATAATACGACCAAAAAGAAAAAAAGGGACAGGAAAAAGACCAATAAAAACCACGGATAAACACAAGGAGGAAGGAAGGCTCCAGGGGGAACAAAGAAAGCAAGCAGAAAGATAATAGGGGTGGGGGGGGGGGGGGGGGGGGGGGAAGGAGAAGGACTAAGATGACAGGGCAGGGATCCAACAGCTACTGATTTTCCAGCCATCATCTCTATTGAGATTGTTAGGCCTTCTTTCAATCTCAATAGCTTCCCTGAATTTACGATGATGGAAATGAGCAACTTTGGCAACAACCTTGGCCTCCTCTATACAAACCTTGGCTACAGTAGGCACCTAGGTCAGAAGGCTTTCCTTAAAGCCTCTAAAAATGTGTCAATTAATAAAGAGCAGAAGGAGCGCCGACTAGGTGTCCATCTTCCCTATGTTCAAGGAACCACAGACAAAATTGCTCGAATCCTCAAGACGTATGATATCCCCTCAACCTTTAGGCCCCTCAACAACATTTGTAAATCCCTTCGATCGGTGAAAGATCCTGTTGACCCTAAGGACATGAAAGGTGTCTACTTGATCCCTTGTTCTTGTGGAACCCCCTATATCGGGGAAACAGGGCGCTCCATCCATCAGAGGATCAGCAAACATGCAGCTGATCTAAGACATGGGAGAACCAAGTCTTCAGCGTTAGCAGAGCATGTGGTAAAGACCAAGCATCAGGTTTGTATAGAGGAGGCCAAGGTTGTTGCCAAAGTTGCTCATTTCCATCATCGTAAATTCAGGGAAGCTATTGAGATTGAAAGAAGGACTAACAATCTCAATAGAGATGATGGCTGGAAAATCAGTAGTTGTTGGATCCCTGCCCTGTCGTCTTAGTCTTTCTCCTCCCCCCCCCTTTATTATCTTTTTGCTTGCTTTCTTTGTTCCCCATGGAACCTTCCTTCCTCCTTGTGTTTATCCGTGGTTTTTATTGGTCTTTTTCCTGTCCCTTTTTTTTTTGGGTCGTATTATTATAATTCATTTATTTTATTTTTGCTTTCATTTTTCAACTTACTTTTACCTTAATTATCTTTGTTCTCTATTATATATGTTTCTATTTTTATTTTTATTTATTTATTTATTTTTATTATTATTTATTTATTTATTTATTTTTATTTTTTAACTAACTTTTACCTTTACTAACCGCGTTATTAATTATATTTCCTAGTTTTAGTTTATATTTTTATTTATTGTTTTATTGTCTTGTTTTTATTTATTTTTTATTTATTTATTTATTTTTTTTTTTATTTTTTTTAAACTAACGTTTACCTTTATTTACTATGTTCTTAATTATTCCTTTACTTTATTTTTACTTTTATTAATTTTTTAAACTAACGTTTACCTTTATTTACCATGTTCCTTTTTTTATTATATTTTGATTTATTCATTTGTTTTTCCTCTTGTATTTTTATTATTAATTTTGACTTTTCAACTAAATTTTACCAGCTACGTTCTTTTATTTTATTTATTTATGTATTTTTAACTTATTTTCTCGTTCTAATTCTAACTAACTACTATCCTATAAAGTACCCTTTGTATATTATAATATCTCTTATAATTTTTTATTATTAAACCTGTTAACTAACTAATAACATTAGCACCTATTAAATTAATTTATTTATTTAAATGTTTTTTATATATATTTTAAAGGAATGGTCACCGAATATAACTTTGACTTTTTGACTTTGGTCCCAAAGTCAAATTAGTTGTTGGCCAAGATAGCCGTTGGGGGGCTCTGCTCAGTCTATTTAACTTGCATAGTTGGATCTGTTTCTTCAACTTGTCCTGACGATGAACCACACTAGTTGGTTCGAAACGCGTCGAAAAAGGTCTTTCCTCATGTGATTTATGCTGAAGTTCTTCTTACGAATAAATTATTCCTGTGGAAAAAACCGCATAACATGAGGATGAAAGATGGAGACTCGGCGACAGAGCATCTGAACGCATTTAATACTATGGTAAGTTAGTTAGCATCTGTTGATATTAAAATTTTAGATGAAGATAAGTGCATCAATTTGTTGTGTTCTCCACCAGATTCGTGGGATAGTCTGGTTATTGCAATAGGTAGCAATGAAATTGTCTTACAGTTTGATGAAATAGTCTCATCCTTGTTGACGAAGGAGATGAGATGGAAAACTATGAAGAGCCAGAATGGTGGTGCCTTGTCTGTATGAGGACGGTCCCAGAACAGAAACAAAAATAAGTCATCGTGTGGGAGATCTAAATCTAGAGGGAGATCTAAATCTCTAGGAAAACCTGTAAAGGTGATGTGCTGGAAATGCAGAAAGGAAGGGCACTACAAAAGGGACTGTAAATCTAAATCTCGTGATAAAGGAAAGGGATCTGATGATGATCCTTCTGTAGAGGTGAAAACCACCTCAGATGAAGGTGGGGATATGTAGTTGGCTTCTTCAAGTACACATGTAGATCATGAGGCATGGTTGATTAACTCAGGTGCGTCCTTTCACTTCACTCCCCATAGAGAGTGGTTCAGCGAGTATGAGAAATATGATGGTGGTAATGTCTTCTTAGGGGATGATAGGAAGGCTAGAATCGTTGGTCACGGAAAATTAAAGATGAATTTACAAGGTGTAAGGGTTAGAACACTTCCGGGTGTTCTGCATATTGCTGCATTGGCTAGAAAATCTGATTTTTGTAAGCAAGTTGGATGATGTAGGCGTAAAAACAGTGTTCGAGAAGGATACTTGCAAGATGGTTCAGGTAGCACTGTTATTGATGCGGGGAGTTCAGATTGTAACTCTATACAATATACAAGGTAGCACGATTGTTGTTGGGTGCAACAATTCTGTGGTTCCTGAAAGTGGAGAAGAAAATCTAGTGGTCTCTTGAGAGAGGACCATGCTGTGGTGTCAAAGGCTTGGACATATTGGAGAGAAGGGCCTTCGAATACTTCATGGTAAAGGTATGGTAGAAGGTATGAGTAATGGCTCTCTAGATTTTGATTTTTGTGAAAATTATGTATATGGGAAGTAGAATCGGGTGAGTTTCCTCTCTGGTGGTAAACAGGCGAAACATATATTAGAGCCTGTGCATAGTGATGTGTTTGGACCTATGAAGGTTCCATCACTAGGTAAGTCTGTGTACTATGTATCATTTATAGATGACTTCTCAAGGAATACATGGATATATTTCCTTAAGAATAAATCTGAAGTCTTTGAAAGGTTTAAAGAATTCAAGGCTCTGGTGGAAAACCAGACAGAGAAGAAGATAAAGGTGCTGAGGACAGATAATAGTGGAGAGTTTTGTAGGAAGGAATTTGAAGAATTTTGTAAGAAGTGTGGTATAGCATGACAGAAGACTACTCCATATACACCTCAGCAAAATGGAGTTGCAAAAAGATCGAACAAGACGTTGATGGAAAGGGAAAGAAGCATGCTTAATGGTGT
The DNA here is from genome assembly GCA_031772625.1 of Pinus tabuliformis. Classification (NCBI taxonomy): domain Eukaryota; kingdom Viridiplantae; phylum Streptophyta; class Pinopsida; order Pinales; family Pinaceae; genus Pinus; species Pinus tabuliformis. The sequence goes on from CM062814.1 coordinate 344,509,983, forward strand.
CGGGTTAGGATAGGAATTCTAGGCAGAGGCGGTGGAGACAACATGTTACCTAGTCAACAGATCACCTTCATCAGTGTTGGAGGATAAAACTACACAAGAGTTATGGACTGGTAAGAAACCCTCTCTTTCACATCTGAGGGTATTTGGATGTATTTCATATGCAGAGGAGGAATCAGAAGATGAAGTGCCACAAACTCTAGGTGTGAGAAGATCAGTTCGAGAAAGAAGGCAGCCAGAAAGGTATAGTGGATCTTCTTTCTGTTCAAATTTTTCTTTATCTATTACTGATGATGATCCCAGAACTGTGAAGGAAGCAGGAGATTTAGAGGATGGAAAACTCTAGAAAGAGGCCATGGTTGATGAAATGGCATCTTTGCAAAAAAATGAGGCTTGGGATCTGGTGGAGTTTCCAACTAGAAGGAAACCCATTGGTAGCAAATGGGTGTTCAAGAAGAAGACAAATTCGGAAGGAAAGCTGGAGAAATACAAAGCTCGGTTGGTAGAAAAATGTTATTCCCAGGTGTCGGGAATTGATTTTGGTGATATTTTTTCTCTTGTTGCCAAGGTAGCTTCTATTAGATTACTTTTATCTGTTGCTGCTGCTTTTGATTTTGAGGTAGAATAGATGGATGTGAAGACAACATTTCTTCACGGGGATCTCGAAGAGGAGTACTACAGGAAGCAACCTAAAGGCTTGGCGGTGAAGGATAAGAAAGAACTAGTATGCAAGTTAAAGAAGTCTCTATATGGGTTAAAACAATCACCAAGGATGTGGTATCAGAAATTTGATAATTTATACGGGGACTTGGATTTACCAGAAGCAAAGCAGATCGCCATGTGTATTTTAAATTAATTGGTGACCATGTTATTTATTTGGTCTTGTATATGGATTGTATGTTTCTGGTTGGAAATGACAAAGAAATTATCCAGGACTTGAAGACCTAATTGTCCTCCAAATTCGACATGAAAGATCTTGGTGCTACAAACTATATTTTGGGCATGGAAATTAAAAGAGATCGGGAAAAGAGGAAGCTCTCGTTAAACCAAATGTAGTATGTCGAGATAATATTGCAAAGGTTTAATATGTAGGATAGTAAACAGGTGAAGGTTCCTATTCCTGTAGGTGTAAAGTTATCTACTGAAAAGTGTCCCAAGACAAAAGAAGAGGAAGAAGATATGTTCTGTGTTCCTTATGCAAGTGCAGTCGGTAGCCTGACGTATGTGATGGTCTGTAATAGACTAGACATTGCACATGCAGTGGGAGTATTGAGTAGGTTTATGTCAAAACCAGGGAAGGAGCATTGGACAACAGTGAAGCGGGTTTTCAGGTATTTGTGTGGCACTAGTGATTATGGTTTGTGCTACCAAGGAAGACCAGGATTGGATAGAGTTTTGGATATCTGTGGCTTTGTTGATGCAGACTGGGCTGGAGATCTGGATCAGATAAGATCTACAAGTGGGTATGTGTTTAACCTATTTTGAGGTTTAGTTAGTTGGATGAGTAAGAAACAATCTGTAGTGGTATTATAACTACAGAGGTAGAATACATGGCAGCCACTCATGCAAGCAAGGAAGCAGTTTGGTTGTAGAGATTGTGTTCAAGTATGGGGCTAGTACAGGGAGCTATAAGGATAGACTATCATAGCCAAAGTGTAATTTTCTTTTCAAAGAACCCTGCTTACCATTCAAAGAAAAAGCACATTGATTTTCAGTATCACTTTGTGGGGGATACGATAGAAGACAAAAAGGTGTTGTTGGTAAAGATGGACACTTTGAAGAATACCTTAGATGCATTGACAAAATGTATGAGCTCTAAGAAGTGCTCTTGGTGTAGATAAACAATGGGCATTGCAAGGCTGGATAAATGACTAAGCTCTCTTGTGGGCCCCTCTGGAAAGAAAACAACAAGTGGGAGAATGTTGGGTTGTGTTATATTCCTTCCACGACTAGCCCACGTAGTTAATCGGGGGGTTAGAAGTGGGGCGAAGCCCCCCCCTTTGTTGCGCTGATTGCATAGCGAGGGAAGTCACAGGGGGTTTGAGGGATGCAGGAGTTTTGGACCCTATATTAGGTTAGGCAGACCTACCTATGGTTTTGTGCATGTTTTTCACACATGGTTTTGGACGTGAGGGTTTTCGGTCCATGGTTTTGGATGTGATGGTTTTCGGTCAATGGTATTGGATGCTTCAGCATGTATAAATATGTATTGTAACATTGAAAGCAACATAATGAAAAATCAACCTGGTAGTCCCGGTTTTGCGATCCAGGGAAAAATCTCTGTGTATATGTGTTTTATCTGTTATGCTCTCGCATTGTTTAGGGACTCACAATGAAAAATCACACATTACATTGAAGAATTACTTCCAACATCCTCCCTCAATGCTTACATGTAAAACATATTGAACAATAAATAAATATATGTATGACTAGTCTTCATCAGCACCCACATCCACTCTGGAATCTAGCAAACACTGGTCTTTCACCACCACATCTTCGAGCTGTCACTTGACCTCCATTTAAAATGTAATGCCTGTTGGGCACAGGATCCCCCAAGCGAGGTTTTGGGGCTTAAAGGCTAGATTTTGTTCACAAATTGTAACTTTGATGTAAAGACTCTGCATTTTCTGGGCGCGGAGCTTGTAAATGAGTCATAAGGTTGTCCACCCTTAATTTTGTAATGTAATGTCGGCTATAGATATATACCCATGGTCTGCGGACCATGGGATTATATAAATAGAGCGAGGCTTTAAGTTGTAAAAGAATCAATCAGTTGAATGATCATTGAATAGAAGCATAACGAAAGATCTAAGGGAAAAAGTCGAGTCTTTGGGTCGTAGAGTAGGAGAAGGCTCTGCAGCTGAGTGCATAAGGACCTAGTAGTCTACAACTAAGTGTGTAGACCCTTGTAGCTGAGTGTGTGGGGCAGGTTGAGTCTGTAACAATTGGAAGCATTAATAAAGAGAAGTTTCATATCATTCATGTGTATTTATTTTGTGTTTTATGCATTGAGTATATTGGGTTTGAATTGCATTTCTACTATTTATATGATGCATGAACATATGTGATTGTGTTGATTAAGTGAATGTGAGATAAAGTATTTGTTTACGTGAAATTAACTAACATATGTAAGAAGATAAGTAAGATACATAGTATAATTTGTGGAAATACCACAGATCACTACCATAGCAGTGCGAAAGCATATCAACCCCTGGTTAGGGCTGGGTGCAGGTGATTATAACATATAGCGAAGGTCTCGTAGGTCAGAATAGTGCACGAAGTAACCTACATGAACGTAGGTACATTTGGACAAAATCGACACCTCAGACATCTCAAGGTGCGGAAACTTGGTTCCAGCATCCCCCCATACTGCTTCAGGTGAGACATCAGTCCACGCTCCGCGGCTGATGCCGAAAGGGCCAATAGTGTAGGGATTTGTTTGGCTAATTAAATTTGAACCTGGGTCATGCCCCATGAAGCCAACAAATGATTCCGTTGTTGGGACCGGAATCTGCATAGAGATGTCTGATGTTGTATCATTGGAATCTAACTAAGAAGGAAATTAAAGGCTCGTTGGACAGACGAATTCATGTTTCGTGGCGCAGGAGAACACGAACCCATGACTAACAAAAAAGGAGTGTTTAGACTACTACCTGTACACAGAGATCCACGAAATATTCTTCGTGTCTTTCCCTACTGAGCTGTACGAGTGGATCACAAAGCTAGCAGATAGTCAAGGAAGGTGGAAAATTGATGATCATATTATGTGCAGCCCAGAGTTAGTGCACAGGTTGGGAGCATCGAAGGATAAGATCGTACACACTGTTGATCATTGGCTCGATCAAATTGTAGGAGGAATCATTATTGAGTTTGCGGTTGATACCTCGGTTAGCTACAAAGAGATAGAGCGACCCTTTCTCAAAGGACCACGAGGTAAGTACATAAAGTCTCTGAATACTTGGAATAAAATTTTATTATGTGAAAAGAGGGTTATGCAATTACCTTGATGTTCGGGGCTGCACAAAGTAGAAAAACCTACAAGAATGAAGGAAGTAAGGGACCAGAAAATAACCCCTTGATTTCAACTCCACTGGGGGACAAGGAAGAATTCGTGAAGGTGTTGCCACAAAGTGCGATCCATCTGATAAGGCAAAGAATTCCACGAATACCATCCCCACCCACACCACCACCGGCTATGCCTCCATCACCTCCATCTCCCCCCATACCACCTCTGCCACCATCGCTATTTAATATGGCAAGCATGATAAAGTTTCCAATGCTCAAGGGATTTGGAAATGAGGATCAAGACCAATTTTGGTTAGTTGTAAGAGCCGCACGAGAAGTGCAAGGAGTTACGGATGATAATATCAAGAAAGCAACACTGGTTAGCGCCCTGCAGGACTGTGCGCTGACCTCGTATATTAAGCACTCAAATGATAATCCCAATGCTGGAATCATAGATATCCAAGCAATGCTAAATAAAGAATTTAGTAGGTCAAAGTCTGAAGCACAGTCGATCATTGGATTCAAAGTAATCACGATGCTATCAGGCGAGACTCCTTGGGAGCTGGATCAGATACTGAAATTCATGATTCGTGAAGCTAATATGAATTTGACGGATGGACAACATCGCGAATGGTTTGTAGCATTGCTAACGTCACATCTGAGGAATGCACTATCACAGCAGAAGTTAACGACACAGGTAGAGGCCTTAGAAATCGTGATGAGGCTGCATGAAACCCCAATGTAGGATCCTAACTTGGGAGTTTAGCAGATCCATGTGTAGCTGAAGAATTTATTCCTGAAGAGGTAGAGTCTAAAGTAGGACATGATAGCTCGACCAGAAGTACGCGAAGAGGTGTGGTGTGTAAAATGCAAAGGTCAAGGTCATCACAAGGATCACTGCTTGGTTTTGGAAAATTACCTTACAAGAGGAGGACCAATGTCGTTAAGAACGGAAGCACAAGCAGGAACTAGCATGGTGCTTGCTTTGTGGTGCACGATTTGTCAAATAGGTGGAAAACGGGCTATGGACAACTGCCATTTGTTACAAAAGTATACACAAAATTCGCAGCAATTGTTCTGGAACTTTTGTAGGTCAGTGGGACATGATGAGTGCACTTGTAGAAGCTATGAGTTAATGATGGATAGATCTCCCACCTAGAGAGTTCAGGCTGAATCGTGGCCCCTAGACTAGAATGTAGGAGTGGTGCGAATAGGATTTCAGGGGTGTGGACGAGGCCGAGGCGAAGGACCTACAAGAGGTCGCAGACAGTTGGTATGATACAATTGCGGAGGGCTAGGACATTAAGCCCGTGATTGTATGAACCCAATGCATCTGTCATGTTTGTATTGCAGCTTGTTTGATGATGAGACCGCAGATTGTCCTACAGTGATAGCTAGGATATGTGACAAAGGAGCGCTACCGCCCCCCCTGACTCAGAACCTGTAGATGATGAGGTCTGAGCCACGCAAGGAAGACCCAAATGTGAACATTGTTATTTGAAATGGAATCGTGATGAGAGATGACAAAGGCAAATAGCTACAAGATAGTAATTGGGTTCACAAAGCTCTGGTGAAAGAAGCAGAGTTTGATTTAGAGTGCGCTCGGGAAACCTTCATGGAAGCTACGAAGAGCTTCACGAAGGCCTCCACTTCAGGAAGCAAAGATAGACCGGAGCAGGAGATGGACCCATCCATGCTTATAATGTTCCTGGAGACATGTATGAAGCTATTGTGTGATAGTAAGGTGGTAAAAGAGTTACAGGAACTCATTAATAGATGTGTTGGGACCGGGCCAGGAGAACCGCACGTAGTCAGCAAGATCAGAAAACATAAGACAAGAACGAGAAGAGAAATGAGAGTGTCCCTGCAAATTGGAGAATATGAGATGGACCAAATAATTCTCAATTTAGTATCGGAAGCGAATGTTCTGCTGAAGCAGACATGGGAGCAAATGGAGAGACCTATGCTATAATGGTCTCCTATTCAGCTGTGAATGGCAAACTAGCAGAAGATAATACCAATCGGGCGATTGCAGGGAATCATTGTGGATATTGAGGGAGCGAGCATGATAGAAGACTTTGAAGTGATAGAGTTTGTTGATGACAACAATCCCTACCCCGTTCTCTTAGGAATTGATTGGGTCACTGACATGAACGGGGTGATTAATTTGAAAAAGTGCAAGGTGATTTTTGAGAAGAAGTCTCTACGTGTAGTTATACCCTTGGATCCTATTGAAGGATCGTGCTATACAGAGCTGGTGCGCAAATATGAAAGTGAAGATGGTTTGGACTGCATCTATAAGATAAGAGCGTGAAACTAGGACTGGGTGAATCCCACTGTGGATGGGCAGATTGCATCGGAGCGTTAAAGCTCCTGTACTTCAGATTTAGATGAGCAGACAGAGCGAGGGAAGAATCGGTTACCTGAGGTAAATACACTGAATTGTAATATGATGACAAAGTCAATGAACTATGGATCGACATAAGTAAGAGATCTGCCTACTTATGATGGCCTAAGTGAGGTAGATACCTTCTTGAATAAATTTGAAAGGGAGATGCCAGAAAATCAATGCTTCCAAGCCTTGAATTGGTTACTGCATGCTATGCCTACGAGGTGGTGGGGTACATACAAAGGGAGATTTGATGACTGGCGCGAGTGTAGGAGAATGATGCACTTATGATTTGGGAAGCCTAGGGTGTGACTGACAAATAAGTACAATGGGCAGGATGATCCGCGCACACATATGGCAAAATGTATGTAGGTTTATAGGGAAAATCCACAGCCTAAGTGGGTACACCTGTTCTGTCATACCTTTGATGTTATACTAATGAGATGTTATATAGAAACAGAGCTCTGCCACGGGATAGGTGAATGGGATGTTCTGTGTGAGGGGTTCATGATGATATTAAGTTTTGAGGATGAATGGGACAGTATTGATGAAGTGGTAAAAGATGTAAAAGTAGCCATCTTTAGGATACCACAGGAGCTGGTAGAATTGATTCAACTTAAATGGGCTACTCAGCTGAGCTGCGTGCTGAAATGTTATAATTTAATTACTGAAGAAGAAGACAACGATCCATGGAAAATTAACATTCCAGAGACGAAATGCCATTGCGAGGTTCAAGAACCACAGATTGAGAACCTTGACATAACCACGCCGGTGAATACTAAGCAGGTGAATATTGGTACAGAGGCGAAACCTAAAATTGCGAATATTAGACACTATTGGGATGGCTCGACAGTGGATAAGGTTGCTGAATTACTCCATGAATATCAAGACTTATTCCTGACCAAGTTTATAGTTTTGAAGGGAATAATCAGAGATTTAGGGGTAATGAAGATCATGTTAAAACCCAACACGAAGCCAATTAAGTAGGAGTCATATCACTTAAATTCAAAATACAAGGAGAAGGTCCACATAGAACTAGACAGGATGCTCGCAACATGCATCATTGAGCCTATGGAGGAATCCGATTAGGTAAGCTCGATGGTCGTACAAGAGAAGAAGTAGTTGGAAGAAATAAGAATATACATGGATCTCAAGAAGTTGAATGACGCGTGTCTACATGATCCATTCCCAAATCCATTCACAGATGAGGTGTTGGACAATGTAGGTGGTTAGGAAGCATATTATTTCACTGATGGGTTCTCAAGGTATCACCAGATCAAATGTAGGTTTTAACCCCATATAAAAATTACCTGAATATAAATTCTAAAACACAAAAAATGAACAATGCGAGAGCATAATAGATAAAACATATATACACAAATATTTTCCCACTGGATCCCAAAACTGGGACTACCATCTTGATTTTTCATTATTTTCCTTTCAATGTTACAATACATATTTATACATGCTGAAGCATCCAATACCATGGATTGAAAACCATAGGTAGTTTCACCCAACCTAATATAGGGTGTAGTATAGGTTAGTTGTGGAAATAATATAACAAACCCAACATTATCCCACTTGTTTTTTTCTTTCCATAGGGGGCCACAAGAGAGCTTAGTCATTTTTCCATCACTGAAATGCCCATTGTTTCTCTACACGAAGAGAACTTCTGAGAGCTCATAGATTTTGTCAATGCATCTGCAGTATTCTTCAAAGTGTCCACCTTTACCAGAAACACCTCTTTGTCTTCTATCATATGCCTCACAAAGTGATACTGAACATGAGTGTGCTTTGTCTTTGAATGATAAGTAGGGTTCTTGGCCCAGAAAATTACACTTTGATTGTCACAGTCTTTCCTTATAGCTCCGTGTACTAACCCAAAACTTCAACAAAATATCTGCAACCAAACTGCTTCCTTGCTTGCATGAGTGGTTGCCATGTATTCTGCCTCTGTAGTTGATAGTGCCACTATAGATTGTTTCTTACTCATCCAACTGACTCCTCCTCCGAATAGGTTAAACACATACCAACTTGTAGATCTTCTCTGATCCAAATCTCCAAACCAGTCTGCATCAACAAAGCCACGGTTGTCTAAAACTCTGTCCAATCCTAGTCTTCCTTGGTAGCACAAACCATAATCACTAGTGCCATGCAAATATATGAAAACCAGCTTCACTACTGTCCAAGGCTCCTTCCCTGGTTTTGACATAAACCTACTCAATACTCCCACTACATGTGCAATGTCTGGTCTAGTACAAACCATTGCATACATTAGGCTACCAACTGCGCTTGCATATGGAACATGGGACATATCCTCTTCCTCTTCTTGTGTCTTGGGATACTATTCAGCAGACAGCTTTATACGTACAGGAATAGGAACCTTCACTGGTTTACTATCCTGCATATTAAACCTCTGCAGTATTGTCTTGACATACTACCTCTGGTTTAAGAAAAGCTTTCTCTTTGCATGATCTCTTTTAATTTCCATGCCAAAAATATAGTTTTCAGCACCAAGATCTTTCATGTCGAATTTGGAGGAAAATTGGGTCTTCAAATATTGGATAATTTCTTTGTCATTTCCAACCAGCAACATAACATCCACATACAAGACCGGATAAATAACATGGTCACCAATTAATTTAAAATATACATAGTGATATACTTTGCTTTTGGTGAATCCAAGTCCCCATATAAATGTATCAAATTTCTGATACCACATCCTTGGTGACTGTTTTAACCCATACAGATACTTCTTTAACTTGCATACCATTTCTTTCTTACCCTTCACTGCAAAGCCTTCAAGTTGCTTCATGTAGATCTCATCTTCCAGATCCCCATGAAGAAATGCTATCTTCACATCCATCTGTTCTACCTCAAAATAAAAAGCAGCAAAAACAGATAAAAGTAATCTAATGGAAGTTACCATGGCAACAGGAGAAAAAATATCACTAAAATAAATTCCTGGCACCTGGGAATAACCTTTTGCTACCAACTGAGCTTTGTATTTCTCCACCTTTCCTTTTGCATTTATCTTCTTCTTGAAGACCCATTTTATACCAATGGGTTTCCTTCCAGCCGACAACTCCACTAGATCCCAAGCCTCATTTTTGTGCAAAGATTTTATTTCATGAACCATGGCCTCTTTCCAGAGTTTTCCATCCTCTGAATCTACTGCTTCCTTCACAGTTCTGGGATCATCATCAGTAATAGATAAAGAAAATTTTGAACAGAAAGAAGATGGACTATACCTTTCCGGCTACCTTCTTTCTCGAACTGATCTTATTACACCCGAAGTTTGTGTTTCTTCATCTTTTGATTCCTCCTCTGCTGTAGAGTCTAATTCTTCGTTCTTTAGCTCAAACTCTATCTTCTCAGGTTCCTTTGGTTGGACTTCATGTTTAATAACATCTTTCACCTCTCTAAACACCACATCTCGGCTGTCCACAACCTTCCTTTTTTCTAGGTTCCAAAGATTATAACCCTTTAAACCATCGTTATACCCAATAAAGATGCACTTTTTAGATTTACTATCCAACTTGGTTTGTTTCTCCTTTGGAACATGTACATATGCATCACATGTAAATACCGTCAGATGTGAAAGAGAGGGTTTCTTACCAGTCCATGCCTCTTGTGGAGTCTTATCCCCCAACGCTGATAAAGGTGACCTGTTGACCACGTAACATGCTATCTCCACCACCACTGCCTAGAATTCCTGTCCTAACCTGACACCACTGAGCATGCTTCTTTCCCTTTCCATCAACATCTTGTTCATTCTTTCTGCAACTCCATTTTGTTGAGGTGTATATGGAGTAGTCTTCTGCCGTGCTATACCACACTTCTTACAAAATTATTCAAATTCTTTACTGCAAAATTGTCCACTGTTATCTGTCCTTAGCACCTTTATCTTCTTCTCTGTTTGGTTTTCCACCAGAGCCTTAAATTCTTTAAATATGTCAAAGAGTTCAGATTTCTTCTGAAGGAAATATATCCAAGTATTCCTTGAGAAGTCATTTATAAATGATAAATAGTACACAAACTTACCCAGTGATGGAACCTTCACAGGTCCAAACACATGAATGTGCACAAGCTCTAATATATGTTTTGCCCTCTTACCACCAAAGGGGAAACTCACCCGATTCTGCTTCCCATATACACAATTTTCATATAAATCAAATCCAGAGAGCTATTACTCATACCTTCTACCATACCTTTACCATGAAGTATTTGAAGGCACTTATCTCCAATATGTCCAAGCCTTTGATGCCACAACATGATCTTCTCTCTAGAGACCACTAGATTTTTTGCTCCACTTTCAGGAACCACAGAACTGTTGCACCCTTTAAAAATAGTGCTACCTTGCAACTTGTACAGAGTTCTAGTCCAATCTCCCCACGTCAATTCCAGTGCTCCTCAAACCATCATGTAGGTATCTTTCTCAAACATTGTTTTTACACTTACATCATCTAGCTTGGTTACAGAAATCAAATTTCGGGCCAATGCAGGAATATGTAGAACACCTGGAAGTGTTCTAACCCTTCCACCTTGCAACTTCAACTTTACTTTTCTGCGACCAATGATTCTAGCCTTCTTATCATCCCCTAAGAAGACATCACCACTATCATATTTCTCATACTCACAGAACCACTCTTTATGGGGAGTGAAGTGAAAGGATGCACCTGAGTCAATAAACCATGCCTCATGATCTGCATGTGTAGTTGAAGAAGCCAAGTACACATCCCCAACTTCATCTGAGGTGGTTTTCACCTATGCGGGAGGAGCATCATAAAATCCGTTTCCTTTCTCAAGAGCTTTATATTTATTCTCCCTTTTGTATTGCCCTTCCTTTCCACATTTCCAACACACCACCTTTACACGTTTTCCTGGAGATTTAGACCTCCCTCTAGATTTAGATCTCCCACTCGCTGACTTATTTTTGTTTCTATTCTTGGATCATCCTTGTACAGACAAGTCATCACCATTCTGGCTCTCCATATTTTTCCGTCTCATCTCCTCTATCAGCAAGGATGAGACTATTTCATCAAATTGCAAGGCAGTTGCATTGCTACCTATTGAAATAACCAGACTATCCCATGAATTTTGTAGAGAACACAACAAACTAATGCACTTATCTTCATCTGAAATTTTGATATCAACAGACGATAACTGACTTACCACAATATTAAATTCATTCAGATGCTTTGTCACAAAGTCTCCATCTTTCATCCTCAGGTTATACAACTTTTTTTGCAGGAACAATTTATTCACCAGAGACTTAGATTGGTACAAAGTCCCTAACTTGTCCCACAAAGCCTTCACCGTAGCTTCCCCTAATACATTCAACAATACTGAATCTCAGACACCAAATCATATTGTGCTCTTTACCTTTCGATCCAACTTCTTCCATTATTCATTGGTAACTCCCATTTGTTTTGTACCCAGATCTACCACGATCCACTAATGTTTATCCACCAACTGAGCCTCCATCTTGAGTTTCCACAACTCAAAAATTTGACCATTAAATTTTTCGATCTCTATATTTCTACTATTTGCCATCTTCTTTTACCACTAGAATCGATCTCATAGATCTTGCACTGAACAGGGTCTACCACAAGCCTGAGTGAAACCACTGAGCAACAAAGGCATCCCCTTGAAGCTAAGACAACTATGATAACAAATGTAGTTTTTAACCCCTTAAAAAATTACTTGCATATAAATTCTAAAACACAGAAAATAAACAATGCGAGAGCATAACACATAAAACACATATACACAGAGATTTTCCCACTGGATCCAAAAACCGGGACTACCAATCTGATTTTTCATTATTTTTCTTCCAATGTTACAATACATATTTATACATGTTGAAGCATCCAATACCATGGACCGAAAACCATTGCTTCAAAAACCATGGACCAAGAACCATAGGTAGTTTCGCCCAACCTAATATATGGTCTAATATAGGTTAGTCGTGGAAAGAATATAACACAACCCAACCTCAAAATCATGCTGGAGGATAGGAGCAAGACAACCTTCACAACTGAGTGGGGTTGCTTTCAATATACTGTCATGCCATTTGGATTGAAGAATGGCCCTGTTATCTTTTCGCATGTAGTTGTTGCGACATTCGGGGAATATATTCATAAATTCTTGGAGGTCTATTTTGACGACTGGACTATATTTGGGCTGGTTAGGTGCCATGTAGCAAACCTGCACTTGATGTTGGATACATGCCGAACAAACAAAATTGCGCTCAACCTTAAGAAGTGTATGTTTATCATTCCTTTTGGGAACTTGTTGGTGCATGTGGTTTGTAGACAAAAGTTGATGGTAGACCCCACAAAAATCATTGTGATTCTGAATTTGCAAGCACCGTGGAGTGCTAAACAGCTGTGCGCTACTCTAGGGCATACGAGGTACTACAGGAAGTTCATCAAAAGCTATGACCATATCACCACACCGATGGAAAATCTGTTGAAAAAGGATGTCACATTCTCTTGGAATGATGATTGTAAGAAAAGCATGGATGTATTAAAAGAAAAGATGGTTACTGCAAAGATGGGATGAGGCGCATTTGAATCCGCAAATGACATTTCCAACCTTTGAAAAGTGGGCGATCGACTTTGTAGGACCTATCAAACCTCAAGGAAAGACATGCACGAGATATATTATGACTGCGACACAGTAACTGACTCGTTGGGCAGAAGTGCAACTAGTAAAAGATTGCACAACTGCAATGGCCACGAAGTTTCACTTTGAACACGTATTGATGCGATTTGGATGTACGAATATCTTAATGTAATAAGCGATCACGGTACACATTTCTTGAATGAAATGATTAACATGCTGACAGAAGAGTTTCAAGTGTATCATCAGAAAAGCACACTTTATCACCCACAAGCTAACGGGACAGTAGAAACGTTCAACAAATTACTAGAGACTGCACTGACCAAGGTATGCAATGCGCAGCGAAGTGATTGGGACCTGCGCATATGCGCAGTACTATGGGCTTATAGGACGACATGCAAGAAACTGGCAGGATAGATGCCTTTCAGGCTTGTCTATGGAGTAGAAGCCATAATGCCTATGGAGTACATCATAGCTAGTATCCACAGAGCGACACTCATAGGTGTTGAGTTGTAAAAAGGGTCTTTTTAACCTCTATTTACCTTCACATTAATTATCAATCCAAGTACAATTTTTTATCTCAAGAGCGTACTCAATCTAAGGCGGTCACTTGTTCAAGAGTAATGCCTGCAGTATAGTTCTTACAAAAGTAATTGAATGCTGGAAACAAACTATAATTGTAATGGCAAGAAACTTAAATGATTTGTAACTAAATCATTCACTCAAGAAACTACAACAATCATCAGTCAAGGATGCAGTAATGATAACTCGTTCCCTTGTAAACTGATGTTAATGAAAATCAATTACAGACAAGGCCTCCAATCTAATAACTTAGACAACAGTAGTCAATGTTCATTACAGTTGTAGATCCTTCTATTCACACCAAAGAAAATGCTGGAAATGACAATTCAATTTGCAGAAAAGGAACAACAACTAATCTATCGAAAAGATCAAACAACAAAGTTTAATCTACATAAATGATTTAAGCAGCAATCTCAACTGAAAGGAATTGAACAACACTCTTCAAATAATAAAGGAATTGAACAACAATCTGAACTAATAAAGGAATTGAACAACAATCTAAGAAAGGAACAACAAACTTAATTAAGTGTAAACACACAATGACTGTAGAATCAGTAATATTATTCTAGCATAATGATCATTAACCACAGATATAAAGGAATGACTATTGCAATTATATTTGAATAGCAATCGCAATTGTAAGTGAACCGTAGTTAAATGAATAGAAATATCAATCTGTAAATGAACAACAATATCAATTTCTAAATGAACAATAATGTTCGAATTAGACAGTGCAATATTATTTCAGAATGAACAAAATAACATTCTTAGTTGCAAATAATAATCTCACTATTTCAATTACGAATTCGATATAATAGAGCAAGTCAATGAAATGTTGAGAAAAAAAGATTACTGAATAAAGCGAATTTAAAGGAATGCAAAGGAAATCAAACCACACATGACTGTAATCAGAAAATAATGATACATGAAGCAAGTGATCCACCAGTGCCAGGCCCTTAGCCACCAGGGAAGCACTGCTGCGGTTACTCCAGGATCAGATAATGGAACAACAACTGAGTTATATATTAATTATAAAGGCATAGTTACAACAATCATTCCTTAAAGTGAGTCGATGATCAAAGTTCGGATTATAATAGTAAATTCTACAAATCAAGAATAACCCATCTCCTTTGGGCTACCAGCACTGTCCCTTTTTATAATAGCTAGGTGGAAGTTGTAACAATACCGATAAGCCATGAAACAATGATCCCTCAGGATCAAAGGATCCTGAGGGATTCACTACATCTTTGATCTTTAGTTATCATTTTGTTTTCTTGCACTGATACCACGTTTCTTCTTCCTTTTCCTGGTCCATGCGTTCTGATCTTGATTTCCACATCTGGATGTGGTTTTCTATCAAAGGGACAACAGTTTGTTTTGCTTTGTCTTTTCTTCCAGAATAGTAATTTTACATTTTCTTCACTTTCTACATAGAAAAATACAATAATTAATCATTTTACATTAATCACAAATCTCCTTAATTCTATCATAATCCTTTAACATATTCAATCTTAGAATGTAAGGAAGTTATGATTTAAAGGAAAAGATAAGGAAATAGATGGTAAATACATACCTCTTCCAATGCTCAACACACCTCCTTGCTTACCCTTTTTCATGCCCTCATGAAAACATTGTAATTCGCATGCAAGTTAGTTAGGAAATAGGTTGGAGAAGGATTTTCATGCAGTGGTCTAAAGCCATTATTTCTAGCTAAAACTTAAAAAATATGCCCTGTCTAGCCTTCAGGCAATTCATATAGGGCCCTATACCCTGGCGTAGGATACCAGATGATCAGACTTCGAAACCTACAGCCTAACCAATATGGGCCTTCTCTCAAGATGAGGTTACTATAGGTAGCCAGGTGATCAACAACTAGCTTAAAATTTTCATAATTGAATGGCTCTTTGTCTTGGACATTTCGATTGGAAGTCTTGTATTGGAGTTTGGATGCTGCTATGGCAAGGTCTTTGATGGATATGAAGTATTCTACCCCTTGCTAGACAATAGCCTTGTGAATGGGTCCTAGTGTCTGGATCACACCCTTATTTCTCATTAAGCTTCTATGCCTATTCCAAAGTTGCAATGGGTTTCTAGGTTCACACCTTACCCACAGATCTAACCCGTCCTCCTGTCTCTGGAAGGTATTGTGGGCTTTAAGCCACTTTAACTGATTAACAACAAAAGAGATGAATGCCTAAAGCTGTATATCACCCAAAAAAGGGCTAGGGTTCTCTTTCATTTCACCATCCAACACAAGATTATGCAAATAAAACTCACATAGTAACTGTTGGACTTTAACCCCATAATGTTTACGACAGTTTATGTAATCATCAATAGTTTTTAACTCTATAGGAGAACCCCTGCCTTGACAACTTCAATTTTTAATTGTAAGTAGCTTTCCATAAAAAACAAAGCATAATTTTTGGCAGGTGCTCTACAGGCTAGAACATCAGTATGTAGAGAACATAGGGTATCCATTTGACTCATAATTGTGTCTAGTCTATTGGTTACCTTTTTAATTTTTTCCTCTGCTCTTCGCCATTGATCGAAGGCCTCACTCTCCGATGCATTGATGTTCTTTACCTGCTGCTGTAACTTCTGATATTTCTCCTGAGGAACAGTTTCCTCTGTGAGATTTTCTATTGTCTGTTGGGCATGTGCCAAATCTTTTTGAAGTTTCACTATCCTTGGATCATTGACCATAACATTTTTGGACCAGATATCTACCTAGATCTCCTTATTGCGACATCTGGTTCTTATAGTCTGTGTTTCCTTCTTATGAACTGTCTGGTCGATTATGATGCTAGAGGGAAATTCCTCTGTCTGGACGTCCTTATTACAGAATGGTGTGGTTTCTGTTTGGGCTTCTGCATTTATAACAGTTGCATGTTGTTCCTTATGGTCATGGATGATAATGGGTTCAGTTTAAGTAATTTTGGTCTTCCTTTTATGGGGTTTCGCCTGGGTAGCTGTATGGCTTGCTCCAGGGGTTCTTTTTGAGCTTTTCTCTAGTTTTAGAACCCTTATTTGTTGTCTGATTTGTTTAATTACATTTAGTAGTCTCTGTTATTCCTTTCGCAACTTTTTGATTTCATTTGTTTTCTTCAAAGGAATGAATGTTTCTTTTCTTGGGCCTGGACTTTGTTCTTCAGGGATTGTACCCTCACCTTGGCCAATTTCCATATTTTCTGCTTGGAACACTTCTTCAGTGTTCTCGTCCTGTTGATCATATTTCTCAGGGGTGGAAACCCTGGGTTGATTTGCTATTTCCCGGCTGGCTTATTCTTCTACCTCTTCTTCATCATGCATTTCTTCGAATGCACTCCGACTGTGAGCAGAGTGTTCCTGAGATTGTCCTTATTCTTCCTCCTCATCACTCATCTCCCCAGATGCACTCTTACTGTGAGTAGAGTGTTCCTGTGATTGTCTTTCCTCTTCTTCCTCATCGGAGTGCCTGGTTTCTTCTTCTAGTTCCTCTTCTTCATTTTCTTCTAATTCTTCTTCTTCATTTTCCCCTCCTTCAAGTTGTGGAGGTTGTTCGCCCTCTGAGTCATGTATTTCTACTAGCTGGCTACTGTTTCCTTGGGGATTTCCTAACATTCCTCTGCTTCTCCCCAATCTGACGGATTGTCTTCATTTCTGCGGTCTAATTGACGTGCTAGCAATGTTTTTTCGTTTTGGGGTTGGCAAGGACAATCCCCCATCTATTGAGAAAGCCAATTCTTCCCAACTACTTTGCTGTTGGGTGAGACTGTAACTGACTATTAGCTGAATTAAATCGTGATGACTTACTATTGATTCTACATGATGAAATTTTCTTATACTTTGGGCAGCATCATGCAATAAATATTTTAAGTATGCGGGAAAATTCACAGCACATTTTTTTTTTAATACAGCTAACAGTTTGAGATGACATGGTGCTACCATGTCTTTTCTGCCATTGCAAGTGATGTAGCTTTGCACAATTCTGGATAATGCTGCCCATGGCTCTCCTAGGGTTACAGGCAGAACTCCTTTTCCTTTGAGAGTAAGGCTCTATCCTTCGTCCTGGAAGATGGTTATAACATCTTGAAGTCTCATTTTCTTCAGGGTCCATACTATTCTAGTAGTGCAAGTCCCGATACTTCAGCAATTATCACCTCTGTTACTACTACCTTCCTCCCCTTTACCATGGAATGATATTCGTGCAAATTTTGTAGAAATTCAATGGGCACCATCTCATTGGACTGTTGTAGTCGGTTAAGGTAGACAATCCATCCTGATCTTATTAATATTTCGCATGTGGCATCGGAGACCATTAATGCCTGTGCTTCACTATGTATCGATCTGCCTCCCATCTTTGTTCAAGCTTAGCACACTGTTAAAAAAACACAGAGATGACGATGGAACAACAAGATGTTCAAGCTTTAGCTCACTATTAATTTTTACAGAGAAAAACACAAAAATGGCAATGGAACAACAAGCTGTGCATATTGGGAAATACAATACCATTAAACTTGCTATTCCCGAGTTTTGATGGCGTCATAATACCTCCAAATAAGGAGTTGACACGTATGCCAGAGTATTATGGAGATCACCTATGCCCCCCTGAAATGTGATAGGCTGTCCTCGGCCGGCAAATAAAGGAGCAGCATGCTGAACTGTAGTTGTATAGTAAAATAAAGGAACGGCGTATAGATCCATGACATGTTTACAAAAATCGGTGGATAATTGAAATCGAGGCTTATGATGGAAATCATGAATAAATATGGAAATTCCATGAAATGATGCAAAAAATAGAGGATAGGATAGCTTGACGTAAGTAAAAGTTCTTATGCGGTCATTATCCACTTTAACCATTATGATTGATTTATAAATGATTTTCATGTATAAAAGGTTCGAAAGGGTTATATAACATAATCTCATTTGAAATCAATATAAAGATATAAGAAGAAGGGTTTATAATGACTATTGGTGTATGAAAAATATGACTTCAATACCATCAACAGAGCTCTGTTGCCCACAGGTGTCCATAACCTTGACAGAGTTGCTTGTTTCACCCTTGGAACTATAATCCTTTGTGTATGCCTAGGAAAGTGTTGTGTGATGTCATAATGTAGGCCATTGTGCTAGCTTGGTAACTAGATGAATCACAATGCCATTCACTAGGAAGGAGTGAAATGTGGGTAGTCTGGATCGTGATGAGACCTCCTGTTCCAATGAATTTTTTTATTTTTTTTCTGATGTGCCTCTTGGATCATCTCCCTGGGGTGGTGGCCATAGTGTGGATGCCACTTCACTTGCTTCCTTATGATCATGGTAGGCTGGATCTTGATGAGACCCCCTCTCCTTTATCTGACAAATCATGTTAGTAATCATATAGATATATATTTTTTCTTTTTTCTTTTCTTTTATATAACAGTTTCCTATTTATATACAGAGGGTGGCTCAACACTCCTGAAGAGTAGGGATGGTGGAAGAAGTCTGAAAATCTCAATAGAAGAAAATATACCCTTATTCTTATTCAATAATAATGATCAAAGAGAATTATGAAGATTTAAGAAAAAACTAACATGATAAAAATAATCAATCAAATTGGTTTTAGTGAAAATAAAGACAATAAAGTGATATAAATAGTTGTGTCCTTTCCTCTTTTTTCTTATCGGTCCAAAGTAATTTCTCTAAATATAACGAGTTTTCTTTTCTTTGCTGATTTCAGTATCCTCTAGTTTTTGTATTCTTTCATAAATGTATATTTGTGCCTTAAATGAACCATCATTCACAAAAATCCTCTAAACGATGAAACACACACACAAAAAAACAAAAAAAAAATGCACTCAAAAAGTGTTGTTCCTCAGATGGGACAACTATTGTTCCTTAAGAGTAACAGCAATAAAACATCTGCACACAAAAATTGAAGTTCCTTTAAGAGGAACAATAGAAAAAGAAAAAAAACATACTCAAAACTATTGTTCCTTAAGAGGAACAACAGTTGTTCCTTAAGAGGAACAACAATTGTTCCTTAAGAGGAACAACAGTTGTTCCTTAATTGGAACAACAAAATAAAGCAAGCGTAAAATAAAACACCGCTCCTTTAGCATAACAGTCTAAGATCATCTAAAATCGGAACTGCTATTCCTTTGGAAGGAACGACAAAAAGGAAAAAAAATGCGAAAGAGGGTTGTTCCTTTAAGAGGAATGACAAAACAATTTGGAAGAAGTGTTGTTCCTTCGGAAAGGAGTGACAAAAAATAAAAGCGTTGTTCCTTCAGAAAGGGACAAGAAAAAATGAAAGTGTTGTTCCTTTGGAAAGGAACAACAAAAAAATGAAAGTGTTGTTCCTTCGGAAAGGAACAAAAAAAAAATGAAAGTGTCGTTCCTTCGGAAAAGAACAGTAGAAAAACGAAAGTGTTGTTCCTTTGGCAATGAATAGAAAAAAAAATGAAAGTTGTGTTCCTTCAGAAAGGAACAACAAGAATGTGGGGGTGTTGTTCCTGCGGAAAGGAACAAAAAATGCGAAAGTTCTATTCCTTTGGAAAGGAACAACAAAAAGGTGGAAATGTTGTTCCTTTGGAAAGGAACAAAAAAATGCAAAAGTGTTGTTCCTTGGGAAAGGAAAAGAAAAATGATGGAAATGATGTTCCTTGAGAAAGGAACAGCAAAATGCAAAAGTGTTGTTCCTTCGAAATGGAACAACAAAACAACGGAAATGTTGTTCCTTTGGAAAGGAACAACAAAATGCAAAAGTGTTGTTCCTTTGAAAAGGAACAACAAAAAGGCGGAAATGTTGTTCCTTCAGAAAGGAACAACAAAATGAAAAAGTGTTGTTCCTTTCGAAAGGAACTGCAAAACAACGGAAATGCTGTTCCTTTGGAAAGGAACAGTAAAATGAAAAAAATTGCAGAAATGCAAAAATCTGTACAGAAAGTAATTTATACAAGCAAAAAAGAAAAATTTATGTACAAAATTTAAGAATAATGAAATTACTTAGTGAACCAATTCCGAGGAAGAATTATTTTCTTTAGCAAGAATCTGCATATCTGAATCTTCCCGGAGATGTTAGTAAAAGGATTCCTGAGTAAGTGATTTATGCTACAGTCACACTCAGTGGCCATTTTCTTTAAAGGTATGTACAGATCCATCAATAGTAGTCAAAGTAATGGTGCCATTGTCATGCACTTTCTGGATTTCATACGGTCCAAGCGATCGAGTCTGAAGTTTTCCCAGACAATCCTGAAACATGGAGTCATATAGGAGTGCCCAATCTCCTTCATGGAAGATTTTCTATTTGATTAGGGAGTCCTGCCATTTTTCCCTCTGCTATTGGATTAATGCAGTGTGTTGAAGAGCGAGAGCCTAATTTCATCTAGCTTGTTAATTTGCTGTAATCTGTTAGTTTGGGCCTCATTCAAATTCAGACCGACCTCTTGTGCTAATCTTAACATTTTTATTTCGAACTCTATTAGAAAGATGGGTTCCTTTCCAAATATTGGCTGATATGGTGAATAACCGGTGGTGTTTCTCCACGTTGTTTGGTATGCCCATAAGGCTTCTAGTAATCGTGAAGCCCAATCACGCCTGTGTGATGCAATGGTTTTTTTCAATATTGCCTATATCACTTTATTCGTGCTCTCTACCTGGCCATTTGCCTGTGGGTGATACGGAGTGGTAATTTTGTGCTGAATGTGATAATTTCTTAATGTTGCAGCGATTTTATTACCTATAAACTATGGTCATCATTCTGTGATTATGTCCCTTGGGAGGCCATATCGTACAAATATTTGGAACAGGAAATGAATCATAGAGTCCTCCATAGCTCTTGGGAGTGCCTCTGCTTCAACCCATTTGGTAACATACTCCGTTGCTACTAGAATATATGTTTTCTGATTTGATGATGGGTTGATCAGACCAAGAAAATCGAGCGCCCAACGCTCAAATGGTTTGAATACTAGCTGTGGGTTTGAAGGAATTTCATTGGACTATCTAGGGCGTCCTGCTCCTTGGCAACTATCACAGGCTTGCACAAACTTCTTAGCGTCTTTAAAGATTATGGGCCAATAATAACCTATTTTCAAAACCTTGTGACCAGTCCTTTGATCTGTGAAATGTTCGCCACACGGTCTGTCACGACAGGGTTTTAGGATGTCAAATATTTCATCTTCAAGGATGCAACTTTAGATGTGCATATCTGCCCCTGTATGAAATAGGTAGCCCCCAATCCAAGAAAATCGGTTACTACGTTGCACAATCTATTTTCATTCATTGGAGGTCATATGCTTTGGTAATTTGCCTACAGATAAATAATTTACAACATCAACATACTAGGGTGTCTTGACAGTAACAACAATTAAATGTTCATCTAGGAATTGATCTTCGACTGCTGCTACGTCCACTGGTTTCAACATTCGTGAGAGAAAGTCAGCTACAGGGTTCTCTTTCATAGGTCAATCTTTTATTTTGATGTCAAATTCCTACAATAATATCAACCATCTTGTTACTCTACCATTTATAATAGGTTTATTTTCAAAGTATTTTATGGCAAAGTGATCTATATATAAGACAACAGGATATCCAGTGATATAATGGCTAAATTTATTTACAACATGTATTACAACTAAAAATTCTTTTTCAGTAAAAATATAGTTTAGCTCAGCGGGAGACAAATTCTTGCTAATATAATAGATTGCATATGGTTTTTTGTCTTCTTCCAGTCGAAGGACTGCTCCAATAGCTGTGTCTGAAACATCTGATGAAATTTGTAATGGGAGGTACCAATTTGGACCTCGGAGCACTAGGGCTGTTAACACAAGCTTTTTTAGATCCTCAAAAGAAAGGTCACATTTATTTGTCCAAAAAAAGTGAACATTCCTTATTAGTGCGTATAGAGGTGCAACTATTTGAGAAAAATGTTATATGAATCTCCTATAATAACCAGAAAATCCAAGAAAACAGCATACCTCTGTCTGTGTGGTAGGAGTAGGTATTAACAAAATTATTTGAATTTTGGCCGGATCTACCTGTATTCTAGCTTTTGAGATATAATGACCTAGGATGAGCCCTTCAGTCATCATCATATAGCACTTTTCATGGCTCAAGCAGAGCCTGGTGGCAATACATCGTTGCAGCACCTTTTCCAATGTTTCTAGTGCTGGCTCAAAATCGTCTCCGTATGGTGTGAAATCATCCATGTATACTTCGAGCCCTTCATTTATTAAATATGAAAAGATGATGAGGATGTCCCTTTGAAATGTGACAGGGGCATTGCATAGGCCAACGGGTAGGACTCTGTAGGAAAATGTTCCCCAAGGACAAGTAAAAGTAGTTTTGTCTTGGTCTTCAAGGGCAATCTGAATCTGATTGTATCCACTGAAGCCATCCAAGAAAGAAAAGAATTTCTTTCCTGCTAATGTGTCGAATATCTGATCAGTGCATGGAAGGGGAAAGTGATATTTCTGGGTTACTTTGTTTAATTCTCTGTAATCTACACAAATCCTCCACTTTCCATTCTTCTTTGGCACCACTACTAGTGGAGAGACCCACTTGCTATCGGAGATTGGATAAATAAAGTTTACATACAAAAGTTTTTGTAATTCAGCTTTCACAATATCTTTCAGATGAGGGTTGAGTCTTCGTTGGGGTTGGCGAATGGGTCTAACATCCTTTTCTGTATAAATGTGGTGCGTACATAACTGGGGATCAATTCCCTTCATGTTCAGATAGTCCCGTGCAAAAGCTTCCTTATATTTTCTCAGTAGTTGGAGCAACTTTTCTTCTTGTTCAGGAGTCAACTTATTGTTTATGTTCAAGGTTTTACCTGGCTCAATATCTATAGTTTTTCTATTTGAAACAGAGGTAGTGGGTATTGATTGGTCATGGCTATCTTTGAGAGGATATTCTTCTAGTTCATTGTCAAATGCTGCCTTTATCATGTGACATTGTATATGGGATCTGGATTTATACTGGTTAATGAAGTTGTTAATAACGTCATCCTATGTTTGATCTTTAAAATTGAGGACATCTTCTATAGTTAACGAGGACCTAATGTTTTCTGTAAGGTATGATACAGGTTCTTTGTTAGTTTTTATTATTGTTATGCTTGGCTGGGCTGGAGGGTATAGAGCTAGATTCTTGATATTACTTCCTCTAGTTATGGTCATGCTGCCTTATCGACAGCCAATGTAAGCATCAACAGTCGCAAGCCAAGGTCTACCTAAGATTAACGGGTGTCCATCGAGTCAGTTTTTGGGGTTGATTATCAGAAAGTTAGCAAGATATTCCTAGGAATCTATGGATACCATTACATTGTGTAGTGTACCTTCTGGCCTAACTACTGATCGGTCAGCCAGTTCTAATAATGTAGAGGTTGGTTCCACTGATGTAATACGCAGTTTTTGATAGGTGGTGGTTGTTAAAACATTAATTGCAGCCCCTAAATCAACTAGGGCATTTGAAAAGGTTTGTCCATTGATATGCACTATCACTATAGATTCCCTGGGTCTTCATATTTGACAGGTGCTTCTCTTCCTGATAATAGATCAGATAGTGTTGCAACTACTTGGAATGTTGGGTTAGTTGTTATTCTCCTCTTTGGATTCTTTATACACAATTCTTTGATGGTTTTTGCATATATTGGGATATCCTGGATAGCTTGGAGGAGTGGAATTTTTATTCACAAATTTCTAAGTTCTCTCAGAATATCAATGTCAAGATGTTCGATAGGGTGTGGTATGATTAATTATTTTGGGAATGGGGGAGAGGATGTGGTTGCTTAATTTTGAGTTTGTTGTCTGACAACATCCTCTTCTTGTAGTGGTTGTTCTTCTAGTAATTGATTTTCAACTTGAACATTTTTATCTCCCTCGGTTTCTATAATGCGCCCAGACCTTAATTGAAGGTCATTGCACTCCCTTAGATCGGTTTCTAGTCTTGGTGTTTCAATTATTTGAACAGATTGAACCAGTCTGTTATTTGGGTTCGGGTTGGGTTGGGCTGGGAGTTGCGGTCTTAAGTTGGACTGGGGATTTTGTTGTAATGCATATGGCGCTGGTAGTGTAGGTTGAAGGAGTGGAATGGTTCCTACTGGCCGATTCATTGGTCTCTGCTATTTTGTTTGCTAGGCTTGACTATGTGAAGTGGGAGGGGACCATTGCATTGGATATGCATTGTTTTGCCAATATGGTGGAGAGTAGGGAAAATTTGGCCAATTAAATTGGCTTGTTTGATTCGGCCATCGTGATGATGAAGGAAATGGTTGTTTTGACCAGTTTGAAAAGGGAGGTTGATTTTTCCACATCGTATTATATTACTGAGGCTGGAAAGAAGAAGATGGATCAAAGGACATACCTAGTTGTTGAGGCTACCATTGACGACACTGATTGAGTAGGTACACTGGTTCTGGTTCTTCTTCCACTTCTTTTTATACTGCTTTCAAACCTGGAAGTGAGGGGCAATTCTTTGTGGAGTGATATTTTGTACAGATAGCGCAGACTTGAACTGCATCTAGTGGGCACTATTTATGGCTATGTTTCTTTCTGCATCTGGGGCAGAATATTGCTAGATTTTGCTCTGATTCTACTTGTTTCCATTTCGCTTGCATAATATCGAGCTGCGTTGTTAGAGTCCCCAATATATCAGTTTTGAAATTCTTCAGTAAATTCCTAATTTCTACGCGGGTTACTCCTTCTCCAGTGATCTTGTTGTCCCTTGTGAACCTGTCACGTTCCGCTAGTTTTAGCCTTGTGCTGCCTCGTGAACTCCTGATGCACAAATCAATAATGTTAGCAAAATTTTCTTGATATATGTCACCTTTTCCCATAATTTTAGTGTTTCAACCGATTGTTCCTTCATGCCTTTAATTAGTGTCGTTTTTAATACATTATCAGGTAAGGGTAATGTTGCATAAGGAGATCTTTGAAGATTATACTGAAAATGTTCAACTTATTCTTCTAGTGTCTCATTAGGTCTAGCTACCATATGAAATATTTCATCCTTTAACTCTCTAGACCTACAATAATCCTGATATTTCTTTAGGAAAACCTCTTTCATTTGATACCAATTATTTATGACACCTCCACCTAACCCCATAAACCATCGTAAGGTATCCCCTTTTAATGTAGAGGGAAACAATTTTAGCTTTTGGGGATCGCTGGTATAGTCGTATGCCCTACACAACACATCAAATTCAAACAAAAATGCGTCTAGATCTTTCGATGTTAGGCCATGGAATGTAGGAATATGTTGAAGAGGAATGGCCTTCACAGGTGCATTAGCTGCAGTATCTACAATGGGATATTGCAGGGTGGAGGTTTGAGGTGTTTTCTGGTTCTGGGGCATTTGGTCAAATATGTGCCAATATCCCTCTGGGATTTCTAGGAGGGTATTCCTAGGCTGGTTAGAAGGAGCAGGAATGGCCTTAACAACACTTCCTTTGTCTGGGATGATGAGAGTTCCTTGCTGAACTAATGTCTGGGGGGATCTTAGCTCTTTAGGTTCTTCAGCTTGATTCTGGATGATTTTGACAACACTTCCCTTATCTGGGCTACTCAATGGCTAAACTATTCAAAGAGGAGATCTTGGTTCTTTGGTTTCCCTTGTTTCTCCTCCTCCTTCACAGAGATTACTAAGGTTCCCTTCTTGTAACGATTTTGGGCTATAATTCTCAATTTCTTGAAAATATTGCTCCTCTGTTTGGCTGTGCACCTCAGCAAAGGCTAAAGATGGTGATTTTGTGGTCCGAAGGGAATTGGTAGGTTGTCTAGAAATAGCTTTTCTAGGTCCTGTTGACGGCTGATATTCTTATTTTTTAAGGATTTCGTCTATAAAGGTCGATCGGCCAAGAGTCACCGGCCCCTTAGCTTTATCAAGCTTGCGTAGCAATTTAAGATTATTTCCAGGCTTTTTCTACTTAGTCATGTACATAAATCAAATACTTATCTCTACCCAAAATAACCAACAGATCTGCAGGAAAGCAAGCGGGGGAGTAGGGTTGTTACATGCTCCGTACGCAGGTTCTTACCTTCCATTTTTAGAACCCAATTCTCTCCTAGCAGGTTCTTACACTACTTTATTTTCAAAATAAACAAATGGCTACACTCTCCCCAGCAGTGGCGGCAAAATGTTGAGCTGTAAAAAGGGTCTTTTTAATCTCTATTTACCTTCACATTAATTATCAATCTAGGTATGATTTTTTATCTCAAGAGTGTACTCAGTCTGAGGTGGTCACTTGTTCAAGAGTAATGTCTGCAATATAGTGCTTACAAAAGTAACTAAATGCTGGAAACAAACTCTAATTGCAATGGCAAGAAACTTAAATGCTTTGAAACTAAATCATTCAGTAATGATAACTCTTTCCCCTGTAAACTGATGTAAATGAAAATCAATTGTAGACAAGGCCTCCAAATGAAAATAAATAAATTAATTAATTTATTTGTTTTATTTTTATTTTTACTATTGGTATGTGTTTTATTCCATTGATCCATGCGCGTTTTAACTCTTATTTATCTCATTTGTTTTATTCGATTTGGTTGTGGATTTATTTTATGAGTTTTTTATATTTTCATTCTCCCTTAATTTAGTAGTCTGTTGCAACTAATTTTCTTACTGTATTTTGATCCTGGTCCCTTGGTCATATTAGCAGCTGGTCAAACTAGTCGTTGGAGGCTCTACTCGGTCTATTTAACATGCTTCGCTAGATCTGTTCTTCAACTTGTCCTGACGATGAACCACACTAGTTGGTTCGAAACGCGTCGACAAATGATTTTCCATGTGATTTTCGCCGAAATCTTTCTCTAACTTAGACATCAGTAGTCAATGTTCATTATAGTTGTAGATCTTCCTATTCACACCAATGAAAATGCTGGAAATGACAATTCAATTTGCAGAAAAGGAACAACCATTAATCTATTGAAAAGATCGAACAACAAAGTTTAATCTACAGAACTGATTTAAGCAGCAATCTTAACTGAAAGGAATTGAACAACACTCTTCAACTCATAAAGGAATTGAACAACGATCTGAACTAATAAAGGAATTGAACAAAAATATACAAATGGAACAACAAACTTAATTAAGTGTAAACACACAGTGACTGTAGAATCAGTAATATTATTCTAGCATAATGATCATTAACCACAGATATAAGGGAAAGACAATTGCAATTATATTTGAACAACAGTTAAATGAACATAAATCGCAATTGTAAGTGAACCATAGTTAAATGAATATCAATATCAATCTGTAAATGAAAAACAATATCAATCTATAAATAAACAACAATGTTCGAGTTAGACAGTGTGATATTATTTCAGAATGAACAACATAACATTCTTAGTTGCAAATAATAATCTTGCTATTTTAATTATGAATTCGATATAACAAAGAAAGTCAATGAAATGTTCAGAAACAAAAGATTACTGAATAAAGTGCATTTAAAGGAATGCAAAGGAAATCAAACCACACACAATTGTAATCAAAAAATAATGACACATGAAGCAAGTGATCCACCAGGGTCAGGCCCTTAGCCACTAGGGAAGCACTGCTATAGTTACTCCAAGATCAGATAATGGAACAACAATTGAGTTATATATTAATCATAAAGGCAGAGTTATAGTAATTTCTCCTTAAAGACAGTCGATGATCAAAGTTCGGATTATAACAATAAATTCTACAAATCAACAATAACCCATCTCCTTTGGGCTACCAATGCTGTCCCTTTTTATAATAGCCAGGCGGAAGTTCCAAGAGTACCAATAAGCATTGAAATAGTGATCCATCAAGATCAAAGGATCCTGAGGGATTTGCTACATTTTTGATCTTCAGTTATCATTTTGTCTTCTTGCACTGATACCGCTTTTCTTCTTCCTTTTCCTAGTCCATGCGTTCCGATCTCGATTTCCTCATCTGGATGCGGTTTCCTGTCAAAGGGACAACAGTTTGTTTTGCTTTGTATTTTCCTCCAGAATAGTGATTTTCCATTTTCTTTACTTTCTGCATAGAAAAAGACAATAATTAATCATTTTACATTAATCACAAATCTCCTTAATTCTATCATAATCCTTTAAGATATTCCATCTTAGAATGTAAAGAAGTTATGATTGAAAGGAAAAGATAAAGAAATAGTTGGTAAATACATACCTCTTCCAATCCTCAGCAATAGGTATGACGGATTGTGGAGCCCTGGCAGAGAGGCTTGCGTAGTTGGAAGAGCTCAAAGAAGAATGGTTTTTGGTTGGATTTCACCAACAATTATAGAAGCAACATGAAAAGGCCTAGCATGATGGACATATTAAGTTGAACACCTTTAAGGTGAATGATTTGGTGTTGCTATATGATAGTAAGTTTGATCAATTCCCAGGGAACCTTAGAATGCATTGGCTAGGACTGTATGTTATTAGGGAGATCACACATGGTGGTGCGGTGAAGTTGGTAAAGTTAGATGGAGAAATCTTCCCAGGAAAGGTAAATAGCAGTCATTTGAAGCTATAAACAGCTGGTCTGGCTATCTGAATAGCTACAGGAAGCATAGTCTTAGTGCTCCAGGCAGTTGAAATGAGGCACGGAACTATAAACCACTTTGCCTGAGAGCTGCGCTATCATAAGACTGCACGCAGTAGCGAAGTGTCACAGGGTCTGCAACAGTGCGAGGGTAGCTATGCTGCCACGCAGGTTGGTTGGAAAGTGACCATTATAGTCACTATTCACGATGTGATGCTTGGTTTGAGATCAAATGGAGTGGGAAATAGGAATTTAAGGCAAACTTTATGGTCTATATTTTGGAAAATCTTCTGCCAGGGAAGCATTAATGAACTGAATGTGGGGGGAATGGTCAAATTCAAATTCAAAAGGCACTATAAAGTGCAAAGGGCTGCCTAGCAGACAACACTTGAGAATTTGAGAATTGAGCTATTACAAGCCCAGAGATTCATGAACCCCGATTTGTTCGATCTTTTGAAGTTGAAGGTGTTGTTTGAGCACTTACCCGAGCCGTTGAGAGAATTGTGGAATAACAATATGGCCGCTCCAGAGGAAGCCATGGATATTGGAGAGATGAATGTTGAGGAGACTTCGTAGGCCATAATAGTAGGAGGAACCCCAAAAAGTGCTTGGATAGTTATAGAAATCCCTAAGTGGCCACGCACGCTGAAACCCAAGAAAGACAAGCAGCTTATGGTATCGGTGCGCGTGTCCCCCAAGAATCCGTTAAGAGCGAGGCTCACCATGGAAGAAAAGGTGAAGGCAATCAATTTGGAAGCTGATGAGGAGGAGGAAGACTTTGAAGAAATCCTGGTAGATGAGGAAGATGACTTAGAGATGGAGTTGGAAACTCAAGGTGTGGACCCTTTGACCAGACTGCCCATGTATGTTCCTCCACGGAAGGGTAAAGAAAGGGTGCCCAAGGACCTAGATGAGATCAAGAGCTCTCTGCAGACCTCGCTGCTCCTCGACGACATCATTTTTGACAGAGCACACTTGGGGTGAGTGCCAATTCTAAAATTTGAAGATTGGGATCTTGCGAACTGCGAGAAATTCCCACACTTGGCAACCATGCAGCTAATGTGCCAGAAGGAAAACACACCATTGGGGTCATAGAGTTAGAGCCACACAAGTGGTTGTGAGGAGTAGAGAAAGCAGGATTGTTAAACTTGCTCTGGGTGCTACATTACCATCATGCCCCAGTGACTATTTTTTTCATCAGGCAGTTGCTTTGCGTGGTGCATGATGGGTGTTTGTGGTTGGAGGAGCCCATCCCCATCACAGATAATATGATTCACAGAATTACGTGACTCCCTTGCAAAGGGGAGGATCCAACGAACATATCTGAGGGTAAAAGTGATTATTTGGCCATTGTAGAGGCCATGAAGAAGAAGTTCAAGTTGGAAAAGAAAAAGAGAGGGTGCGTGATATCTAGTATCAATAATGTTGCAGTAAAAGTCAGGACGTAGATATTGGATGGGAAAGTTATGTGGAAGTGCCGCATGGATGAGGTGCCTGCACTGGTTGTTGCACTTGCCGCACAATGCACAGAGGGGGTCCAGTTTAACTGGGTGGATTACTTGTATAGAGATTTCTTATAAAACTGTCGTGAGGCACAGGAGTAGGGGAAGACTTTCCACTATGCATGGCTTCTACTATCCATAGTGTTGGTGGCTTGGGAATTGCCCGAGGATAGCTAGTTCCCAACAATTGCATAGGATCTTTCGGAGGCAACGAAGTATGCTTCATTGTGAGCAACTAAAGTTGAGCAGAGGACCAAAGACAACAAAATATTCTAGGTGTTCATTGAGATGAACATCAGAATGGGGATTAATCGCAAGCCACCGTTATCACCCATGATTTATAACAGTCTGGAGTGCTTCATGGAGTTCAAGGCAGACTTCCATCACATATACATCAGGGCATGCAAGGACCCCACGAAGACATGGAACGAGCTCCCTTATCTGGTGATGGATGATGTCATATTCACCATCCTTGAGTCGTGGCAATTGGAGTGGCGCGCTCTCGCCAGCTTTGTGGTGGAGGTAGAAAAGTCCACTGCATAGAGGAAGGAGGAGGAAAAATTGCAGATGGCGTAGTTGGCAGAGAAAAGAAGGAACAAAGAAGAAACAACGAAGGCGCAGGAGGTGTGAGACACTGCGAAGGTAGCAGAAGAATAGCAGAAGGTAGCTGAGAAGGAGCGCAAGGGAGAAAAGTCAACTTCGCCTGAACAAGAGACAAAAACAGAGAAGGGTGGAGTAGACCCATAGACAGTGTCCACACAACTAAAATGACAATGCCCGAGAGATCAGGTGGGTCCGGAGAAGAAGTCAAAGGCCTCAAAGAATTCTTTCAACCTGATCACCCTCACTAAGGGGGATCTCCATGACATTAGGGAGACAATACACAACGTCACTGCGGAGACCCTCTGGCAGTTAGCGAAGGAAAACCAGATGGTGTTGGGGGACCTTTGGGTGAAGATACATTGGTTCCAAGTGCTCACTCTATAGGCTGGTACTCTCTCAACCAGCCTCGCATTAGGTACGGCCGCGGCTGAGGAAATGTTGCGTGCCCACATGACCAACACTATAGTGCTACTAGAAGGAGCACTAGTTACAGAAATTGAGTCTGACAGGCCTATGGTCAGTGGATTAAAGGGGATCAAGATAAACATGGCTACGCTCCCTCGGGAGATGCTCTATGTTTTGCAGGATGGAGATGCTGCAGAACTGCGAGCTAGGTAGGGTTGTGTGCTCCAGGTCATGAGCGAGTAGCGCATCAACATCAAACAGTTGAGCCTAAACTGCGACAAGGTAGTGGTGCAGAACCGACAGATTGTGCAGGTGGTCGATGAAGCCTGCTAAATGGTCCCAACGCTGGCCATCCAAGCAGAGGAACTAGTAGAGGTGCGCATTCAGAAACTAGCAGCAAGGGTGCGCGAGGATAAGGAAGAGATGACCAAGGTTCATCTGGAGTTGAACCTTCAGATAACCAAGCTACAGTTCAAAGAAAAACCTTCAACACTACAGGAGATTAAGGAATAGCGCACCAACGTGATCACTGTAGCCATAGCAAAGGTCAACAACGTAGTGAAAGACTACACCAGGCTATTTGAAGAGTCATTTGAGGTTCTCACCACTCTATAGGAGGACCTGAACATACAAAAATTAGAATCAGAGGTACGCGAGCTCCAACAGAAATATGATGAGATAAAAGAGACCACGCAGATGGTTTCCCTTACACAAAGGCTTGCAACGATGCAACATGCGAAAGTGCTCAAGGAGCACGTGGATGCTACCCGACACAAGGAAGTCATTTTGCAGGCACACGTACAACCATGCATTGATGAGGCATTCGTCATTATAGCCTCTATTAAAGCAAAGCTCACACAGATGCAGGGCCCATAGGAATAGGTTCAGGGAAGTAGTTCAACTACAACGATTTCTAAACAACATGTCCAAGAAATACACCAGGCAACTGCTTAGTGCGCTACTGACCTTGCAACAGTCCAAGCAGAGTTGGGAGGTCTACGCGCAAATATCTCCACACTGATAGACTGACTCAAGGGCGAGTCACAATGTTTATGTTGGGGGCCTATTGGGCGCGGGATCACCTAAGGGAAGTTTTGGGGCTTAAAGCCTAGATTTTGGTCACAAATTGTAACTTTGATGTAAAGACTCCACATTTTGTGGGTGTAGAGCTCGTAGCTTGTAAATGAGTCATAGGGTTTTCTGCCCTTAATTTTGTAATGTAATGTCAGCTATATAGATCTACCCATGGTCCGTGGACCTTGGGATTGTATAAATAGAGCGAGGCTCTAAGCTGTAAAAGAATCAATCAGTTGAATGATCATGGAATAGAAGCATAATGGAAGATCTAAGGGAAAAAATTGAGTCTTTGGGTTGTAGAGTAGGAGAAGGCTTTGCAGCTAAGTGCGCAGAGAACTAGTAGTATGCAGTTGAGTGCGCAGACCCCTGCAGCTGAGTGCATAGGGCAGGTTGAGTCTATAACAGTTGGAAGCATTAATAAAGAGAAGTTTTATATCATTCCTATGTATTTATTTCTTGTTTTATGCATTGAGTATATTGGGTATGAATTGCATTCCTACTGTTTATATGACGCGCGAACATATATGATTGTGTTGATTAAGTGAAGGTGAGATAAAGTATCTGTTTACATGAAGTTAACTAACATATCTAAGAAGATAAGTAAGATAGATAGTATAATTTGGGGAAATATTGCAGATCACTTCCATAGCAGTGCGAAAGCATCTTAGGCCCTGGTTAGGGCTGCGCGTGGGCGATTATAATAGATCGCGAAGGTCTCGCATGTCAAAAAAATGCACAAAGTAACCTATTTGAAGGGAGGCACAATTGTACTAAATAGATACCTCAGACATCTCAAGGGTGCAGAACCTTGGTTCCAGCATCCCCCATACTGCTTTGGGTGAGACTTCAGTCCGCGCTCCGTGGGCTAATGCCGAAAGGGCTGATAGTGTAGGGATTTGTTTGGCTAATTAACTCTGAACCTGGGTCAGGCCCCATCAAGCCAACAACGCCTTTGACCATAGTTGATGAACTTTGCAGGATCAATAATATTGACAACTCAGCTCATCAAGGCTTCCACGATAAGA
Source organism: Pinus tabuliformis (assembly GCA_031772625.1). NCBI lineage: Eukaryota > Viridiplantae > Streptophyta > Pinopsida > Pinales > Pinaceae > Pinus > Pinus tabuliformis. The sequence continues at coordinate 344,543,666 of CM062814.1, forward strand.
GTTGTCAAGTAGTGATCCATCCTATGGACAAACCACCATCTGTTGGATATTTCGCTTTCAGTGATCCATCAGTTAATAGAAGGGAGGTCTAGATAGTGAACGTTCTCAAAAGATGATCAAACAACTTGAACTTACAAGAATTGACGTTTCAGACACTGGGGCTTCCAGTTTAAGAACCACCAACCCTTTTTATAACTAAATTACTAACACACAAGAATTGACGTTTCGAACACCGGGGGTTCCAATTTAAGAACCGCCAACCGTTTTTATAAACAAAATAGAAAACTACTTCAACTCACACCATAACCATACAAACAAAAACACAATCAATACTATATTAAATATAACAGTAACCCGCCCATATTTTTGTAGTAATGAAACACCCAAAAACCTTCGAAGATATTTCCATACCATTTCCATATGCCCTTTTTGATGTGAAAATCTACACTTGATTCCATCATATGAAGCATAAACAAATCCACTTCAATTCTTGAATTCAATATCCACCAACATTTTCATATAATAATGGGTGAGAGTTCCACCCATTATTAAATTTTCCTCTTGAATCCAATGAACAAGGTCAAACATGAAGGACACATCTTTAGCTAGGCAGATCCATTTAATTCCAAAGAACTCGCATATAATTTTTAATTAAATGAATTAAAGGCTTGACTAAAAAAAATATTAAATTAAAGTATGCAACAACAAGTGGCTCATGGATCTTGACATGAAAACATATATGATGATAGCAAAGTCAATGGTCTACGCACAACTCTTGGCCCTGCGGAACTGTGTTTTTCCATACCTGCATTAAGTACTGAGGCAATCCAACAAATTTTTTGTTTTATTCATAAGAAATGTAAGATAAAATCCACACAGTAGTTAAATCCTTTGTGCCTCCTCCAATATTCAATGGGAAATGCTGCATATCTATCCGGATCTGATATGACCATACGATGTCACAGATATGTCCACCTTGAGGTAATGACCCTTGACGACCAAGAATCCTTCCTTGTGGCCATTGTCCGTTGGACAGAGTTAAGGAGTGATTCAGACTCCAGTTGTGTCAATGGAACAAAGGTCGATGTTATCCTGAATATTTTGCTTCTCCGTGTATACAATTCGATGAATCAAACTTGAACAAAATGGATCCACAAGCTTCATTAAACACTCACATGGCTTTCACATGATAGACATACACAATAAAATTGCAACGAACAGAAAAGAAACACTCACAAACCCCTAAACTAATTATTTACAGAGGATCATCTATCAAAATTTTTACATCTTCCTGGCCCTCCCAATGGGGTCAAGCCAGATCTGGCTCTGATAACATTTTAGAAATATGAAAGAGAGTAAGAGAGATCGATTAAACGAAACACCAAACACCATATATTTTATTGGTCTCAAGATTTACATATTTATAGTATCTAGATCACTGACAATGACGCATCTAGATAGCTATTACAACTCATGCATAGGAAAATGACTACTTATAGATTGACACCTAGGGATTCACAATGACAACTCACACATTACATGGAAGCATTACTTCCAACATATGTTTCCTGAGACCTATTCCTTTCCTGATCTAGTCATGTGGTCCCAAGTTAAGTATGACCCCTTGCAGAGAACTGCGATAGCTAAGACTAGAGACATTCTAATATCTGTCACCTAAGAAATCACAAACAAAATGATTCCCTTATATTTTTCTCCACTGCATTATTATTGGACGTATATCATAAGCTCACCTTCCCTCAAAGAGCGCAAATTTTGAGATCCTTCTCCCTGAAGATGCTGATATCCCTAAAAAGAATCCTCCTTATCTAGCATCCATGTTCGCTGAGAGAGTTAAACACATAATTTCCATAATTTCTTGCTTGTTAGGATACTAATTAGATCAATGTGTAGATGAATCTATCCTAGGCCATCTATCAATTTTCTCTAAAGAAAGAAAGCCTACCTTCATGTATAATTAAAGTCAATTCTTGGCTGAAGCTATGCATGAGAAAATGATGAATATAACTATTGAAGGAGTGTTTAAATACTCCTCTATGCTAGTACATATGTTTATTTTCTAGCAGGGAGATAGGTTACCTATTGTTCTATGCAAGCAAGATGATTAGCAAAAGAATCAAGCAGTCACACACTGTACCTCATTGATTAAGAACAACTCAACTAAGTTCATATTTTCAGACTTCACTGATTATTTCATGCATCTCGTTACACATCTTCTCAGTAGTCAGAGTGAACCGAGAATCAATATATAAATCAAAAGGATCCTACATCTTAGTGATCAAGTTAGAACATGAGACAGGTATATTTACCAGAACTACATAGATATTAGAGTATATGGCTGCAAATTGGCTCCATATAAATTTCCCAAATATGTTCCAATGAGAATTTTCTCATTGGAATATATTAGGAAAATGATGAATATGGATGAGATTCTTTTTATTTCAGGAAAGAGGAGATCTCAGTTCAAGATAAGGGCACAGGTAGGATCATTCATTTGTAATACTAGATGAGTAGGTTTAAAAGTAGATGCCATACTAAAATAGATGTGTTTTCCACCAAGCTTCACCTGGTCTTATGACCCATTCAGTATTATCTCATACTTAAAGGTGGAACTCAAAACCAAACCTTACAATCATACACCAAGACCAGAGATTGATAAGTTTAGGAAACAACAACATTTGGAAGAGAATACACTTCAAGAAGTAGAAGAATATGTTTTACCTACTTCCACTCTTCATACTCCTACTTCTCAAACCAAGCATGAAAAGAAGCCCAAAGAAGGATCTTCATCATCAACAATTGGAGAAAAGGAATTCATTCACTATTAGAAGAAATCAAGGAATGACTCCAAAGGCACTACTACTACTCAGGGTCATAAGGAGCCTATCATCATAAATTTGGATGATTCACAGGTTTCCATAGGGATAGAAGAAACTGTAATCACTACTCCATCTTCTTATTCCACTTCACAAAATTCATTAGAGATCACTCAATCTGTAGGAGCAAGTGAAACATAGGATCCAAATGTCTTCACTAATTTCCTTGAAATTAAGAAGAAGAATGAAGCTTCAAAGACAAATGTTTATGCATAGTTTTAGAAGCAAACTTCTACTTCAGAACACATGTTGTTAACAACATTTGACAGCGAAAGGGGTAGAATGAAAATGGATTTTCTATAGGCCCAAGTGCCTTTTCCCAAGGCTTCTTCTGATTACAAGAATAATTTATTTTCTTTTGATACTAATCAGATATACACAATTGATCAAATGGACATGCATAGGCAGTCTGGTGAGATGATTTTATCTACCATGACCAATACTGCTAGGGCATTGTCAAAAATAAAAAGCCGCTCTATAAAATGTGTAGTCACAATTGAAGATTGAAAATATATCATCTTTAACAAAGGATAATAAGGTCAAGTCATTAGAATGCTTAGTGATTAAAATTGGATATGACCCTACTGATGTTAAACAAGGAGAAGATATTATCAAAAAGAAAATTACAGATATTGCAACTTTGAGGAAGTAGCTTAAAGTTCCTTCTATAGAGGACCCTTAGACCAATGAGATAGTAGAAAGTGAACAACACAAGGAAGAAATGCTCAAGATGATCATTGAGAAGAATGTACAGATAAAGACTATGGAGGAACAAATTGAGAAATTCCTTAAGGAAAAATAGCAATTTACGCAGTTAGCTATAGCACTCATCACATATATTACTATTACAGTGTCCATAAAATCATGGCAATCTACATAAGGCACAATATAATCTACATTAAGAACAAACGATTTTAACAAACTCTTACAAGAGCTGACTCACAAGAAATAAGAAAATGAAAGGCTTCATAAGAAATTTAAGAATTTGGAAGCTTAGAAGATAAAAAATGACACTTTGTATGCTGAAGAAATGCAAAAAACATAGAGGTTGAACCAAAGAATAGAAGAGTTACAGAGTGAGTCATTAATGGCTAAAACCTTGGCCCAATCTAAGGAAAGAATTTGGGCAGATATTAGTCAGGCCATAACTGAAGTATGGTCCTCCATTCAGATCATTTTTTAGTAGGAGGAAGTTATAAACAGATGTCATGTAGCTATTGATGAAGTGAAATAACTTCTTAAAGACAAGCCAAGTGAGGCTAGAGACATGATCAAATTTCTTAATTCAAAAACCAGGGATGAATTGGAGTATATTTAGATTCTAGACATAATAGAAACCATTTTGGAGATCAAGAAGGTTTTGCAGAAAAAGAACCTGATGACTTAGTTAGAGACTAAGTGTCAAACCTTGAATATTTTTGTCCAAAGGTTTCATTTTAAGTTTAATTTACTCAACCAAAGAGGAATTGCAGGATTAGTGGCCCCAAATGACAGGTTGATTAGTTTGGAAGAATAATGCCAAAATATTTATACCATAGCAACTGATAAAGAAAGTTTTGCAGGAATAAAGGTTCATATTATAGGAAAACAAATGCTAGAAGCTTTAGATTTTGACTTGAATATTAAGCAAGAGATTAAACACAATTTTGTAAACAAGCCCACTTTTGAGTAGTACACTAAGGTTGATGCAGTTTATAGGAAATTAGTAAATCTCGCTATACCAAGTGAAGATAGATGGGATCACTTGTGTGAGGTTATTGAGTAACTATCATCAACACCTAAAAAACACCCAGACAACACTTTTTGAGGACCAATTCATCAAAAAAATCCTAAACAATAGTGCCAACACTTAGCAGTTTTGAAATTCCTATAGTTTTGTATTATTTTTGTATTTTTGTTATGAAAATATATAGAACAAATTTTTGTATAAATAACTCCTCATTCGAGTTATTAAGTGTTGAACCCTTGGATGAGCTTTTAAAACATAATTGTAACTGTGTTGGATATTTTCCAAGTTAATGAAAGGATTCTAAATTTTCCTTCTATAGTTTGTCTCCTAGTAAGCTTTTCATATGTTCTTATTTCATTATGTCTCTCCTCACATATTTAAGTATTTATGAAGAATTCTGGGTAAGATCATACTAAGTATCAGTCAGCCTTAAAGCCCCTATGAAGTTATCATCAATAAATAAGGACTATTTTCTAAGACTATCTGTTATTATAAGCTCCCCTATATCAATTAATTGTCACACAAATATGCATTCGTTTAAATGTATTTTCAGCTACAGGAAACGTTGTTTTCCTGTATTCTTTTCTTATAACCAATCAAATATTTTTGTTTGAATATTTAGCAAGTTTTATTTCATTAAGATTCTTCTATTCACTCACTTCAAAATCAATTACATATAGCTAGGAAAATAGCAACCCTTTCATTCAACTTAGTAATTGTTAAGGATTAAGCACCTACTTTCAGTAATTCATAACATTGGTCATCCAAAAACCTTAAAAACAAACAAAACATTTTAGATTCTTTGGCATGACTAACTGACCTAGAGAAATCTCAGAGGAAAACATCAGCCCAACGCCATTTACGGGGACCGAAAATTGAACTATTTTTCGTGGGACAAGGACTAAATACTTTTTATTTAAGGTGAATAAATAAATTGTAGGTTAAAATAATTCAGCTGGCGACTCCATTAGACCTAGATAGCTCCTTAAAAACATACTAGATCTCACTCTGACTCTCAAATTATATCTCCTTTATCTGATCCAAGAGACTGGTGAGAGAGGCCTCGTTGAGAAGGAGACTTGAAGCTTCTACTTCTTCTTCTGTACCATTGCAGCCTGAAGATATTTTAGCTTCTGGTCCCTTTATTTATGTTCCATTGTTATTATATTTTTTTGATCTAAAACCTAGGGTTTTATAACTTTTATCTAAAGGAGTTGATCTACATTCGTCTCTCTTAGTCCAATCTTTGGAATCATACAAAATCCCTGAAATATTTTAAGATTCACCCAAGTCAGAGAAAGAACTAGATGTACATTTACCGGAGCTAAAACCAACTGATTTTATCTCCCCCACTCATTATACATTTCCATCTACTTATTCACAACCTAAAGAAACCTTCTCTGTATATTCAAACCCTTTGTTTGAAAGTAAAGAGTAGGTTGAAATAGAGCTTCATAAGATAGTAATTAAAACTATGAAAACTTTTAGGGATCCTCCACTTTCCCATTCTCTGCCTCCCACTTTTCCACCTCAATCTTCACCCACTACTTCACCACCTTCCTCTTCATCCTCCACTACATCATCTCCTACCTATTCTACTGAATTATATTCTTCTTCATCTTCCAATATGGCCTTTCAACCCATTATTCAAGCTAGATATGCTTCCTTGCATCATCCCAACTAGCTCAATAATTTTCCTCATGGGTATTTGAAACACCTGCCCAGATTTAATGGGGAAACTGGTTTGTCTGGAGAATATCATCTCGTTGCATTTTTAGATTTTGCAGATAATATGAACATAGAGAATGAGGATGTATATATTCTATTATTTGTTCACTCTTTAGAGGAAAATGTTAGGATATTGTTTAGACAACTGAGATCTGATTCAATTTATCATGGAATTAATTAACTACTATATTCAAGAAATAGTGGTGTGTTAAAAAGGATCTAGTTTTCTATCTTACTGAATTTGAAGAGCTTAAACAGAACCATGGAACCAACGGTAGATTTTATTAAATGATTTAATAAACTTTACTACAAAATGCCTCTTGATTGTAAACCTCCAATTACAGCAGCGAAAGTTAGGTTTTCCAAATCCTATGTTGATGACTTTGCAGTCATGCTGAGGGAAAGGACATATCCTACCCTTCACGACAATAAAACCAATGCTATAGAAGTTGAGGCTAATAGATGTGCTTCATCTAAACTCAAAGCCAAAGCATAAAAGGCTGAAATAAAAATGAAGGCTTAGGAAGAAACATCTTCCTCAAAGACCAAAAACAATGATAAGAAAATAGATGAGATAACATCATTACTTAGAAACCTTTCTAATAGGATTTTTAAGTTTGAAACAGCCTGGAACAATACAAAAAACTACTACTAGATCACAAACTCAGTTTAGAAGAGTCCCCCAAACTTAAATTTTGCAAAGATTCACAGTATTAGAACTGAGTTTCTAAATGGATTCAGTCATCCAGTGTAGATGTTGAAGGGGATGTGATCAGCCTATAGGACGAAAAACCCTCTGTAGTTTTTGGTCCTAGCTCTGAAATGATAGATGAGAATGTACCAACATTTTATGTCGGTCTGAAAATTCATGATTTCCTATTATATAACTATATATTAGATTCTATGGCTTCCCATAATTTGATGCCTAAAGTAATCATGGACCAGTTGCAATTATAAGTCACTATAACTTACCATGATCTTTACACTTTTGACTACACAAATTACCTTGTCCTAGAATTATTAAAAATTTGGTGGTTACCTTAGCTAAGATCCCTGTCAAAAGTGTGGTTTTAGACATACTAGTCACTAATAATCCTACCAAATTGGACATGCTACAGTCAAGATCTTGTTTTTCTAAATTAGGAGGAAGCCTACAAATGGATATGTCTTATGCCACTATTATGGTATATGGGGGTGAACATCTCAAATTATACATAGAATTTAGATTTATGAATACTATTTGTATATCTGATCAAGTTAGGAATCATCCTATTTATGTTGTTGACCAAGAATTTGGGTGTTTTAAACTATCAGTTAATAATTCAAAAAATACTCAACTTACTATTGAAAACATTGTTGATAAACCCAAAACCATTGAAGCTGATATTTGGAAATTGTACTTTGATGGTTCTTGATCAAAGGAAGGAGCAAGAGCTGGTATTGTATTAATTTCAACAGATAAATAAAGCATTGCCCAATCATAAAAACTTGAATTCGATGTAACTAATAATGTAGCAGAGTATGAAGATTTTATGCTAGGATTGGAGTTAGCAAGAAGTCTTAAGGTGCAAAATTTAAGTGTATACAGTGATTCTGAACTTATTGTCAAACAAGTTAGGAATCAATGTCTAACTAAGCACCCCATATTAAGATATTATAGGAATGAGATTTGGGATTCAATTGAAAATTTCTTTTCAGCATTCAATATTACTGATATTCCTAGAGGTCAAAACATACATGCAGATTCGTTGGTTGTTTCTGCAAGTTCCTTTAAAGTTCCTAATAAAATTCTTGTCTAATATCAAATTCAAGTCAAGTATAGACCATATATTCCTGAAAATCTTAATAATTTACAAATATTTGATGATGGGGAGAAACTAAAATCCTTTTTGCAAGTCATTGATGAATTCTCAGACATGCAAGTTGAGGAGAAACAAGTTAATAATCTTGAAATTGTCAACGAAAATCAAACACTACAATTTGATTCTAAAATTGTAGATCATAGCATTATCCAATTATCTAACAATTTTATTCCAAAAGGGTTATTCCTACTTGAGAAGCTCTTTTATCATAATGATGTCCCCAAAAATCCACTATCTGATTCACATGAGGAAAATATTGAAATTTATAACATTGGAAGTTCTCAAGAAATTAGAAATGTTAAAATTTCTGCATCTCTATCAATGGAAGCCAAAGAAAAATATTTAATCGTCCTTAAAGCCTATAAATATGATTTTTCCTAGTATTATAATGAATTAAAAACATATGATACATCTCCTATTGAACATAAAATTCCATTAAAACTACAGGCAAAACCTTTCAAACAAAAATTGAGTAGAATGAATGTGGTCTTTCTTCCTGTTATTGAAAAAGAAATTAAGAAGCTACTGGATGCTAAAATAATACTTCCATTGAGGTATTTAGATTGGGTATCCAATCTAGTCCCAATCAGAAAAAAGAATGGTGAAATTAGATTATGGGTGGATTTTAGGAATTTGAATAAGTCTTCCTTGAGAAATAATTATCCATTATCTAAGATGGATCAATTACTTCAGAAAATTTTAGGATCCCATAGATTTTCCATGTTAGATGGTTTTTCTAAATATAATTAGACTATGGTTAGTCAAGAGGATAGAGAAAAAACTACATTTACAACTCCTTGGGGCACATTCATGTATGCCCGGATGCCTTTTGGGTTAACTAATGCTGGAGCTACATTTCAACGTGTTACAGACCTAGCATTTTTAGGTAAGACCAACAAATTTGTTGTTATTCATTTATATGATCTAACTATTTTTTCCAATTCTGATGAAAGACATTTAAACCATTTGAGAAAGGTTTTTGACAGGTGCAAAAAAATTGGAATTTCTCTTAATCCCAAGAAGTATTTTTTTGCACTTCAAGAAGAAAAAATGCTCAGCTAGATCATTTCTAAAGAAGGAGTAGTGACTAATCCTAAAAGAGTCTCAATAATTTAGGCTCTCATATTACCAAGGAACAAAATGGAAGTTCAAGCTTTCCTTGGGAAAAATAATTTTTTAAGAAGGTTTATCCCTAATTATGTTGAAATAGTTAAGAGCATAACTAATTTGCGAAAAAGAACCATGAAGTTAAGACTATTCCTGCTAGGTATGAATTTGATCAGAATGAAAAGGACATTATAGAAGACCCCATATTATCCAGTCCAGATTACTCTGAACCATTCAATGTCTTTTCTTTTGCTTCTGAAACTACCTTAGTTGTTGTTATTTTGCAAAAGAACAAATATGAATCTGACCAACCCATTCCATTTTTTATAAAAGTAATGAGAGATGTTGAGCTAAAGTATGACATTATTGAAAAGAAAGCCTATTCTTTAGTTTGAGCTCTGAAAACCTTTAGATTCTATCTCCTCCACTCTTCTATCATTACCTATGACCCAATAATGTTGTAAAAATAGTCTTAACTCAGCCTGACACTGATGGAAGGGGAGGGAGATGGATAACTAAAATTTTAGAGTATGATCACATCATTAACAGTACCAAGTTGGTAAAAGGTCAATGTTTGGCTAAGCTGCTTGCTGAATCCAATTGCAAAATCTTAGGAATAAATTTAGTTTTTGAAATCCCAGTAGAGAAGAATCCACAAGAACCTTTAGCAACCCCCACAAAGGAGAATCCACAAGAACCTTATGAAATCCCAACACAGGAGAATCCATAAGAATGTTCTGCATCATATCACTCAATTTTGATTCACATTCATGAAAAAATTTTGCTATCAAATTGGTACTTTGATATTGAGATCTTTATTAGTGAATTTGAATGCCCATTTGAATTCAGTAAATATCAATGTAAAAAAATAAAGTTTAAGGTTGTAAAGTACTATATTGTAAATGAAAATCTGTATTGGAGGGATCCTCTTAACATCCTTTTACTTTTCCTAACAGAAAATGAGACAGAAGGGATCATTGTTGAATTTCATGCAGGAATTTGTGGAGGGCACTATGCTTGGAGCGATGCAACATACAAGATCTTAGGGCCAGGGTTTTATTGGCCTACTCTATTTGCATAGGTGGGAACAAAGGTTAGGAGTTGTACATAGTGTCAAATGTTTGCTGGAAAGCAGAGACTAACAACTCTTCCATTCGTTCTATTATTAGTCCAAGCACCATTCCTTTAGTGGGGATTGGATTTCATTTGTGAAATTCGTCCTCCATCAAGCAGTCAACATAGATGGATATTGATTGCTACACATTACTTTAAAAAATGGGTATAATCCATTCCAGTCAGAGATGCAACTGATATTGTTTTTATCAAATTTTATTGAAGAATATATATTTTCTAGATTTGGATGCCCTGGGAAAATAGTAAAAAACAATGCACAAGCATTCAACAGTACTAAGATGATTGATTTCGATTCGAAATATAGGAACTTGTTACATCATTCCACTCCATACTATCCACAGGGAAATGGATTGGCAGAGTCCTCAAATAAAAGTTTGGTTAAGGTTATAAAGAAAGCATTGAAGGATCATAAAAGGAGCTAGGACAGTCATCTCATTTATGCACTTTGGGCCAATAGGATTTCGCCCAAAAGATCAACAGGTAAATCCCCTTTTCAGCTTGTTTATGGAAAATAATCTATATTTCCCACACATTTAGCTATTCCTGTTATGAAATTTTTGTAAGAGTCAAATGAAGAGCTTGATGACTTCCATCGTTGAATAAATAATATCATAGAATTAAATGAGGATAGAGATGAAGTTCATCACAAGGTTAATAAATGTGAGAGTGAAATGAAAAGCCTATTTGATAGGAAAGCTAGGGAAAGAGATTTTAGGGAACGTGATTTGGTTCTGAGACAAAATGCTAGAAGAGAAGACAAAGGGAAACATGGCAAAGTTTTATAACTTTGGTTGGGACCTTTGAGCATTGCTAAGGTCAAGGGTAATAACACTTTCATTCTGCAGAATTTGGAGGGTGAATATTCCTCATTCCCTATCAATGGGAAGTACTTGAAGCACCACATTTAGTATTGAGAGGTTTCTATTCTTTCATCATTGTATTATACCATAGATTTATATTTTACATGGAGTGTGTATTTGTTTCAACAGATATCCCATTAGCTCGAGGAGAAGGCACATGGGTCTGCAAGTTCTCTGCAACCTAAAAGAGGAGGTAGTCCCCAGTTGGAGCCTGTGTTGTAACATGATTTATTTTTGATAAGTAGTTTTTATTTTATAAAAGAGGGTATGAATAAATAAATAAAAAAATGGAAAATATGAAAAAATAGAAAATAAAAAAGAGATGGAGTAAAACCCCATCAAAAGAAAATCAAAAAATTGTATAAGTGTGCTTGTTCAAATGCCACTTCATGAAATAAATTTTATTTTTAATAAATAAAGGTTTTGTGTGCAGCTTTTTTTAATCCCACAACCTTTCCTTCTGATTTGGATCAAACTGTTTAATCTTAATCAGATCATTCAAATTTATGTTTTATCTTAGTGAATAAGTTCACCAATCTGTTTAAACTTGGTTGAACATTAGAAGATATGATAGAATAGGATAAATAAATTCCCTAATATGCTCAAAATTTGGCCGAGTTTTATTAGATTACGATTAATTAGTGAAATAATTAAATAAGGGTTGCTATTCTAAATGCACCCAAGTTAGATTAATTTTAAATTAGCACTTAATTACCTTTAAAACGATGATTAATCTTTTGTAAATAAACATTTTATTCTTTTTTTCAAAGTCATATACGACAAAAGGTTATTTGTCGGCAAGCAATAAAGTGCATATACAAACCAATGACGATCTGCCTCCTCGGCTAGATCAATGGCGGGGAAGCCACTTCATATTCCCTAACCATGAAATGGGATAATGGTAGGGGGGTTGTGAAAATTTATTTTTCCCACACGGTCCCCCCGCTAACGTGTCATCACCTCCACACTTCACACCTCCTCACTCATTGCCGCTTATCAACATGCCCCCTTCTGAAATCCATCTATCTACCTTCCCGCTCTTCTCGATACCATGGAAACATAACATATACCATGCATTCTGCCTCCAACTACTCTGTGCCATGTGCCCATTGTTGCCTATCTACTTTCAACTATCCATTTATGCTAATTTATTGCTTCCCATTGTTGATCTCCCTCCATTAAATTCCCAATTAGCCAATCAGTAACAACTTTCCTATAACAGTAGCCTTATTCGGATGATAAATATCACTACACCCAATTATGCCTACTTTCTTCCATTGCTCTTTCATTGTTTCCTTCAATTTTCCTGTTTTCACATATTCATGCCACTGTCAAGCCTACAAACAATACACGTAATCTGAAGGTATCTCTGCAACTTTTGTCTATTATCCTATATTAAAGTTTTGTTATTATGGCTCTTAAGAAGAAAGACAAGCCATTTTCCAGTGCTTCTGAAGTGTAGGAAATCCCAAAGGCCTATGATTCCTTAGACCTGTACGACATCCCGCTAGTTGACCAATATTTCAACATTGCAGACACAAAATGTGAATTTGACATGTTCGAATTGCATAATTGGCTTAAACCGACCTACATTGACTCTGAAGATGACATAAACATATGGGTATCCATTCTGCCTCTGTATAGTTTCCTCATACCTATTCCTTTCCTGATATAGTCATGTGGTGCCAAGCTAAGTATAACCCCTTGCAAGGAACTCTGATAGCTCAGAATGGAGACATTATGATATCCATCACCCCAGAAATCATTAACAAAATGCTTCTGATCCCTGAAAACAAATTCTTAGATTTTTCTCCACTGTAGTATTACTGTATCTATATCATAATCTCACCTTCCCTCAAAGAGTTCAAAGTTTTTAGATCTTTCTCGCTAAAGATGTTAAGCTCCCTAAAACAAATACTCCTTACCTAACATCCATTTTCACTGAGAGAGCTAAACACATAATTTCCCTAATATCTTGCTTGTTAGGATACCAATCAGATCAACGGGTAGATGAAGCTTTCCTAGGTTATCTATCAACTTTCTCTAAAGAAAACAAGCCTACCTTCATGTATAATTACAATTAATTCTTGGTTGAAGCTATGCACAAGTAATTGATGAATATAACTACTGAAGGAGTGTTTAAATACTCCTTTGTGTTAGTACATATGTTTAATTTTTAGTAGGAAGACAAGTTACCCATTGTTCTATACAAGCAGGATGATCAACAAGAGAATCAAGCAATCACATAGTGGACCTCATTGATTAGGAAGAACTTAACTAAGTTCATATTTTTGTAATTCATTGATTGTTTCATTCACCCAGTTACACAACTTCTCAGCAGTGAGAGTGAACCAAGGATTAGTACATAAATCAAAAGGATCTTTCATCTCAATGATCAAGTTAGAATAGGATATTGGTAAATTTACCAGAACTAAATAAAGATCAGAGTATATGGCTATGAATGGGATCCATATAAATTTCCCAAATATGTTCCAATGAGAATTTTCTCCCTCGAATATATTAGGAAAATGAATAATATGGATGAGATTCATTATATTTTAGGGAAGAGGAGATCTCAGTTCAAGATAAAGGCACATGTAGGATCATTTATTTGTAATACTATATCAACAAGTTTAGAAGTAGATGCCACACTAAAACATATGGGTTTTCATCCAACCTTCAACTAGTCTTATGATCCATTCAGTATTATCTCAAAGTTAACGCTGGAACTAAAAACCAAAACTTACAATTATACGCGAAGACCATAGATTGAGAAGTTTAGGAATCAAGAACAATGGGAGGAGGATACACTTCAAGAAGCATAAGAACATGTTTTACCTCCTTATACTCTTCAGATTCCTACTTCTCAAGCCAAGCATGACAAGAGGCCCAAAGAAGGATCTTCATCATCAGCAATTGAAGAAAAGGAATTAATTCATTATCAGAAAAAGTCAAGGACTGACTCTAAAGGCACTACTACTACTCATGGTTAGAAGGAGCCTATTATCATCAATTTGGATGATTCATAGGTTTCCATAGGGATAGAAAAACCTATAATCACTACTACATCTTCTTCTTCCACTTCATAGAAGTTTTTAGAGATCACGTAATCTATAGGAGCAAGTGAAACAGAGGATCCAAATTGTTGGAAATAATACTGAGAGGGGTGGCTAAATTAGTATTTAAAATAAATAACTTTTTTCTATTCATACTCAAATTTATATACGCTACTTCAGTGAAGGTAACTCGCGTGTACGCGCAATTGTCTTTAAAGAAACCAATGTATATCCAACAAACTTATGATTCAGTTAATTCATTATATGTTGATCTTTAATCAGTACATCAGTACTTCATTAACCATATAAATAGTAACCATGTGCAGTAATAATAGGATAAACCATCACACATAAGTAACACACATGAACACCAAGATTTAAGGTCGAAAACCAATGTGGGACAAAAACCACCTAATGTTGTCTTCTTTTAATATAGGAAAAACATTTTTACAATCTTGTAATGGTGCAAACTCATACCAGTACGTAGGGACCGACCTGCAAAAGGCTACAACCTTCTCTCTCTCTCAAATTTCTACTGGAAGGGAGCTACAACACCCTAACTATTGACTAGCCAATCCGTTTACTAGTACGTAGGCATCGACCTACAGAGGGCTCCAAACTTCACTCATTTTTCAACTACCACTAGAAGGGAGCTCCAACCCCCTAGCTCTTGTACTAGCCAATCCATTTACTAGTACGTAGGCTTCAACCTACCGAAGGCTCCAACCTTCACTCATTTTCCAGTTTCTATTGGAAGGGAGAACTAACCCCATGGCTCTTGTGATGGTCGATATGTTTACCAGTATGTAGGTGCCAACCTACAAAAGGCTACAACCTTCTCTCTTGCTCCAGGGACCATGTTTCATAAATTTTCAAAGTGGACCCATTAGTAACATTGAAGCTCAAAATCAATCACCACTACAATACAACCATCAAATATATCTGCATCAACCAATCACTGAAACTCAATCATCAATCTCTGAATACCCCATAACTGAATCAATAAATCATTAAAAACCCATCATCACTGAAGCAAATCACAACCAATCGATCTGAACATTCAGAACACTATCAACAGAACACAGTCACCAGAACACAAAGCAGAACCCAGAACTCTACATTAACAAAAAAAACCAACTGCAACTTCAAACATCATATTTCATAATGTATACGCTACTTCGATGTGTCAAACTAGCATGTATACACGCTTTTACCAAATTGAACTAGTGTATAGATATGAAAATACTAACTTAAAACTTCACAACTATTCCAAACTCTCAGTCATACCCGGATCATAACATTTACAGAATAAAACATGTGTTAGTATTCAGATATAGCCTGTCCATGATTAAACCACATAATGATAATTCATTTTAGGCCTTATGATCCCGATCCATCAACCATCAAAAACCACTTAGGTGCATCCTTATCTCAGATCAAGCAAAGCATCAGAAACCCATAACCTACATATTTTCTTTTGATATATTTCTTCATAAGATATTCAATACTTGCACGCCCTGGTCTAATGATCTTCTCCTCCTTATATAGTTTTATGCTTTCTCAATACCTCGGAACAAAAACACTTAGGACGAATACCTTGGACCAAATACCTCAGACCAATACCTTAGACCAAATACCTCTAACCAATACCTCAGACCAAATACCTCGGGCCAAATACCTTGGACTAATACCTTGGACCAAAATCTTGATTTTCCATCGCATATGTGATTTTCTTTTTGTGAAAGTGAGTGTATACGTATATTCTCTTTTTATTCGGTGTGCCCACATGTATATGCTACTTTGACAAAATGAACCAACTTATACCTATCTTTCTTCAATATTTTGAGTTTGATATGTAATCCTTTGCTATTAACCTATTGCACTATGAACTGTCATCTGTGTGAGTTGCCATCAAGGACAACACCTGTATCATAATGCCAACAATATCCCCCTTTGGACTTGATGGCAACAACGACACCAAGACACTCTCCCCCTATGATATCAAGGGAAAAGGGTGGACCAAGATACTCTCTCCCTTTGATATACATTATGTAGTCCATGCCCCCACTGAGTACATGTGGAATTCTTTGATTAAGATCCCCCTTTGTACATGATGAGATGCACTAAACTATCCATGGTCCCCTAGGGCACATGCAGAGTATCATACATGAACTGCACCATCAACATCTTCCAGCATCATCAATATCAACAACTTGTATATGTCCAGCATCAAAAGAGTCAGCTGAATCAAAACAACTATGTGGATCAAGTAATATAAGCATCTCCATGTATGAAGATCCTCTAACATAACGCCAAAAATGCATTATTAGAAGCATATTCTCCCCCTAAACCTATGTCAACTATTCATTATCAGATATTATCATTGCAAATATAAGTAAGAATCATCAAGGTATCATCATCAATCAGATATACATCAAATTTTTTAACAACTTATGAGGACCAACACATTTCCACGTATCGTTAGTGTTATAGACATTTTTGGGCACTGCAACCCCAATCATAAATGTCCATAAACCAAGGGCTCTTAAGTCCCTAAAAGTGTTGTTCCAACCTCTAAAAGAACAAGGTCAATTGGTTACATCTTCTCCCAGAAGTTCTCCATGAAAAACTACTCAGAACTGGTCAAAAGTGGACCATCTCACCTACTCCATGGTCAAAGTGCGCTGCATCCCACCTAAATACACACGAGAGGTGCGATGCGTCTTGAAAAGCCCTTCTATGGGGTGCGATGGGCGAGAGTGGACAAATGGCAGGGTCAATCTGCAAAGTGGAGGATCATGGAATCTTCGAGAAAATTCTCCTGTGACACTTGCCTCTCTGAATTCGCCCAGGGATGAGTAAGAGATCATCAATCTCCAAGTGGAATCAAGAACTATCAAAGAGAGGACACTAATCAAATCTCAAAAGCTGACTCAGCCCCCTTGCAAACATCTATATATGGATCCCTCATCCCAGAGATCTAGAGGCTGGAATTTTGTATCTTGTAAGGAAGTGATGTTGGTTTCTTGGTGTAATATCATAGTGTTGGGTGATCTAAGATTTTCATGAGGTGAAGAAGGGCTTTCCTGCTGAGAGGATGATGTTGGGTTAGAACAATTGGTTGTAATCCTCTTTGCTATTCTTGATTATTAATAAAGCTATTCAAGTTTTCCTCCACATTCTTGTATGATTGATGATATATGCATTTGTGTGGTCAATATATATCTGGTCCTATATTGCTTATGATAATAGATCTATGTTCTTGGATAGTGTTATGCTGCTTTGATTCTACACGTGCTCTTTGAAGCTGGATAGACGAGGAAGAGAGTGGCAAAGATCTATTAGAAGGGAGAGGAATCAAGCAAGGAACCAAGCGGAAGACAGAGGTTGGTCTCCTTTATTCCCCTCTTATCTATTTCTCAAAAAGGAAAACGAAAGTAGTTTTAGTTTGTTTGTTTCTAAGGTAGCTACCAGCCTTAGTGGGACTAGCATCTCTGCATAGACACTAGATTTCTCGATAAAAAAATGGCGACTCCGCTGGGGAGCGAATAGATTGTTTGTTTTTCTACATTTGTTTGCTTTATAAACTTATAGACGGAGCCTGAAGTCAATCCAGCTAGCCTTCAAACTACATTTGCTATGCAAGTGCAAAGTAGATCAATGTTGCTTCAGTCTATCTCTAGGTTTTGTTTATGAACTGAACAATCGATTTACAAGCTCTCTAATTGCCCTTGTGGTGGCTCTAGTAACCTCTTTAGATCTACCCCTGTGATTGATTTACTGATTACCACTTGCTCGGCCTAAATCCTTGAACTAAGCTGCAAACTGTGACCCAGAATCCAGTTGAAGTCTCGTCCCTGGACCATCGCACTGTCTCTTCTTTGCATTCTGTATGCATCGCACTTCCTGAGTGTAGTAGGTGCGCTGCATCTCACCTTCCCTGTGTTACAAGTGCGCTGATCAGACAAGGCCTCCTCTGCTCTTAGATTTTGGTTTCTATGTTCACTCTTTTCAGCTCTATTCAGGAGTTTTGCTATTTGTAGTCAGTATACCTCTGTTGAAACCCCCTTCCTTGCCATTATTCCACCTCCATTGTGCAAAGAACTGTAAATGTTTTATGTATTTTGAGCCATTTTTAGTTCTCTTTACAAAGAAGTAGCATAATTGAGCTGTCGTTTCTTGATTCGAAAGTGTCGCAAGTGTCGTTTTCAGTCATAGAAGAGAATCCAATGGTTCTTGATAGTCGATTACATTGTCACTCTTTTATTTTATTTGAATTAGTAGTTTTTCAAGTGTCGAAAGCAAGTTTTCAATTCCAAATTGCAAAGTGTCGTCATTGTCCTCATTTTGTCTTGAAAAGAAACTTGTTAGTAAAGTTGCTTTGAAAATAATTCAGATTTGTACATAGCTTTCTTTTTACCATTCACACATTAAGAAGGCTGAAAACAAACACATGCATGTGCATTTGCATTTAGACTGTTTGTTGGTTTGATTTAGGACAGTGCATATAGTGTGTGCTCTCTACTCTATGTTGAAAGAATATCATCTCTCTTTCCTTAGTAGCTAGGATTTTCATTGCAAAAAGAAGATTAAACGATTGTTTATCATCTTAGACTACATTTTAGGAAATTGTACATCTACATCACGTGGTGAACCTGAAAGGAAAATTTCTTAAGAAAGATCAACTATAAAATAACTTTAATGAATCTAAAAATGCTTTGGAACCTAACACAAAACATTTAGAAGTCTAGGCTAGAGACATATTCCGGCGTTGTAAAGCCTGGTAACTGTTGTTTTCACTGCTGTTTGGTTGATTCCTCCACTTTGAGACAACAAGTGCCAGTGCGGACTTGTGCTCCCACGTACTGTTGAGTATATATTAGGAGACCACAATAGGCTTTATCCTTTATCCATAGGAAGCCGTGTCTGCCGCCATATTGATCGCAATGCACTGAGAACAACATTCGGGAAGATTGACTATCATACCATAAAAAGTATTTTGCGGTTTTTCGATTGGTTTGGTAATCCCTCTCTCTCGATTTCTAGAGCAGTATCTTTCATTCCTTTTCAGACTCCTTAAAGAAAAAGGTCCATCTAAGCACTTGTCACTTCAAGCTCATTAAAAATCGAAGGCAACTAGAGTCATCTTTTGTTTTTTCTCGACTCTTAAGAATTGAAAAAACAAGTTGTGTCAAAGCATATAAAATTGATTTTAATTGGAATAAATATCACCTTTCCTATGTTGGTCTTAGGTTGAGAAAAATGGAGTCCACCAACCAAGGAGTTCCCCTTGGGTGAAATCCTAGTCCTTTCTCCTCTTGGGGAGATGTTGGTTCGCCCCATATGGCCACATTGTCGCTTCCAAGATTGACAATCGGCTTGCCCGTATGGCTCTTCTCAACCTCTGTCATTCAGAACACGGTGATTCCTGAACAATCAAGTCAGCAACTAAACGATACCAGAGTTACCCCCCAACCTTCTACTTCGTCCAATTCTTCCTCTCCTCCTTCCTCTTCACTTGATGAAGCTAGTAAAGCCAAAAATCAAGTAACCGAGAAGAAGAAGGAGAAGAAGAAGAAAGAGAAGAAGAAGGAGGAGCCAAAGGCGAAAATGGGCAACCAAGCATCGTCTAGCGAAAATCCACACACTGCACCGTCTAGGCCTAAATCGCCATGTGTCATTTGCAAAGGAGACCACTATCATCGAGATTGTCCTTGCATCCCTCAGATCTTAAGGCACTGGTCTCCTCATTTGCACAATCCGGTGTCATCAACCTCTGATGATCATGTTGAAAGTACACCATCGACTAGTGAAAGTGAAGTTCCTGGACAAAAAGGAAAATGCAAATTTCCTTGTAAACTGTGTGAAGGCAATCACGCCATCCACCATTGTCCCTTCTTAGACGAGGCTAAAATAGTTTTGGATGACCGTCTGGTTTCACCATTACGGCTTCCTCCTGGATATAAGAAACTCTTGCCGAGTCTGTCACTAGTTGAAAATCCGGCCAACACGCCTTTGTGGTCGGCCGAAGCGTCTATCATTGAAGATAAACCCTCTGAATCCACACCAGACAAAAGTCAAAAGGTGGAGGCGGCAGTTGACCCGGTCTTGCCTTCAGAGGATCCATCTTTAGATGATACAGTCACTGGAGAGAACAAGAACGACACCATCCAAATTCTCTTCGTAGGCACAGACTCTGATGAACATGGGGGCAGTCTAACCATTCCTTTACCATAGGAGGGAAGTTCGTCAGAGTCGTATCCGGCTGTCTATTCGGTTCCACCTCCAAGCAACCTAGTTGTTTCCTTCGATTGGATTCTACTAGGCAGACCCCGCTTACCGGATAGCGTACCATTTCGAATCATTGCTCAAATATATAGAATGGTCATGGCGGGTACCGTCATAGATGAAGGGGCTTCTGTGAGTATCCTTTTCTTGACTACTTGGAAAGCGCTTGGTTCACCATCGCTTTTGCCTGAAATGAGAAATCTAACAGGCTTTCACAAAGGAACCAGTTGACCGTTAGGGATCCTTCCCAATGCGCCGATAACATTGAGAAGGAAAACCATTCACATGAACATAATGGTAGTCCAAGGACCCCTAGATTATAATCTACTCCTTGGACGTGACTATATTTATTTCATGGGGGCCATCGTCTCCTCACTCTTTAGAGTAATGTGTTTTTCGTATGAAAGAAGAGTGGTCAAGCTCATAGACTAGCTTTCATTCCCCGGTTCACACATAGCAAATAGTCATATACCATCCCTGAATGGTCTTTTCACGCAAGGAATGTCTCATCATTCCCTAGTCCGTCTTCCTGATGAGCGCAAGTGATTTAGAGGATATGTCTGAAACCCAGGGGGCATGCACCGTGGCCTGTTTCGACAAGAAAACCTTGGGTATAGGGTAGGTTTCTGTGAAGGATATATGACTGGTTGACACACCTGTCCATTTAGGAAAATGGGGTTAGTCTAGAATAAGATACCTCTGTTAAAGGTAGGCCTTTCCCGATAAAACAAATGTTTTGTCTGCAAATTGAGGGGTAACCTGGAAACTCTACTTCACTATCCTTGGGGGCATGCAAACCTTTTGGCATGCAAGCGAAGAGCGACCATTTATTTTTTTAAAATTTGTAGGTCCTCTAACCCTTTAAACTCGTAGGATTGGTCGTTTCCTAACTTGCATAAAGAAAGGATGCGGGGCAAAGCTTTGAAAAATGCCAATTGTATGAGACATCCTTATTATACGACTGGATCAAGCAGTTTTAACGCGGAATTCAAGCTTGTTAAAAACTAAACATAAGCAATGAGAAAATGTTCCCCCAGAGTTTAAGCTCATTAAAAAATGAACCATTTTCCTGAATGTATTATCATCAGCCTTTGAAGCCTTGGTCGTGTTCTCATCATCACCTCCACTTTGTATTGGCCGATCATTCACCTCCATTTGATTTTTTACCCTTTTGAGGAGTAGCTGTGAAGAGTGATCTTGTTAGTCGTCCTTGTGACACAGTCGTGATTGGAAAATTCCAAACCTTACCTGGAATCAGCTGCTACTCGATTTTATCACTTGTTCCTCAAAAAACGAGTCTTCTTTAAGCTCTTTTCAACTGACTCGTAAAATATGAAAATATTGCCGAGAAATTGGCAACTCCAGCTCGTTAAAGGGACCAGAAGTGCTATCCCTCCTTTAGATTTTAATCTTTTTGGACTTGAGGGATCATTACACAAAAAGATCAAGCACTTGCTTTGTTCAGCTCGTTAAAAGTACCGAAAATTCATCCCTTTTGTATTGTTTTATACTTTTTCGGACTCAAGGGATTATATGACGAAAAAGGATTATTGGATTTTTCTTTACGTCCCTTTTTCAAACTCTCTAAAATTGAAAAGGACCGAGTTATCCTTGTCGTTAAACTTGTTAAAACTGAATAGCGACAAACTTGTCCATACATACAAGAACGAGTTTCACTATTGCTACGCTCGTTAAAACATAGCGATGGGTTTGCTCGAAGGGCAAATTATAGAACAAGCATATGTTATCCTCCTCAAGCTTGAAAAAAATAAAGAGGTACTGGTCAGCAATGACTGGGGAAAAATTGGGAAGAAAACTTGAAGAAACTTTATTGGTAACAAGTCGCTCTTGAACATGACACTTTCACTCCGCATCCGAGCCGGGTTGGGTTGTTCTGTTCACTGGTCATATCACCATGGCTCCATCACACCATCCATATTTGGGGTTAACACTACCAATCCATCATGTCAGTGTCACCGATATGTTCAAGAGAAGTCGCTCAGAGAATTCACCTATGTCTCACCCACTGCAATACATTTATGCTCCATTCTTTCATGACTGCCACCGTGAACCTTATATCACCAGATCGTTTTCACCTCCATTAAAATCATTTGCTCCATTCCATGTCATTGATGTGGGATTCACTAAGGCCCTCCTATGATGGATTGCTTCTTGTCAACATCAGCTCATTGTCCAAGAAGTCAATCTAGGAACAACCCTTTCAGTACTTTGAAACTTGCATGGCTCAATGGCAAGTTTCTCACTTCTAGCGACAAGTTTACATCAATGGCCTTCGATCAAAATATTTTGCGTGGTGTTTGACGCCAAGTCCCTTATTCACACCACGTGAATTGTACTGTAGTACCTTGAGGGTCATCATCATTATCGGTGATTCCTCTCGTGCCTGTTAATAGTTTACATCATTTGCTGGTAATCAGGTGATGTCTTTCCATGTTGGACTCCAGAACATCTCTCACATGGATCGACTTGTACTTTGAGTGAAGATCGAATGAGATTGAAGACCCTGGATCTAGTTTCATCCATCTAGGCTGCGATATATATTTAGGAAAATAAAGACATCAATTGTACATCATCACTGCACAAATAATCATCCAAACCAAGGGATGATGGCTTTACCAGAACCATCAGTCTACACTCAGACGATTGTCTGTCTTATTGTTACAGGGAAAAGTGTCTACACAGAACTGCTTATCCCACTAAGGTGTGGTAGCTACCTTAGAAACAAACAAAGTAAAGCTACTTTCGTTTTTCCTTTATGAAATATAGAAGAGAGAAGAACAAAGAAGACCAACCTCTGTCTTGCGCTTATCTCCTAGCTCGATTCCTCTCTCTCTTGTTAGTCTTTCGCTACTTGCTCCCTTGTACGCCAAGCTTCACAGAGTACCTGTAGGATCACAGTAGCATAACACTATACAAGAACATGGATCTATAATCATAAACAATCTAGGATCAGATGTAAATTGACCATACAAATGTATAAAACATAAATGATACAAGAGTATGGAGGAAATCTTGAATAGCTTTTATTGATAATCAAGAAAAAGCCAAGGGAGTTACAACTAGTTGTTCTGACCCAACATCATCCTCTCAGCAAGTAAGCCCTTCTTCACCTCATACAAAGCTTATATCACCCAACACTATGATGTTGTCTCAAGAAACCAACAGAAATTCCTTACAAGATGCAAAATTCAACCTCTTGATCTATGGGATGAGGGATCCATATATAAATATCCTTAGTCGAATTCAGAAAGGAAAGTGTCACAGGAGAAGTTTCTGGAAGATTCCATGCCTCTCCACCTCGCGGATTGACACTGCCATTTGTCACTTCTTGCCCATCGCACCCCATAGAAGGGCTTTTTGAAATGCAACGCACCCACAGAGTGTACTTAGGTGAGATGCAACGCAATTTGCCTATGGAGCAGCTGAAATGATCCTATTTTGACCAGCTTTGAGCAGTTTTTCATGGAGAACTTCTGGGAGAAGCTGTAATCAGTTGACCTTGTTCCTTTAGGGGTTAGAACAACACTTTTAGGGACTTAGGAGCCCTTGGTTTATGGACCTTTCATGCTTGGGGTTGCAGTGCCCAAAAATGTCTATAACAGTTGCCCCCTAAAGCATGAGGTCGTTAATCTTTTGATGTCGGGTGAAATGCTTTATTATGAGGATCTGAAGTTCTTTCAAGCTGGGAGGAGACCTGTAATAAGATACAATACAATACATTATCTCCATAATATTTTCATGATCTAGCTGAGGCGGGCATTCCCATGCTCAGCTTTATAAATTCACTTTTATGTACATAGGATAGACAATCGTCTGAGTGTAGACTGATGATTCTGGTAGAGCCATCATCCCTTTGATTGGATGATTATCTGTGCAACAATGATGTACGTTTGATGTCTTTATTTCCCTGAATATATATCGCAGCCCAGATGGATGAAACTAGATCCGGGGTCTTCAATCTCATTCGATCTTCACTCTAAGTACAAGTCTATCCATGTGAGAGATGTTTTGGAGTCGAACATGGAAGGACATCGCCTGATTACCAGGCAATGATGTAAGTTGTTAACAGGCGTGAGAAGTATCACCGATAATGATAATGACCCTCAAGGTACTGCAGTACAATTCACGTGGTGTGAATAAAGGACTTTGCCGTCGAACACGACGCAAAATCTTTCAGTTGAAGGCCATTGACGTAAACCTGTCGCCGGAAGTGAGAAACTTGCCATTGAGGCATGCAAGCTTCAAAGTAATGAACAGGGTGTTCCTAGATCAACTTCTTGGATAATGAGCTGATGTCGACAAGAAGCGATCCGTCACAGGAGGGCCTTAATGAATCCCACATCAATGACACGAAACAGAGCAAATGATTTTAATGGAGGTGAAAACGATCTGATGACATAAGGTTCAGGGTGGCGGTCATGAAAGAATGGAGTGTAAATGTATTGTAGCGGGTGAGATATAGGTGAATTCTCTGAATGACTTCTCTTGAATGTATCGGAGACACTGACGTGATGGATTGGTAGCATTAACCCCAAATGTGGATGGTGTGATGGGACCATGCTGATGTGACCGGTGAATGAAACAACCCAACCCGACTTGGATGCGGAGTGAAAGTGTCATGTTCAAGAGCGACTTGCTACCAACAAAGTTTCTTCAAGTTTTCTTCCCAATTTTTCCCCAGTCATTGCTGACCAGTACCTCTTTATTTTTGTCAAGCTTGAGGAGGATAACATATGCTTGTTCTATAATTTTCCCTTCGGGAAAACCCATCGCTATGTTTTAACGAGCCTAGCGATAGTGAAACTCGTTCTTGTCTGCTATGGACAGGTTTGTCGCTATTAAGTTTTAACGAGTTTAATGACAAAGATAACTCGGTCATTTTCAATTTTAGAGAGTCTGAAAAGGGATGTAAAGGAAACTCCAAAATTCCTTTTTCGTCATCTAATCCCTTAAGTCCGAAAAGTATAAAACAATACAGAAGGGATGAATTTTCGATACTTTTAACGAGCTGAACAAAACAAGCGCGCGATCCTTTTGTGTAATAATCCCTTAGGTCCAAAAAGTTTAAAATCTAAAGGAGGGATAGCACTTCCGGTCCCTTTAAGGAGCTGGAGAGGCCAATGGCTCGGAAATCTTTTCATATTTTACGAGTCAGTTGAAAAGAGCTTAAAGGAGACTCGTCTATTGAGGAACGAGTGACAAAATTGGGTAGCAGCTGATTCCAGGTAAGGTTTGGAATTTTCCAATCACAGTAGTGTTACAAGGATGGCTAGTGGGATCACTCTTCACAGCTATTCCTCAAAAGGGGTAAAAAATCAAATGGAGGTGAATGATCGGCCAATACAGAGTGGAGGTGATGATGAGAACACGACCAAGGCTTTAAAGGTTGAAGTACTACATTCACGATGGTTATATACCGGGAAATAGTTCATTTTTTAATGAGCTTAAATGCGGGGAGAAACATTTGCTCATGACTTATGTTTATTTTTTAACGAGCTTGAACTATGTGCTAAAACTGCTCGATTAATCCTGTCGTAAAATAAGAATGTCTCATATGTGAAAACGACAATTTTTTGAGTTTCGCCCCACATCCTTTCTTTATGCAAGTTAGGAAATGACCAATCCTACGAGTTTAAAGGGTTAGGGGACCTACAAATTTAAAAAATAAATGGCCACTCTTCGCTTGCACGCCAAAAGTTTTGCATGCCCCTAGGTATAAAATAAAGCTTCAAGGTCACCTTTCATTCTACTAACAAAACATTTGTTTTATCCGGAAAGGTCTACCTCTTTCAGGTTACCAAAGATTGTTTTATTCACACCACAAACAAAACACTTCTTCGGCGATGTCTACCAAAATAGACAAAGGTGAGACAATCCACTCACATAACTTTGATGAGGGAATCTTATTCCAATCTAACCCCCTTTTCCAATCATGGACGAGAGTACAGACTAGTCATATATCTCTCGCAGAAACCTACCCTATACCCGAAGTTTTCCTGCCAAAGCAGACCAGGGTGTATGCCCCCTGGGTTTCAGTCATGTCCTCTGAATCACTCGCGCTCATCAGGTGGACGGACTGGAGATTGATGAGACATTCCTTGTGTGAAAAGACCATTCAGGGATGGCATATGACTATTTGCTCTGTGTGATCCAGGAAATGAAAGCTGGTCTACGAGCTTCACCACTCTTCCTTCGTGCGGAAAACAAATTAATCTAAAGAGTGATGAGACAATGGCTCCCATGCAATAAATATAGTCTCGTCCAAGGAGTAGATTATAATCCAGGGCTTCTTGAACTACCATTACGTTCATATGAACGGTTTTCCATCTCATTGTTATTGGCACATTGGGAAGGATCCCTAACGGTCGACTGGATCCTTTGTCAAAGCCTGTTAGATTTCTCATTTCAGGCAAAAGCGATGGTGAACCAAGCACTTTCCAAGCAGTCGAGGAAAGGATACTCACAGAAGCCCCTTCATCTATGATGGTACCAGCCATAACCATTCTATATATCTGAGCAATAATTTAGAATGGTACACTAGCCATTAAATGGGGTCTGTCTAGTTGATTCCAGTCGAAGGAAACAACTAGGTTGCTTGGAGTTGGGACCGAATAGACGGCTGGGTACGACTCTGATGAAATTCCTTCCTGCGGTAAAGGAATGGGAAATTTCCCCCATGTTCATCACAGTCTGTGCTTACGAAAAGAATTTGGATGGTGTCATCCTTATCCTCTTCTGTGACCGTATCATCTGAAGATGTAACCTCTGAAGGCAAGACCGGGTCAACTGCCGCCTCGACCTTTTGACTTTCATCTGGTATGGATTTAGATGGTTTGTCTTCAATGATAGATGCTTCGGCTAACCACCTGGGCAGGTCAGCTGGATTTTCAACTAGTGACAAACTCGGCAAGAGTTTTTTTTATATCCAGGAGGAAGTCTAAATGGTGAAACCGGACGATCGTCCAAAACTCTTTTAGCCTCGTCTAAGAAGGGACAGCGGTGGATGGCATGATCGCCTTCGCACAGTTTACAAGGAAATCTATATTTTCCTTTTTGTCCTGGGGCTTCACTTTCACTAGTCGATGGTGTGTTTTCAACATGATCATCAGAGGTTGACGACACCGGGTTGTGCAAACGAGGAGACCAGTCCCTTAAGATCCGAGGGATGCACGGACAATCTCTATGATAGTGGTCTCCTTTGCAAATGACACATGGCGATTTAAGCCTGGTCGGTGCAATGTGTGGATTTTCGCTAGACGATGCTTGGTTGCCCCCTTTCGCTTTTGGCTCCTTCTTCTTCTCAGGTACTTGATTTTTGGCTCTACCAACCCTATCAAGCGAAGAGGAGGGAGGAGAGGAAGAATTGGAGGAAGTAGAAGGTTGGTGGGTAACTCTGGATTCGTCTAGATGCTGACTCGATTGTTGAGGAATTGCGGTGTTCTGAACGACAGAGGTTGAGAAGAGCCATACGGGCAAGCCGATTGTCAATCCTAGAAGCGAAAATGTGGCCATATGGGGTGCACCAACATCTCCCCAAGAGGAGAAGGGACTAGGATATCCTCCAAGGGGAATTCCTTGGTTGGTGGGTTCCATTTTCTCAACCTAAGATCAACGTAGGAAAGGGTGATGATTATTCCGTTTAAAATAAATTTTAGACGCTTTGAAACAACTTGTTTTTTCAATTTTAAAGAGTCGAGAAAAAAAAAAGATGACTCTAGTTGCCTTCGATTTTTAATGAGCCTGAAGTGACAAGTGCTCAGATGGACCTTTTCCATTAAGGAGTCTGAAAATGAAAGAAAGGGAGTGCTCTGGAAATCTAGGTAGAGGGATTACCAAACCAATCACAAAACTATAGAATACTTTTTACGGTACGACAGTCAATCTTCCCGAATGTTGTGTTCAGTGCATTGCGATCGATAGGGCGGCAGACACGGCTTCCTATGGATAAAGGATTAAGCCTATTGTGTTCTCCCAAAATATACTCGACGGTACGTGGGAGCACAAGTCCGTACTGGCACTTATCATCTCAAAGTGGAGGAATCACCCAACCATCAGTGAGAACAATAGTTAGTACGCTTTACGACGCCATAATACGTCTCTAGCCTAGACTTCTAGATGTTGTGCGTTAGGTTCCAAAGTGTTGTTAGAATCATTAAATTTATTTTATAGTTGATCTTGCTTAAGAATTTTTCCTTTCATGTTCACTACGAGATGTAGATGTACAATTCCTAAAATGCAATCTAAGATGATAAACAGTCTTTTATCTTCTTTGTGCAATGAAAATCCTAGCTACTAAGGAAAGAGAGACAGTATTCTTTCACAAAGAGCAAAGAGCACACACTAAATGAACTGTCCTAAATCAAACCAATCAAATAGTCTAAATGCAAATGCACATGCATGTATTTGTTTTCGGCTCTCTTAGTATGCGAGTGGTAAAAAGAAAGCTAATGCGCAAATCTGAATTACTTTTCAAGTGACAATTACTAACAAGTTTCTTTTCAAAATAAAAAATGGAGACAATCACAACACTTTACGATTTGGAAATGAATACTTGCTTTCGACACTAGAAAAACTACAAATTCAGACCAAATACAATAGCAACAGGGTAATCGACTATCAAGAGCAACCAAACTCTCTCCTATGACTGAAAACGACACTTGCGACACTTTCAAATCAAGGAACGACAGTACAATTACGTTACTTTTTGCAAAGGAGAACTGAAAATGACTCAACAAATACACAAAAACATTTACAGTTCTTTTTCACAATGGAGGCAGAATATCAGCAAGGAAAGGGGTTTCAAACAGAGATATACTGATTACAAACAACAAAACTCATGAATAGAACTGAAAAGAATGAACACAGAAACCAATACTGAGGAACAATGCCTAGTCTGATCAGCACACCTGTAACACAGGGAAACTGAAATGTAGCGCACCTACTACACTCGGGAAGTGCGCTGAATTTCAGATTCACAGAACAGAGCCTGCGCTGGGCTAGAGATGAGACTTTGCTTGGGTTCCGGGTCACAGTTTGCAGTTTAGTTCAGGGGTTTTGGCCGAGCAAATGGTAATCAGTAAATCAACAATCAAGGGTGGATCTAAGGAGGTTCCAAGAGCTACCACGAGGGCAATTAGAGAGTTTGTGAATCAGTTGTTTAATTCATAAACAAATCCCGGAGATTGACTGAAGCAACATTTATCTACTTTGCATTTTCATAGGAAATGCAATTCGAAAGCTACCTAGCTTGACTTCAGGCTCTGTCTGTAAGTTTATAAAATAAACAACAAAGAAGATAAACAAACATCCTAGTCGCTCCCCAGTGGAGTCGCCATTTTGTTACAGGGAAAAGTGTCTACACAGAACTGCTTATCCCACTAAGGTGTGGTAGCTACCTTAGAAACAAACAAAGTAAAGCTACTTTCGTTTTTCCTTTATGAAATATAGAAGAGAGAAGAACAAAGAAGACCAACCTCTGTCTTGCGCTTATCTCCTAGTTCGATTCCTCTCTCTCTTGTTAGTCTTTCGCTACTTGCTCCCTTGTACACCAAGCTTCACAGAGTACTTGTAGGATCACAGTAGCATAACACTATACAAGAACATGGATCTATAATCATAAACAATCTAGGATCAGATGTAAATTGACCATACAAATGCATAAAACATAAATGACACAAGAGTATGGAGGAAAACTTGAATAGATTTTATTGATAATCAAGAAAGAGCCAAGGGAGTTACAACTAGTTGTTCTGACCCAACATCATCCTCTCAGCAGGTAAGCCCTTCTTCACCTCATACAAAGCTTAGATCACCCAACACTATGATGTTGTCTCAAGAAACCAACAACAATTCCTTACAAGATGCAATATTCCAGCCCCTGGATCTCTGGGATAAGGGATCCATATATAGATATCTGTAAGGGAGATGAGTCAGCTTATGATTTGATTAGTGTCTTCCCTCTGATAGTTCTTGCTTCCACTTGGATATTGATGATCTCTTATTCATCCTTGGTCGAATTCAGAGAGGCAAGTGTCACAGGAGATGTTTCTAGAAGATTCCACGCCTCTCCACCTCGCGGATTGACACTGCCATTTGTCAATTCTCGCCCATCGCACCCCATAGAAGGGCTTTTTGAAATGCAACGCACCCACATAGTGTACTTAGGTGAGATGCAACGCACTTTGCCTATGGAGCAGCTGAAATGATCCTATTTTGACCAGTTTTGAACATTTTTTCATGGAGAACTTCTGGGAGAAGCTGTAATCAGTTGACCTTGTTCCTTTAGGGGTTAGAACAACACTTTTAGGGACTTATGAGACCTTGGTTTATGGACCTTTCATGCTTGGGGTTGTAGTGCCCAAAAATTTCTATAACACTTATGTACATGAAAATTAATTTATAAAGTTGATCATGGGAATGCCCGCCTGAACTAGATCATGAAAATATTATGAAGATAATGTATTATATTGTATCTTATTACAGGTCACCTTCCAGCTTGAAAAAACTTCAGATCCTCATGATAAAGAATTTCACCCGACATCAACAGATTAACGACCTCATGCTTTAGGGGGCAACTATTATAGACATTTTTGGGCACTGCAACCCCAATCATAAATGTCCATAAACCAAGGGCTCTTAAGTCCCTAAAAGTGTTGTTCCAACCTTTAAAAGAACAAGGTAAATTGATTACAACTTCTCCCAGAAGTTCTCCATGAAAAACTACTCAGAACTGGTCAAAACTAGACCATCTCACCTGCTCCATGGTCAAAGTGCACTGCATCCCACCTAAATACACATGGGAGGTGCGATGCATCTTGAAAAGCCCTTCTATGGGGTGCGATGGGTGAGAGTGAACAAATGGCAGGGTCAATCTGTAAGGTGGAGGATCATGGAATCTTCGAGAAACTTCTCCTGTGACACTTGCCTCTCTGCATTCGCCCAGGGATGAGTAAGAGATCATCAATCTCCAAGTGGAATCAAGAACTATCAGAGAGAGGACACTAATCAAATCTCAAAAGATGACTCACCCCCCTTGCAAACATATATATATGGATCCCTCATCCCAGAGATCCAAAGGCTAGAATTTTGTATCTTGTAAGGAAGTGCTGCTGGTTTCTTGGTGTATATCATAGTGTTGGGTGATCTAAGCTTTTCATGAGGTGAAGAAGGGCTTTCTTGCTGAGAGGATGATGCTGGGTCAGAACAATTGGTTGTAATCCTCTTTGCTACTCTTGATTATTAATAAAGATATTTAAGTTTTCCTCCACATTCTTGTATGATTGATGATATATGCATTTGTGTGGTCAATATATATCTGGTCCTATATTGCTTATGATAATAGATCTATGTTCTTGGATAGTTTTATGCTGCTTTGATTCTATAGGTGTTCTTTGAAGCTGGGTAGATGAGGAAGCGAGTGGCAAAGATCTATCAGAAGGGAGAGGAATCAAGCAAGGAACCAAGCGGAAGACAGAGGTTGGTCTCCTTTATTCCCCTCTTATCTATTTCTCATAAAGGAAAACGAAGTAGTTTTAGTTTGTTTGTTTCTAAGGTAGCTACCAGCCTTAGTGGGACTAGCAGCTCTGCATAGACACTAGATTTCCTGATAAAAATCAGAAAATTGTAACCATCATCAAACAGATCAGATAAATGACCGAGCCATATCAGACCCCTTTTCCTAACTCTGTCCCACTGCTTTTTCCTCAAACCGACATATATGCGACTGTGCATCTTTGAACTCACGTATATATGCGACTTGTCTTCATGAAAATTGCGTATGAGATTTAGAACACTGAAGTTTCACACTCTCATCTCACCCTGAGTCTGTTATGTCTATACACTGTGTTATGCCACATCTTTTTTACTGTACTTCCTTCTTCTTCCATATCATCGAGTGTGATGATCTTTTCTCATTTTGGTGTGGTGCTCGAAATTTTCTCCTTCATTCCTTTGCTATATGTCCAAAATTTTTACATGCATAACATCTTACATGTTTCATATTCCTTCTATAACAGTCAATGGGTTTGTGGCCAAACATATTGGAAGAAAAAAAATATCCCTTAAAGTACCTGGAAACTGATGACCTTTTGTGTGGTGGTCTTGAACCATTCTACTTCTACATCTGGCTGCAACATGTCCAAAATTATGATATATAAAACATTTAACATTATTCATCAGAGAAAATAACCAACTATCACTTCCATAGTTAGGAGTAAAAGATTTTCTTTGAAGACTTTCTTTCCTTCGTTGCTGATGGCGTTGACCTCTAATCTCCTTTTTGAGAATTTTAGATTTTAGATTAGAATTCCTTGCCTCATCTTGTGAGCTATATTCCCTTTCAACAGATTCATGAAAACCAAGACTAGTTTTCATTGTAGGAAACCTATTACTACTAGAATATTATCCGAAATCTTAGTACTATCTTGAAATCGTAACAGTTTATCATTTTCTTCTAATTTACATTTTAAGATATTTACCGCAACCTGATATTGATCTTCCTTTTCAAGATATTGTTTCTTCATGATTTCTTCAACTTTTCTTCCTTCTTCCACTTGTTTCCTTAATTTGAGAATCTCATTTTCTTGTTCTTCATTTACTTGAGGTAGCTCTTCATTACTCTTATTTTATTTTTCAAGATCTTCTTTTAGAGAGAGGATCTTAGCTTCAAGACTTTCATAGTAATTGGATCTATATTTAAGTCTCTTGATTGTTGTACTATTTTCATTTACTTCATTTCCTAATGATGTCACTTCATCCTGCAGCTTTTGACATTGATCTTCCTTTTCCTTGTATTGCTTCCTTACTTTGTTCCCTTCCTTCAACTGAGCTTTTAATCTGGTAACTTCTTCTCTGAAGGCACACTCCCTTTTGTTAAATAGATCTTGTTGATCTCTGATTTTATCTGTGACTCTTTTAACTTCTTCCTCTATGTTTCTTTCCCAGTCACTTTCAATATCTTCAACATTTTTTCAACAGAGAAAAGTATCACCAGAAGACCAAAAATCTATACTTAATACTTATTTTGCTTGTTCACCTTCAATCTGAGGTGATTTTGAATTTGAATACTTGCCTCCACCTCACGACCTAATGTCTCTCTTGCCATCACTGTTCCTTTGAGATGTCTTCTTTTTTTGAGGTGCTTCCTTCTTTAGATTCTTTCCCATTGTTTCTATAGATATCCTTCAAGTGACCAAGATTTTTCCAAAAGACCTACTCTAATACCAATTGTTGGAAATAATACTGGGAGGGGGTGAATCAATATTTACATATAAAAAACTTTTTATTTTCATACTCAAATTTATATACACTACTTCAGTGAAGGTAACTCATGTGTACATGCAACTGTCTTTTAAGCAACCAACATATATCCAACAAACTTATGGTTAAGTTAATTCATCATATGTTGATCTATAATCAGTGCATCAATACTTCATTAACAATATAAACAGTAACCATGTATAGTAATAATAGAATAAACCATCACACATAGGAAAAACACATGAACACCAAGATCTAAGGTGGAAACCCAATGCAGGACAAAAACCACCTTCTGCTGTCTTATTTTAATATAAGAAAAACCTGTTTACAATCTTGTACTGGGTCAAACTCATACCAATACACAAGAACCCACCTACAGAAGGCTACAACTTTCTCTCGTTCTCCATCTTCTAATGGAAGGGAGCTACAACCCCCTAACTTTTCTACTAGCTGATTCATTTACTAGTACGTAGGTGACAACTTACAGAAGGCTCCAACCTTCACTTGTTTTCTAGTTGCTACTAGAAGGGAGCTCCAACCCCGTGGATCTTGTACTAGCCGATCCATTTACTAGTACATAGGCACTAGTCTATAGAAGGCTCGAACCTTCACTCATTTTCTAGTTGCTACTGGAAGGGACCTCCAACCCCCTAGCTCTTGTACTAGTCAATATGTTTATCAGTACGTAGGCACTGGCCTACAGAGGACTATGAGATTCTCTCTTCTTGCAGGAACAACGTTTCATAATTTTTCAGACTGGATACTGCTGGAACATAACACCACACATGAAAGCCTCGTTCCATCAAATTTTCATACTAGACCCATCAGTAACGTTGAAGCTCAAAATCAATCACCACAACAATACAACCATCAAATACATCTACATCAACCAATCACTGAAACTCAATCATCAATCTTTGAATCAACCACAAATGAATCAATCAATCATTGAAAACCCATCATCACTGAAGCAAATCACAATCAATCGATTTGAACATTCAGAACACTATCACCAGAACACAAAGAAGAACCCATAACTCTGCATTAGAAGCCAGAACCAATTGCAACTTCAAACATCATATTTCATAATGTATACGCTACTTTGATTTACCAAACCAGTGTGTATATGCAATTTTACCAAAGTAAACTAGTGTATAGATCCGAAAATACTAACTTAAAACTTCACAGCTATTCCAGACTTTCAGTCATACCCAGATCATAACATTTACAGAATAAAACATGAGATAGTCTTTAGATATAGACTATCCATGATTAAAACACATAATGATAATTCATTTTAGGCCTTATAATCCTCATCCATCATCCAACATCAACCACTTAGGTGCATCCTTAGTTCAGATCAAGCAAAGCATCAGAAACCCATAACCTGCATATTTTCTTTTGATCTAACTCTTCATAAGATATTCAATACTTGCACACCCTGGCCTAATGATCTTCTCCTCCTTATATAGTTTTAGGCTTTTCCAAATAGCTCAGACGAAAACCACATAGGACCAATACCTTGGACCAATATGTCAGACCGAAGACCTCGGACAAATACCTTAGACCAAATACCTTGTACCAATACCTTGGACCAAAACCTTGATTTTCCATCCCATACGCGATTTTCCTTCTGTGAAAGTGTGTTTATATGTATACACTCTTTTTGTTCTGTGTGTCTGTGTGCATACGCTACTTTGACAAAGTGAACCAGTGTATACCTCTCTTTCTTCAACCTCTGGAGTCTGATCTGTAATCCTTTGTTGTTAACCTATTGCACTGTCAACTATCATCTGTGTGAGTTGTCATCAATGATAACACCTGTATCATAATTCCAACAATGTCTTCACTAATTTCCTTGAAATTAAGCAGAAGAATGAATATTTAAAGGAAACTAATTATGCATAGTTTTTGAAGCAGACTTCTACTTCATAACACAGGTTGTTGACAACTTTTGAGACTGAAAGGGGTAGAATGCAAATGCCTTTTATACAGGCCCAAGTGTCTTTTCGCAAGGCTTCTTCTGATTACAAGAAGACTATGTTTTCTTTTGAATATAATCAGATACACCCAATAGATCAAATGGACATGCATAGGCATTCTAGTGAGATGATTTTCTCTACCATGATCAATATTGCTATGGCACTAGCAAAACTGAAATCCGCTTTGTCAAATGTGCAGTCAAAATTGAAGGTTGAAAAGATATCATTTTTAGCAAAGGATAATAGGGTCAAATCATTAGAAGGCTTAGTGATTAAAATTGGATATGACCATACTAATGTTAAAGATGCTGAAGATATTATCAAAAAGAAAAATATAGATATTACAACATTAAGGACGCAGCCTAAATTGCCTTCTATAAAGGACCCTCAGACCAAGGAGATAACAAAATTTCAACAGCACAAGGAAGAAATGCTCAAGCTCATCATTGAGCAAAATGTATAGATAAAGACTATGGAGGAACAAACTGAGAAATTTCTTAAGGAAAAAGATCAATTTACTCAGTTAGCTATAGCTCCCATCACAACTATTCCTATTACAGTGTCCAGAAAAACATGGGAATCTACATCAACGATAGCATAATATACATCAACAACAAGGGATTTTAAGAAGCGCTTATAGGAGATAACTTACCATAAATAAGAAAATGAAAGGCTTTATAAGAAATTTAAGAATATGGAAGCTCAGAAGATAAATAATGACACTATATATGTTGAAGAAATGTAGAAAACACATAGGTTGAACAGAAGAATAGAAGAGCTGCAGAGTGAGTCATTATTGGCTCAAACCTTGGCCCAAGCCAAGGAAAGCATTTGGGCAGATATTATTCAAGCCATAACTAAAGTATGGCTCCCCATTTAGGTCATTTTTGAGAAGGATGAAATTATAAACAGATGTCAAGTAGCTATTAATGAAGTGAAGGAAGTTCTTAAAGACAAATCAAGTGAGGCTACATATATGATTAGAGTTCTTAATTCAAAAAAGAGGGTCGAATTGGATCAGATTGAGATTCTGGATAGAACAGAAACCATTTGGGAGATCAAGAAGGTTTTGCAGAAAAATAACCTTATGACTTAGTTAGAGAGTAAGTGTCGAACCTTGAAGATTTATGTCCAAACGTTTCATTTTATGTTTAAATTACTCAATCATAGAGGACTTCCAGGATTATTGGCCCCAAATGATAGGTTGATCAGTTTGGAAGAATATTGCCAAAAGATTTATACCATGGCAATTGATAAATAATTTTTTACAGGCATAAAGGGATATATTACAATTAAAAAAATGATAGAAGCTTTAGATTTTGACTTGACTATTAAGCATGAGATTAAACACAATTTTTTAAATAATCCTACTTTTGAGAAGTATGCTGAGGTTGACGAAGTTTATAGGAAATTGGAAAATCTTGTATACCATACTATCCACAGGCAAATATAGGAACTTGTTACATCATTCTACTCCATACTATCCACAGGGAAATGGATTGACAGAGTCCTCAAATAAAAGTTTGGTTAAGGTTATAAAGAAAGCATTGAAGGATCATAAAAGGAGCTAGGACAATCATCTCATTTATGCACTTTGGGCCAATAGGATTTCACCCAAAAGATCAATAGGTAAATCCCCTTTTCAGCTTGTTTATGGAAAATAATCTATATTTCCCACACGTTTAGCTATTCCTGTTATGAAATTTTTGCAAGAGTCAATTGAAGAGCTTGATGAATTCCATCATTGAATAAATAATATCATAGAATTAAATGAGGATAGAGATGAAGTACATTATAAGGTTAATAAATGTGAGAGTGAAATGAAAAGCCTATTTGTGTTATATACCTAGGGGGGATAATATGGGGTACGAAGGGAGGTACCCAAGGTATTAATGTAATAATGGGATGGGCCATAGTAATAAATAAGGTTGGTAACCCATATCATGTAAGGGACCACAAGTAGTTAATAATAATGTAATGGGACCATGGTATTAGTTGATGGTATGAGGGAACCATGGTAATGACCCATGGTATTGTATGTATGAGGCCTATATAGAGGCTAGAGACTCCAAGTCAAGGAAGATAGTGGCCATTGGGCATCAATGTTGCTGTCGAAGGCCCTTGACTTGGGACAAATTCACAAAAGCTCTTATGGACCACTTTGACCGTAAAGCTAATCTTGTGGATAAGCTCACACAGACAGACACACAACCTAGCAAAGATTTTATTTTTACAGGAAAGAAGGAAACCAAGGAACCTAAAGGGTTATTTTCTGCTGGTATCTCCTTATTGCAGGTTCATGGATTCATTCAAAAGGAGAAGATCGTTGTGTCTGTAAATCCTAGTTGTAAGCATAATTTTATCAATGTTAATTTGGCAAAAAAATTGCAAGTTCCAACAAAACACATTGAAAACATACAGGTTGATAATGAGGATGTTCAAGTTTATAAAGATTTGAAGCTTTCTATGGATAAGTATGTGTTGCATTGTGACTTTTATACTTCAGATATGGATAACATGGATGTTGTTGTGGGATATCCTTGGATGGAATCTGTGGGTACAGTCAATATTAATGTGCAAAAGAAATTCTTGAAGCTCTGGTATAAAAAGAAGAAAATTACATTACAGGATATTTCCATCAATAAACAGGTAGAGTCCATGAAGGTTGACGCAGAAGATGTTCCAGGGAATGACATGTTAGATGATGAGCAGTTGATGGTCGACAATCAAACACAAACAGAGGCTGAAGCCGAAAAGGTAACAGGTGCTGACACATCTGATGAGGGTTCAGTGGTTTAAGTCATATTGGAAAAGAAGACACCACAACGGGCACCACAACAGGGTGAATTAAAGAAAAAGACACCGTGGGTTAAAACTTCAACATATCATCACCCACATCACCCCGCAAGACAACCAACAAGATGGCAACCAATTAGCCACAAGGACAACAACCCCCGTATGACGGATAGCGAGGAGCGACGATCCACCTACTACACACAGAAGAGCTGCCACGGTCAACTTCCATCTCAAGCGAGCGAGGCACCAGCGAGATCGAGGGTTCACCTTTCTCTTGGATGGCTAGATGCGCGTTCATGGTACCAGTGGACTACTCTTTTGAGTAGAACTTATTATTTGTGTTCTTCGCATGTTTCGGGGACGAAACATGCTTAGGGGGGTGGAATGTTATATACCTAGGGGGGATAATATGGGGTACCAAGGGAGGTACCGAAGGTAATAATGTAATAATGGGATGGGCCATAGTAATAAATAAGGTGGTTAACCCATATCATGTAAGGGACCACAAGTAGTTAATAATAATGTAATGGGCCCATGGTATTAGTTGATGGTATGAGGGAACCATGGTAATGACCCATGGTATTGTATGTATGAGGCCTATACAGAGGCTAGAGACTCCAAGTCAAGGATTATTGTATGAACAGGCATATGGCTTGTGGAGTGTTCTCCTTCCTTAAGGAGTGAATGTATGGTGTTGCCCTACCTTAAGGGTTTGATCTGTAAAGAATCATTTCATATTATTTTTGGGTTTAATTGCATTATCTTATATTTTCATATCTGATCTATAGTATTTCTGGGTTAGATCCATAACAATTTGATAGGAAAGCTAGGGAAAGAGATTTCAGGGAAGATGATTTGGTTCTGAGACGGGATGATAGAAGAGACGACAAAGGGAAACATGGCAAGTTTTATAACTTTGGTTGAGACCTTTGAGCATTGCTGAGGTCAAGGGTAATAACACTTTCATTTTGCAGAATTTGGAGGGTGAATATTCCTCATTCCCTATCAATGGGAAGTACTTAAAGCACCACATTTAGTATTGAGAGGTTTCCATTCTTTCATCATTGTATTATACCATAGATTTATATTTTACATGGAGTGTGTATTTGTTTCAACAGATATCCCATTAGCTTGAGGAGAAGGCACATGGGTCTACAAGTTCTCTGCAACCTGCAAGAGGAAGTAGTCCCCAGTTGGAGCCTGTGTTGTAACATGATTTATTTTTGATAAGTTAGTTTTTATTTTATAAAAGAGGGTATGCATAAATAAATAAAAAAATGGAAAATATGAAAAAATATAAAATAAAAAAGAGATGGAATAAAACCCCATCAAAAGAAAATCAAAAAATTGTATGAGTGTGCTTCTTCAAATGCCACTTCATGAAATAAATTTTATTTTTAATAAATAAAGGTTTTGTGTGCAGCTTGTTTTAATCCCACAACCTTTCCTTCTGATTTGGATCAACTTGTTTAATCTCAATCAGATCATTCAGATTTATGTTTTATATTAGTGAATAAGTTCACCAATCTGTTTAAACTTGGTTGAACATTAGAAGACAAGATAGAATAGGATAAATAAAGTCCCTGATATGCTCAAAATTTGGCCAAGTTCTATTAGATTACGATTAATTAGTGAAATAGTTAAATAAGGGTTGCTAGTCTAAATGCACCCAAGTTAGATTAATTTTAAATTAGCACTTAATTACCTTTAAAACAATGATTAATCTTTTGTAAATAAACATTTTATGTTTTTTTCAAAGTCATATACGACAAAAGGTTATTTGTCGGCAAGCAATAAAGTGCATATACAAACCAATGACGATCCGCCTCCTCGGCTAGATCAATGGCAGGGAAGCACTTCGTATTCCCTAACCATGAAATGGGATAATGGTAGGGGGGTTGTGAAAATTTATTTTTCCCACGCGGCCACCCCACTAAGATGTCATCACCTCCGCACTTCACACCCCCTCACTCATTACCATTTATCACCACCCCCCCTTCTGAAATCCATCTATCTACCTTCCTGCTCTTCCCGATACCATGGAAACATAACATATACCGCGCATTCCACCTCCAACTACTTTATGCCACGTGGCCATTGTTGCCTATCTATTTCCGACTATCCATTTATGCTAATTTATTGCTTCCCATTGTTGATCTCCCTCCATTAAATTCCCAACTAGCCAATCAGTAACAACTTTCCTATAACAGTAGCCTTATTCGGATGATAAATACCACTACACCCCATTATGCCTACCTTCTTCAATTGCTCTTTCATTGTTTCCGTCAATGTTCCTGTTTTCACATATTCATGCCATTGTCGAGCCTACAAACAGTACACGTAATCTGAAGGTACCTCTGAAACTTTTTTCTATTATCCTATATTATAGTTCTGTTATTATGGCCCCTAAGAAGAAAGACAAGCCATTTTCCAGTTTTTTTGAAGAGTAGGAAACCCCAAAGGCCTCTGATTCCTTAGATCTCTATGACATCCAATTAGCTGACCAATATTTCAAGATTGCAGACACAAAATGTGAATTTGACATGTTCGAATTGCATAATTGGCTTAAACAGACCTACATTGACTCTGAAGATGACATACACATATGGGTATCCATTCTACCTCTGTATAGTTTCCTTAGACCTATTGCTTTCCTGATATAGTCATGTGGTGCCAAGCTATGTATAACCCCTTGCAAGGAACTCTGATAGCTCAGAATGGAGACATTATGATATCTATCACCTCAGAAATAATTAACAAAATGCTTTTGATCCCTGAAAATGAATCTCTTAGCTTTTTCTCCACTGCAGTATTACTGTATCTATATCATAATCTCACCTTCCCTCAAGAGTTCAAAATTTTTAGATCTTTCTCGCTAAAGATGTTCAGCTCCCTAAAATGAATACTCCTTATCTAACATCCATTTTCACTGAGAGAGCTAAACACATAATTTCCCTAGTATCTTGCTTGTTAGGATACCAATTAGATCAACGGGTTGATGAAGCTATCCTAGGTTATCTATCAATTTTCTCTAAAGAAAACAAGCCCTCCCTCATGTATAATTACAATTAATTCTTGGTTGAAGCTATGCATAAGTAATTGATGAATATAACTACTGAAGGAGTGTTTAAATACTCCTTTGTGTTAGTACATATGTTTATTTTTTAGAAGGGAGACAGGTTACCCATTGTTCTATACAAGCAGGATGATCAACAAGAGAATCAAGCAGTCACATAGTGGACCTCATTGATTAGGAAGAACTTAACTAAGTTCATATTTTCATAATTCATTGATTGTTTCATTCATCGAGTTACACAGCTTCTCAGCAGTGAGAGTGAACCGAGGATTAGTACAGAAATCAAAAGGATCTTTCATCTCAGTG
This sequence comes from Pinus tabuliformis, assembly GCA_031772625.1. NCBI lineage: Eukaryota > Viridiplantae > Streptophyta > Pinopsida > Pinales > Pinaceae > Pinus > Pinus tabuliformis. The sequence goes on from CM062814.1 coordinate 344,585,762, forward strand.
ATCAAGTTAGAATAGGATATTGGTATATTTACCAAAACTAAATAAAGATTAGAGTGTATGGCTATGAATGGGATCCATATAAATTGCCCAAATATGTTCCAATGAGAATTTTCTCCCTCGAATATATTAGGAAAATGATTAATATGGATGAGATTCATTTTATTTCATGGAAGAGGAGATCTCAGTTCAAGAAAAAGGCACATGTAGGATCATTTATTTGTAATACTAGATTAACAAGTTTAGAATTAGATGCCACACTAAAACAGATGGGTTTTCATCCAAGCTTCAACTGGTCTTATGATCCATTTAGTGTTATCTCAGAGTTAAGGGTAGAACTGAAAACCACAAATTACAATCATACACGAAGACCATAGATTGAGAAGTTTAGGAATCAAGAAAAATGGGAAGAGGATACACTTCAAGAAGCATAAGAACATGTTTTACCTCCTTATACTCTTCAGATTCCTACTTCTCAAGCCAAGCATGACAAGAGGCCCAAAGAAGGATCTTCATCATCAACAATTGAAGAAAAGGAATTCAGTCATTATCAGAAAAATCAAGGACTGACTCTAAAGGCACTACTACTACTCATGGTCAGAAGGAGCTTATTATCATCAATTTGGATGATTCACAGGTTTCCATAGGGATAGAAGAACCTATAATCACTACTCCATCTTCTTCTTCCACTTCATAGAATTTTTTAGAGATCACGTAATCTGTAGGAGCAAGTGAAACAGAGGATCCAAATTGTTGGAAATAATACTGAGAGGTGTGGCTAAATTAGTATTTAAAAATAAATAACTTTTTTCTATTCATACTCAAATTTATATACGCTATTTCAGTGAAGGTAACTCGCGTGTATGCGCAATTGTCTTTAAAGAAACCAACGTATATCCAACAATCTTATGATTCAGTTAATTCATCATATGTTTATCTTTAAAAAGTGCATCAGTACTTCATTAACCATATAAATAGTAACTATGTGCAGTAATAACAGAATAAACCATCACACATAAGCAACACACATGAACACCAAGATTTAAGGTGGAAAGCCAATGTGGGACAAAAACCACCTTATGCTGTCTTCTTTTAATATAAGAAAAACATTTTTACAATCTTGTAATGGTGCAAACTCATACCAGTATGTAGGCACCCACCTGCAAAAGGCTACAACCTTCTCTCGCTCTCAAATTTCTACTGGAAGGGAGCTACAACACCCTAACTATTGTACTAGCCGATCCGTTTACTAGTACGTAGGCATCGACCTACAGAAGGCTCCAAACTTCACCCATTTTTCAACTACTACTGGAAGGGAGCTCCAATCCCCTAGCTTTTGTACTAGCCAATCCATTTACTTGTACGTAGGCTCCAGCCTACCGAAGGCTCCAACCTTAACTCATTTTCCAGTTTCTACTTGAAGGGAGCACCAACCCCATGGCTCTTGTGATGGTCGACATGTTTACCAGTATGTAGGTGCCGACCTACAAAAGGCTACAACCTTCTCTCTTGCTCCAGGGACCATGTTTCATAAATTTTCAAACTGGACCCATTAGTAACAATGAAGCTCAAAATCAATCACCACTACAATAAAACCATCAAATATATCTGCATCAACCAATCACCGAAACTCAATCATCAATCTCTGAATCAACCATAACTGAATCAATAAATCACTAAAAACACATCATCACTGAAGCAAATCACAATCAGTCGATCTAAACATTCAAAACAATGTCAGCAGAACATAGTCACGAGAACACAAAGCAGAACCCAGAACTCTACATTAACAACCAAAACCAACTGCAACTTAAAACATCATATTTCATAATGTATACGCTACTTCGATGTGTCAAACTAGAATGTATACACACTTTTACCAAATTGAACTAGTGTATAGATATGAAAATACTAACTTAAAACTTCACAACTATTCCAAACTTTCAGTCATTCCCAGATCATAACATTTACAAAATAAAACATGTGTTAGTATTCAGATATAGACTATCCATGATCAAACGACATAATAATAGTTCATTTTAGGCCTTATGATCTCGATCCATCATCCATCATCAACCACCTATGTGCATCCTTATCTCATATCAAGCAAAGCATCAGAAACCCATAACCTACATATTTTCTTTTGATCTATTTCTTCATAAGATATTCAATACTTGCACGCCCTGGTCTAATGATCTTCTCCTCCTCATATAGTTTTAGGCTTTCTCAATACCTTGAACCAAAACCACTTAGGACCAATACCTTGTACCAGATGCCTTAGACGACCAATACCTCGGACCAAATACCTCGAACCAATACCTGAGACCAAATACCTCAGGCCAAATACCTTGGACTAATAACTTGGACCAAAATCTTGATTTTCCATCCCATATGTGATTTTCTTTCTGTGAAAGTGCGTGTATACGTATATTCTATTTTTATTTGGTGTGCCCACGTGTATATGCTACTTTGAAAAAATGAACCAACTTATACCTATCTTTCTTCAATTTTTGGAGTCTGATCTGTAATCCTTTACTGTTAACCTGTTGCACTATGAACTGTCATCTGTGTGAGTTGCCATCAAGGACAACACCTGTATTATAATGCCAACAATAGCCCCCTTTGGACTTGATGGAAACAATGACACCAGGACACTCTCCCCCTTTGACATCAAGGGCAAACTGAGAACCAAGAGACTCTCCCCCTTTGATACACATTAAGTAGTCCATGCTCCCCTGAGTACATGTGGAATTCTTTGATTAATATCCCCCTTTGTACATGCTGAGATGCACTAAACTATCCATGGTCCCCCAGGTCACATCTAGAGTATCATAAATGAACTGCACCATCAACATCTTCTAGCATCATCAATATCAACAACTTGTATATGTCCAGCATCAAAAGAGTCACCTGAATCAAAACAACTATGTGGATCAAGTAATATAAGCATATTCATGTACGAAGATATTCTAACATAATGCCAACAATGCATTATTAGAAGCATATTCTCCCCCTAAACCTGTGTCAACTATTCATTATCAGATATTATCATTGAAAATATTAGTAAGAATCATCAAGGTATCATCATCAATCAGATATACATCAATTTTTTTAACAACTTATGAGGACCAACACATTTCCACATATCATCAGGAAATTGTAACCATCATCAAACAAGGCAGATAAATGACAGAACCATATCAAACACCTTTTCTTGAATCTGTCCCACTGCTTTTTCCTCAAACCGACATATACGCGACTTTGCATCTTCGAACTCACGTATATACACGACTTGTCTTGAAAATTGCTTATGAGATTTAGAACACTGAAGTTTCACACTCTCATCTCGCCCTGAGTTTGTTATGTCTGTACACTGTGTTATGCTACATCGTTTTTACTGTACTTCCTTCCTCTTCCATATCTTCGAGTGTGATGGTCTTTTCTCCTTTTGGTATGGTACTCGAAATTTTCTCCTGCATTCCTTTGCTATATGTCCAAAATTTTTACATGCATAACATCTTACATGTTTCATATTCCTTCTATAGCAGTCACTGGTTTTGTGGCCAAACATATTGCAAGAAAAAAATATCCCTTAAAGTACCTGGAAACTGATGATATTTCTATGTGATGGTCTTGAACCATTCTACTTCTGCATCTGGCTGCAACATGTCCAAAATTATGACATATAAAAAATTTAACATTATTCATTAGAGAAGATAACCAACTATCACTTCCATAGTTAGGAGTAAGAGATTTTCTTTGAAGACTTTCTTTCCTTGGTTGTTGATGGGGTTGACCTCTCATCTCCTTGTTGAAAATTTCAGATTTTAGATTAGAGTTCGTTGCCTCATCTTGTGAGCTAGATTCCCTTTCAACGAATTCATGAAAACCAAGACCAATTTTCATGGTAGGAGACCTTTTACTACTAAGAATATTATCCAAAATCTTAGTACTATCTTGAAATCGTAATAGTTTATCATTTTCTTCTAATTTACATTTTAGGATATTTACCGCAACCTGATATTGATCTTCCTTTTCAAGATATTGTTTCTTCATGATTTCTTCAACTTTTCTTCCTTCTTCCACTTGTTTCCTTAATTTGAGAATCTCATTTTCTTGTTCTTCATTTACTTGAGGTAGCTCTTCATTACTCTTATTTTATTTTTCAAGATCTTCTTTTAGAGAGAGGATCTTAGCTTCAAGACTTTCACAGTAACTGGATCTATATTTAAGACTCTTGATTGTTGTACTATTTTCATTTACTTCATTTCCTAATGATGTCACTTCATCTTGCAGCTTTTGACATTGATCTTCCTTTTCCTTGTATTGCTTCCTTACTTTGTTCCCTTCCTTCAACTGAGCTTTTAATCTGGTAACTTCGTCTCTGAAGGCACACTCCCTTTTGTTAAATAGATCTTGTTGATCTCTGATTTTATCTGTGACTCTTTTAACTTCTTCCTCTATGTTTCTTTCCCAGTCGCTTTCAATATCTTCAGAATTTTTTGAACAGAGAAAAGTATCACCAGAAGACCAAAATTTGTACTTAATACTAATTTTGCTTGTTCACATTCAATCTGAGGTGATTCTGAATTTGAATACGTGCTTCCACCACATGACCTATTGTCTCTCTTGCTATCACTATTCCTTTGAGATGTCTTCTTTTTCTAAGGCACTTTCTTCTTTAGCTTCTTTCCCATTGTTTCTATAGATCTCCTTCAAGTGACCAAGATTTTGCCAAAGGACTTGCTCTAATACCAATTGTTGGAAATAATACTAGGGGGGGGTGAATCAATATTTACATATAAAAAACATTTTATTTTCATACTCAAATTTATATACACTACTTCAGTGACGGTAACTCATGTGTACATGCAACTGTCTTTGAAGCAACCAACGTATATCCAACAAACTTATGATTAAGTTAATTCATCATATGTTGATCTATAATTAGTGCATCAATACTTCATTAACCATATAAACAGTAACCATGTATAGTAATAATAGAATAAACCATCACACATAGTAATAATAGAATAATACTGGGGGGGGGAATCAATATTTACATATAAAAAACTTTTTATTTTCATACTCAAATTTATATACATTACTTCAGTGAACGTAACTCACGTGTACATGCAACTGTCTTTGAAGCAACCAACATATATCCAACAAACTTATGATTAAGTTAATTCATCATATGTTGATCTATAATCAGTGCATCAATACTTCATTAACCATATAAATAGTAACCATGTATAATAATAATAGAATAAACCATCACACATAGGAAAAACACATGAACACCAAGATTTAAGGTGGAAACAAAATGTAGGAAAAAAAGCACCTTCTGTTGTCTTATTTTAATATAAGAAAAACCTGTTTACAATCTTGTACTGGTGCAAACTCATACCAATACACAGGCACCCACCTACAGAAGGCTACAACCTTCTCTCATTCTCCAACTTCTAATGGAAGGGAGCTACAACCCCCTAACTTTTTTACTAGCTGATTCATTTACTAGTACGTAGGTGCCAACATACAGAAGGCTCCAACCTTCACTTGTTTTCTAGCTGCTACTAGAAGGGAGCTCCAACCCCCTGGATATTGTACTAGCCGATCCATTTACTAGTACATAGGCACCAGCCTATACAAGGCTCGAACCTTCACTCATTTTCTAGTTGCTACTGGAAGGGAGCTCCAAACCCCTAGCTCTTGTACTAGTCAATATGTTTACCAGTACATAGGCACTGGCCTACAGAGGGCTACGACTTTCTCTCTTCCTGTAGGAACAACGTTTCATAATTTTTCAGACTGGATACTGCTGGAACATAACACCACACATGAAAGCCTCGTTCCATCAAATTTTCATACTGGACCCATCAGTAACATTGAAGCTAAAAACCAATCACCACAATAATACAACCATCAAATACATCTGCATCAACCAATCACTGAAACTCAATCATCAATCTCTGAATAAACCACAACTAAATCAATCAATCATTGAAAACCAATCATAACTGAAGCAAATCACAATAAATTGATCTGAACATTCAGAACACTGTCACTAGAACATAAAGAAGAACCCATAACTCTGCATTAGAAGCCAGAACTAATTGCAACCTCAATCATCATATTTCATAATGTATACGCTACTTCGATTTTCCAAACCAGCGTGTATATGCACTTTTACCAAAGTAAACCAGCGTATAGATCTGCAAATACTAACTTAAAACTTTACAGCTATTCCAGACTTTCAGTCATACCCATATCATAACATTTACATAATAAAACATGAGATAGTCTTCAGATATAGACTATCCATGATCAAAACACATAATGATAATTCATTTTAGGCCTTATAATCCTGATCCATCATCCATCATCAACCACTTAGGTGCATCCTTAGTTCAGATCAAGCAAAGCATCAGAAACACATAACCTGCATATTTTCTTTTGATCTAACTCTTCATAAGATATTCAATACTTTCACACTCTGTCCTAATGATCTTCTCCTCCTTATATAGTTTTAGGCCTTTCGAAATAGCTCGGACCAAAACCACATAGGACCAATACCTTGGACCAAATACCTTGGACCAATATCTCAGACCAAAGACCTCAGACCAATACCTCAGACCAAATACCTTGTACCAATACCTTGGACCAAAACCTTGATTTTCCATCCCATATGTGATTTTCCTTCTGTGAAAGTGTGTTTATATGTATACACTCTTTTTGTTTTGTGTGTCTGGGTGTATACACTACTTTGACAAAGTGAAGCAGTGTATACCTCTCTTTCTTCAACCTTTAGAGTCTAATCTGTAATCCTTTGTTGTTAACCTATTGCACTGTGAACTATCATCTGTGTGAGTTGTCATCAAGGATAACACCTGTATCATAATTCCAACAATGTCTTCACTAATTTCCTTGAAATTAAGCAGAAGAATGAATCTTTAAAGGAAAATGATTATGCACAGTTTTTGAAGCAGACTTCTACTTCATAGCACAGGTTGTTGACAACTTTTGAGAGTGAAAGGGGTAGAATGCAAATGGCTTTTATACAGGCCCAAGTGTCTTTTTGCAAGGCTTCTTCTGATTACAAGAAGACTATATTTTATTTTGATTATAATCAGATACACCCAATTGATCAAATGGACGTGCATAGGCATTCTAGTGAGATGCTTTTCTCTACCATGATCAATATTGCTATGGCATTAGCAAAATTGAAAACTGCTTTGTCAAATGTGCAGTCAAAATTGAAGGTTGAAAAGATATCATTTTTAGCAAAGGATAATAGGGTCAAATCATTAGAAGACTTAGTGATTAGAATTGGATATGACCATACTAATGTTAAAGATGCAGAAGATATTATCAAAAAGAGAAATATAGATATTACAGCATTAAGGACGCAGCTTAAATTGCCTTCTATAGTGGACCCTCAGACCAAGGAGATAACAGAATGTGAACAACACAAGGAATAAATGCTCAGCTCATCATTGAGCAAAATGTATAGATAAAGACTATGGAGGAACAAACTGAGAAATTTCTTAAGGAAAAAGATCAATTTACTCAGTTAGCTATAGCTCCCATCACAACTATTCCTATGACAGTGTCCAGAACAACATGGGAATCTACATCAACCATAGCATAATATACATCAACAACAGAGGATTTTAACAAGCGCTTATAGGAGATAACCTACCATAAATAAGAAAATGAAAGGCTTCATAAGAAATTTAAGAATATGGAAGCTCATAAGATAAATAATGACACTATGTATGTTGAAGAAATGTACAAAACACATAGGTTGAACAGAAGAATAGAGGAGTTGCAAAGTGATTCATTATTGGCTCAAACCTTGGCCCAAGCCAAGGAAAGCATTTGGGTAGATATTATTCAAGCCATAACTAAAGTCTGGCCCTCCATTTACATCATTTTTGAGAAGGATGAAATTATAAACAGATTTTAGGTAGCTATTAATGAAGTGAAGCAAGTTCTTAAAGACAAATCAAGTGAGGCTACAGATATGATTAGAGTTCTTAATTCAAAAACGAGGGTCGAATTGGATCAGATTGAGGTTCTGGATAGAACAGAAACCATTTGGGAGATCAAGAAGGTTTTGCAGAAAAATAACCTTATGACTTAGTTAGAGAGTAAGTGTCGAACCTTGAAGATTTATGTCAAAACGTTTTATTTTATGTTTAAATTACTCAATCAGAGAGGACTTCCAGGATTATTGGCCCCAAATGATAGGTTGATCAGTTTGGAAGAATATTTCCAAAAGATTTATACCATAGCAATTGATAAATAATTTTTTACAGGCATAAAGGTATATATTACAAGAAAAAAATGCTAGAAGCTTTAGATTTTGACTTGACTATTAAGCATGAGATTAAACACAATTTTTTAAATAAGCCTACTTTTGAGAAGTACGCTGAGGTTGAAGAAGTCTACAGGAAATTGGAAAATCTTGCTATACCATACTATCCACAGGTAAATATAGGAACTTGTTACATCATTCTACTCCATACTATCCACAGGGAAATGGATTGGCAGAGTCTTCAAATAAAAGTTTGGTTAAGGTTATAAAGAAAGAATTGAAGGATCATAAAAGGAGTTAAGACACTCATCTCATTTATGCACTTTGGGCCAATAGGATTTCGCCCAAAAGATCAATAGGTAAATCCCCTTTTGAGCTTGCTTATGGAAAATAATCTATATTTCCCACACGTTTAGCTATTCCTGTTATGAAATTTTTTCAAGAGTCAAATGAAGAGCTTGATGACTTCTGTCGTTGAATAAATAATATCATATAATTAAATGAGGATAGAGATGAACTATATTACAAGGTTAATAAATGTGAGAGTGAAATGAAAAGCCTATTTGATAGGAAAGATAGGGAAAGAGATTTGAGGGAACGTGATTTGGTTCTGAGACAGGAGGATAGAAGAGAACACAAAGGGAAACATGGAAAGTTTTATATCTTTGGTTGGGACCTCTGAGCATTGCTGAGGTCAAGGGTAATAACACTTTCATTCTGCAGAATTTGGAGCGTGAATATTCCTCATTCCCTATCAATGGGAAGTACTTAAAGCACCACATATAGTATTGAGAGGTTTCCATTCTTTCATCATTGTATTATACCATAGATTTATATTTTACATGGAATGTGTATTTGTTTCAACAGATATCCCATTAGCTCAAGGAGAAGGCACATGGGTCTGCAAGTTCTCTGCAACCTGCAGGAGGAAGTAGTCCCCAGTTGGAGCCTGTGTTGTAACATGATTTATTTTTGATAAGTTAGTTTTTATTTTATAAAAGAGGGTATGAATAAAAAAATAAAAAAATGGAAAATATGAAAAAATAGAAAATAAAAAAGAGATGGAATAAAACCCCATCAAAATAAAATCAAGAAATTGTATGAGTGTGCTTGTTCAAATGCCACTTTGTGTGCAGCTTGTTTTAATCCCACAACCTTTGCTTCTGATTTGGATCAAAATGTTTAATCATAATCAGATCATTCAAATTCATGTTTTATATTAGTGTATAAGTTCACCAATCTTTACAAAAGATTTTTCGGCGAAGATCACATGAGACATCATTTGTCGATGCGTTTCAAACCAACCAGTGTGGTTCATCGTCAGGACAAGTTGAAGTTAACCAATCTTTTTAAACTTGGCTGAACATTAGAAGATAGGATAGAATAGGATAAATAAATTCCCTAATATGCTCAAAATTTGGCCAAGTTTTATTAGATTACGATTAATTGGTGAAATAGTTAAATAAGTGTTGCTAGTCTAAATGCAACCAAGTTAGATTAATTTTAAATTAGCACTTAATTACCTTTAAAACGATGATTAATCTTTTGTAAATAAACATTTTATGTTCTTTTTCAAAGTCATATACGACAAAAGGTTATTTGTCAGCAAGCAATAAAGTGCATATACAAACCAATGACGATATGCCTCCTCGGCTAGATCAATGGTGGGGAAGCCACTTCGTATTCCCTAACCATGAAATGGAATAATGGTAGGGGGGTTGTGAAAATCTATTTTTCCCATGCGACACCCCCTCACTCATTACCGATTATCACCACCTCCCCTTCTGAAATCCATCTATCTACCCTTCCGCTCTTCCCGATACCATGGAAACGTAACATATACTGTGCATTCCGCCTCCAACTACTCTGTGCCACGTGCCCATTGTTGCCTATCTATTTCTGACTATCAATTTCTGCTAATTTATTGCTTCCCATTGTTGATCTCCCTCCATTAAATTCCCAATTAGCCAATCATTAACAAATTTCCTATAACAGTAGCCTTATTCGGATGATAAATATCACTACACCCAATTATGCCTACTTTCTTCAATTGATCTTTCATTGTTTCCTTCAATGTTCCTGTTTTGACATATTCATGCCATTGTCGAGCCTACAAAGAGTACACGTAATCTAAAGGTATCTCTGCAACATTTTTCTATTATCCTATATTATAGTTTTATTATTATGGCTCCGAAGAAGAAGGACAAGCCATTTGCCAGTTCTTCTGAAGTGTAGGAAACCCCAAAGGCCTCTGATTCCTTAGACATGTACGACATCCCGTTAGTTGACCAATATTTCAAGATTGCAGACACAAAATGTGAATTTGACATGTTCGAATTGCATAATTGGCTTAAACAAACCTACATTGACTCTGAAGATGACATAAACATATGGGTATCCATTCTACCTCTGTATAGTTTCCTCATACCTATTCCTTTCCTGATATAGTCATGTGGTGCCAAGCTAAGTATAACCCCTTGCAAGGAACTCTGATAGCTCAGAATGGAGACATTATGATATCTATCACCCCAGAAATCATTAACAAAATGCTTTTGATCCCTGAAAACGAATCTCTTAGCTTTTTCTCCATTGTAGTATTACTGTATCTATGTCATAATCTCACCTTCCCTCAAAGAGTTCAAACTTTTTAGATCTTTCTCGCTAAAGATGTTCAGCTACCTAAAACGAATACTCCTTATCTAACATCCATTTTCACTGAGAGAGCTAAACACATAATTTCCCTAATATCTTGCTTGTTAGGATACCAATCAGATCAACGGGTAGATGAAGCTATCCTAGGTTATCTATCAATTTTCTCTAAAGAAAACAAGCCTACCTTCATGTATAATTACAATTAATTCTTGGTTGAAGCTATGCGCAAGTAATTGATGAATATAACTACTGAAGGAGTGTTTAAATACTCCTTTGTGTTAGTACATATGTTTATTTTTTAGCAGGGAGACAGGTTACCCATTGTTCTATACAAGCAGGATGGTCAACAAGAGAATCAAGCAGTCACATAGTGGACCTCATTGATTAGGAAAAGCTTAACTAAGTTTATATTTTCATAATTCATTGATTGTTTCATTCACCGAGTTACACAGCTTCTCAGCAGTGAGAGTGAACCGAGGATTAGTATAGAAATCAAAAGGATCTTTCATCTCAGTGATCAAGTTAGAACACGATATTGGTATATTTACCAAAACTAAATAAAGATCAGAGTATATGGCTATGAATGGGATGCATATAAATTTCCCAAATATGTTCCAATGAGAATTTTCTCCCTCGAATATATTAGGAAAATGATTAATATGGATGAGATTCATTTTATTTTAGGGAAGAGGAGATCTCAGTTCAACATAAAGCCACATGTAGGATCATTTATTTGTAATACTAGATCAACAAGTTTAGAAGTAGATGCCACACTAAAACATATGGGTTTTCATCCAAGCTTCAACTGGTCTTATGATCCATTCCGTATTATCTCAGAGTTAAGGGTGGAACTGAAAACCACAACTTACAATCATACACGAAGACCATAGATTGAGAAGTTTAGGAATCAAGAACAATGGGAAGAGGATACAATTCAAGAAGAATAAGAACATGTTTTACTTCCTTATACTCTTCAGATTCCTACTTCTCAAGCCAAGCATGACAAGAGGCCCAAAGAAGGATCTTCATCATCAGCAATTGAAGAAAGGGAATTCATTCATTATCAGAAAAAATCAAGGACTGACTCTAAAGGCACTACTACTACTCATGGTCAGAAGGAGCCTATTATCATCAATTTGGATGATTCACAGGTTTCCAAAGGGATAGAAGAACCTATAATTAGTACTCCAGCTTCTTCTTCCACTTCATAGAATTTTTAGATATCACGTAATCTGTAGGAGCAAGTGAAATAGAGGATCCAAATTGTTGGAAATAATACTGAGAGGGGTGGCTAAATTATTATTTACAAATAAATAAATTTTTTCTATTCATACTCAAATTTATATACACTACTTCAGTGAAGGTAGCTCGCGTGTATGCGCAATTTTCTTTAAATAAACCAATGTATATCCAACAAACTTATGATTCAGTTAATTCATAATATGTTGATCTTTAATCAGTGCATCAGTACTTCATTAACCATATAAATAGTAACCATGTGTGGTAATAACAGAATAAATCATCACACATAAGCAACACACATGAACACCAAGATTTAAGGTGGAAAACCAATGTGGCACAAAAACCACCTGATGCTGTCTTCTTTTAATATAAGAAAAACATTTTTACAATCTTGTAATGGTGCAAACTCATACCAGTATGTAGGCACCCACCTGCAAAAGGCTACAACCTTCTCTCACTCTCAAATTTCTACTGGAAGGGAGCTACAACACCCTAACTATTGTACTAGCCGATCCGTTTACTAGTATGTAGGCATTGACCTACAGAAGGCTTCGAACTTCACTCATTTTTCAACTGCTACTGGAAGGGAGCTCCAACCCCCTAGCTCTTGTACTAGCCAATCCATTTACTAGTACGTAGGCTCTAGCCTACCGAAGGCTCCAACCTTCACTCATTTTCCAGTTGCTACCGGAAGGGACCATCAACCCCATGGCTCTTGTGATGATCGATATGTTTACTAGTATGTAGGTGCCGACCTACAAAAGGCTACAACCTTCTCTATTGCTCCAGGGACCACGTTTCATAAATTTTCAAACTGGACCCATTAGTAACATTCAAGCTCAAAATCAATCACCACTACCACACAACCATCAAATATATCTGCATCAACCAATCACTGAAACTCAATCATCAATCTCTGAATAAACCATAACTGAATCAATAAATCACTAAAAACCCATCATCACTGAAGCAAATCACAATCAATCGATCTGAACATTCTGAATACTGTCAGTAGAACATAGTCACCATAACACAAAGTAGAACCTAGAACTCTACATTAACAACCAAAACCAACTGCAACTTCGAACATCATATTTCATAATGTATATGCTACTTCGATGTTTCAAACTAGCATGTATACACGCTTTTACCAAATTGAACTAGTATATAGATATGAAATAACTAACTTAAAACTTCACAACTATTCCAAACTTTCAGTCATACACAGATCATAACATTTATAGAATAAAACATGTGTTAGTATTTAGATATATACTATCCATGACCAAACCACATAATGATAATTCATTTTAGGCCTTATGATCCCGATCCATCATCCATCATCAACCACTTAGGTGCATCCTTATCTCATATCAAGCAAAGCATCAGAATCCTATTACCTACATTTTCTTTTGATCTATTTCTTCATAAGATATTCAATACTTGCACGCCCTGGTCTAATGATCTTCTCCTCCTTATATAGTTTTAGGCTTTCTCAATACCTTGGACCAAAACCACTTAGGACCAATACATTGGACGAAATACCTCAGACCAAATACCTCGAACCTATACCTCAGACCAAATACCTCGGGCCAAATACCTTGGACTAATACCTTGGACCAAAATCTTGATTTTCCATCCCATGTGTGATTTTCTTTCTGTGAAAGTGCATGTATACGTATATGCTCTTTTTATTCGGTGTGCCCACGTGTATATTCTACTTTGACAAAATGAACCAACATATACCTATCTTTCTTCAATATTTGGAGTCTGATCTGTAATCCTTTGCTGTTAACCTGTCGCACTATGAACTGTCATCTGTGTGAGTTGCCAACAAGGACAACAGCTGTATCATAATGCCAACAATATCCCCCTTTGGACTTGATGGCAACAACGACACCAGGACACTCTCCCCCTTTGACATCAAGGGCAAAGGGTGGACCAAGATTCTCTCCCCCTCTGATATACATTATGTAGTCCATGCTCCCCCTGAGTACATGTGGAATTCTTTGATTAAGCTCCCCCTTTCTACATGCTGAGATGCACTAAACTATCTATGGTCCCTCAGGGCACATGCAGAGTATCATACATGAACTGCACCATCAACATCTTCTAGCATCATCAATATCAACAACTTGTATATGTCCAGCATCAAAAGAGTCACCTGAATCAAAACAACTATGTGGATCAAGTAATATAAGCATCTTCATGCATGAAGATCTTCTAACATAATGCCAACAATGCATTATTAGAAGCATATGCTCCCCCTAAACCTGTGTTAACTATTCATTATCAGATATTATCATTGAAAATATCAGTAAGAATCATCAAGGTATCATCATCAATCAGATATACATCAATTTTTTTAACAACTTATGAGGACCAACACATTTCCACATATCATCAGCAAATTTTAACCATCATCAGACAGAGCAGATAAATGACCGAACCATATCAGACCCCTTTTCCTGACTCTGTCCCACTGGTTTTTCCTCAAACCGACATATACGTGACTGTAGATCTTCGAACTCACATATATATGCGACTTGTCCTGACGAAAATTGCGTATGAGATTTAGAACACTGAAGTTTCACACTCTCATCTCGCCCTGAGTCTGTTATGTCTGTACACTGTGTTATGCCACATCTTTTTTACTGTACTTCCTTCTTCTTCCATATCTTCGAGTGTGATGATCTTTTCTCCTTTTGGTATGGTACCCAAAATTTTCTCCTGCATTCCTTTGCTATATGTCCAAAACTTTTACATGCATAACATCTTACATGTTTCATATTCCTTCTATAGAAGTCAATGGGTTTGCGGCCAAACATATTGCAAGAAAAAAAATATCCCTTAAAGTACCTGGAAACTAATGATCTTATTGTGTGATGGTCTTGAACCATTCTACTTCTGCATCTGGCTGCAACATGTCCAAAATTATGACATATAAAACATTTAACATTATTCATTAGAGAAAATAACCAACTATCACTTCCATAGTTAGGAGTAAAAGATTTTCTTTGAAGACTTTCTTTCCTTGGTTGTTGATGGGGTTGACCTCTCATCTCGTTGTTGAGAATTTTAGATTTTAGATTAGAGTTCATTGCCTCATCTTGTGAGCTAGATTCCCTTCCAACAGATTCATGAAAACCAAGACCAGTTTTCATGGTAGGAGACCTTTTACTACTAAGAATATTATCTAAAATCTTAGTACTATCTTGAAATCGTAATAGTTTATCAATTTCTTCTAATTTACATTTTAAGATATTTATCGCAACCTGATATTGATCTTACTTTTCAAGATATTGTTTCGTCATGATTTCTTCAAATTTTCTTCCTTCTTCCACTTATTTCCTTAATTTGAGAATCTCATTTTCTTGTTCTTCATTTACTTGAGGTAGCTCTTCATTACTCTTATTTTATTTTTCAAGATCTTCTTTTAGAGAGAGGATCTTAGCTTCAAGACTTTCATAGTAACTGGATCTATATTTAATTCTCTCGATTGTTGTACTGTTTTCATTTACTTCATTTCCTAATGATGTCACTTCATCCTGCAGCTTTTGACATTGATCTTCCTTTTCCTTGTATTGCTTCCTTACTTTGTTCCCTTCCTTCAACTGAGCTTTTAATCTGGTAACTTCTTCTCTGAAGGCACACTCCCTTTTGTTAAATAGATCTTGTTGATCTCTGATTTTATCTGTGAGTATTTTAACTTCTTCCTCTATGTTTCTTTCCTAGTCACTTTCAATATATTCAACATTTTTTGAACAGAGAAAAGTATCACCAGAAGACCAAAAATTTGTACTTAATACTTATTTTCCTTGTTCACCTTCAATCTGAGGTGATTCTGAATTTGAATACTTGCTTCCACCTCAATACCTATTGTCTCTCTTACTATCACTGATCCTTTGAGATGTCTTCTTTCTCTGAGGCGCTTCCTTCTTTAGCTTCCTTCCCATTGTTTCTATAGATCTCCTTCAAGTGACCAAGATTTTGCCAAAGGACCTGATCTAATACCAATTGTTGGAAATAATAGTGGGGGGGGGGGGGGGGGGGGGGTGGGCGTGAATCAATATTTACATATAAAAAACTTTTTATTTTCATACTCAAATTTATATACACTACTTCAGTGAAGGTAACTCACCTGTACATGCAACTGTCTTTGAAGTAACCAATGTATATCCAACAAAATTATAATTAAGTTAATTCATCATATGTTGATCTATAATCAGTGCATCAATACTTCATTAACCATATAAATAGTAACCATGTATAGTAATAATAGAATAAACCATCACACATAGGAAAAACACATGAACACCAAGATTTAAGGTGGAAACACAATGCAGGACAAAAACCACCTTCTGCTGTCTTATTTTAATATAAGAAAAACCTGTTTACAGTCTTGTACTGGTGCAAACTCATACCAATACATAGGCACCCACCTACAGAAGGCTAAAACCTTCTCTCATTCTCCAGCTTCTAATGGCAGGGAGCTACAAACCCCTAACTTTTGTACTAGCTGATTCATTTATTAGTACGTAGGTGCCAACTTACAGAAGGCTCCAACCTTCACTTGTTTTCTAGCTGCTACTAGAAGGGAGCTCCAACCCCCTATATCTTGTACTAGCCGATCCATTTACTAGTACATAGGCACCAGTCTATAGAAGGCTCGAACCTTCACTCATTTTCTAGCTGCTGCTGGAAGAGAGCTCCAACCCCCTAGCTATTGTACTAGTCAATATGTTTACCAGTATGTAGGCACTGGCCTACAGACGGCTACAACCTTCTCTCTTCCTGCAGGAACAACATTTCATAATTTTTTAGACTGGATACTGCTGGAACATAACACCACACATGAAAGCCTCGTTCCATCAAATTTTCATACTGGACCATCAGTAACATTAAAGCTCAAAATCAATCACCACAACAAGACAACCATCAAATACATCTGCATAAACCAATCACTGAAACTAAATCATCAATCTCTGAATCAACCACGACTAAATCAAGAAATCATTGAAGAAAATCACAATCAATCGATCTGAACATTCAGAACAATGTCACCAGAACACAAAGAAGAACCCATAACTTTGCATTAGAAGCCAGAACCAATTGCAACTTCAAACATCATATTTCATAATGTATACGCTACTTCGGTTTGCCAAACCAGCCTGTATATGCACTTTTACCAAAGTAAACCAGTGTATAGATTTGCAAATACTAACTTAAAACTTCACAGCTATTCCAGACTTTCAGTCATACCCATATCATAACATTTACAGAATAAAACATGAGATAGTCTTCAGATATAGACTATCCATGATCAAAACACATAATGATAATTCATTTTAGGCCTTATAATCCTGATCCATCATCCATCATCAACCACTTAGGTGCATCCTTAGTTCAGATCAAGCAAAGCATCAAAAACCCATAACCTGCATATTTTCTTTTGATCTAACTCTTCATAAGATATTCAACACTTGCACACCCTGGCCTAATGATCTTCTCCTCCTTATATAGTTTTAGCCCTTTCCAAATAGCTGGGACCAAAACCACATAGGACCAATACCTTGGACCAAATACCTTTGACCAATATGTCAGACCAAAGACCTCAGACCAATACCTCAGACCAAATTCCTTGGACCAATACCTTGGACCAAAACCTTGATTTTCCATCCCATATGTGGTTTTCCTTCTGTGAATGTGTGTTTATATGTATACACTCTTTTTGTTCTGTGTGTCCATTTGTATATGCTACTTTGACAAAGTGAACCAGTGTATATCTCTCTTTCTTCAATCTCTGGAGTCTGATATGTAATCCTTTGTTGTTAACCTATTGCACTGTGAACTATCATCTGTGTGAGTTGTCATCAAGGATAACACCTGTATCATAACTCCAACGATGTCTTCACTAATTTCCTTGAAATTAAGTAGAAGAATGAATCTTTAAAGGAAAATGATTATGCACTGTTTTTGAAGCAGACTTCTACTTCATAGCACAGGTTGTTGACAACTTTTGAGAGTGAAATGGGTAGAATGCAAATGGCTTTTATACAGGCCCAAGTGTCTTTTTGCAAGGCTTCTTCTGATTACAAGAAGACAATATTTTCTTTTGACTATAATCAGATACACCCAATTGATCAAATGGACATGCATAGGCATTCTAGTGAGATGCTTTTCTCTACCATGATCAATATTGCTATGGCATTAGCAAAACTCAAAACCGCTTTATCAAATGTGCAGTCAAAATTGAAGGTTGAAAAGATATCATTTTTAGCAAAGGATAATAGGGTCAAATCATTAGAAGACTTAGTGATTAAAATTGGATATGACCATACTAATGTTAAAGATGCAGAAGATATTATCAAAAAGAGAAATATAGATATTATAGCATTAAGGACGCAGCTTAAATTGCCTTCTATAGTGGACCCTCAGACCAAGGAGATAATAGAATGTGAAAAACACAAGGAAGAAATGCTCAAGCTCATCATCGAGCAAAATGTATAGATAAAGACTATGGAGGAACAAACTGAGAAATTTCTTAAGGAAAAAGATCAATTTACTCAGTTAGCTATAGCTCCCATCACAACTATTCCTATTACAGTGTCCAGAACAACATGGGAATCTACATCAACCATAGCATAATATACATCAACAACAGAGGATTTTAACAAGTGGTTATAGGAGATAACCTACCATAAATAAGAAAATGAAAGGCTTCATAAGAAATTTAAGAATATGGAAGCTCAGAAGATAAATAATGACACTATGTATGTTGAAGAAATGTAGAAAACACATAGGTTGAACAGAAGAATAGAAGAGTTGCAAAGTGAGTCATTATTGGCTCAAACCTTGGCCCAAGCCAAGGAAAGCATTTGGGCAGATATTATTCAAGCCATAACTAAAGTATGGCCCTCCATTTAGATTATTTTTGAGAAGGATGAAATTATAAACAGATGCCAGGTAGGTATTAATGAAGTGAAGCAAGTTCTTAAAGACAAATCAAGTGAGGCTACATATATGATTAGAGTTCTTAATTCAAAAACGAGGGTCGAATTGGATTAGATTGAGATTCTGGATAGAACAAAAACCATTTGGAAGATCAAGAAGGTTTTGCAGAAAAATAACCTTATGACTTAGTTAGAGACTAAGTGTCAAACCTTGAAGATTTTTGTCCAAATGTTTCATTTCAAGTTTAAATTACTCAATCAGAGAGGACTTCCAGGATTATTGACCCCAAATGATAGGTTGATCAGTTTGGAAGAATATTGCCAAAAGATTTATACCATAACAATTGATAAATAATTTTTTACAGGCATAAAGGGATATATTACAAGAAAAAAATGCTAGAAGCTTTAGATTTTGACTTGACTATTAAGCATTAGATTAAACACAATTTTTTAAATAAGCCTACTTTTGAGAAGTACGCCGAGGTTGATGAAGTTTACAAGAAATTGGCAAATATTGCTATACCAAGTGAAGATAGATGGGATCACTTGTGTGAGTTTATTGAGCAACTTTGATCAACAACTGATAGACAACTGGTCAACACCTTTTGAGGACCACATCATCAACAGATTCCTAAAGAGTAGTGCCAACACTTAGCAGTTTTGAAATTCCTATAGATTTGTACTATTTTTGTATTTTTGTTTCGAAAATATCTAAAACAAAATTTTGTATAAATAACTCCTCCTTCGAGTTATTAAGGGTTGAACCCTAGGATGAGATTTGGGAACAGAATTGTAACCAAGATGGAGATTTGCCAAGTTAATGAAAGGATTCTAAATTTTCCTTCTATAGTTTGTCTCCTAGTAAGTTTTTCATATGTTGTTATTTCATTATGTCTTTCTTCATATATTTAAGTCTTTATCTAGAGATATGGGCAAGATCTTACGGAGTATCATTCAGTCTTAAATCCCCTGTGAAGTTATCAACAATAACTAGGGACTAGTTTATAAGACTATCTATTATTATAAGCTCCTCTATATCAATTAATTGTGACACAAATATGCATTCGTTTAAATAGATTTTTTTCTACAGGAAACATTGTTTTCTTGTATTCTTTTCTTATAACCAATCAAATATTATGTCTGAATATTTAACAAGATATATTTCATTATTATTCTTCTATTCACTCACTTCAAAATAAATTAACTATAGCTAGACAAATAGCAGCCCTTTCATTCAACTTAGTAATTGTTAAGGCTTAAGCACTTGTTTTCAATAATTCATAACATTGGTCATCCAAAAACCTTAAAAACAAACAAAACATTTTAGATGCTCTGGCATGAATAACTGACCTAGAGTCATCTCAGAGGACATCATCAACCTAGCGTCGTCATCGAGGAGCGAAAATTAAGCTATTTTCCCCAAGACAACGATTAAATACTTTTTCTTTAAGGTGAATAATGAAATTGTAGGTTAATATCATTCACCTGGCGAATCAAGTAAACCAAGTTGGCTACTTCAAAACATATCAGATATCACTTTGAATCTTAAATTATATCTCCTTTATTTGATCCAGAGAGATTGGTGAAAGAGTCCTCTTTTATAAAGAGACTTGAAGGTTTTGCTTCTTCTTCTGTACCATTATAGCCTGAGGATATTTCAGTTTCTGATCCCTTTAGCTTTGTTCCATCCCAATTAGATTTGGTTGATCTAACACCTAGGATTTTAGAACTTTTATCTAAAGGAGTTGATATGTAGTTAGCTCTCTTAGTCCAATCTTTGGAATCATACGAACTCTCTGAAATATTTTCAGATTCACCCAAGTCAGAGGAAGATCTAGATGTACATTTACCGGAGCTAAAACTACCTAATTCTATCCCCCCTACTCATTATAAATTTCCATATACTTCTGCCCAACCTAAAGAAACCTTCTCTACATATTAAAACCCTTTGGTTGATAGTAAAGAGTAGGTTGAAATAGAGGTTTAGAAGTTAGTAATTAAAACACCTTTCAAAACTTTTAGGGATCCTCCACTTTCCCATTCTCCTCGTCCAACTTTTGCACCTCCATCTTCACCCACTTCTTCACCACCTTCCCCTCCATCCTCCACTACATCATCCCATTCCTCTGCAACTGAATCATATTCTTCTTCATCTTCAAATATGGCCTTTCAACCCATTATTCAAGCTAGACATGTTGCCCTGCATCTTCCCAACCAGCTCAAGAATTTTCCTAATGGGTATTTGAAACACCCGCCCAAGCTTAATGATGAAACTGGTTTGTCTGTAGAATATCATATAGCTACATTTTTAGATTTTGTAGATAATATGAACTTGGAGCATGAGGATGTATATATGCGATTATTTGTTTAGTCTTTAGAGGGAAATTTTACAATATGTTTTAGACAGCATAGAGTTGATTAAATTCAATCTTGTAATGACTTAACTAATATATTCAAGAATTAGTGGGGTGTTAAAAATGATCCAATTTAGTATCTTGTTGAATTTGAAGAGCTTAAATGGAACCATGGATAAGTAGTGGCATATTTTATTAAATGATTTAATAAAATTTACCACAAAACACCTCCTGATTGTAAACCTCCAGTTATCACAGCAAAAGTTAGGTTTTCCAAAGCCCTTGATGATGACTTTGCAGTCATGCTAAGGGAAAGGACACCTCCTACCCATCAAGACATGCGGACCAACACTATAGAAGTTGAGGCTAATAGATCAGCTTCATCTAAAATCAAAGCCAAGGCTGAAAAGGCTAAAATAAAAATGAAAAAGCTAAGGAGGAATGATCTTTCTCAAAGACCAAAAACAATGATCATAAAATAGATGAGATAACATCATTACTTATAAACCTTTCTAATAGGATTTCTAATATTGAAACTTAGCATAGAACGATACAACAAACTGCCTCTAGACCACAAACGCAATTTAGAAGAGTCCCTCAAACTCAAATTTTGCAAAGACCTAACATTGATCAACAGATCCAACCCCCTCTCATGATTGATGACCAACAACCAGATGAAATTGGACGTTTAATCTCTGAAGATATAAATAATTTTGATTCTTCATCTGTACATAATGCTATTATTTCTCACCCTTTAAACCAATCTTCTCAAAATCAAGAAGACAATCAAATTTCTAAATATCACGCCTTCTCTGAATTCCTAATTGGAGAATTGAATAGAAGATATGATCTAAGACATAGGTTAGGGCATGGTAGACCTCCAAAATGTCCCACTCTAAATGAACCTTAGATAAAATCTACTGAAACCTAGACAACAATCATTCAACCATTGAATCAAACAACTGAAACAAGCCAAATTGATAAAACAGTTTGGACAACCTTCAATGTTGAAAGAGAACTGGAAAGAGTTAAAATACTGATTCCCCTAGCTAAACTATCAAAGAACCCAGGGTATAAGAACAAATTTTCTAAATGGATTTAGTCATCCAGTTTGGATGTTGAAGGGGATGCGATCAGCCTACAGGATGAAAAACCCTGAGTAGTTTCTGGTCCTAGCTCTGACATGATAGATGAGAATGTGCCGCCTTTTTACGTGACTCTGAAAATTCATGATTTCCTATTACATAAATGTATGTTAGATTCTGGGCCTTCCCATAATCTGATGCTTAAAGTAATCATGGATAGGCTGCAATTAGAAGTCACTAGAACTTACCATGATATTTACACTTTTGACTCCAAGAAAGTACCTTGTCTTAGACTTATTAAAATTTTCGTGGTTACCTTAGTGTGATCTTAGCTCATATACCTATCAAAATTGTGGTTTTAGACATAGTAGTCACTGATATCCCTCCCAAATTTGACATGTTGCTATCAAGATCTTGTTGTGCTAACTTAGAAAGAAGCCTACAAATGGATATGTCTTATGCCACTACTCCGGTATATGGGGGTGAGCATATCAGGCTATATAGAGAAGTTAGATTTATGAATACTGTTTGTAGATATGATCAAGCTAGGAGTCATCCTATTTATCTTTTTGACAAAGACTTTGGGTGTTTTAAACTATTAGTTAATAATTCACAAAATACTCAACTTACTATTGAAAACACTGTTGATCAACCCAAAGCCATTAAAAGTAATATTTGGAAATTATCCCTTGATGGTTATTTCTCAAAGGAAGGAGCAAGAGCTGGTATTGTATTAATTTCACCAGATAAAGAAAAAATTGCCCAATCATACAAACTTGAATTCTATGTAACTAATAATGTAGCAGAGTATGAAGCTTTGGGATTCAATTGAAAATTTCTTTTCAGCATTAAATATTACTGTTATTCCTAGAGATCAAAACATGCATGCAGATTCCTTGGCTATTTTTGCAAGTTTCTTTAAAGTTCCTGATAACATGTTTGTCCAGTATTAAATTCAAGTCAAGTATAGACCATCTATTCCTAACAATCTTAAGTACTAACAAATATTTGATGATGACAAGCAGCTAAAATACTTTTTGCAAGTCATTGGTCAATTCTCAAACATGCAAGTTGAGGAAGAACAACTTGATAATCTTGAAATTGACAACAAAAATCAAACACCACAATTTGATTCTAAAATCGCTGATCATATCATTATCCAATTATCTAAAAATTTTATTCCAAAAGGTTTAATCCCTCTTGAGAAGCTCTTTGATCATAATGATGTCCTAAAAAACCCACTATCTGATTCACATGTGGAAAATATTATATTTATAACATTGGAAGTTCTTAAGAAATCAAAAATGTTAAATTTTTTTCATCTATGTCAATGGAATCCAAAGACAAATATTTATCCCTCTGTAAAGCTTAAAAATATTATTTTTCCTGGTCTTATGATGAGTTAAAAACATATGATACATCTCTTATTGAACATAAAATTCCATTAAAACCAGAGGCAAAACCTTTCAGACAAAAATTGAGGAGAATTAATCATGTCCTTCTCCCTGTTATTGAAAAATAAATTAAGAAGCTACTTGTTATGAAACCAGCTCAAGAAAAGATAGAAAATATAGATCAACGCCTTAGAATTTAGCCTCTTCAAGGGGGCAACCTCCTTTACATTACAAAAATGAACAATCCTTGGATGATTCAAATGAAAAAACCTCCTTTCTATATATAGGAGTCTAAGGAATCACAATATAACTCAGCCAACCTAACAATAATAATATAAAGCCACAAAAATAACAATAGAGGGATTTTATGGAGCACAGTAATAACAATATGGGGATAATAGGGGCACAACAATATTAATAAGGGATGCAACTACAATAGTAATGGGGTAATCACTAGTATTATAGGGACCCAACATGCCCCTTTCCTTCAAAAAGGTGTTGTCCTCAATGCTTGAGCAGTTCTAGATGCTTCTGTATAAAATTCTCATCCTCCCATGTGGAATCTTCAGTGGATAAGTTCTTCCACTTGATAAGATACTCTGAAATTGATCGATTTCGTAGCTGTCGCATTCTTGTTTCTGTGACTGCTTCCCGTTCCAATATAATTTTTCCTTCCTCGTGAAGTTCTGGAAATATTGTTTGAACTAGGAGCTTGTTGCCTATAACCTTATTTAAACATGAAACATGGAAAACTGGGTGCAATCGAGAAGCTACAGGAAGCTACAATTTGTATGCCATAGTACCAATCTTTTGCAACACCTTGTACAGACCATAATACTTTGGTGATAATTTGCTATCCTTCTTATCTTGCTTGAGGGACATTTTATTATATGGTTGTAGCTGTAGGAATACCCAATCACCTACATCAAAACTTCTTTCACTACGATGTTGATCTGCCTGTTGTTTCATTCTATTCTGTGCCAACACGAGGTTATCCTTTAAGAGTTGGAGGACTTGTTGTTGATGTTTGATGTGATGTTCCACTGCTTGAACTTTACAATTTTCTCTTAAATATGATGTGATGGATGGTGGCTGATATCCATAAAGTGCCATAAATGGGGTCATTTTTTTGCTATATGGAAGGAAGTGTTATACCACCATTCAGTGAGAGGCAACCATTTGACCCATTGTGTCTATTTATCAGATACAAAGCAACAAAAATATCCTTCCAAACATTTGTTTACTATCTCAGTTTGACCATCAGATTGAGGATGATAAGATGAGCTATGAGCTAACTAAGTACCAAGACAGGAAAATAATTCTGTCTAAAAAGTTCCAGTGAAAATGGGATCTCTATCACTTACAATAATCTTTGGGTTTCCATGTAGATTTTGAATTGTTTCCATAAATGCATTAGAAACTGTACTGGCTTTAAATGGATGTGATAATGCACAAAAGTGTGCATACTTGGTAAGTCTATCAACTACTACCATGATAACACTCTTTCTCTCAAACTTGGGTAAACCTGTGATAAAATCCATTGAAACCTCCTCCCAACTTTGGCTTGGAATGGATAAAGGTTGTAATAAACTCGGTGTCTTAATTGTTTCAACTTTATTTTGTTGGCAAACCAAACATTCCGCCACAAATTTTTGAATATCCGTTTTAAGGCCATCCCAAAAAAATTCCTTCTTAACCCTGTGGTAAGTTTTTAAAAATCCTGAGTGCCCTCCTAAGGGAGAAGTGTGCAATTCCATAAGAATCTTTTGTTTTAGTTGGGAATTCTTACAGAGGTATAAGTGATCTTTGTACCATAAAGAATCATTTTTCCAGCTAATGTATCAGACGTACAGGAATCTTGTTGTAACTTTCGAATAAGTGCCCACACTTCTTCGTCATTCTTCCATTCCTCCCTTGCTTCGTTTATCCAATTTGGTTTGATAATAGAAATGGTGCACAACAATGCTTCCACATCCTCATCCTTTCTTGAGAGTGCATCTGCCACCACATTTTGCTTCCTTTTTTTGGAGATTATTTCAAAGTCATAACCCAACATCTTTGTGATCCACTTTTGTTGCTCTTCAAAGGATAATCTTTGTTCTAAAAAGTATTTAAGGCTATCATGATCCGTTTTTACCTTGAAGTGTCTTCCCATTAGGTAGGGTCGCCATTTCTTAAGTGCATGGAGTATTGTCAACATTTCCTTCTCATAAATAGCTTTGTGTAAAAACTTTCCCTTGATTGGACGACTTTCAAAAGCAATGGGTCTTTCATCTTGCATTAAAACAACACCAATTCCATTTCCTCAAGCGTCACATTCCACAATAAAGGTTTTTGTGAAGTCCGGTGTAGCTAAGACTGGTGCTTGGCACATTGCCTCTTTAAGATGTTTGAAGGCCTTTGTTGCTTATGGAGTCCATGAAAATGCATCTTTTTTCAATAATTTTGTTAGAGGTGCTGTTATTCTCCCATAATTCTTAACAAACTTGCAATAATACCCTCTCAACCTGAGAAATCCTTGCAGATGCTTTATGGATGTGGGGATTTTCCATTCCTTAATGGCTTTAATTTTGCTAGGGTCTACCTTAACTCCTTCATGAGATACAATATGACCCAGATATTCCACCTCTTGTACACCAAAGAAACATTTGGATCTTTTTGCATATAATTATTTCTCCTCCAATAGTTGTAGCACCCTGTCAACATGTTCAACATGATCCCTCCAAGAGTTGCTGTAGATTAGTATATCATCAAAAAATAGTAACACAAATTTTCTAAGGAATGGTTTGAAAATGGAATTCATCAAACCTTGAAATGTTGAAGGTGCATTGGTAAGGCCAAAAGGCATGGCCAAAAATTCATAATGACCCTCATGAGTTCTAAATGATGTTTTCGGAATGTCTTCAGTCTTCATTCTGATTTGATGATATCTTGAACGAAGATCCAACTTGGTGAAGTAAATTGATCCATGCAATTCATCCAGTAATTCTTCAATGACGGGAATGGGTAATTTATCTTTAATAGTGAGCTTGCTGAGCTCCCTATAATCTGGATAGATGCACCATGATCCATCCTTCATGTGCACTAATACTACTGGAGCAGAGAAAGAACTTTGACTCGATTGAATTATACCAACCCCTAGCATTTCTGCAACCATACGTTCAATTTCACTCTTTTGGGCATAGGGATATCTGTACGGCCTGATGTTTGGAGGAACACTTCCTGGAATCAAATCAATAGCATGATCATGATCACGAATAGGTGGGAGACCTTTGGGAGTCTCAAATACCTTGGAGTGATTGTCCAAGACTTTTTGGAGATTTGGAGAAATAGATGATTGCAATGTGGAAACATATAGCAAACATAATTGTGCAATTACACCCCTTTGTTCCTTTTTTAGAAACTTTGTCATACCATTAGAGCTAATTATCTTTCTCGATTTCCCTACAATACCCCTTAATTCAACTTCCTT
The DNA here is from genome assembly GCA_031772625.1 of Pinus tabuliformis. Lineage (NCBI taxonomy): Eukaryota > Viridiplantae > Streptophyta > Pinopsida > Pinales > Pinaceae > Pinus > Pinus tabuliformis. Next base: position 344,613,231 of record CM062814.1, read on the forward strand.
TCCTTCCATGAAAAATTTCATGAAAAGTTCTTGAAAATTAAAAGCTATTGTACCCAAGGATTGTAGCCATTGGACTCCTAGTACAACATTACCACCTCCCATTGGAATGGAAAGCATTGGGCTAGTCAATACATATTCTCCCATTGATAGCTTGATATTATCACACTTTCTAGAGCAATTTATTGTTCTTCCATTTGCAACCATCACTTGACACTCTGGTGCTGGATATAAGAAGCAATTCAATTCTTTTGCTACCTTACAATGAATAAAATTGTGGGTACTTCCTGAATCAACCAACACTATTACCTTTTTCTTCTTGATTTGTCCTTCTATCTTGATGGTTTGAGGAGTGGTAATTCCTGCCAATGCATTACAAGATATGGTCGGATTCATTTCTTATTTATCTAGGCTTTGTTCCTGGAGTATATCCTCTTCTTTTGACCTTTCTTTCTCCTCTTCTTCTTCCTCTTCACAATATATATAGAACAATTTATTCTCAGCACACTTATGACCTTTAGTGTATTTGCTATCACAACTGTAACAAAGCCCTTTTGCTCTTTTTTCTTCCAATTTTTGTCGTGTCAACCTTATGGGTTGTGGAAGACTAGGGGCAACCACACTTCCATCTTTATAGTTGTGAGTGGTATGCATCCTGGTTGCCATAATTTTGCTTTCCATTTTTCTTGCTATCCTGAATGCCTTCTCTAATGAATCATGTTCCCAAAGGCGAACATCATGTTGGATATTATCCTTTAAATTCCCTATGAACACATCAATCCTATGCGCCTCTGGAATATTTTTTACCCTTATGTTCAATTTTTGGAACTCCTCAATGTGCTCGATTATTGAACCTTTTTGTTTGAGACTTATCAATTGGCTAAAAAAAGTGTTTCTTTTTGTATTCTCATAATGTGCTATCAATTATTCCATAAAAATTACCCAAGTGATAATTTGTTTACGAGAGAAAAGCCATTGATACCATACAAACTGATTTGGTTCCAAATATAAAGTCGCAATACGTACCATTTGTGTGTTTTGCACATTATTGAGATCGAAAAATTGCTCCATTTGTAATATCCATGTTGCGGGATCCTTGCCATAAAAATTCCTCATATCGATTTTTGGAATATGGTGGGTCTTCGATCCCACATTAGAGTCTAAGAAATCATGATTAACATGTCTTTTGTTCGCATCATGAGTTTCCTTTATTACCTTTTCACTATTAGTAAGTATTTCTTGTAGAAACGTTGTCAAATCTGTCTTCAAATATGCCATGCCTGTCTTCAAATTTGTGTTCAAATCTATCTTCAAGTTGTCCATCTTAGCTTCCATGCCATTCATCTTAGCTTCCACACCATTTATCTTAGCTTCTGTTAGCTTTTGTGAGAGTGACATTTGTTGCACTTGTTCTTGTAATTTTGATATATCATGTAACATTTCTTCCTCTTCTTCATGAGTCATGCTAGAGATTTCAGGTTGCTTACTAGGTGTTTGCATTTTCTTTCCTTGGGCCATCAGTTACCAATAATAATGCTCTACTATTCCCTTTTAATTCCTTCAAAATAATATTTCAAACCAAGCTTAAGCAAAAATTTAAAATGTCTACATATCTTTTTTCACTTTGTAAGAGCTCGATATTGCCTCTGATGTATCTCTGTACTTTCTGATCATCCATTTTTGAATTTGTAACCTGTAGTATCCCTCTGTGTCCTCTTTCCAATGCCACCAGTCTAACCCAAATTGGATTCTCCAAGGAACAGTTATACGAAATCTCCCACAGTGACTTGATTATAGACTAGTTCAGTAGAGAGAACTTTTATGACGTGCCACAAGTCATTGTTTCGACCTTTGGCTCTGAAATATATCTACAAGGAACTACAGTCTGTCCTCTTTCTGTAAATTCTTACGGAATTTCAATCCGATGCCCAGAGAGAAAGTTATGATGATTTTCCCTAGGTCACTTGTTTGGAATGTAATTTAGGAGTCTGCAAAAAGACCAACTTCCTTAGATCATATCTCCGAAAATATAGTGCAAAAAGCTCTAAAATTCGAACCCGAGGTTCAGCATGATGTATTCTCAAATGAGTTTTTTTTTTAGCTTCTGAAACGTTGCAGAAAAAAAAGTTATAGCGAAAATGCCACAATGACCTATTTGGAGCAGTGAAACCCTAGAATCCAAGGCTCTGATACCAAATGTTATGAAACCAGCTCAAGAAAAGATAGAAAAGATAGATCAACGCCTTAGAATTTAGCCTCTTCGAGGGGGCAACCTCCTTTACATTACAAAAATGAACAATTATTGGATTATTCAAATGACAAAACCTCCTTTCTATATGTAGGAGTCTAAGGACTCACAATATAACAGAGCCAACCTAACAATAATAATATAAAGCCACAAAAATAACAATAGAGGGATTATATGGGGCACAGTAATAACAATATGGGGATAATAGGGGCACAACAATATTAATAATGCATGCAACTACAATAGTAATGGGGTAATCACTAGTACTATAGGGACCCAACACTACTAGATGCTAAAATAATACTTCCATTGAGATATTTAGATTGGGTAGCCAAGCTAGTCCCAGTGAGAGAAAAAAATGATGAAATTAGATTATGGGTGGATTTTAGGAATTTGAATAAATTTCCACTAAAAGATAATTATCCATTACCTAAGAAGGATCAATTACCTTAGAAAGTTTCAGGAACCCATTAAATTTCCATCTTAGATGGTTTTTTTGGATGTAATAAGATTATGGTTAGTCGAGAGGATAGAGAAAAAACTACATTTACAACTTGTTGGGGCACATTCATGTATGCCCATATGCCTTTTGGGTTAACTAATGATGGAGCTACATTTCAGCGTTCCCTGGACCTAGACTTTGTAGGTAAGACCCATAAATTTGTTGTTATTTATTTAGATGATTTAACTATTTTTTTTTTTTTTAATTCTGATGAAAAGCATTTAAAGCATTTGAGAAAGGTTTTTAACAGGTGCAGAAAAATTGGGATTTCTCTTAGTCCCAAGAAGTCTTTGCTTTCACTTCAAGAAGGAGAAATTCTCGACCACATCATTTCTAAAGAAGGAGTACTCATTTATCATAAAAGAGTCTCATCAATTTAGGCACTCATATTAGCAAGGAACAAAAATGAAATTAAAGTTTTCCTTGTGAAAAGCAAATTTTTAAGAAGGTTTATCCCAAATTATGCTGAAATAGTTAAGGACATGAGTGATATGATGAAAACGAACCATGAATTTAAATGGACTATTCCTACTAGGTATGCATTTGATAAGATTAAAAAGGCCATTGCAGAATCCCCCATCTTAGCCAGACCATATTACTCTGAACCTTTCAGTGTCTTTTCATTTTCTTATGAAACTACGTTCGATGTTTCTCTTTTGCAAAAGAACAAAGAAGGAGATGACCAACCCATTGCATTTTTTAGTAAAGTAATGAGAGATGTTGAGCTAAAGTATGCCAATACTGAAAAGCAAGCCTGTTCTTTAGTTTAAGCTCTAAAAGCCTTTAGATTTTATCTCCTCCACTCTTCTATCATTCCCTATGTACCTAAGTGTTGTTAAAGTTGTTTTATCTCAGCCTGACACTGATCGAAGGAGAGGGAGATGGATAACTAAAATTTTAGAGTATGATCTCATCATCAAGACTATCAAGATTATTAAAGGTTAAGGTCTAGCTAAGCTCCTTGCTAAATCCAATTGCAAAATCTTAGGAATAAATTATGTTTTGAAATCCGAACTCAAAAGAATACACAAGAACCTTCTGCAACCCCACACAGGAGAATCCACAAGAACCTTCTGAAATCATAACACAGGAGAATCTAGAAGAACCTTCTGCAATATTGTTAAATTGGCAACTAGGCCAAAACTCCATGTGGGTCAGCTTATTTATGGCAGCTGATAATTTTATTGGATCCCTCTCGTTGAGAGGTGTAGGATTGATCCAAAGATCATCCGATTCCGATAAGTATTTATGGAGATATGAATTTATTTTGTTTATGTAATTATTATCAAGACGACCAGTTCTTATGTAGGCTCTAGAAGCCTAGCCGACGTGTCTATTCAACCTCTACGTTTTAGTATAAATAGAAGAGGACTTGAAGTCATTTGTGACACTCTTCATGCGATCTCTCTTCTCCACTTGTTTGGGTTTTGTGGACAGAGAGATCTAGAGGAGATTACGTTGTCCTAAGGGTTGATCTATCCACACCCTAACTGCAGGTCAATCAGCAACCGTCATCTACGCAAGTCAAGAAGGCTTCCTGAACGCATCTAGAACACAAGCTTGAGACAGGGAACCATCCTAACACGTAGTCATGAAGAAGCTCATATACGCTGAAAGATGGAGGCTCAAATGATGCTGTAATCCTAACGCTGTCAAACCCTAGCCGTAGTAAGGAATGGAATTCATAGCGCAGTCATGAATCCACTAGCAATACAAGAAGGGTAGCCACAGTGGATTCAACGTTGTAATGAAGGTCGCCGGCAAATGAATATACGCTGGGCATAAATATGTTATAATGTAAGGACGATATATATGAGCTACAGTTCATTACATATATAGTGGCTAACAATGAGGATAATACGCTGTCCAAGAGGCCCTTATATGCTGTCAAAGAGGAGCCTTAATACGATGCCTGTAGAAGCCTAAACACAGTCCTTTCACACAGTCAAGGAGACATGTTTACACAGAGAAATAGAACTCGCATTTTCTTTGAGCTGCAAATGGATGCGAGGTGCAGGCAGGAGATCTCGGTTGGGTATAAGATCTCAGAAGGCCTCGTTAGATGCGGTTATGATCACAGCAAGGAAGGATGATAATCCCCTCCTCCTCGGTGGTGTACCTCCTAACAGAAAGCATGATCATTGTCTCTTGGCGAGATCTCTGGAACCCTACAGGAGCAAGAACAATCTCGGCAACTCAGAGCCTCGAGTCATAGCGCTATTCCTCGACGAGTATAACAGGATCCACGCAATTATGATCTCGGTGCTCCGTCCCTATGTTACTTTGTTTCAAGGTCAACAATCTCAGTCACGTTATATTGCAGTTGTAACATGTTCTCGTCATAATTGTGATGACATCGCAAATCCTACAGGAGTACGGAGAGTACCGTAACACAGTCTCGACATAACCACAATTGACCTCGGTGCAATGAGATATTAGTTACAGTCTCAGTTAAAGATCAGATGCTGCCCTAATTTCTTATCAAAGGATATCAATGATTATCACAGTCTTAGATTGATGAGAAGGAATAGTATCACAACCTCTGCATACTTCCTAAACTCTGCCATAGTCTCAGCATACTAATGGTGATGAAGATCCACGTGATATCATTGTATTAGTCTTTGTATTAGTCTTGGCAATAAATGATGATATCTGAGGTGCTGCAAGGATGATGATCCCAACAGCATGATGATGGGCATGTTGATAAGGAAGCAACAGTGAGGGTCTCAATGATGATGAAATAATGGTGCAGCAATAAGGACAACCTCAGTCTCAGCATTGGAAGTCTGGGCATAATTACATTCATAGCAAGGTCAAGATCTCAATGAAGCTGTGATGAATGATGATGAAAAATGCGACATTGTGGGCGAAGTAATCATGAGCAGCATGATGAAGATCATGGGCAGCACAATGATGTATGAGAGCATGAGCAGCATGATGAAGATCATGGGTAGCACAATTATGTATGAGAGCATGAGCAGCATGATGATCATGGGCAGCATGATGGTGCTACACAGTAAGGTGTAGCAAATGGACGAGATGCAGTACGATGATAGGTGAAGGAGTCGCCTTGAGAATCAGTTGAAGTAGAATGTCTTCAACTAATTTCATCGTGATATGAAATGATCTATGCTAGATCTAGATAAGTCAAAGTATTGACTTCTGTTGTAAATGTACTCTCTCTCTCTCTCCTTCTCTGCTGAACTTTGAAGATAAAAGAAGATTTGATCAAAGCGTTTCCCCACACATTGTGGGGTTTGTCCCTGGCTCGCGCCATATCTTGTGTCCTCTTGCATTGGCTTGTCTTCTGCGTTTTATATTTATGTTCTATCTACAGTTTATCGTAATGCTGATGTGATTGCTAACTATGAAAATTTTATAAATTTCTCTAGCATAGAACATACCTAATCTTAACATGGTATCAGATTTGAGGTGAAGACAATGCCCAAGCAAGAGTGAAAAAGCAATCACCGAAGTCAGTTGGGACAAGACAGAAGGATCAATGGGTCCCTCATAATTCACCGAGGGTGAATTCAAAGCAAAGAATGTTATCAGAATGGCGCAGCGGAAGATTTTGATGGTCCATCTTAAGATCACTTCATTGGGAAGTTCGGATCTAAGGGTGGAAGGAAAGGCGAATGCCTTGTTGAAATAAGTTCGGCCGTTATGCGAAGGAGTGTCCGAATGGCAGAGACACATCTCTTGATGAAGATAACAATCATCCCTGGGACATCTTAAATGATCAAAAGAATGACTGGTAATGCAGGTCATCAAGGAAATGGTCGACTCTTCCACGAAAGCAAGGAACCCCTTTTATGTATCTGATCAAACCTGATGTCCATCTCGGAAATGGAAGTCAAAGGCTACAGGGTGGCACTTATCGATGGAAAGGTACGTGTTTGAAAATAGATTTTTTAAAGATGTTTTTGAGTTCAGGGTTGTATCAAGTTGTAGGAAGTCCACTGGGGACCATGTCCATTGACTCAGCACCGGAGGTCTGTGAGTCAGATGGTGACTAGGATGCCTGAATTCAAAAAGAAGCATGAAGGTACATGTCTGAAATGTATCGAAGGAAAATATAATAAGGGGACCATTCCCCTCATGCAGCAGGTTCACAAGTTTGGAACAACCCGAGGAGTTTGAGAATCATGATCAAGGAATCTCATGTATAGAGGTCGAAGAAAGCCCTCTATGGCTTGAAGAAAAACACCTCGGGCATAGTATGAGAGGATTGATAGCTGTCTAATGCAGCTGAGATTCACTAGGAGTGAAACCGATCCAAAGCATTACTCGAAGGTTGTGGATGATAAACCTCTCGTACCGGCACCTATGTCTGACAGGTGCAGACCCTCTCATTTATAGGAGACAGAGGGAGTTGGATTCTGAATGTGGGAAGATAAGATGCAAGCTTGTGACTACCTTGAGAATCTTAACTTTCAAAAGTTGTATGGTAATTATGTAAGACCAGATTTGGGAGATGCCTCTGAGTTTCCTAAACTCATTCGCGTTGATGTTCTTGGAGAACCTCCGTCCGGACATCTGTGTTGCAGTTAGCATGGTGAGCTCATATTTGGTTGAGCCTCACTAGATTGGTGCCAAGAATCTTCAGGGCATAATCTCTCATGAATTGAGATACTGCCGGAAATATGAAACCTCATGATTATTCGAATGATGAGTGGGCAGGCAGTATGGAGGATCACTAGAGCACTTCTCAGTGTTGTTTCTCTTTGGAATCTGCCTCAATATCCTGGATGAGCAGGAATCAGAAGTCGGTGACTCTGAGCACCACCAAGGCAGAATACATTGCTGGTAGTATGGCCTTCTGTGAGGCAGTCTGGTTGCTGAAGCTCTTCAGTGAGCTGTTTGTACACATGATGAATACCACTGTGATTCTCTATGGCAACTAGAGGTGGGATTCGATTATTGAGGAATCTCGTATTTGACAATTGGTCCAGTAGATAGACATCAATTACTACCTTATCTGGGATATGGTAAGTCGATATGATGTACAGGACAGAGCCCTGAGGAAAGATCAAATTTGTGATTTTCCCGAACGACTTGGAGTCGTTGAGAGACCTTTTTAAGAGGGTCCTGCATGCTGCATACATTGAGGTCTAGGAGCTTTGGGGGGCTTGCAGTTCTATTGGAGCAACATATGACCACAGGGTGACTCACCCTCCCCTGGCAGTGCGCACTGAAACAAGATGATTCACTCTCTTGTGAAACAAGATGATTCGCTCTCTTGTGGGACAAGATGATTCGCTCTCTTGTAGGACAAGATGATTCGCTCTCTTGTGTAGCAGGATGAGTAGTTCTTTTGTGAGGCCTGGAATGATGTGTTCTCCATGGCGATTATAGCGGGATTGATGTGTTCTCCTGTGAGGCCTGGATTGATGTGTTCTCCATGGCGATTGTAGCAGGATTGATGTGTTCTCCTGTGAGGCCTGGATTGATGTGTTCTCCATGGCAGCCTAGATTGATGTGTTCTCCATGGCGATTGTAGCAGGATTGATGTGTTCTCCTGTGAGGACAGGATTGATTAAGTTCTCCTGTCGAGGCTTCCTACCCATGCAGTCTGGGACTCATGGGAAGTACCTCTCATCTGATCAATGAGCAGGGAAATGAAGTTAGGGACCATAGTAATAGCGATGGACGCATCATTGTATCTACCGTACTCCCTACGCTAGGATGTCCTCCATTGATCTGGGATCAATGATACTGGTCTGGGACTAGTGGTAGGAGTTGTACATACTATGACGCTGACTTCGGGTTGGCTGAGACTGGTCTGGGACCAATGGTACATACTCCGATACTGACTTCGTGTCAGTGCAGTACTGGTCTGGGACCAGTAAGAGCCGTACATACTATGACGCTGACTTCAGGTCGGTTGAGACTGGTCTGGGACCAGTGGTACACACTCTGAAGCTAACTTCGGGTTAGTGGAGAATGATATGACTCATTCTCGATCAATTCTTCTTCTTCATAGTTCAGCAGAGTAGAGCAGAGCAGAGCTAGCAGAGCCAGCAGAGCTAGTAGAGCCAGCAGAGCTGAGGAGAGCTAGCAGAGCTAGCAGAGCCAGCAGAGCTGAGCAGAGCCAACAGAGCTGAGCAGAGCCAACAAAGATGAGCAGAGCAGTGCAGGGCACTGATGGCAGAGATAGTACAGTCGGACATATGGATCAGCAGATGGAGTTCCCCCTAGTTGAGAGGGAGTGTTAAATTGGCAACTAGGGCAAAACTCCATGTGGGTCAGCTTATTTATGGCAGCTGATAATTTTATTGGATCCCTCTCGTCGAGAGGTGTAGGATTGATCCAAAGATCATCCGATTCCGATAAGTATTTATGGAGATATGAATTTATTTTGTTTATGTAATTATTATCAAGCCGACCAGCTCTTATGTAGGCTCTAGAAGCCCAGCCGACGTGTCTATTCAACCTCTACGTTTTAGTATAAATAGAAGAGGACTTGAAGTCATTTGTGACACTCTTCATGCGATCTCTCTTCTCCACTTGTTTGGGTTTTGTGGATAGAGAGATCTAGAGGAGATTACGTTTTCCTAAGGGTTGAACTAGCCACACCCTAACTGCAGGTCAATCAGCAACCATCATCTACGCAAGTCAAGAAGGCTTCCTGAATGCATCTACAACACAAGCTTGAGACAGGGAGCCATCCTAACAGGTAGTTATGAAGAAGCTCATATACGCTCAAAGATGGAGGCTCAAGTGATGCTGTAATCCTAACGCTATGAAACCCTAGCCGCAGTAAGGAATGGAATTCATAACGCAGTCATGAATCCACTAGCAATACATGAAGGGTAGCAGCAGTGGATTCAATGCTGTAATGAAGGTCGTCGGCAAATGAATATACGCTGGGCATAAATATGTTATAATGTAAGCGCGATATATATGAGCTACAGTTCATTACATATACAGTGGCTAACAATGAGGATAATACGCTGTCCAAGAGGCCCTTATACACTGTCAAAGAGGAGCCTTAATACGATGCCTGTAGAAGCCTAAACACAGTCCTTTCACGCAGTCAAGGAGACATGTTTACACAGAGAAATAGAAGTCGCATTTTCTTTGAGCTGCAAATGGATGCGAGGTGTAGGCAGGAGATCTCGCTTGGGTATAAGATCTCAGAAGGCCTCGTTAGATGCGGTTATGATCACAACAAGGAAGGATGATAATCCCCTCCTCCTCGGTGGTGTACCTCCTAACAGAAAGCATGATCTTTGTCTCTTGGCGAGATCTCTGGAACCCTACAGGAGCAAGAACAATCTCGGCAACTCAGAGCCTCGAGTCATAGTGCTATTCCTCGTCGAGTATAACAGGATCCACACAATTATGATCTCGGTGCTCCGTCCCTATGTTACTTTGTTTCAAGGTCAACAATCTCAGTCATGTTATATTGTAGTTGTAACATGTTCTCGTCATAATTGTGATGACATCGCAAATCCTACAGGAGTACGGAGAGTACTGTAACACAGTCTCGACATAACCACAATTGACCTCGATGTAATAAGATATTAGTTACAGTCTCAGTTAAAGATCAGATGCTGCCCTAATTTCTTATCAAAGGATATCAATGATTATCACAGTCTCAGATTGATGAGAAGGAATAGTATCACAACCTCTGCATACTTCCTAAACTCTGCCACAGTCTCAGCATACTAATGGTGAAGAAGATCCACGTGATATCTTTGTATTAGTCTTTGTATTAGTCTTGGCAATAAATGATGATCTCTGAGGTGCTGCAAGGATGATGATCCAAATAGCATGATGATGGGCATGTTGATAAGGAAGCAACAGTGAGGGTCTCAATGATGATGAGATAATGGTGCAGCAATAAGGACAACCTCAGTCTCAGCGCTGGAAGTCTGGGCATAATTACATTCATAGCAAGGTCAAGATCTCAATGAAGCTGTGATGAATGATGATGAAAAATGCGACACTGTGGGCGAAGTAATCATGAGCAGCATGATGAAGATCATGGGGAGCACAGTGATGTATGAGAGCATGAGCAGCATGATGAAGATCATGGGCAGCACAGTGATGTATGAGAGCATGAGCAGCATGATGATCATGGGCAGAATGATGGTGCTACACATTAAGGTGTAGTAAATGGACGAGATGCAGCACGATGATAGGTGAAGGAGTCACCTTGAAAATCAGTTGACGCAGAATGTCTTCAACTGATTTCATCATGATATGAAATGATCTATGCTAGATCTAGATAAGTCAAAGTATTGACTTCTGTTGTAAATGTACTCTCTCTCTCTCTCCTTCTCTGCTGAACTTTGAAGATAAAAGAAGATTTGATCAAAGGGTTTCCCCACACATTGTGGGGTTTGTCCTTGGCTCGCGCCATATCTTGTGTCCTCTTACATTGGCTTGTCTTCTGCGTTTTATATTTATGTTCTATCTGCAGTTTATCGTAATGCTGATGTGATTGCTAACTATGAAAATTTTATAAATTGCTCTAGCATAGAACATACCTAATCTTAACATGGTATCAGAGCTGAGGTGAAGACAATGCCCAAGCAAGAGTGAAAGAGTAATCACCGAAGTCAGTTGGGACAAAACAGAAGGATCAATGGGTCCCTCATAATAAACCGAGGGTGAATTCAAAGCAAAGAATGTTATTAGAATGGCGTAGCGGAAGATTTTGATGGTCCATCTTAAGATCACTTCATTGGGAAGTTCGGATCTAAGGGTGGAAGGAAAGGCGGATGCCTTGTTGAAATAAGTTCGGACGTTATGCGAAGGAGTATCCGAATGGCAGAGACACATCTCTTGATGAAGATAACAATCATCCCTAGGACATCTTCAATGATCAAAAGAATGACTGGTAATGCAGGTCATCAAGGAAATGGTCGACTCTTCCACGAAAGCAAGGAACCCCTTTTATGTATCTGATTGAACTTGATGTCCATCTCGGAAATGGAAGTCAAAGGTTGCAGGGTGGCACTTATCGATGGAAAGGTACGTGTTTGAAAATAGATTTTTTAAAGATGTTTTTGAGTTCAGGGTTGTATCAAGTTGCAGGAAGTCCACTGGGGACCATGACCATTGACTCAGCACCAGAGGTCTGTGAGTCAGATGGTGACTAGGATGCCTGAATTCAAAAAGAAGCATGAAGGTACATGTCTGAAATGTACTGAAGGAAAATATAATAAGGGGACCATTCCGCTCATGCAGCAGATTCACAAGTTTGGAACAACCCGAGGAGTTTGAGAATCATGATCAAGGAATCTCATGTATACAGGTGGAAGAAAGCCCTCTATGGCTTGAAGAAAAACACATCGGGCATAGTATGAGAGGATTGATAGCTGTCTAATGCTGCTGAGATTCACTAGGAGTGAAATCGATCCAAAGTATTACTCGAAGGTTGTGGATGATAAACCTCTCGTACCGGCACCTATGTCTGACAGGTGCAGACCCTCTCATTTATAGGAGACAGAGGGAGTTGGATTCTGAATGTGGGAAGATAAGATGCAAGCTTGTGACTGCCTCGAGAATCTGAACTTTCAGAAGTTATATGGTAATGATGTCGGACCAGATTTGGGAGATGCCTCTGAGTTTCCTAAACTCATTCCCGTTGATGTTCTTGGAGAACCTCCGTCCGGACATCTGTGTTGCAATTAGCATGGTGAGCTCATATTTGGTTGAGCCTCACTAGATTGGTCCAAGAATCTTCAGGGCACAATCTCTCATGAATTGAGATACTGCCGGAAATATGAAACCACATGATTATTCGAATGATGAGTGGGCAGGTAGTATGGAGGATCACTAGAGCACTTCTCAGTGTTGTTTCTCTTTGGAATCTGCCTCGATATCCTGGATGAGCAGGAAGTAGAAGTCGGTGACTCTGAGCACCACAAGGCAGAATACATTGCTAATAGTATGGCCTTCTATGAGGCAGTCTGGTTGCATAAGCTCTTCAGTGAGTTGTTTGTACACATGATGAATACCACTGTGATTCTCTATGGAAACTAGAGGTGGGATTTGATTATTGAGGAATCTCGTATTTGACAATTGCTCCAACAGATAGACATCAATTACTGCCTTATCTGGTATATGGTAAGTAGATATGATTTACAGGACAGAGCCCTGAGGAAAGATCAAATTTGTGATTTTCCCGAACGACTTGGAGTCGTCGAGAGACCTTTGTAAAAGGGTCCTGCATGCTACATACATTGAGGTCTAGGAGCTTTGGGGGGCTTGCAGTTCTATTGGAGCAACATATGACCACAGGGTGACTCACCCTCCCCTGGCAGTGCACAATGAAACAAGATGATTCGCTCTCTTATGAAACAAGATGATTCACTCTCTTGTGGGACAAGATGATTCGCTCTCTTGTAGGACAAGATGATTCGCTCTCTTGTGTAGCAGGATGATTAGTTCTCCTGTGAGGCCTGGATTGATGTGTTCTCCATGGCGATTGTAGCAGGATTGATGTGTTCTCCTGTGAGGCCTGGATTGATGTGTTCTCCATGGCGATTGTAGCAGGATTGATGTGTTCTCCTGTGAGGCCTGGATTTATGTGTTCTCCATGGCAGCCTAGATTGATGTGTTCTCCATGGCGATTGTAGCAGGATTGATGTGTTCTCCTATGAGGACAGGATTGATTAAGTTCTCCTGTCGAGGCTTCCTACCCATGCAGTCTGGGACTCATGGGAAGTACCTCTCATCTGATCAATGAGCAGGGAAATGAAGTTAGGGACCATAGTAATACCGATGGATGCATCATTGTATCTACCGTACTCCTTACGCTAGGATGTCCTCCATTGATCTGGGATCAATGATACTGGTCTGGGACCAGTGGTATGAGTTGTACATACTATGACGCTGACTTCGGGTCGGCTGAGACTGGTCAAGGACTAGTGGTACATACTCCGAGACTGACTTCGTGTTAGCGCAGTACTGGTCTAGGACCAGTAAGAGTCGTACATACTATGACGCTGACTTCGAGTCGGTTGAGACTGGTCTGGGACCAGTGGTATGCACTCTGAAACTAACTTCAGGTTAGTGGAGAATGATATGAATCATTCTCGATCAATTCTTCTTCTTCATAGTTCAGCAGAGTAGAGCAGAGCAGAGCTAGCAGAGCCAGCAGAGTGAGCAGAGCTGAGCAGAGCCAGCAGAGCTGAGTAGAGCCAACAAAGATGAGCAGAGCAGTGCAGGGCACTGATGGCAGAGATAATACAGTCGGACATATGGATCAACAGATGGAGTTCCCCCTAGTTGAGAGGGAGTGTTAAATTGGCAACTAGTGCAAAAATCCATGTGGGTCAGCTTATTTATGGCAGCTGATAATTTTATTGGATCCCTCTCGTCGAGAGGTGTAGGATTGATCCAAAGATCATCCGATTCCGATAAATATTTATGGAGATATGAATTTATTTTGTTTATGTAATTATTATCAAGCCGACCAGCTCTTATGTAGGCTCTAGAAGCCCAGCCGACGTGTCTATTCAACCTCTACGTTTTAGTATAAATAGAAGAGGACTTGAAGTCATTTGTGACACTTTTCATGCGATCTCTCTTCTCCACTTGTTTGGGTTTTGTGGACAGATAGATCTAGAGGAGATTATGCTGTCCTAAGGGTTGATCTAGCCACAACCTAACTACAAGTCAATCAGCAACCGTCATCTATGCAAGTCAAGAAGGCTTCCTGAACGCATCTACAACACAAGCTTGAGACAGGGACCCATCCTAACACGTAGTCATGAAGAAGCTCATATACGTTCAAAGATGGAGGCTCAAATGATGCTGTAATCCTAACGCTGTGAAACCCTAGCCGCAGTAAGGAATGGAATTCATAACGCAGTCATGAATCCACTAGCAATACATGAAGGGTAGCCGCAGTGGATTTAACGCTGTAATGAAGGTCGCCGGCAAATGAATATACGATGGGCATAAATATGTAATAATGTAAAAACGATATATATGAGCTACAGTTCATTACATATACAGTGGCTAACAATGAGGATAATACGTTGTCCAAGAGGCCCTTATATGCTGTCAAAGAGGAGCCTTAATACGATGCCTGTAGAAGCCTAAACACAGTCCTTTCACGCAGTCAAGGAGACATGATTACACAGAGAAATAGAACTCACATTTTCTTTGAGCTGCAAATGGATGCGAGGTGCAGGCAGGAGATCTCGGTTGGGTATAAGATCTCAGAAGGCCTCGTTAGATGCGGTTATGATCACAGCAAGGAAGGATGATAATCCCCTCCTCCTCGGTGGTGTACCTCCTAACAGAAAGCATGATCATTGTCTCTTGGCGAGATCTCTGGAACCCTACAGGAGCAAGAACAATCTCAGCAACTCAGAGCCTCGAGTCATAGCGCTATTCCTCGACGAGTATAACAGGATCCATGCAATTATGATCTCGGTGCTCCGTCGCTATGTTACTTTGTTTCAAGGTCAACAATCTCAGTCACGTTATATTGCAGTTGTAACATGTTCTTGTCATAATTGTGATGACATCGCAAATCCTATAGGAGTACGGAGAGTACCGTAACATAGTCTCGACATAACCACAATTGTCCTCGGTGCAATAAAATATTAGTTACAGTCTCAGTTAAAGATCAGATGTTGCCCTAATTTCTTATCAAGGGATATCAATGATTATCACAGTCTCAGATTGATGAGAAGGAATAGTATCACAACCTCTGCATACTTCCTAAACTCTGCCACAGTCTCAGCATACTAATGGTGAAGAAGATCCACGTGATATCTTTGTATTAGTCTTGGCAATAAATGATGATCTCTGAGGTGCTGCAAGGATGATGATCCCAACAACATGATGATGGGCATGTTGATAAGGAAGCAACAGTGAGGGTCTCAATGATGATGAAATAATGGTGCAGCAATAAGGACAACCTCAGTTTCAGCACTGGAAGTCTGGGCATAATTACATTCATAGCAAGGTCAAGATCTCAATGAAGTTGTGATGAATGATGATGAAAAATGTGACACTATGGGTGAAGTAATCATGAGCAGCATGATGAAGATCATGGGCAGCACAGTGATGTATGAGAGCATGAGCAGCATGATGAAGATCATGGGCAGTACAGTGATGTATGAGAGCATGAGCAGCATGATGATCATGGGAAGCATGATGGTGCTACACAGTAAGGTGTAGCAAATGGACGAGATGCAGCACGATGATAGGTGAAGGAGTCGCCTTGAGAATCAGTTGAAGCAGAATGTCTTCAACTGATTTCATCATGATATGAAATGATCTATGCTAGATCTGGATAAGTCAAAGTATTGACTTCTGTTGTAAATGTACTCTCTCTCTCCCCTTCTCTGCTGAACTTTGAAGATAAAAGAATATTTGATCAAAGGGTTTCCCCACACATTGTGGGGTTTGTCCCTGGCTCGCGCCATATCTTGTGTCCTCTTGCATTGGCTTGTCTTCTGCATTTTATATTTATGTTCTATCTGCAGTTTATCGTAATGCTGATGTGATTGCTGACTATGAAAATTTTATAAATTTCTCTAGCATAGAACATACCTAATCTTAACAAATATGTAGGTTTTATCCCTGTACAGAAATTACTTGCATACGAATTATGAAACATAGAAAATAAACAATGCAAGAGCATAACACATAAAACACCTATACATAGAGATTTTCCCTTGGATCCCAAAACTGGGACTGCCAGCTTTATTTTTCATTATTTTCCTTTCAATGTTACAATACATATTTATACATGCCGAAGCATCCAATACCATGGATGGAAAACCATCACGTCCAGAAAACATGTGTGAAAATCATGCACAAAACCATAGGTGGGTCTGCCCAACCTAACATAGGGTCCAAAACCAAAATTTTCTAGGCTACTGCCTCGGACCCCATAAAGTGGGGTTACAGGTGCCCTTCAAACCCCTTGTGACCTATGTGGAAAGAATATGACACAACCCAACATTCTCCCACTTGTTGTTTTCTTTCCACAGGGGGCCACAAGAGAGCTTAGTCATTTTCCCAGCCCTGAAATGCCCATTGTCTCTCTACACCAAGAGAACTTCTTAGAGCTCACATATTTTGTCAATGCATCTACATTATTCTTTAAAGTGTCCACCTTTACCAACAACACCTTTTTGTCTTCTATAATATCATTCACAAAGTGATACTAAACATCATTGTGCTTCGTCTTTGAATGATATGCATGGTTCTTTGCTAAGAAAATTTCACTTTGGCTGTCACGGTCTATCCTTATAGCTTCCTATACTAACGCCATACTTGAACACAATCTCTACAACCAGACTAATTCCTTACTTGCATGAGTGGCTGCCATGTATTCTGCCTCTGTAGTTGATAGTGCCACTACAGATTGTTTCTTACTCATCCAACTGACTGCACCTCCAAATAGGTTAAACATATACCCACTTGTAGATCTTCTTTGATCCAGATCCCCATGAAGAAATGTTGTCTTCACATCCATTTGTTCTACCTCAAAATCAAAAGTAGCAGCAACAGATAAAAGTAATATAATAGAAGTTACCTTGGCAACAGGAGAAAAAATATCACCAAAATCAATTCCCGGCACATGGGAATAACATTTTGCTACCAACCGAGCTTTGTATTTCTCCACTTTTCCTTATGCATTTATCTTGTTTTTGAACACCCATTTGCTACCAATGGGTTTCCTTCCAGCTGGAAACTCCACCAAATCCCAAGCCTCATTTTTGTGCAAAGATGCCATTTCATCAACCATGGCCTCCTTACAAAGTTTTCCATCCTCTGAATCTACTGCTTCCTTCACAGTTCTAGGATCATCATTAGTAATAGATAAAACACAATTTGAATAGAAATCAGATGACTATACCTTTCAGGCTAACTTCTTTCTCAAACTGGTCTTCTCATAGCCGGAGTTTGTGGCTCTTCATCTTCTGATTCCTCCTTTGCTGTAGAGTCTAATTCTTCCTCCTTTAGCTCAAACTCTATCTTCTCAGGTTCGTTTCGTTGGACTTCATGTTTAATAACATCTTTCACCTCTCTGAAAACCATGTCTCAGTTGTACACAACCTTCCATGTGACTGGGTTCCAAAGCTTATAACCCTTTAAACCATCCTTATACACAATAAAGATGAACTTTTTAGATTTACAATCCAACTTGGTTCATTTCTCCTTTGGAACATGTACATATGCATCACATCCAAATACCCTCAAATGTGAAAGAGAGGGTTTCTTAGCAGTCCACACCTCTTGTGGAGTCTTATCCTTCAATGCTAATAAAGGTGACTTGTTGACTAGGTAACATGCAGTATCCACCACCTCTGACCAGAATTCCTGTCCTAACCTGGCACCACTGAACATGATTCTTGCCCTTTCCATCAACTTGTTATTCATTCTTTTTGCAACTCCATTTTGCTGAGGTGTATATGGAGTAGTATTCTGCCGTGCTATACCACACTTCTTACAGAATTCTTCAAATTCCTTACTGCAAAACTCTCAACTGTTATTTGTCCTCAGCACCTTTATCTTCTTATTTGTCTAGTTTTCCACCAGAGCTTTAAATTCTTTAAACCTGTCAAAGACTTCAGATTTCTTCTAAAGGAAATATATCCATGTATTCCTTGAGAAGTCATCTATAAATGATACATAGTACACAAAATTACCCAGTGATGGAACCTTCACAGGTCGAAACACATCACTGTGCATAAGTTCTAATATCTGTTTCGTCCTCTTACTACTAGAGGGGAAAATCATCTGATTCTGCTTCCCATATACACAATTTTCACAGAAATAAAAATCTAGAGAGCTATTACTCATATCTTCTAATATACCTTTACCATGAAGTATCCGAAGGCCCTTTTCTCCAATATGTCCAAGCCTTTGATGCCACGACATGGGCTTCTCTCTAGAAACCACTAGATTTTCTGCTCCACTTTCAAGAACCACAGAACTATTGCACCCATCAATAATAGTGCTACCTTTCAGCTTGTACAGAGTTCCAATCCGAACTCCCCACATCAATACCAGTGCTCCCCAAACCGTCTTGCAAGTATCCTTCTCAAATAATGTTTTTACACTTGCATCATCCAGCTTGCTAACAGAAATCAGATTTCTGGCTAATGCAAGAATATGTAGAACACCTGGATGCATTCTAACCCTTCCACCTCGCAACTTCATCTTTACTTTTCCATGACCAATGATTCTAGCCTTCCTGTCATCCCCCAAGAAGACATCACCACCATCATATTTCTCATACTCGCGGAACCACTCTCTATGGGGAATGAAGTGAAAGGATGAACCTAAGTCAATCAGCCATGCCTCATGATCTACATGTGTAGTTGAAGAAGCCAAGTACACATCCCCACCTTCATCTAAGGTGGTTTTCGCCTCTGCATAAGGAGCCTCATCAGATCCCTTTCCTTTGTCAAGAGCTTTAGATTTACAGTCCCTTTTGTAGTGCCCTTCCTTTCCACATTTGTAGCACACCACCTTTATAGGTTTTCCTGGAGATTTATATCTCCCTCTAGATTTAGATCTCCCGCTTGATGACTTATTTTTGTTTCTGTTATGGGTCCGCCCTCGTATAGACAAGGGATCACCATTTTGGTTCTCCATATTTTTCCATCTCATCTCCTCCATCAGCAAGGATGAGACTATTTCATCAAAATGCAAGGCAGTTGCATTGCTACCTATTGCAATAACCAGACTATCCCACGAATCTGGTAGAGAGCACAATAAACTGATGCACTTATCTTCATCTGAAATTCTAATATCAACAGATGCTAATTGACTTACCATAGTATTAAATGCATTCAAATGCTCTATCATCGAGTCTCCATCCTTCATCCTCAGGTTATACAGCTTTTTCCGCGGGAACAGTTTATTCACCAGAGACTTAGATTGGTACAAAGTCCCTAACCTGTCCCACAAAGCCATCACCGTAGCTTCCCCTGATACATTCAGCAATATTGAATCTGAGACACACAATCGTATTGTGCTCTTTGCCTTCCGATCCAACTTCTTCCATTCTTCATCAGACACTCCTGTTGGTTTAGTACTTGGATCTACCACGATCCACTGGTTTTTATCCATCAACAAATCCTCCATCTTGAGTTTCCACAACTCAAAACTCTGACCAATAAATTTCTCGATCTCTATCTTTCCATTGCTCACCATCTTCTTTCACCACCAGAATCAATCTTGCACATCTCCCACTGAACAGGGTCTACCACAGGCCCGAGTGAAAGCCCTTAGCAACAAAGGCGTCCCCTTGAAGCCAAAATAGCTCTGATACCAAATGTAGGTTTTAACCCCGTACAAAAATTACCTGCATATGAATTCTAAAACACAGAAAATAAACAATGCGAGAGCATAACACATAAAACACCTATACACAGAGATTTTCCCCTGGATACCAAAACCGTGACTACCAGCTTGATTTTTCATTATTTTACTTTCAATGTTACAATACATATTTATACATTCCGAAGCATCCAATACCATGGACCGAAAACCGTCGCGTCCAAAAAACATGTGCGAAAATCATGCACAAAACCATAGGTGGGTCCGCCCAACCTAACATAGGGTCCAAAACAAAAAGTTTCCAGGGCGTTTCCCTGGACCCCATAAAGTTGGGTTACGAGTGCTCTTCAAACCACCTGTGACCTATGTTGAAAGAATATAACACAACCCAACACATTAGATCAACCAATTCTAATTCACATTGATGAAATTTATTTGTTATCATAATGGTACTTTGATATTGTGAACTTTCTTAAAGAATTTGAATGTCCACCTGAATTCAACAAAAATCAATGTAAAACACTGAAGTTGAAGGCTGTAAAGTATTATATTGTAAATGAAAATATATATTGGGAGGATCCTCTTAACATCCATTTACTTTGCCTAATAGAAAATGAGACAGAAGTGATCATTGATGAATTTCATGCAGGAATTTGTGGAGAGCACTATTCTTGGAAGAATACAACATACGAGATCCTAAGGGTAGGGTTTTATTGGCCTACTCTATTTGCATACGTGGGAGAAATGGTTAGGAGTTGTACACAATTTCAAATGTTTGATGGAAAGCAGAGATTAACAACTCTTCCATTGGTTCCAGTCTTAGTCCAAGCACCATTCCTTCAATGGGGATTGGATTTCATTGGTGAAATTCATCCTCCATGAAGTAATCAGCATAGATGGATATTGACTGCTACAGATTACTTTACCAAATGGGTAGAAGCCATTTGAGTCATAAATGCCACTGATAGTGTTGTTATCTGGTTTATTGAAGAATATATATTGTCCAGATTTGGATGCCCCAGGAAAATAGTGATTGCATAAAATGGACAAGTATTCAACAGTTTTAAGATGATTGAGTTCTGTCATAAATATCAGATCTTTTCACATCATTCTGCTCCATAATATCCATAGGGAAATGGACTGGTAGAGTCCTCAAATAAAATTTTGGTTAAGGTTATAAAGAAAACATTGGAGGATCATAAAAGGAGTTGGAACAATCATCTCATTTATGCACATTGTGCCAACAAGATTTCACCCAAAAGATCAACAGGTAAATCCCCTTTTTAGCTTGTTTATTGAAAAGAAACTATATTTCCTACACATTTAGCTTTTCATATTATGAAATTTTTGTAAAAGTCAAATGAAGAGCCTGATGACTTCTCTTGAAGAATGAATCAAATCATCGAGATGAAGTACATTACAAACTTAAGAAATATTAGAGTAAAATGAAAATATTTTTTGATAGGAAAGTTAGGGAAAGAGATTTCATGATAGGTGATTTGGTACTAAGTTGGGATGCTAGAAGAGAAGACAAAGGGAAACATGGAAATTTTGACAACCTTCGGTTGGGATCTTTGAGAATTGTTGAGGTCAAGGGTAATAACACTTTCATTCTACATAATTTGGAGGGAGAGTATTCCTCATTCGCTGTCAATGGGAATTACTTGAAGCACTACATTTAGGATTGAGAGGTTTCCATTCACTCATCATTGTATCATACCAGAGAGTTTTATTTTACATGCAGTGTGTATTTGTTTCAACAGAGACCCCATTAGCTCGAGGAGAAGGCACATGGATATGCAAGTTCTCTGCTACCTGCAAGAGAAAGCAGTCCCTAGTTGGAGTTGATGTTGTAACATGCTTTATTTTTGATAAGTTAGTTTTTATTTTATAAAAGAGGGTATGAAAAAAAAGACAAAATCAAAATATGAAAAAATAGAAAATAAAAAAAAGAGATGAAATAAAACCCCATCAAAAGAAAATAAAAAATTTGTATAATTGTGCTTGTTTAAATGCCACTTGAAATAAACTACATTTGTAAATAAATAAAGGTTTTGTGTGCAGCTTGTTTTAATAAAACAACCTTTCCTTTTGATTTGGATCAAATTGTTTAATCTTGATCAAATCATTTAAATTTATGTTTTAGATTAGTGAATAATTTCACCAAAATGTTTAAACTTGGTTGAACATTAGAATATATGATAGAATAGGATAAATAAATGGCCTAATATGGTCAAAATTTGGCCAAGTTGTATTAGATTAGGATTAATTAGTGAAATAGTTAAATAAGGATTACTAGTCTAAATGCACCCAGTGCTAGTCTAAATTAGCACTTAATTACCTTTAAAATGATGATTAATCGTTTGTAAATAAACATTTTACGTTTTTTTTCAAAGTCATATACGACAAAAGGTTATTTTTCAGCAAGTGATAAAGTTCATATAAAAGCCAATGACAATCTGCCTCCCTGCCCAGATCAACGGCAGGGAAGCCACTTTGCACCCCCTCGCCATGATATAGGATAACGGCAGGGGGGTGTGAAAATTTGTTTTTCCCACATGGGTCCCTGCTAACATGTAATCACCTATGCGATTCACAACCCCTCACTCCTTACTGCTTACCGCGACCCCCCCTGAAATCAGCCTATTTATCTTCTTGCTCTTCTCAATACCGTGCCAATGGTAACATCTCCCACGCCTTCTGCCTCCAACCGCTCCATGCCACATGCCCATTGGCACCTATCCATTGCCACCAATTGGTTGCTTCTCGTTTTTGACCTCCCTCCATTAAATTCCTAATTAGCCAATCAGTAACAACTTTCTAGTAAAGGTAGCCTTATCCTAATGATAAATATCCCTTCACCCCGTACACCTACTTTCTTCAATTTCTCTTTCACGGTTTTCTTCATTGTTCCAATTTTCATAGATTCATGCCATTGCCGAGGCTACAAATAGTACACGTAATCTAAAGATATCTCTGGAACTTTCTTTTGTTATCCTATATTACAGTTCTATTATTGTGGCTCCTAAGAAGAAAGATAAGCCATCTTCCAGTTCTTCTATAGTGCAGGAAACCCCAAAGGTATTTGATGTCTTAGACTTGTACCACATCATGTTAGCTGACCAATATTTTAAGATTCCAGACACAGAATGTGAATTCGACATGTTCAAATTTCATAATTGGCTTAAACATACCTACATTGACTTTGAAGATGAAATAAACATACGGGAATCCCTTATGCTTTTGTATATGTTTGCTCAGACCTATTCCTTTCCCGATCCAGTCATGTGGTGCCAAGCTAAGTATAAACCCTTGCAAAGAAACGTGGTATCTTAGAATGGAGAGATTTGGATATATATCACCCCAGAAATCATCAACAAAATTCTTCTGATCCTTAAAAACAATTTTGTTAGCTTTTTCTCCACTACATTATGATTGGAACTATATCATAATCACACCTTCCCTCAAAGATCTCTAATTTTTGAGATCTTTATCCCTGAAGATGATGATATCCCTAAAAATAATCCTCCTTATCCAAAATCCATGTTCCTGGAGAGAGCGAAACACATAATTTCCCTAATTTCTTGCTTGCTAGGCTACCAATCAGTTCATATGGGTAGATGAAGCTATCTTAGGTTATCTATCAATTTTTTCTAAAGAAAACAAGCCTACCTTCATGTATAATTACAGTTAATTCTTGGCTGAAGCTAGGCATGAGAAATTGATGAATATAACTACTGAAGGAGTGTTTAAATACTCCTCTGTGCTAGTACATATTTTTATTTTTCAATAGGGAGATAGGTTACCTATTTTTCTACCAAGTAGGATGATCAGCAAGGGAATCAAGTAGTCACACAGTGGACCTTATTGATTAGGAAGAACTCAACTAAGTTCATATTTTCATACTTAATTGATTGTTTCATTCACCGAGTTACATAGCTTCCTAGCAGTCATAATGAACCAAGGATCATTACAAAAATCAAAAGGATCCTGCATCTCAGTGATCAAGTTAGAACAAGAGTATGGTATCTTTATCAGAACTACATGTAGATAAAAGTATATGGTTGTGAATTGGATCCACATAAATTGCCCAAATATGTTCAACTGAGAATTTTCTCTCTCGAATATATTAGGAAAATGATGAAAATGGATGAGCTTCAGTTTATTTAAGGGAAGAGGAGATCTCAATTCAAGATAAAGGCACAGGTAGGATCATTCATTTGTAATACTATATCAACAGGTTTAGAAGTAGATGCCATACTAAAATAGATGGGTTTTCAAGCAAGCTTCACCTGGTCTTCTGATCCATTCAGTATTATCTCAGACTTAAAGGTGGAACTCAAAACCACACCTTACAATGACACACCAAGACTAGAGATTGAGAAGTTCAGGAATCAAGAATAGTGGGAAGAGAATACACTTCAAGAAATAGAAGAACATGTTTTACCTCATTCTACTCTTCAGACTCCTACTTCTAAAACCAAGCATAACAAGAGGCCCAGAGAAGGATCTTCATCATTAGCAACTGGAGAAAAGGAATTCATTCACTATCAGAAGAAATTAAGGATTGGCTTTAAAGGTGCTACTACTACTCAAGGTTATAAGGAGGCTATAATCATTAATTTGGATGATTCATAGGTTTCCATAGAGATAGAAGAACCTGTAATCACTACTCCATATTCTTCTTCTTCTTCACATAATTTGTTAGAGATCACTCAAGATGTAGGAGCAAGTGAAACAGAGGATCCAAATGTATTCACTAATTTCTTTGAAATTAAGCAGATGAATGAAGCTTTAAACGAAAATGTCTATGCACATTTTTGGAAGCAGACTTCTACTTCACATCACAGGTTGTTGAAAATTTTTGAAAACGAATGGGGTAGAATGAAAATGGCTTTTCTATAGGCCCAAGTGCCTTTTCCCAAGGATTCTTCTGATTACAAGAAGATTGTATTTTCTTTTGATGCTAATTAGATACACCCAATTGATCAAATTGACATGCATAGGTAGTCTGGTGAGATTCTTTTCTCTACCATGACCAATACTGCTATGGCATTGTCAAAAATCAAAATTTCTCTATCAGATGTGTAGTCACAATTGAAGATTGAAAATATATCATATTTAGCAAAGGATAATAGGGTGAAGTCATTAGAAGACTTAGTGAATAAAATTAGATATGAACCTTCTAATGTTAAAGCTGTAGAAGATATTATCAAAAAGAAAAGTACAGATGTTATAGACATATTTGGGCACCTCAACCCCAAAACTTATATGTCGATAAAGTAGGGATAATCAACCCCTAAGGGAGTTGTTTCATACCCTGAAAGAGCTTAGTTATCTGATTACATCATTCCCCAAACGTTCCACCTAAGAAACCATCTAGAAATGGCCTAAACTGAACCATACTGACTGCTACATTGGGCAGGTGCGATTCATAGTGAGTGGTACACTACTCAAGTGTGATGCATACTGATTAGGTCTTTTGTAGGGTGCGATGGGCAAGGATGGACAAATGTCCGAGACAATTTGCTAAGTGGATGCTCATGGAATCTTCTAGAAACTTCTCCTATGACACTTGCCTCTCTGAATTCACCAAGGGATGAGTAAGAGATCCAAGAAATCTCCAAGTGGAACCAATTGTAACAAGTGGATTGACACTAATAAAAAACCTAGAGATGACTCACACCCTTGCGCACATCTATAAATGGATCCCTCATCTAAGAGATCCAAAGTCTGGAATGTTGTGAATTGCAAGGAAGTGCTGATAGTTTGTAATTGAGGAAAGAGCATTGTATTGTTGGTGTGATCTTGCTATTTCATGAGGTGAAAAGGCTTGATACTGGTAGGATGATGCTGGATCGGACAACTGGGTTGTAATTCTCCCTTCTATTTAATAAAGTTCTTCAAGTTTTCTTCCATATGATTGTGCAATTGTGAATGTTATCATTTGTGAATGCTATTATATGTTCATTATATATCTGATTTTATAATGTGTATGTTGTAATAGATCAAGATGCTTTGACGGTTCTTTGTTACTATGTTTCTACAGGTACTCTCCAAGTGGGATAAGTATGGGGAGGAGTTGCAAGCTCTTTCAAGGGGGAGAGAGATCAAGCAAAGGATTAAGCGAAAGTTCCAGGTTGATCCCATTATCTTTCTCTTATCCATTACACAATGGAAGAAATCGTTGAATTGCTTTAAACTGTTGTTTCTACGGTAGCTGCCAAACCTAGAGGGTTAGTCACTCAAAAAGACACTAGTTTTCCCAGAAACAAATTGGTGACTCCACTAGGGATCGATTAGATGTTTTTTTGTTGTTATTTTTTGTTTTATAAACTATAGACAGAGCCTAAAGTCATCCAGGTAGCCTTCGAACGGCTCTTGCTCTGCAATTTCATAATAGATGAATGTTGTTTCAGTCAATCTCTGGTTTATTTTATGAATTACACATTTGACTTACAAGCATTCTAGATGCCCTTTTGGTAGCTCAATAATCTCTGAAGACATTCCTCTATACTTTGCTCTTTACTGTCCATCATAGCTTAGCTTAACTCACTGAAAACAGCTGCACATTTGAGCCAAAACCCACTTCAGTTGCGCTCCCTAGCCCATCGCACCTCCCGTGTGTATAAAGTGTGATGCATCCCTATTTCTGTGAAGCCCAGGTGCGATGCTTGACTAAACCTCTTTCCATTCTAGAAATTGGGGGTTTTTGAACTTGTTTTCAGTTTTGTTTAGTTGTTTTGCTGCTTATGAATAGTGCCTCCTTACTGAAGCCTGCTTGCATCACATAGATTAGCTTCCATTGATTAGGATTAGTGAATGGTTTTGTATTTGTTCATCATTTACAATCCTTTGTCGAATTTTTTTTTAAATCTATTTCTCGCTTTGATGCAAAAAGTGTCATAACTGTCATTTGTGTAGAAAAGAGGAGTGTCGTGGATTCTTCCTTCCCTGAAAAGTCGATTGAACTTTTCGTCATGTATTTGGTTTGATTTGTTGATATTCAAAGTTTTGAAAGCATTGTTTTTATTCAAGATTGAAAAATGTTGTTTAGTCTTCCTTTCTCTTTTGAAGAAGAAATTGTCAAAATGTCGCTTTGAAAGAAATATTTTAGATCTTTGCTGCAATTAGTTTTCATTTTTTGCATTTTTCACATTAATAAGAACGAAAATGAATACATGCATTTGCATTTGCATTTAGTTGTTGTGCGAAAAATGATTTAGGAAAATGCACTAGTGTGTGCTCTTTGCTCTTTGTTTGAAATAATTGTAATCTTCTTTCCCTAGTAGCTAGGATTTTCATTGCTCAAAATAAACAAAGATTGTTTATCACTGTAGATTGCATTTTATGAATTTCAAATCATCATCATGCGGTGAACCATTGAAAGCCAAACTTTAAACAAGATCAACTTCAAAATAAATTTCAATGAACTTAACAACGCTTTGGAACTTAACGCAACATATCTAGAGGTCTAAGCTAGAGACGTGTTCCAGCATCATAAAAACTAGTAACTATCATTTTGATTGAAGGTTGGGTGATTCCTCCTCCTTGATACAACAAGTGCTAGCATGGACTTGTGCTCCACGTACCGTCATGTATATATTGGGAGACCACAATAGACTTAAGTCCTTTATCCATAGGAAGCTGAGTCTGCCACCTTATTGGTTGCAATGCACTGAACACAGCATTGAGGAAGATTGACTGCCATACATAAGTCCTTGGTAATTTCTCTTTAATTTATCACCAAGGTGTATATTGCAGTTTTGTGATTGGTTTGGTAATCCATCTATCTAGATTTCCAGAGTAGTCACTTTCGTTCCTTTTTGACTCTTTAAAAGAAAAGGTCCATCTGAGCACTTGTCACTTTAGGCTCATTAAAAATAGAAGGGGACTAGAGTCATCTTTAGCTTTTTCTTAACTCTTAAAAACTAAAAAAGAAAAGTTGTGTCAAAGCATATTTAAAATTAATTGAATTCGGAATAACATCCCTGTTCCTTAGTTGATCTTAGGTTGAGATATATGGATTCCACCAATCAAGGAATCACTTTTGAAGGGAATCCCAGTACTTTTACTTCTTGGGGAAATATTGGTGCTCCTCATATGGCCACATTGTCCCTCCAAGGAATTACCATTGGCCTGCGAGTATGGCTGTTCTCAATCTCTGTGGTTCAAAATGCCACGATTCCTCCGCGATTGAATCAACCTCCTGCTGATACTAAAGTTGACCCTTCGCCTTCTTCTTCATTTGTTTCTCCCTACCCTTCCTCCTCTTCTCTTGGTGAAAGTAGTGATGCTAGTAACCAGGTGGCCGAGAAGAAGAAGAAAGGGAAGGAGAAGAAGAAGAAACTTATTCAGTAAGGGGGCAACCAAGCAACCATTGCTTTAAATACATCACCTGGTGGAAATCCACAAATTAAAGATCCTAAACCCAAATTTCCTTACATAATTTGTAGAGGAGACCATTTTCATCGAGATTGTCCCTCCTTTCCACGGATCTTGAGAGAATGGTCTCCCCGTTCACATCATCCAGTGTCATCAACCTCTGGTGATCATGTTGGTAACACTCCTTCAATTAGTGATAGCAAAGTTCATGGATAGAAGGGGAAGGTCAAATTTCCATGTAGGTTCTGTGAAGGTAATCATTCCCTTCACCGTTGTCCTTTTCTGGATGAAGCCAAAAGAGTGTTGGATAACCATCCTGCTTCACCGCAAAGACTTCCATCTGGTTACCAGAAAATCTCCCCAAGTCCTTTACTAGTTGAAAAACTGACTGACTTAAATCACCCGTCGGTCGAAACCACTCTCTCTGAAAGTGAATCTTCTGAGTCTATACCCGACCAAAGTCAACAGGTCAGGGTGACAGTTAACCTAGTTTTACCTTCAGAAATTCGTACCCTTCTCAAAGAGAGTGAGAACAATACCTTTCAAATTCTTTTTGTTACTTCAGAGTCCGATGAACTTGGGGCCAATCCATCTGTTCCTTCACAACAGGAGGAAAATCCTCCAGTTATCGTAACTCAAGAGTTGAATTCACCCATTTATTTGGCACCCCCTCCAAGTAGTCTAGTCGCTTCCTTTGATTGGAATCGACTAGCAAGATCCCATATTCCTTATCATGTACCTTTCTTGATCATAGTACAAGTTCATAAAATGATCATGTCTGGCACTATTCTAGATGAATGGGCATCAGTGAGTATCCTTTCCTCAACTGCTTGGAAAGTTCTTGGTTGGCCATTTCTTATGCCTGTTACACAACATCTGTTAGGCTTAACAAAGGAACCAGTCAACTGTTAGGGATCCTTCCTATGTTACCGATCACTTTGGGAAGGAAAACTGTTCATCTGAATGTGATGGTAGTCCCAGGACCATTAGATTACAATCTACTCCTTGGACATGAATATGTTTATAACATGGAGGCTATTGTTTCAACACTCTTCTGAGTGATGTGTTTCCCGCATGAAGGAAAAGTTGTCACCATTGACTAGCTTTCATTTCCTGGTTCAAGCATAGCTCCAAGTCAATCATCATTCCTAAATGGTCCTTTTACATCAGTTGTATCTCTTGAACCTTCATTCCATCCATCTGTCTGCAAAGAGTAGTCTGGTGAATGTAACGAAGCTTAGGGGGCATGCGCCCTTGTCTATTTTGCAGATGAACCTAGTTGAAAATATAAGTTTCCCTGTAGGTTATGTGATTGTTATAGCACACCATTCACCTTTGTCTATTGTGCGGATGAAGCCAAGGAAGTGTTTTTTCTTTTGGACGAAACCATCCTGCTAACCTTAGTAGTTTCCATATGGTTATTAGAGACTCTCCTTTTCATCATGCTGGGGTCATGCACCCTTGTCTATTCTGTGGACAAACCTAGTTGAAAAGATAAGTTTCCCTATAGGTTATGTGATTGGTCTGACACACCATTCACCTTTGTCTATTCTGCGGATGAAGCCAAGGAAGTGTTTCATCTTCTGGATGAAACCATCCTGCCTAACCTCAGTAGTTCCCATATGGTTGCTGGAGACTCTCCTTTTCATCATGCCGGGGATATGCAAACCTTTTTCTATTTCCATTTTCTAGCTTTTTATCTTTGTCATTTCTAGCTTTTTAGTTTTTTCGTTTCTATCTTTTTAGTTTTGTTGTTTCTAGCTTTTAGTTTTGTCATTTCTAGCTTGTGTAAAAATGAAACTAAAAAAAAAAAAATCCGAGCATAGTTCCCCCATGGTTCAAGCTCGTCAAAAAATGAACCCACCTTTGGGTAATTAACCTTTTGTGATTGCCATTATATTAGCCTTTTGAGCCTTGGTTGTGTACCTTTCATCACCTCCATTATTTTGGCCGATCATACGCTTCCACTTGGTTGTTTACCCTTTTTGAGAAAAAATTGTGATGAGTGGTCTTGTTAGCCAACCTCTTCACAGAAATCACCATGTTTTGATAAGTTCCAAGCTTACCCGGAACTAGTTGTTGTTATCACTCAGGTTGTCCTTAAGCTCTTGAAAGGATACAACCGAGGTAACCACAAACCAATCTTTGGATTGCAGGTTCTAGCCCACCTGCAATTAGAGAGGGCTCTTTCTTTCTGATTTAGCTTTGTTGATGATGATTTTAGGCTAGATATTGGGTTCAGGGGTTTGTTTAGGTTTGGTGGGAAGGATGATGCTTTCAAGTGGAGAGGCAATGCATAGCATAACAAGTTTCAAACCATTGGGCATGGAGTCATGGAGTAAGACTGCTGGTGCGTTTTCTTGGTCACAGGAAGAAGGAGGAGCAAGGTAGCTGCTCATGAACAACATTTAAGCTTGAAAGGATGGAATGAATGCTAAGGAAAGAGAGGCAACAAAGAATCTCTCAAACAAGTTAGCAGAAGGAAGATGTATGAACTCTATCTGGGAGCAGCTAAGAATTCCTAGATAACAGTCATTCATATATGAAATAGATCAAACATGAGCCATAACAGAATTCATATTTATGTCTAGATCAAGAGGAAAACATAAAGAAACCACAGAACCTGGGCATAGAGTGCAGCTAAGAAAATTCTAAACCAATCCTTTGTTCTGTGATTTGAGCATATATGAAATTGAAATAACAGAGGTAAGGAAAACTTATTGATTCATATAGCAGCACAAGAATTCCACATTCAATTCTTCAGACCATTAGACACAGAGCAGACAGTCATTTCTCCAAGCCTGTAAGCAGTCTTTGATTATAGAAAAAGTATCAGACATACAGTGCGAGTCTCTCTTGAAAAACATTAGCCGACCAACCCTTTTAACAATGCAGAGGGTGGTATATATACAAAAATTGGATACAAAAATATCTAGATGAGAAGTTAATAGCTCATAACTTCTTTACCAACTCCTAAGGAGCGGTTGATGAGAAAGTAAATGCTGAAATAAAGACAAATGTAACAGCTGCCCTTTCTGTCAGTGAATATTGACTTTTGAGTACAATTGAGTCGGCTGGGGCTGTGCTTTCAAAAATCCACGCTCTTAGGCCTGCCATCTCAGCGCTTTGCTTTGTAACTGATCCAACCTATCCTGCGCATTCCTTAATTGCTCTGTCCGGTGCTCTCGTGCCTTATCTTGCGTTTGCTGCTGACCGGTAGCTGACCGAGATTTTGAAATAACCAAAAAGGGGCGAAAACTGAAATTACCTGGGCAAAACGGCCAGCATTGCCTGCCACCAATCCTCGGGAGGTAACTGATGCTTTTGTATTTTGACAAGTGTCTCATCAGCCTCTGTGTACTTGTAATAGTTGGGCGGCATTTCAAACAGGTGATTAATTTCATGCTCCATGTAAAATAAGCTTTCCAGCCTGTCATAGAGAGTTTGTCCTGAAGGCGGCCCTGCCTCTGCTGTAGAACTTGATGCGGCAGTAAGCTGATTTGTGACATAATTATTAAGCTTGGATGCATATTGGTCACGTGTCAATAACTTTCTAGCGCTGGTCAATAGGCTGGGCAGTCCTCTAGTCTACAGTGCTGCAAGTTTTATTTCAAAATTATCCACATCCTTTTGTATTTCTCGACACCTTGCTTCCAGAGTTTGCACCAAGCTTCTCAATGTGGGCACTCTCTTTACTGTCAATATAGCATCTGTTCTATTCATGATATGCAGTGCTGCCAGTTCTTCCTTAGTCTGATGATTCAGAAAATTGATCATTCTGTTGGCCTGCTCAGGCATGTTTCCCAATGCTGCTTTGGCTCTCTGAACTTCAAACTGAGAAAGGCCAATTAATTCTACCTGTTCATACATTGCTTGAATTGACCTCCATTGGCCCATGATTGACTGGTTAATTTTGGCCCACATAATTCTTTTTATTTCAGCCAGGGTCTTGTCCAAAGACAACTCTTTTTCCAAAGTTTTAACTTTGTCCTTCAGGGCCTTAATTTCCCTTGTCTGCTCAGCCACTGTCATTTTGGACTTATCATATCTTTCTTCCAGTTTGGCTAGCTTTTATTTGGCCTCTTTTATTTCTGTTGCCTGACGTTTTAGCTCATTGACAGCTCTTGCCAATTCATCCATGTTCATGCTTGTTTCAGGTGCTGCTGTTGTTGCCGTTGTAGCATCTGTAGCTATTGTGGTTGCCAGAATAATGGGAGGGGTCACCGTTGCTTGTGCAGGTGGAATAGCAGCAACAGTTGGGACTATTTGAGGTAGCTGGGAGGTCGACTCTCCCTGCTTTCCTTGTAGTGCTCTCTCCAACTCCCCTTCCAAATCAATTACTCTTTGGTTCAATTTCATCATCAAATCCAATTGATCCTCAGCTTCTTTCTCTTTCTGCAGTTCTCCTGTTTGAGGGTGCTCAGTAGGAAGCAATCTCAATCTCTTTTTCAATGCAGCAATATCATCATCCTTCTTCTTCATAAGGGCCCTCACACCCTTAGGATCCTTAGGATCATGTCCTAAGTCCACAATAATGTCCTCCAATGTTTTGATTCTGTTGTCTTTGGCTGTGGAGGACAGTCTTTCGAAATCCAGCTGAGTGTTGGTATTCTTCAGTGATTCTTTCAACTCATGGGCCAATGTGGCCTTCTCTGCAAGGGAAGCATAGACCATTACCCCTGTTTGCTTATGTAGCTCTATTTGATCCATGGGGTGAATGTCCTTGGCTAGGACCTCTAACCTTGTCTTAACAAAATCTACAGCTGACTGCGGCTGCTGAACCTTGGGCTTGAAGTGGCTGAGAATCATCTTTTCTTGTTTGATGTCAAATGCTGCCATCAATCTTTCCTGCTTGGCAGGTGTTGCTTTAAGAAATTGATCATATAGTTGCACTCTAAGTAGCTCATTTTGAGCTTTGATTTCTTTGAAGCTGGCTTTGACGCTAGCTGGTCTCTTGCTTTGTTGTGTGGAGGAAGACACCTCCATGCCGTGCTGTCTGTCTTGCTCTTGCTGTAAAGAGCTTGTAGGTGTATGCTGGCTTACTTCCCTTCTCGGGCTTTCTATGACCTCTTCACTGACCTCCTCCTCGATTGGAGGTTCAACTCTTTGCCTCTTAGATTCAGGCTGCTGTGTAGACCCACTAGCAGGTGTGGAGTCTTCTCGGTCTCGCTTTCTGCCTCTTTCTTCATTTACAGGAGTTTGCAGAGGTGGCACTTGTAGTTTTTCTATTTGTTGAGGAGGGGCTTGCCCTTGAGTTTCTTCCATTGAAGTGACAGGCTGTTCTGTGACCATTTCTTGCTCTGTCTCCATTGGCTCTTTTCCTTTAGCTGTACCTGTTGCTAATGTAGATGCTCCTTGGGCAGCTTGTGCAGCTGCAGCTGTGGATGTGCCCTCTTCAACTTGGTATGGCAGTTTGAGAGTTACCTGGCCAGCAGAATCCAAGTCAAGATTTTTTTCAAGATATTTAGCAGTTTGCTCCAAAATTTCCTCGTGAGTGAATTCTTCAACTAAAGTGCCTTGTGCCCATGCATCTTGATTAGAATATTTTTCGATGTGTGGGTTTTTGCAGTGGTCATAGGGTGTCAATCTGTATTTGACCCTTCTGGCATTAATAAAGCCTAGCGGGTCATAAGGGACCCACCAGAAAGTTCTTTTCAACTTGAGTTGATCTTTGAGTATCAGGTCAGCATCTTGCCAACCTTCCTTCTTGTTCATGATGAAGGGCCCTAGGTGGTCTTTGAACTTCAGTTGAGCCTTCTTCTTGGTGCTGTGAAAATGAGTCAAATCTGAATTTATAAGCTGCCTGTAATATTCCAAGGCAAAGAGCCTCATTGGCACATATCTTGGGAGCCTGTAAGGACAAAGCTCACAGCCATAGATTCTAATCACAGTGTGGTTCTGATATAGGTACCAATCACCTACTTTGTAGCTCTTAGATAGCTGCAATAACTTCTGCATCTCATAAGTTAGTCTGGGAGGGGGAGCTTTCATTAAGAGGTAGGAGACTGGATACACGAACTGGTCAATGAACTCACAGTACGAGTAAGGAGAATACTGGACTTGGTGGAATATTGATGACCAGAAAACTACATATCTCCTTTCTCCCTTTGAATCCAGTTTCTTGATGGGACACTGGAAAATTTCAGACTGATAATACATGAGCAGATGATAGATGTATGAGGAATATTTGAAAACTCCTTGCCTATCTAGCTTAATGAGCTGGTCATGGATTTTATTTGCTATGAACTTGGCATAATTATATTTGACAGCAGGAGGCTATCCTTGGCTAAATGAAGACAACAGAACCAATACTGTCTCATCCACATGCTCACTGGTCGTGAAACCCAACACATAAGACATCATGTCTATAAGTAACTTGCCCACCTCATTGAAATGGTCGTATAGGAATGGAGGTGGCTCCTTAGGTTGGCAATCTGCCCTCATAAATATCTTAGCAATTTTCTCAATCTTGGGGCCAGGGAGCCAGGAGGCCTCTTCCAGCAAGTTGTTCATGGAGAAGGGCAACAATATCTGAGTTTGTTTGAAATTCAACATCTGGTTGATGGAGTCAGGTGTGATATGAAAAAGTATGCTCCCAGATGGAGACTTAACAGCCCTCTGACTTGGCTCATAATTTGCAGCACACAGGTGAATAATCTCAGGAAAAATATTGACAGAAGGGAGGAAATAATGTGGCAGATTGGACTCCCATATGCCATACATGTCAGATTTGTTTATGAAACTGTTTCTCAGCTGGCAGTAGGTCTGTAAATGATTTCTGTTTCCAACTAGGTCTTGAATAAGATAGTCTGTATCAGCCAAGGCCATTGACTCAAGTTCTTTGCTTGGTGGATTTATGGGAGTGATGTTCAGAGCTGATGGAGTGGCCATTATGCAACTTTTGAATGCTTGAGCTGAAAAGAAAATCAGGGCAACAGCTGGCTAAACAAACTTATCTGTGAGGACTAGCAGAGGAACCCGGGACTGAACTCAAAATGTAATAAAAGCTTGATTGCTTGGCACTTATCTTATGAGAGACCAACTTTGCGGAGTTCTGGGTCAACTTCGCTTCCCTTAGTGAATTCTCTGGAGTTAAAGACTGTGAGGAACAATGCAAAGGGGCAGAGGACAATTACAGTTTCAGTGGACTGATTTAAGCAGTGGAATAAGGTAAAACAAGGCGATGCTGAGGTACTGCGAGATTTTTCCTGGGGGCCGAGTTCTAAACGGAACTTGCCAGTGCAATTATAAATGGGCACAAGGTTTATGAGGCTTTTCCTGAAGTAAAGAGTTTCCAGTGGGTTTTAATGGAGTTTTATGCGCGGCAGAGCTGCCAATTGGGGAAATTTGCAGGTTTGCAGTATGTGCAGTGGATGAAATGAAGAACAGGAGCGAAAAAGGGGAAGATATGACAAATACCTGGTTCAACAGTGCCGAGAGTGGACAAGTTGGTGCGAAGGTAGGCTATGAAGCCGAATTTGCAGGCCGCGGCAGCTCAGTTGCTCGATTTCAGGCTATTGGGAATGAGGAAATGAATAGAACAACGAACCGGAGCCTCCAAATGAACCAATAGAAATGAACTACAACGATCGTTTGCGCGCTCTTTCTAAGCAAAAATTGACATTTGGGTGCTTTTGGTGCTTTTTCAGGATGACGTCAGCGTGACGTCATTGGTGGGTCCCAGGTACAGATGGATGACAGGGCGGTGACATGGCAATGACACGGTGGCAGGGCGTGGGCAGCAAAAGGATGAGGTGCCGGCAACGTGGCACAGCAGCGGAGGCAAGGAGGGTGATGCGTGGTGGAACGTGGCGCTGATGTCATGCAGGCGAGGGCGGTAAGCAGTTTCATGACGCACCGCTTTAGTACCTGGGTGGTTTGGGAGGAGGGGGCTCCACCACACCCGGGAGGATGACGCATGGCGGGAGTACGATGGGAAAACCATCGAACTCCCGGACGCTAACCCTCGGCGTTTTGGCATGTGAAAAGACCCGCCCACCGTAGATCTTGGGCGGGCTAGATCTAACGACCGACGGGATGGGTAAGTCGGTGGAAGGTTAGGGCGGGAACCCGCCCACTATTTTATTTAATTATTCATGTGGCGAGGGGGGGGGAATTTAATAAAGACAGGTTTTTATGGGTTATACGCCAGTGGCAAAAACTTCGGAAACATGAGTTTTTTGGGTTAGGCTTAAGCGGGGGAATGAGAGTTTAATGTTTTTTTTTTCCAAAGAAAAAAACGGTAACCTTTTATTTGAAAAAATGAAAAGTTACACTAGCAGATGCATTTAAGCATTCCATAAGATGCCCATATGGGCTCGAGTGCATTAGCACCCCATGCAACGTTAACAGAACTAACGTGCATAAAAAGAATAAGAAAAGAGAAGAGAAAGAAGAGAGAGAAAAAGGCAGACAAAAACTGAATTCCGGCAGTGAGTAAAAACTCACGCTTCAAGTTTTTCTCCCCTTTTTCTTTTCGACCTTACGCCACTCTCCTTGAGTGGGTTCGATCGTAGCTATGACTAACTGTGTTTCTGCATTTGGTGGTACTGTATCCTTGTCTGAATCTGAAGTATCTGAGTGGTGATGCCGTTTGATCCCTCCCATGTTTTGATCCTTGTTTGCCTGATTTTGATGGAGCTTTGTGGTCTTGTTTTCTATTGCAGTTTCCTTCTGTGTCTCCATTTCTTGGGCTACCCCTACATTCTCTGTGTGGGTGTCATCCTCTTCTGCTTCTGATTCTTCATCATCTGAGTCAGGGGGAGGAAATTGCCATCCTTTCCTCTATTTCCCTTTCTGCTTCTTTTTGCTGTTTGCTTTTTTTGCTTCTGGGCATGTGCTTTGCAGGTGTCCTGTCTGTCTGCAGAGCCTACATCTGAAGGTAGTATTTTCATAGTCTAGTGCTTGCAGCCAGTTTTGTTGTTTATAGATCAGCCTTATGTTGTCTGGCAGCCCTTTGCTTAAATCTGCTTCTACACAAATGCGTGCAAAAGTGTAAATCCTTTCATCAGTCCTCTCCAGATGTGTTTTGATGTAAATGAGAGTTTAATGTTTAATGAAGCATTTTAAACATTAATTTTGGGAAATGACTGCGAAGGGGAATAAATGGCTATCAGTTCAACCAGGGGTTAACTGATCCCAAGGGACAAACGAGGAAAGGTTAAATATAAGTCCCAGATGGACTTAATATTTCCCCAGTTTTTAGAACACATGGCTATAGTGCCAAGGGAAGGGGATATTACTATTTTTGGGATTTTTCTATAATTTTGATAGTAAATGGGGATGGGGAACAGTTACGGAGCTATATAGTAGAATCATGAGTTAATATGATCTGGTAGAGTGGAAATGAAAGGGACCAATGATAAGTCTATGAAGTGGTGTTAGACATAGAGATTGTGTAGAAGATGAAAGCATGACTTTTACACAAGAAATATGGCTTCTTTTCATGAAGAAAGTCAAAACTTTGACTTAATGTTTCACAAAAATGAAATGGATTCAGGACTTGTTGGGTAGATCCCAAGGTCCTTTAGGGGTGTTAGTAAGAAACTTTGAGGGGGAGTGAGGGGAAATTAGACATGCTTCTAGAACTCTGGCATTAAAACACTGTGTTGGTACCTCTGCCACTGATGAGATGAGCTTTCTTTGCCAAGGCCAACACTGAAGATGATCTTGCTTCTGCAACCCCAAGCTACCTACCCAACCTAATACACCTAGCATCTTTTGTTACTTCAGGAAAGGTGCACTTAGACTTGCAAACCCTGATTGCTTTTTTCTTTTTTAACTGCTCTCCTATCTAAAAACTACCCTTATTGCTTCCAAGGACCCAGATTAAACAGTTGGGCTCCTTTATTCTCTACCTAGCTACTAACCTGCCAAGCTTAAACTATTTGGATAGATTTTCTTTCTCTATCTTCTAAGACAAGCAATTTAAACCTAAGGAAGCCAAGCTTAGGTTGTTTGGCTTTCCTTTAGCTAAGAAATTTTTCAAAAATGGAACTTTTGCAGCAGGAAAAGATGAACATTTTTGGCACTTCCACTGTCAATCATGAAATATGAAACCTGTTGCAACAGGAGGCTAACCGTTGCTACCCTAAACACCACTCGTTCCTCAAAATCAAGTCTCCTTTAAACCCTTTTCAGACTTGTTAAATATGAAAACATTGTTGATCAATTGACCTTTCCAGCTTGTTAAAGTGATTGGAAGTGTCATCCCTCTTGTATATTTTAATCTTTTTCGGACCTGAGGGATTATCTCATGAAGAAGTTCGAGTGCTTGTCTTTTTCAGCTCGTTAAAGTGATTGGAAAATTCATCCCTTTTGTATTATTTTAATCTTTTTTGGAGCTAAGGGATTATTCTATGAAAAATAAATTCTGCAGTTTCCTTTTCGTCCCTTTTCAAACTCTCTAAACATGAAAAAGACTGAGCTATCCTTGTCATTAAACTTGTTAAAACAATAGCGACAAACTTGTCCATTCTAGACGAGACTGAGTTTCAATGTCGCTTGACTCGTTAAAACATAGCGATAGGTTTGCTCGAAGTTAAAATTATAGAACAAGCATATGTTATCTTCCTCAAGCTTGACAAAAATAAAGAGGTACTGGTCAGCAATGACTGGGGAAAAAGGGAAGAAAACTTGAAGAATTTATTGTAGCAGGTCGCTTTTGAACATGACACTTTCACTTCATCACCATGATTGAGTTGGGTTGGGTTATTCCGTTCACCGGTCATCTCACCATTGGTCTTCCTTACCATCCATCTTTTGGGGTTAACGCTACCAATTCATCTCAGTGTCACCGACATGTTCAAGAGAAGTCATTCAGTCAAGAAACCACCACCCAGTTAATGTCTCATCCATTGCAATACCTTCAACCTTCATTTTTTATGACAGCCATTCCTAAAACTTGCGTCATCAGATCGTTTTCACCTCCAAAAAATCATTTGCTTAATTTTGTGTCATAGATGTGGGATACATCAAGGCCGTCCTATGAAGAGTCACTTCTTGTTGACATCAGCTCATTATCCAAGAAGTTGACTTAGAAACAACCCTTTCAGTGCTTTGAAGCTTGCATGCCTCAATGGAAAGTTTCTCACTTCCGGTGACATGTTGGCATCAATGGCCTTCGACTGAAATATTTTTTGTGGTGTTCGACATTAGATAATATATTCACACCACATGAATTGTGCTATAGTACCTTGAGGGTCATTATCACTATCGATGATTCCTCTCACGTCTGTTAACAACTCACATTGTTGGCTGGTAATCAGGTGATGTCTTTCCATGTTCGACTTCAGAACATCTCTTCACATGGATTGGCTTGTACATTGGGTGAAGATTGAACGAGTTTGAAGACCCCAGATCTAGTTTCATCCATTTGGGTTGTGATATATTTAGGGATATATAAACATCAAATGTACAAAGATGCTACACAGATAGTCATCCGAACCAATGATGATGACTCTACATTTGAAGAATCACCAGTCTGCATCTATCGATGACTATCTGATCTATGTACATGAAATGAATTTATAAGGTTGAGCATGGGAATGCCCACCTCAGCTAGATCATGAAAAATTATATGATAATGCATTGTATTGTAACTTATGAAGGTCACCTTCCAGTTTCAAAACCTCAGATCCTCATGATAAAGAATTTCACCCGACATCAAGATTTATGACTTCATGCTTTAGGAGGCAACTGTTATAGAAATATTTGGGAACCTCAACCCCAAAGCTTATATGTCAATAAACTAGGGCTCATCACCCCCTAAAAGAGTTGTTTCATACCCTAAAAGAGCTTAGTCATCTGATTACATCATTCCCCAAAAGTTCCACCTGAAAAACAATCCAGAAATGGCCTAAACTGAACCATAATGACTGCTACACTGACCAAGTGTGATGCATACTGAGTGGTACACTGCTCAGGTGCAATGCATACTGATTAGGCCTTCTATAGGGTGCAATGGGCGAGGATGGATAAATGTCCGAGATAGTTTGCTAAGTGGATGTTCATGGAATCTTCTAGAAACTTCTCCTATGACACTTGCCTCTCTGAATTTGCCCAGGGATGAGTAAGAGATCCAAGAAATCTCCAAGTGGAACCAATTGTAACAAGTGGAATGACACTAATCAAAACCCCAAAGATGACTCACACCCTTGCACAAATCTATAAATGGATCCCTCATCTAAGAGATCCAAAGGCTGGAATGTTGTGAATTGCAAGGAAATGTTGATAGTTTGTAATTGGGGAAAGAATATTGTATTTCTAGTGTTATCTTGCTATTTCATGAGGTGAAAAGGGCTTGATACTGGGAGGATGATGCTGGATCAGACAACTAGGTTGTAATTCTTCGTTCTATTTAATAAAGTTCTTCAAGGTTTCTTCCATATGATTATGCAATTGTGAATGTTATCATTTGTGAATGATATTATATGTTCATTATATATTTGATTCTATAATGTGTATGTTGTAATAGATCAAGATGATTTGACGGTTCTTTGTTACTGTGTTTCTAGAGGTACTCTCCAAGCGGGATAAGTACAGGGAGGAGTTTCAAGCTCTGTCAATGGGGAGAGAGATCAAGAAAAGGATTAAGCAGATGTTCCAGGTTGGTCCCATTATCTTTCTCTTATCCATTATACATAGAAGAAATATTTGAATTGCTTTAAACTATTGTTTCTAGGGTAGCTGCCAAACCTAGAGGGCTAGTCGCTCGAAAAGACACTAGTTTTCCCAGAAACAATAGATATTGCAACATTGAGGAAGCAGCTTAAAATTCCTTCTACAGAGGGCCGTCAAACCAAGGAGATAGCAAAAAGTGAACGACACAATGAAGAAATGCTCAAAGACAATCATTGAGTAGAATGTGCAGATAAAGACTATGGAGGAACAAATTTAGAAATTTCTTAAGGAAAGAGAGAAATTTACTCAATTAGCTATAGCTCCCATCATAGCTATTCCTATTATAGTTCCTAGAACAATAGGGAAATATATATCAACCACAGTAGAATCTACATCAACTTTAGGGGATTTTACCAATCTCTTACAGGAGCTGACTCACAAGAAACAAGAAAATGAAAGGATCCATAAGAAATTTAACAATCTGGAAGCTCAAAAGGTAAAGAATGACACTTTGTATGTTGAAGAATTGCAAAAAAAACACAGGTTGAATAGAAGAATAGAAGAGTTCCAGAGTGAGTCATTAATGGCTCAAACCTTGGCCCAAGCCAAGGAAATCATTTGGGAATATATTAGTCAGGCCATAACCGATGTATGGCCCTCCATTCAGATCATTTTTAGCAAGAGGAACTTATAAATAAATGTTCGGTAGATATTCATGAGGTGAAGAAACTTCATAAAGACAAACCAAGTGAGGCTACAAACATGATCAAAGTTCTTAATTCAAAAACCAAGGCTGAATTGGAGCAGATTGAGATTCTAGATAGAACATAAATTATTTTGGAGATCAAGAATGTTTTTCAGAAAAAGAACCTTATGACTCAATTAGAGACTAAGTGTCAAACCTTGAATATTTCTATCCAAAGGTTTTATTTTAAGTTTAATTTACTCAATCAGAGAGGACTGCTAGGATTAGTGGCCCCAAATGACATGTTGATCAGTTTGGAAGAATATTGCCAAAATGTTTATACCTTAACAACTGATAAAGCAAGTTTTGTAGACATAAAGGGTCATATTACAGGAAAACAAATGCTAGAAGCTTTAGATTTTGACTTGACTATTAAGCATGATATTAAACACATTTTTTTAGATAAGCCCACTTTTGAGAAGTAACCGAGGTTGATGAGGTTTACAGGAAATTGGTAAATCTTGCTATACCAAGTGAAGACAGATGGGATCACTTGTGTGAGGTTATTGGGTAAATTTCATCGACAACTGATAGAAAGCTGGGCAATACTTTTTGAGGACCACATCATCAACAAATTCCTAAACAATAGTGCCAGAACTTAGCAATTTTTAAATTCCTATAGTTTTATACTATTTTTGTATTTCTGTTTTGAAAATATCTAGAACAAATTTTGTATAAATAACTCCTCCTTCGAGTTATTAAGGGTTGAACCCTTGGATGAGCTTCGAGAACATAATTGTAACCAAGATGGATATTTTCCAAGTTAGTGAATGCATTTTGAATTTTCCATCTATAGTTTGTCTCCTAGTAAGTTTTTCATATGTGTTTATTTCATTATGTCTTTCTTCATATATTTAAGTACTTATGCATAGATTTGGGTAAGATCATACAGAGTACCAGTCAGTCTTAAATCCCCTGTGAGGTTATCAACAATAACTAGGGACTAGTTTATAAGACTATCTATTATTATAAGCTCCTCTATATCAATTATTTTTCACACAAATCTGAATTCATTTAAATATATTTTGTTCTACAAAAAACATTGTTTGCCTGTATTCTTTTCTTATAACAAATAAAATATTCTGTCTAAATATTTAGAAAGTTATATTTCATTAAGATTATGTTATTCACTCACTTTAAAATGAATTGACAATAACTAGACAAATAAAAACCCTTTCATTCAACTTAGTAAATATTAAGGGTTAAATGCATGTTTTCAATAATTCATAACATTGGTCATCCAAAAATCTTAAAAACAAACAAAACATTTTAGATTCTCTACCATGTTTAACTAACCTAGAGGCATATCAGAGGACAACATAACCAATGCATATAACTCTACTGATGAAGTAAATAGCTCCAGTCTAGTCTTTTTTATTAATATGGTTTCAAAAGTACAAAAGTGCAAGCTTCCAAAGCCTTCTTCACAAAACCTTAAAAGTAAAAAAGTGAAAGCTTTTAAGGACTTTATTTATAAAATTGGGGACCCTTTCTTCATAGACATGAAAGGGTCTATATAATAAAAATAGAGTACAAAAATAGATATTACATGAAAGTTCTGAGGAGGCTTAAACAACTCTCCTTAAAATAAGTGACAGAAATACAAAAATAACAATTGTTGCAATGACAAGCTCAAGCATGTAATGGTGTCTACACTTTCAGTAATTGTCTGAGCTTGTAAATATCCATCATCAGCTTGACTTCAGGAGGCTGACCCATCCTCATGTGTAGCT
The DNA here is from genome assembly GCA_031772625.1 of Pinus tabuliformis. Lineage (NCBI taxonomy): Eukaryota > Viridiplantae > Streptophyta > Pinopsida > Pinales > Pinaceae > Pinus > Pinus tabuliformis. The sequence continues at coordinate 344,656,739 of CM062814.1, forward strand.
GTCTTGTATACACTATATATGAAAGAGTAGGAAGCATGTGTATGGATGAGTCAGCAAGGCAGCGTAGCATTGGCCACTGACTGTGTGGTTTCACTAGATATCTCCAATATACTTCCCAGTGGAGTTTGGTCAATTGTTTAATTTCCTCTTCCCTAGCTTTTGAATTTTCTTGCCATTGTGTTTCTAGGACTCTGATGTCAGGGAGACTCCCATGTGGGCATTCCTGTATCAAGTTAGCATTGTGAAAATTATCATTGATGGTTTGAATGATATTATTTGTAGCATCGTCTACTCTGGAAATTGCTCTTTCTACCTGCTTCAGTCGAATGTCCTAATCAGTAAGGAGGATTTTCTTGTGTGATTCCTCTATCCTAGGAAGATTTGTTTCTCTACCCTCTAGTGTATCCTCCCATGTTATGTATCCCAAGATCTTATCATCAATATCATTAAAAGTCACCCTCAGATGAGATGCTTGATTCATTAGTGAATCACTAGTCTTGCATATTGCATTGATGATAGAAAACTTTTGACATAATGTTTCTTGCTTAATTGATAAGAAAGAGTTGAGCTCTAACTATTCCTTTATAAAATCCCCAACCTTAGGATTATCCTTCAACTGATCGAGTGAAAACTGTAGTTTTTAATTTGGATATCCTTAGCACGTGTTTCTGCCTGATACTAGAGCTTTAATTGGTGAAAGCTTTGTTGTAATTGGGACATTTGACTCTTCATTTGATAATCAATATTTTGCTCTCTTCTTCCAACTTCTGCTCTAGCTGCTGGATTTTCTCTTCTTTCTCTCTTACCAGTTGTCTGACTTCAACTGCCTTGTCAATAGTAGAAAAAGCATAAGCACCTAAAAATTGTGTTAATTTTGTCAATTTATCTGAAGGATCCATGGGGGTATCCTTCCATACTACATCCATAGGTTCATTGTCAGGAATTATTTGTTAATTTAGGTTGTCATTGATGTCAATATAATAGCGTTTATGATGGCAAATTCTTTGATACATGATTGCCCATTGATGCCCATTGATAATAATGCTCATAGTGATGAAAGTTTGATATATGATGATATGATGAGATGGAGGACCCAAGTCAATTGAACAACAAATTATGGGTCAGCTAAGAAAAAATTGAACAACAATTTAATAGAAATTGAACAGCAATTGAACAACAATTTAATAGCAAATGATGCAGGAGGTCATTTGAACAGCAAGTGAACAACAAATGACGCAGGAGGTCAATTGAACAACAATTGAACAACAAATGACGCAGGAGGTCAATTGAACAACAATTGAACAACAAATGACGTAGGAGGTCAATTAAACATCAATTGAATAACAAATGACATAGGAGGTCAATTGAACAGCAAATGACGTAGTAGATGCAGTAGAGCACCGACGATAACAAAGGAGTAAAGAAGAAATCTATCGAAAGAGCAGGCGTAGGAAAGTACAGACTTCCTTGATCTTGGTTGAAGTCTCGCACTCAATCCTATTCATCGATCTCATAGTCAACCCTTATATCAGGTCAACTATGAGGGTCAAAGTAGTTTTTAATCGATGTGCTAGTTGAAGTCCCACAAACCCTCGATTACGATAAGGCTATGGACCTGAGGGATTTCTTAACAACTGTTTATTGAAATACCGCAACATCGCAAGCCTCTCTAAAACCTTGCCACATTGAAATCCACCGATTGCGATATGTATGCAGACCCACTGCACCATTATAATATGTCCTAAAGGAATATCGCATCTGTCGCATATCGCAAGTCTTGAAGAAATGTAACAATGGTAAACTACGATTGCGATAAGACTTGTGGACCTGACAAATTGCTAATTGCGATGGAGCTATGGACCCAACAAATCTATTGAAAAAATTTTAGTATTATATCACGTCCATTTCATCAGCAGTATGAATATCGGTCATGTTACAATGGTGATGTTAAGAGTTGTGATTGCAGGACCTCCGAAAGTTGTGATTGGCGATTAATGATGTGGATGTGGGACCTCATTGGGTATCGTCTCTCCTATGAAATCATTCGTAAATAATGAGTCTATTATATGAATATTAAAAAAAAGGACCCCCTCTGATATAATTTTAATATGCGACATCAATTGTAATTTGACCTCTCTTCTAAATGAACGTGTCTTTTGAGTATTGGTGAACTCAAAGAGACTGAGGAAGCCGAAGATCGGGAATCCGAAGGTCGAGCAAGTGAGAAAGGAAGCCAAATTTCGAGTGAATCAATGATCAAGAAGTTGAAAGGTCAAGAAGCCAGAGGTCTAGCAGATGATAAAGGTTCAAAATAAGTTGAAGATCAGGTGAAAAAGTAGTTAGCTGTAGGTCCAGCAAGACAGAAGGAATCCAAAGGTCTAATAGGACAAAAGGAAGCTAAAGGTCTAGTAGGACAGAAGGAAACCAAAGGTCCAGTAGGATAGAAGGAAGCTGAAGGTCCAGCAGGACAGAAGGAAGCCGAAGGTCATAGTAGGAAGAAGGAAGCCATAAGGGCCAGTGGAAGACGAAGATCTATTTGACCTCAAACCAACCAAGTAAGATTTCATCAGTCATCAGTTGAAGGGAGAAATAGACCTCACCAGTGTTGAAGTATTTGTGAGTTTGTTCCTTGGAAGTAAGATACCGCAGCAGTCACTCCTGAAGCATTTACCATGACAGTGAGAACAAAGGCTTGAAACATAGAGTTGTTTTTCTGCAAAGCTTAGTGAAACTCATTGTAGACACATTGAATTTGTGTGAAGACTATTGTATATCATGATGGCTATTTGAAATCATCATGAGGTAACTTTGCAGACTCTGTGTGGGAAATATGAAGAGTTGTGAAGACTACTTCATATAAAGACAGGTTGTCATTGATGATGTAGCATGGAGACTACAATGAAGCTGTAGATTGACATAATTTAGTGAAGAAGATTTTGGGAGAAGAGAATTACTATCAAACATATCTAGACAAAATATAGCAGTGAGTTGGAGCCCAGAGGGTTGGTTCCTTGAATGGTGCCTTGACAAGATAGGGTTGGAGCCCTTGGGGTTGGTGCCTCATAATTGAAAGGATTGGTGTCCTTGGAGTTGGTGCTCCTAAACACAAGCTTGGTGCCTTGAGAAGATAGGGTTGGTGCCCTAGATGTTGGAGCCTCACAAAATACCAAGTTGGTGCTTGGCAATAGATTGGAGCCTTATATATTTTGTATTTGATTTATTGTAAAGATTATATTAATAAAAGCATTTATTCCTTTGGTTCATTTTATGTTCTAAATATAAATGAGTTAACTGGTAAAAATAACAATTGAAAAGGAATATTGATTCATCCCCCCTCTCAATATTTCCAACAATTGGTATCAAAGCTAGTACCTTCACTAAAAGCCTAACATCTTGAAGGTTGATCATTAGAAAAAAATGGTGAAGGTAAGGAAGAAAGTCTCCAATCCTCCTAAAGATGTGTCTCCCTCTACCACTGAAATAGAAGTCAATCAATTTGTGGAGGCTCCATGGTTCAATGGAAAATTTGATATATGGGAAGCAAGAATGAGGAATTTCCTAAAGACTCAAGGCATTGAAGTATGGGAATTAGTAATTACTGATAACATGATGAATAGAGAATCCAAGGAGTACAATGCAAAAGCAATGAAGGAAATCTTGAATGGGCTACCAAATTCTATAAAGAACAATTTAGGAAAATGTTTGTTAGCAAAGGTTATATGGGACAAACTTCATGACCTTCACTAAGAAGGAGCATTGACCATGACCACCAGTCATGAAGATGATGGAAATGAAGAAGGAAATCCAGAACCCATTGTAGAAGCTAAAAATGAGATTGATGACATCAAGGCTGAAGAAGACCTAGAAAATGAAGAGAATGAAAAATACTTTGTAGAAGATCTCCTCACTAAACTTATGGCTACCATGGAAGAAATTATCAATTTGAAAAAGGAAAACAAGGAATTTTATAGGAAAGCACTAGCTGGTTACCAAGACCAAACAAGGAAGAAAGTTGACCTTGTCAAGCTTCAAGTACAAGAAAGGGATGAAGAGCTTGCCAAGCTTAAGAAGGAATTTCATCAAAGCAAAAGAAAGAATCATGAACAAGTCATATCCATGACAAATAAATTGGATAAAGCAAAGAAATGGGAATATGCGTTGTCAAGTCAACTTTAACAAAGGCACAAGAGCTTGAGCAAACTTGAACAAGAGATTGGTCACTACAAGGTAGAGGTTTCCTCTCTCAAATCTCAACTACAGGAAGTAAGAAAGTTAGCAAAATGAGCTGAGAAGACAATGGAAGCATTGGCAATCATAGAAGGACATGTTGATGAAGCAGAAAAGGAGAGAAACACCATGATATGTCAACTGAAAGAAAAGGATGGAGAAATCTTCAAATTAAAATCTAACATCAACCTTCTCAATGCTGATACATGTAAAGCTACAAGGATCCAGGAAGAAATGGAGAGTAGTCTAGAATAGGAAAATGAAGAAATATTCTAAATGAAGTTAGATATCATCTCCCTTAAATTAGAAACAAATGAACCAATACGTATTAAGGAAGATATTGAGAAAGAACTTTCTAAGAAGAATAATGATTACGAAAAATTGGAAGAAGAGATTGTCTCCCTGAGTCAGGAAAATGCTTGAAGGGATGGAAAAAACCTTGAAGAGATCTCAAGCCTTGGATGATATCCTCAGCCATCAAATATTTCCATTTGATAAATCAGGTCTCAGGTATGCTGGTGAATCCTCAAGAGAGAATGATAATGCTTCGAACAACAAGGAAATGAGGAAGTCATAAAGAAACGTTGATGCTACCAGTTTTAGAAAAGGTAAAGATAAGAGTCAAGGCGATAATGAAGGAAGTCCTATTCCAAGAAGAAATGAAAATGTGGTTGAGGACGCGAGAAGCAATAATTATCATCAAAGGATCTCAAGGTAGAAAGGCTTCAGAAGTACATCAAGGAAATATCCATCTTCCAAGTACCAAAGTTTATTTCTTGGTTATTGTTATTCTTATACAAACTTTGGACACATGGAAAAATATTTTAGGGCTTATAATGATCCCCGTAAATCTCTGAGAAGTAATTTCACACGAAGAAGTCATGAATTCTTCTTCATGAACAACATAGAATGCTTCAAGTGTCATAAAATTGGTCATATGGCACGAAATTGTAACTTGATTTGGACACCTTCTCAAGCTAGAACCATGCTAGAAAAGAAAGTTACACAAGTATGCAGAAGAAAGTGAATACAATATGAAAATCTCCTGAACCCTCCAGACAACAACACATGTTGTTGACTTGACGAAGATATTCTTGATATTTCTAGTGTTTGATGATGGAATTCTACCAAAACGAGACCATGCATATAGTTAGGGGGAGCTTGTGATTCTTGATCATTATTGCAGAAGATATTCATGAAAGGGTCCTTATGAAATCCTTGTTAAGCTACATTAACAATCATCCTTTGATAAAGATCATTTCTTAGAAGCACTACATTGAAGAACATGATCTTGTAACCATTATTTGGACTGTTGTTGAAGATGTTGGATACTGTAAATCGTGATTTCCAATAGTGATCTCCAAATTTTTTTGAATCTTGTTGAAATAGGATAAGATTTATTTGACTTGTGGACCTGTTGTACTAAAATAATCCGAATATCAAAATGCAATTATGAAATGCGGTGACCTAAGAATAAAGGTGAAGTGTGATGTTTTGAGCATAAAAGTTTGTGGACCTGTGTGTACAGTGCCAATTTCTCACAATAACCATATCGGCATAAGTCGCATGACTACAGTAATAGGGTTATTATAGTGCAAAGAATTTCCAGTGATAAGGCTACTCTAGGACATGACATTGTTTTGAATATTTATATATACAAATACCCTTGGTTTAGTACCTGCCAAAATAAAAGTCGACCTGAGAAAATTCTCTATAAAACATTGGCTTCATCATCATTGTTACAACAATTAGAAAGGGTGATTTGTAGCAACATTAAGGTACATTTTGCAACTTGTAATTCTTGTAACCACAGTGAATTAGTCTTGGTTGAATATCTCATTTATGAACCCTAATGGTTGGATCAATGTATGAATAAAGTTTTTGTAGCAGCCCATAGTCAATGTATTGTATTATTCCAAAGAAAAAAATAAGAATTTTGGGTCTTCATGTAATCCACAATTCAGAAGTAGATTGAAGTTTGGACTTGTACAAACCCTTATGATCGTTGGCTCAGTTTGGAAGTGAGGATTCACTATCAACAAGTTGAAGTTGTTGATCTTTGCTATCACAGCTTTGTAGCAAGGATTACATATCATTTTGGCATATCATTGCACAATAATAAGGGATTCCTTCAATCACCGTCACTGCAGATACTTTTACAAGAACAAAAGGAAAAGATGGCTCATCAAAAGGACTATAGAAAGGAGAATGTTGTGTAGTCGAATATAGCTCAGTAACTTAAGGAGAAGCATAGAGATACAAAGGAATCCTGATTTGAAGAAAGATAGCAAGAATGACAATTTCAGTGGCATCTTCTCCTAATTTAGACTATAAAGACTGCTTAATTCTGACTGTGAAGACAACAAAATTTGGATTGTAGAAGCATAAAAACATGGACTTGAAAATTTGGTGTATGGCTATTTGGATCCTATTTGGAAGCATTGAAATGGAGCATCTTTAAGCATTGTTGAAAGAATTATGAAGAAGTTCTAATACATGAAGAGGGGATAATGTTCTATTTGATGATGAGGCAGCAATCCTTTTATCTTGAGTAAAAAGAAGAGAACCACGATAGGGGGAGTAACATACCCATAAAAATATACTATTCATAAAGAACATGAGCAATTCGAAAAGGGGAGTCCTTGTGCACTTCTTTACCATTGATGTCAAAGGGGGGGAGAAGAATAATATTGCCATCAATGACAAATGGGGAGATTTTTAATCTAGATTTTCATTGATGTCAATATAGCAGTGTTTATGATGGAAAATTCTTTGATAACATGATTTCCCATTGATGCCCATTGATCATAATTCTCATAGTGATGAAAGTTTGATATATGATGATATGATGAGATGAAGGACCCAAGTCAATTGAATAGCAAATGATGCGTCAATTTAATAGAAATTGAAGAACAAATGACATAGGAGGTCAATTGAACAACAATTGAACAATAAACGATGTAGGAGTTCAATTGAACAACAATTGAACAGAAAATGATGCAGGAGGTCAATTCAATAGAAATTGAACATCAAACGATGCAGGAGGTCAATTGAACAACAATTTAACAACAAATGACGTAGGAGGTCAATTGAACAACAAATAACGCAGTAGATCCAGTAGACAAACAATGATAAGAGAGGAGTAAAGAAGAAAGCTATCGGAAGAGTGGGGGTAGGAAAGTACAGACTTCCTTGATTGTGGCTAAAGTCCCACACTCAATCCTAGCCATCGATCTCATAGTCAACCCTTAGATCATGGTCAACTGTGGGGGTTAAGGCTATTTTTAATCCATGTGCCAGTCGAAGTCCCGTAAGCTGTCGATTGCGATAAGGCTATGGACCCAGCGGATTTATTAACAACTGTTTATTGAAATACTGCCACATCGTAAGCCTCTTTAAAGCCTTGGCACATTGAAATTTTCCAATTGCGATATGTATGCGGACACACTACACCGTTATGGTATGTCCTAAAGAAATATCGCATCTGGTGCATATCGCAAGTCTTGAAGAAATGTAATGATGGTAAAAATTGCGATAAGACTTGTGGACTTGACAGACCATCGATTGTGATGGAGCTATGGACCCGATGGATCTATTGACGACTGTTTAATATTATATCGCGTCCATTTCATCGACAATATGAATATCGACCAAATTACATTAGCGATGTTAAGAGTTGTGATAGCAGGACCTCCGAAAGTTGCGATTGCGATTGATGACATGGATGTGGGACCTCATTGGGTACAGTCTCTCCTATGAAATCCTCTGTAAATAATGACTCTATTGTATGAATATTAAAAAAAAGGGGGCCCCTTTGATATAATTTTAATATGTAATGTCTATTGTAATTTGGCCTCTCTTCCATGTGAACTCGCAGAGACAGAGGAAGTCAAAGATCGGGAAGCTGATGGTTGAGTGAGTGAAAAAGGAAGCCAAAGGTCAAGCGAACGAAATATTGAGAAGTCGAAAGGTCAAGAAGCCAAAGGTCTAGCAAAAGATAAATGTACAAAAGAAGTTGAAGATTGAGTAAAAAAGTAGTTAGTTGTAGGTCCAGCAGGATAGAAGGAAGCCGAAGGTGTAACAGGACAAAAGGAAGCGAAAGGTCCAGTAGGACAGGAGAAAGTCGAAGGTCACAACGGGAAGAAGGAAGTTGAAAGGGCTAACGGAAGGCAAAGATTTGTTTGACCTCGAACCAGCCATGTAAGATTTCATCAATCATCAGTTGAAGGGAACAATAGAAAAAACTAGTGTTGAAGTATTTTTGAGTTTGTTCCTTGGAAGTAAGATACCACAATAGTCACTCCTAAAGCATTTACTGTGACATTGAGAATACAGGCTTGATACAGAGAGTTGTTTTTGTGCAGTGCTTAATGCAGTTCATTGTAGACACATTGAAGTTGTGCGAAGAATTTTGTAGATCATCATGGCTAGTTGAAATCATCATGAGGTAATTTTGTAGACTCTATGTGGGAAATATGAAGAGTTGAGAAGACTCCTTCATATGAAGATAGGTTGTCATTGATGATGTAGCATGGAGACTACAGCGAAGCTGTAGATTGACATAATTCAGTGAAGAAGATTTTCGGAGTAGAGAATTACTATCAAACATATCTAGACAAAATATAATAGTGGGTTGGAGCCCAAAGAGTTGGTTCCCTGATGGTTGGAGCCTCAAACAAACAAGGTTGGTGCCTTGACAAGATAGAGTTGGAGCCCTTGGGGTTGGTGCCTCAGAATTGAAAGGATTGGTGTCCTTGGAGTTGGTGCTCCTAAACACAATGTTGGTGCCCTAGACGTTGGAGCCTCACAAAATATGGAGTTGGTGTTTGGCAACAGATTGGAGCCTTGTATATATTGTATCTAATTTATTGTAATGATTACATTAATAAAAGCATTTATTCCTATTGTTCATTTTCTGTTCTAAATATAAATGATTTAACTGGTAAAAATAACAATTCAAAAGGAATACTAATTCACCCCCCCCCCCCTCCCGGTCAGTATTTCCAACATTATTCTGATGATTGTTCTATTCTCCTCCTTTCCATCTATTTTTTTACCACAAACCGATGCTTGGGACTGTAAAAGACATCAATAGGAGGGACTTCTTCCACGCTGAGAATGATTTCAGATGAAGGGAAGGTTGAGATGATCTCAACTTACTCTATAGTGATAGATTTGTTAGTAGTCCTTCTAGTAAGATAACTTTGTCCAGTGTTTTTAGGTCTGTTGAATTTTCTTTCCATTTCAACATATTTTTCCCCTTGATGTCCTCTCAACTACTAGTCAAATTGTTTCCATGCCTCATCGAGTTGATTCTTGGAATGAGAGTCATTTGTATGTAATTCTGTGGATACATATTCCACTTCTATCTCCTTGGAAGCTTTTTCTAATTTCTTTTCATTATCCTTTTTTGGAATATTCTTTGAGTTGTGCTTTGAGCCTCATTTTGAATCATGCTCTGAATTATTCTCTGAGAATTGTGTTGATTTCTATCCTCAATTCTTCTCGGAACTTTGTTCTGATATTTTTCTCAGAATTATGCTTGGAAGCTTGATTCGATCCCTTTTCCAAATCTTGGTTTGAGCCCTACTCCTCTTGAACAATTGGCTAAGGAATCTTTAATCGATCCAAAGGGACATTTTGTAGTCTTTTCCTCATGTACTAGTGGAATTGAGCTAGTCTTCGTGGATTCAGTTTCAAAGTAGCCAAATGTATCACTTATGAAAAAAAATTAGTAGACTCAAACAAGTCGTCATAATCATCATCCTCAATGCTGAACTGTCTAATTTTGACTTCAACAGTGAAGTTCTGTGCAACTTTAATAGGGTCAAACTGCCTGCCAGGAATGGTGGCAAGCTTTAAACATGTAATATGATCGATTTCAAGCACATCATGCTTGAAATCATGTAATGAATAAAAACTTGATTGGAGGGGAAAGGAAGGCTGGAGAGACTTCTTAGATTATTTTAGGGTCTTGGTTAGCCCACCCCCCATAGTTTGGTAGGTAATCTCCTTAGAAAGCAATTTATTTGGGATATACAATGGGAGAACATGGGGAGGTGCTAGGCTTCCATGGACTCCGACATAAGTAAAAATTTCTTCTATAAACCACTTAACTATTGGTATAAAATCAATTTTGGCCTCATCAGACAATCTTGAGGCCATTTTGTCAAAAACGGCTTGGTTGATGGGTAGCATAATTCCTTGTCAAATCTTATAGAAATGTGTGTGGAAATTGGATTCCCACAGGATTTTATGGTATATATGGATGGGTGTGGGATCTTTAATGGTCCATTTCCACCCCATGGTTTGGAAATGGGTGGCGAAATAGACTGCATCCATTATATAGGTACTCATGAAAAATGGTGAGACTACTCTAGTAGAGACATGCTAGTGTTATCTAAACTCCAGGATTCAGGAAGAAATATTATTAGAAGCGATAGTGCCCCCATCCATTATAAAATATACACATCGTATCTGCGATATAAGAATAAGGAGTAGCGAGAGACGATATCAAATACATACCTAATTTCTCATGCTTGTGATTGTTCGAGTTGGACATCCATTGTTTAATTGGGTCTGATGGGAAATCATTTTAACTTGAAAATTTCTAGAGAAAGGCTTTATCATATACATTCGGTGGGTCTAGTACATGATACATTCTCTTGAAGCCTTGTGTTGTGAAGGATCCTATAACTGTTTTCCTTTAAGTCTGGAATGTCGGTCCCTAATGTTAATATTTTCAATTATCCATTTTACCATATTGGCATAAGGAAAAATCTTGGGTTTAGTAGAAATTCTATGAAGAAAAGAGATTGTAGCTTTACAGTGGGAGGATTCAGAAGAGGTAGTAGCATCTGTTGTTGCTACTATTTGAACTATCTTAGGACCCTCACTCTCTAGAAACTGGAACATGGTTTCCCATGAGGAAGTTCCGCTATCAATTGTGCATGTCATATCTGAGAATAGTGGGGGAATTTCCATTACATCAGAAGTAGAAGATTGTGAAGCCTCCATGTTTTTCTTTCATTTCTTCAACTTAGTCATCTTGTTACACAGTTCTTTCTCGAGCTAAACTTGCGAATTGAGAACAATGAGAACAAAGAGAAATCAGGAGCAATATTTGTGAAATGAGGAAACATATAACATAAAAGGCTTGAAATGATAGGAGGGAACATTTAAATCTGAATTAATATGTACAAGCCATAAAATCATCTTGGGCTTTGAAATCATAAATGCCATTAGAATTCTTAAATAACTGAAATCATGGCTCTGCATGGATATTTATTATCCATTAATATATCGCATTGCAGAAACCCTTTGTAACAGTAAATCAAACGTATTTCCATGTACTCTATCAATATACGGTAACGATATCACTATATTGGTTCGTTGGGTATGAGAGATGTATGGTGCCATAATCACAATATCACCTTCGGAGGTTTTCAAGAGTAGAAGAGAATGGATATGGCCAAAATCTTTGTGCGATTGCAAAATCACAAGATATGTCATGGTGTTATAGTGGTCCTAATGGATTATCAATAAGAGAAACTTTTGAGAAATACGTTTATTCAGTATTATGATTTTCTTTAAGCGTGTATTTTTAAGAAATGACTTATCGCAATCGGGAGGAAGCAGACGTGAAACAAGTGGGGAGCATTTTGATAATATGTGATTTAACTAGACATGATATGTTTATATACCGTGTTCATTGTTTTATCAGGTCTGGTTTGTTTAGCACATTTCACAATGGGAAATTTCCTCTATCTTCTCATATATCACTTTCGTTACAATATGGCGATGCGAGAAAGTTCCATCGTGAAGTGATTTTGACAATACTTAATCCTTTTAAGGACTAAGTATGCTAGGTTCTCGAGGGCTATCTTTATCGCATCACATGTTTTGAAAGGCTAAAAACAAAGTGTTGTTTCTTTGAGACTTTAGGATATGTGATATCGTCGGGATTTTCTTTAAGGCAAGATTTATTCAAGTTGTTTGGGGCTGATTGGATTTGTTTATTCAAAAATCAATTTTTTTCTTTCAAAAAACCCTAATATATGCTATTTTCCTATGTTTACATATTTGTATGGTCTCGTAACTGCTGCAAACTTTTTACGTTGCATTCGATGCAAGAACTTTATTTTTTATCAAATAGGGTAACAAATCATATTTAATTCAGCTTAACATGTAATCCAAGAAATACTTTTTTTATTAATTCTTACGTGTAGAACACATTTGTAACATATTTGTATAATCTCGCCGCCACCACCAACTTCTTATATAGCATTTGATGCAAGAAATATTTTTTTCTTCAACCAAAAGGACTTTTGAGTCATACATAACCTGGCACGAGATTGGACAATAAGATTTCAATCGAAAAAATGTGTCGAGAGCACTTTTCAGTGATATATAGTTTTGCCCGAAATTAGACAACAAAACCTATGGAAACCAAACCCCTCTCTAACCATTAAACCACATTCTAAAACTATATACTATTAATAATCTCAATAATTTTTGAAAGCAATAAAAATGATAACAAAATAATATTGGCAGCTTAAATACCGTGTCAAATAATGTAGTTTCATGGTTTAGTATATTTATTTTAAACAATTTTGATTAAAATTTTATGGAGATCGGTTAGGATTGTAGGTTTGAGTTTATAATATACCATTTTAGGAGCTTTTAGAATCCAAACTAATTTATATCTTATAAATTGTAATTTAAATAATGAAAATATCTGATTACATTGATAGGGGTATCTATTTAGTAATTATAGGGCTGGCATAATTTTTAATTTTTATCTAATAGATGGACAAAATTTACTCCTAAGCTAATATTATTCGTGTCATATCAATATGTAGGGATGTTATTCGATTGAGCTCAACATCTTGCACATTACAGTTATCTACTTTTACGCTATTTTGAAATAGTGCTGGAAGATCTTTTATTTTTTATTTAACGAATGGACAACATCTACTCATATAAATATAGATGGATGAGATTTGATCTACATCGACATATTTCACTTTAATTTTTAATTTAATCATTTTAATTAAATTATTAAAATGACATTCCTCTCCATTTCAATACACCATTACCAACGCTCTACTTGAGCCCAGGCGATGGATGGTTCGATGTGCAACCATTCAATTTGATGTATGATTTTCATGAGGAGTATACTCTTCAACTTTAACATCTTCAAAAGTTGAAGTTGATAGCTCTTAAAATCTCTATCTAGTGTTGATCCTTTTTGTTGGAGAGCTGCAGGAGCTACAGGCGATGCGTAGGCTATTGGAGGAGATTTGGCATTGATTTTAAAATAATTTTAACTTAATATGGGAAACCGAGGTAGGCATACAAATCAATGTATTCCTTTCCTTGGAAACATCTAAGAGTAAAAAAGTTGGAAACATTTTAAAAAACTCAGAAAGAAAGAAATATGGACTAAATGTGTTTTCTTTATCTAATAATGTATTTGATTTTTATGCAATATATTTTGTAATTACAAAACTAAAAATAAGGAGAATGTTTGGATTGTTAATAAAATGCTTATTACTCCCTTGTAATAAAGGATGATATTTCTAGAGAGTTGTTTCATTATCCTCTTTTCTCTGTTATGTGATTCTCTGAATTAGTTTCCTAGAATTGTAGGTAGATCAATTGGTATTAGAGAATAAGATCTTGGAAGCCATCCACCTCTTCGAAGAAATTTTTTTTTGAGGCTCATAGATTTCAATCCATTCGGTGGATGAAAATCATGCCTCCCCATCAAGAGCCCTCAACTGCATACTCACCATCCCATAATTTAGCCATGGCTCTTCAAGAGCTAACTAAGTTGCAACAAAGGAGCCCTCCAGAGCAATTGTAGCTCGATACACACTTTAAGATGCCCAAAGTAGCAGGCCAAATGAATGGTGAGGTTGTCGATTCTTCGATCTGTAGTCTCTTCTACTATTTTAGAACATGTCCAACTATGGAAGAGGAAATGAAACTTCAAATCACTAGTCTACAATTGGAAGGCCTGGCACAAACATGGTGGGATACTCATTTGGAGAATATGTCCTTGGTTGTCGAACTTGGAGAACCAACAGAGAACAGATCGACACCTATCACATCTTGGGATAACTTTTGCTAGGCCTTAAGAGAATGCTTCTATCCCCCAGGATATCTCCAAAATCTCCTTGCCAAATGGTTACAACTTTGACAGCTACCAAATAAATTAGTGCAAGCTTACATTGACGTCTTCTAGGAGTTGGGAATTCAACTCCATATCTCTGATCGAGAAGATTTTCTAATTATCAAATTTAATTCTACTTTGATAATGATTTTTTACCGAGAAGCTGATTTTTTTTATAGTACTTCATTGGACAGGGCATTTATTCAGGCCTTTGCTGCAGAATGCAAAGTGTGTCCTTGAATCTGATTTCCTCAAGCTAAAAATGGTCCATCTCCCTCTGGTTCTTCTAATACAGCCTCAGCCTCATCCCCCACATCTCACAATACCCCTTGGTGTAGATTTCATAAGACCAACTCACATTCTTTTGCAAATTGTAAAGTACTGAAAAATCTATGCCCTAAAAGGACTCTTATTACAAAATTCAAGAAACCAAATTCCACTACCCCTCTTGTAATTGTTTCTTTTGACAATCCTACGGAAGTGGATCCGTCTCTCATCCTCATGATTGCTAATGTAGCAAACACCTCTAGTGCACCTCTATTTACCCATAATGGTCAAATTATACATGATTTGGCCACTCTTATTGTCGATAATGGCAGTCAAAATAATCTTGTGGCACAAGACTTGGTTCAACATCTATTCCTTCCCACCACTACACACCCACGCCCTTGTCAGCTTAGTTGGGTCGAAAATGACGGTCCTAGTGATGTGATGTAACCTTTTCTATTGGCCCTTTTTGTGAGACTGTGGTATGTGATGTTTCTCCTCTCGATTGTACCGATTTGTTACTGGGCATTCCATACCAAGAAGCTCGACAAGTTGTTTATCATGCTAAATATTGCTAATACCACCTGCAGCACGATGGTTGCACCTATGTGCACACATCCTTAGCTAGCACATCAACCCAACCTTCTACTAGAAAAGATCCCATTACGAGAGCCAATTTAAACCAATGTTTTTCTTTGTGCTCGGTTTTCCCAGTAAAACCTGATAACCTCACCGATATTGTCCATCATGTAATGGCTTCTCTACTCCAAGAATTTGTAGATGCCTTCACCCAACCAATAGGGTTTCCTCTAGCATGCTCTATTGAACACAAACTTGATCTTATTCTAGGTTCTTCCTTACCCAATACCCCATCTTATCTCCTCATTCCTCAAGAGGCCACTCTTGAGTCACGAAATGGGTATGTAGTTACTATTAATCTCATCATCCTTTTCCTTTATTCAGATCTTTTCTATATTGTAATGCGTTAATATATTGAGGAATTATGGTAAGAAATGAAGGAATTATATTCAGTTATGATTTAGCTAACTTTTACCTTTCTTTATGCAGGAAAACAACAAAAGGGACAATTGTTGTTCCCTAACAAAGGAACAAAAAAACCAACAGGAAAAGGAAGGAATGTGGTAGTTGTGGACAAGGCTAAAGGCGAATCAGGAGGATCAACATGAGAAAGGAAAGGAAGTTTGAAGTTAGAAATTGGTTGCGAATCCCTCAGGATTAGGAGATCCTAAGGGATCACATTTACCATTTATTTTTTACCATTTCTGATTATAAAAGGAGACAATTGTAAGAAGAAAGGGGGGAATCTCTGTTATGATTGAAATTGTAATTTTAATTACAGACTCTCGCTATTGAGAGAACACAGTTATATTGTATTGCTACTTACATTCAATGATTAATACATAATTAAAGTTGTTGTTCCCTTGCATTATCTGAAGTAGCCTTACAGTGTTCGCTGGCGGCTAAGGGCCCGACCTTTGGTGGATTTAACTACTTTCTTTGTGTCATACATTTTAAATTCTTACAAGTGTGATTGGTTTGATAATTTTCCTACTTTCTATGATTTTATCTCCTTTGCTATTTATTTCCTGTATTGACAGTATATCTCTATTTTATATGATTTAGAGCATTGTCATTTGATTATTTTTTTCTTCATTACAGATTAAGCTACTTAGATAAGTATTCGGATTGATTTAATCAACTATAAAGAGTTTGATTATCACTATTGTACTCTTAGATTGATATCATTGCTACTAGGATTATTTAACGAAGATTGAGTTTGATTTAGATTAAAATCAGTTCAGAAGAGAAGAGTTATTGTTATTGTACTTTCAACTGATGTTGTTGTTACTCGAATGTTAGCCTCTCTCATAAAACAATAATAAACCCAAAAATAAATAAATTAATTAAATATTCCAAGTTAGGAATTTGTGCCTAACTCTTGGGTTTTTCCTCTAAGATAGGAGTTAGTTTAGGTAACTCCTATATTGGTGTGTATCTGGTGAGAAATTATCTCAACCAGAGGAGAAATTATCTCAACCAAAAGTGTCTAAGATAGCACGCACTATCTTGAAAACATTGTCTCTCATCTATTTATTTGTAACACTATATTCAATTATTTTAATGAAAATGAAATGAGAGAGAATACATGAGGAAGCATGAGGCTTCAACGTTTTCTGCCAATATTTTGTGTCTGGTTTTTATGTGTGTTTTTTTGTAATCTGTTTGAGTTAATTTCATTTTCAATATGTGGTATCAAAGCTATGTTAGACCTATGTGAGGCTGCGTCGACGCTGCATCCAAACCCGCAAGCCTGCAAGTTATTTGTAAGGCGGTTTTTGTAGCGTGAGCGTGAACCTGTAACAAAAAGGCCAAAACTGTCGAGGGGTGAGAAGACGAATGCATCTGAGACGATCTCAGCATATCTATGTCATTGGGTCATGTTGGTAACGTGGATTACATATTTGATTTGTGCATATTACAGTTTTGGTTTATCGAAGAGAAATGTAACCTGCATTTGTATTTTGGGCAATCGAAATTTGCAAGGAGCGCAGAGCTCTATGGAGGACTTGTGCATAGAACAATATTCAGCGTATGCATAAGACCTATAGCATGACTTATGGAGGTAATTGACAACTACCAGAGCGTTGAAGAAGAGTTGCTGTGGAAATTACAGTTTTTAGATGTAGAGGGTCGTCATTGCCAAAGCTTTCGAAGAGGATGACATGATTTATGATTGAAGACAAATAAATTCCACACGGCCTGTGTCTGCACCAGTTGGTGATGAAGCTCCAGTTGAGTGGCCTGGCAATGTGACTAGTGGATTTTGACTGTGACAGTTCAAGCTCCAAGGATCTATTGTTTAAGATTGTTAATCGATCGAAGAAGGGATTTTGCCCCAAGGCCCGTAGAGATTGGTCGATCGATGGAATAAATAAGTGGTGCTTTGGCTCATTGCAATTTTGTGTTTAATTTTCAATTGCTTCCATGTTTTTTTGTGCAATTGCATCACTGTGGCCCTCGGCTGCATCAATTAGTATCAGACTAGCTTGCTCCATGTGAGAGCAGATAACTTTAATTGTTCCGCAGAGTTGTTGAATGAGAAGAGTTGACTGATTAATGGAGAGCTATTGCTAATGGAGGATTTGTGCTGCAATCGAATAGATTTTATGTGAGAGACATAAAGCTAACTGGTGATAAGTTTGGGTTTCTGCCTTTTCTGCAGTTCATCTCCATTCTAATTTTGTCCTCCATTTGGTTCTCTTCCTTGCCAAGGATTCTAGCAGTCATGTCATAGCCGAAGCATTCACAGTGAAGGCACCTGCGTTCATAAACAAGCGTAAAGCCACCTCTGGAAGCAACTTGCGTAAGGAAGGCCTGCGCTAGACTTCCAACGTACAAGAAATTGGAGGACTAGCATACAACAACATATACGTTGTGTTTCTTTCACAATCACCATACAACAATGTGACCAGCTGCGTGACAAGCTATCTAACCAGAACCTTCGTGGAGAACTTGCTTGAAATCACTGTTATTGAGTTTTGAGCCTGCGTTGGTTGCCTATTATGCCGGCGTCCCAAGAATTACTTCTTCGTGGTTGCATTACTTCCAAAGGTACAACACATGTCACTGAAGGAAAGCGTGGAGTTGTTTTAATTATCCGCATAGCCCCTGCAAGTAACGTTGAGTTTCATTAAAGCGTTGATGGATTGATTCAAACCATGCCATTGAAGTGAATGCCCTCCAACTATTCTAGCTTTCACATCCGTGTAGATCAAATTTTCAAAGTCAAAACATTTTAAAGCACTCTTAATGGAGTAATATTTTTAAAGGTTTTATGCTTGGGAAAATGTGCATTTCCAAAACGTGAGTTTATAACCTTTTACTTGTATTTTTCTTAAGCCTTATGCATAAAAACGAATGAGTGGTGTAGTGTGAAGTGGAGATTTTATTACGTTTGAGTGGGCATAAGTTAGTTAAAGTGTGTTTTTGGAGAGATAAGGAGTGGAAAATATTTTTTAAATTTTTGTAATGAGGTATGCCGTTTAAAGTGCAATTTTTTTTTGGAGTGCTTTTGGGAGATATAAGGAGTGACATAAGAAAGAAGATAAGTGGATTTTTTTGAGAGAAATTCTTTTTTGTAATTCAAAGTAATATTTTACTTTGAGAGAGATTTTGAGAGTGAGTGAGTGCAGGTAGTTTTTTGAAGATATTTTTTTCTTTCAAAAAGTTCTAGAACTCCGATTCCATGAAGATGTTCTGAAGCTGAGCAATTATGTACTCCAAAGTTTAATAAAGATATCATTTTTGTGGTGATTGTATCCTAGATCTGCCCGAAATTGAATAAGGGGATTTTAGGTACACAAAGAGTGTGTTGATGATGGGGCATGCTTCATGTTGTTGCTTTTTTATTTGTGTCTAGTTTTGACACATAAATGATCTCATTTAACACACATAAAGTTCAATGCAAGCAAGCACAACACCTGTAACGAAATAGATGCAAGGAAGGATAATTAAGCTCAACACATGAATTTGTGTCACTACAACAAATAATCAAAGTTTTCAACATTAGCACTCTACCTCAACAAACAATTTCACTCAATACAATCAAGTTCATGAATCTACAAACTCCAGCATTTCAAAGGAAAGTCTACATCACTACATTCAAGTTAATGAATTTGTAAACTTCAATGTTTTAGAGCACAATCTACATCAACATTATTGAACTTGTAATCAAACTCAAATTACATTGAATTGTAAGGGTGCATTCTCGGTTGAAACTGACAACCAAGTCTTGAATTGAGTCAAATTGAATTCATTGTAGTGAGTCATTAAAATCATTAAGTGTCTTTTGGGTGCATTTTCAACAATGTTCGACACCCTTCCTTTAAGCAAAATCAAGTGAATGCACGAATTTTAACTCTAACCCAAACAAGCAACAAATTCACATCTCCTGCAAGCGAGCGTGAGTATTCATTCAAGCAATTTGTGTCAAAATAGTACAAAGTTCAAACCTTCAAGCGAGCCAGAGTGAAGTTCATTACAACAACCATCAGAGTAGCCAAACCAGCAAGTTGAGATTGACATCAAGCGAGCGTGGCTATTCCTTCAAGTGAGCATAAAGTCATCAAGTAAGGCAAGTGAGCATGCATGCAAACACGATCGTCATCATGCGAGTGTGAATTCCAGAGTTTAAGAAAGAACATTCTACAACTCTAGCAAGTGTTCCCAGCAAGTGTAATAAGCAAAAATTCAAGTGAGCATGCCATTCAAATCCCATAATAGGAGAGCCTGATTTCAAGTGAACAAGTTCAGATGGTGCAACATATACAACTATTAAACATTCTTCACAATTTGATCATCTCTAGTGATGAAGACATGGTGCACATCAGTAAAGAAACTCTTGCTGATCTTTCACGGCATCTACAACAAACACATGAAATAATTGAGTTCCTTCAATTAGAGTTGCAACTAAAAAGAGATGAGCTGCAACATAAGAGTGCTTCTTCCAAGTCATTCAACCATACATATGAAGATAAATATGTTGATTCCAAATCACTCATCCAAACAACTTCAAGTGTCGAAGTTGTTCATGATCAAATTCAAATTTCTTCCAAACCCATCATCAAGCCTTGGGAAGAAATTCAAAATAACAAGAATCGACGAGGCTTAGGATATGTCTCTGATGACACCAACTCAGATATCCCAGATTATTCCAAGCCAATTAAGTTTGTGAGTGCAAGATTTATTGAACAACTCACCTCAGTAGATTTTGAGAAAGTTGCAGACAAACAGAATTGCACGCAACCTGAAGTTGATGTCGAACCGAGATGTTCTCATTGTTAAAGAACCAGTCATATGGAAGATCAGTGTTTTGATCTCCATCCTTGTTGCCATTGTGGCAAGCCTAATCATTTCTAAAAAAAATGTCGCACCGAACAAAAATCAGCCAGATTGAAGATACATTATGAATGGATCGATCCTTGGGAATGGTCATCCATAGTCAAACGGTTATCTCAGTTCTACAACAGACTAAAATCACACATAGTGCAGCCAACAGTGCACCGATGATGGTACTCTCATGCAATTGAACGAGGGAGTACAACAGTGAAACTCTCCTACACCTGGGGGGGGAGTCTAGATATATTTTTGAGAAGATTGTATCTCCTTTCACCTAAAAAAGGGGGGAAATGTTAATGAAATTGACAAGTGGTTGT
The DNA here is from genome assembly GCA_031772625.1 of Pinus tabuliformis. Classification (NCBI taxonomy): domain Eukaryota; kingdom Viridiplantae; phylum Streptophyta; class Pinopsida; order Pinales; family Pinaceae; genus Pinus; species Pinus tabuliformis. Next base: position 344,677,646 of record CM062814.1, read on the forward strand.
CAGACTGGAAGTCTCAACAACATCAACGAAGTAGCCAATTGGCATCTTCATCAGCCAGTGGGCATTTTTCATCAGCAGTGAGCATCAGTAAATTCGCCAGTGGGCGATCGACAACAAAAGGAGCAGTGAGTAGCTTTCATCATAGCAAAAGCAACATTGAGTTGTTTTTCGACATCTTCAACCAGTGGGCGCTCATCATTAGCAAATACGCCAGTGGGCGTTCATCAAACTATGTCAGCAGACACTAGATGTTGTTTTCAAGCAAATGACAGTTGGATCCTTTTGCGGCTTGGCACATGATGGAGTTGTCAATCATCCTTTTGAGATGAATCAGTCATGCAGCTGACTCAGTCTCCTCATATTGTAGTTTCTTCAGCATCCAGATTTGGAAGTTTTTTCAGGCAATATTTTTGAGTATCAAAATGAGAACTTGGAATATGGTTCCTCGTTCTTATTTTGGATTTATCATTGAAGGGGGAAATCTTAGCCTCTCTCATAAAACAATAATAAATTCAAAAATAAATAAATTAATTAAATATTCCAAGTTAGGAATTTGTGCCTAACTCTTGGGTTGTTCCTCTAAGATAGGAGTTAGTTTAGGTAACTCCTATATTGGTGTGTGTCTGGTGAGAAATTATCTCAGCCAAAGGAGAAGTTATCTCAACCAAAAGTGTCTAAGATAGCACACACTATATTGAAAACACTCTCTCTCATCTATTTATTTCTAACACTATATTCAATTATTTTAATGAAAATGAAATGAGAGAGAATACATGAGGAAGCATAAGGCTTTAGCGTTTTCCACCAATATTTTGTGTCTGGTTTTTATGTGTGTTTTTCTATAATCTGTTTGAGTTAATTTCATTTTCAATATCGAATTGCTATAAGATTTGATTTCATTACAGGATTGAGTTTTCTTTAATAATAGCAATTGGAATTTGTTAGATGCATTCGATTACTCTTGTATTAAAAGATATATATATTGCAATTTAGGAAACATTACTCTTTGAATTTAGAGCAGCCACATACTGTGACACTCTTGAAATAAGAGGACTTGCCCAAATTTATGATTAATGTGGGATAATTAGGAGTTTTAAAAGGCACCATTTATCAGCCAACATTTTGGCACTGTTGCCGGGGAGAGTGTAGCCAATTTAAAAAGAGTGATGTATCCCTGATAATTGTTGTTGAGGAAGAATTGGGTATTGAAAACGGAAGGTAAGAACCTACGTAACGAGCAAGTAAAGTTCTTGCTCATCCTCCAGCTTTTCATTACATTTACAGGAAACTAAAGTAGGTGTTTGATGATTGTTTGTTGAGAGAGAACTGGGTATTAAAAATGAAAGATAAGAACCTACGTATGGAGCAAGTAAAATGCCTACTCCCCCGCCCACTTTCCAGCAAAGTTGTTAGGAACTTAGGGTAGAGATAAACATTTGAATTTTTTGCATGAATGACTAAGAAGAAATACCCGAAAAAAATCCAATTCCACTACCCAAACCTGAAAAATCTAAGGGACTAGTGACCCTTGGACGATCAACTTTCATAGAGGAAATCTTAAATAAAGATAAATCTCAGCCATCAGTAGGTCCCCAAACCATTACTCCAGACAACCTACTGTCTCCCATCGGGCCACAGGTTCACCATCTGTAGCCTACGTTGAGGTCCAAAGTAAAAAGAAGGAATTGAGAAGCGTTTTCAAGAAATTGAAAATTCACACCGAATTCCCTCACAAGAAGGGAATTCTTATAATATTTGTGAAGGAGGAGGAGAAAATGGGGAAATAAGGGAACCAAGATCCCCTCAGGTAGTAATTGAGAAAAGGACACCCAATATCCTAGAACGAGGGAGTGTTGTTAAGATCATTTCCACCCCTTCTAGAAATCCTAGGGATAACTCTCTAGTTCCAGAAATCTCGAAAGGGTATTGGCATATATCTGATCAAATGGCCAACAATCCACAAGCACCCCAAACCTCTACATTATAGTATCTCATCGTTGACACAGCTGTCAACGCATGCATGAAAGCTATCCCTCTACAAAATATTCCCACCTTTCATGGACTCCCATTAGAGGATCCAGGTGCATTTCTGTTTGAATTTGATGTATTATGTCGGGGTTATGATTACACCACCGACCCCTAGAAACTGAAGTTGTTTCCATCTATGTTAAAAGGAGAAGCCCTGCATTGGTTTATGGGACTAGGTGGGGGCACCATAAACGATTGGGATAAAATGAAAACCGCTTTCCTTAAAAAATATCAGGACTATTGCAGATCTAGGGAACTAAAAGATGAAATATTCTAAATGGTAGCAAGACCTAGTGAAACGTTGGAAGAGTATGTGGACCGTCTTCAATATAGCCTCTAAAGGTCTCCCTACAAAACTCTGCCTTTACCTGATAATGTGCTAAAAACTACGCTGATTAAGGGAATGAAAGATCAATGGATAGAGACATTAAATATTATGGGTAAAGGTGATATATATCAAGAAGACTATGCTAACATTATTAATTTGTGTATCAGGTGCTCAAGAGGCAGTACAAGATTGAAAACAACAGAACGTGATATGACAACCAGGGACAACAAAATCTCTGGCGAAATCATTACTCGTGCAAAAATTAGCAACCTACTCGAGGATTTCAAAACATATATCATGGGAACTTTGAAGACACAATTAGACATCATGCAAGCCAAGCAGAAGCAAGTTGAAGCTGAACAGAACCTGGTGATATTTTTCCCTCGATGCAGGAAGAAGCATAGTGATAAAGAATGCCTGCTGGATATGGTATAGACCTATGCCATATGCACTAAAGATCATGCCACAGAAAGCTGCCCATCTCTCCTAGGGTTAAAAGTAGTCTTTAAGGAGGGAGAGGAAGAAGCACAACCAATTTGCCTGCTAAATCAGCATCGCCAATGGCAAGAACGACAAATAGGTATGCCCATTGACCCATCTTCTTTCTTTCAGCCCTCACAATATAATGCTCAACAATACATAAGATCTATGTGGTAGAGCCAGCCACCTTTTCCTAATTGGTCACAACAACCATTCTCTATGCCACCTTGGACCAATCAATCAATCAAAACAATAGTTGACGAAACTCCCCTTACTTCCCACCATTTTGGCAGAACAATACATATCCATCCCAATGGCCCCCCTCCGCTTCACAGAACCATAACTGGTAGTCATGCACGAAAAGACCTACAAACCAGCCAGCAGGAACAATCCCCCTGTCTCAACCTACACTACCAGCACCTTACACATTGCAGCAGAACCTTCAACCAAATCTACGACCATAGCTCCCAGCCTAGCCCAACCAAAATACCAACAATAAACCCATCCAATTTGTATAAATTATTGAAGTACTGGAGCCAAAAATCAAGTTAAGGGAGTGTAATGAACTCAAGTTAAGGTCTGGATAGATAATTGAGTTAGAAGGGGATAAAAACATACAAATAGAAGATCCGTTACCTGTAGAACAAACATCCCAAATGGAGAACATGGTTAAATAGAAAAGCCATGATCAAACTATTACCTCTTATCCACCATTCCTAGAGAGATTAATTATACCTTGTCCAATAGAATATCTCGATTTTGATCTTCTGGGAGAATAAAAAAATCTTTCTATAAAAATATCCCTCCTCTAGGCTATTCGAGACATTTCAATTTATGCAAAAACTATTAAGGAATTGTGTACTAAAAATCCTGAGAGGAAAATGAAAACAACCCCAACTGTCCACATAGTCGGAACTTTTTCTAATTTATTATTAGGCAAAGAAACACTGGTGAAATATGAGGAGCCAGGAAACCCTATAGTCATAGTAAAAATAAATGGATGTTCCTTCCCTAATGCATTAGTTGATTTAGGAGCAACCATTAATATTCTCACAACAACAACCTGTCAAAAACTTAGCATTACACCCTTGGATCTACCTACGACCCTATTGGAACAAGATGACCGATCAGTTGTCAAACCAGAAGGGACATTACAGGATGTAATGGTGTCTGTAGATTCTTGGGAATACCCAATAGATTTCCTGATTATTAATCCTAAAAACCAGCTAGATGGACATCACCTAATTCTAGGAAGACCTTGGCTAGCAACCGTAGATGCTTACATAAGCTGTCGAACAGGCAGCATGACTATAGCAAGAGGAAGTAATGTGAAGAATATAGCTTTATATCCTCCAGCTCAGCCAAGCTTAACAATTATAAAAACTAGAAAATAACGTGTATCATATTTAACTGAAAACATTCGATCACCGCTAACCATAGAAGATGCCCTCAAATTTAAGGATCAAATAGAAGATGACATCATTAACATTCACATTAACCAACTAGATACCATGTCCAACCTAAAATGTCATATGATCAAAGCAACCATGGATAACGAAATTGAAGAAGATCCCTTAAAATATATTAATGATAGACAATACAAACAACTACTATTTATAACAGCAAAACCATTGAAATTGAGCCAGGGAAAGTCCTAAACATCAACAAAAACCTAACTGATGACTAGGAGCAGAGGCTTGTACAACTCCTTAGAAAATATAAAGAGGCTTTCACTTGGGATTACACAGATATGAAAGGGATTGATCCCCAATTGTGCATGCACCACATCTATACAGAGAAAGATGTGAGGCCCATTCGACAACCTCAACGAAGGTTAAACCCTCACCTTAAAGATGTTGTTAAAGATGAACTGCAAAACTGTTAGATGTAAGTTTCATCTATCCTATATCTGATAGCAAATGGGTTTCTCGATTTGTTATTGTGCCTAAAAGGAATGGTAAGTGGCATATATTTGTCGATTATAGAGATCTTAATAAAGCAACCAGGTCTTGAACACATTTGCAGCTAAAAAATTCTTCTTGTTCCTAGATGGCTTTAGCAGCTACAACCAAATCGAAATTGCCCCTGAAGACCATGATAAGACTACCTTCACCTACCCCTGGGGGACATTTTCTTACAAGGCCTTACATTTTGGACTGTGCAATGCACCTGCCATATTCCGGAGGGCTATACTCAGTATTTTTTAGACTTGATAAACGAGGGGCTCGAGGTATACATGGATGACTTTACACCCTATGGAGATGACTTTGAGCCAGCATTACAAATGGTAGAGAAATTCCTATAAAGATGCATTGCTACCAGGGTCTGTTTAATCCCTGAGAAATGCCACATGATAATGACTGAGGGCCTCATCCTGGGTCACTATATTTTAGCAGCTAGAATCTAAGTAGATCCAACAAAAATTTAGATAATCCTCTTAAATCCTACCCCCTGCACACAAACTGAGGAACATAGCTTTTTGGGGTTGTCTGGATACTATAGAAGATTTATAAAGAATTTCTCCCAAATTGTTGCACCATTATATGCATTAACTGGAAATATTGATTTCATATCAACTGACAAATATAACATTGCTTTTGAAGGTTTAAAATACCTGGTATCAACAGCCCCAGTATTACGGGGCCCAAACTGGGATTTTCCATTTCAGATCTCTTCCGATGCATCAGATACGACCATTGTAGCAGTTCGCGGCTAGGAGGAACAGAAGAAGCCTTATGCAATATACTACATCAACAAAAATCTATCTCCTGCTGAGTTGAATTACATTGTGACCGAAAAAGAATTTTTGGCTGTAATCTATGCTATTAACAAATTCAGACATTATATAACGGGATACCTTGTGGCTTTGTATATTGATCGCTCTGCTATCAATATTTAGCTAATAAACTTGTTACGAATGGAAGAGTGACACGATGGTTGATCCTTTTGTAGGAGTTAAACATAACAATCAAAGATCGACTAGGAAAGGAAAACCCGGTGGCAGACTTCCTTTCACGTATACCAAAAACAGATTACTCTGCAGCAGTAAAGGACCAATTCCCTGATGAGCACTTATTTGTTGTAACCGTGAAAGCACCGTGGTACGCGGATGTTGCAAACTACCTAGCAGTCGAAAAATTACCCAAGCACCTGACACCTAGTGAAAGAAAATAAATAGTACAACACAACACTCGGTTCTCCTGGACCGAAGGATACCTATTTCACACAAGAGCCAATATTCATATCCAAAGGTGTGTCATGGAAGATGAAATCTTTGAAATCGTAAAAGCTTGCCACATTGGACCTTGTGGTGGGCATTTTGCAGACCGCAGGACTAGTCACAAAGTCTTATAGATGGTGTTAGGTCCCTTTAATACTAGTGATGCCCCCATCAATATTGTAGTTGTATCCCTTATTAATATTTTTGTGCCCCTATTGTGCCCATATTGTTATTACTGTGCCCCATAGAATCCCTCTATTGTTATTTTTATGCCTTTATATTATTATTGTTAGGTCGGCTTGGTTATATTGTGACCCCTTAGATTCCTATATATAGAAAGGAGGTTTTGTCATTTGAATCATCCAAGAATTGTTCTTTTGTGTAATGTAAAGGAGGTTTCCCCCTTGAAGAGGCTGAATTATAAGGCGTTCAACTATATTTTATATCTTTTTGTGAGCTTGTTTCATAACATTTGGTATCAGAGCTTTGGATTCTAGGGTTTTGCTACTCCAAATAGGTCATCGTGGAATTTTCACTATAACTTTTTTTCTGTGATGTTTTAGAAGAGAAAAAAAACCATTTGAGATGAAATCACACTAAACCTCAGGTCTGAATTTCATAACATTTCGCTCTATAGTTGCGAAGATATGATTAGAGGAAGTTGGTCTTTTTGCAGACTCCTGAATTACATTCCAAACAGGTGACCTGGTGAAAATCGTCATAACTTTCTCTCTGTGCATCGGATTGAAATTTTGTAAGAAGGTACAAAAAGAGGATGGATTGTAGTTTCTTGTAGATATTTTTCAGAACCAAAGTTCGAAACAGTGACACGTGGCACTACATACAAGTTCTCTCTTTTGGAAAGGTCTATAATCAGGTCATCTTGGGAGATTGTGCATAAATCTTCCTTGGAAAATCCAATTTGGATCACACTGGTGGCATTGTAAAGACAACAAAGAGAGCTACTACAGATCGCAATTTTAGAACTGGATGATATGAAATTACAGAGATACATCGGATTCAATATCAAGCTCCTACAAAGTGAAAAAAGACGTGTAGTTTTTTTTAAATTTTTGCATAAGCTTGGTTTGAAAAATTAGTTTGAAGGAATTCAAAGGGCATAGTAAAGAATTATTATTTGTAATTGATGCCCTGAGGAAAGAAAATGCAAACACCTACTAAGCAGCCTGAAAGCTCTAGCATGAATCATGAAGAAGAGGAAGAAATGCAACATGATATATCAAAATTATGAGACCAAGTACAACAAGTGTCACTTGCACAAAATGTAATAGAATCTAAGATGGATGGTTTAAAGAAAGATGTAGAAGCTAATATGGATGGTTTAAAGAAAGGTGTAGAAGCTAAGATGGATTATTTAAAGAAAGGCGTAGAAGCTAAGATGGATAGCATGGAAGCTAAGATGAATGGCATGGATGCTAAGATGAATGGCATGGATGCTAAAATGGATGGCATGGATGATAAGATGGAAGAATTAAAGATAAATTTGAATAATTTGGTACAAGAAATGGTCACTAATGGAGAAAGGGTAGTAAAGGAAACTCATTATGAAAACAAAATAAATGTTAATCATGATTCCATAGACTCTAATGTTGGATCAAAGACCCACCATATTCCAAAAATCGATATGAGGAAGTTTGATGGCAAGGATCCCTCAACATGGATATTATAGATGGAGCAATTTTTCGATCTCAATAATGTGCAAAACACATAAAAGGTATGTATTGCAACTTTATATTTGGAACCAAATTAGTTTGTATGGTATCAATGGCTTTGCTCTTGTAAACAAATTATCACTTGGGCAACTTTTACGAAAGAATTGAAAACACATTATGAGGATACAAAAAGAAACAATTTTTTTAGCCAATTGATAATTCTCAAACAAAAGGATTCAATAATGGAGCACATTGAGGAGTTCCAAAAATTGAACATCAGGGTAAAAAATATTCTAGAGGAGCATAGGATTAATGTGTTCATAGGGACTTTAAAGGATAATATCCAACATGATGTTCACCTTTGGGAACCTGATTCATTAGAGAAGGCATTCAGGTTAGCAAGAAAAATGGAAAGAAAAATGATGGCAACTAGGAAGCATACCATTCACAACTATAAAGATGGAAGTATTGTTGCCCCTAGCCTTCCACAACCTATAAGGTTGACACCACAACAATTGGAAGAAAAAAGAGCGAAAGGGTTTTGTTATAGTTGTGATAGCAAATACACTAAAGGTCATAAGTGTGCTGAGAATAAATTGTTCTATACATATTGTGAAGAGGAAGAAGAAAAGGAGCAAGAAAGGTTAAAAGAAGAGGATATACTCCAAGAACAAAGCCTAGATAAAGAAGAAATGAATCCCACAATATCTTGTAATGCATTGGCTGGAATTATGACTCATCAAACCATCAAGATAGAAGGACAAATCAAGAAGAAAAAGTTAATAGTGTTGATTGATTCAAGAAGTACCCACAATTTTATTCATTGTAAGATAGTAAAAGAATTGAATTGCTTCCTATATCCAACACTAGAGTGTCAAGTGATGGTTGCAAATGGAGGAACGATAAATTGCTCTAGAAAGTGCCATAATATCAAGCTATCCATGGGAGAATATGTATTGAAAATCTCAACGCTTTCCATTCCAATGAGAGGTGCTGATGTTGTACTAAGAGTCCAATGGCTACAATCCTTGTGTACAATAGCTTTTAAATTTCAAGAAATTTTCATGAAATTTTATGCGGAAGGAAAGGAAGTTGAATTAAGGGGTATTGCAGGGAAACTGGGAAAGATAATAAGCTCGAACGATATGACAAAGCCTCTAAAAAAGGAACAACGAGGTGTAATTTCACAACTATGTTCGCTAGAAGTTTCCACATCGAAATCATCTATTTCTCCAGATCTGTAAAAAGTCTTGGACAATCATTCCAAGGTATTTGAGACTCCCAAAGGTCTTGCACCTATTCATGATCATGATCATGCTATTCATTTGATTCTAGGAAGTGTTCCTCTAAACATTAGGCCGTATATATATCCCTATGCCCAAAAGAGTGAAATTGAACGTATGGTTGCAGAAATGCTTGAGGCTAGTATAATTGAACCTAGCCAAAGTTCTTTCTCTGCTCCAGTAGTATTGGTGCACAATTAGGATGGATCATGGCACATGTGTACGGATTATAGGGAGCTCAACAAGCTCACTATTAAAAATAAGTTTCCCATTCCTATCATTGATGAATTATTGGATGAATTGCATGGATCAATTTACTTCACCAAGTTAGATCTTCGTTCAGGATATCATCAAATCAGAATGACTCAAGACATTCTAAAAATAGCATTTACAACTCATGAGGGTCACTATGAGTTTTTGGTCATGCCTTTTGGTCTTACCAATGCACCTTCTACATTTCAAGGTTTGATCAATTCCATTTTCAAACCCTTCCTTAGAAAATTTGTGTTAGTATTTTTTGATGATATACTAATCTACAACAAGTCTTGGAAGGATCATGTTGAACACATTGACAGGGTGCTACAACTATTCGAGGAGAAGCAATTATATGCAAAAAGATCCAAATGTTTCTTTGGAGAACAAGAGGTGGAATATCTTGGTCATATTGCATCTCATGAAGGAGTTAAGGTAGACCCTAGCAAAGTTAAAGCCATTAAGGAATGGGAAATCCCCACATCCATAAAGCATTTGCAAGGATTTCTCGGGTTGGCAGGGTAGTATCTCAAGTTTGTTAAAAATTATGTTATGAAACCAGCTCAAGAAAAGATAGAAAAGATAGATCCACGCCTTATAATTCAGCCTATTCGAGAGGGAAACCTTCTTTACATTACATAAATGAACAATTCTTGGATGATTCAAATGACAAAACCTCATTTCTGTATATAGGAGTCTAAGGAGTCACAATATAATCTAGCCAACCTAACAATAATAATATAAAGCCACAAAAATAACAATAGAGGGATTCTATGGGGCACAGTAATGACAATATGGGGGCAATAGGGGCACAACAATATTAATAAGGGGTATAACTACAATAGTAATGGGGTAATCCTAGTATTATAGGGACCCAACATGGCCCTCTCCTTCAAAAAAGTGTTGTACTCAACGCTTGAGTAGTTATGGATACTTCTGCATAAAATTCTCATCCTCCCATGTGGAATCTTCAGCGGATAAGTTCTTCCACTTGATAAGATACTCTGAAATTGAACGATTTCCTAGTTGTCGAGTTCTTGTTTCTGTGACTGCTTCCGATTCCAATATAATTTTTCCTTCCTCATCAAGTTCTGGCAATATTGTTTGAACTGGGAGCTTGTTGCCTATAACCTTCTTTAAACATGAAGCATGGAAAACTGTGTTCAATCGAGAAGCTGCAGGAAGCTCCAATTTGTATGCCATAGTACCAATCTTTTGCAACACCTTGTATGGACCATAATACTTTGGTGATAATTTATTATCCTTCTTAGCTTGCTTGAGGGACATTTGCTTATATGGTTGTAGCCATAGGAATACACAATCACCTACACCAAAATTTCTTTCACTATGATGTTGATCTGCTTGTTGTTTCATTCTATTCTGTGCCAACATGAGGTTATCCTTTAAGAGTTGGAGGACTTGTTGTTGATGTTCGATGTGATGTTCCACTGCGTGAACCTTAGAATTTTCTCTTAAATATGATGTGATGGATGGTGGTTGATACCCATAAAGTGCCATAAATGGGGTCATTTTTGTTGCTGTATGGAAGGAAGTATTATACCACCATCTAGCCAGAGGCAACCATTTGACCCATTGTGTCTGTTTATTAGATACAAAGAAACGAAGATATCCTTCCAAACATTTGTTTACTATCTCAATTTTCCCATTAGATTGAGGATGATAAGATGAGCTATGAGCTGATTGAGTACCAAGACAAGAAAATGATTCTGTCCAAAAATTTCCAGTGAAAATGGGATCTCTGTCACTTACAATAATCTTTGGGTTTCCATGTAGCTTTTGAATTGTTTCCATAAATGCAGTAGAAACTGTATTGGCTTTAAATGGATGTGATAATGCACAAAAGTGTGCATACTTGGTAAGTCTTTCAACTACCACCATGATGACACTCTTTCCCTCAGACTTGGGTAAACCTATGATAAAATCCATTGAAACCTCCTCCCAACGTTGGCTTGGAATGGATAAAGGTTGTAATAGACCCGGTGTCTTAATTGTTTCAACTTTATTTTGTTGGAAAACCAAACATTCAGCCACAAACTTTTGAATATCTCATTTAAGGCCATCCCAGAAAAATTCCTTCTTAACCCTGTGGTAAGTTTTAAAAATCCTGAGTTCCCTCCTAAGGGAGAAGTGTGCAGTTCCATAAGAATCTTTTGTTTTAGCTAGGAATTCTTACAGAGGTATAAGCGATCTTTGTACCGTAACGAATCATTTTGCCAGCTAAATGTACTAGACGTACTGGAATCTTGTTGTAACTTTCGAATAAGTGCCCACACTTCTTCGTCATTCTTCCATTCCTCCCTTGCTTCGTTTATCCAATCTAGTTGGATAATAGAAATGGCGCACAAAAATGCTTCAACATCCTCATCCTTTCTTGAGAGTGCATCTGCCACCACAATTTGCTTCCGTTTTTTATAGATGATTTCAAATTCATAACCCAACATCTTTGTGACCCACTTTTGTTGCTCTTCAGAGGATAATCTTTGTTGTAAAAGGTATTTAAGGCTATCATGATCCATTTTTACCTTAAAGTGTCTACCCATTAGGTAGGGTCACCATTTCTTAAGTGCATGGAGTGTTGCCAACATTTCCTTCTCATAAATAGCTTTTCTTAAAAACTTTCCCTTGATTGGACGATTTTCAAAAGCAATGGGTCTTTCATCTTGCATTAGAACAGCACCAATTCCATTTCTTGAAGCATCACATTCGACAATAAAGGTTTTTGTGAAGTCTGGTGTAGCTAAGACCGGTGCTTGGCACATTGCCTCTTTAAGATGTTCAAAGGCCTTTGTTGCTTCCGGAGTCCATGAAAATGCATCTTTCTTCAATAATGTTGTTAGAGGTGCTACTATTCTCCCATAATTCTTAACAAACTTGTGATAATACCCTGTCAACCCGAGAAATCCTCACAGATGCTTTATGGATGTGGGGATTTTCCATTCCTTAATGGCTTTAATTTTGCTAGGCTCTACCTTAACTACTTCATGAGATACAATATGACCCAAATATTCCACCTCCTGGACTCCAAAGAAACATTTGGATCTTTTTGCATATAATTGTTTCTCCTTCAATAGTTGTAGCACCTTGTTAACATGTTCAACATGATCCTTCCAAGACTTGCTGTAGATTAGTATATCATCAAAAAATACTAACACAAATTTTCTAAGGAATAGTTTGAAAATTGAATTCATCAAACCTTGAAATGTTGAAGGTGCATTGGTAAGGCCAAAAGGCATGACCAAAAATTCATAATGACCCTCATGAGTTCTAAATGTTGTTTTCGGAATGTCTTCAGTCTTCATTCTGATTTGATGATATCCTGAACGAAGATCCAACTTGGTGAAGTAAATTGATCCATGCAATTCATCCAGTAATTCATCAATGAGAGGAATGGGGAACTTATCTTTAATAGTGAGCTTGTTGAGCTCCCTATAATCGGGACACATGCACCATGATCCATCCTTCTTGTGCACCAATACTACTGGAGCAGAGAAAGAACTTTGACTCAGTTGAATTATACTAGCCTCTAGCATTTCTTCAACCATACGTTCAATTTCACTCCTTTGGACATAGGGATATCTGTACGGCCTGATGTTTGGAGGAACACTTCCTGGAATCATATGAATAGCATGATCATGATAACGCATACGTGGGAGAACTTTGGGAGTCTCAAATACCTTGGAATGATTGTCCAGGACTTTTTGGAGATCTGGAGAAATAGATGATTCCGATGTGGAAACATCTAGCGAGCATAATTGTGCAATTACACCTCTTTGCTCCTTTTTTAGAAGCTTTGTGATACTATTAGAGCTTATTACCTTTCCTGGTTTCCCTGCAGTACCCCTTAATTCAACTTCCTTTCCTTCCGTAGAAAATTTGATGAAATTTTTTTGAAAATTAAAAGCTATTGTACCCAAGGATTGTAGCCATTGGACTCCTAGTACAACATCAACACCTCCCATTAGAATGGAAAGCATTGGGCTAGTCAATACATATTCTCCCATGGATAGCTTGATATTTTTTCACTTTCCAGAGCAATTTATTGTTCCTCCATTTGCAATCATCACTTGACACTATGGTGCTGGATATAGGAAGCAATTCAATTCTTTTGCTACCTTACAATGAATAAAATTGTGGGTGCTTCCTGAATCAATCAACACTATTACCTTTTTCTTCTTGATTTGTCCTTCTATCTTGATGGTTTGAGGAGTGGTAATTCCTACCAATGCATTACAAGATATGGTCAGATTTATTTGTTCTTCATCTACGCTTTGTTCCTGGAGTATATCCTCTTCTTTTGACCTTTCTTGCTCCTTTTCTTCTTCCTCTTCACAATCTATGTAGAATAATTTCTTCTCAGCACACTTATGACCTTTAGTGTATTTGCTATCACAACTGTAACAAAGCCCTTTTGCTCTTTTTTCTTCCAATTTTTGTGGTATCAACCTTATAGGTTGTGGAAGACTAGGGGCAAAAACACTTCCGTCTTTATAGTTGTGAGTGGTATGCTTCCTGGTTGCCATAATTTTGCTTTCCATTTTTCTTGCTAACCTGAATGCCTTCTCTAATGAATCAAGTTCCCAAAGGTGAACATCATGTTGGATATTATCCTTTAAAGACCCTATGAACACATCAATCCTATGCTCCTCTGGAATATCTTTTACCCTTATGTTCAATTTTTGGAACTCCTCAATGTGCTCCATTATTGAACCCTTTTGTTTGAGACTTATCAATTGGCTAAAAAAAGTGTTGCTTTTTGTATCCTCATAATGTGCTATCAATTCTTCCATAAAAATTTCCCAAGTGATAAATGGTTTACGAGAGCAAAGCCATTGATACCATACAAACTGATTTGGTTCCAAATATAAAGTTTCCATACGTACCTTTTGTGTGTTTTGCACATTATTGAGATCGAAGAATTGCTCCATCTATAATATCCATGTGGCAGGATCCTTTCCATCAAACTTCCTCATATCGATTTTTGGAATATGGTGAGTCTTCAATCCAACAATAACGTCTATGGAATCATGATTAACATTTCTTTTTTTCTCATCATGAGCTTCCTTTAGTACCATTTCACCCTTAGGGACCATTTCTTGTAGCAACTTATTGATATTTATCTTCAATTCGTCCATGTCTGTCTTCAAATCTATCTTCAAATCATCCATCTTAGCTTCCCCTTCAATCATCTTAGCTTCTACGCATTTCTTTAAACCATCCATCTTAGCTTCTACACCTTTCTTTAAACCATCCATATTTGCTTCTACATCTTTCTTTAAACCATCCATCTTAGATTCTGTTCCTTTTTGTGCAAGGGACAGTTGTTGCACTTGGTCTTGTAATTTTGATATATTATGTTGCATTTCTTCCTCTTCTTCATGAGTCATGCTAGAGCTTTCAGGTTCCTTACTAGGTGTTTGCATTTTCTTTCCTCGGGGCATCAGTTACAGATAATAATTCTCTACTATGCCTTTTGAATTCCTTCAAAATAAATTTTCAAACCAAGCTTAAGCAAAAATTTAAGAAAATCTACACACCTTTTTTCACTTTGTAGGAGCTCGATATTGCCTCTGATGTATCTCTATACTTTCCAATCATCTAGTTCTAAATTTGTGAGTTGTAGTAACCCTCTGTGTCCTCTTACCAATGCCACAAGTCTGACCCAAATTGAATTCTCCAAGGAAGAGTTATGTGAAATCTCCAACAGTGACTTGCTTATAGACTAGTTCAGTAGAGCGAACTTGTACGACGTGCCACGAGTCACTGTTTCAACTTTTGGCTCTAAAACATGCATACAACAATCTACAGTCTGTCCTCTTTCTGTACCTTCTTACGAAATTTCAATCCGATCCACAGAGAGAAAGTTAAGACGATTTTCCCTAGGTCACCTGTTTTGAATGTAATTCAGGAGTCTGCAAAAAGACCAACTTCCTCAGATCATATCTTCGCAAATATCACGCAAAAAGCTCTAAAATTCAGACCCAACGTTCAGCATGATTTCTTCTCAAATGGGTTTTTTTGTGACTTCTAAAACATCACAGAAAAAAGTTATAGTGAAAATTCCACGATGACCTGTTTGGAGCAGCGAAACCCTAGAATCCAAAGCTCTGATACAAAATGTTATGAAACCAGCTCAAGAAAAGATAGAAAAGATAGATCAACGCCTTAGAATTCAGCCTCTTCGAGGGGGAAACCTCCTTTACATTACATAAATGAACAATTCTTGGATGATTGAAATGACAAAACCTCCTTTCTATATATAAGAGTCTAAGGAGTCACAATATAATCCAGCTGACCTAACAATAATAATATAAAGCCACAAAAATAACAATAGAGGGATTCTATGGGGCATAGTAATAACAATATGGGGGCAATAGGGGCACAACAATATTAATAAGGGGTATATCTACAATAGTAATGGGGTAATCCTAGTATTATAGGGACCCAACAATTGGGAAAGTAGCAGCACCTCTAACAACATTGTTGAAGAAAGATGCATTTTCATGGACTCCAGAAGGAACAAAGGCCTTCAAATATCTTAAAGAGGCAATGTGCCAAGCACTGGTCTTAGCTACACCAAACTTCACAAAAACCTTTATTATGGAATGTGATTCTTCCGGAAATGGAATTGGTGCTATTTTAATGCAAGATGAAAGACCCATTGCTTTCGAAAGTCATCCAATCAAGGGAAAGTATTTACACAAAGCTATTTATGAGAAGGAAATGTTGTAAATACTACATGCACTTAAGAAACGGTGACCCTACGTAATGGGAAGACACTTCAAGGTAAAAATGGATCATGATAGCCTTAAATAATTTTTAGAATGAAGATTATCCTCTGAAGAACAACAAAAATGGGTCACAAAGATGTTGGGTTATGACTTTAAAATCATATACAAAAAAGGGAAGCAAAATGTTGTGGCAGATGCACTCTTAAGAAAGGATGAGGATGTGGAAGCATTGTTGTGCACCATTTCTATTATCAACCAGATTGGATAAATGAAGCAAGGGAGGAATAGAAGAATGACGAAGAAGTGTGGGAACTTATTCGATAGTTACAACAAGATTCCAGTACATCTGATACATTTAGCTAGAAAGATGATTCATTATGGTACAAAGATCACTTATACCTCTTTAAGAATTCCCAACTCAAACAAAAGATTCTTCTGGAATTGCACGCTTCTCGCTTAGGATGGCACTCAGGATTTTTAAAAACTTGCCACAGGGTTAAGAAGGAATTTTTTTGGGATGGCCTTAAATTGGATATTCAAAAGTCTATGGCGGAATGTTTGGTATGCCAACAAAATAAAGCTGAAACAATTAAGACACCAAGTCTATTACAACCTTTATCCATTCCAAGCCAACGTTGGGATAAGGTTTCAATGGATTTTATCACAAGTTTACCCAAGCCTGACGGAAAGAGTGTCATCATGGTGGTAGTTGACAAACTTACCAAGTATGCACACTTTTGTGCATTATCACATCCATTTAAAGCCAAGATAGTTTCTACAACATTTATAGAAACAATTCAAAAGCTACATGGAAACCCAAAGATTATTGTAAGTGACAGAGATCCCATTTTAATAGGAAATTTTTGGACATAATTATTTTCTTGTCTTGGTACTCAATTAGCTCATAGCTCATCTTATCATCCTCAATCTGATGGAAAAACAGAGATAGTAAACAAATGTTTGGAAGGATATCTTCGTTTCTTTGTATCTGATAAGCAAACATAATGGGTCAAATGGTTGCCTATGTCTGAATGGTGGTATAACACTTCCTTCGATATTGCAACAAAAATGACCCCATTTATGGCACTTTATGGATATCAGCCACCATCCATCACATCATATTTAAGAGAAAATTCTAAGGTTCAAGCAGTGGAACATCACCTCGAGCATCAACAACAAGTTCTACAACTCTTAAAGGATAACCTCGTGTTGGCGCTGAATAGAATAAAACAATAGGTAGATCAACATTCAGTGAAAGAAGTTTTGATGTAGGTGATTGGGTATTCCTATGGCTACAACCATATAAACAAATGTCCCTCAAGCAAGCTAAGAAGGATAACAAACTGTCACCAAAGTATTATGGTCTGTAAAGGTGCTGCAAAAGATTGGTACTATGGCATACAAACTGGATCTTCCTGCAGCTTCTCGAGTGCACCCAATTTTCCATGTTTCATGTTTAAAGAAGGTTATAAGTGACAAGCTCCTAGTTCAAACAATATTGCTAGAACTTGACGAGGAAGGAAAAATTATATTGGAACTGGAAGTGGTCATAGAAACAAGAACTCGACAACTACAAAATCAGTCCATTTCAGAGTACCTCATCAAGTGGAATAACTTATTTGCTGAAGATTCCAGATGGGAGGATAAGAATTTTATACAAAAGAATCCAGAACTACTCAAGTGTTGAGCACAACACCTTTTTTAAGGAGAGGGATATGTTAGGTCCCTATAATACTAGTGATGCCCCCATTAATATTGTAGTTGTATCCCTTATTAATATTGTTGTGCCCATATTGTTATTACTGTGCCCCATAGAATCCCTCTATTGTTATTTTTGTGCCTTTATATTATTATTGTTAGGTCGGCTTGGTTATATTGTGACCCCTTAGACTACTATATATAGAAAGGAGGTTTTGTCATTTGAATCATCCAAGAATTGTTCTTTTGTGTAATGTAAAGGAGGTTGCCCCCTCGAAGAGGCTGAATTCTAAGGCATTCAACTATCTTTTCTTTCTTTTTGTGAGTTGGTTTCATAACAGATGGGATATTATTGGCCCACCATTTTTAAGGATGCCAAGAGGTTTGTCCAGGCATGCGATAGTTGCCAACTAATGGGCCACCCTGGACAGTCTGATGAAATGCTCTTGCATCCACAGTTAGTCATTGAGCCTTTTGAATGCTAGGTATTAGATTTTATTGGCCCAATAAACCCATCATCTAACCAAAAGACATATATACTGGTTGCAACAGAATATGTGATGAAATGGGTGGAGGCAGAAGCATTGCCACGGGCAACGGAGGACTTAGTAATCCACTTTCTTTTCCAAATATTCGTGCGGTATGGCTTACCTAGAGAAATAATCATGGATGGAGGGCCACAATTTGTAGGCCATAACATTGCTGCTACATTAAAAAATCATCATATGATGCACAGAATCACATCTCCATACCACCTGCAGGAAAATGGCTAGGTAGAAAGTACCAATAAAGTAATCGAGGCTATACTAACAAAGACATCGCATAGATGTGATAAGGGCTACGCGATTTTCAGAAGCCCTGTGGGAATATTACACAACATGGAGAAATACCACTGGATATTCCCCATATCAGCTAGTGTTTGGCAAAAAACCTATCTTCCCAATAGAATTTGAAATTCATACATTAAGGATCGCTCAAGAAGTAGGCTTGGATCTGAATGAAGCACATATTAACAGGCTACATCAAATCAATGAATTGGATGAGATCCGACTATCAGCTGTTTAGCATACTGCACTGATCCAACAACAAAGAGCGAAATGGCATGATGCCCTCATCAAAGTGAATATATTCCATGAAGGTGATTGGGAACTTCTGTATGATTCTAGGTTCCAGGAATTCTCGGGCAAACTCCAGACTAGATGGTTAGGCCCATACAAGACACAAGAGGTCCATGAAAATGGCACCCTTACATTAGCCACCATTGATGGCTCTAGCTACTCTCTTAAACCGAATGGACACTGAGTACGCCTCTATCACAAACCGCTTACAATGGAATCCTTTTGCTAGCAGCTATGGGAAGATTCCACAACACAAATTTTTGCTAAGGGGGACAACCCTCCCACAACACCAGTCCAGTGAAGAATTTACTTCTTTTTTTAATCTTGTACATAAATTTGCCTCTTTGTTTGATTGGATTTTCTTGGATAATAGATTGTATATTAGTTTTTTTTCTCTATTTTTCCTTTGTTGTTCCCTGCAGGGGACAACAACTTTTGCTTATATTTTCCCTTGCTATTCCCTATAGGGAATAGCTATTGCTCCCTACAGGGAATAACTGTTGTTCCCTCTAAGGAACAATAACTTCTACGTGCATTTTGCTTTGTTGTTCACTACGGGAAACAACAATTTTTGTGTGTATTTCACTTTGTTGTTCCCTATAGGGAACATAAATTTTCATGTGAATTTTTCTCTACTGTTCCATATAAGGAATAGTTGTTTTTCCCTCTAAGGAACAACAATCTCGATGTGCATTTGTTTCCTGCTATTCCCTACATGGAACAACTGTTGTTCCCTCTAAGGAATAGTTGTTGCTCGCTCTAAGGAATAGTTGTTGTTCCTTACAGGGAACAACATTTTTTGTGTATAGATTGATTTGTTGTTCCCTACAGGGAACAACTGTTGTTCCCTTTAAGGAACATAAATTTTTTTGTTCATTTTCTTTGTTGTTCCCTATAAGGAACATTAATTTTTTTAGTTGTATTTCCCTCATTGTTCCCTACAGGGAACAAAAATTTCCGTGTGTATTACCTTTGCCGTTCCTTATAGGGAACAACTGTTGTACCCTATAAGGAACAACACTTTTGTGTATATATTTCCTTTGGTATTCCCTACGGGGAACAACTATTGTTCCCTATAAGGAACAACACCTTCCGCGCGTATTTTTTATTTGTTGTTCCTTATAGGGAACAATTGTTGTTCCCTCTAAGGAACAACATTTTTTTTGCACGCTTTTCTTTGCTATTCCCTATAGGGAACAAAACTTTTTGTGTGAAGTGTTTGTTTGCTATTTCCTTTAGGAAATAGCACTTTGTGAGCATTTTTTTTTTTTTTGAGAGAGAACATCCTTTCTTTCCTTTGCATGACCATCCCTGCTCACTCCTTATGATCCTCCCTATGGAACAAGTGTACAAATACATATGTAAGGATAACAAATATGGAGTTTACTGGAACAAGCAAATATCTTGAATATTATCATCTTTAACAAATATTGCTTTGTATTTATCGAAAAAGAAAGGACATAACCATGTATATCACTTCACTTTCCTCATTTCCACTATAAATCAAATTGTTTGATTATCTTTACCATGTTGGTTCTCCCCTATCCCCTATAACTCTCTTTGTTTATTATCAATAAGGTTAAGGGCATACTTTTATTCTCTATTGATATGTTCAAACTTCTTCCGTCATCCATAATCTTAAGGAGTGCTGAGCCACCCTCTATATATAAATAGGAAATTTTGTTAAAAAAAAAAGAAAAACAAATTCACTAAGAATTGTATGATTCTTTTTTCCACAGATGGAGGATAGGGGGTCTCATCACGAGCCAACCTACCATGATCATAAGGAAGCAGCGAAGTGGAATTCCCACTATGGCCACCACATCAAGGATATGATCCAATGGATGCACCAAGAAATAAAGTCCTTGGAACATGAGGTCTCATTACGAGCTGACCTGCCCACCTTTTGCTACTTCCCAGTGAATGGAAATGTGTTCAGATGGTTACCATTGCAACACATTGGTCTCTATTTTGGATATCATAATGCACTTCCCCAATTATACATAGAGGACCATGGTTCCAAAGGGTTAGAAAACAACTTTGTCGAGGCTATAGACGCCTGCAGGCAATAGAAGCTCTGCTGATGGTATTGAAGTTGTATTTTATACATAAATAGTTATTATAATGCCCTCTTCTTATGTTTTACCTTTACTAAAGAGAGATTATATTCCTAACTTACATTGAACCTTTATGCATGCGATATCTTTTAAAAATCAATCACAATGATTTTAAGTGGAATAACAACAGTAAAGTATTATTCCATGCGTAATTTGTCCTTTTTCCTTTGCATATCACCTCACGGCATCTTATCAATTATTGATAATCCTCGTTATATGCATTGATTTCATCACTCCAATATCCTTTATGCTTATTTCATTAATTATTGTACCTTGCCACTTTCAACACCCTTGTACTTTTCCGCAAGTGCATTATCCCTTCACTCATTCAGTCGTAGGCGACCTATTATTTCAATGGGGGGCGAGGAGCTCTAGTGTACTTATGCATGCGTGTCATCTTTTTATTTTATTTTGCAGGACAATATAACATCCCATGATCACAGAGCATGTGGTATCATAACAACATTTATTCTTATAAACTATCACCTGATATATCCATTACAACCATTTGTTGTTCCATCGCTCCACTCTATTTGTTGTTGTGCTATCTCTGCTACACTAATCGTTTGTAGAATTCAGGTAGTATGGGAGGAAGAATAGTGTGCATAGAATCACCAATACTGGCTATTTCTGATGCAGCTAGAGAAATTTTAGCTCGAGCTGGGTGGATAACATACTTTACGCGATTTCAGCCACCCAACGAGGAAATTGCCATTGAATTCCTACGAAATCTACAGAATGGGAAATCCATGGCAAGGGGTAGGCAAATCACAGTATCAGATGTTGTGATAGAAAAAGTATCTAGGCTACCAACAGAAGGACCCGTATGGGCTAATAAGCGACTGAAGTTACATGATGCTATCGAAGCCTTTAAGGATGAAGGACAGGATCTAGTCATCAAAGGCAAACGTGTTCAGCCATCATCTCCTGGAGAGCCATGGGGAGAATTAGCTCGAATCGTCTAGAAATACATCACATGCAACAGATGCAAAGATGTGGTAAGGCTGTGTTAACTCAAACTCTTAGCAGTTATGAAACAAAAGTGCTCTGTAAATTTACCTATATTTTTGAATTTTTTACTGTGTGACACCACAGAGAGGCTAAGATGGTCCCAACAAATAAAAGCTGTAGTAGGCCACCACTGTTTCATCAGGATGATTGTTAGCTATAAGCTTACCCAGCAAAAAACAAGATGGGAGGAACTAATATTTGCTCTTGAAGGAGGTTTAGCTCTACCTGCACCAAACCCTATTCTGAAAAGGAAGAGGACTACCCTTGTAAGGAACATACCCTAAAAGCGCAGACGATCCACAAGGGTGAGGTCAAAAGTAGGAGCGAAAAAAAATCCTCAAGGCAGTATTAGTCAACCTATAGAATTATCCAGCCCAGGAAGTGAACAACACTTGCAGACTGAAGGGCAGGATAACCCTAAATTAGACCAGGAGGAAGAAACAAGACATTCTTGAGATGAGCAAAGAAATGAATAAGGACTTCCCTCAATGCCAAGCACGAGTCCCCAAGGTGACTTATTGGACGATTTTGAATTAGCCCAGGTCTTGTCCAACATGACTGAATACATACAGCCTGAAAGACCACTTAATCTTAATTTGGGAGCAACCCAATCACTTGAGAATATTGGTGAGGCCATAATTTTATCTTCCTCAAAAGATGTAAGTGATACAAATGCAAAGGCCATTCAAGAAGAAGAAAACCAATTTGGTGACATGCTTCCAGTAGAAACTAGGTAGGCCTGAGCACAGAAAACATAGGCCAAGAGGAAGAAGCTGATATAATTCGAGAAATAGATATCCAATCTGGAGACACAATCCTTTTAGAATAGAGCCAAGATGAGCAACCAGGCTCTTTAGAAGTAGAAACTAATAATGAGATTGTTAGTAAAATAATTACTCCTCTGAAAAAGTACAGAGCCAAATTAAAAAAGCTAAGGAAGGAACGCCAGAGGATTCGTAAAATGGTAAAAAGGCTCAAAAGAAAGATAAAGGAAATATCAGCGGGAAAAGTTCTAGAAAAAACCCTACAGACATTAAATGTGATAGTTCATACTGAATTGTATGACGGAAAGGAAACAGTGACTCAAACTGAGCCTATACACGCTCAACCTGTTATCACGCAGAAGGAACGACATGCAATTCTAGTAGACATTCCTACTTAGATGGAGGTGGTACCCTCTTACAGCATGGCTACTGAGACGGAGGCTTGGACCTCCCATAGTAAAGAAACATACACAATAGGCATCCCTTCTCATAGCAGAAGTACTCAAACAACCATTCAAGCCAAAGATGTCATAATGTGCAATAACCCCATTATATTGAATCTTCAAGAAGAATTAGCACAGGCTCGGCTAGCCTTAGAATGACTTGAACAAGAAGCTATTTCTCAGCAAAAATACCAAGAATTGCGAAGGCAGCTTCTAGACATGAATACAACAGAGAGCGAGACCTTCGATAGATACCAAAAAGTAGAAGAGAAAATGGAGAAAATCAAGCTCAAGTTAGATAGGGTCATCAGTCAGACAGACACTATGTGCTCATTATATACAAATGTCTTGGCATGTAGATCACCTACCAATAATTATGACTTATTTTTGTTAGAATGATACTTTCTGTTGAAAATTAAAGCCGTGAGAGCTGGAAAACCAATCGAATTAAAAGGAATTGAGGATTTTATAAATTTTTGCAAACAACATGGGGTAAAAGTTCAAAGGTTGCTTTGTGAATTTTATCTACACAATTTTGTATTAGAGGAAGAGGTGGAAAAGAACCCCAACCCTATTGTGGGGGATTTTTAATTCCAAGCCTCTATCTCATTTGCAGTCAATCAACTGAAATGGTTCAAGGCTCATAATGCGTTACAAAGACAAGAGCATGGACTGGATCTTTGGGTAAGAAGTGAACCCAAGCACCCTTTGCAAATGCTTGCCAATAATAAGAGTCTGATGACAAGGGAAGGCGTGATTGAAATTTTAGGGCCTATTCAGAAAGAGATTGTATAGAAGGGAGTACAATACTTCCTCTCCATTCAGGAAAGCTCTTTGGTTTCATCCAAGCTTAGGTGGATAGTCTCCACTAGTAGTGTCCAGGATAGAGAGCCATTTAATTATAGAAATTTTAGACTAGCTGCAGATCGTTTTGTCACGTATAGCAATATCTTTTTGAGAGAAGGACCTTATTGGTTAGGATGTCAGTTCCGTAGCCCCATCATCTGGTATCCTACTGAAGGTTATCAGGCTATATACGAATTTCCTTAGGGGCAGACACGGCCCATCTTTGAGCTCTTTTCCAAGAACCATGGTTGTATACCACTTTACGACATTCCTTCTCCAACCTACTCATTAACTGCTCTTCATACGAATTACTTGATTTTCATGAGGCCATGAAATAGGGTAAGCAGGGGAGTATGTTCAGTCACGAAATGGGTATGTAGTTACTATTAATCTCATCATCCTTTTCCTTTATTCTTATATTTTCTATATCGTAATGTGTTAATATATTGAGGAATTATGGTAAGAAATGAAGGAATTATTTGCAGTTATGACTTAGCTAACTTTTACATTTCTTTATGTAGGAAAACAAGAAAAGGGACAATTGTTGTTCCCTAACAAAGGCACAACCAAAACCAACAAGCAAAGGAAGGAACACTAGTGGTTGTGGACAAGGCTAAAGGCAAATCGGGAGGATTAGCGCTAAAGGATGTCTCAAGTTAGAAATCGGTTGCGAATCCTTCAGGATCAGGAGATCCTGGGGGATCGCATTTACCATTTATCTTTTACCCTCTCTGATTATAAAAGGAGACGATTGTAAGAAGAAAGGGGGGAATCTCTATTATGATTGAAACTGTAATTTTAATTACAGACTCTCGCTGTTGAGAGAATACAGTTATATTGTATTGATACTTACATTCGATGATTAATACATAATTGAAGTTGTTGTTCCCTCGCATTATCTGTAGTAGCCTAGCAGTGTTCGCTGGCAGCTAAGGGCCCGACCTCTTGTGGATTTAACTACTTTCTTTGTGTCATACATTTCCATTTCTTGCAAATGTGATTGGTTTGATAATTTTCCTACTTTCTATGATTTTATCTCCTTCGCTATTTATTTCCTGTATTGACAGTATATCTCTGCTTTATATGATTTACAACACTACCGTTTGATTATGTTTTTCTTCATTACATATTAAGCTACTTATATAAGTATTCAGATTGATTTAATCAACTGTAAAGTGTTTGATTATCACTATTGGACTCTCACATTGATATCATTGCTACTAGGATTATTTAATGAAGATTGATTTTGATTTAGATTAAAATCCGTTCAGAAGAGAAGAGTTATTGTTACTATACTCTCAACTGATGTTGTTGTTACTCGAATTGCTATAAGATTTGATTTCATTAGAGGATTGAGTTTTCTTTAATAATTGCAATTGGGATTTATTAGATGCATCTGTTTACTCTTGTATTAAAATATCTATACTACAATTTAGGAAACATTACTCTCTAAATTTAGAGCAGCCACATACTGTGTACACTCTTTAAATAAGAGGACTTTCTTGGGTTGATGATTAATGTGGGATAATTAGGAGTTTTAAAAGGCACATTTTATCGGCCAACAGCCACTAAAATCGAATGCCAAATTGAAAAATTGTTGACATCTGGTCATATTCAACCTTCATTCTCCCCATGTGGATCTCTAGCTTTTATTATTCCCAAAAAGGATACTTCCGAATGGTGCCTTGTGAAATACTACTAGGATATTAATAAAGCCACTATTAAAAACCACTACCCCTTACCCTGAATTGAGGATTTATTGGACTACTTACATGGGGCTTATTTCTTCACAAAGTGTTGTTGTAATTAGTCTCCAAGTGCGATATTGATGGGTGTGGAGCTTGATTATCTTGTTTATTCAGAGGTATTGTCGCATTGGACCCCAGTTCGTAATGTAGTGCCAACACCACCCGTAAATGTACGTTGCTAGGGGGGTCTTGATGGGTGACGATGATTATTTGAAGCCCCCCCTAGCGGAGGATTGGGGGCAGTGCTCTCGAAGCTAAAAATAGATGTAAAATTTCCTTTTAAAATGTTGTAATTTCTTAGTCAATCTGGGTCGTTCATTAGGCTAAAATATGATGGTAGAAGTTATGTTTAATTTAGGGTTTTTTTCCCTACAAGGCAAGCCCTCGCTATATATGAGGGAATTATATTTCATCTATGTAGATCTATATGCTGACTGAGAAAGAGAGAGGAGATTGTGTGAGAGCAAAGAGGGAATCATAGCAGATATGTTGTAGGTTGTATCTCTTTAGTTTGTTGGACAATATATAAGGAAGGACTGGCTGTTTCTCCATGGATGTAGCCAAAATCAGGTGAACTTCGTATATCTATGTCTCTCTTGTTTTATGTGTTTTCTGTGTTTATATTTATGCAATATATTTTATGTTTTCCATTCCTCTATAATATATAATTTTCTAAAAACTGGTTTCATAGCCAAAGGTCTATTTGGCTGATAAACTCATAGGAGAGAAGGGTTACTCATTCGAGTGGGAGAAATGGGAAAAGATGGCAGGTTTAGGGTCAAAGAATTTAATAGCCAAAACTACCAGCTGTGGAAGATGTAGATGAAAGATTATCTGTATCAAGAAGATTGTACCTACAATTGAGCAGAAAGGCAAAGAATCCAAGAAGTATGACAGACACAAAATGGGATATTCTCGACATAAGGGCACTTGGAACAATACGGTTGTGCCTAGTTGCATCGGTACCTTTAATATTTCAAAGGAAATGACAACAAAGGGTTTAATGTCGGCATCGACCAAACTATATTAAAAACCCTTGGCCTCAAATAAGGTTTTTCTTATGAAGTTTTTATTTAATATGAAGATGTTAGAAGGTGGATCTGTTGCTGATCATTTAAATGAATTTAATATAGTTACAAATTAGTTAATTTTTGTAGGGGTAACTTTTGATGATAAAGTTAGGTATTTGTTGTTTCTATGTTCATTGCCAAAAAGTTGGAATGGTTTAGTTAGGGCCATTAGTAACTCTGTCTTTGGATCTGGAACTTTAAAGTTTTATGAAGTTGTTGGTGCAATCCTTAGGGAGGAAATGCGGTGGAAAAGCTCTGGTGAGACATCAGGTAATTATTTGATTGCAGAGACTAGGGGAAGAAAAATGGAAAGAGAAAGAGCCCAGGATATCGCATAAAGTTAACGAAAGGTATATCCAAGTCCTGATTAGGGATAGTGTGCTATAAATGTGGGAAGAAAGGACACTTGAAGAAAGATTGCAAGTCTCGGAAGGGAAAAGAAGGAGATGCGCAACAAGAAAACAATTATGAAGCGAATGTGATAGGTGACGTGTTGTGATATGCTTTGATTATTTCATTAGAAAATATTAGTGATGCCTAGGTGGTAGATTCAAGGGCCTCATTCCATGCCACACCTAATAGGAAACAATTTCATGTTTATGTTCAAGGAGATTTTGGACAATTACGATTGGGTGATGATAGACCCAGTAAAATCATTGGAATGGGTACAGTTTTCATAAAATAGTGGAATGAAAATCAATGGTTCTTTAAGGAGGTAAGGAATGTTCCAGATTTAAATAAAAATTTGATTTCAATAGGGCAGTTGGGAGGTGAAGGCTATGTAACTACTTTTACAGATAAAACCTGGAAGGTCACTAAAGGAGCCCTAGTAATAGAAAAATGAGAAAAGGTTGGTACATTGTATTTATGCAATGGTATTTCTAATTCTGTTAATTCTTTAACTTCTACAGGAGAATATATAACATTTTGGCATCATAGGCTTGGGCGCATGAGTTATAAGGGAATGTAGATTCTTAACTCGAGAAATTTGTTGCCAGGTTTGAAGCATGTTGATTTAAAATTTTGTGAGAATTGTGTTTAGGGAAAACAAAAGAGAGTAAGATTCCTCACAGTTGGGAAAGAAAAGAAGAGTGAAAAATTAGAGCTTGTGCATACAGATGTATGAGGACCTGCTCAGGTATCATCTCTCGGTGGCTCTTCTTATTATGTTACTTTTTTTGACGATGAAACCAAAAAAACCTAGCTTTACTGTATTTGAAATAAATCTAATGTATTTGATACATTCAAGAAATGGAAAGCTTTGGTTGAAAATGAGACAGGAAAAGTTTTGAAGTGTCTTAGATTAGACAATGGAGGTGCATACTGCAGCAAATAGTTTGATAGGTACTATTCAGGGAATGGAATTCGCAGAGAGAAGACAGTTTCAGGAACACCACAAGGAAATGGTGTGTCAGAAAGGATGAACATGACAATTATCGAGCGTGCAATGTGCATGAGATTGAATGCAGGATTGCCTTTACAATTTTGAGTGGATGTTGTAGACACTGTTGTTTATCTAATAAACAGAGGGCCTTCAAGTTCCTTGGATGGTGGTATTCCAGAGGAGGCATGGACAAGTAAAAAGGTAAACTACTCATTTTTAAAGACTTTTGGTTTTGAATCCTTTGCCGACATTAATAAAGAAAATAGGACAAAGCTTGAGGAAAAATCAAAGAAATGTACCTTTATTGGATATGGTGTTAATGATTTTGGTTATTGCTTGTGTGATTATGAAAAGCACAAAATCATTAGGAGCAAAGATGTCATATTCAATGAAAAGGTTTTGTATAAGGATAAGATGCAGGAAAAGGAACATGAAAAGGAAAACAAAGAATACACAGTGCTTGATGAGATCACAGAAAAAGTGAAGGTGCCTGAAAATCATAACGATCAAAAGCTAGAACAAAAACACCAACCGCAACAACAACAAGGACCTCAAACGCTTGAAAGTGGTGTTAGAAAATCTACCAAGTTAAGTAGACCCCCTGAACAATATTCTCCTTCATTATATTATGTATTTTTGACTGAATCTGGTGAATTAGAATGTTATGAAGAAGCAGTGTAGGTAGAAACTAGGAAGAAGTGGGAGCAAGCCATGAAAGAAAAGATGGACTCCTTAGGACATAAACAAACTTGGGACTTAGTTAGGTTTTTTGCAGGTAAAACAACATTAAAAAATAAATGGGTTTACAGGTTGAAGGAAGAAGATGGAGGTAGAAAAAGGAATAAAGCTAGACTTGTGGTGAAGGGGTTTTCACATGAAAAGGGTATATAATTTGATGAGATATTTTCTTCTATTGTTAAAATGACTTCAATTAGAACAATTTTAAGTCTAGTAGCAGCTGAAGTTTTTCATCTTGAGCAGTTAGATTTAAAGACAATCTTTCTCCATGGGGATTTGGAGGAAGATATATACATGCATCAGCCACAAGGATATGAGGTAAAATGGAAGGAGAAACTAGTGTGCAGGTTGAAGAAGAACTTGCATGGCTTAGAACAAGCTCCAAGGCAGTGGTATCTAAAATTTGACAGGTTTATGTCTGAACAAGGTTATACTAGATGTCACTATGATCATTGTGTTTATCTCAAAAGGCAAAATGATGGCATCTATATTATATTGTTATTGTATGTAGATGACGTGATTGTTGCATGTTGTAACATGTAGGAAATAAATGTGCTCAAAAGAAAATTGGCGAACTCATTTTCAATGAAGGATTTGGGTGCTATAAAACAAATCCTTCGTATGAGAATAGCTAGAGACAAGAAGAATCGAAAATGAACATTTCCTCAGAGTGAGTACATAGAAAAGGTGTTGAAAATATTTAATATGTTTAATGCAAAACCAGTTGGTATACCCTTGGCTAGCCATTTCAAACTAAGTAAGGAGGTGTGTCCAAAGACTCAAGAAGAAATGGTTGATATGTCTAAATTTCCATATGCATCAGAAGTTGGATGCTTAATGCATGCAATGGTCTGTACAAGGCCTGATATTTCACATGCAGTGGGAATTATAAGTAGGTACATGAATAATCCAAGGAAAGAACATTGGATGGCAGTGAAGTGAATTCTCAGGTATTTGAGAGGTACCACAAATCAAGCATTATGCTTTGGTGGTTCAAACATTGCTCTACAGGGATATGTTGATGCAGATATGGTGGGTGATAAAGATAACAGGAGAAGAACCATAGGGTATGTGTTTACTGTAGGTGGAATAACTGTCATTTGGGTTTCAAAATTGCAAAGTGTTGTTGCAATCTCAACAACAGAAGAAGAGTATGTTGCTGCTATAGAGGCTCGCAAAGAAATGATTTGGTTACAAAGGTTTTTGGTTGAATTGGGTAAGAAACAGGAGTCGGGCAGGTTATACAGTGACAACCAGAGTGCCACACACCTTGCAAAGAACTTTGGATTTCATTCCAAGACTAAACATATGCATCTCAAGTACCATTTCATATGATTAGTGTTGGAAGATAGACAATTGAAGCTGGAAAAGATACACATGAGCCAGAATCCTACAAATATGTTAACAAAAGTTGTAACCAGGGAGAAACTGAGGTTCTGCTCGGTTTCAATCGGTCTTCAGGGATGCTGATGAAGATGAGAAATAGGCAGGTCCAAAGTGAAGTCATTGCCCAACAAATGAAGTGGCGATGGAGTTGCTATAATCAGTCTCCATGTGTGAGATTGTTTGGTGTCGAGCCTGATTATCTTCTTTATTTAGAGGTATTGTTGGGTTGGACCCCATTTCGTAATGTGGCGACAATGCCACCAGTAAGTGTACACCGCCAGGGGGGTCCAGGGGGGGAACAACAATTATTTGGAGACCCCCCCCCCCCACTAGTGGGGGATCAGGGCAGTGCCCGTGAAGTTAAAAATAGATGTAAAACTTCCTTGTAAAATGTTGTAATTTCATACTCAATTTAGGACGTTCATTAGGGAAAGATATGATGGTAGAAGTTATGTTTAATTTAGGGTTTTTTCCCTAGAAGAAAACCCCTCGCTATATATCAGATAATTATATTTCATCTATGTAGATTTGTATTATGAGTGAGAAAGAGATAGAATATTGTGTGAGAGCAAAGAGGGAATTACAACGGATTTGTTGTAGGTTGTATCTCTTCAGTTTGTTGGATAATATAAAAGGAAGGATTGGTTTTTTCTCCATGGATGTAGCCCAAATTAGGTGAACCACGTATATATATGTCTCTCTTGTTTTATGTGTTTTCTATGTTTATAGTTTTGCAATATTTTTATGTGTTCCATTGCTCTGTAATATATAATTTTCTAACACAAAGATGGATTTGAATGCAGGCTGCCATCAAGTTCACATGCATGCATCCAACACATTGAAAACTGCTTTCAAAATGAAGTTTGGGCTACTTGAATAGCCGGTCATGCCATTTGGACTAACCAATCCACCAACAACTTTTATGAGATTCATTAATGATGTTTTCAGTGCACACTTGGGTAAGTTTGTGGTCAATTACCTTGATGATATTTTGTTATTTAGTAAATTTTGGGAAGTCCATCTTCAACACGTTCGCAACATACTTGAGTTATTATGAACACATCAACTTCAGGTCAAAGAGAAGAAATCCTATTTTGGACAAACATGAGTTCAATATTTGGGATTTATTATTGACAGCACAGGGGTTCGCCCAAATCCCTCTCTAATATGGGCTTTGGCACAATGGCCAACACCTTTCAATGCACATGACCTCAAGAGCTTCATGTGGGGTATTAATTTCTACAGAAATTTGTCTCTCATTTCTCACAGTTGGCTTTCCCTTTGCACCGGTTGTGAGATCATGAAAAGATTATTTAAGAATGCATTATGCTCGACTCCCATTCCTCTCTTTCCCGATATGAATCAACCATTTAAGCTAGAAAATAATGCCTATGAATTCTCCATTAGGTTTGTTATTAAACTAGGAGGCCACCCTATGGCATACCATTGTGAGGCACTTGTGGATGCTAAGTTGATGTACAACACATATGATAAGGAATTCTATAGTTTAGTGCAATCCTTGAAGAAGTGGCACCATTACATTCTTTGCAAAGAGACCATCCTCCATATAGATCATCATCCACTGATCTTCATTAACTCGTAACCCAATATTCAAGAGCAACACCATCTAAAGTGGGTTGCTTACATTCAATAATTCCATCTAGTGATTAAATTTAAGAAGGGGACAACAAATAAAATGGTTGATTTGTTAAGTCAACCACCTAATCAGGTCCTACACATTCTAGAGGTGCGTTGTGCTGCATATGATGCCTGGAAGGATATGTATGCAATAGATCCAGTCTTTGGGGAGATATGGGTAACTCTAAAACAACTTACAGTCATCAACCAAACTCTCTTTCTTGATTATACCATTCACAATGGTTGGTTGTATAAACTTAACCAACTATGTGTGCCACAATCTAATGATCGTCTCCTTCTCATCAGTGAAGAACATTCCTCTTCATACGGAGGGCATTTTGGCATAGCAAAGACCATTCTCAATCTTCACTGGCACTTCTATTGGCTTGGCTTACCCAAGCAAGTTGAAAAATTCATTCGCGCATGTTCTCTTTGTTCACAAAGCAAGCCGTTGGACCGAAAGCATGGTTTGTATCAACCATTACCAATTCCCTCTCATCCTTGGGAATCCATTTCCAGAGACTTTATAAGTGGCCTTCTTACTACTTTTTCAAACATGATGCTATTTGGGTAGTGGTATGTATTTCTTCAGGATGTCTATCTTTCTTCCTTGTCATATGACTACATCTACTGCTCAGATCATGTATCTCTTCTTCCAACATGTTTGGCTACACTTTGGTTTGCCAAGTAGCATTATATCTGATTGTGACTGTTGTTTTCTCAGTACATTTTTGCATACTCTTTGGTCTCTATTGGGTTTCCAACTTCATTTCTCCACTTCCTTTCACCCACAAATAGGTGGAAAAATAGAAGTTGTCAACCGTACTTTGGTTCACTCCCTTCATAGTTATTTTTCTAGAAACAAACAATGGGATACATATTTGCACATCATTCAACATAGTTACAATAGGGTCACATACTCCTAAACTAGTTTCTCCCCTTTTCAGGTTTGTTTTGGGTTTCAACCAAGTGCACCCTCTGAGATGCCACCAACTATCACCCCTTCTGGGTCTGCACATCAACAAAAGGAACAAAAATCAGCTCACCATTTCATACACTCCATATCTCAATGCCAAAGTCAAGTAATTTCTGCTTTATAGGCAGCCCAAGATTGCACCAAACAAAGGCATGACCAGTAGTGAACACCTTTATCGTTTCAACCTAGAAATTGTGTTTACCTCTTGTTGTACAAGAAACGCTTCAAGGGCCACCACCATAAGCTACACCCTTTGTGATATGTCCCCTATACTATTCTGGAACACAATGGTGACAATGCATATCACTTCGACTTGCCTTCCCAGCTTGGAATCCTTGATGTGCTTACTGTTAATAATCTAAAGCTCTTTGAACAACCTCTCCCTGAGGAATTTGTTACAGTTCATCATCTAGTAGATAATATTGTATATTTTTAGCCTCCTCTACTCAACGATACAATTCTTCACTCCAGGAAAGGGAATACACACCAACAACCTTACTTATCATATCTGGTTAGTTAGAAGGGACACACACCAGCACAGGCAAAATGGATGACTACCGAAACATTGCAATGCACTTGCCCTCATTTGGTGGAGGAATCAGCGACACTTCTTTCTCTAAACAGGGAGGAATTGGGCAACCAAGATAGTCACACAAATTAGAAACTTCTCATTGATTGGGCAAGCAAGAAAAAACACACTCCTTTCCTTGTAATCATCTAAGAGTAGAAAAGATGGAAACATCTAAAAAACTCGGAAAGAAAGAAACATATCATTCTATTTTCTTTATCTAACAATGTATTTGATTTTTATGCAATATCTTTTGTAATTACAAAATTAAAAATAAGGAGAATGTTTGCATTTTTAATAAAATTCTTATCTCTCCCTCATAATAAAGGAGGATATTTCGAGAGAGCTATTATGTTATCCTCTTTTCTTTATTATGTGATTCTCTTAAACAAATTCTCAGAACTACAAATAGATCACAAGATATGAAGAATTTCAAATGCTATGAGGATGCAAGTTACTTGGTTCCTTAAAGAATATAAAATGAACATATCTCTTTTTACTAATCTCAACAATTTATAATCAAACCATAGACATCTCTGATCTGGTGGTTATATCTCTTTTTACTAATCTCAACAATTTATAATCAAACCATAGACATCTCTGATCTGGTGGTTATTGTAGATTATACAAGTAACATTTCTAGGTTGAGGGTATGACTCGCAATGTTCAAACCATTGAGTATGGTATTGTGAATTCATAGTAAAAGGAGAGAACACATCGAGATATCATAATAATTCCGTGTGGATGTAACCATACATTTTAAATACATTTTTAAACTGCAACCATAAAAATTCTAATTTATAGCTCTCCTGATATGTGATTTTATATACCACCATCTTCATACATAACCACCCCATTAATTATACATCTCTTTTCCATTACCTGTATATTAAATTCACATTCCAAACCTTTATGTAATTCAACGACATCAATTTCTAAAACACACTCTTTAAATTTCATTTTACACATCCATCCTAGTATGTCAACATTAAAGCACTCTTCGTGTCATTTTACAAGTCCATATTTTTAAGTTTAACATTCGAACCCGTCCATTTTAAACAAAATCATTACACTAAAATTATCACATTGAACTCAATCCTTGAGTTTCTTTGGCATCCCAAAAATAAGAACTTGACCCTCCACACTAAACCAATTTTAAGATTTTGGACACGCAGATTCTAACATCGTACATGTCATGCAAAGGGAGAAAAGTAAAAAAGTCTTCGTTAAAGTAATCCATGTAAAGTCACTACACTTATGGTTGTCGCAATCTGTTGAATAAAAGATTGGGTAGAACATGCATATTGAAAGTTAAAGAGAAAACAGTGGAACACAATAAGAAGAGAAGAATACAACTATGGTTGTTAAAGAACACATAAAGCCAAACATTAATTTGCAGAAGATCAAGTAGTTACAACTGCATACAATTTAGAATCCTTGCATCCTGACTATGCCCCAGCTACATTTATACAAAAAATAAGCCAATTATTTTCCTTTTCAACACTAAATAGGTTGAGGCGGTGTTGGCTCTTTGAAACTCAACGAGTATGGCGGTGTGCCCCTTCAAGTCTGAGCAGGTCATCGCAGTGAGGTGGTCAGGCGGTGTTCTTAGGCAGTTTTCGGTGATGAAATAATTACTCTGCCAGTCGAGCGTAATTATCACCAACACTCCCCCTTAATTATGACTGACAACTTAACCTTGACTCAACATAACTTAAACATGTCTGCTGGTCTAAGTTTTTGCTAGGCTTACAATGATTCAAAACATTGACATCAACTCTTTAGCTGGATTTCTTTTTCCTTTTCTTCCAGATCATGTATCCTTTGAACTGTCTCATCTTTTCCTTTTTAGTGTAGGTTCCAAATTTCAGTTTCTTCCTTTGTTGTTGCAACTCGTCTATTGTTACATCTTTTGTTTATCATAAAAACATAAAAAATCATTTTAGGTTATCCATGCATGTCCTCTACTTCTTCATAAATTTGTTCGTATTTGGACTGCTGCAACATGTAATCTTCTATAGCTTTCTCTACATCATAAATCTTCTGATTATCAATTTTCTACAACATAAGTTCATAATAGAATTTATCTCTTCAGTACTCCAATACATGAAAATTTGATTTTCAATTATCCATACTGTCTTCAATATTCATAGCTACAACTTCTATGTAAGAATCATCAATAAATGGATTTTCAAGCCATGCTTCAAGGAACTTTAATTCTTCTTCATAATCATTTTGTGTACCTGCACACTAGAAATCAATGTTAGAATTAAAATTATTTGCAGAAGCACACTGGTTCTGTGCTTTCTCTGTCTTTTCCTTAGAATTAAAATTATTTGCAGAAGCACATTGGTTTTGTGCTTTCTCTGTCTTTTCCTCTATGAAATCTTTATAGTCATATCCATATGGCTCACCAAATTGATATTCAACCTGGACTACCACTCTATTGAGCAATTTATCAATGAATTTATTTTGTTGCAACATTTGGAAGAAATCTTCACTTTCACTTCATCATCGTATATCACTTCCATTTCTTCAATTATTTCATCCATGAGTTCTCCAAGCAACATGAACTCCAGTGCTTGGCTTTTATTTAAGGATTCACACTTAGCCTCACCTTTTTTGCAAACTCAAACAGACTAACAACTCTAGTCAGCTTCAACAGTTAACACATAGCAAGTCTTCCTCACCTTACATCAATGGCCAACACATGCACAAGAGGTCTTGATGAGGAACTCTCAACACACACGCTTCTTCCCAACAACTTCAAACAACAATCAACACAATAGTACAATACCTAGTTACAACCTTTCTTAAACAACAACACTTCATTTACAATTCCAGTTGGCAGTTTCCAACACGTTGATCAATCTGCATAACCTCTCTGTCACACAACACTCAACACATTCTTCAATGCACCTTCTCACGCCATGTGGATCCAACACTGCTCTAGGCAAATCCATGCTGTTCACAATGGCTACGAGTTGTCCAGGTAGCTTCTTCTCATATGGTTTCTTGCTGCTCAGGCTTGCAACTCTAACAAACCACCGATCTCTAGCTAGCAAAACTTTGATGGTGCCTGTTTCACAAATGAGTTGAACACTATAGGTTCAACGCTCTTTACCCGGTTGTTACTTCCATTTCCAAACGAAATATAAATTTCTTGTCCTTTGCTATGTTCTGCTTCACAACACAACCTCAACATTTCTTTTCTCCTCTGGACTCACTTCATGTGGCCAGCTTTACATAGCACAATTCATTATTCACTTCATGCGGCCAGCTCTACGTAGCACAGTTCACTATTAGACACCTCAATTTTCAGCATATACAACGATTTGTTGCTGCTCTACAACATCAGCTCACACAAGTTAAAATGGAAAATAATATGCCTCAACAATTTTTCTCCTTAATATGGCCAAATTGCTACGAGCTGAAGGAAATACACAAGGATTCTAGATTACAAAAACAACTAATGTGGCGTCTGAGCCAACTAGCTTGACTACGACAACTCGTTCTAATTCCTTACTCTTTATGGCGATAGTTAAAACTAAAAAAAATTGATGGCTTGGCTCTTGATTATGACTGGGGCCGTAGTGCTTCTTTCAACAACACCTTCTCCAGGTGGCTCTGCAGGTTGGTGCTCATTCATGTACACAAAATAGACAATGATCTGTTGTCACTCAATAGAAATAGCTCACACAAGTTAAAATGGCAAAGAATATGCGTTGATAATTTTTCTTCTTAATATGGCCAAAGATCTACAGGCTCAAGGCAATATAAAAGGATTCTAGATTACCAAAACAACTAATATGGTGACTCAGCCAAACTAGCTTGACTACAATGACTCGTTCTAATTCCTTATTCTTTATGGTGATAGTTAAAACTGAAAAAAAAAATTAATGGCTTGGCTCCTGATTACAACCAGGGCTACGGTGCTTCTTTCAATGGCCGCTTCTCTAGGCAGATCTACAAGTTGGTGCTCATTCATGTACGCAACAAGCAAAATAACTTTCGACTCTTATTAGACACACATTTTAACAACTTTAACTAATATTGGGAAGTTAATACTTGCCACAGCCTCAGCGCCAAGTGCACTTACAAACTTGTAGCTCTCCTCACTAGCAAGCTTCAATGCCAAACACCATTGGCACTCCTAGAAGCTCTGCACTGCAACTGTAAATGTGTTAGAAAGCCTGCAAAAATGAATCTAGCTAGTAAAGGTTAAACACACAGCTTTGCAGAGAAAAAACACTAAAAGAATTGAAAGAACAAAATGAATTATTGATTTAGAAAATAGGTTACAATGCTCATGATATAGCATTATTGGGTGAAGATCCCAAGGTAATTCACCATAGTGGTGATCAATGAGAGGACTCGACACGTACAACAAGTTCCGGAGAGAACTAGCCAGTTGCGGAGTGAAAGGAGGAGCAAATCATGGAGTAAATCAAGTAGAAAGGATCTTGCATGTAGTCGCATGCATGCATGGATAGTCAAAGGCACCAATTTGGTGAAGATTATCAATGTTGAAGCCGTGCATGTCAATGAATGCTCTAACTAAGTGTTCACATGTGCCAGTAATGAAGGTCCTAGGTGTGTAGTACCTCCAACACCCCCCTTGAACACCATTATGGGGAAAAATAGAAACTGGGCCCTGGCAACTAAGGCCAAAAGTCACCCAAAATACAGTTCAACTTGTACTAAAATTGAGGAAAGAGGACAAACCTCGTGGGAAAATCCCCCCCTCAAAATACAATGTAATCAAAAGAATAGATGAAGAAAAGACAGTTGCTAAGAAATTGTGTCCTTCACTCTAAGACGATCGTGCAGAGAGTGAAACATTTTCTCATTGAATGTCTCCGTGAAGATGTCTATAGTTTGTTCTACTGAAGGATAGAACTACAAATCAGTGACCCGATCAGGTACTAAGTCTCCAATGTAGTGCATATGGATCTCTATGTGCTTCGTCTGCTACCGTTGTACTGGATCCCTCCAAAATATGACAGTCCTTTGGTTGTCACACCAGATGACAATGGGTTGGTAGAACTGGACACCCAACTCAGTGAGGAAGTGTTGTAGCCATAGAGCCTGAATGGTGATGTTAACTACTCCTCTATACCTGGCCTCAGCTGAAGAGAGAGTAATAGCAGCTTTCTTCTTGCTTGACCAACAGATAGGGCCAGGCCCTAGACTAAGTGAATATCCGGAGGTGGACTTGTGATCAATGTTGTTGCCTGCCCAATCAGAATCTATGAAGCCAAGGAGATTCAATGCAGTGCCTACTGCATAATGAATCCCGAAGGTGATGGTGCCCTCAACATATTGGAGGATGTGCTTGGTAGCTTTCTAGTGTAGCTCATGCGGCTCCTGCATGTATCTGGAAACTGCCCCTACTTCATATGAGAGATTTGGTCTAGAGTGGGTGAGGTACAGTAAGCTCCCCACTAGTTGTAAATAAAGAGTACTGTCAACTAATGGAATGTCACCTCTGTCCTCAAGGTAGACCCCAGACAGAAAATGAGTCGGTGTAGCTTGTAGTCAGTCATGCGAAATCTCTTCAGGAGATCCCATGCATACTTATCATGAGAGAGTTTGATGCATGTGGCATCTTGGCTGATCTCAAGACCAAGAAAGAAGTGTAATCGACCCATGTCCACCATCAAGAATTTATCATGTAAGGTCCTCTTGACTACAGAAATCGTTGAAGCCAAGCTGCCAATGATCAGGATATCATCCACATACAAAACTAAGATAAGAAGAGAGTCATGTGTCCTGAGCATGTAAACATTCAGATCAGACTTACATCTTTCGAAGTTTTGTGATAAGAGAAAAGAATCCATCTTCACATACCAAGGTCTCGGGGCCTGCTTAAGGTGGTAGAGAGACTTCTTGAATCTGTAGACTGAAGATGAATCCTAAATGAAACCATGTGGCTGCTCCATGTAGATCTCCTCATATAGGTCTCCATGAAGAAAGGCATTATTCACATCCATCTGATGTACTTTCCACCCCTAGGAAGCCGCAATGGCAAGTGCAGGGCGTATGGAAGCCATATTTTCTACTGGAGCAAAGGTCTCATCATAATCAATGCCATGGACTTGCTAGAAGCCTTTTGCTACTAGCCTTGCTTTATGTCTGGTGATTTTCCCATCTGCATCATTCTTGGTCCTATAGACCTGTTAGCTCTATTGTAAGAAGAAGATTCTCTAAGGTCATAAACAAGCTTGGTCTGCTTGGTTGTGCTCAAAAGGATTCCATGTTGGTCACTATCTCCTTTCTTCCCCTATCCCAATTATCCTCCTTCAGCTCTATTTCCTGTGTTCTTCCTCTGCACCCTACAAAACGGTCCTTTCCAACGTTAAGCCTCAGGTGCTTAACCCATGAACCGGCGCCCATATGACCCTCCGCCATAATTGCAATCATTGATGTTTCACCCCAATCCGACGTTTCCCTGTCATATCAGTTGAAAATATGTGCAATCTCTTCCACATCGTCTGATCATCTCTGCCACGATCGAACAACATTCACTCCTCCCACACCCGCCAACTGCCCGCACGTTAGCTCGCGAGGAAAGAGTTTTTTGTCCCGTCACATCCGCCACGCGTCGCCTGATGGCTTGTATCGCTAGCCCTTGTACGATTACCACTCACCCTCCAAAAGTGGTGTGATAAATACCACTTGCCACCGAAGCTGCCTTCCCCACGCGTTAACCCCCCGCGCATCTCTTCTGCCTGATAGCCGTTGGATCTGCCCGCTTGAGATCCAATGGATCACGATCATCTGCGCTCGTTTCTCTCGATATCTCTCACTGACCCATATCCATTGTCCATCTATTCGATCCAATGGCCGATATCTATCCTCCGCCCGCTCGTACATCCTCCATGAAGTCAACACACCCTGGTCATGCCATGCACCTGAAGGATGAAAACAATCATCTACCAAGTACCCAATGCATTTCATCTCCAACCACTACATTCAAGAAACAGAATGGCCGAGAAGGGAAAGGACCAGCCTCGAGCAGATAAAACATTTATCAGTTATGGAGCTTCATCCATATTACACTCCACCTGCTCGAGAAGTACAGCAGAGCATCCGAGAAGATCAATTTTGTTCAATGAAGCAGCAGATTGTAGCAGTGACCCATATTAGACAGTTAAAGCAGTTCGTGGTCCACTATGAACCCTCCACGCATAGAATAGCAGAGCATTTTTGTAAAGAAGCTCTATATATACCTAGAAAACAGAGGTAATGAGGGTTGATGGTTGTAGTTTGATGTAAGGTTCAACTTTTGGTGACTGTAACTACTTTGATACTTGCAGTGTCTGGTCTTCATTTTCAGCTAATACAAGCTTCGTTTGCTGTTAATTGCTCACTTTTCATTTCTACTCTATTCTAGGTTGTGCCTGTTATGCATTTATTCATGTTCTCTTAATATTTAGCATTAGAGTGGCTGTCATCCCACCTCTGTGTTGAAGTCTAGTATGTATCATCGAATGTGTTATGTAGGTTTCTGTTTACTTATTGCGAGAGAGCTATCATCATGTCTGTGCATTAGGAAATAGATTTGCAGACCTCTTTATTGGTTGCAGTCGGCCATCACATGGTCTTGTCCATCTGCTTGTGTGGTCAGTATTCTCCATGTTCACCTAATCCTCAAACTGTGAGTAATTGGTGGTCTAAAGCCTTGTAGTCTAGTGGTGTTCACCCATGTTTGGAGTTAAGCATAGTAGAAGTGGTTATCTAGCTTGCCTAAGCATCATTCCTTCCATTCATCCATTTCCAACATTTTTTTGAGTTTGTAATGTTCTCTAGCATCTCTAAGATACAACCTAGGAGAGTTTCTTGGGGTGATAACATTAAATGGCATCGTTGCTGGGGAGAGGAGATTGAAGCTCAGCTTCCCTGGGAGAATGACACAGTTCCAGATTTTGATGATAGATAAGGTCTGGACACATTTCTGGTTGTAATCATCTATCTGGCGACTCCAGTGGAGGAAGACCAACCTTTGGTGACTCCACATCACAGTCCTGGCTCAGTTTTTGAGACATGCTCGAACAAATCGTTAGAAATCACCAGCTGTTCCAGTGCCTGACCCTGAGAAGATCGTTAAGCAGAAGAAAACTTTGCAGAAAGGAGCATCAGGATTAGGTAAGCCTAAAAAAAAAATCCCATGTATCTCTGTTAGTGAGGAAATACCTTCAGAGATTCATATAGCTCCTTGTTCAATAAGTCCCCCATATAGTCCATCAGTGCCCTCTTTCTCTATTGATAATTTCTCAGCCTTCTATCATCCAAATGACCAGTACCCTTCCACCTTTCCTAGTCATGGCAGGCCAGCAAGCACCCACAAAGATAGAAAGAATTGTTGCTACTAGGTATGGACCCTTGGTCTTGCCTATTCCTTTAAATGTCATGCTTACAAGAGATTATCAGAAATATATGCCTAAGTTTACTAGTGCAGAGGGAGTATCAGCTGGAGAACATCTAGAGTACTTTTATAGCTATGCTGATAATCTAGATATTAATGAAAATGATGTGTGGATGAGGGTTTTTGTCCAAAGCCTAGATGGAGAAGCTAGAAAATGGTTCAGAGAATTAACCCCTAGGTCTATAGTAGATATTGAGGCCTTAGATGATGAGTTCCTAAAGCACTGGGGGGATAGAAAAGATCTGCTCTACTATTATACTAAATTTGGGAACTTGCAGAGGGAGAATGGTTAGCTGCTGTCTGATTTCAACATCAGATTCAACCATATGTATAGCAGAATATGAGTTGAAGTGACACCTACCCCTACTTCTATTATGCTTACTTATGCCAATGCCTTTGATTCTCATTTTTTTTTCTACTCAGGGAAGGAAGATGTGCTTCTTTTGCTGATATTAAAGATGCAGCCTTTGAAGTAGAATCAAACATCATGGCTGTAGAGAGGCTCAGAGGTAATGCTGATAGGAGAAGACAGAGGGGTGAGTCCTCATCATCCTCGGATCTGAAGATCGATAATTTGGCCAGGATGATAGAATCATTAACCTCTGAAGTTTCTAGATTAAGGGTGGAGCAACATTCTGAGGAAGCAGGAGCTCATTGTTCCTTTTCTCTTCCAAATCCAAATCCATATAGAGGAGCAAATGAGCAGTTGCAGATTTTGCAAAGAAACAAGGATGTAAACGAAGACAAAAGGGTGAAGACCCTTTTTCAGAATATAGTCATGGAAGAAGAGTAGTTTGAAGAAGAGGAGGAGGTCCATGGTTTGGAAGATAAGGGCAGTGCCCCTTTCTTAACCTGAGCTACTTATGAAAGGTCATTATCCAGAGGCACTGCTCATGAGTTTGTTGTAGCTGCAGAACAACAAGCTTCTCAGCAAAAGCAGTCAGCAGCAGGTCTCACCACCCTCAAAGAGTTTGAGCCCGAAGCCAGCCCAACTTCCCATGACTATGTAAATCTACCAACTGGCCAGCCTGCTGTTATCCCGAGCCCAGTGATCAAAAAGGGAGAAGAAAGCTCCCCATCATCTTGTGCTTCTTTTTCTATTCCAAAGACAAGCCTTCATATTTTCCCATTAGGAACTGAGGTAGGCCATTGCTCGATGCCCAAGGCTGATACTGATAATCTCAATCTTGATATTCTGATGCCTGCCCAGTTGGCCTCCACACAACTTGAAAGAGTAGTTTGCCAGATCACAGAGGAAGAGGATGCACATTTTTGCAACACCTCCTTGGATGTGAATTGTTCTAAGAAAGCTATGGAAGCAGATGAAGTCTTTGTGTCCCCCACACAAGAGTACAATGGTTCACCATTCATATTAATTGTGCAGGCCACAAATGACACAGGCAAGTACATAGCAATCATTGTTGTTCAGCAGGTGTACAAAGGCCCCCATGAAGAACATCCAAGGATGAGAGCATACAAAGAGGGGGTGAAATACAAACCATCTCTACCTAATAAGGTCAACTGCCCTAAGCTCTTTGAGGTAGAGGATCCAATAAATCCAATTTTGTAGATCTTTGATGAACCGGCTGATAAGCCGACCGGGAGAAGGGGAAACAATTTTGGTGGCCCAGAAAATGGGAAGTTTTTGAAGATTTATGTTGTTTAAGCTTTCCGAGCCTTAATGATTGTAAGCACGTTATTTTATAGGTTTTAGCGTAAACTTAATTAGACTCCATGCCCAATGGAATACTAGGCAATGTTTTTAAGCTTGTTT
Source organism: Pinus tabuliformis (assembly GCA_031772625.1). Taxonomy (NCBI): domain Eukaryota; kingdom Viridiplantae; phylum Streptophyta; class Pinopsida; order Pinales; family Pinaceae; genus Pinus; species Pinus tabuliformis. Next base: position 344,721,366 of record CM062814.1, read on the forward strand.
TGTATGAAGGCACTAGTCTGCAGTTCTTGAGACCTCATAGGGAGGATCTCATCCCTAGAAGGAGCCAGTGTTAGCTCTACTATAAGATGAAGATTCTCTAAGGTCAGAAACAGGCTTGGTCTACTTGGTTGTGCTGAAAAGGATTCCATGTCGGTCGCTATCTCCTCTCTTCCCCTATCCTGCTTATCCTCCTTCAGCTCTATTTCCTCTGTTTTTCCTCTACACCCTGCAAAACAGTCCTTTCCAACCTTAAGCCCCAGGTGCTTAACCCATGAACCCGCGTGCATACGACCCTTTGGCATAATCATGATCGTCGACGTTTCACCCCAATCTGACGTTTCCCTGTCATATCAGTTGGAAACATGTTCGACCTCTTCTGCACCATCCAATGATCTCTACCGCGATAGAACGGTGTTCGCTCCTCCTGCACTCGCCAACTGCCCATGCGTTAGCTTGTGGGGAAAGCAGTTTTTGTCCCATCACATCTGCCACACGTCGCCCGATGACTGGTATCGCTATCCCTTGTATGATTACCGCTCACCCTCCAAAAGCGGTGTGATAAATATTGCCCATCACCGAAACCACCTTCCCCACGCATTAACACCCTGCGTATCTCCTCTGCCCAATAGCCGTTGGATCGCACAGATGGACAATGATCATCTACCAAGTACCTGGTGAATTTCATCTCCAACCACTGCATTCAAGAAACAAAATGGCCGAGAAGGGAAAGGACCAGCCTCGAGCAGATAAAACATTTATCAGTTATGGATCTTCATCCATATTACGCTCCACCTGCTCGAGAAGTACAACAGAGCATCTGATAAGATCAATTTTGTTAACTGAAGTAGTAGATTGTAGCAGAGACCCATATTAGACTGTTAAAGCGGTTGGTGGTCCAATATGACCCCTCCACACATAGAATAGCAAAGCATTTTTGTAAAGAAACTCTATATATACCTAGAAAATAGAGGTAATGAGGGTTGATGGTTGTAGTTTGATGTAAGGTTCAACTTTTGGAGACTGTAACTACTTGGATACTTGCAGTGTCTGGTCTTCATTTTCAGCTAATACAAGTTTCTTATGCTATTAATTACTCACTTTCCATTTCTACTCTCTTCTAGGCTGTGCCTGTTATGCATTTATTCATGTGCTCTTGATATTTAGCATTAGAGGGGCTGTCATCCAACCTCTGCGTTGAAGTCTAGTATGTATCATTGAATGTGTTATGTAGATTTCTATTTAGTTAGTGCCAGAGAGCTATCATCCTGTCTGTGCATTAGGAAATAGATTTGCAGACCTCTTTACTGGTTTCAGCCGACCATCACACAGTCTTGTGCTTCCGCTGGTGTGGTCAGTATTCTCCATGTTCACCTGATCCTCAAACTATGAGTAATTGGTGGTCTAAATCCTTGTAGTGTGGGGGTGTTCATCCATGTCTAGAGCTAAACTTAGTAGAAGTGGTTATCTGCCTTGGACAAGCATCAATCCTTCCATTCATCCATTTCCAACATTTTGTTGAGTTTGTAATGTTCTCGAGCATCTCTAAGATACAACCTAGGAGAGTTTCTTGGGGTGATAACAAGACCCAATTGCATTGGACAAGTTTCCTTCTTGAGGTAAAGGGGACCAGATCCTAGGTCTAGTTCCCAAGGAGGGAGTTGTAATCCTCCTCCATGGTGGACTCAAAAGAGGGATGCCTAGCAGCCTCAGCATAAAATTGCAGAGCAGAAGATTGAACTAAATGACAATGTTGGGATGGCATTCATTCAGTGGTAGTGAGGGAAAGAGGAGGCTCAATAAACTCTAAGCTAGTCCTCCACGGATTAGAATTTCCCCCCACAAGACCATTTCTAGCAGTTGGGTGATCTTATGCATATATCTCACTTAAGCTTCTTATTCTCTGATTTATGACAAGGGAAATTGATTCACTTGTGGAAGCCCGATTTGGGCTTGGATGTGGATCATCAGATGAATGCACTAGTATGTATTTGAAGACAATGTCTCTGCTCTGCATGCTCTACCTCAACATCTGCATGCTCTGTATCGGCATCTGAATGTACTGAGTCATCATCTCGGTCATGAAGTAGATAAAAGGTGTCTGCATGAGGGAATTGAGGTGCATGCGAGAGATTTCCTCAAATTGGACACTTTTCTCAATGATGAGCTTATCCGTAGAGAAAATCAGGAGTTGGTATCCCTTCACACCATCAGGGTATCCAACAAAGATGCACTCGATGCTATATGGATCAAGATCTTTCCTCCTTTCAGAGGGGATCCTGGCCCATGCTCAAGAACCGAAAACACAGAAGTGGATGACCTCCGGTTTAGTGCCTCTCAAAGCCTCAAAGGGTGTCTGGTCCTTGACATATCTATGAGGAGATTTGTCTTGGATGTAGTTAGCACACTTAAGTGCTTCAGCCCATAGATTATGAGGTAGTGACTTAGCATGCAGCATGCAGGAAGCCATCTCTTTGAGAGATCTGTTCTTTCTCTCAGCACCCCCGTTTTGCTACGGAGTGAATGGAACTGTGTGCTGCAACTGTATGCCAGACTCAAGCCAAAGGTTTTGAAGTGCTATGTTAACATATTCCCTCCCATTGTCTGTATGGAGGGCTTTGATCTTTCTCTCTGACTATGTCTCAACTAGTGCTTTGAAATCTTCAAAGTGCGCAAAAAATTCAGATTTGGCCGTGAGAAGATACACTCAAGTACACCGTGAGAAATCAACAATAAATGTAATAACATACCTTGCTTTGTTGATGGAAGGATGAGGAAAAGGCCCATGAGATAACTATGGATCAAATCTAGAGGAGAGGATGCTCTGTGAGTCTTGCCGACATCAAACTTTTCTCTAGGATGTTTGCCAAGGACACACCCTTCACAAACTCCTTTGGAGAAACTATTACTTGGCAAGCCTTCCACCATATCATGATTTCTTAGCTACTACATATACATGTAATTTAACTGACCAAACCTCTCATGCCAAAGCCTACTACTATCATTGGCATGTGTAAGCAATAAGGAGGATTCAGATTCAATAAATTTAGAAAATGTATACAATCTAGCTCCATTGTTTACCTCACCGGTTGCAATTTTGGAGTTGCTATGTAGGACATATATGTTAACTCCATCTAGAGTGAATTCCACTCTCTTCCCAGTGCCGGAATGAGTGATATGATAAATTGAAAGTAGGTTTACCGAAAGTTTTGGAACATGAAGCACATCTTCAAAGCTTTTGTGTCAAAGTTCCACTCTACCTTTTCTGGTGACCTCAATAGGTGATTCATCTCCCATGAGGATGGGAGGTCCTTTGCATGCATCCAAAGTGGAATATACTTCCTTTGCAGTAGCCATATGATGTGATGCACCAAACTCTATAATCCATGCATCAGGGGAAGAGTTAATTGCAACTAAAACATGAAAATTGTTACCTTTCCCGTGTGGCGGATCCTTAGTTTTCTTCTTGACACCCTGAGCGATGTGGTCCCCAAGGTTGTGCTTCTGACAGTGACAGTAGGTGCATTTGCCTCCTTTCTTCCCTTTCTCATTTCTGGAGCCGAAGGAGTCATTGAAGGGCTTAGTGTACCCTTCATTCTTTGGATGGGAATGTGATTTTCCCTTGTATTTTTGCTACTGATCTTTTTGATTTGAATCATATCTGTGATTTTTATTGTGGCTGGCATCATACATAGCAAGTGCATGCACTTTTTAAGGTATGATTTTCTCCATGCCAATGAGTTTATACTGCTCAAAAGTGAGGGACTCCATGTACTCTTTGAGAGAAGGCATAGTGTAGGATTTACTTGTTGCAAGCCTTACTGAATGAATGTAGACATAAAGACAGAGTATTCTGGTCTGTGCTTTGACAAAATAGAGAGAACTTGACAACTCTCCTCCTTGGATTTGTCAATTCCACAACCTTTGAGTTGCAGCAATAGATCATTATATTTGGTGAAGAAGTCTTGAATTCTGTCATAGTTCCGTGGATCCAATGAGAGCAACTCGAATTCGAGTAGATGTCCTCTCATCTCATCTTGTTTCCCATAGAGTTCTTCAACCTTTTTCCAAATCTCATTGGGAGTACTGCAGGTAGATAGATGAAATTGTAACTCTAGGGAGGTGCACATGCTTATGCATCTCTGGGCCTCATCCATGCGGTTGAGGTACTTGGATTTCTCTATCGCTGAAGTGGGTTTTACTTTCGTAGCCATGGTAATCCTGTAAAATCCTTTCTGATGAAGGTATCGAGCCATTTGGTCCTTACATTCATGATAGCTGTATGATGTTAGGATTGATGCTTTGGGAAACTCCATTTTTCTGTTCATCTTCGATCTCTAAGCTATAATACCTACAAAATAAAGTACTCGTGCGACTTTTATCTAGCAACCTGTGGGCTCTAATACCATGTAAATGTGTTAGAAAACCTACACAGATGAATCTAGCTAGTAAAGGTTGAACATAAAGCTTTGCAAAGCAAAAAACTAAAAGAATCGAAAGAACAAAAAGAATTATTGATTGAGAAAATAGGTTACAATGCTCATGATATAACATTATTGGGTGAATATCCCAAGGTAATGCACCATAGTGGTGATCAATGAGAGGACTTGACACCTACAACAAGTTCCAGAGGGAACTAGCTAGTTGCGGAGTGAAAGGAGGAGAAAATCAGAGAGTAAATCGAGCAGAAAGGATCTTGCGTGTAGTCCCATGCATGCATGGACAGTCAAAGGTGCCAATCTCGTGAGGATTCCAATGTTGAAGCCATGCATGTTAGTGAATTCTCTAACTAAGTGTTCGTATGTGCTAGTAATGAAGGTTGTAGGTCGTAGTACCTCCAACAGAAACAGTAACCTCATAACCAGCTTCCAGTGAAATCGTGGAATTTTCAAACTTCATTCAATCAGTCCTAAACTTTGTTGCTGCCAGGGCCATTTCTGACTACCATCTGGTGACCCAAATGCACAATCATTATTAATTCAATAAAATTTAAGCAACATTACAATATGAATATTTATCTCTCAATTTTTCATAAAAGAATATCCTCTAGCATATAAGACTATCCCACACATGCCGAGGTCGTAGCACTATGGAGCGCTCGAGAGTTTTTCCCTCCACTACGAGTGAGTAGATGCAGATCTGGTCCTAATCAACACTAGTGTTGGCAATAGTATACACTCACACCAGTGCTGGCAACAATATACATTTCATGTAGTCTAATGAGGTGGAGGAGTTGCCTCGAAAGTTATGGAAATTCTGGTCATATTTAGAGAAAATCCGGCAAGAATTTTTGTAAATCCAAGTTATAGTTGTTAAATTTCAAAATTTTAGGTGTCTTAGATGTTTTTTATGGAACTTAATCCATTTCCACAATCAAAAACACAATTCAAACATTCCCTCAACAAGATTTTTTGAATTTGCTTGCCCGGATTCCAGCCACTTTTGACCATCTGGGCAATTGCTCCGCCTCGTTAAACAAATCCTATACATTCACACGATAGATCGTAAACACTCCGCTACTTTTCCTTCACCTTCATACCACGACAGTGAACAACAATTGTAATAAGCTTAATTACTCTGGCTTTGATACCAGATGAAAGATTGGGTAGAACACACAATGCTCCGATACCAATCGAAATTTAAAGAGAAAACAACTACACACAATAAGAAGAAAAGAACACAGCTATGTTAAATGACACATAAAGCCAAACATTAATTTGCAAAAAATCAAGCAGATACAACTACTAACAATTCAGACTCCTTGCATTCGGAGTATGCCTGGTCTACATTTATACAAAAACTAAGAGGGTTATTTTCCCTTTCAACGCTAAATAGGTTGAGACCGTGACGGCTCTTCAAAACTCAAAAAGCATGGAAGTGCACCCTTTCACATTTGAGAAGGTCATGGTGGTGAGGCGGTGTTTTGAGACAGTTTTCAGTGATGAAATAATTACTCTGTCAGTTGAGCGTAATTATCACCAACAATGAAAAGGGCATTCAGGCATTGCTCTTGTATCTTTGTGTATGGATTTTGGACATAAGATTTATATAATTCACAATATTTCATGTCCAAGTTAAATCTTGGAGGAAACCCCAAATTTTCACTTAGCCAAATTTTACATTCATCAGCAAAGTCGGTTGCACAGCTCGTCGGCATGCCCGAATGGTCACCGCACAACTCGCCTAACTCTTCGTTCACCCCTTATCACATTCGTTCAGCCTCTTTGTTGTTTGCCCAACTTGGGCACCCACCCGTGTCATCGTGCACACCTACTCTACATGTCCGCACGTCGGTCGCACTTCGTTCACAAACCGCACACACCCATCGTTGACCAACTAACTCATTCACCATTCATTCAGTGGGCGCCCTCAGCATGTTACCCTGCCTAACATTATCGTTCATCCAACTGTGCCTTTGTTTGGTGGGCACAAACGCACCCATGTCGCCTCTCAGTCGAACTCTCATTCACGGTCTCGACCTCCCTTCGTTTGGTGGGCAACACATAGTACCGTCTGCACAAACTCCCATTCACGCTCTTTGGTTCAACTGCTCTTTGTTTCGCAGATGCCCTCACCATGTCACCCTGCCCGAAATCTTCATTTGGTGGACGCCCTCACTGGGTCGCTTTGTATGAACCTCCTGAATGACCCCTAAATGGGCCCTCGCACGTCTTGTTCAGTTTGCCCATCGTGCGGGCACATTCGTTTTGTCTTGCACCTCAACCACAGACTCTACAAATGCCTTGCTTGCACTTTGCACTTCGACTTCACTTCGCAACTCGTCTAAGTTTGAATAATCTCCAACTCTAAAAACCCACCACCTATGTATATGCATTCACTCCATATCATGGGGGCGTCTAGTCAACCCACTAACGTATCCAACTGTTAGCCCATTTGATGTTCTAACTCATCGGCCCACCCATTTACAACATTCGGCGACCCACTCATGTGTTGGTTCGCCCATCGGGTTACCCAGGACCACCCACATGGTATAACTAAACCAACGCCCAAAATTCATCGCATTTGCATAGTTTTTCTTCGCATGTTCTCCCACCATGTTGCACCTTCGCTTGCCATGCACGCTCTGCAGCTCGTGGTCCTCACATTCTCCCCCACTTGAAATCATTGTTGTCCTTGACAATCTCTCATCCCAGCAACCATCTATCACTAAGATATCCATATCAATGCCATATAAACCACCAGTATGTCATACATCGGAAAGTCTCCTCAATCCATGATCATCAACCACATCTGTCACAATCTCCGCAGGTTGCTCCCCCTGTGGAAGGCTGGTCTCTCCATCTCAAGCTACATGCTTACTGCAACATATCGTGTCGACCTCATCATGTATCATCATCATGTGAACTGCTACCATGATACTGCAACACAATGCTAACACATCTATGTACACTGCTTGAGCCCCCATGACTTGAACTAGTTGGGTAGCTCATCTAACCGTTTTTACATGGAAAACTGTCTATGTAGAACTGCTTATCCCACTAAGGTGTGGTAGCTACCTTAGAAACAAACAAAGTAAAGCTACTTTTGTTTTTCCTTTATGAAATATAGATGAGAGAAGAATAAAGGAGACCAACCTCTATCTTGTGCTTGGTTCCTAGTTCAATTCCTCTCTCTCCTGATAGAACTTTGCTACTTGCTTCCTTGTACACCCAACTTCACAGAGTACCTATAGAATCAAAGCAGCATAACACTATACAAGAATATGGATCTATTATCATAAACAATCTAGGATCAGAAGTAAATTGACCATACAAATGCATGAAACATAAATGACACAAGAGTATGGAGGAAAACTTGAATAGCTTTATTGATAATCAAGAAAGAGCCAAGAGAGTTACAACCAGTTGTTCTAACCTAGCATTATCCTCTCAGCAAGTAAGCCCTTCTTCACCTCATGCAAAGCTTAGATCACCCAACACTATGATGCTGCCTCAAGAAACCAACAGCAATTCCTTACAAGATGCAAAATTCCAGCCTCCAACCTCCTGGATCTATGGGATGAAAGATCTATATATAGATATTTGCAGAGGTGTGAGTCAGCTCTGGGTTTTTGATTAGTGTCTTCTCTCTGATAGTTCTCGATTCCACTTGGAGATATCATTGATCTCTTACTCATCCTTGGGCGATTCTGAGAGGCAAGTATCCCAGGAGAAGTTTCTGGAAGATTCCAAGGTCATCCACTTAGCAAACCGCTTCTGCCATTTGTGTACTCTCATCCATCGCACCCCATAGAAGGGCTTTTTGAAATGCATCCCACTTCCCATGTGTACAAGGTGCGATGCATCGCACCCTGGCCATGGAGCAAGTGAGATGATCCAGTTTTGACCAGTTCTGAGTAGTTTTTCATGGAAAACTTCTGGGAGAAGCTGTAATCAGTTGACCTTGTTCTTTTAGGGGTTGGAAAAACACCTTTAGCGACTTAGGATCCCTTGGTTTATGGACATTTATGCTTGGGGTTGCAGTGCCCAAAAATATCTATAACAGTTGCCCCCTAAAGCATGAGGTCGTTAATCTTTTTTATGTCGGTTGAAATGCTTTATCATGAGGATGCGAAGTTCCTTCAAGCTGGAAGGAGACCTGTAATAAGATACATTACAATACATTATCTTCATAATTTTTTCATGATCTAGCTGAGGCGGGCATTCCCATGCTCAGCCTTATAAATTCATTTTCATGTACATAGGACAGACAATCGTTTGAGTGTAGACTGATGATTCTGGTAGAGTCATCATCCCTTAGATTGGATGATTATCTATGTAGCAATGATGTACATTTGATGTCTTTATTTCCTTGATATATATCGCAGCCCAGATGGATGAAACTAGATCCGGGGTCTTCAATCTCGTTCGATCTTCACTCAAAGTACAAGTCGATCCATGTGAGAGATGTTCTGGAGTCGAACATGGAAAGACATCACCTGATTACCAGCCAATGATGTAAGCTGTTAACAGGCACAAGAGGAATCACCAATAATGATAATGATCCTCAAGGTATTGTAGTACAATTCACGTGGTGTGAATAAGGGACTTGGCGTCGAACACCACGCAAAATATTTCGGTCAAAGGCCATTGATGTAAACTTGTCGCCGGAAGTGAGAAACTTGCCATTGAGGCATGCAAGCTTCAAAGTATTGAAAGCGGTGTCCCTAGATCGACTTCTTGGATAATGAGCTGATGTCGACAAGAAGTGATCTGTCATAGGAGGGCCTTAATGAATCCCACATCAATGACACAGAATGGAGAAAATGATTTTAATGGAGGTGAAAACGATCTGGTGATATAAGGTTCAGGGTGTCGGTCATGAAAGAATGGAGCGTAAATGTATTGCAGCGGGTGAGACACAGGTGAATTCTCTGAGTGACTTCTCTTAAACATACTGGTGACACTGACATGATGGATTGGTAGCATTAACCCCAAATATGGATGGTGTGATGTGACCATGGTGATGTGACCAGTGAATGAAACAACCCAACTCGACTTAGATGCGGAGTGAAAGTGTCATGTTCAAGAGCGACTTGCTACCAACAAAGTTTCTTCAAGTTTTCTTCCCAATTTTTCCCCAGTCATTGCTGACCAGTACCTCTTTATTTTTGTCAAGCTTGAGGAAGATAACATATGCTTGTTCTATAATTTTCCCTTCGGGCAAACCCATCGCTATGTTTTAACGAGCCTAGCGATAGTGAAACCCGTTCTTGTCTGCTATGGACAAGTTTGTCGTTATTAGGTTTTAACGAGTTTAACGACAAAGATAACTCAGTCCTTTTCAATGTTAGAGAGTCTGAAAAGGGACGTAAAGGAAACTCCAAAATCCTTTTTCGTCATCTAATCCCTTAAGTCTAAAAAAGTATAAAGCAATACAGAAGAGATGAATTTTCAATACTTTTAACGAGCCGAACAAAACAAGCGCTTGATCTTTTTGTGTAATAATCCCTCAGGTCCAAAAAGATTAAAATCTAAAGGAGGGATAGCACTTCTAGTCCCTTTAATGAGCTGGAGAGGCCAATGGCTCGGCAATCTTTTCATATTTTACGAGTCGGTTGAAAAGAGCTTAAAGGAGACTCATCTTTGAGGAACGAGTGATAAAATTGGGTAGCAGCTGATTCCAGGTAAGGTTTGGAATTTTCCAATCACGGCAGTGTTACAAGGATGGCTAGCGGGATCACTCTTCACAGCTGTTCCTCAAAAGGGGTAAACAATCAAATGGAGGTGAATGATCGGCCGATACAGAGTGGAGGTGATGATGGGAACACGACCAAGGCTTTAAAGGCTGAAGTACTACATTCACGATGGTTATTTACCGGGAATTGGTTCATTTTTTATTGAGCTTAAACGTTGGGGGAAACATTTGCTCATTGCTTATGTTTATTTTTTAACGAGCATGAAGTCCACGTTAAAACTGCTCGATGCGGGTTTATTTTTTAACGAGCTTGAACCCTGCAGTAACACTGCTCATGGCGGGTTTATTTTTTAACGAGCTTGAACCCTGCAGTAACATTGCTCGTTATAAGTTTGCATGCCCCCAGCATAATAACGCAAATCGAGGTGCATGCCCCCCAAGCTTCATTGCATTCAACTCAGTGGTTGGAATGAAGGTTTACCTTTGAGATCTTCGAAAGACTCAACTTTTATTTTACGAGATCGTAATCAAAGACTCGATTTGGAAAGGGAGTCGTTTCATTTTTTAATGAGGTTGACACAGTAAAAGAACTATCTTCATAATCCACCGTATTTATAGTATTTGATAGAAAATCAAAAACTGAAGGATGATTAAGGTCATTGGAATAATCTTCGTTGTAATCCGAGAGATGGGAACGATGGTGGTGATCTTCCCATGGTGCCTCTCCTAACATCATTGACTGATTGATTCCTTTATCTATAGAATGTACATGCGACCAAGGATCTGAAGAGGTACCATATTCCTTAGACCTATCTATCTAAACAGTCGATGAGCATTGATGTGGGTTTGCCCCCCAGACCAAGAAAATTGATTGCTACAATATTTCTAAAATGGCGATGATCCATGCTGACAAAATGTTTAGGAATCTTCTGAATCCATTAGATATAGAAGATTTCACATTTCGGGTTTCCACTATGGCCACTTCCACCAGATTGCTCGGAGGTGGTAGGGCAAAAGTACCCATTAAGGCAGGGTTTTTTAGGAGACCTACTCTGATATTTTGAAGCGAATGATTGCTTCCATGGATCATTGGAATGCTTCCCGTAACTTGTGAACTGTTGGGGAGAAATGTTTGTTGGTTGATGATTGTAATTCCTCCTTGAAAGGGAAATGCAATCTTCCTGAAGTAGGTCGACGCAACTGTGGCCATGGCATATATCCAGGGCCTTCCCAGTAGGATGTTGTAATCGAGGTTTTCGTCAATTACTTCAACATCAATTTCTACTGTTTCACCCCCTAGTTCAACTTGCAAGTTACTAAAAATACCGTATGGAGTGTATGATCGTCCATCGAATGCTTTTAACATTGTTGTTGATTGTGACAAGGGTGGTGAGCCTAAATTTTTCCGACAACTCATCGACATAATACATGTAGATGCCCCCTCATCAATAATTGTTCGATGAACAATTTTGTTGAGGGCTTTCACTTGAATAAGGAAAGCTAGTTGAGCTGGTAATTGAGGGTCATATCCTTTGTGATTAAAGGATACAAGATTGGAATCTGTTGGGTCAATCCCACCTATTACTGATAATAGATCCGGCTTTTGGGAGAGGCAATTTTGCGGTACCTCAAGTGTCGACATAGCGGATGACGATTGGGCCAGGTCCTCTACTATATTATAATTCTATGCTACTTTTGCACGAGGATTGAATGTCGATTTCTGTACTACTCCCTTTGGCAGCTTTATCATTGGTTCAGGAATGATGGGTGGCGCAACTTTGGTCAAAGTTGTTGTCGAACTACTAGGTTGTTCATTAGCCTTGTTATTTGACAGTTGTGGATTCTCGTAATCTTTATTCCTTGTCAAAGCATTATTTTACTGCTCTGAGATTGACAACATAAGCACTTGGGGTCGGGAAGCATTTTGATTAGCAACCAGCTTGGTTCCCAGATTTGGAAACGGATCAGTGAATACTACTGAGGTTTTTGAACTCTTAAAGAGTTCCTTAACTTCATCTTTATGTGGACAATCTCTCGTCCGATGATCCTCATCGCATATATGACACCCCGCAGGGGGTTTCCTTTGCCCAGAAAGGTTTGTAGAAGGTTTTCCAGGAGATGACTCATCATGCTTCTTTTTTCTCCCTTTCTTTTTATTCTTGCCCCCTGGTTACTTCAGTTGTTTGCCCTTGTCAGTCGACACGGAATTTACCTCCGAGGCGAGAAGTTATTCATTTGCATTTTGATCAGAAATCTTACGGGCTTTCTTAGATGTAGCCTTTGTCGATTTCGTGCTTGTCGTACCTATCACGCCATTGCTGGCATGAGAGTCTTTGTTTGATTTAGGAGGAGGAGGAACGGAGAATTATGGTCTAGGAGCATCAGGTATTTTATCGTAGAGAGTGCCAGACTGAGTATATATCAAGTCTAGATATTGTGCACGAGCAATGAGTTGCTCTTCAGTGACGACTCCTCCTTTTGACACATCTTCTGTAATAGAAGGTAATAAAGACTTAATAAACCATTCAGCTAGCAGCTGATCAGCAACATATGTTTTTACCATTCTGCGACGATGTCACCACTCATGAATATGATCAGATATGTGAGTGGCCGTTGTTTGCTTGAAATTGGTAAGAACTTCTGTTCCCATTTCGTACCTTATGGGTAACTAAAAATGGGTTAAAAAGGTTGTGGCTAGGGTACTGAAGTTATCGAATGAAGGTCTAGGCAATTCAATATACCATTTTTCTGTCGGACCAGTTAACGTTCGCTGAAAAAGGCGAAGCCTAATTGAATCATCGTTTAGAGTGTTAGATGAACACCACAAATGAAAGGTCATCACATGATTCGACGGGTCTTCACCCGGATTTCCATTAAATTTAGGAATATCTTACGGAAGTTTATGCAGAATTGCTCGCGACCAAGGGGCATAAGCAATTGTATCATTCATCAGCCGCTTTAGATCTGGTAATTCTAGAGTTGCTACAAAGGGCAACTGTTGATTCAGGTTAGGCGAAGCATACCCAGGATAAGATGGAATTGCCTGAGCAGTGGGTCTTTGCATAAGCAGGTATAGTGGGAATATTCGACACAGGGTGGACTGGTTGCATTGAATATACAACCCTTGGTTGCTGAGGCAACATTGGTACCCAACCGCTGGATGTAATTCCAGTTTGACCTAAACTTTGTTGTAAACTCCCATATGGTTGTTCTCCGGGAGGGAACAATGAAAAGGCATACTGACCTCCATATGGTGGCAATCCAGTACTTAAAGGGTATATTGGCCTTTGAAGACACATTGGATCAATTTGTTGAGTTTCAACATAAGAAATACCAAATGATAATCTGGATGAAGAAATAGGAACTGACCATGTCGTCGAAACAGTCCCTGATTGGACTCCGGCTTGTTGTTGATAACTTGTCGGGATAGATGATATACCAGTGAACATCGTTGGAGTAGCAGCAGGAGGCTCTGCCGCTATTGCGTAAGATGACACAGTCCTAGATGCTGACGGTTGTTCAAACATATCTAGTCTATCCAAAAGATTTTCTAGCGATTTCGATTGACTTTCTTCCATGATTGCGGATTACTTGATCAACTAAAGATAAAGAAGAAATATGTTTTCGAATTAGATGACTTTTAGACGCTTTGACACAACTTGTTTTTTCAATTTTAAAGAGTCGAGAAAAAACAAAAGATGACTCTAGTCGCCTTCGATTTTTAATGAGCCTAAAGTGACAAGTGCTCAAATGGACCTTTTCCATTAAGGAGTTTGAAAAGGAACGAAAGGGACTGCTCTGGAAATCTAGGCAGAGGGATTACCAAACCAATCGCAAAACTATAGAATAGTTTCTACGGTACGGCAGTCAATCTTCCCAAATGCTGTGTTCAGTGCATTGCAATCGATAGGGCGGCAGACACAGCTTCCTATGGATAAAGGATTAGCCTATTGTGGTCTCCCAAAATATACTCGACAGTACGTGGGAGCACAAGTCCGTACTGGCACTTATCATCTCAAAGTGGAGGAATCACCCAACCAACAGTGAGAACAATAGTTACCAGGCTTTACGACGCCGGAATACGTCTCTAGCCTAGACTTCTAGATGTTGTGCATTAGGTTCCAAAGTGTTGTTAGATTCATTAAATTTATTTTATAGTTGATCTTGCTTAAGAAATATGCCTTTCAGGTTCACCGCGTGATGTAGATTTACAATTCCTAAAATGCAATCTAAGATGTTAAACAATCATTTTATCTTCTTTGTGCAATGAAAATCCTAGCTACTAAGGAAAGAGAGACAGTATTCTTTCAGCAAAGAGCATAGAGCACACATTATATGCACTGTCCTAAATCAAACCAATCAAACCGTCTAAATGAAAATGCACATCCATGTATTTGTTTTCAGCCTTCTTAATATGTGAATGATAAAAAGAAAGCTAATGCACAAATCTGAATTACTTTTCAAGTGACAATTACTAACAAGTTTCTTTTCAAAATCAAAATGAAGACAATGACAACACTTTGCGATTTGGAAATGAAGACTTGCTTTCGACACTAGGAAAACTACAAATTCAGATCAAATACAATAGTAACAGGGTAATCGACTATCAAGAGGAATCGGACTCTATTCTATGACTGAAAACGACACTTGCGACACTTTCAAATCAAGAAACAACAGTACAATTACGTTACTTTTTTGCAAAGGAGAACTGAAAATGACTCAACAAATACACAAAAACATTTACAATTCTTTGCACAATGGAGGCGGAATAACAACAAGGAAAATGGTTTCAAACAAAGGTGTACTAACTAAAGACAGCAAAATTCTTGAATAGATCTGAAAAGAGTGAAGAGAAACCAAAATTCAGGAACAATGCCTAGTCTGGTCAGTGCACCTGTAACACAGTGAATTTGAAATGCAGCACACCTACTACACTCGGGAAGTGCGCTGAATTTCAGATTCACAGAACAGAGAGTGCATTGGGCCAGGGACGAGACTTTGCTTGGGTTTCGGGTCACAGTTTATAGTTCAGTTCAGGGATTTTGGCCGAGCAAGTGGTAATCAGTAAATCAACAACAGGGGTAGATCTAAAGAGGTTACTAGAGCCACCACAAGGGCAATTAGAGAGTTTGCAAATCAGTTTTTTAATTCAAAAACAAAACCTGGAGATTGAATGAAGTGGCATTTATCTACTTTGCATTTGCATAGCAAATGTAGTTCGAAAGCTACCTGGCTCGACTTCAGGCTCCGTCTGTAATTTAATAACGTAAACAAATGTAGATAAACAAACAACCTAGTCGCTCCCCAGTATGGTTGCCATTTTGTTACAGGGAAAAGTGTCTATGCAGAACTGCTTATCCCACTAAGGTGTGGTAGCTACCTTAGAAACAAACAAAGTAAAGCTACTTTCGTTTTTCCTTTATGAAATATAGATGAGAGAAGAATAAAGGAGACCAACCTCTGTCTTGCGCTTGGTTCCTAGTTCAATTCCTCTCTCTCCTGATAGTCCTTTGCTACTTGCTTCCTTGTACACCCAACTTCACAAAGTACCTGTAGAATCAAAGCAGCATAACACTATACAAGAATATGGATCTATTATAATAAACAATCTAGGATCAGATGTAAATTGACCATACAAATGCATGAAACATAAATGACACAAGAGTATGGAGGAAAACTTGAATAACTTTATCGATAATAAAGAAAGAGCCAAGAGAGTTACAACCAGTTGTTCTGACCCAGCATCATCCTCTCAGCAAGTAAGCCCTTCTTCACCTCATGCAAATCTTAGATCACCCAACACTATGATGCTTCCTCAAGAAACCAACAACAATTGCTTACAAGATGCAAAATTCCAGCCTCCAACCTCCTGGATCTCTGAGATGAGAGATCTATATATAGATATTTGCAGAGGTGTGAGTCAGCTCTGGGTTTTTGATTAGTGTCTTCTCTCTGATAGTTCTTGATTCCACTTGGAGATCTCATTGATCTCTTACTCATCCTTGGGTGATTCTGAGAGGCAAGCGTCCCAGGAGAAGTTTCTGGAAGATTCCAAGATCATCCACTTAGCAAACTGCTTCCGCCATTCGTCTACTCTCGTCCATCCCACCCCATAGAAGGGCTTTTTGAAATGCATCGCACTTCCCGTGTATACAAGGTGCGATGCATTGCACACTGGCCATGGAGCAAGTGAGATGATCCAGTTTTGACCAGTTCTGAGTAGTTTTTCATGGAAAACTTCTGGGAGAAGCTGTAATCAGTTGACCCTGTTCTTTTAGGGGTTGGAACAACACCTTTAGGGACTTAGGATCCCTTGGTTTATGGACATCTATGCTTGGGGTTGCAGTGCCCAAAAATGTCTATAACAACCGTCACGCTCAAACCATGAGAATTCACATTGTCATGCCATCATCAGTCATTTCTCAGGATCCTGTCGCATCATCAACTCTATCAACAATCCATCTCCATATTGTTATCTAGAAAACTAGTGTCTATGCAGAGCTTCTAGTCCCACTAAGGCTGGTAGCTACCTTAGAAACAAAAAAACTAAAAACTACTTTCATTTTCCTTTATGAGAAATAGATAAGAGGGGAATAAGGAGACCAACCTTTGTCTTGCACTTGGTTCCTTGCTCGATTCCTCTCCCTTCTAATAGGTCTTCGCCACTCGCTTCCTTGTCTACCCAACTTCAAAGAGCACCTATAGAATCAAAGCACCATAACACTATCCAAGAACATAGATCTATTATCATAAACAATATAGGACCAGATATATATTTACCACACAAATGCATATACCATCAATCATACAAGAATGTGGAGGAAAAATTGAATAGCTTTATTGATAATCAAGAAAGAGCAAAGAGGATTACAACCAATTGTTCTAACCCAGCATCATCCTCTCAGCAAGAAATCCCTTCTTCACCTCATGAAAAGCTTAGATCACCCAACACTATGATATTACACCAAGAAACCGACAACACTTCCTTACAAGATACAAAATTCCAGACTCTGGATCTCTGGGATGAGGGATCCATATATAGAGGTTTGCAAGGGAGGTGAGTTAGCTTCTGAGATTTGATTAGTGTCCTCAGCCTTCTTAATGTGTGAATGATAAAAAGAAAGCTAAGTGCAAATCTGAATTATTTTTCAAAGCGACATTACTAACAAGTTTCTTTTCAAGACAAAATGAGGACAATGACGACACTTTGCTATTTGGAATTGAAAACTTGCTTTCGACAATTGAAAAACTACTAAATCAAATAAAATACAAGATTAGTAGTGTAATCGACTATCAAGAACAATCAAATTCTCTTCTATGACTGAAAACGACACTTGCGACACTTTCAAATCAAGAAACGACAGTACAATTACGCTACTTCTTTGTGAAGGAGAACTGAAAATGACTCAAAATACACAAAAACATTTACAGCTCTTTGCACAATGGAGATGGAATAATGGCAAGGAAAGGGGTTCCCAATAGAGGTATACTGATTACAGATAGAAAAACTCCTGAATAGAGCTGAAAAGAGTGAACACAAAAACCAAAATCTAATAGCATAAGAGGTCTCATCAGCGCACCTGTAGCACAACGAAACTGAAATGCAATGCACCTATTACACTAGGGAAGTGCGATGCATTCAGGTTTCAAAGAAGACACAGTGTGATGGACCAGGGATGAGACTTTAGCTGGGTTCTGGGTCACATTTTGCGGCTCAGTTCAGGGATTTAGGCCGAGCAAGTGGTAATCAGTAAATCAATCATAGGGGTAGATCTAAGGAGGTTACTAGAGCCACCACAAGGGCAATTAGAGAGCTTGTAAATCGATTGTTTAATTCATAAACAAAACCGGAGATAGACTGAAGCAGCATTGATATACTTTGCACTTGCATAGCAAATGCAGTTAGAAGGCTAGCTGGCTTGACTTCAGGCTCTGTCTGTAAGTTTTTAAAGTAAACAAATGTAGATAAACAAACAATCTATTCGCTCCCCAACGGAGTCACCATTTTGTTATCGGGAAAACTAGTGTCTATGCAGAACTGCTAGTCCCACTAAGGTTGGTAGCTACCTTAGAAACAAATAAAATAAAAACTACTTTCGTTTTCCTTTATGAGAAATAGATAAGAGGGGAATAAGGAGACCAACCTCTGTCTTGCGCTTGGTTCCTTGCTCGATTCCTCTCCCTTTTGATAGGTCTTCGCTACTCGCTTCCTTGTCTACCTAACTTCAAAGGACTTGTAGAATCAAAGCAGCATAACACTATCCAAGAACATAGATCTATTATCATAAACAATATAGGACCAGATATATATTTACCACACAAATTCATATAACATCAATCATACAAGAATGTGGAGGAAAACTTGAATAGCTTTATTGATAATCAAGAAAGAGAAAAGAGGATTACAACCAATTGTTTTGACCCAACATCATCCTCTCAGCAGGAAAGCCCTTCTTCACCTCATGAAATGCTTAGATCACCCAACACTATGATATTACACCAAGAAACCAACAACACTTCCTTACAAGATACAAAATCTAGCCTCTGGATCTCTGGGATGAGGGATCCATATATAGATGTTTGCAAGGGAGGTGAGTCAGCTTCCGAGATTTGATTAGTTTCCTCTCCCTGATAGTTCTTGATTCCACTTAGAGATTGATGATCTCTTACTCATCTGTGGGCAAATGCAGAGAGGCAAGTGTCACAGCAGAAGTTTCTGGAAGATTCCATGATCCTCCACCTTGCGGATTGACCCTGCCATTTATCCACTCTCACCCATCGCACCCCATAGAAGGGCTTTTCAACATGCATCACACCTACTGTGTGTATTCAGGTGGGATGCAGCGCACTTTGACCATGGAGTAGGTGAAATGGTCTAGTTTTGATCAGTTCCGAGTAGTTTTTCATGGAGAACTTCTAGGAGATGCTGTAATCAGTTGACCTTGTTCTTTTAAGGGTTGGAACAACACCTTTAGGGACTTAGGAGCCCTTGGTTTATGGACATTTATTATTGGGGTTGCAATGCCCAAAAATTTCTATAACACATATAATCCATGTCCAGGTCCATGAAGTAGTCTTCATCTCTTCTGCAACACGTTGTCCATGATCTTTGGTATCAATGTGCTGCATGAAATCAGCTGCATCTATCCCAACATCATCATTCATCTCCAAAATATTCATCTCCTCAAAGTGAAGATATCCTCTCATCAATCCCAACTCTTGATGTGCCACACCCAAGTCCATGAAGCCACCTCCATCATATATGTAATGTGCCATCCCTCAAGTCTGCCATAGAAACAAGTATACACCTGTCTCATCTCCCATGTGTAAAAAGTGGTTAAGTCTTAGCTCAACCCATGCCCAAGTGTTGCCACCAAGGCATCATCATCGTTGTAACTCCATCACTCCAAAGTGTCTCATGTCGATCCTCCTCATCAAGTCACTCTTTCAAGCACACCCATATATGTACTCAAAAGTATGCACCCCATCCTACATCAAAGTCTCTTACCTCAGCTCTTCAATGCATCAGACCCTCTAAGTCCACCATAATATGAAGTCTAAAAGTCACATCCTCATGTCATCATGAGCTCCATGAGTCATCTCCAACCAACATCTCAGCAAGCATACATGTCTCGACCCAAAGGTCTCTGAAAGATGCCTCAGCTCTCAATGTAGTAGGAATCCTCCATAGTCTTCTCACAATTCCAACCAGTCCATGGCCTTGTTGTACTAAAGTGCACAACATCTCCATCGGCTCATAAGTAAAACATCTCCATGTCACACCAGCAAATCCACCTGCACAACATCCTTGCCTTAACACTCATCACTGGATGCCCATAAGTGACACCTCTACAAGTGCTCATGCATAATGTCTCTGGATAAGACTACCATGCTCCATGTCCTTAACCTAATGTCCATGACTAAGTTTCCCATGTTGTCCAACTAGGTAGACCCATCACAAAAATCGGTCATCCTCACCCAAGTCTGCAATTCCTGGTCTAGTGAACTCGGTCACCCAACCATATCATCATCACATCATATGAGTCTCTTCCACCATGTATCCTCCACTGAAGGTCCCACCAAGACTTCATCTTGGTCTCGGCCATGAGAAGTCCACCAAAGTATCACCATACTCAAGTGTGTGCCCTCCTCCAATTTGTCCATGAGTCATGCCAGGAACTTAGCCAATTCTCCTTGCAGCTAAAGCATGACCCAATCCTCCACAACGATCATCATGTTCCTCCCTTGTCATGGGCCCTTGTACCTTCTACCATAAGGTCACAAACAACCCCAACAAGTCCTGTAGTAGTCAACTGTCCTTGCTTCTCCATACAAGGTCTCATCATAGACATCCATGGTAAGATCCTCCCTTCCATCAGCAAAATGATTTTGCTATTCCCTGCATACAGTTCATCTACCAAATGCTCAACTGAAACACAAGTATAAATAGTACATACTTCAACATGAGGCTCCTCCATGTGAGAATCCTCACCCACCCATGTTTGCAAACTACATGTTAGAAAATTATATATTACGGAGCAATGGAACACATAAAATATTGCAGAAATATAAACACAGAAAAAAAAATAAAACAAGAGAGACACAGATATACGTGGTTCACCCAGTTTGGGCTACATCCACGGAGAAACAACCAATCCTTCTTTTATTATATTATCCAGTAAACTGAATAGATACAACCTACAATAGATCTGTTGTAACACCCTCTTCGCTTTCAATCTCCTCTCTCTTCCTCACTCAGAATATAGATATACATAGATGCAATACAATTCCCTCATATATAGTGAGGGGTTTCCTTCTAGGGAGAAAACCCTAAATTAAACATAACTTCTACTGTCAGATCATCTGCCTAATGAATGACCCATATTGACTAGAAATTACTAGACTTTTACAAGGCAATTTTACATCTATTTTTAGCTTTGAGGGTGCCAAACTTGAACCCCCGTGGGGGGGACAAGTCCCCCCCACACCCCCCCGCGTGGAGGGGTGTACAATCTTCCTGGGGTATACATCTGGCTGAAACCTTTGAATACAAAAGATAATCAAGCTCCACACCCAACAATCTCTCACTTGGAGACTAATTATAGCAACTCCACTGCTGCTTCATTTGCTAGACAATGACTCCACTTTTGACCTGGTTGTTTCTCATCTTCTTCATCATACTTAAACACCAATTGAAACTAAGTAGATTCTAAGTTTCTCCCTGGTTACAACTTTTGTTAGCATATCTGCTGGATTCTCGCTTCTGTGTATCTTTTCCAGCTTCAACTGTCCATCTTCCAATGCTGACAGTATGAAATGGTACTTGAGTTGTATATGTTTAGTCTTGGAATGAAATGTAGAGTTCTTTGCAAGATGTATGGAACTCTGGATGTCACTCTATAACCTGCCCATCTTCTGCTTCTTACCTAATTCATCTAGAAGCCTTTGTAACCAAATCATTTCTTTACTAGCCTCTGTAACAACAATATATTCTCCCTCTGTTGTTGAAAGTGCAACAACACTTAGGATTTTTGAAACCCAAATGACAGTTGTTCCACCTACAGTAAATACATATCCTGTAGTGCTCCTCCTATTATCTCTATCACCTGCCATATCTGCATCAACATATCCCTGTAGAGCAATGTTTGAACCACCAAAGAATAATGCTTGATTTGTGGTACCTCTCAAATACCTAAGAATCTACTTCACCACCATCCAATGTTCTTTTCTTGGACTGTTCATGTAGCTGCTTACAACTCCCACTGCATATGCAATATCAGGCCTTATGCAGACCATTGCATACATTAAGCTTCCAATTGTTGATGCATATGGAACTTTAGACATACGAGCCATTTCTTCTTGAGTCTTGGGACATGCCTCCTTACTTAATTTGAAATGGCTAGCCAAAGGTATACTAACTGATTTTGCATTCTTCATATTAAACCTTTTCAACATCTTTTCTATGTACTCACTTTGAGACAATGTTAATTTGTGATTCTTCATGTCTCTAGTTATTCTCGTAGCAAGGATTTGTTTTGCAGCACCCAAATCCTTCATTGCAAATGAGTTTGCCAATTTCCTTTTGAGCACATTTATTTCATGCATGTTAGAACCTGCAACAAGCATGTCATCTACATACAATAATAGTATAATATAGCTACCATAATTTTGCATTTTGAGATAAACACAATGGTTAGAGTGACATCTAGTATAACCTTGTTCAGACATAAACCTATCAAATTTTAGATACCACTACCTTGGAGACTATTTTAAGCCATACAATCTCTTCTTCAACTTGCACACTAGTTTCTCCTTCCCTTTTACCTCATATCCTTGTGGCTGCTGCATATATATCTCTTCCTCCAAATCCCCATGGAGAAAGGCTATCTTTACATCTAACTACTCAAGATGTAAATCTTTATCAGCTACTAGACTTAGAATAGTTTTGATTGAAGTCATTTTCACAATACGCGAAAATATCTCATCAAAGTCTATACCCTTTTTCTATGCATACCCTTTCACCACAAGTCTAGCTTTATACCTTTTTCTACCTCCATATTCTTCCTTCATCTTGTAAACCCATTCATTCTACAATGTTGTTTTACCTGCAAGCAACCTAACTAAGTCCCAAGTCTGGTTTTTCGCTAAGGAGTCCATCTCTTCTTTCATGGCTTGCTCCCACTTCTTCCTGGTTTCTACCTGCACTACTTCTTCATAACATTCTAGTTCACCAGAATCAGTTAACAATACATAATATAATGAAGGAGAGTATCATTGAGGGTGTCTACTTATCCTAGTAGATCTTCTAGCACCACATTTAGGTGTTTGAGGTGCTTGTTGCTATTGTGGTTGTTGTTATAGCTATTGACCATTATGATTTTCAGGCACCATCACTTTTCCTATGATATTGTCAAGCACTGTGTATTCTTCGTTTTATTTTTCGTATTTCCTTTCCTGCAACTGATTCTTATACAAGACCTTTTCATTGAATATTACGTCTCTGGTCCTGATGATTTTGTGATTTTCATATTCATATAAGAAATAACCAAAATCATTAACACCATACCCAATAAAGGTACATTTCTTTGATTTTGCCTCAAGCTTTGTTCTATTTTCTTTATTAATATGGACAAAGGCTTCACAACCAAAAGTCTTTAAAAATGAGTAGTTTAACTTTTTACCTATCCATGCCTACTCTGGAATGCCACCATCCAAGGAACTTGAAGGCCCTCTATTTATTAATAAACAACAATATCTACAACATCTACCCAAAAATGTAAAGGAAATCCTGCATGCAATCTCATGCACCTTGCACACTCCATGATTGTCTTGTTCATCCTTTTTTACACTCCATTTTCTTGTGGTGTTCCTAGAACTGTCCTCTCTTTGTGAATTCCATTCTTTGAATAGTACCTATCAAACTCTTTGCTGCAATATTCACCTCCATTATTTGATCCGAGACACTTCAACTCTTTCCCTGTCTCATTCTCAACCAAAGCTTTCCATTTCATGAAAGTATCAAATGCATCAGATTTATTTTGAATACAATAAATCTAGGTTTTTCTGGTTGCATCATCAATAAAAGTAACATAATAACAAGAGCCACCAAGAGATGATACCTGAGCAGGACCCATACATCTGTATGCAAAAGCTTTAATTTTTCTCTCTTCTTTTCTTTCCCAACTCTAAGGAATCTAACTGTCTTTTGTTTTCCATAAACACAATTCTCACAAATTTTAAATAAACATTCTTCAAACCTGACAACAAATTTCTTGAGTGAAGAATTTACATCCTCTTCTAACTCATGTGCCCGAGCATATGATGCCATAATGGCGTATCTTCTCCTGTAGAGGTTAAAGCATTAACGAAATTAGAAATAGAATTGCATAAATAAAATGTACCAACCTTTCCTCCTTTCGCTATTACCAAGGATCCTTTAGTGACCTTCCAGGGTTTATCTGTGAAAGTACTCATGCAACCTTCACCTCCCCACTTCCCTGTTGAAATTAGATTTTTCTTTAGATCTGGAACATGCCTTACCTCCTTCAATAGCCACTAATTTCCGTTTTGCTGTTTTATGAAAATGGTACCCATTCCAACGACTTTATAGGGTTTATCATCACCCAATCAAACATGTCCAAAATCTCCTTGAACATAATCATCAAAATGTTTCCTATCAAGTGTGGCATGGAATGAGGCCCCTGAATCTACCACCCAGGAATTAATAATATTTTCTAAGAAAGAATCAAAGCATCTTGTAACACATAACCTCTTACATTCACTTCGTGATTGTTTTCTTGTTGCACATCTCCTTCTTTTCCCTTCTAATATTTGCAGTCTTTCTTCAGGTGTCCTTTCTTCCTGTATTTCTAGCACACTATCCCCAATTTCGACTTGGATCTGCCTTTTCTTGACTTACTACTATATCCTGGGCTCTTTCCTCTTTCCATTTTTCTTCCCCTAGTCTCTGTAGTAGAAGCATTACCTGATGTCTCACCGATGATTTTCCGTCACATTTCCTCACTAAGGATTTCACCGACAACATCATCAAACTTTAAAGTACTAGATCTAGATACAAAGTTACTAATGACCATAACTAAACCATTCCAACTTTCTGGCAATGAGCACACAAATAATAGAGCCCTAACTTCATCATCAAATTTTACCCCTACAGAACTTAACTGACTTGTAACTATATTAAAATCATTTAAATGGTCTGCAATAGATACACCTTCTGACATCTTCATATTAAATAAACGCTTCATAAGAAATACCTTATTTGAGGCTGAGGTGTTATACTGTTATAGACACATTTGGGCAATGCAAACCCAATCAAATATGTCCATAAACCAAGGGCTTCTAAACCCCTAAAAGTGTTGTTTCATACCCTAAAGGAACAAGGTCAGTTGATTACATCATTTCCCAGAAGTTCTCCCTGAAAAACTACTCAGAACTGGTCAAAATTGGACCATACAAACTACTCCATGCTGAGGGTGCGATGCATCTCACCTGTTACACACGGGGGGTGTGATGCATACTAAAAAGCCCTTTTGTAGGGTGCGATGAGCGAGAGTAGACAAATGGCAGAAGCAGTTTTCTAGGTGGAAACTCAAAGAATCTTCTAGAAACTACTCATATGACACTTGCCTCTCTGAATTCGCCCAGGAATGAGTAAGAGATCATGAAATCTCCAAGTGGGACCAAGAACTATCAGTGAAATGATAGTAATCAAAATCCTAGAAGATGACTCACTCTCCTGCAAACATCTATATATGGATCCCTCATACTAGAGATCCAAGGCTGGAATTTTGTAATTTGCAAGGAAGTGTTGTTGGTTTCTCTGTGAAGAAATTATATTGCTGGGTGATCTTGCTTTGTATGAGGTGAAGAGGGCTTTCATGCTGCGAGGATGATGCTAGATCAGACAGCTTGGTTGTAATCCTCTCTTCTACTACTTCAATCAATAAAGCTATTTGAGTTTTCCCCCATATACTTGTGTATCTCTGAATCTTATATTTTTATATGAATTTGTATGGTTAATGTACATCTGATCCTACATTGTTTATGGTTATATATCTCTAAGATTTGATGGTATTTTGTTGCTTTGACTCTACATGTGTTCTTTGAAGCGGGACAAGTGAGAAAGGAGTGGCAAAATCTGTATCAAAGGAGAGAGGAAACAAGCAAGGAGACTAGCAAAAGACTAAGGTTGGTACTCTCTGCTTCTCTCTCATCTATCTCTCATAAAGGAACACACAAGTAACTTTAGTTTGGTTGTTTCTAAGATAGCTACCCGTATTAGTGGGACTAGCAGCTCTGAATGGACACTAGTTTTCCCGATAAAAAAATGGTGACTCCTCTGGGGAGCAAATAGTTTGTTTGTTTTGTTACTGTTTTTTTCTTTATAAACCACAGACGGAGCCTGAAGTTAAGCCAGCTAGCCTTTGAACTACCTTTGCTATGCAACTACAAAGTAGATCAATGCTGCTTTAGTCAATCTCCAGGTTGGCTTATGAACTGAACATCTGACTTGCAAACATCCTAAGTGCCCTCGTGGTAGCTCAAATAACCTCATTAGATCAGCCCCTATACTTTGTGTTTACTAACTATCATTAGCTTAGCCTAAATCCTTGAACTTAGCTGCAAACTGTGATTAAAAACCAAGCTTAGTCTCGTCCCTGGACCATCACACTATCTCTCATTAGAAATTTGGATGCATCGTGCCTCCCATGTGTTGCAGGTGAGATGCATCCCTGCTTCCCTGTGTTATAGGTGTGATGATTGAGTAAGACTATTTCTGCCTCCAGATTTTGGTTTTTTTTTTCATTGTCTTCAGCTTTATTTAGTAGTTTTGTTGTCTATGATCAGTGTATCACTGTCAAAACCATCGTCCTTTGCATTATTCAGCCTCCACTGATAAGGAATTGTGAGTGTTTTTTATGTATTTTTTATCATTTACAGTTCTCCTTTGCAAATAGTAGCTTAATCGAACTGTCATATTTTGATTTGAAAGTGTCGTAAGTGTCATTTTCAGTCAAGAAAAAGAGTGTCAAAAAGCATTCCTCTTTTAGATAGTCGATTACACTTTTGCCATTGTATTTGATTTGAATTAATAGTGTTTCAAGTGTCGAAAGAAATTTTAAATTTGAAATCGCAAAGTTTCGTCTTAGTCTTCCTTTTTTTTTTTGAATTCGAAATCACAAAGTGTCGTCTTAGTCTTCCTTTCATTTTTTGAATTCAAAATTGCAAAGTGTCGTCTTAGTCTTCCTTTCGATTTTTTTAAGAGAAAATTGTTAGTACTGTCGCTTTGAAAGAAGATAGTTCAGATCTGTACTTAGTTTTGTTTTTTTCATTCTCACATTAAGGAAACTGAAAAACAATACATGCATATGCATTTGCAGTTAGACTGCATGCTGAAATTGATTTAGGAAAAGTGCATCTAGTGTCTGCTCTCTGCTCTATGTTGAAAGAATTTCATTTCTCTTTCCTTAGTAGCTAGGATTGTCATTGCAAAAAGAAAGTAAACGATTGTTTATCATCTTAGATTGCATATTTAAGAATTGTATATCTACATCACGTGGTGAACCTTAAAGGAAAAGTTCTTAAGAAAGATCAACTGTAAAATAAATCTCAATGAAAATAAAAATGCTTTGGAACATAATGCACAACATCTAGAAGTATAGGCTAGAGACGTATTCCAATGTCGTAAAGCCTGGTAACTATTGCTTTCATCGTAGGTTGGGTGATTCCTCCTCTTTGAAACGACAAGTGCTAGTACAGCCTTGTGCTCCCACATACCGTCGAGTATATATTGGGAGACCACAATAGGCTACATCCTTTATCCTTAGGAAACCATGTCTGTCGCCCTATTGATCGCAATGCACTGAACACAGCATTCGAGAAGATTGACTGCTATACCGTAAAAAGCATTCTGCAGTTTTGCAATTGGTTTGGTAATCCCTCTGTCTAGATTTCTAGAGAAGTAACTTTGGTTCCTTTTCAGACTCCCTAAAAGAAAAGGTCCATTTGAGCACTTGACAGTTCAGGCTCATTAAAAATCGAAGGGGACTAGAGTCATCTTGTGCTTTTTCTCGACTCTTAAAAATTGGAAAAGCAAGTTGTGTCAAAGCATCATAAAAATTATTTTAATCGACATAACATCATTTTTCCCTCGTTGGTCTTAGGTTGAGAAAATGGAGTCTACCAATTAAGGATTTCCCCTTGGGGGAAATCCTAGTCCCTATTCCTCCTGGGGAGATGTTGGTGCTCCACACATGGCTACATTGTCCCTTCCAGGACTCACATTTGGCCTGCCAGTATGGCTTTTTTCGACCTCCATCATTCAAAACACCGTAAATCCTCAGCAATCGAATCATCAACCAGATGATACTGAAGTTTCTCCCCCACCTTCTACTTCATTTGTTTCTCCCTCTCCTTCTTCCTCTTTGCTTGGTGAAACTAGTAACACTAAAAACTAAGTAACTAAGAAGAACAAGAAAGAAAAGGAGAAGAAGAAGAGGAAGCCAATGGCAAAAGGTGGAAACCATTCGTTGTCTAGCAAAAATCCACATACTGCACCTTCCAAACCTAAACCTCCATGTGTCATTTGCAAGGGAGACCACTATCATTGAGATTTTCCCTACATCCCACGGATCCTAAGGGACTGGTCTCCCCGCTTGCACAATCCGGTGTCTTCAACCTCTAATGATCATGTTGAGAGCACACCATCAACTAGTGAAAATGAAGTCAATGGAAAGAAAGGAAGGTCTAAATTTCTTTGTAGACTGTGTGAAGGGGATCATAACCTCCACCGTTGTCCTTTTATGGATGAAGCTAAAAGCGTTTTGGATAACCATCCTACTTCACCACAACGGCTTCCTCCTGGATACGAGAAACTATTGCCAAGTCCATCGCTAGTTGAAAATCCGACTAACACACCTTTGTTGTCTGTCGAAGCACCTATCATTGAACATAAACCCTGTGAGTCCACACTAGAGCAAAGGAAACAGGTCAAGATAGCAGTCGACCCAGCCTTGTCTTCAGAAGGTCCACCTTGAGATGATATTGTCACCAAAGAAAATGAGAATGAAGTTGTTCAAATTATTTTCATTAACACAGAATCCGATGAACATGGGGGAAATCTACCCATTCCTTTACTGCAGGAAGGAAGTTTGTCAGAGATTTATCCGGTCTTTTATTCGATCCCTCGTCCAAGCAATCTAGTCATTTCCTTCGATTGGAATCTATTAGGGAGACCCCGCCTACCATCTAATGTACCATTCTGAATCATAGTACAAGCTTACAGAATGATCAAAGTTGGTACTATCATAGATGAAGGGGCTTTTGTGAGTATCCTTTCCTCAACTACTTCGAAAGTGATTGGTTCACCATCGCTTCTACTTGAGATTCGAAATCTGATAGGCTTCAACAAAGGAACTAGTCGACCATTAGGGATCCTTCCAAATTTTCCTATAACTTTGAGAAGGAAAATTGTTCATCTAAACCTAATGGTAGTCCAAGGGCCTCTAGATTACAATCTTGTCCTTGGGCGTGACCACATTTATAGCATGGGAGCTATTGTTTCGTCACTCTTTCGAGTGATGTGTTTTCCGCATGAAGGAAGAGTGGTCCACCTAGTTGACCACCTTTAGTTCCCTGGTTCAAACACCACTATTAGTCAAATGCCATCCCTAACTCGTCTCTTTGCACAAGGAATGTCTCATCAATCTCCAGTTCGTCCACCTGATAAGCATGAGTGATTCGGTGATTGTGACTGAAATCTAGGGGGCATGCGCCCTGGTTTGCTTCGGTAGGAAAACCCTAGGTATAAGGTAGGTTTCCACGTAGGATATATGACTAGTCTGACCCCCTGTCCATTTAGGAAAATGGGATTAGATTGGAAAATGATTCCCACGTCAAAGGTTATGTGATTGGCACTGACAACAATCACGTTTTGTCCATTGTGATGGACAAAGCCAAGGAAGTGTTTTATTTGCTAGGTGGATGGGACAATCTTGCTAATGTGAGAATATCCGTATGGTAACCTGGAAACTCTACTTTATAACTGGGGGCATGCAAACCTTTTTGCATGGAAGTGAAAAATGACCTATTATTTTCTTAGTTTATAGTCTCTCAACCCTTTAACCTCGTAGGTTGGTCGTTCCTAGCTTGCATATGAAAGGCTCTAGAGAAACGTTTCAAATAGGGCAAGCTCCCTAAAAAATGAACCTATTGATGAAAGACATCCTTATTATACGACTAGCACGAGCAATTTTACTTGAAGTTAAAGCTCATTAAAAAATAAACTTAACAATGAGAAAATGTTCCCCCAAAGTCTAAGCTCGTTAAAAATGGACCCACCTTCAGTAAATAACCACTGCGATCACCTACTTATCAGCTTTTGAACCTTGGTCATGTTCTTACCATCACCTCCACTCTTTTTTAGCCGATCATACACCTCCATTTGATTATTTACCCTTTTGAGGAACAACTGTGACAAGTGATTCTATTAGCCACATTTTGTACACTGACGTGATTGAAAAAAGCTTCCAAGCCTTACCTAGAACCAGTTGCTATCCAAAAACATCACTCGTTCCTCAAAAAATGAGTCTCCTTTAAGCTCTTTTCATCTGACTCGTAAAATACAAAAAGATTGCCGAGAAATTCGCCTCTACACCTCATTAAAGTCATTGGAAGTGCCATCCCTCCTCCATATTTTAACCTTTTTGGACCTGAGGGATCATTACACAAAAAGATTGAGCGTCTGTCTTATCTGGCTCATTAAAACTATCGAAAAGTCATCCCTTTCATATTATTTTATACCTTTTCGGACTTAAGGGATTATATTACGAAAAACGACTACTGGAGTTACCTTTTCGTCTCTTTCTAGACTCTCTAAAATTGAAAAGGACCGAGTTATACCTATCCTTAAACTCGTTCAAACAATAGCGACAAAATTGTCCATGCAGACAAGAACAAGTTTCACTATCGCTAGGCTCATTAAAACATAGCGAAAGATTTTCTCGAAGGTCAAATTATAGAATAAGCATATGTTATCCTCCTCATGCTTGACAAAAATAAAGAGGTACTGGTCAGCAATGACTAGGGAAAATGGGAAGAAAACTTGAATAAATTCATTGGTAGCAGGTCGGTCTTGAACATGACACTTTCACTCCATCACCATTATTGAGTCAGGTTGGGTTATTCCATTCACTAGCCATATCACCATTGGTCTGTCGTACCATCCATTTTTGGATTAATGCTACCAATCCATTTCAGTGTCACCAATATGTTTAAGAGAAGTTGCTCAGAGAATTCACCAACCTAGCTAATGCCTCATCCAGTGCAATACCTTAATGCTCCATTCTTTCATGACCACCACCCTGAACCTTGTATCATCAGATCGTTTTCACCTCCACAAAATAATTTTCTTTTTTCCATGTCGTAGATGTGGGATTCATTGAGGCCCTCCTATGATGGGTCACTTCTTGTCGACATCAACTCATTATCCAAGAAGCTGACTTAGGAATAGCCCTTTCAGTACTTTGAAGCTTGTATGCCTCAATGGCAAGTTTCTCACTTCTGGCGACAGGTTTACATCAATGTCCTTCAACCAAAAGATTGTGTGTGGTGTTCGACATCAAGTCATGTATTCGCACCATGTGAATTGTACTGCAATACCTTGAGGGTCATTATCATTATTGATGATTCCTCTCGCGCCTATTAACATTTTACATCATTGGCTAGTAATCAGGTGATGTCTTTCCATGTTCGACATTAGAACATCTTTTCACATGGATCGACTTGTACTTTGGGCAAAGATTGAATGAGTTTGAAGACCCCAGATCTAGTTTCATATATCCAGGTTGTGATATATTCAGGAAAATAAAGACATCAAATGTACATGATTGCTGCATAGATAATCATCCAAGCTATGGAATGATGACTCTACCAAAATCATCAGTCGGCCACACAGACGATTTTCTGGCTTATATACATGAAAATGAATTTATAAAAGCTGAGCATGGGAATGCCCGCATCAGCTAGATCATGAAAATATTATGAAGATAATTTATTGTATTATATCTTATTATAGGTCATCTTCCAGTTCGAAAAACCTCAGATCGTCATGATAAAGAATTTCACTCAAAATCAGAAGATTTACGACCTCATGCTTTAGGGGGAAACCGTTATAGACATTTTTTGGTACTGCAACCCCAATCACATATGTCCATAAACCAAGGGATTTTAAACCCCTAAAGGTGTTTTTTCATACCATAA
Source organism: Pinus tabuliformis (assembly GCA_031772625.1). NCBI lineage: Eukaryota > Viridiplantae > Streptophyta > Pinopsida > Pinales > Pinaceae > Pinus > Pinus tabuliformis. The sequence continues at coordinate 344,753,280 of CM062814.1, forward strand.
AGGAACAAGGTTTGCTGATTACATCATTTCCCAGATGTTCTCCCTGAAAAACTACTCAGAACTAGTCAAAACTGGACCATACAGACTTCTCCATGTTGAGGGTATGATGCATCTCACCTACTAGAAACGGGGGGTGTGATGCATACTGGAAAGGCCTTCTGTAGGGTGCGATGAGCGAGAGCAATAAATGGCAGAAGCAATTTGCTAGGTGGAAACTCAAAGAATATTCTAGAAATTGCTCATATGACACTTGCCTCTTTGAATTCTCCCAGGCATGAGTAAGAGATCATGAAATCTCCAAGTGGAACCAAGAACTATCAGTGAAATGACACTAATAAAAATCCCGGAAGCTGACTCACTCTCTTACAAACATCTATATATGGATCCTTCATCCTAGAGATCCATAGGCTGGAATTTTGTAATTTGCAAGGAAGTGTTATTGGTTTCTCTTTGAAGACATTGTATTGTTGGATGAACTTGCTTTGTATGAGGTGAAGATGGCTTTCATGCTGGGAGGATGATGCTAGATCAGACAACTTGGTTCTAATCCTCTCTTCTACTACTTCTATCAATAAAGCTATTTGATTTTTCCTCCATATACTTGTGTATCGCTAAATCTTGTATTTATATATGCATTTGTATGGTTAATGTACATCTGATCCTACATTGTTTATGGTTATAGATTTCGATGCTTTGATGGTATCTTTCTGCTTTAACTCTACAGGTGTTCTTTGAAGCGGGACAAGTGAAAAGGAGTGGCGAAATCTCTATCAAAGGAGGGAGGAAACAAGCAAGGAGACTAGCAAAAGACTAAGGTTGGTACTCTCTGCTTATCTCTCATCTATCTCTCATAAAGGAAAACACAAGTAACTTTAGTTTTCTTGTTTCTAAGATAACTACCTGTCTTAGTGGGACTAGCAGCGTTGAATGGACACTAGTTTTCCCGATAACACAAGGATTTTTCATATAGTCTGGCTAATGTTGACATTAAACCCTCTGTTGTCGTTTCCTTTGAAACATTAAATTCCACCGACACAGCCAGTCACAGCCGTATTGTTCCGAGTGCCTTTCTATCGAGAAGATTCCATTCTTCATCTGTCATACCCATCGTCATCTTTGTTTTTTTGCCCAATGGTAGGTACAGATCTTTCTGATACAGATAATCTTCCATTTCCATCTTCCACTGCGAGAAGCTTTGGCCATTGAATTTTTCAACCCTAAACCTACCATCTTGTACCATTGCTCCCACTCGAACTAGGAACCCTTCTCTCTTGCGAGTTTATCAGCCAAATAGACCTTCGCCTTTGATACCAGTTGTTATAAAGTTATATATTACGGAGCAATGGAACACGTAAAATATTGCAGAAATATAAACACAGAAAACAAATAAAACAAGAGGGACACAAATATATGTGGTTCACCCAGTTTGGGCTACGTCCACGGAGAAATAGCCAGTCCTTCTTTTATTATATTATCTAGCAAACTGAAGAGATACAACCTACAATAGATCGACTGTAACACTCTCTTCACTCTAAATCTCGTTTCTCTTCCTCACTCAGAACACTGATATACATAGACGCAATACAATTCCCCAATATATAGTGAGGGGTTTCCTTCTAGGGCAAAAAACCCTAAATTAAACATAACTTCTATCGTCATATCATTCGCCTCATGAACGACCCAGATTGACTAGAAATTACTAGACTTTTACAAGGCAATTTTACATTTATTTTTAGCTTCGGGGGCACTACACCCGAACCCTTGCGGGGGGAAGGGTCCCCCCCCCCCCCCCCCCCCAGCAACCCCCCCGCGTGGAGGGGTGTAAAATCTTCCTTGGGTATACATCTGGCTGAAACCTTTGAATACAGAAGATAATTAGGCTCCACACCCAACACCGCATGGTCTTAGTCCAACTTGATAAATCTCAAGTTCATCCTCCATCATTGTCATATCTGCAACATCCTCAACCTCGTATTGATCATTGAGGTCTTCAAGTTCTTCCTTTATCATCAAACAAACTCCTTGAATCTGTATATTCTCGGCCTTCATCGAAGCCCATTCAGAAGTCCATCTACTCATTTGTTTCAATAATTTGTACCAGAAAACTTCATCTGCATTATGGCTAGATTCACCTCCCACAGGCCCTTCCACCATCTCTGCCATCCACTTTTCTTGCAAACCTGAATCACCCTCCAGATTTCTTCACCATTCACGAGGTCTCCTACAAAACCTGAATCAACTTTGATACCACCTGTCATGCCCATACACTATCGGTAATCTTTTAAGCACACTATAGCGCGGTGTGGCACCACCAACCACTTTCTTTGCACTAATACTTATGACCGTGGACTATGCCTAACATTCGTACTTAGTTTATTTCTTCTTTACCAAGTATTATGTTTTCCTTTATACACAATGAAACCATTAACATTCACCATAAACAACATTAACACATATAAATGCAAAATAGTATAAAGGGAGGGGAAACTCCCTGTTGTGAGTCTGCCTATATATAAATATATATATAATTCGAAATCTTTCATGTACAAGTTAAATCTTGGAGGAAACCCCAAATTTACACTTAGCCAAATTTTACATTCACCAGCAAACATGGTTTCCCAGCTCGTCGGCATGCCGAACAGTCGTCGCACGACTCACTAAACTCTTTGTTCACCCATGAATGCATTCGTTCAGCCTCCGTGTCATTTGCCCAACTTGGGCACCCACCCGTGTCACCATGCATGCCTACCCGACACGTCCACACATCAGTCGCACTTTGTTCAGAAACTGTACATAACTATTGTTCACCAACCGACTCATTCAAAATTCGTTCAATGGGTGCCCTCACTGTGTTACCCTGCCCAACATTATTTTTAAGGCAATTGTGCTTTCTTTGGCGGGCGCACATGCACCCGTGTTGCCACTTGCCCGAACTCTCATTCACGGTCTCAACTTCCTTTCGTTCGGTGGACCGCGCGTAGTACCACCTGCACAAACTCCTGTTCACGCCCTCCAGTTCAACTTCTCTTCGTTCAGCGGACGCCCTCACCATGTCACCCTGCCCAAAATCTTCATTTGGCGGACGCCCTCACCGGGTCGCCCGGCACGAACCTCCCAAATGACCCCTGAACGATGCCCTCGCACACCCTGTTCAGTTCGCCCATCGTGCGGGCACATTCGTTTTGGCCTGCACCTCAACCACAAAATCTACAAATGCCTTGCTCGCAGTTCGCACTTCAACTTCACTTCGCAGCTCGTCTAAGTTCAAATGATCTCCAACTCCAACAATCCACTGCATCTGTATATGCGTTCACTCCATATTGTGGGGGCATCCAGCCGACCCACCAACGCATCCAACCGTCAACCCGTTTGTTGTTCTAACTCGTCAGCCGCCCGCCCATTTACAACATTCGACCGCCCACTCGTGTGTTGGTTCACCCATCGGCTCGTCTGCCCGTCGAGTTGCCCGGGACCACCCACATGATATAACTATACCAGTGCCCAAACTTCATCGCATTTGCATTGTTTTTCTTCGTGTGTTCTCCCACCGTGTTGCGCCTTCACTCACCGCTCATGCCCTGTAGCTCATGGTCCTGACATGCATGGAGGAATGAGTGCTTTTTGAAACATTCAACTCTTCCTCTACTTTTGTGGTTATTTGCATGCACCACGACAAACTGAAACCATGAGTATATGCCAGCCTAGCAGATCGAAGATGAATCAATGAACTGTTTATCCTACAAGCACGATGACTTTTCAAGCCAAAAATCGTTTGATGTTCATCATGCAATCAGACAAAGCATATTCTCAATATATTTGCTGGATAATCAATTATTGCATAAATTAACAAATATATTACAAATTTAAAGTCAACTTCGCCTTATCCACTTGGAGTTGGAGTTGATATAGGAACCCCTACTAACAAATAATATTAAAAATAAGTTTAGAAGAGAAAAAAAATATTATAAAAAAATGATTAATTTTAATTTCAAAAATTATTTTTATTTTTATTTTTCTTTGTAGTTGATATAGGAATGTTTACTACCAAATATTAAAATAAAAAAAAGGAAATAAAGATATTATAAAAAAAGATTAATTTTAATTTCAAAAATCATTTTTTATTTTTATTTTTCTTAATATTATTAATATTAAGAAGAAAATGAAAATTGCCAAAATAAGAAATAATTTTCATGAATTTTGTTGTGAAAATTAGTATTGGTCAATTTTCAAAATTCCATGCTAGAAATTTTTTTGTGTATATACTTTCTCTTATATTGTTTATCTTTTACTTACATTCTATCTAATTTTCAAATATACTTTCTCTTAGATTGTTTATCTTTTACTTACATTCTATCTAATTTTCAAATATACTTTCTCTTAGATTGTTTATATTTTACTTACATTCTATTTAATTTTCAAAATGTTTGTCACATCATCACTCTTTTTCACATTTTAAGTCAGCAAAACTATCCTAATATAAGAATGATTCTCTCACTTCTTTTCAACATATAAATAAAATTGTAGAAATTTCAAATTAATCTCTTAACTCCATCGAAATATAAAATTTAGAAAACTTTAATCATCATTATTATTACCATAATTGTGAATTTATATATATTTATATATATTGTCAATTTAAATATATAACTTCCCATTCCTAAAATAAATAACTTGCTTCCCTCACTAAGAGTGCTAATCACCAAGGCAAGCAACCAACAATGCAATTGAAATATTAGTTGAATATTTGGTTTCCCAATCTATTTAATTTCTTTTCATGTATATATAGTTTTTTCTATATGAAATTAGGTTTTAGGTTTAAGCTCTGAGTCTCTCAAATCAAAACAATGAGAGCCATTTAAAATAAGTGCTTCTTTATTAGTAACATACCAGATAAGCACATCATACCATAACTGTGAATTTAAATATATAACTTCCCATTCAGAAAATAAATGACTTCCTTCCCTCACTAAGTGAGTGCTAATCACCAAGGCAACCAACCAACAATGCAATTGAAACATTAGTTAAACATTTGGTTTTCCAATCTATTTAATTTCTTTTATGTATATATAAATTTTTCTATATGAAGTTAGGTTTTAGGTCTAAGCTTTGAGTCTCTCAAATCAAAACAATGAGAGCCATTTAAAAAATGTGCTTCTTTGTTGGTGACGGACAAGATAAGCACATCCCATTTTTTGAAATAATATTTATCTTCCTCATTTTAAAAGTAAAATGAATTATTTTAATATAATAATTTGATTACTAAAATATAAGAAAAATATAAATATTTTAATTGATTAATTTAAATTTATAATTAAGTTATCTAATTCAATAAATTTATTAAGTAAAAGTGTATATATGAAATGTTTTTATTTGTAAAATAAATTTTTTTACTTTAATCTTTAAGTAGCCTAATAATTTGATTTAATTATCAAAATTTAGAAAGATAGGAATACTTTAATTTATCAAATTTAAACTCATAATTTATTGAATTAAAGAATCATTAAAATATAGAATTTATAATTAATTGAACGAAATTTTAATAAAAATTTAATACACATGTATATACTGGGTACTCTCAGGAAACTTCACTATTAATCACATATACAGGGAAGTCAATATGAAAGTAGACAACTGTCAGAGAGATATACGGAGTTACGAATTACAGACAATGTCACTCCGGAAGAGGGCCTCATTAACCTTCCGTAACATCTCATGCTCTACCTTTTATACTGTTTGTTTTTTGAATGTGGTATATAATATACGCTTGGATATATCTTAAGACAAATCCTATATCTTAATACATATTTGTAAGTAGACAGTTTCTGGTTAAACTTTTTCCACGAGATACACAAATTGTAAACGCTTCTTTTAAAATCTTCACATAAAAAGTTCTTGATTGGAATTTTGAGAAGATCGAAATTTGAAGTTAGTAAATCAGACTCAGTTACGTTCAATTATATGAATGGTGTTCCGAGTACTTGGATCCCATCATAATTGTGGACATGGATTTGCTGTGCAGAAACTTTTACCAGGGAAGAATAAACTGGTGCCTAAATGAGTTTAAAATTATTTTAATTTATTAACTACATAAACTTAATAAAAGAATTTAATTTAAAATTTTAGTAATTTATTTTATAATTTAGTTTCAATTTATTATAATTAATTTAATTTCTAAAATTTTAGTAAAATCAATAAATTAACAAGAAAATTAATTAAAAAAAATTTAGTAATCTATTTATAATTTAGTTTCAATTTATTATAATTAATTTAATTATTTAAATTTTAGTAAAATTAATAAATTAACCAAAAAATTAATTAAAATCAAATTTTCTTGCTTTAGGATAAATTTTATAGCGAAGTTGTTGGAGTGACTGTAAAATGAGTTATTCGATTAAAATTGATCTTAATCTTAGGGCATTTTATAACTTAAGTTTGGATGTTATAAAACAGTGTTTTTATTTAAAAAATAATTTAATCATTATGTAATTAATGACTTCAAATTTATTGAAAGTTGGATTAATCAACGGAAGGTAATAGGAAGAGAGCTAGAAAGAGAGTGAAGGTAAGGAGAGGTTTCGTTAATTGGTCTTATTATATGTAATGGTGCTTCTTAATGGAATTCTATTTCTCTTTCTCTCTTCATATTCTTGTTATGTATTCAGTTTTTGCAATCAATATTATTGTGATTAGTTTCATGTCAGATCTATATATTTTCTCTCATCTTCTCTTAGCATTCATGCCTCTGTTGATGATAAAAACTTCTTATGCTTTGCTGTGAACATTCTTGAACCTCACTAGGTTGGTGAGATAATGAATTTATGCCCAAGGTTTAATCCCCATAATCAAGTGACAATTATATACAACATATTTGTGGAAGGAAAATTGTTCACAACAATGAAAAAAAAAAAGGAAATATAAACATTCATAAATAAATTAAAGCTTGAACAAAAAATAGCAAACTGAGCATAGGACCATACTGGTATGATATAAAATATTATATAAACTAACTCACCAGTTCAACCACTAATATCATAAAATCTTCTTCTAGCAATTAATAGCATAAAGTAAAATTAGTGGAGAAATATGTGAGAAAAATATAGGTTTTCAACAATTGATTTTATTGATAAAAATATGAATGCAACTACTAATATCATAAAATATTTTCCTAACAGTTAATAGCATAAAGTAAAATTACTAGAGAAATATGTGAGAAAAATATAGGTTGTCAACAATTGATTTTATTGATAAAAATATGAGTACAACGTATTGTTTTGGTTGATTCCTATGAGAATTGGGATAAAAAATCACCTTTAAAATGTTTAGGATGTAAAACGAGTCATACATAGATACTTAGAATGCCAAATAATAAGTAAAACAAAATGTTGGGAAACTTGGACTCTGTCGATAAGATTGGATTAACAATTTGTTTTACAAAAGGTACACTAGTTAGCACTGATATGAATTAGGAAACTTGGATTCTGTCGATAAGATTGAATTAACAATTTGTTTAACAAAAGATACACTAGTTAGCACTGATATGAAAAAATATCAAACCTTTTAACGACACATAATAATGCAACAAAAAGAACACCAACCTTAATAAAATAACTAAAAATTGATCAGTTTATTTTCTCCTTGTCACTCAATTCTCATGGAAATGGATAATATCTAGTACTCTAGAATAAATAAATAAAAAAATGAAAACTTTGAAAACTTATGTATACCTATCCTCATTGGTATTTCCAATCCTCCCCCTTTTGTCGTCTTCTTTTTTTATACTCTTCATGGGTTGTTGGAGGGAAAAAATGTTTTATAATTGATATCTGTATCACGTTAAATCCTCTTTCTTTGTAATTTGGGAGAATGTATTTGAAAAGGGTATTTTTATTCAATTAATTTTATATTAGTAGGTGGTCTTCACGGCTATGTCCATAAAATATTTTCATTAACCTTTATAACTACCACTTAATAAAAAATATATAAATATGACAACATCGATAATACCACTATCATAGAAAATCATACATATGAAACATCCCAATATCCACAAACATATATAATCAAGTGTGTAAAATTGTCCTTATATTTCCCATCAACCACAATGTCATCAAATATGTACCATAATAAAAAACAAAATGTTGTCCCAGAAACATGATAATGTTGTGATATGAAACAAGTCCAAGTAAAATGAAGTAAAACCACATCATATCAAAGAAGTAACTGAAGTCAAATCAAGAGGTCTGTTAGGGCTAATGATGTATGATGGTCTCTTCTCCTCCTCCTTCCTTTCTCCTTGTACACTTGGATGCATGCCTTGGAATGAGATTTCTCTTCCACGCCCTTCTTTATTTGTCAGAATTTTAGAATGCATATGAGATGAAGTATCCTTAGAGGAAGAATGTATAAGCATAGCTGACATGTGAATCTTCCCCAATGTTGGATGCATGGGAAATAAGGGGCTGCTAAGAATGAAAATAAGTGACATGCGACAAAGAAAATGGTATTTGATGAGGAATAATCATAAAGTGTACTAAATGATGAGAAATATTAGGCCAATGTACACATTCAGATTCATTCTTGATAGGGTTGATCTTTAAACCATCATTATCTACCAATTGTTGCTGAGATATATGTGGTTCTAAAATTTCCATTACATTAGGGTGTGGAAGAGGTACATTTTGTGAAGTGTGTGGGGTAGGAGGAGGGTGGGACGAGTTCTGAGGTACAAGTGACCTATTTTGGTCAACTAGTTGAACTTATCAGGGTTGACATCAAAGTGAATAGAAAAGATTATCCTTTTATTTTTGTTATCCCTCCCTAACATATTAGTCCCTTTATTGTCTCCTCTTCTTACCTTCAATCCTTTCCTAAAGAAACTCATACTATACTATGATCAAGAAAATTTCTCATATAACCATCAATTTCCTTAGCATTAACATATAATAAATAAAATAAAAGACTATTTGGAGTCATATTTCACATAAATGTTGGAGTAATTTCCACATATAAACAAAGGAAAATATCTAACATGGGGAGGAGACATGTCCATGCATGCAACTAAGACAAGTGTAATGAGAACATTCATGCTAGTATAATGAATGTGACAAGATCAATAAAACATTTTTATTTCTATATGGTTGTTGATCAAACATCATAGAATTGTATGCAAGAGCAATATGTAAGGTGTTGAAGTGTGTTGATAAAAGCAACCAGTCTTGAAATATTTCCCATTACAAATCAAAGAATGGCCAATGTTTCTATGGAACAAGATATGTAGCATACATATTTCATGGAATGTAGTGAAATACACATAAAATATGTCTAGTTAATCAAAGGTCAAGACTATTAGACAACATACATGGAGAAGACAAGATATAAGCTATAACATTCATTACATTTATTATTCGAAAAAATTTACATTTATACATTTCCTTGTGACCCTTGGTCTTCACTTAACAAGTGGTCTATTGGAATCGCTTTGATTGTTTACATTCCACACCAACCCTTAGCAAATTAGGTGTCCAACATTCACCCCCTTAATATTAAGTGGTATATATGAGTCTAAGAAGAGAGATATAATACAAAAGTACAACAATGCGTGACAACAATAAGGTAAATGTTCTCTCTGGGGTGATGGAAAAAGGTGGGAGAACTCAATATCTCAATGGGTGGTGGTTTAAGGATGACCACCAGCACTGGAATGCTTAGTGTATTTCCCGGAACTCTTCCAAATCTCGTAAGAATTTGAAATATTATGCTAGAGGAAGTGTTCCTAATGTTTTAGAGAGAGATACCTTCAACCTGTAAGAAATGGAGGTCTAAAACCTTTTGTGGTTTAAGGAATACCACCAACCAAAGGAAGGCTTAGTGCGATTCCTGAAACTCTTCCAAATCTGGCAAGAGGCTGAAGCCTTTTGCTAGATGAAGTGCTCCCTATTGTCTTTAAGAGGGATACCTTCAACCTAGAAAAAGAGAAGTCTATGACCTAAGGTGGTTTAAGGAAGGCCACCAACCAAAGGAACACTTAGTGTGATTCCTGGAACTCTTCCAAATCTGGAAAGAATCTGAGGCCTTCTCGTAGAGGAAGTGCTCCCTATTTTCTTGAAGGGGGAGACCTTCAACCTCAAAAAATGGAGGTCTACGACCTATGGTGGTTTAAAGAAGGCCATGAACCAAAGACATGCTCTAGGGCTCCTCTGTCTCTGGATAAAACTTTGAATCTGGGTATGGTTGTCTCTTGTTGTAGGCTCAGGCAACAAGTTCATGTTGTGGCTTAGGCTCACTTGATTTTTCTTTGAAACTTGTGTATGACCATCAATTCCTCCCCATCATATAAAAGGCGAGAGGATGAACTAAACTCAATTGCAAGACCTTTTATAAATCAATAATAATTTTTTTGATATGAGAAAAATATCTTCTTGGGTGTTGAAGCCCATTGCCAAGCTTGTTTTTGAATAACATATTTGAGTTATGAGTATGTTGACCACAATTATTGGATGGGTGAACATCAAAATAATAAGTCTTCACATGGAAAACTCGGTCACAATGCTGACATTTGAAAAGTTTTGGTTGTTGTGGAAGAGGAGAAAGATTTGAAATAGGTGCCTGTGAAACGTTGGGAAGAAATCTAGCACTATGAAATTTCATGGGATTTGAGTAATATGGAATATTAAAGGACATGTCCTTATCATATCCAGGACTTCTTTTGTGCTTGTCACTAAAAAGATCTTCCCAAGGTCTGATGATGGGCTTAGGAAGTGGATATTGAATTTTTGCATCTGCATGTAAAACTGCATTTTTAGTAACTTGATTAGCTTCCCGCAGCTAATGGGATTTTGTTTCGGTCTCAAAGAGAGCATTATTCTGAACCAAAAAAGTTTTAGAATGTTTTTTATGCTGTTGTAACTCATCTTGCCTAAGTTATGATTCAAGCTACAAAAAATCAATATTTTCTTATGTGTTTTGCAGACAGATCGAAATTTTAGAGAGAGAGTCTTTGCTGATTTAGATTTTGTCATTAGTAGTAGATTATATCAAAGTTTTTTAGAACTCTAATAATTCAGCAATTAAATTCAATTAAATACCTCGAGGGTATTTAATTGAAGGAGCTTCTGTGAGTATCCTTTCCTCAACTGCTTGGAAAGCGATTGGTTCACCATCGCTTCTGCTTGAGATTCGAAATCTGATAGGCTTCAACAAAGGAACTAGTCGACCATTAGGGATCCTTCCAAATTTTCCTATAACTTTGAGAAGGAAAATTATTCATCTAAACCTAATGGTAGTCCAAGGGCCTCTAGATTACAATCTTGTCCTTGGGCGTGACTACATTTACAACATGGGAGCTATTGTTTCGTCACTCTTTCGAGTGATATGTTTTCCGCATGAAGGTAGAGTGGTCCACCTAGTTGACCACTTTAGTTCCCTGGTTCAAACACAACTATTAGTCAAATGCCATCCCTAACTCATCTCTTTTCATAAGGAATGTCTCATCAATCTCCAGTTCGTCCACCTAATAAGCATGAGTGATTCGGTGATTGTGACTAAAATCTAGGGGACATGTGCCCTGGTCTGCTTCGGTAGGAAAACCCCAGGTATAAGGTAGGTTTCCACATAGGATATATGACTAGTCTGACCCCCTGTCCATTTAGGAAAATGGGATTAAATTGGAAAATGATTCCCACGTCAAAGGTTATGTGATTGGCACTGACAACAATCACGTTTTGTCCATTGCGACGGACAAAGCCAAGGAAGTGTTTTGTTTGCTAGGTGGATGGGACAATCTTGCTAATGAGAGAATATCCGTATGGTAACCTGGAAACTCTACTTTATATCTGGGGGCATGCAAACCTTTTTGCATGCAAGTGAAAAATGACCTTTTATTTTCTTAGTTTGTAGGCTCTCAACCCTTTAACCTCATAGGTTGGTCATTCCTAGCTTGCATATGAAAGGTTCTAGAGAAAAGTTTCAAATAGGGCAAGCTCCCTAGAAAATGAACCTATTGATGAAAGACATCCTTATTATACGACTAGCACGAGCAATTTTACATGAAGTTAAAGCTCATTAAAAAATAAACTTAACAATGAGAAAATGTTCCCCCAAAGTCTAAGCTCATTAAAAATGGACCCGCCTTCGGTAAATAACCACTGCAATCACCTATTTATCAGCTTTTGAACCTTGGTCATGTTCTTACCATCACTTCCACTCTTTTTTAGCCGATCATACATCTCCATTTGATTATTTACCCTTTTGAGGAACAACTGTGACAAGTGATTCTATTAGCCACATTCTTTACACTGTCGTGATTGAAAAAAGCTTCCAAGCCTTACTTGGAACCAGTTGCTATCCAAAAACATCACTCATTCCTCAAAAAATGAGTCTCCTTTAAGCTCTTTTCATCTGACTCGTAAAATATGAAAAGATTGCCGAGAAATTCGCCTCTACACCTCGTTAAAGTCATTGGAAGTGCCATCCCTCCTCCATATTTTAACCTTTTTGGACCTGAGGGATCATTACAAAAAAAGATCGAGCATCTGTCTTATCTAGCTCATTAAAACTTTCGAAAAGTCATCCCTTTCATATTATTTTATACTTTTTCGGACTTAAGGGATTATATTACGAAAAACGACTACTGGAGTTACCTTTTCGTCTCTTTCTAGACTCTCTAAAATTGAAAAGGACCGAGTTATATCTATCCTTAAACTCGTTCAAAAAATAGCGACAAAATTGTCCATGCAGACAAGAACAAGTTTCACTATCGCTAGGCTCATTAAAACATAGCGAAAGATTTTCCGAAAGGTCCAATTATAGGATAAGCATATGTATCCTCCTCATGCTTGACAAAAATAAAGAGGTACTGGTCAGCAATGACTAGGGAAAATGGGAAGAAAACTTGAATAACTTCATTGGTAGCAGGTCGGTCTTGAACATGACACTTTCACTCCATCACCATTATTGAGTCGGGTTGGGTTATTCCATTCACTAGCCATATCACCATTGGTCTGCCGTACCATCCATTTTTGGATTAACGCTACCAATCCATTTCAGTGTCACCAATATGTTTAAGAGAAGTTGCTCAGAGAATTCACCAACCTAGTTAATGCCTCATCCAGTGCAATACCTTAACGCTCCATTCTTTCATGACCACCACCCTGAACCTTGTATCATCAGATCGTTTTCACCTCCACAAAATCATTTTCTTTGTTCCATGTCGTAGATGTGGGATTCATTGAGGCCCTCCTACGATGGGTCACTTCTTGTCGACATCAACTCATTATCCAAGAAGTTGACTTAGGAACAACCCTTTCAGTACTTTGAAGCTTGTATGCCTCAATGGCAAGTTTCTCACTTCTGGCAACAGGTTTACATCAATGTCCTTCAACCAAAAGATTGTGTGTGGTGTTCAACATCAACTTATGTATTCGCACCATGTGAATTGTACTACAATACCTTGAGGGTCATTATCATTATTGATGATTCCTCTCGCGCCTGTTAATATTTTACATCATTGGCTAGTAATCAGGTGATGTCTTTCCATGTTCGACATTAGAACATCTTTTCACATGGATTGACTTGTACTTTGGGCAAAGATTGAATGAGTTTGAAGACCCCGGATCTAGTTTCATCTATCCAGGCTGTGAAATATTCAGGAAAATAAAGACATCAAATGTACATCATTGCTGCATAGATAATCATCCAAGCTATTGAATGATGACTCTACCAAAATCATCAGTCGGCCACACAGACGATTTTCTGGCTTATATACATGAAAATGAATTTATAAAAGCTGAGCATGGGAATGCTCGCATCAGCTAGATCATGAAAATATTATGAAGATAATTTATTGTATTGTATCTTATTATAGGTCATCTTCCAGTTCGAAAAACCTCAGATCGTCATGATAAAGAATTTCACTCAAAATCAGAAGATTTACAACCTCATGATTTAGGGGGAAACCATTATAGACATTTTTTGGTACTGCAACCCCAATCACATATGTCCATAAACCAAAAGCTTTTAAACCCCTAAAGGTGTTGTTTCATACCATGAAGGAACAAGGTTTGTTGATTACATCATTTCCCAGAAGTTCTCCCTGAAAAACTACTCAGAACTGGTCAAAACTGGACCATACAGACTTCTCCATGTTGAGGGTATGATGCATCTCACCTACTAGAAATGGGGGGTGTGATGCATAATGGAAAGGCCTTCTGTAGGGTGCGATGAGCGAGAGCAGATAAATGGCAGAAGTAATTTGCTAGGTGGAAACTCAAAGAATATTCTAGAAATTGCTCATATGACACTTGCCTCTTTGAATTCTCCTAGGCATGAGTAAGAGATCATGAAATCTCCAAGTGGAACCAAGAACTATCAGTGAAATGACACTAATAAAAATCCCGGAAGCTGACTCACTCTCCTACAAACATCTATATATGGATCCTTCATCCTAGAGATCCATAGGCTGGAATTTTGTAATTTGCAAGGAAGTGTTATTGGTTTCTCTTTGAAGACATTGTGTTGTTGGATGATCCTACTTTGTATGAGGTGAAGATGGCTTTCATGCTAGGAGGATGATGCTAGATCGGACAACTTGGTTCTAATCCTCTCTTCTACTACTTCTATCAATAAAGCTATTTGATTTTTCCTCCATATACTTGTGTATCGCTAAATCTTGTATTTATATATGCATTTGTATGGTTAATGTACATCTGATCCTACATTGTTTATGGTTATAGATCTCTATGCTTTGATGGTATTTTTCTGCTTTAACTCGACAGGTGTTCTTTGAAGCGGGACAAGTGAGAAAGGAGTGGTGAAAGCTCTATCAAAGGAGGGAGGAAACGAACAAGGAGACTAGCAGAAGACTAAGGTTGGTACTCTCTGCTTATCTCTCATCTATCTCTCATAAAGGAAAACACAAGTAACTTTAGTTTGCTTGTTTCTAAGATAACTACCTATCTTAGTGGGACTAGCAGCGTTGAATGGACACTAGTTTTCCCGATAACACAAGGGTTTTTCATATAGTCTGGACAATGCTGACATTAAACCCTCTATTGTCGTTTCCTTTGAAATATTAAATTCCACCGACACAGCCAGTCACAGCCGTATTGTTCCGAGTGCCTTTCTATCGAGAAGATTCCATTGTTCATCTGTCATACCCATCGTCATCTTTGTTTTTTTGCCCAATGGTAGGTACAGATCTTTCTGATACAGATAATCTTCCATGTCCATATTCCATAGTGAGAAGCTTTGGCCATTGAATTTTTCAACCCTAAACCTAGCATCTTCTACGATTTCTCCCACTCGAACTAGGAACCCTTCTCTCTTGTGAGTTTCTCAGCCAAATAGACCTTCGCCTCTAATACCAGTTGTTAGAAAGTTATATATTACGGAGCAATGGAACACGTAAAATATTGCAGAAATATAAACACAGAAAAAAAATAAAACAAGAGGGACACAGATATACGTGGTTCACCCAGTTTGGGATATGTCTACGGAGAAACAGCCAGTCCTTCTTTTATTATATTATCTAGTAAACTGAAGAGATACAACCTACAATAGATCCGTTGTAACACTCTCTTCGCTCTCAATCTCGTTTCTCTTCCTCACTCAGAACACTGATATACATAGACGCAATACAATTCCCTAATATATAGTGAGGGGTTGCCTTCTAGGGAAAAAAACCCTAAATTAAACATAACTTCTACCGTCATATCATTCGCCTCAAGAATGACCCAGATTGACTAGAAATTACTAGACTTTTACAAGGCAATTTTACATTTATTTTTAGCTTCGGGGGCACTAGACCCGAACCCTCGCGAGGGGGAAGGGTCCCCCCCCGGCACCTCCCCGCATGGAGGGGTGTAAAATCTTCCTTGGGTATACATCTGGATGAAACCTTTGAATACAGAAGATAATTAGGCTCCACACCCAACACCGCATGGTCTTAGTCCAACTTGATAAATCTCAAGTTCATCCTCCATCATTGTCATATATGCAACATCCTCAACCTCGTATTGATCCTTGAGGTCTTCAAGTTCTTCCTTTATCTTCAAACAAACTCCTTGAATCTGTATATTCTCGGCGTTCATCGAAGCCCATTCAGAACTCCATCTACTCATTTGTTTCAATACCTTGTACCAGAAAACTTCATCTGCATTATGGCTAGATTCACCTCCCACATGCCCTTCCACCATCTCTGCCATCCACTATCCTTGCAAACCTGAATCACCCTCCAGTTTTCTTCACCATTCACGAGGTCTCCTACAAAACCTGAATCAACTTTGATACCACCTGTCATGCCCCTACACTATCGGTAATCTTTTAAGCACACTATAGCGAGGTGTGGCACCACCGACCACTTTCTTTGCACCAATACTTATGACTGTGGACTATGCCTAACATTCGTACTTAGTTTATTTCCTCTTTACCAAGTATTATGTTTTCCTTTATACACAATGAAACCATTAACATTCACCATAAACAACATTAACACATATAAATGCACAATAGTATAAAGGGAGGGGAAACTCCCTATTGTGAGTCTGCCTATATATAAATATATATAATTCGCAATCTTTCATGTACCAGTTAAATCTTGGAGGAAACCCCAAATTTACACTTAGCCAAATTTTACATTCACCAGTAAACATGGTTTCCCAGCTCGTCGGCATGCCCGAACAGTTGTCGCATGACTCGCTAAACTCTTTGTTCACCCATGAATGTGTTCGTTCAGCCTCCGTGTCATTTGCCCAACTTGGGCACCCACCCGTGTCACCATGCATGCCTACCCGACACGTCCACACATCAGTGGCACTTTGTTCAGAAACCGCACATAACTATTGTTCACCAACCGACTCATTCAAAATTCGTTCAATGGGTGCCCTCACCGTGTTACCCTGCCCAACATTATTTTTAAGGCAACTGTGCTTTCTTCGGTGGGTGCACATGCACCCGTGTTGCCACTTGCCCAAACTCTCATTCATGGTCTCAACTTCCTTTCGTTCGGTGGACCGCGCGTAGTACCACCTGCACAAACTCCTGTTCACGCCCTCCAGTTCAACTTCTCTTTGTTCAGCGGACGCCCTCACCATGTCACCCTGCCCAAAATCTTCATTCGGCAGACGCCCTCACCGGGTTGCCCGGCAAAAACCTCCCGAATGACCCCTAAACGATGCCCTTGCACACCATGTTCAGTTCGCCCATCGTGCGGGCACATTCGTTTTGGCCTGCACCTCAACCACAAAATCTACAAATGCCTTGCTCGCACTTCGCACTTCGACTTCACTTCGCAGCTCGTCCAAGTTCGAATGATCTCCAACTCCAACAATCCACCACCTCTGTATATGCATTCACTCCATATTGTGGGGGCATCCAGCCGACCCACCAATGCATCCAACCGTCAACCCGTTTGTTGTTCTAACTCGTCGGCCACCCGCCCGTTTACAACATTCGACCGCCCACACGTGTGTTGGTTCACCCGTCAGCTCGTCTGCCTGTCGAGTTGCCCGGGACCACCCACATGATATAACTATACCAGTGCCCAAACTTCATCACATTTGCATTGTTTTGCTTCACATTTTCTCCCACCGTGTTGCGCCTTCGCTCACTACTCGTGCCCTGCAGCTCGTGGTCCTGACATGAATGGAGGAATGAGTGCTTTTTGAAACATTCAACCCTTCCTATACTTTTGTGGTTATTTGCATGCACCACAACAAACTGAAACCATGAGTATATGCCAGCCTAGCAGATCGAAGATGAATCAATGAACTATTTATCCTACATGCATGATGACTTTTCAAGCCAAAAATCGTTTGATGTTCATCATGCAATCAGACAAAGCATATTCTCAATATATTTGCTGGATAATCAATTATTGCATAAATTAACAAATATATTACAAATTTAAAGTAAAGTTCGCCTTATCCACTTGGAGTTGGAGTTGATATAGGAACCCCTACTAACAAATAATGTTAAAAATAAGTTTGGAAGAGAAAAAAGAATATTATAAAAAAATGATTAATTTTAATTTCAAAAATTATTTTTATTTTTATTTTTCTTTGTAGTTGATATAGGAATGTTTACTACCAAATATTAAAATTAGAAAAGGAAATAAAGATATTATAAGAAAAGATTAATTTTAATTTCAAAAATCATTTTTTATTTTTATTTTTCTTAATATTATTAATATTAAGAAGAAAATGAAAATTGCCAAAATAAGAAATAATTTTCATGAATTTTGTTGTGAAAATTAGTATTGGTCAATTTTCAAAATTCCATGCGAGAAATTTTTTTGTGTATATACTTTCTCTTATATTGTTTATCTTTTACTTACATTCTATCTAATTTTCAAATATACTTTCTCTTAGGTTGTTTATCTTTTACTTACATTCTATCTAATTTTCAAATATACTTTCTGTTAGATTGATTATATTTTACTTACATTCTATTTAATTTTCAAAATGTTTGTCACATCATTACTCTTTTTCACATTTTAAGTCAGCAAAACTATCCTAATATAAGAATGATTCTCTCACTTCTTTTCAACATATAAATAAAATTGTAGAAATTTCAAATTAATCTCTTAACTCCATCGAAATATAAAATTTAGAAAACATTAATCATCATTATTATTACCATAATTGTGAATTTATATATATTTATATATATTGTCAATTTAAATATATAACTTCCCATTCCTAAAATAAATAACTTGCTTCCCTCACTAAGAGTGCTAATCACCAAGGTAACCAACCAGCAATGCAATTGAAATATTAGTTGAATATTTGGTTTCCCAATCTATTTAATTTCTTTTCATGTATATATAGTTTTTTCTATATGAAATTAGGTTTTAGGTTTAAGCTCTGAGTCTCTCAAATCAAAACAATGGGAGCCATTTAAAATAAGTGCTTCTTTGTTAGTAACATACTAGATAAGCACATCATACCATAACTGTGAATTTAAATATATAACTTCCCATTCAGAAAATAAATGACTTCCTTCCCTCACTAAGTGAGTGCTAATCACCAAGGCAACCAACCAACAATGCAATTGAAACATTAGTTAAACATTTGGTTTCTCAATCTATTTAACTTCTTTTTATGTATATATAAATTTTTCTATATGAAGTTAGGTTTTAGGTCTAAGCTCTGAGTCTCTCAAATCAAAACAATGAGAGCCATTTAAAAAATGTGCTTCTTTGTTGGTGACGGACAAGATAAACACATCCCATTTTTTGAAATAATATTTATCTTCCTCATTTTAAAAGTAAAATGAATTATTTTAATATAATAAATTGATTACTAAAATATAAGAAAAATATAAATATTTTAATTGATTAATTTAAATTTATAATTAAGTTATCTAATTCAATAAATTTATTAAGTAAAAGTGTATATATGAAATGTTTTTATTTGTAAAATAATTTTTTTTACTTTAATCTCTAAGTAGCCTAATAAGTTGATTTAATTATCAAAATTTAGAAAGATAGGAATACTTTAATTTATTAAATTTAAAGTCATAATTTATTTAATTAAATTTAAACTCATAATTTATTGAATTAAAGAATCATTAAAATATAGAATTTATAATTAACTGAACTAAATTTTAATAAAAATTTAATACACATGTATATACTGGGTACTCTTAGGAAACTTCACTATTAATCACATATACAGGGAAGTCAATATGAAAGTAGACAACTGTCAGAGAGATATACGTGAGTTACGAATTACAGACAATGTCACTCCGGAAGAGGGCCTCATTAAGCTTCCGTAACATCTCATGCTCTACCGTTTATACTGTTTGTTTTTTGAATGTGGTATATAAGGTACGCTTGGATATATCTTAAGACAAATCCTATATCTTAATACATATTTGTAAGTAGACAGTTTCTGGTTAAACTTTTTCCACGAGATACACAAATTGTAAACGCTTCTTTTAAAATCTTCACATAAAAAGTTCTTGATTGGAATTTTGAGAAGATCGAAATTTGAAGTTAGTAAATCAGACTCAGTTACGTTCAATTATATGAATGGTGTTCCGAGTACTTGGATCCCATCATAATTGTGGACATGGATTTGCTGTGCAGAAACTTTTACCAGGGAAGAATAAACTGGTGACTAAATGAGTTTAAAATTATTTTAATTTATTAACTACATAAACTTAATAAAAAAATTTAATTTAAAATTTTAGTAATTTATTTTATAATTTAGTTTCAATTTATTATAATTAATTTAATTTCTAAAATTTTAGTAAAATTAATAAATTAACAAGAAAATTAATTAAAAAAAATTTAGTAATCTATTTATAATTTAGTTTCAATTTATTATAATTAGTTTAATTATTTAAATTTTAGTAAAATTAATAAATTAACCAAAAAATTAATTAAAATCAAATTTTCTTGTTTTAGGATAAATTTTATAGCGAAGTTGTTGGAGTGACTGTAAAATGAGTTATTCCATTAAAATTGATCTTAATCTTAGGGCATTTTATAACTTAAGTTTGGATGTTATAAAATAGTATTTTTATTTAAAAAATAATTTAATCATTATGTAATTAATGACTTCAAATTTATTGAAAGTTGGATTAATCAACGAAAGGTAATAGGAAGAGAGCTAGAAAGAGAGCGAAGGTAAGGAGAGGTTTTGTTAATTGGTCTTATTATGATGATGATGATGATGGTTAACGTCCGCTGAGACCAAATAATGATCTATCGGACCTAAAAAGACAAATTATTTATTTTGATTTAAGATTTTATTCCTATGCTCAAAAAGCTTGGAGAGAAGCCTCCCGAGCTTCTATGGAATTCTATTTCTCTTTCTCTCTTCATATTCTTGTTATGCATTCAGTTTTTGCAATCAATATTATTGTGATTAGTTTCATGTCAGATCTATATATTTTCTCTCATCTTCTCTTAGCATTCATGGCTCTGTTGATGAGAAAAACTTCTTATGCTTTGCTGTGAACATTCTTGAACCTCACTAGGTTGATGAGATAATGAATTTATGCCCAAGGTTTAATCCCCATAATCAAGTGACAATTATATACAACATATTTGTGGAAGGAAAATTGTTCACAACAATGAAAAAAAAAAGGCAATATAAACATTCATAAATAAATTAAAGCTTGAAAAAAAATAGCAAACTGAGTATAGGACCATACTGGTATGATATAAAATATTATATAAACTAACTCACCAGTTCAACCACTAATATCATAAAATCTTCTCCTAGCAATTAATAGCATAAAGTAAAATTAGTGGAGAAATATGTGAGAAAAATATAGGTTGTCAACAATTGATTTTATTGATAAAAATATGAATGCAACTACTAATATCATAAAATATTTTCCTAACAATTAATAGCATAAAGTAAAATTACTAGAGAAATATGTGAGAAAAATATAGGTTGTCAACAATTGATTTTATTGATAAAAATATGAGTACAACGTATTGTTTTGGTTGATTCCTATGAGAATTGGGATAAAAAATCACCTTTAGAATGTTTAGGATGTAAAACAAGTCATACATAGATACTCAGAATGCCAAATAATAAGTAAAACAAAATGTTGGGAAACTTGGACTCTGTCGATAAGATTGGATTAACAATTTTTTTTACAAAAGGTACACTAGTTAGCACTGATATGAATTAGGAAACTTGGATTCTGTCGATAAGATTGAATTAACAATTTGTTTTACAAAAGATACACTAGTTAGCACTGATATGAAAAAATATCAAACCTTTTAACGACACATAATAATGCAACAAAAAGAACACCAACCTTAATAAAATAACTAATAATTGATCAGTTTATTTTCTCCTTGTCACTCAATTCTCATGGAAATGGATAATATCTAGTACTCTAGAATAAATAAATAAAAAAATGAAAACTTTGAAAACTTATGTATACCTATCCTCATTGGTATTTCCAATCCTCCCCCTTTTGTCGTCTTCTTTTTTTATACTCTTCATGGGTTGTTGGAGGGAAAAAATGTTTTATAATTGATATATGTATCACGTTAAATCCTCTTTCTTTGTAATTTGGGAGAATGTATTTGAAAAGGGTATTTTTAATTAATTAATTTTATATTAGTAGGTGCTCTTCACGGCTATGTCCATAAAATATTTTCATTAACCTTTATAACTACCATTTAATAAAAAATATATAAATATGACAACATCGATAATACCACTATCATAGAAAATCATACATATGAAACATCACAATATCCACAAACATATATAATCAAGTGTGTAAAATTGTCCTTATATTTCCCATCAACCACAATGTCATCAAATATGTACCATAATAAAAAACAAAATGTTGTCCCAAAAACATGATAATGTTGTGATATGAAACAAGTCCAAGTAAACTGAAGTAAAACCACATCATATCAAAGAAGTAACTGAAGTCAAATCAAGAGGTCTGTTAGGGCTAATGATGTATGATGGTCTCTTCTCCTCCTCCTCCCTTTCTCCTTGTACACTTGGATGCATGCCTTGGAATGAGATTTCTCTTCCACGCCCTTCTTTATTTGTCAGAATTTTAGAATGCATATGAGATGAAGTATCCTTAGAGGAAGAATGTATAAGCATAGCTGACATGTGAATCTTCCCCAATGTTGGATGCATGGGAAATAAGGGGCTGCTAAGAATGAAAATAAGTGACATGCGACAAAGAAAATGGTATTTGATGAGGAATAATCATAAAGTGTACTAAATGATGAGAAATATTAGGCCAATGTACACATTCAGATTCATTCTTGATAGGGTTGATCTTTAAACCATCATTATCTACCAACTGTTGTTGAGATATATGTGGTTCTTAAATTTCCATTACATTAGGGTTTGGAAGAGGTACATTTTGTGAAGTGTGTGGGGTAGGAGGAGGGTGGGACGAGTTCTGAGGTACAAGTGACCTATTTTGGTCAACTAGTTGAACTTATCAGGGTTGACATCAAAGTGAATAGAAAAGATTATCCTTTTATTTTCGTTATCCCTCCCTAACATATTAATCCCTTTATTGTGTCCTCTTCTTACCTTCAATCCTTTCCTAAAGAAACTCATACTATACCATGATCAAGAAAATTTCTCATATAACCATCAATTTCCTTAGCATTAACATATAATAAGTAAAATAAAAGACTATTTGGAGTCATATTTCACATAAATGTTGGAGTAATTTCCACATATAAACAAAGGAAAATATCTAACATGGGGAGGAGACATGTCCATGCATGCAACTAAGACAAGTGTAATGAGAACATTCATGCTAGTATAATGAATGTGACAAGATCAATAAAACATTTTTATTTCTATATGGTTGTTGATCAAACATCATAGAATTGTGTGCAAGAGCAATATGTAAGGTGTTGAAGTGTGTTGATAAAAGCAACCAGTCTTGAAATATTTCCCATTACAAATCAAAGAATGGCCAATGTTTCTATGGAACAAGATATGTAGCATACATATTTCATGGAATGTAGTGAAATACACATAAAATATGTCTAGTTAATCAAAGGTCAAGACTATTAGACAACATACATGGAGAAGACAAGATATAAGCTATAACATTCATTACATTTATTATTCGAAAAAATTTACATTTATACATTTCCTTGTGACCCTTGGTCTTCACTTAACAAGTGGTTTGTTGGAATCGCTTTGATTGTTTACATTCCACACCAAAGCTTAGCAAATTAGGTGTCCAACATTCACCCCCTTAATATTAAGTGGTATATATGAGTCTAAGAAGAGAGATATAATACAAAAGTACAACAATGCGTGACAGCAATAAGCTAAATGTTCTCTCTGGGATGATGGAAAAAGGTGGGAGAACTCAATATCTCAATGGGTGGTGGTTTAAGGATGACCACCAGCACTGGAATGCTTAGTGTAGTTCCCGGAACTCTTCCAAATCTCGTAAGAATTTGAAATATTATGCTAGAGGAAGTGTTCCTAATGTTTTAGAGAGATATACCTTCAACCTGGAAGAAATGGAGGTCTAAAACCTTCTGTGGTTTAAGGAATACCACCAACCAAAGGAAGGCTTAGTGCGATTCCTGAAACTCTTCCAAATCTGGCAAGAGGCTGAAGCCTTTTGCTAGATGAAGTGCTCCCTATTGTCTTTAAGAGGGAGACCTTCAACCTAGAAAAAGAGAAGTCTACAACCTGAGGTGGTTTAAGGAAGGCCACCAACCAAAGGAACACTTAGTGTGATTCCTGGAACTCTTCCAAATCTGGAAAGAATCTGAGGCCTTCTCGTAGAGGAAGTGCTCCCTATTTTCTTGAAGGGGGAGACCTTCAACCTCAAAAAAGGGAGGTCTACGACCTATGGTGGTTTAAAGAAGGCCATGAACCAAAGACATGCTCTAGGGCTCCTCTGTCTCTGGATAAAACTTTGAATCTGGGTATGGTTGTC
Source organism: Pinus tabuliformis (assembly GCA_031772625.1). Taxonomy (NCBI): domain Eukaryota; kingdom Viridiplantae; phylum Streptophyta; class Pinopsida; order Pinales; family Pinaceae; genus Pinus; species Pinus tabuliformis. The sequence continues at coordinate 344,777,694 of CM062814.1, forward strand.
TCTTGTTGTAGGCTCAGGCAACAAGTTCATGTTGTGGCTTAGGCTCACTTGATTTTTCTTTGAAACTTGTGTATGACCATCAATTCCTCCCCATCATATAAAAGGCGAGAGGATGAACTAAACTCAATTGCAAGACCTTTTATAAATCAATAATAATTTTTTTGATATGAGAAAAATATCTTCTTGGGTGTTGAAGCCCATTGCCAAGCTTGTTTTTGAATAATATATTTGAGTTATGAGTATGTTGACCACAATTATTGGATGGGTGAACATCAAAATAATAAGTCTTCACATGGAAAACTCGGTCACAATGCTAACATTTGAAAAGTTTTGGTTGTTGTGGAAGAGGAGAAAGATTTGAAATAGGTGCCTGTGAAACGTTGGGAAGAAATCTAGCACTATGAAATTTCATGGGATTTGAGTAATATGGAATATTAAAGGACATGTCCTTATCATATCCAAGACTTCTTTTGTGCTTGTCACTAAAAAGATCTTCCCAAGGTCTGATGATGGGCTTAGGAAGTGGATATTGAATTTTTGCATCTGCATGCAAAATTGCATTTTTAGTAACTTGATTAGCTTCCCGCAGCTAATGGGATTTTGTTTCGGTCTCAAAGAGAGCATTATTCTGAACCAAAAAAATTTTAGAATGTTGTTTATGCTGTTGTAACTCATCTTGCCTAAGTTATGATTCAAGCTACAAAAAATCAATATTTTCTTATATGTTTTGCAGACAGATCGAAATTTTAGAGAGAGAGTCTTTGCTGATTTAGATTTTGTCATTAGTAGTAGATTATATCAAAGTTTTTTAGAACTCTAATAATTCAGCAATTAAATTCAATTAAATACCTCGAGGGTTTCTTGTAAATCTACCATTTACAAATAAAAAAGTTGGTGAGGATAAAACAAATACCAACTTGGATTCTCAACAAATCAAGAAGAAGAAAACAAATCTACTCAGAAAGTATCCTAAAAGGATTTTGTTGTTCAAAAATGCAGAACCATATGTTTTTGTAAGAATATTACGCTTCATTTGTATTTGTTGCTTCTGTGTAACCAAGTTGCAACATGACCATATCCTTCACCTTCCTTTCAATTTGAGTAACAGAGAAAATCCAGGAACCAATTTGTTTGACACTCCCTTGAATACATAAGTCGACAAAGTCCTAAAAGAAATGTACAAAGATAAAATGCACCAGAATTTCATACAATACATCTGCTTGTTATGGACTAGATGGAACATACTTGGATCAAAGGTGCAACATATCGAACTCCAAATGGATTGAAGTTGGGCAATGACACTATGAGAGAGAGGGGGTAGCGCTAACTGGAAAGTAACAAAAACTAAGAGTTTCAATCGTAGGAGGAAAGAGTTTCAGATCAAAATTGACTTTAATGAGTGGTAACAAAGCATCAATTCTAATACTTAAGTTAATATTTGGTTAGAAAATTGACGGATCCACATCATTGCATTGTCAACGGCCAAAAGTTCTTGAAATGGTAAAGCAAGTGTTCTTGAAGAGCATCCATCTCACAGATACAAAATTCTTCAAAATTAATTGACGCATCAGAAGCTCATGAACGGGGAAGAAACAATGTACAGTGGAATTTCCATTTTTCATTTCTCTCTGTGAACGGATATATTAATATCAGGCATTATAACTGTCCCAGCCACTCAGATGAAATGGGCATGAGAAATTGGTGTGCATAAATGGAATGAGAGTGTGGTGTTACATTGTGCCATTCAATGAAAGGTAAGAAAGGAATAATTGACTATTAGAGAGGCTAGAAGAAGCTACAGAGCATCAACATGACAGGAAAATCAAAGACAATTCCCTAAGCGAACGAGAAAGGTGTTATTATGATTGGCCCATATTGGAGCAGGGTAGGAAATCTCTTATTGTATCATGTTAGAAAATATACACGGAGAACACAAGAGATAATATAGAACTTTCATTGTATTTATTATTCACAATAATGTACATTTATACATTTCCTTGTGACCTTGGGTCTTCAAATACCAAATGGTATGTTGGACTCCCTTTGAATGTTTACATTCCACACCAACCCTTAGCGCATTAGCTATCCAAAAAAGAAAATATTATGAGTTTCTCCCTTTGGTTCATAATAATGATTGTATATATTAGCATGGAAGAGAGTTCTCATATGGGACATATGAAATAAGCGGTCTATTTTAACGCAATACTTTAATGCCTAAAATTTGGTGACATGTGCGAGAAGTGAGGGTTGAGCTTGACATATTTTTATTCAAGCTAATTTTAAAATTATAAATAAGCTTCACAAAATAAAGGGTTGAGTCACATCCTTTTGGTCAAGCAGATTTTAAAATTATAAATAAGCTTCATCAACTAGCCAATATTCTTATTTTGAGTATAGTTACCAAAATGGACAAAGGTAGGGGACATTGTCTTACCGTGGGAGACTGAAAAGATAAGTATGGTATGGATGTGCCTGCTATTTACAAATGATCATATAATTTTTTTGAGTGAATAATTCTAAATTGATTGAGATATATGAAAAAATGTTAGGCAGATAAGCTTGGTGCAATTAATATTGTTTTTAATCATGGATGGGGGTTTAGAACATTCTCATTAATAAACTAAACTTAGAACCATGGGATGTCAAATATGTTTTATATGAACCTACATATAGTGTTTCCATAATGGGCTATGGCACACTTTGAGAAGGAAATACAAAATGGAACAAAAGGGGTTGCACGATAGCTAGTCCCTGCCCTATGCTCTTGTTGCTCTTGTTGACTGTAGAAAGAAAAAGGCTAGCGTTGCAAGTGATTTGATGTTGGCTTGAAGTTTTACAAAAAAGAACCAAGTAGGCTCCGACAACAACCAAATTTCTTGATATGGGAGAGCATTAGCCAAGAATAGTAATTGTCTAAAGACTATGGCAAGTAGTAAAAATAGTAGTTATTTACATTATAGTTAGTAGTACCCTATAGTTGAGGCAAAGTAATGCTACACAATCTAAGGAGGAAACAACCAAATGATTTTCACCACATTGATGAAAAAGGGTGGTATCATAGCAAAGTCACGATGTTCTTAGCTCCAAGTCTAGGAAAACCGAGGAATATTCTTCAAACATGCCGATGTTTACGCATGATAGATGTAGAAGAATAGTCATGGAAAACAATGTGTGCCTTTACAGTAGGTTTAGGTTTGGGCGAGTTTGCATAGCCATCACCCATTAATACAGTGCCAACATTATCTGATCCCAAATTTAGGGAAATGCCTACTATACCATTGAATGCCTTATGGTGTTTTCGTATTCATACTAGGATACCAAAAGTCGTCAATATAGACGTGATAAGTATTGGGTTCCCAAATTTTGATGCCTTACTGATAAGGAATGTGATAGAATAAGGCTCGAGAAAGCGAAGGCTTGATAGAATCAAGGAAAGACTTAAATGCAATCCAATGCCCGATTGAACCAATAATAGGTTAAGATCATTTTGTTCATTAAAGAAAACTGACTTCCAAAGAGGCTTGCCTAGTGTAGCCTTCATTTTGTGCATAAATGTTGTTATTTACTAATTGCGGAGATAACTCATCAATAGTCAGGTTTCATATATCATGAGAGTTTTTTGAACTGCACATTTGTTTTTACATTACCTACACAGATGAGCTGAGGGACAATAGCGAGGTGATTTCTCTGTGGTGAAAAGTTAGCTATTAGACCCATTCATGTTATACACTATTTGACCTCCTTTGCGAAAGGATTTTCAGGGACCACAGCGAAGGATGAGGCAACACTCAACCAGGTGGGACCTTTGTTGAACTGAACACACCAATTATATTTGCAACCATTTCTATCCCTTGTCTCTCATATCTACACATGCCATCTCATTTCTGGTAGCAGCGTGATCTGGGAAGTTATAGGTCTAACCTGAATTGAGCAAAGGCAACCACTTCATGGTATTGTGGGAATTCTAGTTCTAAGCTACCTACCACATACTTGTTTCATAGCTTTCAACTGAGTGTAGATATGACACGACTATATATTTAATCTTATTCACTTCTATGTGTTAGTCCAAGAGAAGAGAGAAGCGGTTCTTAAATTAAATGAATTATAAATCGATGCTTATGAAGTTCCTTATATGTCGTGTCTGCATGAATCACAAGTGTCTTATGCATTGCAGGTGTCAAGCAACACAAATTCCAATTTTATTATAGCAAGTATGTTCTTATTGCATCTTCATTTTTGTGGCCAGTTTGTTAAGGGTGAGGTAGCAGTGTATGCAACATCGAATCTGTGGAGGTACAAATTGGCAAAGCTACCAACGAATTCAAACTAATAATTGTCGTCGACATATTAATCCCTAATGAAAAGGGTCTTCATTAAGCATTTAAAGGCTTGATGATCTGTAAAGAAAACAAAAGGGTTAGCTAATAAGTAATGGCTAAAATTCTGCAAAGCAAAGATCATACCATGTCCTCATTTCGTGGTTGACTAGTTCCATTTGGCTTTAATCCTATCTTGTGCATTGTTGGAGCAACTAGGGCCACCAGTAGGAAGGAAGAATGAAGGTCTTGCTCAAATGCATGACGCATATAATTCAATAAATAATAAATAAATAATTAATCAATTTTTTAATTAATTAATTAATTAATTATTTTTTTAATTAATATAAAAAATAATTAATGAAAAAGATTAACCAATTAATTAAACATATTAATTGATTAATTAAAAAAAAAATCTAAATATTAACAAACTAATCAGATAATGGCTGACCATATTTCTTATATTATTTCTTTCATACACCTACATATATACTCTGAAATTTAGCTCATGGATACATCATTAATATATTTAGAACACCTATTGATGCATCCCCTAATGATGGACTCACTTGGTAGTCCGAAATGTTGGGTTCATAAAACTCTATAACAGGTCATTCCTCCTCTATTTTAAAACTTTACTCACCTATATGGATTCATTATTTAATAGCATCTCATATTGTAGAATAAAGCATAGTGCACTTTCGGTTGAGAGTGCACTTTCACTTGAGCACCTTCAGGACAGTGAGTAGTACTAAGTGCACATTGTTTCATGAGTGAAGGGAAAAGAGGAGGATAAGGGAATAGATTAGTGAGACATGAGGAGGCCTCCAGGAGCACAGGCGTCGTAGACGGAATCGACCATGGATCCTCCTCAGCGGGCAGCAGGCTCCTCTCAGGGCATCTCGGTTTAGCAGCAGCAGCAGCTGGTCCTTGTTCTTCAGATCCAGGATCAGGTTAATCTTTACTTCTCATCTTAGCGAAAGGTTTTCTTTTGGTTTCTTTTTTTCATCTGATTAAATAATGTGAAATAATGGTGTGTTTCGCAGAGAGGATGTCGTGTGGAAAGTGGGAAGGCATACATGGTGGCATGGGTGCCTTGGACAACAACAAATCGATAGCTTTCACACAAGGGTTCATGAGGAAGGCTTAGACCCTGAACCACACCTTTCAGTATCTTCCTGATAATTAACAGGTGAGCCCTGCTAGCAAACAATAGCCCTGAACTGCACCCTTCAATCTCTTCCTGATAATTAACAAGTGAGCCCTCCTAGCAAATAGAAACCATCCGTGTTCGACCAACTTTAGCTCTGTTCCTCCCTCCGCATGAAGGCCATCAACCTTCAGCTGCAAATAAGTACTTAATATATAGCCTGGAGGAAGTTAATGTTAATATAGAGTCTGGTTCCTCAAGTAAGTTCTCTCCCTATTCGAATGAATTTGAACTTTAGTGCAATAGTTTAAGAGAATTAAGAGAAATATTATTAATGCAAAGTAGAGAGGAGGTGAAATACACCTAGTTTACACTTAAACAAAATGTTGCCAGCTGTTACATGCCCACAAAAGCCGTGGCAAGCGTAAATGTTGTGACAGGTGTAGATGTAGCGGTGGTAAATGTTGTGGCAGGCGTACATGTAATGGTGGTACATGCTGTGGCAGGAGGTACATGTTACATTGCTAGGTAGCAGTGGTACGTGTTGTGGAAGGCATACACTATAGTTTAGCAGTGGGTAATAGAGTTGGTTTAACATAAAATGTCTGAGATTTAATGTTAATATTAATTCATTTCGTTTCAAATTATTTCAAATGGTTGTTTAATATCTATTTTTACCCTAAGATTGGGCCTCATATTCCTCATATGCCTCAGTATGAGGCCAAATAAGATGATGAAAATGGAAACTGAAATTTCATTAGTTGTAAAAAGCTTAGTGAAAAAAAAACATTAAGTTATAAGTCATACAAGGTCACATAAAGTAATGTTAAAAGGACTATTTCGATTACTATAGTACCATGCCATTGTTAGATGGTGTGACATAAGATAAAATCATTTCGTTCATTGAAACACGACCTAGGAGGGAGGCTCAACACACCAAGATTATAAATGACGAGTCATGGAATGATTTCATTATAAATTACATATGAGACAAAGAATTAAATGTCTATTTGCATGAGATTAATATATTGAACATGATAAGCCTTACCCAATTTTCTCACTACAACTAGAGGGATCTATATCTAACATAGTCCATAAAATGATAAAATAGTTGTAAGTTTGAAATGGAAGGGTGTGAGGTGGCTTGAATGAGATGAATACTGAGGTTGAGATAAGGTAGCATGAGAAAAATATCAAGATTACATGTCAAAGTTTTAATTTCATTGTTGATAGAAAATAAAATACCACGTAGGACAGAAATTAGACATAGCTTGTTACATAATTCCAACTGTGAAGCCATCGTAGTAGGCTGGAAGGAAAAACTCATACAGAGGAAAATTATAGCAATGTATGAGATATGGGCATATTACAAGCCTAAAGGCAAGGAATAAATCAATTATAACGCAAATCTATGTACGCATAGTGAACGTGATGTGATGTGATGGGTAGTGGGCTTCACCTTGTTCTTAAACTTTGTGTCCTACATTAACCATGGAAAATAGCATATACTTAATATATAAGGAAAAGGAAGAGATGTAAGTGGACAAACCCCTTTATGGATCACCTAAAAAGCTACCAAGGTGGAGGGTCATAAATAGTATTGACCTAAAATGATTGTTTTTCATACAACACGGGATATTTGTGCCTTCAGTGGCAAGTTTTGTTTGTGGGCTCACAAGGCTGAGAGTTCCAATGGTAAATTTAGGGTTGTGGGTCATGTCATGATCGATCGCAATATATACATCCATTTTGTGACAACATCAACCAAATTTGTCACGTGAATAGTTGAGAACCATATGTAATTATGAAACGAAACTTAACAACATATCTATGCAAGTGAGCAAAGGTTTTACATAATGAAAATAATATCTCTTACTCATTCATGACATTGAAAAAGGCAAAGATAAATGGAAAGTGAAATCCGTGAGTGGGATTAAGTCTTACACCATGTTCAATAGACTAAACAAATGTAATATTTTCTAACAAAAATTATTACCCAAAGAGAAGATATTAAACTCCTTTAGTACTTGTAACCACAAGCTGTATCTATTTCTAAGTTAGTTGCGAATGAATTCCCTTCAGTCATTGTGCACACCATATGAGGGTTTTAGTGGCTTTGAAAGATTAATTTTTGCTCAAGAACAAGGTGTCATACCAGCTACTGCCACCTAGTTACACATTCTGACGTGCTGATCAAGCTATGATAGACATCACATCTTCATAAATTCTATAATAATTGCATCCTCCATTATATGGTTCACCTCATACTACCACGATATTATTAATTACAACTTCACCATAAAAAAATTGATATATATGCAATAGTGACAACTAGATTAATGTTCACATTTTTGACACCATCAATCTACCATGCATGTCATAAAATCATCCAAACTTATATATGTATGATTTATATGTGGTCGTAGTAGATATTTTTGTGCCACATGTATGGTTCATGTAGTTACAAAAAAATATTGTTTATGTTGTAGACCAACCCGCCCTTAGCACCAACGGGTAGTATTTAATACTATGGATAAAGGAAAAACCTTTCAACATACACTCACTCTTATAATAGTGATATCCATTACAACCTGTTATCTTCAACATTTCGAATGATAAATATTTGACAAGCATAGTTTATAGATATCAATGACTTTGTATATATGTTAGTTGCGCTAGTAAGGCACATTACTTTTAGAAAATCTTATGAAATCCCCAAGACCATATGTATATGTCACTTATGGTAGTGTTTATGCTAATATGAGAAACAATATGATTTTATAATTATATGTATATATTTCATTCCAGACATAATCAACAAGTTGCATCATTTCACTTTAACACGGTCTATTTTCTCATAAATATATTTTATTATGAAACATAGTTGCTCAGCGAGAGAGGTATTCCTTTGTTCCCTTTAGGCAAAAGAATCATCATGGAATATGTGATAGATCTTGTATTTTTTAACCTCAATAATATGCAAATCTATCAATATAACTAAAAAAATTCAAACCATATATGAAAGATATATTGCATAATGTATATCTTTCTATAAGTGTATGTGTTGATATAAAACAATGAAACTATGCAATGATGTCATGTAAATGCTATTAATTTATCCAGGGAACCCACCTACTTGGAACTTATGTTATTTTAGGGATATTATTTTTAAGTCTTATAGGAGGAGGAATCATGATAAAGTGCAATGACTTGTGTAAATTGTTTATGAGAGTCGTTCAACGCTTGTCGACTTGAAAGGGAGGGCTATATGTATAGGCTAGAACAAAAAATTTAGTAGACTATTTGGTCAAAAGGAACTTGGAGTAGCGAGAGAGTGTAGGCAAGTAATATGGGAAGAGGAATCATGGGATGTGAGAAATGGGATAAAAAATCACCTCTTATGCGTTAGAAACCAAGAAAATACTGAGAGAGGGGGATGAGTTAGTATTTAACAATTTTAAAAATTCTCTGCTCTAAGTAAAATTACTCAACAACACATCAATCTCATAAAGTTCAAATAAAATACTTTAACATGGAAACCAAATAGGTAAAACCACAATATAGTTTTAATTATGGTTCAAAATAAGGCTATATCTTCAAATCATATAAATTTATGTAGGCCACAACCTACTAAAGGCTTTAACCTCCTTTTTTTTTTTAGAAAAAAATTTGTATTTTTTAGGAACCAACTTGAAGGAAGAACCAAATGCTTGTTTATCATTACAAATTTAAAGGAATCATCAAATCCTTGTTGTGCAAGCACTTACCTACACAACCTTTTAGATCACTCTTTCATAAATTTTAAAACTCAAATCTTAACGCTTCTCTATGACAAAATATTTTCAGAATTCCTATAATGTTAGCTCTTTCAAACAAAACTTATCTATAACATTGCACACCCATAATACACTCTCTCTAATTTTGTTTCTACTTATAAAAATTTAGAGTTGATTTTATTATCAACTGATTTTCTATTTTTGGCTTTAACAATTAATTTTATATAGATCAGCTTTGGATTTAACTGTTTTCCATATTATTTCCATAGGGTGTTGTATACATAATGATTGGGTTCACTATTAAGTCACTCTTAGGTGTTAAGTCACCAGTTGAATTCCCCATCATATTTGTGCGTTATTCTTGGACATGACCATAATGTAACCTCACCACTGTGGAACTTACACTAAAAAAAAATAAAAAAAATTGTTGTTCATATTGTTGTTTTAACTTATTAATCTATTTATTATTTAATATTAACAACATTATTATTTATTGGTCTACATATAAACATCATGTTCTCTATTAAAAATAACATTTTAGTTTTTTCTCTATTTTTTCCAAAATTTCTGTTTGGACTGCACTTAGTTTTTCTATAGCTAATGATATGAAATTGAGATCCTAAATCCATATTAAGGTATTGTAGAATCATGTGCAAGAATGCCTATAAAATAAGTGCAACGGATTGAAGAGATTGCGAATAATATAGACAATGAACATTCATAAAACATTATAAACACACACATCAACACAACAAATAATCAAGGAGTTCACCAGACTTACTAGCTACGTCTCCTGGTCCAGCTTTCAGTCTCAAGCTCTATATTATGCCTTTAAGATCAGAATATTACAAGTGTGAGCTCAAGCAGAGTCTCAACAAAATAGTGACAAACAGAACAGGGGTTCACTAGAAATCCTCGAGTCTAAAAGAGTACACAGAATCTTCCTCGTGCTCTCTGTCTTATGGTTTCTCTTGCTACCTTCTTTGTCGTTGCCTCTGGTCTGCCATTGGATGACTTTTAAGCCTATAGGCCCTGTCTCTTTACCTTCCCTCCTCAGGCTTTCAGGCTCCCAGCCCCTGTGTGTTGATCTCCCTTTTGAGCATTAAACACTCATTGTAATAAACGCTTAAGGCACCAGACAGTTTCTTTTAGAAACGAAAGGATCGACAAGCGTGGTGAAACCGACCGTTCAGTCTTCCTCCACACAAATCCCCTGATACAATACATATTTGGGCCTTCTTTCATTTTATTAGAAATACAAAGTAATACATGAAAAATTCGTCTGAAAGGGCTAAGCTGAATCTCAAAGGAAAATAGACTCACATCTATAACATGGTCAAGTCCGCAAAGTAGCTCGTTCATCATCCACTATTGATCCACAATCTCCTAATCCAACGGCTGACAGCCATTTCAGGTGGCCTACGTACACAGAGATCACTCGCCCGAAAAAGAGGTTTTCTCTCTCCTTGCTGCATGCTATGCATCGGTTAGTGTATGGGATCAGGCAAAGCCCATCCAATACCAGTTACTGCCTGAAGCCTGCCCAAAATACCTTTTACCATGGAACCCAAATAACATGAAGTTGCATTCATAAATCATTTCGAGTCCATGATTTATCGTTGTAGTGCCATATACCATGTCTCCTTTGTATTTTGGTTTTATAACGGAAATACACCAATACACAGAAAAAGCCTGACAAACACTTTTATGTCGAACTCAAATATCATAGAGCTGCATTTATAAACCTGTCAGGTCCGCTCATTTCATATATCGCATGTTGCTTCATTTCCTTGATCTTTTATCACCAATTTCTCCAATCAGCCTTATCAGTTATCAACGCATCACTATCAGCCCATCGCATGGGCGTATCGCATGACCCGCGGTCCACTGGCATCAACCCTTGTGTTGTTGCGATGCGATATTGCGATGTGATAAATCGCAATCGCATATCACTTAAGCCTCAAGCCCTTGGTAAGTCCTCATTTGTGTTATAGTGACGTGATATTGCGAGTTGATCTAGACTGTTGATCTGCGCGTTCGATCAATGGTCCTCGTTAAATCTCACTAATCAATATCATGATTTCCATAAGGCCACCTCCGATATACTCTGGTGGCCTCTCTCGATTGGGATATCCCAATTCAATCTAGACCGTTGATCTGTTTGATCCAATGGCTCTGGTGTAACGACATTTGAACCTCCAATAGATCTGTTTTCCACCATTCTTTCACAGTTTTCCCTTGTGATAGTGTTTCCAATAGTTAATATACATGAATAATTAGAGGTTTTAGGATCCATTTTGGATCACGCCTTCCCACTGAAAATCTTTTGGACCACCAAAATCTGACTTTTTAGTCATCGATCAAGTGAGGATATAGCTCCCTAACTTGTTTAATTTCTATCCATCGTGCTTTGCTTGGATTTGAAACTTTGAGTCCTACCCTCAGGTACTCAACATCCCCTCGTCGTGTAGTTCTCACCTTCCTATCCAGAACTGTGTCTTCCTGTAACTCATTGAGATATTCAGGCAAAAGATCCTCAATAGAAGGCAACTGACTTAGCTCTTCAAGATCTTCAACCAATGAAGTTTCATACAATCTCAAGTTTTTTGCATTAACGACTGAATAGATCTGCATATAAGCTTGAAAATCAAGGCGAAAAGCATTTTCAAAAATTTTATAAAGTATCTTGAAAGGTCCATACCTTATTGGTTTTAGCTTCTTACCTTCACCTTGCATTCTGTCTTTACTAATTTATAGCCAGACTTGATCATCAACTTGAAAACTATGCTCAACTCGATGCTTGTCATATCTTGCCTTATACTTGGCTTGACTTCTTTCTAGTTGTTCCTGTACTGCCTGGTGAATTTCTTGGATTTGTTCAATGAACTTGGTTTCTTTGTGCACATCGTTGTGTCCATCAACTTCTATGTCTTTAGCAAAGAAAAAATCCAAGGGAGACTTTGGTATAAAACCAAAACAAGTCTAAAAATGAGATCTCTAAGTATAAGAGTGCTTGGCATGGTTGTAAGCATGCTGCACATAACACAAATGCTCATCCCAAAACTTGGGATGCTTGCTAAGATACCCTCTGAGAAATTGGATCATTGTCCTATTGACCACCTCTGTCTGAACATCTGTTTGTGGATGAAATGTTGTGCTCTTCTTCAACTAGGTGTCCATCAACTCCCATAGGTTTGACAAAAACTTCCCAATAAATCTAGAATCTCGATTAGATACAATAGAAGTGGGTAAACCAAAATGAACCCATACATCCTGAAAGAAAAACTTTACTGTTTGTTCAAATGTAGCCTTCTTGTTATAAGGTATCAAAATACACATTTTACTGAACCTATCCACAACAACATACAAATAGTCATGAACTTTTCTAGATTTTTGCAATCCCTCAACAAAGTCCATGGAAACTCTTTCCCAAGCATGAGAAGGAATTGGAAGTGGAGTGTACAAGCCTAATTTTCTATTACTTGGTTTGCTTGTAGCACACATTGTACATCCTTTGATATATATAGAAACTGTCTCATGCATTCTTGGCCAATAACAGAACCTTTGTAATTGTGAAACTGTTTTACTTACACCAAAATGACCTAATATAGGAGAAGTATGTGCTTCTCGGATTATGTTAACTCTTTCAGTTTGTGGAATGCATAACTTTCGCAAATGATATAAGATTTAGTCCTTTACATAATTATCCAATTCTTCTACTTGCTTGCCATGACTTAAAGTTGCATATACATCTTTGAAATCCACATCTTGAGCATATTGTTCAATGTAGCTTTCATGCATTACTGAGTTATGCCTAGGTATAGTAGATGCATTTATGATTGGTCTTGATAACATGTTTGTAACGTTACTGTGTATGCACTTCTTATATCTGATGACAATATGAATTATTGTAGAAAACCCATCCACCTATAATGTCTTGATTGCTACAATTTAGTTTGTGAGTAAAAATATTGGAGTGGTTGATGATCTATGTTTATGATTGTTTCCTTACCCATTAGGTAATGTTTCCAATTTTTCACACTTTGTACTAATGCATACAATTCTTTATCATATGTGGGATAATTAACTACTGCAAAAGTAAATGTCTCAGAATGATAGCATATGGGTTTTTTGTGTTGCATCAACACTCCTCCCATGGCATAGTCACTGGCATCTCTCTCAATCTCAAATGGATGTTGAAGATCTAGTAGTGCTAGTACTGGTGTTATACTAATTTTCTCTTTTTAGGTGTCGAAGGATTTCTATTATTTGCCTCCCCACTGAAACACCTGTTTCAATCCTGTTAAAGCATGTAATGGAGCTGCAACAAAAGAAAAGTTAGCAATAAACTTTCTCCAGTATTGTGCTGCCAATAGCTAGCTCCTTATGTCTGTAGCAAAGTTGGCTTTAGGCTAGTTCACAATGAATTCAACCTTAGAGGTATCTATCTTCAATTCACCACCCCCTACAATATAACCAAAATAATTTAAATATGTTCTGCAAAATTCAGGTTTTGATAGTTTTACATAGAGATTTTCTCTTTTTAAAACATCTAAAGTCTGCTTTACATGCTATACATGGTCTTCTCATGTCTTACTAAAAACAAGAATGTCATCTAAATAAACAATTACAAAGTCATCAATAAAAGGTCTGAGTATATCATTCATAACTCTCATAAATGTTGCAAGACCATTAGTCAAGCCAAAAGGCATAACCAACCATTCATAAATTCCTTGCTTTGTCTTGAAAGCAGTCTTCCATGCATCCTATTCTGCAACTCTGACCTGATGATAACCACTTCGCAAGTCTAACTTAGAAAATTAAACTACTTCTTTCAATTGATCTAATAAATGATCAATATGAGGAACATGATAACGATTCTTGGTCGTTATTTTATTTAGTGTTGTATAATTAATGCACATTCTCCACGAACAATCTTTATTTCTCACCAGCATGATTTTAGATCTACATGGTGATGTACTTGGTGGTATAAACCTTTTATCAAGCAACTCCTTGAACCTTCTTCTTTATCTCTGCATTCTCTAAAGTTGACAACCTTTAATACTTGTGGTTGTAACTATTGTTTCATTGCCTGAATCTAATCCCAAGTCCTGTTGAATAGTTGCAACATTCTTTTTCTTCCTCCCACTGAACTTCTTACGTCTCCGATCTGGATGCAAAAGCCAGTAGTGTGCCTCATCGTGTCCTTCATTCTTGTAATAGTGTTTGTTTTCCTCTCCTTCCATTTTAGTTTCTTCTTTTCCTTACTCTTGCTTACAGAATATTTAGATGTTCCCCCAACCTCGGAGTTTACATTCGTACCTCCAGCTTCTAGATGTGTGGCTTGAACTGATAGATCGTCTAAGCTAGTGGGTTTAAACATAAGAATAATATGATTTAAATAGCTATGAAGACCACCTATATACTTCAATAAAGTCTCAGGTGAATCTAACGATATACCTAGAGTTAAAGCTCTCTTTCTGAATTCCTCAGTATAACTCTGTACACTCTGGCCCTTAAACTGGCGAAGATTTTGCCAACTCATCATTTCCTATTGCATGTAAGCTAAAGGATAGAATTTCTTTTTGATAGCAGAAACAAACTCATTCTAGGTAGAAATGATTTTACCATGTTTTTGCAGATCAGCTTGTGTCTTGCCTTCCCACCCTACTAGTACAGTTCCTCCAAGTCGAAGGCTAGCTAGCTGAATCTTCTTCCTTTCTGAATCAAAATTCCATACACTACTATATACATCAATTTGTCTTATCCAATTATCTATCTTTTCTGCATTGATTTCTCCATCATAAATTAGCAAATGAAACTTCACATCTAATTTAATCAAAGAAGTTTTCTTCTTTTTCTTATCAGGGCTACTTTTATGTGAAGAATATGATGAGGATGATGAAGGTGATGAAGGTGATGATGGAGGAGATGGTGGAGAAGGCATTTCCCCTTTCCCTTTACCTTTTGGAGGGGCAACTAGAAAAGGTTCTTCTGCTCCTTTGTTTGGTTTAGGTGTTAAAGTGCTTTCACCTCGACCCTTCTTAAACTCCAGATACATATCTTCCACCATGGCTTGCATGGCCATAAAGCTATTCATGAACTGAGATTTTGATCCCAGTGGAGCTTCTTCTACCATTCTTTTCCGAGAAAACACTCTTCCAATCTCTAGATTAGCCTCAACAAGTTCTCCTTCTCCTAGTCTGAGCTTTAATCTAGTTAGCATTCAAAATCTAGCACAAGCTTGTCTAACCTTAACAAAACCTTAAGCTCCGATACCACTTGATCTAAAAGAATGAGATCTTAAATCAATATTAAGGTATCATAGACACATGTGCAGGAATGGCTATATTATTTAGTGCAAAAGATAGAAGATAATGTGAATAATATATACAATGAATAGTCATAAAACATAATAAACGCACACATGAACACAACAAATAATAAATAGTTCACCAAACTTCCTGGCTACATCTCCTGGTCTAGCTTTCAGTGTCGACCTCTATATTATGTCTTTAAGAGCAGAATATTACAAGTGTGAGCTCAAGCAAAGTCTCAACACAACAATGACAAACACAATAACGATTCACTTGAAATCCTTGAGTGTAAAAGAGTACACAAACTCTCCCTCTTGCTCTTTGTCTTCTGGTTTCTCTTTCTCCCTTCTCTGTTGTTGCCTCTGTTCTACCATTAGATGGCTTTTAAGCCTATCGGCCCTGTCTGTTCGCCTTCCCTCCTTGGGCTTTTGGGCTCGCAACCCCTGTCCGTTCATCTCCCTTTTGAGCATTAAGCACTCATTGTAATAAATTCTTAAGGTGCCATACAATTTCTTTTAGAAAAAAAGGATCGTCGGGTGCAATGAAACCCACCGTTCAGTCTTCCTCTGCAAAAATCCCCTGATATAATACATATTTGGGCCTTATTTCATTTTATCAAAAATACAAAGAAATACATGAAAAACCCATCCAAAAGGGCTAAGCCAGATCTCAAAGGAAAATAGACTCACATCTATAACATCGTCAGGTCTACAAAGCAGCTCATTCATCCTCCACCATTGATCCACGATTTCCCAATCCAATGGCTGACAGCCATTTTGGGTGGCCAACGTGCACAGAGATTACCCGGCCAAAAAAGCAGTTTTCTCTCTCCTTGCTACGTGCTACGTGTCAATCAATGTATGGGATCGGGCAGAGCCTATCCAATACCACTTACCGCCTAAAGCTCGCCCAAAACACCTTTTACCACAGAACGCAAATAACATGAAGTTGCATTCATAAATCCTTTTAGGTCCTTGTTTTATTGTTGCAGCGCCATATGCCATGTCTCCTTTTTATTTCGGTTTTACAACAGAAATACACAAATACATAGAGAAAGCCCAACAAACACTTTTATATCAGAACTCAAATATTATATAGCCACATTTATAAAGTTGTCAGGTCCACTCATTGCATATATCACATGTCGCTTCATTTCCTCGATCTCTTATCGCCAATTGCTCTGATCGGCTTTATCAGCTATTGGCACGTCACTATTGACCCATCGCATCGGCATATTGCATGATCCGCAATCCGTTGGCATCACCCTTTGTGATATTGTGATGCCATAAATTGTAATCAAATATTGCTTAAGCCTCAAGCCCTTGGTAAGTCCTCCTTTGTGTTATAGTGATGCGATATTGCGAGTTGATCTGGACCGTTGATCTTCGCGCTAAATCAAGGGTCCTCGTTAAATTGCACTGATCGATATCATGATATCCATAAGGTTGCCTCCGATATACTCCACTAGCCTCTCCCGATTGTGATATCTTGATTCAATCTAGACTGTTGATCTGTCCAATCCAACGATTCTGGTGTAGTGACATTTGAACCTCCGATAGCTCTATTTTCTGCCATTCTTTCACTATTTTCCCTTGTGATAGTGCTTCTGATAGTTAATATACATGAAGACTTGGAGGTTTTAGGATCCATTTTGGTTCAGCTAAAGTGTCAAATTTTAAAAAACACCAATTTTTTTATGAACTTTTGTTGTAGTGCCTCACACTGAGAACGACATGCCTGTTGACTAGGATTTTTGGATTGTTTCTCAGCAAAGGGGATGTTACCTGGACCAATCCTCTTTAGATATGCCAAGTCATTTGAGTAGCCACTCTTGATGAGTTTAAAGGCTTTGTTAGCTTGAATTCCCCTTCGCCATACAAAGAAAAGAGAACTAGGAAAATCATATTTTTATCCTAAAGTATTTTATATATAAAAACCTAAAGCTATTATTTCATGTTAATATTCCTAAACTACCAATTAAATTATTAATATAGTATAATACAATATTAGAATTAGCATATAATCTACAAGACCAATTTACAATTTACACTAAATAATAAAAAATTAGACAAGAATTATGGCACATAAAGATAGGAACTAGAAACTTCTTTAACTAGTAATGATAATAAAGATGGATAATATTTTTTCTATGTAACGCAAGAATGAAAACTAAATTATTAATTTTAAATTATATATAAAATTTTTAATTTACATTTAGATAAATTCTTAATGCTATACTTATGTAAAAGACAAAAAAATTACAAATTGTTGCAATATTCTAATCCTTTAAACAAAAAAGAAGTACTCTAAGATTTGCTATTCAAATTTCACTTCAAGAATAAAATGCAACTCACCTAAAACTAAATCAACCAAGGAAAAATTTAAATAACCATAATAATTTCTATGGAACAAATAATCTTCCTGTACTCATACCATGAAATCATTCAATAGAGAAGTGGTGAAAGAAGATATAAACACATAAACCATTACAATAATAATATTAGTCCTACTTCACCAATACAACATTGACTACAATGAACTGAATTTCCACAATTTGTTCTGAAATTTCAAACCTGAGCAATGGACAGATCAATGTCATGCTTTCAAAATTGGGACATAAAAGAATAACACAAGCAAGCAAAGATGTGAAATAAAAATAACATATGAAGAAATGTTGTAGACAATTTATTGTTTATTTACATATCTCAGCTATTCAAACAACATCATTCATCCTTTTGAATTCCTCAAAGAAAAATTACAAGAAATATAAAATATAGATTAATAAGTAGCCATGAATTCCAAATATAACATATAATCAAGCGTTAAATTGTTTCATTTGTTTAAATAATGACAAAATTATAGTAAAAATTTACCAAAGTTCAACAATCATTGAAACACAATTCACACATTTTCCTCCTTTCTTCACTCAAAAAATAAGGCCTTATATACATGACCATTCATATTCCATTGAAAAAATATCATTTCTAAAACATAACAAGGTGGTCCATAAAAAATTGGACCATATCCAATCTAATTCACCCGACTAGCTGGGTTGTACCAAGATTAAATAAAAAAGAACAAGAAAATAACTAACAAGATATTGTAGGAGATTCAAAAGTTTTTGAGATGTATCCATTGCAATTTCCTCGTGGTAACCAAAGCCATCCCCTAAAAAATAAGGAATACTTGTAATAAAATGAGATGAGAAAAATCAATGGAAAATAATATAACTAACATAAAGTGGCTACAAATTCCTAGATTATGTAGCTACTAGTAAAAAATAGTAAACTAAATAAGAATAATTGTCTAATTCAAAACTTATAAATGAAAAATGACATTCATATTATTTTGGAAGAAATTTGACACTGGAAGGGATGATGGTAATGTGAGTATCCGATGGCTATGAGTTTTCCTCAAACTCAGAAGACTTTTATCTTGTTCACTTTCCCTAAGCTAATTCATTAGTCTCGACTGCTCATTTTTCTTGTATAAGTTGATTAATATGATGTTCAAGATGAGGTACCATAATTAGATATTGTTACTATGAGTAAATATTATTTGTAGATTTACCAGAGTTAGTCTTGCATTGGGGATATCTATGAGAGTTACTTCCATCATCTTGAGTGTGATCGCCTTTATCTATCAATCCATAATTTAAACAAGATTGAGGTTTATTCTTTTCAGTAGAGTCTTAGCAAGATATTCAAGATTAATATAGACTTATTTTATAGGGAAATTTCTACCCTTTATGTGCCTAACTCTGGATATCTCTCACTCTAACTATTTTCTCTTTAATTGGTATTGAGGATTAAGGTCTAATTGACTAATTTATTTTTCCTATCTAGGTTCAAAATGAATATTATGTTAATAAAGTTAACTTCACATCATCCTTGAAATAATTTTACAATTCAACATGGTGAAACCCTAATTCCATTTTCATACATCATGTAACATGAAAAAATAGTGAATCGTGATTTTTAACACTAGCATCAACAAATAATTTTGACCTAAAAAATGACATGGTTCACCAAGGTCGAAATCATTGATACCAAGAGATATAGACAACACCATATTGGCCAGTAAAAAATTTGCTGAAATCCTAGGGGAAACTCATTATTCATAGCTCATATAGGTTCATTAAAGCCACTTTAGACAAGGAAAGAGTCCCAAGTATTTCCATACTTAACCAAATGGTGTTTTACCAACATGAAAATCAAAACATTTTGAAATAGAGATCACTCTGGATTCCTTTATCTCCTTGGTTAAACTTTGACATTTTAGAGACACTCTCATGTAAATAGTATGGGAGATTGAGCTTGAAATCGAGGAAAATCATTAATAGGAAAATGTGGTACAAAAAGACAAATCCATACCTTCCTTCATAAGTGGTAAATATCCTAACAAAATATAGTATGTCTTGCCATTTAGGTTTAAGGGAATTGACCGACATAGCTTTCACATTATACAAACAACTCTTGAAAGATAAAAATTCTTGCCATGTGAGGTTCTGAATTAGACAATGTTTCAACCAATTCTCACCTTATGTGCAGAGGCAAGTTGCTTTAGTAATAAATCCTATGTCTACCCAAATTTATACATCTCCAATATTAGTTTTTAGGCTATTGAAACACTAGTACAAAATGGCCAATTAGTTACTAAAAGAAAGAATAAATATTTCATATAAATGACCACTTTTCGGTCGATGACCAATAGTGGCTAATTTACATTATCTTATAACGTGACCAACTTTTAGTCATATTTAGCTTATTCATTAATTGGGTGTCTCAAATTTATCATCTAGTAGTATATTTAGTCATAAATTCGGTTGTTAATTTACTCATTTATTTAGTTACTAATTGCGACAATTAGTGAACAAATACACAACAAAATATAATACTATATGATCACCCAGTAAAACCAATTAATGACGAAAGAAATATGACAAAAATGTTGATCGCGTTATAAGATATTGTAAATTAGCTACTTATAGTCACATATATGCAAATTTTAGTCATCATTTGAAACTAATTAATGACCAAAGAAATATGACTAAATTTTAGTCATTATATAAACAACTGATTTGGTAGTTTATATTCATTTCACTTACTCTCATTAGTAATCATAATAAAAAACTAATTTAGTCGTACATTCATTTTATTTGTGTTTATATTTAATCTATATAGACTACTAATTTAGTAGTTTTAGATTGATTTTATGTGTTCATTATTAATCAACATAAATTAATTAGTATGATTTTGTGACTAAATTAAAAAAATGTCATACAATGTGCATGTACATTTAATATGAAAACGCAAAGTTACATATGTTAATGACAATACTAAATAATATCAAGTACAACTATAAATAATTTCAACCACATAAATTATATTATATGAAATCTCAAGTATTACAATATGAATTTCCAACTTAGTATTGCTTGGGCTACAATTTACACATGAAATATTGCTTCATCACTTCAAAGCATTAGCATTGTGTTGCCAAGACATTTCAGGGGAATTCACCAAATCTAAATACTTGATCATGAGTCTCGATATCATGTGAGATATTGGCTTCAAGGGTATCACTAGACTAATTCTATTCTCTCTCTCTTTCTACATCCATTGATCCAGTTTTATTATTCTCCTCTTTCTTCAATTTCTACTTCTTACTATTTATACTGAGTTCCTCTTCTAGAAATGAAAGAAGACACAATTCAAATTATAAGTCATGAAATATGATGAACACTATAATACAGATTAAAGTAGATTGTAAAATATTATACGATGTATACCTCAACATCAACAATGCCAATGCCATTTTTCCCAGAAAAGCAAGAAACTCAAACAAGTTTTCCTTAATTGGGTTATAGTCGTCACCATGAGGTGACATGACCTGTATAGACAAAGAAAATAAAACATCACCATCGAAAAGAAAGCCTTAGGAACTTAATATTTAACCTTTAAGAACATCTCAACATAAATAAGTAACCATTTTCCTATATCCAATAGTTCTCCAAGGAATACAATAAAATAACCCCCTCAATAAATTCCTTACTAGAAATAGAAATAAATTGTTGAGATCCACTTACTTATCATATAAGAATTAATAAAATATCCAAGGAAAACAATTTCAAAATTTCTCTTATGTAACCAAATCCATTAGACAAGCCAACAATGTTAAAATAATATACTTACCCACTTGAGTGTGAAGAAGGACCGAAAATTTAAACCAAACAATGGATGCAATTCAAGGCAGATTCATGTGATACCCCTAATACAGACAACAAATTAATCAATCATTATTCAAGCTCAATGAGTTAACATAATAAAAATCCATATGTATAATGCAGAAAAAACTAGAGCTAATTTTACTACAAATGTATAATTAAGTATATGTGTTGGACACCATAACATAGTTATAAAATTGAGCTCTTGAACTTCTTTAATTACTTCACTCTTCTGACACAGGTCAACAAAATCCTTGTAAAAAATTCCTCCTTTCTGAGTCCAACTTTTAATGGCTTGATGGGTTGGAACAACAAGAGCCACACAGTAATTGTAATGGTGACCCGCTAATATATTTCCCACACTAACATGACAACCTACCATTACAATGTATAAATTGGAATTAAACAAAATTAGACGCAAATATGAAATCATGGACAAAGCATCACACGTATCCATAAATATTGATCAGAATATTCTCATGTGTCTAATTTTACAACTACTTTCATTCACTCTAAACTAACATCAAAGAAATTCCTCTTCAATGGGAAAACATGAGCTACCCCAGAACAAGGAAAGCTATGATTTAATTATTAAAACAAAAAAAATATGATTGAATAAAAAGTGCATAAACTTTAAATCTAGTAGGGATGGGGTTTTTTAAGAAGCCTTCTTATGGTGCTAAATTCAGCTTATCACCTTCTGATTCACTATTTTGAATAACATCACCTCCAAGCTTAATATCGGTAGCAATGCAAGTTGTCTTTTCAAAGAAATCCAATGGAAATTCTGGGTTGATCCTAACATTTGATGTATTGTTGAGGATGCCAGGACCTATCTTTTTCTAGCTTCTCTAAAATAATATTGTAATCACATCTTAGTAAATGCAATCCTAAAGTTCCACTACCCATTTGAAATGAGAATATCTACAAACTACCATCATCATGTAAAAGAAATGTAGTATTGTTGTGCTTAGAGAGAAACCTATAAATTGTATTTCCAACCCATGGAGAATATGATTTTTCAGACAATCACAGAAGTTGTTCAGACAACTCCATAGGACCAAGAAGCATAGTGAGTGTAGAGTTCAACTTTAAACTAGACATGGAGACAAAAAAACTACTACCATCAAGCAACTTCTTCCAGTGATGTAGCCCAATAGGCCTTAACTAACCATCTTGATCACCCTTAAGAACACTTGATACTTCACTAGTATAAGTGCCTTCCGAATTCAATTATCCAATCAAATTTGAATCGTTTTGATAAGAGAGGAAGGGTAATCTATAGACTGTTGTGAAACATAGATATACCTTATGACTACACAAACCTTCCCTAGACCTGGATAGCGTCTATCATAACTGGAGCTCGAGTGTAACGTTCTACTCCTATATGTTGCCTATACAACATCCCATGTCATGATAATACAATAAGAACTAGTCAGCCACATAAGATGGGCACCAATACTGCATCTACGATCAAATCTTCCACTAGTGTAAAATAATGCATATGGCTAATGTTTCCTTGGGACAGGTCATAGATCTTCACATATTTTTTAGTGACCACGATGTGTAAAACCTAACGACAGAAAAAATCTAGGCTATTTGTCAGATGCAGTCACCTTATAAATCAATCTCATTTGCAAGACATTCTGTTATTTCTCATTAATAACTGGAAGTGAGAATTTAACATTCTTCTTACCCATCTACAGCCAAATAGGTCTCATTTGCAAGGTTGAAAATGAGATGAGCTACTTCAAAGTGAACCAAATTTCTGAAAGGAGGTTTAACATTAGTCTTGTATATTGTCACAAGCACAAAAATTAGTTGTCCAATAAGTTGCTTCACATTCAATATTGTTACTTTGTCACCTTCTCCTACTATAAGATTTCCTCTATTATTTATAGTAAGTAGAGGTTTGACAATAGAGGCACCATAAAGATCTGATTTAAGTTCCCTTGCATTAGAATGTTATTTTTTAATATTCATGTACAGAGATCCATTTTTATATGACTTCCTTAATTGAAAAAGATTTGAATTGTAAGACAAAACCTTGCCATCACCCAAAACTATCCTCTCATATTTTGATAATATTGAATGACTAGTGATATTGATACTAGGTACAAGTTGTCTACATAAGATAAAAACATGGCCATCAATATCAATATCCATAAAAGTGATAAAAACCCATCCTCTTCGTCCTTAGGGATAAATAACTTGAATGGTTTCTCATTCGCCAAGAAACCATCATTGACAAGATCAGAGTCATTGTCAGATGGATGTAGAAGGTCCCTCTCATATGGAAGAGGAAACAATGGTTCAATGCTACTAGCCCCTCTCAATGATGTCGTTCTCAAATAAACATAATTGTGAGGCTTCAAGTAGAGGGAGCTTGTCGCTGTTACTCCTTCTACTCCACAATGATAGAAGAAATGATCTTAATCAAGGTAAACAACCCTATGACTCCTATGGAAAAACCTTGTAAAAATGGAACAACACTCCTTAGACACAGGAAGATCACATGTGTAGCATAAGTATCAATGTTGTTCCATAAAGTTTCTCCCACTGGATGTGAATGTCAATTTTTTCGATGCAAGTGATTATTCATCGTTACACTTATCATCATCTTCTTTGTCCATACTACCCAATTCTCCATCAGATGTGCAATCATCTTGATCATCCTCTCTTGATGTGGCATCACACTCAATTAAAGTAAAATGAACTCCCAAATTGACTAAATTGATCAAATCCTTTGATTTATTTCTAGGAACATTAGACTTCAACTTACCTCTAGTAGAATCATTTCTGAAAATAGTGTTTGACCAAGTCTTATCTATTGATTTTTCATAAACATGCTTGTTAGCACCATACATACCCTATGCCGAAACCAGAAAGGCCAAGATGAACTTCAGACCTTCAAGGTTGGTTTCATCAGGAGGAAACTTGAGCACCATATCAATTTCTCTCTTGATAAAAGGCTTTATTATAGGTTCACCATTTTCCAGCTGAACCAAAAAGTTGAAATACACTTCTGCAATAGGAAAATTGAATGAAAGGAGTGCCTTCTCTAATCCCACAAGTAATGCAACAAGAATGTGATCAAATAGTTCTCTTGATTTTGACTTAGATCGAGACAGAACCAAATCATTTATGAAAGTAACAACCTAATCTTATTGAATTAGACACAACTATTGGAAAACTACCCACAGTGGATTGAACAATACATCCTATCAGCCTTTTTTTTGGCCATGTAGACAAAGAAGATGAATCCATTAATAATATTTTTCTTGCAAGGTGTGTTTAACATTAACATAACTTAGATTAGTTGTTAAAATATTGAAAAAGAACTGTAGCACCTTTGTGTTTACTGATTCATTATGGAATCTATCCAATGCATCAATTAAAGGTAAAAAGCTA
The DNA here is from genome assembly GCA_031772625.1 of Pinus tabuliformis. NCBI lineage: Eukaryota > Viridiplantae > Streptophyta > Pinopsida > Pinales > Pinaceae > Pinus > Pinus tabuliformis. Next base: position 344,802,890 of record CM062814.1, read on the forward strand.
CCATGGTCTCCAAGAAAATCTCAGAGCTTATTAGATTGTTTCAACATCGATGATTCCTTAGTGTTCCCAAATAAAACTTAAGTAGTATGACTTTACTAGAATTTGCTCTCAAGCATTCTAGCATATCAATTGCATTTGTAAGTAGATGCTCTTCGATAAATAATTTAATCTCCTTACTTGATTTTATTTCTATCACCATACATTCCATGTGATTCAAAAACAATGGATCACTATAAATACATCTCTCTTCCATACAGGGAATTAAATTATTGAACAAGAATCTACATCTGTCATGTAAACCCTCAAATATCCTATAGAAATAATCATCATTATGATGTCAAGAAACCTAATAATTTTTTTTGCGTCCATCTCAATCCCATCTAATGCATCCCTTGCTCTGAAAATTTTCTCAATTGTATACAAAAATCCCTTAATATAAAGGGTAGAAGAGACCATGGTTAAATTTTATAAATGAACATGTGATGGCAAACCATGCAACATAGAGCTCATAAAATTTTGTCCAGATTCCCTGTGTTTTCTTTGCTAACAACTCCTATTAACTTTGTTACAACACCAAGTATAGACTCTATAAGCTTAAAACTAGCTCCTGGCTTCCCCAAAAACTCTTCCTGGTTTGAATTGTCCAGATCTGCCTGAAGAAATAAATTTAGTGAAAATTGTGCATGTATTTCACATCCCTTTCCATCAAGAACAAAAGGTGCAACTTTTATCATCTCCCCCACATTCACGCTCAAAATAGATGTTAAAATTTTCAATAAATGTCTTTTTTTTCCATCCTCCAATACACAAAAAACTAAATTCTCACAAAGTGTCAGTAATGAAGTATCTTTAGACATCTACTCTATCCAAAAAGAATCCTCTCTTGAAACTAGGCTCTTTCTTACAGACACTTTCCAAAGACCGACACATTTCCCTTACACCTTGTTCTTTGTAAAAGGTTTGAAGCTGAGAAAATATGTCTACAACAATATTTTGTAGCTATGATAGATCCCACATATTGCCAAAATGAACCTTATGGCGTAGAATTCAACTAAAACCAATGAAGTATTCAATTCTAACCAACTTGTCTCTACCGAATTCAGCACTCCATGTTAGAGAAAAAAATTCCTTAACATCAATATTGAATATAGTGACCCATCCAAGTACAAAAAAATACCTTTCAAGTATAATATCATGGATTTGGGAGGCTTCCCTACTTTTCTAGACATCCAAAATATGAAAAATAATCGAATAGAGATTAGACAAATTTAAACCCAGATCCTGAAAAACTTTGTGTCCTACAATACCCCAATTATGAACCCCACTAACATCAATCAGTCATTGAAAGATTTCAACCATTCCATGCTCTTTTTTGACTCCCTAATTCACATTTATAATGCTTTGAACCATATGATATACCCATGATTCCAAGCCTCTTGTTCCTATGTGTAGTTGAAAGGCACCTCCTCATGTGATATTTATTAAACTATTGCGAGAGGTTTCAAGTGGTGGGGGCAGGTGGTTAGCCTCAACCATAGCCACATTAATATTGATGTGACCACGAGCCAAGATAGAACGGGGCCTGAGCTGGTGGGGGCAGACCATTGGCCCATCCCTCGACTATATGGGCCATGTGGCCACATTCTACCACTCACAAGAGTTATTCGAAAAACTAACTATTCAACCATTTTCACCTTTGGCGAGTGAAATTTTTTCCTCCCGAGTGGATTTTAGCATGGAGTTGTTGCTCTATTTATAGGTTTATCCAGATTGTAGGATGGATAACAGTAATAAAAAACTTGAGAGAGCCATAACTTGATGTGTTTAGGCCTTCTAGAGCTCAAGAAGAGTCCAAATAGGGGTTTGTTGACATTCTGACTCCAATGGAAGCCTCTGTTCACTGTTTAGATAACTTTTGAAGACACTTTTCACATGTTTGATTATATAGGTGCCAAGATCAATTAGTGGGTTAAAGCAATTTTTAAAGGATTTTGAGCATGGAGATGACCTCGTAGGGGTTTTACAACCTTCATAATTTATCTACAAAAACAATGACTTCTATGTTGCATCTTATGTTTGTCTTCTCTCATTATTCATTTTTGAACAAATATCTCTTTTAATACTTCAATGTGGCATTGTTGTACATGTATGCTCATTTTCAGATGGAGTATAGGGTATTGATGTGAGAGACCATTTCTTGTTGACTATTTCATGAATGACTGTAGTTTTTCATGCTTTTAAGCGTGAGATTTCTTTGTAGGAGAATATTTCCTTGAAGGGGAAACTAGCCACTGATTTGTCAACACATTTCATATACTCTTTTATCACTAAAATCTATGGAGCAATCTAGTTGTGTTAACAGACCTGAAGATGTAGCCTAGGAGGGGTGGACTCCATCACCAAATTTTGTGTTGTCTCTCTTCTTGAATTTCTTTATGAGTTAAATGATGATATGTTACTCATTTAAAGTTCACATGTCAAACTAACTCATTAAACTTGAAGAGACCTTAAAAATTTTTGTTTCTGTAAGACCCATTTTTACTTGCAAAGCATTAGAGGATGATTAGTTTTTATGAAGGATAAATTCTCCTCCAATTGTAGATTAGTAGGCTTCAATGTATAACTAATGGTTAATTTCCTCTCGGGTTGTAATAATTACCCTTACCTTTCTCCCCCAATGCTCCGAGTGTAACTTTCCATTCAAGGTGTTGAATCTAGTTGGTGTACTAGAGCTTCTTCAATCCTGTGACAAATAAAATTGGATATCAGAACACCTCCTACTTAGATTTCTTTATTTATGCCTCTTACCTTACTTAAAGAGTTATTATATGTATTAAAATTCTATAAGCGATACTTGAAATCCATATGTGTTAAGTCAAAACATCCCCCAACTTGAAAGTTTCATCTCCAATTTCACACATACTCTCACAATAAGAATGGCCTCAATTGTAATACAGGAAATAGCATATGATAGATACCTAGTAGCATGGGAATCCCTATAGCTTAGATTCATGTTTATCCACATCAAATAAGCATTGAGACACATGATTATGCCTACATTCCACATATGTGGAATCTAGAGTTGAAAGACAATTTCATTTTCAAACACCCTATTTATTATAAACTGGTAAAAATCAAGGTTTGCTCAAACAATCCCATGGTTCCTTATGAACTATTGCCAAATATGGAAAAAATATGTACTTCCCTATTCCTTGGGGAGGATGCTTCACCTAGCACAAAATGCTCTTAAAAGGAAGGTGTCCCCTTAGTTCTAATTTCAAACTCCTTACCCCTTACTCCTACTATTCAGATCATTCCAGTCATAGGAGGCATTGGAAAAAATTATCCAAAACACAATCAATCAAGCAACACAACCCCAAAGACACTCAAAAAATGGTTGGCAAGAAACTCATCACCACTTCTCAATCTTGGAAGTTAGAAGAGATGTTGAGTGACATAATCATTTTTTGTTTAGTGTTTCTTCCCTGGTGCCATTTAAATACTCACATACTTTTTTCATTTATCCTTCATAGTGATTGAATTTATCTCTTTAAAGGTTTGTTTTATTCTTTTGTTATCTTCCTCCTCTTGCCTAGACTTATTTTTAGTACTTTTTAAGTACTTAAATATTTTTCTTCTGTAGTTTTCATAGAGATGCTCTAACACTCCCAATTTTCACTTATATATGTACTTTTTACAATCCTTTTCACCATATTTTGCCATTAGTGGACATTAAAACTTAAACTGAATGATATGAGATATTCATTATATAGTCCACCTTATCTGGTCTGGCTTATCCCTTAGCTACTCTTTTTGTCATAAGCATTATTTGTTGCATCCCTCTCTTATTTACCTTCTGGAACGTTGCAGTACATAGGGATTTCCTCAAGATAATGACAAAAGATAAATGATACTTTACTCATGCACTACACTCTACATGACTTCATGGTTTCAATAATCCATGTGTTGAGAGTGATCAAGTAAAAATATATGAGTAAGGATGTAAATTATATAGATATATGAGTCTATGAGTGTATTTTATGGTCAAGGAGAAAATATCATATGTGAAAAAAAGCTTTGAAGGAGAAACATCATCTGATATTTACAAATATGCTAACAACAAGCCATATTCTGATATCTCCCTAGTATTTATGATATGTTTGTTTTCGGATTGTTGCAACATTGTTTTCCAGTCTCGAATTCTCAATAGATTCTTAAATTATACTATATATAGGGCTATCCAAGTCCTCACATGGAGAGAGATACTAAAATTAATGAACCATACACGATCATGAAAAAAAAAAAATTTGGACGAGAAAAGTGTAATGCATTTAAAATCTATCATTGCTCCCAAGAAAACACTTTCTCTTTCTCCATAGCCTATAAAGAACACGGATAACATATATAGAACATTAAGTGGGGAGATAGCAACTCATATTTTGTTTTCTATTTTCTTGTAATTGTTTATGTCCTTGAGAATTAGAGGTCGATTTTCAAGAACTAGTCAAAAGTCCTTTATAAAGTCACTATAAATTAGAAGTACTTTTGTACTATGTTGTATGTGAACTAGAAGTTATAATAGATGTTTATCTACATAACAGATAAGCTTTTATCCAAGAAATAGGACTATTTGGGAAATAATTTATCTATCAATAATGTTCCCTAAAATAAATAATCTTTTTTTTTCTTTTATAAAATTTATCTTAGTTATGACAACTTAATCATGCTTGATTGTGAAGGCTTACATTTTATGCAACAATTTATACCTACAGACTACATGTTGAAGCCTTACTAACTACTTGGCTTTCAAGCACATGAAATTTAAATATAGAAAATCATCAAAGGAAAAAATGACTATTCCAAATAGCTCGATGTATGTCCTAATTTTAAAATACCACATAAAACAAAAATCAAGATTATCATACCTAGTAAATCTAATGTTTTTCTTGAACTCAAAATCATAGGCATAATTGGAATATGTATGACAAGAGATGATATGTTGCACATTTTCATTTTGTGGTTCTGGGAAAAGGTGACCATGTTGCAAAAGGATTCAAATACCTAACTATAAGGAAATCCAACTATGCATTCTAATAACCACAGAGAACATAAATAAGGGAAGATGCAAACACATATAAATTCAAAATGTCTTCTTAAAGTATGAAAAGAACTAATACTATAAACAATAATTGCAAGAATGAAACTTACTGAACAACCAGGTCTGAATTCGGGTGATTTTTTGAGGCTCAATACACAAGAAAAATCATATGGGTGACTAAACATTTGGTATCTACAGAAACAAATTTTACAGTCATGCCCATTTTATCAAGCATAATGTAAAGACAAATAATGGTCTTATTTACTCATAGTATATCATGAAGTGTTGTAACAACCCAAAGAATATTGGTCAGAACAATGATGAAGCCCATAAAGGATTGTCACAACCATATCTAACATCTGAGTTCTCACAACAATATCCACACATGCCAGTCAATAAGTAGGAATCAAAGCCTTATGTGTCCCATGAATAATTGATATGGAAAATATATGGTAAAGAGAAGTAATGTTCCCTCTAGGGATAGTTAAGCACCCAGATGAGATATAATGAGTTACTAAAAGTGCTCACTTTACAACAATTTCAACATTCAAGAACTACTGCACTCTAAAGGTCACCTTTCCAATTACAAATATGTCATAATCTCTCTTAGGGGACTTGTTTAGTTTTTCGAGGGTAATTTCATTAGTTGAGGTCCCAAGACGCATTGCAAAGGTAGTACAACTTCCTCAACCTAAAAAGTTTGACTTGGTTAGTAAGTCACAGTATACACTATCCTATATCCATATTTGATACCTAAATCTAATCAAACTTATGTATTCGCAGTTAGTAATTCTCCCATCTCTGTGTCCAGAATTTGTAAGCCTTTTTAGGAGTCTTAGATAAAGACATGGGAACCATGTTGTTAGTGGATAATTTTTATCTATTATCTAGGATATTGTAGGTCCAAAATGTCACTATGCGCATTTGGAATAGTGAAAATATCAATTTAAAAATATAATTTAAGTTACATAAAAATATCTATATTCTTATTTCAATTATATGGTCTTATGAGAGCTACATTTATGATGGTTGATAGCATAGAGACACATGTATTTTCACAGAGTATGTTTTCTCCAGAGGCTTATGCTTTTCATGAAACCATGTGAGTTAAAGAAAAATTCATGTAATACTTAAACATCTGATAACCCTCTCCACAAAATACAATCTCTAGATGACTCAACCTCAGGTAGAAAGCGATACCCTTTCCAAGTAATTTGCTTCTCATATAGGATTATTATTTCTGTAGGCCTCACCTTGGATAGCGAAGGTGTTATTTCTTGAGGGAAAATTTTCTTAACTAATATGTTTCCATTTCCCTTACTCATCTCCCCTATTTTGACACTCTCTTGATGCTCCTAGTCATCTCCTACCCTTGAAGTTGGAGTTGAATTAGTTGATGAGAGAGGATATTTACAGAGCACATATAGGTCACCTGGATTACCTCTCCCAAAGACTTCATTCCTAAGATGTATTTCTATTTACAACCATTCATACCATTGAGATAAGGCCTTATTATAAAACCCAAGTATATCCTTGAGAGCATAATCAATTCAGGGTTCATTCACATCGACCTTAGATAAAGACATATCATCACATTTTAGATCAGAGAAGCTACATCAAGTTTTTCACAAATAGGATTTTGAGTCACAGTAGCACCTTATTAGGGGGAGATTCCCTTTTTATTACAGAGTGTGAAGGATTCCTCACTACTTACCTCAGATACTCAGACCAGAGGTATTAGCTATTTTTGTGACCGAAGTTATGGGATTCATGAGAAAGATTTTACATGGACCATTCAAGACAAACCATGTTAAGATGACTAGTCCCTTGTTTCCCTCAATCTCAATAGTAGAAGAGCATAAGAAATGTTCTAAGTCTTGGATACATCAACTTCTTGATAACTGAGACCTTGTACTTCTTCACAACTTGCAACTAACATACTGATCCTTACCAAGTTCTTGAAGAGGATCACTCACCATGCATTTTAGCTACTCAACCCTCCACCATCTAGAGCACTCATAGGTACATCTCCAATTTCTTCCCCACAACCCAAATGTTAGGAAAGTTTTATTAAATAGTCACTTCCACCCAAGATCAAACATCTTGGTCTCCTTAATCTAGGTTTCTCCCTAAGGGAGATCGTCAAATTGTCTTAACCTCTTACCCATGATTGATGGATTATATCATGATGCTTTCTTCATCTTAGATATTCCTTCATTCCTATTTTTTAGATGGTATCCCTTATTTTGTTTTATTGCTAGAATAATATGGTTTATATTGGAATTATATTTGTATTATTCCCTGTTAAAATATTCTATCTCTTTAGCTATTTTTATTTTTTGGTAGGATAGTGATAGGAGTTGTTTTTGCAATCCTACAATGTACTTGCACTAATTTATACCTCTACTTCTTATTTTCATATTAATTTCGTCATTTGTTGGACATTAATAAAATATTCCTATATTATCTTACCTTCTTACATCATCTTCCAAGGTTCGTATATAGTTTCCTGCCAGAAAGATATATTGAATTAGGTAGTGATTCTTATACAAACCTATCCTCTCCCCCCGCTCCCAGCCCCCATAGTCTTTATCTCAAGGTTCTTTTCCTCCCATTCCTTTTCACGTGAACAACATATTTTTCTCATATTTTTCCTCCTTCAAGTCCAAAATTAAAGAAGTAAGAAGTTTCTCATCTATCTCCCCACATATTTCTAGTTCTGGATGTCAATGTCCGATGTCATATTTTTTAATTTCTAAATAGATATTATTGAAATACATGAATTAAAACTTTGAAGAAATTCAAAATATATTGTCTTTGGAAAGCTTCACATGAGAATTAAGAACCACTATAATCAAATTATGGTTCAGGTTCTAGTAAATGTTCATGAAAATAAATGAACATCTCAGACTTATTTTCCAGAATTCCATGACATACAATAAGTCACAGAAACCAAATTCTAGTTTTTCGAAGGTTTCAATTAAATATTTGACTTTGTTTTAGATAGGATTCATAGCATGCAAAGTTGTCAGATTCGATATTTGATTCTTTTCCGTATTTTTTAATTAAGGAGTTGAAACGAGTGTCAGTTTTGGTTTTAACTTTTGACTAAGAAGCAAGTTAAAGATGAGAATTTAGATTGTACATTTAGTATGACTATGGATTCGGTTCAACAAGAGATGGATTAAAATTAAAATGGGACTTTGCTTTAGATAAACTTCATCCTAGAATTATACATGATAATAATTATTGTAGCATGGATAAGATGTTTAAGCTCAGCAAGGGGCTAGCACCTTATCAAAAATTTAGTCTAGTTTTATGCACTCAACACAGTTGAGTGAATAACACTAGATTTGCTACATGAAAGACACTAAAGTTAGCACCAGGATTGAGACTAGCCCAACACTGTGAGGAGAATATCCTATCAATGTCTTCGGAAGGCACTGATGATGCTTTTAGAAGAAAAGGATTGTTGTGAAGTAATAATTTTTCCTCCAGCTAAAACATGACATGTTTTAAATAGAAGCATTGCCTTGCTTTCAACTAAACATGATATAGGAGAAGCATTGCCTTGATTTCAGGTAAAACATGATATATTTAGAGGAGAATTATTTCTTAACTCTTGGAAAGTATCCTATTGCTATTTAGAGAGAAAATCTAGATAATGAAATTGCTAATCCTATCAATAGGAAAGGATGCCATGAGAGTAAGAAAATATAGCATTTTCATTTGTGACTTAATTAAATTTCAATTTGTATTAGTCAAAAATAGCATGTTCTTTTCTGCTAAATAAATCAAGTAATCAAATGAATATGCACCACGTTTCTATTTATTTGGCTCTACTTTTGAGGAGTAAATAATTGTTAGTTTCGAAATAAGGATGGCATTGTTTTTCGCTCGAAATTTAACATTGCTTTGTATATATTTAACAATGCCTTGTGTGCCAAGTTTAGTGCTCCAATTCTGCAAATATGGAGTAGACTTTCATTATAAAGGAGACTCGAGGAAGGTGAAATAAGGCATTTGTAGAATTATTCATCTGCTTCAACAAATATTCTATCTTCCTTCTTCATTTTATGTCAGAATCGATAAACCAGTAAGAGTAATTTACACATCAATAAAGTTCTTAAGATCTTATACTTGTCATATCCCCTTATATCATGTGGACAAGTATTGATATATTTAGACGAGAATCATTTTTTTACTCTTGGAAAGTATCCAATATACTATTTCTATTTAGAGAGAAAATCAATCCTTATGGACAATGAAATTGGTAATCCAATTAATAGGAAAGGGTGTCATGAGAGTAATAAAAGTTAGTGTTATAATTTGTCCCTTAATTAAATTTTAGTGTGTATCAGTAAAACATAGAATGTTTATTTTGTGCAAAATAAATCAAGTAGTTAGATAATGACACACCTCTTTTTTGTTTATTTGGCGCTATCTTTTATGAGTAAATAATTGTTAGAGATGGAACAATCAAACTTCCTTTTTCTTTCATTAGAGAAGGTATAAAACTCAAGAAGAAAATGTTGAATTATCCTACATTTAGTGTATGGATAAGATAAGGAGGGCATTATTTTTAGGGCCAAACTTAACATTGCTTTGTCTAGATTTAATATTACATTGTGTGCCAATTTTAGTGCTCCAATTCTGCAAATTTGTGTTGAGAAACCATGATAATGACCATTACGCAAACAATCAACTACTAAAAGAAAGTGACAATGAAAAACAATTACTTTGTTGCATTATGACCCCAGAAATTGGCGATGAGCGAATGAATGTTTACAAATAAGGACATGAAATATGCTTAGTTATTCCTGATATTTTGATCCAATCAATCCTTGCATCACCATAAACATTAAACCATCATATCTAGATGAAAATTTTGGCTTGATCATATAAATTTGTAGAATTGTTTACCCATAAGATTTTATTTATTTTTAAGTAAGATGGAATACTTATTTGATGACCAAGAGCTCTCCACAGTCTAAATTCATACCCATGTAATCACTGCCATAAGCTCCACACCCAAAGAGCTCGCCCTTCCTCCACCTAATCGTTGTTGCTCTCCTTTTGTGTTTACCATGCAAACTCCATTTGGGATTTGAATCCCATGAAATATAGGTATCGTCTTGAATGATCTATTCTTCTACCATTTCCTTGTAGATATCAACATGGTAGAGTAGAATGTGGTTCTCCAATGTGATTTTGTGTTGTAAACTTAAATGAAACTAAGGAAATTTACAATATAAAAAATAAAGGATATGAATTGTAGTTGAGTTAAATGTTTTATTTTTAATATGAAATTAAAGTAGTTATTTCATATTATCATTTTAAAAATCAATGTTTCTATTTAAATTTTTAAATATTTCAAAAAACAAAAGATTTAAAAAATATATATTTAAAAAAATATTTCTAAAAATTATAAATTGTTAGGGATAGATAATACAATTTTTTCTCACTTATATAATATACAAGGATGAAAATGTGTTTAATGAAATATAACCTTTGATGCAATTTATAACAAATTTAAAAGCTCCTATCACTTGTAATTTTAGATTGTGGAAGTGAAACAATTAAAATGAATAACATAAATAACATATTCATATTATTGTACTACTTTATTTTTGTTACTAAGCCAAATTAGTCTTTCACGCTAGTCATATCTAACTGTATTATTTATTAGTTGGTTGTATGTTTTAACATAGGACTAGATTAGTCATTTATGTTAGTCACTTTTAGTTGGGTCCCTTAAGATTTATCATGTTTAGTAGTATTTCTCTTGGAAAATCTACGCTGGCTAACTTTCTAAGTCACCTAGTCACTAATTTCTCATTTTCTACTAGTAAAAGTAGAGGAAAAGGCCTTAACTACTTGGTCATTGTAACCTTGGAAGTGGTGACCAAAATTCTACCAACCAACTTCTTGAAAAAGAGCAAGATGTTCCTCGTAATATTTTGAAATATCGCCTCCAATGAGTTTTCTTGGATTACAGGAGGCATTACAATACAACCATGGGGAGTTAACAACGTTTTTTCTCGGGAAAAATGTGATGTAAGTTTGGTAAATTCTCAACAGAAAACCCCAATCGAAGATAACCTGAATGCACAGAGGAAATACCAAACCAGTATGTAAGGTAAGGAGGAATGAACTAGAACCATCAGGAGAAGCCACTCGCAAAGGATTGATAGTACTAGGAAAAAATCATATCAATAAAAAAATAAGCATAATGACAATATCTAGGACCTATATGATCACATGAGTCATGGCCAGCTATTCAAATATGGAATTTTCAATATATTATGGTAATACCATGTTATCGCCTGGATATATGATCCATTAAATAACACATAATTTGAAATATTGATAAAAACTTTGCAATGAATCCATCATATAAATGCATCATGATTTTACCATTAGAAAATTTACAATGAAAGGAAAGCCGATACATGCAGTGAGGTTAAATCACCTTGAGCCAAAATAACAATAACTATAACTAATTCATCCAAATAAATACCATAAGATGATGTTATAAATCTTAAGGTTAAGCCCTTTGATACAACATGAAATATAAACATCATAGTTGCATGATAGATACTACAACCAAGATAGAAAAATAAATATTTGATTGATCACCCAAATCATAAGGCATATAAAGCACCAAATCATAAACTCATTTCCAATCCAAACTAGGGTATAGGAGTTTATTCGAGAAAAAATCACAACCTCGTAGTTGATCCTAGAGAACCATAATGCTATCTAATTTATTCACAATGATAAAAAGAATCAAATGTGAATAAAAGTAGGAAAATAATATTCGATTTCCCAAATAGCACTGATATATCTAAAGTAATTATAGTTAGGATTTTGAAATTGTTATAACTTATTCCAATATCATCGGCAAATTATGAATCACAGAAAGGAAAACCATGTCAAAGTATAAATAAATACACACCCATCACACAAGAGTTAAGTTGTTGCTTTCAAAACCTTATTATCATTCTAGGCCAAGAAAGTAAAGGTGAAAAAACATAAAACAAAGACGAAAATTAAAAGAGGGGCCCATTTCATTTGCAAAATGTAAGGGAAGTATGTTTGGTAGCAAACAATTGGTGTCTCATTGAACGAATTAGTTTTAGCTAAATGAAATAATTTTAATATAAAGGAAATATAAATTAGAAGATGCATAAAAACTAGATGCCAAACAAACTAAAAATTGATTGCTTCAATTCAATTTAGAAGTAGTTGAAATCTAATTGTTCAAAAAGATATGTTCATGAATTCCATTAATATATAAAAACTTAAATAAAATCAATTATAATTATATAATTCAAGCGAATTTATAAAAGATACATTCAGAGAAGAAAATAGTTAACCATGAAGACAATGTAATTATGACTTTGATACCACAAGCACTTCCTCTGCTACCAATCATGCATCCATAACCTTGACAAGGATGCCTTTTAACTTGAATTCATATGATTTTATCCCATTGCTAGGATATTGATTCCTAAATTTCATTTGAAATTCTTGATTCTTCAGTGTTTGGCTAAAAACCAATGTCCTAATTTGGTAGCCAGTTCATAATACTACCATTCATGAAACGCTAGAAAATGAACAACTGGGCTTGTGATGACACCTTCGGTCTTAAAATTTAATGAATGATAGGCACCACCCTCACTTGGTGACTAGATATGATAATGTCATTTCTCAATCATCCATGATCAAGGGAGGTCGACTCATAATGAGACCTTCTACACTTCAACCAATGTTGTTAATAGTAAAATGATTTAAAAAGTAACCCCCAAAGGGATGCTCTAACAATTGGGGAAGTATATTTTGAAAAACAAAATCCTTAAGAGTAGCAGATGGCCTAATACGTTAACCATCACCAACCTCACACCAATTATACTATTTATTAAATTCTATTGGCTAAGTAATGAATTCTCTTAATAAAATTTAGACTTAGATAAAGATTTTTTCTATAGCGATGTAAAGTTTTCAAATATATTGAACAAAAATTTACTTTTCTAATCAAATAAAATCTTAAGAAAACAATTGAGTTAGTTATAGCATTGATGAGCCTTGGTATTGCAACAAAAATGCTATAACTCCAAAGGCTACCAACTTTAATTATCAACATGGATTTCATACAAATTTAAGAGGTATCAACACTATATGTACATCATACAATGTGTGCTTCCTTTGATTTCATGATGTAATGGAGTGCATATACTAAAGTCAAATCCTAAACTAATTGTAGAAGATGAAATGCTCTAAATGGAAACCTTAACATATTGCAAGAAATAAAGTACAATGAAATAAACCTATTTTAATTGCATAAAGTAAAGACCATGAGCTAAATGTCAACCATTACATTTCAAAGATTTTATATCCAGTAACAGAGTTCATTGGATGTGGCAATCAAGAAAATCATCATTGTATTATCCAATCCATAAATTTGTCCATTAGCACAAATTGTTGAAATGTTTTGCATGGGTAAAGAGGAAAATCGTAAGTGGTGTTTAGTATTATATAATAATTTATTTAGAGCCTAGGGATATTTATTCAACCCTAAGGGAAAATAACCAAGATTATTGAGTGAATCTGGGCAAGTATATACATGTTGGAAGGTTGTTATAGGGTTCCCTGTAGTACCACTACAAGGAATAACAAATTTGATATAGGACCAACCAAATCAAATCAAAATTGGATGGGAAATGACCAACCAAATCAAATAAAAATTGGATGAGACAATTTTTTTATTGATTATGATGTCTTAGGTCTCCATTCCAAGTGTAATCACTCAGAAATACCTCTGTTAACACATGCTAAAAAATGGCAGAAATTTACTAGTCTAAAATCTAGAAATTCGATAACTAGTGAGTTAGTAAATCTATCAAATTCCTAACCTAATGAAGCTCAAATGAAATGGGGTGATTTTTGTTGTTAACTAATATTATTTTTTATTTAATTCAAGTAGAAGCAACTCGATTGAAGCTCATTAGCATGCTCTAAAAAATAGCATAAATTTACCATTGTTTGTCATAAAGGAGTTCCAGAAATCTAGATTCGAGAATAAGAAAACTAATCAAAGTAGTTAAATGATTACTGTGACCTTCCAGATATTTTCCAAGGATGAAATGATGCTTTTGATCCTATCAAATAGCTGATATCGACCATTTAAACCAATCATACAACAAGAAATCATTAATAGTAAATGCATAAATAAAAAGAAACAAGAACAAGACATGCATGTGAATAAGAAGAAAAAAGAAGAAAAGTAAATGATACAAAAGGGATTTGAGGCTCTTGGGATGGCCAATCCCAAGGAAAATTAGAGATCAATTGAGTAGACCAAGATCTATAAGCTAAGCATGGCACCAATCTTCATTATTTCCATCAATACAATTACATCCCTCGAAGAAATGACAATGTAGCTACAAAAATACGAGTTATGTCCACAATAAGACTAATAAAAATCCACCCTAGAGGAAAATTTTTCTTGGTACTTATAAAAAATTATTAGTAATCATTCCCCCTGAAATGAGGAAGCTTTCCCCAACAAAATCCCTTAATTAGTGGATCTGGCTCCGAATACTAGGAATCTGCATTAAATGGCAGGGAACACATTCCTGGATTTTCTGAATGATTGGAGCTCCACAATTTGTGCCATAATTATATAATATCTAGTTGATTTATTATTTAATATTGATCCTCTTGTAGTATGAAGAAAGTTTTTAAATTATCTCCTCCTCCAAATCTTCATAATCTGCCCAATATTCTCACAATATTCCACAAAAAATAAATAATATTAGGCACAAATATGCAATTCTCCATAAACCTTCCTAATGAACATATTAAAGTTAAAAATACATTATCTAAGGCAAAAAGAGAGGTTTAATGTGCTAAAGGATGGTGAGATGGGCCTTAATTTATGTTTAATTTGGAGGCATGTGCCTTAATTTATGTCTACTTTAGAGGCCCATCAAGCATCAATAAAAACATTTCTTAAAATTTCTCCTAAAAAAATATCTAAGACAATAATATTTTGTTTTGAATTGTGGGCTTTCAAAACAAAATAGCAAAACAAAAAGTAAAAACAAACTCAAAACATAACCATAAGAAAACTTTGAAGCAATATTTAAAAAATTAAAAATTCACCGAATGGATTTAGGAAAATTATTTTTTTAGAAGATTCTCATTGAATGTAAGCGACTCTCATTTTCCTTATAGAGTTTGTAGATGTGATGTACTAGTGCCAATATTTTCTATAACAATGAAGGACCAAACCATAACCTATGAAACCTCAATTGCTTCCCTTTGTATGTGTACACTTTTTCCCATTTAAGAACCAAATCACCTACCTCAAAGTTTCAACCAGAAAAATATCTTGCATCAAACCATCATTTTATGATTTTCTTGTGTTGATGGAGCTTCTACTTAGATTTCTCCATTTCTTCTTCCAGCGTGAGTAAGGCATCGATTCTCTTTTGCATGGTTGAAGACTCGACTTCTTGTACCTTTTCAAATAGTTGTAAAGAAGGTAAAAAAATATTTGGAGGGATAATCACTTCTCTATCATACACAAGGATAAAAGGAGAATTACCAATTGCAGGTTTCAAAGTTACTTGATCGGCTCATAACGCGTTAAAGAGAGAAATTATGCCAATTTTTGTGATGCTCAAAGATTATTCTTTTTAGGATTTTTAATAGATTATTATTTGAAGAGTTAGCAATACCACTACCTTTAGGGTAATAGTTCATTGAATACCTAATTTTAATCACCTTCTCTAAGCGATATATGCATCTAATTCATGAGAAGAAAAATAACACCGATTATTGAAAACTAGTGGTTTTGGGATACTGAAATGAGTAACAATGTAAACTATCAAATGGGAACTATAAACTCAAAACGAGAAATCTAACCAAAAAACTAAAAAGAAATACATGAAAAACAACCTAAAATCGAAAAATGTTGATGCTGAATATTGGTTTTTTTTTTGTGCAAATTTTCATTTTTTTTAAATAACAGTAAAAACCAATAAAAACCAATTTTTTTGTGCAAAAAGCACCGTGAAAAAAACAATGTTGATGTTGGGCTAAATTTTCAACATTGTTTAGCATGGGCATTAAGGATAAAATATCATGACTCCGGAAACCATAGAATTCCAATGATTTTCAGGGATCACATTAAAGATAAAATATCACGTCGCTGAAAATCCTTAAAATTCCAATAGTTTTCATCCATTGTGTTAAAGATAAAATACTTATAACTATTTTCAAGCATAACATTAAACATCAAATATCATGACTCAAAAAAAACCTTAAAAGTTTGACAAGATTTCAACCATGACATTATGGAAAAATTTTGTGACAAAAAAACATTAAAAATAAACACCTCAATGAAAGATTCATTATACCAAAGGTAACTTATATTTTAAAAGTATGGCAGCTTCAAAATCTTAGCGTAAGACAACTTGACACATTGCCAAAAAAATTAAAACTCAACCATCAAATTGACACACAGTGTAGGCAAATTCAACCCATTGTAATGAAAACTTAAAGACCAACCATGAAATTGACACATTGTGAGGGTGGACTCGGTCCTTTATAACGAAAATCTTAAAATCAAGAATCAAATTGTCACATAATGGGATCACGTTGCTAGTCAAGGATAAAAATGGACCATGTAGGAAAAAGTAAAATAAAACAAAATAATAAATAACTATATAAATAAATATAAATGAGAAATACAAAAGAAAACAAAAATTAAAACATTGAAAAAAAAACACAAAAAATTAAAAAAACAAACGCTACATAGTAGCTATAACCTACCTTAAATAGAGCTTAATTAAACAAAAAAACAACAAAGACAAATTTCATCACAAAAATAAAACAACTAATAAAATATTATATTGTTAAATGCCACCACCAAAAATTAAGAAATATGATTAACTAGTATTGTTTATATATATATACATACATACATACATACATATATATATTAAAATGTGTTTTTAATATAATAATAAGTCATTTTAAATTGAAAATATTGTGAAAAAATTATAATTTATGAAAATAGAAATAATAGAAAAAAAAAAAAAATTAAATAAAAAAGAAAGAAAACAAGAAACAAAAAAATAGTAACTAATAGAAATGGAAGTTACTAAACAACCCATAATAAGACCTCAATAAGTCACCTGATAAATAAATAAATTTAAATAATAATAAAAAATAACAAAAATTGAATTCCTAATGTTAAAGCGTCGTAATTTTTTGGTCAAACACAAACTAATACCCAGTTAAAGGAAACACTGAATGTGTTATACCAACTAATACCCAATCAAAAGAAAAACTAAATATGTTATACCATGCTGACATGTATAATAATTATAGGTAAATAAAAATACATATTAAAACATAAAAAAATAAAAAACCATGACCCAAAAAATAAAACATTGAGAAAAACAAAAACAAAAATACAAAAAACTTTAAAAAAATAATAACTAAATAAGAATATATATTATAACCAATAAAAATTAAACATGGCAAAAAAACAATATAAAAACATATAAAAAAATTAAAATAAATAAATAAAACATTTTAAAAAATATTAATAAAATTACTTATAAAAGATTAAAAAATAAAAAATAAAGATAAAAAACTAAAAATACAAAAGACTATTTCCAAAAAAACATAATTTAAAAACAAAATGAAATTAACGAAGAAAAACAAAAAAATAAAAGCAATATTAGATATTAAAAAAAACCATTAAAATAAAAAATAAAAAACATTAAAAGAGCACCACATATATATATATATATATATATATAAACAAACAACATAATTAGGAAAATAAAATTTTAAAACATTTATAAATATTAGAATTAAGAAAAGAAAAAAATCACCTCACCCAACGACCTTGGGTTTGGAAATTTGATTCGAGCTAAGCATGGCAATTTGATTCTTGGAATTAGATTGCCGAGCCCAGGGCTGCCAGGCACTAGGTTTGGTCGGGGTGTGCATCCTGCCACAACAACCCAACCCAGAAACTAACAGGCATGGGATTGACAGGTCATTAGGCTGAGCGAGAGTGTGCACCCTCCCATATGCCGCTATGAAATTCCTATTCCTAGTAATTTTTATTTTCTTTTTTAATTTTAATAGTTATAAATGTTTATTCTTTTATCTTTTTAATTATATTGTTTTAAAAGTTTTTTTTTTTAATTACGTTTTCTTTTTATTGTTATTTTTTAATGTTTTTTGTCTTAATGTTTTTAATGGTTTTAATTTTATTTTGTTTGTATGTTTTTTATTTATTTTTTCAATTATCTAATTTTTTTGTTGTTTTATTTAATTTTTTCATAGTTTTTTATTTTTTTTAAATCTATATTTCATAAGTTAATTTTTTATTTATTTTTTTACACTTTTTATGTATGATTATTATTTTTTATTTTTCTATATATATTTTTATATTCTATATATATATATACTATTATTATTTATTTATTTATTTGCAGAAGAAATAAAAAAAAAAAAAAATTATTATAAAAAAATATAGTGAAGAAAAACAAAAAACACATGTTTGGAAAAGTCTTTAAAAACAAACATTTTAGGAGTAGAAAAAGAAGAGCAATAAGACAACTTGAAAAATTGTTAAATAATCAACATTTAAAAGCAAATTGTGCATACTTAGGACATAAGAAAATTTAAAGTGTCAAAAATATGTCTTGAAAAAATGTGAATGTTTTTCAAACTCTGCATGAAAATCAACAACATTTAAAAAATATATCCACACTAAATATATTAGAAACTTTGAAGTGTCCAAAATAAGCCCTCTAAAAAAAGAGGTTGATGTTGCATCAACACATTTCAAAATCAGCATGAAAATCACTAACATTTAAAAAATAAATGTTCATATTTGGTACACAAGAAAATTTAAAGTGCCCAAACTATGGTCCCAAAAATTGAAAATGCATTCCCAATCAGAACTTTTCAAAATTGGATGATTTTTGCCACCTCAAAAAAAGAGGTACTCGGTACAGTCCCTGTTTGATAGTTTACATTATTGAGTGATAATGTTTGTGTCTAGGAATGATATTACACATTTTAGAATTCACCACTCATAATGTGGATGCCTTTAACCATATCATGACATAATCAACAATTATTATTATATACTTATATTGTTGAGATGAGGTAGGGTTCATAGGACTAATTATGTCTAAGCCCCATTGCTTAAAAGGAGCTTTGATAGTGATAGGATGAAGGGGAAAACATGTTTCTTAACCCTAATAGTAGTCTTTGGGCATGTTTCACAATTTTATACCAAGGCATGGAATTCCTTCAATAATGTGGATACAATAGTACCTAGACCTTTGTACCTTGTGATAACGTTTGTCCCCACCAAAGTGGCCACTAGCAGAGGAAAATGAAGTACTGATAGTATTTTTTGTGAATCCTCATGTTCCAAGAAACTATGTAATATCCCATCATAGTTTTTACTGAAAATAGTGTTATTAATTAGCTGAAAAGGAGTTAAATTGATCACTAATTCCCTTCTTTTATATTCTTCATGATGAGGTGGCACTATTCTATTATACAAATAAAATCTAATACCAAAATACCATGAGTTTGGATTATTAGTTACATGAAAAACATCATTTTGCATTAAAGATACTTTGTCATTAGATGGAAAGACTAGGAAAAACTTGAAGTTGTTTTAGAATTTCCGAAAATCTGGGGATGAATTGTCTAACGAATTTGATCTTCCATAAAAGGGAGCGCATGGCCTTTTTAGAATTGGGAGGTGAAAGATCATCAAAAACTTGAGTTCTTTCAGGGTCAATCGTTATTCTATATTTAGAAATAATATGTCCTAGAAGTTTTCCCTGAGTGACTGCAAACTCCTGTCATCTTCCAAACACATTTCTAATGTGTGAGATATGGTTAGATCTTCTTTTGGAATAAACAGTGACATCATCAAGATATATGACAATAGATGCAATGATTATCCCCTGAATGACAATATCCATTGCACGTTGGAAGGTCGCCCTAGCATTCATCAAACCAAGGACCATATTTATGTAGGTGAATATTCCCCATAGAATTCTAAAATCATTTTTAAATTGATCGGTGGGGGATACCATAACTTGGCTGTAGCCTATAAAACCATCTAAAAGGGACACAATTTCAGAGCTAGAAACCCATTGTAGGATCTTCTCCATTGGAGGAACTAGGTAATTGTCCCTACCAAAAGATTTATTTAAGTGCCTTTGTTCTTTTTCCTTTCTAGCACTAGGTTGGAACCCATTGTCTGTGATGGATAGGGAAAATGATTTTGGTTGTCAGAGGCTTATTCAACTCACTTTTGATAGCTAGTTTTAGAGTGGGATGCATCTACCTTAACTTCTATTGGAAGGGATTATGTTGAAGTTTTATAGGGATCACATGCTAGAAACATTCAAATCAAAGGTCTTGATATGTTCATATGTCTGAGTGAATACATCCTTGTATTCCTTAAACAAAGGGATAAGACTTGTTTTTTCTTGAGGGGCATAGTTTTTTTCCCAAGTATATATTGTGAGGGTTAGTTTTAGTCCCCATGTTTAACACTTCATATTGCATAGAAGAGTTATTAGTTTTATAATTAACAACCCTTTTAGATTTATCATGTAGGTCATAAAAAAATTTAGGCCTTATGATAGCTTTAGCGGTAGAGTTCACGAGATCAAAAAATTTGTCTGTTGACCATTATTTATTTACTTGCAAGAAATTGTGGAGGTTCTCCTCATGAGTAATTTCATTGATTTCAACATCATGGAATCTATGTTGTGAGTGAAGGAACTGAATTATTTGTTGATAATCATTAAGAACACACCAATTAGTTATATTATCTTCAATAGATATTCTAAGAATTAGTTCATCAAAAAAGGAATACTACTAGAAACATTCAGGAGGAATTAGCCTAGATGATATATTAGCTAATAAACCAACTTCGTAGTTAAGATTTCTAGGGATAGAAGTAATATTAAAAGTTTAAAAATTAGCGATGAGATCCCATTTCTGAGTTTTTAACTTCTCAAGTGAGTTGAAATATGATGTATGGCATTACACACCTTCTTGAAAATTATTTTTTAATCACCATAGACCCTTAAGTATTTAATTCCCAAGGTATAGAGCCATTTTGAGTCCTTGGATGAGCTCCTCATATTTTTCAAGATTATTAGTGCGCTCAAATTCCAATCTAAAAGTAATTTTCTTTTTTACCTCTTAGATCTAGAAGAAAACAAGTACTACATCTTCCTTTGACTTGGATACATTAAAATATAGATACCAGAGTTCATATTTTGGATCCGTATTAGCATCAAGTACATTTTTATTAGTTGTTACCAATTTATTGATAAACATCAATTCATATTCTTTCTTAGTGTTTGTATAAGGAGAGGTTTAAACAACAAAACTTCCAAAAATGAATCAATAATTAAATAATCATTAAAGATGCTTGGTTCAATAGGACTATCAATACTAGTAACAACATATTTCACATATCGTTCCCTAATAACTCTTAACTTATTAGGTTATCCTTTCCAGAGTAACCATAGATGAGTTAAATTTCTATCCAAATACCCTAGCAAGTGTTTCATCCAATCCTGGCTCAAGAACAACCCATAAGCTTGAGGTATGTCTACGATCGTTATATAAATTATTTGATGAACTCTATAATCAGAAGATAGTCTTATGAAAACATCAACCAATTCTTCTACAAACTTGATGTTAGCTTTGTCAAGATGTATAATTTTCACCTCATATGGTTTCGTTTGGGCATTAATTTTATTGCACATAGAAAGGGGCATGACATTGGAGGAAGATCCAAACTAAATCATGCAATTATAGAAATTTCGATTAAGGATTTCAAAGGTGAGCAAGAAGGGATGAGGTTTCGTTTTTTGTGGAGATTTTTTTGAGGGAGGGTTCAAAATATGAACATGATCGGTTGAAGGCTTATAAAAAATAACCACATTTAAGCTGGTAGAAAAATAATTTTTACTCGGATATTCAATATGTTGCTAAATTATGGGAACTTTTAGCAACTCAAAAAAGGAGATATTGGCTTTTATTTTCTTAATATATTCGCTGTGATCACTTAGAAATTTCCTCTTCGCTGTAGGAGAGAAGTTTCGAAGGTAATATTTGCAATCCAACTTATAGATTTAAGGCTGAACCCCTCAATCCAAATAGGTCTCTCTTTGACAACTTAATCATTACATTTAGTAATTAACTGTACTTTTACACTATGGCTATATATTCACTCATGTTGTATTGATGTAGGGTTTGGTTGGTCATGAGGAACATAGTCCATTGGGAAATGGAATTATTAAGTTATGTTTTATGTAAACTTACTAAGATATTAGTTATTCGATGAAGATTGACAAAGGAAACATAGATAACACATCTTCTACAATAGTCATCATCATAGCTAAAGGGAGAAAATGGGAGAATGGTCCACTACAGTAGGGCATATGAAATGAATCCTAAAGTAGCTTTAGAATATAGGAGTGTAAATATTTCAAATCTATGAAACAAATCATTAAAGAAAGGACGAATTCTGTAACATTTACTCTTATTCAAATATTCATAACACCATATATTCAGATGATATTACAAAGAAGGAAACATTGAAATTGTAAGAAGCACACACTAATACATACCATCATATGAATCTTCATATCATTTATCAAAATCTATTGATCATTGCAAATTGTAGATTGATAAAGCTTTCAACACATAGATAATGACTATTATTTCATAAAAATAAACCTTTTTTCCTCATTTATCATGTAATATATAGGAAAATTATAACAAAAGATAAGATCCACTAATTTTGATAGAAATACTACATAATAGTTACAATATATGAAAGTTTTATTGAAAAAAATTATCAGAATCCTTTCATCTTAACTGTTAGAGCCTAGATTTGCCTTAGGCTGAAAAGGAAAGGTTCTAGGTCCACATCAAACCACGCTCAGCCTCGTAATTATCCCTATGATGACAGGAGAGGGCTCTCTCCGGGTCAATCTCAGCGAAATATAATCGATTGGGCTTGAGATGACTGATTTAACAACTGATCTTAGGCTAGGTATGAAGTGCAAGGATTTGATTTGAGTTTTTAAGGATTTTGTTGGAAAAAAGGGAAAGGCAAATTTTGGTTTCGAGGATGAGGCCTAGTTTTTGCAGAGTTCTGATTGGGGCGAGGAAGGCAATCATTTTGATGCTTTGGATTGAATGAATGGATGGATCAAACTGGTGAGGAGCTTAGGAGGGCAAGAGGGTCTCAAGAGTCCTCCTAAAATAGATGAAAACATGTAGAATTAAACAAAATTTCATTGCAGAGCATAGGAGTCCAATGAATTCTACCTTAATCACTCATTTGTTTAATTGCAGAAGACAAGAGAAGGGAAAATGATACACATAAAAATTAGTGAACTTAAAAATACATAGAGAAACACACCATAAAAACATAAATCCACCCAACAAGTGCTGCAAAACCCTGGTGTTTCCTTTGCCAAAATTGCAGGAAAAAAATGTACAATGAAGTGCCAAGCAATCCCAAGTATCCAACCATGAAAATGACTGAGAAATTACATGATATAGACAAGCCTAACTCCTTTCCATGCCTCTAGGGGTCGAGCTCATCATTCTTGGAGCTGTTTGAACCAATTCTAAACAAGGAACTGAAATCTAGGTAGTTAAACAACTTACCCCTATATGCTAGGAAACTAATTCATTCATTTAATTTTCACCTTTTAGTGAATGAATCCTCTAGAACAAGTAAAAATGTGCCAATATTACATCATAGTTATCAAATTGCATCATGAAAGATCAAGAGTAACATCAAAAAGTAAAACTGGTCAAAACTGGGTGAATTTCTGAGTTGAACAGTGAAAAATGGGCAAAAATCCTCGATGCGCCGCGCCTGATTCTCTATCCATCGCACCTTCCTAGTGAACCATGCCTGTGTGAAATAACACTGTGCATTTTCTCCCAGTGCGATGCGTTTCTCCGATGCGCCGCGCCTTCTGCCCAGTGCGCCGCGTGCACTCTAAACACAGTTTTGGCTTGGAAAATTACAATTTTGCCCTCTCACCACTAAATTTCGACCTTTTTGATCTCTTGGATGCAAATGGATGTTTCAAAACAATGAGAACATCTTATAGTGATGGATTTAATTTTTGTTTCTCACAAACCCAATTTTTAATGTTTTGAAATTGACACCTTTTTTACAATTAATACAACTCTATGTTTTTGTTTCCTCCTTGATTTTTTGGCTTGAATGATGAATCTTTTGGCTATTTTTGCAGGGATAGTGGCATGTTTTGATGAAGGAAGACCAAGGTTGTGCCTATAGAATTCAACAACTGAAAAACTTTTGAAAATTACATGGCAATTTATTACAAAACGAAATGACAAATTTTCTTCAAAACAGAGTTTTGAAGAAAAGTCATAGTCGAGCATATGATGATGAAAATATTGGAAATGAAAACTTATTAAGGACCTCCCTCATGGGTCTACTGGCATTGTTGGACATTGTTGAAGACCAAATCAACTGACCCTAGACCTAGTGACTGAAATTACTTTTGTTGATCAAGAGACTAAAACAGGACTGTAAGTGACTTTAAAACTTGATTTTGATGAACAGACTTGAGCCAACATGGGTAAGGCATGAGGGGTAATCAATGACAAGACCCTTTCGTCAGATTATGGCATGCCCCTAGTGGAATGCAGCTGAGTGGATCAAGAGAGACACCTAAAAATGAAATGCAATAAGAGAAATGATCTCTGATGGAGGGATGACTAGACCGACTCTAACATTAGCTATTCAAATCTCTATCTAACACATAAAATTGGTTAAATTACATTGTAGAATTGTTATCCATATATCTTGTTATTATTTGGGAATAAGTATGAATCATAGTTGTATTATAGGATCAATAACTTCTCACTCCCTTGTAGGCTCAATATCTGTAACTTCAACTCATCTTCCGTATTGGTAGAGAAACTAGTGCATGAACCTGTAAACTATGAAGAAACTATGTAACTACCCTTGTAACTGCTTGCTCCTTTCAAGGCATGTTTCCCTTATGTTGAATCACATTATGTGTGCTCGCTTAGCCACAAAATTCCTTTAACATTTACCATAACATATCAAAAATAACTTTCTATCAAAAAGGATAAACTGATTAGGTCAAAACGCGGAGGTAGAATCAAGGTTTGTTCAATAAGATTATGGTTTTCAATATTTCCTGGTCCCAAAAAATAAATTGATTATTTCTCCATGGCTTGTGCAACCTGAGAAAGGAGGTTTAACTTATCCAGGATTCTTGTCATCCTTTTAGTATCTTTCTGTATGACTTTTTCATTCTTTAGGGTTACTTTTCCCTCTCTAATAGCATGATTTTTTTTCCTCTGTCTTTTAGCCTTATTTATGCCCTTTGAAGTTTCCACAGTCTCTTCATGTTCATCAATAGTCATTGTCTCCTTCAACTTAGGTTTTTATTTTGAATTTAAACCCAATATCAATTTATTTGTAGGGTAAGTGTGAGGCTTTCTAGAGTAAACTCTAGGTTCGATATCAACTTCTTCATTTCCTATTCTATATTCTATTTTGCCTTTTTACTTTGGGTTTCTCTCTATTTTTCCTCCTCTACCCCTAACATTAGTTTATGTTGGATTCTTGTTCTTCTTTCATAAACCCTAACCTCTAGTGCTTTCATAGGGTTTTCATCACGTTTTTCAACAGGGATGTGGCTAGACTCTCCCTTTGTTTGCTAAGCTAGGGTTTGGGTAGAAACATTACTTTTACATCTCCTTGGTCTTCTAGGTGTAGGTTGTCTAAGTTTTCTCTATCTCAGCTACTCCACCTACTTGTTTACCTCATGAGTATATAATATTTTCAATTAACCAGTGATGAAAAACGTCATGAGGTTGTAGTTCATGTCTAGTTCATTCCTTGGTGCACATCTTTAGCAAACTTTGGTGAAGAAAGTAAGGGAAATACATCTTACTAAAACTAAGTTCCTAAATTAAATAAAAACATCATATGATACAAATAGGCCTTCAAATACCTATCTTGATAGGAGAAGAAAAGTTGCACCATCCTAAGCGCATTGGACCATTCAGGCTTCAACATATTTTGGAGGACTCCAAGATTCCAGTCTTGATTTTGACATTCCTCCTTAAAGAAAAAAACTGAATCCACGTTCTGTAATCTCTATTTCTTAAAGCATTTCTCTCCCTCAATTGGAAAACCTATGGTTTTTGCAATGGATTCCTCTATGAGTGGGAATTGTAGGGTTTTGATTCTTGTTTTGTTTCCATCAAATGAGTATATGACATGATGGAACAAACTCAAGTTTTTCCCATTGAAGCATCGAAACATGAGTTCCCATTCTGCATTTCTAAACAATGTCAACATCTCTAGATATACTTCAAAATACACCCCATTAGGCTCAAATCACTTCACATGACCTGATTGACCCATATTGCAAAGACTCATATGTTGGAATCACATTTCCCAACCTTGATTTACCCTGGTCGAACATTGTAAACCGTTATAGAACCTTCCTGCACATTGTCAACAAAATTATGGGTATGTTGGAAATTACCATTTTAGGGTCTCAAAAAATTAAGGTATGATCATAAATATCTCTCTTGGGATTCAAAATGTTTCTAGATGTCACGTCATGGATGAGAAGGGATAAGTATTTGTGAAAAAATTCTTAAACACTTGAAATAATGGTGTTGGCAGCTCCAAAACCTAAAATTTAAATTTTTCAATGAGTTCTATGAAAATATTCTGTAGTGCCACGCTACGAAAATATTACGTAGTGACAATCGTAGGTTTGACATATGTTAATGCACTATGAGAAACTTAGGATAATATAAGGGTTAGGTGAAAATACTTGATTAGACATGTACCTAGGATATACATAAATTTATGCAAAACACTTTATAAGGCCCTTTACATAACCATGACTTTGCAAAATGAACTAATAAATATTGCCATTGGACCTTTAAGGAAAGGTGCAAACCTTATTATAACATTTTGCATGTTATATTGGTGCTCAATTTCAAAAATTGAGTTAGAATAACCTTCAAACAGACTGTTTGAAAAATGACCTATGGTAAGAGGTGGTTGATTTTCATGTTCAATTTCATTGTTTTATTTAACCTCCTTTGTCTCATTTTCATCTGAGGTTCACTTTATCCCTGTAATAATTTCTTGTAAATTTTTGATAGACCTTAAACACTAACGCCTTCCTTGGGGGGATAGATATGCTTTGAAATTATTTCTTAAATGATGGTTTAAATTTTTTCCTATTAGAAGGTCCTTCAACTAAATTTTTATTTAAACAAATCACTTCAATGCTTAGGTTATTAAGGAATTTTTAAATACTTTCAAGGTAAAATGGGGATTGGTACTTCTTTTCTTCAAGTGGTTTTTACATTGGTTTAGGTTTATTATTATAGGATGAGGTTTGATAATTATGTTTATCATAACTAGGGTTGAAGCTAAGCATGTCCTTATCAATAAACAAAGCTCCATCAAGTTATACTTGTCAAGTGGCCTTTTTGGCACTATTTACTCATACCGTAATCTCAGTAGGAAAATCCTTAACATAATAAGAAACTACCAGGTTCTTATCAGACATAAAATAATTAGGAATCTTGATTTCTAATCTTAGAAACCTCCACCTCGTGTTGAAGTCCTTTATCATTTCCTTAATTTCTATCTTCATATTAGATAGTTCCATGACCAATAACTTTATAGTTTTATCATTCCAAATATTATCTAAGAAGGTAGTTTCAAATTGTTCCCAAGACATAATCATTTGAGGGGGTTGCACAAAATACCAAATTGTAGTGCTTCCGTTGAAAGTATACGAGAATAGTCTAAAAAAGACATCTTCATTATGCACACTCCTCGGCCTAATGGATAACATGAAAGCCTTAATGTGATCTTCCATTTGTTATTTACAGTATGGGTCAAACTTGTGGATGAATTTGTCATCGTTTCTTGGTAATGGATGTTGCACACCTAGGAAAACCACAACACCTCAATCTAGCCATGGAGTAGTAGGACTATTTCCATGGTTTCCCTCGTTATTTACTTGATTACATTGGTTATTATGAATTCATGGAAATATTTTAAAATTAAATGATGAGCTAGGTCGAGAAGGACGTGGAGCTAGTTCTCCTAAATGAGTAGGCTAACTGGATTTACCAATAGGTTGTACAAACAATGTTTCGTTAAGATCAATAATAATAGTCAGGATATCAAGTAACCTATCATCAGGGGTATTGAGAGTCTGAGAAATGCCCGCATTTGTATCAAGCATTGTAGGTGTTAAGGTGTTGAGATAATCATATTTCAATGGATATTTCTCTTTCTAGTAGCACTTGTCTTAGAAATAACTTCTTGAGACCATTGGATACACTTGATAATGTTATATTAGGCTATAGAATGGATTGGAGTTGTGGGTTCATTGGTTTTCTATTCTGGAATAGATTTAGGCTGAGAACTAGAGGTAGTTTCAATAGTGAGAGGCTATGGTTGACTTTGGCTAAAAATAGGGAAGTGGAAAGCCTGTCTATTATGACTATCCTTAGCCATTTAAAGTTAGAATTTCGCTCCTTCTATTGCCATTTTTTTATGGCGGTTTCTGGATGATTTGTCAATAAAGGGGATGTGACCTAAACCAGGGCTCTTTAGGTAGCCCAAGCCAATTTAGTAGCCACTCCCAATGGGTTTAAGGGCTCTGTTAGCCTATATGTCCCTTCCTCTTGTGAAGAAGAGACAATGGGGGAAATCCTATTGTTATCCTTAAGTTATATATATAAACCTGACGCTATTGTTTCATGTTAATGTGCCTAAACTATGGGTTAAATGAATAATATAACATAATATAGTAATAGAACTAGTGTATAATGTATAAGACTAAATAATATAGAAATTATACAAGAAGTATGGTACAAAAGGACAAGAACCAAATATTTCTTTAACTAGTAATGATAAACGAATAATATTTGTCTATGCAATGCGAGAATGAAAACTCAATGATTAAATTTAAATTATATATGTGATTTATAATTGAAATTTAGACAAATTCTTAATGCAATATTGATGTAAAAGATATAACAATTTCAAATCGTTGCAATCTTCTAATTCTTTGAATAAAAGCAGAGTAGTCTCAGATTTTCTCTTGAAATATCACATCAAGAATGAAATGCAGTGGAAATATACGAAATCACCTAAAAATAACTTGGCTGAGGAAAAATTTAAATAATCCTAATATTTTATATGCAACAAGTAATCTTCCTACACTCATACCGCAAAGTCATTCAACAAACAAGTGGTAAAATATGATGTTAACACATAAACCATTACAATCATAATATTAGTCCCACTTCACGAACGCACGAGTTACTACAATGATCTGAATTTTGACAATTCGTTCTAAAAATTCAAACTTGAGCAATGGATAGATCAATATTATCCTTTCAGACTTAATACAGAAAATAATAACATGATCAAACAAAGATGGGAAACATAACTAACATGGTAAGAAATGGTGTAGACAATTTATTTTTTATTTATAGATATCAATCATGTAAACAACAACATTCATTCCTTTGAATTCCTCAAAGCACAATTACAAGAAGTTAAAATAATAGATTAATAAATAATTGTTGAAGTCCTTCAATTAGTAATAATTTTACAGTTAAAATGTACAAAAGTTCCACAGTCATTGAAACATAATGTACACCTTTTCCTCCCTTTTCACTCAAAAATTAAGGCGGTATAGGCATTACCATCCATGTTCCAATGAAAAAATAGAATTCCTAAAACATAACAAGGTGTTACCTAACAATTTAGACCATATCCAATCTAATCTAGTTGACCAATTGGGTTGTATCAAGACTATCTAAAAAATAAAAAATAAATAACTAACAAGATATCTTAGGATATTCAAAAGTTGTTGGCATGTATCCATTTCAACTTTCCTCATGGTAACCAATGGAAACACTTGAGAAACAAGTAATACTTGTAACAAACTGAGAGGAGAAAAATCAATGGTTGGTAATATAGCTACCATAGCTACAAAATCAAGGATTTTGTAG
This sequence comes from Pinus tabuliformis, assembly GCA_031772625.1. Lineage (NCBI taxonomy): Eukaryota > Viridiplantae > Streptophyta > Pinopsida > Pinales > Pinaceae > Pinus > Pinus tabuliformis. The sequence goes on from CM062814.1 coordinate 344,833,176, forward strand.
CTGCTAGAAAAACTTAATAAACTAAATAAAAATAAATGAGCATATCTTGATAGATTCACAACTTGTAAATAAGAAATGACATTCATATTTTTAGTAGAAATTTCACTATGAGCATATGAGGTAATAATTAATTTGACATTAAAAGACTTGATGACAATGTGAGTATCCAATGCCTGTGACTTTTCCTCAAACTCATAAGCCCTTTTATCTTGCCAACATTACCTAAGTTATTTCATTAGTCTTAAATGTTGATTTTTCTATATAATTTGTTTAATCTGATATTTAATATGAGTTAGTATAATTAGATGTTGTTTTTTCCAGTACATATCATTTCATATTTATCAAAGTCAGTCTTGTACTAGGGATATTTATTAGAGTTATTAGCATCATCCTAATTTTTATTATCATTATCTACATATCTCGAATTTAAACATGATCGATTTTTATTCTCTTTTAGTAGAGGCTTGATAGGATATTCAAAACCAACATAGACTTCTTTTACAGGGACATTTTTACACCTGTTCTGTCGGGCTCTAGATATTTTTCGCTCTAATTTTTTTATCTTTACTCGAGATTGAGGATTACAGTCTAGCTGATTAATTTATTTTTCCAGTCCATATTTCGAATGAAATCTATGGTCCAAAAAATCTAACTTAACATCATCCTCAAAATCAGTTGAAACCCTAATTTCTTTTCCATACTTCGTGTAATGCAAACATGTACCAAATTAGGAGTCTTAACCCTATCATTAGTAGATAATTTTGACCTAATAGAATGAAACGACTCACTAAGGCTAAAATAATCGATACCATGGGAATTAGATGGTATGAGACAAGTTGGTTGAAGACTGGGTGAAACCCTAGGAGATATTCCTTGTTGATCGATCGAATTGGGTTTACCAAAGCCATTCTGGACAAGGACAGAGTCCCAAGCATCATCAAACTTAATGAAATGGTATTTTACCAACATGCAAAACAAACCATGATGAAAAATATACCAATCGGGATTCTTACACTCTCCTTGGTAAAAATATGACATTTTAGAAAGGCTCTTAGATAAATGGTATGGGAGATTGAGCTTGAAACTGAGGAAAACTATTGACGGACATATGTGGTAAATAAATAGAAACCAATAAATCCCTTCACAAGTGATAAAGTCCCTAACAAATATAGTAAATATGTCCATTTGGGTTTAAGGAAACTGACTGACAAACATTCATATTATATGAGAAACTCTTGGAACTATACATTCTTACCACAAGGCGTTGGTCACTCAACAATTTGGCGACCAGTTCTTTCCTTCTATGCAGAGGCAAGGTTCTTCGGTAATAAACAATATGTCTACCCGCATTTCTATATCACCAATATTAGCTTTCTTTCATTGAAAGTGGAGGCAAAATCCTTAACCACTCGATCATTATAACATGGAGGAAAAATCCTTAACCACTCGGTCGTTATAACCGTAGAAGTGTTGAACGAAATCCCACCAACTAACTTCTTGAAAAAAGTGATATTTTCACCATAAAATTCAATAATATCAATCCCAACAAGTTTTGTTTGGATTATAGGAGGAATTTTGAAAGAGTCGTGAGAAGTTAATAGTGATTTCTCTCAGGACCAATGCGATGCAAGTCTGATAAATTCTCAAGGAAAAACCCTAATCGCAGATAACTAAAACACACGGAGGAAATATGAAGCCAGAATTTAGGGTATGTGGTAATTGGAACGAAAGCATCAGGATAACCCACTAGCAAAGGAATAACCATACTGGGGTGAAATCATATCAATCACAAACTAATCATAATGACAATATCCAAGAGCTATCCAAACACATGACTAATGTCCAAGAGTTTAAATGTGTAGTTTATAAGCTAGTTGGTGAGCCCATGGTATTGCCTAGATATATGATACAACAGATAATATGAAATATTAATAAAATCATTTCAATCAGTCCATCATATAAATGCATCAGAATTTTACCATCAAGAAATTAATAACAAAAGGAATGCATGTACATGTAGTCAAGCTAAATCACCTCAGTTGATAATAAAAATCACCAGAACTTTAGTCATCAAGATAAATAGCACAGGGTGATGTTATAAATCGTAAGGTTAAGCACTTCGATACAACATGAAATATAAACAACATAGTTACATGATATATGTTGCAACCAAGTTCAAAAACTAATTAATTGATCAATCACCCAAATCATAAGGCATATAAAGCACAATATCATAAGCTCATTCCAAATCCAAGCTAGTCTATAGGTGTTTATGAAAGACAAATTCACAACCCCATAATTGATCCTAGAGAAACATAATGTAATATAATTTATTCATAATGATAAAAAGAATAAAATGTTAATAAAAGTACAAAAATGATATTGGATTGTCAAAACAATGTTCGTATATATCAATAGATTATAATGGGGATTTGGAAATTGTCCTTAATCTCTTCCTAAGTCATAATAAAAATACTAGTCATTGAAATGAAAATCATTTCAATGTGTAAATAAATCCACACTCATCACACAAGAGTAAAGTTGCTGCTTTAGAAACTTCATCATCCTTGTAGGTCACAAAAGCAAAGGTGCAAAAACCCAAAACACACACAAAAATTAAAAGAGGGTCCCATTTCATTTGCAAAATGTAAGGGTCATTTGTTGGGTAGCCAACAAGGTTGTGACCTTCTCCCTAGATCCTAGGGTGCTTAGCTTGTAACCACTTATCATTTTAGAGCCTACCATATCTTCCATATGACCAAACCTTCATGACCTTGTTCTCAATGTTTTGAGGGTTTTCATTTGCTCATATCATTCTGACATCATCATTTCTTGTCATCACGCTGATGTCACCATCCTATTGTCCATTCCATGTTAGATTATTCTATGTCCCCTTGTTACATCACCATACCATGTTGGCCTCCATGTAATCTCCACCTATGATTCAATTCCTGAATTATTTGAACCCATCTAACAAATCAAATGGTTGTAGATCAATGTCATCATTTTTTTGTCAATGGTGAGGTTAATTTTTGAGCCGACCTAAATGCTTGATAGTTAACAGGGGGCTCCACAATTTGTCACTTTTGTGACTAACCCTCATACACTTTCCTTAAAGTGCACCATATACCAATCTCTTTGTGTGCAAATCCAACCGTCCATGTTAATTGCATGGGCTCCCTATATGAAAAATGGTTAATGGAGGAGCGTTCCACAATTTCTCATTCTGTGGACATAAGACCAAAGCAATTGACTCGAACCATGAACCTTTTCAAATCTACTTGTCCATTCCATAGTCCACCTATTATCTAACGTCAATTAAAATTACAATTTCTCCTCATAGTCCCAAGCAACTTGTCTTGTGACATCATGCTTATATCATGGTGGCATCATCATGCCACATGTAATCTTGTGAATGGTTCTGGGTGTCACTAAAAAATCGGCCACATGTCCACCCAAAAGTGCTAATTCCACTTGTCACATGTCACTCTATGAGTGTATCATGTCATCTTCTTCCAAACGAACTCCAACTCAGATTGCCACATCGTCTTCATCGTCTAATCACATTCTATCATGTTTCATTACTGCCACCTATACTAGTATGTAATAAAAGTATGGAATTTGACTAAGTTTAAATGTACTCCTTTGCTAAATTTTTTGAGGCATAGATGCTCAGATTCAACCATTGAGAGCAGAACCATTTCAAAACATGGAATTGTGACCTAGCCTAGAAAACATATCTTGATCTGGGTCTTTTTACATTTGTCACATCATGAAAACTTGTAGATACCCATATGCCCCTTTTTTTCCTTTTTTGCATAACTATGCATTAATAAAAACATTGAAATATTCATTGTAAAACTTCTGAGATATATCTGGATTCCTTCACCTATTCTAAATTTATTCAAGAGTATAGATGTTTAGAATTTATTCACGAGATCATATGTCCCATATTTTCTCAATAGTCTATGTGTCATGGTGATTTCATATATCTTTATTTTCTCAAATATTTGGAATAAGTCTAGATGAATCTACCTCTTGAAAAAAAAAATTCAACCCCGAATGTTCTTGTATATCCTAGACATCTTTTATTTCAATACTGATCACACTTCAAAACATGGTGTCTCTTCAGTCCTTGAGATTTTGACTAAGGGTCATATATCTTTGGAAAGGTCTATCATAGGCCTATACAACTCACCATTTTACACATGTGTTTCACCAATTGACCTAACTGGGAAACTTCCTTGAAATATAGGCTCTTGTCATCAACAAACTCTCACCAAACTCTTAACAAACTCCCCTTGAACTTGTATTCACTTATTCACATGAAATAAATGACTAGACTTGAAATCAATGACAACATGTTTCTCAACAATCTCACCCTTAAACAATGATGGAAACACCTCTAAACATTGCTGCGAAAAATTGTAGGTAATTGATGGAAATCCCATCACTTCCTCATAGTAATATTGTTACCTGTTGATAATATTGTGTTGTTCACTCTCCCCCTTTGATTTTGAGAATAAAAAAGAATCCTCTACCATTGGATATGTCTGTGTCAAGAACCATGAATCATCTCATCATGCTAATGTTTGATATTCAATTTTTGCTCATACTCCCTCTTTCACGTAAATGGAAAAGTGTTTAGGTACTCTCCTTGCAAATAATCTCCCCCTATGATTATGTTGTATTAAGGTAAGATTCTTGTGGACCTGTTGGCTCTCTTAAATTATTTATAATATTTAACTATCCTTTCACTTATTTGGATAGCTTCCCTCTTTAGTCATGAAGAAGGCTAGTTAAGAGAGGAGTGAGAAAATCCCAACTTCTACCTTAAGTATTCAATTATTCTATTTTTGTATAAATGAGCTAAAAATACATTAATTCTTGATGGTCTATGTCTTAGCTAGTCTTACAATGGTAATTTTGAATCTCCCATAAGCTTATGCACTATTATTCTCTTCTTGTCATATAACTTACTTTAACATTACCTGATATCTACCATATTTGCTTCTACTTAATTGTTTCTCTATGGCCTTTTAACACACCATTCTTCTTCTATAACTCATTTTCAATGATTATTATCTCCTTCGTGTGGCTTGAGATGTTGTGTTTTACTCCCCTTAACATTATGCTACTTTTTTTTGCTGTGATGCATACTGATTGATGCTCCTTAGTAAATATACATGCTTGTTATATATCTCATGTAGCAGGTAACTCACACTTGCTTGCATTAATGATATTCACTTGACTCCCCTTGTCAGTATGCATTTTCTAGAATCCATCCCCCTTATATTAAGAAGTCTTTTACATTAATCAAGTTGTTACTAGGTGCATTTAAATTAGCATTCTAATAATTAATCAACAACTAACAATCTCTTCACTCAAATCAACAACAATATTTAAACTTTGTTGCAACAGGATTTATGCTTCATTTTATTAGAAAATTTTACAATATCTCATTTTCATATACTTCATGCTCATCATTCATATATTACTCATTGGAGTATAAAGGAAAATTTTTGTAAAAGAAGTCATATCATCAACCAAATGGGTTCAATTTTACCTTAAACATTCAGATGCACCGCTTTGATTATTTCATTTTCCCTCTTGGATCTCACATCTTTGGCTTCACTTCAAGCCATCCTCTTATTTTCAATGAAACGAAACTAAGGATATACTACCCCTAAGTATATTTTCTTCCCTTTTTTGCTACCATACCTATGTATGTTGAATCCTTTAGTATGCTTAATATTAGGAGCTAGTGTGATTTCACTACTATTACATACAATTTACTTATGTCCATAATTATGGAAGTTGTAGAATTTAATCACATCAATCATTGGAGAAAAAAAAAAAAATTGTTCCTGATAACATTTGTTTTTAACAAGGAAAATATGTTATTTGATTGATAGAATAAATTTCTTTGTTTTCTGATTTTTCCATTTGTAAAATATGCTTTACATCTCGTAGCCTTACATCCATAATTTGCACTTGTAAAGAAATAACCATAAAAATTGTTCTCATACCTAGGAGAAATTTTCGTGGTGAATTTTTTTTGGCTTCTTGTTTTAAATTTAAACCCTAAAATCATATATTGTAAAATATGTACACTATTGTTATTAAAGAAACATGTGTGTGTATGTTACTTTAGAGAAAGAAGCCTTTGTATATCTAGTTTGTTGAATTTTCAGGTATTCTATCAGATGATTATCTTTAGTCATTACATTAGTAGATTAATTACTTTTTAGTATGCAGTAAATAACATAAAATAATCACAAAAAATGAGAAACACACATAGAACACTATATTTTTAGGTGGAAACTCAATGTGGGATAAAACCACAGTTTTTGTTGTCTTTGTCTTCTTTCTTATGATATAGAGAAAATATTTGTTACATTTGTACTGTTGTAGACCCTTATCAATACGCAGGCACCCACCTACAAGATCCCACAACCTCCACTCATTTTCCATCTCCTACTGGAAGGGAGATAAGACCTGCAAATATTATTTACTAGCTTCTATTTGATGGAAGCAACTACCTCCTTCTGAAGGCTACAACCCTCAGCTCCTTTTGGGCTACTTTTCAGAATATTTCAAACTAGATCCACCTATCAAATAATCATCAAACAACTTGTAAACCATCTTTCATCACGTTTTCATACTAGACTATTATCAATGATAAACCCAATAAAATATGTCAAACTAAACACTGAAACTGACACTTTGTAACACTCCAAATCAATTAAATTTCTGAAGCATCAAATCACATAATGTAGAACCCAACAAAAATCAAATTATTTACGCAACTATACTAAATAAGACTCATGTATTTATGAACCTCCTCTATGAAACATTTTCTTAGAGATATTAAACTACTCTAAATTGAATCATGAATAATTATATTTCTCAATCAATCACTAAACCATACACAAAAAAATAACATAATACTGAACCAATCACAGATCCCCACAGTGAATCATCATTTTCAATCAACCATCCCAATCATCATAGTTATACATAGATCATTAAGATAGATACATCGTTGAGAGACATCAGAAGAAAAAAAAAAGCAGAATTCAGCAGGTGTAATCATCATACCATACTAAAAAACCCTAAGAGGTATATGTGACACAAATGGAACACATCAATGGATGTACAAGGCTACTAGGCATAACACACATGTATAGATCTCAATATACTGAATAAGTTATTACATGAATTATACCCTACTTTACTAAATTAGGTCCATGTATGTACATTAAATCAAAAGAAAACATGCGTACAGATCTAGAAATACTTGAATCAAACTTTCGCTGAAATTCACAACATTTGTTAACCACAGAAATCTCCACGCATAATTATGTTTAGATAAAATCATCATCATATCTATAGATCTAACATTATAATAATAAAAATATCAAGAAAGTATTTTCATAGTCTTCACAACTCTTTTAGATTTGTTAGATCTGAACTTTTCCTTGCTTCCTGATGCACACTTGTTCCAAATCAAATTAGATAAAGATAGATGATTTATTTTCACACTCAACACCTTGATATCCATCTCGTTATATAAGTTTAGCCTTAGAGATACCTTAGGCTAATCCCTTGGTAGTATCATTAGTATTATTTCACACGATCAAATGATAGTTTTCGAGTGAATACCATGGTAAAGACCCCCGATATCTAGATGACCATGGTGCAGATTCTATACACGACTTCCCCTTATAGGACTTGCATATGTATGTGACGCTTCTTCACAAGAATTGCATATACTTTATCTAATATCACCTTTATCATTCATCTATCTCTGAAGTACCATTTCTTTTTCCATAGCATCTGTAGCATCTATATCAATCTATACAATCATCCTTTTATCACACTATTGACATATTTATTGAGTAGGTTTCCATCAAGGATAACAAACTAGCCATAATGCCAGCAATCTCCCCCTTTGGACTTGATGGTGACCACTTTGGTGTTTGGTAACCACTTATATTCACCTACAAACAAGCATTCTTTGCTGAACACCAAACTTATCTCCCACTTTTACATAAATGGAAAGGGTTTGAACCAAGATGAATGAAGGATTCTCTCCAAATTTTTAAAGAGTATCATTGTAGGTATAATCTACTAAATATGAGAATTTCATACTAACCATGATCCCCCTGAGCATATGTTGAATCTTCTGAAGATATTCAATAGAGTACAAGACTTTATCACTCAACCAAAAAAGACCTTTTTTATGACCAGTGACTCATGATTACATCAATAATCGAACACAATGGGGTTAGATATTTGGCCCAACATTACATCAATTTCCAAAAATAATGGGATTACATACAAAGCATGAATTGATCCCAATAGCCTATACATTACTAAATATTACAATGACTACAACATGGGTATTTTTCATGACCTTTAGATGAAAAGACATATACAACACTTATAACCAAGGATAATAACCTCAACCATGAGGTAGCAAGACCATGATAGTCATCCGCAACCACCATACACCATCTAAGAACCTACAACATGAATATTTTATCATAGCAAAATATAAATAAGATAAGAAAATGTAGCATCAATCCTCATCATCAAGCATATCAATAGATAAGAATCATTCATAACTTTATCATTTGAAATCCATGCATCATTGATAACTAGTGACATAACAACATCATATAAATCTTTAGTAGTAACAGTAGAAACATCCAAAGATCAACAAAGATATGCAACAAGACATGCTTAGGAAATCATAATGCCAATAAGGAACTATAGGGCAATAATAGCCACTCCACCTGAACCAATAGACTACAACAAACTAATGCCAAAAATAGTATACCAAAAATGAAATGATGAGTGCATATAGGAGGCTCTCCCTGTATCTTTGGCACTCATTATCAATCACTGAGATGTGTACATGACTGTCTATGTCACAAACCGCGTAAATACATATATGACATTCATCTTATCCATGTACATAAAGTAAACTATAGTGTCTTATAGGCACAACTCCACCTGAACGTGATATACATGTTAGAATAATTAGCAAAGCGATGAGTTAGGAATAATTCCTAATTTTTGTCTACGATATTCAAAGGAATCACATGGAAGTTGCTTTCTAAACATATCTAGAACTTGTTCTTTTGAAGGAACATACTCCAGTTTTATCTTTTGTTCAAACACCTACTCTCTCATAAAATGATTTTTGATCAGAATGTGCCTTGTTTTTGAGTGCATGAAAGAGTTCTTAGAGATATTTATGGCACTAGTATTGTCACAGAGAATAGATACAGGTTGAGGACAAGTGACTTGCATATCTTTTAATTTTCATATCATCCATAGAAGTTGTGTACAACAAGATGCAACAACATATTTTGCCTCAGCAGTAGATAAAGTGATAGGAATTTGTTTCTTATTGAGGTATGAAACCAAGTGGGGATCCAAATAAAATTCTCCTCCACTAGTCGTCTTGTGATCATCAATATTACCTACCCAATTTGAATATGTGTAAGCATGAAGTGAAAAGTCTACATTTTTATGATACCATAGACCAAATCTTGAGTTCCTTGTAGATAATTGAATATTCTCTTAACTGCTTGGAGATGGGTTTCCTTAGGATTTGCTATAAATTGACCAACAATTCCAAATGCATTCATAATATCTAGTCTTGTACTAGTAAGGTAGAGCAATCCGCCAATCATATATCTATATTTTCGTTGATTGACTAAAGAAAAATCGTCATTTTGACTAATATTGTATTATGTTACAATTAGTGTGCACACAAGGTTGCAGTCTTCCATTCCATATCTTTTCAAAATCTATTTGAGGTACTTGGTTTGAGAAAAAAAATACCATTCCTATTTAGTTGAACTTGAAGACCAAAGAAGTATGCTAGTTCACCAAGTAGAGACATTTCAAATTATTCCTACATATTTAAAACAAATATCTGATTCATAGATTCTTCATTACTTCCAAATGCAATGTCATCTACATAAACAACAAGTATCAAAAGTTTGTATCAAATTTTATATATAGGTTTCCTTCTATAGATCCCTTTGTGAAGCCTTGTAGTTTAATATGCCTATCAAGGTGATAATACTATGCACAAGGATCTTGTTTTAATCCATACAGTGCCTTCTTAGGTTTGCAAACAATATTTTTATTGTTGCCATGAATGAACCCTTGAGGTTGTTCAATATACATATTTAAAAATACATATAACTTCCATTTGATATACCTTAAAGTTATGAAAGCTTGAAAATGAAAGAAACATTCTTATGGATTTAAGTCTATATATAGGTGCAATTGTTTCTTCAATGTTTATCCCTTCCTATTAAGCATAGTCTTTTCATACAATTCTTTCTTTGTTTCGAATTACTTCTACATTTTCATTCAGTTTGTTGTTGAGCACCCATTTTGTCGCAATTATACTTTTATCATGAGGCCTTGGTATTAATTCCCATGTATGGTTATTTTCTATTTAATCAAGTTCCTCATGAATTTCTGTAACCTGACATTCATCTCTTCTTGTTTGATTCACATTTTTAGGTTAAATTGTGGATAGTAAGGCTAAGTAACTAGAAGTTCTAACCAAATTTCTTCTAGTTTGTATTCCTATTTAGCTTTCACCTGGAATTTGGGATTCAAGATTATTTTTTTGAACATAACTTGAAGGAAGCTTTCCAGATGTATCATTATTTTCATTTCTGTCTTCTGATGCTTCTTTATTTCCTTCTCCTATAACATTTTGGCTTGTAGTAGGGAGATATTCAACATCTACTATGCTTCTCTTTTGCTACATGTGGATGCTTCATCAATAACAAAATATATGCATTCAATAATCTTTTGAACCCTTTTATTATAAGATTTATATCCCTTGCTTCTAGAAGAGTATCCAAGAAGGACTCCTTCATTGGATCTAGATTCAAACTTTCCAACCTTATCATCATTTTTCTTTATGTAACATTTGCTTGTGTTTGATAGTTGCAGACTTACCAAAAAAATGTTCATGTGGAGTTTTATTGTTGTTTACTCGAACATGAGATTTGTTAAGAATATCCACAACTATATGTGTTGCTTCTCCCTAGAAGGTATGAGGTGTTCTTGACTCATAAAGCATGACACATGCCATTTGCTAGATTTTTTTGTTCATTCTTTGTACCAATCCATTTCATTGAGGAGTCTTAGCTATGGAAAATTTTTTATAGATGTCATGTTGCTAAAAAAACAAACTCATCTCATATATACTCTCCTTCTCTATTAGATATAAGATATTTGATTTTCATTTCTAACTCATTTTCTATCTAAGATTTAAGTACATTAGATTTATTAAATGCCTCATCTTTATGTTTTAGTAAGTCAATCTAACACATTCTTTTAAATCATCAATGAACAATATTAAGTATTGTTCACCACAAGGAGACTTCTTTCTCATGGGGCCACATAAATAAGTATGAATAAGTTCAAGTGGCCTACTTGAAGTACCTTCTTTAGCTTTAAATTGAACTCTGGGTTGCTTACCAAATTGACATGATTTACATATGCTATTTTTCAGGTGGAAAGATATTGGGAAAGTCGTGAAATACTCTATTATGCTAGAATTGTACAATTGAGAAAAGCTAAAGTGATCCAGGAGGATCTCATCAGATCAGTTACATAAGTATAATGTCATCGTCAGCAATTCAATCCGGTGTCATGTAGTTTCGACAATATTGATTATCACTCAGGTTGTGTAGGTGATGTTTATGGTTTTTCATGGTGTTCAATTTATATGGTGTTGTACCTGGTTGTCGACATATGGTTGTCGTTAGTTCTACAAGGATTAGTCGCCGACATGTTTTTGTCATCTGCCTCATAGTATTTGGGTCATCAATACGGGTTGATCATTCACCTAGCAGGATATGGTGTCGACGTGGGTATTATAGTACATTTACAAGGTTTGGTCGTTGTCATCATGAGACAAATGTTTCTAATGTCGCTTTGAGACATTTCGTGGTAAATGGGTTTTTTCTATTTTGATGTAAATTCCTAATGACTAAAACCCTAAACCTGAGATATTATGTTAACCAAACCTAATCTTAAACCTATTTTACATTACGTACCATCAAACCTATGATAAAAGACCTAAACCATAAGTCCTAGACCATAACCCTATTTCTATACCTATTGCACCTCATTGCAAAGGAAAATATGTAGTAAACAATACATAAAACCATGTATTAACTCTCAGCCTATCCAAATTACATTACAAAACATTAAAAATACATTAACACGGTCCTAAACCTCTAGATATAATCACGCAGGGACCATGTCCATGTGAATAGGCGAAGATAGCCATCTCATCAACCTTAACCGTAGACTATCAACCGTAACCAGGTGACGTTAACCATGTGAACACGTAGTTCTTAGTTAATGGGATGGATTTCAGTCTAACCATGGCAGAACCATTAGCATTAATCATAACATGTGAGCAACAATCTTAACCATTGGAGAGTTCGTAACCGAAACTGCCAAGGGAAGATTGTGGAGGTGGTAGTTGGTGGTTAGGCCGTATTTTATATACATGGGCGGTCAACCTATCTACACAATTTCCTAACTGTTAGCAGGTTCAGAGATAACCCAAAGTCTTTTTATGGGTTTCTTTGAGGTCTTTTCTATTATTAATATAACCACCATGTTACTAGGTACTAAGATGTCCTCTTATAACTAGGCCGAACCACTAGACCTTTAATGAAATAAAAGTCATGCCTATCTGAGCCTGAGTGGCCTCAAATGAACCTAATCCACTATAAATTGAACCCTTTGTTCATGGTGAATAGGAGTGGTTTTGGATTTTGTATGCAGGTTCTCGAGGTCATAGTCATTTTAGTTTTTAGTGTAACAAGAGCATTCTGAGTTGGAATTGGGAACCGTGATAGGTGTTGGAAAGCTGGTTTAAAGAACCATCTTTTGATAGTGACCAAAGGTTCCTGTGTGCACATTTAGCTTGGAAAATTCTCTGTGTAATCAAACTCTTATGTTACAATCCTAATAAAGCAGTCACCCATCTTGAAAGGAGACCCAGAGAAGTAGTCCATCAGGGACAAACTACGTAATCAATATCAATGTCTGGTATTGCTTTGTTTTAGCTATTTTCATTGCATCGTACTTATGTTATATCAGTAGTCATAAAGTCTTTCTTCTCAAGCAGCTCTCTTAGTTTTCGCACTTTCAGTTAACATTCTATTCATTAATGTCTAATCAATTCTACATCAGCTTTAACTTATGATCATTTCAGATCATAATGTCCCCTAATATTTTTTCCAAAGTCATATTTCTTCATATTTTCTTAAATAGCAATGCTCTTAGTCACCTTCTAAGGTATAGACATTGCCTCGAGTTCTTGTTCCTTTTATTATGATCTTACACACATCCAGATTTATAACCACACAATTCTTTGATCTGAAAACAAATTAATTCCCTTGGTCATACATTTGACTAACACTTAACAACTTATGTCTCAATCCATAAACAAATAAAAAATTTCGAGCCTTGACCTTTTTATTTAATAACATAGTTCCTTTTCCTTTGATAGTATGAGGTGATTCATTACCAAAAGTTACATTCTTATCTTTTTTTATTTCACTAAAATAAACAAATCTAGAACTCAATTTTCAGAGTCTGCAATTTTCTTTTCTCCATAGCTTGTATGTTATTATCTTCTATTCATGTCAGTAAGATGGTCACATTATGTTTATGAATTTAGTTTATTTGTCACCAAAGTTATGGAAAAGATAAAATTGAATTTCATATTGAAGTGGTGAGAAAACATTATAAAAATATTTATTTGCCTCGATCTCATTCTTTAGTTTTCTTACTTCTCTAGTCATAATAGTTTTATAAGAAACACATTGAATAACTTTGTGACCAATTTTTTTACAAGTGAAGCATAGACCATTGAAGTAGGAATACCTTGGAGTATAATACCTTCTTGAGTAACTTTCTCTTTGATTATGGTAAGGTTTTTTTGCATGAGAAATATTTTATCCTTCATTATTTTGTTGAGAACTATAATTCTGATGAGGGCTACCTTTTATTGCATTGACGTAGCTTCTTGTACCTGTTTCATAAGATTTCATATTTTTTTTATGTTTCACCATTTCTATTGTATCCAAGATCAGTTTTTATTAGAGGAGAACATTTCACTTTGATGATTTCTTCTAAATCCTTAGATAGTTCAGCAAATTTAAAATTTAGAGCCCTTGTTTTCTCAAGTTCCTTTCTTAGACCCAGTATTTCAAGTTCTAAATTTTCGCAGTGCCTTTCCTTTTCTAGAATATTTTTCTTCAAAACTTATTTAGCTAACTTAGCCTCTTCTAGATATATTTTTATTTGAGTTATTTATTCAACAATAGTGTTTTCCATATACATACATATTTTCTTTTCTTCTAGGGCACCCATAAAGACATCATCAGACTCATCTACACATTTTTCTTCAAATTCCAAAAGCAACTGATAATCTTGATCATATTCAACATCCTCACTATTGGAATAATATTCACTATCTTTGTGAATATAAAAAAAATTATTCCTATCAAAACTTCTTTTAACATAACTTTCTGGAACATTATTCCCTTTCTCATGATTTTATTTATAAGCACATTTAGCAGCATAGTGACCTACCCTTCAACAGGAAAAGCATTTAAAAGGAAGCTTACCTTTGAACCTGGTAGTTCCTACTTGAAGTTTCTTCACAAAATCCACTTCTTATTCATACGAAATGTAGCCTTTTTCCTTAATCTATTGCTTTTATTTTCCTTTTTTTGTAGCTTTTAATGTTTCTTCTCTCAAATCTAATGAACCCTCATTTCTCATCCCAAAAGTTGTTAGCATCCCATGGAGTTGCTCAATAGAAAGATTATTTAAATCCTGCAATTCTTCAATGGTATAGACTTTGGAATGAACTTTGGAGTTAGAGATCTTAGAGTTTTCTCAACAACTGTAGAATCTTTTATTTCATCACCAAGATTTTTCATTGAGTTAACGATCTAATATACTTTAAGGAAAAATATTTGAATACTTTCATCATCATGCATTTTAAGAGTCTCATATTAAATTTTAAACATTTGAAGTTTATATCTTTTGACCTTAGTGCCACCTTCATAGCTTTGGATAATCTTGTCCCATATAGCCTTTGCAGTATACTGTTGCACAGCCTTCACAAATTCAGATTCATCAAAGTTTTCTAAGAGAGCATTGACTACCTATCCATTGGTGTCATATTGTTTCTTCCTTGCATCATCTGTGGGAATGGAGGATGGGTATTGATATCCTCGTTCAACAATTTTCCATACATTAGCTCCAAGCGACTGAAAAAATGCTATTATTCTAACTTTACAAAATACAAATTTAGTTCCATTAAACAATGGTAGCTTAATAAAAAAAAATCTTTCTTGACTACTCATCTTTATGGATCTCCCTTTAAGCGATCAAGCTTCCTTTAAGGGATGTGCTTTAATACAAATTGTTGTGAAAATTACTTGTTGTCGGGGGATTGAATCAGTATTTTAAACCCAAACCGAAAAAATCTTATTTTCTGAAATATGTATGCTACTATTATTAAAGAAATTTGTGTATGTATGCTACTTTAAATAGAGAAACCCATCATTATCCTGTTTACTGATTTTTCATGTATTATATCAGATTATTATCTTTAATAATTACATCAATAGATTAATTACTTTTCAGTATGTAGTAAAGAACATAGAGAAATATAAAAAAATGAGCAACACACATAGAACACTAGTATGTTTAGGTGGAAACCCAATGTGGGAGAAAAACATTGTTTTTCTTGTCTCTGTCTTATTTCTTATGATATAAAGTAAATATTCATTACATTTGTACTCATGTAGACTCTTATCAGTATGCATGCACCCACTTTTAGGAGGCTACAACCTTGACTTATTCTCTATCTCCTACTTGAAGGAAGCTACAACCCCCCAATCTTATTTGCCAACTTCTATTGGACGAAAGCTCCTATCCCTGTTTTGAAGGCTACAACACTCAACTCCTTCTGGACCACTTTTTAGAATGTTTCAAGTTGTATCCACCTATCAAATAATCATAAAAAAAAATTGTAGTCCACCTTTCATCACATTTTCTGAATAGAAGAATATCAACAATAAACCCAAGAAAATATATCAAACTAAAACACTAAATATGAGACTCTGTAACACTACAAAACAAATGAATTTATGAAGCATCAAATCAATCAATGTAGAACCCAACAAAATCAAATTATATATGAAATTGTACCAAATAATACTCGTGTATGTATGCACCTCCTCAGTGTAACATCTTCATAAAGATCTTAAACTACTATGAACTGAATCATGAATAATTGTAATGTAGAACTAATCACTGAAACATACACATAACAATAGCAGAATACTGAACCAATCACAAATACCCACAGTAAAGCATCATTGTCAATCAACTAGCCCAATCATCATAATGAAGCAAAAATCGACAAGATAGACACACCATTGATAGAAAACAGAGAATAGAGCAGAATGCATCATATGTCATCATCAAACCATATTGCAAAACCCTAGAAGGTACATGTGACATCAATGAAACACATCAGTGTATGTCGGTGACTACTATAATTAACACCCACATACACATCTCAACATACTGAATAAATTATTGCATAGACTATAAGATACCTTATCGAACTGGGTTTGCATATGTATGTGATAATTCAGAAGAAAACCTGTGTATGGATCCTGAAATATTTGAATCAAACTTTTGTTGCAATTCACAACATCTGTTAACCCATGATCTCGACATGCATCATTATGTTTGGATCAAATCATCACTGTAGATATAGACCTAACATTATAATCATAAATAGATCCAACAAGTATTTTCATTAGTCTTCACAACACTTTCATATCTATTAGATATGAACTATCTCCTTTCTTCCTAATGCACACCTATTCCAAATCCAATTACATAAATATAAACCATTTATTTTCACACCCAACACATTCATCTCCATCTCCTTATATAGTTTTAGCCTTATCCAATACCTTAGGTAAATCCCTTGGTAGTGTTGTTAGTATTCTTTGATGCAATCAAATAATCGTTGTCGCTCTAATTACTCTAGACCAATACCATGGTATAGACCCCTGGTATCTAGATCACCACAATGTACATTTTGTATGCGACTTTCCCTTATAGGACCTATGTATGTACGAGACCCTTATTCAAAGGACTCACATACACTTTCTCAAATCTAACCTCTATCATTCATATATCTCTGAACTTCCATTTATTTGTCCATACCATCTATAGCATAGGTATCAATCTGTATAATCATCATGTTACCACACTGTTGACATCTTTATTAAGTAGGTTGCCATCAAGGAAAACACATTAACCATAATACCAGCATAGAAATTGTTTTTTAGAATGGTTGTAACTTGTATTCTATTTACATTGTTGTTGATTTTTACTTGCACTATTTTTTTCTTTATTCCTATTATTTTTACTCTACTGGGTCGAATTAATGCCTCTTCATTACCTTCTTTCTACTGATTTCTATTTTCTATGGCTATTATGTTGTATGTTTCTTTGGATACATCATCAAAGTTGTTGGGTTATTTGTTAATAAGTTCCTCTAAAATTATCTTTTCTTGATAGCCCAAACTAGCCTTGATATGAGGGGATATTTGGACACTCAAAATTTCATCCAACTTACTAGATCCTTTAATAAATTTTTTATTTAGACTGAGTTGTGATTTAGTCTTTTCTAACTCTTTTTTGAGGGAGACCATCTCCTCTATATTTTAACATTCCTTTCCTTTTTCTTTCAGTGTTCCATGAAAGTATATTTTGTTTTCTTTGCTTACTCAATTTTCAAAAGAAGAGGTGCATAATTTTCAGAGTTAACTTTTTATTTTTCAAAGTTTTCCAACATCTCTTTTTCCATGATATTACCTTTCCTTATCCTTTGAATTTCTTTGAAAGGACTTATCAGTTCACCTTCCAAATATACTTTAGAGACTTCTTCATTAGAACCAATTTTCTGTTATTCTAGAGTGTCGATATCCATGAGCATGAACTCATTTCTACCTCCTTTAACATTTTCCTCATAATAGGATTGTTTTTTCATCTTCTAAGGAATTGTTATCATATTGAGTATAGAAAATCTTCTTTTTCATGTTCTTATCCTTATGACTTCTATATGTATCCTTATGTTCATGCTCATTCTTGTTTATATTTTTCCATACTTAGGTGCATAGTGACCTACATTACCATATTTTAAAACATTCGAAAGGCCACTTACCTACGAATTTATTGTATCCTCTCTTCAATTTCTTGACAAAATTTTCCTCCACTTCATCTAATTCATGGCTTGAGTCATCTTGATATTCTCTATATTTTTTTCGACTTTGAAGATTCCTCCTTTGGTGTAGTTCTTCCTTTTGAAATCCGCATTTCATAGGAGGTCAATGTTCCATGCAATTGGTCCAACATTAGAATGTACTTGACATTTCCTCAATATCTGCCAACATGGCATTGAATCATTCAGGGAGTGACCTCAACACCTTTTGAACCAAAACTATCTTAGACATTGTTTCATCATAACCTCTTAGTGTATTGAATACTTCATCCACTCGAAGGAAGAATTTAGTTATTTTCGCAACCTCATGTATCGTTAGGGATTCAAATTACATTAAGTAGCCTTGAAGCCTAATTTACTTTATTGTTTCTCTCATAGAAACTACTCATATTGTCTGATAATGCCTTGGTGTTGGTGAAATTGATAAATTTAACCAATTCATATTTAGGAAGTACAACAAGGAGTGCATTCAATTCCTTGGAATTATAGGACAATTCAAGCTTAGAATCTCTAGTAAGCTTGAGTGGTGGCTTCATATAGCCATCTTACTTTATGTCCCACGTATCTGTACCAAGAAACTATAAGAAAACCTTCATCCTTAGCTTCCATAATTTATATACTTTTTTAGTAAATATAGGATCTTTGTTGGTTTGACTTCAACCCTAGTTAAACATTATCCATGATCTACCTTCTAGTTATTATATTTTCCCTAAAGGAACCAACTCTAATAAGAATTGTTAGAATCTAGGAAAATAATGAGAGGGGTGGTGAATTAGTATTTTAAAAAAATTTAAAATTCTTTCCTCCAAGTAAAAATACTTAGCAACATAGTAATAAGTGACAATACACCAATCTCATAAATTTTAGACACAATACTTTAACATGGGAAACCAACAAGTAAAATCACAGTCTCTTTTTAGGTGCAAAATAAAGATACAACTCTAGAACACATCAATTTATGTAGGCCACAACTTACTAAAGGCTTCAACTTCCTTTCCCTGTGCAAGCACCAACTTTCTGATTTTTGAGGAACCAAATCCCTATTTATTATTACCAGTTAAAAGGAAACATCAACCCTCTATTGTTCCAGCACTTACCTAGACAACCCTTCAGGTACCCCGTTGATAAATTTTCAAACTCATCCCTTCAAGATTCTCTTATACAAGATATTTCTAAAATAATTCTCTTACTGTTGTTTTAATCCAATAGTCCATGTTAATTGTCTGCCCCCCCCATTATGAATGATTGTTAGTGGAGGGGATGGTTCCGCCATTTGTCATTTTGCAGAGATGAAACCATGTCAATCAATTAGAACCCTGAACCCAATCACATCCATTTGTCCATTTTAGTGTCCACCTATCAACCAAGTCAACTGCCACCTATCTCTTCATCAAGTTCCATGTCATTGTGTTCTCATAGACTTGAGTAGCTTGTCTTGTTGATGTCATTCCTACTTCATGGTGCCAAAATCATGCCACGTGTTAGTCTATGAATGATGCCACATCTCACCAAAAAATCAGCCACATGGAAACCCAAAAGGGATAATTCGACATACCACATGTCAGTCCATCAACGTGCTATATCATATACTTCTATACCATTCCCAACTCACTCTCCCACAATTTTCATCATCCAATCACATTCTAACATGTGTCACTATTGCCACCTTTCTTAGTACGAAACAAAATCAACCATCTGGGTGATTTTTAAGATTATCCTTTGTTGAAATTTCAGAAGGTCGAACACTAATTCTTTTAGTGTGGAACCATTTCGAAACGTAGAATTGTTACATACGTTTGAAAATTTATAAATATCCAAGTATTTGTAAATCTTTCACACCATGAAAAGTCTTAGATGTCGAAATGCCCTGGATTTATCGTTTGTGAAAAATAGTGCTTTAATAAAAAAATTGAAATTTTTGTTATCAACCTTCCTAGATATGTCTACATGTCTCCACTGTTAGAAAACTATATATATTACAGAGTAATGGAACACATAGAATATTTCATAAATATAAACAAAAAAAATTCATAAAACCAGAGAGACATAGATATACGTGGTTCACCCAGTTTTGGCTACGTCCACCTCGAACAGCCAATCCTTCCTTTCTATTATCCAACAAAATGAAGAGATACAACCTACAACAGATATGTTGTAACACTCTCTTTGCTCTCAATCTCGTCTCTCTTTCTCACTCAGAATATAGAGCTACTTATATGAGATACAATTCCGTCATATATAGTGAGGGGTTGCCTTCTAGGGCAAAAAACCCTAAATTAAACATAAGTTCTACCATCAGATGTCCACCTAATGAACGACCCAAATTGACTAGAAATTACTATACTTTTACAAGGCAATTTTACATCTATTCTTAGCTTTAGGGGCGCTACCCCTGAAATCCCCTGCTAGGGGGGGGATCCCCAAAGGTCATAGCCACCCCCCCTGGACCCCCCTTGCAGCGAATATTTTACAGGCGGCGTTGCCACCACATTTCGAACTGGGTTCCAACGTAGCGATACCTTTGAATACAAAAGATAATCAGGCTCCACGCCCAAGATCGTCTTGCCTTAGATTTATTTAAAATTTAGGATGTCACATATTTATTCAAAAGTGTAGATGCCCATGGATTTCTTGGCAGCTCATATGTCCCAATTAGACTAAATATCCTGATGTTCCCAAATATCTTGTATAAGTCCAAAGGAATCTGACTACTGAAATAATAATATAACCCT
Organism: Pinus tabuliformis; assembly: GCA_031772625.1. Taxonomy (NCBI): domain Eukaryota; kingdom Viridiplantae; phylum Streptophyta; class Pinopsida; order Pinales; family Pinaceae; genus Pinus; species Pinus tabuliformis. The sequence continues at coordinate 344,854,302 of CM062814.1, forward strand.
AGATGTTCCTGAATATCCTCAATACCTTCTCTTTCGAAAATTCCTTCACTATAAAACATGTTTTCTCTTCAATCCTTGAGAGTTTGACTAAGTTCTATATACCATTGGAAAAGCCTCTCATATGTATACTTAAATGATCATTTTACATGTGTGTTTGATCAGTTGAACTTAGAGGAAAATTACCTTGAAGGATAGGCATCATCTCATCATCTACAAACTCCCAACAAACTCCTCTTGAACTTATATTCACTTTTTCAATTTACATAAATGATGACCTTGACAACAACGAATAAAGTTTTCTCAAAATTATCTTTCATGTAGAAAAGGTGATGAGGAATTTCCAAGTTTAGTAGCATCATCTCCTTGTGTACGAATAGATAATAATTGTGTTATCTTGCTTTATAATATTGATAAGAAGTTATTGTTAGAAACATTGGAAACCAAGAAACTTCTAAGGGGGAGAGGGTGAGTTAGTAATGTGGCCAAATTATAAAATTATTCACAAATTACAATTTCAGTCATTTTAATAAATGTTCAGAGATCAACAACACAACTCAATCATGTAAAACATCATAAAAATCAAGCACATGAGAAACATATATAAAATACAAATATTATTTTTACTATAAATCACCAACTTTATCACATCATGGTGCCACAGGATACCACTTGTATGTTTATCAACTGCTACTGAAATGAATTGGAATCCCTACTCATTTATCAGCTACCACTAAAAGTGATTGTTGCCCATTCTCATTTACCAGTACTCACTAGAAGGGACTCTTGCCCCCACTTTTTTATCAGGCTGTGTTGAAGGGACTGCTACTCATGAACATTTACTATCACCCACTAGAAGGAGTTTCAACCCATAATATGAAATCTACTACTTATCGGCCCTGTTTATCCATCTTTCATCTATTTTCAAATGAAAATCAATAAGCCTTATCCGATTTTGAAATAACTGTATTCCTTAATCACCAACAACTACAGAAATATTTGATTACTGATAAAATATCTTTCAATAATCTGTGGTTACTCATCCAGACACCATCACCTTCAGTAATTTCTCATTACTGAACCAATCACCAAGTTATATGCACCAACAACATCAACACCAATTCATTCTCTCCCTTCTCAAAGACCTTTGAGACACAACAATTTCTCTCTCATTCGCCTTTGATGCATACCCAAGCTATTATGCATCACATTGCACTAACAAACTCTAATCCACACACTCTACTCTACAACCACCTGCTACTACTCACAATTCTGTTCTACAGACCAAGTCCTACAGTAGACCCTATATGTTGTGTGAATTCTTCCTTTAAATTTTGCATTGATATTTTTTGAATTGAAGCCTTAGATTTCTTTTTGCACATATGTTGAATTAATCTTTAATTTTTCCTTAGTTTTGTTCTCAACCTTGAATATGTAGTTCTAGGATCAATTACTGAGTTAAACCACTATTTTCTTCTATTATGTCTTTGTTATACGATTTAGCAATGTGCCTGTTATTTCTATTTCGAGTTAATTTGGCTTAATTGCCAAAATTGATAGTTTTGATACTTAGAGATTAACTCCTTTTTCCTCTGCTATTTTTGGATTTTTATGCCAAATATGCCTTTGTCTATTATGTTTGGCTTTAACTTCCAAACAACACCATTGAATTGTCACTTATCGTTGCCACCAAATCAAATTTCCAGCTCATCCATCCATGTCGGGCCATAAGGATTTTTAATTTGTTGTCAACTATTCATGTTGCTCTCGAGCTCATGTCGCTCCGAAATTATTCTAAATTTCCTTAAGCCTGTTTTACTTTGGCACCTTCCTATTTTCTACCACAAAAGCTAGTATCCACGAGCACTGGTTAAGGCTCGAGGCACTTAGCCTGTTTAAGACCTTCACGGGGCAAAACCCTGTGTTAATGTCTCAGCACCATTGGTCACGTTTCTTCGTGAAATGGCCAACCACTATCCCAAAGGAAAAAGCTATGTATATCTCGACACTTTTATTTTGTCACACCCCTTGTCTTGTTTCTACACGAAACAAGCCAAGGAGTTGGCACTTAGCCACTTAAGAGATTTCACAGCTCATAACCTCTGCACCCAAACTTTTCACCTATTGCATGAGACGTTATGTGGGCACTCAACCCATAGCTCCCCTCCTCTTGGTGCATTCACTTTTGTGCACCATAATAACTCGCTAGGGTCTAACCTTTGGGTCATCGTGTCCATGGCGACTGCCTGTTGCTTGTTTGATTGTTTGTAATTGCGTCATTGTGGCCTAATGCTTGTTGGTGAGAAGTTTTCACTTGTTCTCCGATAACAAACCTCTCGAGCTCTGCCTTACGAGATGATTTGTCTCTTCAAGTCCTATAGAAAGAGCCAATGAAATGACTCTTCAGGATAAGTCGGCGGCTGACGTGTACAAGCTACCACTACTCAATGCTCTCACTCTATACAATTTTAGAACTTCTGGGCTCATCCCATCGAGATGATGACACCATGAAATCACTCTTTCCATGTGTCAACTTATGAATGGTGACACTTATCCATAAAGAAAGAGCCATTTGGTTTCCTAAACCCTAAATATTCCTACCATGTGTCAATGATGACATCATCATTTGTTGTTTTCTGGCCCAATCATATGTTTCAACCTGTCCCTATTAGCGAGGAGAGAGAAAGGGTACTGAAGGCCTTGTTTTGCATTGAATTCCTTCCATAAATTGAAAAACCACCAGGTTCAATAGCTTTTTCCTCGACTCCACTCTTATGCAATTTGTGGATTTTGGTTGAGTATTCCTGGGGTGTATCTCCACTAGTTATCTACACAATTGGACTACGTCAGAAACCACTCCCCGCAACAACCAAGACCTTTGTCTATGGTGTTGTCTGAAAGTTTCCACGTGGCCCAACCCTTTCCTCCCGACGCTTAGTTGTGTGTACCCTACAAAAACTTATAGGATTCATCCTCTAAGCTGTCTTTCCCTAGTAAGCGAGTACAATGGGCTCGACTACTCACTCATGATTGGATAATGTTCAGATTTCATTTCGTGGCGACTATTTCCCAGTCACTTAGACTTAGCAACCAAAACAATTCCACTGGCGTGTATCCAATGGGGTAAGCTCATCAAGTGGGGTCCACTTGTGGTTCAAACCACTATTGTCATGTCTACCTAGAGTTCTTGCTTAGATTCTCTTTCGATAGTGGCATCAATTTTGGCACTTCTGCTAACTTTAGTTGTGTGCTAAAGACTCCAACCACCTTGAACTCTACTATTAAGGCCTTGGGGTCACCAAACTTTTACTGGCTCTATCTTTTGATCTAGGAGGCCTTTTTAGAACTTCCATATATCATTGGCAATCTCCTTTAGATCTTTATCCATTTCAGTGGCCTACACATGCATATGTGATAATCTAGTGCTCCAAAATGGGCTCCAATTACATTACACTGATTTAGATCTTTTTTTCTTCTTATGTGCCTAGAACCTACTCGTTGATGCCTTTTTCTGACACCTGTGCCACCTATTTCCACCTGTTGACATCAATGAAAACATATTTCCAACATTCTCCCCCTTTGTAATTCATGGCAACAACAAAATAAAACAAAACATCCTTTTATCTGTCAACATAGATTGTCTCCTTTAAGTGTTCCCCCCCTGAGATTTTTTTTGTTGTAGAGTGTTCCCCCCCTAAAATTTCTATTGTTATAGTATTGTTGCTTGTATTTCTATTCTACTTGATCACCATTATTTCTTCTTTTATCCTGCGTTTTATCATTATAGATCTCCCCTTTTTATATGTTTTGTTTGATTACTAGATATATCTCCCCCTTTGACATCAATGGAAATGATACTAACATGTTCCCCTTGTCAACAATCTCCCTCTATCTTCTGATCTTATGGACTTGTCAATTGCTACTTTGTAAGCTAAAAAACTCAAATGCCTCTGATTTGATCCAAGCAACTTCCTTTCTTTCCTATGAAGAATATTGAATAGAAGGGAGAGGCCTATTTACTCCCTAATCTATGCCTCAAGCCAACAAGAAAAATCTTGTGCTGAAACAACACATGCTTTTGTAATTGAGCAATGAAAAATAACTCTTGTTGGTTTGAGTCTCAACTAGGATTACGTTCATAACAATTCCTACCTAGACACATACACCTGACCTCTCGGAACAAGAAAAACCTTTCCTATGCAGGACAACATCAATTGTTACCTCATGAACAACAACACCTAGAAGTGCTTACTTGAAAAGAATACAAGGACCTTCACCAATACATTCCTAGAACAATAACTCAACTCATGTTTCTCTTAGAAAACTTTTAATGACAACAAACTCACCCTGAACAACATCCATATAAACCAATATTTTCCTATCAACATTTGACAACCTGAACACCATACCCTAACTATAAATACCATTTTAAAATATCTTCGATACCATCTGATACCAATTACCAATTGGAATAACATCATAATAACCAATCCATTCTGATTATTCACAGATGCAGCAAACACCATTATACTCTGTCATGCAACACATAACTAATACCAATTAAGGATTCCAATTATCAATGCATACTCAAATATTGACTTGAGTATACTCCCCCTGTTGTCATGCTCCCTCTTTGCATTATAAATGTGTCAACAATACTTGCTAGAAAATCTTGTAAAAAAATCATTACCAACTACACATGCTCAAGCTTCCAATTGATTTCAAAACAACATTCAATCAACAACATTATTCAGACATGAAATACTTCCCTTTATCCTTTAGATGCATTCCTTGGCATGTACCTTTATCCTCCATGCATTTGAATTTTCTGGATTCACTGAAGCCAACCTCTTCTCTTCAATGAAGAGGATCAACATATCTACTCCCCTTGAGTAGATTATCTTATTTTATGTTCCACACCTGTATATATTGAATTTAATAAAAATCATGAGTTGGTTTCTTACGATGACTTACTTAACTAGGTGGATTTATGCCTAAGCATACAAACCATTGTTTCTCTATTTTCTCATTGTATTTGTTTGGATATCTTTCATGATTGATGTTGCTTCTTTTAACTGATTAGCATCTCTTCCTATAAGAGATATCAATCACTGGAATTTCAGACTCTGAATCTTCTTCATCAAGAATTTTTCTACGATGCCTCCATTCACCATTTGACATGCCTTTCTTATAGGTGTTGAAATAGCTCCTATGTAGTTCCTTTTGTTGGCTCTCAACTATCTTTGCAACATTCTAGATAAATAATTTCTTTCTAGATTTGCATGAAACTACTTTATGCCAAAAATTCTTACACCTATAACTATATTCAAACTTGTTCAAGAATGGAACAAAGGAATTACACTTCTTACTAAATCTTGTGCTTCTCCAATTTCTTGGACTGTGATTTTATCTCTTGTTGCTCTTGGGCTATTGAAAATATTTCCTTTGAGGAGAAAAGGCTCTCTGTGCTTGGATGGTCAATTGTTTCTTCTGAGGAATTTGTGGTTGTGGTTGAAATTACACATTCCACCTATTTTTTTGCATCTTTGTTTTCCTTTTTGGACACTTAGAGGAAAATTGCCGTGTGTTATTACAACAAAATGATATGAGAGGGTGCATACCTTTATTTTGACTCGTAGAAGTTCCTTTATTTTGGTGCAATCTTTTCTTTCTCATTGCAATGTTTTTGGACCTTCTTTTATCCAAATTTATGGGTCCTTTTAACGTTGTTACAGAGTCACCATCATCTTCAATGGTTATCTTATCCTGAGAGGAACAATCATTGGTTTTCTTATCTTTAAATGCCTTAGAATTCTCTATATGCTTCTAAATATTAAACACCATCTCTTTTAATGCTCTATTCTCTTCTTCCAACTTCATATTTATAGATTTGAATTCCTTAATCTCCTCAAGGGCATATATGAGCTTCCTATTCATATAGATCTTTTCTTCAAGATCTTCCAAATAATTTGAGGAGCCACTAGATTCACCACTAGTGTTTATTTCACTCTCATCTTGTTGAAGAGTTTGTTCCTCTTCACCATAGGTGGACCCATTGTCTTCTTGACAATTTTCAAGGTCTTGTACTACTATCAAGGTTTCCCTTTCTCCTTTATAATTTGATGAGAAACTCTCACTCTCACTAGTACTTGTAGTTGAGCTGTTTGAAAATAAATGACCTATTGTTCTACAATAATAACAAAAAAACAACTTACTTGCAGTTTGCATCTCGTCTAGGTGTTGATTAGCAATTTTGCATCTTCATATAGAATAATCAATATCAGATTCATGATATTAAATTCTCTTTGATTCTTTGTGTGAGTCATTGACTACTCCATCCACCGTGGAAATCCTCTTAACATCACATGCTCCTTGCATGTCTACTTCATAAATGGACTCCAATTTGACCCACATCTCCTTAATAGCCTTCAAACAAATCACCTTCTAAATGTATGCCTTAGACAACCCTCTCATTATTTCCTTTCTCTCAAATTTGTGAAACTTTTCATTTATTACTCCATACTCCACAGATATCCACACATCCAAATCAAGAGCTTACAAGTAGATTCTCATCCTTACCTTCCAGGTTGCATAATTTGAGCCATTCCAAGATGGAACTCCATATGAGGTAATTGAGTCATGGTTCTATGATCCCTAATCTTCCTTCCAGCCACTAAATTGATCTTGATGGAAACTTGGCATTGATACCAATTGTTAGAATCAATGGAAACTAGGACACTACTAAGAGGGGGGTTGAATCAGTAGCGTGGAAAAATTCTACAATTTTTCACAAATTACACTTTTAAATCAACTTAACAATTAGTTATAGATCAACTGAACATAGCTCAATCATGTATAACGTCATAAAAATCAAGCACATGAGCAACATATACACAAGATACCAATATTATTTTTATTACAAGTCGTGGACTTGATTACATCATGGCCACACAACCTACCACTTGTAGGTTTATCTGCTGCTACTGAAAAAACTTCAATCCCTACTATTTTATCAACTATCACTAAAATGGATTATTTCGCCTGCTCATTTACCAATACTCACTACAAGGGACTCTTTCCTCTCCTCGTTTATCAGTCTCTGTTGAAAGGGACTAATTCCCCTGAACATTTACTAGCACCCACTAGAAGGAGCTTCAACCCTTGATCTGAAAGATGCCACTTTTTGGCCTTGTTGATCCATGTTTCATCTATTTTCAAACTCAAATCAATAGGCCTTCTTTGATTTCAAAATAATTTCATTCCTTAATCACTAACACCTTCAACTGTTAGGATATTCTGTCACATAAGAAATAGTTAAGTATAACTTTGTCTAGTGTAGAGTTAGGTAAAGTGTGTTTCTTTACTATGTACATTTGTAACTTACAATCCGACAGTCACAATATGTTCTAGACATGAAGTGATCTGACGGTTCATTCTCTCCTCGGTATTACTGACAATTGATCCATGGCTTAACACCCGATTGGTCCATGATCTCTATTTAAAGAGCATGGAGGGGCATTTTTGGGGTGACCATTCATGAGAGAAACTTATGTAAAATTTCTTTCTTTTCTTAATAAAGTGCCTGAAGTGGCTGCTTTGGCTCAGGCCATGAACTTTTTCCCTCTTTGAGGGTTTTAACCATGTCAAGAATATTGGTTTATTGATTTGTGATCTATTTGTGAGCGGTTTCCTTTGGTGCTCTATTTGAGGAACTTACCCTGTAAATTCCTACATCGACAATATTTGATTAGTGATAAAATGACGTTCAAAAATATCTGATTACTAATACAAACACCATCACCTTCATCAATTTCTCATTACTAAACAAATCAGCAAACTATATCCAACAACAACATCAACACCAATTCATTCTCCGCCCTCTCAAACGCCTTTCAGATATCAATATTTCTCTCTCATTCACCTTTGATGCATACTTAAACTATTATGCATCAAGTTTTACCAACAATCTATAATCCACACTCTGCTTTGCAACCACCCACTGTTACTCACAATTTTTTTGTACACACCAATTCCTACAACACACCAACATGCTTCAGGAATTCTTCCTTTAAATAATTTTGCATTAATATTTTTTTAATTGAAGCTTTAGATATCTTGTTGTCAAATCTCCTACATGAATCTTTAATTTTACCTCTATGTTGTTCTCAACTTTCAATATGCAGTTCTGGGCTCAATTCTTGAGTTAAACTACTATTATCTTCATTTTTGTATTTTTTATAGTATTTAGTAGTGTGCCTATTATTTTTATTTACGATTAATTTGGCTTAGCTACCAAATTTGCTGCCAAACTGACAGTTCAACTACTTTGAGCTTAACTCCTTTTTCTTTTATTGCTTACTCGTTTTTCTACCAAATTTGATTATGTCTGCTATGTTTGACTTTAATTGTCAAACAACACCACTGAATTGTCAATTACTGCTGCCATCAAATCACGTTTCCGACTCATTCATCCATTCCAGGCCATAAGGCTTTTTAATATGTTGTCAGTTGTTCATGTTTCTATCGGGCTCATGTCGTTGTCAAATTTTGTTGAATTTGCTTAAGCCCCTTTCACTTTGGAACCTTCCTATTTTCCTCCACAGAACCTGATCTTTATGACTAACGGCTAAGGCTCCACATGCTTAGACTATTTGAGCCCTTCATGGGCCAAAACCCTGTCTTAGTGGCTTCGTTCTATTGGTCATGTTTCTTCATGAAGTGACCAACCACCAGCCCATGGGCCAAAGCTCTATATATCCTCACTCTTTTATTTTGTCACGCCCCTGCTCTTGTTTCTACATGAAACAAGCCAAGGAGCTGACACTTAGCCACTTGAGAGACTTTGCGGCTCATAACCTCTGTGCCCTAGGTTTTCACCTGTTGCACGACACCCCGTGTGGGCGCTTAGCCTGTAGCTCCCTTCCTCATGGTGCATCCATTTGTGTGCACCACAGTAACTTGTTGGGGTCTAACCCTTGGGATGATGTGTCCGTGGGGATTTCCCAATGCTTATATGATTAATTTATGTTGTGCCATCATGGCCCGATTCTTGTTTCCCTTAGATTTTTACTTGTGCGCACATAATAAACTCATTGGGCTTTGCCTGATGGGATGAGTTGTCCCATGGGGTACTCTCGCCATAGTAAGAGCCAATGGAATGAAACTTTAGGATTAGTGAGTTGTTGACTTGTCCTGGGTCCCAGCACACATCGCTCTCTCTTAGCACCATTTTATATTTTTGGGGCTCATTCTATAGGGATGATGACACCATGATGTCACTCCTACCATGTGTCAATCTATGAGTGGTGACACATGTCACCCAAAAAATGACCACTTGGTTCCCCAAAAACCTTGAATTTGCCTCCCACGTGTACATGCTATCATCATCATTTCTTGTTGTTTCGGAAAATCATATGCTAACACCTATATTGGTGAGTGAGGAGAGAGAAAGGGTCCTCAATGCATTCTTTTGCATTGAATTCCTTCATTAAATTGAAATAACACTAGGTTCATCAACTCTTCCCTCGACTCCACTCTTGTATGGTTTGTGGTTTTTGTTGGAACGTTCCTGAGGTGGATCTCCATTGTTGATCTATGCAATCAATTGTATGGTAAACCACTCTCTGTGACCACCAAGACATTTGTCTATGCTGCTTTCAAAAAGTTTCCACATGATCCAACCATTTCCAACTGTTGCTTAGCCATGTGCGCCATACACAAACTTATGGGCTTCACCCTCTAGGCTTCCTTTGCCTTGCCAAGCTGTACTCTGGGCTCTGCTACTCGCTCGTCATTGGTGATGTAGGAGCATTTACCCAAGATAAAATCATTGTAATTAAGTAGAAATAGGGGGTCATGTATTTTTAGGAAGTTGGATTCCTAAGTGATAAAGTAATGTAATATTAGGCTTTTCAGCATAGAATAGGAATTAATTAGATAATGAGAGGAAGTGGTAAATACTCTCGAATTAAAGGAGAACTTGAGTAGTGAATAAATGACAAGAGTTAGAAATCAAATAGGACTCTTAGAACAGTTCAATGATTCGAGGAACTAAGGAGAGATTTTAGGAATTAATTGAAGTAGAAGTGGACAAAGGATTTAGGAGTGAGTTCAATAGATTTAGGAGTTTAACCAGTATGAGTTGAACAAAACTTCCTGGCATATATGTAAGCCTACGGGCAGAAGGAGGAGGAGGCCATGATATTGAAGAACAGGCTTGTGTGAGAGATAAAGGTCTCATTCTGTAATCACTGTTGATATTTATTAATACAATCAACTCAATTTTGAGTTGGAATGCGTGTTTAAAGTGTTGAATTGTATATCAATTTGTAGGTTCTGTAATAGAGGTTGCAGATAGAGTTCTGCAGAACACATAGAGGGAGGAATGATACAAAGATTTGTAATGGATCATTGAATCCATTCGAAGGATCCAAGAGGACAGCGATCAAAGGGGTATGCAGAGTTAGGTTGAGAAGAGAAGTTAAGTAGTGGAAGCTGAAGACCCAGAACCTTTGAAGAAACCCAAGCCACAACAAGAAAATTGAAGAAAACATGGAAAAACCCAAGTAAAAAGAGTCGAGCGGAGAAGTAAAGGATCATTTCTTAGCAGCTGTTGGATCATTAAGACCAATGGCCGGGACTAAGGCGCATTGACGGAATACTTTTGAAGACATCGGAACGAGCCTTTGAAATGGAGTGATCGCGATCATGCGATTAAGTGTGGACCGTCGGATCAAGATTCAGATCGATGGTGCAGATCTAATCACTTATCGCATATGGGAGAAGCAAAAGGTCTAATGACGGTGGAATAGATAAGGGACGATACGCCGACAATGATAAAATCGGCAATCAGAGGAACCAGGTGTCAGACAATCGGAGAAGTGGAAGAGTTAATACGGAGGAGCGGAACCGATGGAGTTATGGTGGCAAATGTATAACATTTGAAATCCGCTATATGCGTTTGGAACCGGTTTCCTGTGTATTCCGAAAAGGTTATATGTTCACATATTAGATGTGATAGAGCCAATGTTAAATAAGCCGCAGGGAAGCCAATCGTGATTGCGATAAAGGTACAACCTCGATAATTGTGTAGAGGTTGTACCGAGCCAGAAAAAAGTTTGAAATGTGGGGTTTTCCTTTGTAAATGGTTTTATAAGAAAATAGCACTGAATAAAGGTTTTATATGTGAATATATATATTAACCATTGTTTTAATAGGGAAGGTTGATATATATGTGGGCTTACTGGTTTTATAAACGATAGAAGAGGGTTTTAATTACCAATAGAAGGGTTTAGAATGATGACTTTAATAGAGTCATAGACAAAGGCTTAAGGGTTGTTTAAATGTTCCAATATAAGGTTTTGGAGGGGTGATTGAGTTCTGATACAAAGGAACCAATGATAAGGGGCCTTAACCATGTATGGTTGGAGATTTGACTCCTTTGTGAGTCAAATACCTAGGACAGATTTTTTCACGCATGTTTATGCTTACTGTGGGTATGTGCGGGGTTAACCCTGCATCAATTAGACAATGCTTAGCTCTCGTGTCTCGATGGCTACTGCTCGGTCGCTTACACTTGGACACCAAAATAATTTTGTTGGGGTGTATCCCTCGGGGTAAGCCCGTTGAGTGGTCTCCACCTATGGTTGAACTCGTTGTTGCCATGTCTTCCCAGAGCTCTCACTTAAAGTCTCTGCCATTATTGGCACCAAGTTTGGAACTTGTGCCAACTTTAAATGTGCGCCAAAGACTCCAACCACCTTTAACTCTGCTATTAAGCTCTTAGGGTCACCAAACATTGACTTGCCCTATCTTTTGATTCGCGACATATTTTTTGAACTTCCATATATCCTTGGAAAGCTCTTTGAGAGCTCTATATATATCGGTGGCTTACACCTACATCTCGGATGATCTAGTTCTCCAAAACATGCTCCAAATCTATTGGACTAATTATGATCTTTTGCCCTTTTTGTCTGCCTAGAAGCTGCTTCGTGAGGCATTTCTTTGACACCTACGGCTCCTGCTTCAACATGTTTCTACCTGTTAACATCAATGACAACATATTTCCAATAGTTATTAATACCAAATTTACATAACCAACAACTTTAGACAATCTTACAGGAAATTTCCCAAATTCTTCGTTATATAGTTTAGTACATAACATCTGTATTGGTTTGTATTAGTAAATAATTTTAGTTTTTGTAAACTTTAACTTTAGCTAATGGTTAATAGACCTAGTTTCTGTTAAAACAGATTAGGACTAAAGATTATAAACACTAACAAGGTATGATGCTTTTGATGATATATTTTAAAATTTTGAAGTAATACAAATTTGAAGATATATATATATATATATATATATATATATATATATATGAGATAAATATTTATACTAACATTTTAGATGACCTTTTCAGTGTAACATATTATATTAATCTCATTTTAACATTTGTTATATTCCTCCTATTATCTGAAGTTTCCAATTTGATTTATAGTATTAATTTTTATTTTAATATGTATTAGGAATATAATTTAATAACCACATATTCCAATTCTATTATATCTTAATTTTAGAGAAAGTTAAAATTGTTTACATTAAAATGTGTAATCAATTTTCTATTAAATTGTATATAAATTAATTATAAATCTTAAATATATTAATTTATTTTTTTATATATAATTATCATATTAATTATTTTTACATTATTTGAATTTATTTTAGATGATGAGGAGAAACTTGTTTTTTTTTATAAGTTTAATAACACATATTGCATTACATCATACAAAAAAAAATAAACCTAGACAACATATTGCTACTCTTACGGGCTTGCCACTAAAAGAAATCAATGTAATAAAGCAATGCTAATTTCATAAGAGTATCAAAATAGCGTTTCTTAAGAGTATCAACAAAAAAATTCTAAATAGTATAAATGGTAATATAACATAGATATCTAAAAATAACTTCCTTTACACTACCTATCATATACATTCCTAACTGATTTAAATGTCTAAGATTACAAAAAAAAAAATAGAAAAAAAGTTTCTTTAAGTTATAGAGGAGTACCCTTGAAACCATTAGCTGGATCACTCTCATCCAACTCTCATCTTCTATATTTGTAAATTCAATTTCTCTAGTTGTTTGGCAAGGATATTGATCTTCTTATCCATCTTACAAGTCTCTCTTTGTGTATATGGTTCTTATAGCCTTTGCAAAAGGACTTTCTCCATGATTTTTTGATCTACTCTTAGATTTCCACCGATTGATAATATTTAGTCTGATAGTATAACTCGTTTCTTGAACCCAACAACCGACTTGTTCTATAACATAAATGTTAAACATAAACCATCTTCTTTGTCAAGCCTCCCCTCAACTTCTACTATTTCCTATCTAATATCTATGCGATGTTCATGCAGTAAGGCTCAACAAGCTACTCAACAACAAGATGAGCTCCTGAAGTCCTAGTTTCCCAAAGCATTTCTCCTACCTCTCCTCCCCATGTCAAGGATTTTTGTGATTTTTTTTTAAACAATGAGTTTTCTTGTAGTTTGTAGTACACCACAAACAATTGCCTTGTGACAAAATTTCCTTGTAGCCCTTGTACTCAGATTCCAATATCTATACTGGCCAAGGATGAGGTGTTGAGAAAAATGTTTTTGAAATCTTTCCTTTTAAGGCCATAGGGAAGCGACTTTGATGGCCAAGGATAAGGTGTTGAGAAAAATGTAGGGAGAGCTTTTCTTTTGAAGCCATAGAGAAGCCACTGGCATCAAAGGGAAACTCTAAGAATTTCCTGTAACCCAAATCAAAGAGTTGGAATAAGAACTAAAAGGATATGAAAGAAAAACTTCCATCTCAGGAAACAACTGCTCTCTCGTGTGTCACCAAGAAGAAGATGGTGCTACTAGTTCCAAAGGGTTGAGGAAAATATCTCAGTTGAGGGAAACATAGGAGATGAAACCCAAAAATGAAACATAGCAAATACACCATCCGGAAATAGAGAAAACCTACCAGCCGATTAGATGAAGAATCTCAATACCAGGTGTGGCAGGAATAGCTCAATGCATGTGAACGCAGAGAGAGCTAGGGTTCAAAAGAAACCAAAACAGCGAAACTGTACTAATAGGTAAGTTCCAAAGAGAACAAATTGAAACACATTCAGGCAATTGAATCGCCTTATAGGTAACGGGTAGTTCCACGGAAAATTTTCATAGATGAACTTAACCTAAAATAACACCCAAAAAAAATACCAAGTACGGAAAATTGACTTACAGGAGTTATGTTCTGGCTGAGAAACCAGAGTAGGCTTTCTTGTTCCACTAAATTCCCTGAATTAAACCCAATCCGCCCTCGAGGACTTAAATTCACTAGTGCAGATTTATAATCGAGACTTCGTATAATATTTGTAATGTTTAGAATACTAATGGGACTAGCACCCTTACCCATCTATCTCAGACATTTTTATGTCGATGACTGGTTATCGGAACGGAATCCGACACGGGCATTTTTATGTCGATGGCTGATTCCCACACGGCCATTTTTATGTCAATGGTTGATTCCCGGAACGGAATCCGACAAACTTAGGCGGGCCAAATGTCAATTATTTGACAGTATTTATGTGTGTTCCATAATTTGATCACGTTCATATTTATCAAATCTTTGAATATCTGGAAAATCTGCAATCGACATAAGCACAAGAATCTATCTCCCAACTCAAATCAGTGTGTGAAGCTATTGAATTGATCAGAGAAGAACCTAAACAGCTTCCTAAGAATATGTCTTCGCCAATTTTGTTGGAAGAAACTAAGTAATTCCGACTACCCGCTACCAATGTTCAACAACCATTTAAATGCTGATTCTAGAATTTTTTGAAAATAGGCAATCTTCTTCAGGAAGTTGCTGAACTGATCTCCAGAAACTTCTCCAGCTTGTATATATACTTGTTAATCGATGAATGGATGTGTGTTTGTGTTCAGCGTTTGTGTGTTGTGTTCAAGAGTTGTGCGCCTCTTATCTCTGTCATGGTATCAGAGCGAGGTTGAGGGTTGAGTGTGAGAGCCCAAGTCATCGATTAGAGTGAGTGAAATATCGTTGTGTGAGGTTCGAGAGACCTTGTGTTGCAGAAAAAGATTGATAGTGTGAGAGCATTGTGAGCGCTTCTGCATTTCATTGACAGTGTTTGTGTTTGTGAGCGCTTGGGCGCTGCTGCTATTCATATAGGTGACAGCTGTGGGATCGAAGGTTGCTGCGGTGAGCGTGGAGAAGTTTGCTTAAGCGGAGACCGGATCTGGAGACACGTCTTCTGCCAGAGTTAGAGGGATTCAACGGGTAATCTGTAGCAGCACCAAACTTTTGATATTTTAAGTTATCTCTTCAAAGTCCGTTTGAGTAGTAATTTAAAAAGTTCTGAAAAAAAATTGGAATGTTGATGAACGATTTTCTATTTAGTCACTATTAAGTTGATAAGAAGTTTTAATTTGTAAGCCACGAGTTGGCTGATTGGGCTCAAATTTTCGACTTGCCTGCTTTTTATTTGAGCAAAAGTTGTGGATGTGTCTCTAAATGTAAGAGGTGAATGTATTTGACACTGGACCATGTGGATGATGTTGATTACTAAAAACCTTGCATTATGAAAGATGCTACCTATAAAATGTGGTTTGGTTGATGGTTTTGGTAGCTGTTTTTGAATGAGTATATGTTTTTTTAATAATTTAGTGGCAGGAAAAAAAGGAGAGGAAAACTGTTCTTACTCGTGATATTAAAAAAGGAGTGTTGTTATTATTGAATAAGGAAATATTGAAGTTGTGAAAAAAAAAATTGGTGATTGGATAAAGTTTTTTTTTCATTATGGCAAATCTATTGCTTGATACTTATATGAATAAATCTACCAAACTTGATGGAGAAAATTATGTGAATTGGAAGTTCAAGTTAATGACTATTTCAGAAAGAAATAGTTTGTGGTCCATTGTGAGTGGGGATGAGCCCAAACCCACTGTTGCAAGTTCTATTCCAGATTGGGAGGAAACGGAGACAAAAGCAAAGGTATTGCTGCGTATGTCCGTAAAAGGAAAAATTATTCCTCACATCAGACATTGCAAGACATGAAAAGAAACATGGGATACGTTGAAGGGTTTGTATGAAACAACAAATACAAACCGAATCTTGTTTTTCAAGACGAAGCTTTTATCTCTAAAAATGGAAGCAAATGAAAGTATAAGCAATTTCATATCTCGTGTCAAAGATTTAAGTGATAAGTCAGGAGATATTGGTGAAAAGGTGTCTAATACTGACTTAGTCACCATCATATTAAATGGCTTAGTGCAAGATTATCAAATTTTTGTTTCAAGTCTTGCAGCTAGAGAGAAACCCCCTTAATTTGATGAATTGACAGGAATTCTTCTATAAGAGGAGGAGAGGATGAAAAGCTTTAATTTGGGCTCTAGCGGTTCAGATTTGGCATTGGTGGCCAAGAGAAAATATCCATACAGAGGCAAGCCATGGGACAAGAACAAAGGAGGCAAGTTTCAAGGAAAACAAAAAGATATGACACAATCTAAATTTCCAATCCATAAGAGAAATGTTGAGTGTTATTATTGTGGCAAACCTGGGCATCATTCTAAAGATTGTTATAAAAGGAAATATAATGGATCTAGGCAAAGAAACAGAAGGCATATTGGAAATTTTGTGGAAAAAGATACCTCAATCAGTGATGTATTTAAAAATCTTAAATTGTTTGTTTCTGATGCTGCATTGTCTGTGGAAAATGATGATAAGAATGCTTGGTTCATTGATTCTGGTGCATCACTCCATATGTCTTGTAATAAGGATTGGTTTGATGAATATCATGAAAACATTGATGAAACATATGTATGCCTAGGAGATAACAGATCACTTAAAGTTCAAGGTTATGGAGTAATAGGTGTGAATTTACCTAATGGACAAGAGAGATAGATCCATAATGTGATGTATGTTCCTGGCATCAAAAAAATTTAATTTCTGTTTCTACTATTATTGACCAAGATTTGAACGTGGAATTTGTTAAATCACAGTGTGTAGTAAAAGAGATTCAAGATCAGTACAAGGTTATTGCCACAGGAACCAGAGTTGGAGTCATGTATAAGCTGGATGTGACCAGGAAAAGTCATCAAGCATTGGCATCTACAACAATATCAACAGTAGATTTATGGCATCAAATGTATGGACATCTAAATCACAAATATTTAGTGCTACTTCAAAAGAACACAATGGCTCAAGGTCATCCTATCTTGAAGAATGATCATGTTGAATGTGAAGCATGTGTACTTGGAAAACAACATAGGGAGGAATTCCATATACATAAAGAAAAAAGGCAAAGGGAAATACTTGAATTAATTCATACTGATGTATGTGGACCTATGCAAACTAGATCTATTGGTGGAGCATGGTATTTTCTTATTTTTGTGGATGATAGATCTAGGTATATATGGGTTTATTTCATAAGAAAAAAGAGTGATGTTTTTGAGTATTTTAAAGAATTTAAGAACATGGTAGAAAAACAAACTGGTAATTACATCAAAATTTTGAGATATGATCAAGGGGGATAATTCAAATCAAGAGAATTTAATCAAAATTGTAAAAGAATTGAGATTCTGCAACAATTTACAATGCCACATACACCTCAGCAAAATGGAGTTGCTGAGAGGAAAAATAGAACACTAGTTGAATGTGCACGTAGCATGCTTCAAGGTAAAAATATTTCTAATGTTTTTTGGGCTGAAGCCATTAATACTGCTTTTTATTTAAAAAATAGAAGTCCAACCAAAAGTTTAGAGCTTAAAACACCTTTTGAAGCATTTTATGGGTACAAACCAAAGTGAGTCATTTAAGAGTTTTTGGTTGCAAGGCATTTTCTCATATTCCAAAATATGAAAGAAGAAAACTTGATGCAAAATCAATTAAGTGCATATCTATTGGTAATTGTGATAATTAGAAGGCATACAAGTTGTTTGATCCCAGTACTCATAGACTACTTGCAAGTAGGGATGTGGTGTTTCATGAGAAAACAAATAAAGGTGATAAAATAAATAATACTAGTGTGTGGCATGATATTGATGATTATGTCAAATTAGATCCAAGCATTGAACAAGAACATGAACAAGCACAGGAAAATATACAAGCTCAAGAGCAAGGAGCATCAAACAGTGATGATACTCCAAGAAGAGGAGAGGAGACTCCGCAAAGCAAAAAGAAAGATGAAAGTAGTAAAACTCCAAGAAGGTCATCACGTCAAAGTCAGGTACATGTAAAGTATAAATATTATGCATTAATGTCGTATGTTATGAATGTTGTAGAACCTTCAAGCTATGATGAAGCTAAAGAATATGAAGAATGGAGAGATGCAATGAATGAAGAATATAACTCTATAATGAAGAGTGACACATGGGAATTAACAGAACTGCCTAAAAACAAAGTTCCCATAGGATGCAAATGGCTTTATAAATCTAAATTTAATGCTGATGGAAGCATTGATAAACATAAAGCTAGATTGGTTGCAAAAGGATATTCACAAAAGGAGGGAATTGATTATGAAAATACTTTTGCACCTGTAGCTAAGTTGAACACAATTAGAATCATGATTGCATTAGCTACAAAATATAATTGGAAAATGCATCAGTTAGATGTCAAATCTGCATTTTTGAATGGTGAGTTAAAAGAAGAAGTTTATTAAGTTCAGTGTGAAGGGTTTGTGAAACAGGGACAGGAGCATATGGTTTGCAGGTTAACAAAAGCTTTATATGGCTTGAAACAAGCACCAAGATCACGGTATGTGAAAATTGATTCTTTCTTTTATGAGAAGCAAGAATGATCCTAACTTATACATCAAGGAAGATGAAGACAAGAATGTTGCTTTAATATCTGTATATTTTGATGATCTTATCATAACAAGAAATGCATGCAAGTTGATTGAATAAATTAAAAATCAGTTGTCACATGTATTTGAGATGAAGGATCTTGGTGAATTGCATTATTGTTAAGGTCTTTGTTTGGAGGGAACCTGGTAAGACACTGATCACACAAAGCAAATATACAAGGGAAATCCTTAAAAGATTCAATATGATTGAATGCAAAGCAACATCTACTCCTTTAGAACAGAATGTCAAATTGTGCAGTGATGATGGAACCAAAGAGGTGAATGGAATTATGTACCGTCAACTGGTGGGAAGTCTAAACTACCTCACCACTACCACGCCTGATATAGCATATTTTGTAAGCATACTTAGTCAGCTCATGGCTAAGCCTTGTGAAAGCCATTGGAAAGCAACAAAGAAAGTCCTTCGATATCTGAAAGGAACACTTAATTTTGGTATTATGTATACTGATGAATTTGATGTTGAATTGGTAGGTTATTCTGATTCTCACTGGGCTGTAAATCTAGATGACAGGAAATCTACTACCAGATACGTGTTCAATATTGGTTCAGGACCAATATCATGGAGCAGTAGGAAACAACCAATTGTTTCATTGTCATCCACTGAAGCTGAGTATAAAGAATTATGCAGTGCTACCTGTAAAGCAATATGGGTTAGGAGGATACTTGAAGATGTTAGAGAAACACGACAAGCACCTTCAGTAATAATATGTGACAATCAAAGCACTATTAAATTGGCTAACAATCCTATATATCATGCAAGGACAAAACACATTGAGACACAACATCATTTTGTAAGAGAAAAATTGCAATCAAAAGAAATTGACTTATCATATTGTAATACAAATGAAAATGTGGCTCACATATTCACCAATCCTCTTGGAAAGCCTAAATTTGAAATGTGTAAAAATAAGTTGTACATTGTAGAAAATCCAAATTATGTTGTAAGCCTAGCTGAGACTTAGACCAGCAGGCATGACAATTAAGAGTATAGTGTCTTGATTATTATATGTAGTTGGAATTAAGGGGGAGTTTTGGAAGAAACTAAGTAATTCCAACTACCCGCTACTAATGTTCAGCAACGATTTAAATTTTGATTCTAGAATTTGTTGAAAAAAGGCAATCTTCTTTAGGAAGCCACCGCCTGAACTGATCTCCAGAAACTTCTCCAGCTTGTATATATACCTGTTAATCGATGACTGGATATGTGTTTTGTGTTCAGTATTTGTGTGTTGTGTTCAAGAGCTGTGCACCTCTGATATCTGTCAAATTTGACTTCCCTGTGCTCATTCTGTCATCCAAATTGTGCCTTACATGAGTATGATCGTTGTTACCATCCCCAGATTCAAAGGCTTTCCCCTATCTGTTCGTCACCAACCTCCATGAAAAGCCAAAGGGAGATCATCGTTTGCAATGATGTAGCAATAAACCCACACGATCACCTATGTCATTCCTTCAACTCGTGTTTGGAGCAACTTGCTTGAAACCAAGTTCGCACGTTTCAAACGAGTTCATATGTGGTTTAAGATAAAAATCCTTGTTATTGTATTATTTTTCAATCATTGTTATATTATTATGATATTATATAATAATAGAATTTGTATATTTAAAATATTTTTTATAATCCTTTTATATATAATGTGTTATAATAATTACAAATTTATTTCAACGTATATAAAGTCTGACGCATAAACAGTTTGCTTTTTGGGGGCAATTATTTTTTTAAATAATGGTGTGAGAGTGCTCCGTCACAAATAAAGAGAAAGGACTATATCAAGAAATAACTGTTTTTAAATTAAGATAAAAACAGTAAGAATTAATAATAATAATAATAGTGCTCCCTCACAAATAAAGAAAAAGGACAATATCAAGAGAAGGAATAAAAATATTAAATTAAGATAAAAACAATAAAAATTAATAATAATAATAATAGAGCTCCGTCACAAATAAAGAGAAAGTACAAAATATCAAGAGAAGAAAAAAAAATTAAATTAAAATAAAAATAATAATAACAATAAATTAAATTTAATCATTAGTATTATTAAAGAAATTAATAAATGTGTATATTAAAGTTATATTTTAAATTAATTTTAATTTTTAAATATTAACAAATTTATTTCTTTAAATCATAAATTTCAATTTTAATTAATACTATATTATAGATCCCTCTAATGGGAGTATAAGTGTTCACGTTGGGGTGAGCTGTCAAGAGATTCAGGTAAATCTAGTTGGTTAATCTAGTTTGCAAGAGGTTCAGCTAAATCTAGTTAATTCCTGCGAGTCCAGCACGGGGAGCTCTCCCACTTCTAATTTACAAAGCGGTTCTGAAGAAGTATCGGCAGCTCTCTTGAGAACTTTACTCCGCAACATTGCTACCATTCCTCTTAAAGCTCATCGGGAACTTTGTTTTTCCCGAGCATAAAACTCTCTGCGTGGAAGGTTATGGTGACACCCAAGCTTGGATGGAGCATCTTTGGTCACTCTGGAACAACTCTATTCCTGTTAGGTCGCTTCTCTCGAGCACAGTGATTTTCTACGAATGGTTTTCTTGCCTGGTACGTAACACTCTTCGTTGTTTAGAGTTGTCATTTTTGTTGACTCTATGTTCACTAGTAAATTGGGCTACTCACTCCCCCTTCTCGGATTTGTGGATTTTTTTGTTTGGTAGATGGTGAATATATGAAAATGGGTTATATCTTTGAGTTACATGTGGAGATAAAATTTGTATCTCGTTTATCTAATTAAAGTCCTTAAAATTCAGATAAACAATATAAATTTTGAGTTGAGTAAAAATACAATATGTGGAGAATTATGTTATGTCTTAATGATATTTTTTGCAAAAAAAATTAGTGTTGTATAATATGTCAATTTTCCACTAAATCCAATGCTTGTCCTTTCAAATTTCGCACATATTAAAAGGTATGTGTAATTTTAAGAATATATATATATATATATATATATATATATATATATATATATATATATAAGCATTATCTACACGGAGAGAACTCAATTTTTCATATTAAAATATTATTTTTTATGTAAAATTATGTTTTTTATTATTTTTATTAATTTCCGTAGTTGGGGAAGTAATATTTCAATTGCATTTTGCAGATACATGTTCTTGTGTAATATTTTTTCAACTATTTAAATAAATTCAAAAACCAATAGTACCTTTTTGAAGAGGACTCGAAGATAGTGGTATTTTTTGGAATTTTTCACTTTTGTATATTTTATGTTATTGATTTTTTATTCATCCCCTTGAAATTGTTTGAAAATTTTTCATGCATTATGTTTCAAATAAATTAGATAAAAAATATCACATGAATTTGAAAATGTCAAAGTCATATGTCATTGGATAGAGAATTTCTTCTGGAAGCCAACATGATTAATTTCGTCATTTAAGGACGAATTCTACTTGGAATCTGCTAGGGTACAGAATGGTGTTGTAGAGAAATATGCAGAAGACGAGCTAAAACGTTGTTTTTTAGGTCCTCAATGGCTCGATCAAATGCTTAAAATGCTCCATCAAATGTTTGAGATAAAATTTCAGATAACTCAATAAACAATTTAAGAAACCCTTCATCGACCTCTTAATGTGAGTTTTTGAGATAAAATTTCAAATAATTCAATCAAAAGTTTAAGAAACAAATAGATGCTCGATCGAGCTATTATAATTATCTAAAAAAGAGAGAACAGAAAAAAAAACTAAGCCTCTCAATACTTGTGTTTAACTTAATTATAAAATTTATTTATTCCACAATTTTTTTATAAGTATTCAAATATATTCCAAACCCTGATTTTCCTTAATTAAAAATCCAAATTTTATTTCATTTTACCATGAAAATAATCATAATAATATATAGATAACTTGATATAAAAGATTTTAACTTTGCTTTTTCAATTTTAAAACTCTTGAAAATGACCATTTGTTTATTGTTTTGATTTTAAATATAACATATTGTTATACTTAATCATTTCATAATTTTTTTTCTATAAATATTCAAATATTTTCATAACCCTAATTTTCCTTCATTATAAATCCAAATTTTACTTCATTTTACCATTAAGATAATTATAATAATATATAGATAACTTGATGTAAAAGATTTTGACTTTGCTTTAAAACTCTTAAAAATGATCATTTGTTTATTGTTTTGATTTCAAATATAACATATTTTTATACTTAATCATTTTATAATTTTTTTCGTGTAAATATTTTCGATAAAAATAAATCAAATTATTAAAAAGATAAATAAACTAAACTATTTTTCACTCACATTAATGAATTTGTCACCATTTAGTGAGCGTAAAATATGTTCATAGTGTAATACAAAACTAAACACTAATTATAAAGATGTAATGTCCCATGGTAACCTTGTAAATATTGACTTACTGTAGTTAAAAGAATATTGTTTTATGTTGTGGGAAGAGAAGGCTAAACACTAAAGTACATATGAGTATATATAGACATACATTTTATTTTATTAAAATAATACTTATGTGTGGACCATAAAGGACAATAATATTGGGAAGCAATGCGAGAGGAAGCTCACATCCAAAGTAGTTGGATAGTTATGGGTGAGTTGGTTACCTGCCCAAGCTCCTCTTTGGAAACAAAAACTTCTAAAAGAAATCCAATACGGTATGAAGAACATGAGGTAGAAGGAGGGGAAAAAAAGAACAAAAGTTTGAGAAGAGACTGTTAGGCCCCTATACTACTAGTGTAACCCCTTATTGTTATTAGTACAACCCCCTTATTATATTTTTGTACTCATGTAGTCCTCATATTGTTATTATTGAGCCCCATAGAAGCCCACTATTGTTAGTATTGTTCCCTTACATTATTATTGTTCTGTTGACTCTAATTATATTATGACCCCATAGACTCCTATATATGGAATAGAGGTCTTGTCATTTGTAGCATTGAAGAATTGTTCATCTATGTAATGCAAAGGAGGTTGCCCCCTCGAAGAGGCTTATTTCTAAAGCATTCATCTATCATTTCTATCTTTTTGTGAGATGGTTTCATAACATTTGGTATTAGAGTTGTGGATTCTAGGGTTTTGCTGCTCCAAATAGGTTGTCGTGGAATTTTTGCTATAATGTTTTCGCTACGAAGTTTCAGAAGCTAGAAAAAATCCCATTTGAGAGGAAATCATTCGGAACCACGCATCCAAATTTGAGATCTTGTATCGCTATATTTTTGGAGATATGATCTGAGGAAGTTAGGGCTTTTGCAAGCTCTAGAATTTCAACTAAAATAGGTCATCGTGGGATTTTCGCTATAATGCATTCGCTACAAAGTTTCAGAAGCTAAAACAAAAATCCGTTTGAGAAGAAATCAGTCTGAACCTTGGTTCCGAAATTGAGATCCCGTCTCGATATATTTTAGGAGATATAGTCTAAGGAAGTTAGGGTTTTGCAGACCCCCGAATTACATTCCAAACAGGTGATCTTGGGAAAATCATCATAGTTGTCTCTCTCAGCATCAGACTTCAATTTCATAAGAAGCTATAGAAATAGGATGAACTGTGGTTTCCTATGTATATTTTTCAGATCCAAAGGTCAAAATAATGACACGTGGCACTTCATACAAGTTCGCTCTTCTGAAAAGGTATATAATCGTATCAACTTGGGAGATTGTGCATAACTCTTTCTTGGTGAATACAATTTTGATCAGGCTGGTGGCATTGGAAAGAGGACATAGAGGGCTACTATAGGTCGCGATTTTAGAACTGGAAGAGCCGAAATTACAGAGTGACAATCATTTCAAGATCGAGCTCCTAAAATCAAGAAAAGGCGATATGAGGAAGTTTGAAGGTAAGGATCCGGTAAATTGGATACTACAGATGGAGCAATATTTTGATTTACATGAGGTGCAACTGTTACAAAAGGTATGTATTGCATCTTCATATTTAGAATCGGATCAATTTTTATGGTATAAACACTTGTTACGTGGTCAATTTTGACAGAGGAAATGATAGCACATTATGAGGATATAAAGAGAAACATCTTGTTTATCCAATTGATAAATCTAAAACAAAAGTGTTCAATGGCAGAGCACATTGAGGACTTTCAAAAATTGAATATAAGGGTAAATGATATTCCACAGAAGCAAAAGATTGATGTCTTCATAGTTACTTTAAAGGATAATATTGAACATGAGGTTTGTCTTTGGGAACTTGATTCATTGGAGAAGGCATTCAGGTGGGCAAGAAAAATTGAAAGCGAAATTATGGAAACGAGGAATCCAACCACTCACGTCTATAATTATGGAAGTCTTTCTTCTCCTTGCCTTCCACAACCTACATGGTTTACACCACAACAATTGGAAGAAAAAAGAGAAAAAGGACTTTGTTACAATTGTGATAGAATATGCACTAAAGGTCATAAGTGTGCTGAGAAGAAATTATTTTACATAGAGTATGAAGAGGAGAAATAAAAGGATCAAGAAACATCAAAATAAGATAATATACGCCAGGACCCAACTCCAGAGAAAGAAGAAATGAATCCGACCACATCTTGTAAACCACTGGTAAGAATTACCCATCCTCAAACTCTCAATATAGAAGGACATATCAAGAAGAAAAAGGTTCAAGAAGTGAAAGATCACTTCGAGAAAGAAGAAATGAATCCAACCATATCTTGTAATGCATGGTCGGAGTTACCACTCCTAAAACTATCAAGATAGAAGGAAATATCAAGAAGAAAAATGTTCAAGAAGTGAAAGATCACATCGAGCTTCAAGAAATGAATCTGACCATATCTTGTAAAGAATTGGAAGAAATTACGACCCCTCAAACTCTCAAGATAGAACAACATATCAAGAAGGAAAAGGTTCAAGCAGTGAAATATCACATCAAGCATCAACAACAAGTTCTCCAAAGTTTAAAGGATAACGGCACTTTGGTATCACAGTGAAAAAAGTTTTGATGTAAGTGATTGTGTATTTTTACAACTACATCTCAAGCAAGCTATTTATGAGAAGATAATGTTGGCAATACTACATGCACTTAAGAAACGACAACCTTAACCAATGGGAAGACACTTCAAGGTGAAAATGGATCATGATAGTCTTAAATACTTTTTAGAACAAATATTATCTCCAAAAGAACAGAAAAAATGGGTCACAAATATGTTGGGTTATGACTTTGACATCATCTACAGAAAAGGAAAGAAAAATTTTGTTGCAGATGCACTCGCAAGAATGGATGAGGATGTGGAAGCATTGTTTTGTGCTATTTCTATTATCCAATCAAATTGGATAAATGAAGCAAGGGATGAATGGAAGAAGGACGAAGAAGTGTGGCCACTCATTCAAAAGATGTAGAACATCTCAATTCAAACAATATTGCCAGAAATTGAAGAGGAAGGAAAAATCATATTGGAACCTGGAGCACTCATAGAAACAAGAACTCGACAACAACGAAATCGATCAATTTCAGAGTATCTCATCAAGTGGAAGAACTTACCCGCCGAACACAATAATTTTATACAAAAGAATCAAGAACTACTCAAGCATTGACGACAACACTTTTTGAAGGAGAGGGGCATGTTAGGCCCCTATACTACTAGTGTAACCCCATATTGTTATTAGTACAACCCCCTTATTATATTGTTGTACCCATGTAGTTCCCATATTATTATTATTGTGCCCCATAGAAGCCCACTATTTTTATTATTGCACCTGTACATTATTATTGTTATGTTGGCTCTGATTATATTTTGACCCCTTAGACTCTTATATATAGAAAGGAGGTCTTTTCATTTGTATCATCGAAGAATTTTTCATTTGTGTAATGTAAAGGAGGTTTCCCCCTCGAAAAGGCTTATTTATAAGGTGTTCATCTATCTTTTCTTTCTTTTTGTGATCTGGTTTCATAACAGAGACTATCATGAAAATGATCTAGATTTGGTTGGTCAGTGGAGTCCATATGAAGATTGAATGCTCAGATTATAAACCTTGTCTAAGTTTGGTTGGAAGACCCTGAGGCATAAGGACGAGAACAGAATAAAAAAAGTTTGAGAAGGGATTGTTGTGAAAAGGATCTACAGTTGGTTGGAGAGTGCAGTCCATCCTAAGATTGAATGCTCAGATTATAAACCTTGGCTAAGTTTGGTTGGGATCAGATAGGCCTAGAAAAAGTCCATTATGTATTGATTGTTGTTCTGAAAAACTAATCTGGGGTGTAAAGCAAGCTTAGGGATTGACGCATTGTTTAATATTGTTCTCATTAGTCAGGTGGAGCGTTGCATTCCCATGGGTTTTCTGGTCCATTGAAGTAAGTGGAAGAATAAATTAGTATTGTAAACAAACTCCTATTTTTTTTCCTTATGTCTCAGAATAGTAATTAGAATTAGTGAAGTAATGGTTGATTGGTTGATTTTGGAAAGATATGTATGTCTTGTTACCCAATGATTAATAAAATTTGTAGGAATTGGGAAAACTAGGAAAGTAATCCTAAATGTTATAATTCAATAGAAAGAAGGGTTAGTAAACTGTAATAGGATATGGAATGGTTCCTAGTTGCATTGATGGAATAATAATCTAGGGAACAATCCCACCTCCTTTGTACTTAGACCACGAAGACATAAACCCAAGAAAATGAAGATCTGCGAAAAAATTAAAAAATAATAAATAAACATGTGACCAACTACCTATTCTCATTCTTGTACTAATAATGTGAATTTTTAGATAGACTACTGGAATACAATGGGTTAGATTCCATGTCAAGCTAGTGAACTAACAACTTAAGGAATCAACCCCTTACAGACCTCTAGTATTTGAAATAAAAAACAATGAAATAAATACAACACTGAGCTTTGACCAACCACCTATTCTCATTCTTGTACAAATGTATGAATTATTTGATAGATTGTTAGAGTACATTCATTTATATTCCAGGTCAAGCCAGTAAACTGAAAACCTAAGGAATCAACATGGAATCAGTCCCTTACACACCTCTAGTATTCTAAAAAAGAAAAAAATGAAAGAAAACCAATGAAATAAAGAAAAAAATTAACTCTAATTAGTAATGGGAGTGTTCTTATTCTTCTATTAATCTAATACATTAAAATAACCATTATTTAAAAGCCACAAAAGAACTGAAGATTGAATAACATTATAAATGAACAAGTGTATCTAAATAGAAATAGATATGAACCAATAAAATTTACAACTCTCTATATTGTTCTGTTGTTAACCATATAAGTACCATCCATGAAGAATAATCGGCAAAACAATGAGAATTAACCTTTTTTTATTTTTGAGCAAATGGTTTTAAACACATGAAGAAATTCTCATTGTTCATAAAGCAGATAGTTGAAATTAACATATCTACACAAAGAAAAACCTTAGGGTTTACTTTGTCAACACAAGTAAACTTAGCAAAAGAGTAATTCTATTTCATACAGAAGAGAACACAGAGAACCAATATTGACATAAATGCTTTTAAATATGATGTAATGACATGGTGTTCAGAAAACAAGCAAGAGTCGGTACAAACTTACAACCTTACAGTCAATTCTAGACAATTGTCTAGATAGTGATGTATAATCTAAGTGTAACAAGGGTTTACATAACTAAAAATAGATGAATCTCGCAGAGACACAAGAAAATATCACCCAAATGGCTAGTAGTGACATACACCCTCAAATATAATATCAGTATGGTTTCACAAACCCCGCCAATATGAAGAATCCCTAGATCAACTTTTAAATAAATCCTTACAACAACATGCATTACAGAACTCAGGGTTAAAGTAGCAACTAGAGGAAATGAAAACCTTGTGTAAGCATGAGACACAACGAGAAGGGCTAAGGAACTCGTATAAAAACCAATTAGGAAGTTTAGTTGCAGTCACATGTTCACCATACCAGGAATCCAATTAGCCTATTCTAGGGGTACAATTAAAGAAACAATTGCCATAATAAATATTGTAAAAGAGGAGTCATTTAACTTATTCCAAACCTCGTCATCATGTATCCTGCATGTAGAAAATGGCATCAGTATGTAGTGATTTTCGCTTAACATAATCACTAAAAATTAGACAAAAGACAGTAGATTATTCATTCTCTGAAAAGTAAGAACCCTTCCTACCATTTAACAACAAAACTAGAGGAAACTTGAATGTAAAAATCCCCAGCATGCTTCTACAGTCGAGGAACCTGCCATATGTCTACAAATCCATTAGTTGTCAAAAACATGTGGCATGAGAGAACTAAAGGGTGAACGATTTAGGGAAAAGGTATCATCATGATGTAGTGATGGAATGGAGGCCTCTAGGGTCAAGCTCATGTTGAAAGGAAACCCTTGAATACGAAAATTGTAATTCCAGTTGTGGTGACAGCCCCCCATGTCGACAATTTGACAATGATGTTGAGAGTAGCATCAGGAGTTGAGGAGGTTAGTTTCTCCAACCACCCTTCCTCTTGTGAACTGTTGATTTCATCTTCATGAATTACAACTGTTGATCGAGTATAACACTATTTCCTAGGATTTTGACAATTGTATGTGCAAAGGATTCGAGAAATCCTTGTTTAGGGTTATAACTTGAGTTAACAAATTGACTGTAACCATAAATATTAAACTTCAAACCTTATCGCCCATGAGTGAAAATTAAATTGTAAAAGAAATTATGAAATCTTGTAAACATTAAGGGTTACAAAATGTAAGCCGAGTGACTATGGTAGCTCAATGAAAGTTAAGTAATTGAAATATAGATGAACATAGTAAATATATACAAAAGTGAGTAAGGAAAATTAGTGTATAATCTTTTATCACGGTAATACATTTTTTTTTTAAGAAGGGGATGTTACAAGTGGTATCACGGCCACGTTTCATCACAATAGATTCTTTGGGTAAATCAAGGAAATAACATAATTTATCTGTGTTAATAGAGAGTGCAAAAGGAAAATAATGAAGAGAGTTAGAGATACACAACTAGTAAGGCCAACAATTGGAGCTATTCTAGTGCCAATTACACAAGCTAACCAAAAGATGTGGGTACAACTAGGAGTGGAATCTCGAAATGCCAATGTTGCATTGTTCGAAACATTACAACAACTAGAATGTGAGATGGAAAGTTTGAAATTCGATAATGATAGTTTGATGCAAGAAAAATAGAGGATTATGAAAAGCCTTTCATTTAGACAAAACCATGGGCATCGTATTCCAAGCCTTGATCACGAAAACATGGATAGGACACACAGACAAAGAAATGATAACCCAGAATCTGAAGGAGATGAAGAGAAGAATGAGGAGGACTATGATAATGCTTTTGTTTATAATGGACCTAAAAGACAAAAAATGGAGTTGCACGGGCAATTTGAGAAAATCAAACACCCAACATTTGATGGTGAACAAGAAGAGGTTATTGAAGCCTAACTCATTAATATGAAGAATTATTTCCAAATATACGAATACGACCATGACCTAAAAGCTGAGGTGGAAATCTATCTGCCACAAGAAAAATCCACCTTATGGTGGTAAGAAGTGGAAACAATACTCAAAATTGATGAATAGGAAGTGGCCTAGGAAGAATTCCAAAGACATTTTAAAGAAAAATATATTACTGAATGATTTTTCGATGAAAAGGAAAAGAAATTTCATGATCATAGATTGGGGAAGCTTTTTATGGATGAGTTTATAATGAATTTTACATTTCTACTAATATACATTCCCTACATATGTGAGGAAAAGATAAAATTTCGGTAGTTTATTAGTAGTTACCTGTATTCATGAAGGAGTGCCTAGAATTCGACAATCCCAACACCATGGACAAGGTTATTAGAAAAGCATGAATATGCTATGCATTGCCGGAACTGGGTTGGAAGGTCAAGCAGCTCTAGATTCAGGAAGTGTAGCTATAGCTACACAAGAGGGAAGGATTGAGTATATCGATGCTGTAAATATAACTTCATCGGTTAATGGAGACACTGTATGAACCAACAGATAAAAAAGAAAGGGAGACAACCATAAAAAGTGCAAAGAAAATAAAGAAAAGAAACATTCATAGAATGGTAAGCGGTTGAAACCCACAAATTTTAAAGGCTCCTATAAAAATCAGCAAAACTGAAATTGAGGAAGAACCCAACAAAAATCCAAGTTGTGAAATGAATTGAAATCCTTTGAACAACCTAAAAAATATGAACTTAAAACATCACCCAGACCCCCATTACAATTTTGGGGATGTGGGGGACCGCATTATGTTAAAAACTGCACTTATCGAAAAGGGACAGAACAAGTAGCCCAAATTCATGAAGCATCTACATTAGGGGATGTAGCAAGGAGTTTACCCATAATTAATGTTGCATTAGAATACCATCAAGAAAAATATCAACCAAATATGGTAGACTTTGAAGGTAAAATATTTAACCATGTGGTTTCTATTTTCATTGATTCAGGGGCTAGTCTAAGTTATATCAGT
The DNA here is from genome assembly GCA_031772625.1 of Pinus tabuliformis. NCBI lineage: Eukaryota > Viridiplantae > Streptophyta > Pinopsida > Pinales > Pinaceae > Pinus > Pinus tabuliformis. The sequence continues at coordinate 344,885,635 of CM062814.1, forward strand.
CATAGAGTTGTAGAAAAAATCCATTTGCAAAGAGTTAAATTTAAGATTCCATGGCTAGTATAACTAGCCATGGGGGCTAAAATAAGGGTTATAGCTATAGTAGACAACTACCAAGTAGTACTGGAAGATCATCCAATAATATAAAATTTAAATGTTCTACCCCTAAGATCATATGATATTCTAATTGGCATGGAGTGGATGGAAAAATGTCGCTCTCTTATATATTATAAAGAAAAAATAATTAGTTGTTTGAATGAATAAGGCATGAGAGAGGAGGTGCGAGAAGGGAAAATACCCCTGGAACTAAGACCAATTACAACTTCACAGTTGGAGAAATGTATTAGAAAGAGGTGCCAAATATGTGCAGTGCAAGTGGGGTATACAAATTGTAAAGAAAATTCTGCCACCTTAGGAATCTTGCCCATTGTGGCAGACTTTGCTAATGTTGTTCTTAAAGACACTCTTGGACTACCTCCTAAAAGATACGTAGATTGTACCATTGAAATTATTCGAGGAGATGCTCTCATATCTAGAGCACGTTATCGTATGAGCATCCCAACTGACTAAACTCAAACTGCAATTATAAGAGCTACTGCATAAGAAATACATCCATCCAAGCGTGTTGCCTTGGGCAGATCCAGTACTCCTTTTCAAAAAGAAGGATGGAACCTTGCAATTGAGTATTGACTGTAGATAATTAAATAAGCTAAAAATAAAAAATAAATACCCCTCACGCCGTGTTGACAATTTATTTGATCAAGTAAAAGGGGCTATTATATTTTCTTAAATTGACCTGTGATCTAGGTACCATCAAATAAGAATTAAGGAGGAAAATATATACAAGACAAATTTTAAAACACTATTGGAACTATGAATTTGTAGTTTTTCCCTTTGGACTAACTAACTCCCCAACAATTTTCATGTGTCTCACGAACAACATATTCCGTCAATACCTAGACAAATTTGCGTTGATAGTTGACATTCTTGTCTATTCAAGAAACATGGAGGAGCACAAGAAACATCTACAAATTGTTTTAAAAACATTGAGGGAGCACCACCTATATGGAAAGTATAGAAAGTGTGAATTTTACCAAGAACAAATTCAATAGTTAGGACATGTTATTAATAAATATGGAATAGTTGTAGACCCATAGAAGAGAAAAACTATAACGAAAGTTCCAATGCCTAAGAATGTATCTGATATATGATCTTTCATGGGGCTAGTTGGATACTATAAACGATTTATTGAAGTATTTTCAAAGGTGTCTTATCCCATTACCTCTTCGCAAAATAAGGGAATAAATTTCAATTGGACATTGGAGTCAAAATAGTTTTGACTAATTAAAACACTTACCAAAGCCCCTATTTTGAGAATTGCTGACCCATATAAGGAATTTATTCTTTACACAAATGCTTGTAAGGATGGTGTAGGGGGGTCCTCATGCAGGAGGGCATAGTTGTAGCCTATGAGTCTCAAAAACTAAAGGAACATGAATAGAATAATTCAAATTACAATTTGGAGTTAACAATAGTAATTTACACCTTAAAAATGTGGAGACACTATTTTTTTGTGAAAAGATTCATTTTGATGACTGATCATAGTAGTTTAACTAGAAATTTTAAACAACCTACTTTAAATGCTCAAAAAGAATGTTGGATTTCTTTTCTGAGCGAATTTGAATTTGAAATTAAACATATGAAAGGTAAAGAGAATCATGTACTAGATTCCTTTAGCATTAAATTGAATTTTGTTTATAAAATTTTGTTTATTGAAGCACATCAATAGCTAAGAAGAGAAGAGAAGTTCCCTTATTGAGTCACCATACCTAGTGCCAGTCAATTGTGGAAGTAGGTGGGACAACGGATGAATGACAGCCAATGGTTTTTTGAGCTTATTGAGCTTTCCAGATAGATATATGTTTTTTGAGCTTATTGAACAAGAAACCCAAACAACATTGAACATCAACTTGGATACGAAGTAAACCAATCACATTTATTGACTTATCGAAACAAAATATATGTTTGCAATCAAAGAAGCATTAAATAATTAATTTTAAATGCATACCATAAGAGCGCTTATGCATCCCACCCCAACTGAAAAAATTTCACCACCGCTTTGAGGAAGGAATATTTATGGCCGTGAATGAAAAAGGAAGTGGCATCATATTTAGGTTCTTAGAATGCCACTAGGTGAACGTTGAACATGAGCACCAACCTCTATTTCTTCATCCATTACCTATTCCCAAATGGAAATGGGAGGTTATTACACTTGATTTCATTACTAGCCTACCTAAGACCAAGAAAAAAAATGATTCAATAATGGTAGTAGTGAATGAATTAAGTAAATCTTCCCATTTTATTCTAGTACAATCTACTTATAAAATACTTCAAATTGCTAACATATTTATGAAAGAAATTATTAAGTTACATGGAATACCAAAGGTGGCAATCTCTAATCTCTCTTTAATACAGATGTCAAATTTACATGTACATTTTGGAAGTTTCAATTTGATGGATTAGATACTCAGATACAGTTCAATACTGCATAGAGAAGATTTCATACAGTCCAATACTGCATAGTTCAATACATTCATTTGGTCAAGTTTTCCTACAATAATATATATCACATCTCCCTAAAAATGAGCCCATTTGAAGTGTTATACAGACAGATGTAGAACACCTATTAATTAGAGTGGTCAAGATGATAAACTAATCTTGGGACCTCATATGCTGAAGGAAATGGAAGAAGCAGTGAGAAAAGTGAGGGTAAATTTGAAACTTTCTCAAGACAAATATAAAACTCATGTTGATGAAAAAGTGAAGCTACCAAGAATTTCATGTAGGGGACCATGTGTATGTAAGGTTAAAACCTAAGAATATCTCCTTGTGTTTGGGAGGTTGCATCAACATAGCTCCCTGATTTTGTGGACCTTTCTAGATCCTTGCCCAAATTAGGCATGTGGCTTATCAGCTAGCTTTTCCTAGCCACATGTTTTCATAATGTGTTTCATGTTTCTTTGTTGAAAAAATATATTTATGATCCTAGACATATCAATAATTGAAGATATGAATTTCATATTTGTATATATGATATAAAATTGTTATTAACAAATACTAGTAGTGATTTAATGTTTGTGGGTATAGGTCAAGTTGGATAGAGAATTTCTAGTCAAACCGCTAAGCATCCTAAGATCATAAAGAAGTATTGTTACAGAAGCAAGTTCTCACCCAGGTTAAAATGCAATGGAGGTACTTTAGCCCAGAAGAGGCTACCTAGGATGATGAAAAGTTCATAAAAGAAATTTATCCAAAGATATTTTGTGGACATGGAAACACCAAGATGGTATTCCACTCAAGGGGTGAAGATGTAATTTCCCCTGGTAACATTGTAAATATTGACTTACTATAGTTAAAACAATTTTATTTTATCTTATAGGCCGAGAAGGCTAACTACTAAAGTAGCTATGAGTATAAATATATGTACAACTAATTTTATTTTATTTTCTTTTATTCGAATAATAATTATGTGTGGACCATGAAGGAAAATCATATCAGGATGCAATTCTAGATGAAGCTTCCATCCCAAGTAGTTGGAAAGTTATGGGTTAAGTGGTTACCTAACCAAGCTCCTCCTTGGAAATAGAAAATCCAAAATAAATCCAATAGGGTATGAGGAGCATGAGGCATAATGAGGGGAAAGAAGAGCATATGTCAAAGAAAATATTGTAGTGAAGAGGCTCTAGAGCTGGATGGCCAGTGGAGTCCACTCAAAGCTTGAATGCTTAGATTATAGAACTTGGATAATTATTGTTCTAAAAAAAATACTCTGGGGTGTGAAGGAAGCTCAGGGGGAGATGTGTAGTACTAAAAACGGATTTCATTGTTTGGATGGAGCATTGCATTCCCAAGGGTTTTATGGTCCATTAGAATAAGTGGAAGAATAGATGAGTATTGTAAATGAACTCCTGTGTTTGTTCCTTATGTATCAAAATAGTTATTAGGCTTACTGAATACATGGTTGACTGGTTGATTATAGAAATATATGTATGTCTTGTTATTGGGTCATTAACAGAATCTATAGGAATTGGGAAAAGTGGGAAATTAATTGTGAATGTTATAATTCAATAGAAATAAGGGTTAGTATGATGTAACAGGGGATGGTTTGGTTCTCGATCTTATTGGTGGAATCAACAGCAAGGGAACAGTGCCACCTCATTAGTACTTAGACCACGAAGAGGTAAAACTAAAAAAAATGAAGAACTGGAAAAAATAAAAAATAAAAAAACCTGTGACCAACTACCTATTCTCATTCCTGTACGAGTAATGTGAATTTTTGAAGAGACTATTGGAATACATTGGGTTATATTCCAGGTCGATCCAGTAAACCAAAAAACAAAAAAACTGAGGAAGTCCCTTGCAGACCTCGAGTATCTAAAAAAGAAGACAAGAAAGAAAAATAGTGAAAGAAAGACCACGTTGAACTCCAACTAGTAATGGGAGTGTGCTTATTATGCTATGCATGTAAAAAATTAAAATAACCATTAATTAAAAGTTGCAAAAGAGAAGAAGATTGAGTAGCATTCTAATTGAACGGGTATAGCTAAATAAAAGCAAATATGAACCAATAGAATTTACAACTCTCTATATTATTCTGGTGTTAACCATATAAGCACCATGCATGACGAATAACCAAAAAAACACTGAGAATTAACCTTGAGTATTTTTTAGCAAGCGGTAATAACCTCAGGAATAGATTTTTGTTGTCTGTAAAGCAGATAGTTGAAAGAAACGTATCTACCCAAAGATAACATTTTTTACCGATAGGGCTGGTTTCCTCAACCCCAGTAAACTTATCAAAAAACTCATTGAATCTAATAAAGAAAATAACACAAGGAAGCAGTATTAACATAAACTATTTTAAATGTGTCGTAACGACACGGTGTTCGGGAAAAAATCAAGAGTCGGTACAAGATTGCAACCTTATAGTCAATTTTGGACAATTGTCTATATATTGATGTACACCCTCAGGGTAACAAAGGTTTACATAACTAAAATTAAAGGAATATCACAAATATGTGAGAAAATATCAGCCAAACACCGAAATCTGAATAATCCCTATATAAATTTTCCAAAAAAGGGCTTAAAACGACATCCATTACAAAACTCAAGAAAGTAGCACCTTGAGGAAATACAACCCTTGTATAAGCATGAGAAGCAGTTAGAAGGGCTAAGGCAGTTGCACAATAACCAAATAGGAAACTTACTTGCAGTCAGATGTTCACCATACCAGGAATCCAATTAGCCTATTTTGGCTGTACAATTAATCTAATAATTTCCAGAATAAATATTATAGAGGAGTAGTCATTTACCTTTTTCAGACCCTGTCACCGTATGGCCTGCAGGTAGCAAATGGAATCAGTATGTAACAATTTTTCCTTAACATAATCACTAAAATTTTAACAAAAGAAGTTAGATTATTTGTTGTCAGAGAAGTAAGAACCCTACCTGTGATTTAACAGTGGAACTGGAGGAAGCTTGACTGTAAAACTCCCCAGCAAGCCTATGTGGTGGAGGAACGTGCCATATCTCTAAAAGTCAATTAGTTTTCCAAAACATGTCAAATGAGGGAACTTAAGGGTGAACAATTTAGGGAAAAGGTCTCACCATGATGCAACGATGCAATGGCGGCCTCCAGGATCGATTTTATGGTGAAAAGAAACCCTTGAATATGAAAACCCTAATGTCGATTGTGTTAGAAATCTGCTATTGGAAATAGCAAATGCTTTTAACGTTAAAGCAGTTTCTAATCTTAATGTGACCCGATCTAATCTTAAAGCATTTAGATCTTATCTTAAAGCAGTTTCTAATCTAAAGCATTAGATCTTAAGCGTTGAATTGGTATATGATGGACGTACCAGATTAGAGTTAAATAATATATAAAGGATTGGGTCCTCTCTCTCCCACACAAGAGTTGTATTCTTCTCCATCAAGAAACACATAAAGGAAGTGAGGGCAAGAGGAGAGAAACCGAATTCTGAGATGAAGACAGAAGACAGAAGACAGAAGATGGCAGCCATTACATCTTCCGCTGTTAGTCAAGGTATGTCATCTTAAACAACATATTAAGTTTTGAATGTGAAATATTTGGTATTGATGATCTTTGGGCTGTTAGTAGCTATATTTTACATTTGGTATCGGAGCCACAATCAATAACTGAATATTTCCTATGATTGCAATTGATCTGTTTTGTGCTTTACTCATGTGATTGAGCCTTCGGGAAACTGTGGGGGTTTCATGAAATGATCACGCATTCCTGAGTCCTTTGACTATGCGCCTATTGACCCCTGTTTGCATCCTTTCGTTGTTAACCAAGTCCTGTGCATGCTTCACAAAAGGGGTTAAGAGCTTACCTCTAGGTTTTCGAATGAACCCATTTCACTTCTCGAAGATATTAGGCCGCTATTTAGTGGCTGTAACGTGTTGATTTTTTCTTTTGACCAAGAGACTTACGACTGGCACTTATACAAATCAAGGTCATCGCTATAATTATTATAAGAACAATAGGGGCGCGTATTAAAATACGACTCCAAATCCCACAAAATTATGAATTCCGATGGCTAGCCATTTCTGTGGTTCACTTCGCTGTATAGCCTGTCTGGTTCCATTAAAGCTGCATGCACATAAAACGCCATACTCCATTTCCTTCATTATTGTTTGGTGAACGCTCGAAAGCCACAGTGATTGATCAATATATGCTTGTTTCGAAAGTTATGTCATAAGCTTCTAGGATCTTCCCTCCTAAATAAAATAATTTTGGGTTTCTTTACATGTTACTCTTCACGCATGTCATGGATGCTATTCTTGGTTTATGATTAATATTATTGTGATGGCTTTGAAACAAACCGTGTCGATTCCAATTTTAAAATGTAACGCCCAATTGAAATTGAAATGCTGAATCTTTGCGTGGACAAAGGGCGAAAATCCCAAATACGAAACGTCTGAATCGTATACTATGCCTATACGGTAAAGCTTCAAAATTGACACTCGCTTGCACGCTTTTTAGAAGCTTTCCAATATGGGATTAGACCTGACATATGGGATTGGTCAGAAACATTTTGATAAAGGGGATCACAGGGCAACTGTGTACGTCGTATGACTGGGAGGCGTGGCCTGTTCATTACTAAAATTTTCTCGCTTGCAAAAGTTGAGTAGAACTCCTGTAGGAAAGTTACAGTTTCGATTGACGTTTGAAATTTGGGCATAAAAGTAATTGCTCTATGACTGATTGTTTTGCATAAGGTATGTGTTATAAATTATTTATGCACATGAGATTTATGATTTTGTTAATCACCAAAGTGGTCAAAATCAGAATGTTGTTTTGCATAAGGTATGTGTTATAAATTATTTATGCACATGAGATTTATGATTTTGTTAATCACCAAGTGGTCAAAATCAGAATAATCATTTAGTGCATAAGTGACATAATGATTATTGATAGAAATTGCCAGTTATAATAATACCAATTAAAAACTGGCGTCACTAATGATAGAATTTGAAAACTTACCCAAAGGAAAGTCTTGTTCTATAACTAGTTGACATGATGAGGTTTGATAGATATTTTGATTAAATAAATATTGATCATCCAAAGATGTCAGTTCTATTTAATTGAATATATTTATTACCTACTTATGTTTTGGTATTTAATTATGTTAAGTATAAGATAGTATCTACCCAAAGGAGTGCTATATTATACTATTATGTCTACATCTGAATCGCGTTAGTTATGAGCTTATAGTTATTTTATTTTTGATTTGCAGGTTATCTATCTTTCGTATGTTTTGAATCAAATTTACTTGAAGTTCCTATTAATACATGGTGGCTTGATACTGGTGCTACAACTCATGTTTCCAACAATATGCAGGGATTTCTTACGATCCGAACCATAAATCCAAATGAAGATCATTTTCTCTTTATGGGAAACGGAATGAAATCTTCAATTGAAGGCATTGGGACTTATCGTCTAATTCTAGAAAGTGGATATGTATTAGACTTATACAGTACCCTTTATGTACCTTCATTATCTAGAAACCTTATTTCCGCAAGTAAATTGGATATTTCTGGTTTTAGATGTATGATTGGATCTGGTTGTTTTGATTTATATAAGAATACTGATAATGTTGGTTCTGGTATTCTAATTGATGGTTTATATAAATTGAAACTGAATGACACTTATGCGAATTCCTTGTTGAATGTAGTAAATAATGTTGGATGTAAACGTAGCAGGTTGAATGAAAATTCTGCTTTCTTGTGGCATAAACGACTAGGTCATATATCCAAAGAAAGAATGATGAGATTAGTAAGTAATGAAATTTTGTCAAATTTGAACTTTAGTGATCTAGAATTATGTGTGGATTTTATTAAAGGTAAACAAACCAAACATAGTAAGAAAGGAGCCACTAGAAGCAGCCAGCTTCTTGAAATAATACACACTGATATTTGCGGACCTATGGACACTCCAGCCTTTAATGGAGAAAAGTATTTCATCACTTTCATTGACGATTTTTCCTGTTATGGTTATGTCTATTTGCTTCATGAAAAATCTCAATCTGTGAATGTCCTTGAGACATTTGTAAAGGAAGTTGAGAGGCAATTAGATAAAAAGGTGAAAATCATAAGGTCTGATAGAGGTGGTGAATATTATGGTAAATATAATGAGTCAGGCCAGTGTCCAGGTCCATTTGCAAAATTCCTTGAAAGTCATGGCATATGTGCGCAATACACAATGCCAGGTACACCACAGCAAAATGGTGTAGCAGAAAGGCGCAATAGGACGTTAATGGATATGATTAGGAGTATGATGTCAGATTCTACACTACCTAAGAATTTGTGGTCGTATGCTCTCAAAACCGCTAATTATTTGTTGAATATGGTTCCTAGTAAAGTTGTTCAAAAGACTCCTTTTGAGTTATGGACTAACAGGAAACCTAGCTTAAGACACCTGCATGTTTGGGGTTGTCCAGCGGAAGCGAGAATTTATAATCCACATGAAAAGAAATTAGATTCTCGAACGATCAGTGGGTATTTTTTAGGTTACCCTGAGAAATCTAAAGGGTATGTGTTTTACTGTCCTAATCATAGTCCAAGAATTGTAGAAACTGGTAATGCAAGATTCATTGAGAATGGTGAAGTCAGTGGGAGTACTAGAAGAGAAATAGTAGAAATAAAGGAAACAAGGGTAAATGTTACATTGCCTAGAATAGTTCCTCCATCTACTATTACTCCAAATGTTGTTCCAGCTGTTGTAGAACAGCATGATGATAATGAACAACATATAAATGAAGAAGTACTTCCTGAAGGAAATGACTTACATAATACTGATATGCATGAACCACAACAAGTAGCATTAAGAAGACCTCAAAGAAATCGTAGGTCAGCTATTTCTGATGATTATGTGGTTTATATGCAAGAATCAGATTATGATATTGGAATCAATAAGGATCCAGTTTCGTTTTCACATGCTGTAGAAAGTAAAGAGTCAAAGGAATGGATTAATGCCATGAAAGAAGAAATGAAATCCATGCAACATAATGAAGTTTGGGATCTCGTTGAGTTACCACATGGCTGTAAAAGAGTCGGATGCAAATGAGTTTTTAAAACCAAACACGACTCTAGTGGTAATATCGAACGGTATAAAGCTAGACTTGTTGCTAAGGGTTACACTCAGAAAGATGGTGTTGATTACAAGGAGACCATTTCTCCTGTTTCGAAAAAGGACTCACTAAGAATAATAATGGCATTAGTAGCTCATTATGATTTGGAGTTACATCAAATGGATGTGAAAACAGCCTTTCTGAATGGAGATCTTGATGAGGATGTTTATATGGATCAACCTGAGGGTTTTTCTATAGAAGGTAAAGAACAATTGGTGTGTAAACTTAAGAAATCAATATATGGGCTTAAACAAGCATCCCGACAATGGTATATTAAGTTCAATACCATTATTACATCTTTTGGTTTTAAGGAAAATACGGTTGATCACTGTATATACCAAAAGATCAGTGGGAGCAAGTTTATTTTTCTGGTCCTTTATGTTGATGACATCTTGCTTGCTGCAAATAATTTAAGTATATTGCATGAGACTAAGGAATTTTTCTCAACGAACTTTGAAATGAAAGATATGGGAGAGGCATCCTATGTGATTGGAATAGAAATATTCCGTGATCGATCACAAGGAATATTGGGATTGTCTCAGAAAGGATATGTCGAAAGGATTCTAGAGAGATTTGGAATGAGTAAGTGTTCACCTGGAACAGTTCCTGTACAGAAAGGTGATAAATTCAATCTCATGCAATGTCCTAAGAATGATGTTGAACGAAAGGAAATGGAATCAATTCCATATGCATCTGTTGTTGGTAGCCTAATGTATGCTCAAACTTGTACTAGACCGGATATCAGCTTTGCGGTCGGTATGTTAGGGAGGTATCAAAGTAATCCAGGAAGGGAACATTGGCAAGCTGCAAAGAAAGTTTTGAGGTACTTACAAGGCACGAAAGATTACATGCTCATGTATAGAAGATCCAATGAATCAGAGGTGATTGGATATAGCGATTCAGATTTTGCTGGATGCATCAATACTAGAAAATCGACTTTTGGTTACCTATTTATGTTTGCTCAAGGCGCCATATCATGGAAAAGTGCGAAACAGACTATCGTTGCTTCATCCACTATGGAGGCAGAATTTGTGGCATGTTTTGAAGCCACAATTCATGCATTATGGTTGCGGAACTTTATTTCAGGACTTGCGGTTGTCGACACCATTAGCAAGCCGCTGAAAATTTATTGTGATAACTCTGCAGCAGTATTTTTCTCAAAGAACGACAAGTACTCTAAAGGTGCCAAACATATAGAACTGAAGTATCTTGTTGTGAAAGATGAGGTTCAGAAACAAAGAGTGTCAATCATGCACATCAGGACAGAACTTATGATTGCAGACCCTTTGACGAAAGGGTTACAACCAAAACAATTTAAGGAACATGTTCAAAGAATGGGTCTTGGTTGTATTAATAATAATTGATGTGTGACATTCTGAGCTCTTTTATGTGTTTCTGATATACAATTATGTGTCTCTTGTTTTAATGTAGTAGTACGTATTTTATGTAATTTTAAACAAGAAAGAGTCTTATAAAGATATTATGTTTAATCATTATGATATAAGACATTATGTGGACCATTATGCTGTTTTATATAAATTATGAGTATGAATTGATGGATTGCTGGTATTGTAGTATATGGAAGGGAATGCATTGAATTAATAGTGCACAACCGCCATAACTCTCAGCAATTTATCATAGTATGATGTTCAACACTTAATATTATGAATAGTCGGGTCAAGTGGGAGAATGTTAGAAATCTGCTATTGGAAACAGCAAATGCTTTTAACGTTAAAGCAGTTTCTAATCTTAATGTGACCCGATCTAATCTTAAAGCATTTAGATCTTATCTTAAAGCAGTTTCTAATCTAAAGCATTAGATCTTAAGCGTTGAATTGGTATATGATGGACGTACCAGATTAGAGTTAAATAATATATAAAGGATTGGGTCCTCTCTCTCCCACACAAGAGTTGTATTCTTCTGCATCAAGAAACACATAAAGGAAGTGAGGGCAAGAGGAGAGAAACCGAATTCTGAGAAGAAGACAGAAGACAGTTCTGAGAAGAAGACAGAAGATGGCAGCCATTACATCTTCCGCTGTTAGTCAAGGTATGTCATCTTAAACAACATATTAAGTTCTGAATGTGAAATATTTGGTATTGATGATCTTTGGGCTATTAGTAGCTATATTTTACAGATTGCAGATCCAACCCTCTGTACTGACAATTTCGCAATGATGTGGAGATTAGCATCAATAGTTAAGGAGGGTAGTTTGTCCAGCCACGCTTCCTCTTGTGAACGGTTCATAGGGTATCACACTATTTTCGAGAAATTTGACAACTATACGCATGAAGAATTATATAGAATTCTAAACAAGGGAGAACCCTTGTTTAGGGTTAGATTTGAGTTAACACATTGAGGGTAAGCATAAATATTAAAATTTGAACCTTACGGCGGATGAGTGAAAATTAAAGTATGCAAGAAATTATTAAATCTCATAAACATTAAATTTATAAAGAGTAATCCAAGTGACCTATGTTAATTCGACAAAAGTTAAGTAATTTAAATATAGATGAACATAGTTAATATATGAAAAAATGAGTACGAAATATAAGGTATAATATTTTATCACGTGAATAAAATACTCTTTTATAAGAAAGGAATGTTACAAAAGATTTTATAGCAGATTACTCTCTAATCATTAAAAAAATATAATATATTATATTTTTTTCGAATCATTGCTTTAAATTTATTTTAAATTTATATTATTATTATTTTAAAAATAATTTTTTGCACATATTTAAATCTAGATTACTTAGATTCAAATTATCTAAATAATATTTTAAAATTTATTATTTCATTAAATTTTTCTTACTTTAAAAATATATATTAGAAAATACTTGGCACTTGTGCATGCACAAGTGAGAATTAAGTGCAGTCACACTTTATATGTTGAGAGAAATTTATATCCATAGATACCATTGCATCCACTACAATGATTACAACTACATTAATTATTACTGCACTCTTTTCTTTTCCTGAACAGGTACATATTATGGCATATATATATTATATAAAAGTTTGGTTTTAATATATATGATTATGATGAAGAATCGTTTATTAACTCTTCCCATCAAATTCACATTTTTTATTTACACTCATTCATATTAAAAATTAAAACATTTATTAAAATTAAATTGATAAATTTTCTTATTTTTAATCAAATTATTATTTAAATTATGTTTAAAATAAATTTATTATTTAAATTATAACATTGAAAATTTAAATCATATTAAAAACTAGTTTTTTAAGTTACCAAATTATAAATATAAAAATATTACAATTTCAATTGCAAGTGGGATAGAATCATTTTTTAAATCTACACACCAAAATGTTAGAAATATAATGAGAAATTATTCGAGGCCATTGTTAATTAAGTATTTAAATTTAATTAGTAATTAAATTGTGTTGTTTTTGTTTATTTTTTAACTATATTGTTAATTAAGTATTCAAATTTAATTAGTAATTAAATTGTGTTGTTTTTGTTTTTTTTTTTCAACTATCAAATACTTTCAATTTTAAATTATGCATATCATTATTGATATTCACATAAATTTTAAAATTGTTAATGATGAGAAAATTAAAAATGTTATCCAGCTCTAAGAAAGGATTTAATGAACTCCTAACATGGGGTTAGGTAGGAGCTTGATGGAGAGTTCATTTTAATGTTCGATCAAGAAATATTTAAGCTCCCAAACAGTTCAATCAAGAGCTTAAATATTGCTTGATCAAGCACTTAAAAAGGGTCACTAAAGTTGTGTTTTTTCACCGACAACATGCCCTCTCTTGCCAAAGAGTGTAACCCAACTCCATGCACTTACCCAAGGTATCTCTAAGCTCGCACCTTTCTTCACTAACCCTCCTCTAGTCTCTCCAACTTTCAACTAAGCTCAGTAATTTGTTGGGCCACATTCATGGCTCTATATTGCTCGCATAGCTCTTCCAACCATGTCCCTTTATGTGTTTCCTAACAATCTTGCTCTCTTTATTTAGCCTTTTTTCCTTCCTATGCATCCATCATGCCTCGTTGCTCGAGCTCGAGTCCATATGAGATTAGCGTGTTACTAGGAATGAGCTAGCCATGGCAGTACATGTACTCATAACCAATTGGAGGAAACAATTTCTCAATTTAGACAAATTACCCCAAGCCCACTTACGATGAGCTCACCCATGCCAAGAAACCACCTCTCGAATACTAATTTTCTAGTTGAAGGGTGATTAGGTGTTGGACATTTTGCATACATGTAGGTGTTTCAGCCAATGCATGCACACAATAGACCTGTATTAGCATATTAAATTCCTTTGAAGCATGGTTCTCTTAGATAACATAGACTGTTTCTTCTAGACTCCATGGCACATTTGCATTGGCACATGAATGACCTATATTAATAGCTAGAGTGCACTTAGAAGCACCTTAGCATCCCTCCCCTATTGAAGACGATACACAAGGTAGAAACAAAGATCCTATATAGGTTGCATTGGAGACACACCAAGTAGCAACAATGATCCAATGATCCTATGTAGATAGCAACTACTAATTCAAACATTTCTACTTAGTATCTTGTCATGTCTTTGACTTCTATATTTATTGTTTAATCAATTTTCTTCCATGACTGCAAAGGCCTATATTTTACTCATCCTAACAACTTTTCCCTCTCGGGAAAGTACATTTTTGGATATATCCATATTTTCTTAGTAAACAACAATTTTTAAAATCTTAGTATTTTCATTATTTTTTTATGTGAATGGTAATACAAAATTTTACTCCCACGAAAATTATACACATTAAACAAAATAAAAAAACATATATAGATTAATTAATTAATGAAAAATAAAAAAAAATATTGAATAGGTCAATTCAATTAAACTTTTTAATTGAACTATAAATTATACAATTTATAACTGATAGTGATGAAATACAATTATTTTTCTGTAAATTAAGTAAATTGATTTGATAGTTAAAAATGTTTTATGTGAGTTAAATTTTCTTAAAGTAAAAAAATAATAAGTATTTCTTAAATATAGTTCACTTAAATTGGTATGATTTCTAAAAAAACATTGTGTGATGTAAAATTTATCCAAGTAAAAATTAATAAGTATATCAGATATATAATTACCTAAATTAATATTATAGTTAAAATGTTTTTATGTGAGGTAAAATTTATTCGAGTAAATATTAATAAGTATTTCAGAAATATAAACTATGTAACTTGATATCATGGTGGGAAAAAAAATTCACCCAACTATAAAACTTATGAACACCTAATTCCACAAAAAATATTAAATGAGATTTTATTTGTAATGTAAAAAATCATATAAGATTATTTGTCAAAACATGAAAATGAATAAACACATTTATTATATTTAAATTTTTGAATAAAAGTGTAATACTATTAAAAGTTAAATGATGCTTAAAAATATTACATATACTCTCAACATAGTTAAAATGTCTTTGTGTGAGATAAATTTTTACAAAGTAAAAAATAATTAGTATTTCATATATATTAACTAGCACAACCACAGTAAAAATATTGATGTCGTTGATACAACCAAAGGCTTTATAAATATAACAAAGAAAACTATTGCAACATGAAGCATGTCTTACCAATGTATACATCTAACCATGTATAAAAAGGTTATATATTAATTTCCCCATCTAATTAGAATATAAACTTATTAGAATTGGAATAATCTCAAATTCTTTAAGAATCAATTAAAAAGAAATTGACAGTTCATCATCCACCTTAAGTTGAATAAGAAGCCTTCGACAATTAAGTAAATTGATGTGATAGTTAAAAATGATTTTGTGTGAGTTAATTTTCTTAAACTAAAAAATATATATTTCTTATTCAAGTGAAAATTATTAAGTATTTCAGATATATAATTTATGTAAATTGATACTTAGATCTATCCTAACTCCAAAACTATCGAGGACGGAGAGGGATCCAATTTATTTTCATTCTAAAAGAAGCTTTCACCTCAAGAAATTTGATCTCTCTTACCACTTGGTAGATAAAGAGTTAAGATAAATCTAACCTAAACTTCTCATAGAACATTTATATTAAATAAAATTACTATTTTATTATAAAACAAGAGCTATATACTAGGTATTACTGCTTAGCTTAAATATAGCTTAATGCAACAAAAGTAAAAAAGACAAATATTTCATCACAAAAATGAAACACCTAATAAAATATTGTATTGTTGAATGCCGTCAAGAAAAATTTAAAAATATGATTAACTAATATTGTTTATATTAAAATAGATATATCTATATGTGTGTGTTTTATTTTATTAATATATATAATTGTATATAATTAAAATTATTAAAATATGTTTTTAATGTAATAATAAGCCACTTTAAATTGAAAATATTGTGAAAAATTATAATTCATGCAATAGAAATAAAACTAAAAATAAAAAATTAGTAACTAATAGAAATGGAAGTTACTAAACAACCCATAATAAAACCTCAACGAATCACGTTACAAATAAATAAATCTCAATAATAAAAAAAATAATAAAAATTGAATTTTTAATGTTAAACTATGAATAAACCTCTTAATTTTTTAGTCAAAAACAAACTAATATCTAATCAAAAACAAAACTAAATAAGTTACCATACCCAAACCCAAAATAATTTAATGAAAAAGTAAAATCATTTTTCATTGTGATAAAAAAAAATCAAACATAAATTCTCCTTTTTCTAAGTATTAATCATAAAAATTAATCAGTGAGAGTTTATCTCAAAAGTAATAAAGCAACCCTTAACCTCGATGCTTGCCCTTCCCTGCACGCTCATTAAGATTAAAAAAGCGAATTTGATGCAGGAGCATCCAGCTCCGAGGAGACGAATGACTATTGACGGACTCACGGGAGAACAGAAACAAGTCAGAGGCTACATGATTGGGTGGACAGACCACCAAGTTGGTTATTGTTTTCTTAATTATTGTTTTATTTCCTTTTATCTCATAGCATTTTAAATTACAAAGTTGTTTAAGCCCAGGAAGGGAAAACTGTTTAGTTAAGTTTTGTTAAAGAATAACTAAATGACAGTTAGGATTCAGGTAGGGCAGTTTGTCAATTAGTTATGTTTCCATGTAGATTAAAAAGAAAAATAGGCAAATGTAGAGGGACTTCTTCCCTTCGTGAACAAGAGAGAAATAGAAACTTGATCAAGAAACCCTCTGTAACAGAACTAGTGTAAATTTGTTTGAGATAATCTATTGCTGACATTTTCCCATATTGTGCACACAAGTGTTTACTGTGTATCTACTGTATTTTTAAAAGTGAATTGAAATGGAAAGAGTTTAACTGTAACTAGAATTTCAAGAATGTTACAGGCATCAAATCAAGACCACGAGTCCATATTGCACAGAACCAGTATGCCAAGCACGAGGAGTAACACGGCCACATAAAATCAATATACAAGCTTACAAGAAAGAGGTATCAAACCAAACCACTCTGTTTCCATTAACTTAATTAAAGTATTTCATAGTCATTATACACAGAAAGATCGATAAACCTTACAGTATCATGTGATAAACCCCGGCATCGCCGTAAAGCACAAATTACCAAACCCTTGTTACACTAAGATTGTAGTTTGATGCAAAAGAACAAAGCACAGAGACTGCAAACGCCGGCAAAGGGCACGGCCGAACCCTAGACAACCTAAACAAGCTGATATCTACATCTACAGCCATATTGAACAATCTACAGACATACTGGAGCAGGAGTAAACCCTACCCGTTTGCAAAGGGTACCAGGGTCGAAAGGATTCGAAGATTGCGCAACTCGAAACCCTCGTGAGCGAGCCTTCTGTTCAAGCCTGCACATAGAAACAGCGAGAGGTTAGAATCATCATTAGTATAAGAGAATGAAGGAGCAAAAAAATGCGAGCATGAAGGAGATGTAAACTCACCCACAGGTCGACAGAGAGTTGTTGAGACAGAACCCCATTCCACAAACTGAAAAAGGCACAGAACCTGTAAGTGTCGATAAAAGATAACCATGCAGGGTGAATCATAGCACGCTAGCTTACCTTCGAGGGCGGAAAGAGATTGGAAGAGCGGCAGCTTCAAGGTCACAGTTACCTGTACAAAAATTATAGCTCAGTAACAGAGAATGCAAAGACTCTTACAGTGAACCCACGAAAATATAAAGCGACTTACCATAACCTCAGAACAGAACCACTGAGCCATATAGGTCCATGCACCTCGATAGACAGCATCGAAGACAGAGGAATAGCTCCTCAACAGAAACTGTAACCATTGTAACCATTGACCGAGTACAGGGTTCGTCTGTTGGACAGAACAGTGACCAGGGTTCGAAACCGGGAGCATCGCCACAGGAACGCAGAGAGAGCAGCGGCAGAGTGATAAGTGAAAATGAGCCAAAGGTAAGTCCTTAGGGTTTAACATAGGCGGGAGGTAACGGAACAAGCCGGTGGCTAAACCTTTCAACCGGCAGATGCGTGATTTAATGAGCCTCGGATTGGGGGCCAGGTAAAACCGCGGGAGTTTTGTCCGCACGCAAAGTGACCACCGGGGCCTGAGGTGAGACCACGTGACTGTGTGTCCACGTCACCGAAGGGCTGGGCCATCAAAAGTGGTATCAGAGCTAGTTTCTTGAGTTAGAACCAATGGAACAGGTAGAAGGTGAAGGTGAAGGAAGAGGAAGAGGAAGAGGAAGAGGAAGAGGAAGAGGAAGAGGAAAAGTAGTCCGTAGGGTAGTAGATGATGGACTTCGAGAGGAGATTCGAGTTTTGCGTGAAAGATTGGCAGTGGTGGAGGCTGGGGGAAGAAGAAACCCAGCAGATGACAGTGATGAAGAAGAAGTTGAACCGGAGGATGAGTTCGAAGGGGTAACACCGGAACTCAAATTGTTGAAGTCAGTTTTGCTGTCCAGTCATAAGCCAAGGCATGAGTTACCTACTTATGACGGAAGTCTGTCCGCAGACGTGTTGTTGGATTGGCTGAGTGAAGTCAACAAATATTTCGAATTCGAGGAAACCAGTGAGGATAAACAGGTGAAGTTCGCCGCCACCAAACTAAAGGGACATGCGTCCTTGTGGTGGGACAGCATTCAGGCGGAGCGGAGGAGGCTTAACAAACAGCCTATAAAGAAATGGTCTAGGATGGAGGCCAAGCTGAAAGAGAAATTCCTGCCGAAGGATTACCAGATTATGCTGTACAGGCAGGTACAGAACCTGAAGCAGAGGGGAATGACTGTAAGAGAATTTACAGAGGAGTTCTACAAGTTAAATTTACGGGCAGGATATGTAGAAGACACCCCGGAGAAAACAACCAGATTTGTGAATGGCTTAAGGGGGGAAATCTTGGATGAAATTGGTATCCTTTCACCCCGGACATTGGATGAAGCCTATCAGTTTGCGTTGAAGGCAGAGGAGAAAATTAACCGGAAGCAAAATGCCAGAAGAGGAGGTGGAACTGGCAGGGGGAAAGGTAAGATGTTTGGAAGAGGCCGAGGTGCAGGTTCAGGTGAAGAAAGCAGCAGCTCTAAATCTGCTGGAGCAGCAGAAAAAGACAATAGCACTAGAGGAGGACGACCACCTCAGCGGGGGCGAGGATATGGTCGGGGCAGGGGAGCTGTCCAGTGCTATCGCTGTCACAAATGGGGACACAAGTCGTATGAATGTCCTGAAGGTGAACCAGCAGGTGGGAGAGGAGCTTATGTTGCTCAGCCAGAGGATGCTGAGGCAACACCTCAAGAAGCAGAAAATGCACCTGAGACAGGTGAAGCTTTGGTGTTGAATAAAGTGTTGTTGAAACCAGCAAAGGAGGTTGCAGAACCAGATCAACGAAAAGCTTTGTTCCGCACTGTCTGCAAGTCGCGGGGCAAGTGCTGCAAACTGATCATTGATAGTGGGAGTACGGACAATCTTGTGGCTGTGGAGATGGTAGAAAAGCTGGGATTGAAGAAATTGAAGCACCCTACACCCTACAAAGTGTCATGGCTGCAGAAAGGACATCAGCTGTTAGTCGACGAACAATGTGAGGTAGAATTTCAGATTGGTAAGTACAAGGATAAGATCCTTTGTGATGTCATGCCAATGGATGTCTGTCACCTACTGTTGGGACGACCTTGGCAGTTTGATAGAAGTGCAGTTCATGATGGGAAAACCAACTGCTATAAGTTTGTGAAAGATGGGATCAAGCATACGCTTGTACCCATCAAGGAGGAAAACACAGCAGAAGCTAGTGAAGTGAAAGCACTGCTGTTAGGCGGAAAAGAGTTTATAAGACAGATTGAGGACAGCGAGATAAATTTTGCTGTCATAAGGAGACCAAAGGCAGTGGTACTTCATACACAGGTTTCGGATTTGCCTGAAGAAGTTCAGAAATTACTGCAGGATTTTGGAGACATTGTGGTAGATGATCTTCCAGATGAATTGCCACCAAGGAGAGGTATTAGTCACTGCATTGACTTTATACCAGGAGCAAGCCTGCCAAACAAAGCAGCTTACCGCATGAGTCCTAAAGATCATGAAGAAATTAGGAAACAGGTCCAGGAGTTGTTGGACAAAGGTTTGATTCGGGAGAGCATGAGCCCATGTGCAGTACCAACTGTTTTGGCTCCAAAGAAAGGAGGAGAGTGGAGAATGTGTACAGATTCCAGGGCTATTAACAAAATTACTGTTAGGTACAGGTTTCCCTTACCTAGGATGGACGATATGATGGATTGTTTGAGTGGGGCGGCTTATTTTTCGAAGATTGACTTGAAGAGTGGATATCACCAGATCCGGATTCGGGAAGGAGATGAATGGAAGACCGCTTTCAAGACGAACGAAGGCTTATATGAGTGGCTGGTGATGCCTTTCGGTTTGAGCAACGCTCCCAGCACGTTCATGCGTCTGATGAATGAAGTGCTGAAGGAATTTAATGGTAAGTTTGTAATAGTTTACTTGGATGATATTCTGATTTTTAGTAAGACTAAGGAGGAACATTTCAGACATTTGCAGAGTGTGTTGAGGAAGTTACAGCAAAACAAGCTGCTGATTAACCTGAAAAAGTGTACTTTTTTTCAGCGAGAATTAGTATATCTGGGATTTGTCATTGCAGAAAATGAATTAAAAATGGATCCAGAAAAGGTGGCAGCTATAGTTAGCTGGCCTTCTCCAAAAAGTTTATTTGAAGTCCGAAGTTTCCATGGACTAGCCAGCTTTTACAGAAAGTTTATCAGAAATTTCAGCGAGATTTGCGCACCTATGTTGGACACAATTAAGAAGGTAAATCAGCCTTTTCACTGGACTGAAGCAGCAGAAAGTAGTTTTCAAACTCTGAAAAAGAAGATTACGGAGAGACCGATATTGAGGCTACCTGATTTCAACAAACTTTTCCAAGTTCGTTGTGATGCCAGTGGGACAGCCATTGGGGCAGTCCTTAGCCAGGAGGACAGACCGGTCGCCTATTTCAGTGAAAAGCTAAATGAGAGCAGACAGAAATACTCAACCTACGACAAGGAGTTTTACGCCATTGTGCAGGCTTTGAAACATTGGAGACATTACCTGTTAGGTAACGAGTTTGTCTTATACTCTGACAATTCTGCGTTACAGTACATTATGCAGCAGCATAAATTGAATCATAAACATGCAGCTTGGGTTGAGTACTTGCAAAGTTTCACGTTTGTACTGAAACACATTAGCGGACAATCAAATAAGGTAGCAGATGCACTTAGTAGGAGAACGTTGCTTCTCCAGGAAAGCACGATGCAGATTTTGGGATTTGAACACCTAAAAGAGCTGTATCCGACCGACACTGAGTTTATGGAAGCCTATGAGGCTTGCCAAAACCCGCTGTTACGAAATGACAGCAAGTGGCTAGACTATAATCTACAGGAAGGATTGTTGTTTAAAGGAGGGCAGTTGTGTATACCCAACTGTTCTATGCGGGAAAATATTGTACAGGAAAAGCACAGTGGAGGACTGGCTGGACACTTTGGTATAGACAAAACGATTGCTCAGGTACGACATTTCTATTTCTGGCCGAAATTGCAGCGGGATGTGCAGAGGTACGTGAGCAGATGTAAAGTGTGTCAACTAGCAAAGGGTCACAGTCAAAATACTGGTCTTTATTTGCCATTGCCGATTCCAAGCCGACCATGGGATTCAGTGAGTATGGACTTCGTTCTGGGTTTGCCGAAGACACAACGAGGTTTCGATTCAGTAATGGTTGTAGTTGACCGATTTTCAAAAATGGCACATTTTGTACCTTGTAAGAAAACCAGCGATGCTACTTATATAGCACATCTTTTCTTTAATGAAATCGTTCGGTTGCATGGACTCCCGAAATCCATTGTCTCTGACAGGGATGTAAAGTTTACTGGTCACTTTTGGAGAACTCTGTGGAAAAAGTTAGATACTCAATTGCAGTTCAGCTCCGCTTACCACCCGCAGACTGATGGTCAAACGGAGGTAGTAAACAGAAGCCTAGGAAACTTACTTCGAAGTTTAACAGGAGAAAATTCCCGGACGTGGGACCGTGTACTTGCACAAGCAGAGTTCGCGTACAACGATTCACCGAACCGCAGCACCGGGTACAGTCCGTTCCAGATTTTGTACGGCATGCATCCGCGAGGAGTGCATGAATTACGAGATTTGGGGAAACTTGAGAAACGGAGCGCTGATGGGGAAGAATTCGCTCAAGCTATGAGCAACTTGCACGAACAAGTCAAGCTGAAATTGCAGGACAGCAGCCAAAAATATAAACAACGAGCTGACACAAAGCGTCGGGAAGTTCAATTTAATGTTGGGGATGAAGTACTTGCGTACTTACGTAAGGAGAGGTTTCCAAAACGGGAGTACCATAAATTGAAATTCAAGAAGATCGGTCCCTGCAAGATTGTCCGAAAATTTTCTGCGAACGCTTACGAGATACAGTTGCCACCTGGGATTGGGATTTCTCCCATTTTTAACGTGGCAGATCTGTTTCCCTATGTCGCTGGTTCGGAGAATGATGCAACAGTAGGACACCAACCATGGAGAAGATACTTGGACGAGACAGTTGCCAACGGCACCACCCCTTGAGATCGAAAGAATTCTGGATACACAGGTAGCTAGACGCACACGCAGGAAAGAGTATCTGCGGTATTTAGTCAAGTGGAAGAACCGTCCAATAGAGGACAGTTCGTGGCTCAACTCAACGCAGATACAAAAGGCGGGCTATTCTGTTGACGACCTCATGGAACGGAGCCATGACTTTTTGCCACCCCGGGAGCCTGATGCAGGAGCATCCAGCTCCGAGGAGACGAATGACTATTGACGGACTCACGGGAGAACAGAAACAAGTCAGAGGCTACAGGATTGGGTGGACAGACCACCAAGTTGGTTATTGTTTTCTTAATTATTGTTTTATTTCCTTTTATCTCATAGCATTTTAAATTACAAAGTTGTTTAAGCCCAGGAAGGGAAAACTGTTTAGTTAAGTTTTGTTAAAGAATAACTAAATGACAGTTAGGATTCAGGTAGGGCAGTTTGTCAATTAGTTATGTTTCCATGTAGATTAAAAAGCAAAATAGGCAAATGTAGAGGGACTTCTTCCCTTCGTGAACAAGAGAGAAATAGAAACTTGATCAAGAAACCCTCTGTAACAGAACTAGTGTAAATTTGTTTGAGATAATCTATTGCTGACATTTTCCCATATTGTGCACACAAGTGTTTACTGTGTATCTACTGTATTTTTAAAAGTGAATTGAAATGGAAAGAGTTTAACTGTAACTAGAATTTCAAGAACGTTACAGGCATCAAATCAAGACCACGAGTCCATATTGCACAGAACCAGTATGCCAAGCACGAGGAGTAACGCGGCCACATAAAATCAATATACAAGCTTACAAGAAAGAGGTATCAAACCAAACCACTCTGTTTCCATTAACTTAATTAAAGTATTTCATAGTCATTGCACACAGAAAGATCGATAAACCTTACAGTATCATGTGATAAACCCCGGCATCGCCGTAAAGCACAAATTACCAAACCCTTGTTACACTAAGATTGTAGTTTGATGCAAAAGAACAAAGCACAGAGACTGCAAACGCCGGCAAAGGGCACGGCCGAACCCTAGACAACCTAAACAAGCTGATATCTACATCTACAGCCATATTGAACAATCTACAGACATACTGGAGCAGGAGTAAACCCTACCCGTTTGCAAAGGGTACCAGGGTCGAAAGGATTCGAAGATTGCACAACTCGAAACCCTCGTGAGCGAGCCTTCTGTTCAAGCCTGCACATAGAAACAGCGAGAGGTTAGAATCATCATCAGTATAAGAGAACGAAGGAGCAAACAAATGCGAGCATGAAGGAGATGTAAACTCACCCACAGGTCGACGGAGAGCTGTTGAGACAGAACCCCATTCCACAAACTGAAAAAGGCACAGAACCTGTAAGTGTCGATAAAAGATAACCGTGCAGGGTGAATCATAGCACGCTAGCTTACCTTCGAGGGCGGAAAGAGATTGGAAGAGCGGCAGCTTCAAGGTCGCAGTTACCTGTACAAAAATTATAGCTCAGTAACAGAGAATGCAAAGACTCTTACAGTGAACCCACGAAAATATAAAGCAGCTTACCATAACCTCAGAACAGAACCACTGAGCCATACAGGTCCACGCACCTCGATAGACAGCATCGAAGACAGAGGAATAGCTCCTCAACAGAAACTGTAACCATTGTAACCATTGACCGAGTACAGGGTTCGTCTGTTGGACAGAACAGTGACCAGGGTTCGAAACCGGGAGCATCGCCACAGGAACGCAGAGAGAGCAGCGGCAGAGTGATAAGTGAAAATGAGCCAAAGGTAAGTCCTTAGGGTTTAACATAGGCGGGAGGTAACGGAACAAGCCGGTGGCTAAACCTTTCAACCGGCAGATGCGTGATTTAATGAGCCTCGGATTGGGGGCCAGGTAAAACCGCGGGAGTTTTGTCCACACGCAAAGTGACCACCGGGGCCTGAGGTGAGACCACGTGACTGTGTGTCCACATCACCGAAGGGCTGGGCCATCAGAATTCCTTTATAACGATATATTTTTTGTTAATTATTTTAATGTAAAAAACGAAGGCCACCATGTGAGTATTTTGTATATTTTCTGACCAACATCACTTTAAAAGGATGCAAGAAGGACCCTGACCACATGTCTGTTTACTTCGGAAGCTTTCGGAATTAGACGGACACGTGACTTTGTCTTTTGGAAATAAATAAAATTAAACTAATAAATTCAGAATGGCCATGCAACGAGTGGTCGCTGGTGACCAAGGTTGGAATTTCACAACAAACTTATTTGTTAGTTGTTTGTTTTTATAATTTTTTTCATACTCCTAAAAATGTAATGGTTTTTTAAATTTTTAAATCATTTTTGATGGACAAAATTGATGGTTTTGTAAATTTTTAAATCATATTTGATGGACAAATTATTCTTTTATCGACAATTAATCTATCAAATTCCATTCTTACCCAAAAAAGTAGAGTTACACATGGGTGTGATGGAGATGAAGCCGAGTTTCACATGGGTACCATGGAGAACTGATGTGGTGTAGGAATTTGACAAGAAAACTGGTAGTCATGGAGTGATCTTCCCATAAATACAATTCAAAATTTTGTGAAACCATAAAAATCCTTTGTTGAAACTCTGAAGACGAAACTGTAAAAATCTTTTGTTAAAGGGAGATGTGAAAGTTGTCCAATTTGATAGATGCATTTGTGTTGAAATTCCAATCATTAGTATACCAAACTAATATAAATTGATAGAAACTATGGTTGTGTAAATGATAAGAATCTTTTATTACCAAGGAGATATCGGAAATTGAAAATGAAATTTCACTTTTCTACGTATGCAATATTTTAAGAGAATATATATTTTTCTATAAAAAAAAATATTGTTAAATTATATTAATAATTGAGAAATTTTAATTAAGAAAATGTATATATGAACTATTTATTAACAATCCAACGCATATTACTATTTTGTGTCAAGAGTTGCTTTTGGTGGATGATTTGCAAATTTCTAAGGAACATTGTAAAATTTGATGAGGTTTCTTGGAGGCCTTGGTTACCGGTCACATCAGAATTTCATAGGTTGGGGATGACTTGGTCTAGGCTCACTTTCTGGTGGGTATATACTCCAAAGATGAGGTATCTAAATCTGAATGAGGCAGGTGAGGATGGATAGGGGGAGTGGTAGTGGAAAGGATTATGGAAGATAAAAAGTTCAATAAATTCTTAGCTTTTTATGTGGTGTTGTTGTAGCGGTTGCAACACCCTCCAAAATTTTGGCTTACATCCAAATTTTAGGGCCTTCCTTGTTTTTTCCTTTGATGGTGCGAACACTCAAGCTCACCCATGAGCTCTTGTGAAGTATTTCTACCCATTTTCTTGTTTGAATAGTGGTCATCTTTTAGCATATTGATTTCTTTGTGCTTGTGATCCTGTTCTAGTGAGTTTGAAGGTTTGTCTTTGTGTGTTTGGGTTGTCTTCGCTATGTAAACATCCATCGTATGAACACACAATGTTGTAAGCATTGCCATGCAAGTGTCATCACGGTCATTCGAAGGTCTATCTCAAGTGTCGCGCTTGGTGCTTCCAGCTCTAAGATAGTCTCACCAAGGGCATGTTTTGTCCTCTTTCACTAGCGGTATGTGTTCTATTGTTCTCGAAGTATGCTAAGTATGCTAAGTGTATGATCACAATTTCAAGTCTGCACAAGTTCACTTGCTTTCGACACATAGCCATTTTCTTGAAAATATGGTTGACCGGACAACCCTCTTCCATCGGATCCCAACTAAGCTACACTGCGTAGTCTCAACCCTCACTCACCTTGCTCTACTACCCAAAACTGCATAGTCCTTGAGGTTTTCCTCGAGGTTAGTTGCAATGTGCAATCCTGAAGGTGCGCAACCTGTCTGCCTCTAAGTACTACGCAGAAAATGCCTCCATATCCAAACTAAATTTTCCATTTCTCAAGCACAATCATCAAGTGTCATTTTGGTCTATTGGAACCCTGCACTGCACCAACACTCGGGTCTGCACTAATCTCCAAAATTGCGCAGACATGTCCTGCTAGTCCTCTACTTCCTTGCTCTACACTGCCTTCACAAACTCTGTAGCTATGTCCACCTGGTCCTATGCTGCCTTGCTCTCCACTACCTTTAGAAACTACGTAGACATGTCCAACAGACCTCCTATTGCATGTCCTACATTGATCTCTAAAACTATGAAGACATGCCCAGTTGGTCCTCTGCTACCTTGCTCTTCACTACCTTCAGAAACTGCATAGGCATGTCTAACAGACCCTCTCCTGCCTATCCTACAAATTTCACCAAAACTGTGAAGTCACGTCTAGCAACCCCTCTGCTGCTTGTCTAACACTATTCTCAAAAACTGTGCAGTCATCCTCAGTACCTTGCAACCCTATCATGCCTTGATCTTGAAAACTGTGCAGAACTGTCGAGAAAGTCCCCTTCAACCCTATCTTGCCTTCCCTCTAGGAATTGCACAGATGTGCCCCTCTGCGTCCCACCTTGCAGCTTCTAGTGGTGTCCTTCACTACACAATTTTGCCTCCTAGTGGTCAGTGCACAGTTTTTCTCAATAGTGCAGGTTGTCCTCTGGGAGTTCATCAATCGAGCCTGAGTTGTGCTCTACACTTTCTTAGTGAGTTTCCCTCCCACCTCATCACCTAGAACACAATAACAATGCAACATGCTAGACTAGGAGGTTTTGTATTTGGTGTCATCCCATCATGAGTCAATTGTAGAAACAGGTACAGTTTTAGATCATGATGAGATGACGAATGGGATGAAGAAGGAGCACACATGTTAGAAGACTTGCTTGCAGCTGGACAAACATTTCAATTACATCAAGCAACAACGAAAAGGAACATATGCATTAAACCATCATGCAAGACCAAGAAAATCGAAGACCCTGCAACATTATGCCATGCAAAAGAGAAAATAAAGCACACCAATAGTACATCCATCACTCAGTAGCACATCAGCTTGCCATCGACACCACAGTCAACCAGTACATGTCAGCAATGTCATGTCAAGTTGTGTCATGACTTGTCTTGGCCACATCACCAATATGGGCCATATCCATTGTAACACAATGTAATTTAAAATGAATTCCAATGGATGCAGACAAGAAGTTGAAGATTCATGTCACGAGGGTAGTTCAAGAGCCACAAGGGTCAAGCATCACCCTTGGCCATATATACCCATCCCATTGTCTAAGAATGGACCTTTTTTCACCTTAACACCTCCCACATAGCCTTGAGAGTCTAAAGTTTGTTCTTTGAGGAGTGAGGAGTGGCTCCAATGTCCCACAACTGGGACTGGTGATGTATGGAGTATAGATGTGTTTTGGGACTTTTTCTTAATTTACAAGCCTGTTAAGGTCAGCACATTTTCACGCATGTTTTGTATATGTTTGTAAGACTAAACTTTAAACATTTGTAATACATGCTTTCGTAACCTGTACTAAGATATTTGAACTAATTTGGTTATTTTAGTACTTACACTTTTTAAGATGTGTTGTATTTCTTATCACCGATGTCTCATCCCTGTGGACTACTCCGTGGGACACTAGACAAACCACCTTTATGTATTGGCTATCACTGTTGTCACATCCTTGTGAACTACTCCACAGGATACTCAAAAAACCATATTTGTTTTATGTTTATAGCGACTGTCATTTCCATGTGGACTACTCTCTTAGGTGGTGTACATTTTCTCCCCTTCACCTTGCTTTTAACGACTGCCTCATCCACTATGCACTATTCTGCTGGGTGTTAGAAAAATATTTCTAGTTTATGTGTGTCTCTTCTTGGGTGGTACTACTACCTCTCTTTTAGAGACTCACTTTACTCTCCCCCTATTCAGTAAGAGAACCTCGACACAGTTACATTACACACTCACCAAGCACATGTACCTTGTTGTTTGAAGATACTAGCATATCACTTTCATGTGCTGATAGCTAGAGCCAAGGCAGATCCCTAAGTAGATGGAAACCATGCATTTATACCGGATGGGACTCCTGCAACCAACGGTGTGAGGTCTAGTTGGGACTTCACATCGGGGAGATCCCCTTTGTTGGTGGGTCTAACATTGTCAACAAAATGGCACTTCAAGGAGGGAAAGATGACAGGTTGTGCCCGTAGAGTCTGGTTTCGATCTCTTATTTAAAATTGGCTCTTCCTAACATCATAATCATGCGATGTATTTATACAATGTTTGAATGTAGAATCCCCACATAATTTATCCATCACCTGTCCAGGTTAAAGTTCAGTGGTGAGGGTGAACCATCTTTTTGTTCGCATGTGCACCAAGTTATAAACTTTTTCCTATGCCACAAGATAGAGTATAAAGATTTCTGGACTATATTACTCACTGTTATGAAACCAGCTCAAGAAAAGATAGAAAAGATAGATCAATGCCTTAGAATTCAGCCTCTTCGAGGGGCAACCTCCTTTACATTACATAAATGAACAATTCTTCGATGATTCAAATGGCAAAACCTCCTTTCTATAAATAGGAGTCTAAGGAGTTACAATATAACCCAACCGACCTAACAATAATAATATAAATCCACAAAAATAACAATAGATGGATTCTATGGGGCATAGTAATAACAATATGGGGATAATAGGGGCACAACAATATTAATAAGGGATGCAACTACAATAGCAATGGGGTAATTACTAGTATTATAGGGACCCAACATGCCCCTCTCCTTCAAAAGAAGTGTTGTCCTCAACACTTGAGTAGTTCTGGATGATTCTGTATAAAATTCTCATCCTCCCACATGGAATCTTCAGTGGATAAGTTCTTCCACTTTATAAGATACTTTGAAACTAATCGATTCGTAACTGTCGAGTTCTTGTTTCTATGACTGCTTCCGGTTCCAATATAATTTTTCCTTCCTTGTCAAGTTCTGGCAATATTGTTTGAACTGGGAGCTTGTCGCCTATAACCTTCTTTAAACATGAAACATGGAAAACTGGGTGCAATCGAGAAGCTGTAGGAAGCTCCAATTTGTATGCCATAGTACAAATCTTTTGCAACACCTTGTACGGACCATAATACTTTGGTGATAATTTATTATCCTTCTTAGCTTTCTTGAGGGACATTTGCTTATATGGTTGTAGCCGTAGGGATACCCAATCACCTACATCAAAATTTCTTTCACTGCGATGTTGATCTGCCTGTTGTTTCATTCTATTCTATGCCAACACGAGGTTACCCTTTAAGAGTTGGCGGACTTGTTGTTGATGTTCGATGTGATGTTCCACTGCTTGAACCTTAGGATTTTCTCTTAAATATGATGTGATGGATGGTGGCTGATATCCATAAAGTGCCATAAATGGGGTCATTTTTGTTGTTGTATGGAAGGAAGTGTTATACCACCATTCAGCCAGAGGCAACCATTTGGCCCATTGTGTCTGTTTATCAGATACAAAGCAACGAAGATATCCTTCCAAACATTTGTTTACTATCTCAGTTTACCCATCAGATTGAGGATGATAAGATGAGCTATGAGCTAACTGAGTACCAAGACAAGAAAATAATTCTATCCAAAAATGTCAAGTGAAAATGGGATCTCTGTCACTTACAATAATCTTTGGGTTTCCATGTAGCTTTTGAATTGTTTCCAAAAATGCAGTATAAACCATATTGGCTTTAAATGGATATGATAATGCACAAAAGTGTGCATACTTGGTAATTCTGTCAACTACCACCATGATGACACTCTTTCCCTCAGACTTGGGTAAACCTGTGATAAAATCCATTGAAACCTCCTCCCAACGTTGGCTTGGAATGGATAAAGGTTGTAATAGACACGGTGTCTTAATTGTTTCAACATTATTTTGTTGGCAAACGAAACATTCCACCACAAATTTTTGAATATCTGATTTAAGGCCATCCCAAAAAAATTCCTTCCTAACCATGTGGTAAGTTTTTAAAAATCATGAGTGTGAGTGTGAAATTCCATAAGAATATTTTGTTTTAGTTGTGAATTTTTACAGAGTTATAAGCGGTCTTTGTACCATAAAGAATCATTTTCCCAGCTAAATGTATCAGACGTACTGGAATCTTGTTGTAGATTTCGAATAAGTGCCCATACTTCTTCGTCATTCTTCCATTCCTCCCTTGCTTCGTTTATCCAATCTGGTTGGATAATAGAAATGGCGCACAACAATGCTTCCACATCCTCATCCTTTCTTGAGAGTGCATCTGCCACCAAATTTTGCTTCCCTTTTTTGTAGATGATTTCAAAGTCATAACCCAACATCTTTGTGACCCACTTTTGTTGCTCTTCAGAGGATAATATTTGTTCTAAAAGGTATTTAAGGCTATCATGATCCGTTTTTACCTTGAAGTGTCTTCCCATTAGGTAGGGTCACCATTTCTTAAGTGCATGGAGTATTGCCAACATTTCCTTCTCATAAATAGCTTTATGTAAAAAATTTCCTTTGATTGGACGACTTTCAAAAGCAATGGGTTTTCATCTTGCATTAAAACAGCACCAATTCCATTTCCTGAAGCATCGTATTCCACAATAAAGGTTTTTGTGAAGTCCGGTGTAGCTAAGACCGGTGCTTGGCATGTTGCCTCTTTAAGATGTTCGAAGGCCTTTGTTGCTTCTGGAGTCCATGAAAATGCATCTTTATTCAATAATGTTGTTAGAGGTGCTGCTATTCTCCCATAATTATTAACAAACTTGTGACAATACCCTGTCAACCAGAGAAATCCTCGCAGATGCTTTATGGATGTGGGGATTTTCCATTCCTTAATGGCTTTAATTTTGCTAGGGTCTACCTTAACTCCTTCTGAGATACAATATGACCTAGATATTCCACCTCTTGTACTCCAAAGAAACATTTGGATCTTTTTGCATATAATTGTTTCTCCTCCAATAGTTGTATCACCCTGTCAACATGTTCAACATGATCCTTCCAAGACTTGCTGTAGATTAGTATATCATCAAAAAATACTAACACAAATTTTCTGAGGAATTATTTGAAAATGTAATTCATCAAACCTTGAAATGTTGAAGGTGCATTGGTAAAGCCAAAAGGCATGACCAAAAATTCATAATGACCCTCATGAGTTCTAAATACTATTTTCGGAATTTCTTCAGTCTTCATTCTGATTTGATGATATCCTGAACGAAGATCCAACTTGGTGAAGTAAATTGATCCATGCAATTCATCCAGTAATTCATCAATGACGGGACTGGGAAACTTATCTTTAATAGTGAGCTTGTTGAGGTCCCTATAATTCGGACACATGCACCATGATCCATCCTTCTTGCGCACTAATACTACTGGAGTAGAGAAATAACTTTGACTCAGTTGAATTATACCAGCCTCTAGCATTTCTGCAACCATACGTTCAATTTCACTCTTTTGGGCATAGGGATATTTGTACCGCCTGACGTTTGGAGGAACACTTCCTGGAATCAAATGAATAGAATGATCATGATCACGAATAGGTGGGAGACCTTTGGGAGTCTCAAATACCTTGGAATGATTGTCCAAGACTTTTTGGAGATCTAGAGAAATAGATGATTGCAATGTGGAAACATTTAGAGAACATAATTGTGCAATTACACTCCTTTGTTCCTTTTTTAGAAGCTTTGTCATACCATTAGAGCTAATTATCTTTCCCGGTTTCCCCGCAATACCCCTTAATTCAACTTCCTTTCCTTCCACGGGAAATTTCATGAAAATTTCCTGAAAATTGAAAGCTATTGTACCCAAGGATTGTAGCCATTGTACTCCTAGTACAACATCAACACCTCCCATTGGAATGGAAAGCATTGGGCTAGTCAATACATATTCTCCCATCGATAGCTTGATATTATGGCACTTTCTAGAGCAATTTATTGTTCCTCCATTTGTAACCATCACTTGACACTTTGGTGCTGGGTATAAGAAGCAATTCAATTCTTTTGCTACCTTACAATGAATAAAATTGTGGGTACTTCCTGGATCAATCAACACTAGTACCTTTTTCTTCTTGATTTGTCCTTCTATCTTGATGGTTTGAGGAGTGGTAATTCCCGCCAATGCATTACAAGATATGGTCGGATTCATTTCTTCTTTATCTAGGCTTTGTTCCTGGAGTATATCCTCTTCTTTTGACCTTTCTTGCTCCTTTTCTTCTTCCTCTTCACAATCTATGTAGAATAATTTCTTCTGAGCACACTTATGACCTTTAGTGTATTTTCTATCACAACTGTAACAAAGCCCTTTTGATCTTTTTTCTTCCAATTTTTGTGGTGTCAACCTTATAGGTTGTGGAAGACTAGGAGCAACCACACTTCCATCCTTATAGTTGAGAGTGGTATGCTTCTTGGTTGCCATAATTTTGCTTTCCATTTTTCTTGCTAACCTGAATGCCTTCTCTAATGAATCAGGTTCCCAAAGGTGAACATCATGTTGGATATTACCCTTTAAATACCCTATGAACACATCAATCCTATGCTACTCTGGAATATCTTTTACCCTTATGTTCAATTTTTGGAACTCCTCAATGTGCTCAATTATTGAACCCTTTTGTTTGAGACTTATCAATTGGCTAAAAAAAGTGTTGCTTTTTGTATCCTCATAATGTGCTATCAATTCTTCCGTAAAAATTGCCCAAGTGATAAATTGTTTACAAGAGCAAAGCCATTGATACCATACAAACTGATTTGGTTCCAAATATAAAGTTGCCATACGTACCTTTTGTGTGTTTTGCACATTATTGAGATTGAAAAATTGCTCCATTTGTAATATCCATGTTGTTGGATCCTTGCCATCAAACTTCCTCACATCGATTTTTGTAATATGGTGGGTTTTCGATCCCACTTTAGAGTCTAGGAAATCATGATTAACATTTCTTTTGTTCGCATCATGAGTTTCCTTTACTACCTTTTCACCATTGGTAAGTATTTCTTGTAGAAAATTTGTCAAATCTGTCTTCAAATCTGCCATGTCTGTCTTCAAATTTGTGTTCAAATCTATCTTCAAGTTGTCCATCTTAGCTTCCATGCCATTCATTTTAGCTTCCACGCCATTCATATTAGCTTCCATGCCATTTGTCTTAGCTTCTGTTAGCTTTTGTGACAATGACATTTGTTGCACTTGTTCTTGTAATTTTGATATATCATGTAGCATTTCTTCCTCTTCTTCAGGAGTCATGCTAGAGCTTTCAGGTTCCTTACTAGTTGTTTCCATTTTCTTTCCTCGGGGCATTAGTTACCAATAATAATTCTCTACTATGCTCTTTGAATTCCTTCAAAATAAATTTTCAAACCAAGCTTAAGAAAAAATTTAAGAAAATCTACACACCTCTTTTTCACTTTGTAGGAGCTCGATATTGCCTCTGATGTACCTCTATACTTTCCGATCATATAGTTATGAATTTGTGACTTGTAGTAGCCATCTGTGTCCTCTTTCCAATGCCAGAAGTCTGACCCAATTTGGATTCTCCAGGGAAGAGTTATGCGAAATCTCCCACAGTGACTTGATTATAGACTAGTTCAGTAAAGCGAACTCGTATGACATGCCACGAGTCACTGTTTCGACCTTTGGATCTGAAAAATTCATACAAGAAGCTAAAGTCCGTCCTCTTTCTATACCTTCTTACGAAATCTCAATCCGATCCCAGAGAGAAAGTTATGACTATTTTCCCTAGGTCACCTGTTTGGAATGTAATTCAGGAGTCTGCAAAATACCAAATTCCTTAGATCATATCTCCACAAATATAAAAGCTCTGAAATTCGGACCCGAGGTTCAACACGATTTCTTCTCAAATGGGTTTTTTTGCAACTTTTGAAACTTCACGGAAAAAAAGTTATAGCGAAAATGCTACGATGACATGTTTGGAGCAGCGAAACCCTAGAATCCAAAGCTCTGATACCAAATGTTATGAAACTAGCTCAAGAAAAGATAGAAAAGATAGATAAACACCTTAGAATTCAACCTCTTCGAGGGGGCAACCTCCTTTACATTACATAAATGAACAATTCTTCAATGATTCAAATGACAAAACCTCCTTTCTATATATAGGAGTCTAAGGAGTCACAATATAACCCAGCCGACCTAACAATAATAATATAAAGCCACAAAAATAACAATAGAGGGATTTTATCGTGCGCAGTAATAGCAATATGGGGATAATAGGGGCACAACAATATTAATAATGGATGCAACTACAATAGTAATGGGGTAATTACTAGTATTATAGGGACCCAATACTCACCCTCACATTCGAAGGTTGTGCTCAATGTTGTTGTTACGCATTACCTTTTTCCTTTATTGTTTCTTTTTGGTCATATTTTCGAAATGACGATTAAAATGTTCAATGACTATAGGCATCGGGATTTCCCTGAAAAAAATATCGTTTATGTATGTACCCTAATGAATCAGTTGAGGACTTTCTTGATCGCTTCCTTCACCTCTGTTATGAAATTACTGAAAAATTTGTGAACTTTGACTTCTTGAGAGAAGAGTTTAAATGCTTGGTTCATATTTCTCAATATAGTGAACCTCCTGATTTCCCTTCCTTCCCATCTCTTGTGGATCGTGACACACCTCAGATTGCAAAGGAGGAGCCCAACACCGCATTTGTTCCTTGTCTTCCTCCTTTTCCAGTCGTGATGTGGATGCCCTATTGTGGTGATTGCAAGTCTGAGAAATATGCACAACAGGTCTCTGGCCCATCCTCTTGTCTGTCTCCCATTTCTATGGAGTAAGTTCCAAAATGGCTCACGAAGCGTATAACAAAGACTCACTCCTCATTTTAGCAAGAGGATGTCACTATTCATAACTTAAGTCTCTGATCAACATCTCTGCCATCCTCTATCATCTACAAGCCATAAATCCTTGTAGCATGACTCTCTTGATCAATCCACTTCACTACTGAGTTGTTCACATTCCTTGATTCTAAAACTGTTGGCTCAAATTGTTGTCAAGTGCAAGGTAGTCATATTGAATAGGCAAAGGAGAAGAAAGGTAAGGACTCTGTCAATATTCCCTCTCTGTTTCAAAATTACCTATATCAAAACAATGAGATTCCATTCTTGAATGATTCTTAATCTCCTAATCTCATTAGAATGTCTTGTAAAATTAATTCTTTTGATCAACCCCCAGTCTTGGGCAGTCATCACTCCCATGCTTCCATATGTCATGATGAACACCCAAGCAAATCGTCTGATCTTTCGTTTTCTCATGAAGACTCTAACTTAGATCTAGAACATGCTCCAGTCAAAGAAGGCATTCAAATAGAATCTTCCTCTTCACCTCACTTGCTCATGTGTCCCACCATTCACAACACATCCACATGCGTCGAAGATACTACACGTTCTCTTATTTCTTCATCCGATGACTTATTTCCTCAATCAACACAAGGAAAGGAGGTTGTCCATGATAAATTTGAAAACAATTTAACCACATAGGGTTCTTCCTGTTATAATCCTATAGTTATAAGTGTCATATTTCATGATTGACTGGTTGAGCTCTATAATATGTTCATCCTTTCCTTGCTGTAATGGTTTCCATATTATCAAAAAAATCAAAAAATGTAAAAAATGTAAAGAGGGTATACCCTAAAATAAAAATCAAAGGGTGAAAAAATAAATGGTCAAAAGAAAAAATGAAAAATGAACACCAAATAAAAAAGACCAGGAAAGTGTGCAAGTCCAAACGCCACTGCTATCTCATTTTCTGTCAATAAAGCATCATGTGCAGCTTGTTGAACTTTTTGCCACAACTTATGAATGGCCAAATAGCTTAATCTTGGCCAGTTCATGTTTCAATTTCCTGTTTTAGAGATAGAGAATAAAATATGTCCAAACTGTTTAATCTTGGCAGATATGTAGATAGGTAGGGAAGCAAAGGAGCTCAACTATTTAATCTGAGCCCTTGGAAGAAATAAGTGCAGGCTTAGATAGGCTTATCATGCAAATAAAAGAAAAGTTGATGAGGGTTTGCCAATATAAGTGCACCCTAATGTAAAGAAGAAAAAATGCTAGGCAAAGTAGGCTAGGTAGGCAGTTTTGATGTTGCAGAATGAGACTTTTGTTAAAATTTGTCTCTCAAAATGTTAATCTCACCTCTATCACAGGTATCGTGGCAGTTTTATATTTTGGAGGAGCTCAACCGAGGCATGACTAATCTCCCATTTATATTTTTTCCCCAATCACTTACTAACTTCCCCAATGATATTGAGATCTGCTTAATATCACTCATAAATCACTTGTCTCATTTCATTAACATTGCCTAAGTGAATTCCTGTTTTGCTTAGGAATTGGCCATATTTCTTATACAAACCCCCTTTTTCTTTAGCCTAAGTTTTAAATTCAAAACATCATTACTTGGTGCTGGTTCATTCCATAAGTCATATTAACACTAATTTTTATTTATATAACCCCCTATTAATCGTTCCCTTTCCCGTTTTATGTTAATATATAAAAAACCCCCAAAAATACATAATTCCGGCCCCCGGCTAAACTATAGCCATATATCATTGTTACAAATGGAATTAAAGGTTTATTTGGAACCTTTAATAGCCTCCACGTGCGCAAATAAAGGAATTAATCACCATCAGGGTTGATTAAATAACCAAACCCCAAACTATTGAAATCACACCTGATACCATTATAAACCATTATTTATTGCGCCAGGCACGCTGCTTATAGTCCCACCATCTCTGCTAAGCGCCCACCATCCAATCGGCGCACTCACATTAGATGGTCCGCATCCATTTCTCTAGCCATCCATCTACTGCATGTTAAGTCCCAGGAAACTGGTGGTTTTTGCGCCGTACCCAGGACAAGCGTCGACCACCCGCGTTACTTGTTGCCCCTCCGCCCGAAACCGCCCTAGCCTAAAAGCGGTACGGGAAAAACCATTTACCAACCTCTCGCTGACCCCTCACTAACGTCAGCTATCCTCTGCTGACATCACACTGCCATGTCACCATTCGTACAGCCACATCACCTGCCACATCATCTATTCCATACCCCCTGCTGATGTCACCCATCCGAAAAATCAAATTTTCCCGCCAAAAAATCTTTTGTTCAATAAAGGGTAAAAGGTCATTTTGTATAGTTTTTGCTGCAAAAATAATGCTCCGGGCATGCAATCAACTGACTCAAATTAGGTTTTCAACTGCCTGCAGTCCACAAAGGCCCCAGCAATGAGCTTGCACCCTCAGCCAATCTGACAGTATAGTTTTATTCCTCTCTAATACAATTAAAAGAAAACCGGGGGATTTCCCAAGCTCGCAGAAGAGAGAAACAAGGATAAATGGGGATGTTTTGCTACTCCGGCCAGCAGATACCTGCAGAAACATGATTTACCAGAGGAAAAACACTCAGAAGACACGTTGCAGTTCTATTTTACCAAAAAGCGATGAGGAGGAGTCAGTTTTAGCAAGTTAAAGATGATCAAATCAAAGTCAAAACACATTAAAGAGTATCAGATCAGTCATAAAGAGTATCAGTGGAGAAGTAAAGGCAAATCAAATCAGAAATAAAGAGCATCAGAGCCTACTAAGTGAAGCAAGTAAAAATTTAAAGAACAGTTATTAAAAATAGTCGGCACTCAGCTACTTCAGACAGCTACAGGCCAAACCCTAATGGGCTTGCATCCAGCACAACATCAGATATTTTTTCCCGACCTATTTATGCTTTTCTTGTAAATTACTTTAGGTTAAACTTAGATATTATCTCATAGCCTTACTGAGACATCCAGTTGTACATATTTTATTGTATAAATAGCCCCTTCATCAATGTTTTGAAGAGGTTGGGTATGCGTAGATTTCTTAGACTCTGTTGTAGCTCTGAACTTTGGAATAAAACTGTTGGGATCGAATTGTTGTCCGATTTATTGGAAGAAGAATTGATTCTAAGGACCATGTTGCAGAATTCTTGAATCTTTTTATGGATCAATAAGTCCCTTCTAACTTGTGTTTTGCAATTTCTGTGTTCACTGTATCATATATGTTTCATGATCTAAATAATAGAGAAAAAGAATAACTCAGAATTTGCTTGTTTGCACTCTGTGTTCAATCTCTGTTGTTATTAATGTTTTCTTCAGAATTAGCATAAACAGTGAATTCTTAATTGCTCCTATCTCCCCTGGTTCTTTCATCTTGAATATTAGCTAAGGAATTCTTAATTGCTCCTTAGCAGTAATCATCCGTTTTCCCTCTATCAACATGATGAAGGATTATTAATTGCCCTTCATCCATTGACTCCATTCCATCTGATTCCAACCTATAAATTGTTCCATATTCGAGTGCTTTTCTCTGTGATAAATCCCCTGACAAGAAATTTAATCCAGGAAGCCATTCTCCTTTTTGACTACATCATTCCCAATGGACTGAACTCTTCAGTTTTGCCTCATTGTTCTAATGAATCTCACCACCCAAACTAAAAACAAAACCCTTGCACTTCATAACCAACCTAATATGCCTCAAAACAAAGCTAAATTATAAAGAGAGAGCCCTCTCCGGATGCAGATTGGCTAGAATCTGTATCTAAAAGATTGGTTTTTGGTTACCTCGGTTGTATTCCCTCTCTTACAACTTTTGGGAACAACGTGAGTGATGACACTTCCCATTCCCCATCATCTCTTCTTTTCCATGAAGACAAATCTTCAAACCAACTTACTGAAGCAGAAAAATCTAGTGAAACCTGTGACAGTAATGGCTGCCATCTTAAGAGAAATGTTGAAATCAGGAAATCCATGCATGATCTGGTGCAAACTTCGAAATACGATTCTACAATTCAAAAAAGTTTTTGAACCTACCAGCGAGTCAAGAAACTTTAATGCCCATTGATGGTTATATGAGGACCTAGCGACTCAGGTAAGCCCCTCGAACCTAATCATATTTGGTTTCTCATGCACAATCTATCTATCTACGTGGTTTCATTTATTGTGGATCCCCATGTAAAGAGTGTTTGGTATTCCGGGTGTGATCTTTCAAATTTTTAAAATTTTACTTATGATTGAACGCACGAATATGTTATAGCGCATTTTTCTTAATGAAAATATCTCACATCGAACTTGGGTTGGGAATTTTCATCTATTATGAAATCATAGGATTGTGAAGTTTATCATCTCAAAGAATCTCTTTGCCCACAATCATACTTATCAAATTTCCCTCTTCATGATCATCTCGTTAGCCGTCTTACGAAACCTTTCATTGCAAATATATATTTCTTATCTAGCTCATAGCGATGTTGGTTCCATTATTTCGAGCATTCGCAAGAGTGTTCAAATGGATTTTTCTTTGATCATTTGAAACTAGGAATCTGATGTTTCAACCATCTCATCTAATCATTCCTCTATCTTGGGTGACTGTCCTTTAGCTTATCATTTTCCCAACAGCTTATCCGAAGACAGTTGCTTTGTTCTCTCTAATCTTCATTGTTTAGCATTTTTCTCCTTAGATTTCTATCAAGCAGGTGAGGCACTTCAACCTCCGCTAATGGTTATGGTAGGTTCTCACTGTCTTGGCATGGTTATTGATAATGATCAGATTTATTTTTCCTTGTAAGATTCCCATCGTGATCCCATTTTTCAAATCTATAATTCACCCTTTGACAGATCACGAGGCTGTCCAAACAACCATCATGAATTTCATGATCTAATCACTAAATGGTTGGAACGATCTTCCATAGAAAAGCATGTTGTAGGGAATAAGCTTTAATCCTTCTCTGCACTTGCTAAGAAGCT
Source organism: Pinus tabuliformis (assembly GCA_031772625.1). Classification (NCBI taxonomy): domain Eukaryota; kingdom Viridiplantae; phylum Streptophyta; class Pinopsida; order Pinales; family Pinaceae; genus Pinus; species Pinus tabuliformis. The sequence goes on from CM062814.1 coordinate 344,926,086, forward strand.
CAGTTCATATGAGGACGCACCCGCAAAAGGCTAACGAGTTTTGTTGAAAAGTGATATCCATAAAAGTGGTAAGTACATTTAATAGGTGGTTGTGACACATCTTTCTGCCCACATGCAAGACTTTCCTTTCCGTGTGTAGCTTGTTCAAGTTTTTGTATTTTTTGTTGCACACTAACTTTTATCTATTTTAATCACTTGTGTTTTTGTGGATGCAGGTCACGAGCGACTACAATGGCGTCACTGCAAATTTCATTTCATGTAACCCCAACCGTTTAGTAGTTAGGATAGTAGTATTAGTTCCATCTCAGGTTTCACTTCCTTGCACTCATCTTGCACTCATAGTTCTTCATGGTTTTCTTATTTTGGTTTTACATTATATTTTCTTTAGTCATTTTTATTTCTTGTCTTCTAGTTTTGTTTGCTTGTTGTGTGTGCCTTTCCTCTCATCCTTTTTTCCTTTCGCGTTTATTTTTTTGTTTGTTTACACTACGCGACTAAGTGTTCTGCCTGGACCTATATTCTTGCTTCTAATTGGCTGTGTGGTGAAGTTCAAAGAGTCTTGTGACACTGCAGTGCTTGGCAAGTCTTGTGTCCCTATTCTTTGTGCTTGGTTATAACTTATAGCCTATGAAGTCTTGACGAAAAATATGATGCATGTTTAAGGAAAGTTTTGGTCGAACCATGAACCCATGTCAAGTCTCGGAAACCTCATGCCTATACTCACTTTTCTTCTCTCCTGTGCTCAAGCTTATTAGCCTAGTAGAAACAGAGAAGGGGAAAATATAAATGAGAAAAATTGAATTAGAGGTCTTTGCATGCTTATCTAAAGGAACAACCTCTCCTGCTCTCAATAATTTGGGATCCCTCTTCTGCCCCAAAATTAAATAATTTCCCATGCATAGTACTCTTTCAAAAAAATAACAAAGACGAAAGAAGAGAAAGGCTTCTTGCACAAAGAGGTGAAGTATGAAACTCCACCAGGGTACTGTCCAAGCTCACTAGCAGTGGAGAAACTCTTGTGTTCGTGCGTGACTCCACCGAGGTATTTTATAGGCCCGCTGGCAGCAGAGTAACAACAGAGATGAAAAATTATACTTTGAAAATCTTAAGCTTGTGATCCAAATTACCCTTCCTGATTTGAAAAAATGTGATATGGCTGAACCTTATGTTGTGTTTAACTGAGTTGGTACAAGGTGAACCACATCTATACACCTGAGAAGTGGGAAAGTTGTAGTGATCTGCACAACGAATCAATAATCCCCGAAATTCCAAGGCCCTACACTATAAACGAATCAAAACAAAAAAGGTGGTATTCAACGAGTGTGTTACCAAGTGTTGCAGCAGTTGCATCACCCTCCAGAATTTTGGCTTACATCTAAATTTTTAAGCTTTTGTTGGTTATTCCTTTGATGGTTGCAAACACTCGAGTCCACCCATGAGCTCTTGTGAAGTATTTTCACCCTTTTGTTTGATTGACCAATGATCATATTTTGGCATATTGATTGCTTTTTCATGTTTGTAATCTTCTTATGGTGAGTTTGAAGGTTTTTCTTTGTGTGTTTGGGTTGTCTTTGCTATGTAAACATTTATCGTACTCACACACAAAGTTGTAAGCATTGTTGCATAAGTGTCGTCACGACTGTGGTCAAGCGTCGTGCTTGTTGCTTTTAGCTCTAAGATAGTCTCAACGAGGGAATGTTTTGTCTTATTGTATGGGTGGTTTGAGTTGTCTCATCATCGAAGTATGCTAAGTATGCTAAGTGTATGATCACAATGTCAAGTCTGCACAAGTTCACTTGCTTTTAAAACTTAGCCATTTTGTTGAAAATATATCTCACTAGACAACCTTCTTCCACCAAATCCTGACTGAGCTACACTATGTAGTACTAGCCCTTGGTCACCTTGGTTTTCTACCCATAAGTGCACAATGCTTGAGGTTTTCCTCCAGGTTAGTTGCGTTGTGCAATCCCGAAGGTGGGCATCCTATTTGCATCCCAGAACTGTGCAAAAAATGCCTCCATGTCCAAACTAAACTGGACATTTCTCAAGAACAATCATCAAGCCTCCTTCTATTCTATTATAACCATGCACTACACCAAGAACTGGGTCTACACTAATCTCTAAAACTACGCAAACATGTCCTATTGGTCGTCTGCTGCCTTGCTATGCACTACGTTTAGAAAAAGTTTAGACATGTCTAGGAGGCCTTCTACTTCCTATCTTGCACTATTCTCCAAATATGCACAATTATGTCTAGAAGTCCCTCTACTTCCTATCCCGCACAGTTCTCCAAAACTATGTAGTCACGATTAGTAGGTTCCTTGTAGCCCTGTCATGCCTTGTTCTTGAAAAATGCACAGAGCTACCCAACAAGTCCCTTGCATCCCTGTATTGCCTTCCCTCCAGGAATTGCACATAAGTTCCCCTCGAGGTCCCACTTTGTAGCTGTCACGGGTGTCCTTCAATCCGTAATTTTTCCTTCGAGTGGTCATTGTGCAGTTTTTCCCAATAGTCTAGGTTTTCCTCCCAGAATTCATTATTCCAGTGTCAGTTGTGCTTTGCGCTATCTTAGTGAGTTGCCCTCTCTCCTTGTCACCTAAAACACGATAACAATGCATCATGATAGATTAGGAGGTTTCGGATTTCATGTCATCCCTCCATGAGTTGTAGGAACATGTACATTGATAGATCATGGTGAGATGAGGAATGAGATGAAGAAGGCACACACATGCTAGAATACTTGATTGCAATTGGATAGATGTACCAAGCACATCAAGGAACAAGCAAAAGGAACATATGCATTGAACCATCATGAAATACGAAGACCATCATAGAGCCCCTAGCACTATGCCATGCAGAGGAGAATACAAAGCACACCAAGGGTACATCCATCGCTTAGTAGCATAATAGCTCGGCATAGACACCAAACTCAACCAATTCATATCGACAATGTCATGTCAATTTGTGTCATGAGTTGTCTTGGCCACATCACTAGTATGGGAAATATCTATTTTAACTCAATGTAATGTAAAATGAAGTCCAATGGATGCACACAAGAAGTTGAAGAGTCATGTCAGTTGAAAAATCATTGGAAGTTGAATGGTCACGAGGGTAGTCCAAAATTCAAAAGGGTCAAGCACTACCCTTGGCTATATATACCCCTCCCATTGTATGAGCAAGGGCTTGTTTTTAGCTTGGCTCCTCCCACATAGCCTTGAGAGTGTATAGTATGTTCTTTGAGGAGAGAGAAGTGCCTCCAATATCCCACTACTAGCACTAGTGATGTATGGTGTACAAATGTTTCCTGGGACTTTTGCTTAATTTAAAAGCCTGTTAAGGCTAACATATTTTCTTGCATGTTTTGTAGGTGTTTGTATGACTAGTCTTTAAACTTTGGTAATGCATTTTTTCTTAACCTGTACTAAGATAGTTGAGCTAATTTGGTTATTTTAGTACTCACATTGTTGAAGATATGTTGTATTTCTTATCACCGATGTCTCATCCCTGTGGACTACTTCGAGGGATACTAGACAAACCACCTTTCTGTATTGACTATCACCGCTATCATATCCTTGTGGACTACTCTGCTGGATACTTGATCAACCACATTTTTTTATGGTTATAATGACCATCACATATGTGTGGACTACTCCGCTGGGAAGTGTATGTGTTGTCCCCTTCACCTTGGTTTTAATGACTGTCATATTTGTTGTGGACTATTTCACTAGGTGCTGGACAAATGTTTCTAGTTCGTGTGTGTCTCTTCCTGGGTGGTACTGCTACCTATCATTTAGAGGCTCACTTTTACTCTCCCCCTTTGTAGTAAGAGAACCTCGACACAGTTACATTATGTACTCACTAGGCACACATACGTTGTTGTTTGAAGATACTACTGTAACACTCTTATGTGCTCAGAGCTAGAGCCAAGGCAGATCTCTATGTATATGGAAATCATGCCTTTAGGAATCCTACACAAAATGATGTGAGGTCTAGTTGGGACTTCACATTGGGGAGATCCCCTTTGTTGGCAGGTCCAGCACCGTCAACAGGTGTATTTTGGCTCAAAAAGTCCCTTCCTGGGATATTTTGTAGAGAAGACGTAAAATTGGACCTGGATGGTGCTCATTATGTAAATCTAATGGTCATTCCACTAAGCATCTTTTTCCTAAATTCCATTTCTTTTCTTAGGACTTCTTTAGTTGTTTCTTGGTTATTAGCTAAGACCGTGCTTTGTAAGGGCCATTGTTTGAGGAGTGGTGGTGCGTATGGGTACCAAATAGGTCCACAAAGCTATATGAGACTCTCCCTCTTCTCATTTTTTAGGGTGTTTGGCTGCCATGAAATAAAGAAATTTTCCAAAATAAGTCTTCCATTCTAGACCAAGTGGAAGTGGAAGTATTAGCTATTCTATCACATTTTCCTTGGCCCATGTCTCCTCCTTGCTCTAGAAATAATATTATGGAAGAGCGTGATAAATATCACTTTTGGAGCAACTTTGATGGGAATGAATAGGGGCATGATCCCTTACGTAGATGCAACTTCATTTTACATCTATACTATTAGCATTGCTACAAAATATGTGTGGGGTAAGGGAGGGGAATAAACAATATTTCCATTTTTTGTTCATTTTTGGTAGAGAAAAGTAATGTGATCAACTCCAAGTATTTGGTGACTATTAATTGGTCATTATCTTGGGGTAATGTGATACAACAATGTCATAGTATTCATCTTGTTTGTATTCTCAAGGAGTTACAACGAGTCAATTTTACTTATTCATATTTTTCATTCACTGATATTTACACGGACAAAAATAGGGAAGCAAATAGGTTTTCTAAGGAAGTTATTCAACTATATTGGGACTTATGGCACATTGAGGAACTTTTAAATGATGAAAATTTCAACTTTTATCTTCGTCCTTAAATGGTTGATCAATATTCTTAGCTTTAGATACTTGGTTTCTTGTGGATTCCTTTTCATCATTATCACTATTGTTAGACTATTCATGACATTTTTTGGAGCCTTCTTAGGCTGTTACTTCTTGTTGTTTTTGTTAAACTAGGGCTATCTTTTATCCATAATTTTATGGAATACTGTTGACACTTCTGGTTCTGTATTTATCTGCTTTTGTTGGAATTTTATACTTTTTATTTTCCAATGCCAGGATTTGGTAAAATCCTATTTGAACACACATTTAGTTGTTTATTTGCAAAATATAATTTTTGTTTTATCAATATAAATAAAATTATGGATTTTTTCCTTGAAAAAGAATGCAACTTAAATTACAAAAAGTTATCGATTCACAAAAAATCACATAATAACATAATTAGAATAATATAAGCGTATTTTGGTCAAGGTTACCCAAAAAATAAAGAAAATGAAACGTTGAAATTGTTCTTTCCCAATTCCTCTCTCTTGTAAGGTAAGTCGATATAAATCTCTTGAGATGCAAACCTATTTCAGAGTGCAAAAAGCTCAAAAGAGGCTTGCACCTAGGGAGATTTGGTCCCTTGGGCTAGAGAGAGTGGAAGAGAGTGAGAGTATGGATAAAACCCGTTGAATGCATAAATAAAATCCATACCTTCAACTTGGAATTGAAATAAAACTTTTCCCGATTCCATATAAAATTGATAAAAAAGATACCGAAAAAATGTCAAAAGTATAATAATAATTCCAATATTTTACATATGGCCACATTAGATTTTTTATTATTGATAATAATTTTTAAATACCATATATTTGTTTTATATTAAGAATTAAATGAGTTATACATATAAAAAAGTAATTGACTTTTTAATTTTTTCAATAATTTATTTTCTTTGATTATTGAAATATTTTATTACGATCAATATTAAAATAATTTATTTTACTTTTTCTCTCTGTATATATACATGAAATTAACATTGCACTAAATTAGATAATATGAATATTAAAATTGTTTTTTAAATCTAATGTTGAAATATATTTGAAACGTATAAGAAATATACATTTTCCTAACATTGAAAAGTGAAAATATAATATATCTTTTAATTTTATTTCTCTTTAAAGTTAACATAAAATTATCTTACATTATATGAATATACAAATATTTTATTTAAAACAATAAAACCAAAGTGAAATGTTTTTATCAAATATTCATATTGATTTTTTATTTTTTTTTGTAGTTGATATTATGTTTTTATTTAGAAAATATTTTACTTTTAGTTTAAAATGGACAAGTATTAACTTATAGTTGACGAGGGAAGGAATTATACATTTCCCTCATATTTGAGGGTAAAATGCCCCTCTCAACATCAATGTTTTAAATAACTAGATTTTGATCAATGTTATCAAAATAAAATATAAAAGATAGACCATTTAGACTTATAATTTCCAAATTCCACTCTCACATAACAAGGGTTATGGAGAGTCCTCAATCAACAAATATGAGTTATGGATGCAGTAATCTTAATTAGAAAATATAAGCTATGGGGATTTTTTTTTGTTTGTTTCTTAGGCTATGTCAACTATGAGATGACTAGGATGCCTAACTTGTGGTTTTAGTAGTCCCCATGGAGGGGCATGAAAGCCCTAAAAATCAATTGAATATTGCATTGGGGAATGCGTGCCTCTTCGGTTATAGAAATGTTTTGTATGAGTGGATTATGGCCCACGGAGTTTCAATTTGTGATCTTTGCACAAAGGACTGCCATAACCCTATCATTGTCTACCCTACATCCTCTTCACTAGCTATAGGGGCAATTTAATTAACACATGTTTTTTTATTAAAATCGACATTGTCTATGAAGGCTACAATTTCTCTCGACAAATTTCTCACAAAAAAATGGCGAGAAAATTTTCAAAAAATATGATTACTAGAGTGTTTCAATGGTTTTTTTTAGTGGATATGGATTCGACACATGACGAACCCAAAATCCTCAAGCTTGAGAGTTGTAACCTAGATTTTCATAAATTTCATTGAGATATTATTGAAATTTTGTAGAAATTTACATTATTTTGTGGGAGCAATTATAACCTCCTTATATCACTCTTTTAAAATGAGTTTTTGAATACATAATTAAATTCAATTATATTAATAATATCTACGACAATCTAATTTTACATATTACAAAGTTGAAACATAAATTTTTATGAATTCTCTATTTAACCTAACAAACAAAAATAACTATCAAAATAAAAACATCTAATAATTAAATTATACTTGATCATGTGTCACACACAATTTTATTTGAAACTTATAAATAATAATAAATAAGCATTTTAAAATTAAATATAGCAATTTTAAGTAATATGTTATTCATTTTATCAGCTTTAATAGAGAGTTGATAATAGTACAAAATTTTAAACCATTTTTTCAAAATATGACAAAAAAAATCAACAATTCAACCACCAAATTCAATAAATGTTAACAAGTGAGACACGTGAAACAATATAACTGACTAGATTCCTACTTACAAACATCTCACTTCAAAGCATATGCACAACATATCACATCAATCACATCACAATATTTGAACAGATTAATGACCGTTAATATTGTTATGAGTTCACCAAGAATTGAAAAACCATTGAAATCTGACAGATTCTTCACAAGAGAGACAGTATTTATGAAGGGGTAATTTGACGCAGGCGTTGTCTACGGAGAGTACAAATTTATTTGGAAAGTGATTTTTTAACTGAAATATGGCGATTTGGTTTTTCAAAATATATAATCATACGAGTGTTTATATAGTTTTTAATGGTGGAAATGGAGTTAACATTGTCAAAATAAAGTTAAACATCATTAAAATTTTTAAAGACATTTAATGTGTAGAAGTTTGACAGATATAATCCAAATTTCAAAAAATTTTACAGACATCTAATGTCTAGAAGTTTGACAGCTATACTTTAAATTTCCAAAACATTCTGCTAGATTTTAACAAATATCACGTTGAAAATTCCACTATATTTTGGGGCAAATTTGTGGCCTCCTTAAATCACTCTATTGGCCGCATTGTCGTGGGGAATTGTAGTTCGAACTTGAACACACAACCTCAACATGAATTGAACACACAACCTCAACATGAAAGGACAGGTAAATAGTGAACCTTTAGATTGGTGTTGTGTAATTATTTTACATTTTAGAAGTTTTTTTTATCATATTTTAGTCAAATAATATGTTTTAGAATTCTAAAAACATCTAGGATACTCGTATCATTCGCAGTTCACCACCTAACCCCTAGTAAATTTCCAGTAAATTTGACTCATAAATATGTCCCAATAGAACTGCAGAATAGTTAGAACTAAGATTTGTTGGTTAATTACTGAGAGAATGAAATACTATGCGGGGGCGTATCTTTCTGCTGCGTTAGAAATTAGGTTGAGAGAATGATTCCAACTAGCTTCTATTTTCTAGCACACTGCAGCATCACGTAATGGTGTAGCCACGAAATTCGCCAAATGATTTTCCACAATTGAGCGGCACCTGGGGAGAACATGTACACCTCTTCAAATGTGGCATGCGGGACAGATTCAACCTTTAACGAGAAGGGTATAATACTGGGAAGAGGCGATCTCTTATACATGTTTCTAATCGCCAGGGGCCACGTCATTACCCTAGGTGTGTTTTTTCGATGTGTTTTTCGTCAGCCAAACAAAAAATGAATCTTGCCTGTTTTTCGATACTGCAGGCATCATCCAGCAGGTGACAAAGTTGCCTGTACAACCCAAAAAAAATTGTCAAAATCTTTTAAAAAAAAATTAAACAATTTTTAGTAGGAGCGTCTGAATCTTGTTTTTCATGGTTAAAATGAATTCAATACTATCAAAAACATTTTCTACATCCACAATCTTGAAGTTTGACAGTTGTAATCTATATTTACAAAAAATTTAAACTGGGTTTTATCAAAATCTCACAGAAATTCCCATGATCTTTTGAAAAATTGAAACTTGGTTAGACTACCGCCTTCAGGTGGTTAGTCCGGGTGGGTATGCATGAAACACAGAAGTGACGACACTACAATTATTAATTTACATGATAAGTGTAGGGTAGGACCTTTCGTTCGATACGGATTATAGTTTGCCCCTACGATTGAAGTGGTACGTCACCACACTGAAATTTGTCATGGTATAAAAAGTATGGAGAATGATCCATGAATGAATGGATTAGTGTTTATTACGGGGCGTTCCCTTCATTACATTACAGATAAAAATCATCCCTCTATCAACATTGCTATATACAGTAACAGTCTTGTCGTGTAATGCAGCTGTAGCAACAACTTGCATAGTGGCATGGCCCGTTGGGTCCCCCTAGATATTATATGGTAAATATAGAGATGGAATCATTACCTATGAAGACAATGGAAGAAAACAGTAACCATAAGATAAGTATAAGTTTAATTTGATTTATAATTTTTTTTTATTAATTTCTTAACAACTGAATGCTTATGTTATGTTATGTTATGTTGGGAATTTACTGTTTAATTCCAAAACAAAAAGGAACAGAGAACAATACTCTGTTTTAATCCACGAAACCAAAAAAAAAATTGTTTGCTGAAGAAGAAATTTACACATGCACAAAGAACACTTGTATTTATTAAAAATAACTGTTGTTACAAAAATCTCCCTCTCTCAGAGGGATTACAACTTCAAAAGCAATTCCAAAACCTTCAATGTCTCTTCTTTAAAATTTACTCTGTCTCTGCAACAAAACAAATACTCTGTTGCAACAAAACAAATACTCTGTTTCTTCTGAAAATAAAAACACTGCTGTTCATAAAAGGCTCCGTCTCTGCTTGCACATTTCACACAGAAATACTCCACACACAAATACTCTGTTGCAACAAAACAAATACTCTGTTTCTTCTGAAAATAAAAACATTGTTGTTCATAAAATGCTCCGTCTTTGCTTGCACATTTCAAACTGTTGTGTGTAAAAAGATTTTACATGCTCACGCACTACTGCGTTTCCCATTACATCTTATATTCAACAAAATTTACATTCACTCAATCAACCAAAAAAACATTCCCCACACGCTGCGCATTCCCCTGTTGTTTTTTTACTGAACAACAAAAAACTTACCTACTTTAGCGAACAACAAAAAACTTACCTATTTCTTTTTAGGCTTCTACATACATATTACATTGCATATATTTTTAACAATAAAAAAACATGACCATAAGTTTTTAATTTTGCCATACTCGGGTACATGATAAAAAACAATAAAATTAAAATTTTACCTACAATCTACGACTATAGTAAATTCATTAACTATTTTACTGAAACAAAATTCATTTCACTTCACGCAATGTGGTGCAGGCCTGTACGCAGCTTTGGTTTCAATCAACATTGGTCAACCTTCCTTTCAATCGGACGGTTATCGGTCGGTCAAGCCAAACGAACATTACCCTCCAGGAAAAAAGATGTTTCAAAAACCTGCTCATCCACGTGTGAGATGGTGTACACTATCGTTGCCCCTCCGGAGAATACCACCGCTTGGTGAAAAGCGGTGCGATGGGAGTACTGGAATTTTTGCAAAAACAGCGCTGCACGGCAGTTGGAATTAATATTTCAACACTCCCCTTTAATTTCAACTGCTGGGTTATCAGTCATACCCAAATACTTCCTCAAAAATTCAAAACTTTTCTGCCCCAAAGGCTTGGTGAGAATGTCAGCAACCTGCTCCGAAGTTCTGCAATGTTCTAAGACAATTTCTCCACTGTTTACCAATTCTCTGATGTAATGAAACTTTGTGTCAATGTGTTTCGTTCTCTTATGAAACACCGAATTCTTGGATGAGCAGGTTTCCGAAACATCTTTTTTCAAATTCTTCTTTCATGACTGTTTTGAAATTTTCAATAAGATAATCATCATTGCTTGTGAAAATAATATCATCAACATATAACACAACAATTAATATTTTACCATCATTTTCTTTGATGTAGAGGGTGGGTTCTCCCTCACATTTGTCAAATCCATTTTCTAGTAGATAGGAATCTATCCTACTGTACCATGCTCTTAGTGCTTGCTTCAGCCCATAAAGAGCTTTCTTCAATCTGCACACTTTGTTCTCTTGACCTTTCTTTTCATAGCCTAGAGGTTGCTCAATGTAAACCTCTTCCTTTAACACTCCATTTAGGAATGCTGACTTCACATCCATTTGGTAAACTTTCCACTTGTTTTGTGTTGATATGGATAGCACTGCTTTCACGGTTTCCATTCTAGCAACCAGTGCAAAAGTTTACTCATAGTCTCTCCCATACTGCTACTTGTATCCTTTGACAACCAGTCTTGCCTTGTGTCTTTCTATTTTTCCTTCAGCATTACTCTTGGTCTTATATACCCATTTAACTCCAATGACTTCCTTTCGTTTTGGTAGTTCAACTAAATCCCATGTCTTGTTTCTTTCTATGGCATTGATTTCCTCATCCATAGCTTCTATCCATTTCTCATCTTTAATTGCCTCTTCGAAATGAACAGGGTCATCAACATGACAATATAATGCAAACAAAGAATTCATACCTTCATTTGCTGCCTCTTGTTCATAAATGTCACTTAAACTTCTAAACTTCTTACCTCTTTCATTTGGTGTACAAGTGCTTGAAGAAGCACTTGAATTTCCTCCTTGTGGTGTGCTTGGAGAAGCACTTTCATTTCTCCTCAAGGGTGTCCCTTGCTATCATTGTGTTGGTGCTGCTATTTGGGGATGTATTTCAGCCATCTCTTCATATTCTTCATCATTTGACAAAGAGTTTTTGGCATTCATTTTTTTCTCCATGTTTCCATCCTAAGCTTCCCCCTCAATAAACTGAACATCTCTACTCACAATGAGCTTCTTGGTGGATGGGTTATACAACCTGTAAGCTTTGGATTCCTCACTGTATCCAATGAAAATACATTTCTCCCCTTTGCTGTCCAACTTCTTCCTTAGCTGATATGGAATGTGTGCATAGGCCACACATCCAAAAACTTTCATGTGGGTGACTCCTTGCTTTGTCCCACTCCATGCTTCTTCCAGCACTCTGTTCATGACTACTTTTGTAGGGAATCTATTCAAAATGTACGCTGCACAATGTACAGCTTCAACCCAATAATTATTTTGCAAATGCTTTGCCTTTAACATACTCCTCGCCATGTCCATGATTGTCCTATTCTTCCTTTCGGCAACTCCATTTTGCTGCGGGGTGTACCTAGTGGTAAACTACTTATGAATTCTATTTTCTCTACGAAACCATGGAAATTCTTTCGAGATATACTCACCTCCTCTATTAGTTCTCAGAACTTTGATATGTAGCCCGCTTTGGTTTTCCACAAGTGCCTTGAAATTGTAAAATGTTTCAAACACTTCACTTTTGTTCTTCATGAAGAAAACCCAAGTTTTTCTAGTAAAATCATCAATGAATGTTAGTATAGTGGTTGCCTGCAAGTGATGGAGTTTGCATCGGTCCACATAAATCTGAGTGGACAACCTCTAAGGGTGCTTTTGCCCTTATGCTTTTCCCTGATGGAAAACTTTCTTTGTGTTGTTTCCCCAAGATGCAACCTTCACAAAGGTTGTCTGGTTTCTCTATCAATGGTAATCCTCTTACCATTCCTTTTCTACTCAACAAATTAAGACCTACAAAGTTGAGATGTCCAAATCTCAAGTGCCACAACCAATTTTCATCCTTTGGTTCGCTTTGGTAAGCCTCTTGAGTCACTGGTATTATTACTTCTTCTTTTTTGAAATCTGCCTTCATTCTAAGAGGGAACATCATGTTCCTTGTCATCTTCACTTCAGCAATACATCGTTTGTTGGGTGCTCTATCTATGATGGTGCATACATCATTCACAAAGAAAACATTGTAACCCTTTTGAACAAGCTGTCTAATACTTAAGAGATTACATTTCATTCCAGGAACATAATAAACATCTGCTATGGTTTTCTTTTCTCCTTCCTTTGTTAAAACTTTTACTGCTCCTTTTCCCATAACAAAAACTTTATTATCAGTCCCTAGTGTGACTCGTGACTTCACACTCTGATCTAACATAGAAAACATGACTATGTTTCCTGTCATATGGTTACTTCAACCAGAGTCTAGAAACCATACATCTTCACTTTTTTCTTCGGCCATATTACAAGCTAAAAACAAATTATTTTGGCTAATATTTTCTCTAGTGAAATTTGCACTAGTTCTATTACTCATATCATGCTGCTTCTTTCTACATTCATTTGCATAATGCTCATATTTTTTACAGTAGTAACATTGGACATTGGATTTTTCATACCTTTGTCCTTGAACATGATGTTGTCCACATTATTGGTTTCTATCTTGGCCTTGGTTCTAATTTGGACCGTTGCCTCTTCTTTAAGAATTTGCTAGACTACTTCTTCCACGTCTGTTTTGGCTTCTGCCTCTTCCTCTCTTGTTTCCTCTGCCTTGACCTCTTCCTCTTCCAAAGGACATTTGGGTCTTGAAGGCATGCTCTAGAGATGAGTTTTCATTTCTACTCAATCTCTGCTCATGTGTTATCAGTGATGTGTGTAGTTCATCAACTGTGAAGTTTGTGAGATCCTTTGTCTCTTCTATGGTGGTGACAATCACATCGAACTTTGAGGGTAGGACCCTCAACAGTTTCTCTACAGTCCTCCTTTCTTCAAGAATCTCTCCATGAGACCTTATCTGTTTGACCAGACGAATCACATGTGTGAAGAATAAGTCAATATTATCTCACTCCTTCATGCAAAGATTCTCAAAATCTCTCCTTAGCAACTATAGTTTTGTTGTCTTCACTTTCTCCATGCCTTGATAGGCTATCTTGAGAGTTTGACATGCTTCTTTGAATGTCTTGGCTGCTGCTATCCTTCGAAACACACTCTCATGCATTGCTTGATACAAAAATAAGAGGGCTTTGGAATCCTTCTTCTTATAGCTCTTCAATAGATATTTCTCTACTTGACTTAACCTATTAAACTCATTTTCATTTGCTGGTTCTTCAAAACCATCACTACTACACCAATGGCACTTTTGAGACAAAAAAAAACTTTTGTCTCAAAAAATCATTTTTTTTTATTTTAGTTATTTTATATTAAAAATTAATATCAATTGATTTGTCTTAAATATAAAATTTAAGACAAAAATAGGTTGAGACAAAAATATTTTAAGACAAAACGTTATATTTAAGACAAAAATAGTTTAAGACAAAATTAGTTTGAGACAAAAATTTAAGGACAAAACTTTATATCTAAGACAAAAATAGTTTAAGATAATTATTTTAAGACAAAAACAATTTAAGACAAAATTATTTTAAGACAAAACTTTATATTTAAAACAAAAGCATTTTGAGACAAAAATATTTTAAGACAAAACTTTATATTTAATACAATGACCACTTTTATATTTAATATTTATAAGAACTATTGTTGGTTTGAAAGAGTATTAAGAATAAATATATAGAGATGAGAATGTGAATATTAAAAAAACTATTAAAAATGAATATATGGAGATGAGAATGTGAATATTAAAATACACTAGAAATAGAGAAAAAATTAATTTAAAAGAAGAAATATGAAGAAAAAATCATTAGGCGTATATTAGTAGGTAACATATTTGTAATGATAATGAAGCTTGAAAAGAAAGAGGTATTCCTGTTGCTTAAGAGATGCATTTCTAACATTTAAGGCCATAAAGAAAAGTGTAATGACCATGATGTTAAGGGAGTAATTTAAGCTTTTGAAATCTTGTTTATGTAACCTTTGAAGTTAGCCATGGGGCCTCTTCCTAGTAGTGTTATAGGATTGGGTGTAAGAGGCAAGCAACTTGGTGTATGTTAATCTCTAAGAAGGTAGTTAAGTATACTTGTTACTCATACATTATGAGTGCCTTGAGAGAGCTAAGTGAATCTTTGAAGAAATAAAATAATATCCCTGATATCACAATAAGGTGGAGCATTTGAATACAAAAATACCAACATTTAGATATGGCATATGCATTTTTCTCTAGGAAGGTGGTGATATATCTCAATGTAAGTTAGGTAGGATCAAACTCTAAGAATAAGAATTATAGACAATCCCCTTCCCAATCGTGTATCATGAAGCTCATCTCATGGAACATCAGAGGCCTCAACAGCCCGGGGAAGGGACGATTAATAAGGAACATGCTACAACAGGAAAAGCCTCAAATTCTCTTACTGTAGGAGACCAAGTGTAATTCCACAACGTTGGACTAGATCCTTGCCAAAGCATGGCCAGGAAGCAAAGAAGTGGTGGTGGAAACCATGGGAGCCTCAAGAGGGTTAGCCTTCTTTTGGGATGATAGAGCTATAACACTTACCAACATACATACCAGTAAGCACTTTATTTAGGCCAAGTTTCATTTAAGAGGGACAAATGTTCATGGACACTTAACTAATGTCTACTTCCCCCACGAGGCAACAAACAAAGTAGACACATTGAACACCCTAACTCAGATCAACTCAGAAAGATCCCACCCACTTTGGATCACAGGAGGAGACTTCAACATAATTACAAGATTGGAGGAAAAAAGAGGAGGACGGATCAAGTTGGACTGTGAAAGCACGCACTTCAAAAACTACATTCATAACAACAGGCTTATAGATATGGAATTCAATAATGGCATTTATACTTGGAACAACAAGCGTGTAGATGCCCACCAAATTGCATCTCAGTTAGACAGATTCTTGATCTCTGATAACGCAATACATCTTGGCGGGGGTCTCTTGGCCTCTATATTGCCACTCTCTGGCTTGGACCATTGGCCTATTAGGCTTCACTGGCAAAGACTGAGAGACAATGTTCTTAGGCCCTTTCGCTTTGAAGCCTTTTGGCTGAATCACCCCGATTTTCATAACCTGATAAGACAGACATGGAGAAATTTCACACCACCAGAAGGTGAAAAAATGTACAAGCTCCAAAAAAAGCTAAAACATATGAATGAAAAAATAAAACAATGGAATCGCTTTACCTTCGGCAATATATTTCATGCGCAAAATACTCTTGAACAAGAAATGCAAAAATTACAGTAGAGAATCATAGCTAAAGGCAAATCCAAAACCATAGCAGAACAAGAACATCAACTACAAATGCAGATCTCAGAAAGAGCAAGACAGGCAGAGATTCTTTGGAGACAAAAGTCGAGGATCTGATGGCTTAAAGAGGGTGAATGCAATACAAAGTTCTTCCACCATCCACTATCATATGGAGAATGCACAACAACATTACTCTCCTCCAAAATCGACAAGGGGAACATCTAGAGAAGCATGAAGATATAGAACAAGAACTCCTCACCCACTTTCGGAGGGTGCATCAGGAAACGGAGACTGATTGGTGACGAGCCCCAAATTGGGTAACTTATTAGGCTCATTTTACCTAATTATCCTTGTTCAATCCTCCATTTTTGATAGACTATGCATGTTTTTCTAGTATGTTTATGTTATTTGAACGAATAAGGGTGATCACTCTACCAAGGAGGCTAATACGTGGTCATTGTAGGTTTTTTGGACAAATTGTGGAGCAAAAACCAAGCAATTATGGCCCAGGTGGCAGCCAAGCTTGAGGTGAGGGTTCGTAGGGAGGTTGTCTGTGGCATTAAATGGCCCTTCCTCGAAATCTCCACCCTCAACTCCGAGCTCAACAGGCCACCAAAACGAGTTCTAAAGCCAGCCAAGCAACTTTGGGAAGAGTGACTGTCTACTAGTAGTTCGAATAGCCGAGTCCCTTGAATCTAGGAGGGCTATTAGCCCCCTCTTATTGTATAAATAAGAAAGCCTCAGCCTTCGTAGTTTATTTTTGGAACTATTGCTATTTGCACTATAGTAATGTCCTTTTTCAGCTCGGTTTTCTTAGCTACTGTTGTACAACCTTCTTGTGATGATTATGTTGGAGTAATGAGAAGCAACTTTACCTGGCATCAGATCTGAGTTCTTTATAGGAGCCTGCAGCTCTTGGGGTTGGGCCCAACCCGAGTGCTAAGGCCTCCTTTATGTATTGTTATTTTTTCTTCATCCATTTGCAAAATTATTTTTGTTAAGTAGATTAAATCTTGCTGATTAACTAGGTCATTGTTAATGGTTAGAAAGAATTTTGATGCTCAGATTTAGTTGATGGCTTGTTAACAGGGAAAATCTTCAAAAAGGGGCCATCAAACATCTCTAGTTTCACATCTCCCTCAGTAGGATCAGGAACTGGGATCAGGGTGACCTTGCTTCCCACAAAAACAATGATTTTGCTTTGCCATGCAATCACTAGTGTTTGATTTTCATTTGTAGAAGTTGGTTACAAGTTCAGACTTTTGCTTTAGTATACTTATGAGTTAGTATACGTGGTTTCTTTGCAGTTCAAACTTCTGTTCATTCTCTTTACTGACAGCTAGATCAGATTAGGTCAACGTGACTAGGTCTTTGATTTTACAAGTCTTCATCGGTTCAGTTGGAAAAACGACTTGCAGAGCACCTGTACCACTTCTATACCTGCCCATACTCCATCAAACCCATCTGCTCCAACCCTCAGCTCAACTTCTAGCCTTACGTTTTCCATTTTCTCACATAACCCTAGTTTATGTGCATCATTGCTTCAGTCCTCCTTGAACAAATCCATCCATCCACATCTGTCCTCAACTCCATACACCAAGTCCTGGACTGCCTCTAGCCCTTATCCTACCTCCATACCCACTCCTTCATCCTTCTCCCTCCATCCATCCTCCAAAATCCCACTTCTGAACATCTTCTAGAAAAATTGCAGACATCTTGTAGAAAATCACAAACATCGTGTAGAATCCCTGCAGACTTCCTGTAGAAGCTCACGAATGAGGTTTCTTGATAGCCAAACTCTATGAAACTCTATGGAAGGGTGTTAGTGACCCCTTTGACCCTCTCTGAACCTTACCGACCTCATCCAAGCATTTCCTCTCGCCAATCCACCTCTGCATAGTCGAAACAGTCAAATCGCATGCATGATAATTCTCGCAACCTATTCAAAAATACAAAAATATGTTTTTTCGGATGTTACTGTAGAAGTAGCTTAGATACATGTATTTACCTTCCTAGAAGTCAATGGCATTTCTTTCAGTAGCTTGCATCAACTTTCTTCCATCAGTAGGGATAACTGGTAAAATTAGGGTTTGCTAGGGTTTACATTTCCTTTCAGCTTTCCAGTTTCTTTCTGCAAGTAGATCAGCCTTCTTTGACTTAGCTTTCTTCCATTTGTTAAAAAGCTTCTTCTCAGAGTTCATAGAAGTTGGCTTAAGCCCCTAGCGGACTTGTGCCAGCTGACCAAGTGACAGATGCGGCAAGAGCTAGTACTTGTGCATACAACACCGTCGCTTCCAAGTTTGTTACGAACTACCGGGTTGATAAAAGTAAAGAAGGGAGTCCCATGAGTTGTAGCATTATTGCTGCAATACTGGAGCTCACCACTCTTTTTGGTGCCATTGCCAGGGAAGTGTCAAAGTATTTGTGATTGCTATTTTTCTTCTATTTTCCTACTCTAACCTTCTGCTAAGTAGTTTATTTCAGTTCCATTCTCCAATTTCATTTCTGCAAAAGTAAATTAGACATTTCTTGCTTTCATAGGTTAGCCTTTCAATTCCGCAATTTCAATTCTACAAACATAGAATAGAATTTCAATTCTGCAAGCGTAGTCTAGTATTTTATTCTCACAATTTGATTTCAGCAAAATAGATTAGTCCTTTCCTGCTTTCATTTCAATTCCGCATTTTCATTTATGCAAGATAGATTTTAGTTAGTTGCAATTCCATCTGTTTCATTTTTTCTGGTACAAGCAGAAAAAAAAAAAGCAAAAACAACAAAAAATCCTTTCATGCCTCATAGGAACATAGATAATACCGGAAAATTCCTACCCAACACCCCCACCACTTCACTGAGTCACCCTTCTCTTTTCTTTGGTGGCAGTGATATAGAAGAAGCTATAGGTGAACATCCTGAGATATACGAAGATCCTATAATAGAAGAAGAGCAAGAAAACATTCCTTTTGAGACCATGGCTGACAACAGAAATGGTAGAGACGATGACGAGAGAATATAAGGTACCTTCCCCATCCGAGAGACCAACGGGGACATGAAAATGAAGAACATAAGTCCCTCAGCCTTACCTCATTTCCATGGATTGACCATTGAAGACCATGATACCTTCCTGTTTGAGTTTGCTGTCTTTTGTCGAACTTATGACTATATAGAAGATGAGCAAAAGTTGAAACTCTTTCCCTCTACCCTCAAGGATGCAGCATTACGCTGGTTCATGGGGTTACCTGAAAACAGTATCACTACTTGGGCTCAGATGCAGCAAGCCTTTAACAACAAATACCAGGATTATTGTAGCTCAAAGGAAACCAAGGGAGAAATCTTTTGGATGACCATGGGAAATGATGAGTCTTTAGAAGACTACAAGGAATGGTTCCAACTTAGCTATAAACGGGCTAGGTGCACACTTGACCCTGAATCTCTAAAGCTGGTTCTGCTCCGAGGAGTCCCTGAAGACCTCCTAGATACCCTTCACATGCTAGGTGGAGGAGACATTTACCAACTACCTTATGAGAACATAAAGACTGCATTTAGAAACCACTCTAGCGCAGCCCCAAAAGGAGGTAGGGGGAATCCACTTTGAGCTAGTACTGCCTTCTCCAAGCATGAGTTTCCTAATCAGATGGAAGACGTCAAAAGTACGATGCGATAGACCATTTCCATGCAACTTGATACTTTCCGAATCCAACAAAAGAAAGAGGAAGCTGAGAGGGCTTTGGCCATTTTTTGTCCCAGATGTACGAGGAAGCACCCTAAGAACGAGTGTCCATTGCACTCAGTAGAGGTATGTTTCATTTGTGAGGAGAACCACCCCACAAACTAATGCCCAACCTTACCTAGATTCAAAGCCATGTACCAAGGTACTGAGGCACCCACTGAACCTCTCTACTTCCTCAACCAAAGGAGGCCGCATGGACCCAGACCTTACTAGCAGGGGATGCAAGGGCCATCCCAAGCTTATTATAGCCCCAACCAATCTGCTCACATGCCTTCTTGGGGTCCCCCTACTCATCCTTCCTGGTCTGCACCTCCTCCGGGGTCTTATCCACCTCAATACCATACTCAACCCATTTCTCATCTGTTTCACTCACATGTCCAGCCACAGCCTCAGTGGAATGAACCTCAACCGGGGTGGAGGCCCCAATAAAGCTCTCCTCCCGCCATTCTTCCTCCACCACCGGCTCAACCACAACCATTACCTCCTGCTCCTCCAAGACAACCCTAGATGCCTGCTCAACCGAACCCGAACCCCAACAACCGACAGGCCGAGCAAGTATACACTAGGGAGACAACATGTCCTACCTATGCTGTGGAGATCCAGGAGATCAACCTGTGATCCGGGAAGACCCTTCCAGATCGCCAACCTCCTCCTCGGGAGGACGAGGAAGAGAAATAGGAAAGTGAACCCAAAGCCATTCCACCCTTTCCTAAGCGACTAATAGTAACCACGCAACCAAACCCAAAGGAGACTGAACTTCTGGGAGAACTGAAACAGTTGTGTGTGAAAATACCACTTCTCCAGGCCATCAAAGATGTACCGATATACAACAAATTGATTAAGGAGAAGGGTTTCAGGCACCCAGGCAGGCGAAAGAGAGATGCCTCGACTATCAATGTCATCAGACAACTATCCGATCTAATGCTAGGGCAAGTAATCTGTCCAAAGTATTTGGACCCTGGGAGTCCTGTAGTTGATGTCCACATTAATGGCACCATAATTCCCAATACCTTGATTGATCTAGGGGCTGCCATTAATGTGATGACCAGGGACACCATGCTTAAACTCAACCTTCAGAATTCCTTAAGGAAGACCTCGACAGTCTTGCAGTTGGCAGATCGCTCCACCGTGACTCCCGAAGGGATTGTGGAAGATGTCTTGGTCTCTGTTGACTCTTGGGAGTACCTTGCAGACTTCTTGTTCCTTCAGCCAAAGGCAAAGCTCACTGGATACCCCCTCATTTTGGGAAGGCCTTGGTTAGCCACTGTGGATGCTTACATCAGTTGTCGAGCTAGAAGCATGACCATCAAGAATGGGCCTATGTCCAAGCAGCTGGTCCTATATCCTCCTGCCCAACCTCTGCTAGAACATGACTTACCACTTTAGTTGGAAGAAGGAGAAGAGGATGAGGTCTACTCTGCACCATTGTGCATAGTAGAAACCACTAGGGGAGGTCCTCAAACCGAGGATGATTTGATTGAGACTTTGATTCGAAATCCACCTCCCAGTGCACTGTCCTTAGAGGAATTGGTGGAGGATACCCAAGCCAGCACCTTAGTGGACCTCTGTGTGACTGATCCAACCTCTCCCAGAGTTAAGAATGTGGAGTTTGGTCCCAAAAGAACTTTAAAGATCAGCTCCTCCCTATCTCCTTCCCAGGAGAAGGAGTTGTGTATCTTACTGAACAATCATTTAGATGCTTTCGCTTGGAGCTATAAGGAGATGAAAGGAGTCCATACTTCGGTCTGTACCCATCACATCTAAATTAAAGAAGATTGTAAACCGGTCAGGCAGCCTCAGAGGAGAATGAATCCAGCCCTTAAGGACATTGTCAAAGAAGAATTGCAAAAATTATTGGATGCAGGATTCATCTATCCTATCTCCGATAGTGAGTGGGTCTCGCCTCTAGTGCTGGTGCCCAAAAAGAATGGGAAGTGGAGAATCTGTGTAGATTATCGATTCCTTCCCTTTGGGCTATGCAACGCTCCTGCCACTTTCCAGAGAGCAGTATTGAGCATCTTTTCGGAGTTGGTCCATGATTTGGTAGAAATCTATATGGATGACTTTACTCCTTATGGGTCCAACTTCCAAGAAGCATTGACTAATCTGGGAAAAGTTCTAACCAAGTGCATTGAGATGAACCTGTCCCTCAGTCCCGAAAAATGTGAATTCCTGATGACTGAAGGGACCGTGCTAGGTCATACCATTTCTCGACAAGGATTACAGGTGGATCCTAATAAAATTGCTATCATCCAAAAGGTCCCACCTCCTCAAAAGGTAAGAGATGTTTAGAGTTTCCTAGCCTTAGCAGGGTATTATCGAAGATTCATTAAAGACTTCAGTAAGCTAGCCTCGCCTTTGTTTGGACTTTTAGGGAAAGATGTTGAGTTTAAATGGACTGACAATTGTCAAGGGGCACTGGATGAGTTGAAAGATAAGCTGGTGTCCGCCCCGATCTTGAGAGGTCCAAACTGGGCCCTACCTTTCTACATCCACACTGATGCCTCGAACAAAGCCATAGGGGCAGCCTTAGGAAAAGTTGAGGAGAAACTCCCATATGCCATATACTTCGTCAACAAAAACCTGTCCAAGGGAGAAATGAACTATATTGTAATCAAGAAAGAGTTCCTAGCTGTAGTCCATTCCCTAAACAAGTTCAGACACTACATCACTGGTTATCAAACATTTGTACACACTGATCATGCTACAATTAGATATTTAATGAATAAGCCTGATGTCAATGCTAGTATCATTAGATGGTTACTTTTGTTGCAGCAATTTGATTTGATGATTGTTGACAAGCCAGGTAAGGAAAATGTTGTTGCTGACTTCTTGTCTAGATTGGACTTGCCTGCAGGTGAAGAAGGAACAGTGGATGACCAGATGCCAGGTGAACATTTATTTGCTATCTCAGTGATCTCTCCATGGTTTTCTGATATAGCAAATTACTTGGTCTCAACACAGTTCCCTCTGCATCTATCCTCAAAGGAGAAGAGCATAATTGTAAGGAAAAGTGCCCCATTCACTTGGATCGGGGGCAACCTGTTTAAACTTGGCCCAGATCACATCTTGAGACATTGTGTTAGGGAGGAGGAAGTCTTTGACATCCTCCTAACCTATCATGACGAACCTTGTGGAGGCCACTTTGCAGCAAAAAGGACTGCCTTCAAAATTCTACAGGCAGCCTACTATTGGCCTCCCCTCCATCAAGATGTCAGAAGATACATCAGCCAGTGTGACCAATGTTAGAGAATGGGGAAATTGACTCCAAGGGATGAAATGCCCCTCCAACCTCAAGTGACCTTCGAGCCATTTGAGAAGTGGGGCATGGATTTTGTGGGTCCTATCAACCCTCCTTCAAAGCAATGATATTACATCATTGTGTGCACTGACTATCTGACCAAGTGGGCAAAAATGAAGGCAATCAAAGCAACAACAGAAGAAAAGGTGGCTGAGTTTCTGAGGGGAAATATCTTCTACAAGTATGGCTACCCAAGAGAGTTAGTCACAGATCAAGGAAGCCAGTTCAACTCGAACCTGATTGAAGATTTGCTCACTCATCACAAGATCAAGCACAAGACTTCCACCCCCTATCATCCTCAAGCAAATGAGCAGGTGGAAGTCACTAATAGAGCATTGGAAGGGATTTTGACTAAGGTTGTGAGCAGCAGCAAAAAGGATTGGGTAGATCGCCTGGTTGAGGCCACCTGGGCCTACAACACAACTTGGAAGACCACAACCGGTTTCACACCTTATGAGCTGGTCTATGGGAAGAAAGCTTTGTTGCCCATAGAGTTCGAGTACAATACATTAAGGGTGGCAGCTCAGCTGGACCTAGATCTCAGCCATGCTCAACGTGAAATATTATTGCAGCTGAATGGATTAGATGAACAAAGAATGCAGGCCCTCCTCCACTCAGAAGTAGTTCAACTCCAGAGGAAGATATGGCATGACCGGCACCTTAATGAAAAGCAATTCCAACCAGGAGATTGGGTGCTGCTGTATGACTCAAGATACAAGGATTTCAAAGGAAATCTGTGGACAAGATGGTTAGGACCATATACAGTGGAGAAATGCAATGACAATTGTTCAGTCCTTATCAAGACCATTGATGAATAATCCATCCCCTTGCTTGTCAATGAGCATACTGAAAATCTACAAGAAACCCCTTTCAAGGCAGGAGTTCATTGAAACTGTGGAAAAATAAGTGCTAGTAATAGAGTAGGGTTCTACCTTTGTTCCGCCCACACCTTGATCATCAAAAAAAAAAAAGAGGAATAAAAAGATCCCTGGACGAAAACCTCTCTGAGGTGGCCAGCGCAGGTAGTGAGGGTGAAAACCTCAGGGAGGCGCCCCTGCTCTCTCTCAGAAAATAAAGAATTTGAATAAAAAGATCCTTGGGTGAAAACATCTCTGAGGCATCCTGGGCAGATAGTGGGGGTGAAAACCTCATGAAGTCGCCCTTGCTGTCTTTCAAAAAAAAAAACGAGGAAAGAGAGAAAAAAAAGAAAAAGAAACAGGTCTAATCTCTGAAGAATTATTGCAGGTTGCAGGGAATGCAGTGCAGATAAAGGAGGTCACGCAAAACAAGGACAGGGGTCTATACCAAGTTACCAGACAACCTCACAGACACTCCCACCATGGCCACTCACTTTTTCTAGGATTTGGACACAGTCGGGTCAAGATTCAACCTCCTACTGGAAGTTTCAGGGCTTTCTACAGGAAGTTCTGCATTTCTACAAGAAACATCCTGTAGAATCTTTGGGTAGGCAAAAATCGATTCTGTAGAGGGATTTAAAGCTTGAAATTTGTTGATGAGGCATGCAGCCACCCCTTTTCCCCATCCATCACATGTTTCATCTCCTTCCACCGCCATTACCACAATTTCGTCCTGTATTCCTGCACAGTCATGAAAAGAGTCTTGTTTTCTTCAAATTGCAATTTTTTTCAAGAGACAAATCAAGTATGTGAAGGCCCACACACTCTACCTGTTAAAGCTTCAATAGGACCCTTCAATCGTGAATGCAACCCTACTCGTTTCAACATGCAACCCAAGAGGAGAAGCAGCTACAGGATGTCCTACAGTAATCCTGTAGCAGCTGATCCACCTGGAATACACACTATGGAGTCAATAGCAGTTGAAATCAATGCAGGAGGCATGTAACCAGCTCCACTTGAACGTGAACACCTCCTTGACAGCTGAGAAAAGACAGAGTCATGCATGCAATGTTCACCACTAGTGGATCGGGTCCCGAAGCCTTGCATGCAGCATCAGCCGATGAACAAAGGAATTCCAGCGCCTGTGCATGAAGCACTAGTGAGAAAAGCCATCGTTCAACATCCAGAAACCTGGAAAGCACGTCCACGACCACACAGGTAAGTTCCTAACCTTATTTCGTCAAATTTCATGGACTATACTATGAAAATTGCATGTCTGTGAATGGTGCGGATTGAACAAATTTTGTGGCCAGTCAACTGGCCACCCACAGTCAGTCGAATGGCCTCGTGGGATCCGAACAAGCTCGGTTATGCTCGAATCCACCAAAGGGACGTGGAGTCGACACGTGGGAAGTGTCCAGTCGAGGAAAATCGGCAGATTTGCAGTGAAATTGGCGGATGGATAGTGATGATGGCGGGTAATGGCAGAGATAAAAAAATAACGGTCAGAGGCACGCTAGAGAATTATGGCCATGACGTTGGCCAATGGATCGAACTGGAAACCTCACCCTCGCGCCATGAATTGCACTGTAATTCAAAATCCTTTAGCCATAACACTCACATTAACCACTGTCATTTACTATTGCAACCGGTTTTCAGCAACGTACGCATTCTCCTCCTCTGTAGTTCGTTACCCCGAGCTTCTCGGCCCGTTTCAAACTCCTCCTGCGTCCCAGGCTTTCTCAGAAGCAACGTGACTTCTTCCAGAAGCCAGCAAAGCTCTCTACAGGAAGGAGCTCTATAGGAAGCACAGCATAGCCTCCCGGAGCAGAGAAACCTAGATCTTCTGCGCTGGAATTGGAGTTTCGAAGAGACGTAGGCTCGAAAAATGCCATACCCATGCATTATATTTCAAAAGGTGGTAAATTAAACAGTTTGGAGTAGGGAAAGTTAAAACAAGTCTACCTGTGGTTCAAGAATGGTGGTTTGCTTGTATGATACACATAATTTCTTTCAAATGATGCTGCGTCACATTCTCCTCCACGGTTCCTGCTAACGAATTCCTCCTGAAGAAACGATCAACCTCTGTAAAAACTAATCCGTGCATAAAAAAAGGTGACTTGTATATGGTTGGTGTGAAGATTAAGCTTTGCACTTTGTCTGTGAGAGCCTAATTTCCTTTTGACAGTTAAGTTTTGGGGCAGCAGCAGCATTATAACCAGGGAATTGGTGAAAAGGGAGATACAAACATATGAGAAACCCTGTCCTGAGAATCAAAGGAGGAAACCATACACATAATTCCCCTTCTGATCAGAACATAAGCCAAAACAGAGTATTTTTCGCCATGCCAGGAGGGTTTATCAGAAAGGAACCCTCAGATTCCAAGAAATTGCGAGAAACTCGTAAGGTGGTAGACCTATTTACCCGTGCAAATTGGATGACCTTCTGTGAAAGAATTCAAGGTCACAAGTATGAGATAACAGAGGAGATCCTAAGGTCACTGCAGCCTAAATCGAAGATACTAGCCACTGTAAATTTCCAAGGATTGACCTTACAAATCACCCCGCAACTCATTAGTCGGGTCACTGACTTGCCATTGGGCATACCCTGGGATAAAGAGGAAAGGAAATTGGGCTAGAAGGCCAAAAAGGAATTCCTCCTACCAACAGAGCAGTTTTCAGAGGATAAAAATGGGGTCCGGAGAGCTAGCCTACATCCATTTTGGAGTGAGGTCAGCCTTCAGATTATGAAATACATTACCTTTGAGGGGCGATTCAGTATTGTATATGGTTATCACTTCCGGCTACTAATTGAACTCAGACATAAGATGGATTTACCCACAGAAATAAAGCTAAGCATCCCCTACTTCCTCCTACAGTCATTGATTGAGTGTGGCACAAAATTGAAGGAAGGGACACCAGACCAGCTGGCCCATCATGGGCTTATCAAGCTTCTAGTAGAATATGCCCTCCATACTTATACTGTCCCTCTCTCTTGGGAGATTTTTCACAATATGTCCAAGGATGATGATATCCGAATTCTGGCCGAAGAACTCACTTCATCCAGCAGTGAGGAAAGGGAGCATATTGAGGCAGAGAAGAAAACTAAAGGTAAGGAAACTAAGGGTAAAGAAACCCAGGACAGACCACCACAGGAAGAGCAAGAAGAGAAACTAGAAAAAGGCCAAGCTACTAAGGCCAAAGCTGTGGGTGGAGTAAAAGCACAAAAGCCAAGGGAGAAATGGTTGCAAATCAGGGCAGAAAGGACTAAAAAGGTCCAAGCAAGTGAGGGAACATCCAAGGAAACCACAGCAAAATTGAAGAAGAAGACAACCCCAGCGAGGCAGGCCAAAACAGTGAAAATTGTTTCTATAGGAAGCCCGAAAACTGCTTCTACAGGAAGACAGAAAATAGTCAGCATAAGACTTTCTACAGGAGGTCTGAAGACAGAGCAACAGAGGGAAAAATCACCGGAAAGTTTAGCTAGGGAGGTAGCAGCTGTGCTGGCCACCCTAAGCACATCTCCCAAGCAGAAGGAAAAGCGAAAGAGAGAGCCTCCCCTGTATTTTAAGGCAAGAAGGAGTGTGAGGATTAAGACTGGAAGACCCCAGCCTCCATCAAAAGAACCAATCACAATTGTAGACACCGCTACCACACAAAAGGAGAGGTCCCCCTCCAAGGCATCCATCACTTATGAACGGGGAAGCCCGAAGACATCCACCTGGAGGGAGAGAATGAAAATGTTGGACAAAAAGGCCTCTCTACAGGATGCTGAGACTATTCTACAAGAAACACTAGCTAGGCTGAAGGAGACCGAAGCAATGGAAGGTGAGGCAGCTAAATCCCCACAGGAGGAAGAAAAGGTGGAGAACATTGTGGAACCTAGCCCCCAGCCCAACTTGGGATCCTAGTATAACTTCTTGGAGGCCGAAAAGATCATTCCTCAAAAATTCATAGTGCCACTTTTCCTTGCACTAGAAGAAGAGAGAGTGAGGACCCACACTTGGATGAAAATCACTAAGTCCAAGGGTGTGGCGGATATAGGTCCTCTAGAGGAACAACTCAAAGAGGCAAGGAGGGAATTGGCTATGGTATGACATGTGGAGAGCAGCCAGCGGGTCAAGCTATAGGAAGAAAATCAGCTGCTTATACAACAGCTACAATTATAGGCACAGAGGAAGGAAGACAGGTCCCATATCTTAGGAGAACAACAGCAACAGGAGGAGCCCACAACAGCCAAAGATACCCCTGATGAGTAGCAAAGAAAGGAAGGGATGCAGAC
The DNA here is from genome assembly GCA_031772625.1 of Pinus tabuliformis. Classification (NCBI taxonomy): domain Eukaryota; kingdom Viridiplantae; phylum Streptophyta; class Pinopsida; order Pinales; family Pinaceae; genus Pinus; species Pinus tabuliformis. The sequence continues at coordinate 344,954,255 of CM062814.1, forward strand.
TGAAATTGAGACACTAAATCGACAGCTACAGGAAAAAGAATTGGAGACACAGTCTCTGAAATAGCAAGAACAAGAAAAGGAGGCCCAACTCGCCTGCATGGCCAGCTGGGCAATGGAAGTTCTGCAGTGTAGGCAGTCTGCCAAATCCTATGCCCTATACCTCAAGGATCAGTGGTTACAGTTTCAGATCAATACCTTGGCTCAAAGGGCCATCACCCCATTCCAAAATTATCATCAATTTGCAGCTCTATGTGGAAGTAGTTCATCTGAGGATAGGGCCAAATTATCAGAATTCTACTTGCATAACTTCGCCCTTCCAAACATGAACACATGGGATCCCAACACGGTGATAGGAGATGTCCAGCTTATGGCCATGGCCTCTTGGATGAGCCATGAGGAGAAGAGAGCAGCAGGGGTCCGCAGTATCATAGGTAGAGAGCTCAGTGAGCCTCTCATGATCAGAGCAGAGCCAGATGACCCATCAGCAGTGATAAGCGCCCACCAGCACTTGGCCAACAGTCCTCAGGAGCTACCAAGATACATTAAGCAACAGGCTCAAGCCATTACCCACTTTGAGGACATGGAGAGACTGTTGGGAGAAAATTGCATGCATGCCTGCACAAGGTGGTGGAACACACTGCCTCACAGCCTGAAGATAAAATAATACCACTCTCCCACCAGGATGAGGGAAGCCTTGGCAAGGGTACCCCTCTACAAATAGTTGATGCAGAATTTGCAGGCCAATTGGATTGGCTTGAAACTTAGTCCTCCTTTACTTTTGGGATTGCTAGAAGGAGTGAAGGAAGAGGAAGAAGGTAGACAATGGGAGGAAGTGGAAAGGAAGGTAGGATTCCACGACCAGAAAGAGGATATAAAAATAGAGGCTTGGGATGTGAGGGAGGTGATCAAATCCATAAAGGATTATGAGCTGGACTAGTTGCTCAGAGGATCAACAACCCATTTAGCAAGGCGGTGATGATGAGCCCCGAATTGGGTAACTTATTGGGCTCATTTTGGCTAATTATCCTTGTTCTATCCTCCATTTTTCATAGATTATGCATGTTTTTCTAGTATGTTTATGTTATTTGAACGAATAAGGGGTGGTCACTCTACCAAGGAGGCTAATACGTGGTCATTTAAGGTTTTTTGGACAAATTTTGGAGCAAAAACCAAGAAATTATGGCCCAAGTGACAGCCAAGCTTCAGGTGAGGATTTGTAGGGAGGTTGTTTGTGGCATTAAATGGCCCTTCCTCGAAATCTCCACCCTCAACTCCGAGCTCAACAGGCCACCAAAATGAGTTCTAAAGGTAGCCAAGCAGCTTTGAGAAGAGTGACTGCCTACTAGCAGTTGGAACGGTCGAGCCCCTTAAATCTAGGAGGGTTGTTAGCCCCCTCGTATTGTATAAATAAGAAAGCCTCAACCTTCGTAGTTTACTTTTGGAACTTTTGGTATTTTCACTATAGTGCTGTCCTTTCTCAGCTCGATTTTCTTAGCTACTGTTGTACAACTTTCTTGTGATGATTATTTTGGAGTAATGAGAAGCAACTTTACTTGGCATCAGATCTAGGTTCTTTATAGGAGCCTGCAACTCTTGGGGTTGGGCCCAACCTGAGTGCTAAGGCCTCCTTTATGTATTGTTATTTGTTCTTCATGCATTTGCAAAATTATTTCTATTAAGTAGATTAAATCTTGCTGATTAACTAGGTCACTGTTAATGGTTAGAAAGAATTTTGATGCTAAGATTTAGTTGATAGGTTGTTAACAGGGAAAAGCTTCAAAAAGGGGCCATCAAACATCTCTTCTTTCACCTCTCCCTTAGTGATATCAGGAGCTGGGATCAGGGTGACCTTGCTGCCCACAAAACCACTGATTTTTCTTTGCCATGCAATCACTAGTGTTTGATTTTCATTTGTAGAAGTTGGTTACAAGCTCAGACTTTCTCTTGGTTAGTTGCATGAGTTAGTATACATGGTTTCATTGCAGTTAAAACTTCTGTACATTCTCTTTACTGACAGCTAGATCAGATTAGGTCAACATGACTAGGTCTTTGATTTTACAAGTCTTCATCGATTTAGTTGGAAAAACGACTTTCAGAGCACTTGTACCACTTCTCTGCCTGCCCATAATCCATCAAACCCATCTACTCCATTCCTTAGCTCCACTTCTAGCCTTACATTTGCCATTTTCTCACATAACCCTAGTTTCTGTGCATCATTGCTTCAGTCCTCCTTGAACAAATCCAGCCATCTACATCTATCCTCAACTCCTTCCACCAAGTCTTGGACCACCTCCAGCCCGTATCCTACCTCCATACCCACTCCTTCATCTTTCTCTCTCCATCCATCCTCCAAAATCCCACTTCTGAACATCCTGTAGAAAAATTGCAGACATCCTGTAGAAAATCAAAGACATCCTGTAGAACCCTTGCAGACTTCCTATAGAAGCTCACGAATGAAGTTTCTTTATAGCCAAACACTGTGAAACTCTTTGGAAGGGTGTTAGGGACCCCTTAGGCCCTCTCTAAACCTTCTCGACCTCATCGAAGCATTTCCTCTCACCAATCCACCTCTGCACGGTCGAAACAGTCAAATCGCATGAATGATAATTTTGGCAACTTATTAAAAAATACAAAATGATGTTTTTTCAGATGTTACTATAGAAGTAGCTTAGATACATGTATTTACCTTCCTAGAAGCCAATGGCATTTCTTTCAGTAGCTTGCATCCTCTTTCTTGCATCGGTAGGGGTAGCTGGTAAAATTAGAGTTTGCGGGGATCTCTTTGCCTCTATATTGCCACTCTCTGGCACGGACCATTGGCCTATTAGGCTTCACTGGCAAAGACCGAGAGACAATGTTCTCAGGCCCTTTCTCTTTGAAGCCTTTTGGCTGAATCACCCCGATTTTCATAACCTGATAACACAGACACAGAGAAATTTCACACTACCAGAAGGCGTAAAAATGTACAAGATCCAACAAAAGCTAAAGCATATCAAGGAAAAAATAAAACAATGGAATCGCTTTACCTTCAGAAATACCTTTCAGGCACAGAACACTCTTGAACAAGAAATGAAAAAGTTATAGTAGAGAATCATAGCTAAAGGCAAATCCGAAACCATAGCAGAACAGGAACGTCAACTACAAATGCAGATCTCAGAAAGAGCAAGACAGGTAGAGATTCTTTGGAGACAAAAATCGAGGATCTGATGGATTAAAGAGGGTGAATGCAATACAAAGTTCTTCCACCATACCACTATCCAACGAACAATGCACAACAACATTACTCTCCTCCAAAATCGACAAGGGGAACATCTAGAGAAGCATGAAGATATAGAACAAGAACTCCTCACCCACTTTCGGAGGGTGCATCAGGAAACATACAATGATCGGCTACCAACAATAGAGAAGATAATCAAGATTATTCCTAATATCGTAACTAAGGAACACAATCAAATACTCCTCAGACCTATTTATTTATGAGAAGTGGAGACAACTATGCAACAGCTCAAAGTTGGGAAAGCACCCAGACTAGACGGCTTCACTTCAGACTTCTTTCACAACTTCTGGGATCTAATCAAGGAGGAAGTCTGGAAAGTAGTCGAGAAGTCTAGAGTTAACAAATGGATGCTTCCATCCTTGAATGCCACCTTCATCACCCTCATCCCTAAGGAGGAGAACACCCAGACTCCGGACAAATTCCAACCTATTGCACTATGTAATGTATTCTATAAAATTGTCTCCAAAGTGATCGCCAATGCCTCAAGCCCCTGCTTCCTCTTCTTATATCACTGGAGCAATCAAGTTACGTGGAAGGAAGGCAGTTCACCGATGGCATAATTCTCACTCATGAAATCATTCACTCCCTAAAGCAAACCAAAAAGGCAGGTATGCTACTAAAATCGACCTCTCAAAAGCTTTCGATACTTTAAGCTGGAAATATATTCAAAAAATATTGCTAGCCTTTGGCTTTACCCCCCTTTGGGGAAGATGGATTATGAGTCTCATCACTTGTACCTTTTTCTCAATTCTTGTCAATGGGACCCCCTCCACCCCCTTCCACCTATCCAGAGGTATGCGACAATGGGACCGTCTCTCACCCTTTCTATTTGTTATTATGGAGGAAGGTCTTGGATGTTACGTCAAATATGCCCTTCAAATCCAGCAATTACATGGCCTTTCTTTCCAGAATACTGCTGCTTTTACCCACCAGCAATTTGTGGATGACAATATGTTATTTGGTCATCCTTCGGTCCAGGAAGCTCGTAAGCTGAAATCAATTTTATCTGACTTTTTGGATGCCTCTGGCGCCTGCATTAACAAATAAAAATCTCAAGTCTTAGTCTTTCACACACCTCCCATCAATCAAGCCTCCATACCCAGAATTTTGGGCTTCTCGATTGCATCTCTGCCCTCCAAATACCTGGGAGCTCCAATGACAGCGTCTGCCTTAAAGCACTCATCCTAGAAAATTCTCCTAGAAAAACTGGAAGCTCGTATCTCTTCATGGACCTTCAGAGCTCTCAATATGGCGAGTGGCCTAGTTCTAATCAAGGCAGTGCTACAATCTACATTGCTCTACCTCTTTACAGTCCTGGCAGCACCCAAATGGGTTTCTTAAAGCAATCAAAAATCTTCAATGGGATTTTTTATGGGGGAATATGAAACAAAAAAGAAAATGGGCTCTGGTAAAGTGGGAAACAGTTTGTCACCTAAAATCCTCTGGAGCCACTAGATTACGGGATCCTTAGCACAACAATCAGGTCATGGGAGCACGCATCTGGTGGAGATGGCTCTCAAACTCATATACTCCTTAGGCAATCCTCTGGACAGTTAAGTATGCTCATAACAGACCAGTGGATGATTTAATTAGGCTCAAAGAAGTTGGCACAAGCTCTCTAATTTGGAATGCTCCTAAACAACATAAAGATCTAATCCAACAACACAATTTTTGGGAAATCAAGAATGGAGATAATGCGCGGTTTTGGGAGGACTCCTGGCAGCAAAGACCAAAATTGAAGGACCTACTCACGGCCCACCAGCTTCAGGATTGGGTAGAGCAACCGACAATCAAAGTAAATCAACTTTGGGAGGAAGTTCACTATGAAGGTTATAGGAAATGGTTATGTTCTAACCTCATTCTTGGGCAAGCCACGCAATCCATCAAAGATAGCCTGGATATAGAACTCTCAAACAGGAAAATTCACCAATCAGATAAGTAAGACATCATCAGATGGGGTTATGAAACGAGAGGTACCTTCACTTCTTGTGAAGCACATCATATAATACTAGGGGACCATACTGTCAAGGATATCCTCTGGCACAAAGTTTGGGAACCACCAATTTGGCCAAAAATCTCCACCTTTCTCTGGTTGTTGTACCAAAATAGGATCCTTGGGATAATCTAAGGAAACAGAGTTTTCACCGACCTTCCATCTGCCCAAATTGTAAACAGGCAGAAGAAACTAAGGAACATCTCCTAAACTCTTGTCTGTTAGCAACCTGACTTTGGAAGAAGGTTAACTTTAGATGTCAAAGAGATGTACGAAATAAGGAGGATTTAACCAGCACTATTCATTCTTGGGCACCTCACCCTTATAAAAGAAAAATCTTAAACACCTTGTGGAAGCTAATACCAGGTTTCCTCATGTGGACAATCTGGAAAGAGAGAAATAGCCGCATCTTCAAAGACCATTTGTCTCCCATAGAAGTTCTATGGATCAATATATGTCAAAACATATGAGAAACCTTGATGATCCAAACGTGGCTTGATGATGATTTCCCATCCACACCACAGGAACAAAATATATGGCTGAACTGGAACCTTCAGTGGAACCATGAGCAGGTACACCTAAGGAATTTCCCTCCCTCTAGAGATACACCTGACAAATGGACTCCACACCCACCACACATGGTACTGCTCAACTTTGATGGAGCATCAAAGGAAAATCCAGGTAAAGCAGGATTTGGGGAAATATTTAGAAATCACAAGGGCAATGTTCTCCAAACATTCATGGGGTCAATAGGTTGGGATACAAACAACTCAGCCGAATTAGAATGAATTTGGCAAGGACTCCTCCTGGCTCAGAACAATATATTCTTCCCACTCATAATTGAAGGGGACTCTCAGATCTTAATTAACATGATCAACCAAATCTTATAGGGAACTCCAGCACATAAAGTGGGTAGCAGTTGGAGATTGGCGTAAAGGCTGGAACAGATTGAACAGTGGCTACTCATTCATAGAGCAGTTACCATCAGGCACACTTGTCGGAATGGTAACAAAGTAGCAGACCTCCTAGCAAACATTGGCATTGAAAGTGGTAAGACTCTTCATGTAGGAGCTCTTAGCACTATAGCCAATACTCATCAATTGCAGGATTTCAATGATCTAGTGCAAAAGGAAAGGGAAAATGCAGAGGAAATTCACCCAGATGCGGGTGTCAAAAATGACATTTAAATGACAAGAAGGATCACTGGCAGGTTGGGAAGCCATCTGGCTAAATGCTTCGTCTTGAGAGCTCACTGCAGATGGATTAAAAACACCATGCAGGTGACATTTATTGACTCCAAAAGCTGTGATGAGCTCACCTCTTTCAACACCATGGCCCTTGCAAACCATTTTGTTACTCCTCCCCTTCTCTATGGCATTTTTCCTTTACAACTGACTGAACTGTGTTTCAGAACTACTACAGGCAGTTGCTACCTAATTCTCCCTTGTCAGAATTTTGGTAATGGTTTTCATTTTTTGCATTCCTGTCATTGTCTTCTTGATTGTGGTTCACCCACCCCTACTCCCACTCATTGTCGCCTTCATTCCAATTCTTCCGCTGTCAATTTAGCCATGGCTTGCCTCAGGCACCGCATGCACAGTAGGCATGGAGGCTCGCATGGAGGTTTTAACCACTCACGAACTTCTTCCAGTTCCACCTCTGACTTCCCGGAATCAACTACTAAATTGCCCAACTGGCTTATTAACCCCACTCATAGCTACCCGCATACCAGAAGTGGGAGAGGTTGGACGGACAATGTTGTCCACACTGTGGATCTCCCACTCCCTCCTCTTTTTGGCCCTCACAACACACAATTTCATTTCTTCAGTTCACTAAACAGACCTACAATCACTGCTAACATCACAATTTCTTTCAAGGAAGAGTCTGCGACGCAAGCTACTCTGTCCAGTCGTGGGAACAAGCAGAACAGGGAAGAGACAGGCAGTCACGGGATTAGCAACAAGCAGCGAGGTGAAAGCAGTAAGGCTCTGCATGACAAAGATAATGCTGGGGATGCTGGTAAGCAACAGATGGATGTTGAAGGCACTGTAGATTCTCCAACTATTCAAGGTCACGGCGCGTCTGAAGAGGATGACGATTAGTATCAGTTTTCCTACCGGATAGAGGAAGAGCCATCTCTAGAGGAACCACCAGCCTAACACATGACCTCATGCAAAGGTCTCCAGCTCCCAGGTGGATTCGTCTCACTTTTGTGGTTTTTGGTCTCTCGCAAAGGTGTCTGACTTCTAGGCGGATATGTTTCTATGATTCGTGGTTTTGTGGTCTGGATGTGTTCTGTCTTCACGCCAAGTGTCTTGAATTCTCTGGTTGACTCTTTGCTAGGTGGAAATGGCACGCTGTTACTTGGTTATGTCCCTATCTTTTTGGTTCAGGATTGCATTCCTCTTTGTTCATTTTGTAAAGCCAAGGTCTACTTTGAAATAGTTATTCTAGTTCAATGGCTAGTTCCCCCCATAACATGGGTAGTCTTCAAAGCTTCTTGGACTGGTTTCCCCTCTGTTGGGGCAGTCTAATACCAATGGTTGCATTTTGTGGTGATGACTGATGCTTAACATCTTTGAGATCAAGTTTCTCTGTAACTTTTTTTGTATTATATTAATAGATCAATACTACTTAGAAAAAAAAACGTATGTTTAATAAAACTAACAATTAAGACACAAACATATCAATTTAAGATGATATTATCTAATATCAACTGAAAAATTTATTGTGACAGTGCACCCTAAGTCGGGCAGCTTGTAGACAGCTATTGTCTTGTGCCTATACCGAGGTTGTTATTTTACTTACCATTCACGTTATCTTATATAAAGACAACGATTTGTTGGGCTCTTTCTTTTTTGAGGGTAGTCGACTAAGAAGAAAGTGATAAGTTTTACTGACAAGATTTCTCGGACATCAATTCCTCTTTTGTCCCTTTCATAGATGCTGATACGATTAGAGACAACTTGTTTATTGTTGCGTTTGGCACTAATACACAGAGGGGGACTTTAAGACAATTTTTTAATAGAAAAGAAATATTTTTCTCTTCAAAATTTCAATATGAGGTGATAGTAAAAAAAGGTAAAGGTAAAGGATTAGGGTTCTATCTACTAGCATTCACTGAGTGGTTGGTTTGCCATGGTTGTGAAGTGATATTCAACAAAGGAAAAGCATTCCTGAGACACATAGCCACGGGGTAGGTGAAGCAGATTGGGTTCGTGTGAAGAACCTGTATAAGCTATATGTGGAAGAATGTGCTACATTAAGCACTAAGGCAGAGAAAGTGAAGGTCGCGATGTTGATGAACTTTGGCACAAAATACTTGGTCATTTGTATCATGGTACCTCGAATGTTATAAAACAAATAACCACTCGCCTCTCTAAAGGAGAACTTAAGAAATAGGATATATGCAAAGGATGTACATTACAAAAGTACATAAAATCCACATTCCATGATCAGGACAACAAAGCACATGCAGTCCTAGAAAGGATCCACTATGATGTTTATGGACCTTTCTTGACAACCTACACCATCAGACACAAATATTTTGTCACTTTTATTGATGACTTCTCACGGAAGTCTTGAATCTTCTTCACGTGGAATAAAGATTAGACATTCTCTGAGTTCATAGAATTCAAGACACTAGTTGAAAATGAACCTAGCAGGAAGGTGAAGGCTTTGTCGTAGAGGCTGCAACACCCTCCAAAATTTTGGCCTGCACTTAAATTTCAGAGCCTACTATAGATATTGTGATCAATCATTCCTTAGTCACTTATTGGTAAGTTGATGATATCAAGCTCCTCTTTTCGATCTTGAGAGTCGTTTATGCTTTTATCTTTACATAGAATGTGTCATCTTTGGGCATGGGGGTAATCGCTTGTCATGCAAAGGGAGGTTTTTTTTTCTTCAAGAGGAAATATTTATGAGAATGATATATGTTTAACACTCATTTCACACACTCTTACACAAGTGCTGCCTTTATCCTCCTGAAGTCTATAATCAAAGTCGCACTTGCCGTAAGCTGCCACAAAGGTTGTTACATTAAGTGAAGTATGTGTTATATGTTCCTAATGGTCTATGTTGTATCGATAAGTTTTCAAGTGTGTGATCGTAGTGAAGTTTTATCACTATTCACATAAGTTCCACTGATCCCACACTTAGCTAAATTTCGGAGATTCCTTAGCAACCTAGCCTTATCCAACCTTCCTGAGCTACATACTTCACATATGTAACCCTCAAGCTTTTCTGTCGCTTGTTTGAACCGTGCAATGCACAGAAATCCCAACCTCCCTTACCATTCAGAAATGCACAGTGGTTTTCTCTAGTGTGCTTCCCTCAGCCGGAACCCACTATCTCCAAAAACTGTCTCCAAATGATGAAAAATGATTTTGGGGTAAGGAAAAAACCCCTTTCATATCAATATTCAACCCTAAGACCTATGGGTTTTGGCCCAAAAACTTATCAGAAGAATTATTCGTGGCCTTAGCCTTTAAAAACTAGGACCATACGACTTAGTCGATTTTTCTTTATAAATCGGGACCACAACACTTTATTGGAAATACACAGGAATACACGGGAAAACACACAGTGGAAAGCATGGCCAGACTTCAAAAAGAATGAACCCGCGTTCATAAATCATTGGGTCCCCACATTTGGTCCATCGGCATCCCGCTGCACTCTCCATTCACCGATCTTTACCGTCCATTACATTCCCAGATCCAACAGTCAACATTCACTGTGAATATTCAAACTAGCGCATCAATCCTCCACCGTCGATCTGCACTTAGTGGATGTGATGCTCCACATCGATTTCAAGTGGACAAATAGCACGAGGATTAACCGCCTGATAAAGAATTTTCCTCTCTCCTCCTCACTACTATGTGTCAATAACTATGTGGAATCGGGTTCTCACCCTTCAATATCACTTACCACTTTTCGCTCACCCAAAATACCACTTCCACTGTTTCGAAACCACTTTTTTTCATGAAATAACTTCTGTGCTCTTCAACCGTGTGATGACTATCGATCTGTTCCATCAGAAGGTTCTGATGGTTCCTTCAGGTTCCTTTGTATTTTGATCTAGACCGTTGATCTCTGAGATCCAACGGATGCTGTGCATTCTCTCATCCATCCACCATTTGATAGATTCTGCGCTTAAAACACAGTTCTACCACCGACTCTGTCTACACACGACACACCATATATAACAATATTTTTGTTAATCAATGGATTGCCATCGATCGTTATAGTTATCGATGGTCGATCGACAATCTCGTAACACAGGAATTAAGCCATCATTGCATATATATACGGATAACAGGAAAAGGCATTATTACATATACACACACTGAAATCCACACAATATCAACACTGAACACACTTTATATTATACACGATATGATTACATATCTAAGGCATTTCAACCTTGGGAGCAAATTCCCCTTCAACTGCATTTTGATCACTCTGTTCTCACAAATTTACTTTGTTCTCACTCTTTCCTATTCAACACGCAGGTTCATCATTTATATGTTGGCATTATGGCACAAGTTTGGAGCTATGGCAGAATTGTCGTCCTTGATGGCAACTCTCTTTGGTGACAGATCTCAGTACAGGCTTTCAGAATGAAGGAAAAGACATATACGCAGGTTCATCTAGACTAAACCGCATATACACGCGGGTTAGACGTTACAAAGGTGCGTGGCATATACACACACTTTCACGCAAGGAAAAGCACGTATATGTTGGAGAACTTACTTTTGGTCTGTGGTAGCTAGTCCTTGGTATTTGAATCTATGGTTTTGGACCATGGTATCTCGTCAGAAGTGTTGATCCCAAGTATTGGGTCCATGGTATTGTTTTATTGTGGTTTTGGACCGTGGTATTGTGAAAGGCCTAAGACTATAAAAGAGGAAGGAGATCATTTGGCAAAGGATCATCTAAATTAATTGAATATCTAATAAGTGCTAGATCTGAAATTGGTGATTGAGGTTATGGTGTAGATCTAGATCTGAATGAAGGAGGAACCTTAGCGCAAAGAGAAGAATAAGTTCTATTGATGGGTCATAATCTTTAACCTTGAATGGTAGTATCTTTGTATGATTTTGATCTATTATATGTGGTGCATGCTTGATCTATAAATCTGATAATCTGGGTCTGAATATTTGAAAGAGTGAATTATCCTTTATAGATCTGTACGCAGGTTTAGTAAAGCGAAGGCGCGTATACATGCTGGTTCAGTGAATAAAAACAGTGTATATGCAGGTTTCTCAAAACATAGAAGCGTGTGCACGCAAGTTTCAGGTTATTGAAGTAGCGTATATATTTTGAGTTGTGATATAGCTACTTCTGGTTATTGCTGCAGTGTTCTGGGTTCAAAATTTGGTTTTTGGTTACTGTTATTGTGTTTTGGGTACAGCTGTCAGAGAAGTATCTACTTGATTCAGTTCTAATTGGTGAAAAGGAGATTGTTTGATGGAGAAATTCTTGATGATTGATTGATGTTCATGGATCTAGTCTGAAAATTTATAAAATGTGGTCCCTGGAAGAAAGAGAAGGTTGTAGCCTTATGTAGGCCAACACCTACGTACTAGTATCTTGGATAGTGCAAGAGCTAAGGGGGTTGTAGCTCCCTTCTAAGAGAAGCTGGAGAACGAGAGAGCGTTGTAGCTCTCTGCAGGTTGCAGCTTGCATACTGGTAAAGGACTGCACCAGTACATTGTAAAAAGAAGTTTCTAATTAAAAGAAGATAGAGATGAATTGCAGCAGGTGGTTTTCACCCACATTGGGTTTCCACCTTATATCTTGTGTTCTTGTGTGTGTGATTGTCTTTAGATCTGTTTTACTATTTCTGGTTACTGTTTATTTGATCCTAATACACAGATTAATGATCAACATCAGTAAGATAAGTTAAATTATAAGTTTGCATTGCATACACGGGTTTCCTTCTCTGTAGTTGCGTATATGCGCGGTTTTATCTAACTGAAGCAGTGTATATGATTTGGGTTTGAAAAAGAAAATAAGTGACTTGATAATATTGATTCACCCCCCTTCTCAGTATTATTTCCAACAATTGGTATTAGGGCAGGTCCTTTTGAAGAAGCTTGATCGCTTGAAGGAAGATCCATCGTCATGAGCAACTACGAGAGAGAAGCATCAATCAGGCCACCAATTTTTGATGGGACCAACTTCGTCTATTGGAAGGTAAGAGTTACAGCCTATCTTCAATCTCTTGGTACTGAAGTCTGGGATATCATAGATACAGGGTACACTTTTCCTTCAGCAACTCCTACAGATCCGACTGGTAAGAAGCAATATGAAACAAATGCAAAGGCTATCAATATTGTATTAGGATGTCTATCTCAATCAGAATTCATCAAGGTTATGCAGTATAAATCCACAAAAGAAATATGGGACAAGATTGTTCTAAGCTATGAAGGAGATGACCAGGTAAAGTGAGCAAAACTTCAAACCCTCAGAATTCAGTATGAAAATCTCAAAATTCACAATGATGAAAGTGTGGCTAACTATTTCCTTCATGTAGATGAGATTGTTAATTGAATGAAAAACTTGGGTAAAAAAATAAAAGAGGTTGTTGTGGTTGAAAAAGTTCTAAGATCTTTGTCCCCTAGGTTTGAATCTAAAGTTTCTGCAATAGAAGAAAAAGAGAATCTATGAAACCTTACCATGCCACAGCTGCACAGAATTCTGATTGCTTATGAAATGAGGAAAGGAGGATCATCAGACAAAAGAGAAACTGCTTTCAAGGCTTTAGGCAAGGAGATTACTATGAGTAAGGACACGTGTCAGAAGAAGAGGAGGAACCAAATTTTTTTCAAGAACCTTCAACGGGGTGCTGGAAGATTCAGAGGTAAGTTACCTTTCAAATGATTTGCTTGTGGAAGAGTCGGTCACTATGCTGCCAAATGTCCTCATAAGGATAAGATCGACAAGGGGAAGGAACCTGTTAGATGGAACAAGAAACAGAATGTAAATAAGAAAAGCTATTACTCTCATGAAGATAGTGATGGACTTTCAAATAGTGACGAAGATGAACAAGGTAAAAAATATAAACTTTTAATGGCTTTTGAAGATGATGATTTTGTGGATGCTATAGATGAATAAAGTATTTATGAAGAGATTTCTAGACTCAAAATTGGTTTAGAAGAGAAGAATGTGATCATAGATACTCTACAATTCCAACTTGTTGAAAAGGAAAAACATCATGAAAAGTTAGAATGTGAAATTGTGGGACTGAGAAAAGAGATTGAGAAAATAAAAGCTCTTAATCTTAGATTCATTAAAGGATCTGACATGTTAGATGAGATTATCAAAGTGCAGCGCTCTCCACTAATCAAGATAGGTCTGGGATATAATGAAGAAACAACTCAAGCGCAGAAACCATCTACCCCCAAGAGTTATCTTGATGATGCAAGGAGAAGTGAACAAAGACCCAATGGAAATCGCCAGGTAAATCAGGGACAATTTACCTCAAGAATGAACAAAGACTACTAGGTAAATCGAGGGCAATCTACTTTAAGGACAAACAGAAGCTACAACCAGCCACAGGTAAAACCTTCTCAATTTTCCTCAAGAATGGATGTCAATTGGAGCTACAGTCATTTGGCTGGTAGATTTGATAATCACAGGAGTTTCTTCAATGGCCAATGTTTTTCATGTCATAACTATGGTCAGAAAGTAGCTCAATCTGTTGCCTATAAGACAATCATGACTAGAGAAGCTCATAAATAGAGGAATATGACTGGGCTCATGAAAAGGACCTACAACAACTTCTCTGCTCTTGAAAATGAAATAGAATGTTCTATTTGTAACAATTTCGGTCATGAAGATTCTCGATGCATGAGCAGGTTTCAGTAGACAACTCAGAAGGAGAAAGCCTCAAGTGCCAAATAATGGAGAATTAGAGAACCACAACTAGAAAGATGTGGTATAGCCTGATATGTGGAAGGGCAAGAAAATCAATGGTACATCGACAATGGATGTTTGAAACATATGACAGGTGATAAAGAAAAACTTCAATAATATAGTGCCTTAGAGAAGGAGAAGAATGTTTCATTTGGAAATGACACCCCTGCTCTCATAAAAGGTAAAGGTTCTGTTCAGTTGAAAGAAAGGGTCAAAGCTAGAAATGTCATGTATGTTGATGGCTTAAAGCATAATATATTAAGTGTGAGCCAAATGTGTGATCAAGGAACTGAGGTAATATTTCGATCAAATGGATGTAGTGTTCGTGATCTTGGTACAGGAAAAACGGTGATCAAAGGCATAAGGATTCCAAATAATTTATACATATTCGAAGAAGGACAACATCAATGCTATCTGAGCAAGAATGATGAACACTGGCTATGGCACAGAAGATTGGGGCATCTTAGTTTCTCATAGATAAGGAAAGCATGCAAATACCAAGCATTTCATGGTCTTCCAGACATCAGAATCCCAGACAATACAATAAGCAAATCATGTCAGTTTAGTAAGCAAACCAGAAATAAATTCCCTGAGAAGGAAGGACCAGCCAGCAGGCCACTTTAACTTGTCCATACTAATGTATGTGGACCAACTAGGAAAAGGTCACCTCGAGGAGAAGAATACTTTATATTATTCATTGATGACTATTCCAGGATTTGTTGGATAGGACTTATGAAGCACAAAGATGAAGCCTTTGAAAAATTCAAATCATTCAAAGCCTTGGTGGAGAATGAATCAGATCTCAGAATCAAATGCCTCAGGTCAGATCGAGGAGGAGAATTTACCTCGAATGAGTTTTTCGATTTTTGTGAAGAACATGGAATAAGAAGGGAATTCTCTACAGCTAGGACTCCTCAGCAAAATGGAGTAGTGGAAAGGATGAACAGAACGGTTCAACAAATGGCTCGTGCAATGCTTGATGAGTCTAGAACTTCGGCAACTTTCTGGGGTGAAGCCGCATTTGCTGCAGTTGTTATTCTCAACAAGACAAATGTTTGGGTGAATAGCACTCAAACTCCTCATGAGCTCTGGTATGGTGAGACTCCTTCGTTTAAACATTTCAAAATTTTTGGAAGCAAATGCTATATTAAAAATAATGATGAAAATCTTGGCAAGTTTGAACCTAGAGTAGATGAAGGCATTCTCCTTGGTTATTCTCCCCACAACAAAGCATATAAGTGTTACAACAAAAGACTTGGAAGAATTGTTGACAGCATTGATGTAGTGGTTGATGAAGAAGGAAACATTCCTAGGCAAGTGAATTCCGAAGATCTCGAAGATGATAAGGACTATCCTTCAACATCAAATCAGAACTATGATGAAGAAGAAGCTCAAGAGGCACCAGAAAAATAGATAAGGATAGAAGATAAGACTCCATCTAGGTACGTTCAAAAGAATCATCTAGAATCTCATATTTTGTGGCAAAAAGAGGCAGGTATACAAACAAGAAGAACAATTGCAGAAGCCTCAAGCTATTTGGCTCTTCTCTCCTCCACTGAACCACAAAATGTAAAAGAGGTATGCAAAGATGAATCAAGGCAATGGATGAAGAACTTGAGCAGATCGAAAAGAATAACACTTGGTAGCTGGTTCCTAGACCAAAAGATAGGAATGTCATAGGGAAAAAATGGATCTTTAAAAACAAGTTGAATGAAAATGGGGAAGTGATTAGAAACAAGGCCAGACTTGTCTGTAAAGGGTATGCTCAATAAGAAGGAATAGACTTTGAAGAAACTTTTGCTCCTGTTGCTAGAATTGAGGCCATCAGAATGTTCCTTGCTCTCTCTAGCTTTCAGAAGTTCAAAGTATTTCAAATGGACGTGAAATTATCCTTTCTGAATGGAGACTTAGAAGAAGAAGTGTACATTTAGCAACCAGATGGTTTCATTCTTGGGAATGATCCAAACCTTGCATGTAGACTAAAAAAGGCTCTCTATGGTCTTAAACAGACTCCAAGGGCTTGGTACTACCATTTGGACAAATATCTTCATCAACAAGGTTTTTCAAAAGGATCAGCAGATATCAATCTTTATATAAAAATTGAAAATGACAAATTGCTAATACTTGTTGTGTATGTAGATGATATTATCTTCGGCAGCAATGAAGAAGCTATGAGTCAAAGCTTTGCCTTGGTGATGTAGAAAGAATTCGAAATGTCTTTGCTTGGAGAACTGACATATTTTCTTGGATTGAAAATCCAACAAAATGAAGGTGCTATCTTTTTGTCTCAAACCAAGTATCTCAAGAAGATCTTGAAGAAATATGGCATGGAAGATACAAAACCAGTATGTAACCCTATGGTTACAGAATGCAGCCTTAGTGCAAATGATGAATCAGCAGCAGTGCATCAACCAACCTATAGATCCATGATTGGAAGTCTTCTTTATTTGACAGGTACCTGACCAGACATCATGCATGCAATAGGAATAGTTGGAAGATTTCAGGCAAATCCAACGGAAACTCATCTTCAGGGAGTGAAGAGAATTTCAAGTATCTTCAAGGAACTCAAAACTATGGATTATGGTATCCTAGAGATACAGATCTCACTCTTCATGCTTATACAGATGCAGATTGGGCTGGAAGCATGGATGACAGAAAGAGCACAAGTGGTGGTGCATTCTTTATGGGTTCCAGATCAGTATCTTGGTTCAGCAAGAAACAGAGTTTGATTGCTTTATCTACAGCTGAAGCGGAATATGTGGCTGCTGCATCTTGCTGCATTCAACTCCTTTGGATGATCCAAACCTTGCAAGATTTTCAAATCACTTGTACTCCACCTATCTCCATCTTATGTGATAATACAAGTGCAATCAGCATTTCAAAGAACCCAGTCATGCATTCAAATACCAAGCACATACCTATCAAATATCATTTTCTCCGGGAACAAGTTTTGGAAAAAAAGGTCAAGCTGGAGTATGTTCCCTCTAAGGAACAAGTTGTTGATATGCTCACCAAACCACTGCCCAGGGAAACTTTTGAATACCTCAGACAGAAGTTGGGAGTAGTTGATGCATCATCTTGCTGTTAAAACTTGTATGTTTCAGAGAAAAATGGGTGTACGCGAGTTTCCTAACGAGGATCCATGTACATACGCCGATTTGTGCAGAGACAGTCGTGTATATGGAGGCTTGATGGATATCAGTAGGGACAGGCTCTGGTTGAAGATAGTTCGATATGGGTCTGAAAGAGACCATCTAGCACAGGTTTAGGGGGAGCGGATAAACTTCTAATGAAGCATTGTTGGCATTATCTTAGAAACTTTTGGTTCTAGTTCACAGCTGTTGTTGGTTTCAGGTGGAACAAAGGCAGAGGGAGAATAGAAGGAAATCATGGTTTCTGATCTGAATGGTGATTAACAGATGCTGCTGATATTAGTTATTGGTGACTCTCATAAGTCTTGCTCTAGATATTTCGTCTCTATGTCACGTATCTCTTTTATGGTGTCAGGGTCATGTAACGGCCTATTTTGGTTTCCCCACTATGCCTGGGATGAAGATGTAATGTACTTGGTTGTCATATGTAAATTTCTAATGTATCCCCACTTGGTTGGGTGGATGATCCCCACTTGGTTGGGTGATGGATGTATGTATTAAGTCTTTTGATGATAGGAAGGTATTTTATGATGTATAAGTCATGGTTCTTCTTGAAGAACATCTTTTTGCAGAGCTTGCCTACAGTCAGGGGGAGCATGGTCAACACAAAAGGGAAAAGATTTCAGCATGTACTCAGGGGGAGCACAACCCTTTTCCCTTGATGAAAAAAGGGGAGAATGACTTTGAGGATCTTGGGGTTGCCATCAAGTCCGAAGGGGGAGATTGTTGGCATTATGGCACAGGTTTGGAGCTATGGCGCACGTGTTGTCTGTTATCACAAAATCAAGCACTGGAAGGCTGCTGACCAGGTAGACTCTGTGTAACTGTTTCAGACCAATCTTTTGACTAAGGATTAGCCTCCTTAGCCTGAGAGGGCTCTCTCAAAAGGTTATTGATTTTGACTATTGATGAGATGGCTAACTCTTGCAAAGTTAATTTAACAAATATGTTGGCTGGACAAGCATTACACAGACTTCCATTGGGCTTATGGAGTTAATCATCCTTCAGTAAACTATAACACTACTCATTCATAGAAGTCAGGGCATGTAATGTTTAAATACTCAAAACACATCTCATAGAAACCTCAGCTTATAAATACACACAGGAAATCAGAGCAGCAAAGTGAATTCTGAGTGATTGTGTATCTATACAACTGTAAAAACATAAAGGATAAAACAAAACCACATATCTTGAGCATTTGAAACACTGTATGAATCCTGAGAAGAAAAGCAGTCACTTGTATTACTGAAAATGAGTTTGTACACAAGCCAAAATAACACTCTGTTTTCTCAAATATCCAACCCTCATTACATAGAAGTTTCAGCTATATATAGAAACATAACTCTAACTACTTTGAGCTTCCTCCTCCAGCATGAGGGGAGCTCGATGACTGCCACTAATGACACCTATCTGCTTTGCAACAAACTATTAAATACAATAACTGCTAACTGAAATTCTAAAGAGTTCTAATTTGATTATAACTCTAACTCTATCTCCTTTGAAGAATGATTCCTCCTTGCAGCTTCGACACCTGGTTTCCTTTTCGTTTGGCTGAGATGGCATGAGATGAGCAGTTAATGCCCCATGTTGGCTTTGGATACTGAAGGCTTAACTGCTCAGTGATGTTAGGGAATATCCCTAGCTTTTCGGTTCTGGTCCCCCATTACTTCGAATATGCAGCAGCATGTCTTTAGCTTTTAATGACTTGAAATATAGAACGCTGCCACGTTCCTGATGTGCTGGCCACCTTTTTCCATGTACCTGTGTGATGACAAAACTTTTCAAAAAGATTTGCCGCTTTTTCAATTACAATTGATTGGCTCAACTGAAACATGCAGCTACAGCAGTTTCGTAGCGCGCTACGAAACTGCTGTGTAATTTCATCATACATAGTCTCATGACTTCTCTGCATTCTTGCTATCTTCTCACCATATTTCCCTTTCAGTTGATTGTTCAAATTTTCCTCAACAAATGAATAACAACTTGCAAGTAATCCATTTCAGCTGCCAGGCTTCAATGTCAATAGCTTTTCCTCCTAGATCCCTCCCTCAGACGAATCACGGTGCTCTCCAAAGCATCTCTCCTTGCAGTTGATGGACTTACAACAGATAAATGACGAATAAAAGCCGCTCCTAACAACACTGAAGCCACCACTGTATAGCTAATGCAATGATCAAGATACCAATAATGTACTCTAAAGCATATTAAGAAAACTCTGTATATTTCAGCCACAAACAAGACAGCAATTCGACTTTTGAGAAGCTCAAAGCCAAATAATCATGCTTCAATACCAACTTCAATACCATCCACATAAGCAAACTTATAAGACCTCCGGACATACTCATCTACCTCTAGGCCTGCTCCATGAAAAACCAATCCATAACATGTGTGTCTCTGTCCATTTTCAAGAGTCCTTCATCAAAAGTCTTTAGATGTTTGATCTGTACATTTGTACCATCTTTGCTATAAACTTCAGGAAAGGACATGCCGAAGCATGTTATAGACAAGGCAGTAGAAGCTGTGAAGCTGGATTTAGTTGCATAAAATGATGCAACAGATAAAAGGTCTTTGATTACCAACATGGCATCCTTCAAATCACTGATATTATATTTCTCTGCAAAGCCAACCTGTGTGTGTAAAAACTCATTAGGAGTAAGAGATCCATATAAATATAGCTCTCAACATCCTAGGTATTAAGTCTTCATCCAGTTCAGGGTTTAGTGCCCACTGCCACATTCCAAGTTTCTTTTTTTATATTCGAGCAAGGAGAGAAACTCCAGAACTTGAAGGGCAAACAGAGCTTGATAATTTCACTTCAAGTTTATCACGGGGAACAGAGGACATTCCAGTTCTTCTAGCTTCCTTAGCTTCTTTCTTGACCACTGTTTTCCATTTTTTAATGAGCTGAGGATGTAAGCACAGTTCCATCTGAAAACGACCAGAAGAAAGGCTGTGCCATAATTGCAGATGGACGAGTTTAAGCACTGTTCCACGTACTATCTCATCTTCCAAGCTCTGGAATGAGTAAATCAAAAAGATCAAGTAATTTGTTTTCTCTGCTATGTTTAGGTCTCTTCCCTGCTGCTTCTGTAACAAAACTCGTCTTAATAAACCCTCAAATGCATCGTCCCTGTCATGAAAGCATTTCCATGTCAAATATGTACAACTTGCTTGAGTCTTCATGTCCATGAACCCAATTTCCTTCATACTGTAAAGAAACAGATGGTGGCAGCTGAGAATCAAGAATTGCATGTAAGAATAATCGCCCAGGAAGAGGTAAAAGGCCTTCAATTTCGAATGTATATCCAACCCCTGCATTTCAGTAAACAGAGTATTACAGAGAAAACCCCTGCATTTCCAGTGTGGCTGCAAATCCAGAAAGAATTGGATCACAAGCAAGGCGATGGTACAAAGCATAAGTATCTCGCAAGCAAACATCCCGAATTGGCTCATGCTTAATAGCTTCAGCTACAGCTGATAACAATTCCTGTTGAAATTAAGTATCTTCACGGTATCCCATATTTATACATGAAGAATTATGCATCCAAACAACCATGGAAAATATTGAATAAGTTGGGGGCAAAATGCTGTTCAAAGATAACACATGCTATATTCGAGCAAGTGCCAATACATTTGATTCACCCAGAAGATTGGCCACTAAACCATCAGACACTGTTTTGCAACTGCTAATGAGAACACTAAACCAATACAAGTATACTTCAATTTAACTATCAGCTTTCAAAGAATTGCCTGCTCCGCCTACACGAGAAAGACCATTGGAAACGGAACGGCTGTTCTTAAAAAATGTGAAGCTTCTAGACCGTCCCTAATCCTCAGGAATGCCACCATTCTTTCTAGACTTGAAATTCCATGAACAACTGCCCGCACTACTTTCTAGGAAAACCATCATGAAATTACAGTCAACAGTTATACCAACAATTCCAAAAGAATGTGGAAATCTTCAAATCTTCAGAACTCAAGCTTGGAATGTAATCATGCATTTTTCTTTGTAGAGCTATAGTATTTAAATATCTAGAGGTTTGCTGCTTTGAAAAAGATCCAACGACATTTCAATAGCGAGCAACTTTGAGAAAATTGTCGTAAGGGCTTGCCGGTGGTAGCCTGAAAGATTGCCAAGAATGCTGGGATTCTTCCAAGGAAGGATGCAACAAGCTAGAAGTGATGTTAAACCACTCTGGGTTGCCTGCATCGATAGCTAGTTTCTGTCTATTGAGGGAATTATTTTTAATCTTCCGCAGGTCTTGATCAACTTTATACACAATCAATCCACTCAAATCATTTTTTCGGTGCAGGGAGGAGCAAAGGATCTGGATTTCTCTTGAAGCTCATGACGACCGACATTTTCCTTTGTTTGCCAATTACAAGAGCTTCACGCTGGCTTGTCATTTGGGTGTAAGGTACAGGAGTAGTCGAGGTGGATATACTACTTGCCACATGCCGTGCTGTGTCCAAAGCCGATTCTAATAGTTGATTAACACTCAGCACATGTACATTAGCAATATATCCTCCCTTCTCAACCGCTTTAAGGAACCATGATAATGCTTTCGCATGGTCACGGGGAACCCCCTTCAAACCAAAGTAGTAGAATACACCAAGTTTATACATTGCCACTGCATTCCCTTTCTGGGCCTGATATTCAATAATTTGGAAATCATCATCTTCCTCACCACGTGACTTCAGTGCCATCTTCGACTAAAAGTTTCCACCTTCTGTAGCAAAAACGATGATACAAAAAAAAAAAAAAACTTTGCATCACTCTGCTCATCATCAAAATTTAGTATATGAACCTTCTGCTGAAAACTCGAACAAATCCCCAATTTCGTAGCATGCTACGAAACCACCTAAACATGTAGCGCTGCGAAACTGCTAAAAAGGATTCAAACAAATGTAAGACATTTGACATTGAAATTTTTTCAGTGATAACAGTGGCGCCACTTGGGATAGTGTGCCCTTGTGGTACACTAAGAACCTGCAATTCCAGTGCCTTATAAAATTTATTTGACAAACATCTTATTTAAGTTCTTTGGGCCTTCACCTCGGGCTTAAGCTTGATGATCACTTGTAGGAGAAAGAAGTCTATATCTACCACTACTAAAAAAAAATTTGCTCAGTCAACCTTGAGCTTATTTGCATTTTCCTACCTACCTACCCTATCAGCTGCAATCTCCACTTGTAGCTCAAGGAACATGAAACTTCCAATGAAGCCAGTCAACGATCTGATCTAACACTTGAATCCTTTGGCTGTGCTTGAAACAAAAATAAACCAGATACTGAAGTAACCAAGGCAGCATGAGGTGTAACTGTTCTTCAAGATGAAAATATAATTGGAAAGCTGAACAGTAAATCTTCTCCATGTAATCAGCTATAGGGTCAAAAAACACACGGTTAGTTTGCTGATTCTCATAACATTCTATGTCTTCAAACAACTTATCCTCAGCCACACCAAATTTATTTGATATGCTATCCAACTGCCTTTTTGAATGATGCTCACAAACAATGTAATTTTCCTCACTATTATGATTATTATTTGAAGTAAGCTACTGCAAGGAATTACAAAATTGAACAAGCTTTTCCTCTGCCTGAGGGTCGTAAAAACTATCTTCTAGTACTTCTTCTTGCTGCTTGCAATCGATTTCATACTCATGATGATCTGAAGCCTGACAAATCTGCTGCATCTCTACATCAATATCAAAGGATGAAACATGGTTTTCACAAATAAACCCCTGCTGAGCTTCATGCTGCGTTTCATGAGAGGTTATATTTTCTTCTCGGTGCTGAAATGCATTGTTATGAAGAGCCTCTAAAATTTCTTCATCCATAAATTCATCATCATCATAACAATCCTCCAAGTACTGAATAAGATTTAAAGAATGCCTACAGCAATCTTTAAGCAGCAATAAGGAAGGATAACCTTTTTTATACATTTCACAGAATTCATCATGAAAACTAGCAAGCGAATATATTGAACCATTTTCTAGACTTTTATACCAAGACCATGCTTTTCCTTCTAAAGTGGTCATAAAGATTTTCATGAGACAATCTTCAAGGAAATGAACCTTAAGACTGCGTACATGCATATGGAATTTAACCAAATGAAGAGCAGCATCATCTTTCTTTTCATCTTTGAATATTGGAAGATCCTCTAACCAATCAACCTCCGGCATAGGATTTGGAAAACTAGGGATATGAGACCGATTCATAGGAGCATACCTGGCATTCATTCTTGCAGTGGAATCCATCTTGAAACTTCATCAAGCTACTGATCTTCTAGCAGTGGAGTCACCTTCTAATTTCTTATTTGATGTGTGGAGTCGCCAAGGTAGTTTTGCGGCCTCAAAATGATGTCTGAGCTCCTGCTAACTTCAGAAGTTCAACCTCTTAATTTCGGGAATGAATAGACTTCAGGCTCCCGGCAGACGCACCAAAATGTTATCACAAAATCAAGCACTGGAAGGCTGCTGACCAGGTAGACTCTGTGTAACTGTGTCAGACCAATCTTTTGACTAAGGCTTAGCCTCCTTAGCCTGAGAGGGCTCTCTCAAAAGGTTATTGATTTTGACTATTGATGAGATGGCTAACTCTTGCAAAGTTAATTTAACAAATATGTTGGCTGGACAAGCATTACACAGACTTCCATTGGGCTTATGGAGTTAATCATCCTTCAGTAAACTATAACACTACTCATTCATAGAAGTCAGGGCATGTAATGTTTAAATACTCAAAACACATCTCATAGAAACCTCAGCTTATAAATACACATAGGAAATCAGAGAAACAAAGTGAATTCTGAGTGATTGTGTATCTATACAACTGTAAAAACATAAAGGATAAAACAAAACCACATATCTTGAGCATTTGAAACACTGTATGAATCCTGAGAAGAAAAGCAGTCACTTGTATTACTGAAAATGAGTTTGTACACAAGCCAAAATAACACTCTGTTTTCTCAAATATCCAACCCTCATTACATAGAAGTTTCAGCTATATATAGAAACATAACTCTAAATACTTTGAGCTTCCTCCTCCAGCATGAGGGGAGCTCGATGACTGCCACTAATGACACCTATCTGCTTTGCAACAAACTATTAAATACAATAACTGCTAACTGAAATTCTAAAGAGTTCTAATTTGATTATAACTCTAAGTCTATCTCCTTCGTAGAATGATTCCTCCTTGCAGCTTCGACACCTGGTTTCCTTTTCGTTTGGCTGAGATGGCATGAGATGAGCAGTTAATGCCCCATGTTGTCTTTGGATACTGAAGGCTTTAACTGCTCAGTGATGTTAGGGAATATCCCTAGCTTTTCGGTTCTGGTCCCCCATTACTTCGAATATGCAGCAGCATGTCTTTAGCTTTTAATGACTTGAAATATAGAACGCTGCCACGTTCCTGATGTGCTGGCCACCATTTTCCATGTACCTGTGTGATGACAAAACTTTTCAAAAAGATTTGCCGCTTTGTCAATTACAATTGATTGGCTCAACTGAAACATGCAGCTACAGCAGTTTCGTAGCGCGCTACGAAACTGCTGTGTAATTTCATCATACACAGTCTCATCACTTCTCTTCATTCTTGCTATCTTCTCACCATATTTGCCTTTCAGCTGATTGTTCACATTTTCCTCAACAAATGAATAACAACTTGCAAGTAATCATGTTCAGCTGCCAGGCTTCAATGTCCATAGCTTTTCCTCCTAGATCCCTCCCTCAGATGAATCACGGTGCTCTCCAAAGCATCTCTCCTTACAGTTGATGGACTTACAACAGATAAATGACGAATAACAGCTGCTCCTAACAACACTGAAGCCACCACTGTATAGCTAATGCAATGATCAAGATACCAATAATGTACTCTAAAGCATATTAAGAAAACTCTGTATATTTCAGCCACAAACAAGACAGCAATTCGACTTTTGAGAAGCTCAAAGCCAAATAATCATGCTTCAATACCAACTTCAATACCATCCACATAAGCAAACTTATAAGACCTCCGGACATACTCATCTACCTTTAGGCCTACTCCATGAAAAACCAATCCATAACATGTGTGTCTCTGTCCATTTTCAAGAGTCCTTCATCAAAAGTCTTTAGATGTTTGATCTGTACATTTGTACCATCTTTGCTATAAACTTCAGGAAAGGACATGCCGAAGCATGTTATAGACAAGGCAGTAGAAGCTGTGAAGCTGGATTTAGTTGCATAAAATGATGCAACAGATAAAAGGTCTTTGATTACCAACATGGCATCCTTCAAATCACTGATATTATATTTCTCTGTAGAGCCAACCTGTGTGTGTAAAAACTCATTAGGAGTAAGAGATCCATATAAATATAGCTCACAACAGCCTAGGTATTAAGACTTCATCCAACTCAGGGTTTAGTGCCCACTGCCACATTCCAAGTTTTTTTTTTTATATTCGAGCAAGGAGAGAAACTCCAGAACTTGAAGGGCAAACAGAGCTTGATAATTTCACTTCAAGTTTATCATGGGGAACAGAGGACATTCCATTTCTTCTAGCTTCCTTAGCTTCTTTCTTGACCACTGTTTTCCATTTTTTAATGAGCTGAGGAAGTAAGCACAGTTCCATCTGAAAACGACCAGAAGAAAGGCTGTGCCATAATTGCAGATGGACGAGTTTAAGCACTGTTCCACGCACTATCTCATCTTCCAAGCTCTGGAATGAGTAAATAAAAAAGATCAAGTAATTTGTTTTCTCTGCTATGTTTAGGTCTCTTCCCTGCTGCTTCAGTAACAAAACTCGTCTTAATAAACCCTCAAATGCATCGTCCCTGTCATGAAAGCATTTCCATGTGAAATATGTACAACTTGCTTGAGTCTTCATGTCCATGAACCCGATTTCCTTCATATTGTAAAGAAACAGATGCTGGCAGCTGAGAATCAAGAATTGCATGTAAGAATAATCGCCCAGGAAGAGGTAAAAGGCCTTCAATTTCGAATGTATATCCAACCCCTGCATTTCAGTAAACAGAGTATTACAGAGAAAACCCCTGCATTTCTAGTGTGGCTGCAAATCCAGAAAGAATTGGATCACAAGCAAGGCGATGGTACAAAGCACGAGTATCTCGCAAGAAAACATCTCGAATTGGCTCATGCTTAATAGCTTCAGCTACAGCTGATAACAATGCCTGTTGAAATTAAGTATCTTCACGGTATCCCATATTTATACATGAAGAATTATGCATCCAAACAACCATGGAAAATATTGAATAAGTTGGGGGCAAAATGCTGTTCAGAGATAACACATGCTATATTCGAGCAAGTGCCAATACATTTGATTCACCCAGAAGATTGGCCACTAAACCATCAGACACTGTTTTGCAACTGCTAATGAGAACACTAAACCAATACAAGTATACTTCAATTTAACTATCAGCTTTCAAAGAATTGCCTGCTCCGCCTACACGAGAAAGACCATTGGAAACGGAACGGCTGTTCTTAAAAAATGTGAAGCTTCCAGACCGTCCCTAATCCTCAGGAGTGCCACCATTCTTTCTAGACTTGAAATTCCATGAACAACTGCCCGCACTACTTTCTAGGAAAACCAGCATGAAATTACAGTCAACAGTTATACCAACAATTCCAAAAGAATGTGGAAATCTTCAAATCTTCAGAACTCGAGCTTGGAATGTAATCATGCATTTTTCTCTGTAGAGCTATAGTATTTAAATATCTAGAGGTTTGCTGCTTTGAAAAAGATCCAACGACATTTCAATAGCGAGCAGCTTTGAGAAAATTGTCATAAGGGCTTGCCGGTGGTAGCCTGAAAGATTGCCAAGAATGCTGGGATTCTTCCAAGGAAGAATGCAACAAGCTAGAAGTGATGTTAAACCACTCTGGGTTGCCTACATCGATAGCTAGTTTCTGTCTATTGAGGGAATTATTTTTAATCTTCCGCAGGTCTTGATCAGCTTTATACACAATCAATCCACTCAAATCATTTTTTCGGTGCAGGGAGGAGCAAAGGATCTGGATTTCTCTTGAAGCTCATGACGACCGACATTTTCCTTTGTTTGCCAATTACAAGAGCTTCACGTTGGCTTGTCATTTGGGTGTAAGGTACAGGAGTAGTCGAGGTGGATATACTACTTGCCACATGCCGTGCTGTCTCCAGAGCCGATTCTAATAGTTGATTAACACTCAGCACATGTACATTAGCAATATATCCTCCCTTCTCAACCGCTTTAAGAAACCATGATAATGCTTTCGCATGGTCACGGGGAACCCCCTTCAAACCAAAGTAGTAGAATACACCAAGTTTATACATTGCCACTGCATTCCCTTTCTGGGCCTGATATTCAATAATTTGGAAATCATCATCTTCCTCACCGCGTGACTTCAGTGCCATCTTCAACTGAAAGTTTCCACCTTCTGTAGCAAAAACGATGATACAAAAAAAAAAAAAACCTTTGCATCACTCTGCTCATCATCAAAATTTAGTATATGAACCTTCTGCTGAAAACTCGAACAAATCCCCAATTTCGTAGCGCGCTACGAAACCACCTACACATGTAGCGCTGCGAAACTGCTAAAAAGGATTCAAACAAATGTAAGACATTTGACATTGAAATTTTTTCAGTGATAACATTGTCCTTGATGGAAACTCTCTCTGGTGATAGATCTTTGTACAAGCTTTCAGAATGAAGGAAAAGACATATACGCAGGTTCATCTAGACTAAACCGCGTATACACGCGGGTTAGACGTTACAAAAGTGCGTGTGCGTCTACATGAACTTTCACGCAAGGAAAAGTGCGTATATGTTGGAGAACTTACTTTTGGTTCATGGTGGTTAGTCCTTGGTATTTGAACCTATGGTTTTCGACCATGGTATCTCGTTAGAAGTGTTGATCCCAAGTATTGGGTCCATGGTATTGTTTTATTATGGTTTTGGACCGTGGTATTGTGAAAGGCCTAAGACTATAAAAGAGGAAGGAGACCATTTGGCAAAGGATCATCTAAATTAATTGAATATCTAATAAGTGCTAGATCTGAAATTGGTGATTGAGGTTATGGTGCAAATCTGGATCTCAATGAAGAAGGAACCTTAGCGCAAAGAGAAGGATAAGTTCTATTGATGGGTCATAATCTTTAGCCTTGAATGGTAGTATCTTTGTATGATTTTGATCTGTTATATGTGGCGCATGCTTGATCTATAAATCTGATAATCTGGGTCTGAATATTTGAAAGAGCGAATTGTCCTTTATATATTTGTACGTAGGTTCAGTAAAGTGAAGGTGCATATACACGTTGGTTCAGTGAATAAAAGCAACATATAGCAGGTTTCTCCAAACACAGAAGCATATGCACGCAGGTTTCAGGTTATTGAATTACTGTATATCTTTTGAGTTGTGATCTAGCTGCTTCTGGTTATTGCTGCAGTGTTTTGGGTTCAGAATTTGGTGTGTGGTTACTGTTACTGTGTTTTGGGTACAGCTGTCAGAGAAGTATCTACTTGATTCAGTTGTAATTGGTGAAAAGGAGATTGTTTGATGCAGAAATTCTTGATGATTGATTGATGTTCATGGATCCAGTATGAAAATTTATGAAACATGGTCCCTGGAAGAAAGAGAAGGTTGTAGCCTTCTCTAGGCCAGCACCTACGTACTAGTATCTTGGCTAGTGCAAGAGCTAAGGGGGTTGTAGATCCCTTCCAGGAGAAGCTAGAGAACGAGAGAGGGTTGTAGCTCTCTGCAGGTTAAAGCCTGTGTACTGCTAAAGGACTACACCACTACATTGTAAAAGGAAGTTTCTAATTAAAAGAAGATCGAGACAAATTGCAGCAGGTGGTTTTCACCCACATTGGGTTTCCACCTTATATCTTGTGTTCTTGTGTGTGTGATTGTCTTCAGATCTATTTTACTATTTCTGGTTACTGTTTATTTGATCCTAATACACAGATTAATGATGAACATCAGTAAGATAAATTAAATTATAAGTTTGCATTGCATACGTAGGTTTCCTGCTCTGTAGTTGCGTATATACGTGGTTTTATCTAACTGAAGTAGCGTATATGATCTAGGTTTGAAAAAGAAAATAAGTGACTTGATAATACTGATTCACCCCCTCTCTCAATATTATTTCCAACATTATAAACACATTGGATCAGATCACTAAAAGGATCCGATCAAATCCTCTCCATGAATCACTCAACTGTCCCTAATTCTCTCTACATGCATACATACATATGGCAGATTACATTAAATAAGTCTTCTAGAGACCGTATCCATTCTATCAAACTAGCTTTATTTTAATAGAAATGTCCCATGTTTACTCCGATGGTCCATGTCATCCTCCGTACTCCGCTTTGTATTTCTTGTTTGATTAAGAGTGTCGAATGCTCTTGCATTAGGCTCAAAGATGTCATGTTTGTTCTAGGCCTAAAGAAAAATCTCATCTTTGTTGCAATTTTGGAAGACCATGGTTGTGAAGTGATATTAATCAAAGGAAAAGTGTTCCTAAGACACATAGCCATGGGACAGGTGAAGCAGATCAGGGTTCGTGTGAGGAACCTGTATAATCTAGATGTGGAAGACTATGTTGCATTAAGCACTAAGGTGGAGAAAGTGCAGGTCGCAATGTCGATGAACTTTGGAACAAAATACTTGGCCATTTGCATCATGGCACCTCGAATATTATACAACAAATAACCACTAGCCTCCCTAAAAGAGCACTTAAGTAGTAGGATGTATGTGTAGGTTTTAATCCCATACAAAAATTACCTGCATAGGAATTCTAAAACACAGAAAATAAACAATGCGAGAGGATAACACATAAAACACATATACACAGAGATTTTCCCCTGGATCCCGAAACCAGGACTACCAGCTTGATTTTTTCATTATGTTCCTTTCAATGTTATAATACATATTTCTACATGCCGAAGCATCCAATACCATGGACCGAAAACCATCGCGTCTAATACCATGGTCCGAAAACCATCATGTCCAAAAACATGTGAGAAAATCATGCACAAAACCATAGGTGGGTCCGCCCATCCTAACATAGGGTCCAAAACCAAAATTTTCCGGGGCGCTTCCCTGGACCCCATAAAGTGGGGTTACAGGTATGCCTCAATCCCCCTATCATCGCCCCCACTACATAATTGACACAGTGAAGGCGGGCTCCTCCCTCCCTCTAACCCCCCGGTTGACTACGTGGGCTAGTCGTGGAAAGAATATAACACAACCCAATAGTATGCAAAGGATCTATATTGCAGAAGTACATAAAATCCACATTCCATCATCGGGACAACAAAGCACATGCAGTCCTAGAAAGGATCCACTATCATGTTTATGGACCTTTCTCAATAACCTCCACTGCCATATACAAATCATTTGTCATTTTTACTGATGACTTCTCATGGAAGTGTTGGATATTCTTCATGTGGAAGAAAGATGACACATTATCCAAGTTCGTATAATTCAAGGCACTAGTTAAAAAAGAAGCTAGTAGGAAGGTGAAGGCTCTATTGTAGCAACTGCAACACCCCCCAAAATTTTCGACTGTACTTAAATATGGAACCTACTATGGATATTGTGATCGATTGTTTCTTAGTCACTTATTGGTAAGTTTATGATCTCAAGCTCCCCTTTTCGATCTTAAGAGTCGTTCATGCTTTTATATTTACATAGAATGTGTCATCTTTGGCCATGGGAGTTATCGCTTGTCATGCAAAGGGAGGTTTAACACTCATTTCACACACTCTTACACAAGTGTTGCCTTTATCCTCCCAAAGTCTATCATCAGAGTCACACTTATCGTAAGCTACCACAAAGGTTGTTGCATTAAGAGAAGTATGTGTTATATGTTCTGCATGGTATATGTTGTATCTCTAAGTTTTCAAGTGTGTGATTATAGTCAAGTTTTATCATTGTTTACATCAGTTTCATTAATCCCACACTTCGCCAAATTTTGGAGTTTCCTTAGCAACCTAACCTCATCCAACTTTCGTGAACTTTGCACTTCACATATGTAACCCTCAAGACTTTCCCTTGCCTGTTGGAACTCTGAAATGTGCATAAATTCCAACCTCCCTTAGCATTCAAAACTGCAAAGTGATTTCCTCCAACCTCCTTCATTCAGCCAGAACCCACTGTCTCAAGAAATTGTGTAGTTTTGTCCCTTGACTACCCAGTCTACATTGCATCCTGAAACTGCGTAGATGTGTCCTCCTAGGGACTCATCCCATAGCAATGGCTTGCATCCTAAAACTATGTAAATGTGTCCCCCCAGGGCCTCATCCTGCAACAGTCATTGCCCGCTGAAACTACACGATTATGTCTCTTAGGGGCCACGAAGAATGATGACATGATAGATGACTCTCAAGGAGATAAGGAGAAAAATAAGAAGACCGAGAAACTGAAGGTATGAGAGAATATTAGTACCGCATGAAAAATCCATCTGATGCATAACCCTTTGGAGGCTAGGTATGGAAAACAAAGCACATCTTTTGAAATACACCTCTTAGTGTAGCTTAAAATATTTCTTATCATTGTCGAATCATTTTGCCTTCGATGACATGCATGGTTGTAAGAACTGAAAGTCATTCCATGTGTTTCCTCTTCATGTATTTCTCTGTTTCACTTGTTTATTACATAACTTAGAAGATGAAGAGTATTACCATTTGTTTATTTAAGCTATGGAGGTTGTGACCAACATGATATTATGACTAACTAGGCATGATGCAAGGAATCCTAGGTGGGATGAAATATGTTTGATGATATGTATATAGCCAGTACACTCTTTTGCATTAATCCCTGCTTTGTATCTTACATGTACCCTCACTACTTGTCAGATTTGGCTACCTATTTCTGGCAGTCTCTTAGATCTTTCCTGACAAAGAAGGGGAAGGAATTTTCTTCAACCTGATTTATTCAAGGCTCTTCATAGCAAGTATAGAGCTAAGAGAAGGAGATGTAGAATCTCACTGTAAAAATCTTGAAAATACTTTTCATGTTCAAATCTATCGAAACGATTAAGTTGCCACTCAACAACATTGTCAATCTTTGAAGACTCAAGAAAGATCACATCTCTAGATATTATAAACTTCTTATTCACTTTATCATAGAGATGGTATTATTTGGAGGTATGAGTATCCAAAGAAGATACATTTGTGACTCCTTGCACTAAGTTTTCTTATTTGTTCCTGAGGTATCAAGGCATAACAGAAGGAACCAAAAAACCTGAGATGACTCACTGAAGGAATGTGGCCATACCACATTTCATAGGGAGCCTTGTTTCTGATAGCATGAGATGGACACCTATTATTTATATACACAACACATAGAACTGCATCAGCCCAAAACCTTATGAACTTAACATGAGAACTATGCCAAGTTCATTGTGGAAGTAATACATTCTAGTGAACTATTTGTTGTAAAATTCAACAAGAAATTCTCAATTTGATTTTTCCTTGATTAAATTGAAAAAATTCAAATTTCCACATCAATAGACAACTTGAATGATGTTAACTTGTGTGACATGGCTTGTGTCACGTATTTTAATCAGTAAATTCGAGTTGGAGGAGTTAGAGTTCAGTTCTCCATATGTGATTGCTAGTTTGTAGCAAAGGTCAATTATCTCAGGTTATTGTAAGTTAAAATAGTTCTAACTTTTGCAGGAACTAGTGGAAGGTCATTTAAGCAGTGGTACTTCAGTCAAACTCAGTGATCATCCAGTTAACTGATCAATCTACCCAAGATAGTTAGGGCATGTAGAGAAGTCGAGTTCCCTAAGGTTGGTGGAGATTACGAGGAAGTGTTAATTTCTTGTAGCTCACACAGTTGCAAAAACTTACTATAACCATAGTGGAGGAGGTAGCTTGAGTAGGTGCTTCTTGTGAAATTGGAGAGGGAATGATCGTTGGTAGAATTAATAGCCTACCAACAATTTGTTTTGCACCACACTTCAATGTTTTGGGCAAGGTTTTTGAGGGTGGATACTTTTTTTTGATACTTTTTGGTCATGCACATCGTCACTAACTATCTTGGGAGGTCTATAATAGTTCCTTGAATGTATGTCCTCACTAAATATGTTGTGGGATGTCTATACTAGTTCCTTAAAAATTCCTATTTTTCAAGGCTTAACTACTTATGATCTTAGGTGCTCACAATAGTGCGACAGTTTTTGGCACTCTCCAAATCACCATTCTTGGAAGGATCCAACAAAACGACTTGAGAGGAAGATGAGAAGGGCACACTCTTATTGGAACTAACCTAGAACTGGTGGAATTGGTTGTTCCCAATGGTTTTAAAGTTGTACTGGTCTAATTTGGTGGTTCAGATTGGCTAAGGTTGGTCTTGTATTGAACTGACCTTAAAACACCAAAGTGACTAGTTCTCTACTAAACTAACCAATTCTAAAGAATGTAGTGCAACATAGAATGTAGTTGTGCATATTAATCCAAAGTTCTTATGAACTTTACCATGTTCATAAAATAATTGTTGTTCTCAACCTATCAATTTATCAATTTAACTTTGAGGACCAATAAGGTAATTGATGGTCTTATTTGGCCTCTTCCCCAGGTAGACAAACCATATCATTGATATTATTCATACAATATCTTTTTTCCATTCATTTATTTGATTCATATTTCCAAGATTTGAAACTAATGCTAGCATTAGTTTATAAACATTAAATGCCACCTATAACCATGAGAACACTGACCATAACCATGGAAACACTGAAGAGGGCCAGATGGTTGTGTGCATGTTGGTGTGGTGTATAAGGAACAAGACACTTGTTAGTCTTCTTATTCTTCTCCTGAGAAAAATTAGCAACTACATTCAGATTTAGTTGCAACTTCAGACTTCTTCGCAGGGTGCACAACCTCTCCTCTACTTTAGCTTGACAACCCAACTTCAACCAAGTATGTTGAGAAAATGTCATATTTTGATTCTTGTAACACTTATACATTAAGTACAGCACTTACTGGAACAAAATACCATTATGGGGATATTCCATTCTAGTTCAACAAGTTATATGATGTGGAACTATCCAAAAAGAGAAAACAAAATTTTTTTCACACTTATCAACTCTCCAGTTTTATTAACCCTTCAATCTTGTCTTCATGCAATCAAGCTTTAAAACAAAACTAGACTTAATCCACTCCCATAAGGCATCATAGCCTATATGGGAATCTGTAAACCCACCCCATTGGAGGTGTCAATCCTGATTTCATGCATCTATTGGACTCAAGACTAGCTCACATATTGATTAGTCCACTGATATATCGAACTTATCCTCATGCAAGTGAATTGGAATAGACTAGAGCTCATGCAAATGTTGAAATGAAGGTTTCTTGGATGATGGATTCCATGCACCAATCCTATCTCATGTTGTTATTTTTGGTACTTGTAGTATCATTTTACTGAAAGGAAACACTAACCTTCAAATAATCAAAATAACCATTTTCGATGTCAACCTTGTCAATATTATAACTTCATTTGTACTCTTATCACATGCTTATGTCTTTTCTTCATTGTTGTAATGCAATCAATTTAGTGTTTAGTTACAAGTCATCACCATAACAACTTTTAACCTTTAAGCCTAATTATTTCCAACACTAGGATAATGTTGTAATTTGCTCTAATATCATCTGTAACAAACCCAACACCTTGAGTGTTATCCAAGCGATGGGGTCAACTTCTTTGGAAACACACAAAGGGAGAGAGAGATATTATCACTTTAAAAGTTAACTTCCTTACGATAATGGCTATGGGTATCACTTGAGATGAACCCAACACCTTGAGTGTTATCGAAGCAATACGATCAACTTATCTCAAAACACACAAAGAGAGAGAGATATTATCACATTAAAAGTTAACTTCCCTGCAATAATGGCTACAGGTATCACTTGAAGTGTCGTTTATGTAGTGATGTAGGGTATAGTGTCACATAGACCAAGTGATGTAGTATAGGGTTGAAAGGCTAGGTTAACTCAAGGGTTGGGTGCCGAGACTAGTGGATTGGTTCTTGGGGGTCTTGTAGCACCTGAGGGAGGTCTATAAAGAGTTGGTTAGTCAGTTCCACTTCCTTAACTACACTTAGGGAGTTTAATCATATCATAGTAACTCTTCATCACATGTTTACCCCGGTGGACTGATTATCTCGGGTAAATGTGGGAGGAGGGCGTTACATAATATAAATCCTTTATTGAAGTAGAAGCTTGTGTATTTATTTGTCTTATATTTGCATGCTTATAATTTCCTCTAACTAATAAGAACTTATCTCCACTTTGTCATGTAAGAAAATTGTGTCCTGATTTGTGCATGGACCCACTCGATCATGCTAGACATTGGGTCATGACTTGTCTTACAGATGCTTGTTTACAAAGGGAGACCCCTGTCGACTCCTTTAATGCAATTTCTACTTACAAGTATATGAAATATATTGGATGACTATATGGATGACTATCAAATTATCACAATAGATTAACTTGATTGTGTGGATATTTGTCTTCCACACTACGTTATTTGTCTTTACTGGACATATTATTTATATGCAAGATGGATATTTTATTTCCCCATGGTATGTTGGTTTCTCTTCGATGTACTTTCAATGGTAGTTTTGGTGCCATTGAAAAAAAGTGTGGTCCTTGGTGCTCCTCCAATTGACCAATGTACTTCACTGGTTCCTTCTTTCAGACTTCTGCCAAAAGACCCAATTACCAGGTTGTCGAATGAAGTTGGTATGGTTACTATATTGTTCACTAAAATAACCTTTATTGCTACTATATTGATGCAATTTTTTTACACTTGGCTAATTCAATTTCTTTATTTCCTCTTGCCCCAACTTAGATACATATGTGTCACATTTTCTTGTGAGATTTCAGTTATGAGATGAAGTAATAAACATACATATTTGTGAACACTAGGAAATCTATTGCATCCTCACTTATTCAAAGCATGACAACACAACTCTCCTCTTCGATCTTTACCCTGACTGTCCCATGGGAATAATCCTCTTTGCAAAGTTGTTTAATGGGCAATGCAGACATGTCTGTCTTCCTCAGGATCCTCTCACTCGTCGCGGCGAGAAAGCATGCCCTTCCATCAAGCGGCTGGAGGCACTCCTGGAGGGTTATCAATCTCCTAGGCCAGGAATGAGGGTTCATTTGTCACCCCTTGACGTCGGAGCTCGGTTTGGGGTTCCTGTTTAGGATGTGGGTTACTCGGGTCGAAGCTTGGAGGCCTGTCACTGTCTGCAAATACTGAGGAAGTCAGGTGCTACCTCAACCTTGGATTTTGGTCTACTTTGCTCGCTTTCAGGTGGATAAACTTTACCTTGTCTATTTTCTGGCACTTCTTCTTTGAAGTTCGTTTTCCTTTCTTGCTATGGAATTTGCGGAATAACTTCGGTAAATGGTTCACCAGGTTTTGGAAGCGG
This sequence comes from Pinus tabuliformis, assembly GCA_031772625.1. Taxonomy (NCBI): domain Eukaryota; kingdom Viridiplantae; phylum Streptophyta; class Pinopsida; order Pinales; family Pinaceae; genus Pinus; species Pinus tabuliformis. Next base: position 344,991,024 of record CM062814.1, read on the forward strand.
TGAGACTGGAAAGCACTATCGATTGTATAGGTGGGGCAGCATTCGAGTCGCATATGGAGCGAGCAGTCTCTCCGAGTATGTTGTCCCTTGCATAGACTGAGCTATGGAGAGATATTCGGGTTTGCTTGTTAACAATGCTTTTGCCTTGCCTTGCCTTTTAAGAGGGTTGCTTCAGTTTTGGACCTGGAGGGTTTCGTTTTTATTTATTTTTTTCCTCTTCTTGGTTAGCTTCTCCAAGCTTACTCACTATCGGCGGGGGTTACCTTTAAATTTTGTAATACAGTTGTAAAAGAACATCAATTAGTTCCATTTTACCTCTTGGGTTCTCTTGGCTCGCTCATTTATATAGGCAGGAGCCTGAATATGTTTTTTTTTTAAACGCTGGAGGTTCCGTGACTTTTGTTGTAAAAGACTAAACATTGTTTTCTCCTAAGGAGTATCCGTGTAATTTGGTTGAAAGTTCTTCATGATTAAGCTATGGCCATCTGTATTTTCTTTTCTCTATATAGAGCTTATGGGTTTTGTGTTCCTCTACAGAATAGGCTTTCTATTTGGTAATAATTTTATTTTCAACACGTTTTTCCTGAGATATGTAGAAAAGATGGTTCTGCGTTACTTTTTCTTGCAAAACACCGCAGCCTGAATCTTTTTGGTAATTTAGGCTTGCATGTATAGTTTTCCTCTAATCTTCTGTAGTGGTTAACCTAGCCATTCCCCTACGATGACCATGAATTCTGGAACCCGGAATCATGACCATGGTCGCAGGGTTTTTGATTCCAGTTGGTTTGAGGGTTCTCGTCTCTCGAATTCATCAATGTAGCTTATATTCACATGGGTGGCCTCTGTCCAAGGCTGGCCTGTGATTATGCACCGACATCCGGTCATAGAACTTACATGCATAGATTTTCCCTTACGCTCTTTTTGTTTATCACAGATCTAATATTTATTTTGTTTTTGGGTCTCTAATATACTTAACCAGTTTGGTGCTCTTTGAACAGGATCTTGTCCCTACTTGTTATCACTAATTCTTCTGTATGGCAATATATACTGGCTTTAGCAAAGATTACAGTCTTCGTTTGTAAATTCAGTTTCTATGGCAACTTTTATTTGGTTATTGCAAAGATTACAGACTCTATTTATTTTTTCAATTTCTATGGTAGCTTATATTTGGTTATTTTTAAGAGGAACCAGTCCTTTAAACTATAACACTTTTGCTCGAGAAGTTACAGTTTGGTGTTTGTTTCAGCTTTACCTTCATTTGAAAGGATTATAAATAAAGGTTTCCTCTCCAGCAGTATGTTTTGGTTCATTTATTTAATTGTATTACATTTCCACCGAGGCTCTAAGTTATGCTTATAGGTATAATACCTGTATTCGAGTCTCTTAGGTTTCCAACCAGCATAGATCTTAATTTCACTTCCATTTTGTTCTCGGTATTTCTCTTGCCTACACAGACATGTTTGTCTCATCATATGTGGCAGGTCGCAGCGAGTCTACTATAATAGACTGCCTTCTCCTAGTTTTAATGTTTTACGTTGAACAGATACATTTTGGAACAATTTAGGGTATAACTTTTGATCAAAAGGCAATGTTGTTAGTAACAAATAATTTGATAGCATTGATTAATTTCCAACCACTTAAAACAGATTTAGGTAAAATTCAAAAAGTAAAAAAATAACTTATGCTTTATACTATTTACTAAGATAAAAAAATGGAAATGCTACGCACTCTAACACCGTCTTTCATGTCTATAGTTCTATAGAAACAGTTGTAACCAAAAAGAAATCACTATGTTTAGATATAGTTTTATATAGATAAGATGCAGGACATTGATTTCACCTGTAGAGACTTTGGGCCACTCTACGAGGAACTAATTTCTAACATTATGAAAAGCTATAAAGTCTAGTGCAAAAACATAATCCATTAATATTTTTAATTGGGAAATATTACGCGATTGCAGGCCAGATTTTAAACAACTAGAATAATGGATCCTTCAAGTATTGCACCATAGAGAACTTTTAAGACAAACAAGGGTTACAAGAATATGTCTGAAAAAAATGATAGAGGGGAACCTAAACCAGTAGGCAGCTGAGTAAAGGTAAATAGTCAGCACTAACTTAGCTAACAACTAACACAACCGAACAATCATAGCCATTATTCATTGATCACCTCAGACCTTTTGTAGGTTTTCAAATCCTTGGCTAGTTATGTTAGTTTTTGGTTGCTCCGAAAGTGTTTTCACACTAGCTAGGAGAGTGCTTTATGGGATGTGAAAGGAATTTTGTTCAATAGAAACTACTTGAAAATTGAAATACCTGAAAACATTGAAAAATAACCACAAATGAGCCTATGAACAACATATGTATTTCCAATTTTTAGGCTTTAGCAGAGATAGTAGGAATCATTATCATTATCATACGCCCACCTGAAACCTCATTCATAAGACATTTATTTCCAACTTCGTCAAAGTGTGAAAGGAATTGAAAACAATGCGTTCAAATGGAAGAAAATATCTTTAAAATGTTACCAGATCCCATCTTTAACCAGAGAGCTATTGTGGAATTTTTCTGACATTCCCTTCGATCGAAAGTTGTTGTCGCTTTTCATCCATGGAAGAAATAAGAAGGGCAACTATTTCTTGCAAAAGAAAGATCCCGTCTTTAACCAGGGAGCTATTGCGCACAAACAATTCCATTGTTCCAACATTCCCTTTGATCAAAACTTTTCATCCCTGTGGAAGAAATAAGAAGGGTGGATGTTTCCTGCAAAAGAAAGAGAGAAGCATGCTCTTCAATCTCAACACTGCTAGCGCCTTTTTCCACTAATGTCTCGTCTAGATGAAGAATCTGTATACTCAAGCAAGCCGGCTCAAACCCTTGTTCAGTTCAAATGGACAGTAACTGTTTGTTGACCTTTAGTTTTCAGAGGCATCCCTTGTCTTTGGAATTCAATTAGGTTATGAAATTAATCAGTGAGTTAGTTGAGAAGTGGTAACCAAGTTAGTTATGAGATTAAGGAAGGAAATTATTTCAATCGTCTAACACCTAATCCGATGGTGTATACCCATGACAACAAGGATTAGAGGAGAGTTCATTTCAAAGAGAAACACCTTATGGCATAATGAATACTAATATCATTTCTTTAATTATTTTTTTGTCATGTTTCTTTTTAAAAACATCTTCAATAAATACTAACACTATTTCTTTAAATTTGATTTGAATCATGTGTTTAAGTAAACATGCAATTACTTTCGCACAAGAAACTCCACCTCAAAAATATCAACTTAACACATGATATAAAACAACATAAATATCGACCATCATCTCAAACCTCGTTATAACATCCACTTGGCATACCATAAGAAAAAATCATTAAATAAAATTAACACAGCATTACATATTCCAATATTCCGTAACCACTACCACACATTAATAATTATTATATCAAGTACTTGGATTTTATTAACTGATGTGAATTTTTCCCTAAGGTCTCGGTCCTGGTCATATTGAATGCATAGCCTTGAACTTGACAATTTGTAACTTTGTGTTTGGAACTTGGATTATTTTTTCGTGTTGTTGATCTGTGTTTTGCCAACCCAACTTGGATTTGATTCATTTACATAATATTATGCATGGGTGTACCATTACCCATTCTCATTTTTGCTAGAACCGAGGTGACCTACAACCCTTCCACCTGGTCACAATCATTGTTTTTTATTTCCATACCCTTAATCACACAGGTTGGGTGCATGGGAGGGGATTTAGGGTAACCAACTACCCCATTCCTTGCTACAGTCAGTCATTTGCACTCCATCTGTTCGAAGGAGGAGGTTCCATTATCGAGCGTTTGGTTTCCTGGCTTTTACACTGAAATTTATGTAATTCGTCACTCAGGTATATTTCTTTGGCCTTGCTATCTCCTTTACATTGAGTTGAATGGAAGAGGTACAATGTTTCTGCAAGAAATTTAGTAGAATGGGTTCTAGTTTGGTTACATGAATAACCCAATTCCTTATGATATGTTCTTCCTAGATTTGATTTTGGGCTAAGCTCAGTTGGAATGGTGGAACCCAAAAATTGCTTCCTCCGCTATGGCGACATAACCGACTCCACTCAGGTAAATCCATTATATTTTTTTGCTTTCCTCCATGATTTCACACATATACTTCCTTTAACTATTCCTTACTCATTTTATTGTCATTGCTTTGAATTGCAGGTTCTCTTGGACTGAGTTCGGTGGGACTGGGAGGAGGCAGGGTTGGATACTATTATTTCAGCTCCCGAGTATTTCCTATTCTTACCTATTCAGCCACACTCTGTTGTTTGTAATGCCAAATATTGTTAAATTCGGTAGGCTACATATTATGGTTTCATCTTGCCCTTACGGTTTTATTTTTATTTTCCTCCTTTTTTCTTATGTCTGAGTACGAGGCATCCCTTAATATCTACGGCTGGTATTATTAATGTATACTATAAGTTGATCAGATCATTCTAGAGAAGTTTTCTCCCTGAATTTGTTGCATGGCACATTTTGGCTTGTTTTGGTGTAACAATTTTATCTACAATCATAAAGATGTGGGTTTTAGCAAATGTAAGCGTTCTGTTAAGTTTTATGGTACTAAGGCTAAAACTGTGCATTCCTTCAATATTTGTTGTAATTCTTTTTTCTTTCAATCCAGGTATATATATATATATATATATATATTGTATAATTGGTTCTATATTCTTTTGTTTGTGTGAATTACAAGTTTCTTTGCTCAAGACCCCATGTATATAGAATTACCAGGTCAATTGTATATTCTTTTTTTTTTCAGTTACAGGATACAAGGAGGGCAAGCTTATGTTTTTATAACCCTTATTTTCTGTTTGAAATTAATTTATCATAAATAAATAAACCACATAAAAATGTGTGTTTTTTATCGTCAAGTTAATCATTTCGAAGGCTTCAACGCATCTTCATTTTGGCTTTAACAACTAGTAGTTTCCTTTTTCCATCCTTCCACCATAAATAAGTTATTCATATATGTTTATTTTTCCCTATCTCTAGACTATTCCTTCGACTGTCAGCAACTGACACGGATTGACGACTAATTTGGTGTAAATTACCCACAGGTAATATTTTCTGGTCATCCAATGCACTTTGTGAGTTTATGGTACTATATAGGCTTACTTACAGGGAGTCTACCAACTTCGTTGTTTCAACAAAACTTTTGGATCTTTGTTGTTTCAACATTAAATTTCATGCTATTTAATTAATAGTTTTAATAGTTTTGCTGTCTTAATATGTAATGTCTCCGTCCAAATTTATTTATTTATTATTACCGAATCAAAGGGTGTTACTTCTTTTCACCATGCTGGCCTACAATACCTTTGATTTGATCTTACCGCAACTCTAAAATTTACCACTATTACAGCTATATGGGTGTCATTTAATTGCACATTTAATACTCAGGAATTAATTGGTCTCTAGCAGAGTCTATATATTGCATTCATGTTCATCAATAACATATTATTAGATTTTATTAGAAATTTGAATTGTCTCTATCGTTCACTAGTTAATTTCTTAGTGGTTTTATTCTCTCTTGTTTCTTGTTTTGCAAGTAGCTATCTAGTATTTTTTCACACTTATATCTTTCTATTATAGTTTTATCTTGGCTAAGAAACTGATCTTGATACCATTTCCTAAAGTCTTGCGTTATTGTGATCTGAATCTATTCTCCTTCAAGGAAGTTTTGTTCAAGAATGCTTATTCTTATTTTTCTTATGTAATTCACTCTTGGAACCATTTCCAAGAAGCTCATATGAATTGACTATCCCAACCTTAGACGAATCAAATAATGATTTGCTACTAGATGTATCTATCCTTTTAGCATGGTGTATTTTTATGGAGGTGATTTTCCTCATTTTATTTGTAGATAATATGTGTTTTTTGACCTCTCAATGAATCTTTATCTTTGAAATTAATCATTGGTATCATTAGGTCTTTGTTGCAATTGCTTCTGAATTTCACATAGATTTTCTAGCAACAATGAATTCAATTCTAATGTTCTTTCTCTCTCTTGGATTATCCTTTCATTATCTACCATGTAGCTTTAGAGTATTTCGTTTAGGATCCTCACTATTTCTACAAGATTTAGGAGTGTTTCTACTTTAGGATCCTCACCATTTCTGTAAGATTTAGGATTTTTTCTACATTCATCCTCTCTTGATATTTCTCACATTTGACATGGTTGATTTCTTCAAGAGGACATCATACCATATTGGGTTTTTCTTGTGATGTTGGTTCCACATTTTTCACTCAATTATATTTTCTTTTTAGTGTTGTAATGCAAAAAATTCAATAATTAGTTGTAAATTAGCATCACAATTTAAATTAATAATGGAGTATAACCTTTTATATGCAATTTTGTCTTATAACATGATAGTGTTGCACCCTAACCCAACATACAACATTGTAACAATCCTAGTTCCTTTGGGTGTGTTTTGAGAAATGAGGTCATCCTTTTATGAAAATGCACTCTCCATTGGCTCATTGCTATATAATCCAACTTCTGTGCAATAAATGACCACATTGTGTCACTTGATATCTACCATTCTAGGAGATGCACTGGGATGATCTTTTGCTTGGATATGTGATCATGTGTTTGGCACTAGACTCTAATTCTTTAGCATGAAATAGGTCCATACCACACACAACTTTCTTTTACCAGCAAGATAAAATCACATATAATATGGAAATTTCCTTTATCAACAATATAGGGAATGGTCCTTGTAAGTCCAATTGCAAATTTTGTAATCTATTGCTCAAAGTTGGTATTCTGTCTACAAGTTTGGTTCTTCTTGAATCCCCTTTACTAGGAACATTCATATCATCGAAAATAGTATAACCCTTAGCTACTTCTCCAGATTCTACAGGATTTTATGTGAGGAGAATACTTTCAGAATGATCTGTCCCATCCAAAACCGTAGCATCCATCTCCATGACACACACATGGTCTCCAAGTGGGACATGCAGTGACAAATATTCAGTCTCTGATGTCACATCAATTTCTATAAGCTCAAGATTTTTCACTAGGATATCATATTCCGGTCCCTCGGCATGTTCAAGCCTCTTCAATGGATTATACAAGGAAAGTTGTTGATTGCACACATCCTTGTCTTCTAGAAGAGATTCATTCGTACTTAAACAAGGGGATATATTGTAACTTTTTCTAAGTTCCTGAAATTTTGGATGGAATACTGGAGTCCAGGCCAAATCAGGTGCTTAAACAAGGAGATATATTATATCAGCCCCTGTCTAGGCACTTGGGTTTTCTTTGAAGTACGTTTCTCTAAATTAACATATACATTAGCAAATCTATTTAAATTTAGGTTGGATATTTAGAGTTACAATAATGCATACATCGACCATTTGTGTGAACTCAAGATAGATAATCATCCTCGAGTTTCCTATGTCTAGTTGCATTCTAGATCTTGATTTACATGAGATTGTGTTAGTTTCCTTATTTAATGTGCCATGAAAGAGATGATGGCTCATCTCATTTCCATGAATGTTGTAGAAGGAAACTAGGCTCTTTTGGTGCAAACATCATACTGGTTACATGTATCTAAGTTAACAAATTTTCTAACATGGATCTTAAATTTCACTTGGGAATTGGAAAAAATTAAATTTATTTCAACCTGAAGATAGTGTTAATCCCCAAATACAAGGAAGGAATTGGACTGTCTTTTTTATTCTTAGGACTATTGGATTTTGTCTCTTGAAATTGATTTCTGAAACTAGTTCTAATCTCAAAACTTTTTATTAAATTCCTTGGAATAGTATAGAGGATATTTATAAAAACATTTGAGTACAATCAGAGCTAAATTTATTAGTGACATTCATACTCGAAGATTACCAGCACTAATTCTACTACAAGTTTCCCTATCTCATTTTTCTAACATATGGGTTCACAATATTCTCCATACTTTTACCCATGTTATCATCTAGTTTTTTCTTAGAAAATTTGGCCTCAAAGTACCTATTTCTCTATGTATCACTGGGTAGTGAATTTAGGTCATTTAGTCTAGATTTGGGGGACATATATTTCAATAGTATGGAAATATTGATTGAGTTAGGTGCTTTTCTTTTCATTGTATCTATTTTCAATGTTTAGAGGTTAGTGACATCAACATTATCATTTTGGTACTAGATTTTTTGTATGCAATAGTCTTGATATATACTCTTTTCCATTGCTAGTAGAGTATTGCAAAGGTTTCAACATGTTTACGCCAAATATATTTGTCAATTTTAAAATGTATGGGGCCACATGAAAAATAGGGTTAAAATCTCATCTTTTTTCAATATTTTGCAAAAGTTGTCTTTCCTACGCCACCTAACCCCACTATCCCCAATATCTAAGATTCCCCCCTTTGTTGTTGCTGTAACAGGATTGTCTCTTCAAAATCTTGAAGCTTAAAATTCAAGCCTGTTCAATAGTCAGCCACGGGCAACTTTGGCTTTTTCACTATTTCCGACAAACATTTAACCACCTTATCTAGCAGCTCCATCTCCAGCTCCTTGCTAGTTATTCAGAAGAAAATAAATATAACAGTGAGAAACAAACATCTATGTCTACTTATCAAACATAAACTATCATTGATAGTGAAGGTTGAGTTTTCACCCAGTATTGCACGCCTACAGCTCGAAACCACTAATGTTTGCAACATGAAAAATTGCATTTCTCCAATCTTCAATAGTCTTGGAGTCAAATCGTGGCTTCTCTTCATTAGTTTGAGGGTTAGAAGTTCTCTTCTTTGCGATGTTTTGTATGGCTTGAGCATATCTTCCCCATTTACTCCACGCCCATTGAACCTCCACAGGCGTGACACCGTAAAACACCGGAATTGTGGGAACCCCTGAGTCCAAGATTAGCACGAGCTCAGCTAGGCACCAATTTGATTCAACATAACAAGGAGAGAAGATCGCCACATAGGCTGAGGCAGTCTCAATAGCTCGTTTTATTTGATAAGGAAATTGTATCCGCGCTGCAACTCGTCCTCATCCACAAAGGCCTTCAATTCAATTGAGCGAAGGCGATTGTAGAGTGACCCGATGAAGGTTTTCTTCACATCAACTCTGTGGTGATTTATGAATATCTCATACCACTGACTGCTGTTGGAATGAGAAATCGTAGACAAGGAAGCAGCCATTACCAGTACAATCCTGAGGTAGGCTATTATTTAGCAACTAAAGGCATTTGTAACCTTTGAACTGGATCAGTAATGACAGGAAGTACACTTGTTGTATTGGTGATAGTCCAAGTTCTTGAAATCATAATGGGTGATATGATCCTAACCAAGATTTCTACTGTAAAGCTTGATATTATATTTTTATATTTGAATCTAGGTTGTATATGGAGATACAGATTCAGTTATGATACAATTTGGTGTACCAAATATAGAAGAGGCCTTGACGCTAGGGAGGGAAGCCTCAGATTATACTAGTGGTACATTTACAAAGGTACAATGTCAAGAATTTTAAATATCCATGAAGCCTCTAGAGTTTTTAATGATGTTTTTGTAGGGATGAATGTTTTAATATCACCTTTCTTTTTAAAACTAATCTTCTTTTGACATTCCACTTCCATGAGATCTTTGTAAATATGCATAGGACAAGATGATCAGTTATGCTTTTCTGTGGGTTATCTACATCTTTTTGGTGTATCTTTGGCATCTAATCAGTGTATTATTTAACATATGCTTTTATGGAGCCTATTAAACGATATTTTGAAAAAATATACTACCCATACTTATTGATCAACAAGAAAAGATATGCTGGGTTGTTGTGGACAAAGCCAGATGCTTATGACAAAATGGATACTAAAGGTGACAAACCTGACCTTTTTGTTTCAAAGACAGGCCTTAGTGTTTGTGAAGGCTCAAAATTCTCTTAGAAAAATAATTTATTTGATACATTCTTAATTATTAAATATTCCTGATCTTTTAAATATTCCATTTCAACAGGCATTGAAACAGTGCGAAGGGACAATTGCCTATTGGTGAAGAACTTGGTTACGTACTGCCTTTACAAAATACTCATTGATCGTGACATATCTGGTGCAGTGCAGTATGTCAAGAACACTATTTCATACTTGCTAATGAACAGAATGGATATGTCACTTTTGGTGATAACTAAGGTGAGAACAATGAATCCTTCTTCATGTTTATGACCAAATTTGTTTGACCATTTGTTACTTTTGAAATGGAGAAAATATGATAGGGGGAAGAGGAGATTTACATTGCAAGCAAGTCACTTATTACATATTCCTGGTTTCAAGTGCTAGAAGTATATACTATATACCATTGGGGCAGGCCATGGAAGTTTCGTTTTTAAGTCTGTAATGTTTCTTCTCCCTACATTCTGTACTTGGAAGGGATTCAGTCAATATTTACTGCTAGAAATGGGAGGAAGAAGTGTCAAGGGAGGCTCTTATACAATTGAAGAGAATCAAAACATGACAATGTATAATATATCTACATTTTAATCTCATGCTGAGAAAAATTGATTACTGTTTAGCTACGGTAGAAACAAATGTTTGCAGGTCATATCGTTTATCAAGGCTATCAGCATATTCTTAAGGGCATTGTTGTTTGCCTATGCTAACAATCTCTTTGTTGAGTCAGGGTCTGAAAAATACTAGAGATGACTATGCAGTCAAGGCAGCACATGTGGAACTAGCTGAGCACATGCGGAAGGTAAATACTGGAAATAACTTCTCAGAACAAGTATAATGAATCTAGTGCAATTTCTTTTGGTTCCATTTCAATCCTATCTCTCTATTTTTATTACTGCAGTGCATCTAAAGACTCTTGTAATATTTTTCTTTTTATTGACAATGAGTCCATTGTTGGATTTTTTAAATTGATGTCGTGTTTTAAAGCCAAGTTTCCCCTGGTTTACAGAGGGATGTTGCAACTTCTCCAACTGTGGGTGATCTTGTTCCATATGTCATCATAAAGGCTACAAAAGGTGACAAGATAATAATTAACCCCTTCTGTGCTCAGCATAAGTCTCGATATTTCACTAAAAAATGGTTATTTTATTTACTTTGTTATGTTTTATTTGTAGGCATAATTTACAAAGGGATTATGGATATAATTACTAATGTGTTTACTTGGGCTCAGGCATATGAGAAATTTGAGGATCCAATTTACGTACTGGATAATAACATCCCTATTGATCCACAATATTATCTGGAGAATCAACTGAGCAAAGTTAAAGACCAAAGCATTATCACTTGCAGTTTATTCTCTTTTTGAAAATTTCACTAGTGTTTCAAATATATGTTGATACATAGTAATTCTTTCTAGCTAAGTGTTTTTTATTAGTGCCTGTTTTTCTCTGTAGCCACTATTGAGAATATTTGAGCCCAATTTGAAGAATGCAAGCAAGGAGCTTCTTCATGGTAGTCACACACGAGTAGTTTCCATATCAACTCCTTCAAATAGTGGAATTATGAAATTTGCCAAGAAACAACTCAGTTGTAATGGTTGTAAAACACCTATCAGGTATTTAGTTAATAAAAGTAGAGGGTGTCCTGCATGTGGTTTCCTTGCTTATAGTAGTGCACAATTGAGAGTAACTATTATTTTAGTTTGGCGCTTTAGAAAGATACTAGGGTTCATCTTTTTGATGTGGAAAAATTTATGAGGTTGCATGATTCCATGCCTACTCTTCTTATAATAAACTGTCTAGCTTTCTTATAATAAGAATGTCTAGTTAGGTTGCTTCATACTAAAATTCATGATGTTACCTTATTTCATGTTGCCATTGTAACAAAGATGATCAAACACTTTGTTCAAATTGCAAAGGAAGAGAAGCAGAATTGTATCAGAAAATAGTTGCAAATGGTAAGCTGGTATTCTAATACCATTACTCCTTATTTGGAGAATTTAAAGTAGGCCTTGTGTCTATTGTTCTCACCTAGATTTTCTATCATATGACACTGATATTTGATCAATGTCAGTGAGGGAATTAGAAATTCTCTTTGGTAAAATATGGACACAATGTGAGCGGTGCCAAGGCTCTCTGCACCAAGATGTTCTTTTCACAAGGTTTTGAATGCTATATTTCAAGTATTACATTTTCATAACATGATTTAAATTTACATTATGGATGTATTTTGTAACATTTTTGTGATCATGTATTTGTTTTTAATTAATAGGATGTTTTTTTTTTTTTTTTTACAATTATTATCTCTTTTCTACTTACATTGATGTCTTATCCTTATTGCAGTCATGACTGCCCACTATTTTATCGTAGGAAGAAAGCTCAGAAAGACCTAACTGAAGAAGAGGTGCAACTAGAGCGCTGGCAGTTTTGAGGATGCTACCTGTGTAGCTTGTAATTTTTGTATTATCGAATATTTTCGTTTTCCTGAATTTTCTCTGGTGTATGCTTCTCTGATTTAATGGACCAGGGAATTTATTTGGTCCCTGAATCAGGATGAGCATGGTTTATTTATTGTACAGTAATTGTCAAGTCCTTGTTATTTAATGTTAACCAGTTCGATATATCTTTTCTCCTTGCAAATGAGATGGAGAAAAATGGTTCCAACTAGGACATATAGAGTAGGTGTGAATATAAAGCTCAATCATTATGGATCTATTAGCTAAACCATATTTAGTGCTATACTTGAGCTTATTAAACAGGGATACATAGCGATAGGTTGGCTCTGTTGTTATAAGTACTCTTATCTGCTTATGAACATGGTAATACATGTGTTGTAATTACCGTAATACTTGGATTCAGGTTAGGCTTATTGATAGGTCATAACACCCTGTATTAGTGGCATATGAGTAATATGTGGCTATCTTATTACGATTCAAACATATTAGTCTCTTGGTTAGTATGATTCCAATTAGAATGACTAGTATTACTATAGATGCCAAGTTTTCTCGGTTCCAGATCATAGATTGACGAGTGACCATGGGGAACATAGACAAGCGTATAGGCTGGTTACCTCAAATGGCAGTTATGATACATACTTCCCAAGGCACACCTTGTAAATGTAATGTGCATGCATATCCCAAGTTTTAGGAGAGCACACATTATAAAACATAGATCTGCAAGCTTACATATGTATATCCAGACATGCATATAGTTGAATGGATGGATGGATGGATAGGTAGATAGAAATGGATACACAGATAGATTGGCAGGAGCAAATCCAAGACAATAGTTTGAGCAGATTTATTTTTTTTAAATAATTTTTGGCAGGGGCAAATCCGAGACAATAGTTTGAGCAGATTTATTTTTTTTTAAATCATTTTTTTTATAGTCTCTAGAGAGACAATAGTTTGAATTATGGACATTTATTTATTTTTTAAACAATTTTTTATATTGTCTCTAGAGAGACACTAGTTTGAATTATGGACATTTATTTTTTTTTAAATAATTTTTTATATTGTCTCTGGAGAGACAATAGTTTGAATTATGGACATTTATTTTTTTTTAAATAATTTTTTTTATTGTCTCTAGAGAGACAATAGTTTGAATTATGGACATTTATTTATTTTTAAATAATTTTTTATATTGTCTCTAGAGAGACAATAGTTTGAATTATGGAATTGTCTCTAAAAAGACAAAAATGTAATTGTCTCTAAAGAGACACAAATGAAATTGTCTCTAGAGAGACAAATCAAAATGTCTTTATAGAGACAATAATAATATGTGTTCTATATTGTATTTATAGAGACAAATTTTTGAGACATTATATTTTGAGACACCCGCTTAGAGACAATATTTAAGACAATACACAAGTTTCATTTTGTCTTAAGCTAAGACAATTGACTGAAATATTGTCTTAAATATTGTCTTAAAATCCCCCTACATGTAGTAGTGCATCCTCAACAAATTCCCATAAGTCTTGGGAAGCAAGCAAAGCCTTCATGGTTATTGCCCAACAGTCATAGTTCTTTCCATTAAATTGTGGGAGCTGAGTATTAAAGATACCCATGCTAGTGCTGGCTCTTGCCATTCTTGCACTCTTAACTATGCTTCAAATACTTTACTGTGTATTTTTTTAAAATGACTGACTGTCTTCAACAGTAACACAAAAGAATAACTTGAGAAATAGCTTGACTGAGTCTTCACTCTACTGGAGAAGCTATTGTAGCAAGAAATATTCCTTCAACTTCTTTGACACCTTCAAAGAGCCTGGACAAGTTCTGATACCACTGTTGCGAATTTTCTATTTAATTCCAAAACTAAAAGGAACAGAGAACAATACTTTGTTTTAACCCAGGAAACCGAATTTTTTTTTTTTGTTGAAGACAGAGATTTACACATGCACAAAGAACATGTGTATTCATTAAAAATAACTGTTGTTACAAAAATATTCCTCTCTCAAAGGGATTACAACCAGGGACTACATCAAATGCAGTTCCAAAACCTTCACTGTCTCTTCTTTAAAATTTACTCTGCCTCTGCAACAAAACCAATACCCTGTTTGTTCTGAAAATGAAAACACTGTTGTTCATAAAAGGCTTTGTCTCTGCTTGCACATTTCACACTGCTATGTGTAAAAAGATTTTGCATGCTCACGCACTGCTGTGTTTCCCATTGCATCTCATATCCAGCAAAAATTACATTTGCTGCACTGTTGTACGTAAATACATTTCATTTCACTGAATCAACCAAAAAAAACATTCCCCACACGTTGTTGCGCATTCCCCTATTGTTTTTACCGAACAACAAAAAACTTACATACTTCTTTTACGCTTCTACATACATATTACATTGCATATATTTTAAACAATAAAAAATAACATGACCATACGTTTTTAATTTTTCCATACTCTCGTACATGATAAAAAACAATAAAATTAAAATTTTACCTACAATCTACGACTATAGTAAATTCATTAACTATTTTATTGGCAAACTGTCGGTCAAACAAAATTCATTACACTTCACGCAATGTGGTGCAAGCCTGTACACAGCTTTGGTTTCAATCAACGGTGGTTAGCCTTCCTTTCAATCGGACGGTTATTGCTCGGTCAAGCGAAATGAACATTACGCTCTGGGAAAAAATCTGTTTCGGAAACCTGCTCATCCACGTGTGGGACAATGTACACTAACGCTGCCCCTCTGGAGAATACCACCGCTTGGTGAAAAGCGGTACGATGGGAGTACTGGTGGTTTTGAAAAAAATAGCGCTGCACGACAGTTGGAATTAATATTTCAACATGTTATAGGTGAGTTTTTAACTATCCATCACATATATGTGATGTTGATAAAAAACAATATCGTAATGGTATGAACATGGTAATATCTGAGTGGTGCAACGGAAGTGTAGTAGAGTTGAAGATCTTAGGGACTAGGCCAATATGGTAGTATTGGAACTATGTGATATGCATTGATCACCATGATGTATGTTGTGAAAAATGTGTTATGTTATTAGATCAAGGGAGAGGGATGTGATGGTTGTGAGACATTATGTTGTAAACATATATTAAGTTAAATGTGAATTTTAATTGGCTAACTTGAATGGAGGGACATATGAATCTAATGTTTTGAGGGGTTTTTCTGTTACATGCTTGTTGGTTTCCTATTGGTTGCCTATTATATTCATGTTGGTTTCCTTATTATGTTCCTTTTGGGTGCTTTTTGAGTTCATGCTGATTGTTGGTGATGTTCCATGAGGTGGAACCATAGTGATAACATTTAATTCTTTAATGTTTCACTGACCAACCACTAACCTGTGTTGGTAGATATTAAAGGTTATGGAGTGGGAAGAAAGAGTTGACAAGTGGAGATGATGCCATCACTTGAACAAGGAGGAGGTCGTGTAACAAACTGAAACACCATTTGAAAGATGAAAGGATGTGATTCGATCAATGGGAACAAACAACATACAAAAAAAAACATACAAGAAAAAATAGAGAAAAGGAGAAGAAAGCAGGCATCAAGCCATTAGGGAGAAGGAGGACGATTTCCAATTCGAATTGGTACCCAAATAGATTCTCTTAGGTAGTCTATAGCAAAGGGGAGTGATCATAGAAGAGCGACAATGTGAGCTGGTAAACAAAAGTTGGGTAGAGAAAGGGTAAGGAGATCTTACAACCAAATGGAAAGACTAAAATGGACTAGACATTTGGGTCAATCCATATGAATGAGATTAGAAGAGTGACGTTGTTTTTGTGGTGCTTATTACCAGAGGAGTGAGGTTGTTGTTGGGAAGCACACCCTCAAGACTTGGATTTGTCTTAGGGGTGGTTAACTACAAGGAAGGCTGTAGTGTAGCTAACCTATGGTTGCACGGAAAGTGGAAGTCCCTCCTCTAGTTCCCAGTTGATGTAACTCACATAGATAATTATAATGATTTATGTGTACTCGATGATCCAGATATTTTACTTCGTGGATGCATACAAAGTTGCATATAAAAGAAATTGTAACCAAGGAACTTAAACACATGAGAAATAAGCAAAAATCATAAATCAATCATGATATCAAAGGCATAAAATGATCTAATTACAGAGTTCACCCAGTGTGGGCAATTCCTCCGGGCCCTGCTCAAAGTGGGGAGGCCACTTTCATTAAATTGCAACGAAAATGAATTACAATCAACTTTACATAAATGACCCTTATACCTCCATTTTCTGGCATTGATGAAAAATGCAAAGCTCAAATGCAAAAACGTATATCACCATTAGATTTGTCGCGTGAAATCATGTCAAATGACTATAAACTTGCCCATATTCAGAGCAATTGACCTCTATAGCTCTAAAGAATCTTTAGATTCCCACAAGATTCCCTCCAAAATGATTCTCCCAAGATTCCCTAGGAATCTTTTTTGAATTCCATGCTCGTGTGGGCATGGTTCCATCTTGGGCACTCCTGGTTCCACTTGAAAATTAGATCCTCTCCTCAGTTCTGCCACTCCCCCTTTCGGTCGAATGGCAAAATGCTTTTTTTTTAATATTTTGTGGGGAGCGGAGTTAAGAATGCTTGGGACATTGGCCCGTTGGTGATGATGGAAAATAGGACACATGCAGTTTAACGTAGTTTAATTTTTGGGCTCGCCCATTGGTGGGCTGACCAACATGATTCGGGTAGGTTCTAACCCCGTTGATCTCCTCCACGTGTCGTGACCATATTGAGGGTCAGGAGGGTCCTCCAACTGGTGGTCAACCCACCGTATTTGGATATATATATATAAAAAAATATTATTGGTGAGTGGCACAGGTGGCAGCCCTACCCCCCAGTTTGATATTTTTTATTTTATTTTTATGACCATAATAGTCAAAATTTAGTTGGCAGTTTTTAAAGGTCATTGAGAAAATTAAATAGGGAAAAAATTCACACGTTCCGACTGCCTGATTCCATGGGCCATCCCTTAGCAAAATTTTTTCCCTGTTAGTGACTGCCACTTGGCCTAGTTTGACTAGAACTTTGACCTGCTATATTTTGAGCATACAAATTATAATTTGAGTGTCATTCACATGATTTGAATGAGAACGAAAAGCACTATGATATGGTCCTAGTTTAACTTCAATCCGTTGACATTGATTTTTGTGTTTTTTCAAGGTCACTTCTATTTATGAAGCCACCTCGATCATTTTTCCCCACTAAGGAGATTCTGGGCCTCAAAAAGATTTATCAGTCAATTAGCAAGTGAGAGAATGGCTCCCTCACTTTTTCTTTTCAATCGATCGAGCCTTACTTGGATGCATTCCCTTGAAACCAATAGGAAGGTATTCTATGTCTCCACATTATGAAGTCTTGGTATTCTTGTCAATAATGATGTCCTCTTATAGCTTGTCCAAGTATTTAGGCAAAAAAATGTCCATTGTAGGAACTTGTCTAATATCTTCGGTGTCCATGATCAAAGGAGGATCATAAATCTTCAAAATTTCAACGTTCACCACTGAGTACATCTTCATGTATGCTGGAAAATCGAGACAAAAAGCATTGTCTATAATATTCTCTGATATGGTGAATGGGCCATATTAGATTGGTCTAAACTTATTTCCTTCCCCTTTAATTCTGTCTTTTCTGATTTGGAGCCACACTTTGTCTCCAACCTAGAATTGGTTATTGACTCGATGCTTGTCATGTCAAACTTTGTATTGCGCTAGAATTTTCTCCAACTTCTCTTGCACTGCCTGGTGAATCATTTGAATTCACTAAATGAACTTTCGTGCTTTGTCCGTGTCATCATTCCCATTGGAATCTTCATCTCTCCCATGGACCATGTCTAAGGGATCATTTGGCAAATATCCAAAGCATGTCTCAAATATTGAGCTCATAGTGGATGAATGCGCTACCTGATTGTATGCATGTTGTACAAGGGAAGTTTCTCAACCCACAACTTGTGATGCTTTCCACAATAGCCTCAAAGTAAATGTATCACTGTGTGATTGACAACCTCTACCTTTCCATTAATTTGGAGATGAAATTTCGTGCTCCTTTTCAACTTGCTATCCACCATTCTCCACAAACTCATCCAAAACTCTCCAATAAAGTGAGAGTCTCAAGCAAACACATTGTATGCGGGTAGCCCAAAGTGGACCCATACAAATTGGAAGAAGAGATGAGATTTATGCTCTGTAGTGACCTAATTTTTACAAGGCATTAAGACGCATTTTTACAAATCAATCCATAACGACATACAAATAGTCATGACCTCTCCTAGACAAAGGAAAACCGCCAACAAAATCCATTGACACACTTTGTCATGGATGACTCAAAATAGGAAGTTCTGTGTAGAGCCCCTATTTTCTATTAGTGTGCTTGATAGCTGAACACAACACATATCCCTTTACATATCGAGTCATAATATGTTTCATGTGAGGCCAATGACACAACTCTACAAATGACCCAAAGTTTTCCCTACACAAAAATGACCTGACAAAAGAGAGGTATGTGCCTTTCTGATTACATGTATTTTATCATTGGTGGGGATTAAAAGTTTGGAAAGGTGGTACAACAACTTTCCCTTCAAATGGTAATTGTCCACTTGTGATCCATGAGTTAGATTTGCATAAATATCCTTAAAATCATCATCGTCAACATACTTTTCACCAAAAGTTTCAAAAGACAAAGAAGCATTTTGTAAGACTATAGATGCAAAAATAATAGGGTGAGAAAGCATATCTTCCATTGTGTTGTTGGTGCCCTTGTATTTTATTTCCAAGTGAAGATGCTGGAGGAATCACATCCATATGAAATGACGTGCTTGTTGAATCTTGTTCTGTGACTGGAGGTACTACAAGGGCTAGTGATCTGTGTGAATGATGATCTCCTTTCCAGTCAAATAGTGCTTCCACTTCTTCATGCTTTGAACCATGGAATACAACTCATTTTCATATGTGGGATAGTTCACAACATCTTGGGAGAATGTCTATGAATGGTAACATACAAGTTTACTCTATTGCATTAATACTACTCCTATGGCATATCCACTAGAATCTATCTTGATATCCAAAGGCTGTTGGAGGTTAAGTAAGGCCAAAACTAGTCTGGTACTGATCTTCTCTTTCACTGTATCAAAGGCCTTTTGCTTCTTTCCTCCCCAACGAAAGGTGTACTTCACACTTTTCATTACATGTAAGGGGGATGCAATGATAGATAAGTTGGCAATGAACCTTCTCCAGTATTGTACTACGCCCAAAAATCTATGAACCTCTGTAACATCGATTGGTTTAGGCCACTTTAAAATCACATCAATTTTAGCATCATCTATTTTTAAGTTTCCACCTCCAACAATGTGACGCAAGTAAACCAAACAGGTCTTACGAAATTCACACTTGGACATTTTCACATACAATTTTTCTTTTTGCAAAACATCAAGCAGCTTTTAAACATGACTCACATGATCTTCCCATGTTCTACTGAAAACAATAATATCATCAAGATACACAAGTACAAAATAAAGAAAATGTATTAAAATATCATTCATTGTCCTCATGAATGTGGTTGGAGCATTTCATAGTTCGAATTGCTTCACCATCCATTAAAAAAGCACACGTTTTGTCTTGAATGCAGTCTTATATACATCCTGTTCTACAATTCTAACCTCATGATAGCCACTGCAGAAGTCCACTTTTGTGAAATAGTAAAAAAAATTCAATTGATCTAATAAATCATCAATGCGAGGGATATGGTATCGATTCTTTGTTGTTATTTTGTTGAGTACCTTATAGTCCACACACATCCTCCATGTGTCATCCTTCCTTAGTGCCATCACAATAGGTGAACCACATGGAGAAGAAATTTGTTGTATGACCCCTTGGTTCTGAAATTGCTATGCTTGGTTCTTTATCTCCTCCATCTCAACAACTAACAACCTGTACATACCAATGTTGGATAAAGGAGTGTCCTAATGCAAGTGAATCTCATGTTGGATCTCACGTGTTGGAGGCAACCCACTTGGTTCCTGAAAAAACCCATTATAGTTAGAAACAATTTCATACGTTTCGTTTTTCTGAGCAGGATCACAACCTTGGAAAGCTTCAAATGTCTCTGTATCTTTTTCTCTCACAACCATGAGCATGCACCCTTTGTTGGAATTTTTCGATCTTTTCATATGACACGCACTTACAACATTGGCATTGGTTTTTGAATGATGAGATCTAACAATGTATTCCACCTCATGTTTCATGAGATGATACTTGTTTTCATGGTGAAAGAAAATTTCTTTCTTTTCATACAAATATGGACTTGACAATACAATACCACAAATATCTAAGTGTACAACATCAAAATCAACCTCATCTACGATTTTAGATGGAATCACAACTCTAGCTCTACACTGCTTGACTATATGTAATTTTTCTTTATCACACACCCAACAAAGAGGGTATGGTTTCAGATGAGGCTTGGTCTCTAATCCTAAATTTGTAACCAAGGATTCTGAAATCAATTTTTCATGTGATCCCAGATCAAACAAGGTTTCCAGTACAATATGTTTCATTATGACTCTAATGTGGAATAATTCAGTCCTCTTTTGTTCATTGACAAGAGACTCATTTGAATAACTTGTACTTGCACATAAATAGTAATTTTCATTGGCATGAAGGGAAAGCATAACTTATATAGTTTGCATTGTTGGAATTAGGATGACGAGCACTACAATCTCGTCCTAGTTTCACTTTAATCTAATGACTTTTATTTTTGAGTTATCTCAAGGCCACTTCTATTTATGGAGCCACCTAGATCATTCGAATGGTGGATGATGATTATGCTTATTATGTTATTGGATAATGTATGGTTATTTATGATTTGTTAAGGACTACCTGAATCACTATATAATAATGGTTGGAAAGTTGTTATATATAGATATATGGTGATAATTGTTATGAAACCAGCTCACAAAAAGATAGAAAAGATAAATCAACGCCCTATAATTTAGGTTCCTCAAGGGGGCAACCTCCTTTACATTACAAAAAAGAACAATTCTTGGATGATACAAATGACAACACCTCCTTTCTATATATAGGAGTCTAAGGGGTCATAATATAATCAGAGCTGACATAACAATAATAATGTAAGGGCACAATAATAACAATAGTGGGCTTCTATGGGCCACAATAATAACAATATGAGCACTACATGGGCACAACAATATAATAAGGGGGTTGTACTGATAACAATAAGGGGTTACACTAGTAGTATAGGGACCTAACATTCCCCTCTCCTTCAAAAAGTGTTGTCCTCAACGGTTGAGTAGTTATTGATGCTTCTGTATAAATTCTTGTCCTCCCATGTGGAATCTCTAGTGGGTAAGATGTTCCACTAGATGAGATACTCTGAAATTGATCTATTTCATAGCTTTTGATTTCTCGGTTCTGTGACTACTTTAGCTTCCAGTATGATTTTTCCTTCCTTGTCAAGTTCTCGCAATACTGTTTGAATTGGGATCTTTTGCAACTTTTGAATGAGTTCCCACTCCTTTGGGCATATGGATATATGTAAGGCCTGATGCTTGGAGGAACACTTCGTGGAATCAAATGAATAGCATGATCATGATCACAAATAGGTGGGAGGCCTTTGGGAGTATTAAATACCTTGGAATGATTGTCTCAAATGTTTTTGAGATCTGGAGAAATACATGATTTCGATGTGGGATCCTCCAGTGAACATAATTGTGTAATTACACCCCGTTGTTCTTTATTTAGAAGCTTTGTCATGCTGTTAGAGTTGAACATACTTCCAGGTTTTCCTTCGATACCCCTCAATTCAACTTCCGTTCCTTCCCAAAAAAATTTCAAGAAATGTTCTTGAAAATTAAAAGCTATCATACCCAAAGATTGTAGCCATTCAACTCCGAGTAAAACATCAGCACCACCCATTGGAACGGAGAGCATTGGGATATTAAATACACATTCTCCCATGGATAGCTTGATATTATGGAACTTTCCAGAGCAATTTACGGTTCCTCCACTTGCAACAATCACTTGACACTCTGGTGCTGGATATAGGAAGAAATTTAATTCCTTGGCTATCTTACAATCAATAAAATTATGGGTACTACCCGAATCAATCAACACTCTTACCTTTTTGTTCATGATATGTCCTTCTATCTTGCTAGTTTAAGGAGTGGTAGTTTCTTCCAATGCATTACAAGATATGGTCAGATTGATTTCTTGAGACTCGATGTGATATTTGAATTCTTGAACATTTTTCTTCTTGATATGTCCTTCTATATTGATAGTTTTAGGAGTGGTAATTCTGTCCAATGCATTACAAGATATGGTCAGATTCATTTCTTTTTTCTCGATGTGATATTTCACTTCTTGAACCTTTTTCTTCTTGATATGTCCTTCTATCATGAGAGTTTTAGGAGTGGTAATTCTTTCCAATGTTCTACAAGATATGGTCAAATTCATTTCTTCTTTATCTGGGGTTGGTTCCTGATGTATATACTCTTCTTTTGACATTTCTTGATCGTTTTCTTCCTCCACTCCACAATCAATGTAAAATAATTTATTCTCAGCAAACTTATGACCTTTAATGTATTTGTTATCACAATTGTAACAAAGCCCCCTTTCTCTTTCTCTTCCAATTGTTGTGGTGTAACCCTTGTAGGTTGTGGAAGGCTAGGAGAAACAAAACTTCCATCTTTATACCTGTGAGGGGTAGACTTCCTTGTTGCCATAATTTTTCTTTCCACTTTGTAACAAATCCATTTTTCTCTTTTTTCTTCCAATCATTGTGGTGTTGATCTAAAGAAGGTGTTTCTCTTTGTATCCTCATAATGTGCTATCATTTCCTCCATTAAAATTGATCACGTAACAAGTTGTTTATGAGAACAAAGAACATTATACCATAAAAATTGATCCGGTTCTAAATATGAAGATGAAATACATACCTTTCGTAATAGTGATAAACCATGTAGATCAAAATATTTCTCCATCTGTAGTATCCAATTTACTGGATCCTTTCCATCAAACTTCCTCATATCGCCTTTTCTTGATTTCAGGATCTTGACCTTGAAATGACTGTAACTCTGTACTTTCAGATCTCAAAGTTTTGAACTTGTCTCCTTCAGTAGCCCTTTGAGTCCTCTTTCTAAGCCTGCAAGTCTAATCAAAATTTGATTCTCCAGTAAAGAGTTATACTCAATATCCTAAGATGACCTGATTATATAATGTTTCAGTAGAGCAAACTTGTATGACATGCCACGTGTCATTGTTTCGACCTTCAGATCTGAAAACTATGCACAAAAAACTACAATCTGTCCTCCTTCTACAACTTCTTATGAAAATTTCAATTTGTTGCTCAGAGAGAAATTTGTGACGATTTTCCAAAGGTCACCTGTTTAGGGAGTAATTCGGTAGTTTGCAAAAACCCTAAATTACTCAGATCATATATCTGAAAATATAGCGAGACATGATCTAAAATTCAGACCTGAGATATAGAACGATTTCTTCTCAAATGGGTTGTTTCTCTAGCTTTTGAAACTTCATAGCGAAAAGGTTATAGTGGAAATACCACAATGACCTGTTTTAGATGCAATTCTGGAGCTTGCCAAAATTCTAAATTCCTCATATCATATCTACGAAAATATAGCGAAACAAGATCTGAAATTTGAATGTGTTGTTCAGAAAGACTTCTTGCCAAATGGGTTTTTTTATAGCTTCTGAAACGTCGCAGAAAATTTTTTATAGCGAAAATACCATGATGCCCTGTTTGGAGCAACGAAACCCTAGAATCCAAAGCTTTGATACAAAATGTAATGAAACTAGCTCATAAAAAGATAGAAAATATAGATCAACACCTTATAATTTAGCCTCTTCGAGGGGGCAAGCTCCATTACATTACACAAACGAACAATTCTTGGATGATACAAATGACAAGACCTCCTTTCTATATATAGGAGTCTAAGGGGTCATAATATATTTAGAGCCGACATAACAATAATAATGTAAGGGCACAATAATAACAATAGTGGGCTTCTATGGGCCACAATAATAAAAATATGGGGACTACATGGCCACAACAATATATTAAGGAGGTTGTACTAATAACAATAAGGGGTTACACTAGTACTATAGGGACCTAACAATATTGAACTTTTGGAACATCACACTTCTTACCATCTTCATGAATTGCAAGATCACTTATATGATTGTCATTGATTATTTGAGGTCCACTTAGTTAACCTATTATTTTATGAGTTCTCATATATCACATATGTTTACTGATTAGGAAACTCGCCATCATACCCAATATTTTAGGCTATCTTAAGTGTGATGAACTTGAATTATAAGTTTTATGTTAAATAAGTACCTGGTTATAGTTGAGAACCAGTTAGTTATGAATGACGTGATGAATTCTATGGATTTATGTACACATGCATTTTCGTAACTTAGAATTGTAATCACCTTTAAAATCCGGAGATTCACCATTTTAATATGGAATAATGTCCCTGAGAGTATTTTTAGATGCCTTGGCATTTATCTTCCAGAAATTAGTGTTTTAGGCATATATCATTGATCTTAAGAAATCCTTGTAAATATCCATAAATTTCCTTAACTTCCTTTATTCTTCTAAGTCATTATAGAGATTCCATGATCTGCACATTTGGGGGTTGCATTAACCAACACTCCAAGGTGGAGGTTGGATCACTCCATTGTTGACTTTCATCTTTTAATAGCTTATGTTGTTTATAGTGTCACTAACATAGGGTGTTTCTTTTAGATCAGGACCTGATCTCATCTAGACTGAATTTCCTGTTAAGGTCTAGTTGCACCCAAGGTTCAAGGAATCTGAAGTGCACGAGGAAGGAATAGATGGGAAGGATTAAATGCATTTGGGGCTAGACTAAGTTTCAAGGATTTACAGATCTAGGATTCTAGGTGTGGAAATGGCACACATCTCTTAGGAGGCCCAGATATTCCATGACCAATATATCATGTGATGGCCCAAATTTCAATCAAGGTCAGATTACACTCGATGATTGTTTAATATGGGGATTTGATGAGTCTGATAGTGTCGAGGGTGTTGAATTCTATGAGGGATCAGATTGGTGGTGAGTTGAATATCATCCACTGGGTCCTACACCATACACATTGTGAACTATGATTCTATAGATCCAGAGTTCCAAGAGTGTAGAATGATGGCATTGTGGTGTAACACCCAAATCGGTCATGAACTTTATCTAACAGTAATAATTTGAAAAACATAATATGGAAGGGAAATGTGGAGCCTCCACCTGAGATGATGTGGATGCCATAAGGTCACATAGGATCTGATAAGGACCACATGGATGCCATGTAGAAGCCCATTGATGATGTGGACACCAACTAAATTGACATTGTGGTACCACATTGTCCATATTTGTATTTATCATAGTTGCATCTTGATGATGTGGATCTGTGTCATGTTGATGTTGTAGGGCCACATGGAGCCTAGAGACTAGCTACTACTCACTTCCCTTGACTTTTTTCATCATTGTATGCCATGGTGGTGAAAAATTCAGGTAGCATGACCTCAACGTGGAGACAAGCCCCTTTATAATGGCTTTCTTAGGTGATGTGGAAGCAATGTGGGCACCACATGATTTTATCACTACCACCACCCACTGCTAGAAGCTCAACATGTTGTATGAGTGCATCTATGATGAAATGTTAATTTACCAATGGTTTCAGAGTGGAACCCCTATTAACACTTACTACCCAATGATCTCATCTCTTTGGCTCACTCTAGGGTGGTAATGTGGTTGACAACATGACGTGGACATGGCTTTGTCATGGAACCCAAACACCATTCATCACTCATCGCTCAATTTTGGAGATTGGACAACAAAGGAGGATGAGTGACAAAGTGCCATGCCAATTGGGCATGAGGTGGATATGTGGATCCCATCATAATTGGGATTTGGTCTGAAGTGCATATAATGGGGAATAACTTGTGAAACATAAGGAGGAGGACTCTATGGAACTTGTTAAGAAGGGATCACTTTGAATGTTGTCATCATGGGAAAGGGTTAGATCTACGACTCAACAAAATCGTGAGTCCCCCCATATATGCGATATGTTATCAATTGGTGCGGGGTGAACCAGGATAAACCTAGGGTACATGGATGACCTTGATCGATCACAAGGCCCCCTATCATGTTTACCAAATAGGGTATATAGCCCCCTTGAAGCCACCATTGGTTGTTGAATTTTGAATACCCACCCTTTAGAAACTAGTTTGGTTCTTCGGAACCTAGAGTGAAACATAACGTAAAAGCTTTGCATATCATGAAGGGTTGCACTTACTGGAACGTACGTGCTGACATTGATGTGCCTAGCACCATGGGGACCTGATAATAGCGACGTGGATACCATGTAGGTGGGACCTCCATGACATGGATCTCTCTCTAATGATGTGGAAAAGCCATGTGAAATACATGTGGGAATCCCTTGTTAATGTGGCATTATCTAATTGGTTAAACTTCAATTAGGCATAAATTTAAATCTAAGAGTCAGATTAAGATACAATATATATTGTCTAAAAGCTTTCAATAAGCTAAATGTGATGGTGGCATTAGTTTCTAGTTCCAAAGGCCTTTAAAAAAGTGAAATTTTTGTAACCCATCTTCATAACAAGCTTTGGAGGCCTGGTTAGATTATTGAGTAACACCTCCCACAGCCTGAGATAAAACAAGGGGGTGGGACGAATTGCTACACCTACCTTTACTCTACTTGAAAGAGGCTTAGTGGCCCGTTCGGAGAGTTTTACAAATTTGACTATGTCAGAGTAGTGCAAGAAATATGGGAAAAATCATCACTTTGAACATGATTACACACATAGATTATTTGACAACACAACATGGAACACTCAAAACACATGAATAACATCCTCTCTCGATGCAACAAATTTGCGAGGACTTACACCAAGTGCAACACCAAAGATACGCTTTGTGACAATTGTGATGACACATGTGCGACAATGCTTGAAACTTTGGAAATGAGCATGACACATGTTAATATGGTGATACCAACTCATTTACATAAATATCACCCCTTGAAACCTCCAATTATAGCTTTGGTGCATAGTGCGGCACTCCACATGCTAAAAGATAACACTTTGATTTTGTTGCAAATGAGATAAGGACACTTGGAGAAAACACATGAAATAACTCTTAATGCTTGTGACGACATTATGCAAAGTCAAAGTAGGCTCTAAAATTTGGTTGTAGGCAAGACTTTTGGACGGTGTTGTAGCAACAACAACAATTTGTGACACACTGGTTGAGTAACATATTTTCTACCTAGGTTAGTTCTTTCGTGTAGGATATAGTTCTTTAGGGAGTATTGATTCATCCTGTAGATGTCTTTGGTTTCCCCACTTACCCCGTGAATATGCATATTCCCCTCTTTCCTTTGTCGGTTGAATACAAAAATAAAACCAACAATATCACGGTATTTGAATTCAGGAAATAAGTCATGAGCTTTAGATTTTCAGAGTATATTTTTTCATCTCTAGTGTTTCTCCACTGCGAGGTGGCCTAGAAAGTACTCTGATGAAGTCAATATAGGAACACAAACATTATTACACTGCTAGTGAGCCTATATAGTACCCTGGCAGAATTGCTTGCTTCACCTCTCTGTGTAGGAAGCCTTTCCCTTATTTCACCCTTTATTTATATTTTAATATAGGATTGTGCATAGGAACTTATTCATTTCATGTGCATATGATTGTTCCTGACTTATTGAGAGCAGAAGAGGTTGTTCCTTCAGAGAAGCATACAAATACCTTTGATTTAGGTTTTCTCATTTATATTTTTCCCCTATTCCTCCTCTACTTGATTGGATAAGCATGGAAGCATTGAAACATAAAGAACTGAGTACAAGCATAAGGTTTCCAAAATATACATAGGTATCATGGTTCAACACAATAATCTCTTTAAGGAAAGATCATATTTTCCATCAGAACATCATTGAACAAAATATGTAACCAAAACAAATAAATAGGATCAAAGGTTAGCCAAATGTTGTAGTGTCACAAGACTCTTTTCACCTAGCCACACACATTGAATCCAGAAAACATGTTTACACACAATGTGTATTTACATAACGAGAAACAAAAATACAATACCAAACAAAAAAAACAACAAAAAAAGCAAACTATGTACATAGGGCACGACACAACCCTAGACCAACATTGAAAATATTGTTTCAAATCTTGGCTATTAACAAGAAGAAATTCAATCTTCTCATCTAAATATTGGAGATGATATGTGTGTTATTCAAGCTTTTCGTGCTTAGTATAAAATCTAATCCATAGGGGTTGGAACTTAATGTGTTTCCCTTTGTCTTCATGGGATTTGTCCCACTTTAAGACCAAGCCACCCACACTGAATTCATTTTTCCTGTAGTCTTATTATCAAACCATATCTTGATATGACTCTAGTGGAGGGTGCTTATCCTACTCTAAAACAATAGGCATGGCTTACCCTGGTATTCTTGTGAAAGTAGAAGGGCAGGAAAATCGATGTTAGGGGTAGGCTGGATTCTTTCCATACACCAGGATGTAAGGAGACGTATTTGGAGAAGTCTTAGGCATGAATGAGTCAACCCATAGGGAACTCACCAAAGGAGAGTGTCAGTTCCTTTGTTCAGAGAAAATGATCTTCTTAATGATGCAGATAAGGATCTTATTAGTGGACTCAACAAGATAATTTCCCTATTGATAGTAATTAGCATAATGTTTCAATATAATACAATTTTCTAATTCAAAATCATATAATCTCAAAGATAAAATGTACATTTCATTGTAAAAAACAAGTGAAGTCAGAACGCCAAACTTGGAGATGATATTCTGTTGGAGGAAGTTGATGACTTCCTGATCATTCACTTTCTCCAGTGGAACTTCTTTTGTCCACCACATAAAGTAATATGTAGCAGTGAGGATATAGTGGTGCTACTTCAATGAGTGTAGAAGATTTTCACCTATAACATCCAGACCCCATTCTTGAAATGGTTCTTACATAATGATAGGCTAGAATGGGTGAATGACTTTTTTTCTCTTCCCACACACTTCTAACAGACTTGACGCTTGCGGGCATATGTGTGAGCATCGTTGAATAATGTGGTCAATTAGAAAATGGCTTGCATGACTTCACGAACCATTGTGTCACCCAGAAAGTGCCCCCTGTCTATTCAATCATGGACATCACACGACACCTTTTTTGAATCTTGTGCTTCTAAGCATCTGAGTATGTCTCCATTGTGGTTCTTTCTGAAAATTACCCCATGAACTAACTAGTAAGATAAGGCTTTTAATATGAATTCCCTCCTTTATTGTGTGGGTAAGTGAGAGTAAAAAGCACCATGCTTAAGATATTGATGCACATTCATGTACCAAGAGTTTGATATATTAGAAGGGGTGTCTCGCTCAACATGATATATTCGATCTCTTGCTGCCATCCAGATGGACCATATTCTCGTAGATTCACTAGTTCTGCTGCTAGCTGACATAGAGCATGGCCCTTATTTGTGTGAAATAGTTTGCATTCCAAACATACTCTTGTAAACCAGTCATCCAGTTCACTCTTCTCTGACTGATCTCTTATTGGAGAAACAACGATATGACTGTTAGGTTCAGCACAAAGATAATATAATGATTCTTCAAAATATTAGGCTGGAAGTTCTTCACCGCCTTGTAGACTACATAAGCTTGTTTATTAATGGTGGGATAGTTGAGTTCAGGTACTTGTAGGCTAGCACTCAAAAAATATATAGGCCACTCATTATTTTAATCATCTTTCTATGTAAGTATGACAACAAGAGAATTATTAGAAGCAAAGGTGTAGATGAGGAAATCCTTGTTGAAATCTAGGCTGTACAAGGTTGTTGCTTCTGCAATTTCTTGCTTAATATGGGAAAATGCATCTTTTTTCTCCTTTTTCCCACTTGTATATTGCATCCTTCCTCACCATCTCCTACATGGGTTTCACTATTTGTGCATAATCAGAGATGAACTTGCGGAGAAAATTTATCTTCCATAGGAAGGACTACATGGATTTTTTTTTCACTTTAATCTCACTCTTTGCTATGATATGCTCCAAGAGGTTTTCCTTGGACATTGCAAAAATTATCTTCTTGGGATTAAGAGATATCTGTATTTTTGACATGGCTCAAATAATTTCTTCAAGTGGTGTAAGTTGTCGAATATCTTCTTGGAAAACATCATGATATCAACGAGATACACCACCATGCTCTGATTAATCAAATTGTGAAATGTAATATCTATCGCACATTGGAAGGTTGCACCAACATTAACCATCCCACAACTCATTATTTTAAAAGAGATTGTGCCCCACTTCATTCAAAATGTTGTTTTGAGTCTAGTAGGCTCTCAGACCAGAACCTGGTTGTAGCTATAAAATATGTCAGGAAAAGAAAAAGTTTATGACCCCGATACTATATGTAATATCTGCATTATTGATGACAAACGATAAAAAAATTTATCTGAGGGACAATTGAGATTTCGAAAGTCTATGCACAAGCGTATTTACTCGAACTTATTCCTTACTAGGACTAGATTAGAAACCCATGTTGAATATCGCACTTCATTAATGATATGAGAATCAAACAAATTGCTTAACTCTTTCTCAATCAAGGCTCAAGTGTCAAATGTACCTTCCACATCTTGTACTCAAAAGGCTTGGCACCTTCCTTTCTTAGAATGGCATGCTAGATTATTCGTGTGTCATAAGTTTTGAGTTGATCGTATGCCCATGCAAGAACATCTCGATACTGCTTAAACAGGAGGATAAAGGGTTTTCACTCTTGAGGTGCACATTAAGTACCGAGATTAACAAAGTTTGGATCATTCTTTGTTCAAATATTGATATTCTCATCCGAAAGACTTGAACTATAGGTTTTGATGTTGACTGGTAAACTAAAGAAATTTTGCAAGTCATAAACCTTCTCTAATGATACCACACCCTTCAACATGAGGTTCTCTTTGCTTTCTCGAGATTTAAATTGCAATGCTTTATCATGCTCGTCTACATTAATATTTGCATCTTTGAACACATCAAAATTCACCATGAAATGCAGTAACTATTGTTCATCACCAAGAACGTGCAAATTAGTGATATTGTTAGAGATAGATGGCTTATAGATAATTTCAACAGAAAACATCTCCCGAAGTGGTGACAAACTAGCAGCAACATTTAATAATGTATCTGCAGCTGTGTTACTCATCTTAGGAATAGATACAAGATTGAAAGCTTGGAATTTAGAAATCAAATTCCACACCTTATGTTGATAACTTTTCAGATTAGGTGACACATAGTGCATAGTACTTTGTACCTGTCATATCATGATTACAAAGTCACATATTTATTTAAGAGAACCAACTTTGAAATAGATGGCTTTCTGTGGGTCCACAATGAGTTCTTCATCTTCTGTAATGTTAATAGTGCACACAAATTCCCAAGGACAAAAGATTAGGTGTTTCCTCCGTTGTGGGTCTACTAAAACGCAATTAACACCGAAGCTCTCTTGTGTCTTGGAACTGTCAAAATACAAAATTGAAACATAAGAACTACAAGAGATACGCCCTAGACCAGTACTACTACAATATACTATACATAGGTCATTTCCTCTAGTTTTACTAGGAAGGAGTTCCAACTATGTGTCTGGTGGGACTCAAGGAGGCTGAGCAAGGTAACACCCAAGGTCAAACTCCAAGCAACAATTTCCAAAAATTAAATCTGTGAAAGAAACAAGTTCACTTTTTTCCTTTGAAGGGTGTAATAGTGTGTTTCATTTAATGTTCTGGATTGACCTATATTTGGTTATTCTTTCCCTTGTACAAAGGCCATATATGTGACCAATCAATAGAAAAATACCCCCTAATTTTGCTAGACAAATATCTACTTAGCAATACATTGAAGGCTTCTGAAATGTCCACAATTACTATGATGATGCACTGGTGAAGTCATTGATCAAATGATAGGTGGATAAGAATGTTTCTGAGTTCAAGAATAGCATCGACAAGGATCTTGTCTAACTAAATGATTTTTTCATTGGTCTTATCCCATTTGGCATTGATTTTATTGGCAACAGATAATGGTATTAGGTTTATATATGCACATGAATCAACTAAACAATTGTGAACATTATAATTGAAAATTTCGGAAGTCAATAAAAACAGAGGGAAAAGTGTGTTAGCTTCTAATGTCAAAACGTTAGCAATTGATTCCAAGGCACTAGAAGACTTACCATATCCCTTCTACGAAGAAGAAGCATCGTTACCTAAGGAAGGTTGTTCAAGGGATTGGAAAAGTAGTTCCTGTTGGTAGACTATCCTTTAAGCTTAAAGATCAAAATATTTGCGCGAGATTTCTTCATGTACTACATTATATTATAATTAAGCACAATAGGCATTGTCAAAGCGTCTGGAGGAATGGATTTATCTGACAATTATGGAGTAGTGCGGTTGCTTTTACTGTTGGTAGAAGTGTTCTTTGCAGCGGCAACTTTTGTAGACTTGTCTTGAGTGTTCTGAATCGAGTTGAAAGGTGGTGTTATATTCCTTAATAAGTGTTCCTTCAACTTTTTCCTTATTAAATATTATTTAGGGACAAGCCCTTGGCTCCTCAACTTGTATCGATATTTTATTTTTTAGATGGGGCCTCACTCAGTGATGGTTCTTCAACATTCTTATTGTTCTCAGCAGTGAAAAAACCACTATAAGTATTCACTACATGTCTGACACCCACAATCTCTTCAGTCAGAGAGTATTCTTCCTTTTCTTCCATTTGCTCAGTCTTATCACCTAAAAGTATTGTGTCAATAATGTGCACAACCAAAGTGTTCATGTTGTGGCTCAACTATGGACATGTATTTTTTGAATGATATTGTAAATGAAAAGAGAAATAATGGTCCATGCTCATGCTTTTAACATTCAAGACGACATTCGAGCTCTATGTATATTTTGATGACTAACTATTACTACTGTTGTTTTTTTTGGTGCTATTTAGGAAGTTGAAATTTGGAAGCTTGCTGCTGATAGTGGTCTCGCTTATCCCTTGTTTCAACTCTACGAACTCATTGGACAGAGACTTGATGGTCCTATACAAGATTTCTAGGTGAGTTGCTTCTTTATCCTTGGCCTTATTTGAAGAGTCCTGATACCTTTTTCTTGTCTACTTGGAGTCTTTATAGGATTCATCATATAAAATGAATCCAATTGCATGCAAGTCATTCTCAATTGTGATAGCTTCTTCAAAATTTTGTACCAAATTTTCTTTCGCAACTCTCTTTAGAAACTGTAAAATGCTCATTGGCAAGGAAGAGGTGTAGTAATCAATTGTGATAGAGGCATGAGGAGTCGTATTTGGAGGAAATTGGTTCAATACCTAGTTGAACCTCTAATTAAAATCTTTGACCCTTTCTTTTCCCCCCATATCTAGATTCCCTAACTCCTTTCATAACATGGTTATGGTTTTATCATTAACGAACATTTCAAGGAACAATGTTTTAAGCCCCTTACACTTCGAAATTGAATTTGCAGGAAGACTATGATACCAAGCATCTACTCTACAATCTAAAATACAAGGAAATGGTTAAATGGTTCAACACGATGTTGATTCATTCGTTGTTAATCTGTCCGAGACACTAGTCTACCATGATCTATCTGTCAACAAAGTCGAAACGTCGCAGACTGTCGAGGTAGTTCAGCCTGAACTGATGGTTATGTCAAACCCTCGGTGTCGCGGGGTTGGTTTCACTTCCAATCAAGAAATTTTTGAAACATTCAAGGCTCCTCATTACTCTCTATTTTGCATTGAAGATCAACAAAACACACAAATTTCACTTCTTCCACTTGAGCTACATGATCCCATCGCTCATGCATTGGAGGAATCTTACATAGCAAGCACACATGCATAACGTAAGTGGTCTACCTTTCTCACATTTGCTTGCAAACCCAGGGGTTCAACACTAAAACCCAAAGGGATTACGAACCCAAAGAAACAATATTCCCAAGGGAACCATATTACAATCTCTGAATATGTATCGTTGGATAAATAAACCTAAGGTATTAATATTATAAACAAAAAGGAATGGCAAACCCAATGGAATAATATTTAACACTATGAATATCAAAACTTTAATAAACCAAATGAATTCATATTATAAACCTAAGGAAATAATAAACAGAAGGGAATAATATTAGACCCTATCAATATGAGCCCTTCAATTAACAAAACCAAGGGATTTAAATTAAAACCGAAGGGAATAATAAACCCAACAAAATCATATTAAGACTCTTAGGAATTATGAACCAAAGGGAATAATATTATATCTAAGGAATAAGTATTTTAAACCCAACATATATAAACCCTAACAAAAGTATTGTAATCCACATAAAACATGGTTAGCCATTATAGACCTTTCTAGATATTCGTATTGAGAAAATGTTTTTCACATTGCAACATGCAAGAACTATTGACCATGTTTGACTATCTTTCATTTCCATATTAAGAAAAACTTTGTCAAAATGTAGCATTCGACCATGCTTGACAATCATTAGTTTTCATATTCTGTCAATATTTGTCGCAATGTCAATCTTTGTTGCAATGTGATGTACATAACCACTTGTGGGGAAATTCTCATGACATTCTTATATGTTTAGGGTTGGCTTGGCTCGAATATTTGGGGCAGTGCAGTCCTTCTCACCAAATTTGTATCCGAAATGTTAATAATCATCCTCCTCCACATATTCATGAAATTATTTAATGATCTAACGAGTGGCTTGAGAGGCAAACAGAGACTCCTCGAGTTCTGTGGTTCAAAACTAGAGGTGGATCGCAGGGAGAGCTACATTTTTTATAATGTTAATGGGCTTATCAATTTGCATATTTTTACTTTGTAGTCCTCTGATCTTCTCTCACATACCCTAAATCTCCATCTTCTTGCTCCTTCCAACTCTGCCAAAGTTTACTTTCCACGTCTAATTACTTGGTGGTACCTTTGAAGTATTGGTAGACAACAAATCTTGCTTTTTTAGATAGATCCATGGAAGATATTATTGTAGCATTTAGATGTTGATTTGTTTGGGTATCTTTATAATTTATATTTTTGTGTGGGTTGTAAAATTATTTCGTATATATATTATAAAAAAAGAGTTGTTGGTAAAAATAAAATGCAAGAACCATGAAGAACCAGCCAATTATTGAATAGACTAATGTGACCCATCATGCTCTGGGAGCACTAGTTATAGGTAATTCTTTATAACATCAAGTTGGTGTGACCTATCGTGCTCCAAGAGCATCAATACAAGTTATTTTATAAGGTCAAGTTGTAGAATTGTTTGCTAAATACATTCTTTAATCAGAATGCTATCTTAGACAATAGATGACGGTGGCAGATGGTCGTGGATTCACATATGGTGGAAATTCAATAGAATGGTTCTATATCGAGACTGACTCGTTGCACTCGGGAGGTTTGGAAGCGTCAATTCTACAAAGTACATCAACGATGGTCTGAAGTGGTTATGTCTTAACTGGATCAAGTGGGAAGTTTGAATGTGTGGTGAATAAAAGAGTAGAAACCATGAGATTTCAGAGTGGAGATGAGTGCTAGTGATGACCATATCAGACAAATGTGACAGAGATTCATTTATTGTTGTAATGTTATTCATTCGTTGTTGTAATGTGTGTTTTCTTTATTTGTTACATGTAAGCATTAAGGGAGGGTATTGGAAGTAATGCTTCCATGTGTTTTAGGTTGTTGTCAGTGGTCATTATGAAGTTATAGGTGTGATTCTACAAGTAGTTATTTCCCTATGTGTGTGAGTCATCGAAAAATCATAGATCTACGTTCCTCGTACTTTATCATGTAGAAGTTGGTGATCTACGACTATATATGTAATCTGTTATGTTTCAATAATAATTTAGTGTGTGATTTGTTGCGTGCGCAATCTTATACTCTATTTTTTATAACAGTTTAAACAACACAAATAAAAATTTTGCCACAAATTTTTTAATCACATTTCAATGAAAAATATGTAGGAAAACTCCAAAAAATCACACTTAGAAACTACTCCATTTCAGTTCGACATCACAATAAAAGTAAAGTATAAAAGGAAGACTACCACTTCACATTGTTCATTTAGAAATGAAAACTTTCCCGTCACATGCACATGTGACACTTTGTTTTTTTGAAATAAATAAACAAAACAAATAAATTCATAATGCCCATGCAAGGAGTGGGTTGCTTGTTTTCTCACAATGACCCAAAAAGGTAGGCTTGCACATGGGTCTGATGGAGATCAAATAGAGCTTCAAACGAGTACGATGAATACCTTGATGATGTTTCATTGTAACAAACTTGTGTATATCCAAAGACATTATGTTTGTGTCATTGATAATAGCTCTTCTATTTCCAAAGAGACATTAGGAAATGAAATTTCATTTTTCTCCCTATTGTAGCGGCTACAACTACCCTCCAAAATTTTGCCTTAGCTTCCTTTTGGAGCCTCCCTACCAAACTTTCATAGTAGCATGTCTTTTCTTGTCATGTACACAAGCTTCAGTGACTTTCTTGTAGAATGACAGCGTGTCCATCAAAGCTTGTTGCATCCTCCTAACAAGTTTTTTTAGTGGACATAGTCGAGTTGTAGGTTGAGCAAATCCTTCAAGAAATTGTGCAATTCTGGAGGGAAACCATCCTTCCCTCTAGAAATTGCACAATTCTGTCTGAAAACATGCTATGCTCGAGAATTGCACAAATCTTCATATCACTGTTCACTTAGAAAATTCAGTAATCGTCCCAGCATGTCTGCTCAACCTAGAAATTGTGCAATTTTGGGCAGTAGTCAGCTACTCTACCCAAAAATTGCGCAATCCCTTTCGGCAGCCAGCCCATCTCCCTCCTAGAAATGTGCATTTTTTCCTCCAAGATGAGCAGACTATTTCATATGCAGTTGAGTTGACCGGTTACCTCCGGGACCGAGTAAAACTGATTTGCATGCATGGGCTGCTCCTCCCAAGGTAGTGTGGAAAGGCATCCATTGTGTCAAGGATCTCTTTTTAGTAGTTGGTGGTTACATGCAAGGATTATTTCAGAAACCTCCCACCAAGTGTCAGTTTCCCTAAATCTGTGGCATGCGCATCGCAACCTCGATTTTATCGAAACTCATAAACTGGACACTACAGTTCTCATTCTTCACATCAATCTTATAGCTCTAACATCCCACACTGCATCTAGGATTCATCGGCACATTCAGCTCAGTTGTTTTTGGGTAAGCTCGCTTTTCATGTCTCACGTTGCATTTCTGGTGCTTTTTATGTTTTTCTTCGTATGAATGTTGTCTCCTTGATTTCAATAAGAAATTGTTGTCATTTTGATTCATAATAGCTTGTACTAGAACCGTTTCAGTTCTCATTAACATCACACTATTGTCACATGCATGACACTGTTTTGCATGGAAGGTCGTCGTTGCGGCGACTTGCTTCAAATGCATGCATGCTTTCCCATTCTCTGAATCCTGCACTTGCTATTTACATAAATGATCATTCACTCTTTTTTTCACTCATCTCATCATGCTTTCACACCTCTCATTCTTTTAGTCACCCATCGGCTGGACTGGGCTACCTTGGTCTGGACCGTGCCTTGCCCGACTAGCACTGCAAATTTCCAGAACTGAAGGGTCTACCTTTCCTCCATAAATTAGGAAAACCTATCTAAGTGTTGACCTCCAGGCTTGCATTGTGAAATTCTTAGAAGTAGTGTCCCATTGGCTCTAGAAACTGCGCAATGCAGTTTGTTGATTCCATGTCACTACTGACTGAAATTGCGCATCGCGCAATTTCAGTCCTTAGGAGGCCAAGCTGGACTATGCATTGCATAGTTACTATAGTCATTCATCCTCTTGACATCTCGGCCTGTGCCTTGCGTAGTTTTAGCAGTCAGTCTCGTAACCTCCCGATGGAAATTGCAGAACCTTCATGATCAATCACATAGGTATGTTGCAAGTCAGTTCTCAAGTTCGTTTTGGTTTTCGACTGATAGATTGCTTTCCATGAGTGTTTACATGTCCACAGGTACTGCAAGTGTTCATCTACCTCTCAACAGCACAAGTACAATGGCCTTCAGGAGATTAGAGTCAAAGGACACGATTGAGAGCACAACATGGGTTGCAGCCAAGAAAGTGTCTATGAACTTGCCTACCTATGAAGACATAAAGTTGTTCGTAGACAAGGAAATCAAGACAAGATGGCAGCAACATCAAAGCGATCAGCATCACAGTAAGGAGCACCATCAAAAATAGCAAAAGGAAACACACCCGCATGTGGCGAATGCAAGAGGAAGGTTGTTGACAACACAGAGGTGGAACAAAGTTGCAGGCTCAAGCAGATCCACTTGTCATGAAAGAAATTTTGGAGATTAAGGCTATGAGGTGACGATGCAACAAGACGATCACTCGATATCAGAGAATGGAATAGAGAAGGAGTTGCAGTTGCTGAAGTAGCAACTCTAGGAAGAACATGAGATGCATAGACGAGAGAATGAGTTGTAGCATGAACAAGTACAACAGGGGGCACAACATGCACTCACTGATGAAACTACGCACGTACAAGTTATAGATCCATCCTAGCAACTGGCACGGAGCAAACATAGTGAGAAATATTTTTGATCGCGTGCAAGTGAATTCAGCAACATGCATGTCATTGTACACACACATGCAATACCACCCATTCAGCGCACTCACCAAGGAAAAGACAAGAAGCAAGTCCGACTGGAGCTGAACATGTAGTTAACAGTTGATGTGTATGACCACTAGCACACACTGGAATATCAACACAGACACTATGCATAAGTTTTTTATGGTTCGGCTGCACCCAAGAAGACCATGCGCATGCTAGAAGATGAGTTGGATGGAGGAGCCACACCAATGCACCCAGATGTAATGGAGGCAAGAGTTCGCCTCAGCAAGATGTCACCATGGAGCGGATGCACACCATCATGGATGACCAAGCTTGGCATGAACTCACCACCTTGACCATCATAAGCATATCAAAGAGTTAGTCTCATCACAACGTGTAGAAAATATTCTACAAATCCAGCTCTGATACCATGTAGAAAATATGATGGTAGGTTAACCCAGTAATGCAATATAAATTAAATCACAGTACTATAACCTACTTCTACTATCAATTTGTGGAAGCTTAAAGATCGAGCTAAACAATATAACCAGAAGAAGAAGAATTAATGGCACAATACACAAGAAAATACTTTAGGGAAAGCCTTAACTAAAAACCCCACTATATGTATTATCATACAAGGTGGAAATACATAGGAATTATACAAAACCTTTGATACAGTGAAAGAGAAGATCAATACTAGACCAGTTTTGGCCTGACCTAACCTCCAAAAGCCTTTTGATATCAAGACAGATGCCAGTGGATATGCCATAGGAGTAGTATTAATGCAACAGAGTAAACTTGTATGTTACCATTCAGAGACATTCTCCCAAGATGTTGTGAACTATCCCACATATGAAAATGAGTTGTATTCCATGGTTCAAAGCGTGAAGAAGTGGAAGCACTATTTGAATGGAAAGGAGATCATCGTTCACACAGATCACTATCCCTTGTAGTACCTCGAGTCACAGAACAAGCTTCAACAAGCACATCATTTCACATGGATGTGATTCCTCCAACATTTTCAATTGGTAATAAAATACAAGAATGGCACCGACAACAAAATGGAAGATATGCTTTCTCACCCTCTTATTTTTTCATCTATAGTTTTACAAAATGCTTCTTTGGCTTTTGAAACTTGTGGTGAAAAGTATGTTGATGATGTTGATTTTAAGGATATTTATGTAAATCTAACTCATGGATCACAAGTGGACAATTACCATTTGAAGGGAAAGTTGTTGTACCACCTTGCCAAACTTTTAATCCCCACCAATGATAGAATACATGTAATCATAAAGGCACATACCTCTCTTGTGTCAGGTCATTTTTGTGTAGGGAAAACTTTGGGTCATTTGTAGAGGTTGTGTTATTGGCCTCGCATGAAAAATATTATGACTCGATATGTAAAGGGATATGTGTTGTGTTCAGTTATCAAGCACACTAATAGATAACGGGGGCTCTACACACAACTTCCTATTTTGAGTCATCCATGGCAAAGTGTGTCAATGGATTTTGTTGGCGGTTTTCCTTTGTCTAGGAGAGGTCATGACTATTTGTATGTCGTTATGGATTGATTTAGAAAAATGTGTCTTAATGCCTTGTAAAAAGTAGGTCATCACAGAGCAGAAATCTCATCTCTGCTTCCAATTTG
This sequence comes from Pinus tabuliformis, assembly GCA_031772625.1. Classification (NCBI taxonomy): domain Eukaryota; kingdom Viridiplantae; phylum Streptophyta; class Pinopsida; order Pinales; family Pinaceae; genus Pinus; species Pinus tabuliformis. Next base: position 345,031,817 of record CM062814.1, read on the forward strand.
TATGGGTCCACTTTTGGCTACCCACATACATTTTGTTTGATTGAGACTCACTTTCTTGGAGAGTTTTGGATGATTTTGTGGAGAATGATGGATACCAAGTTGAAAAGGAGCACAAAATTTCATTTGCAGATTAACGGAAAGGGAGAGGTTGTCAACTGCACAGTGATACATTTACTTCGAGGCTATTGTGGTAAGCATCCCAAGTTGTGGGATGAGAAAATTCCCTATGTACAACATGCATACAATCGTGTAGTGCATTCATCCACTAAGAGCTCACCATTTGAGACATGCTTTGGATATTTGCCAAATGATCCCTTAGACGTGGTCCTTGGGAGAGATGAATATTCCAGTGGGCATGATGGCACGGAAAAAGCACAAAAGTTCATTTAGTGAATTCAGATGATTCACCAGGAAGTGCAAGAGAAGTTGGAGAAAATTTTAACGCAATATAAAGTTTGACATGACAAGCATTGAGTCGATAACCAATTCTAGGTTGGAGACAAAGTGTGGTTCCAAATTAGAAAAGACAGAATGAAAGGAGAAGGAAATAAGTTTAGACCAATATAATATGGCCCATTCACCATATTAGAGAATATTATAGACAATGCTTTTTGTCTCGATTTTCCAGCATACATGAAGATGTACTCAGTGGTGAACATTGAAATTTTGAAGATTTATGATCCTCCTTTGATCATGGACACCGAAGATATTAAATAAGTTCCTACAGTGGACAATTTTTCCCCTAAGTACTTGGACAAGCTATAGGAGGACATCATTATTGACAAGAAGACCAAGACTTCACAATGTGGAGACATAGAATACCTTCCTATTAGTTTCAAGGGAATGCATCCAAGTAAGGCTCGATGGATTGAAAAGAAAAATTGAGGGAGCCATTCCCTCACTTGCCAATTGACTGATAAATCTTTTTGTGGCCCAAAATCTCCTTAGTGGGGAAGAATGATCGAGGTCGCTTCATAAATAGAAGTGACCTTGAAAAAAAATCAAAAATCAATGTCAAAGGATTGAAGTTAAACTAGGACCATATCATACTGCTTGTTGTTCTCATTCGAACTATGTGAATGACACTCAAATTATAATTCATATGCTCCAAAAATATCAGGTCAAAGTTCTTCTCAAACTAGGCCAAGTGGCAGTCACTAACGAGGACAGAATTTGGCTAAGGGATGGCCCATGGAATTGGGCGGTCGGAACAGTTGAATTTTTTTCTATTTAATTTTCTTGATGACCTTTAAAAATTTCCAATTTTTTTTTGACTATTATGGTCATAAAAATAAAATAAAAAATATCAAACTAGGGTGGAGGGTTGCCACCTCCGCCACTCCCCAATAATATTGTTTTATATATATGTATCCAAATATGGTGGGTTGACCACCCACTGGAGGACCCTCCTGACCCTCAATATAGTCACGACACGTGGAGGAGATCAACGGGGTTAGAACCTACCCGAACCATGTTGGTCAACCCACCAATGGGTGACCCCAAAAATTAAACAACATTAAACTCTATATCATTCAAATAATAACCAATGTGTTGTATTAAAACAGTTTGAAACCAACTTTGCGGCACGACAAGTTTTGAACCCGGTTCACCGCCATCCTATTTTCCATCATCACCAATAGGCCAATGGCCCAAGCGTTGTTAACTCCGCTGCCCACAACATATAAAAAAAAGCATTTCTCCATTCGACCGAAAGGGGGAGTGGTGGAACCGATGAGAGGATTTGATTTTCATGTGGAACCAGGATTGCCCAAGATGGAACCACGCCCACATGAGCATGGAATTCAAAAAAGATTCCTAGGGAATCTTGGGAGAATCATTTTGGAGGGAATCTTGTGGGAATCTAAAGATTCCTTAGAGCTGTAGAGGTCACTTGCTCCAAATATGGGCAAGTCTATAGTCATTTGACATGATTTCACGCTACGAATCCAATGGTGATATACGTTTTCGCATCTGAGCTTTGCATTTTTCATCAATGCCAGAAAATGGAGGTATAAGGGTCATTTATGTAAAGTTGATTGTAATTCATTTTTGCTGCAATTTAATGAAAGCGGCCTCCCCACTTTGAGCAGGGCTCGGAGGAATTGCCCACACAGGGTGAACTCCGTAATCAAATCATTTTATGCCTTTGATATCATGATTGATTTATGATTTTTGCTTATTTCTCATGTGTTTAAGTTACTTGGTTACATGTTCTTTTAAATGCAACTTTGTATGCATCCATGAAGTAAAATATCTGGATCATCGAGTACACATAAATCATTATAATTATCTATGTGAGTTACATCAACTAGGAACTAGAGAAGGGACTTCCACTTTCCGTGCAACCATAGGCTAGCTACACTACAGTCTTCCTTGTAGTTAACCACCCCTAAGACAGATCCAAATCTTGAGGGTGTGCTTCCTAACAACAACCTCACTCCTCTGGTAATAAGCACCGCAACAACAACGTCACTCTTCTAAGCTCATTCATAGGGATTGACCCAAATGTCCAGTCCATTTCAGTCTTTCCATTTGGCTGTAAGATCTCCTTACCCTTTCTCTACCCAATTTTTGTTTACCAACTCACATGGTCGCTCCTTTATGATCATTCTCCTTTGTTATAGACTACCTAAGAGATTCTATTTGGGTACCAATTCGAATTGGAAATTATCCTCCTCCCTAATGGCTTGATGCCTGCTTGCTTCTCCTTTTCTCTATTTTTTCTTGTATGTTTTTTTTGTATGTTGTTTGTTCCCATTGATCGAATCACATCCTTTCTTCTGTCAAGTGGTGTTTCAGTCTGTTACACCACCTCCTCCCTGTTCAAGTGATGGCATCATCTCCACTTGTCCACTCTTTCTTCCCACTCCATAACCTTTAATGTCTGCCAACACAAGTTAGTGGTTGGTCAGTGAAACATTAAAGAGTTAAATGTTGTCACTATGGTTCCACCCAATGGAACATCACCGACAATCAACATGAACTCAATAAGCAACTAACAAACACATAATAGGAAACCAACATGAATATAATAGGCAACCAATAGGAAACCAACAAGCACGTAACAACAAAACCCCTCAGAACATTAGATTCATATGTCCCTCCATTCAGGTTAGCCAATTAAAATTCACATTTAACTTAATTTATGTTTAAAACATAATGTCTCATAACCATGACATCCCTCTCCCTTGAACTAATAACATAACACATTTTTCACAACATACATCATGGTGATCAATGCATATCACATAGTTCCAATACCACCACATTGTCCTAGTCCCTAAGATCTTCAACTCTACTACACTTCCGTTGCACGACTCAGATATTACCATGTTCATACCATTATGATAGTGTTTGTGATCAACATCATATATATGTGATGGATAGTTAAAAACTCACCTAAAACATAAGCATTCAATTGTTGTGAAATTAATAAAAAAAAATTATAAATCAAATTAAACTTATACTTATCTTATGGTTACTCTTTTCTTCCATTGTCTTCGTAGGTAATGATTCCATCTCTATATTTACCAATAATATCTAGGGGGACCCAACGGGCCATGCCACTATGCAAGTTGTTGCTACAGCTGCATTACACGACAAGAGTGTTACTGTATATAGCAATGTTGATGGAGGGATGATTTTTATCTGTAATGTAATGAAGGGAACGCCCCGTAATAAACACTAATCCATTCAATCATGGATCATTCTTCATACTTTTTATACCATGACAAATTTCAGTGTGGTAACGTACCAGTCCAATCGTAGGGGCAAACTATAATCCGTATCGAACGAAAGGTCCTACCCTACACTTATCATGTAAATTAATAATTGTAGTGTCGTCACTTCTGTGTTTCATGCATACCCACCCGGACTAACAACCTGAAGGCCGTAGTCTAACCAAGTTTCAATTTTTTATTAATAATTGTAGTGTCGTCACTTCTGTGTTTCATGCATACCCACCCGGACTAACCACCTGAAGGCCGTATTCTAACCAAGTTTCAATTTTTTCCAAAAGATCATGGGAATTTTGGCCAGATTTTGATAAAACCAAGTTTAAATTTTTTATAAATATAGATTACAACTGTCAAACTTCAAGATTGTGGATGTAGAAAATATTTTTGATGGTACTGAATTCATTTTAACCATGAAAAACAAGATTCAGCCACTCCTACTAGAAAACTGTTTAATTTTTTTTAACAGATTTTGACAATTTTTTTTGGTTAACTTTGTCGCCTGCTAGATGATGCCCGAAGTATCGAAAAACTTGCAAGATTCATTTTTTGTTTGGCTGACGAAAAACACATCGAAAAAACACACCTAGAGTAATGACGTGGCCCCTGGCCATTAGAAACAAGTATTAGAAATGGCCTCTTCCTAGTATTATACCCTTCTCGTTGATTGTTGAATCGGTCCCGCATGCCACATTTGGAGAGGTGTACATGTTCTCCCCATGTGCCGCTCAATTGTGAAAAATCATTTGGCGAATTTCGTGGCTACACCATTACGTGATGCTGCAGTGTGCTAGAAAATAAAAGCTAGTTGGAATCATTCTCTCAACCTAATTCGTAACCCAGCAGAAAGATACGCCCCCGCACAGTATTTCATTCTCTCAGTAATTAACCAACAAATCTTAGTTCTAACTATTCTGCAGTTCTATTGGGACATATTTATGAGTCAAATTTACTTGAAATTTACTGGGGTTAGGTGGTGAACTGCGCATGATACGAGTATCCCAGATGTTTTTCGAATTCTAAAACGTATTATTTGACTTTTTAAAAAAAAAAAAAAAAAAAACTAAAATGTAAAATAATTACACAACACCAATCTAAAGGTTGTTTACCATTTACCTGTCCTTTCAGGTTGAGGTTGTGTGTTCAAGTTCGAATTACAATTCCCCACGACAATGCGGCAAATAGAGTGATTTAAGGAGGCCACAAATTTGTCCCAAAATATAGTGGAATTTCCAATATGATTTCTGTTAAAATTTAGTATAATGTTTTGGAAATTTGGATTATAGCTATTAAACTTCTAAATATTAGATGTCCGTAAAATTTTTGGAAATTTAGATTATATCTATCGAACTTCTATACATTAGATGTCCTTAAAATTTTTAATGATGTTAACTTCATCTTGATAGTGTTAACTCGGTTTCCACCATTAAAAAATATATAAACACTATAATATTATATATTTTGAAAAACCAAATCACCATATTTCAGTAAAAAAGACACTTTCCAAATAAATTTGTACTCTCCGTAGACAACGCTGCTGCAAATTACTCCCTTCATAAATACCGTCTCTATTGTGAAGAATCTGTCAGATTTCAATGGCTTTTCAATTGTTGGTGAACTCATAACAATATTAACGGTCATTAATCTGCTCAAATATTGTGATGTGATTGATGTGATATGTTGTGCATATGCTTTGAAGTGAGATGTTTGTAAGTAGGAATCTAGTCAGTTATATTGTTTCACGTGTCTCCCTTGTTAACATTGATTGAATTGGGTTGAATTGTTGATTTTTTTTTGTTATATTTTGAAAAAATAGTTTAAAATTTTATACTATTATCAACTCTCTATTAAAGCTGAGAAAATGAATAACATACTTCTTAAAACTGATATATTTAAGTTTAAAATGTTTATTTATTTTATTTATAAGTTTATTAGATGTTTTTATTTTGATAGTTATTTTTGTTTTTTAGGTTAAATAGAGAATTCATAAAAATTTATGTTTCAATTTTGTAATATGTAAAATTAGATTGTCATAGATATTATTAACATAATCAAATCTAATTATGCATTCAAAAACTCATTTTAAAAGAGTGATATAAGGAGACTACAATTTCTCCCACAAAATAATGGAAATTCCCAAAAGATTTCAATAATATCTAGTTGAAATTTATGAAAATCTGGGTTACAACTCTCAAGCTTGAGGATTTTGGGTTTGTCAAAGGTCTTGACCGTGTTGAATCCATATCCACCATAAAAAAAGAACATTGAAACACTCTAGTAATCATATTTTTTGAAAATTTTCTCGCCATTTTTTGCGAGAAATTTGTCGAGAGAAATTGTAGCTTTCTTAGACAATGTGAATTTTAAATAATTAATTGTATCAAATTCCCATGAAAAATAAAAAACATGTGTTAATTAAATTGCCCCTATAGCTAGTGAAGAGGATGTAGAGTAGACAATGATAAGGTTAAGGCACTTCTTTGTGAAAAGATCACAAATTTGAAACTCCGTAGGCCATAATCCACCCATACAAAATATTTCTCTAACCGAAGAGGCGTGCATTACCCAATGCAATATTCAATTGATTTTTAGGGCATTCATGCCTAGTCATCTCATAGTTGACATAGCCTAAGAAACAAACCAAAAAAATCCCCCCTAGCTTATATTTTCTAATTAATATTAAAACGTCCATAGCTCATCTTGTTTGATTGAGGACTCTCCATAACCCTTCTTATGTGAGAGTGGAATTCGGAAATTATAAGTTTAAATGGTCTATGTTTTTTATTTTATTTTGATAACATTGATCAAAATCTAGTTATTTAAAATATTGATGTTGAGAGGCGCATTTTACCTCAAATATGAGGGAAATGTATAATTCTTTTCCTCGTCAACCATAATTAGTACTTGTCCATTTTAAACTAAAAGTAAAATATTTCTAAATAAAAACATAATATCAACTACAATAAAAAAATAAAAGTCAATATGCATATTTGATAAAAACATTTCACTCTCATTTTTTGTTTTAAATAAAATATTTGTATATTCATATAACGTAAGATAATTTTATGTTAACTTTAAAGAGAAATAAAATTGAGAAAAATATATTATATTTTCACTTTTCAGTGTTAGGAAAATGTATATTTCTTATACTTTTCAAATATATTTCAACATTACATTTCAAAAACAATTTTAATATTCATATTATCTAATTTAGTGCAATGTTAATTTCATGTATATATACAGAGAGAAAAAGTAAAATAAATTATTTTAATATTGATCGTAATAAAATATTTCAATAGTCAAAGAAAATAAATTATGAAAATTGAAAAGTGAATTACTTTTTTATATGTATAACTCATTTAATTCTTAATATAAAACAAATATATGGTATTTAAAAATTATTATTAATAATAAAAAATCTAATGTGGCCATATGTAAAATATTGGAATTATTATTATACTTTTGACATTTTTTCGGTATCTTTTTTATCAATTTTATATGGAATCGAGAAAAGTTTTAATTCAATTCCAAGTTTAACGTATGGATTTTATTTATGCATTCAAGGGGTTGAATCCATACTCTCACAATCTTCCACTCTCTCTAGCCCAAAGGGACCAAATCTCCCTAGGTGCAAGCCTCTTTTCAGATTTTTGCACTTTGAAATAGGTTTGCATCTCAAGAGATTTTATAATCCCTCTATATGCTTATGAATATGTGGTTAAGATGGATTTATATCGACTTACCTTATGATAGAGAGGAATTGGGAAAGAACAATTTCAATGTTTCATTTTCTTTATTTTTTGGGTACGCTTGACAAAAATATGCTTATATTATTCTAATTATGTTATTATGTGATTTTTATGAATTGATAACTTTTCGTAATTTAAGTTGCATTTTTTTCCAAGGAAAAAATCCATAACTTTATTTATATTGATAAAACAAAAATTACACTTTGCATATAAACAACTAAATGTGTGTTCAAAGGGGATTTTACCAAATCCCGACACTGGAAAATAAAAGGCATAAAATTCCAACAAAAACACATAAATACACAACCACAAGGGTCGACAATAGTCCATAAAATTATGGATAAAAGATAGCCCTTGTTTAACAAAAACAACAAGAAGTAACAGCCTAAGAAGGCTCCAAAAAATGTCATGAATAGTCTAACAATAGTGATAATGATGAAAAGGCATCCACAAGAAACCAAGTATCTAAAGAATATTGATCAACCATGTAAGGACGATGATAAAATTTGAAATTTTTGTCATTTAAAAGTTCCTCAATGTGCCATAAGCCCCCATATAGTTGAATAACTTCCTTAGAAAACCTATCTTCTTCCCTATTTTTGTCCGTGTAAATATCAATGAATGAAAAATATGAATAAGTAAAATTGACTCGTTGTAACTCCTTGAGAATACAAACAAGATGAATACTATGACATTGTTGTATCTCATTACCCCAAGCTAATGACTAGTTAATAGTCACCAAATACATGGAGTTGATCACATTACTTTTCTTTACCAAAAATGAACAAAAAATCGAAATACTATTTATTCCCCTGCCTAGCCCCACACATATTTTGTAGCAATGCTAATAGTATAGATGTAAAATGAAGTTGCATCCACATAAGGGATCCTACCCCTATTCATTCCCATCAAAGTTGCTCCAAAGATGACATTTATCATGCTCTTGCGTAATATTATTTCTAGACTAAGGAGGAGGCATGGGCTGAGGAAAATGTGATAGAATAGCTAATACTTCTATTTCTCATATAGCTTTATGGACCTATTTGGTACCCATACACACCACCAATCCTCAAACAATGGCCCTTACAAAGCACAGTCTTAGATAATAACCGAGAAACAACTAAACGAGTCCTGAGAAAAGAAAGGGCATTTAGGAAAAAGGTGCTTAGTGGAATGACCATTATATTTACATAACAAGCACCATTCAGGTCCAATTTTACATCTTCTCTACGAGATATCCCAGGAAGGGACTTTTTGAGCCAAAATACAGTTGTTGACGGTGTTGGACCTGCCAACAAAGGGGATCTCCCCAATGTGAAGTCCCAACTAGACCTCACATCATTTGGTGTAGGATTCATAAAGGCACAATTTCCATATACATAGAGATCTACCTTCGCTCTAGCTATTAGCACATAAGAGTGATACACTAGTATCTTCAAACAACAACGTATGTGTGCCTAGTGAGTACGTAATGTAACTGTGTCAAGGTTCTCTTACTACAAAGGGGGAGAGTAAAGTGAGCTTCTAAATGAGAGGTAGTAGTACCACCCAAGAAGAGACAAACGTGAACTAGAAAGGTTTATCTAGCACCTAGTGAAATAGGCCACAGCAGATACGACAGTCATTAAAACCGAGATGAAGGGGACAACACATACACTTCCTAGCGGATTAGTCCACACATATGTGATGGTCGTTAGAACCATAAAACAAACATGGTTGATCAAGTATCCCATAGAGTAGTCCACAAGGATATGATAGCGGTGATAGTCAATACACAAAGGTGGTCTGTCTAGTATCCCTCGAAGTAGTCCACAGGGATGAGACATCGGTGATAAGAAATACAACACATCTTCAATAATGTGAGTACTAAAATAACCAAATTAGTTCAACTATCTTAGTACAGGTTAAGAAAAAATGCATTACAAAATTTTAAAGAGTAGTCTTACAAACACTTACAAAACATGCAAGAAAATGTGTTAGCCTTAACAGGCTTTTAAATTAAGCGAAAGTCCCATGAAACATCTGTACACCATACATCACTAGTCCTAGTAGTGGGATATTAGAGGCACTTCTCTCTCCTCAAAGAACATACTATAGACTCTCAGGGCTATGTGGGAGGAAGCAAGTTGAAAGCAAGCCCTTGCTTGTACAATAGGAGGGGTATATATAGCCAAGGGCAACGCTTGACCCTTTTGAATTTTGGGCTACCGTCGTGACCTTTCAACTTCCAATGGTTTTTCAACTGACATGACTCTTCAACTTCTTGTGTGCATCCATTGGACTTCATTTTACATTACATTGAGTTAAAATAGATATTTCCCATACTGGTGATGTGGCCAAGACAACTCATGACACAAATTGACATGACATTGTCGATATGTACTGGTTGATTGTGGTGTCTATGCCGAGCTATTATGCTACTAAGTGATGAATGTACTCTTGGTGTGCTTTGTCTTCTGCTCTACATGGCATAGTCTGGGGGGCTCTACGATGGTCTTCATATTTCATGATGGTTCAATGCATATGTTCCTTTTGCTTATTTCTTGATGTGCTTGGTACATATGTCCAATTGCAATCAAGTCTTCTAGCATGTCTACTCCTTCGTCATCTCATTCCTCATCTCACCATGATCTACCAATGTACATGTTCCTACAACTCATAGAGGGACGACATCAAATCCAAAACCTCCTAGTCTATCATGATGCATTGTTATCGTGTTTTAGGTGACAAGGGGAGAGGGCAACTGAGGCTAGAATAACGAATTCCGGGAGGGAAACTTACACTATTGGGAAAAACTACACAATGAACACTCGAAGGCAAAATTACACATTGAAGGACATTCATGACAGCTACAAAGTGGGACCTCGAGGGGCACTTATGTACAATTCCTGGAGGAAAGGCGAGACAGGACTGCAAGGGACTTGTTGGGAAGTTCTGCACATTTTTAAAGAAGAAGGCATGACAGGGCTACAAGGGACCTATTGATCATGACTACATAGTTTTGGAGAACTGTGTAGGACAGGAAGTAGACGGACTTCTAGACATAATTATGCATATTTGGAGAACAATGCAAGATAGGAAGTAGAAGGCCTCCTAGACATGTCTACACTTTTTCTAAAGGTAGTGCATAGCAAGGCAACAGAGGACTAGCAAGACATGTTTTCGCAGTTTTAGAGATTAGTGTAGACCCAGTTCTTTGTGTAGTGGAGGGTTATGATAGAATAGAAAGAGGCTTGATGATTGTGCTTGAGAAATGTGTAGTTTAGTTTGGACATGGAGGCATTTTTTGCATAGTTCTGGGAGGCAAACAAGATGCTCACTTTCAGGATTGCACAACGCAACTAACCTAGAGGAAAACCTCAAGCATTGTGCACTTCTGGGTAGAAAAACAAGGTGGCTAAGGGCTAGGACTACATAGTGTAGCTTAGTCAGGATTTGGTGGAAGAGGGTTGTCTGGTGAGATAGATTTTCAGGAAAATGGCTAAGTTTTAAAAGCATGTGAACTTGTGCAGACTTGACATTGTGATCATACACTTAGCATACTTAGCATACTTCGATGATGAGACAACTCAAACCACCTGTACAATAAGACAAAACATTCCCTCGGTGAGACTATCTTAGAGCTAAAAGCAACAAGCGTGACACTTGACCACAGCCGTGACGAAACTTGTGAAACAATGCTTACAACTTTGTGTGTGACTACGATAGATGTTTACATAGTGAAGACAACCCAAACACACAAAGACAAACCTTCAAACTCACCATAAGAAGATTGCAAACATGAAAAAGCAATCAATATGCCAAAAGATGATCATTGGTCAAACAAACAAAAGGGTGAAAATACTTCACAAGAGCTCATGGGTGGACTCGAGTGTTTGCAGCCATCAAGGGAAAAACCAACAAAGGCTTAAAAATTTAGATGTAAGCCAAAATTCTGGATGGTGATGCAACTGCTGCAACACTTGGTGACACACTGGTTGAATACCACCTTTTTTGTTTTGATTCGTTTATAGTGCAAGGCCTTTTCCTTTCAGGGATTATTGATTCATTTTGCAGATCACTTCATCTTCCACACTTCCCAGGTGTATAGACATGGTTCACATTGTACCAACTCAGTTAAACACAACACAAGATTTAGCCAGATCACATTTTTTCAAATCAGGAAGGGTAATTTGGATCACAAGCTTAAGATTTTCAAAGTATAATTTTTCATCTCTGGTGTTACTCCACTGCCAGCAAGCTTATAAAATATCTCGGTGGAGTCATGCAGGAACGCAAGAGTTTCTCCACTACTAGTGAGCCTGGACAGTACCCCGGTGGAGTTTCCTACTTCACCTCTTTGCGTAGGAAGCCTTTCTCTTCTTTCGCCTTTGTTCTTTTTTTGAAAGAGTATTATGCATAAGAAATTATTTATTTTTGGGGCAGAAGGGGGATCCCAAATTATTGAGAGCAGGAGAGGTTGTTCCTTTAGATAAGCATGTAAATACCTCTAATTCAAGTTTTCTCATTTAGATTTTCCCCTTCCCTGTTTCTACTAGTTAGATAAGCTTGAGCACACGAGAGAAGAAAAGTGAGTATAGGCATGAGGTTTCCGAGACTGGACATGGGTTCATGGTTCGACCAAAACTTTCCTTACACATGCATCGTATTTTTCATCAAGACTTCATAGGCTATAAGTTATAACCAAGCACAAAGAATACAGACACAAGACTCTTTGAACTTCACCTCACACCCAATTAGAAGCAAGAATATAGGTCCAAGCACAACACTTAGTTGCATAGTGTAAACAAACAAAAAAATAAACGCGAAAGGAAAAAAAACGAGAGGAAAGGCACACACAACAAGCAAACAAAACCAGAAGACAAGAAATAAAAATGACTAAAGAAAATATGATGTAAAACCAAAATAAGAAAACCATGAACAACTACGAGTGCAAGATGAGTGCAAGGAAGGGAAACCTAAGATGGAACTAATACTACTATCCTAACAGCTAAATGGTTGATGTTACATGAAATGAAATTTGCAGTGAAGCCATCGTAGTCGCTCCCAACATGTATCCATAAATATACAAGCGATTAAAATATATAAAAGTTAGTGTGCAACAGAAAATACGAAAACTTGAACAAGCTGAACACGGAAAGGAAAGTCTTGCATGTGGGTAGAAAGATGTGTCACAACCACCCATTGAATGTGCTTAGCACCTTTATGAATATCACTTTTCAACAAACCTCGAAAGCCTTTTGCGGGTGTGTCCTCATATTAATTGAGCCTCTTAGCAAGTGCGGGGAAGCATTGAAGCTTATTCCCTACAACATGCTTTGCTATGGAAGATCGTTCTAGCCATTCAGTGATTAGATCATGAAATTCATGATGGTTGTTTGGACAACCTCGTGATCTGTGAAAGGGTGAATTATAGATTTGACAAACGGGATCACGATGGTAATCTGGCAAGGAAAAATAAATCTGATCATTGTCAACAACCATGCCAAGAGAGTGAGAACCTACCATAACCATCAGTGGAGGTTGAAGTGCCTCACCTACTTGATAGAAATCTAAGGAGAAAAATGCTAAACAATGAAGATTAGAGAGAACGAAGCAACTGTCTTCGGATGTGATATTGGGAAAATGATAAGCTAAAAGACAGTCACCCAAGATAGAGGAATGATTAGATAAGATGGTTGAAACATTAGATTCCTAGTTTCAAATGATAAAAGAAAAATCGATTTGAACACTCTTACGAATGCTCGAAATAATGGAACCAACTTTGCTATGAGCTATGTAAGAAATATAGATCTGTAGTGAAAGGTTTGCAAGATGGCTGAGGAGATGATCATGAAGAGGGAAATTTGATAAGTATGATTGTGGGCAAAGAGATTCTTTGAGATGATCAACTTCACAATCCCATGATTTCATGATAGACGAAAATTCCAACCCAAGTTCGACGTGAGATATTTTGATGAAGACAAATGTGCTATAACAGATTCGTGCGTTCAATCATAAGTAAAATTTTAAAAATTTGAAAGATCGCACCCGGAATACCAAACACTGTTTAGATGGGGATCCACACTGAATGAAACCACGTAGATAGATAGATTGTGCATGAGAAACCAAATACAATTAGGTTCGGGGGGCTTACCTGAGTCGCTAGGTCCTCATATAGCCATCAATGGACGTTGAAGTTCCTTGACTCACTGGGCGGTTCCGAAACTTTTTCGAATTCTAGAATTGTATTTCAAAGCTTGAGCCAAATCATGCATGGATTTCCTGATTTCAACATTGCTCTAAAGATGGCAGCCATTACTGTCATAGGTTTCACTAGATTTTTTTGCTTCAGTAAGTTTGTTTGAAGATCTATCTTCATGGAAAAGAAGAGATGATGGGGAATGGGGAGAACCCTATGTGATTAAATTGTTTTCAAATTTATCATGGACAACCTCATTTCCTTGTGTTGATTAAGGAAATAACTCATCAGATGAAGAAATAAGAGAACGTGTAGTATCTTTGACGCATGTGGATGTGTTGTGAACAGTGGGACACACGAGCAAGTGAGGGGAAGAGGAAGATTCTATCTGAATGCCTTCTTTGATCGGAGCATATTCTAGATATAAGTTAGAGTCTTCATGAGAAAATGAAAGATCACATGATTTGCTTGGTTGTTTTTCATGACATATGGAAGCATGGGAGTGATGACTACCTAAGACTGGGGGTTGATCAAAAGAATTAATTGTACAAGACATTCTAATGTGATTAGGAGATTAAAAATCATTCAAGAATGGAATCTCATTGTTTTGATATAGGTAATTTTGAAACAGAGAGGGAATATTGACAGAGTCCTCACCTTTCTTCTCCTCTGCCTATTCAATGTGACTACCTTGCACCTGACCACAATTTGAGCCAACATTTTGAGAATCAAGTGAATGTGAACAACCAAGTGGTGAAGTGGATTGATCAAGAGAGTCATGGTACAAGGAGTCATGGTTTGTAGATGATAGAGGATGACAGAGATGTTGATCAAATTAAAGACTTAAGTTATGAATAATGACATCCTCTTGCGAAAATGAGGAGTGAGTCTTTGTTATATGCTTCGTGAACCATTTTGGAACTTCCTCCATAGAAGTGGGAGATAGACAAGAAGATGGGCTAGGGACCTATTGTGTAGATTTCTTAGTTCTCCAATCACCACAATGGGGCATCCACATCAGGAATGGAAAAGGAGGAGGACAAGGAACAAATGCGGTGTTGGGCTCCTCATTTGTAATCTGAGGTGTGTCATGATCCGCAAGAGTTGGGAAGGGAGGGAAATCAAGAGGTTCACTATATTGAGAAATATGAACCAAGAATTTAAACTCTTCTCTCAAGAAGTCAAAGTTCACAAATTGTTCAGGAATTTCATAACAGAGGTGAAGGAAGCAATCAAGAAAGTCCTCAATTGATTCATCATGGTCCATACTTAAATAATATTTTTTTTTCATGGAAATCCCAATGCCTATAGTCATTGAACATTTTAATCATCATTTCGGAAATATGACCAAATGAATCAATAAAGGAAAAGGGTAATGTGTAACACCAGCATTGAACACAACTTTCGAATGTGAGGGTGAGTAATATAGTCCAGACATCTTAATACTCTATCTTGTGGAGTAGTAAAAAGTTTATAACTTGGCGCACATGCGAACAAAAAGATGGTTCACCCTCACCACTGAACTTTAACTTGGACAGGTCATGGATAAATTTTGTGGGGATTCTACATTCAAACATTGTATAAATACATCGCGGGATTATGATGTCAGGAAGAGCCAATTTTAAATAAGAGATCCAAGCCAAACTCTACAGGCACAAACTGTCAACTGTCCCTCCTTGAAGTGCCATTTTGTTGACAATGTTAGACCCACCAACAAAGGGGATCTCCCCATTGCGAAGTCCCAACTAGACCTCACACCATTTGTTGCAGGAGTCTCATCCAGTATAAATGCATGGTTTTCATATACTTAGGGATCTACCTTGGCTCTAGCTGTCAGCACATGAAAGTGATATGCTAGTATCTTCAAACAACAAACTACATGTGCCTGGTGAGTGTGTAATGTAACTGTGTCGAGGTTCTTTTACTAAATAGGAGGAGAGTAAAGTGAGCCTCTAAATGAGAGGTAGTAGTACCACCCAAGAAGAGACACACACAAACTAGAAATATTTGTCTAACACCCAGTAGAATAGTCCACAGTGGATGAGGCAGTCGTTAAAACCAAGGTGAAGGGGAGAACACGTACACCACCTAAGAGAGTAGTCCACATGGAAATGATAGTCGTTATAAACATAAAACAAATATGGTTTGTCAAGTATCCTGTGGAGTAGTTCACAAGGATGTGACAACAGTGATAGCCAATACATAAAGGTGGTTTGTCTAGTGTCCCAAGGAGTAGTCCATAGGGATGAGACATCGGTGATAAGAAATACAACACATATTAAAAAATGTGAGTACTAAAATAACCAAATTAGTTCAACTATCTTAGTACAGGTTAAGAAAGCATGTATTACAAACGTTTAAAGGGTAGTCTTACAAACATCTACAAAACAAGTGTTAAAATGTGCTGACCTTAATAGGCTTCTAAATTAAGAAAAAGTTCCAAAACACATCTTTACTCCATGCATCACTAGTCCCAGTTGTGGGACATTGGAGCCACTCCTTGCTCCTCAAAGAACAAACTATAGAATCTCAAGGCTATGTGGGAGGCGTTAGGATGAAAAAAAGTCCATTCTCAGACAATGGGAGGGGTATATATAGCTAAGGGTGATGCTTGACCCTTGTGGCTCTTGGACTACCCTCGTGACATGACTCTTCAACTTCTTGCTTGCGTCCATTGGAATTCACTTTAAATTACATTGTGTTACAATGGATATGGCCCATACTGGTGATGTGGCCAAGACAGCTCATGACACAACTTGACATGACATTGCTGACATGTACTGGTTGAATGTGGTGTCGATGACAAGCTGATGTGCAATTGAGTGATGGATGTACTCTTGGTGTGCTTTATTTTCTCCTCAGCATGGCATAATGTTGTAGGGTCTTCGATTGTCTTTGTCTTGCATGATGGTTCAATTCATATGTTCCTTTCTGTTGTTGCTTGATGTGATTGAAACGTTCGTCCAGCTGCAAGAAAGTCTTCTAGCATGTGTGCTCCTTCTTCATCCCATTCGTCATCTGACCATGATCTATCAGTGTACCTATTTCTACAATTGACTCATGATGGGATGACACCAAATACAAAACCTCCTAGTCTAGCATGTTGCATTGTTATTTTGTTCTGGGTGACAGGGTGGGAGGACAACTCACTAAGATAGTGCAGAGCACAAGTTAGGCTCGATTGAGGAACTCCCAGAGGACAACCTGCACTATTGAGAAAAATTTTGCAGTGACCACTAGGAGGCAAAATTGTGTAGTGACGGACACCACTAGAAGTTGCAAGGTGGGACGCATAGGGGCACATCTACGCAGTTCCTAGAGGGAAGGCAAGATAGGGTTGAAGGGGATCTGCTCGACAGTTCTACGATGTTTTCAAGAGTAAGGCATGATAGAGTTGCAAGGGACTTATTGAGGGTGACTGCAGAGTTTTGGAGAATAGTATCAGACAAGTAGCAGACGGGTTGCTAGACATGACTTCATAGTTTTGGTGAAAATTGTAGGATAGGCAGGAGAGGGTCTATTAGACATGCCTATGTAGTTTTTGAAGGTAGTGAAGAGCAAGGTAGCAAAGTACCAACTGGGCATGTCTTCGTAGTTTTAGAGATCAGTGTTGGACATGCAGTAGGAGGTCTGCTAGACATGTCTACGTAGTTTCTTAGGGTAGTGGAGAGCAAGGCAACATGGGACCAGGTGGACATATCTAAACAGTTTGTGAAGGCAGTGTAGAGCAAGGTAGTAGAGGACTAACAGGACATGTATTCACAATTTTGGAGATTAGTGCAGACTCGGGTCTTGGTGCAGTGCAGGGTTTCGATAGACCAAAATGAGACTTGATGATTGTGCTTGAGAAATGGACAATTTATTTTGGACATGGAGGCATTATCTGTGTAGTTCTTAGAGGCAGACAGGTTGCGCACCTTCGTGATTTTGCATTACAACTGATCTCGAGGAAAACCTCAAGGATTGCACAGTTCTGGGTAGCAGAGCAAGGTGACTGAGGGTTGAGACTACGTAGTGTAGCTTAGTCAGGATTCAGTGGAAGAGGGTTGTCCGGTCAGACATATTTTCAAGAAAATGGCTAAGTGTCGAAAGCAAGTGAATTGGTGCAGACTTGACATTGTGATCATACACTTAGCATACTTAGCATACTTCGAAAATGATACAACACAAACCGCTAGTAAAAAAGGACAAAATGTGCCCTCGATGAGACTATCTTAGAGTTGGAAGCACGAAGCACGACACGTGAGATAGACCTTCGAACGACCGTGATGACACTTGAATAACAATGCTTACAACATTGTGTGTTATTATGATGGATGTTTACATAGCGAAGACAACCCAAACACACAAAGACAAACCTTCAAACTCACTAGAACAGGATCGCAAGCATGACAAAGAAATCAATATGTTAAAAGATGACCACTAGTCAAACAAGAAAATGGGTGGAAATACTTCATAGGAGCTCACGGGTGAGCTCGAGCGTTTGCAACCATGAAAGGAAGAAACAAGGAAGGCCCTGGAATTTGGATGTAAGCCAAAATTTTGGAGGGTTTTGTAGCCACTACAACAACACCACATAAAAAGCTGAGAATTTGTTGAACACTTTATCTTCCATACTCCTTTCCACCACCACTCCCCCTATCCATCCTCACCTGCCTCATTCAGATTTAGATACCTTGTCTTTGGAGTATATATCGACTAGAAAGTGAGCCTAGACCAAGTCATCCCCAACTCATGAAATTCTGATGTGATCAGTAACCAACACCTCCAAGAAACGTCATCAAAGTTTACAATGTTCCTAAGAAATTTGCAAATCATCCACCAAAAGCCACTCTTGACACAAAATAGTAATATGGGTTGGATTTGTAATAAATAGTTCATATATACATTTTCTTAATTAAAATTTCTCAATTATTAATATAATTTAACAATTTTTTTTTATATAGAAAATATATATTCTCTTAAAATATTTGCATACGTAGAAAAGTGAAATCTCATTTTCATTTTTGGATGTCTCCTTGGAAATAAAAGAGTTCTTATCGTTTACACAACCATAGTATCTATCAATTTAGATTAGTTTGGTATACTAATGATTGGAATTTCAACACAAATGCATCTATCAAATTCGACAAATTTCACATCTCCTTTTAACAAAAGATTTTTACAGTTTCGCCTTCACAGTTTCAACAAAGGATGTTTACAGTTTCACAAAATTTTGAATTGTATTTATAAGAAGATCACTCCATGACGACCAGTTTTCTTGTCAAATTCCTACACCACATCAGTTCTCCATGGTACCAATGTGAAACTCTGCTTCATCTCCATCACACCCATGTGTAACTCTATTTTTTTGGGTAAGAATGGACTTTGATAAACTAATTGTTGATAAAAGAAATTTGTCCATCAAATATGATTTAAAAATTTACAAAACCATCCATTTTATCCATCAAATATGATTTAAAAATTTACAAGACCATTAAATTTTTAAATTATGGCAAAAATTATAAAAACAAACAACCAACAAATAAGTTTGTTGTGAAATTCCAACCTTGGTCACCAGCGACCACTCCTTGCGTGGCCATTCTGAATTTATTAGTTTAATTTATTTATTTCCAAAAGACAATGTGACGTGTCCATCTAATTCCGAAAGCTTCCGAAGTAAACAGACACGTGGTCACGGTCCTTCTTGCATCTTTTTAAAGTGATGTTGGTCAGAAAATATACAAAATACTCATAGGGTGGCCTTCGTTTTTTACATTAAAATAATTAACAAAAAATATATTGTTATAAAGGAATTCGCTTCTTTAATCTTAATGAGCGAGCGGGGACGGGCAAGCAACGAGGTTAAGGGTTGCTTTATTACTTTTGAGATAAACTCTCACAGATTAAGTTTTATGTTTAATACTTAGAAAAAGAGAATTTGTATTTGATTTTTTTTATCACAATGAAAAATGATTTTACTTTTTCATTAAATTATTTTGTTTGTGGCAACATATTTAATTTTTCTTTTTATTAGATATTAGTTTGTTTTTGACTAAAAAATTTAAGAGGTTTATTTATAGTTTACAATTAAAAATTTAATTTTTATTATTTTTTATTTTATTTAAATTTATTTATTTGTAAGGTGACTAGTTGAGGTTTTATTATAGGTTTTTTAGTAACTTTCATTTTTATTAGTTGCTACATTTTTGTTTTTAGTTTTATTTCATTTTTATTTTTATTTTTTGTTTTATTATTTCTATTTTCATGAATTATAATTTTTGACAATATTTTCAATTTAAAGTGGCTTATTATTACATTAAAAACATATTTTAATAATTTTAATTATATACAATTATATATATATATATATATATATATATATATATAAAATAAAACACACACATATAGATATATCTATTTTAATATAAACAATATTAGTTAATCATAATTTTTAATTTTTTATGATGGCATTCAACAATACAATATTTTATTAGGTGTTTTACTTTTGCGATGAAATATTTGTCTTTCTTATTTTTGTTTCATTAAGCTATATTTAAGCTAAGCAGTAATACCTACTATATAGCTCTTGTTTTATAATAAAATAGTAATTTTATTTAATGTAAATGTTCTTTGAGAAGTTTAGGTTAGATTTATCTTAACTCTTTATCTACCAAGTGCTAAGAGAGATCAAATTTCTTGAGGTGAAGGCTTCTTTTAGAATGAAAATAAATTGGATCCCTCTCCGTCCTCAGTAGTTTTGGAGTTAGGATAGATCTAAGTATCAATTTACATAATTTATATATGTGAAATACTTAATAATTTTCACTTGAATAAGAAATATACATACTTTTACTTTAAGAAAATTTAGCTCACACAAAATCATTTTTAACTATCACATCAATTTACTTAATTGTCAAAGGCTTCTTATTTCAACTTAAGGTGGATGGCGAACTTTCGATTTTTTTTAATTGATTCTCAAAGAATTTGAGATTATTCCAATTCTAATAAGTTTATATTCTAATTAGATGGGGAAATTAATATATAAAGTTTTTATACATGGTTAGATGTATACATTGGTAAGACATTCTTCGTGTTGCAATAGTGACATCAATATTTTTATTGTGGTTGTGCTAGTTAATATATATGAAATACTAATTATTTTTTACTTTGTAAAAATTTATCTCACACGAAGACATTTTAACCATGTTGCGAGTATATGTAATATTTGTAAGCATCATTTAACTTTTAATAGTATTACACTTTTATTCAACATTCTACATATAATAAATGTGTTTATTAATTTTCATGTTTTGACAAATAATCTTATATGATTTTTTATATTACAAATAAAATCTCATTTAATATTTTTTGTGGAATTAGGTGTTCATAAGTTTTATAGCTGGGTGAATTTTTTTCTCAACATGATATCAAGCTACATAATTTATATCTATGAAATACTTATTAATTTTTACTTGAATAAAATGTACCTCACATAAAAACATTTTAACTATAATATTAATTTAGGTAATTATATATCTAAGATACTTATTAATTTTAACTTGGATAAATTTTACATTACACAATTTTTTTATAGAAATTATATCAATTTAAGTGAACTATATTTAAGAAATGCTTATTATTTTTTTACTTTAAAAAAATTTAATTCACAGGAAACATTTTTAACTATCATATCAATTTACTTAATTTACATGTATTTCATCACTATCAGTTATAAATTGTATAATTTATAATTCAATTAAAAAGTTTAATTTACATGTATTTCATCACTATCAGTTATAAATTGTATAATTTATAGTTCAATTAAAAAGTTTAATTGAATTGACCTATTCAATATATATTTTTTTATTTTTCATTAATTAGTTAATGTATATATATTTTTAATTTGTTTAATGTATATAATACATTGTAAAGCGACTCGCAGAGCACTTAGTATTTTTTCGTGGGAGTAAAATTTTGTATTACCATTCACATAAAAAAAAATTAATGAAAATACTAAGATTTTAAAAATTGTTGTTTACTAAGAACATATGGATATATCCAGCCGAGAGGGAAAAGTTGTTAGGATGAGTAAAATATAGGCCTTTGTAGCCGTGGAAGAAAATTGATTAAACAATAAATATAGAAGTTAAAGACATGACAAGATACTAAGTAGAAATGTTTGAATTAGTAGTTGCTATCTACATAGGATCATTGTTGCTACTTGGTGTGTCTCCAATGCAACCTACATAGGATCTTTGTTTCTACCTGGTGTGTCCCTCCAATAGGGGAGGGATGCCAAGGTGTTTCTCAATGCACTCTAGCTATTATTCTAGGTCATTCATGTGGCAATGCAAATGTGCCATGGAGTCTAGAAGAAATACTCTATGTTATCTAAGAGAACCATACTTCAAAGGAATTTCATATGCTAATATAGGTCTATTGTGTGCATGCATTGGCTTAAACACCTACATGTATGCAAAATGTCCAACACCTAATCAACCTTCAACTAGAACATTAGTATTCGAGAGGTGGTTTCTTGGCATGGGTGAGCTCGTCCTAAGTGGGCTTGGGGTAATTTGTCTAAATTGAGAAATTGTTTCCTCCAATTGGTTATGAGTACATGTACTGCCATGGCTAGCTCATTCCTAGTAACACACTAATCTCATATGGACTCGCGACGAGGCATGATGGATGCACAGGAAGGAAAAAAGGCTAAATAAAGAGAGGAAGAGTGTTAGGAAACACATAAAGGGACATGGTTGGAAGAGCTATGCAAGCAATATAGAGCCATGAATGTGGCCCAACAAATTACTGAGCTTAGTTGAAAGTTGGAGAGACTAGAGGAGGGTTAGTGAAGAAAGGTGCTAGCTTAGAGATACCTTGGGTGAGTGCATGGAGTTGGGTTACACTTTTTGGCAAGAGAGGGCATGTTGTCGGTGAAAAACACAGCTTTAGTGACACTTTTTAAGTGCTTGATCAAGCAATATTTAAGCTCTTGATTGAACTGTTTGTGGGCTTAAATATTTCTTGATCGAGCATTAAAATGAACTCTCCATCAAGCTGCTACGTAACCCCATGTTAGGTGTTCATTCAATCCTTTCTTAGAGCTGGATAACATTTTTAATTTTCTCATCATTAACAATTTTAAAATTTATGTGAATATCAATAATGATATGCACAATTTAAAATTAAAAGTATTTGATAGTCGAAAAAAAAAAAACAACACAATTTAATTACTAATTAAATTTGAATACTTAATTAACAATATAGTTAAAAAAATAAACAAGAACAACACAATTTAATTACTAATTAAATTTAAATACTTAATTAACAATGGCCTGGAATAATTTCTCATTATATTTCTAACATTTTGGTGTGTAGATTTCAAAAATGATTCTATCCCACTTGCAATTGAAATTGTAATATTTTTATATTTATAATTTGGTAACTTAAAAAATTAGTTTTTAATATGATTTAAATTTTCAATGTTGTAATTTAAATAATAAATTTATTTTAAACATAATTTAAATAATAATTTGATTAAAAATAAGAAAATTTAATTTTAATAAATGTTTTAATTTTTAATATGAATGAGTGTAAATAGAAAATGTGAATTTGATGGGAAGAGTTAATAAACGATTCTTCGTCATAATCATATATATTAAAACCAAACTTTTATATAATATATATGCAATAATATGTACTTGTTCAGGGAAAGAAAAGAGTGCAGAAATAATTAATGTAGTTGTAATCATTGTAGTGGATGCAATGGTATCTATGGGTATAAATCTCTCTCAACATGTAAAGTGTGACCGCACTTAATTCTCTGTGTGCATGCACAAGTGCCAAGTATTTTTTAATATATATTTAAAAAAAAAAAATTAAAGAAATAATAAATTTTAAAATATTATTTAAATAATTTGAATCTGAGTAATCTAGATTTAAATATATGTAAAAAATTATTTTTAAAATAATAATAATATAAATTTAAAATAAATTTAAAGCAATGATTCAAAAAAATATAATATATTATATTTTTTTTAATGATTAAAGATTAATCTGCTATAAAATCTTTTGTAACATTCCTTTCTTATAAAAGAGTATTTTATTCACGGGATAAAAGATTATACCTTATATTTCGTACTCATTTTTTCATATATTTACTATGTTCATCTATATTGAAATTACTTAACTTTTGTCGAATTAACATAGGTCACTTGGATTATTACTCTTTATAAATTTAATGTTTATGAGATTTAATAATTTCTTGCATACTTTAATTTTCACTCATCCGCCGTAAGGTTCAAATTTTAATATTTATGCTTACGCTGAATGTGTTAACTCAAATCTAACCCTAAACAAGGGTTCTCCCTTGTTTAGAATTCTATATAATTCTTCATGCGTATAGTTGTCAAATTTCTCGAAAATAGTGTGATACCCGATGAACCGTTCACAAGAGGAAGGGTGGCTGGACAAACTACCCTCCTTAACTACTGATGCTAATCTCCACATCATTGCGAAATTGTCAGTACAGAGGGTTGGATCTGCAATCGACATTAGGGTTTTCATATTCAAGGGTTTCCTTTCACCATAAAATCGATCCTGGAGGCCGCCATTGCATCGTTGCATCATGGTGAGACCTTTTCCCTAAATTGTTCACCCTTAAGTTCCCTCATTTGACATGTTTTGGAAAACTAATGGACTTTTAGAGATATGGAACGTTCCTCGACCACATAGGCTTGCTGGGGAGTTTTACAGTCAAGCTTCCTTCAGTTCCACTGTTAAATCACAGGTAGGGTTCTTACTTTTCTGAGAACAAATAATCTACCTTCTTTTGTTAAAATTTTAGTGATTATGTTCAGGAAAAATTGTTACATACTGATTCCATTTGCTACCTGCAGGCCACACGGTGACGGGGTCTGAAAAAGGTAAATGTCTACTCCTCTATAATATTTATTCTGGAAATTATTACATTAATTGTACAGCCAAAATAGGCTAATTGGATTCCTGGTATGGTGAACACGTGACTGCAAGTAAGCTTCCTCTTTGATTATTGTGCAACTGCCTTAGCCCTTCTAACTGCTTCTCATGCTTATACAAGGGTTGTATTTCCTCAAGGTGCTACTTTCTTGAGTTTTGTAATGGATGTCGTTTTAAGCCCCTTTTTTGAAAATTTATATAGGGATTATTCAGATTCCGGGGTTTGGGTGATATTTTCTCACATATTTGCGATATTCCTTTAATTCTAGTTATGTAAATCTTTGTTACCCTGAGGGTGTACATCAATATATAGACAATTGTCCAAAATTGACTATAAGGTTGCAAGCTTGTACCGACTCTTGATTTTTTCCCGAATACCGTGTCATTACGACACATTTAAAATAGTTTATGTTAATACTGCTTCTTTGTGTTCATGAGTTTTTTTTGATAAGTTTAGTGGTGTTGAGGAAACCAGCCCTATGGGTAAAAAATGTTATCTTTGCGTAGATATTACTTTCAACTATCTGGTTTACAGACAACAAAAATTTATTCCTGAGGTTATTACCGTTTGCTAAAAAATACTAAAAGGTTAATTCTCAGTGTGTTTTTGGTGGTGATTCGTCATGCATGGTGCTTATATGGTTAACACCAGAATAATATAGAGAGTTGTAAATTCTATTGGTTCATATTTATTCCTATTTAGCTATACCCGTTCAATTAGAATGTTACTCAATCTTTTGAACTTTTAATTAATGGTTATTTTAATGTTTTAAATGCATAGCATAATAAGCACACTCCCATTACTATTTGGAGTTCAATGTGGTCTTTCACTATTTTTCTTTCTTGTCTTTTTTTTTTCAAATACTCGAGGTCTGCAAGGGACTTCTTCATCTTTTTGGTTTTTTGGTTTATTGGATCGACCTGGAATATAACCTGGAATATAATCCAACTTATTCCAATAATGTTGGGTCCCTATAATACTAGTGATTACCCCATTATTATTGTAGTTGTACCAATTATTAATATTGTTGTGCCCATATTATCCCCATATTGTTATTACTGTGCCCCATAGAATCCCTCTATTGTTATTTTTGTGGCTTTATGTTATTATTGTTAGGTTGGCTGGGTTATATTGTGACTCCTTAGATTCCTATATATAGAAGGGAGGTTTTATCATTTGAATCATTCAAGAATTGTTCATTTATGTAATGTAAAGGAGGTTGACCCCTCGAAGAGGCTGAATTCTAAGGCGTTGATCTATCTTTTCTATCTTTTTCTTGAACTAGTTTCATAACATTTGATATGAGAGCTTTGGATTCTAGGGTTTCGCTGCTCCAAACAGATCATCGTGGCATTTTAGCTATAACTTTCTTCTGCGACGTTTCAGAAGTTGCAAAAAAAACCTATTTGAGAAGAAATCACGCTGAACCTCGGGTCTGAATTTCAGAGCTGTTCGTGCTATATTTGCGGAGATATGATCTAAGGAAGTTGGTCTTTTTGCAGACTCCTGAATTACATTCCAAACAGGTGACCTGGGGAAAAGCATTATAACTTTTTCTCTGGGGATCGGATTGAAATTTCGTAAGAAGGTACAGAAAGAGGACAGACTGTAGTTTCTTGTATGCATTTTTAAGATACAAATATCAGAACAGTGACTTGTGGCAAGTCGTACAAGTTCGCTCTACGGAACTATTCTATAATCAAGTCACTGTGGGAGATTTCACATAACTCTTCCTTGGAAAATCTAATTTTGGTCAGACTTGTGGCATTGGAAAGAGGACACAGAGGGCTACTGTAGGTCACAAATTCAGATCTAGATGATTGAAAATTACAGAGATACATCAGAGGCAATATTGAGCTCCTACAAAGTGAAAAAAATTGTCTAGATTTTCTTAAATTTTTACTTAAGCTTGGTTTAAAGATTTATTTTGAAGGAATTCAAAGGGCATAATAGAGCATTATTATCGGTAATTGATGCCCCAAGGAAAGAAAATGCAAACACCTAATAAGGAACCTGAAAGCTCTAGCATGACTCATGAAGAAGATAAAGAAATGCAACATGATATATCAAAATTACAAGACCAAGTGTAACAAGTATCCCTTGCACAAAAATGAACAGAATCTAAGATGGATGGTTTAAAAGAAGGCGTAGAAACTAACATGGATTTTTTAAAGAAAGGTGTAGAAGCTAAGATGAATGATGTGAAAGCTAAGATGGATGATTTGAAGACACACATGGAAGAATTGAAGATAAATATGAATAAGTTGCTACAAGAAAGGGTCACTAATGGTGAAAGGGTAGTAAAGGAAACTCATGATGAGAACAAAAGAAATGTTAATCATGATTCCATAGACTCTAATGTTGGATCTAAGACCCACCATATTCCAAAAATCGATATGAGGAAGTTTGATGGCAAGGATCCCGCAACATGGATATTACAGATGGAGCAACTTTTCGATCTCAATAATGTGCAAAACACACAAAAGGTACGTATGGCAACTTTATATTTGGAACCAAATCAGTTTGTATGGTATCAATGGCTTTGCTCTCGTAAACAATTTATCACTTGGGCAATTTTTACGGAAGAATTGATAACACAATATGAGGATACAAAAAGCAACACTTTTTTTAGCCAATTGATAAGTCTGAAACAAAAGGGTGCAATAATGGAGCACATTGAGGAGTTCCAAAAATTGAACATAAGGGTAAAGGATATTCCAGAGGATCATAGGATTGATGTGTTCATAGAGTATTTAAAGGATAATATCCAACATGATGTTCGCCTTTGGGAACCTGATTCATTAGAAAAGGCATTTAGGTTAGCAAGAAAAATGGAAATCAAAATTATGGCAACCAGGAAGCATATCACTCACAACTATAAAGACGGAAGTGTTGTTGCCGCTAGTCTTCCACAACCTATAAGGTTGACACCACAACAATTGGAAGAAAAAAGAGCAAGAGGGCTTTGTTACAGTTGTGATAGCAAATACAGTGTGCTGAGAAGAAATTATTCTACATAGATTGTGAAGAGGAAGAAGAAAAGGAGCAATAAATGTCAAAAGAAGAGGATATACTCCAGGAACAAAGCCTAGATAAAGAAGAAATGAAGTGACCATATATTGTAATGCATTGGTGCGAATTACCACTCCTCAAACCATCAAGATAGAAGGACAAATCAAGAAAAAAAAGGTATTAGTGTTGATTGATTTAGAAAGTACCCAAAATTTTATTCATTGTGAGGTAGCAAGAGAATTGAATTGCTTCTTATATCCAACACTAGAGTGTCAAGTGATGGTTGCAAATGGAGGAACAATAAATTGCTCGGGAAAGTTCCATAATATCAAGCTATCCATGGGAGAATATGTATTGACTAGCCCAATGCTTTCCATTCCAATAGGAGGTGCTGATGTTGTACTAGGAGCCCAATGGCTACAATCCTTGGGTACAATAACTTTTAATTTTCAAGAACTTTTCATGAAATTTTCTGTGGAAGGAAAGGAAGTTGAATTAAGGGGTATTGCAGGGAAACCGGGAAAGATAATCAGCTCTAACAGTATAACAAAGCTTCTAAAAAATGAACAAAGAGATGTAATTGCACAATTATGTTTGATAGATGTGTCCACAGTGGAATCATCTATTTCTCCAGATCTCTAAAAAGTCTTGGATAATCATTCCAAGGTATTTGAGACTCCCAAAGGTCTCCCACCTATTCGTGATCATGATCATGCTATTCATATGATTTCAAGAAGTGTTCTTCCAAACATGAGGCCGTACAAATATCCCTATGCCCAAAAGAGTGAAATTGAACGTATGGTTGAAGAAATTCTAGAGGTTGGTATAATTCAACCAAGTCAAAGTTCTTTCTCTGCTCCAGTCGTTTTGGTGCATAGGAAGGATGGATCATGGCACATGTGTCCAGATTATAGGGAGCTCAACAAGCTCACTATTTAAGATAATTTTCCCATTCCTGTCATTAATGAATTACTGGATGAATTGCATGGATCAATTTACTTCACCAAGTTGAATCTTTGTTCAGGATATCATCAAATCAGAATGAAGATTGAACACATTCTGAAAACAACATTTAGAACTCATGAGGTTCATTATGAATTTTTGGTCATGCCTTTTGGCCTTACCAATGCACCTTCAATATTTCAAGGTTTGATGAATTCAATTTTCAAACCATTCCTTAGAAAATTTGTGTTAGTATTTTTTGATGATATATTAATCTACAGCAAGTCTTGGAAGGATCATGTTGAACATGTTGACAGGGTGCTACAACTATTGGAGGAGAAACGATTATATGGAAAAAGATCCAAATGTTTCTTTGGAGTACAAGAGGTGGAATATCTGGGTCATATTGTATCTCATGAAGGAGTTAAGGTAGACCCTAGCAAAATTAAAGCCATTAAGGAATGGAAAATTCCCACATCCATAAAGCATCTACAAGGATTTCTTGGGTTGACAGGGTATTATCGCAAGTTTGTTAAGAATTATGGGAGAATAGCAGCACCTCTAACAACATTTTTGAAGAAAGATGCATTTTCATGGACCCCATAAGCAACAAAGGCATTCGAAGATCTTAAAGAGGCAATGTGCCAAGCACCGGTCTTAGCTACACCGGACTTCACAAAAACCTTTATTCTGGAATGTGATGCTTTAAGAAATGGAATTGGTGTTGTTTTAATGCAAGATGAAAGACCCATTTCTTTTGAAAGTCATCCAATCAAGGGAAAGTTTTTACACAAAGCTATTTATGAGAAGGAAATGTTGGCAATACTCCATGCACTTAAGAAATGGCGACCCTACCTAATGGGAAGACACTTCAAGGTAAAAACGGATCATGATAGCCTTAAATACTTTTTAGAACAAAGATTATCCTTTGAAGAGCAAAAAAAGTGGGTCACAAAGATGTTGGGTTATGACTTTGAAATCATCTACAAAAAAGGGAAGCAAAATGTGGTGGCAGATGCACTCTCAAAAAAGGATGAAGATGTGGAAGCATTGTTGTGCGCCATTTCTATTATCCAACCAGATTGGATAAACGAAGCAAGGGAGGAATGTAAGAATCACGAAGAAGTGTGGGCACTTATTCGAAAGTTACAACAAGGTTCCAGTATGTCTGATACATTTAGCTGGCAAAATGATTCGTTATGGTACAAAGATTGCTTATACCTCTGTAAGAATGCCCAACTAAAACAAAAGATTCTTATGGAATTGCACAGTTCTCCCTTAGGAGGGCACTCAAGATTTTTAAAAACTTACCACAGGGTTAAGAAGGAATTTTTTTGGGATGGCCTTAAAGCAGATATTCAAAAGTTTGTGGCGAAATGTTTGATTTGCCAACAAAATAAAGTTGAAACAATTAAGACACCAGGTCTATTACAACCTTTATCCATTCCAAGCCCATGTGGGAGGAGGTTTCAATGGATTTTATCACAAGTTTACCCAAGTTTAAGGGAAAGAGTGTCATCATGGTGGTAGTTGACAGACTTACCAAGTATGCACAATTTTGTGCATTATCACTTCCATTTAAAGCCAGTACAGTTTCTACTGCATTTATGGAAACAATTCAAAAGCTACATGGAAACCCAAAGATTATTGTAAGTGACAGAGATCCCATTTTCACTGGAAATTTTTGGACAGAATTATTTTCTTGTCTTGGTACTCAGTTAGCTCATAGCTCATCTTATCATCCTCAATCTGATGGGCAAACTAAGATAGTAAACAAATGTTTGGAAGGATATCTTCGTTGCTTTATATCTGATAAATAGACACAATGGGTCAAATGGTTGCCTCTCGCTGAATGGTGGCATAACACGTCCTTCCATACAGCAACAAAAATGACCCCCTTTATGGCACTTTATGGGTATCGACCACCATTCATCACATCATAAATAAGAGAAAATTCTAAGGTTCAAGCAGTGGAACATCACATTGAACATCAACAACAAGTCCTCCAACTCTTAAAGGATAAACTCATGTTGGCACAGAATAGGATGAAACAACGGGCAGATCAACGTCGTAGCGAAAGAATTTTTGATGTAGGTGATTGGGTATTCCTACGGCTACAACCATATAAGAAAATGCCCCTTAAACAATCTAAGAAGGATAATAAATTATCACCAAAGTATTATGGTCCATACAAGGTGTTGCAAAATATTGGTACTACAGCATATAAATTGGAGCTTCCTGCAGCTTCTCGATTGCACCCAGTTTTCCATGTTTCATGCTTAAATAAGGTTATAGGTGACAAGCTCCCAGTTCAAACAATATTGCCAGAACTTGACGAGGAAGGAAAAATTATATTGGAACCGAAAGCAGTCACAGAAACAAGAACTCGACAGCTACGAAATCGACCAATTTCGGAGTATCTTATCAAGTGGAAGAACTTATCCGCTGAAGATTCGACATGGGAGGATGAGAATTTTATACATAAGCATCCAGATCTTCTCAAGTGTTGGGGACAACACTTTTTTGAAGGAGAGGGGCATGTTGGGTCCCTATAATACTAGTGATTACCCCATTACTGTTGTAGTTGTACCCCTTATTAATATTGTTGTGCCCCTATTATCCCCATATTGTTATTACTGTGCCCCATAGAATCTCTCTATTGTTATTTTTGTGGCTTTATATTATTATTATTAGGTCGGTTGGGTCATATTGTGACTCCCTAGACTCCTATATATAGAAAGGAGGTTTTGTCATTTGAATCATCCAAGAATTGTTCATTTATGTAATGTAAAGGAGGTTGCCCCCTCGAAGAGGCTAAATTCTAAGTCATTGATCTATCTTTTCCATCTTTTTCTTTAGCTAGCTTCATAACAAATAGTCTCTTCAAAAATTCACATTACTCGTACAGGAATGAGAATAGGTAGTTGGTCACACGTTTTTTTATTTTTTATTTTTT
This sequence comes from Pinus tabuliformis, assembly GCA_031772625.1. Lineage (NCBI taxonomy): Eukaryota > Viridiplantae > Streptophyta > Pinopsida > Pinales > Pinaceae > Pinus > Pinus tabuliformis. The sequence continues at coordinate 345,063,354 of CM062814.1, forward strand.
CCAGTTCTTCATTTTTCTGGTTTTACCTCTTCGTGGTCTAAGTACTAATGAGGTGGGACTATTCCCTTGCTGTTGATTCCACCAATAGGATCAAGAACCAACCCATCCCCTGTTACATCATAATAACCCTTATTTCTATTGAATTATAACATTCAAGATTAATTTCCCACTCTTCCCAATTCCTATAGATTCTGTTAATCAACCATTAACAAGACATACATATATTTCTATAATCAACCAGTCAACCATGTATTCATTAAGCCTAATAACTATTTTGATACTTAAGGAACAAACACAGGAGTCCGTTTACAATACTCATCTATTCTTCGACTTATTCTAATGGACCATAAAACCCATCGGAATGCAATGCTCCATCCAACCAATGAGATCCATTTTTAATACTACACATCTCCCCCCGAGCTTCCTTCACACCCCAAAGTAGTTTTTCTAGAACAATAATCAATACATAATGGATTTTTCTTGGGGTTCTCCAATCCCAACCAGAATTATCCAAGTTCTATAATCTAAGCATTCAAGCTTCGGGTGGACTCCACTAGCCGTCCAGCTGTAGAGCCTCTTGACTACAATATTTTCTTTGACATATGTTCTTCTTTTCCCCTCCTTATGATTCATGCTCCTCATACCCTATTGGATTCATTTTGGATTTTCTATTTCCAAGGAGGAGCTTGGGTAGGTAACCACTTAACCCATAACTTTCCAACTACTTGGGATGGAAGCTTCCTCTAGAATTGCATCCTGATATGATTTTCCTTCATGGTCCAAACATAATTATTATTCGAATAAAAGAAAATAGAATAAAGTTAGTTGTAGAAATATATATATCCTCATAGCTACTTTAGTAGTTAGCCTTCTTGCCCTATAAGATAAAATAATATTCTTTTAACTATAATAAGTCAATATTTACAATGTTACCAGGGGACATTACATCTTCTCCTCCTTGGGTGGAATACCATCTTGATGTTTCCATGTCCACAAAATATCTTGGGATATTTTTTTTTATGAACTTTTCATCATCCCGGGTAGCCTCTTCTGGGCTAATGTGCCACCATTGCATTGTATCTTGGGTTATAACTTGCTTCTATAACAATACTTCTTTATGATCTTAGGATGCTTAGTGGTTTGACCAGAAATTCTCTACCCAAGTCGACCTATACCCACAAAAATTAAATCACTACTAGTATTTGTTAATAACAATTTTATATCATATATACAAATATGAAATTCATATCCTGCCCATTAATGATATGTCTAGGATCATAAATATATTTTTTCAACAACGAAACGTGAAACACATTATGAAAACATATGTGGCTAGGAAAAGCTAGCTAATAAGCCACATGCTTAATTTGGGAAAGGATCTAAAAATGTCCACAAAATCAGGGAACTATGTTGATGCAGCCTCCCAAACACAAGGAGATATTCTTAGGTTTTACCCTTACATACACATGGTCCCCTACATGAAATTCTTGGTAGCTTCACTTTTTCATCAACATGAGTTTTACTTTTGTCTTGAGAAAGTTTCAAATTTACCCTCACTGTTCTCGCTGCTTCTTCCATTTCTTTTAGCATATGAGGTCCCAAGATTGGTTTATCGTCATGACCACTCTAATTAATAGGTGTTCTACATATGTCTGTATAACACTTCAAATGGGCTCATTTTTAGGGAGATGTGATAGATATTATTGTCGGAAAACTTGACGGAATGAATGTATTGAAATATGCAGTATTGGACTGTATGAAACCTTGCCTATGCAGTATTTAACTGTATCTGAGTATCTAATCCATCAAACTAAATCTTCCAAAATGTACATGTAAATTTGACATCTCTATTAGAGAGTGATTAGAGATTTCCACGTTTGGTATTCCATGTAACTTAATAATTTCTTTCATAAATATGTTAGCAGTTTGAACTATTTTATAAGTAGATTGTACTAGAAAAAAATGGAAAGATTTGCTCAATTCATCCACTACTACCATTATTGAATCATTTTTTTCTTTGTCTTATGTAGGCTAGTAATCAAATCAAGTGTAATAACCTCCCGTTTCGATTTGGGAATAGGTAATGGATGAAGAAATAGAGGTTGGTGCTGATGTTCAGCCTTCACCTAGTGGCATTCTAAGCACTTAGCTAAATATGATGCCACTTCCTTTTTCTTTCACGGCCATAAATATTCCTTCCTCAAAGCGGTGGTGAAATTTTTTCGGCCAGGGTGGGATGCATAAGGGCTCTTATGGTATGCATTTAAAATTAATTATTTAATGCTTCTCTGATTGCAGACATATATTTTGTTTCGATAAATAAACAAATTTGATTGGTTTACTTCGTATCCAAGTTGATGTTCAATGTTGTTTGGGTTTCTTGCTCAATAAGCTCAAAAAACCATTCGTTGTCATTCATCTGTTGTCACACCTACTTCCACAATTGACTGGTGCTGGATATGGTGACTCAATAAGGGAACTTCTCTTCTCTTCTTAGCTATTGATGTGCTTCAATAAACAAAATTTTAAAACAAAATTCAATTTAATGCTAAAGGAATCTAGTACATGATTCTCTTTACCTTTCATATGTTTAATTTCAAATTCAAATTCGCTCAGAAAAGAAATCCAACATTCTTGTTGAGCATTTAAAGTAGGTTGTTTGAAATTTCTAGTTAAACTACTGTGATCAGTCATCAAAATGAATCTTTTCACAAAAAAATAGTGTCTCCACATTTTTAAGGTGTAAATTACTATTGTTAACTCCAAATTGTAAGTTGAATTATTCTATTCATGTTCCTTTAGTTTTTGAGACTCATAGGCTACAACTATGCCCTCCCGCATTAGGACTGCCCCTACACCATCCTTGCAAGCATCTGTGTAAAGAATAAATTCCTTATATGGGTCAACAATTCTCAAAATAGGGGCTTTGGTAAGTGTTTTAACTGGTCGAAACTATTTTGACTCCAATGTCCACTTGAAATTTCTTCCCTTCTTTTGCAAAGAGGTAATGGGATAAGACACCTTTGAGAATACTTCAATAAATCGTTTATAGTATCCAACTAGCCCCATGAAATATCATATATCAGATACACTCTTAGGCATTGGAAATTATGTTATAGTTTTTATCTTCTTTGGGTCTACAACTGTTCCATATTTATTAATAACATGTCCTAAGTATTGAACTTGTTCTTTGTAAAATTCACACTTTCTATATTTTCCATATAGCTGATGCTCCCTCAATGTTTTAAAAACAATTTGTAGATGTTTTTTGTGCTGCTCCTTGTTTCTTGAATAGACAAGAATGTCAACTATCAACAAAAATTTGTGTAGGTATTGATAGAATATGTTGTTCGTAAGACACATGAACATTGTTGGGGAGTTAGTTACTCCAAAGGGGAAACTACAAATTCATAGTGCCCATAGTGTTCTAAAATTTTTCTTGTATATATTTTCCTCCTTAATTCTTATTTGATGGTACCCAGATCACAGGTCAATTTAAGAAAATATAATAGCCCCTTTTACTTGATCAAATAAATCGTCAATGCGCGGTAAGGGGTATTTATTTTTTATTTTTAGCTTATTTAATTATCTGTAGTCAATACTCAATTGCAAGGTTCCATCCTTCTTTCTGAAAAAGTGTATTGGATCTCCCCAAGGCAACACGCTTGGATGGATGTATTTCTTATGCAGTAGCTCTTACAATTGCAGTTTGAGTTTAGTCAGTTCTGGGATGCTCATATGATAACGTGCTCTAGATACGAGAGCATCTCCTGGAATAATTTAAATGGTACAATCTATGTATCTTTTAGGATGTAGTCCAGGAGTGTCTTTCGGAACAACATTAGCAAAGTCTTCCACAATGGGCAAGATCCCTAAGGTGGGAGAATTTTCTTTACAATTTGTATACCCCACTTGCACTGCGCATTTTTGGCACCTCTTTCTAATACATTTCTCCAGTTGTGGAGTTGTAATTGGTCTTAGTTCCGGGGGTATTTTCCCTTCTCACACCTCATCTCTCATGCCTTATTCATTCAACCAACAAATTATTTTTTCTTTATAATATATAAGAGACCGATATTTTTCCATCCACTCCATGCCAATTAGAATATCATATGATCTTAGGGGTAGAACATTTAAATTTTATATTATTGGATGATCTTCCAGTACTACTTGGTAGTTGTCTACTATAGCTATAACCCTTATTTTAGCCCCCATGGCTAGTTATACCAGCCATGGAATCTTAAATTTAAGTTTTTGCAAATGGATTTTTTCCACAACTCTATGACTGATATAACTTAGACTAGCCCCTGGATCAATGAAAATAGAAACCACATGGTTAAATATTTTACCTTCAAAATCTACCTTATTTGGTTGATATATTTCTTGATGGTATTCTAGTGCAACATTAATTATGGGTAAACTTGTTGGTACATCCCCTAATGTACATACTTCATTAATTTGGGCTACTTGTTTTATCCCTTTTCGATAAGTGCATTTTTTGACATAATGAGGTCCCCCACATCCCCAAAATTGTAATGGGGGTCTCGGTGATGTTTTAAGTTCATATTTTTCAAGTTGTTCAAAGGATTTTAATTCATTTCGCAACTTGGATTTTTGCTGGGTTCTTCCTCAATTTTAGTTTTGCTGATTTTTATAGGAGCCTTTAAAATTTGTGGGTTTCAACCCCTTAGCATTCTGTGACTGTTTCTTTCCTTTATTTTCTTTTCACTTTTTATGGTTGTCTCATTTCTTTTTTATCTCTTGGTAGCATGTTCATGCTTTTCTAATAACCTTGTCCATGGTCTTGGGATTGTCAAATTCCAGGCACTCCTTCATGAATACAGGTAAACTACTAATAAACTGCGGAAATGTTACCTTTTCCTCACATATATAGGGAATGTATATTAGTAGAAATGTAAACTTCAGTATAAAATCATCCATAAAAATCTTACCCAATCTATGATCATGAAATTCCTTTTCCTTTTCATCGAGAAATCACTCAATCATATGTTTTTCTTTAAAATGTCTTTGGAATACTTCCTAGGCCACTTCCTTGTTTCCACTTCTTACCACCATAAGGTGGATTTTTCTTGCAGAAGATAGATTTCCAACTCATCTTTTAGGTCATGGTCATATTCGTATATTTGGAAATAATTCTTCATATTAATGAGTCAGGCTTCAATAACCTCTTCTTGTTCACCATCAAATGTTGGGCGTTTGATTTTCTTAAATTGCCCGTGAAACTCCATCCTTCGTCTTTTAGGTCCATTATAAACAAAAAAATAATCATATTCCTCCTCACTCTTCTCTTCATCTCCTTCATATTCTGGGTTATCATTTCTTTGTCTGTGTGTCCTATCCATGTTTTCGTGATCAAGGCTTGGAATACGATGCCCATGGTTTTGTCTAAATGAAAGGCTCTTCATAATCCTCTGTTTTTCTTGCATCAACCTATCATTATCAAATTTCGACCTTTCCATCTCACATTCTGGTTGTTGTACTGTTTCGCACAATGCAACATTAGCATTTCGAGATTCCCTTCCTAGTTGTACCCAAATCTTTTGGTTAGCTTGTGTAATTGGCACTAGAATAGCTCCAATTGTTGGCCTTACTAGTTGTGTATGTCCAACTCTCTTCATTATTTTCCTTTTGTGCTCTCTATTAACACAGATAAATTATGTTATTTCCTTGATTTACCCAAAGAATCTATTGTGATGAAATGTGGCCCTCATACCACTTGTAACATCCCCTTCTTAAAAAAAAAAATATTATCGTGATAAAAGATTATACACAAATTTTCCTTACTCATTTTTGCATATATTTACTATGCTCATCTATATTTCAATTACTTAACTTTCATTGAGTTACCATGGTCACTCAGATTACACTTTGTAACCCTTAATGTTTACAATATTTCATAATTTCTTTTACAATTTAATTTTCACTCAGGGGCGATAAGGTTTGAAGTTTAATATTTATGGTTACAGTCAATGTGTTAACTCAAGTTATAACCCTAAACAAGCATTTCTTGAATTCTTTGTGTTGGCATTATGATACATATGTTGTACTTGATGGCAACCCACTCATCTCAGATAATAAATTATAGTGTAGAGAAAAGTTCACGCACTTATATGCAGAGAAAAGTTTATTTCATGTAGAGAAAAGTTCACGCACTTTTATGCAGAGAAAAGTTTATTTCATGTAGAGAAAAGTTCACGCACTTTTATGCACAGAAAAGTTTATTTCATGTAGAGAAAAAGTTCACGCACTTTCATGCAAGGAAAAGCGCGTATATGTTGGAGAACTTACCTTTGGTCCATGGTAGTTAGTCCTTGGTATTTGAACCTATGGTTTTGAACCATGGTACCTCGTCAAAATTTTTGATCTCACGCAATTTCATGGTTGGTTCATGGTATTAGTCCGACAGTTTTTGATCCTATGGTTTTGGCCCGTGGTATTGCATCCAAAAGTGTTGATCTCACGTACTTTCATGGTTGGTTCATGGTATTAGTCCAACAGTTTTTTGATCCTATGGTTTTGGCCCGTGGTATTGTGAAAGGCCTAAGACTATAAAAGAGGAAGGAGATCATTTGGCAAAGTATCTTCTGAATTATCGAATATCTGATAAAGTGCTAGATCTGGAATATTGTGATTGGGTTTCGGTGCAGATCTGGATCTGAATGAAGAAGGAACCTGAGCGTAAGGAGAAGGATAAGTTCTATTGATGGGTCAAAATCTTAAGGCTGGAATAGTGGTATCTCTATATGATTTTGATCTGTGATATGTGGCATACGCTTGATCTATAAATCTAATAATCTGGGTCTGAATTATTGATGCATGTTTTATTTTACACATGTTATGATCTGGGTATGTCTGATGTAACAACTGCAAAGTTATAAGGAAATATTTGCAGATCTGTATGCGGGTTGGCTTTGGTGAAATCATAGATCAATGATGCAAGTGTAGTTGATGGGTTTTTGATGTTCTTGGATCCAGTTTGAAAATTTATGAAAACTGGTCCGTGAAAGAAAAGAAGTAGGGGGTTGTAGCTCCCTTCCAGGAGAGACTGGAAAACGAGAGAGAGTTGTAGCTCTCTGCAGGTTGCAGCCTGCGTACTGGTAAAGGACTGCACTAGTACAAAACCATTGTAAAAGGAGTTTCTAATTTGAAAGAAGATAGAGACATATTGCAGCAGGTGGTTTTCACCCACATTGGGTTTCCACCTTACATCTTGTGTTCTTTGGTGTGACTATCTGTTTTCTTTGTTCATGCTCATTATTTTATGGTACTGACATGCAAAAATAATTCAAAGAATAAAAAGGAAGATTTATTAAAAGAACTTGATAATACTGATTCACCCCCCCTCTCAGTATTATTTCCAACAATTGGTATCAGAGCAGTTCCTTCAAAGAAGCTTGATCGCTTGAAGGAAGATCATTCATCATGAGCAACTACGAGAGGGAAGCATCAATCAGGCCACCAATTTTTGATGGGACAAACTTCAATTATTGGAAGGTAAGAGTTACTGCCTATCTTCAATCTCTTGGTACAGAAGTTTGGGATATCATAGATACAGGCTACACTTTTCCTTCAGCTACTCCTACAGATACGGCCGAAAAGAAGAAATATGAAACAAATGCTAAAGCAGTCAATACTCTGCTGGGATGCTTATCTCAAACAGAATTCGTGAAGGTTATGCAATATAAATTCGCAAAAGAAATATGGGACAAGATTGTCTTGAGCTACGAAGGAGATGAACAGGTAAAGCGTGCTAAACTTCAAACCCTCAGGATTCAGTATGAGAATCTCAGAATGTATAATGATGAAAGTGTGGCTAACTATTTCCTTCGGGTAGATGAGATTGTTAATTGCATGAAAAACTTGGGTGAAGAAATAAAAGAGGCTATTGTGGTTGAAAAAGTTCTAAGATCATTGTCCCCCAAGTTTGAATCTAAAGTGCCTGCAATAGAAGAAAAGGAAAATCTACGAATTCTTACTATGCTCAGCTACACGGAATTCTAACTGCTTATGAAATGAGAAAGGGAGGTCCATCAGACAGAAGAGAAGCTGCTTTCAAGGCTTCAGGCAAAGGAGACTATTATGAAGCAAGTCACGTGCCAGAAGAAGAAGAAGAAGAATCAAATTTTGTCAGAAATATTCAAAGGGGAACTGGAAGGTTCAGAGGTAAGTTACCTTTTAAATGCTTTGCTTGTGGAAGAGTAGGTCATTATGCCACAAAATGTCCTCATAAGGATAAAGGAAAGGAACCTGCTAGATGGAACAAGAAACAGATTGCAAATAAGAAAAGCTACTACGCTCATGAAGATAGTGATGGTCTATCAAATAGTGACGAAGATGAACGAGGTAATGACTATAAACTCTTAATGGCATTTGAAGATGATGATTACATGGATGCTATAGATGTGGATAGCTTTTGTGAAGAAATTTCTAGACTTAAGACATGTATAGAAGAAAAGAATAGGATCATTGATACTCTACAACTTCAAATTGATGAAAAAGAAAAATATCTTGAAAAGTTAGAAGGCGAAATTGTTGGTCTTAGAAAAGAGATTGAGAAAACAAAGGCTATTAATCTTAAGTTTGTCAAAGGATCTGAAACTCTGGATGAGATCATCAATGTACAGCGCTCTCCTCTAAACAAGACAGGTCTCGGCTATAATGGAGAAACTTCTCAAGAATCCACCTCAAAGAGTTATCTTGATGCAGCAAGAAGGAATGAGCAAAAGCACAACGGAGATCACCAAGTAAAGCAGGGACCAATTACAAACAAAGACTATCAGGCAAATCAGGGGCAATCTATCTTAAGGATGAACAAAAGCTACAACCAGCCACAGGTAAAATCCTCTCAATTTTCTTCAAGAATGAATGACAATAGAAATTACAATCGTTTGGCCGGAAGATTTGATAACCGCAGAAATTTATTCAATGGACAATGCTTTTCTTGCCATAACTTTGGTCACAAAGCAACTCAATGTGTTGCATATAAAACGATCATGACAAGAGAAGCTCAAAAACAAAGAAGTATGACTGGGATTACAAAAAGGACCTATAACAAATTTTCGGTTCTTGAAAATGAAGTTTAATGTTCTATTTGCAATAACTTTGGTCATGAAGATTCTGAATGTAGGAGCAGGTTTCAGCTGACAAAGGAACAAGCCTCAAGCACCAAAACATGGAGAATAAAGGAACCACAAACAGAAAGATGTGGGATAGCATTTTATGCAGAGGGACAGGAAAATCTATGGTACATTGACAGTGGATGTTTGAAGCATATGACAGGTGATAAAGAAAAACTTGAATCATATTCTGCTCTAGAAAAAGGAAAGAAAGTTTCTTTTGGAAATGATACTCCTGCAACTATAAAAGGAAAAGGCACTGCTCAGTTAAAAGAAAAGGTCAAAGATGGAAATGTTTTGTATGTTGATGGATTGAAACATAATCTTCTAAGTGTCAGCCAGATGTGTGATCAAAGAACCGAGGTGATATTTAGATCAAATGGATGTCTTGTTCGTGATCTTGATACAGGTAAAATAGTGATCAAAGGTAAAAGAACTCCAAATAATCTATACATATTTGAAGAAGGACAACAACAATGCTATCTAAGCAAGGATGATGAGCACTGGTTATGGCACCGGAGGTTGGGGCATCTAAGCTTTTCACAAATAAGGAAAGCATGCAAATATCAGGCAGTTCGTGGTCTTCCAGATATCAAAGTTCCAGACAACACCGTATGCAAATCATGTCAGTTTGGAAAGCAAACCAGAACTACCTTTCCAGAAAAGGAAGGATCAGCGAGCATGCCTCTTGAGCTAGTACATACAGATACATGTGGTCCATTCAGGAAAAGGACACCTCAAGGAGAAGAATACTTGATATTATTCATTGACGATTTCTCTAGGTTTGTCTGGTTAGGACTTATGAAGCACAAAGATGAAGCATTCGAAAAATTCAAATCCTTTAAAGCCTTCGTTGAAAATGAATCAGGATACAAAATTAAGTGTCTTGGATCCGACAGAGGTGGGGAGTTTACCTCAAATGAATTTTTCGATTTCTATGAAGAACATGGGATAAGAAGAGAATTCTCTACAGCTAGAACTCCTCAGCAAAATGGAGTGGTGGAAAGAATGAACAGAACTGTCCAACAAATGGCTCGTGCTATGCTTGATGAATCTGGAACTCCCGCAACTTTCTGGGGTGAAGCAGCACATGCTGCGGTTATTATTCTCAACAAAACAAATGTCTGAGTGAACAGCACTCGAACCCCTCATGAGCTCTGGTATGGTGAGACTCTTTCGGTAAAGCACTTCAAAATCTTTGGGAGCAAATGCTATATTAAAAATACTGATGAGCAACTTGGCAAACTTGAACCTAGAGCAGATGAAGGCATCCTTCTTGGTTATTCTCCACACAGCAAAGCATACAAGTGCTATAATAAAAGACTTGGAAGAATTGTTGACAGCATTGATGTAGTGGTTGATGAGAAGGGATACATTCCTAGGCAAGTAAATCATGAAGATATCGAAGAAGATGAAGGCCATCCTCAAAGACAGAATGATGAAGAAGAAGAACCTCAAGAAGAACCAAAGGAGCAGATAAGGATAGAAGAGAAGACTCCATCCAGATATGTTCAGAAGAATCATCCAGAATCTCAGATTTTGTGACAGAAAGAAGCAGGTGTACAAACAAGAAGAACAATTGCAGAAGCTTCAAGCTATTTAGCATTACTCTCTTCCACTGAACCACAAAATGTGAAAGAGGCATGCAAAGATGAATGTTGGGTCAAAGCAATGGATGAAGAACTTGAGCAGATCGAAAAGAACAACACTTGGGAGCTGGTTCCTAGACCAAAGGATAAGAATGTTATAGGAACAAAATGGGTCTTCAAAAATAAATTGAATGAAAATGGAGAAGTAATTAGAAACAAGGCCAGACTTGTTTGTAAAGGGTATGCGCAGCAAGAAGGAATAGATTTTGAAGAAACTTTTGCTCCTGTTGCAAGACTTGAGGCCATCCGAATGTTCTTTGCTCTCTCAAGCTTTCAAAACTTCAAAGTATTTCAAATGGACGTGAAATCAGACTTTCTGAATGGAGACTTGGAAGAAGAAGTATACATTGAGCAACCAGATGGTTTCATTCTTGGAAATGATCCAAATCTTGTATGCAGATTGAAAAAGGCTCTCTATGGCCTCAAACAAGCTCCAAGGGCTTGGTACTATTGTTTGGACAAATATCTTCATCAACAAGGTTTTTCAAAAGGATCATCAGACAACAATCTTTATATAAAAGTTGAAAATGACAAATTGCTGATACTTGTTGTGTATGTAGATGACATTATCTTTGGCAGCAATGAAGAAGCTATGAGTCAAAGCTTTGCCTTGGTGATGCAGAAAGAATTCGAAATGTCCTTGCTGGGAGAACTGACATATTTTCTTGGTTTGCAAATCCAACAAAATGAAGGAGGGATCTTCTTGTCTCAAACCAAGTATCTCAAGCAGATTTTGAAGAAATATGGCATGGAAGAAGCAAAACCAGTATGTACACCCATGGTCACAGGATGTAACCTTAGTGCAAATGATGTATCAGCAGCAGTGCATCAACCAACTTACAGATCTATGATTGGAAGTCTACTTTATTTGACAGGTACCCGACCAGACATCATGCATGCAGTGGGAATAGTTGGAAGATTTCAGGCAAATTCAAAGGAAACTCATCTTCAGGCAGTAAAGAGAATCTTCAAATATCTTCAAGGGACTCAAAACTATGGCTTATGGTATCCTAGAGATACAGATCTCACACTTCATGCTTATACAGATGCAGATTGGGCCGGAAGCGTGGATGACAGGAAAAGCACAAGTGGTGGTGCATTCTTTATGGGTTCCAGATTAGTAACTTGGTTCAGCAAGAAACAGAGTTCGATTTCCTTGTCTACAGTTGAAGCAGAATATGTTGTTGTTGCATCTTACTGCACTCAACTCCTTTGGATGATGCAGACCTTGCAGGATTTTCAACTCACTTGTACACCACCCATCTCCATCTTATGTGTTAATACAAGTGCAATCAGCATTTCAAAGAACCCAGTCATGCATTCAAAAACCAAGTACATACCAATCAAGTATCACTTTCTCCAGGAACAAGTGCTTGAACAAAAGGTCAAGTTGGAGTATGTTCCTTCTAAGGAACAGGTTGCTGATATACTCACCAAACCATTGCCTAGGGAGACTTTTGAATACCTCAAGCAAAAGCTGGGGGTTGTTGATGCATCATCTTGTTGTTGAATCTCTTCTGATTGTTGGTTGTACGCAAGGTTCATCTGAAGTATATGCGTACATGTGCTGGGTTGCAGATTGGTCAAAGATCGAATGGCACAGGTTCAGGGGGAGCATATCATGCATTGTTGGCATTGTGGAGGAAGTACAGAAGGAGATCATGGATGTTGGTCTGAATATTGCTGCAATACGTCTCTATCTCTTTCATGGTCATGGATTATGGTTCTTCTTTGCAGATCTGGTTTATAGTCAGGGGGAGCATGTTCTTAGGGGGAGCATAACCCTTTGCCCTTGATGTCAAAGGGGGAGAGTGATTGGTTGTTGTTGCCATCAAGTCCAAAGCGGGAGATTGTTGGCATTATGATACATATGTTGTACTTGATGACAACCCACTCATCTCAGATAATAAATTATAGTGTAGAGAAAAGTTCACGCACTTATATGCAGAGAAAAGTTTATTTCATGTAGAGAAAAGTTCACGCACTTTTATGCAGAGAAAAGTTTATTTCATGTAGAGAAAAATTCACGCACTTTTATGCAGAGAAAAGTTTATTTCATGTAGAGAAAAAGTTCATGCACTTTCATGCAAGGAAAAGCGCGTATATGTTGGAGAACTTACCTTTGGTCCATGGTAGTTAGTCCTTGGTATTTGAACCTATGGTTTTGGACCATGGTACCTCGTCAAAAGTTTTGATCTCACGCAATTTCATGGTTGGTTCATGGTATTAGTCCGACAGTTTTTGATCCTATGGTTTTGGCCCGTGGTATTGCATCCAAAAGTGTTGATCTCACATACTTTCATGTTGGTTCATGGTATTAGTCCAACAGTTTTTTGATCCTATGGTTTTGGCCCGTGGTATTGTGAAAGGCCTAAGACTATAAAAGAGGAAGGAGATCATTTGGCAAAGTATCTTCTGAATTATCGAATATCTGATAAAGTGCTAGATCTGGAATATTGTGATTAGGTTTTGGTGCAGATCTGGATCTGAATGAAGAAGGAACCTGAGCGTAAGGAGAAGGATAAGTTCTATTGATGGGTCAAAATCTTAAGGCTGGAATAGTGGTATCTCTATATGATTTTGATCTGTGATATGTGGCATACGCTTGATCTATAAATCTAATAATCTGGGTCTGAATTATTGATGCATGTTTTATTTTACACATGTTATGATCTGGGTATGTCTGATGTAACAACTGCAAAGTTATAAGGAAATATTTGCAGATCTGTATGCGAGTTGGCTTTGGTGAAATCAGAGATCGATGATGCAAGTGTAGTTGATGGGTTTTTGATGTTCTTGGATCCAGTTTGAAAATTTATGAAAACTGGTCCCTGAAAGAAAAGAAGTAGGGGATTGTAGCTCCCTTCCAGGAGAGACTGGAAAATGAGAGAGAGTTGTAGCTCTCTGCAGGTTGCAGCCTGCGTACTGGTAAAGGACTGCACCAGTACAAAACCATTGTAAAAGGAGTTTCTAATTTGAAAGAAGATAGAGACATATTGCAGCAGGTGGTTTTCACCCACATTAGGTTTCCACCTTACATCTTGTGTTCTTTGGTGTGACTATCTGTTTTCTTTGTTCATGCTCATTATTTTATGGTACTGACATGCAAAAATAATTCAAAGAATAAATAAGGAAGATTTATTAAAAGAACTTGATAATACTGATTCACCCCCCCTCTCAGTATTATTTCCAACACTTTGTGCATACAATTGTCAAAATCCTAGGAAATAGTGTTATACTCGATCAATAGTTGTAATTCATGAAGATGAAATCAACAGTTCACAAGCTAAAGGGTAGTTGGAGAAACTACCCTCAACTCCTGATGCTACTCTCAACATCATTGTCAAATTGTCGACATGGAGGGTTGTCACGACAACTAGAATTACAATTTTCATATTCAAGGGTTTCCTTTCAACATGAGCTTGACCTTAGAGGCCTCCATTCCATCGCTACATCACGATGATACTTTTTACCTAAATTGTTCACCCTTTAGTTCTCTCATGCCACATGTTTTTGACAACTAATGGATTTGTAGACATATGGAAGGTTTCTCGACTGTAGAAGCATGCTGCGGAGTTTTACATTCAAGTTTCCTCTAGTTTTGTTGTTAAATGGTAAGAAGGGTTCTTAATTTTTAGAGAATGAATAATCTACTGCCTTTTGTCTAATTTTTAGTGATTATGTTAAGGGAAAATCGCTACATACTGATGCCATTTTCTACACGCAGGATACATGATGACAAGGTTTGGAATAAGGTAAATGACTCCTCTTTTACAATATTTGTTATGGCAATTGTTTCTTTAATTGTACCCCTAGAATAGGCTAATTGGATTCCTGGTATGGTGAACATGTGATGCAACTAAACTTCCTAATTGGTTTTTGTACGAGTTCCTTAGCCCCTCTCATTGCGTCTGATGCTTAGAAAAGGTTTTCATTTCCTCCAGGTGCTACTTTAAAACTGAGTTCTATAATGCATGTTGTTGTAAGGATTTATTTAAAAGTTGATCTAGGGGTTATTCATATTAGCGGGGTTTGTGACACCATACTGATATTATATTTGAGGGTGTATGTCTCTACTAGCCATTTGGGTGATATTTTCTTGTGTCTCTGTGAGATTCCTTTATTTTTAGTTATGTAAACCCTTGTTACACTTAGATTATACATCAATATCTAGACAATTGTATAGAATTGGTTGTAAGGCTGTAAGTCTGTACCGACTCTTGCTTGTTTTCTGAACACCATGTCATTACATCATATTTAATATCATTTATGTCAATATTGGTTCTCTGTGTTCTCCTCTGTA
The DNA here is from genome assembly GCA_031772625.1 of Pinus tabuliformis. NCBI lineage: Eukaryota > Viridiplantae > Streptophyta > Pinopsida > Pinales > Pinaceae > Pinus > Pinus tabuliformis. The sequence goes on from CM062814.1 coordinate 345,078,443, forward strand.
AGAAATAGAATTATTCTTTTGATAAGTTTACTGGTGTTGACGAAGTAAACCCTAAGGTTTTTCTTTGTGTAAATATGTTAATTTCAACTATCTGCTTTATGACCAATAAGAATTTCTTCATGTGTTTATAACCATTTGCTCAAAAATACAAAAAGGTTAATTCCCATTGTTTTTCCAATTATTCTTCATGGATGGTACTTATATGGTTAACAACAGAACGATATAGAGAGTTGTAAATTTTATTGGTTCATATTTGTTTCTATTTAGATACACTTGTTCATTTATAATGTTATTCAATCTACAGTTCTTTTGTGGCTTTTAAATAATGGTTATTTTAATGTCTTAGATTCGTAGACGAATAAGAACACTCCCATTACTAATTAGAGTTAATTTTTTTCTTTATTTCATTGGTTTTCTTTTTTTTTTCTTTTTTTTTTTAAATACTATAGGTGTGTAAGGGATTGGTTCCATGTTGATTCCTTAGGTTTTCAGTTTACTGGCTTGACATGGAATATAACTGAATGTACTCTAACAATCTATCAAATAATTCATATTTGTACAAGAATGAGAACAGGTAGTTGGTCAAAGCTCAGTGTTGTATTTATTTCGTTGTTTTTTATTTCAAATACTAGAGGTCTGTAAGGGAATGATCCCTTAAGTTGTCAATTTATTGGCTCGACATGGAATCTAACCCATTGTACTCTAGTATTCTATCTAAAAATTCACATTATTAGTACAAGAATGAGAACAGGTAGTTGGTCACAGGTTTATTTATTATTTTTTAATTTTTTCCCAGATCTTCATTTTCTTAGGTTTATGTCTTCATGGTCTAAGTACTAAGGAGGTGGGATTGTTCCCTAGTTTATTATTCCATCAATGGGACTGGGAACCAATCCATATCCTATTACAGTTTACTAACCCTTCTTTCTATTGAATTATAACATTTAGGATTACTTTCCTAGTTTTCCCAATTCCTACAAATTTTATTAATCACCGGGTAACAAGACATACATATCTTTCCAAAATCAACCAATCAACCATTACTTCAGTAATTCTAATTACTATTCTGAGACATAAACAAAAAAAATATGAGTTTGTTTACAATACTAATTTATTCTTCCACTTACTTCAATGGACCAGAAAACCCATGGGAATGCAACGCTCCACCCGACTAATGACAACGATCTTTAACAATGCATCAATCCCTAAGCTTACTTTACACCCCAGATTAGTTTTTCAGAACAATAATCAATACATAATGGGTTTTTTCCAGGCCTATCTGATCCCAACCAAACTTAGCCAAGGTTTATAATCCGAGCATTCAATCTTAGGATGGACTGCACTGGCCAACCAACTGTAGATCCTTTTCACAACAATCTCTTCTCAAACTTTTGTTCTTCTTTTCCCCTCCTTCTGCCTCAAGTTCTTCCAACCAAACTTAGTCAAGGTTTATAATCTGAGCATTCAATCTTCAGATGGACTCCACTGACCAACCAAATCTAGATCATTTTCATGACAGTCTTTGTTATGAAACCAGCTCACAAGAAGATAGAAAAGATAGATGAACACCTTATAAATAAGCCTTTTTGAGGGGGCAACCACCTTTACATTACACAAATGAACAATTCTTTGATGATATGAATGAAAAGACCTCCTTTCTATATATAAGAGTCTAAGGGGTCATAATATAATCAGAGCCAACATAACAATAATAATGTAAGGGCACAATAATAACAATAGTGGGCTTCTATGGGGCACAATAATAACAATATGGGGACTACATGGGTACAACAGTATAATAAGGGGATTTTACTAATAACAATAAGGGGTTACACTAGTAGTATAGGGGCCTATTATGCCCCTCTCCTTCAAAAAGTGTTGTCGTCAATGCTTGAGTAGTTCTTGATTTTTCTGTATAAAACTATTGTCCTCCACGGGTAAGTTCTTCCACTTGATGAGATACTCTGAAATTGATCGATTTTGTAGTTGTCGAGTTCTTGCTTCTATGACTGCTTCAGGTTCCAATATGATTTTTCCTTTCTCTTCAACTTCTGGAAATATTGTTTGACTTGCGATCTTCTACATCTTTTGAACGAGTGGTCACACTTCTTCGTCCTTCTTCAATTCATCCCTTGTTTTGTTTATCCAATTTGATTGGATAATAGAAATAGCACAAAACAATGCTTCCACATCCTCATCCATTCTTGAGAGTGCATCTTGAACAAAATTTTTCTTCCCTTTTCTGTAGATGATGTCAAAGTCATAACCCAACATATTTGTGACCGATTTTTTTTGTTCTTCTGGAGATAATATTTGTTCTAAAAAGTATTTAAGACTATCATGATCAATTTTCACCTTGAAGTGTCTTCCCATTGGGTAAGGTCATCGTCTCTTAAGTGTATGTAGTATTGCCAACATTACCTTCTCATAAATAGCTTGCTTGAGATGTAGTCGTAAAAATACCCAAACACCTACATCAAAACTTTTTTCACTGCGATACCAAAGTGGTGTTATCCTTCAAAAGTTGGAGAACTTGTTGTTGATGCTTGATGTGATCTTTCACTACTTGAACCTTTTTCTTCTTGATATGTTGTTCTATCTTGAGAGTTTGAGGAGCAGTAATTTCTTCCAATGCTTTACAAGATATGGTCAGATTCATTTCTTGATGCTCGATGTGATCTTTCACTTCTTGAACATTTTTCTTCTTGATATGTCCTTCTATCTTGATAGTTTTAGGTGTGGTAATTATGGCCAATGCATTACAAGAGATGGTTGGATTCATTTCCTCTTTCTCGATGTGATCTTTCACTTCTTGAACCTTTTTCTTCTTGATATGTCCTTCTATATTGAGAGTTTGAGGACTGGTAATTCTTACCAATGGTTTACAAGATATGGTCGGATTCATTTCTTCTTTCTCTGGATTCAGTCCTACCGTATATTATCTTATTTTGATGTTTCTTGATCCCTTTCTTTCTCCTCTTCATACTCTATGTAAAATAATTTCTTCTCAGCACACTTATGACCTTTAGTGCATTTTCTATCACAATTGTAACAAAGTCATTTTTCTCTTTTTTCTTCCAAATGCTGTGGTGTAAACCGTGTAGGTTGTGGAAGGCTAGTGTTAAACACACATGGACAGCAAGAGAAATATTAATGATAAAACATGAAAGTATAATTTTTATTGACAAATGATATACATTTATAGTACATTATATGACTGTTGGGTTTCACATCCCAAGGTCTCTTAGACTACTTTGTCTATTCAGCTTCCACACTAACCCATTGAGGATTAGGTGTCCAACATTCCCCCTCTTAATTCGAAGGGTTATGTATGAGTCCAAGAAGAGAGCTGTAATACAGAATATGCAAAAATCCATGGCAACACAAGGCTGAATGTGCTCTTTGAAATGTTGGTATCAAGGGCGGTGGTTTAAAGATGACCACCAACATTGGAGTGTTTAGTGCAGTTCCAGGAACTCTTCCAAAACTGGCAAGAAGCTGAAGTCTTCTGCTAGAGGAAGTGCTCCTATTGTTTTGAAGAGGGAAACCTTCAACCAATAAAGGGAGGTCTCACCCAGCATAAAAGGGAGAACTTCAACCTGAAAAGGGAAGTCTCAGCCTGTGATGATTTAAGGATGACCAACAACTCTGGAATGCTTAATGCAATTCCTGGAACTCTTCCGAAACTGGCAAGAAGCTGGAGTCTTCTACTAGAGGAAGTTTTCTCAATTTTGTTTCTAGAATTCTTCTGAAACTGGCAAGAGGCTGAAGTCTTCTACTAGAGGAAGTGTCCCAGATTTCCAACTGAAGACATGTTCACAGGCATCTTTGTTTCTGGCTACAACTCTGAAACTGGTGTGGCAGGTTGTGGCTCAGGCTTGTTTGATGTGACTTTGAAGCTTGTAGATGACCATCATTTCCTCCCCTGTCAGATACAAGGTGAGAGGATGGAGAAAACTCAACTGCAAGACTGTTCAATACTCTGGAACAAGTTCTGACATGTGTTTGGAATATCTTCTTGGCTGTTGATGCCCATTGCCAAGAAGCAATCCATCCAAGATGAATATTTGTTCTTGCAGGACGTTTGTTTCTGAAGCATCTGTGTGAAGAATGACTGGTTTTATGACAATGCTTACATGGATGAAGATCAAAACAGTGATCTTCCAAATGGCCAACTCGGTCACAGTGTTGGCATTTCACAATTTGTTGTTGTTGTTGTTGTTGCTGCTATGGAAGAAGGGTAGAGTCTGGAACAGTTGAAGCTGAACTGTCATGAGGAGCAAGTGAACTATCATGAATGAATCCAACACTATGAAACTGAATAGGCTTGGCATAGTCTGGAATATGAAAGGACAAGTCCTTGTCATATCCAAGACCAGTTCTGTGCTTGTTGTGGACAAGCTGTTCCCAAGGTCTCGTGATGGGCTTGGGAAGTGTAGACTGAGTTTCTACATCTGCATGTACAACTTCTGCTTTATGGGGTACTAAATCTGAATGAACTGTAACATTATTGACTTGCTGTTTATGGGAGTCTGTTTCATTCTTCTGAACAGAAACAGGTTCAGAATGACAATTCCTCTCTTTTAATTCATTCATGATAGTTTCTGCATCTGCATGTACAACTTCTACTTTATGGGGTACTAAATCTGAATGAACTGTAACATTATTGACTTGCTGTTTATGGGAGTATGTTCCATTCTTCTGAACAGAAACAGGTTCAGAATGATGATTCCTCTGTTTTAATTCTTCTTGCTGTAGCTGAGTTTCAAGCTGCAAAAAATCAATTTTCTCTTCTGCATTTTGTAGACAGACCTAAATGTCTGTGAGAGAAACTTTGCTGACTTTTAGTGTATCATGATTAGAGGAATGTATCAGAGTTTTTAAGAACTCTAATATTTCAGTAATTCGAGCCATATTTTCCATTTTCAAAATTACACCTCTTTTTTTTTTTAACTCATCGCAACTATGATCCAATGAGTAAAAGTAACACCCACTCACAGTACAAAGACACAGAAAAATCCTTTGTAAATGTGCAGCAAATGAATCAAGGAATCAATGCATATATATGTAGACAGAGACTATAATGAGTTTTAATACCACAACTGGGGCAACACAAACTGCAAAATTGCTTGGATCCTTCAAGTACTCCTTCACCTTCAAATCAGAAATGATGACTATCAAAACTTCATTAATTGTAACACCATGTCATGGGCAGGACTTGAATACTCATATGATTTGAATGGGGTACAAATTAATATTCTCTGATCTTGCCACTTTCTAGCAATGAAGAGAAGCAATGAGAGTAAATTCCAGCAAGGACTTTCAGACCCAAAATGTTGTTCCAACACTTACTCAGGTCATAGGCATGGGAATGAGTCTCTAGCATGCTAAAAAAATAGTGATAGAGCTCCTTACATGTCTAAATACTTAGCAAACTGTACAGTGTTGGTCATATATACCATAACATTTTACCATGACCTTTCAAGAGCCTTCCAACTATGCACAGTTTCAGGAAAACCTCCAAGAGATTAGAGAATACTCGACCCTGCTTCAGATGTATATGCATCCAACTATTAAAGAGATTTGACTATTTGACAGTGATAAAATCTGTCCACAAAGGACAACTCGAACAAAAACTGATAGAACTTGATTTAAAGATGCTTTGAAACCAACTTTTCCTCTTTGGATAAGCTACAACCAACTCAACGTCTTAAAATAGGCTCTTCTTTGTCTAGACATCTGTAAATATATTTATTGTGTTTTACTGCAAATTGAGATGCATAGTGAGAGTATAATGCCTCCAGAAAATTCTCAATCAACAATATGATATATTCAATGATTTCACCATTAAATTAAATCACCACTGAGCACATTACATCAGTCACTAGGAGTAATTTACTCACTAGAAACAACACAGAAGATACTAGCCATATTTTTTTTTATACTCACCATAAAACATGTATCGGCCTTGAAAATTAATTAACTCAGGTGTATACAATATATACCACATATATAAAAATAAACAATATCCTTCAGAGGAACATAGCTCGTATGGGCGCACTTACTATTCCAATTCAGTTAGCTCCAGCGTTTGCGTTTTGAAAGCAGGGACAAACACTGCAAATCCCATAGGTCATATTTCTCTTTAAACACCCACCAAAAATTGTGTTGATTGATGACCCATGTTGTGCAATTTGGAATTCAAGCTAGGGCTCAAAATATCAACCAACGAATTGAATTCATGCATCTATGATATTTGGTCATTACTTCACCACATTTGTGGCCTTCAAAGCTTTCACTATAATAATAAGGCGCTATGAGGAGACGTGAGATTCAAAATTCATATGAGAATCAAGCATGACAGTTGACGGGAAAACCAATAGTCGTTAAGGCAAGGTGACTTCAATGGATAGGACTCACTGCTTCATACAGGTTAAACTGTTTTTATATGACCCTTCCAATATGCCTTTCTTTTCCAACCCTAAAGCTTTCGCTTTTGAAGAAAATTGGTATGTGTAGCAATATTTGACCATTCCAATGGCTTTGCTTCACTCCTCCTCTTGCAATATCTGATTCTGAACTCGTAAAGGCAGAGCTTCTTGCACGGGCATTGCAGCACAACAACATCCTCTTCTGAGAGTTTGCACTTATATCTATTTGGAGAACTACTAAAATTCCTGCTGGTGCTCATATGCTACTAAGCTACCTTGCGGAGCCTTTAAAGAAGCCAAATGAGCTCCTTCTTTCTTTGGAACAGCATAGTGTATCAGAGAACCTCAAGGAGTTTGAAGATTGGAGAGAGTACTATGCATGTGATGCCTTATATCGCAATTGGCTGAAGATAGAAATGGATAATGACGAAGTTTCTCCTATTGAACTCTCATCTGAAGAGAGGGAAAAAGAAGCTGTGGCAGCAAGGCAAGCCTTAAATGCATCGTTGTCTTTATTGGAAAGAAAATACACGCACTGGCTGACGGGGATTCAAGATATGCCTCAAGATACAGAAGAGGGTGAATGGCTTGAGTTGGATGGAATTGCAATGTTCCGTCTATCTTCTGGTGATTGCTTACAACCTGATGCAATGGCATGCACTGCCTTGACAAGTGCCTTATATGCCTGTGCTGGAGAGTTAGCTACAGAACGCCAATTGTCGGTTGATATTTCTATTTGCATGGGAGATGAATACTGCATCCATGCTTTTTTTTATGCTGCATAGCCTTAAAAGGTGATGGAATTGGCCCCTGCAGCAATAACAATAGAATCTCTGAGGAAAAGCAATGACACTTAAGTCGATAAGCTTGTAACGTAAAACCTATAATGCTTATTCACTTCTCGCAGAGATTACAAGAAGAGTGAAAATGATAATTTTATGCACGCAGGTTTTGTCTAGAGCAGCGCTTTTAAATGGAGCATTTATGGATAGAGAGCGAAAGTAATGGCAGATAGACAATGAGAGCGTAGGTACAGAGAGTGCAGGTGATGTCAGATAGAAAGCGTAGGTAAATAATGGCACAAATAGCACTGAGTGAAGGAGCGTTTCTCTGCGCATCAATGAAATAGGAGCAGATATGGACCAGAAGGTGTTATGATTTCAGTTTAAAAATAACCAAGAATAGTAAGGTGGCTCTCCAGCTTCCCGTTGATGAAGCCGAGTGAGAGGATGGCGGATGCGTTGCATTTTGGAGCATATGACCAATCTGGAGAGAGCAGCGTTGTTATACTATACAATGCCAATGGTGGTTCGGTCACACTGTCTACACAATCTGACACACAAGTCAGATGTTAAATCACCACTCAGTACAACGCAGCTAATAAAATGCAGTTTTCCACTAAAACAGTGAAGACGACTCCACAAAAAATTCCAACAATAAATTTTCAAATTGCAAGAGATTATGCATGGTAGGACAGATTCTTGTCAAAAGACAGACTGCAGAGAAGATAGTAGAAGGGAGTTGCAAGGGCAGGAATACTAAAATAGGACCTGCTCATAAAGACCATAAAACAAATGGTTCAAAGAAATTATGCAGGGCAGGAGTACGCCCGCTCTGATACCATGTTAAACACACATGGACAACAAGATAAATATTAATGATAAAACATGAAAGTACAATTTTTATTGACAAATGATATACATTTATAGTACATTATATGACTATTGGGTTTCACATCCCAAGGTCTCTTGGACTACTTTGTCTATTCAGCTTCCACACTAACCCATTGAGGATTAGGTGTCCAACAGCTAGGAGAATAAAGACTTCCATAATTATAGTTGTGATTGGTTGGATTCCTTGTTTCCATAATTTCACTTTCATTTTCTCTTGCCCACCTGAATGCCTTCTCCAATGAATCAGGTTCCCAAAGATGAACCTCATGTTGAATATTATCCTTTAAAGTAACTATGAAGACATCAATCCTTTGCTTCTCTGGAATATCATTTACCCTTATATTCAATTTTTGAAAGTCCTCAATGTGCTCTGCCATTGAACACTTTTGTTTTAGATTTATCAATTGGCTAAACAAGGTGTTTCTCTTTATATCCTCATAATGTTCTATCATTTCCTTCGTGAAAATTGACCACGTAACAAGTGCTTTATGAGAACACAGGCCTTTATACCATAAAAATTAATATGAAGATGCAATACATACCTTTTATAACAGTTGCACCTCATCTAGATCAAAATATTGCTCCATCTGTAGTATCCAATTTACTGGATCTTTACCATCAAACCTCCTCATATCGCCTTTTCTTGATTTTAGGAGCTTGATATTGAAACAATTGTCACTCTGTAATTTCGGCTCTTCCATTTCTAAAATCGTGACCTATAAAAGTAGCCCTCTATGTCCTTTTTCGAATGCCACCAGTCTATTCAAAATTGGGTTCTCCAAGAAAGATTTATGTACAATCTCCCAAGATGACCTGATTATATAACTTTTCAAAAGAGCGAACTTGTATGAAGTGCCACATGTCATTATTTTGACCTTTGGATCTGAAAAATATACACGGGAAACCTAAGTTCGTCCTCTTTTTGTAGCTTCTTATGAAATTGAAGTTTGATGCTGAGAGAGACAACTATGACTATTTTCCCAAGATCACCTATTTGGAATGTAATTTGGGGGTCTACAAAACCCTAACTTCCTCAGACTATATCTCCTAAACTATATCTAGAAAGGATCTCAATTTCGGAGCCAAGGTTTAGACTAATTTCTTCTCAAATGGGTTTTTGTTTCAGCTTCCGAAACTTTGTAGCGAATGCATTATAGTGAAAATCCCATGATGACCTATTTTAGTTGAAATTCTAGAGATTGCAAAAACCCTAACTTCCTCAGATCATATCTCCAAAAATGTAGCGATACAAGATCTCAAATTCGGACGTGCAGTTCCAAATGATTTCCTCTCAAATGGGTTTTTTTAGCTTCTAAAACATCGTAGCGAAAACATTATAGCAAAAATTCCACAACAACCTGTTTGGAGCGGCAAAACCCTGGAATCCACAGCTCTGATACCAAATGTTATGAAACCATCTCACAAAAAGATAGAAAAGATAGATGAACGCCTTAGAAAGAAGCCTCTTCGAGGGGGCAACCTCCTTTACATTACAAAAATGAACAATTCTTTAATGATACAAATGACAAGACCTCGTTTCCATATATGGGAGTCTAAGGGGTCATAATATAATTAGAGCCAACATAACAATAATAATGTAAGGGCACAATACTAACAATAGTGGGCTTCTATGGGGCACAATAATAACAATATGGGGACTACATGGGTACAACAATATAATAAGGGGGTTGTACTAATAACAATAAGGGGTTAGCCTAGTAGTATAGGGGCCTAACAGTCTCTTCTCAAACTTTTGTTCTTCTTTTCCCCTCCTTCTGCCTCATGTTCTTCATATCCTATTGGATTTATTTTAGAAGTTTTTGCTTCCAAAGAGGAGCTTGGGCAGGTAACTAGCTCACCCATAACTATCCAACTACCTGGGATGTGAGCTTTCTCTCGCATTGCTTCCCAATATGATTGTCCTTTATGGTCCACACAAAGGTATTATTTAAATAAAATAAAATGTATGTCTATATATATTCATATCTACTTTAGTGTTTAGCCTTCTCCGCCCACAAGATAAAACAATATTCTTTTAACTGCAGTAAGTCAATATCTAGAAGGTTACCATGGGACATTACATCTTTATAATTAGTGTTTAGTTTTGTATTATACTATGAACATATTTCACGCTCACTAAATGGTGACAAATTCATAAATGTGAGTGAAAAATAGTTTAGTTTATTTATATTTTTAATAATTTGATTTATTTTTATAGAAAATATTTACACGAAAAAAATTATAAAATGATTAAGTATAAAAATATGTTATATTTGAAATCAAAACAATAAACAAATGATCATTTTTAAGAGTTGTAAAGCAAAGTTAAAATCTTTTACATCAAGTTATCTATATATTATTATAATTATCTTAATGGTAAAATGAAGTAAAATTTTGATTTATTACTAAGGAAAATTAGGGTTTGGAATATATTTGAATATTCATAGAAACAAATTATAAAATGATTAAGTATAACAATATGTTATATTTAAAATCAAAACAATAAACAAATGGTCATTTTCAAGAGTTTTAAAATTGAAAAGGCAAAGTTAAAATCTTTTATGTCAAGTTATCTATATATTATTATAATTATTTTCATGGTAAAATGAAATAAAATTTGGATTTTTAATTAAGGAAAATTAGGGTTTGGAATATATTTGAATACTTATAAAAAAATTGTGGAATAAGTAAATTTTATAATTAGGTTAAACACAAGTATTGAGAGGCTTAGTTTTTTTTCTTTTCTCTGTTTTTTAGATAATTATAATAGCTCGATCGAGCATCTATTTAACCACATTAAAGGATTGACCAAGGGTTTCTTAAAATTTTGATTGAATTATTTGGAATTTTATCTCAAAAACTCACATTAAGAGGTCGATGAAGGGTTTCTTAAATTGTTTACTGAGTTGTTTGAAATTTCATCTCAAACATTCGATGGATCATTTTAAGCGTTTGGTTTCTTAAATTGTTTATTGAGTTATTTGAAATTTTTATCTAAAACATTCGATGGGGCATTTTAAGCATTTGAATTTTTTATTGAGTTATTTGAAATTTTATCTCAAACATTCGATGGGGCATTTTAAGCATTTGATCGAGCCATTGAGGGCCTAAAAAACAACGTTTTAGCTCGTCTTCTGCATATTTCTCTACAACACCATTTTGTACCCTAGCAGACTCCAAGCAGAATTTTTCCTTAAATGACGAAATTAATCATGTTGGGTTCCAGAAAAAATTCTCTATCCAATGACATATGACTTTGACATTTTTGAATTCATGTGATATTTTTTATCTAATTTATTTGAAACATAACGCATGAAAAGTTCTCAAACAATTTGAAGGGGGATGAATAAAAAATCAATAACATAAAATATACAAAACTGAAAAATTTCAAAAGATACCACTATCTTTGAGTCCTCTTCAAAAGGGTACTCTTGGATTTTGAATTTATTTAAATAGTTGAAAATATATTACACAAACACATGTATGTGCAAAATGCAATTGAAATATTGCTTCCCCAACTTCGAAAATTAATAAAAATAATAAAATCATAATTTTACATAAAAAATAACATTTTAATATGAAAAATTAAGTTCTCTCCATGTAGATAATGCTATATATATATATATATATATATATATATATATATATATATATATATATATATATATATATATATATATATTCTTAAAATTACACACATACCTTTTAAGACGTGTGAAATTTGAAAGGACAAGCGTTGGATTTAATGGAAAATTGACATATTATACAACACTAATTTTTTTTGCAAAAAATATCATTAAGACATAACATAATTCTCCACATACTGTCTTTTTACTCCAAATCAAAATTTATATTGCTTATCTGAATTTTACGGGCTTGAATTAGATAAACGAGATAAAAAATTTATCTCCACATTTAACTGAAAAATATAATCCATTTTCATATATTCACCATCTACCAAACAAAGAAATCCACAAATCCATGATGAGAAGGGGGAGTGAGTAGCCCAATTTACTAGCGAACATAGAGTCAACAAAAATGACAACTCTAGACAACCAAGAGTGTTGACGTACCAGGCAAGAAAACCATTTGTAGAAAATCACTATGCTTGAGAGAAGTGACCGAACAGGAATAGAGTTGTTCTAGAGTGACCAAAGATGCTCCATCCAAGGTTGGGAGTCACCATAACCTTCTGTTGGAGCAATCAGTGCGCAGCAAAAAACCAGAGACAACAACATCATAAAATCATACACAAAAAACGCAGAATATTAATGTGGTTCACCCAACCATTCTAGGCTACATCCACCAAACATAGGCATCGGCAATTCTTTTATTATCAAAAAAGGAGATTACAAGAGAATCAATTTCCTCTCAAATGCTCACACTCACACCAATCCGTATGGACACCTGTTTTATAGCCAAGAGAATCTAACTTCCCCATAAAGCCTCTTACAACAAATATAGGATGCATTAACTCTCTCCAAAACAAAATCGAGCTAATATAGCAACCAAATCAAATTGTTGTCACCTACTGAGATTTTTGCCCATTTTATCAAAACCGAAAATCTCAACAATCTCCACCTTGACAACAATTAGCCTGATGCCCTGTTTCTTTATTATTTATTTTTTCTGCAGGCTAAGAGAAGCCAAACACCAACGTAGCTTCTCTAACAAAACTGGTTTCGTGAACATGTCTGCACAGTTTTCCTTTGTATGCACCTTTTCAAGAGAGACTCCCCTTTCAGTGATAACCTGTCTTACAAAATGGTACTTTATTGGTATATGCTTTGATTTACTGTGATAGGCCGGATTCTTAGCCAAATGTATTGCACTTTGAGTATCACAAAGTAACTTGATGTTGTCTTGTAACCTACCAAATTCACCAAGCAAACCTTTCAACCAAACCGCTTCTTTGCAAGCATGAGAAGCAGCAATGTATTCTGCTTCAATAGTGGATAAAGCAACAATGTTTTGCAACTTTGACATCCAGCTAATAGCTCCACCTGCAAGAGTAAAGACACACCCTAAAGTTGATCTTCTCTTATCCAAATCACCTGCAAAATCAGAATCAACAAACCCGCAAACAGATTCACCACTCTTATTGTAAGTAATACAATAACTACTTGTGCCTCTCAAATACCGAAGCACCCATTTCATTGCTGACCAATGTTCTTTCCATATACTTGCTGACAACCCCAACTGCATATGAAATATTTGGTCGAGTACAAACCATCCCATACATCAAACATCCTACTACATTGGCATATGGAATTCAAGACATATAATCCTTTTCTTCATCTGTATTAGGACATAAACTGGAAGAAAGCTTAAAATGGGAAGCTAGAGGGACTGACATAGGATTCACATTATTCATAACAAACCTCAAAAGTATTTTCTCAATATACTTCTGTTGTGATAGCCGCAGCTTACCATTGCTCTTGTCTCTGAAAATTTCCATGCCCAAAATCTGTCTTGCTCCTCCTAGATCTTTCATATCAAATGTCCTTTCCATCTGAGTCTTTAACCTGTTGATTTCTTCAATGATTTTGCTTGCTAAAAGCATATCGTCAACATAAAACAATAAGATAATGAACATGCCATTACTTAACTGCTTAAAGTAAACATAATGATCATATTCACTTCTTATATATTTTTGACTCAACATGAAAGAATCAAATTTCTTGTACCACTGTCGAGGCAATTGCTTCAGACCATACAATGACTTCTTGAGCCTGCAGACAAATTTCTTATTGCGATGCTGAAAAAACCCTTCTGGTTGTTCCATATAAATTTCCTCATCTAAATCACCATGTAAAAACGTAGTCTTAACATCTAGTTGCTGTAATTCTAAATCAAGCAAAGCAACTAACGCTAACACAATTCTAATTGAAACAATTTTAACAACTGGTGAAAATATCTCATGAAAATCATTGTGTGCTTTCTGAGAAAACCCTTTTGCAGCCAGCCTCACTTTGTATCTATCCTCCGTATCATTCACACCCCGTTTTACCTTGGAAACCCATTTACATCCCACAGTTTTCCTACCTTTCGGAAGTTCAACCAGATCCCATGTGCCATTTTTACCTAAGGCCATCATTTCTTCCTTCATGGCTGCCTTCCATTTGTCACTCTTTGAACCTTCTATATCTTCCTGATAACACAAAGGTTCATCGTCGTTAGCGGTCAAAGCAACTGAGGTAACATAATCATCATACCTTCTAGGAGGGCGTTTGATTCTTGTAGACCTCCTTAAGGATGTTTCTAGTGCTTCCGGAATTGGCTGACTACCATCTGTAGGAACTTCTTCATGATCACCATCTGAGACCTATTCATGACCTACATCTCAACCCTGTTCATAATCTGATTCTGAAACCTGTTCATGACTAGAATCTGAACTATGGTCATCATGACTATCATTAGAAGTGCTGTCAAACTAAATGTGCTGGAAATCAGATACATCATCCTGTTTCAATTTATTATTTACATCTAACTGTACAAGAGAGGATTCATCAAACTTTACATCTCTGTTGATGATGATTTTGCGGGTAGTAGGATCCCACAATCTAAATCACTTTGTTCCATCACCATACCCAATAAAGATATACCTTTTTGATTTCAGATCTAATTTAGTGCGCTGATGTTTAGGCACTAGAGCATATGCATCACAACCAAACACTCTGAGTTTAGAATAATCACAAGGGTGACCTTTTCATACCTCTTGAGGAATCTTGCAACCTATCACTGTCGAAGGCGACCGATTTATCACATAACAAGCTCTAGCCACCGCTTCTGTCCACAACTCCTTCTGCAAACCAGTGTTACTCAGCATACTCCTTGCTCTCTCCAAAAGAGTCTTGTTCATGTGTTCAACAACTCCATTTTGATGAGGAGTATAAATAGTAGTCTTATGTCTCTCGATCCCTGCATCCTTGCAATAGTTTTCAAACTCCTTGGAGGTAATTTCACCACCATTGTTAGTTCTGAAAATTTTTATAGTTCTACCAGTGTTGTTTTCTACCAATGCTCTAAACTGCTTGAAAACTGTAAAAACATCAGACTTCATTTTCAACATGTAGACCCACACTTTCTTAGAAAAGTCATCAATAAATGATACAAAATATGACGAGCCACCATACAAGGTTGTAGGTGCTGGACCCAAAACATCTGAATGGATATAATCAAGTATTCCTTTACTAGTATGTTTGCATGTTTTAAACTTTTTCTTACTTTGTTTTCCAAACAGACAATGTTTACAGAAACCTACCTTTCCAAACCTTAGATTAAGAAGTAATTTGCGATCAGCCAAAATCTTTAACCATCTTTCGCTCATATGGCCCAACCTTTGATGCCATAGGCGAATGGAACTACTATCATGTTTAGACACGGTAGACACATGAACTAACCCTATTCTTCCTTCTAACTGAAACAAATTTCCTATTTTCTTAGCTTTCATTACTAGTGAAATACCTTTGCAAAATTTTCATTAGTCCACCTTGAATGACAGTTTTATATCCATTTGTGTGAAGTGCCCCCAGTGAAATTAGATTTTTTCTTAAATGAGGTACATGTCTTACATCAGTTAACATTTTGGTTGTCCCATCAAACATTTGCAGCTGTATACTCCCTATTCCCACAATATTAGATGTGACATCATTACCCATGTACACGACTCCATCATTCACTGATCTATAGGTCTTAAACCAGTTTGTATGAATACACATGTCCTTTGATGCATCGAATCTAACAACCATTGTTGATCATGATTTGACAAATTAACTGATAAGAATTCGTCGCTCATACCTGAACCAGATGCTGAACCTGTATCAGTCGTGTTCGCTTCCTTCTTTTCTGTTGATGAAGCTTCTTTAGAAGTTTGTTGTCGCTTCCAGCAATCCTTCTTCAAATGCCCTGATTTGTCACAGAACCAGCACTTTACTTTACTCTTCTTCCATTTTGACTTTGAACGTGAATCGCTGCGCTTCCCATAGTGTCTTTCTCTAGCACGAACTCTAGTCATCATTGCCTCTGATGTAGAGGTGTCAGCATTCGACCGCTTCCTGGTCTCCTCGGACAACAAAGCTCTGACGACATTGTCAAATTCAATTGTTTCGCATGAACTAAGACTTATAGAAGTAACAAAATGATCCCACGACTCAGGCAACGAGCACAATAAAGTTATGGCATTATCCTCGAATTCAAATTTTACTTCTATGCTTTCTAATTGCACCATTAGAGTATTAAAAAAATTCAAATGATCAGTAATGGAAGTACATTCCTTCATTCACAAACTGTATAGCTGCCGCTTCAGGAGAATCCTATTTGTCAAGGATTTTGTTATATACAACTTCTCCAACTTCGTCCACAAACCAGCAGCAGTCTTCTTTGACACGATGTTAAATAAAACATCATCAGCCAAACACAGTCGAATACCGCTCAAGGCTCTTCCATCCAATTCATTCCATTCATCATCTGTCACGGGGTAAGGCAGCTTGGATCTGCCCAACAACGGCTTCACCACACCTTGTTGTAGCAGCAGATCATGCATCTTTACCTTCCAGATCTCAAAATTGTTTTTGCCATTAAACTTATCGATTTCAAATCGGGCACTCTGAGTTTTCGCCATCTCGCTTAAAGAAAAAAGAATCTCCAATTCCAACTTTTAAATAAAAGAATTTAATCTCAATAAACGCCTATGCCTTATATTATGCTACCTTTGCCTTTAAAAAAAAATTTTTGCTGTGCAAAATTACAGTTTAAAAAACAGTGTAATCAGATTGGCGCGCAGCAGAAACATAAAATGAACTTGGCGCTTCCTGATCAACTGTCGATCCGTGCCTATTAAGTTGTTAGCGCGTTGGCGCGCTTATCGCCTTTGGGACCACGCCAATTACCTCTCTGGCGCGACTGTTCATAAGAGAAATGCGCCAACTGCAAAAAAGTTTTGGTTTCTGCCGCAAATTCTTGTATCACACACCTTCCACATCACATACTTGTATTTGGTCACCTGTTGTTTCAACGATGATGGTGTGCAACTGTTATGTCATGTGGAAGAGTGAACACGCACCACAGCCACGCCGAAATGGTTGATAACAATCGTTCCACGCATTGATGATTGTCACGCTGCAGATCTATACGCATCCTCCGCCATCAATACACATCCTCAGCAATTATCCGGGCATGTGTTGACACACATGTTGTTTCAGCGGATTAGAACTATGCTCTTATTTCTTTTCGGAGTGCTATTCATAGACACCACCGCTGAACGCATGCACTAATCAGAGCCTCCACCGCTGAACGCACTCACGGATCAGTGTTAAACAGCATCGGCTCCACCGTTGAACATCGTTGGCTGGCTCTTATTTATTGTCTATGCGTTGGCCTTATAGTAATCAACACGCACCTGACATAACATGCACGTCCGCTCAACATTCAACGTTCAAAACGCAGGTCCGCTTGCCATTCAAACAACGCCGTCATACGCACAAAACTATGCGCTGGTATACGTCTGTGCACGCAGGTGCACGCAGGTCCACGGCCACTCTAAACACGGGACTTCTCCACGCAGCAATTGATGTCACATAAAGTGTAGATCATCTCAGCCAAAAAACCAGTGCAATTTAAAAAATTAACAATTAACGCTGCACTGTTTAAAAAAAAACAGTGTTAACGTTGCGCGGATTTACAGTCTTGCGCTGTACATCAAGACTGACTCCAAATGACAACTATGCCGATGACTGCAACAATGTCGACTGTCTTGGTCACATGTAGCCGTTCCACAACGAGTTCCTCAACCCAGTTTTGGGCCTGCCACGCCTCTCGATGTTCCTCCAACTCGCTCCGATACCACTTGTTGGAGCAATCAGTGCGCAACAAAAAACCAGAGACAACAACAGCATAAAAGCACACACAAAACACACAGAAGATTAACGTGGTTCACCCAACCATTCTACGCTACGTCCACCAAACACAGGCATCGGCAATTCTTTTATTATCAAACAGGAGATTACAAGAGAATCAATTTCCTCTCAAATGCTCACACTCACACCAATCCGTATGGACACCTGTTTTATAGCCAAGAGAATCTAACTGCCCGATAAAGCCTCTTACAGCAAATATAGGATGCATTAACTCCCTCCAAAACAAAATCGAGCTAATATAGCAACCAAATCAGATTGTTGTCACCTACTGAGATTTTTGCCCATTTTATCAAAACCAAAAATCTCAACACCTTCCACGCAGAGAGTTTTATGCTCTAGAAAAACAAAGTTGCCGATGAGCTTTAGGAGGAATGGTAGCAATGTTGCGGAGTAAAGTTCTCAAGAGAACTGCCGATACTTCTTCAGAACCCCTTTGTAAATTAGAAGTGGGAGAGCTCCCCGTACTGGACTCGCATGAATTAACTAGATTTAGCTGAACCTCTTGCAAAATAGATTAATCAACTAGATTTAACTGAACCTCTTGACAACTCACCCCAACGTATAACACTTATACTCCCATTAGAGGGATCTATAAATTAGTATTAATTAAAATTGATATTTACGATTTAAAGATATAAATTTGTTAATATGTAAAAATTAAAATTAATTTAAAATATAATTTTCATATACACATTTATTAATTTCTTTAATAATACTAAAGATTAATTTTAATTTATTATTATTATTAATTCTTACTGTTTTTATCTTAATTTAATATTTTTCTTCCTTCTCTTGATATTGTCCTTTCTCTTTATTTGTGACGGAGCACTCTCACATCATTATTTAAAAAAAAGAATTGCCCCAAAAAAGCATACTGTTTATGCGTCAGACTTTATCTACATTGAAATAAATTTGTAATTATTATAACACATTATATATAAAAGGATTATAAAAAATATTTTAAATATACAAATTCTATTATTATATAATATCATTATAATATTATGATGATTGAAAAATAATACAATAACAAGGATTTTAAATTATTTTTATCTTAAACTACATATGAACTCGTTTGAAACGTTCGAACTTGGTTTCAAGCAAGTTGCTCCAAACACGAGTTGAAGGAATGACCCGGGTGATCGTGTGGGTTTATTGCTACATCATTGCAGACGATGATCTCCCTGTGGCTTTTCATGGAGGTTGGTGACGAACAGATAGGGGAAAGCCTCTGAATCTGGCGATGGTAACAACCATCATACTCATGTAATGCACAATTTGGATGACAGAATGAGCGCAGGGAAGTCAAATTCGCAGAGACATATTCTTAGGAAGCCATTTAGGTTCTTCTCTGATCAATTCAATAGCATCACACACTGATTTGACTTGGGAGATAGACACTGATTTGACTTGGGAGATAGATTCTTGTGCTTATGTCGATTGCTGATTTTCCAAATATTGAGAGATCGGATGAATATGAACGCGATCAATTATGGAACACACATAAATACTGTCAAATAATTGACATTTGCTGTCAAATAATTGACATTTGGCCAGCCTATGTTCGTCGGATTCCGTTCCGGGAATCAGCCATCGACATAAAAATGGCCGTGTGGGAATCAGCCATCGACATAAAAATGCCCGTGTCGGATTCCGTTCCGATAATCAGTCATCGACATAAAAATGCCCGAGATAGATGGGTAAGGGTGCTAGTCCCATTAGTACTCTAAACATTACAAATGTTATACGGAGTCTCGATTATAAATCTGCACTGGTGAATTTAAGTCGTCTAGGGCGGATTGGGTTTAATTCAGGGAATTTAGTGGAACAAAGAAGCCTATTCTGGTTTCTCAGGCAGAACATAACTCCTGTAAGTCAATTTTCCGTACCTGGTATTTTTTTTGGGTGTTATTTTCGGTTAACTTCATCTATGAAAAATTTCCGTGGAACTACCCGTTACCTATAAGGCGATTCAATTGCCTGAATGCCTTTTAATTTGTTCTCTCTGGAACTTACCTATTAGTACAGTTTCGCTGTTTTGGTTTCTTCTGAACCCTAGCTCTCTCTGCGTTCAAATGCATTGAGTTATTCCTGCACCACCTGGTATTGAGATTCTTCATCTAATCGGCTGGTAGCTTTTCTCTATTTCTGGATGGTGTATTTGCTATGTTTCATTTTTGGGTTTCATCTCCTATGTTTTCCTCAACCGAGATATTTTCCTCAACCCTTTCGAACTAGTAGCACCATCTTCTTCTTGGTGACACACGAGAGAGCAGTTGTTTCCTGAGATGGAAGTTTTTCTTTCGTATCTTTTTAGTTCTTATTCCAACTCTTTGACTTGGGTTACAGGAAATTCTTAGATTTGGGTTACAGGAAATTCTTAGAGTTTCCCTTTGATGCCAGTGGCTTCTCTATGGCTTCAAAAGAAAAGCTCTCCCTACATTTTTCTCAACACCTTATCCTTGGCCATCAAAGTCGCTTCTCTGTGGCCTTAAAAGGAAATATTTCCAAACATTTTTCTCAACACCTCATCCTTGGGGAGTATAGAAATTGGAATCTGAGTACAAGGGCTACAAGGAAAGTTTGTCACGAGGCAATTGTTTGTGGTGTACTACAAACTGAAAAGTACAAGAAAACTCAATTGTTTAAAAAAGAAATCAAAAAATCCTTGACGTGGGGAGGAGAGGTAGGAGAAATGCTTTGGGAAACTAGGACTTCAGGAGCTCATCTTGTTGTTGAGTAGCTTGTTGAGCCTTACTGCATGAACATCCCATAGAAATTAGATGGGAGATAGTAGAAGTTGAGGGGAGGCTTGACAAAGAAGAAGGTTTATGTCTAACATTTATGTTATAGAACAAGTCGGTTGTTGGGTTCAAGAAACGAGTTATACTATCAGACTAAATATTATCAATTGGTGGAAATCTAATAGTAGATCAAAAAATCATGGAGAAAGTCCTTTTGGAAAGGTTATAAGAACCATATACACAAATAGAGGCTTGTAAGATGGATAAGAAGATCAATATCCTTGCCAAACACCTAGAGAAATTGAGGTTACAAACATAGAAGATGAGAGTTGGATGAGAGTGATCCACCTGAATGGTTTCAAGGGTACTCCTCTCTAACTTAAGAAACGTTTTTTCTAATTTTTGTTGTAATCTTAGACATTTAAATCAGTTAGGAATGTATATGATAGGTAGTATAAAGGAAGTTATTTTTAGATATCCAGTTATATTACCATTTATACTATTTAGAATCTTTATATTGATACTTTTAAGAAATGCTATTTTGATACTCTTATGAAATTAGCATTGCTTTACTACATTGATTTCATTTAGTGGTAAGCCAGTAAGAGTAGCAATATGTTATCTAGGTTTTTTTTGGTATGATGTAATACAATATATGTTATTAAACTTATAAAAAAAAGCAAGTTTCTTCTCACCATCTAAAATAAATTCAAATAATGTAAAAATAATTAATATGATAATTATATATAAAAAAATAATTTTATATATTTAAGATTTATAATTAATTTATATACAATTCAATTAAAATTGATTACACATTTTAATGTAAACAATTTCAACTTTCTCTAGAATTAAGATATAAAAGAATTGGAATATGTGATTATTAAATTATATTCCAAATATATATTAAAATAAAAATTAATACAATAAATCAAATTGGAAACATCTGATAATAGGAGGAATATAACAAATGAGATTAATATAATATGTTACACTAGGTCATCTAAAATGTTCAGTATAAATATTTATCTCATATATATATATATCTATATCTATATATATATATATATATATATATATATAACTTCAAATTTGTATTACCTCAAAATTTTAAAATATATCATCAAAAGCATCATACCTTGTTAGTGATTATAATCTTTAGTCCTAATCTGTTTTAACAGAAACTAGGTCTATTAACCGTTAGCTAAAGTTGAAGTTTACAAAAACTAAAGCATTTACTAATACGAACCAATAAAGATGTTATGTACTAAAATATATAAAGAATAATTTGGGCCATTTCCTATAAGATTGTCTAAAGTTATTGGTTATGTAAATTTGGTATTAATAACTATTGGAAATATGTTGTCATTGATGTTAACAGATGGAAACGTGTGGAAGTAGGAGCCATAGGTTTCAAAGAAATGCCTCACGAAGCAGCTTCTAGGGACACAAAAAGGGCAAAAGATCATAATCAGTGCAATATATTTGGAGCCTTTTTTAGAGAACTAGATCATCCGAGATGTAGGTGTAAGCCACTGATATATATAGAGCTCTCAAAGAGATTTCCAAGGATATATCGAAGTTTAGAAAATATGTCGCGAATCAAAAGATATGACAAGTCAATGTTTGGTGACCCCAAGAGCTTAATAGCAGATTTAAAGGTGGTTGGAGTCTTTGGTAAACATTTAAAGTTGGAACAAGTTCCAAACTTGGTGCCAAGAATCATAGAGACTTTAAGCAAGAGCTCTGGGAAGACATGGCAACAACGAGTTGAACCATAGGTGGAAACCACTCAATGAGCTTACTCCGGGGCATACACCCCAACAAAATTATTTTGGTGCCCAAGTCTAAGCGACCGGGCGGTAGCCACCGAGACATGAGAGCTAATCGTTGTCCAATTGATGTAGGGTTACCCCTGCACATACCTACAATAAGAATAAATATGCATAAATAAATCTATCCCACATATTTGACTCACATAGCAGTCAAATCTCCAACCATATATGGTTAAGGCCCCTTATCATCGGTTCGTTTGTATCAGAACTCAATCACCCCTCCAGAACCTCATATCGGAACTTTTAAACAACCGTCAAGCCTTTGTCTATGGCTCTATTAAATTCATCCTTCTAAACCATTCTATCGAGAATTAAAACCCTCTTCAATCCTTTATAAAACCCATAAGCCCGCATATATATCAGCCTTCCCTCTTAAAACAGTGGTTAATATATATATTTACATATAAAACCTTTATTCGATGCTATTTCCTTTTAAAACCATTTACAAAGGAAAACCCCACATTTCAAACCTTTTTCTGGCTTGGTACGGCCTCTACACAGTTATCGAGGTTGTACCTTTTTCGCAATCGCAAGTGGCTTCCCTGCGGCTTCTTTAAGATTGGCTCTATCGCATTTTATATGTGAACACATAGCTTTTCTAGAATACACAGGAAACCCGCTCTGAACACGTATAGTGGATTTCAAATGTTATACATTTGCCACCATAACTCCATCGGTTCCGCTCCTCCGTATTAACTCTTCCACTGCTCTGATTGTCTGACTTGTGATTCCTCTGATCGCCAATTTTATTGTTATCGGCATATCATCCCTTAGCTATTCTACCATCACTAGACCTTTGGCTTCTCCGATATGTGATAAGCGACCAGATCTACGCCGTCGATCTGAATATTCATCCGACGGTCCACACATAATCACGTGATTGCAATCACTCCATTTCAAAGGCTTGTTCTGAGGTCTTCAAAAGGATTCTCTTGATGCGACTTAGTCGTGGCTGTTGATCTTAATGATCCAACGTCTGCTAAGCAACGATCCTTTACTTCTCCGCTTGACTCTTTTTACTTGGTTTTTTCCGCGCTTTCTTCAATTTTCACTCTATTGATTGGGTTTCTTCAAAGGTTATGGGTCTTCTGATTCCACTGCTTAACTTCTCTTCTGAACCTAACTCCGCATACCCCTTTGATCATTTTCCTCTTGGATCCTTCAAATGGATTCAATGATCCATTACAAATCTTGTATCATTCCTCTCTCTACGTGTTCTACAAAACTCTGTTTGCAACCTCTGTTACAGAACCTACGAATTCATATACAGTTAAACACTCGAAACACGCATTCCAACTTGAAATTGAGTTGATTGTATTAATAAATATCAACAATGATTACAGAATGAGACCTTTGTCTCTCACACAGGCCTATTCTTCAATATCATGGCCTCTTCCTCCATCTACCTGTAGGCTAACATATATGCCAGGAAGTTTTGTTCAACTCATACTGGTTCGACTCCTAAATCTATTGAACTGACTCCTAAATTGTCTGTCCACTTCTACTTCAATTAATTGCTACAAGCTCTCCTTAGTTCCTTGAATCAAGGAACTATTCTAAGAGTCCTATTTGACTTCTGACTCATGTCATTTATTCACCACTCAGGTTCTCCTTTAGTTCGAGAGTATTTACCACTTCCTCTCATTATCTAATTAATTCCTATTTTATGCTCAAAAGCCTAATATTACATTAATTTATCACTTGGGAATCCAACATCCAAAAAATACATGACCTCCTATGTCTACTTAATTACAATGATTTTCTCTTAGGTGAATGCTCCTGCATCACCAATGATGAGCAAGTAGCAGAGCCCAGTGTACAAGTTGGCAAGGCAAAGGAAGCCTAGAGGGTGAAGCCCATAAGTTTGTGTATGGCACACATGGCTAAGTGATAGTTTGAAATGGTTGGATCATGTGGAAACTTTTTGAAAGCACCACAAACAAATGTCTTGGCGGTCACAGAGAGTGGTTTTCCATACAATTGATTGTGTAGAACAACAATGGAGATCCAACTCGGGAACATTCCAACGAAAACCACAAACCATACAAGAGTGGAGTCGAGGGAAGAGTTGATGAACCTAGTGGTATTTCAATTTAATGAAGGAATTCAATGTAAAAGAATGCGTTGAGGACCCTTTCTCTCTCCTCACTGACAGGTATAGGTGTTAGCATATGATTGGCCGAAATGAAAAGAAATGATGATGATAGCATGTACACGTGGGAGGAAAATTCAAGGTTTTTGGGCAACCAAGTGGTCATTTTCTGGGTGACATGTGTCACCACTCACATATTGACACATGGTAGGAGTGACATCATGGTGTCATCATCCCGACAGAATGAGCCCCAAAAATATAAAATGTCTCTAAGAGAGAGCGATGGGCAGTGGGACTCGGGACAAGTCAGTAACTCACTAATCCTAAGGAGTCATTCCATTGGCTCTTGCTATGGTGGGAGTACCCCATGGGACAACTCATCCCATAAGGCATAGCCCAATAAGTTTATTATGGGAGCACAAGTAAAAATCTATGGGAAACAAGAATCGGTCCATGATGGCACACCATAAATTAATCATAGAAGCATCGCGAAATCCCCACGGACACATCATCCCAAAGGTTAGACCCCAACAAGTTACCGTCGTGCACAAAAATGGATGCACCAAGAGGAATGGAGCTACGGGCTAAGCGCCCACACGGGGTGTCATGCAATAGGTGAAAACTTGGGGCACATAGGTTATGAGCCCCAAAGGCTCTCAAGTGGCTAAGTGTTAGCTCCTTAGCTTGTTTCACGTAGAAACAAGAGCACGGTCATGACAAAATAAAAGAGTTGGAATATATAGAGCTTTGGTCCATGGGCTGGTGGTTGGTCATTTCACAAAGAAACATGACCAATGGAACGAAGCCATTAACATAGGGTTTTGGCCCATGAAGGTCTTAAATGGTCTAAGTACATGGAGCCTTAGCCGTTAGTCATAGACACCAGGTTCTGTGGAAGAAAATAGGAAGGTTCCAAAGTGAAAGGAGCTTAAGGAAATTCAACAAAATTTGACAATGACATGAGCCTGATAGAAACATGAACAATTGAAAACATATTAAAAAGCCTTGTGGCTTGGAATGGATGAATGAGTTGGAAATGTGATTTGATGGCAGCAGTAAGTGACAATTCAGTGGTGTTGTTTGACAATTAAATTCAAACATAGCAGACATAACCAAATTTGGTATAAAAACGGGTAAGCAATAAAGGAAAAAGGAGTTAAGCTCAAGGCAGCCAAACTATCAGTTTTCGCAACAAATTTGGTAGCTAAGCCAAATTTACCACAAATAAAATAATAGGTGCACTACTAAATCCTATAACTAATACAAAACTGAAGAAAATAGCAGTTTAACTCAAGAATTGAGCCCAAAACTGCATATTGAATGTTGAGAACAACATAGAGGTAAAATTAAAGATTCATGTAGGAGCTTTGACCACAAGATATCTAAAGCTTCAATTGAAAAAATATTAATGCAAAATTCTTTAAAGCAAGAATTCTTGTAGCATATTGGTGTGTTGTAGGAATTGGTGTGTACAAAAAAATTGTGAGTAGCAGTGGGTGGTTGCAAAGTAGAGTGTTTGGATTACAGATTGTTGGTACAACTTGATGCATAATAGTTTGGGTATGCATCAAAGGTGAATGAGAGAGAAATATTGATATTTGAAAGGTGTTTGAGAAGGTACATAATGAATTGGTGTTGATGTTGTTGTTGGATATAGCTTGGTGATTTGTTTAGTAATGAGAAATTGATGAAGGTGATGGTGTTTTTATTAGTAATCATATATTGTTGAATGTGATTTTATCACTAATCAAATATTGTTGATGTAGGAATTTACAGGGTAAGTTCCTCAGATATAACACCAAAGGACACCACTGACAAATAGATCACAAATCAATAAACCAGCATTCTTGACATGGTTAAAACCCTGAAAGAGGGAAACAGTCCATGGCCTGAGCCAACACGGCCACTTCAGGCAATTTATTAAGAAAAGAAAGAATTTTACGTAAGTTTCTCTCATGAATGGTCACCCCACAAATAACCCTCCATGCTCTCTAAATAGATATCATGGACCAATTAGGTGTTAAGCCATGGATTAAGTGTTGGTAATACCAAGGAGAGAATGAACTTTTGGATCAGTTCATGTCTAGAACAAATTGTGACCATAAGATTGTAAGTTACAAATGTACAGAGTAAAGAAACACACTTTACCTAACTCTATAATAGACCAAGTTATACTTAACTATTTCTTATGTGTTAGAATATCCTAACAGTTGAAGGTGTTGGTGATTAAGGAATGAAATTCTTTTGAAATCAGAGAAGGCCTATTGATTTGAGTTTGAAAATAGATGAAACATGGATCAACTAGGCCAAAAAGTGGCAGCTTTCACATCAAGGGTTGAAGCTCCTTCTAGTGGGTGCTAGTAAATGCTCTGGAGAATCAGTCCCTTTCAACAAAGATTGATAAACGAGCAGAGGAAAGAGTCCCTTGCATTGAGTATTAGTAAATGAGCAGGGGAAACAATCCATTTTAGTGATAGTTGATAAAATAGTGGGGATTGAAGTTCTTTTCAGTACCAGCTGATAAACCTACAAGTGGTAGGTTGTGGGACCATGATGTAATCAAGTCCATGACTTGTAATAAAAATAAGATTGGTATCTTGTGTATATGTCGCTCTTGTGCTTGATTTTTATGATGTTATACATGAATGAGCTGTGTTGTTGATCTATGACTAATTGTTAAATTGATTTAAAAGTGTAATTTGTGAAGAATTGTATAATTTTTTCATGCTACTGATTCAACCCCCCTCCTAGTAGTGTCCTAGTTTCCATTGATTCTAACAATTGGTATCAACGCCAAGTTTCCATCAAGATCAGTTTAGTTGTTGGAAGGAATATTAGGGATCATAGAACCACAAATCAATTACCTCATATGGAGTTCCATCTTTGAACAGCTAAAATTTTGCAACCTAGAAGGTAAGGATGAGAATCTACTTGTAAGCTCTTGATTTGGATGTGTGGATATCTATGGAGTATGGAATAATAAATGAAAAGTTTCACAAATTTGAAGGAAAGGAAATAATGAGAGGGTTGTCTAAGTCATACATTGAGAATGTGATTTGTTTTAAGGCTATTAAGGAGATGTGGGACAAATTGGAGTCCATTTATGAAGTAGACATGCAAGGTGCATGTGATGTTAAGAGGCTTTCCATGGTGGATGGAGTAGTCAATGGCTCAAACAAAGAATCAAAGAGAATTTAAT
Organism: Pinus tabuliformis; assembly: GCA_031772625.1. Taxonomy (NCBI): domain Eukaryota; kingdom Viridiplantae; phylum Streptophyta; class Pinopsida; order Pinales; family Pinaceae; genus Pinus; species Pinus tabuliformis. The sequence goes on from CM062814.1 coordinate 345,106,334, forward strand.
ATCATGAATCTGATAATGATTCTTTTATATCAAGAGGCAAAATTTCTAATCAACACCTAGAGGAGATGCAAACTGCAAGTGAGTTGTTTTCTTTGTTATTATTGTAGAACAATAGGTCATTTATTTTCAAACTGCTCAAATACAAGTACTAGTGAAAGTGAGAGTTTCTCATCAAATTATAGAGGAGAAAGGGAAACCTTGATAGTAATACAAGACCTTGAGAATTGTCAAGAAGACAATGGGTCCACCCATGGTGAAGAGGAACAAACTCTTGAACAAGATGAGAGTGAAATAAACACTAGTGGTGAATCTAGTGGCTCCTCAATTGAGTTGGAAGATCTTGAAGAAAAGATCTATATGAATAGGAAGCTCATATATGCCCTTGAGGAGATTGAGGAATTCAAATCTATAAATATGAAGTTGGAAGAAGAGAATAGAGCATTAAAAGAGAAGGAATTTAATCTTTAGAAGCATATAGAGAATTATAAGGAATTTAAAGATATGCAAATCAATGATTGTTCCTCTTAGGCTAAGATAACAATCGAAGATGATGGTGACTCAACAACAACATTAAAGGGACCCATAAATTTGGATAAAATAAGGTCTGACAACATTGTAATCATAAAAAAAAGATCGCACCAAAATAAAGGGATTTTTAGGAGTCAAAATAAAGGTATGCATCCCCTCATATCATTTTATTTTAATAACACAAGGCACTTTCCTCGAAGTGTCCAAAAAGGAATACAAAGGTGCAAAAAAATAGGTGGAATGTGTAATTTCACCCACAACCACAAATTCGTCAGAAGAAACAATTGACCAGCCAAGCACAAAGAGCCTTTTCTCCTCAAAGGAAATATTTTCAATAGCCCAACAGCAACAAGAGATAAAATTACAGTCCAATAAATTGGAGAAGAACAAGATTTAGTAAGAAGTATAATTCCTTTGTTCCATTCTTGAACAAAATTGAATACAGTTATAGGTGTAAGAATTTTTGGCATAAAGTAGTTTCATGAAAATCTAGCAAGAAATTATTTTTCTAGAATGTTGCAAATATAGTTGAGAGCCAACAAAAGGAACTACATAGGAGCTATTTCAACAACTATAAGAAAATCATGTCAAATGGTGAATGGAGGCATCATAGAAAAATCCTTGATGAAGAAGATTCAATCTGAAATTCCAGTGGTTGATATCTCTTATAGGAAGAGAAGATAATCAGTTAAAAGAAGCAACATCAATCATGAAAGATATCCAAATAAATACAATGAGAAAAGAGAGAAACAATGGTTTGTATGCCTAGGCATAAATCCACCTAGTTAAGTAAGTCATCGTAAGAAACCAGCTCATGGTTTTGATTAAATTCAATATATGCAGGTGTGGAGCATAAAATAAGATAATCTACTCAAGGGGAGTAGACATATTGGTCCTCTTCATTGAAGAGAAGAGGTTGGCTTCAGGGAATCCAGAAAATTCAAAAGCACGGAGGAGAAAGGTACATGCGAAGGAATTCATCTAAAGGATAAAGGGAACTATTTCGTGTTTGAATAATGTTGTTGATTGAATGTTGTTTTCAAATCAATTGAAAGTCTGGGCATGTGTAGTTGGTAATGATTTGTTTACAATATTTTCAAGCAAGTATTGTTGACATATTTATAATGCAAAGAGGGAGCATGACGACTGGGGGAGTATACTCAAGTCAATATTGTAGTATGAATTGATAGTTGGAATCCTTAATTGGTATTAGTTATGTGTTGCATGGCAGAGTATAATGTTGTTTGCTGCATTTGTGAGTAATCAGAATGGATTGGTTATTATGATGTTATTCCAACTGGTAATTGGTATCACATGGTATCAAAGATATTTTAAAATGGTATTTATAGTTAGGGTATGGTGTTCAGGTCGTCAAATGTTGATAGGAAAATATTGGTTTATATGGATGTTGTTCATGGTGAGTTTATTATCGTTAGAAGCTTTTAAGAGAAACATAAGTTGAGTTGTTGGTCTATGCATGTATTGGTGAGATTCCTTGTATTCTTTTCAAGTAAGCACTTCTAAGTGTTGTTGTTCATGAGGTAACAGTTGATGGTGTCCTGCATAGGAAATGTTTTTCTTATTCCTAGAGGTCAGGTGTATGTGTCTAGGTAGGCATTGTTATGAATGAATCCTAGTTGAGACTCAAACCAACAAGAGTTATTTTTCATTGCTCAATTCCACAATCATGTGTTGTTTTAGCACGAGATTCATCTTGTTGGCTTGAGGCATATATTAGGGAGTAAATAGGCCTCTCCCTTCTATTCAATATTCTTCATAGGAAAGAAAGGAAGTTGCTTGGATCAAATCAGAGGCATCTAAGTTTTTTAGCTTACAAAGTAGTAGTTGAGAGGTCCACAAGATCAGAAGATAGAGGGATATTGTTGACAAGGGAAGCATGTTAGTATCATTTCCATTGATGTCAAAGGGGGAGATATATCTAGTAATCAAACAAAAAAGAAAAAAAGGGGAGATCTATAATGATAAAACCAAGGATAAAAGGAGAAATAATGGTGATCAACCAGAACAGAAATACGAGCAACAATACTATAACAACTGAAATTTTATGGGGGAACACTCTACAACGACAGAAATCTCAGGGCGGGAACACTTAAAGGGGACAATGTATGTTGGTGGAAACACTAAAAGGAGACAATCTATGTTGATAGAGAAAAGGATGTTTTGTTCTATTTTGTTGTTGCCATCAATTACAAAGGGGGAGAATGTTGGAAATATGTTTTCATTGATGTCAACAGGTGGAAATAGGTAGCATAGGTGTCGAAAAAATGCCTCAACAAGCAGGTTCTAGGCACATAAGAAGAAAAAAAATATATGAATCAGTGTAGTGTGTTTGGAGCCCATTTTGCAGCACTAGATTATCGCATATGCATGTGTACGCCACCAAAATGGATAAAGATCGAAAAGAGATTACCAATGATATATGGAAGTTCTAAAAAGGCCTCCTGGATCAAAAGATAGAGCTAGTAAAAGTTTGGTGACCCCAAGGCCTTAATAGTAGAGTTCAAGGTGGTTGAAGTCTTTGGCGCACAACTAAAGTTAGCACAAGTGCCAAAATTGGTGCCACTACCGAAAGAACATCTAATCGAGAACTCCAAGTAGACATGACAATAGTAGTTTGAACCACAGGCGGAGTCCACCTGATGAGCTTACCCCGTTGGATACACACTAGTGGAATTGTTTTGGTTTCCGAGTCTATGTGACCGGGAGATAGTCGCCACGCAATTAAATTTGAACGTTGTCCAATGGTGAATGAGTAGTCAAGCCCATTGTAGTGGCTGACCAGGAAAAGACAACTCAGAGGATGAATCCTAGAAGTTTTTGTAGGGTACACACAACTAAGCATCGAGAGGAAAGGGTTGGGCCACACTGAAACTTTCAGACAACACCATAGACAGAGGTCTTGGTTGTCGGGGGGAGTGGTTTCCCGCGTAGTCAATTGTGTAGATAACTAGTGGAGATCCACCCCAGGAACACTCAACCAAAATCCACAAATTGCATAAGGGTGGAGTTGAGGAAAAAGTTATTGAACCCGATGGTTTTTCAATTTAAGGAAGGATTTCAATGCAGAACAAGGCCTTGAGTACCCTTTCTCTCCCCTCACTAAGAGGGATAGGTGGCAACATAGGATTGGGCCAAAAAACAACAAATGATGATGTCAGCATTAACACATGGTAGGAATATTTAGGGTTTTTAGGAACCGAAATGGCTCTCTCTCTGTGGATACGTGTCACCACTCATAAGTTGACACATGGAAAGAGTGAATTCATGGTGTCATCATCTCGATGGGATGAGCCCAGAAGTTCTAAAATTGTATAGAGAGAGGGCTTTGAGTAGTGGTAGCTTGGACATGTCAGCCGCTGACTTATCCTGAAGAGTCATTTATTTGGCTCTTTCTATAGGACCTGGAGAGACAAATCATCTCGTAAGGCAGAGCTCGAGAGGTTTATTATTGGAGAAAACGTGAAAACCTCTCACCAAGAAGCATCAGGCCACAATGACGTAATGACAACCAATCAAAGAAGCGACGGGTGGTCCCCATCAACACGATGACCCAGAGGTTAGACCCTAGCAAGTTATTGTGGTGCACACAAGTGAATCCACCGAGAGGAGGGGAGATACGGGTTGAGTTCCCACATAAGGTGTCATGTAACAGGTGAAAAGCTAGGGTACAGAGGTTAAGAGCTGCGAAATATCTTATGTGGATAAGTGCCAACTCCTTGGCTTGTTTTGTGTAGAAATAAGACAAGGGGTGTGACAAAATAAAAGTGTCGAGATATACGTAGCTCTTTCCTTGGGGCTAGTGGTTGGCCATTTCACGAAGAAACGTGACCAATGGTGCTGAGACATTAACACAGGGTTTTTGACTATGAAGGTCTAAAACAGGCTAAGTGCCTCGAGCCTTAACCAGTGCCAAAGTAAAAACAGGCTTAAGGAAATTCAGAATAATTTTGGAGTGACATGAGCTTAAGAGCAACATGAATAGTTGAAAACATATTAAAAATCCTCGTGGCCTGACATGGATGGATGAGTTGGAAATTTGATTTGGTGGCAACGATAAGTGACAATTCAATGTTGTCATTTGGAAGTTAAAGCCAGACATAGCAGACAAAGGCATATTTGGCATAAAAATATGTAAATAGCGGAGGAAAAAGGAGTTAAGATCTAAGTAGAAAAACTATTAATTTTTCCAATTAAGCCAAATTAACTCCAAATAGAAATAACAGGCACACTGTTAAATCCTATAACAAAGACATAATAGAAGAAAATAGTAGTTTAACTCAGTAATTGTTCCTAGAACTACAGATTCAAGGCTGAGAACAAAACTGAGGAAAAATTAAAGATTAATTCAACATATGTGACAAAAAGAAATCTAAGGCTTCAATTCAAAAAATATCAATGCAAAATTTAAAGGAAGAATTCACACAACATATAGGGTGTACTGTAGGACTTGGTGTGTAGAACAAAATTGTGAGTAGTAGCAGGTGGTTGTAGAGTAGAGTGTGTGGATTAGAGGTTGTTAGTGCAATGTGATGCATAATAGCCTGGGTATGCATCAAAGGTGAATGAGAGAGAAATCGTGGTGTCTCAAAGGTGTTTGAGAAGGGAGAAAATGAATTGGTGTTGATGTTGTTGGTGCATATAGCTTGGTGATTTATTCAGTAATGAGAAATTACTGAAGGCGATGGCATTTGGATGAGTAACCAAAGATTACTGAAGGATATTTTATAAGTAATCAAATATTGTTGAAGTTGTTGGTGATTAAGGAATACAATTATTTCAAAGTCAGATAAGGCTTATTGATTTGCATTTGAAAATAGATGAAAGATGGATAAACAAGGCCAGTAAGTAGTAGCTTGCATATTAGGGGTCGAAACTCCTTCTAGTGGGTGATAGTAAATGTTCATGGGTAGCAATCCCTTTCAACAGAGCCTGATAAAAAAGTGGGGGCAAGAGTCCCTTCTAGTTAGTTCTGGTAAATGAGAACGGGAAACAATCGCTTTTACTGGTAGTTGATAAATGATTAGGGATTCCATTTCATTTCAGTGGCAGTTGATAAACCTACAAGTGGTATCTTGTGGGGCCATGAAGTAATAAAGTTGGTGATTTATAGTAAAAATAAGATTTGTGTCTTTTATATATGTTTCTCGTGTGCTTGATTTTTATGATATTTTACATGATTGAGTTGTGTTGTTGATCTCTGAATCTTTATTAAAATGACTGAAAAGTGTAATTTGTGAATAATTCTATAATTTGGCCACATTACTAACTCACCCTCTCCCCCTTAGAAGTGTCTTGGTTTCCAGTGTTTCTAACAATAACTTCTTATCAATATTATAAAGCAAGATGACACAATTATTATCTATTGGTACACAAGGAGATGATGCTACTAAACTTGGAATTTCTTCATCACCTTTTCTACATGAAAGATAATTTTGAGAAACGTTTATTCGTTGTTGTCAAGATCATAATTGATGTAAATTGAAAAAGTGAATATAAGTTCAAGAGGAGTTTGTTGGGAGTTTGTAAATGATGAGGTGATGCCTATCATTCAAGGTAATTTTCCTCTAAGTTCAATTGTTCAAACACACATGTAAAATGATCATTTAAATATACATATGAGAGGCTTTTCCAATGTTATATAGCACTTAGTCAAACTCTCAGGGATTGAAGAGAAAACATGTTTTATAGTTAAGAATTTTCGAAAGAGAAGGTATTGAGGATATTCAGGAACATCTAAGGTTATATTATTCCTTCAGTAGTCAGATTCCTTTGGGCTTATCCAAGGAATTTGGGAATATCAGGATATCAGTCTAATTGGGACATATGAACTGTCGAGAAAACCCTGGGCATCTACACTTTTGAATAAATATGGGACATCCAAAATTTTAAATAAATCTAAAACAATCAGAGACATCTAGACATATCTGGGAAGGTTGATAACAAAAATTTAAAGTTTTTTTATTAAGGCACCATTTTTCACAAATGATAAATCCAGGGCATCTGGGCATCTAAGACTTTTCATGGTGTGAAATATTTAAAAATACTTGGATATTTATAAATTTTCAAATCCAGGTAACATTTCTAGGTTTTGAAATGGTTCCACACTAAAAGAATTAATTTGGACATTCGAACTTCTGAAATTTTAACAAAGGAGAATATTAAAAATCACCCAGATGATGGATTTTGTTTCATACTAAGAAAGGTGGCAACAATGACACATGTTAGAATGTGATTGGATGATCAAAATTATGTGGGAGAGTGAGTTGGGGATGGTATAGAAGTATATGATGTAGCACATTCATGGAGTGACATGTGGTATGTGGAATTATCACATTTGGGTTTCCAAGTGGCCCATTTTTTGGTGAGATGTGGAATCATTCACAGACTGACATGTGGGATGATTTTGGGACCATGAAGTAGGAATGACATCAACAAGACAAGCTACTCGAGACTATGAGAACACAATGACATGGAATTTGATGAAGAGATAGGTGGTAGTTGACTTGGTTGACAGGTGGAATCTAAAATGGATAGGCGGATGTGATTGGGTTCAGGGTTCTAACTGATTGATGTGGTTTCATATCTGCAAAATGACAAATTGCAGAACCATGCCCTCCACTAACAATCATTCATAATGGGGGGTGGGTGACAATTAACATGGATTGTTGGATTAAAACAACAGTAAAAGAATTATTTTAGAAATATCTTGTAGAAGAGAAGCCTCAAGGGATCAATTTGAAAATTTATCAATGAGGGACCTGAAAGGTTGTCCAGGTAGGTGCTAGAACAATAGAGGGTTGATGTTTCCTTCTAACTAGTACTAATAAATAGGGATTTGGTTCCTAAAAAATAAGAAAGTTGGTTCTTGCACAAGAAAAGGAAGTTGAAGCCTTTAGTAAGTTGTAGCCTACATAAATTGATGTGATCTAGAGTTGTATCTTTACTTTGCAGCATAACTAAAAAGAGATTGTGATTTTCCTTGTTGGCTTCCCATGTTAAAGTATTATGTCCATAATTTATGAGATTGGTGTATTGTTACTTATTACTATGTTGCTAAGTATTTTTACTTGGAGGAAAGAATTTTTAAAATTGCTAAAATACTAATTCACCACCCCTCTCATTATTTTCCTAGATTCTAACAATTCATATTAGATTTGGTTCCTTTAGGGAAAATATAATAACTAGAAGGTAAATCATGGATAATGTTTAACTAGGGTTGAAGTCAGACCAACAAAGATCCTATATTTACAAAAACAATATATACATTATGGAAGCTAAGGATGAAGGTTTTCTTATAGTTTCTTGGTGCAGATACGTGGGACATAAAGTAAGATGGCTATATGAAGCTACCAGTCAAGCTTACCAAAGAATACAAGCTTGAATTGTCTTATAATTCCAAGGAATTGAATGCACTCCTTGTTGTACTTCCTAAATATGAATTGTTTAAATTTATTGATTTCACCAACACCAAGGCGATGTTAGACAAGATGAGTAGTTGCTATGAAGGAAACAATAAAGTAAATTAGGCTTCAAGGCTACTTAATGTAATTTGAATCCCTAACAATACATGAGGTTGAGGAAATAACTAAATTCTTCCTTTGAGTGGATGAAGTATTCAATACACTAAGAGGGTATGATGAAACAATGTCTAAGATAGTTTTGGTTCAAAAGGTGTTGAGGTTACTCCTTGAATGATTCAATGCCAAGTTGGCATATATTGAGGAAATGTCAAGTACACTCTAATGTTTGACTAATTGCATGGAACATTGACTTCCTATGAAACGAGGATTTCAAAAGGAAGAACTACACCAAAGGAGGAATTTTCAAAGTTCAAAAAAATTATATAGAATATCAAGATGACTCAAGTCGTGAATTAGTTAAAGTGGAGGAAAATTTTGTCAAGAAATTGAAGAGATGATACAATAAATTCATAGGTAAGTGGCCTTTCAAATGTTTTAAAATATGGTAAAGTAGGTCACTATGCACCTAAGTATGGCAAAATAGAAACAAGAATGAGCATGAACATAAGGATACATATAGAAGTCATAAGGATAAGAACATGAAAAAGAAAATTTTCTATACTCAATATGATAAAAATTCCTTAGAAGATGAAAAAACAATCCTATGATGAGGAAAAAGCTAAAAGAGGTAGAAATAAGTTCATGCTCATGGATATCGACACTCTAGAATAAGAGAAAATTGGTTCTAATGAAGAAGTCTCTAAAGTATATTTGGAAGGTGAACTGATAAGTTCTTTAGAAGAAATTCAAAGGATAAGGAAAGGTAATATGATGGAAAAAGAGATGTTGGAAAACTTTGAAAAATAAAAAGGTAACTCTGAAAATTATGGACCTCTTCTTTTGAAAATTGAGTAAGCAAAGAAAACAAAATATACTTTCATGGAACAACTGAAAGAAAAAGGAAAGGAATGTGAAAATATAGAGGAGATAGTCTCCCTCAGAAAAGAGTTAGAAAATACTTAATCACAAGAGTAATTAGAGCGGCAACAATTATTTGATCGCATCAAAGAATACTAACAACACTACCAAGGGATTTACCTAAGGTATTGGATAAGGCTAAAACTATATAAGGAGATGGAGATGAATGTGTTGGGTGTGAAAATAAATGGTTTATCTTTATGTAATTTGATTTGGAATAGGTGTGCATTAGGAAGAAAGGAGATAGTTCATATCTAATAGATATGAAAGTGTTGTGAAGACTAATGAAAATACTTGTTGGATCTATTTATGATTATAATGTTAGATCTATGTCTACAGTGATGATTTGATCCAAACATAATGATGCATGTCGAGATCATGGGTTAACAGATGTTGTGAATTGCAACAAAAGTTTGATTCAAATATTTCAGGATCCATACACAGGTTCTCTTCTTAATTATCACATACATATGCAAACCTAGTTTGGTAAGGTATCTTATAGTTTATGCAATAATTTATCCAGTATGTTGAGATGTGATGTGGGTGTTAATGGTAGTAGTCACCAACATACATTGATGTGTTTTTTTGATTTCACATATACCTTCTAAGGTTTTACAGTATGGTTTGATGATGACATATGATGCATTCTGCTCTATTTTCTGTTTTCTATCAATAATGTATCTATCTTGTCGATTTTTGTCTCACTATGATGATTGGGCTAGTTTATTGACAATGTTGCTTTAGTGTGGGGATTTGCGTGTTGGGTCCCTATAATACTAGTGATTACCCCATTACTATTGTAGTTATACCCCTTATTTATATTGTTGTGCCCCTATTACCCCCATATTGTTATTTCTGTGCCCCATAGAATCCCTCTACTGTTATTTTTGTGGCTTTATATTATTATTGTTAGGTCGGTTGGATTATATTGTGACTCCTTACACTCCTATATATAGAAAGGAGGTTTTGTCATTTGTATCATGGAAGAATTGTTCATTTATGTAATGTAAAGGAGGTTGCGCCCTTGAAGAGGCTGAATTCTAAGGCGTTGATCTATCTTTTCTATTTTTTCTTGAGCTGGTTTCATAACATTTGGTATCAGAGCTTTGGATTCTAGGGTTTCGCTGCTCCAAACAGGTCATCGTGGAATTTTCGCTATAACTTTTTTTCTGTGACGTTTCAAAAGTCTAAAAAAAAACCATTGAGAAGAAGTCGTGCGGAACCTTGGGTCCGAATTTCAGAGCTTTTCACGCAATATTGTCGGAGATATGATCTGAGGACGTTGGTCTTTTTGCAGACTCCTGAATTACACTCAAAACAGGTGACCTGGGGAAAATCATCATAACTCTCTCTCTGAGGATCGGATTAAAATTTTGTAAAAAGGTACAGAAAGAGGACGGACTATAGTTTCTTGTATGTGTGTTTCAGATTCAAAGGTTGAAACAGTGACTATTGGCACGTCGTACAATTTCGCTCTACTGAACCAGTCTAAAAGCAAGTCATTGTGGGAGATTTCACATAACTCTTCATTGGAGAATCCAATTTGGCTCAGACTTGTGGCATTGGAAAGAGGACACAGAAGGCTACTGTAGCTAGCAATTTAAGAACTAGATGATCCAAAATTACAGAGATACATCAGATTCAATATCAGGCTTTTATAAAGTGAAAAAAGGTGTGTAGTTTTTTTTTAAATTTTTGTATAAGCTTGATTTAACGGAATTCAAAGGGCACAGTAAAGCATTATTATCGGTAACTGATGCCCTGAGGAAAGAAAATGCAAACACCTAGTAAGGAACCTGAAAGCTCTAGCACGACTCATGAAGAAGAAGAAGAAATGCTACATGATATATCAAAATTACAAGAACAAGTGCAACAAATGCCATGCTCACAAAAGCTAACAGAAGCTAAGATAAGTGGCGTGGAATCTAAGATAAAGGGCATGGAAGCTAAGATGGATGATTCAAAGATAGATTTGAAGAGAGACATGGCAGATTTGAAGATAGATTTGAAAACAGATATGGAAGAATTGAAGAAGTTGCTACAAGAAAGGGTCACTAATGGTGAAAAGGTAGTAAAGGAAACTCATGATGAGAACAAAAGAAATGTTAATCATGATACCGTAGATGCTAATGTTGGATCGAAGAATCACCATATTCCAAAAATCGATATGAGGAAGTTTGATGGCAAGGATCCCGCTACATGGATATTACAGATGGAGCAATTCTTCGATCTCAATAATGTGCAAAATGCACAAAAGGTACGTATGGCAACTGTATATTTGGAACCAAATCATTTTGTATGGTATCAATGGCTTTGCTCTCGTAAACAATTTATCACTTGGGCAATTTTTACGGAAGAATTGATACCACATTATGAAGATACAAAAAGCAACACTTTTTTTAGCCAATTGATAAGTCTCAAACAAAAGGGTTCAGTAATGGAGCACATTGAGGAGTTCCAAAAATTGAACATAAGGGTAAAAGATATTCCAAAGGAGCATAGGATTGATGTGTTCATAGGGTCTTTAAAGGATAATATCCAACATGATGTTCGCCTATGGGAACTGGATTCATTAGAGAAGGCATTCAGGTTAGCAAGAAAAATGGAAAGCAAAATTATGGCAACCAGGAAGCATACCACTCACAACTATAAAGACGGAAGTGTTGTGGCCCCTAGTCTTCCACAACCTATAAGGTTCACACCACAACAATTCAAAGAAAAAAGAGCAAAAGGGCTTTGTTACAGTTGTGATAGCAAATACACTAAAGGTCATAAGTGTGCTGAGAAGAAATTATTCTACATAGATTGTGAAGAAGAAGAAGAAAAGGAACAAGAAAGGTCGAAAGAAGAAGATATACTCCAGGAACAAAGCCTAGATGAAGAAGAAATAAATATGACCATATCTTGTAATGCATTGGCGGGAATTACCACTCCTCAAACCATCAAGATAGAAGGACAAATCAAGAAGAAAAAGGTAATAGTGTTGATTGATTCAGGAAGCACCCACACTTTTATTCATTGTAGGGTAGCAAAAGAATTGAATTGCTTCCTATATCCAGCACCAGAGTGTCAAGTGATGATTGCAAATGGAGGAACAATAAATTGCTCTGGAAAGTGCCATAATATCAAGCTATCCATGGGAGGATATGTATTGACTAGCCCAATGCTTTCCATTCCAATGGGAGGTGCGGATGTTGTACTAGGAGTCCAATGGCTACAATCCATGGGTACAATAGCTTTTAATTTTCAAGAACTTTTCATCAAATTTTCTTTGGAAGGAAAGGAAGTTGAATTAAGGGGTATTGCAGGGAAACCAGGAAAGATAATCAGCTCTCATGGTATGACAAAGCTTCTAAGAAAGGAGCAAAGAGGTGTAATTGCACAATTATGTTCGCTATATGTTTCCACATTGGAATCATCTATTTCTCTAGATCTCCAAAAAGTCTTGGACAATCATGCCAAGGTATTTGAGACTCCCAAGGGTCTCCCACCTATGCGTAATCATGGTCATGCTATTCATCTGATTCCAGGAAGTGTTCCTCCAAACATCAGGCCGTACAGATATCCCTATGTCCAAAAAAGTGAAATTGAACGTATGGTTGCAGAAATGCTAGAGGGTGGTATAATTCAACCGAGTCAAAGTTCTTTCTCAGCTCCCGTAGTATTGGTGCACAAGAAAGATGGATCATGGCGCATGTGTCCAGATTATAGGGAGCTCAACAAGCTCACTATTAAAGATAAGTTCCCCATTCCTGTTATTGATGAATTACTGGATGAATTGCATGGATCAATTTACTTCACCAAGTTGGATCTTCGTTCGGGATATCATCAAATCAGAATGAAGATTGAAGACATTCCAAAAATGGCATTTAGAACTCATGAGGGTCATTATGAATTTTTGGTCATGCCTTTTGGCCTTACCAATGCACCTTCAACATTTCAAGGTTTGATGAATTCAATTTTCAAACCATTCCTTAGAAAATTTGTGTTAATATTTTTTGATGATATACTAATCTACAGCAAGTCTTGGAAGGATCATGTTGAACATGTTGACATGGTGCTACAACTATTGGAGGAGAAACAATTATATGCAAAAAGATCCAAATGTTTCTTTGGAGTCCAGGAGGTGAAATATTTGGGTCATATTGTATCTCATGAAGGAGTTAAGGTAGACCCTAGCAAAATTAAAGCCATTAAGGAATGGAAAATCCCCACATCCATAAAGCATCTGTGAGGATTTCTTGGGTTGACAGGGTATTATCGCAAGTTTGTTAAGAATTATGGGAGAATAGCAGCACCTCTAACAACATTATTGAAGAAAGATTCATTTTCATGGACTCCGGAAGCAACAAAGGCCTTTGAACATCTTAAAGAGGCAATGTGCCAAGCACCGGTCTTAGCTAGACCGGACTTCACAAAAACCTTTATTGTGGAATCTGATGCTTTAGGAAATGGAATTGGTGCTGTTCTAATGCAAGATGGAAGACCCATTGCTTTTGAAAGTCGTCCAATCAAGGGAAAGTTTTTAAACAAAGCTATTTATGAGAAGGAAATGTTGGCAATACTCCATGCACTTAAGAAATGGCGACCCTACCTAATGGGAAGACACTTCAAGGTAAAAACGGATCATGATAGCCTTAAATACTTTTTAGAACAAAGATTATCCTCTAAAGAGCAACAAAAGTGGGTCACAAAGATGTTGGGTTATGACTTTGAAATCATCTACAAAAAAGCGAAGCAAAATGTGGTGGCAGATGCACTCTCAAGAAAGGATGAGGATGTGGAAGCATTGTTGCGTGCCATTTCTATTATCCAACCAGATTGGATAAACGAAGCAAGGGAGGAATGGAAGAATGACGAAGAAGTGTGGGCACTTATTCGAAAGCTACAACAAGATTCCAGTACTTCTGATACATTTAGCTGGCAAAATGATTCGTTATGGTACAAAGATCGCTTATACGTCTGTAAGAATTCCCAGCTAAAACAAAAGATTCTTATGGAATTGCACACTTGTCCCTTAGGAGGGCACTCAGGATTTTTAAAAACTTACCACAGGGTTAAGAAGGAATTTTCTTGGGATGGCCTTAAATCAGATATTCAAAAGTTTGTGGCGGAATGTTTGGTTTGCCAGCAAAATAAAGTTGAAACAATTAAGACACCGGGTCTATTACAACCTTTATCCATTCCAAGCCAACGTTGGGAGGAGGTTTCAATGGATTTTATCACAGGTTTACCCAAGTCTGAGGGAAAGAGTGTCATCATGGTGGTAGTTGACAGACTTACCAAGTATGCACAATTTTGTGCATTATCACATCCATTTAAAGCCAGTACAGTTTCTACTGCATTTATGGAAACAGTTCAAAAGTTACATGGAAACCCAAAGATTATTGTAAGTGACAGAGATCCCATTTTCACTGGAAATTTTTGGACAGAATTATTTTCTTGTCTTGGTACTCAGTTAGCTCATAGCTCATCTTATCATCCTCAATCTGATGGGCAAACTGAGATAGTAAACAAATGTTTGGAAGGATATCTTCATTGCTTTGTATCTGATAAACAGACACAATGGGTCAAATGGTTGCCTCTGGCTGAATGGTGGAATAACACTTCCTTCCATACAGCAACAAAAATGACCCCATTTATGGCACTTTATGGGTATCAACCACCATCCATCACATCATATTTAAGAGAAAATTCTAAGGTTTAGGCAGTGGAACATCACATCGAACATCAACAACAAGTCCTCCAACTCTTAAAGGATAACCTCGTGTTGGCACAAAATAGAATGAAACAACAGGCAGATCAACATCGCAGTGAAAGAAGTTTTGATGTAGGTGATTGGGTATTCCTACGGCTACAACCATATAAGCAAATGTCCCTAAAGCAAGCTAAGAAGGATAATAAATTATCACCAAAGTATTATGGTCCGTACAAGGTGTTGCAAAAGATTGGTACTATGGCATACAAATTGGAGCTTCCTGCAGCGTCTCGATTGCACCCAGTCTTCCATGTTTCATGTTTAAATAAGGTTATAGGTGACAAGCTCCCAATTCAAACAATATTGCCAAAACTTGATGAGGAAGGAAAAATTATATTGGAACCAGAAGTAGTCACAGAAACAAGAACTCGACGGCTACGAAATCGATCAATTTCAGAGTATCTTATCAAGTGGAAGAACTTATCCGCTGAAGATTCCACATGGGAGGATGAGAATTTTATGCAGAAGTATCCAGAACTACTCAAGCGTTGAGGACAACACTTTTTTGAAGGAGAGGGGCATGTTGGGTCCCTATAATACTAGTGATTACCCCATTACTATTGTAGTTATACCCCTTATTTATATTGTTGTGCCCCTATTACCCCCATATTGTTATTTATGTGCCCCATAGAATCCCTCTATTGTTATTTTTGTGGCTTTATATTATTATTGTTAGGTCGGCTGGATTATATTGTGACTCCTTGGACTCCTATATATAGAAAGGAGGTTTTGTCATTTGTATCATGGAAGAATTGTTCATTTATGTAATGTAAAGGAGGTTGCCCCCTCGAAGAGGCTGAATTCTAAGGCGTTGATCTATCTTTTTTTTTTTTCTTGAGCTGGTTTCATAACATTGTGATTGCTTCAATATTCTGCTATTGTTATGTATATGGTTCAGTGATTAGTTCGACATTACAATTATTCATGATTCAGTTCATAGTAGTTTAAGATCTTTATGAAGATGTTACACTGAGGAGGTGCTTACATACATGAGTCTTATTCAGTGCAATAGCATATATAATTTGATTTTTTTCGGTTCTACATTGATTTACTTGATGCTTCATAAATTCATTTGTTTTGTAGAGTTACAGAGTCTCATATTTAGTGTTTTAGTTTGATATATTTTCTTGGGTTTCTTGTTGATATGGTTCTATTCTAAAAATGTCATGAAAGGTGCACTACAATTACTCTTATGATTATCTGACAGGTGGATCCAATTTGAAACATTCTAAAAAGTGGTCCAGAAGGAGTTGAGTGTTGCAGCCTTCAAAACGGGGATAGGAGCTTTTGTCCAATAGAAGTTAGCAAATAAGATTGGGGGGTTGTAGCTCCCTTCAAGTACGAGCTAGAGAACAAGTCGAGGTTGTAGCCTGCTGCAAGTGGGTGCATGCATACTGATAAGAGTCTACATCAGTACAAATGTAATGAATATTTACTTTATATCATAAGAAATAACACAGAGACAAGAAAAAAGGTGGTTTTCTCCCACATTGGGTTTCCACCTAAACATACTAGTGTTCTATGTGTGTTGCTCATTTTTTTCTTTATGTTCTTTACTACATACTAAAAATTAATTAATCTACTAATGTAATTATTAAAGATAATAATCTGATATAATACATGAAAAATTAGTAAACTAGATAATGATGGGTTTCTCTGTTTAAAGTAGCGTACATACATAGATTTCTTTAATAATAGTAGCATACGTATTTCAGAAAATAAGATTTTTCGATTTGATTTTAAAATAATGATTCAATTCGCCATGCACCCCCCCTCCCCCCACAAGTAATTTTCCCAACAATTTGTATCGAAGCACATCCCTTAAAGGAATCTTGATCGCTTAAAGGGAGATCCATAAAGATGAGTTGTCAAGAAAGATTATTTTTTATTAAGCTCGTATTGTTTAATAGAAATAAATTTGTATTTTGTAAAGTTAGAATAATAGCATTTTTTCAGTCACTTGGAGCTAATGTGTGGAAAATTGTTGAACGAGGATATCAATACCCATCCTCCATTCCCACAGATGATGTAAGGAAGAAACAATATAACACCAATGTAAAGGTAGTCAATGTTCTCTTAGGAAACTTTGATGAATATGAATTTGTGAAGGTCATGCAACAAAATACCGCAAAGTCTATATGGGACAAGATTATCCAAAGCTATGAAGGTGACACTAAGGTAAAATGATATAAACTTCAAATGTTTAAAATTTAATATGAGACTCTTAAAATGCATGATGATGAAAGTATTGAAATATTTTTCCTTAAAGTATATGAGATCATTAACTGAATGAAAAATCTTGGTGATGAAATAAAGGATTCTACAGTTGTTGAGAAAATTCTAAGATCTCTAACTCCAAAGTTCGATTCCAAAGTCTTTACCATTGAAGAAATGCAGCATTTAAATAATCTTTCTATTGAACAACTCCATGGGATCCTAACAACTTTTGGGATGAGAGATGAGGGTCCATTAGATTTGAGAGAAGAAACACTCAAAGCTACAAATAAAGGAAAATAAAAGCAATAGATTAAGGAAAAAATCTACATTTCATATGAAGAAGAAGTGGATTTTGTGAAGAAACTTCAAGTAGGAACGTCCATGTTTAGAGGTAAGTTTCCTTTTAAATGTTTTCCCTGTTGAAGGGTAGGTCACTATGTAGCTAAATGTGCTTATAAATAAAGTCATGAGGAAGGGAATAATGTTCTAGAACATTACGTTAAAAGAAGTTTTGATAGCAATATTATTTTTTATATTCATGAAGATAGTGAATATTATTCCAATATTGAGGCTGTTGAATATGATTAAGATTATCAGTTTCTTTTGGAATTTGAAGAAAAATGTGTAGATGAGTCTGATGATGTCTTTATGGGCGCCGTAGAAGAAAAGGAAATATGTATGTATATGGAAAATACTGTGTTGAAGAAATAACTCAACGAAAAATATATCTTGAAGAGGCTAAGTTGGCTAAATACGTTTTGAAGAAAAACATTCTAGAATAGGAAAGGCACTGCAAAAATTTAGAACTTGAAATATTGGGTCTAAGAAAGAAACTTGAGAAAACAACGGCTGTAAATTTTAAATTTCCTAAAGTATCTAAGAATTTAGAAGAAATCAACTGCAATGTTCTCCTCTAATCAAGACAGGTCTTGGATACAATCGAAATGGTGAAACGTAAAAAAATATGAAATCTCATGAAATAGGTACAAGAAGCTACATCAATGCAATAAAAGGAAGCCCTCATCAGAATTATAGTTCTCAGCAAAATAATGAAGAATAAATTATTTCTCATGTAAAACAACCTTACCATAATCAAAGGGAAAGTTACTGAAGAAGGTATTATACTCCCAAGTATTCCTACTTCAATGATCAATGCTTCACATGTAAAAATTTTGGTCACAAAGTTATTCAATGTGTTTCTTATAAAACTATTATGACTAGAGAAGTAAGAAAAATAAAGAATGAGATCGAGGTAAAGAAATATTTTTATAACATTTTCTCACCACTTCAATATGAAATTCAATTTTATCTTTTCCGTAACTTTGGTCACAAAGAAACTAAATTCATAAACATAATGGGACCATCTTACCGACATGAATAGAAGATAATAAGACCCAAGCTATGGAAAAAAGAAAATTACAGAGTCTGAAAATTGAGTTCTAGATTTGTTTATTTTAGTGAAAGAAAAAAATATAAGAATGTAACTTTTGGTAATAGATCACCTCGTATTATCAAAGGAAAAGGAGTTGTGTTATTAAATAAGAAGGTCAAGGCTCGAAATGTCTTGTTTGTTAATGGATTAAGACATAAGTTGTTAAGTGTTAGTCAAATGTGTGACGAAGGGAGTTAATTTGTTTTCAGATCAAAGAACTCTGTGGTAATAAATCTGGATACATGTAAGATCATAATAAGGGGAACAAGAACTTGAGGCAATATCTATACCTTAGAAGGTGACTAAGAGAATTGTTATTTAAGAAAATATGAAGAAATATGACTTTGGAAAAAAATGTTGGGACACATTATGATCTAAAATTATCATAGGATAAAGCTGATGTGGAATTGATTAGCCATTAATGAATAGAATGTCAACTGGAAATGCAAAAACCAAGAGAGCTTCTTGAGAAGAAAGACTTTACAACATCTGACAAAACATAAGTGAAAATAGCTAAAACACAGTAATACCAGACATCGATATTGATTACAGAGTTCGTCCCTGATGGACTACATCTCTGGGTCTGCTTTCAAGATGGGCAACCGCTTTATTAGGATTGGAACATAAGAGTTTGATTACACAAATAATTTTCCAAGATAAATGTGCACACAGGAAATTTTGGTCACTATCAAAATATGGCTCTCTGAACCAGCTTTCCAACGCCTATCACAGTTCCCAATTTCGACTCCAAATGCTCCTGTAACACTAAAAACTAAAATGACTATGACCTCGAGAACTTGCATAACCACTCCCATTCTCCATGAACAAAAGGTTGAATTTATAGTGGATTAGGTTCATTTGAGGCCACTCACGCTCAGATAGGCATGAATTTTATTGCATTAAAGGTTTAGTGGTTCGGCCTAGTTATAAGAGGACATCTTAGTACCTAGTCACATGGTGGTTATATTAATAATAGCGAAAACCTCAACAAAACCCATAAAAAGACTTTGGATTATCTTTGAACCCACTAACAATTAGGAAATTGTGCAGAAAGGTTGACCGCCTATGTGAATATACTACGGTCTAACCACCAACTACCACCTCCGCAGTCTTCCCCTGGCAGTTCCGGCTACCAACACTCCGGTGATTAACATTGTTGCTCACATGTTATGGTTAATGCTAATGGTTTTTCCTTGGTTAGACTAAACTCTACCCCATTAACTAACAACTGCATGTTTACATGGTGAACGTCACCTGGTTATAGTTGACAGTCTACGGTTAAGGTTGATGCGATGGTTACCTCCACCTATTCACATGGACATGGTCCCCACACAGTTATATCTAGAGGTTTAGGACCATGTTAATGTATTTTTAGTGATTTGTAATGTAATTTGAATAGGCTAAGAGTTAATACATGGTTTTATGTATTGTTTATTACATATTTTGTTTTTCAATGAGGTGCGATAGGTATAGGATTAGGTTTATGGTCTAGGACTTATGGTTTAGGTATTTTATCATAGGTTTGATGGTATGTAATGTAAAATAGGTTTAAGATTAGGTTTGGTTAAAATAATATCTTAGGTTTAGGGTTTTAGTCATTAGGAATTTACATCAAAATAGAAAAAACCCTTTTACCACCAAATGTCACAAAGTGACTTTAGCAAAATTTGTCTCATGATGACAACAACCAAACCTTGTAAATGTATGATAATACCCAAGTTGACACCATATCCTGCGAGGTGAATGATCAACCCATATTGACAACCCAAATCCTATGAGGCAGACGACAAACACATGTTGATGACCAATCCTGGCGGAACTAATGACAACCATATGTCGACAACCAAGTACAACAGCATATCAACTGAACACCATGAAAAACCATAAACATCACCTACACAACTTGAGCCATTATCAACACTGTAGAAACTAAATGACATCGAACTGAATTGTTGATGACGACATTGTACCTATTTAACTGATCTGATGAAATCCTCCTGGATCACATTAGCTTTTCTCAATTGTACAAATCGAGCAGATGGATTAGTTCACTACTTGCCCAATATCTTTCCACCTAAAAATAGCATATGTAAATCATGTCAATTTGGTAAGCAACCCAAAGTTCAATTTAAAGCTAAAGAAGGTACTTCAAGTAGGCTACTTGAACTTATTCATACTTATTTATGTGGTCCCATGAGAACGAAGTCTCCTTGTGGTGAACAATACTTAATATTGTTCATTGATGATTTTAAAAGAATGTGTTAGATTCACTTACTAAAACATAAAGATGAGGCATTTAATAAATCTAAAGTATTTAAATGTTAGGTAGAAAATGATTTAGATATGAAAATCAAATATCTTAGATCTGATAGAGAAGGAGAGTATATATGAGATGAGTTTTTTTTTTGAGCAACACGACATATATAAACAATTTTTGATAGCTAAGACTCCTCAACAAAATGGATCGGCAGAAAGAATGAAACAAAAAATCCAGAAAATGGCACATGTCATGCTTTATGAGTCAGGAACACCTCATACCTTCTAGGGAGAAGCAACACATATAGTTGTGGATATTCTTAACAAATATCATGTTCAAGTAAACAACAATAAAACTCCACATGAACATTTTTTTGGTAAGTCTACTGCTATCAAACACTTTATATTTTTTCAAAGCAAATGCTACATAAAGAAAAATGATGATAAGGTTGGAAAGTTTGAATCTAGATCCAATGAAGGAGTCCTTGGATACTCTTCTAGAAGCAAGGGATATAAATCTTATAATAAAAGGCTTCAAAAGATTGTTGAATGCATATATATTGTGATTGATGAAGCATCCACATGTACCAAAAGAGAAGCATAGTAGATGTTCAACATCTCACTACTAGAAGCCAAAATGTTATAGGAGAAGGAAATAAAGAAGCACCGGAAGACAAAAATGAAAATATTGATACATCTGGAAAGCTTCCTTCAAGTTATGTTCAAGAAAATAATCTTGAATCCCAAATTCCAGGTGAAAACTAAATAGGAATACAAACTAGAAGAAATTTGGTTGGAACTTCTAGTTACTTAGCCTTACTATCCACAATTTAACCTAAAAATGTGTATCAAGCAAGAATACATCAATGTCGGGTTACAGAAATGCATGAGGAACTTGATTAAATAGGAAAGAACCATACATGGGAATTAATACCAAGGCCTCATGATAAAAGTATAATTGTGACAAAATGGGTGTTCAAGAACAAACTGATTGAAAATGCACAAGTAATTCGAAACAAAGAAGGAATTGTATGAAAAGACTCTACTTAATAGGAAGGGATAAACATTGAAGAAACAATTGCACATGTGTATAGACTTAAATCCATAAGAATGTTTCTCTCATTTTCAAGATTTCATAACCTTAAGGTATATCAAATGGAAGTTAT
The DNA here is from genome assembly GCA_031772625.1 of Pinus tabuliformis. NCBI lineage: Eukaryota > Viridiplantae > Streptophyta > Pinopsida > Pinales > Pinaceae > Pinus > Pinus tabuliformis. The sequence goes on from CM062814.1 coordinate 345,128,150, forward strand.
AGGTATTTTTAAATATCTATATTGAACAACCTCAAGGGTTCATTCATGGCAACGATAAAAGTATTGTTTGCAAACCTAATAAGGCATTGTGTAGATTAAAACAAGATACTTGTGCATGGTATTATCACCTTGATAGGCATATTGAACAACAAGGCTTCACAAAGGGATCTGTGGAAAGAAACCTATATATAAAATTTGATACACATTTTTGATACTTGTTGTTTATGTAGATGACATCGTATTTGGAGGTAATGAAGAATCTATGAATCACAAATTTGTTTTAAATATGTAGGAATAATTTGAAATGTCTCTACTTGGTGAACTAGCATACCTCCTTGGTCTTCAAGTTCAACTAAATAGGAATGGTATTTTTTGTTCTCAAACCAAGTACCTCAAACAGATTTTGAAAAGATATGGAATGGAAGACTGCAACCCTGTATGCACAACAATTGTAACATGATGCAATATTAGTCAAAATGACGATTATTCTTTAGTCAATCAACTAGAATATAGATATATGATTGTCATCTTGCTCTACCTTACTAGTACAAGACCAGATATTATGCATGCATTTCAAATTGTTGGTCGATTTCTAGCAAATCCTAAGGAAACCCATCTCCAAGTGGTTAAGAGAATATTCAAGTATCTACAAGGAACTCAAGATTTTGGTCTATGGTATCATAAAAATGTAGACTTTTCACTTCATGCTTACACATATGAAAATTGGGTAGGTAATATTCATGACCACAAGAGCACTAGTGGAGGAGAATTTTATTTGGAGCCGCACTTGGTTTCATAGCTCAATAAGAAACAAATTCCTATCAATTTATCTACCACTGAGGCAAAATATGTTGTTGCATCTTGTTGTACACAACTTCTATGGATGATACAAAAATTACAAGATATTCACGTCACTTGTCCTCAACCTGTACCTATTCTCTATGACAATACCAGTGCCATAAATATCTCTAAGAATTCTTTCATGCACTCAAATACAAGGCACATTCTGATCAAAAATCATTTTATGAGAGAGTAGGTGTTTGCACAAAAGTTCAAACTGGAGTATGTTCCTTCAAAAGAACAAGTTATAGATATGCTTAGAAAACAACTTCCACGTGATTCCTTTGAATATCATAGACAAAAATTAGGAATTATTCTTAACTCATCACTCTGTTAATTATTCTAACATGTATATCATGTTTAGGGGGAGTTGTACCTGTAAGACACTATAGTTTACTTTCTTTACATGGACAATATGAATGTCAAATATGTATTACGTGGTTTGTGACATAGACAGTCATGTATACATCTCAGTGACTGATAATGAGTTGCAAAGTTTCAGGGGGGAGCCTCCTATATGCACTCATCATTTAATTTCTAGTATACTATTTTTGGCATTAGTTTGTTGTAGTCTGTTGGTTCAGGTGGAGTAGCTATTATGGCCTTATAGTTCCTTTTCGGCATTATGATTTCCTAAGCATGTCTGGTTGCATATCTTTGTTGATATTTGGATGTTTCTACTATTACTACTAAAGATTTATATGATGTTGTTATGTCACTAGTTATCAATGATGCATGGATTCCAAATGATAAAGTTATGAATGATTCTTATCTATTGATATGCTTGATGATGATGATTGATGCTACATTTCCTTATTTTACTTATATTTTTCTACGGTCAAATATTCATGTTGCAGGTTCTTAGATGGTGTATGGTGGTTGCGAATAACTATCATGGTCTTGCTACCTCATGGTTGAGGTTATTATCCTTGGTTATAAGTGTTGTATATGTCTCTTCATCTAAAGGTCATGAAAGATACCCATATTTTAGTCATTGTAATATTCAGTAATGTATGGGCTATTGGGATCAATTCATGCTTTGTATGTAATCCCATTATTTTTGGAAATTGATGTAATGTTGGGTCAAATATATGTAACCCCATTGTGTTCGGTTATTGACATAATCATGAGTCACTAGTCATAAAAAATGTCTTTTTTGGTTGAGTGATAAAGTCTTGTACTCTATTGAATACCTTCAGAAGATTCAACATATACTCAGGGGGATCATGGTTAGTATGAAATTATCATATTCAGTAGATTATACCTAAAATGATACTCTTTAAAAAATTGAAGAGAATCCTTCATTCATCTTAGTTCAAACCCTTTTCATTTATGTAAAAGCGGGAGAGAAGCTTGGTCTTCAACAAAGAATGCTTGGTGATAAGCCTTGGTATTTTCAGATGTGTTTTTAGGTGAATATAGGTGGTTACCAAACACCAAATTGGTCACCATCAAGTCCAAAGGGGGAGATTGTTGGCATTATGCTTAGTTTGTTGTCCTTGATGGAAACCTACTCAATAAATATTGCAATAGTATGATGAAAGGATGATTGTATAGATTGATATAGATGCTACAGATGGTATGGAAAAAGAAATGGTACTCCAAAGAAAGATGAATGATAAAGGTGATGTTATATAAAGTATACACAAGTCATGTGAAGAAGTGTCACGTACATATGCAGGTCCTATAAGGGAAAGTCGTTTATAGAATATGCACCATGGTCATCTAGATACCGAGGGTCTTTACCATGGTATTCACTCGAAAACTATTATTTGATCGCGTGAAATAAATATACTACCATGGGATTTACCTAAGGTATTGCTAAGGCTAAGCTTATATAACGAGATGGAGATCAAGGTGTTGGGTGTGAAAATAAATTATCTATATTTATGTAATTTGATTTGGAACAAGTGTGCATTAGGAAGCAAGGAAATAGTTCAGATCTAACAAATCTAAAAGAGTTGTGAAGACAAATGAAAATACTTTCTTGATATATTTATTCTTATAATGTTAGATCTACAGATATGATGGTGATTTTATCTAAACATAATTATGCATGGCAATATTTGTGGTTAACAAATGTTGCGAATTTGAGCGAAAGTTTGATTCAGGTATTTTTGGATTTGTACGCAAGTTCTCTTTTGATTTAACGTACATATATGGACCTAATTTAGTAAAGTAGGGTATAATTCATGTAATAACTTATTCAGTATATTGAGATCTATACATGTGTGTTATGCCTAGTAGTCTTGTACATACATTGATGTGTTCCATTTATGTCATGTATACCTTTTAGGGTTTTTCAGTATGGTTTGATGATTACACTTGATGAATTCTTATTTGTTTTTTGATGTCTCTCAGTAATGTATCTATCTTAATGATCTATGTATAACTATGATGATTGGGATGGTTGATTGACAATGATGATTCACTGTGGGGATCTGCGACTGGTTCAGTATTATGTTATTTTTTTGTGTATGGTTTAGTGATTGATTGAGAAATATAATTATTCATGATTCAATTTAGAGTAGTTTAATATCTCTAAGCAGATGTTTCATAGAGGAGGTTCATACATACATGAGTCTTATTTAGTATAGTTGCGTAAATAATTGGATTTTTATTAGGTTCTACGTTATGTGATTTGATGCTTCAGAAGTTTAATTGATTTGTAGTGTTACAAAGTCTCAGATTGAGTGTTTAGATTGATACATTTTCTTGGGTTTATCATTGATAACAGTCTAGTATGAAAATGTGATGAAAGGTGGTCTACAAGTTGTTTGATGATTATTTGATAGGTGGATCTAGTTTGAAAAATTTTGAAAAGTGGTCCAAAAGGAGTAGAGGTTTGCAACCTTCAGAAGGAGGTAGTTGCTTCCATCCCGTAGAAGCTAGTAAATAATATTTGGAGGTCTTAGCTCCATTCCAGTAGGAGATGGAAAATGAGTGGAGGTTGTAGGATCTTGTAGGTGGGCGCCTGCGTATTGATAAGAGTCTACAACAGTACAAATATAACAAATATTTTCTCTATATCATCAGAAAGAAGACAAAGACAACAAAAACTGTGGTTTTATCCCACATTGGGTTTCCACCTAAAAATATAGTGTTCTATGTGTGTTGCTCATTTCCTATGATTATTTTATGTTCTTTACTGCATACTAAAATGTAATTAATCTACTAATGTAATGACTAAAGATAATCATCTGATAGAATACCTAAAAATTCAACAAACTGGATATACAAAGGCTTCTTTCTCTAAAGTAACATACACATGCAGGTTTCTTTAATAACAATAGTGTACATATTCTAGAATATATGATTTTAGGGTTTAAGTTTAAAACAAGAAGCCAACAAAAATTCAGCAAGCAAATTTCTCCTAGGTATGAGAACAATTTTTATGGTTATTTCTTTACAATCGCAAGTTATGGATGTGATGCTGTGAGATGTAAAGCATATTTTACAAATGGAAAAATAAAAAATCAAAGAAATTTATTCTATCAATCAAATAACATATTTTCCTTGTTAAAAACAAATGTTATCATGAACAAAAAAATACTTTTCTCCAATGATTGATGTGATTAAATTCTACAACTTCCATAATTATGGACATAAGCAAATTGTATGCAATAGTATGGAATCACACTAGCTCCTAAGATTAAGGATATTGAAGGATTCAACATACATAGGTATGGCAACAAAAAATGGAAGAGAATATAATTAGGGGGAGTATATCCTTAGTTTCTTTTCATTGAAAATAAGAGAACGGCTTGAAGTGAAGCCAAACATGTGAGATCCAAGCGGGAAAATGAAATAATAAAAGTGGTTCATTTGAATGTTTAAGGTAAAACTGAACCCATTTGGTTGATGATATGAGTTCTTTCACAAAAAGTTTCCTTTATATTGGAATGAGTAATATATGAATGATGAGCATGAAGTATATGAAAATGAGATATTGTAAATTTTGCTAATAAAATGAAGCGTAGATCCTATTGGTTACAACAAAGTTTAAACATTGTTGTTGATTTGAGTGAAGAGATTGGTAGTTGTTGATTAATTATTAGAATGCTAATTTAAATGCACCTAGTAACAACTTGATTAATGTAAAAGACTTCTTAAGATAAGGGGGATGAATTCTAGAAATTGCACATTGACAAGGGGAGCCAAGTGAATATCATTAATGCAAGCATGTGTGAGTTACTTGCCACATGAGATATATAACAAGCATGTATATTTACTAAGGAGCATCAATCAGTGTGTATCACAACAAAAATAAGTAGCATAATGTTAGCGGGAGTAAAACACAACATCTCAAGTCACATGAAGGAGATAATAGTCATTGAAAATGAGTTATAGAAGAAGAGTGGTGTGTTAAAAGGATAAAGAGAAAAAATTAAGTATAAGCAAATATGGTAGATATCTGGTAATTTTTAAGTAAGTTATATTTAAGGAAGAGAATAATAGTGCATAAGCTTAGGGGAGATTCAAAATTACCATTGTAAGACTAGCTAAGATATAGAACAACAAAAATTAATGTATTTTTAGCTCATTTATACAACAATAGTATAATTGAATACTTAAATTAGAAATTGGGATTTTCTCACTCCTCTATTAACTAGCCTTCTTCATGAGTAAAGAGGGAAGCTATCCAAATAAGTGAATGGATAGCTAAATATCATAAATAAAGTTTCAAGGGAGCCAACAGGTCCACAAGAATCTTACCTTAGCACAACATAATCATAGGGGGAGATTATTTGCAAGGGGAGCACCTAAACACTTTTCCATTTACGTGAAAGAGGGAGTATGAGAAAAAATTGAATATCAAACATTAGCATGATGAGATGATTCATTGTTCTTGATACAAATATATTCAATGGCAGAGGATTCTTTTTCATTATCAAAATCAAAGGGGGGGAGTGAACAACACAACATTATCAACAAGTAACAAGATTACTACGAGGAAGTGTTGGAATTTCCATCAATTACCTACAATTTTTAGTAGCAATGTTTAGAGGTGTTTCCATCATTGTTTAAGGGTGAGATTGTTGAGAAAAATGTTGTCATTGATTTCAAGTCTAGTCATTTATTTCATGTGAATAAGTGAATACAAGTTCAAGGGGAGTTTGTTGAGAGTTTGGTGAGAGTTTGTTGATGACAAGAGCCTATATTTCAAGGAATTTTCCCTGTCAGGTCAATTGCTGAAACACATGCGTAAAATGGTGAGTTGTATAGGCCTGTGATGGACCTTTCCAAAGATATATGGAACTTAGTCAAAATCTCAAGGACTGAAGAGACACCATGTTTTGAAGTGTGGTCAGTTTTGAAATAGAAGGTGTCTAGGATATACACGAACATTTGGGGTTGAAATATTTTTTCAAGAGGTAGATTCATCTAGACTTATTCCAAATATCTGAGAAAATAAATATATATGAAATCACCATGACACATAGACTATTGAGAAAATATGGGACATATGATATTTTGAATAAATCCTAAACATATATACTTTTTAATAAATTTAGAATAGGGGAAGGAATCCAGATATATCTGAGAAGTTTTACAGTGAATATTTCAATGTTTTGATTAATGCATAGTTATGCACAAAAGGAAAAATATGGGGCATATGGGTATCTAGAAGTTTTCATGATGTGACAAATTTAAAAAGACCCAGATCATGATATGTTTTCAAGCCTAGGTCACATTTCCAGGTTTTGAAATGGTTCTACTCTCAAAGGTTGAATCTGAGCATATACGCCTCAAAAAATTTAGCAAAGGACTGCATTTAAACTTAGGCAAATTCCATATTTTTATTACATACTAGTATAGGTGGCAGTAATGAAACATGATATAATGTGATTAGATGACGAAGATGATGTAGCAGTCTGAGTTTCAGTTCATGTGGAAGAAGATTACATGACACACTCATAGAGTGACATGTGACAAGTGGAATTAGAACTTTTGGGTGGACATGTGGCTGATTTTTTAGTAACACCTGGAACCATTCACAAGATTGAATGTGGCATAATGATGCCACCATGACATAAGCATGATGTCACAGGACAAGTTACTTGGGACTATGAGGAGAAATTGTAATTTTAATTAACATTGGGTAATAGGTGGACTATGGAATGGACAAGTGGATTTGACAAGGTTCATGGTTCAAGTCAATTGCTTTGGTCTTATGTCCACAAAATGAGAAATTTTGGAACCCTCCTCCATTAACCATTGTGCATATAGGGAGCCCCTGCAATTAACATGGACGGTTGGATTTGAGCACACATAGATTGGTATATGGTGCACTTTAAGGAAGGTGTACGAGGGTTAGTCACAAAAGGGAAAAATTGTGGAACCCCCTGTTAACTATCAAGCATTTAAGTGGGCTCAAAAATTAACCTCACCATTGATAAAAAAAATGATGACATTGATCTACAACCAGTTGATTTGGAAGATGGGGTCAAATAATTCAGGAATTGAATCACAGATGGAGATTACATGGAGGCCAGCATGGCATGGTGATGTAACAAGGAGAGATAGAATAATCTAACATGGAATGGACAATAGGATGGTGACATCACCATCATGACATGGCATGATGATGTCAGCATGATATAAGCAAATAAAAACCCTCAAAACATTCAGGACAAGGTCATGAAGGTTTCGTCATATGGAAAAATATGGTAGGCTCCAAAGTGATAAGTGGTTACAAGCTAAGCACCTTAGGATCTAGGGAGAAGGTCACAACCTTGTTGGCTACCCAACAAATGACCCTTACATTTTCAAATGAAATGGGCCCCTCTTTTAATTTTTGTGTGTACTTTGGGTTTTTGAACCTTTGCTTTTGTGACCTACAAGGATGATGAAGTTTCTAAAGCAACAACTTTACTCTTGTGTGATGAGTGTGGATTTATTTACACCTTGAAATGCTTTTCCTTTCAATGACTCATATTTTGATTATGACCTCGGAAGAAATTAAGGACAATTTCCAAATCCCCACTATAATCTATTGATATATACTAACATTGTTTTGACCATCCAATATCATTTTTGTACTTTTATTAACATTTTATTCTTTTTATGATTATGAATAAATTATATTACATTATGTTTCTCTAGGATCAATTATGGGGTTGTGATTTTGTCTTTCATAAACACCTATAAACTAGCTTGGATTTGGAAGGAGCTTATGATATGGTGCTTTATATGCCTTATGATTTGGGTGATTGATCAATTAATTAGTTTTTGAACTTGGTTGCAACATATATCATGTAACTATGTTGTTTATATTTCATGTTGTATCGAATTGCTTAACCTTAAGATTTATAATATCACCCCGTGCTATTTATTTTGCTGACTAAAGTTCTGGTTATTTTTATTATCGACTGAGGTGATTTAGCTTGACTGCATGTACATGCATTCTTTTTGTTATTAATTTGTTGATGGTAAAATTATGATGTATTTTTATGATGGACTGATTCAAATGAGTTTATTAATATTTCATATTATCTGCTGTCGAATAGATCATATATCTAGGCAATGACATGGGCTCACCAACTAACTTATAAATTACACATTTAAACTCCTGGACATTAGTCATGTGTTTGGATAGCTCTTGGATATTGTCATTATGATTAGTTTGTGATTGATATGATTCCACCTCAGTATGGTTATTCCTTTGCTAGTCGGCTATCCTGATGCTTTCGGTCCAATTACCACATATTTCCTCCGTGTGTTTTAGTTATCTGCGATTAGGGTTTTTCCTTGAGAATTTACCAGACTTGCATCGCAGTGTTCCTGAGAAAAATCACTATTAACTTCTCACGACTCTTTCAAAATTCCTCCTATAATCCAAACAAAACTTGTTGGGGGTGATATTATAGAATTTTATGATGAAAATATCACTCTTTTTCAGGAAGTTAGTTGGTGGGATTTTGTTCAGCACTTCCACGGTTATAATGACCGAGTGGTTAAGGATTTTGCCTCCATGTTATAATGACCGAGTGGTTAAGGATTTTTCCTCCATGTTATAATGATCGAGTGGTTAAGGATTTTGCCTCCACTTTCAATGAAAGAAAGCTAATATTGGTGATATAGAAATGCGGGTAGACATATTGTTTATTACCGAAGAACCTTGCCTCTGCATAGAAGGAAAGAACTGGTCGCCAAATTGTTGAGTGACCAACGCCTTGTGGTAAGAATGTATAGTTCCAAGAGTTTCTCATCTAATATGAATGTTATGTCAGTCAGTTTCCTTAAACCCAAATGGGCATATTTACTATATTTGTTAGGGACTTTGTCATTTGTGAAGGGATTTATTTGTTTCTATTTAGTTACGACATATGTGCGTCAATAGTTTTCGTCGGTTTCAAGCTCAATCTCCCATACCATTTATGTAAGAGCCTTTCTAAAATGTCATATTTTTACCAACGAGAGTGTAAGAATTCCGATTGGTATATTTTCCATCATGGTTTGTTTTGCATGTTGGTAAAATACCATTTCATTAAGTTTGATGATGCTTGGGACTCTGTACTTGTCCACAATGGCTTTGGTAAACCCAATTCGATCAATTAACAAGGAATATCCCCTAGGGTTTCGCCCAGTCTTCTACCAGCTTGTCTCGTACCATCTAATTCTCATGGTGTCGATTATTTTAGCCTTGGTGAGTCATTTCATTCTATTAGGTCAAAATTATCTATTAATGATAGGGTTAAGACTCCTAATTTGGTACATGTTTGCATTACACGAAGTACGGAAAAGAAATTAGGGTTTCACCTGATTTTGAGGATGATGTTAAGTTAAATTTCTTGGACCATAGATTTCATTCGAAATATGGACTGGAAAAATAAATTAATAAGCAAGACCGTAATCCTCAATCCCGAGTAAAGATAAAACAATTAGAGCGAAAAATATCTAGAGCCCGACAGAACAGGTGTAAAAATGTCCCTGTAAAAGAAGTCTATGTTGATTTTGAATATCCTATCAAGCCTCTGCTAAAAGAGAATAAAAATCAATCGTGTTTAAATTCGAGATATGTGGATAATGATAATCAAAATTAGGATGATGGTAGTAACTCTAATAAATATCCCTAGTACAAGACTGACTTTGATATATATGAAATGATATGTACTAGAAAAAACAACATCTAATTATACTACCTCATATTAAATATCAGATTAAACAAATTATATAGAAAGATGAACATTTAAGACTGATGAAATAACTTAGGGAATGCTGGCAAGATAAAAGGTCTTATGAGTTTGAGGAAAAGTCACAGGCATTGGATACTGACATTGTCAGAAGTCTTCTAATGTCAAATTAATTAGTACCTCATATGCTCATAGTGAAATTTCTACTAAAAATATGAATGTCATTTCTTATTTACAAGTTGTGAATCTATCAAAATATGCCCATTTATTTTTATTTAGTTTATTAAGTTTTTCTAACCGCTACAAAATCAAGGATTTTGTAGCCACTTTATGGTAGTTATATTACCAACCATTGATTTTTCTCCTCTCAGTTTGTTATAGGTATTTTCTCAAATGTTTCCATTGGTTACGATGAGGAAAGTTGAAATGGATACATGTTAACAATTTTTGAATATCCTAAGATATCTTGTTAGTTATTTATTTTTTATTTTTTAGATAGTATTGATACAACCCAATTGGTCAACTAGATTAGATTGGATATAGTCTAATGGTCTAAATTTTGAGGGAACACCTTGTTATGTTTTAGGAATTCTATTTTTTCATTGGAACATGGATGGTAATGAATATAAGGCCTTAATTTTTGAGTGAAAAGGGAGGCAAGGGTGTACATTATGTTTCAGTGACTGCGGAACTTTGGTACATTTTTACTGTAAAATTGTTACTAATTGAAGGACTTCAACAGTTATTTATTAATCTATTTTTTTTTATTTCTTGTAATTGTGCTTTGAGGAATTGAAAGGAATGAATGTTGTTGTTTACATGATTTATATCTATAAATAAAAAGTAAATTGTCTACACCATTTCTTACCATGTTAGTATGTTTCACATCTTTGTTTGATCATGTTATTATTTTATGTATTAAGACTAAAAGGATAATATTGATCTGTCCATTGCTCAAGTTTGAATTTTTAGAACGAATTGTCAAAATTCAGATCATTGTAGTAACTAGTTTGTTGGTGAAGCCGGACTAATATTATGATTGTAATGGTTTATGTGTTAACATCATATTTTACCACTTGTTTGTTGAATGAATTTGCAGTATGAGTGTAGGAAGATTACTTGTTGCATAGAAATTATTAGGATTATTTAAATTTTGCCTCAGCCAAGTTATTTTTAGGTGATTTCATATATTTCCAGTGCATTTTATTCATGATGTGATATTTCAAGAGAAAATCCGAGACTACTCTGCTTTTGCTCAAAGGAATAGAAGATTGCAACGATTTGTAATTTTTATATCTTTTACATCAATGTTGCATTAAGAATTTATCTAAATTTAAATTATAAATCACATATATAATTTAAATTTAATCATTGAGTTTTCATTCTCGCATTGCATAGACAAATATTATTCGTTTATCATTGATAGTTAAAGAAATATTTGGTTCTTGTCCTTTTGTACCATACTTCTTGTATAATTTCTATATTATTTAGTCTTATACATTATACACTAGTTCTATTACTATATTATGTTATATTAATCATTTAACCCATACTTTGGGCACATATATGTCCCTTCCTCTTGTGAAGAAAAGACAGTGGGGGAAATCCTATTGTTATCCTTAAGATCTATATATATATATATATATATATATAACTTAAGGATAAGAATAGGATTTCCCCCACTGTCTTTTCTTCACAAGAGGAAGGGACATATAGGCCCTTAAACCCATTGGGAGTGGCTATTGAAATGGCTTGGGCTACCTAAAGAGCCTTGGTTTAGGTCACATCCCCTTTATTGACAAATGGTCAAGAAACCACCATAAAAAGAGTGGCACTAGAAGGAGTGAAATTCTAACTTTAAATGGCTAAGGATATTCATAACAGGCAGACTTTCCACTCCCCTATTTTTAGCCAAAGTCAACCATAGCCTCTCACTATTGAAACTACCTCTAGTTCTCAGCCTAAACCTATTCCTGTATAGAAAACCAAGGAACCCACAACTCCAACCCATTCTATAGTCTGATATAACATTATCAACTGTATCCAAAGATATCAAGAAGTTCTTCCTAAGACAAGTGATACTAGAAAGAGAAATATCCATTGACATATGATTGTCTCAACAGCTTAACACCTACAATGCTGGATACAAATGCGAGCACTTCTCAGACACTCAATACCCCTAATGATAGGTTACTTGATATCCTGACTAGTATACTTGATCTTAACCAATCATTGTTTGAACCACCTATTGGTAAATCCAGTTAGCCTACTCTTTTAGGAGAACTAGCTTCGCATCCTTCTCGACCTAGCTCATCCTTCCCTCTTGAGGATTCCTCCAACGAAGAAGATTATTAATCATCCGAGTCATTTAATTTTAAAATATCTCCATGAATGCATAATAACCATTGTAATCAAGTAAATAACGAGGGAAACGATGGAAATAGTCTTGCTACTTCATGGTTAGATCAAGGTGTTTTGGTTTTCCTAGGTGTGCAACATCCATTACCAAGAAACGATGACAAATTCCTCCACAAGTTTGACCCATACTGTAAACAACTAATGGAAGATCACATTAAGGCTTTCATGTTATCCATTAGGCATAATCGTGTGCGTAATGAAGATGTATTTTTTAGACTATTCTCGTATACTTTCAAGGGAAGAAATGCAATCCGGTATTTTGTTCAACCCCCTCAAATGATTACATTTTGGGAACAATTTGAAACTACCTTCTTAGATAATATTTGGAATGATAAAACTATAAATTTTTTTTGGTGATGGAACTATATAATATGAAGATAGAAATTAAGGAAAGGATAAAGGACTTCAACATGAGGCTTCTAACATTAGGAATCAAGATTCCTAATTATTTTATGCCTGATAAGAACCTGGTAGTTTCTTATTATGTTAAGGATTTTCCTACTGAGATTATGATATGAGTAAATAGGGCCAAAAAGGCCACTTGACAAGTATAATTTGATGGAGCTTTTTTTATTGAAAAGGACATACTTAGCTTTAACCCTAGTTATGATAAACATAATTATCAGACCTCATCCTCTAATAATAAACCTAAACCAATGTAAAAATCACTTGAAAAGAAGAAGTACCAATCCCCGTTTTACATTGAAAGCATTTAAAAATTCCTTAATAACCTGAGCATTGAAGTCATTTATTTAAATAAAAATTTAGTTGAAGTACCTTCTAATAGGAAAAAAATTAAACCATCATTTAAGAAATAATTTCAAAACATATCTACCCCTCCTAATGAAGGCCTTAGTGTTTGAGGTCTATCAAAAATTTACAAGAAATTATTACGGGGATAGAGTGAACCTCAGATGAAAATGAGACAAAGGAGGTTGAATAAAACAATGAAATTGAACATGAAAATCAACCACCTCTTACCATAGGGCATTTTTCAAACACTCTGTTTGAAGGTTATTCTAACTCAATTTTTAAAATTGAGCACCAATATAACATGCAAAATGTTATAATAAGGTTTTCACCTTTCCTTAAAGGTCGAAAGGAAATATTTATTAGTTCATTTCGCAAAGTCATGGTTATGTAAAGGTCCTTATAAATTGTTTTGCATAAATTTATATATAATCCTAGGTACATGTCTAATAAAGTATTTTCACCTAACCCTTATATTATCCTAAGTTTTTCATAGTGAAATTAACTTATATCAAACCTAGAATTTTCACTATGTAATATTTTCATAGCGCAACACTACGGAATATTTTCATAGCACTCATCGAAAAATTTAAATTTTAGGTTTTGGAGCTGCCAACACCATTATTTCAAGTGCCCGATCATTTTTTCACAAATACTTATCCCTTCTCATCCATGATGTGACATGTAGAAACATTTTGAATCCCAAGAGAGATGTTTATGATGATACCTTAATTTTCTGAGACCTTAAAATGGTAATTTCCAGCAATCCCATAATTTTGTTGACAGTGTGCACGAAGGTTCTATAACGGTTTACAATGTTCAACCAGGGTAATTCAAGGTTTGGAAATGGGATTCTAGCATATGAGTCTTTGAAATTTGGGTTAATCAGGTCATGTGAAGTGATTTGAGCCTAATGGGGTGTATTTTGAAGTATATCTAGAGATGTTGACATTGTTTAGAAATGCAGAATGGGAACTCATGTTTCGATGCTTCAATGGGAAAAAACTGAGTTGGTTCCATGATTTCATATACTCATTTGGTGGAAACAAAACAAGAATAAAAACCCTACAATTCCCACTCATAGAGGAATCCATTGCACAAACCACAGGTTTTCCAACTGAGGGAGAGAAATGGTTTAAGAAATAGAGATTACAGAATGTGGGTTCAGTTTTTTTCTTTAAGGAGGAATGTCAAAACCAAGACTGGAATGTTGGAGTCCTCCAAAATATGTTGAAGCCGGAATGGTCCAATGCACTTAGGATGGTGCAACTTTTCTTCTCCTATCAAGATAGGTATTTGAAGGCCTATTTGTATCATATGACGTTTTTATTTAATTTAGGAAGTTTTGGTAAGATGTGTTTTTCTTATTTTCTTCATCAAAGTTTGCTAAAGATGTGCACAAAGGAAAGAACTAGACATGAACTACAACCTCATGACATTTGTCATCACCGGTTAATTAAAATATTATATACTCATGAGATAAACAAGTAGGTGGAGTAGCTGAGACAGAGAAACCTAAGACAGCCTACACCTAGAAGACCAAGGAGATGCAAAAGTAAAATTTCTACCCAAACCCTAGGTTAGGAAGCAAAGGGAGAGTCTAGCCACATCCCTATCGAAAAACATGATGAAAACCCTATGAAAGCACCAAAGGTTAGGGTTTATGAAAGAAGAACAAGAAGCCAACATAAACTGATGTTAGAGGAAGAGGAGGAAAAATAGAGAGAACCACAAAGTAAAAAGGGAAAATAGAATATAGAATAGGAAATGAAGAAGTTGATATCGAGCCTAGAGTTTACTCTAGAAAGCCTCACACTCACCCTAAAAAGAAATTGATATTGGGTTCAAATGCAAAATAAAAACCTAAGTTGAAGGAGAAAATGATTATTGATTAAGATGAAGAGACTATGAAAACTTCAAAGAGCATAAATAAGGCTAAAAGACAGAGGAAAAAAAATCATGCTGACAGAGAGGGAAAAGTAACCCTAAAGAATGAAAAAGTCATACAAAAAGATACTATAAGGATGATAAGAATCTTGGATAAGTTATACCTCCTTTCTCAAGTTGCACAAGCAATGGAGAAATAATCAATTTACTTTTTGGGACAGGAAAATATTGAAAACCATAATCTTATTAAACAAACCATAATTCTACCTCCGCGTTTTGACCTAATCAGTTTATCGTTTTTGATAGAAAGTTATTTTTGATATGTTATGGTAAATGTTAAAGGAATTTTGTGGCTAAGGGAGCACACATAATGTGAGTCAACATAAGGGAAACATGCCTTGAAAGGAGCAACTAGTTACAAGGGTAGTTACACAGTTTCATCATAGTTTACAGGTTCATGCACTAGGTTCTGTGCCAAGAGAGAAGATGACTTGAAGTTACAGATATTGAGCCTACAAGGGAGTGAGAAGTTATTGATCTTATAATACAACTATGATTCATACTTATTCCTGAATAATAACAAGAGATATGGATAACAATTCTACAATGTAATTTAACCAAGTTTGTGTGTCAGATAGAGATTTGAATAGCTAAGATGAAAGGATTGTGATAATTTTTGTCAATAAAACTTTCATATATTGTAAATATTATGTAGTGTTTCTGCCAAACATAATGGATATTATCTTTTCTTATAATTTTCCTATATATTACACGATAAATGAGGAAAAAGGGTTTATTTTTATGAAATAATAGTCATTGTCTCTATGTTGAAACCTTTGTCAATCTACAATTTGCCACGATGAGTAGATTTTGATAAGTGATATGAAGAATCATATGATGGTATGTATTAGTATGTGCTTTCTATAGTTTCAATGTTTCCTTCTTTGTAATATCATCTTAATATATGTTCTTATGAATATTTGAATAAGAGTAAATGTTACGGAATCCGTCCTTTCTTTAATGATTTGTTTCATAGATTTGAAATAGTTACACTCCTATATTCTGAAGCTACTTTAGGATTCATTTCATATGCCCTACTATGCTGGACTGTTCTCCCATTTTCTCCGTTCAACTATGATGATGAATAATGTAGAAGATGTGTTATCTACGTCTCCTTTGTCAATCTTGATCAAACGACTAATATCTTAGTAAGTTTGCATAAACCATAACTCAATAACTCCATTTCCCAATGGACTTTGTTCCTCATGACCAACCAAACCGTACATCAACACAACATGAGTGAATATATAGCCATTGTGTAAAAGTCCAGTTAATTACAAAATCTAATGATTAAGTTGTCAAAGAGAGACCTATTTGGATTGAGGGGGCTAGCCTTAAATCTATAAGTTGGATTGAAAATATTACCTTTCAAACTTCTCTCCTACAACCAAGAGGAAATTTCTAAGTGATCACAACAAAGCCCTGGTTGATAACCAAGATACTTCTCCTACAGATAAGGGAAAAAAATTTAAAAATTAGCTATGAAAAAAAAACAAAAAAAAAAGCCTTCTCTAAATTATAATATGATGTTGGGTCCCTATAATACTAGTGATTACCCCATTACTATTGTAGTTATACCCCTTATTAATATTGTTGTGCCCCTATTGCCCCCATATTGTTATTACTGTGCCCCATAGAATCCCTCTATTGTTATTTTTGTGGCTTTATATTATTATTGTTAGGTCGGCTGGATTATATTCTGACTCCTTAGACTCCTATATATAGAAAGTAGGTTTTGTCATTTGAATCATCGAATAATTGTTCATTTATGTAATGTAAAGGAGGTTGTCACCTCGAAGAGGCTGAATTCTAAGGCGTTGATCTATCTTTTCTATCTTTTCTTGAGCTGGTTTCATAACATTTGGTATCAAAGCTTTGGATTCTAGGGTTTTGCTGCTCGAAACAGGTCATCGTGGCATTTTCACTATAACTTTTTTTTGCGATGTTTCAGAAGTCAAAAAGAAAACCCATTTGAGAAGAAATCGCTTTGAACCTTGGGACTGAATTTTAGAACTTTTCGCGCGATATTTGCGGAGATATGATCTGAGGAAGTTGGTCTTTTGCAGACTCCTGAATTACATTCAAAACAGGTGACGTGGGGAAAATCATCATAACTTTCTCTCTGGGGATCGGATTGAAATTTCGTAAGAAGGTACAGAAAGAGGACGGACTGTAGTTTCTTTTATGCATTTTTTAGATCCAAAGGTCAAAACAGGGACTTGTGGTACGTCATACAATTTTTCTCTACTGAACTAGTCTATAATCAAGTCACTATGGGAGATTTCGCATAACTCTTCCTTGGAGAATCCAATTTGGGTCAGACTTGTGCCATTGGAAAGAGGACACATTGGGCTACTGCAGGACACAAATTTAGAACTAGATGATCGAAAAATACAGAGATACATCAGAGGCAATATCGAGCTCCTACAAAGTGAAAAAAGGTGTGTAGATTTTCTTAAATTTTTGCTTAAGCTTGGTTTGAAAATTTATTTTGAAGGAATTCAAAGTGCATAATAGAGCATTATTATCTGTAACTGATGCCCCGAGGAAAGAAAATTCAAACACCTAGTAAGGAACTTGAAAGCTCTAGCATGAATCATGAAGAAGAAGAAGAAATGCTATATGATATATCAAAATTACAAGAACAAGTGCAACGAGTGTCACTTGGACAAAAAGCAACAAAATCTAAAATGGATGGTTTAAGGAAAGATGTAGAAGCTAAGATGGATGGTTTAAAGAAAGGTGTAGAAGCTAAGATGGATGGCATGGAAGCTAAGGTGAATGGCATGGATGCTAAAATTGATGGCATGGATGATAAGATGGAAGAATTGAAGATAAATATGAATAAGTTGCTACAAGAAATGGTCACTAAGGGTGAAAGGGTACTAAACGAAACTCATGATGAGAACAAAAGAAATGTTAATCATGATTCCATAGACTCTAATGTTGGATCAAAGACTCACCATGTTCCAAAAATCGATATGAGGAAGTTTGATGGCAAGGATCCCGCCACATGGATATTACAGATGGAGCAATTCTTCGATCTCAATAATGTGCAAAACACAAAAAAGGTACGTATGACAACTTTATATTTGGAACCAAATCAGTTTGTATGGTATCAATGGCTTTTCTCTCGTAAAAAATTTATCACTTGGGCAATTTTTACAGAAGAATTGATAGCACATTATGAGGATAAAAAAAGCAACACTTTTTTTAGCCAACTGATAAGTCTCAAACAAAAGGGTTCAATAATGGAGCACATTGAGGAGTTCCAAGAATTGAACATAAGGGTAAAAGATATTCCAGAGGAGCATAGGATTGATGTGTTCATAGGGTCTTTAAGGGATAATATCCAACATGATGTTCGCCTTTGGGAACCTGATTCATTAGAGTAGGCATTTAGGTTAGCAAGAAAAATGGAAAGCAAAATTATGGCAACCAGGAAGCATACCACTCACAACTGTAAGGACGGAAGTGTTGTTGCCCCTAGTCTTCCACAACCTATAAGGTTGACACCACAACAATTGGAAGAAAAAAGAGCAAGAGGGCTTTGTTACAGTTGTGATAGCAAATACACTAAATATCATAAGTGTGCTGAGAAGAAATTATTCTACATAGATTGTGAAGAGGAAGAATAAAAGGAGCAAGAAAGGTCAAAAGAAGAGGATATACTCGAGGAACAAAGCCTAGATGAAGAACAAATAAATCCGAGCATATGTTGTAATGCATTGGCACACTCCTCAAACCATCAAAATACAAGGACAAATCAAGAAGAAAAAGGTAATAGTGTTGATTGATTCAGGAAGCACCCATAATTTTATTCATTGTAAGGTAGCAAAAGAATTGAATTGCTTCCTATATCCAGCACCAGAGTGTCAAGTGATGATTGCAAATGGAGGAACAATAAATTGCTCTAGAAATTGCCATAATATCAAGCTATCCATGGGAGAATATGTATGGACTGGCCCAATGCTTTCTATTCCAATGGGAGGTGCTGATGTTGTACTAGGAGTCCAATGGCTACAATCCTTGGGTACAATAGCTTTTAATTTTCAAGAAATTTTCATCAAATTTTCTACAGAAGGAAAGGAAGTTGAATTAAGGGGTATTGCAGGGAAACCAGGAAAGATAATCAGCTCTAATGGTATGACAAAGCTTCTAAAAAAGCAGGAAAGAGGTGTAATTGCACAATTATGTTCACTAGATGTTTCCACATCGGAATCATCTATTTCTCCAGATCTCCAAAAAGTCCTAGAAAATCATTCCAAGGTATTTGAGACTCCTAAAGGTCTCCCACCTATGTGTGATCATGATCATGCTATTCATATGATTCCAGGAAGTGTTCCTCCAAACATCAGGCCGTACAAATATCCCTATGTCCAAAAGAGTGAAATTGAACGTATGGTTGCAGAAATGCTAGAGGCTGGTATAATTCAACCGAGTCAAAGTTCTTTCTCTGCTCCAGTAGTATTGGTGCACAAGAAGGATGGATCATGGCGCATGTGTCCAGATTATAGGGAGCTCAACAAGCTCACTATTAAAGATAAGTTTCCCATTCCTGTCATTGATGAATTACTGGATGAATTGCATGGATCAATTTACTTCACCAAGTTGGATCTTCATTCAGGATATCATCAAATCAGAATGAAGACTGAAGACATTCTAAAAACAACATTTAGAACTCATGAGGGTCATTATGAATTTTTGGTCATGCCTTTTGGCCTTACTAATGTACCTTCAACATTTCAAGGTTTGATGAATTCAATTTTCAAACCATTCCTTAGAAAATTTGTGTTAGTATTTTTTGATGATATACTAATCTACAAAAAGTCTTGGAAGGATCACGTTAAACATGTTAATAGGGTGCTACAACTATTGGAGGAGAAACAATTATATGCAAAAAGATCCAAATGTTTCTTTGGAGTCTAGGAGGTGGAATATCTGGGTCATATTGTATCTCATGAAGGAGTGAAGGTAGACCCTAGAAAAATTAAAGCCATTAAGTAATGGAAAATCCCCACATCCATAAGGCATCTGTGAGGATTTCTTAGGTTGACAGGGTATTATCGCAAGTTTGTTAAGAATTATGGGAGAATAGCAGCACCTCTAACAACATTATTGAAGAAAGATGCATTTTCATGGACTCTAGAAGCAACAAAGGCCTTTGAAAATCATAAAGAGGCAATGTGCCAAGCACCGGTCTTAGCTACACCGGATTTCACAAAAACCTTTATTGTGGGATGTGATGCTTCAGGAAATAGAATTGGTGTTGTTCTAATGCAAGATGAAAGACCCATTGCTTTTGAAAGTCGTCCAATCAAGGGAAAGTTTTTAAGCAAAGCAATTTATGAGAAGGAAATGTTGGCAATACTCCATGCACTTAAGAAATGGCGACCCTACCTAATGGGAAGACACTTCAAGGTAAAAACGGATCATGATAGCCTTAAATACTTTTTAGAACAAAGATTATCCTCTAAAGAGCAACAAAAGTGGGTCACAAAGATGTTGGGTTATGACTTTGAAATCATCTATAAAAAAGGGAAGCAAAATGTGGTGGCAGATGCACTCTCAAGAAAGGATGAGGATGTGGAAGCATTGTTGTGTGCCATTTCTATTATCCAACCACATTGGATAAATGAAGCAAGGGAGGAATGGAAGAATGATGAAGAAGTGTGGGCACTTATTCAAAAGTTACAACAAGATTCCAGTATGTCTGATACATTTAGCTGGCAAAATGATTCATTATGGTACAAAGATTGCTTATACCTCTATAAGAATTCCCAACTAAAACAAAAGATTCTTATGGAATTGCACACTTCCCCCTTAGGAGGGCACTCAGGATTTTTAAAAACTTACCACAGGATTAAGAAGGAATTTTTTTGGGATGGCCTTAAATCAGATATTGAAAAGTTTGTGGCGGAATGTTTGGTTTGCCAACAAAATAAAGTTGAAACAATTAAGACACCAAGTCTATTACAACCTTTATCCATTCCAAGCCAATGTTGGGAGGAGGTTTCAATGGATTTTATCACAGGTTTACCCAAGTCTGAGGGAAAGAGTGTCATTATGGTGGTAGTTGACAGACTTACCAAGTATGCACACTTTTGTGCATTATCACATCCATTTAAAGCCAGTACAGTTTCTACTGCATTTATGGAAACAATTCAAAAGCTACATGGAAACCCAAAGATTATTGTAAGTGACAGAGATCCCATTTTCACTGGAAATTTTTGGACAGAATTATTTTCTTGTCTTGGTACTCAGTTAGCTCATAGCTCATCTTATCATCCTCAATCTGATGGGCAAACTGAGATAGTAAACAAATGTTTGGAAGGATATCTTCATTGCTTTGTATCTGATAAACAGACACAATGGGTCAAATGGTTGCCTCTGGCTGAATGGTGGTATAACACTTCCTTCCATACAGCAACAAAAATGACCCCATTTATGGAACTTTATGGGTATCAACCACCATCCATCACATCATATTTAAGAGAAAATTCTAGGGTTCAGGCAGTGGAACATCACATCGAACATCAAAAACAAGTCCTCCAACTGTTAAAGGATAACCTCGTGTTGGCACAGAATAGAATGGAACAACAGGCAGATCGACATCGTAGTGAAAGAAGTTTTGATGTAGGGGATTGGGTATTCCTACGGCTACAACCATATAAGCAAATGTCCCTCAAGCAAGCTAAGAAGGATAATAAATTATCAGCAAAGTATTATGGTCCGTACAAGGTGTTGCAAAAGATTGGTACTATGGCATACAAATTGGAGCTTCCTGCAACTTCTCGATTGCACCCAGTTTTCCATGTTTCATGTTTAAAGAAGGTTATAGGCGACAAGCTCCCAGTTCAAACAATATTGCCCTAACTTGACGAGGAACGAAAAATTATATTGGAACCGGAAGCAGTCACAGAAACAAGAACTCGACAGCTACGAAATCGATCAATTTTAGAGTATCTTATCAAGTGGAAGAACTTATCCGCTGAAGATTCCACATGGGAGGATGAGAATTTTATGCAGAAGTATCCAAAACTACTCAAGCGTTGAGGACAACACTTTTTTGAAGGAGAGGGGCATGTTGGGTCCCTATAATACTAGTGATTACCCTATTACTATTGTAGTTATACCCCTTATTAATATTGTTGTGCCCCTATTACCCCCATATTGTTATTACTGTGCCCCATAGAATCCCTCTATTTTTATTTTTGTGGCTTTATATTATTATTGTTAGGTCGGTTGGATTATATTGTGACTCCTTAGACTCCTATATATAGAAAGTAGGTTTTGTCATTTGAATCATCGAATAATTGTTCATTTATGTAATGTAAAGGAGGTTGCCCCCTCGAAGAGGCTGAATTCTAAGGCGTTGATCTATCTTTTCTATCTTTTCTTTAGCTGGTTTCATAACATATGACCCCATTGAATATATTAAGAAAATAAAAGCCAATATCTCCTATTTTGAGTTGCTAAAAATTCCCATAATTTATCAAAAAAATTAGCAACATATTGAATATCCAAGTAGAAATTAATTTTCTACCAGCTAAATGTGGCTATTTTTTATAAGCCTTCAACCGATCATGTTGATATTTTGAAGCCTCCCTCAGAAAATTCTCCTCCACAAAAAAGAAAAAAACCTCATCCTTTCTTGCTCATTTATGAAATCCTCAATCAAAATTTTCATAATTGCATGATTTAGTTTGGATCTTCCTCCAATATCATGCCCCTTTCTATGTGCAAGAAACTTAATGTCCAAATGAAACCATATGATGTGGAAATTGTACATCTAGAAAAAACTAACATCAATTTTGTAGGAGAATTGGTTGATGTTTTCATAAGACTATCTTCTGATTATAGAGTTCATCAAATAATTTCTATAACGATCTTAGACATACCTCAAGCTTATGGGTTGTTCTTGAGCCAGGATTGGATGAAACACTTGATAGGTTATTTGGATACAAATTTAACTCATCTATCGTTACTCTGGAAAGAACCTAATAAGATAAGAGTTATTAGGGAATGATATATGAAATATGTTGTTACAAGTATTGATAGTCCTATTGAACAGAGCATCTTTAATGATTATTTTATTGATTCCCTTTTTGAAGTTTTGTTGTTTAAACCTCTCCTTATAAAAACACTAAGAAAGAATATGAATTGATGTTTTTCAATAAATTGGTAACAACTAATAAAAATGTACCTGATGCTAATACGGATCCAAAAGATGAACTCTGGTATTTATATTTTAATGTATCCAAGTCGAAGGAAGATGTAGTACATGTTTTCTTCTAGATCTAAGAGGTAAAATACAAAATTACTTGTAGATTGGAATTTGAGTGCACTAATAATCTTGAAAAGTAAGAGGAGCTCATCCAAGGACCCAAAAAGGCTCTATACTTTGGGAACTAAACACTTAAGGGTCTATGGTGATTCAAAAATAATTGTTAAGAAGGTGTGTAATGCCATACATTGTATTTCAACTCACTTGAGAAGTTAAAAACTCAGGAATGGGATCTCATCGATAATTTTTAAACTTTTAATATTAATTCTATCCCTATATATCTTAACTAGGAAGTTGGTTTATTAGCTAATATAGCATCTAGGCTAATTCCTCCTGAATGTTTCCAATAATATTCCTTTTTTGATGAACTAATTTTTAGACCATCTATCCAAGATAATATAACTAATTGGTGTGTTCTTAATGATGATCAATAAATAATTGAGTTCCTTCACTCACAAGATAGATTCCATGATGTTGAAATCAATGAAATTACTCATGAGGAGAACCTCCACAATTTCTCACAAGTAAACAAACAATGGTCAATAGACAAATTTTTCCGATCTGGTGAACTCTACCGCTAAACCTATCATAAGGCCTAAAATTTTTTATGACCTACATGATAAATTTAAAAGGGTTGTTAATTATAAAACTAATAACACTTCTATGCAATATGAAGTGTTAAACCTGGGGACTAAAACTAACCCGCATAATATATACTTTGGAAAAAACTATGCCCCTCAAGAGAAAACAGGTCTGATCCCTTTGTTTAAGGAATACAAGGATGTATTCACTCGGAAATATGAACATATCAAGACCTCTGATCTGAATGTTTTTAGTATGTGATCCCTATAAAACCTCAATGTAATCCCTTCCAATAGAAGTTAAGGTAGATGCATCCCACTCTCAAACCAACTATCAAAAGTGAGTCGAGTAAGCCTCTCACAACCAAAACCATTTTCCCTATCCATCACACACAATGGGTTCCAACCTAGTGCTATTAAGGAAAAAGAACAAAGGCATTTGTCTCTATCTTGACTGCAGAAGCTTAAATAAAGCTTTTGGTAGCGACAATTACCTAGTTCCTGCCATGGAGAAGATCCTACAATGGGTTTCTAGCGCTGAAATTATGTCCCTTTTAGATGGTTTTTTAGGCTACAACCAAGTTATGGTAGCTCCCACCGGTCAATTTAAAAATTATTTTAGAATTCTATGGGGAGTATTCACCTACATAGATATGGTCTTTGGTTTGGTGAATGCCAGGGCGACCTTTCAACGTGCAATGGATATCGCCATTTAGGGGCTAATAACTGAATCTATTGTCATATATCTTGATGATGTCACTGTTTATTCCAAAAGAAGATGTAACCATATCTCACACGTTAGAAATGTGTTTGGAAGATGAGACGAGTTTGACATTTACTTAAATCCTAAAAGGTATATCTTTTCAGTCACTCAAGGAAAACCTCTAGAACGTATTCTTTCTAAATATAGAATAAAGATTGATCCTAAAAGAACTGAAGTTTCTGATGATTTGTCACCTCCCAATTCTAAAAAGGCCATGCACTCCCTTTTAGGGAAGATCAATTTCGTTAGACAATTCATTCCCATATTTTTAGAAATTCTCAAACTTCAAGTTTTTCCTTGTCTTTCCATCTAATGATGAAGTATCTTTAGTGAAAAATGATGTTTTTCATGTAATTGATGATCCAAATTCATGGTATTTTGGTATTAGATTTTATTTGTTTAATAGAATAGTGCCACCTCATCATGAAGAATATAAAAGAAGGGAATTAGTGATCAATTTAACTCCTTTTCAGCTAATCAATAACACTATTTTCAGTAAAACTATGATGGGGTATTACTTAGTTTCTTGGAACATGAGGATTCACAAAAAATATTATCAATACTTCATTTTTCTCTGCTTGTGGCCACTTTGGTGGGGACAAAAGCTATCAAAAGGTACAAAGGTCTAAGTACTATTGGTCCACGTTATTGAAGGAAGCCCATGCCTTGGTATGAAAGTGTGAAACATGCCCAAAGACTGCTATTAGGGTTAAAAAACATGTTTTCCCCTTCATCCTATCATTATCAAAGCTCCTTTTTAGCAATGGGGCTTAGACATAGTTAGCCCTATGAACCCTACCTCATCTCAACAATATAAGTCTATAATAATAATTGTTGATTATGTCATGAGATGGTTAAAGGCATCCACTTTATGAGTGGTGAATTCTAAAACGTGTAATATCATTCCTAGACACAAACATTATCACTCAACAATCTAAAATATCAAACTTGGACTGTATCGAGTACCTCTTTTTTTGAGGTAGCAAAAATCATCCGAATTTGAAAAGTTCTGATTCGGAATACATTTTCATTTTTTGGGAGCATAGTTTGGGCACTTTAAATTTTCTTGTGTATCAAATATGAACATTTATTTTTTAAATGTTAGTGATTTCATGCTGATTTTGAAATGTGTTGATGCAACATCAACCTCTTTTTTTAGAGGGCTTATTTTGGACACTTCAAAGTTTCTAATATATTTAGTGTGGATATATTTTTTTAAATGTCGTTGATTTTCATGCAGATTTTGAAAAGCATCCACATTTTTTTAAGACATATTTTTGACACTTTAAATTTTCTTATGTCCTGAGTATGCACAATTTGCTTTTAAATGTTGATTATTTAACAATTTTTCCAGTTGTCTTATTGCTCTTCTTTTTCTCGTCCTAAAATGTTTGTTTTTAAAGAGTTTTCCAACCATGCATTTTTTGTTTTCTTTTGCCATATTTTTTTATAATGATTTTCTTTTTCTTATATATATATATATATATATATATATATATATATATATATATATATATATATATATATATATATATATATATATATATATATATATATATATATATATATATAGATATATATATATAGCGCGCGAGAGAGAGAGAGAGAATAAAAATCAAACATAAAAAATGTAAAAAAAATGAATAAAAAGTTAACTTATTAAATAACATTTTTTTGAAATTAAAAAAAAAAACTATGAAAAAATTAAATAAAACAACAAAAAAAAATTTGCAAACAAACATAATTGAAAATAAAAATAAAATATTAACCAAAAATTCAAAAAAAAAAGATAATTTAAAAAATAAATAAAAAACATACCAAAAAAAAACATTAAAATAAAATTAAAACCATTAAAAACATTAATAGAAAAAACATTAAAAAATAACAATAAAAAGAAAACATAATTAAAAAAAAAAACCTTTGAAAACAATATAATTAAAAACATAAAAGAATAAACATTTAAAAATATTAAAATTAAAAAAGAAAATAAAAATCACTAGGACTAGCAATTTCATAGAGGCATATGGGAGGGTGCAGACCCTCGCTCAGCCCAACGACCTGCCAATCTCGTGCCCGCTAGCTTCTGGGTTGGGTGGGTGTGGCAGGATTCACATCCTGACCCAACCTAGTGCCTAGCAGCCTTCGACTTGGAAATCTAATTCCAAGAATCAAATTGCCATGCTTAGCTAGAACCAAATTTCCAAACCCAAGGTTGTTGGGTGGGGTGATTTTTTTTTTCTTAATTCCAATATTTATAAATGTTTCTAAATTTTAATTTTTTAATTATTTTGTTTATCTCTCTCTCTCTCTCTCTCTCTCTCTCTCTCTCTCTCTCTCTCTATATATATATATATATATATATATAATTTTTTCTCTTTTAATGTTTTTTTTTTAAATTATCTAATATTGCTTTTTTTTTGTTTTTTTTTTCGTTAATTTCAATTTTTTTATAAATTATGTTTGTTTGGAAATAGTTTTTTGTATTTTTAGTGTTTTCTTATTTTTTATTTTTTAATCTTTTATAAGTTATTTTTATTAATATTTTTTTAAATGTTTTTTTTTTTCTTTTTTTGTATGTTTTTATATTGGTTTTTTGCCATGTTTTTAAATTTTTTTTGTTATAATATATATTTTTATTTAGTTATTATTATTTTTTTAAAGTTTTTTGTATTTTTGTTTTTGTTTTTCTCAATGTTTTATTTTTTGGGTCATGGTTTTTAATTTTTTTATGTTTTAATATGTATTTTTATTGACTTCTTATTATTATACATGTCAGCATGGTATAACACATTCAATTTTTCCTTTAACTCGGTATTAGTTTGTCTTTAACCAAAAAATTATGACGCTTTAACGTTAGGAATTCAATGTTTGTTATTTTTTTTATTATTTGAATTTATTTATTTATAAGGTGATTTATTGAGGTCTTATTATGGGTTGTTTAGTAACTTCCATTTCTATTAATTACTACTTTTTTTGTTTTTAGTTTTATTTACTTTTTATTTAATTTTTTTTTATTTTTTCTTCTTCTTTTTTTCTATTATTTCTATTTTCATGAATTATAATTTTTTCACAATATTTTCAATTTAAATTGACTTATTATTATATTAAAAACACATTTTAATATATTTAATTATAAACAAATATATATATATAACATGTACGTTAATATACACAATACTAGTTAATCATATTTCTTAATTTTTGGTGGTGGCATTGAACAATATAATATTTTATTAGTTGTTTTATTTTTGTGATGAAATTTGTCTTTGTTGTTTTTTTTGTTTAATTACGCTATATTTAAGGTAGGTGATAGCTACTATGTAACACTTTTTTTTTTTTACTTTTTGTGGTTTTTTTTCAATGTTTTAATTTTTGTTTTCTTTTGTAGTTTTCATTGATATTTATTTATATATTAATTTATTATTTTGTTTTATTTTACTTTTTCTTACATGGTCCGTTTTGATGCTTGACTAGCAACCTGATTCCATTATTCCATTATGTGACAATTTGATTCTTGATTTTAAGGTTTTCGTTACAAAGGATAGAGTCCACCCACACAATGTGTCGATTTCATGGTTGGTCTTTAAGTTTTCATTACAATGGGTTGAGTTTGCCTACACTGTTTGTTAATTTGATGGTTGAGTTTTAATTTTTTTTTCAATGTCTCAAGTTGTCTTAGGCTAAGATTTTGAAGTTACCATACTTTTAAAATATAAATTACCCTTGGTACAATGAATCTTTGATTTAGGTATTCATTTTTAATGTTTTTTTAGTCACAAAATTTTTCCATAATGTCATGGTTGAAATTTTGTCAAACTTCTAAGGTTTTTTTGAGTCATGATGTTTGATATTTAATGTTATGCTTGAAAATAGTTATAAGTATTTTATCTTTAACACAATGGATGAAAACTATTGGAATTTTAAGGCTTTTCAGCGACGTGATATTTTATCTTTAATGTGATCCCTGGAAATCATTGGAATTTTATGGTTCTTGGAATCATGATATTTTATCCTTAATGCCCATGCTAAACAATGTTGAAAATTTAGCCCAACATCAACATATATATATATATTTTTTTCACGGTGATTTTTACAAAAAAAAATTAGTTTTTATTGGTTTTTACTATTATTTTAAAAAAATTTGAAAATTTACACAAACAAAAAAAAACAATATTCAGCATCAACATTTTTCGGTTTTAGGTTGTTTTTTATGTTTTTTCTTTTTTTAGTTTTTTGGTTAGATTTGTTGTTTTGAGTTTACAGTTCCCATTTGATAGTTTACATTTTTACTCATTTTGATATCCCAAAACCACTAGTTTTTGATAATGTGGGCCATTTTTCCTCTCATGAACTAGATGCATATATCATTGAGAGAAGGTGATTAAAATTAGGTATTCAATGAACTATTACCCTCGGGATAGTGGTATTGCTAACTCTTCAAATAATAATCTATTAAAAATCCTAAAAATAATAATATTTGAGCATCAGAAAATTTGGCATATTTCTCTTTTTAATGCATTATGAGCTGATCAAGTATCTTTGAAACCTACAATTGGTAATTATCCTTTTATCGTTGTGTATGATAGAGAAGTGATTATCCCTCCAAATATTTTTTTACCTTCTTTACAACTATCTCAAAAGGTACAAGAAGTCGAGCCTTCAACCATGCAAAAGAGAATCAATGCCTTACTCAAGTTGGAAGAAGAAATGGAGAAATCTAAGCAGAAGCTCCATCAACACAATCAAATCATAAAATTATGGTTTGATGGAAAATATTTTTTTGGTTGAAATTTTGAGGTAGGTGATTTGGTTCTTAAATGGGAAAAGGTGTACATGGACAAAGGGGAGAAATTGAGGTTTCAGAGGTTATGGTCTGGTCCTTTCATTGTTACAAAAAATATTGGCATTAGTACATCCCATCTACAAACTCTAGAAGGAAAATGAGAGTTGCTTACATTCAATGAGAATCTTTTAAAAAAATAATTTTCCTAAATCCATTCGGTGAATTTTTAATTTTGTAAATATTTCTTCACAGTTTTCTTGTGGTTATGTTTTAAGTTTGTTTTCACTTTTTCTTTTGTTATTTTGTTTTGAAAACCCACAATTTGAAAAAAATTGTTGTTGTCTCAGACATTTTTTTAGGAAAATTTTTAAGAAATGTTTTTTATTGATGCTTGATGGGCCTCTAAATTAGACATAAATTAAGGCACATGCCTCTAAATTAAACATAAATTAAGGCCCATCTGATGATCCTTCAGCACATTAAACCTCTCTTTTTGCCTTAGATAATTTATTTTTAACTTTAATATGTTCATTAGGAAGGTTTATGGAGAATTGCATATTTGTGCCTAATATTATTTATTTTTTGTGGAATTTGTGAGCATATTGGGAAGATTATGAAGATTTGGAGGAGGAGATAATTTAGAGACTTTCTCCCTACTACAGGAGGATCAATATTAAATAATAAATCAAAAAGATATTATGTAATTATGGCACAAATTGTGGAGCTCCAATGATTCAGAAAATCCAGGAATGTGTTCCCTGCCATTTAATGTAGATTCCTAGTATTGGGAGCCAGATCCACTAATTAAGGGATTTTGTTGGGGAAAGCTTCCTCCTTTCACGGGGAATGATTACTAATAATTATTTATAAATACAAAATCTAATTTTTCCTCTAGGGGTGGATTTTTATTAGTCTTCTTGTGGAGAGAACTCGTATTTTTGTAGCTACAATGCAATTTTTTGGAGGGATGTAATTGTATTGATGGAAATAATGAAGATCGGTGCCATGCTTAGCTTATAATTCTTGGTCTGCTCAATAGATCTCTGAGTTTCCTTGGGATTGTCCATCCCAAGAGCCTCAGATTCCTTTTGTATCGTTCACTTTTCTTCGTTTTTCTTCTTATTCACATGCATCTCTTGTTCTTGTTTCTTTCTATTTATGCATTTAGTATTAATGATTTCTTGTTGTATGATTGGGTTAAATGTTCGATGTCAGTTCTTTGGTAGGATCAAAAGCATCATTTCATCCTTGGAAAATATTTATAAGGTCACAGTAATTATTTAACTACTTTGATTAGTTTTCTTATTCCCAAATCTAGATTTTTGGAACTCCTTTATGACAAATAACGGTAAATTTCTGCTATTTTTAGAGCATGCTAATGAGCTTCAATAGAGCCGGTTCTACTTGAATTGGATAAAAAAAATTGTAGTTAATAACAAAAACTACCCCATTTCATTTGAGCTTGATTACGTTAGGCATTTGATAGATTTACTAGCTCACTAGTTATCGAATTTCTAGATTTTAGACTAGTAAATTTCTACCTTTTTTAGCATGTGTTAACAAAGGCATTTTTGAGTGATTACAGTTGGAATAGAGACCTAAGACATCATAATCAATAAAAAAATTGTCCCATCCAATTTTGATTTGATTTGGTTGGTCATTAATTGAATTATAACTCCCTATAGCAAATTTGTTGTTTCTTGTAGTGATACTATAGGGAACCTTGTAGCAACCTTCCAACATGTATATACTTGCGCAGATTCACTTAATAATATTGGTTATTTTCCCTTAGGGTTGAATAAATATCCCTAGGCTCTAAATAAATTATTAGGTAATATTAAAGACCACATAGGATTTCACTCTTTACCCATGCAAAACATTTCAACAATTTGTGCTAACGGACAAATTTATGGATTGGATAATACAATGATGATTTTCTTGATTGCCACATCTAATGAACTCTATTACTGGATCTAAAATATTTGAAATGTAATGGTTGACATTTAGCTCATGATCTTTACTTTATGCAATTAGAATAGGTTTATGTCATTGTACTTTATTTCTTGCAATATGTTAAGGTTTTCATTTCGAGCATTTCATCTTCTACAATTAGTTTAGGATTTGACTTTAGTATATGCACTCCATTACATCATGACATCAAAGGAAGCACAGATTGTATGATGTACATATAGTGCTGATACCTCTTAAATTTGTATGAACCCCATGTTGATAATTAAAGTTGGTAACCTTTGGAGTTGTAGCATTCTTGTTGCAATACCAAGGCTCATCAATGCTCTAACTTACTCAATTGTTTTCTTAATATTTTATTTGATTAGAAAAGTAATATTTCGTTCAAGATATTTGAAAAATTTACATCGCTACAGAAAAAGTCTCTATCTAAGTCTAAATTTTATTAATAGAATTCATTACTTAGCCAATAGAATTTTAATAAATAGTATAATTGGTGGGAGGTTGTGATGGTTAACGTTTTATGCCATCCGCTACTCTTCAGGATTTTATTTTTCAAAATATACTTCCCCAATTGTTAGAGAATCCCTTTGGGGGTTAATTTTTAAATCATTTTACCATTAACAACATTGGATGAAGTATAGAAGGTCTCATTATGAGTCGACCTCCCTTGATCATGGATGATTGAGAAATTACATCATCGTATCTAGTCACTAAGTGAGGGTGGTATCTATCTTTCATTAAATTTTAAGACCGAAGGTCTCATCACAAGCCCACTTGTTCATTTTCTAGCCTTTCATGAATGGTAGTATTATGAGCTGGCTACCAAATTAGGACATTGGTTTTTAGCCAAACACTGAGAATCAAGAATTTCAAATGAAATTTAGGAATCAAAATCCTACCAATGGGATAAAATCATATGAATTCAAGTTAAAAGGCATCCATGTCAAGGTTATGGATGCATGATTGGTAGCAGAGGAAGTTCTTGCGATATCAAAGTCACAATTGCATTGTCTTCATGGTTAACTATTTTCTTTTCTGAATGTATCTTTTATAAATTCGCTTGAATTATATAAATTATAATTGATTTTATTTAATTTTTTGTATATTAATTCAATTCATGACCATATGTTTTTGAATAATTGGATTTCAATTACTTCTAAGTTGAATTGAAGCAATCAATTTTTAGTTTGTTTGGCATCTAGTTCTTATGCATCTTCTAGTTTATATTTCCTTTATATTTAAAATTATTTCAATTAGATAAAACTAATTCGTTAATGAGACACCAATTGCTTGCTACCAAACATACTCCCCTTACATTTTGCAAATGAAATGGGCCCCTCTTTTAATTTTCGTCTGTGTTTTAGGTTTTTGCTCCTTTACTTTCTTGACCTAGAATGATGATAAAGTTTTGAAAGCAACAACTTAACTCTTGTGTGATGAGTGTGTATTTATTTATACTTCAACATGGTTTTCCTTTCTATGATTCATAATTTGATGATGACATTGGAATAACTTATAACAATTTCAAAATCCTAGCTATAATTAGTTGATATATATTTGTGCTATTTGGGAAATCCAATATTATTTTCCTGCTTGTATTCACATTTGATTATTTTTATCATTGTGAATAAATTAGATAGCATTATGGTTCTCTAGGATCAACTACGAGGTTGTGTTTTTTTCTCAAATAAACTCCTATACCCTAGTTTGGATTGGAAATGAGCTTATGATTTGGTGCTTTATAAGACTTATGATTTGGGTGATCAATCAAATATTTATTTTTCTATCTTGGTTGTAGTATCTATCATGTAACTATGATGTTTATATCTCATGTTGTATCAAAGGGCTCAACCTTAAGCTTTATAACATCATCCTATGGTATTTATTTGGATGAATTAGTTCTATTTATTGTTATTTTGGCTCAAGTTGATTTAACCTGACTGCATGTATCGACTTTCTTCTCATTGTTAATTTTCTAATGGTAAAATCATGATGCATTTATATGATGGATTCGTTGCAACGTTTATATTAGTATTTCAAATAATGTGTTATTGAATGGATCATATATCCAGGCAATAATATCGAATTACCATACTAAGTTGAAAATTGCATATTTGAATAGCTGGCCATGACTCATGTGATCATATAGGTCCTAGATATTGTCATTATCCTTATTTTTCTATTGATATGATTTTTCCCTAGTACTATCAATCCTTTGCGAGTGGCTTCTCCCAATGGTTATAGTCTCATTCCTCCTTACCTTGCATACTAGTTTGGTATTTCCTCTGTGCATTTGGGTTATCCATGATTATGGTTTTTCATTGAGAATTTACCAAACTTACATCACATTTTTCCCAAGAAAAAATATTGTTAACTCCCCATGGTTATATTATAATGCCTCCTGTAATCCAAAGAAAACTCATTGGAGGCGATATTTCAAAATATTATGAGGAACATCTTGCTCTTTTTCAAAAAGTTGGTTGATAGAACTTTGGTGACCACTTCCAAGGTTAAAATGACCAAGTGGTTAAGGCCTTTGCCTCTACTTTCACTAGTAGAAAATGAGAAACTAGTAACTAGGTGACTTAGAAAGTTAGCCAGCGTAGATTTTCCAAGTGAAATACTACCAAACATGATAAATCTTAAGGGACCCAACCAAAAGTGCGTAACTTAAATGACTAATCTAGTACCATGTTAAAATATACAACCAACTGATAAATAATACAATTAAAAATGACTAGCGTGAATGACTAATTTAGTTTAAGAACAAAAATAAAGTACTACAATAATATGAACATGTTATTTATGATAGTCATTTTAATTCTATCACTTCCACAATCTAAAATTACAAATGATAGGAGCTTTTAAATTTGTTATAAATTGCATCAAAGGCTATATTTCATTAAACACATTTTCATCCTCGTACGTTATATTGGTGAGAAAAATTTGTATTATCTATCCCTAACAATTTATATTTTTAGAAATATTTTTTTTAAATATATTTTTTCTAAATATAATTTCTTTTCAATATTTAAAAATTAAATAGAAACATTGATTTTTAAAATGATAATATGAAATAACTACCCTAATTTCATATTAAAAATAAATCATTTAACCCAATTACAATTCATATCCCTTATTTTTTATATTGTAACTTCCTTATAGTTTCATTCAAATTTACAACACAAAATCACATTGGAGAACTACATTCTACTCTACCCTGCTGATATCTACGAGCAAATGGCAGAAGAAGAAATCGTTCAAGATGATATTTATATTTCATGGGATTCAAATCCTAAATGGAGTCTACATGGGAAACGCAAAAGGAGAGCAACAACGACTAGGTGGAGGAAGGGCGAGCTCTTTGGGTGTGAAGTTTATGGTAGTGATTACATGGGTATGAATTTAGACTGTGGAGAGCTCTTGGTCATCAAATAAGTATTCCATTTTACATAAAAATAAATAAAATCTTATGGTTAAACAATTCTACAAATTTATATGATCAAGCCAAAATATTCATCTAGATTTGATGGTTTAATGTTTATGATGATGCAAGGCTTGATTGCATCAAAATAGCAGGAATAAATAAGCATATTTCATGTCCTTATTCGTAAATATTCATTCGCTCCTCGCCAATTTCTAAATTCATAATGCAACAAAGTAATTTTTTTTCATTTCCACTTTCTTTTAGTAGTTGATTGTTTGTGTAATGGTCATTATCATGGTTTCTCAACACAGATTTGCAAAATTGGAGCACTAAAATTGGTACACAAGGTAATATTAAATCTAGACAAATCAATGTTAAGTTTGGCCCTAAAAACAATGCCCTCCTTATCTTATCCATACACTAAATGTAGGATAATTCAACATTATCTTCTTGAATTTTATACCTTCTCTAATGAAAGACAAAGGAAGTTCCATTGTTCTGTCTCTAACAATTATTTACTCATAAAAAATAGAGCCAAATAAATAGAAAAGAGGCGCGTCATTATCTGACTACTTGATTTATTTTGCACAAAATAAACATTCTATGTTTTACCGATACACACTAAAATTTAATTAAGGGACAAATGATAACACAAACTTTTACTACTCTCATGAAACCCTTTCCTATTAATTGGATTACCAATTTCATTTTCCATAAGGATTGACTTTCTCTCTAAATAGAAATAGTATATTGGATTCTTTCCAAGAGTGAAAAAATGATTCCCCTTTAAATATATCAATACTTGTCCACATGATCTAAGGGGATATGAAAAGTATAAGATCTTAAGTACTTTCTTGATGTGTAAATTACTCTTTGTAGTTTATGGATTCTGACATAAAATGAAGAAGGAAGATAGAATATTTGTTGAAGCAGGATGAATAATTCTACAAATACCTTATTTCACCTTCCTCGAGTCTCCTTTATAATGAAAGTCTACTCCATATTTGTAGAATTGGAGCACTAAACTTGGCACACAAGGAATTGTTGAATATATACAAAGTAATGTTAAATTTCTCCCAAAAAACAATGCCATCCTTATTTCGAATCTAACAATTATTTACTCCTCAAAAGTAGAGCCAAATAAATAGGAACATAGTGCATATTTTTTGATTACTTGATTTATTTAACAGAAAATAACATGCTATGTTTGACTAATACAAATTGAAATTTAATTAAGGCACAAATGAAGATGTTATATTTTCTTACTCTCATGGCATCCTTTCCTATTGATAGGATTAGCAATTTCATTATCTAGAATGGTCGGTTTTCTCTTTAAATATCAGTAGGATACTTTCCGAGAGTTAAGAGATCATTCTCCTCGAAATATATCTTGCTTCACCTGAAATCAAGGCAATGCTTCTCCTATATCATGTTTAGTTGAAAGCAAGGCAATGCTTCTATTTAAAACATATCATGTTTTAGCTGGAGGAAAAATTATTACTTCACAACAATCTTTTTCTTCTAAGAACATCATCAGTGCCTTCTGAAGATATTCATAGTATATTCTCCTCACAATGTTGGGCTAGTCTCGATCCTAGTGCTAACTTTAGTGTCTTTCATTTAGCAAATTTAGTGTTATTCACTCAACTGTGTTGAGTGGATAAAACTAAACTAAATTTTTGATAAGGTGGTAGCCCCTTGCTGAGCTTAAACATCTTATCCATGCTATAATAATTATTATCATCTTTAATTCGAGGATGAATTTTATCTGAAGCAAAATCCAAGTTTAATTTTAATGCATCTCTTGTTGAACTGAATCCATAGTCATACTCAATGTACAGTCTGAATTCTCATCTTTAACCAGCTTCTTAGTCAAAAGTTAAAACCAAAACCAACACTTGTCTCAACTCCTTAATTAACCAATACGGAAAAGAATCAAATATCGAATCTGAAAACTTTGCATGTTATGAATCCTATCTAAAAAAAAGTCAAATATTGAATTGAAACCTTTGAAAAACTGGAAGTTGGTTTTTGTGACTTGTTGTATGTCATGGAATTCTGGAAAATAAGTCTTAGATGTTCATTTATTTTCATGAACATCTACTAGAGCCTGAACCATAATTTGACTGTAGTGGATCTTAATTCTCATGTGAAGCTTTCCAAAGATAATATATTTCGAATTTATTCAAAGTTTTAATGCATTTATTTCAATAATGTGGATTTAGACATTAAAAAATATGACATCGAACATTGACATCCAAACTAGAAATATGTGGGGAGATAGATGAGAAACTTCTTACTTCTTTAATTTTGGACTTGAAGGAGGAAAAATATGAGAAAAATATGTTGTTTAGGTGAAAAGCATTGGGAGGAAAAGAACCTTGAGATAAAGACTATGGGGGCTAGGGGTGGGGGGAGAGGATAGTTTTGTATAAGAATCACTACCTAATTCAATATATCTTTCTGGCAGGAAACTATATAGGAACCTTGGAAGATGATGTAAGAATAAGGTAAGATAATATAGGAATATTTTATTAATGTTGAACAAATGACAACATTAATATGAAAATAAGAAGTAGATGTATTATACAGTGCAAGTACATAGTGGGATTACAAAAACAGCTCCTATCACTATCCTACCAAAAAATAAAAATAGCTAAAGAGATAGAATAATTTAACAAGGAATAATACAAATATAGTTCCAATATAAACCACATTATTCTAACAATAAAACAAAATAAGGGATACCATCTAAAGAATAGGAATGAAGGAATATCTAAGATGAAGACAACATCATGATATAATCCATCAATCATGGGTAAGACATTGAGACAATTTGACAATCTCCTTTAGGGAGAAACCTAGATTAAGGAGACCAAGATGTTTGATATTGGATGGAAGTGACTATTTACTAAAACTTTTCTAACATTTGGGTTGTGGGGAAGAAATTGAATATGTACCTATGAGTGCTCGAGATGGTGGAGGTTTGAGTAGCTGAAATGCATGGTGAGTGATCCTCTTCAAGAACTTGGTAAGGATCAGTATGTTAGTTGCAAGTTATGAAGAAGTACAAGGTCTCAATTATCTGGAAGTTGATGTATTCAAGACTTAGAACATTTCTTATGCTCTTATACTATTGAGATTGAGGGAAAGAAGGGAGTGTTCATCCTAACATGGTTTGTCTTGAATGGTCCATGTAAATTTCTGATGAATCCCATAACTTTGGTCACAAAAATAGCTAGCATCTTTGGTATGAGTATCTAAGGTAAGTAGGGAGGAATCCTCCAAACTCTATATAATAAAAACAGAGTCTCCCCCTAATAAGGTTCTCATGTGACTCAAAATCCTATTTGTGAAAAACTTGATCTAGCTTCTCTGATCTGAAATGTGATGATATGTCTTTATCTAAGGTCAATTTGAATGAAACCTGAATTGATTATGCTCTCAAAGATATAATTGGGTTTTATAATAAGGCCTTATCTCAATGGTATGAATGGTTGTAAATAGAAATACATCTTTGGACTGAAGTCTTTGGGAGAGGTAATCTAGGTGACTTATATGTACTCTGTAAATATCCTCTCTCATCAATTAATTCAACTCCAACTTCAATGGTAGGAGATGAATAGGAGCATCAAGAGAGTGTCTAAATAGGGGAGATGAGTAAGGGAAATGGCAACATATTAGTTGAGAAAATTTTTCCTCAAGAAATAACACCTTCGCTATCCAAGGTGAGGCCTATAGAAATAATGATCCTATATGAGAAGCAAAGTACTTGGAAAGGGTATCGATTTCTACCCAAGGTTGAGTCATCTGCATATTGTATTTTGTGGAGAATGTTATCAAATGTTTAAGTATTGCATCAATTTTCCTTTAAAACACATGGTTTCATGAAAATCATGAGCCTCTGGAGAAAGCACACTCTGTGAAAGTACATGTGTCTCTATGCTATCAACCATCATAAATGTAGTTCTCATAAGACCATATAACTGAACTAAGAATATGGATATTTTTATGTAACTTAAATTATATTTTTAAATTGATATTTTTGCTATTCCAAAGACACATAGTGACATTTTGGACCTACAATATCCTAGATAATAGATAAAAATTATCCACTAACAACAGGGTTCCCATGTCTTTATCTAAGACTCCTAAAAAAGCTTACAAATTCTGGCCACAGAGATGGGAGAATTACTAACTACTAATACATAAGTTTGGTCACATTTAGGCACTAGATATGGATATAGATAGTGCATACTGTGACTTACTAACCAAGTCAAACTTTTGAGGTTGAGGAAGTTGTACTACCTTTGCAATGCATCTTGGGACCTCAACTAATGAAATTACCCTCAAAAAAATGAACAAGTCCCCTAAGAGAGATTGTGACATATTTGTAATCGGAAAGGTGACCTTTAGAGTGCAATAGTTCTTGAATGTTGAAATCATTGTAAAGTGAGAACTTTTAGTAACTCATTATATCTCATTTGGGTGCTTAACTATCCCTAGAGAGAACTTTACTTCTCTTTACCATATTTTTTCCATATCAATTGTTCATGGGACACATAAGGCTTTGATTCCTACTTATTGACTGGCATGTGTGGATATTGTTGTGAGAACACAGATGTTAGATATGGTTCTCGTGACTAACTATTGTGACAATCCTTTATGGGCTTCATCATTGTTCTGACCAATATTCTTTGGGTTGTTACATCACTTCATGATATATTATGAGTAAATAAGACCATTATTTGTCTTTACATTATACTTGATAAAATGGGCATGGCTGGAAAATTTGTTTCTACAGATATCAAATGTTCAGTCACCCACATGATTTTTCTTATGTATTGAGCCTCATAAAATCACCAGAATTCGGACCTGGTTGTTCAGTAAGTTTCATTCTTGCAATTATTGTTTATAGTATTAGTTCTTTTCATACTTGAAGAAGACATTTTGAATTTATATGTGTTTTCATCTTCCCTTATTTATGTTCTCTCTGGTTATTAGAATGCATAGTTGGATTTCCTTATAGTCAGGTATTTGAATCCTTTTGCAACATGGTCACTTTTTCCCAAATCCACAATATGAGAATGTGCAACATATCATATCTTGCGATATGTATGCCAATTATGCCTATGATTTTGAGTTCAAGAAAAACATTGGATTTACAAGGTATAATAATCTTGATTTTTATTTTACGTGGTATCTAAAAATTAGGACATACATCCAGCTATTTGGAATAGTCATTTTTTCTTTTGATGATTTTCTATATTTAAATTTGATGTGCTTGTAGGCCAGGTAGCTAGTAAGGTTTCAACATGTATTTTGTAGGTATAAAATGTTGCATAAAATCTAAGCCTTCACAATCAAGCATGATTATGTTGTTATAACTAAGATAAATTTTATAAAAGAGAAAAAACAATTATTTATTTTAGGGAATGTTATTGATAGATAAATTATTTCCCAAATGGTCCTATTTCTTGTATAAAATCTTATGTGTTATGTAGATAAACATCTATTATAACTTCTAGTTGACATACAACATGGTACAAAAGTACTTCTAATTTATAGTGACTTTATAAAGGACTTTTGACTAGTGCATGAAAATCGACCTCTAATTCTCAAGGACATAACAAATTACAAGAAAATAGAAAACAAAATATGAATTGTTATCTCCCCTGTTAATGTTCTGTATATGTTATCCGTGTTCTTTATAGGCTATCGAGAAAGAGAAAGTTTTTTCTTGGGAGCAATGATGGATTTTAAATGAACTACACTTTTCTAGTCCAAATATTTTTTTCCATGATCACGTATGGTTCATTAATTTTAGCATCTCTCTCCATGTGAGGATTTGGATAGCCCTATATATAGTGTAATTTAAGAATCTATTGAGAATTCGAGACTAGAAAACAATGTTGCAACAGTCCAAAAAGAAACATATCATAAATACTAGTGAGATATCAAAATATGGCTTGTTGTTATCATATTTGTAAATATCAGATGATGTTTCTCCTTCAAAGCTTTTTTGCACATATGATATTTTCTCCTTGACCATACAATACACTCATAGACTCATATATCTATATTTACATCCTTACTCATATATTTTTATTTGATCACTCTCACACATGGATTATTTAAATCATGAAGTCATGTAGAGTGTAGTGCATGAGTAAAGTATCCTTTATCTTTTGTCATTATCTTGAGGAAATCCCAATGTACTCCAATGTTTTAGAAGGTAAATAAGAGAGGGATGCAACAAATAATGCTTATGACAAAAAGAGCGGCTAAGGAATAAGACAAATCAGATAAGGTGGACTGGATAATGAATATTTGTCCACTAATGGCCAAATATGGTGAAAAGGATTGTAAAAAGTACAAATATAAGTGAACATTGGGAGTGTTAGAGCATCTCTATGAAAACTACAAAAGGAAAATATTTAAGTACTAAACATAAGTCTAGTCGAGAGGAGGAAGATAACAAGAGAACATAAAGCAACTTTAAAGAGATAAACTCAATCACTATGAAGGATAGATAGAAAAAGTATGTGAGTATTTGAATGGCACCAAGGAAGAAGCACTAAAAGAAAAATGATGATGTCACTCCACATCTCTTCTAACTTCCAGGATTGAGAAGTCGTGATGAGTTTCTTGCCAACCATTTTCAGTGTCTTGGGGGTTGTG
The DNA here is from genome assembly GCA_031772625.1 of Pinus tabuliformis. Lineage (NCBI taxonomy): Eukaryota > Viridiplantae > Streptophyta > Pinopsida > Pinales > Pinaceae > Pinus > Pinus tabuliformis. The sequence goes on from CM062814.1 coordinate 345,169,735, forward strand.
TTTCTTGATTGATTTTGTTTTGGATATTTTTTTCCAATGCTTCCTATGACTGCAATGATCTGAATAGTAGGAGTAGGAGGTAAGGATTTTGAAATTAGAACTAAGGGGACACCTTCCTCTTAAGAGCATTTTGTGATAGGTGAAGCATCCTCCCCAAGGAATAGGGAAGTACATATTCTTTCCATATTGTGCAATAGTTCTTAAGGAACCATGGGATTATTTGAGCAAACCTTGATTTTTACTAGTTTATAATAAATAGGGTGTTTGAAAATGAAATTGTCTTTCAACTCTAGATTCCATATATGTGGAATGCAGGCATAATCATGTCTCTCAATGCTTATTTGATGTGGATAAACATGAATCGAAGCTAGAGGGATTCCCATGCTAATAGGTAACTATAATATGCTATTTCCTGTAGTACAATTGAGGCCATTCTTATTATGATAGTATGTGTTAAAGTGGTGATGAAACTTTAAAGTTGGGGGATGTTTTGACTGAACACATATGGATTTCGAGTATGGCTTATAGAATTTTAATACATAACTATTTAAGTAAGGTAAGAGGCATAAATAAAGAAATCTAACTAGGAGGCATTTTGATATCCAAGTTTATTTGTCATAGGATTGAAGAAGCTCTAGTACACCAACTAGATTGAACACCTTGAATGGAAAGTTACACTCGGAGCATTGGGGGAGAAAGGTAAGGGTAATTATTACAACCTGAGAGGAAATTAAACATTAGTTATACATTGAAGCCTATTGATCTGGAATTGGAGGAGAACTTATCCTTCATAAAAGCTAATCATCCTATGATGCTTTGCAAGTAAAAATGGGTCTTACACAAACAAAAAAAATTAATGTCTCTTCAAGTTTAATGAGTTAGTTTGACGTGTGAACTTTAAACGAGTAACATATCATCATTTAACTCATAAAGGAATTCAAGAAAAGAGATAACACAAAATTTGGTGATGGAGTCCACCCCTCCTAGGCTACATCTTCAGGTCTGTTAACACAACTAGACTGCTCCATAGATTTCAGTAATAAAAGAGTATATGAAATGTGTTGACAAATCAGTGGCCAATTTCCCCTTCAAGGAAATATTCTCCTGCAAAGAAATCTCACTCCTAAAAGCATGAAAAACTACGGTCATTCATGAAATAGTCAACAAGAAAAGGGCTCTCACATCAAGACCCTGTACTCCATCTGAAAATGAGCATACATGTGCAACAATTCCACATTGAAGTACTAAAAGAGAGATTTGTTCAAAAGTACATAATGAGAGAAGACAAAACATAATTTGCAACGTAGAAGTCATTGTTGTTGTAGATAGCTTATGAAGGCTGGAAAACCCCTACAAGGTCATCTCAATGCACAAAATCCTTCAAAAACTGCTTTAACCCACTGATTGATCCTGGCACCTATATAATCAAACATGTAAAAAGTTTCTTCAAAAGTTATCTAAACAGTGAACATAGGCTTCCATTGGATTCAGAATGCCCAAAAACCCGTATTTGGACTCTTCTTGAGCTCTAGAAGGCCTAAACACATCAAGTTATGGCTCTCTCAAGCTTTTTTTTACTGTTATCCATCCTACAATTTGGATAAACCTACAAATAGAGCAAAAAATCCACGCTAAAATCCACTCGGGAGGAAAAACTTTCACTCACAAAAGGTGAAAATGGTTGAATAGTTAGTTTTTCGAATAACTCTTGTGAGTGGTAAAATGTGGCCACATGGCCCATATAGTCGAGCGATGGGCCAATGGTCTACCCCCACCATCTCAGGCTCCTTTGTATCTTAGCTTGTGGTCACATCGATATTAATGTGGCTATGGTCGAGGCTAACCACTAGCCCCCACCACTTGAACCCTCTCGCAATAGTTTAATAAATATCACATGAGGAGGTGCCTTTCAACTGCACATAGGAACAAGAGGCTTGGAATCATGGGTATATCATATTGTTCAAAGCATTATAAATGTGAATTAGGGAGTCAAAAGAGTGCATGGAATGGTTGAAATCTTTCAATGACTGATTGATGTTAGTGGGGTTCATAATTGGGGTATTGTAGGACACAAATTTTTTCATGATCTAGGTTTAAATTGGTCTAATATCTATTCAATTATTTATCATATTTTGGATGTCTAGAAAAGTAGGGAAGCCTCCCAAATCCATGATATTATACTTGAAATGTACTTTTTTGTACTTGGATGGGTCACTCTATTCAATATTGATGTTAAGGAATTTTTTGCTCTACCATGGAGTGCTGAATTTGGTAGAGACAAGTTGTTTAGAATTGAATACTTCGTTACTTTTAGTTGCATTCTACGCCATAAGGTTCATTTTAGCAATACGTGGGATCTCTCACAGCTACAAAATATTGTTGTAGATATATTCCCTCAACTTCAAACCTTTTACAAAGAACATGGTGTAAGGGAAATGTGTCGATCTTTGGAAAGTGTCTATAAGAAAGAGCCCAATTTCAAGAAATGATTCTTTTTGGATAGAGTAAATGTCTAAAGATACTTCATTACTTACACTTTGCGAGAATTTAGTTTTTTGTGTTTTGGAGGATGGAAAAGAAAGACATTTATTGAAAATTTTAACATCTATTTTGAGCATGCATGTGGGGAAAATGATAAAAGTTGCACCTTTTGTTCTAGATGGAAAGGGATGTGAAATACATGCACAATTTTCACTAAATTTATTTCTTCAGGTAGATCTGGACAATTCAAACCAAGAAGAGTTGTTGGGGAAGCTGGGAGCTAGTTTTAAGCTTATAGAATGTACTTGGTGTTGTAACAAAGTTAAAAGGAGTTGTTAGCAAAGAAAACACATGGAATCTGGACAAAATTTTATGAGCTCTATGTTGCATGGTTTGCTGTCACATGTTCATTTACGGAATTTAACCATGGTCTCCTCTACCCTTTATATTAAGGGATTTTTGTGTACAATTGAGAAAACTTTCAGAGAAAGGGATGCATTAGATGGGATTGAGGTGGATGCAAAAATTTTTAATAGGTTGCTTGACATCATAATGATGATTATTTCTATAGGATATTTGAGGGTATACATGACAGATGTAGAGTCTTGTTCAATAATTTAATTCCCTATATGGAAGAGAGATGTATTTATAGTGATCCATTGTTTTTTAATCACATGGAATGCATGGTGATAGAAATAAACTCAAGTAAGGAGATTAAATTATTTATCGAAGAGCATCTACTTACAAATGCAATTGATATGCTAGAATGCCCGAGAACAAATTCTAATAAAGTCATACTACTTGAGTTTTATTTGGGAACACTGGGGAATCATCGATGGTGAAACAATCCAATAAGTTCCGAGATTTTCTTGGAGACCATGGTAACTTTTTACCTTTAATTGATGCATTGTATGGATTCCATAATGAATCAGTAAATACAAAGGTGCTACAGTTCTTTTTCAATATTTTAACAACTAATCTAAGTTATGTTAACATTAAGCACACCTTGCAAGAAAAATATTGTTAATGGATTCATCTTCTTTGTCTACATGGCCAAAAAAGAAGCTGATAGGATGTACTGTTCAATCCACTGTGGGTATGCTTCCAATATTTGTGTCTAATTCAATAATATTAGGTTGTTACTTTCATAAATTATTTTGTTCTATCTGCATTTGAGTCAAAATCAAAAGAACTATGTGATCACATTCTTGTTGCATTGCTTGTGGGATTAGAGAAGGCGTTCCTTTCATTCAATGTTCCTATTGCAGAAGCGTATTTCAACTTTTTGGTTCAGTTGGAAAATGGTGAAATTATAATAAAGCCTTTGATCAAGAGAGAAATTGATATGGTGGTCAAGCTTCCTCCTGATGAAACAAACCCTGAAGGCCTGAAGTTCATCTTGGCCTTTCTAGTTTCAGCATTGGGTATGTATGGTTCTAACAAGAATGTTTATGAAAAATCAATAGATAAGCCTTGGTCAAACACTATTTTTAGAAATAATTATGCTAGATGTAAGTTGAAGTCTAATGTTCCTAGAAATAAATCAAAGGATTTGGTCAATCTAGTCAATTTGGGAGTCCATTTTACTTTAACTGAGTGTGATACCACATCAACAGAGGATGATCAAGATGATGGCACATATGATACAGAATTGGCTATTATGGACAAAGAATATGATGATGAGTGTAACAATGAAGAATCACTCGCATCAAAAATTTTTACATTCACATCTAGTGGGAGAAAATTTATGGAACATTGATACTTATGCTACACATGTGATCTTCCTGTGTCTAAGGAGTGTTGTTCCATTTTTGCAATGTTTTTCCATAGGAGTCATAGGGTTGTTTACCCTGATTAAGGTCGTTTCTTCTATCATTGTGGAGTAGGAGGAGTAATAGGGACAAGCTCCCTCTACTTGAAGCCTCACAATTATGCTTATTTGAGAACTACATCTTTGAGAGGGGCTAGTAGCATTGAACCATTCTTTCCTCTTCCATATGAGAGGGACCATCTCCAGCCATCTAACAATGACTCTGATCTTGAGGATGATGGTTTCCTGGAGAATGAGAAACCATTCAAGTTATCTATCCTTAAGAACGAAGAGGATGAGCTTTTATCACTTTTATGGATATTTATATTGATGGCCACGTTTTGATCTTATGTAGACAACTTGTACCTAGTATTAATATCACTAGTCATTCAATATTATCAAAATATGAGAGGATAGTTTTGGGTGATGGCAAGGTTTTCTCTTACAATTCAGATCTTTTTCAATTAAGGAAGTCATATAAAAATGGATCTCTCTACATGAATATTAAAACATAATATTCTAATGAAAGGGAACTTAAATCAGATCTTTCTGGTGCCTCTATTGTCAAACCTCTACTTACTATAAATAATAGAGGAAAGCTTATAGTAGGAGAAGGTGACAAAGTAACAAGATTTAATGTGAAGCAACTTATTAGACAACCAATTGTTGTGTTTGTGACAATATACAAGACTAATGTTAATCCTTCTTTCAAAAATTTGGTTCACTTTAAAGTAGCTCGTCTCATTTTTAACCTTGCAAATGAGAACTATTTGGCTGTAGATGGGTAAGGAGAATGCTAAATTCTCACTTATAGTTATCAATAAGAAATAACAGAATGTCTTACAATTGAGATTGATTTATAAGGTGACTGCATCTGACAAACAGCCTAGATTTTTTTGGTCGTTAGGTTTAACTCCTCATGGTCACTAAAAAATATGTGAATATCTATGACCTGTCCCAAGGAAATATTAGCCATATGCATTATTTTACATTATTGGAAGATTTGATTGTAGATGCAGTATTGGTGTTAATCTTACATGGTTGAATAGTTCTTATTGTATTATCATGACATGGGATGTTGTACAGGCAACATATAGGAGTAGAAGGTTACACTCGAGCTCAACTTGTGATAGACACTCTCCAGGTCCAAGGAAGGTTTGTGTAGTCATAAGGTATATCTATGTTTCAAAACAGCCTACAGATTACCTTTCCTCTCTTACAACAGTGGTTCAAATCTGATTAGATAATTGAATTCAGAAGGCACATATATTATTGAAGTATCAAGTGCTCTTAAGGGTGATCAAGATGGTCAGTTAAGGCCGATTGGGCTACATCACTAGAAGAAGTTGCTTGATCGTAGTGGTTTCCTATCTGCGTGTCTAGTTTAAAGTTAAACTCTACACTCATTGTGCCTCTTGGTCCTATGGAGTTGTCTGAACAACTTCCGTGATTGTCTGAAAAATCATATTCTCCATGGGTTGGAAATACAGCTTATAGGCTTCTCTCAAAGCACAACAATACTACATTTCTTTTACATGATGATGGTAGTTTGTAGATATTCTCATTTCAAATGGGTAGTGGAAGTTTAGGGTTGGATTTACTAAGACATGATTACAATATTAATTTAGAGAAGCTATAAAAGCTAGGTCCTGGCATCCTCAACAATACATCAAATGTTAGGATCAACCCAGAATTTCCGTTGGATTTCATTGAAAAGACAACTTGCATTGCTACCGCTATTAAGCTTGGAGGTGATGTTATTCAAAATAGTGATTCAGAAGGTGATGAGGTGAATTTAGCATCATAAGAAGGCTTCTTAAAGAACCCCAACCCTACTAGATTTAAAGTTTATGCACTTTTTATTCAATCATATTTTTTTGTTTTAATAATTAAATCATAGTTTTCCTTGTTCTGGTGTAGCTCATGTTTTTCCATTGAAGAGGAATTTCTTTGATGTTAGTGTAGAGTGAATGAAAGTAGTTGTAAAATTAGACACATGAGCATATTTTGATCAAGAGTTATGGATACGTGTGATGATTTGTCTATGATTGCATATTTGCAGATAATTTTGTTTAATTCCAATTTATACATTGTAATGGTAGGTTGCCATGTTAATGTGGGAAATATATTAGCAGGTCACCATTACAGTTACTGTGTGGCTCTTGTTGTTCCATCCCATCAATCCATTAAAAGTTGGACTTAGAAAGGAGGATTTTTTTTACAAGGATTTTGTTGACCTGTGTCAGAAGAGTGAAGCAATATTTCATGTGTAAATTGTAGCCCAAGCAATACTAAGCTGGAAAATCATATTGTAATACTTGAGATTTCATATAATATAATTTATGTGGTTGAAATTATTTATAGTTGTACTTGATATTATTTAGTATTGTCATTAACATATGTTTTTGCGTTTTCATATTAGATGTACATGCACATTGTATGAATTTTTTTTTAATTTAGTCGCAAAATCATACTAATTAATTTATGTTGATTAATAATTAACACACACATAAAATAAATCTAAAACTACTAAATTAGTAGTCTATATAGTACGACTAAATTAGTTTTTTTATTATGATTACTAGTGAGAGTAAATGAAATGAATATAAAGTACTAAATTAGTTTTTTATATAATGAATATGAAACTACCAATAAAAGATAAATGACTACTGTAAACGATAAATTTGTGATTACAAATGACAACTAAATTTTGCATATATACCACTATTAGTAGCTAATTTACAATATCTTTTAACACGACTAAAATTTAGTCATATTTCTTTGGGCATTAATTAGTTTCAAACGATGACTAAAATTTGCATATATGTGACTATAAGTAGCTAATTTACAATATCTTATAACGCGATCAACATTTTGGACATATTTCTTTGGTCATTAATTGGTTTTATTGGGTGATCATATAGTAGTATATTTTGTTGTGTATTTGTTCACTAATTGTGGAAATTAGTAACTAAATAAATGACTAAATTAACGACTGAATTTATGACTAAATATACTACTAGATGATAAATTTGAGACACCAAATTAATGAATAAGCTAAATATGACTAAAAATTGGTCATCGACAGAAAAGTGGTCATTTATATGAAATATTTATTCTTTATTTTAGGAACTAATTCGCCATTTTGTACTAGTGTTTCAATAGCCTAAAAACTGATATTGGAGATGTATAAATGTGGGTAGACGTAGGATTTATTACTAAAACAACTTGCCCCTCGACATAAGGTGAGAATTGGTTGAAATTTGTCTAATTCAGAACCTCACATGGCAAGAATTTTTATCTTTCAAGATTTGTTTGTATAATGTGAAAGCTATGTCGGTCAATTCCCTTAAACCCAAATTGCGAGACATACTATATTTTGTTAGGAGATTTACCACTTGTGAAGGAAGCTATGGGTTTGTCATTTTGTACCACATTTTCCTATTAATGATTTTCCTCGATTTCAAGCTCAATCTCCCATACTATTTACATGAGAGCATCTCTAAAATGTTGAACTTTAACCAAGGAAATAATAAGAATCCAGAGAGGTCTCTATTTCAAAATGTTTTGATTTGCATGTTGGGAAAACACCATTTGGTTAAGTATGGAAATACTTGGGACTCTTTCCTTGTCTGAAGTTGCTTTGATAAACCTATATGACCTATGAATAAGGAGATTCCCCTAGGATTTCGCCAATCTTTTGACTGGCCAACATGGTGTTGTCTATATCTCTCGGTATCAATGATTTCAACCTTGGTGAACCATGTCATTTTGTTAGGTCGAAATTATTTGTTGATGCTAGTCTTAAAAATCAGAATTCAGTGTTTGTTCATGTTACATGATGTATGAAAGTGGAATTAGGGTTTCACCATGTTGAACTGTAAACTTAGTTCAAGGATTAAGTGAATTTAAGTTTATTAAAAATAATATTCATTTTGAAACTACATAGGAAAAATAAATTAGTCAACCGGACCTTAATCCTCAATACCGATTGAAGAGAAAATAGTTAGAGTGAAAGATATCCAGAGTTAGGCACATAAAGGGTAGAAATTTCCCTATAAAGTAAGTCTATATTAATATTAAATATCTTGCTAAGAATCTACTAAAAATAATAAACTCAATCTTGTTTAAATTATGGATTGATATATAATGGCGATCACACTCAAGATGATGGAAGTAACTATCATAAATATCCCCAATCCAAGACTAACTCTGGTAAATCTACAAATAATATGTACTCGTAGTAACAATATCTAATTATGGTGCCTCATCTTGAACATCATATTAATCAACTTATACAAGAAAAATGAGTAGTCGAGACTAATGAATTAGCTTAGGGAAAGTGAACAAGATAAAAGTCTTCTGAGTTTGAGGAAAACTCATAGCCATCAGATACTCACATAATCATCATCCCGTCTAGTGTCAAATTTCTTCCAGAATAATATAAATGTCTTTGTTCATTTATAGGTTGTGAATCAGGCAATTATTCTTATTTAGTTTACTATTTTTTTCTAGTAGCTACATAATCTAGGATTTTGTAGCCACTTTATGTTAGTTATATTATTTGCCATTGATTTTTCTCATCTCATTTTATTACAGGTATTCCTGATTATTTAGGGGATGGCTTTGGTTACCACGAGGAAAATTGCAATGGATACATCTCAAAAACTTTTGAATCTCCTGCAATATCTTGTTAGTTATTTTCTTGTTCTCTTTTATTTAATCTTGGTACAACCCAGCTAGTCAGGTGAGTTAGATTGGATATGCTCCAATTTTTTATGGACCACCTTGTTATGTTTTAGCAATTATAATTTTTCATTGGAATATGGATGGTCATGTATATAAGGCCTTATGTTTTGAGTGAAGAAAGGAGGAAAATGTGTGAATTGTGTTTCAATGATTGTCGAACTTTGGTAAATTTTTACTATAATTTTGTCATTATTTAAACAAATTAAACAATTTAATGCTTGATTATATGTTATATTTGGAATTCATGGCTACTTATTAATCTTTATTTTAAATTTCTTCTAATTGTGCTTTGAGGAATTCAAAAGGATGAATGATGTTATTTGAATGGCTGAGATATGTAAATAAACAATAAATTGTCTACAACATTTCTTCATAAGTTATTTTTATTTCAGATCTTTGTTTGTTTGTGTTATTCTTGTATGTCTCAATTTTGAAAGCATGACATTGATCTGTCCATTGCTCGGGTTTGAAATTTCAGAACAAATCATGGAAATTCAGTTCATTGTAGCCAATGTTGTATTGGTGAAATAGGAATAATATTATTATCGTAATGGTTTATGTGTTTACATGTTCTTTCACCACTTGTCTATTGAATGATTTTGTGGTATGAGTATAGGAAGATTATTTGTTCCATAGAAATTATTATGGTTATTTAAATTTTTCCTCGGTCAAGTTAGTTTTAGGTGAGTTGCATTTTATTCTTGATGTGAAATTTGAATAACAAATCTTAGACTACTTTTTTTTTGTTTAAAGGATTAGAAGATTGCAACAATTTGTAGTTTTTTTGTCTTTTACATAAATATCACATTAAGAATTTATGTAAATTTAGATTCCAAATTTCATATACAATTTAAAATTAATAATTTAGTTTGCATTCTCGCATTACATAGACAAAATATTATCCATCTTTAGTATCGTTACTAGTTAAAGAAGTTTGTAGCTCCTATCCTTTTGTGCCATACTTCTTGTCTAATTTTTTATTATTTATTGTAAATTGGTCTTGTAGATTATACAATAATTCTAATATTGTATTATACTATATTAATAATTTAGTTGGTAGTATAGGCATATTAACATGAAATAATAGCTTTAGCTTCTTATATATAAAATACTTTAGGATAAAAATATGATTTTCCTAGTTGTCTTTTCTTTGCATGGCGAAGGGGAATTCAAGCTAACAAATCCTTTAAACTCATCAAGAGTGGCTACTCAAATGACTTGGGATATCTAAAGAGTCTTGGTCTAGGTAACATCCCCTTTGTTGACAAACAGTCCAAAAACCCCAGTCAACAGGCATGTGGTTCTGAGTGTGAGGCACTACAACAAAAGTTCATAGAAAAATTGGTTTTTTTTTAGATTTGGCACTTTAGCTGATCCAAAATGGATCCTAAAACCTCCGTATCTTCATGTATATTAACTATCAGAAGAACTATCACAAGGGAAAATAATGAAAGAATGGTAAAAAATAAATCTATTGGAGGTTCAAATCTCATTGCACCAGAGCCGTTGTATCGGACAGATCAATGATCCAGATTGAATCGGGATATCGCAATCGGGAGAGGCTAGTGGAGTATATCGGAGGTAGCCTTATGGAAATAGCAGTATCGATCAACCCAATTTAATGATGACCTTTGATCAAGTGCGCAGATCAACGATCCAGATCAACTCGCAATATCGCATCACTATAACAAAAATGAGGACTTACTAAGGGATTGGGGCTTAAGCGATATGTGATTGCGATTTATTGGATCATAATATCGCATCGCAACAACATAAGGGGTGATGCCAGTGGACTGCAGATCATGCGATACGCTGATGTGATGGGCCGATAGTGATGTGACAATAACCAATAAGGCCGATCAGAGCAATCAACGATCAAAGATCGGGGAAATGAAGCGACATCTGATATATGCGATGAGAAAACCTGGTAGGTTTATAAATGCAGCTGTATAATATTTGAGTTGTGATATAAAAGTGTTTGTCGGGCTTTTCTGTGTATTGGTGTATTTATGTTATAAAACAGAAATACAAAGGAGACATGGCATATGGTGATACATCAACAAAACATGGACCCAAAAGGATTTATAAATGCAACTTCATGTTATTTGCATTCTGTGGTAAAAGGTATTTCGGGGGGGCTTCAAAAAGTGGTAAGTGGTATTGGACGAGCTTTGCCTAATTCGATACACTGACTGACATGTAGCACATAGCAAGGAGAGAGAAAACCACTTTTTTCAGGCGGGTAATCTCTGTGCACGTAGGCCACCCAAAATGGCTGTCAGCCGTTGGATTGGGAGGTCGTGGATCAACAATGGATGATGAATGAGCTGCTTTGCAGACTTGACGATGTTATAGATGCGAGTCTATTTTCCTTTAAAATCTAGCTAAGCCCTTTTGGATGGGGTTTTCATGTATTTCTTTTTATTTTCGATAAAATGAAATAAGGCCCATATATGTATCGTATTGGGGGATTTGAGCGGAGGAAGACCGAATGGTCGGTTTCACCGCACCCGCCGATCCTTTTGTTTCTAAAAGAAACTATCTGGTGCCTTAAGCGCTTATTACAATGAGTGTTTAACCTCAAAAGGGAGATGAACGAACAAGGGTCAGGAGCCCGAAAGCCCGAGGAGGGAAGGCAAACAGATAGGGCCGATAGGCTTAAAAGCCATCCAATGGAAAAACAGAGGCAGCAGCAGAGAAGAGAGCAAGAGAAACCAGAAGACACAAAGCAAGAGGGAGAGTTTGTGTACTCTTTTCGACTCAAGGATTTCAAGTGAATCCCTCTTATGTTTGCCACTATTGTGTTGAGACTCTGGTTGAGCTCACACTTATAACATTCTGCTCTTAAATACATAATATAGAGGTTGACACTGAATGCTGGACCAGGAGAGGTAGCCAGGAAGTCTGGTGAACTCCTTGATTATTTGTTGTGTTGATGTGTGTGTTTATTATGTTTTATGACTGTTCATTGTCTATATTATTCACAATCTCTTCGATCCGTTGCACTAAATAATATAGGCATTCCTGCACATGTGTCTGTAATACCTTAATATTGATTTAAGATCTCATTTTCATTTCAAGTGGTATTAGAGCTTAAGGTTTTGTTAAGGTTAGACAAGCTTGTGCTGGATTTTGAATGCTAACTGGATTAAAGATTAGAAAAGGAGAAGGAAAACTTGTTGAGGCTAATCTAAAGATTGGAAGAGTCTTTTCTCAGAGAAGAATGGCAAAAGAAGCTCCACTGGTCTCAGAATCTCAGTTGATGGATAGCTTCATGGCCATGCGAGCCATGGTGGAAGAGATGTATCTGGAGTTTAAGAAGGGTCGAGGTGAAAGCACTTCAACACCCAAACCAGAAAAGGGAGCAGAGCAACCTTTCCTAGTTGCCCCTCTAGAATGCAAAGGGAAAGGGGAAATGCCTTATTCACCATCTCCTCCATCATCACCTTCATCATCTTCATCATCTTCTTCGCATAAAACTAGCCCTGATAAGAAAAGGAAGAAAACTTCTTTGATTAAATTAGATGTGAAGTTTGATTTGCCAATTTATGATGGAAAACTCAACGCAGAAAAGCTAGATAATTGGAAAAGACAAATTGATGTATATTGCAGTGTACATAACGTTGATTTAGAAAGGAAGAAGATTCAGCTGGCTAGCCTACAACTTCGAGGAACTACCCTAGTTTGGTGGGAAGGCAAGACACATGATGATCTGCAAAAACATGGTAAAATCATTTCTACCTGGAATGAATTTGTTTCTACTATCAAAAAGCAATTCTATCCTTTAGCTTACATGGAGCAGGCAATTATGAGTTGGCAAACTCTTCACCAGTTGAAGGGTCAGTGTACAGAGTTATACTCAGGAATTTAGAAAGAGAGCTTTAACTCTAGGTATATCATTAGATTCACCTACGACTTTTTTGAAGTATATAGGTGGTTTTTATAGCTATTTAAAGCATACTATTCTCATGTTTAATCACACTAGCTTAGATGATGTATCAGTTCAAGCCACACATCTAGAAGCTAGAGGTAAGAATGTAAACCCCAAGGTTGGGGAAAATCTAAATATTCTGTAAGCAAGAGTAAGGAAAAGAAGAAACTGAAATGGAAGGAGAGGAAAGCAAAAACTATTGCAAGAAAGAAGGACACGATGAGGCACACTACTGGCTTTTGCATCTAGATTAGAGACCTAAGAAGTTCAATGGAAGGAAGAAAAAGAATGTTGCAGCTATTCAACAGGACTTGGGATCAGATTCAGGCGATGAAACAACAGTTACAGCCACAGGTATTAAAGGTTGTCAACTTTAGAGAATGCAAAGATAAAGAAGCAGGTACAGGAGTTGCTTGATAAAGCATTTATATGACCAAGCACATCACCATGTGGATCTCCAATCATGCTAGTGAGAAAGAAAGATGGTTCGTGGAAAATGTGCATTGATTATAGAGCACTAAATAAAATAATGATCAAGAATCGATATCCTCTTCCTCGTATTGATGATTTATTAGATCACATGAAAGAAGTTGTTTAATTTTCTAAGTTAGACTTGCAAAGTGGTTATCATCAGGTTAGAGTTGCAGAAGAGGATGCATGGAAGACCGTTTTCAATACAAGGCAAGGACTTTATGAATGGTTGGTTATGCCTTTTGGCTTGACTAATGCTCTTGCTACATTTATGAGAGTTATGAATGATGTACTCAGACCTTTTATTGATGACTTTGTAATTGTTTATTTAGATGACATTCTTGTTTTTAGTAAGACATGGGAAGACCATGTAAAGCATGTAAAGCATACTTTAGATATTTTAAAAAGAGAAAATCTCTATGTAAAACTGTCAAAATGTGAATTTGGTAGAACATCTTTAAATTATTTGGGTCATATTGTAGGGGGTGGTGAATTGAAGATAGATCCCTCTAAGGTTGAAGTCATTGTGAACTGGCATAAACCCTTATCTGCTACATATGTTAGGAGATTCCTAGGGGAAGAACAATACTGGAGAAAGTTTATTGCTAACTTTTTTTCATTATTATAGTTCCATTACATGCTTTAACAAGATTGGAACAGGTGTTTTAGTGGGGAGGAAAATAGCAGAAAGCCTTCGACACCTTAAAAGAGAAAATTAGTACAACACCAGTACTGGCACTCCTAGATCTTCAACATCCATTTGAGATTGAGACAGATGCTAGTGACTATGCCATGGGATCAGTGTTGATGCAACACAGAAAACCCATATGCTATCATTCTGAAACATTTACTTCTATAGTATTTAATTATCCCACATATGATAAAGAATTGTATGCATTAGTACAAAGCGTGAAAAAGTGGAAACACTACCTAATGGGTAAGGAACAATCATAAACATAGATCATCAACCACTTCAATATTTGCACTCACAAACTAAATTGCAGCGATGAAGACATTATAGGTGGATGGGTTTTCTACAACAATTTAATCTTGTCATCAGATATAAGAAGGGCATACACAGTAAGGTTGCAAACATGTTATGAAGACCAATCATAAATGCATCTACTATACTTAAGCATAACTCAGTAATGCATGAAAGCTACATTGAACAATATGCTCAAGATGTGGATTTCAAATATGTATATGCAACTTTAAGTCATGGCAAGCAAGTAGAAGAATTGGATTATTATGTAAAGGACCAACTCTTATATCATTTGCGAAAGTTATGCATTCCACAAACTTAAAGAGTTAACATAATCCAAGAAGCACATACTTCTCTTAGATCAGGTCGTTTTGGTGTAAGTAAAATAGTTGTACAATTGCAAAGGTTTTGTTATTGGCCAAGAATCCATGAGACAGTCTCTAGATATATCAAAGCATGTACAATGTGTGCTACAAGCAAACCAAGTAATAGAAAATTAGGCTTGTACACTCCACTTCCAATTCCTTCTCATGCTTGGGAAAGTGTTTCCATTGACTTTGTTGGGGGATTGCCAAAATCTAGAAAATGTCATGATTATTTGTATGTTGTTGTGGATAGGTTCAATAAAATGAGTATTTTGATACCATCTAACAAGAAGGTTACAACTGAACAAACAACAAAGTTGTTCTTTTAGAATGTATGGGTTCATTTTGGTTTACCCACTTCTATTGTATCTGATGGAGATTCTCGATTTATTGGGAAGTTTTTGTCAAATCTATGGAGTTGATGGACACCTGGTTGAAGAAGAGCACAACATTTCATCCACAAACAGATGGTCAAACAGAGGTGGTCAACAAGACAGTGATCCAGTTGCTTAGAGGCTATTTTAGCAGCCATCCCAAGCTTTGGGATGAGCATTTGTGTTATGTGCAACATGCTTACAACCGTGCCAAGCACTCTTCTACTCAGAGATCTCCTTTTAGACTCGTTTTGGTTTTAAACCAAAGTCTCCCTTGGATTTTGTCTTTGCTAAAGACATAGTAGTTGATGGACACAACAATGTGGATAAGGAAACCAAGTTCATTGAACAAATCCAAGAAATTGACCAGGCAGTACAGGAATAACTAGAAAGAAGTCAAGGCAAGTACAAGCCAAGACATGGCAAGCATCGAGTTGAGCATAGTTTTCAAGTTGATGATCAAGTCCAGTTGTACATGAGCAAAGACAGAATGCAAGGTGAAGGTAAGAAGCTAAAACCAATAAGGTTTGGACCTTTCAAGATATTTTATAAAATTGGTGAAAATGATTTTTTCCTTGATTTGCCAGGTTATATGCAGATCTATTTAGTCGTTAATGCAAAAAACTTGAGACTGTATGAAACTTCATTGATTGAATATCCTGAAGAGCAAAGTCAGTTTCCTTTTATTGAGGATTTGTTGCCTGGATATCTCAATGAGTTACAGGAAGACACAGTTCTAGATAGGAAGGTGAGAACTACGTGACAAGGGGATGTTGAGTACCTAAGAGTAGGGCTCAAAGGTTCAAATCCAAGCAAAGCATGATGGATAGATGTTAAACAAGTGAGGAAGCTATGTCCTCACTTGATCGATGCCTAAAAATCCAAATTTTGGTGGTCCAAAAGATATTTAGTGGGAAGGCGTGATCCAAAATGGATCCTAAAACCTCTAAGTCTCCATGCATATTAACTATCGGAAACACTATCACAAGGGAAAATAGTGAAAGAATGGCGGAAAACTGTTATGAAACCAGCTCACAAAAATATAGAAAAGAGAGATCAATGCCTTAGGATTCTGCCTCTTCAAGGGGGTAACCTCCTTTACATTACACAAATGAACAATTCACGGATGATACAAATGAAAATACCTCCTTTCTATATATAGGAGTCTAAGGGGTCATAACATAATCAGAGCTGACATAACAATAATAATGTAAGGCCACAATAATAACAATCATGGGCTTCTATGGGGCACATTAGTAACAATATGGGCACTACATGGATACATCAATATAATAAGTGGGTTGTACTAATAACAATAAGGGGTTACACTAGTAGTATAGGGGCTTAACATGCCCCTCTCCTTCAAAAAGAGTTGTCCTCAATGCTTGAGTAGTTCTTGATGCTTCTATATAAAATTCTTGTCCTCCCATGTGGAATCTTCAGCGGGTAAGTTCTTTCACTTGATGAAATACTCTGAAATTGATCAATTTCATAGTTTTTGGGTTCTTGTTTCTGTGACTGCTCCAGGTTCCAATATGATTTTTCCTTCCTCTTCAATTTCTGGTAATATTGTTTGAATTGGGATCTTTTGCAACTTTTGAATAAGTGGCCATACTTATTTTTCCTTCTTCCATTCATCCCTTGCTTTGTTTATCCAATTTGGTTGGATAATAGAAATAGTACAAAACAATGCTTCCACATCCTCATCCTTGAAGAGTCTTCCCATTCGGTAAGGTCACCATTTTTTAAGTGCATGTAGTATTCCCAACATTTCCTTCTCATAAATAGCTTGCTTGAGATGTAGCGGTAAAAATACCCAATCACCTACATCAAAACATTTTACACTACGATGTTGATCTACTTGTTGTTTTGTTTGATCTTGCACCGAAGTGGCATTATCCTTTAAAAGTTGGAGAACCTATTGTTGATGCTTGATGTGATCTTTCACTACTTGAACCTTTTTCTTCTTGATATGTATTTGTATCTCTAGAGTTTGAGGAGTGGCAATTTCTTCCAATCCTTTACAAGATATGGTCGGATTTATTTCTTGATGCTTGATGTGATCTTTCACTTCTTAAACATTTTTCTTCTCGATATGTCCTTCTATCGTGATAGTTTGAGGAGTGGTAATTTCGACCAATGAATTACAAGATATGGTTAGATTTATTTCTTCTTTCTCGATGTGATCTTTCACTTCTTGCACCTTTTTCTTCTTGATATGTCCTTCTATATTGAGAGTTTGAGGAGTGGTAATTCTTGCCAATGCTTTACAAGATATGGTCTGATTCATTTCTTCTTTCTCTGGGGTGGGGTCCTGGCGTATATCCTCTTCTTTTGATGTTTCTTGATCCTTTTCTTCCTCCTCTTCATATTCTATGTAAAATAATTTCTTCTCAGCACACTTATGACCTTTAGTTCATTTGATATCACAATTGTAACAAAGCCCTTTTTCTTTTTTTTCTTCCAATTGTTGTGGTGTAACTCTTGTAGGCTGTCGAAGGCTAGGAGAAACAACACTTCCATCTTTATAGTTGTGAGGGGTATCCTTCCTGGTTTCCATAATTTTGCTTTCCACTATGTCACAAAGCCCTTTCACTATTTCCAATTGTTGTGGTGTTGCTCTAAAGAAGGTGTTTCTCTTTGTATCCTCATAATGTGCTACCATTTCCTCCATGAATATTGACCACGTAACAAGTTGTTTATGAGAACAAAGCCCTTCATACCATAAAAATTGATTCGGTTCTAAATATGAAGATGAAATACATACCTTTTGTAATAGTGGTACACCATGTAGATCAAAATATTGCTCCATTTGAAGTATCCAATTTATCGGATCCTTGCCATCAAACTTCCTCATCTTACTTTTTTCTTTATTTTAGGAGCTCGATCTTGAAATGACTATAACTATTTACTTTAGGATCTTTAAGTTCTGAAATTGCGATCTATAGTAGCCCTCTGCGTCCTCTTTCCAATGCCACTAATCTGATCCAAATTGGATTCTCTAAAGCAGAGTTATGCACAATCTCCCAAGATGACCTGATTATAGACCTTTCGAGAAGAGAAAACTTGTATGAAGTGCCACGTGTCACTGTTTCGACCTTTGGCACTAAAATATATATACAAGAAACTAAAATCCCTCCTCTTTTTGTATCTTCTTACAAAATTTCAATCCGATGCTCAGAGAGAAAGTTATGACGATTTTCCTCAGGTCACCTATTTGGAATGTAATTTAGGAGTCTACAAAAAGATAAAATTCCTTAGATCATATCTCCGTAAATATAGCGCGAAAAGCTATGAAATTCGGACCCGAGATTCAGTGCGATTTCTTCTCAAATGGTTTTTTTTTTAGGTTGTGAAACGTCGCAGAAAAAAGTTATAGCGAAAATTCCACGATGACCTGTTTGGAGCAGCGAAACCCTAGAATCCAAAGCTCTGATACCAAATGTTATAAAACCAACTCACAAAAATATAGAAAAGAGGGATCAACACCTTATAATTTAGCCTCTTCGAGCGGGCAACCTCCTTTACTTTACACAAATGAACAATTCTTGGATGATATAAATGAAAAGGCCTCATTTCTATATATAGGAGTCTAAGGGGTCATAACATACTGAGAGCCGACATAACAATAATAATGTAAGGGAATAATAATAACAATAGTGGGCTTCTATGGGGCACAATAGTAACAATATGGGCACTACATGGGTACATCAATATAATAAGTGGATTGTACTAAGAACAATAAGGGGTTACACTAGTAGTATAGGGGCCTAACAAAAGTAGATCTATCAAAGGTTCAAATGTCATTGCACCAGAGTCGTTGGATCAGACAGATCAACGGTCCAGATTGAATCAGGATATCACAAGCGGGAGAGGCCAGCGGAGCATATCAGAGGTGGCCTTATGGAAATCACGATAGCGATTAGCGCGATTTAACGAGGACCATTGATCGAGCGTGTAGATCAACAGTCTAGATCAACTCGTAATATCGCATCGCTATAAGACAAAGGAGGACTTACCGAGGGCTTGAGGATTAAGCGATATGCGATTGCGATTTATCACATCACAATATCGTATCGCAACAGCACAAGGGGTGATGCCAGTGGACCGAGGGTCATGTGATACGCCGATGTGATGGGCCGGTAGCGATGTGTCAATAGCCAATAAGGCCGATCGGAGCAATTGGTGATCAAAGATCATGGAAATGAAGAGACATGTGATATATGCAAGGAGCAGACCTGATAGGTTTATAAATGCGGCTGGATGATATTTGAGTTCTGATATAAAAGTGTTTGTCGGGCTTTTTCTATGTATTGGTGTATTTCCGTTATAAAACCGGAATACAAAGGAGACATGGAATATATCACTACAACAATAAAACACGGACCCAAAATGATATATGAATGAAACTTCATGTTATTTAGGTTTCGTGGTAAAAGGTATTTCAGGCGGGCTTCAGGCGGTAAGTGATATTGGACAGGCTCTACCCGATCCCATACACTAACCAACGTGTAGCACGTAGCAAGGAGAGAGAAAACCTCTTTTTCGAGCGAGTAATCACCATGCATGTAGGCCACCCGAAATGGCTATCAACCGTTGGATTGGGAGATCGTGGATCAACGGTGGACAACGAACGAGTTGCTTTGTAAATCCGACGATGTTATAGATGTCAGTCTATTTTCCTTTTAGATTCAGCTTAGCCCTTTCGGACGGCCTTTTCATGTATTACTTTGTATTTCCGATAAAATGAAATAAGGCCCAAATATGTATTATATTGAGGGATTTGTGTGGAAGAAGACCGAATGGTCGGTTTCACCACGCTCGTCGATCCTTTTGTTTCTAAAAGAAACTGTCTGGTGCCTTAAGCGTTTATTACGATGAGTGTTTAATGCTCAAAAGGGAGATGAACAGATAGGGGTCGGGAGCCTGCAAGCCTGAGGAGGGAAGGCAAACAGACAAGGCCAATAGGCTTAAAATCCATCCAATGATAGACCAGAAGTAGCGACAGAGAAGGGAGCAAGAGAAACCAGAAGACAAAGAGCATGAGGGAGAGTCTGTGTACTCTTTTAGATTCGAGGATTTCTAGTGAATCAATTTTGTGTTTGTCACTGTTGTGTAGAGACTCTGCTTGAGCTCACATTTGTAATGTTCATCTCTTAAAGACATAATATAGAGGTTGACACTACAAGTTGTACCAGGAGACGTAGCCAGGAACTCTGGTGAACTCCTTGATTATTTGTTGTGTTGATGTGTGTGTTTTTTATGTTTTATGACTATTCATTGTCTATATTATTCACAATCTCTTAGATCAGTTGCACTACATAATATAAGCATTCCTGCACATGATTCTATAATACCTTCATATTAATTTAACATCTCATTTTCATATCATTAGCTATAGAACAACTAAGTGCAGTCCAAACAGAAATTTTGGAAAAAATAGAGAAAAAACCAAAATGTTATTTTTAATAGAGAATATGATGTTTATATGTAGACCAATAAATAATAATGTTGTTAATATCAAATAATAAATAGATTAATAAATTAAAACAACAATATGGACAACAATTTTTTTTTATTGTAAGTTCTGCAGTGGTGAGGCTACATTATGGTCATGTCCAAGAATAACGCACAAATAGGATGGGGAATTCAACTGGTGACTTGACACCTAGGAGTGCCCTAATAGTGCACCCAATCATTATCTATACAACACCCTATGGAAATAATATGGAAGATAGTTAAATCCAAAGCCGACCTAGATAAAATTAATTGTTAAAGCCAAAAATAGAGAATTAGTTGATAATAAAATCATCTCTAAATTTTTATAAGTAGAAACAAAATTAGAGAGAGCGTATTATGGGTGTGCAATGTTATAGATAATTTTCATTTGAAAGAGCTAAACATATAGGAATTTTGAAAATATTTTGTCAAAGAGAAGGCTTAAGATTTGAGTTTGAAAATTTATGAAAGAGTGATCTAAAAGGTTGTGTAGGTAAGTGCTTGCACAACAAGGATTTGATGATTCCTTTAAATTTGTAATGATACACAAGGATTTGGTTCTTCCTTCAAGTTGGTTCCTAAAAAATAGAATTTTTTTTCTTGAACAAAAAAAAAGAGGTTAAAGCCTTTAGTAGGTTGTGGCCTACATAAATTGATATGATTTGAAGATATAGCCTTATTTTGAACCATAATTAAAACTGTATTGTGGTTTTACCTGTTGGGTTTCCATGTTAAAGTATTGTATCTGAACTTTATGAGATTGATGTGTTGTTGAGTAATTTTACTTATAGCAGAGAATTTTCAAAATTGTTAAATGCTAACTCGTCCCCCTCTCTCAGTATTTTCTTGGTTTCTAATGCATAAGAAGTGATTTTTTATCCCATTTCTGACATCCCATGATTCCTCTTCCTATATTACTTGCCTACACTCTCTCACTACTCCAGGTTCCTTTTGAGAAAATAGTCCCCTAAATTTTGTGTTCTAGCCTATACATATAGCCCTCCCTCTCAAGTCGTCAAGCGTTGAACGACTTTCATAAACAATTTACATGAGCCATTGCACTTTATCGTGATTCCTCCTGCTATAAGACTTAAAAATAATATCCCTAAAATAACATAAGTTCTAAGTAGGTGGGTTCCCTCGATAAATTAATAATATTTACATGACATCATTGAATAGTTTCATTGTTTTATATCAGCACATAGACTTATAAAAAGATATACATTGTGCAATATATCTTTCATGTATGGCTTGAATTTTTTTAATTATACTGATAGATTTGCATATTCTTGAGGTTAAAATATACCAAATCTATCACATATTCCATGACGAGTCTTTTGCCTAAAGGGAACAAAGGAATACCTCTCTCGCTCAGCAACTATGTTTCATAATAAAATATATTTTTCAGAAAAGAGACCGTGTTAAAGTGAAATGATGCAACTTCTTGATTAGTTCTTGAATGAAATATACACATATAATTATAAAATCATATTGTTGCTCATATTAGCATAAACACTACCATAAGTGACATATACATATGGTCTTGGGGACTTCATAAGATTTGCTAAAAGTAATGTGCCTTACTAGCGCAATTAACATATATACAAAGTCGTTGATATCTATAAACTATGTTTGTCAAACATTTCTCATTCGAAATGTTGAAGATAATAGGTTGTAAGGGATATCATCATCGGAAGAGTGAGTGTATGTTGAAAGGTTTTTCCTTTATCCATAGTATTAAATACTACCCGTTGGTGCTACCAACTCATGGGCGGCTTGGTCTACAACGTAAACAATATTTTTTTGTAACTACATGAACCATGCATGTGGCACAAAAATATCTACTAAGACCACATATAATTCATACATATATAAGTTTGGATGATATTATGACACGCATGGTAGATTGATGGTGTCAAAAATGTGAACATTAATTTAGTTGTCACTATGGCATATATACCAATCTTTTTATGGTGAAGTTGTAATTAATAATATCGTGGTAGTATGAGGTGAATCATATAATGGAGGATGCAATTACTATAGAATTTATGAAGATGTGATGTCTATCATAGCTTGATCAGCACGTCAGAATGTGTAACTAGGTGGCAGTAGTTGGTATGACACCTTGTTCTTGAGCAAAAATTAATCTTTCGAAGCCACTAAAACCCTCATATGGTGTGCACAATGACTGAAGGGAATCATTCGCAACTAACTTAGAGATAGATATACCTTGTGGTTACAAGTATTAAAGGAGTTTAGTATCTTCTCTTTGGGTAATAATTTTTGTTGGAAAATATTACATTTGTTTAGTCTATTGAACGTGGTGTAAGACTTAATCCCACTCACGGATTTCACTTTCCATTTATCCGTGTGTTTTTCAATGTCATGAATGAGTAAGAGATATTATTTTCATTATGTAAAACCTTTGCTCAGTCGCATAGATATGTTGTTAAGTTTTGTTTCATAATTACATATGGTTCTCAACTGTTCACGTAACAAGTTTGGTTGATGTTGTCTGAAAATGGATGTATATATTGCGGTCGGTCATGACATGACCCAGAACCCTAAATTTACCATTGGAACTCTCAGCCTTGTGAGCCCACGAACAAAACTTGCCACTCAAGGCACAAATATCCCGTGTTGTATGCAGAACAATCCTTTTAGGTCAATACTGTTTATGACCCTCCACCTTGGTAGCTTTTTAGGTGATCTATAAAGGGTTTTGTCCACTTACATCTCTTCTTTTTCCTTATATATTGAGTATATGCTATTTTCCATGGTTAATGTAGGATACAAAGTTTAAGAACAAGGTGAAGCCCACTACCCATCACATCACATCACGTTCACTATGCGTACATAGCTTTGCGTTATAATTGATTTATCCCTTACGTTTAGGCTTGTAATATGCCCATATCTCATACACTGCTATAATTTTCCTCTGTATGAGTTTTTCCTTCCATCCTACTACCATGGCTTCACAGTTGGAACTATGTAACAAGCTAGGTCCAATTTCTATCCTACGTGGTCTTTTATTTTCTATCAACCATGAAATTAAAAATTTGACATGCAATATAGACCTTTTTCTCATGCTATCTTATCTCAACCTCAATATTCATCTCATTCAAGCCACCTCACACCCTTCGATTTCAAACTTACAACTATTTTATCATTTTATGGACTATGTCAGATATAGATCCCTCTAGTTGTAGTGAGAAAATGGGGTAAGGCTTATCATGGTCAATATATTAATCTCATGCAGACAAACGTTTAATTCTTTGTCTCATATGTAATTTATAATGAAATCATTTCATGACTCGTCATTTACAATCTTGGTGTGTCGTGGCTCCCTCCCAGCTCGTGTTTCAACGATTGAAACCATTTTATATTATGTATATAAAGTTATATTCCACTTTCGTTATTATTCCCTGCCATCTGGCAATGGAATGGGACTACAGTGATCGAAATAGTCCTTTTAACATTACTTTGTGTGACCTTGTATGACTTATAACTTAATGTTTTTTTTGCACTGAGCTTTCTACAACCGATGAAATTTCAGTTTCCATTTTCATTGTCTTATTTGGCCTCATACTAAGGCATATGAGGCATATGAGCCCCAATCTTAGGGTAAAAATAAATATTAAACAATCATTTGAAACAATTTGAAACAAAATGAATTAATATTAACATTAAATCTCAAATAGTTTATGTTAAACCAACTCTATTATCCACTCCTAAACTATATTGTATGCCTTCCACAAGATGTACCACTGCTACAATAGCAATGTAACATGTACTGCCTGCCACAACATGAACCACCATTACATGTGCGCTTGCCACAACATTTACTACTGCTACATCTACACCTACCACAACTTTTGTGGGCATGTAACAGGTGGCAACATTTTGTTTAAGTGTAAACTAGGTGTATTTCACCTCCTCTCTACTCTCCATTAATAATATTTCTCTTAATTCTCTTAAATAGTTGTAATAAAGTTCAAATTCAATGGAATAGGGAGAGAACTTACTCGAGGAACCAAACTGTATATTAACATTAACTTCTTCCAGGCTATATATTAAGCACTTATTTCTAGCTAAAGGTGGATGGTCTTCATGTGGAGGGAGGAACAAACCCAAAGTTGGTCAAACACGGATAGCTTCTGTTTGTTGGGAGGGCTCACCTGTCAATTATCATGAAGAGATTGAAGGGTGCAGTTCAAGGTTGTTGTTTGTTGGGAGGGCTCACCTGTTAATTATCAAGAAGATATTGAAAGCTGTGGTTCAGGGTCTGAGCCTTCCTCACGAACCCTTGTGTGAAAGCTATCGATTTGTTGTTGTCCAAGGCACTCATGCTGCCATGTATGCCTTCCCACTTTCCACATGACATCCTCTCCATGAAAAGCACCATTATTTCACATTATTTAATCAGATGAAAAAAGGAAACCAAAAGGACCAGTTGTTGCTGCTGCTAAACCAAGATACCCTAAGAGGAACCTGTTTCCAACTGAGGAGGATCTATGGTTGATTCTTTCTACGATGCTTGTGCTCCTCGATGCCTCCTCATGTCTCACTAATCTATTCCCCTATCCTCTTGTTTTCCCTTCACTCATGAAACAATGTGCACTTGGTACTGCTCGTTGTCCTTAAGGTGCTCAAGTGAAAGCCCATTCTCAAACGAAGGGGCACTATGCTTTATTCTACAATATGAAATGCTATTAAATAACGAATCCATACAGGTGAGGAAAGTTTTAAAATAAAGGAGGAATGACCTGTTATAGAGTTTTATGAAGCCAACGTTTCGGACCATCAAGTGAGTCCATCATCACGGGATGCTTCAATAGGTATTCTAAATATATTAATGATGTATCCATGAGCTAGGTATTCTAAATATATTAATGATGTATCCATGAGCTAAATTTGAGAGTATATATATAGGTTTATGAAAGAAATAATATAAGAAATATGGTCGGCCATTATATGATTAGTTTGTTAATATTTAATTTTTTTTTAATTAATCAATTAATATGTTTAATTAATTGGTTGATTTTTTTCATTAATTATTTTTTATATTAATTAAAGAAAATAATTAATTAATTAATTAAAAAAATATTAATTAATTATTAATTATTTATTGAATTAGATGTGTCATGCATTTGAGCAAGACCTTCATTCTTCCTTCCTGTTGGTCACCTTTTTTTTTTCTTTTTCAGAGAGAAATCATCATATGGCCGAAGCCCGCAGATTTTTTACAATCAATATGGCTGAACCCAACGGAATTTTTTTAGAGCATAGCCATTACAAATATCACCGTAGCAAGGGGGGCCTCAATGAAACGCCTCTGCAGGAATCGAACACAGCTGGGGGTGCGAAAGCCATCCGCCCCAGCCATCATATCATGCACGTCATGTGCTTCCTGTTGGTCACCTTAGTTGCTCCAACAATGCACACGATAGGATTAAAGCCAAATGGAACTAGTCGACCACGGAAGGAGGACTTGGTATGATCTTTGCTTTGCAGAATTTTAGCCATTACTTAGTAGCTAACCCTTTTTTTTCTTGACCGATCATCAAGCCTTCAAATACTTAATGAAAAACCCTTTTCATTAGGGAATAATATGTCCATGGTTGTTATTATTGCATGAGTTTGAATTCGTTGGTAGCTCTGCCAATTCGTACCTCTGCAGATTCGATGTTGCATACACTGCTACCTCACCCTGAACAAACTGGCCACAAAAATGAAGATGCAATAAGAACATACTTGCTACAATAAAAATTGGAATTTGTGCTGCTTGACACCTGCAATGCATAAGACACTTGTGATTCATGCAGACACAACATATAAGGAACGTAGTAATCATCGATTTATAATTCATTTAATTTAAGAACTGCTTCTCTCTCCTCTTGACCTAACACGCAGAAGTGAATAAGATTAAATATATAGTTGTGTCGGATCTGCGCTCAGTTGAAAGCTATGAAACAAGTATGTGGAAGGTAGTTTAGAACTAGAATTGCCACAATACCGTGAAGTGGCTGCCTTTGCTCAATTCGGGTTAGACCTATGACTTCCCAGATCAGGCTGCCACCAGAATTGAGATGGCATGTGTAGATACGAGAGAAAAGGGATAGAAATGGTTGCAAATATAATTGGTCTGTTCAGTTCAACAAGGGTCCTGCCCGGTTGGGTGTGGCCTCGTCTTTCACTGTGGTCCCTCAAAATCCTTGCACGAAGGAGGTCAAATAGCATATAACATGAGCGGGACTAATAGCTAACTTTTCGCCACAGAGAAAGCACCCCGCTATTGTCCCTCGGCTCACCCTCCCTCTGTATGTAATGTAAAAACAAATGCGCAGTTAAAAAAACTCTCATGATATATGAAACCCAACTATTGATGAGTTATTTCCGCAATTAGTAAATAACAACATTTATGCACAAAATGAAGGCTAAACCAGGCAAGCCTCTTTGGAAGACGGTTTTCTTTAATGAACAAAATGATCTTAACCTATTATTTGTTCAATCAGACGTTGGATTGCATTTAAGACGTTCCTTGATTCTAGCAAGCCTTCGCTTTCTCGAGCTTTATTCTATCATGTTCCTTATCATTAAGGCAGCAAAATCTGGGAACCCAATAGTTATCACGTCTATATTGGTAGCTTTCCGTATCCCAGTATAAATACCAAAACACCATCTGGCATTCAATGGTATAGTAGGCATTGCCCTAAATTTGGGATCGGATAATGTTGGCACTGTATTAATGGGCGATGGCTGTGCAAACTCGCCCAAACCTGAACTTGCTGTAAAGGCACACAATGTCTTCCATGACTATTCTTCTGCATCTATCATGTGTAAACATCGGCATGTTTGAAGAATCTTCCTCGGTTTTCCTAGACTTGGAGCTAAGAACATCGTGACTTTGTTATCATGCCCCCCTTTTTGATCAAAGTGGTGAAAAGCATTTGGTTGTTTCCTCCTTAGATTGTGCAGCATTGCTTTGCCTCAGCTATAAGGTACTACTAACTATAATGTAAATAACTACTATTTTTTCTACTTGCCATAGTCTTGAGACAATTACTATTCTTGGCTAATGCTCTCCAATATCAAGAAAGTTGGTTTTTTTCAGAGCCTACTTGGTTCTTTCTGCAAAACTTCAAGCCAACATGAAATCACTTGCAACGCTGACCTTTTTCTTGCTACAACCAACAAGAACAACAAGAGCATAAGGCAGGAACAACAAGAGGATAAAGGACTAGCTGCCGTGGAGCCCCTCTTGTTCGATTTTGTATTTCCTTCCCAAAGTATGTCATGGCCCATTATGGAAACACTATATGTAGGTTCATATAAAACATATTTGACATCCCATGGTTCTAAGTTTAGTTTATTAATGAGAATGCTCTAAGCCCCCATCCATGATTAAAAACAATATTAATTGCACTAAGCTTATTTGCCTAACATTTTTTAATATATCTCAATCAATTTAGAATTGGTCACTCAAAAAAATTACATGATCATTTGTAAATAGCAGGTGCATCCATACCATACTTATCTTTTCAGTCTCCCACAGTAAGACAATGTCCCATACCATACTTATCTTTTCAGTCTCCCACAGTAAGACAATGTCCCCTACCTTTGTCCATTTTGGTAACTATACTTAAAATAAAAATATTGGCCAGTTGATGAAGCTTATTTATAATTTTAAAATTTGCTTGACCAAAATGATGTGACTCAACCCTTTATTTTGTGAAGCTCATTTATAATTTTAAAATTAGCTTGACTAAAAATATGTCAAGCTAAACCCTCACTTCTCGCACATGTCACCAAATTTTAGGCATTAAAGTATTGTTTTAAAATAGACTGCTTATTTCGTATGTCTTATATGAGAACTCTCTTCCATGCTAATATATACCATCATTATTATGAATGAAAGGGAGAAAATCATAATATTTTTTTTGTTGGACAGCTAATCTGTTAAGGGTTGGTGTGGAATGTAAACAGTCAAAAGGAGCCCAACGTACCATTTGGTATTTGAAGACCCCAGTCACAAAGAAATGTATAAATATACATTATCGTGAATAATAAATGCAATGAAAATTCTATATTATCTCTTGTATTCTCCATATATATTTTTGAACAACTCTCTTCCATGCTAATATATACAATCATTATTATGAACCTAAGAGAGAAACTCATAATATTTTCTTTGTTGGACAGCTAATGTGCTAAGAGTTGGTGTGGAATGTAAACAGTCAAAGGGAACCCAACAAATCATTTGGTATTTGAAAAAGAAATGTATAACTATACATTATCGTGAATAATAAATGCAATGAAAATTCTATATTATCTCTTGTATTCTCCATGTATATTTTCTAACATAATACAATAAGAGATTTCCTGCCCTGCTCCAATATGGGCCAATCATAATAACGTCTTTCTCATACGCTTAGGGAATTGTCTTTGATTTTCCTGTCATGTTATGCTCTGTAGCTTCTTCTAGCCTCTCTACTAGTCAATTATGCCTTTCTTACCTTTCACTGAATGACACAATGTAACACCACACTCCCATTCCATTTATGCACACCCATTTCTCATGCCCGTTTCATCTGAGTGGCTGGGACAGTTATAATGCCCGATATTAATATATCCATTCACAGAGGAAAATGAAAACTGGAAATTCCACTTTACAAGCTCTAGATATAATATTATATTCCTAGGTTCTGTTAGTTGTTATGGCCAACAATATTGCCTCAATCGAAACCTAATCCCCGAATACGGAACAGTAAATTACCATACTGATTGCAACATTATTCTCTACGTTTCATTCGACTATCTGATACAAGGAGCCAACCATCCGTATGTTAATTGAAATTATCAAGTGGTATGTGCTGAAGTGAGGTTTTGAAATAGAAAATGGTAGGGATCATGCAATGTCGAGATCTGAAAGGAGAGTGAATAGGTGTTGGCATTTGGGAATGAAAATGTGCTTGAACGACTCTTGCACTCTATTGTTTCACAACATATGGTCACTTTCTTTTCCCTGGTATCTCATCTACCCCTACAAATAAGACGAACGAGTAGTCATACGACGTATTGTCTTTTATTTTCAATGTGTTCCAGATGCATGTAATAACTCGCTCTAGTAGTGGAATTGTCCATACATACATTATCTGCTCTCTCTTAGCGTAGTGAAGGCTCACATATCATTGTCATATTTTATCTTTGGAACCTGGGCCTTTTATTCACATTTGTAATGCCTATGGCCCGTGTATATCCATTTGTGTGTCGGTTAAAATGATGACTTTCTACGTTGAATATGTGTTGGAATGTGGTGGTGTGTTGTGCGTTTGAAGGTGAAGAAGCATACATTAGTTTGAGTTGAATAATGACTACATTAGCATATTCAGAGTGGTCAGTCAGAGAAATATTGAAGTTATAAATATGTTAGGACTGAATTCCTAGAGGTGCGTTAAAATCTGTTGATTGCAATGCGTTATTTCATCTCCTTCATTGTGCGTTGATTAAAATCTCATCATATGTGCGCTAGTTCGTTCATATGCCCCTATTGTTGGTTCATATATCCTAATTGAGAATAAAACTCCTCCTTTGGTGCGGAATGTACATTGTTTCTTTCCCGTTCATGAGCTTCTGATGCGTCGGTTACTTTTGAAGACTTTGGTATCTGTGAGATGGATGCTCTTCAATAAGACTTGCTTTACCTTTTCGAGAACTTTTGGCAGCTGACAATGCAATGATGTGGATCCGTCGATTTTCCAACCAAATATTTTCTTAAGTATTAGAATTGATGCTTTGTCACCACTCAGTAAATTCAATTTTGATCTGAAACTCTTTCCTCCTGCAATTGAAACTCTCAGTTTTTGTTACTTTCCAATCAGCGCTACCCCCTCTCTCTCACAGTGTCATTGCCCAACTTCAATCCACTCGGAGTTCGATATGCTGCACCTTTGATCCAAGTATGTTCCATCTAGTCCATAACAAGCAGATGTGTTGTATGAAATTCTGGTGCATTTGATCTTTGTGCATTTAGTTTGGGACTTTGTCCACTTATGTATTCAAGGGAGTGCCAAACAAATTGGTTCCTGGATTTTCTCTGTTACTCAAGTTGAAAGGAAGGTGAAGGATATGGTCATGTTGCAACTTGGTTACTTAGAAGCAACAAATACAAATGAAGCGTAATATTCTTACAAAAACATATGGTTCTGCATTTTTTAACAACAAATTCCTTTTAGGATACTTTCTCCTAGATTCGTTTTCTTGAGAGTTCAAGTTGGTATTTGTTTTATCCTCACCAGTTTTTTAACTTGTAAATGGTAGATTTACAAGAAACCCTCGAGTTATTTAATTGACTTTAATTGCTGAAGTATTGGAGTTCTAAAAAACTTTGATATAATCTACTACTAATGAAACAATCTAAATCAGCAAAGATTCTCTCTCTCTAAAATTTAGATTTGTCTGCAAAACACATAAGAAAATATTGATTTTTTGTAGCTTGAATCATAACTTAGGCAAGACAAGTTACAATAGCATAAACGACATTCTGAACATTTTTTGGTTCAGAATAATGCTCTCTTTGAGACCGAAACAAAATCCCATTAGTTGTGGGAAGCTAATCAAGTTACTAAAATGCAATTTTGCAAGTAGATGCAAAAATTCAATATCCACTTCCCAAGCCCATCATCATACCTTGGGAAGATCTTTTGAGTGACAAGCACAAAAGAAGTCCTGGATATGATAAGGAGATGTCCATTCATATTCCATATTACTCAAATCCCATCAAATTTCATAGTGCTAGATTTCTTCTCAACGCTTCACACACACCTATTTCAAATCTTGCTCCTCTTCCACAAGACAACGAAAACTTGTGAAATGTCAGCATTGTGACCGAGTTTTCCATGTGAAGGATCACTATTTTGATGTTCACCCATGCAATAATTGTGGTCAACATACTCATAACTCAAATAGATTCTTCTAAAACAAGCCTCTAGCAACAACACAGATTCACCTTTCATGGATCTCTTCTTGGCAATGGGCTTCAACAACCAAAAAGCTATTTTTCTCATATCAAAAAAATTATTATCAATTTATAAAAGGTCTTGCAATTGAGTTTAGTTCATCTTCTTGCCTTTTATATGATGGGGAGGAATTGATGGTCGTACACAAGTTTCAAAGAAAAAGCAAGTGAGCCTGAGCCACAACATGAACCTGTTGCCTTAGCCTACAACAAGAGACATCCATACCTAGATTCAGAGTTTTATACAGAGATAGAGAAGCCCTAGAGCATGTCTTTGGTTCGTGACCTTCTTTAAACCACCATAGGTTGTAGACCTCTGTTTTTTGAGGTTGAAGGTCTCCCCCTTCAAGAAAATAAGGAGCACTTCCTCTACGAGAAGGCCTCAGATTCTTTCCAGATTTGAAAGAGTTCCGGGAATCACACTACGTGTTCCTTTGGTTGGTGGCCTTCCCTAAACCACCTAAGGTTGTAGATCTCCTTTTTTCTAGGTTGAAGGTCTCCCTCTTCAAGACAATAGGGAGCAGTTCATCTAGTAGAATACTTTATCCTCTTGCCAGATTTGGAAGAGTTTCGGGAATCACACTAAGCGTTCCTTTGGTTGGTGGTATTCCTTAAACCACCACAGGTTTTAGACCTCCATTTTTTCCAGGTTGAAGGTCTCTCTCTCCAAAGCATTCGGAACACTTCCTCTAGCATAATATTTCAAATTCTTGTGAGATTTGAAAGAGGTCTCGGAACTGCACTAAGCATTCTAGTGTTGGTGGTCATCCTTAAACCACCACCCATTGAGATATTGAGTTCCCCCACCTTATGCCATCATCCCAGAGAGAACATTTAGCTTATTGTTGTCATGCATTGTTGTACTTTTGTATTAGATCTCTCTTCTTAGACTCATATATACCACTTAATATTAAGGGGTTGAATATTGGACACCTAATTTGCTAAGGGTTTGTGTGGAATGTAAACAATCAAAGGGATTCCAACAGACCACTTGTTAAGTGAAGACCAAGGGTCACAAGGAAACGTATAACTGTAAATTATTATGAATAATAAATGTAATGAATGTTATAGCTTATGTATTGTCTTCTCCATGTATGTTGTCTAACAGTCTTGACCTTTGCTTAACTACACATATTTTATGTGTATTTCACTACATTCCACGAAATATATATGCTACATATCTTGTTTCATAGAAACACTAGCCATTCTTTGATTTAGAATGGGAAATATTTCAAGACTGGTTGCTTTTATCAACACACTTCAACACCTTACATTTTGCTCTTGCACACAATTCTATGATGTTTGATCAACAACCATATAGAAATAAAAATGTTTTATTGCTCTTGTCATATTCATTATACTAGCATGTATGTTCTCATTACACTTGTCTTAGTTGCATGCATGGAGAGGTCCCCTCCCCATGTTAGATATTTTCCTTTGTTTATGTGTGGAAAATACTCCAACAATTATGTGAAATATGACTCCAAATAGTGTTTTATTTTATTGATTATATGTTAATGCTATGGAAATTGATGGTTATATGAGATGTTTTCTTGATCATAGTATAGTATGAATTTCTTTAGGAAAGGATCGAAGGTAAGAAGAGGAGACAATAAAGGGACCAACATGTTAGGGAGGGATAACAAAAATAAAAGGATAATCTTTTCTATTCACTTTGATGTCAACTCTGAGAAGTTCAACTAGTTGACCAAAATAGGTTACTTGTACCTCAGAGTTTGTCCCACCCTCCTCCTACCCCACATGCTTCATAAAATGTACCTCTTCCACACCCTAATGTAATGGAAATTTTAGAACCTCATATATCTCAACAACAATTGCTAGACAATGATGGTCAAAGATCAACCCTATCAAGAATGAATCTGAATGTGTACATTGGCCTAATATTTCTCATCATTTAGTCCACCTTATGATTATTCCTCATCAAATACCATTTTCTTTGTCGCATGTCACTTATTTTCATTCTTGGCTGCCCCTTATTTCCCATGCATCCAACATTGGGGAAGATTCACATGTCAGCTATGCTTATACATTCTTCCTCTAAGGCTATTTCATATCATATGCATTCTAAAATTATGACAACTAAAGCAGGGGGTGGAAGAGAAATCTCATTCCAAGGCATGCATCCAAGCATACAAGGAGAAAGGAAGGAGGAGGAGAAGAGACCATCATACATCATCAGCCCTAATAGACCTCTTGATTTGACTTGAGTTACTTCTTTGATATGATGTGCTTTTACTTCATTTTACTTGGACTTGTTTCATATTACAACATTATCATGTTTCTGGGACAACATTTTGTTTTTTATTATGGTACATATTTGACGACATTGTGGTTGATGGAAACATAAGGACAATTTTACACACTTGATTATATATGTTTGTGGATATTGGGATGTTTCATATGTATCATTTTCTATGATAGTGGTATTCTTGATGATGTCATATTTATATATGTTTTATTAAAAGGGAGTTATAAAGGTTAACGGGAATATGTTATGGACATAGCCGTGAATACCACCTACTAATATAAAATTAATTAATTAAAAACACCCTTTTCAAATACATTCTTCCAAATTAGAAAGAAAGAGGATTTAACATGATACAAATATCAATTATAAAACATTTTCTTCCCTCCAACAACCCATGACGAGTATAAAAAAAGAAGAAGACAAAAGAGGGAGGATTGGAAATACCAATGAGGAGAGGTATACATAAGTTTTCAAAGTTGTCATTTTTTATTTTTATTTTTTAATTCTAGAGTACTAGATATTACCCATTTCCGTGACAATTGAGTGACAAGGAGAAAATGAGCTCATCAATTTTTAGTTATTTTATTAAGGTTGGTGTTCATTTTGTTGCATTATTATGTGTCGTTAAAAGGTTTGATATTTTTTCATATCATTTCTAACTAGTGTACCTTTTGTAAAACAAATTGTTAATACAATTTTATCGACAGAGTCCAAGTTTCCCATTTCATATCAGTGGTAACTAGTGTACCTTTTGTAAAACAAATTGTTAATCCAATCTTATCCACAAAGTCCAAGTTTCCCAACATTTTGTTTCACTTATTATTTGGCATTCTAAGTATCTATGTATGACTCATTTTACATCTTAAAATTTTTAAAGGTGATTTTTTATCCCAACTCTCATAGGAATCAACCAAAACAATACGTTGTACTCATATTTTTATCAATAAACTCAATTGTTGACAACCTATATTTTTCTTACATATTTCTCTAGCAATTTTACTTTATGCTATTAATTGTTAGGAAAAGATTTTAAGATATTACTAGTTGTATTCATATTTTTATCAATAAAATCAATTGTTGACAACATATATTTTTCTCACATATTTCTCCACTAATTTTACTTTATGCTATTAATTGTTAGGAGAAAATTTTATGATATTAGTGGTTGAAATGGGCAGTTAGTTTATATAATATTTTATATCATACTAGTATGGTCCTATGCTTAGTTTGCTATTCTTTTTCAAGCCTTAATTTATTTAACTGATGCAAGGTGTATGAATGTTTATATTGCCTTTTTTTTTCATTGTTGTGAACAATTTTCCTTCTACAAATATGTTGTATATAATTTTCACTTGATTATGGGGATTAAAGCTTGGGCATAATCTCATTATCTCACCAACCTAGTGAGATTCAAGAAAGTTCGCAGCAAAGCATAAGAAATTTTGCTTGTCAACAGAGCCATGAATGCTAAGAGAAGATGAGAGAAAATATATAGATCTCACATGAAACTAATCACAATAAAATTGTTAAAAACACAAAAATTGAATACATAACAAAAATATGAAGAGAGAAAGCGGGAGAAATAGAATTCCATTAAGAAGAACCATTACATGCAATGAGGCCCATTAATAAAACCTCTCCTTATGTTCACTCTCTTTCTAGCTCTCTTCTTATTACATTCCTATAATATATCTAGTTGATTAATCCAACTTTCAATAAATTTGAAGTCATTAATTACATAATGATTAAATTATGTTTTAGAGAAAATACTATTTTATAACTTATACATCCAAACTTAAGTTATAAAATACCCTAACATTAAGATCAATTTTAATCCAATAACTCATTTTACGGTCACTCCAATAACTTCGCTATAAAACTTATCCTAAAACAACAAAATTTTGATTTTAATTAATTTTCTTGTTAATTTATTAATTTTATTAAAATTTTAAAAATTAAATTAACTACAATAAATTCAAACTAAATTATAAAATAGATTACTAAATTTTTTATTTTAATTAATTTTCTTGTTAATTTATAAATTTAATTAAAATTTTAGAAATTAAATTAATTATAATAAATTGAAAATAAATTATAAAATAAATTATTAAAATTTTACATTAAAAAAAAAATATTAAGTATATCCAGTTAATAAATTAAAATAAAATTAAACTCACTTAGTCACCAGTTTATTCTTCCCTGGTAAAAGTTTCTGCACAGCAAATCCATGTCCACAATTATGATGGGATCCAAGTACTCGGAACACCATTCATATAATTGAACGTAACTGAGTCTGATTTACTAACTTGAAATTTCGATCTTCTCAAAATCCCATTCAAGAACTTTTTATGTGAAGATTTTAAAAGAAGCGTTTACAATTTGTGTATCTCGTGGAAAAAGTTTAACCAGAAACTGTCTACTTACAAATATGTATTAAGATATAGGATTTGTCTTAAGATATATCCAAGGGTAGTTTATATACCACATTCAAAAAACAAACAGTATAAAAGGTAGAGCATGAGATGTTTCGGAAGGTTAATGAGGCCCTCTTCCGGAGTGACATTGTCTTCAACATATCTGTACTTCGTAACTCCGTATATCTCTTTGAAATCTTTCTTAGACAGTTGTCTACTTTCATATTGACTTCCCTGTGTATGTGATTAAGAGTGAAGTTTCCTGAGAGTACCCAGTATATACATATGTATTAAATTTTTATATTTTAATGATTTGTTTAGTTCAATTAATTTTTAATGATTCTTTAATTCAATAAATTATGAATTTAAATTTAATAAATTAAAGTATTCCTATCTTTCTAAATTTTGATAATTAAATCAAATTATTATGCTACTTAAAGATTAAAGTAAAAAAAATTATTTTACAAATAAAAACATTTCTTTTACTTAATAAATTTATTGAATTAGATAGCTTAATTATAAATTTAAATTAATGAATTAAAATATTTATATTTTTCTTATATTTTATTTTAGTAATCAAATTATTATATTAAAATAACTCATTTTATTTTTAAAGCGAGGAAGATATATATTATTTCAAAAAATTGGATGTGCTTATCTTGTGTGTTACTAACAAAGAAGCACATTTTTTAAATGGCTCTCATTGTTTTGATTTGAGAGACTCGGAGCTTAGACCTAAAACCTAACTCCATACAAAAAAAATTATATATACATAAAAGAAATTAAATAGATTGGGAAACCAATGTTTCAATTGCATTGTTGGTTGGTTGCCTTGGAGATTAGCACTCTCAGTGAGGGAAGGAAGTCATTTATTTTCCAAATGGAAAGTTATATATTTAAATTCACAGTTATGGTATGATGTCCTTAATATATTTAAATTCACAGTTATGGTATGATGTGCTTATCTGGTCTGTTACTAACAAAGAGGCACCTTTTTAAAATGGCTCCCATTGTTTTGATTTGAGAGACTCAGAGCTTAAACCTAAAACCTAACTTCATACACAAAAAATTATATTTATATACAAAGAAATTAAATAGATTGGGAAACCAAATATTCAACTAATATTTCAATTGCATTGTTGGTTGGTTGCCTTGGTGATTAGCACTCTTAGTGAGGGGAGCAAGTTATTTATTTTAGGAATGGGAAGTTATATATTTAAATTCACAATTATGGTAATAATAATGATGATTAATGTTATTTAAATTTTATATTTTGATATCGTTAAGAGATTAATTCTAAATTTTTAACATTTTATATATATGTTGAAAAGAAGTGAAGAATCATTTTTATATTAAGATGGTTTTGCTGATTTAAAATGTGAAAAAGAGTGATGATGTGACAAATATTTTGAAAATTAGATAGAATGTAAGTAAAAGATAACCAATATAAGAGAAAGTACATACACAAAAAAATTTCTCCCATGGAATTTTAAAAATTGACCAATACTAATTTTCACAACAAAATTCATGAAAATTATTTCTTATTTTGGCAGTTTTCATTTTCTTCCTAATATTAATAATATTAATAAAAATAAAAATAAAAAATAATTTTTGAAATGAAAATTAATCCTTTTTTATAATATCTTATTTCCTTTTTCTATTTTAATATTTGGTAGTAAACGTTCCTATATCAACTCCAAAGAAAAATAAAAATTAAAATAATTTTTGAAATTAGAAATTAATCATTTTTTAATAATATCTTTATTTCCCTTTTTTTCTCTTCCAAACCTATTTTAATAGTAGGGGTTCCTATATCAACTCCAACTCCAAGTGGATAAGGCCAAGTTGACTTTAAATTTGTAATATATTTGTTAATTTATTCCATAATTGATTATCCAACGAATATATTGAGAATATGCTTCGTCTCATTACAAGATGAATTTCAAATGATTTTTGGCTTGAAAATTCATTGTGCCCGTAGGCTAAATAATTCATTGATTCATCTTCGATCCGCTAGGCTGGCATATACTCATGGTTTCAATTTGTCGTGGTGCATGCAAATAACCAAGTAGAGGAAGGGTTGAACGTTTCAAAAAGCACTCATTCCTTCATGGTTTCAATTTGTCGTGGTGCATGCAAATAACCAAGTAGAGGAAGGGTTGAACGTTTCAAAAAGCACTCATTCCTCCATGCATGTGAGGACCATGAGGTACAGGGCGCAAGCAGTGAGCGAAGGCGCAGCATGATGGGAGAGCACGCGAAGCAAAACAATGCAAATGCGATGAAGTTTGGGCGTTGGTATAGTTATACCATGTGGGTTGTCTCGGGCAACCTGACGAGCGGGCACGCCGACGGGCAAACCAACAAATGGGTGGGTGGCCAAACATTGTAAACGAGTGGGCCGATGAGTTAGGAGAATAAACAAGTTGACGGTTAGATGTGTTGGTGGGTCAGCTGGATGCCCACACGATATGGAGTGAACGCATATACATAGGCAGTGGGTTGTTGGAGTTGGAGATGATTCGAACTTGGATGAGCTGCGAAGTGAATTCGATGTGTGAATTGCGAGCAAGGCATTCGTAGAGTCTGCGGTTGAGGTGCACGCCGAAACGAATGTGCCCGCACGACGGGCGAACCAAACAAGGCGTGTGAGGGTGCCGTTCAGGGGTCATTCAGGAGGTTCATGCAGGGCGACCCGGTGAGGGTGTCCGCCGAACGAAGAGTTCGAGCACTGCGACATGATGAGGGCGTCCATTGAACGAAGAGCATTTGAACCGAAGGGCGTGAACGAGAGTTTGTGCAAGTGATACTATGTGCGGTCCACCGAACGAAGGGAGGTCGAGACCGTGAATGAGAGTTTGGGCGAGAAGCGACACGGGTGTGGGTGCACCCGCCGAAAAAAAGCATAGTTGGCTAAATGACAATGTCTAGCAGGGTAAAACTGTGAGGGCACCTGCTGAACGAACGGTGAACGAGTCGGTTGGTGAACAACAGGTGCGTGCGATTTGTGAATGAAGTGTGACTGATGTGCAGACGTGTCGGGAAGGCATGCATGGTGACATGGGTGGGCATCCATGTTGGGCAAACAACATGGAGTCTGAAAGAACGCGTTCAGGGGTGAACGAAGAGTTTGGCGAGTCGTGTGACGACCGTTCGAGCATGTTGACGAGCTGGGCAACCGAGTTTGCCGATGAATGTAAAATTTGGCTGAGTGTAAATTTGGAGTTTCCTCCAAGATTTAACTTGTACATGAAAGATTGTGAATTATATATATTGATATACAGCAGACTCGCAACGGGGAGTTGACCCTCCCTTTATACTATTGTGCATTTATGTGTTAATGTTGTTTATGGTGAATGTTAATGGTTTCACTGTGTATAAAGGAAAACATAATACTTGGTAAAGAAGAAATAAACTAAGTATGAATGTTAGGCGTAGTCCACGGTCATAAGTATTGGTGCAAAGAAAGTGGTCGATGGTGTCGCACCTCGCTATAGTGCGGTTGGAAGAGTACTGGTAGTGTAGGGGCATGACAGGTGGTATTCGATTTGATTCAGGTTTTGTAGGAGACCTGGTGAATGGGGAAGAAATTCGGACGGTGATTTAGATTTGCAAGGAAAGTGGATGGTAGAGATGGTGGAAAGGCCTATGGTAGGTGAATCTAGCCATAATTCAGATGAAGCTTTCCAGTAAAAGGTATTGGAACAAATGAGTAGATGGAGTTCTGAATGGGCTTTGATGAAGGCTTAGAATATACAGATTCGGGAAGGGTATTCGAAGATAACGGAAGAACTTGAAGAACTCAAGGACCAATACGAGTTTGAGGATGTTGTAGATATGACAATGATGGAAGATGAACTTGAGATTGATCAAATTGGACCAGGATCGTGCAGTTTGCAGACATGGGTGGATGAGGATACTCTCATGGAGGAGCCTCATGATGAAGTAAGTACTATTTATACTTGTGTTTTAGTTGTGCATTTGGTAGATGAACCGTATGCGGGGAAGAGCAAAATAATTTTGCCGATGCAAGGGAGGATCTTACCATGGATGTTTATGATGAGACCTTGTATGGAGAAGCAAGGACCATTGACTGTTGTAGGACTTGTTGGGGATTTTTGTGACCTTATGCTAGAAGGTATAATGGCCCGTCACAAGGAAGGAACATAATGATCATTGTGGAGGATCGGGTCATGCTTTAGTCACAAGGAGAATTGGCTAAGTGCCCGGCATGACTCATGGACAAATTGGAGGAGGGCACACATTTGAGTATGATGATACTTGGGTGGAATTCTCATGGCCGAGACCAAGAGGAAGTCTTGGTGGGACCTTCAGTGGGGGAGACATGGTGGAAGAGATTCATATGATGTGATGATGATATGGTTGGGTGACCGAGTTCACTAGGCCAGGAATTGCAGACTTGGGTGAGGATGACCGATTGTTGAGATGGGTCTACCTAGTTGGACAACACGGGAAACTTAGTCATGGACATCAGGTTGAGGACATGGAGCATGGCAGTATTATGTAGAGACATTGTGCATGAGAACTTGTAGAGGTGTCACTTATGGGCATCCAAAGAGGAGCGTCAAGGCAGGGATGTTGTGGAGGTGGATTTGCTGGTGTGACATGGAGATGTTTTACTTATGATCCGATGGAGATGTTGTGTGCTTGGGTACAACAAGGCCATGGACTGGTTGGAATTGTGAGAAGACTATGGAGCATTCCTACTACATGGAGAGCCGAGGCATCTTACAGAGACCTTTGGGCTGAGACATGTATGCTTGTTGAGATGTTGGTTGGAGATTACTCATGGAGCTCATGATGACAAGAGGTTGTGACTTTTAGACTTCATATTATGGTGGACTTAGAGGATCTGATGCATTGAAGAGCTGAGTTCAGAGACTTTGATGCAGGATGGGATGCATACTTTTGAGTACATGTATGGGTGTGCTTGAAAGAGTGACTTGATGAGGAGGATCAACATGAGACACTTTGGAGTGATGGAATTACAACGATGATGATGCCTTGGTGGAAACACTTGGGCATGGGTTGAGTCGAGACTTAACCACTTTTTACACATGGGAGATGACACAGGTGTATACTTGTTTCTATGGCAGACTTGAGGGATGGCACATTACAGATATGATGGAGGTGGCTTCATGGACCTAGGTGTGGCACATCGAGATTGGGGTTTGATGAGAGGATCTCTTCACTTTGAGGAGATGAATATTTTGCAGATGAATGATGATGTTGGGATAGATGCGGTTGATTTCATGCAGCACATTGATACCAAACATCATGGACAACATGTTGCAGATGAGATGAAGACTACTTCATGGACCTGGACATGGCTTACATGGAGATGGATTCTAGATTGAGTTGATGATGTGACAAGAGTCTAAGAAATGACTAATGATGGCATGAGGATGCCAATTCTCATGGTTTGAGCGTGATGGTGGAATTAGCTACCCAACTAGCTCATGTCATGGGGGCTCGAGCAGTGTACAAAGATGTGTTAGCATTGTTTTGGAGTATCATGGTAGCAGTACACACGATGAAGATACATGATGAGGTCGACACGATATGTTGCAGTAAGCATGTAGCTTGAGATGGAAGGAACAGCCTTCCACAGGCTGAGCAGCATGTGGAGATTGTGACAGATGTGGTTGATGATCATGGATTAAGGAGACTTTCCGATGTATGACATACCAGTGGTTTATATGGCATTGGTATGGATATCTTGGTGACATATGGTTGTTGGGATGAGAGATTGTCGAGGACAACAATGATTTCAAGTGGGGGAGAATGTGAGGACCATGAGATGCAGAGTGCGTGCGGTGAGCGAAGGTGTAGCACAGTAGGAGAACATGTGAAACAAAACAATGCAAATGTGATGAAGTTTGAGCGTTGGTATAGTTATACCGTGTAGGTGGTCTCACGTAACCCGATGAGCAGACGAGCCGACGACCAACACAGGTGGGTGATCGAATGTTGTAAACAGGCAAGCCGATGAGTTAGAACATCAAACGGGCTGACGGTTGGATGTGTTGGTGGGTCGACTAGATGCCCCCACGATATGGAGTGAACACATATACATAGGTGGTGGATTGTTGGAGTTGGAGATCATTCAAACTTGGACAAGCTGCGAAGTGAAGTTGAAGTGAGAAGTGCGAGCAAGGCATTTGTAGAGTCTGGGATTGAGGTGTAGGCCGAAATGAATTTTCCCACACGATGGGCGAACCAAATAGGGCATGTGAGGGCACTGTTCAAGGTTGCTCTGGAGGTTTGTGCAGGGTGACCAGGTGAGGGCATCCGCTGAATGAAGAGTTCGGGCAGGGCGACATGGTGAGGGCATCTGCCAAATGAAGAGCAGTTGAACCGAAGGGCATGAACAGGAGTTTGTGCAGGTTGTACTACGTGCTGCCCAAGAAACGAAGGGAGGTAGAGATTGTGAACGAGAGTTCAGGCGAGAGGTGTCATGGGTGCATGTGTGGTTGCTGAATAATGGCACGGTTGGCTAAACGATAATGTTGGGCAGGGTAACATAGTCAGGGCACCCACTGAATGCATGGTGAATAATTCAGTTGATGAACGACGGGTGTGTGCAATTTGTGAACGAAGTGCCACCGATGTGCGGACGTGTCGAGCAGGCATGCACGATGACACAGGTGGGCGCCCATGTTGGGCAAACGACATAGAGGCTAAACAAATGTGATCAAGGGTGAATGAAGAGTTG
Source organism: Pinus tabuliformis (assembly GCA_031772625.1). Taxonomy (NCBI): domain Eukaryota; kingdom Viridiplantae; phylum Streptophyta; class Pinopsida; order Pinales; family Pinaceae; genus Pinus; species Pinus tabuliformis. The sequence continues at coordinate 345,212,833 of CM062814.1, forward strand.
GGCGAGTCATGTGGTGACCGTTCAAATGTGCCGACGATCTGGGTAACCGAGTTTGTCGATGAATCTAAAATTTGGCTAAGTGTAAATTTGGTATTTCCTCCAAGATTTAACTTGTACATGAAAGATTGTGAATTATATATATTGATATACGGGAAAACTCACAACGGAGAGCTGCCCCTCCCTTTATACTGTTGTGCATTTATATGTGTTAATTTTGTTTATGGTGAATGTTAATGGTTTCACTGTGTATAAAGGAAAACATAATACATGGTAAAGAAGAAATAAAGTATGTACGAATGCTAGGCGTAGTCCACAATTATAAGTATTTGTGCAAAGAAATTGGTCGGTGGTGTCGTACCTCGCTATAGTGCAGTTGGAAGAGTAGCGCGAGTGTAGGGGCGTGAAAATGAACGTCCGGAAGACATGTTTTAGGTCACTTCTTTGCCCAAAATTCACACTCTGAACGCATTTTCCTATGTAAAACAGTGATGGCTCCATGCTTCCTATGATCTAAGGATATTGGGCACTGCTTACATCAAAGATGGAGTACTATTCTCTTTTCCAATCTAGGAATCTGCCCAATTTGAAATTATGAGTGCGCTTCAAATTAAACAATAGATACCTCATATGAAATTGGGAATATTTGCTAGATCACTGGATTATCTCAATTAGGGAGCTTTTTATGTGCGCAAATTTTGCATTAGATGATGTTCTATTTCCTACTAAAAACATTAATTTTGATTTTGAAAGCCAGGTTTCTGTATTTCATTGAGCAGGTCAGGTTCAATTAAGTTGTGTGGGCTGGGGTTTGATTTTAGGTTCAACTTCATTATCTAAGAACAAGTTGATATGATAAAAAAATTATTATGAAGTTTACAGATCTTTTGATTCTACAGTGATCGCGTAAATCTCTATAAATTCATTAGATAATGTTGATTTCAAATAAATAAAATCTTAAAAAATAATCGTCATACTGACAAGTAACATTTCGATGTAGGCACCCAAAGATTAGAGGTTCCTGTGTCAAAAATTATAGTTAACTTCTGAGGAGGAGTACCTCAAATTCCTTAACAAAGCCTTTAAATGCTAACAATGACAAAACAGTTTGAATTTAACAAAATACGACCATTCCTTAATCAAAATTTTCAGACTCCTTCAAGACTTAATTTGAAACGAAAATGAATAGATGAAATGCAACATCTGAGTGAAATAAATTGAAGGAAGACATAAATATTATGTCGAAAATCCACTCATACACAAAGATACAAGATCAATGTCAGAATGCCCTTTTCAATGTTGGTGATAATTACGCCCAACTGACAGAGTAGTTATTTCATCACCAAAAACTGCATCAGAACACTACCTCACCGCCATGACCTTCTCAGACTTGAAAGGGTGCACCGCCATGCTTTTTGAGTTTCGAAGAGCCATCACAATCTCAACATATTTAGTGTCGAAAGGGAAAATAGCCCTCTTAGTTTGTGTATAAATGTAGATCAAGCATAGTCCAGATGCAGGGAGTCTGAATTGTTAGCAGCTGTATATGCTTGATTTTCTGCAAATTAATGTTTGGCTTTATGTGTCCTTTAACATAGCTGTGCTCTTTTCTTCTTATTGTGTTCAATTGTTTTCTCTTTAACTTTCTATTGGTATCGGAGCATTGTGTGTTCTACCCAATATTTCATCTGGTATCAAAGCCAGAGTAATGGAGCGTATTACAATTATTGTTCACTGTCGCGATATGAAGGTGAAGGTAAAGTAGCAGAGTGTTTATGATCTATCGTGTGAATGTATAGGATTTGTCTAATGAGGTGGAGGAATGGCCCAGACGGTCAAAAGTGGCCAGAATCCAGGAAAAAAAAATTCAGAAACTCTTGTAGATCGAATGTTTGAATCATGTTTTTGATGGTGGAAATGGATTCAATGCCATCAAAATCATTTAAGACACCTAAAATTTTGAAATTTAACAACTATAACTTGGATTTACAAAAATTCTTGCTGGATTTTCTCTAAATATGACCGGAATTTCCATAACTTTCGGGGCAACTCCTCCGCCTCGTTAGACTACGCGGAATGTATATTGTTGCCAACACTGGTGTGAGTGTATACTATTGCCAACACTGGTGTCGATTAGGACCAGATTTGCCTCTACTCACTCATAGGGGAGGGAAAAACTCTCGAGTGCTCCATAGAGCTATGACCTCAGCATGTGTGGGATAGTCTTATATGCTAGAGGATATTATTTTATGAAAGAATACAGGACAGATAAATATTCATATTATAATGTTGCTTAACTTTTATGGAATTAATGATGATTGTACATTTGGGTCACCAGATGGCAGTCAGAAATGGCCCTCACAACAACAAAGTTTAGGACTAACTGAATGAAGTTTGAAAGTTCAATGATTTTTGTGGAAGCTGGTTATGAGGTTACTGTTGTTGTTGGAGGTACTACACACCTAGGACCTTCACTACTGTCACATGCAAACACTTAGTTAGAGCATTCACTGACATGCACAGCTTTAACATTGGAATCTTCATGAGATTGGTGCCTTTGACTATCCATGCATGCATGGAACCTCATGCAAGATCCTTTCTACTAGATTTACTCCGTGATTTTCTCCTCCTTTCACTCCACAACTAGCTAGTTCTCTCTTGAACTTGTTTTAGGTGTCAAGCCCTCTCATTGATCACCACTATGGTGCATTACCATGGGATCTTCACCCAGTAATGCTATATCATGAGAATTGTAACCTATTTTCTGAATCAATAATTCTTTTTGTTCTTTCGATTCTTTTAGTTTTTTTTCTTTGCAAAGCTTTGTGTTCAACCTTTACTAGCTAGATTCATATATGCAGGTTTGTAACACATTTACATGGTATATCAGAGCCCACAGGTTTCTAGATAAAAGGTGCACTAGTACTTTATTTTGCAGGTATTACATCTTAGATATCGAAGATCGACAAAAAAATGGAGTTTCCCAAAGCATCAATCCTAACATCATACAACTATCATGAATGGAAGGACCAAATGGCTTAATACCTTCGTTAGAAAGGGTTGTACAAGATTACCATGGCTGTGGAAGTAGAGCCCACTTCAGCCATAGACAAATCCAAGTACCTCAACCACATGGATGAGGCCCACAGATCCATATGCATATGCATCTCGCCAGAGTTACAATTTCATCTATCTGCCTGCAGTACTCCTAATGAGATTTGGAAAAAGGTTGAACAACTCTACAGGAAACAGGATGAGATGAAAGGACATCTGATCGAAGTCGAGTTTCTCTCATTGGATCCATGAAACTATGACATAATTGAAGACTTCTTCACCAAATATAATGATCTATTGCTGCAACTCAAGGGTTGTGGAATTGACAAATCCAAGGAGGAGAGTTGTCAAGTTCTCTCTATTATGTCAAAGCTCGAACTAGAATACTCTGTCTTTGTGTCTACATTTCATTCAGTAAGGCTTGCAACAGGTAAATCCTACACTATACCTTCTCTCAAAGAGTACATGGAGTCCCTCACTTTTGAGCAAGATAAACTCATTAGCATGGGGAAAATAATACCTCCAAAAGCGCATGCACTTGTTGTGTATGATGGCAGCCACAATAAAAATCACAGATCTGATTCAAATCAGAAAAATCAACAGCCAAAAGGAAAGGGAAAATTGCATTCCCATCAAAAGAAGGAAGGGTACACCAAGCCCTTCAATGACACCTCCGGCCTCAGAAATGAGAAAGGGATGAAATGAGACAAATGCACCTACTTTCACCGAGGGCTCCATCTGGAATCCTCTTGCATGAAGAAACAAATTGACCAAATAGTAGAAATCCTTCAGAAGCACAACCTTGGGGACCACATCGCTCAGGGCGCCAAGAAGAAAAATAAGGATCTGCCACACGGGAAAGGTAACAATTTTCATGCTTTAGTTGCAATTAACTCTTCCCTTCATGCATGGATTATAGATTTTGGTGCATCACATCATATGGATGCTGCAAAGGAAGTCTATTCCTCTTTGGATGCATGCAAAGGACCTCCCATCCTCATGGGAGACGAATCACCCATTGAGGTCATCGGAAAAGGTAGAGTGGATATTTTACACGAAAGCGTTGAAGATGTGCTTCATGTCCCAAAAGATTCGGTAAACCTACTTTTAGTTTATCAAATCACTCATTCTTACACCAGGAAGACAGTGGAATTCACTCTAGATGGAGTGAAAATATATGACCTATATAGCAGCTCCAAAATTGCAAACGGTGAGGTAAACAATGGAGCTAGACTGTATACATTTTCTAAATTTATTGAATCTGAGTCCTCCTTATTGCTTACACATGCTGATGATAGTAGTAGGCTTTGGCATGAGAGTTTTGGTCACTTAAATTACAAGTATATGCAGCAGCTAAGAAAGCATGAGATGGTGGAAGGCTTGCCAAATATTAGTTTCTCTAAAGGAGTTTGTGAAGGGTGTGTCCTTGGCAAACATCCTATAACACATATTTCATTAAATTTGGAAGTATTCTATTACAAGGCCTTCAACAACATTCATTCTTTTGTAAATTGTTGTATTAACTTAATTCAACATAAAAATAGTTAAGTAATTTCAAACTAGGTAGAGATCATGAATAGGTCAAACATGAGTTGTTATGTGCAATAGTATCAATACAAAATAGAAATGTGAAATCAAACTCTTAGAAGCAATTGATTCAAGGTAAATCATATTAGTATGTCTAACATCCAATAAAGATATTATAGTTATGGATAACGAACTAGATTCCTTGATGTTTGAATTTTGTGTCTGACAAATCTAAACCCCTTTCCCACAACCTATGGAGGATTTTTTGATTGAATGATGTTGATGCGAGGATCTTAGTGTAAATGGAAAGGATGTGCGTCCCTTGCATTGCATTGAAACTAGTCTACTAAAAACTTAGTAAAATGTTTTTGTGCTCAATTTCCTATGGTCCCTTTGTGCCTTTATTAAGCACTAATGAGGGGGTGATCATTTTTCTTCATAGATTCGAGGCATCCATTATAAAAGTTATGCATTTTTGATCTAGGTATTTCAAGAAGGTTAGGCACCATTGATCTATCTCCACTCAAAGCCAGGTACATCAAATGAGAGTTCTTAAATGGGTATTCAAGTCCTTCCATTGTGATGGACAATGTCACAAATTGAAGTAAACAAGAATTAGTGGTCTTCTTGTAAGTAGTGGAGGCAAGGGTTTTCAAAGATTAGTATAGTTGATGGTAGTGCAGATATTTATCTCTCCTTGTCAACATTGTCAAAACCAATAATAGTCTCGATGTAATAGCACCAACGAATTGTATGGAAAACCATGATCAATCATTACTTTCACTAAGAGGAGAAATGATAGGAATTTTTAATGAGGAAGAAATAATTGTGAAACATAACTCATGGCTTTTAGTTGAAATTTATATAAGTCCCCGTGTTCTTTAATTATTAAATACTTAATCTAAATACAAATAAATTATCATTAAGATATTGATTTTGCATATTAAATACGTATTAAAAGGCATTCATCTATGACACTTTATTTTTCATGTAGTTTGAATAAACCACTTAAAGCTCATATCAATTAGTTCTAATTAGTTTTGTAAAAGATATATCTTTACTTATGTTAAGAACTTTTTTTCAAAAATAGATTACATTTATAAACTTATATCAATACATATAATTAAATGGAATTGAATAAATAGCTTCTAAGTCTTGTTGGATTCTATGAGATTATTTTAACTACAAATAATTTATTTTAGAATTGAAATTTACAAATTGTTAATCTTGATGGGAAAATCATGTCATAAGGTGCAAAAATTTTAAAGACATCCATTTGTGACCCATCTCTTGAATGAGCTTAAATAATCTACTTAATGCTCATTGTAAATTCATTAATCCATGTTTTATTTGAAAATGCATTTTGTTTACATGGATTTTTATTCTAGAAATAGCAATGTCACATCTATACATTCATATTAAACCACATGATAGTTAAATAAAATCAATTAACGGTTTCTTGACTTATTGACTTTTATGGCATGATTTCATATGGAAGTAATTGATTTAAGAATGCATAGTTAGAAAAAGTTGTTGATTCAAAATAAAATTAAATGAGTTAGAACTCATCAACAATTGATTTTAAATTATTAATCTTATAAAAAATATATTTTTACTTACATTAAGAACTTTTTTTTTCTATATAATACTACCTAAGCACCCACGGGGGATTTGAACCGGTGACCTATCACAAGGAGTGCCTTAACTGTACACCCATTCACCGTCAATCCAAAGCCTCGTGGGCTCTCACATTAAGAACTTGATTTCAAAAATAAATTTCATTTATACATACATACATACTAAATAGAATTTAATACGTACTTGTCTTGTTGGCTTCTATGAGATTATTTCAATTACAACTAATTTATTTAAGAATTGAAATTTACCAAATGTTAATAGCGGTGGCAAAATCAAATGTCGTATGTTGTAGAAGGTTTAAATTCATTTATTTATAACTTGTATACTAAGTGAACTTCAACGATATACTTAACATTCATTACCAAATAATTATTCCATGTGTTGTTATGAAAAACATTTAATTTTACGTGAAGTTTTATTTCAAAAAAAAATGTCACATTTATACACTTATATTAAACCTCATGATAGGAAAATAAAATTCGATAAATGGATTTGTATAGGCCACTTAGAACTCATTATCAATTACTTATAATTTGTTTTTTATATATATATATATATATATATATATATACTTACATTAAGAGCTACATTTCAAAAATGCATCACATATATAAACTTCTATCAATGCATATAATCAAATAGAATTCTTCAAGTCATATTGGTTTATATGAAATTATTTAAATCACAAATAAACTATTTAAGAATTGAAAATGACAAAATGTTAATATCAATGAGAAAATCAATGCCTTATGGTGCAAAAAGTTTAAATAAAACTATTTTTGACTCATCTCTTTAATGAGTACAGATCATCCACTTAACACGTTGTTAATTAAATATATTATGTTTTATTAAGAAGATATTTTTTCTTTACATATAGTTTTGTTTCAAAGCAATACAATATGACATTAATACACTCTTAATAAATTATGTGATAACGAAATACAAGTCAATAACTCGATTCCTTATTAAATTACGTGAGCTAAGATGATTGCATATACAAATAGTAGATTTAAGAATATATAAAAAAAATTATGGATTAAAAGTAGAATGCCTTACAATTTAATGAGTACTATACACCTATGACCCATCACCCATTAGCCTAAAGTGTCCACTTAATACTTATTATCAACAAATTATAAGACTTATTTTTGGAAGAAATGCATCAAAGTATCTGAATATTATATATCACATTTATACAATCATATTAATGGACATAACTAAGTATAAGTCAATAATATAATTCTATCTCAAATCATATGATTTCAGTTTATTTAAAATACAAATTTACAAAAAATTAACTTTAAGTAATGAAATTAGATGCCTTATAGTTCAAAGACATAATTCATCCATGATAGTGTCTAATCAAACCTTGATAGTCCACTTAGCAATCATTATCATTAATTATATGTTTTTCTTAAGAAATTCTAAATTATTTACAATAGATTTTTATCTCAAAAATTACAAATCACATTTATGCGCTCATGTTAGTTCATTTTATATGTAAACAATGAATAACTAACTTTGTGCCTTATTATATGATATGATTGCAGTTACAACCATTAATTGATTTAGGCATATAAATTTATGAAAATTATGGATTAAGAAATCACATATCTTATGCTTCAAAAAGTTCAAATCATTCACCTATGACACATTTCCCATTGGCCTTAATAGTGAATAATGCATTGTGAATAGTGAATTGTGCACATAACATTTATCAAGTAAATTATTATACTTTCTTTAGCAATAATTACACCTTTGTTTGCAAGGATTTCTATTTCAAAACTTATATTTCACATTTATATATTATGAATATTGATGCATATAAGTAAACATACGTCATTAAAAATAAAATGCTTCGATGGTTCATGCAAGATAATTTAAATGACAACAATTCATTTAAGAACGCACACACACATCTTAGAAAGAAATCAATACAACAAAGTCATTGCAAAAGAAAATATAAATAATAAGAAATATACATATTAATGTAATTGACAATTCCCATATATTTCGAAAAATTTAATATCATACAAATTGATTCAACAAAAACTATGTCCAAAATGTATTAAAAATTTGGAATGTACTTTTCAACAAATTTATAAAGGAAATTATCTCCATCCAATACGATGAAGTACATGTTCTATTGAACATTCGAATGTACTAACGTTTTTTATTGATAAGATGAAGTGTCTTAAGAAAGGGGAATAAAACTTGCATAAGCCAAGCATCTTGCTCCTTTCCTGTATAGGATTTTATCAACATGTGGTTTGATTGATATCCAATAAATTGAGAAGTATGCATTGTTGTATCTATTAGCAATACATTTGATTCTTCATAATTATCTCCATATTGGGACCACACATCAGTCAACGTTTTCTCATAAAAATTTCTTGTTCTCCTTGCATCCAATTTTGTTTGCAAATGACAATGAGACCTGTCCCATGCAAATTTAAAGTCCTCTATATAAATATTTGACTTTTCTATTACTTTCTGAATGTACTTGTCAGTGACATTTAATGTCCATATTGTGACATCATAATTTTTTAAGCAACATTTTCATACTTGACTAAAAAGGCCTTAAAAAATAGGACCCATCACCAAAACTGCCAATGTGGTTCTCTTTGAATATGAAAATTTAGTTCATCTTTGGCGTATGATTGGAAGAATACTCCTTCCATTTCTTTGACTTGTAGTAATGCTCATTTGCATCTACACTGCAACCACATGTATGGTATTAACACATATCCACTTCAACACTTCATTGAATAAGGACATAAAAAGCTACCAATTCAAAAATGATGTTAATATCTATTATGAATTATTTCCATTTGTATGCAAAGGGAATTTTACAATGAGTTAATAGTAATCACAAAATACAAATACAATGGCCCCAATAAAATGAACAAACTAATGATATGTTTACTTTATACATACAACATAACACCTTTATTTAATTTGTATGGAATAAAAATATTCTAATAACGCATTGGCCCACCATTTAAATCATTGATTTTATAACTTATAATGATTTCTTTATTTGCAATTGAAAAAACTAATTACAATGGTCTAGTGAAAGTAAACAAATAAATTATATATTAATTTCCACATACAATATAATACAGTTTTTAAATTTCAAACCTAATTATTTATATGCTAATTTCTAGAGTCTCTACCTTAGATTCTTTTGGTGCTTCTTTTAGTACAAATTGTATGTTTATTGTTGGTGCTACATACAACCTAATATAGTTTTTCAACTTATATGGATTAAAAAATGTTATAAAAATACAATGGGCCATCCTTCACATTACTAATTTCTAAAAGGTATAATGATAACTTAAACCAAAATTGAAACAAATAATTGTAATGATATAATTCAAACAAATATAATAGTTATCTATTAATTCTTACATTTAATGTAATCCATTGTAAAAAATTCTATAGCATGGGAAATTTTGATATGAAAACATTAAATGGCCATTCAAATCAATAATTATTATCAACAAAATATCTCACCAAAAATAAGGAAAATAAAAGTATTTTTCTTTTAGTAAGGACAAACCAAATCAACGATTATTTTATTATTGTTGTGAAATAAAACTAATAATTCATGATGTCATACATATAATAACATGAAATAGACATCGATCATATTAAAGTACTTCTAAATGTAATTTAACATCTTTAAAAGTATCTCGCACAATTGTAGCCTTCTTGAGTTTATGCAACGTTATCAATAGCTCATCGAACAACCAATTATCCTCTTGATGTGTTCCAATGAATGGAGGGGCAAGACTCGCATTTTCTTTGGGATTACCTTTCGTGCTCTCAAGTAAACAATCCACTATAATAGTATTGGTTGCATCATATTGGGTATGCATTTCCCACACCTTTTTCAATGATTTAGTGTGTATAACTTTGCTTGGATTGTCAATGACCTTATGTCCCTTTTGTGGTTTACAATCTTAAGAAGTCCACATAAACACAAGTTTATCCTGAATGTTTCTGAAACCAACTTTTTAAAAACTCTTGTTGTGCTTTCTTTCAAAGTTTTTGTCCAAATTGCAATTTCAAGACATTCATTTTTGAAACACATTTCAAAAAATGTTTTTGCATGTGGATGAATCCAAAATAATTTTTTCTCTATTTTGTAATCAACATCAGTTCCCATTTTCTAAATATGCCCTTTGTTTGTTGCTTCATCATCGATGCTATGATAAAGAAATGTCCTTCAGTTCAAAAATAAGTAATTTATTTTCAGTTATTTTGGTTGCAACACAATGACAAATAATCTAGTCAAACAATTTTGTTCACGTTACAAAAATTACTAAATAAATTGTTGAAACAATACACTTACCTTCAGTGGTTTTTTCACTATTTATATATGAAATAATAAGTTCTTTTATGATCTTGATAGAACTTGGAGTAAACATATTAAACATTCAATCAACTGCCAATAATACTTATTGTTAAACATTCAATCAAATACCAATACCAAGAAAAACATTAGTAATGAAACCTTTAAAAAGAAACACACCCACAGGCACCTTTAACATTATTTTGATTGTTAATTTTGTCTTTTCTATTAGTTCCTATAACAAAAATGTACAACGTTATGGTAGTTACAAGCATTAGAGTTCAAAGAATAATAAAATAAATAAGAAGACAAGTTATAAGTATTTGATATGACATTATCTTCATATTTGTAACTTTGCACCTCATCATCGTCTTTGTTACCTTTATTTTTCTCTAAAATAAACATATAAAATATTTTGAATTGTGAAAATGAATAAAATCATTAAATAATAAGGAAAACAAGTGGACAAATTATAAGTACTTGATATTATATTTTGTCCTTGATTAAAGCTTTGTTTCACATTCATTTGATCAATGTCTTTGTTCTCCTTCCTTGTCTCTATAATAAACATAAAAAAATGTTATAAATTATGACAATGAACAAAATTCATTAAACAACTATACAAAAAATGAATCATCTTTAATTGTCCATATATTTTGGTCTTGATTGGAGGCTTGTGGGACATTCCCTTAGTCACTATATTCATTCTCTTTATTTCCAACTATAATCAACAAATGAAATGCTATGATTCACGATAATAAAAATAATAATTTAGATTAAAAAAAATTACAATTGTTAATACCCATTTCTATCCCCATCATTCCATGGTCCTTGTCTTGATTAATTTCATTCTTATCATAATTCCCTATAATAGACATCCAAAAATGTTATGAATATGGAAATTAAATAAATCCAAAAAGTAACAAGAGCAACAACCAAACAAATTATGTACCTGGTATGATAACTTCTTCTCCTCCTGTTTCCATTTCTAAACTTTTTTCAACATCATAAGCACTATATTGATTAGTTTTTTGCTTCCCACATTCATCATTCTTTTTTTTTTAATCTCTATCATTAGTCATTTTAGTAAACACTCTGACAATTAAAAATATAAACAAAATATTATCCAAAGTATTATAAGAGAAACAACAAAGAAACTGTAGTACTTGAATTTTCTAAGTTAATAGATCCCGGATTTGATAGTTGAAAATATCTGTAATTATTCAACATGATTATCCTTTGTGACTATGTTTTCACAACACATGCAATTCTTCTTCCATATGTACAACAAACCTTGATTAAATCTATCCCCGCATAAAGAGTAATAACCAATTTTGCATCACTACATTGTTGGTGTTTTTCCAATAAATCCATTCAGAAATCATAATCTCTCTCATTTTCATCAAATGTGCCTTCAAATGTGCGAGAGTATTTTGAAGCTTCCAAAATTTTTAATTCTTAAGTATACAAATGTATACTAAAAACTATATCATAACTATACCTGTTTTGAGACTTATATTCATAAATGCCACTTGTCATTCTATAGTTAATATTGGAGTTCTTTATGGCAATTTCCAAAAACTTGCATGCATCATTACAAAACCAAAGTTCTACTAAGAAAACTCTAGTAAATTCATTCAACTGATTTTTCCATAAGTAATCGAAAAAAATCAATATTATATCCTTGTGGAATGGTTCTTTTTCGAAGCAAGTGTATCCGGAACAATAAAGTTAGTATGTAAAACTGCTTGCAATTGACATTGGAAAATAGTGCAAAAGTGTTGACAAAATATCAAAGCCCCAAAAATGACAACCAAATTCAAAATTGTTGTCAACCCATTGAACACTTGTTCATCCATTTATCATTCTGTCAAGGACTCCACATGCTTGCTAAGAAAGGGACTCTATCTTTGTATTATGTGTTCTTTTTACATAAGTAGACCCCTCCACCATGTTGCAAAAGTTGGAAAATATAATATCATTAATTTCATAATTCTCAAGAATGTTGAATGTGGTAAAAATATTCTCATTCAATTTCTCATCATGACTTTGACAATATGTAACCATTGCCTCCAATAATGTTCTGTTGGTTTTCAATTTAGAACACAAATAATAATATAACAACATTATAGCTTCAAACGTTGCTAGTGCTTGTTAGCTTACTTCTAACATAAACACGAGCATGGTTCCAACAACACTGCAGGGCAAAATAAATCTAGAATGTGCTATATTTTCTTCTAGCACAACCACAAGCACATAACAAAATTGTAGGATTAAATAAATTCAACACATGTTAGATTTACTTTTAGTACAACCACAATTATATTGCCAACAACAACATTCCAAGGTAAAATAAATTTAAGACACAATAGATTTTCTTCTATCGCAAATATAATCATCTTAGCAGCTTTTCACCGTAATCAAGCCTATTTAGCATTCTATCCCAACCTATTCAGAGATCCCTTCTCTTTAAATTAATATTTGTTTATTGCTAAGCATCAATGGGTGGCGATAAAAATAGTATAGAGTAGGCACTAACAAGTGCACTTAGTTTGAAAGTTTGGAAGTCAGATAATTTGGGGAGACATTATCTATCAGAACATCAGAAAATAATTCTTGTTCGGACTATATCCATCAAGCTATCAGCACTCTGTTATTCATGTATGCACCAAAGTCAGCCAATCATACTGCTTCTTAAGTAACAAGAGTCATTAGACATCATATTATAACATCACATCTCCCTCTGAATGTTTGGAAGGTAAGCTTACTTAAAACATAAGCATTGAGCTATATGCAACCTTCTTTTAATCATATGGTTCATGTGCTAGAATTATCCAATCATAATGTTAAGTTATCGTATGTTCTATGCTTATAACAGTTTACTTCTTTTTCTTATTATATTCCACCGATTAGCAATCACATGTACATAAAGTAAAGTGCAGATAGAACATTAAACGATCGACAGAAAACAAGCCAAGACAAGAGACACAAGATGTGGCGGCTAGCCAGGGACAAACCCCACAATGTGTGGGGAAACCCTTTGATCAAATCTTCTTTTATCTTCAATAATTCAGCAGAGAGAAATAGTACAATAAATCTGATTCATATCAACAGTAACAAACCCTAGATCAGTAGCATTAGCATTAGTGGCTTCATTATCAAACTAGGGCAGACCATATCTCACAAACCGACAGTCGGATTGACTTCATTCCACGACCAAAAGTTTCAGCTTTCAGAGGAGGTTCAGCTGAACCTACAGTGCAGTTCAGATGAAAAGATATTCTAGGCCACGCAAGTCAATCTTTACTTCTGCAGTTGCAACTTCAGTTTCAGCAGTTTCCGACTTTAAACTAGGGCAGTCGATATCTTGCAAATCATTCGTCGGATTGACTTCATTCCACCACCAAAATTTGTGGCTTTCAAAGGAGGTTTAGATGAACCTATAGTGCGGTTCTAAAGAGGATATCTTCTAGGCCATGCAATTCAATCTTTACTTCTGCAGTTGCAGCTTCAGTTTCAGCAGTTTCCAGCTTCAAACTAGGGCAGTCGATATCTTGCAAACCGTTCGTTGGATTGATTTCATTCCACCACCAAAAGTTGTGGCTTTCAAAGGAGGTTCAGATGAACCTACATCGCAATTCCAAAGAGGAGATCTTGTAGGCCATGCAAGTCAATCTTTACTTCTGCAGTTGCAGCTTCAAATTCAACAACTTCCGGCTTCACATGTGTGAGAGAGAGAGAGACCCATTTCAGCGCAGTAGAGAAGAGACTCATATCTACGCAGTAGAGAGAGAGAGATGTGATGAGATGAGTGAGTCCAAATGAGGAAAAGTCCTCTTATATTTATACACAACGTTGGTGGGTGAATAGATGCGACTGTTGGGCTTCTGAGCCTACATGAGTTGTAGGTCAGCTTGATAATAATTCCATAATCAAAATAAATTTATATCTCCATGAATACTTATCGGAATCGGATGATCTTTATATCAATCCTACACCTCTCGACGAGAGGAATCTAATAAAATTATTATTAGCCATGAATAAGACGACCCACATGAAGTTTTGCCCTGGTTTCCAATTTTAACACTCCCTCTCAACCATGAAGAACTTTATCTGCAATCTGTCTATCGGTCGTTACTATTCATCCATCAAATGCATTTCCTTGTATAGCCTGACCCTTGCCCTGCTCTGCTCTATTTTGCCTGTTCTACTTTGTCTTGTTCTGCCCTACACTGATCTGTACTGTTTTGTTCTGTTCTGCTCTTTTCTTGCATTGTTCTGTTCTACTCTGCTTTTGTCTGAATTATGAAGAAGAAGAAATGATCGAGGATGTATCATACTGACTCAAAGTCAGTCTCAGAGTATGTACCACTGGTCCCATACCAGTCTCAACCAACCCAAAGTCAGCGTCATAGTGAGTACAACTCCAATGGTCCCAGACCAATATCATCCTCCACTGACTCAAAGTCAGTCTCAGAGTATGTACCACTGATCCCAGACCAGTCTCAACCGACCCGAAGTCAGCGTCATAGTATGGTACAACTCCTACCACTGGTCCCAGACCAGTATCAATGATCCCAGATCAATGGAGGTCATCCTAGCGTAGGGAGTATGGTAGTTACAACGATGCATCTATCGGTACTACTATGGTCCCTAACTTCATTTCCCTGCTCATTGATCAGATGAGAGGTACTTCCCATGAGTCCCAGACTGCATGGGTAGGATGCCTCGACAGGAGAACTAATCAATCCTGTCCTTACAGGAGAACACATTAATCATGCTACAATTGCCATGGAGAACACATCAATCCAGGCTGCCATGGAGAACACATCAATCCAGGCCTCACAGGAGAACACATCAATCCTGCTACAATTGCCATGGAGAACACATCAATCCAGGCCTCACAGGAGAACACATCAATCCTGCTACAATCGCCATGGAGAACACATCAATCCAGGCCTCATAGGAGAACACATCAATCCTGCTACAATCGCCATGGAGAACACATCAATCCAGGCCTCACAGGAGAACACCTCAATCCTGCTACAATCGCCATGGAGAACACATCAATCCAGGCCTCACAGGAGAACACATCAATCCTGCTACAATTGTGATGGAGAACACATCAATCTAGTCCTCACAGGAGAACAAATCAATCCTGCTACAATCGCCATGGAGAACACATCAATCCAGGCCTCACAGGAGAACTAATCATCCTGCTACACAGGAGAGCGAATCATCCTGTTCCACAAGAGAGCGAATCATCTTGTCCCACAAGAGAGCGAATCATCTTGTTCCAGTGTGCACCACCAGGTGAGGGTGAGTCACCCTGTGGTCGTATGTTGCTCCAGTAATAACCGCAAGCCCTCAGAGCTCCCAGAGTTCAATGTATGCAACATGCAGGACCCTTGTACAAGGGTTTCTTACCGACTCCAAGTCGTTTGGGAAAATCACAGATTAGATCTTTCCGTGGGGCTTTGACAAGGTGTATCAACCTATACATCATCTTAATGCGATGGAGCCTCCTTGCTCATCAAATTACCATATCCCAGATGATGTCTATCTGCTGGAGCAATCAACGAATACGGGATTCCTCAACAATCAAATCCCACCTCTAGTTGTTATAGAGAATCACAATGGTATCCAATGTAAATCCAAATAGCTCACTGAAGAGCTTTCGCAACCAGACTACCTCACATGAGGTCATGCTAGCAACAGTATATCCTACTTCAGCGGTGCTTAAATTCACGGACTTCTGCTTCCTGCTCATCCAGGATATTGAGGCAGATCCCAAGGTGAAACATCACTCGGAGGTGCTCTTACAGTCCACCACACTGCCTGCCCAATCAGCATCAGTATATCCAAGTAGTCTCACAACTCTGATAGTGTATCTTAACCCATTGTGCCATGAAGATATCTCAGAAGATTCTTGGCATCAATCCAGTGAGGCTCAACCAAATATGAGCTCACAATGCTAGCTACAAAACATATGTTCAGATGGAGGTTCACCAAGAACATCAATGCGAATGAGTTTATGAAACTCAGAGGCATTTCCCAAATCTGGTCCGACATCACTACCATATAACTTTTAAAAGTTAAGATCCTCGAGGTAGTCATAGGCTTGCAGTCCATCATACCAAATATTTCCAATATCTTTAGCACATATTTTCCTTGAGATAGGAAAATTTCTCCTCGCTTTTGCCACACTTCAAGTCCTAGGAAGTAGTGCATCAGTCCTAGGTCTTTCATTTCAAATTCAGAGGCCAGCTCCCTCTTACATTTGTGAATGAGAGGGTCTGCACCTGTTAGAAAGAGGTCATTGACATACAACACTAGTATGAGAGGCTTGTCATCTTCAACCTTAAAGTAAAGGTTAGGATCGGCTTCACTCCTAGTGAATCCTAGCTTCATCAAGTAGCTATCGATCGTCTCATACCATGCTCGGGGTGCTTGCTTCAACCCATAGAAACTTAGGAAGACTTTGATCATGTAGCATGGCCTGGACAGCTTCCATAATTGTGTGATTCTTCCTTCCTGCCACACCATTCTGCTCAAGAGTATGTGGTGTAGTAGTCTCCCTCTTAATGCCAGCCTCAGATATGCCTAAGTGAACCAACTGTAATACATCGGAGGTCTTGCTTTGGCTTGAGGGGAACAGTCCCCTTTTGAGCTTTCCTTCGACACATCCTGGACATACACCTTCTTTCTCTACTTGAAATTTGGGCATCCCTGTTACCATTTGTCTTACATCGGGTAGAGCTTTGTATTGAAGGTGGGAAAACCTCCGATGCCAAAGTTCGAATTAAAGAGTTTTGTCACAAGACATGACACCTAGCGAACTTCCATCAACCTGATATAATGAATCAACACTAAACCCAAGAGTAAAGGCATCTTTAACATTATTTTTCCATATACATACCTTGCCATTGCTGAAGGTTACCTTGTAGCGTCTGTCTTCAATTGCCAAGATGGACACTAGGTTCCTTTTGAGTTCAGGTGCATTTAATACATCCTAGAATTTCTAGCTTTCTTGAAAGCTTGTCCTCTTCCTTGATTCCCATCTCTCCTCTTACCTTTGCTGATGAATTTTTCATTCCTTTGATTGCCATCAGAGGGATTTCGAGTTGCACCACTGCATACTATACCATGCTTCTCTAATCATGATTATCATCATGCTGCCCATGTCCATGATTTTATCCATCATAATGTTGCTCAAACTAGTGTGCATCATCATCATGCTATCCTATATATCCATGATCTCATGTTGCCCTTTATGTCCATGATCTCATACATAGTGACTTGCTTTATCGCAAATGTAACATCGTCATTTTCTTCTAGCCTTAGATCCAACCTTTCCTTTTGATTTAGTCCCGGAATTATTTCTTTTCTTTGCATGAGAAGAAAAGGCAGCAGGAGGACCTTTAGGCATGGGCATTTCTTACACTTCTTCCCTTGTTTCTTCTTGAATGCATATAGCCATTAATTCCTCGAAACCATGAATTACATTATAGTTCAAAAGAGTAGTCCTGAACACATACCATTCATATGGTAATCCTTCAAGAGTTGTGAGTGCCATTTCTCTATCAGTAATAGTTTCCCCAATAGATAGGAGATCATTCTTGATCTCAGTGATTTTCATCTTTACCCTTCTTGATTTCCCTCAGCTTATTTCTAAGAAACAAAACTTGCTTTGCATCATTAACTTTAAATAAACTCACCAGTCTGTCATAGATTTCCTTGGAGGTGTCTAGATCAGAGACGTAGGCCACCAAGCGCTTGTCGATAGAGTCCTGGATGATCTTCTTTGTTTTGACTTCTCCATTTTTCCATTTGTTCCAGGCAGCAGTAGATGCATTTGATGAAGGCTCAATCATATTGCCTCTTACATGGTCCAGCACTCCTTGATCTTCAAGGGTTAGATCGATAGACATCTTTCATCCGTGATACTCAGCTTTCTCACGGAGCTTGTCTTCAACAGGAAAGAGTGTTGAGGACCCCATAGTTCTTTTAGGATAGCCTTGCCAATCTTCTCTTCAATGATTTCTCTTGCTCTTGCTCAGGCTTTGTCTTCACCTCAGCTCCGATACCATGTTTAGTTATGGTATGTTCTATGCTTATAACAGTTTACTTCTTTTTCTTATTATATTCCACCGATTAGCAATCACATGTACATAAAGTAAAGTGCAGATAGAACATTAAACGATCGACAGAAAACAAACCAAGACAAGAGACACAAGGTGTGGCGGATAGCCAGGGACAAACCCCACATGTGTGGAGAAACCCTTTGATCAAATCTTCTTTTATCTTCAATAATTCAGCAGAGAGAAATAGTACAATAAATCTGATTCATATCAGCAGTAGCAAACCCTAGATCAGTAGCATCAGCATTAGCGGCTTCATTATCAAACTAGGGTAGACCATATCTCACAAACCGACAGTCGGATTGACTTCATTCCACCACCAAAAGTTTCGGCTTCCAAAGGAGATTTAGATGAACCTACAACACAACTCTGATGAGGAGATCTTCTAGGCCACGCAAGTCAATCTTTACTTCTGCAGTTGCAGCTTCAGTTTCAGCAGTTTCCAGCTTCAAACTAGGGCAGTCGATATCTTGCAAACCGTTCGTCGGATTGACTTCATTCCACCACCAAAAGTTGCGGCTTTCAAAGGAGGTTATGATGAACCTACAACACAGTTCCAAAGAGGAGATCTTCTAGGCCACGCAAGTCAATCTTTACTTCTGCAGTTGTAGCTTCAGTTTTAGCAGTTTCCGGCTTCAAACTAGGGCAGTCGATATCTTGCAAACCGTTCGTCGGATTGACTTCATTCCACCACCAAAAGTTGCGGCTTTTAAACGAGGTTTAGATGAACCTACAGCGCAATTCCAAAGAGGAGATCTTCTAGGCCACGCAAGTCAATCTTTACTTCTGCAGTTGCAGCTTCAAATTCAACAGCTTCCGGCTTCACATGTGTGTGTGAGAGAGAGACCCATTTCATCGTAG
Source organism: Pinus tabuliformis (assembly GCA_031772625.1). NCBI lineage: Eukaryota > Viridiplantae > Streptophyta > Pinopsida > Pinales > Pinaceae > Pinus > Pinus tabuliformis. The sequence goes on from CM062814.1 coordinate 345,232,408, forward strand.
TAGAGAAGAGACTCATATCTGCGCAGTAGAGAGAGAGAGATGTGATGAGATGAGTGAGTCCAAATGAGGAAAAGTCCTCTTATATTTATACACAACGTTGGTGGGTGAATAGATGCGACTGTTGGGCTTCTGAGCCTAGATGAGTTGTAGGTCGGCTTGATAATAATTCCATAATCAAAATAAATTCATATCTCCATGAATACTTATCGGAATCGGATGATATTTATATCAATGCTACACCTCTCGACGAGAGGAATCTAATAAAAATATTATTAGCCATGAATAAGATGACCCACATGAAGTTTTGCCCTGGTTGCCAATTTTAACACATAATCATGCAACTTATATCAAATTCAGTTATCAAGACATGTCTTTCATCAGGAATCATCAGAAAAGAACAGTCATTGAAGATTTTATGGCTCCCTCTTAACCCTTTCTTGAAGTCAGATGAGGCAACAACTTCAGAAAAAAGGTCTGAGTCATCATAGTCCTAGTTGTCTCATCCTTCATTGCATCAAATTACCCAATTCATGATGGGAAGAAGAATATCTCATCAGGCATTCATATATGTAGAACCATTCTTCACAAAATCCTAATTTAATGCAATCAAGATATCATGTTCTTTTGCTTATTTTGCTTGTATACTTGCTTCTATTTTTCACAAGGATTGATAGAGAATTGGTCAAAGTGCTATGCACTTCTTCCAGATGACCTTCATGATTGAAGGCTTTAGGTGAGGTTTACTTCTTATCAAAGGTGCTACAATTTCCTTTACTAACAGATCCTTGAGAGGTTTGACTTTGGCCTAGAATTGTTGTTCCTTTGTTGTTTCATGTTTCCACTTGTAGTTGCAAGCTCATAGTAATTAATGATTTTCAGTTGTCACCAGAATGCCATGTCAATCATGCTTCGTGCTACAAGATTAATGTAAGGCAAATCAATGTAGGATCACAACCAAGTTCAATCATAGGTCAAAATTTTAGAAGGGCACTTCCTTTATTACAAAAATTGTCACTATCTTATTTTTTCACAAAATCGTTTTCCTCAAGGTCTTTGGTTTACTGACAGAATGTGCTTTAAACAAAATCATTTTCTTCAGATGATTGCAAGAACCCTTAACTTTTTCCTATTGATATTGGTAGTTGTAAAGATCCATACATGATTTATTTTAGCTCAGGGTAGGCCAAATAACTCTACTGCTCAGATACTATTCTAATGATGTTGATGATCTCGAGGGCCAAGGTTGAACATAAATTAAGAAGTATTTGGAGAGAAGTAAACTTAATCCAAAGGAAGGGTAAGTAAGTTTTTAAAGGGACTACTAGATTATTGATCACATTTTCACACTTCGAACTATTGTTGAAAATGCTAGGCAACAATTCTCAAAATCATTTTATTGTTTTGTGAGTTTCATGAAAGCCTTTAATTTTGTGCCATGGATTTCATTGTTCCAGACATAGCATGATATTGCAATCTTTGGTCCCCTCATTGTTGCAACTTGTTATTATGAGAGGAACTCTGAGATTGTTTTAGGTTGGTTTTGTAGAACTCAAGGACTTTGACTTTATTAAGAGAACCATTGGGCTTAAGTAGGGATGTTCCCACTTCTTGACTTTATTTCGGATCTATGTTGATGAGATTGAGGAGTACATTTGTTGGGTCCCTATAATACTAGTGATTACCCCATTACTATTGTAGTTATACCGCTTATTTATATTGCTGTGCCCCAATTACCCCCATATTGTTATTTCTGTGCCCCATAGAATCCCTCTATTGTTATTTTTGTGGTTTTATATTATTATTGTTAGGTCGGCTGGATTATATTGTGACTCCTTAGACTCCTATATATAGAAAGGAGGTTTTGTCATTTGTATCATCGAATAATTGTTCATTTATGTAATGTAAAGGAGGTTGCTCCCTCGAAGAGGCTGAATTCTAAGGCGTTGATCTATCTTTTCTATCTTTTCTTGAGCTGGTTTCATAACATTTGGTATCAAAGCTTTGGATTCTAGGGTTTTGCTGCTCCAAACAGGTCATCGTGACATTTTCTCTATAACTTTTTTTCTGTGACGTTTCAGAAGTCACAAAAAAACCCTTTTGAGAAGAAATTGCGCTGAACCTTGGGTCCAAATTTCAGAGCTTTTCGTGTGATATTTGCGGAGATATGATCTGAGGAAGTTGGTCTTTTTGCAGACTCCTGAATTACATTCAAAACAAGTGACCTGGGGAAAATCATCATAACTTTCTCTCTGGGGATCGGATTGAAATTTTGTAAGAAGGTACAGAAAGAGGACGGAATGCAGTTTCTTGTATGCATTTTTTAGATCCATAGGTCGAAACAGTGACTCGTGGCATGTCGTACAAGTTCGCTCTATTGAACTAGTCTATAATCAAGTCACTGTGGGAGATTTTGCATAACTCTTCCTTGGAGAATCCAATTTGGGTCAGACTTGTGGCATTGGAAAGAGGACGCAGAAGGCTACTACAGGTCACAATTTCAGAATTGGAGGATCTGGAATTACAAAGATACATCAGATTCAATATCAGGCTTCTACAAAGTGAAAAAAGGTGTGTAGTTTGTTTTTTTAATTTTTGTGTAAGCTGGGTTTGAAGGAATTCAAAGGGCATAGTAAAGAATTATTATCGGTAACTGATGCCCTGAGGAAAGAAAATGCAAACACCTAGTAAGGAACCTGAAAGCTCTAGCATGACTCATGAAGAAGAGGAAGAAATGCTACATGATATATCAAAATTACAAGAACAAGTGCAACAAATGTCATGCTCACAAAAGCTAAGAAAAGCTAAGATAAATGGCATGGAATCTAAGATAAATGCTGTGGAAGCTAAGATGGATGATTGGAAGATATATTTGAAGAGAGACATGGAAGAATTGAAGATAGATTTGAACACAAACTTGAAGACAGGCATGACAGATGTGAAGACAGATTTGACAAATTTTCTACAAGGAATACTTACTAATGGTGAAAAGGTAGTAAAGGAAACTCATGATGCGAACAAAAGAAATGTTAATCATGATATCATAGAATCTAATGTTGGATCGAAGACCCACCATATTCCAAAAATCGATATGAGAAAGTTTAATGGCAAGGACCCCACAACATGGATATTACAGATGGAGCAATTTTTCGATCTCAATAATGTGCAAAACGCACAAAAGGTACGTATGGCAACTGTATATTTGGAACCAAATCAATTTGTATGGTATCAATGGCTTTGTTCTCGTAAACTATTTATCACTTGGGCAATTTTTACGGAAGAATTGATAGCACATTATGAGGATACAAAAGGAAACACTTTTTTTAGCCAATTGATAAGTCTCAAACAAAAGGGTTCAGTAATGGAGCACATTGAGGAGTTCCAAAAATTGAACATAAGGGTAAAAGATATTCCAGAGGAGCATAGGATTGATGTGTTCATAGGGTCTTTAAAGGATAATATCCAACATGATGTTCGCCTCTGGGAACTTGATTCATTTGAGAAGGCATTCAGGTTAGCAAGAAAAATGGAAAGCAAAATTATGGCAACTAGGAAGCATACCATTCACAACTATAAAGACAGAAGTGTTGTTGCCCATAGTCTTCCACAACCTACAAGGTTGACACCACAACAATTGGAAGAAAAAAGAGAAAAATGGGTTTGTTACAATTGTGATAGCAAATACACAAAAGGTCATAAGTGTGCTGAGAAGAAATTATTCTACATAGATTGTGAAGAGGAAGAAGAAAAGGAGCAAGAAAGGTCAAAAGAAGAGGACATACTCCAGGAACAAAGCCTAGATGAAGAACAAATAAATCCGACCATATCATGTAATTCATTGGCAGGAATTACCACTCCTCAAACCATCAAGATAGAAGGACAAATCAAGAAGAAAAAGGTAATAGTGTTGATTGATTCAAGAAGCACCCACAATTTTATTCATTGTAGGGTAGCAAAAGAATTGAATTGCTTCCTATATCCAACACCATAGTGTCAAGTGATGATTGCAAATGGAGGAACAATAAATTTCTTTGGAAAGTGCCATAATATCAAGCTATCCATGGGAGAATATGTATTGACTAGCCCAATGCTTTCCATTCCAATGGGAGGTGCTGATGTTGTACTAGGAGTCCAATGGCTACAATCCTTCGGTACAATAGCTTTTAATTTTCAAGAACTTTTCATCAAATTTTCTACGGAAGGAAAGGAAGTTAATTAAGGGGTATTGGAGGGAAACCATGAAAGATAATCAGCTCTAATGGCATGACAAAGCTTCTAAAAAAGGAGCAAAGAGGTGTAATTGCACAATTATGTTCGCTAGATGTTTCCACATTGGAATCACCTATTTCTCAAGATCTCCAAAAAGTCCTGGACAATCATTCCAAGGTATTTGAGACTCCCAAAGGTCTCCCACCTATGCGTGATCATGATCATGCTATTCATCTGATTCCATGAAGTGTTCCTCCAAACATCAGGCCATACAGATATCCCTATGTCCAAAAAAGTGAAATTGAACGTATGGTTGTAGAAATGCTAGAGGCTGGTATAATTCAACCGAGTCAAAGTTCTTTCTTAGCTCCAGTAGTATTGGTGCACAAGAAGGATGGATCATGGCGCATGTGTCCGGATTATAGGGAGCTCAACAAGCTCACTATTAAAGATAAGTTCCCCATTCCTGTCATTGATGAATTACTGGATGAATTGCATGGATCAATTTACTTCACCAAGTTGGAACTTCGTTCGAGATATCATCAAATCAGAATGAAGATTGAAGACATTCTGAAAACAGCATTTATAACTCATGAGGGTCATTATGAATTTTTGGTCATGCCTTTTGGCCTTACCAATGCACCTTCAACATTTAAAGGTTTGATGAATTCAATTTTCAAACCATTCCTTAGAAAATTTGTGTTAGTATTTTTTGATGATATACTAATCTACAGCAAGTCTTGGAAGGATCATGTTGAACATGTTGACAGGGTGCTACAACTATTGGAGGAGAAACAATTATATGCAGAAAGATCCAAATGTTTCTTTGGTGTCCAGGAGGTGCAATATTTGGGTCATATTGTATCTCATGAAGGAGTTAAGGTAGACCCTAGCAAAATTAAAGCCATTAAGGAATGGAAAATACCCACATCCATAAAGCATCTGTGAGGATTTCTTGGGTTGACAGGGTATTATCGCAAGTTTGTTAAGAATTATGGGAGAATAGCAGCACCTCTAACTACATTATTGATGAAAGATTCATTTTCATGGACTCCGGAAGCAACAAAGGCCTTTGAACATCTTAAAGAGGCAATGTGCCAAGCACCGGTCTTAGCTACACCGGACTTCACAAAAACCTTTATTGTGGAATGTGATGCTTCAGGAAATGGAATTGGTGTTGTTCTAATGCAAGATGAAAGACCCATTGCTTTTGAAAGTCGTCCAATCAAGGGAAAGTTTTTAAGCAAAGCTATTTATGAGAAGGAAATGTTGGCAATACTCCATGCACTTAAGAAATGGCGACCCTAGCTAATGGGAAGACACTTCAAGGTAAAAACGGATCATGATAGCCTTAAATACTTTTTAAAACAAATATTATCCTCTGAAGAGCAACAAAAGTGGGTCACAAAGATGTTGGTTTATGACTTTGAAATCATCTACAAAAAAGGGAAGCAAAATGTGGTGGCAGATGCGCTCTCAAGAAAGGATGAGGATGTGGAAGCATTATTGTGTGCCATTTCTATTATCCAACCAGATTGGATAAACGAAGCAAGGGAGGAATGGAAGAATGAAGAAGAAGTGTGGGCACTTATTCGAAAGCTACAACAAGATTCCAGTACTTCTGATACATTTAGCTGGCAAAATGATTCGTTATGGTACAAATATCGCTTATACCTCTGTAAGAATTCCCAGCTAAAACAAAAGATTCTTATGGAATTGCACACTTATCCCTTAGGAGGGCACTCAGGATTTTTAAAAACTTACCACAGGGTTAAGAAGGAATTTTTTTGGGATGGCCTTAAATCGGATATTCAAAAGTTTGTGGCGGAATGTTTTGTTTGCCAACAAAATAAAGTTGAAACAATTAAGACACCGGGTCTATTGCAACCTTTATCAATTACAAGCCAACGTTGGGAGGAGGTTTCAATGGATTTTATCACAGGTTTACCCAAGTCTGAGGGAAAGAGTGTCATCATGGTGGTAGTTGATAGACTTACCAAGTATGCACACTTTTGTGCATTATCACATCCATTTAAAGCCAGTACAGTTTCTACTGCATTTATGGAAACAATTCAAAAGCTACATGGAAACCCAAAGATTATTGTAAGTGACAGAGATCCCATTTTCTCTGGAAATTTTTGGACGGAATTATTTTCTTGTCTTGGTACTCAGTTAGCTCATAGCTCATCTTATCATCCTCAATCTGATGGGCAAACTGAGATAGTAAACAAATTTTTGGAAGGATATCTTCGTTGCTTTGTATCTGATAAATAGACACAATGGGTCAAATGGTTGCCTCTGGCTGAATGGTGGTATAACACTTCCTTCCATACAACAACAAAAATGACCCCATTTATGGCACTTTATGGGTATCAACCACCATCCATCACATCATATTTAAGAGAAAATTCTAAGGTTCAGGCAGTGGAACATCACATCGAACATCAACAACAAGTCCTCTAGCTCTTAAAGGATAACCTCGTGTTGGCACAAAATAGAATGAAACAACAGGTAGATCAACATCGCAGTGAAAGAAGTTTTGATGTAGGTGATTGGGTATTCCTATGGCTACAACCATATAAGCAAATGTCCCTAAAGCAAGCTAAGAAGGATAATAAATTATCACCAAAGTATTATGGTCCGTACAAGGTGTTGCAAAAGATTGGTACTATGGCCTACAAATTGGAGCTTCCTGCAGCTTCTCGATTGCACCCAGGTTTCCATGTTTCATGTTTAAAGAAGGTTATAGGCGACAAGCTCCCAATTCAAACAATATTGCCAGAACTTGACGAGGAAGGAAAAATTATATTGGAAACGGAAGAAGTCACAGAAACAAGAACTCGACAGCTACGAAATCGTTCAATTTCAAAGAATCTTGTCAAGTGGAAGAACTTATCCACTGAAGATTCCACATGGGAGGATGAGAATTTTATGCAGAAGTATCCATAACTACTCAAGTGTTGAGGACAACACTTTTTTGAAGGAGAGGGGCATGTTGGGTCCTTATAATACTAGTGATTACCCCATTACTATTGTAGTTATACCGCTTATTTATATTGTTGTGCCCCAATTACCCTCATATTGTTATTTCTGTGCCCCATAGAATCCCTTTATTGTTATTTTTGTGGCTTTATATTATTATTGTTAGGTCGGCTGGATTATATTGTGATTCCTTAGACTCCTATATATAGAAAGGAGGTTTTGTCATTTGTATCATCGAATAATTGTTCATTTATGTAATGTAAAGGAGGTTGCTCCCTCGAAGAGGCTGAATTCTAAGGCGTTGATCTATCTTTTCTATCTTTTCTTGAGCTGGTTTCATAACAACATTAAGGGGAACACAATGTTTCATATTGATATTTGACAACCTCCATTATTCTTGACAAGTTTCATAATGGAGGTTTTGCTGACAAATAATGCTCCAAAATTTGGGGAAGTTTTATGTAATCAGGGTGAAGTACAACTACAGGAAGAAATATAACTTATTTTCTTATAGAGTACTAGGATCCAATATTATTATATTTTTTGTGTTTTTACAGAAGAAATTATCTAAGTGCACAAGTGTAGTAAGGTACATTCTACAAATTGGGTGGGAATGGTAGTGCTGGTGTCCATGTAACACTACATTGAATCCAAAGCATGGACTAGTACATTTAATATGAGCATGAGTGCAAGCCTATTCAAACCTAAGTACATTATGCACCTATAGGTTATGAAGCTCAAGGATGCATAACTTTAGTTGATATAAATGGATATTACATATTGGAACTTGAAATATGCAACCTCAAGATTCTAAACCTCAAGTTGCATATGAGACACGCGTTTAGATCGGCCTTGGATAGTTATTTAATCATATGAATGAAAAATAGAGTACAATAATATGTGTTTCATCGATGCCTTCAATTGTATAGTTCTTGAGGCTCAGTTGCAACTTCAAGGCTAATATGGTTTTGAGAGTATCACATAGTTTCTTAATTTATGTCTTGCCTTACAAGAGTTTGAGAGGGATCTGTAGATTCTTCTCAGTGGAATGCATATATTGTTTGTAAAATTGTTTATTATATAATTATCTAAAGAAAAGAAAATTACAAGAATATGGACTTTAATTCCTCATGGATCACAAGTATAGTGTTGTTGTGGCCCAGTTTGCAACTCTGAGATATCATAACATTTGGAGAATAGTATAGGGATTATTCTCAATACATGCCCTTTCCTTGTAAGACCTTGATAGGGGTATATAGATTATTGACAATAGAATGCAAATTTGTCTTTATAGTTATTTATTATGTAATCATCTAAAGGAAAATAGAGTAAATGAATATGGGTTAGACTGCCTTGTAACTGTATAGTTGTTGAGTCTCAATTATGATTACATGATCTTGGAAGATTTTGAGGGTATATAAACTCTTCCCAATGTATTTCCATTCCTTACAAGACTTGGAGAGGGGAATATAGAGTCCTATTATTGGAATTCAGACGTTGTTTGAATTTATATAATTGCTTATTATCTAATAATCTAAAGAAAAACGAAGTTACAAGAATAAAAGTTTAAATGCCTCACAAATGTACAGTTGTTGAGGCTCAACTGCAACTCTGAGAACATGGAATATTTTTTGTGGAGTATACAGAGTCTTATCAATCAACTCCCTTGCATTGCAAGACCTTGATAGGGGTATACGTATTTTCTCAATAGGACACATATGTTTTTATAGTTCTTTATTGTCCTAATCATATGATGAAAACTAGAGTACACGAATATGGGTTTCAATGCTTCACAACTTTTAGTTGTTGAGGCTCTATTGTGACTTGGAGAACTAGGAATTTTTTAGAAGAGTATATATATATTGCTTTCAATCCATGTCCTTGACTTGCAGGACCTTGAGACGGGTATACAGATTCTTCTCAATGGAAAACAATTGCCATTTGTATGGTTGTTTGTGCTCCAATCATCTGTAGAACATAAGAGTGCAAGGATTTTCAGGGGACCAACATTCAAAAGAAGGCTTGAATAGAATCTCCACTATCAAATCAACCAAGGGTAGTCTTGCTTAAAATATTAAATCGAAAAACATTTTACTTCTTAATTCTCCCTACAAAAGAACTTTCAATTGCAAAGACTAATCACAAAGAATATTGTGTGACTAGTCTTTGACCTTGGGTAAGCTAGCTGCCATGGCTCTCATGCCATATGTGTTTTTCCAATTAGACCTAGGCATATGTGGCATGAGAGCAATGTGATATTATCCTCTGACCATCTTAGTCGCTTTTATGTTAAGTGATTGGGAATATTAAGACTCTTCCATTCATTATTTAAATCATGGAAATGATACTAGTAGATTTGAGTGAGATTTTGGGTGAGCTTCTATAAATTAGACCTTCTTATCCAACTGAATGTGATATTATTTATTCTTGAGCACCAGAGGATGTGCTTCCTAATGGATAGAAATAATACCTTGTGAATTTATTAAAAATAGTCTCCCAGACAGGCCTGCTTCTACTTCTGTTTTGGAGAAAACATATCATCTGATTGTTCTAAACATCAAAACCCAATAGCCAAACTCATTCCTATACCTCTTCAATATTTCTTCATTCCAACTAGTCTGAACGATCCTCAATTCAAAGGAAAAGTACCAGCCTTCTCTTCATGCAATCTCAAAACAACTTTGAGGGCTAACTCACCTTCTTTGGATGAACGGAAGGTATTAACACATCTATTTAGGGTGCATATTTATGTGCATTTGTGGCTTCTTCAGCACAATCATACACCACAGTGATGATTCAATTATGTTCTTGGGCTGAGGTGAGAAATGGAATTTTATGAACAATGATGCTTAGTGTTCCTGGAACAGAGTTTAGATTATTATCATCCTTGTTGCCATGTGAAGGTTTTCCAGGCCTTGTATATTCTCATGATATAGTTGTATTCATTAAGTTAGCGAAACTAGCACCTCTCCATTGACATATTTTCATTACCAAATTTCCAAATGCTATAAAAAAAGGTTGAGAAAGGTTGCAGTGAGTGAACTCCAGTGTCTTTGTTGAGGCAGAAGCCATGCTTCTTTCAAGTGAAATGTCTACTGCTACAATTCTCAGGGTAGTTTAGGGCTTGTGCTCTCTTTCTTCCTCACTTAACAAGGGAAAGGATGAATAGGTACCAATTTATAGATATCATGATGAAAGTGTTATTATAATGACGAGTCTAAATTTAGCTATTGAATTTCTATGGCAACAACTGGGTCTATGCATCAGTAAGATAGAAAAATTGGTCATCTTCATTGCCTACTGTACCTTTGTCTTCTGATGCTAATGGATTTTTACTCACTCTACCACTAGGCACATAGAAGATATTTCCATATATTGACCTATTTTTGTAATATGTGAAAAGTTGCAACCTCATCAAATGACACCTACACATCTAGAATACACCAGTGCTACCTCTAGATAGATAAGACCAGCTGCAAGTTCATATGATTCCTTAGTGCTCAAGATACTATCCCATTGTATACACATAATCAAAGGGAATATCCTTCACTTTGACAAGTGAAACAACTAGTAAACTTAAGGCAGCAATATCAAGATGAGTCCATACACACTACATTATTAGATTGACTTGGTAAACTGATATCCTGTTGCATGTTCAGATTGTTGGGGCTACCTTTAGATTCTTTCTTTTTATTGTACACACTTTAAACACATACCCAACCCATTTCCTTGTAAGCATTAATAAGCATAGTATGATAATATGGGGCATTTTCCTGGATCGGATTCCATCTTAGCTATTGCCTCTGCTTTTGGGTAGATGGAAAGTTAAGTGCATTCTAAGGGAATTTGATTGCTTGTTTCTCTGTGTCAAGGTACTTGCAAATGTCCTTGCTGACATTGTGACATCAATGTAAGAGAAGTCCTTATAATCAAATGGGTATTTATCCCAGGAGTTTATTCTTATGCATTCTCACACTTTCAAGTCTTGCATATGTGCCAAAAACCATAGACAAGTACCCAAACTTGGAAGAAAACTCAAAGTTTCTATGTAGCTACCTAACCCAATTCCAATTCAAGAGGTACAAAACTCAATCAATAATAGCACTCAAAGGGTTATGCTGCTACTGAGCTCCATTCCATAGAAACATAGATCTCAATGAGTTAAAATTCAGTCCATGGAACAATGAAGAGTTAGATCCAACATTCAGTATTGCAATGAGTGTATATGAAATACACCAATATTATCTATGCATTCATAAGCAATATCTGACAAACACCTTTGGAAACTAGCCTTTAGTTTTTACAAGCGATGCATGAGAATATATGAAATAAATCAATCTTATCTATGAATTCATAAGCAACATCTGAAAAACAACTTTGACATCTAATCTTTAGCTTTTACTAAAGATGCATGAAGCATTATATAAACAGAATGCAATCTTTTGGGAATTCCATTCAAATGTGGAACATTACTATGGAAGTCAAGTTAAGAATTGATATTAGACCTACATTTCATGGATTGTTGTAGTAGTGACATAAAAATGGACTAGGTGAGTTATATCATATATGTCAAAGATAGTCTAACGCGAAGTATGAAACTGCCATCTAAGCTATAAACTTGGCTAACTGGTCCAAACCTAAAACTGTGACCCTTCCTTGCAAATTGCATGTGCTACAAATTAATCATATTTAAATGGTTTTAGTTTCAATACGAGAGTAATTTTATGGAGGAGTTGTTGGGTTTGGAAAGTCACCACAGAAAAAAGGTCAGTGGGTTAATCTCCTGAAACAAGGTGTTAACATAGTCTTCCGAGAGGTACATTTTGCATCAAGAGAAACCCTATACGGATCTCTTTTTAGAGGAAGCAAAAACATGGCAAATGTCTGGTTAGATAGGAATACAACTTGTCAATTTGGTCTAGCTTGAGTGATTAAAAGATAAGGTTGTTAGGCTCTCCATGATTTCATGGATTGATATGGTGATGGGACATTAGAGGCTCTCTCTTGAGACTTGACTAGGTAATTCATAACAGTTGTGGTGTTGGTGCCTTAGCTTAGCCAGAAAATGCCAAAACTCTATTGATGCACAAAATTTATTACCGAATCTACCTTAGAGTATGCCATAGTCACTGAATATGACATGCATGGTTGTACCAAGGAGGCCCTAAAATTTTGAACAATGAAACTTACATTGGTATGGTCAACCTACATGGGGAGAAACAAAAGTTTTTTTAGTAAGATGCCAACAAAACCTAGACACTACTATGTGGGATTATTGCTTGGTACCAATAGATTGCACAAGGACCTCCTTTGGTTGAGCCAACAGGAATTGATCCCTTCAGGTGGATCTTCCTGGTACAAATATTCTTTCCTTGTAAGACCTTGATAGGGGTATATTGATTCTTGTCAATGGAATGCATATTTGTCTGTATAGTTTTTTATTACGTAATCATCTAAAGGAAAATAAAGTACAGGAATATGGGTTAGACTGCCTTGTAATTGTATCGTTGTTGAGGCTCAATTGTGATTACGTGATCTTGGAAGATTTTGAGATTATATAAACTCTTCTCAATGTATTATGAGTTCTCTGGCAATATTCTCAAGGCAACTCTTACAAAAATAACAAAAAAATATCTTTGGTCATTTCACAGAGATTGTTTTCCTTTAGAAATAGAGAAAGATTGTATTTACAATACCTTCTTTTGTTTGTGGAATGTAAGTAAATCTTGAGAGTAATCTAGAATAGAAAAACTAGTTGGTCAGCTTGTGATAAAGGTGAGTAATTGCTTGGACACTAAATTCTAAGCCTGCCACATTCTTCTAAGAACACTGGATTCAGAAATCTCGAAGGCTTCAACTACACTGATTATGTCATAGAAGTTGGAAGAAACATAGATGCCATGGATGTGTAACTGTTAACATTCTGAAGATGATAACACATGTTTCTTTCAAGGTTCAATACAAGTCATAGTGAAAACAACAATTTTTACCACTAATATAGTTCATCGAGCATGGATATCAATCATTCTTAGTTAGCCTTACTTTCCTAGTAAGGAGATGAGGCTTCATGTTTTCCACCCTGTTTCCCGCAAAGAAATTTATTCTAGCAGGAAAAATTATTCATTGCTTTCCCCTTTTACAAGAAAACACTCGGCAAAAAAGGATTCCACACATGGGATTGTTTTGTAGGATAAAGGGAAAGGTAAGTGGGTATGTTGCCAGTAGTTGCATTGGTATTATTGGCATTACACCACTTTTGATATGGATCTCCACAATAGAGAATCACCATTACACTTTTTTTATTTATAAGAAATGATTTGGTCGAGAGACTTGGTGTGAGGTCACTACGACATATGTCATTTATAGATTAATACATGATAAAATATTTTCCTTGTATGGATCATACTAGAATAGTTGAACTGTTTCAGAGATATGGGAATGACAACCTTATATTTTTTGACCTATCAAAGATAATATACCAATGCCAAGCAAAGAAATTACACATTATATATGATAAGTGGGAGAACCTGCAACAATCTTTACTTCAACCTAATCTAGGTGAATTCTAGGGGCCTGCTCTCATAATTTCTTTTGAAGAGATTGTGCTAAGTATGGAGGAAATATGCATTCTCCATCTTAATCCTCCATGGAAACTTCAAGGTCAAACCCTTTGCTATGGCTCAAGCTTACTTAGTTGTTACCGACTATGTGACCTTCCATTTATAGCTTCTAATGTATTTATTTATTTATTGGATCCTTTGGGTTTGGTCCTTAAAACATCTTTGAACCCTGGTGGTTTTATACCTTCAAGATTAGTAAGTGAAAAAATGTATTATTTACAAGTGACAAATTTTCTTGGGAGGTTCCAAGATCAATTTCTTCCATTTTCTGTTAGCAAAACTCTTTCTTGGGGCTCATCTAATTGTATGCCTTCGAAGTCTAACTATGCAGAAGACAGTGTTGAAAGTGGTGATCAGAGAATCAAATGATTATTTAAAAAATTTAAAGATCATTGTTATGCTGTATTATTGTTTCTTAAGTTAGTTGAATAGGTGTTCTTGTCAACTCGGGAAACAGGATTATCATTTCCATGCCGGAAATATGTTGTCTCTATGGGTCCCACATTTTCCATTGTAAGGAGTTTATTTCCCGAAAAAAAATGGAGAAAATTTCAAATATAAAATCTATTCACTAGCTCAAGTGTTGCGACAAAATTGCATACTATAGATGTATGCGTAGTTGAAGATGGGAGCAAAGTTACTAACAAATGGTTTGTTGCCATTACCCTTGGCTCCGGATAGACAATAAGTATGGAATTGGATAGGAGGTATATGTCTTACAACTTGGTCCAAATTGTTGGTGTTGCTACAAATGTGTCCCGGAATGGAAAAACTACGAGGGTTTGTTTAGATAATTGCATCTTATCCCCCCTTCCATTGAATTTCTCAGTCAACATGCTAGTGACGATCATTGGATGTTTTCTTATATGCCACAATGAGGGGTGATATCTATTTGAAAATGAAGCCTTCGTAACTTCTTTAGGAAATAAACATGACACACACAATCAACTTATTGCCTCTTGGAATAAGGAATTGATGGTTGGTGTTCGCGATTCCTATGTGGAATTAATGGTGGAATTTCAAAGACTTAGAAAGGATCCTTTAACTTCACTTGTGGACTTATCTGTTTCTCAATTTGTGAGTGGGATCCTTCATCCCTCTACTGATAAATTTTATTCATTTTGGCCACGAACAAAGCCTAAAATACTCTCCTAATCAACTTCCATCTACTAAAGGTTTTAAGAGTACTTCGACAATTCCAGATGCTAAGTGGCAATGTCTGGTAGAAGGAATTCAAACATGGAGTTTGTTTGCTACAAGAACTCTCAAAGAAAATTTTTGGCAAGCTCTACCGTTCCAGTAATGCTGAAGGACCAACTTTTAAATCTACAAAAGTAAATGGTGGAAAAGAAGAGAAAATATATTTTGACACCATGAACAAGACTGCCAATGTGAATGCTCATAAGCTCTCAGATGGTAAAAACAATGCTAATTTATCAAAAATATCCTTAACGAAGCCTTCCTTAGAAATCAAGATGAAAACTACGTGCACTGACCGATATGTTACGAGAAAGCCTCAAGAAGTAAAAGCTCTAGGTGACAGGAAAATGAAGAATGTCAACCAAACCTATATGGAAAAATATTCTTCATCTGCTGGAAACCAGTGATGCAAATCCATGATTTAGATCATACCCATAGAAAGAGATCTAGATTCATACACATGGGGTGGATTCCTCTCAGATATATCTACCAATGTCTGTGTCAATCCCCTTCGACCAAACACCAACTTTCACCAACTTGACACACCAACATGAAATAAGAATGAACCTTTATTATGTGGGGTGTTCAAAGGAAGCGAAAGGAAGAAAGGATGATGAGTCGGGGGAAAAAGAGAACTTGAATTTATGGGTTAGAAATGAAAATGTTGAATCCCAAGACACAAACATTGAAGCTTCAACGAATTGATCAAGATCCAACGTTACCCAAGGGCACATGGATCAAAGTATCTCAATGGTTTATGTGGTGTTGCGAGGCAGTTTTCTCAAACTACCCATCTAAAAATTGATGACTATTAATTATTACAAAAACACCTTCCTCATCTCCAGAAACCGCTACAGGTGCTCCTGGGCAGGAACCAATTTCTTCAAAAACCTCCCATGTACAACAGTTAAACCCACATGCCATCCATGTCCATCTTTGGTCCTACCCTTTTGTTTTGCAATTAATTTTATTTAATGTGACAATCATTGTAAAGGAAGTAGATTTAATATCATTATATATATTATTTATATAATATATATAATATTTAAAGTTATCATTGTAACTTTTTATTATTTTTAGAATATTTTCAAGAAGCAGTGGTTTGGAAACTATTTGAGAATCAATTTTCAAACTGATTAAAACAGTTAGATAGTTAGGGCTAGCATCAAGAATAAAATACCATAATTCCCCTCATCGAAGGGGTTCGAATGGGCATAGTCACCCATGATTGGCATTGTAAACAAAAATTATCTTTGAAATTTGAATATATATTGCAGTTTGATTCTAGCATTGGGAAGTTGCTGTGACTATTTTTCCCTTCTATTCCAACATTCATATGTGTCGTTTCCTCTCTTGGATAGTCTAAGATGCAATTTGTGCTTTAGTTTAGTTTTTAATGAATTTACTGAGTTCTACTCATGAAAATTAACCTTGAAGTCCTTAATGAAGCACTCCACACCCAAGAATCCAATTCACATTTTCTTAGTCTTGCATTATCCTTTCTGCAGTAGTTTAAATTTTGATTCTTAAGTGCCTAATTTTAACTCTACTTTTTATTCTTCTTCAATCCATTCCTTTAGTCCAACACTCTACAACTCTCATAGTTTCTCTGGCTAAAATATGGCTTATGGAATGCTAGGGTTTCAGAACTAGAAGCTTTGCTTGCAAGCCCTCATGGTTTGTTCTTTTATCCATTGATTTTAGTTATTTTTATTCAATCTCAAGCTGTATCAAGCACTAGTTCCCCACAACCAAGAATTGTCTCTTGAGAGTTACAACAAAGTGTAATGTCAATAATTTTGAGTTTGGGTGGATCCAACAGGGCCAAGGCATCTAGAAGTCTCATTCTTCCTTTTCATACACACATATTGGGATGGTAGATTCTCTGTGATAGTTTCACAGTCAAGGATTGGTTACAACACTTTGGTTTTACTTGGACATCATTTAATTTGTCACAATCATGAAGTGGTTAAGCATGTGACATGGAATTGTTTAGTTGTCCACACATTTTGGGCTTTGATTTCTATTGGATATAGTCACCAGAATTCGTTTTGTTGCTCTTCTTCATTGGAAGGGAGTTTTGCTCACAAATAATTAATAAATGGATGGTCCAACATGCTGCTAGGAACATGTGGGATGTGGTCCCTTAAATACACTAAGTTTTCTCACATCAAACATGGTGTCATGCAAAATTTCATGAGGCATTATCCCCATTCGGTTTGAGAGAAGTTTCCACATTCCTATAAGATTTGGCTCTCCGTGTTCAGCAAGGCTTGACATGTTCAAGAAGGATATAGATTGGCACTTGGAGCCATAGCAGTAATGTTGGAGCTCATGCCAGGGATTTTGTTGTGCTAATTATTTTTTTACTAGATATGTTGATATTCATGCACATTATAACACCCTCCTCCCACATCTACCCAAGTAACCGACCAACTGGGGTAAACATGTGACGAGAGGCTACTTTGATAGGATTCAAGGCTATGATCAAGGTTCATGTTTTCTTGGGGAGAAAGGTTGTGATCAAGCTTGTCAAGTATGAGTTGACTATAATCCAATTGGAGTTGTTGTGAAGTAAATATTGTCATTAATACCAATTTGATCGTACTGCTCAAACTAGTTTTTGAGGAGTTTTTTGTAATAGATTATTTCGAGCGCCTTTGAAGAAAACCTTTGAAGCATTGCTGAATAGACTTAAAGTCAGATCTAAAACAGAAGTAAAGTAATCCTTGCAGACCGAATGACATTCTTTAAAGCACACATGAAGAGACTAGGAGACACCTTCATCGAATGATAAAATGATAGCATACTTAAGGCATCTTTTGAGTTGACAGTAGAGTGCATTCATGATGACATTAATTGAGCATTCTTCAAGCCTTTATTGAAACAACAGTCACTCTTGAAGCATAGTTGAAAACCAACACTTGAAGACTTGTTTTTTTGAAGCAAACATCCTTGGAGTATAGTTGAAGACCAACACCTAAAGACTTGTTTTGTTGGAGCAGTCATCCTTGGAGCATAGTTGAAGATCAACACTTGAAGACATGTTTTGTTGGCGCAACCATAAAAGTTTTTCTGAAGCAGACCTGAAGATTTTGTAGATGTATATTTCAGAGCACTTTGTATACCTATCTTGGATAAATTTTTTAGAAGTATTTGAAGTTTTTTAAGGCTCAAGTGTGAAGCAGTATTGAAGTCACCTTAAGGGATTGAAGGAAAATGAGAGGGTTGGATCCCTAGAGGATCGAAGTCATCATACGAGGTTGGGGCCTGGATTAATATGTGAGGATTGGAGTCCTCATACAAGCTTGGACCCTTGTGAGAGACCAGGTTGGAGCTTGGATTTGTAGTTGAATATTAGAGTCCTCATTTAGGGTTGGAGCCTTGAAGGAGTTAAATACTTTGTTGTACAAGTTGAAGCTTGGGTTTTTAGAGTCCTCATCATTTTCATTAATAAAATTATTTTCTTGTTGCACATCTTGTGTTTTGCTGTAATTGGTGATTTTAACTGCCATAATAACAATTGTAAAGAAATATTGATTCAACCCCCCTCTCAATATTTCCAAGACTAGCACACCTTACATTTTTTTCACCTTGCAATATTTTTATTGACATGCTAGAAGGAACTTTCACAATGCAATGTTATTGTTGGTAATATGGTTGTTTATGATAGAAGTAGATCTAACATGTGTTAGAGTTTCTTCACCATGGAATGTTCTTATTAGCAATGTGATTGTGTTTGGCATGAAATGTTGTTGTTGGTAGTATGTTTGTATTTGTGCCACATGTAAAGCTAACATGTGTTAAATTTATTTCACCTTCCAATGTTTTTTATTGGAAATGTGCTTGTGTTTGGGCTAGAAACTATGCTAGATTTCTTTTGCTCTGCAATATTGTTGTCATCAATTTGGTTGTTATGATAAAAGGAGATATAGCAAGTGTTAGATTTCCTTCACCTTATCAATGTTATTGGAAATGTGCTTGTGCTTAGGCTAGAAGTTTTGATAGATTTCTTTTTCTATGCAATATTTTTGTTGTCAATTTGGTTGTTTATTATAGAAGCAAATCTAACACGTGTTAGATTTCCTCCACCTTGGCAATGTGCTTGTGTTTGTGTTAGAAGGAAATATAGGATGCGCTAGGTTTCTTCTGGTATGAAATGTTGTTTTCGGTAGTATGCTTGTATTTATGCTACATGTAAAGTTAGCATGCGTTAAATTTATTTTACCTTGCAACATTTTTCTTGGAAATGTGATTGTGTTTGTGATAGAAGTTGTTCTAGATTTCTTTTTCCATGCAATGTTGTTGTTGGCAATATGCCTTTGTTTATGCTGGAAGCAAATCTAACATGTTAGATTTTTTTCACCCTACAATGTTGTTGTGTTCTTGTGTTTGTGTTATGCGTAAATCTAACACATGTTATATTTTATTCACCTTTCAATGTTGTTATTGGCGACATGCTTCTATTTTGGCTCGAAGAAATCTAGCATGCACTAGATTCCTTTTTCACCACAATGTGGTTGTTGGCACTATGCTTTTGTTAGAAGTAAATATTACCATGTGCTAAATTTCTTTTATCTAGAAATGTTATAATGTTTTTGTGTTTGTGCTAGAAGGATATCTAGCATACATTAGATTTCTTTCACCCTTCTATGAGTTTATTGACAATATGGTTGTATATCAGTTAGAAGGAAATCTAGTGTGCACTAGATTTTTTTCGCATTGTAATGTTGTTGTTGACAATTCAATTGTTTGTGCTAGAAGGAAGTCTAGTATGCATCATATTTGCTTCATCTTACAATGATGTTATTGGAAGTGTGCTTGTAATTGTGCTAGAAGGAAATCTAGTATGCATCACATTTCCTTCACTTTACAATGATGTTATTAACAATGTGCTTGTGATTGTGCTAAAAGGAAATCTAGTATGTGCTAGATTTCTTTTGCCCTAGAATTTTGTTGATAATATGTTTGTGTTTATGCTATAACAAAATCTAGCATGCGCTAGATTCTTTAGCCCCACAATGATATGTGTTTGTGTTTTTGCTAGAAGGAAATCTACCACACACCAGATTTATTTTGTCTTGCAATGGTGTTTTTGAAAATATGCTTGTTTGTGCTAGAAGTAAATCTAATATGTGGTATGTTTCTTTCACCCTACAATATTTTTATGTGCTTGTGTTTGCGAGAGAAGAAAATCTAACATGTGTTAGATTTCATTCACCTTGCAATATTGTTATTAGTGACATGTTTGTGTTTGAGATATGAGTACAAATAGCATGTTAGATCTAGTTCACCTTGCAATATTGTTATTGGAGCTATGCTTATGTTTGTGATAGAAGAAAATATAGCATGAGATAGATTTCTTTTACCCTACAATATTGATGTTGGCAATATGTTTGTGTTTGTCGAAGGAATTCTAACATGCACTAAATTTATTTTGCAATGAAATAATTTTTTTTTGTAAACTTGGTAGTACTTTCTCTATTTATATTAACTAACCATAATCAAGTTTTTTCAATAGTAATAGGTGGCCTCAACCTACCCGTAGGAAACCAGGTTGGCCACCTGTCAACATTAAAAGCTGTCCAAAATTTAAATAAGTCTTTTTTTATCATCCTTACAACATTATCTTTTTTGTCTATACTGAATATCAACTTTGAAAAGTAAAAGCTACTTGGCATAAAAACAAAAAATTTACCTGGATCTATGTTTTCTCCTCATCTGAGGACTCCATGGGGGCTAAGGCTTTAGCACTGGATCCCGACATCTCACTTCTCCTCATGTCTTGCAAACTTTACTCGATCCTACTCAGTGCCAGGTTGTTTCGATATGTTTGAATCTGAATTGCTGTTACCTCTCTAAGGAGATCTACTATGTTGGGTTCCTTCACTTTGGTTTCCTCCTGTGCCTCATGTCCTTTTTTTACTGCCTATTCTTTGTTGAGAGTCATGGCTTGGGCCACTACATTCTTCATGACCTAGTATTGCTAGATCATTTGTTTGAATAGAGTGTGATAGCCACGGGTGTTCCCGGTACCACCCATTCTTCTGTGGGAATATCTTGGTTGGTGATATTGTCATTTAGTTCTCGCTCCCAACATGCTATTTGCATGCTCCCAACATGCTATTTGCGCTCTGACCTCGGGTGTATTCCCTACCATGTACGCATCGATAAGGGTCTTCATATGCTCTTGTTCCGTCTTTCTCCCTCTCTTACATTGTTCTCTGTTGGAGGTCCCCCCGACGATCCTTTTCCCTACTGTTAGCCTCCTGTTGCCACAGGTGTTCATTTTTCATGATTGACATTTTTACATGCCAAATATGTCATACTTCACATGCTGTAGTGTTCCATATTTCCAAAAGAGGTCAAACAAGATACTATGAAAGTGTGCCAATCCAAATGCCACTGCTGAATTTCAATTTTGATGACTTAATCATTTTTTGTTCTATAAAAGGGAGGGCCAAACAGATTAACCTTGGTCTCCCTAGGTTTCAATTTCTTGTTTTATAATATAGAGAATGATATCTGTCCAAACAGCTTAATCTTGGCAGATTTGCAGATAGGTAGAGAATCAAAGGAGCCCAACTGCTTAATCTGGGCCCTTGGCAGAAATAAGTGTAGGCTTAGATAGGAGAACAGAAAAAAGAAAAATTGTAAAGCTGTGTCTGCAAGTCTAAGTGCACCCAAACCAAAAAGAAGAAAAAATGTTAGGAAGGTAGGCTGGGTAGGTAGTTTTTGAGGTTGCGGAATGATGATTCATGATCAATTTTGTATTTCTAAGTATTATATCTTTTTAGATCATAGTCATGATGCAGTTTTTCATCTGGAGGAACTCAAGTTGGACATAACTAACTCCCCTTTCTTCTTATTTCCCAAATCACTCGCTAACTTCCTTGAAGAGATCAAGATCTGCCTGATGCCTCTTAGTCATCATTTTCCACATCATTAGCCTTGGTGAAGATCTGCCTCACTCAAGGATTTCCATTCTTCTGTTACAAAGTTCTATTCCCCCAAAATCACCTAAGGTTCCTTACCTTAGCGCTCTCTCATCATCTCCATATTAACTCCTGACTATATTATATAGCCCCCGATCTATTTCCCCTTCCCCTACTAAATCTATGCTAAATAACTCCCCTATATATATACCCCTCCCTTTAGCACTATAGCTATGTATTTATCAGTTCTGGGACATAATAGTCCACCTAGGACTATCATGAACCCATCCGTGTCCTAACAAGAGTTGGTGTGACACCTGGTCATGTTAACAACCTATTCCCCTAACCCTAAAACCTACAAAACCCACTTCTTCGCCCTTATCCTAAAGTTTTGTTCATATACATTCAACCCCCACTCGTTAAACACCCACGAAAACCTGCATTTCCTAAATTTCTACCCTCCCCGCTGTGGTATATCAAAATCTGAATATTCGCGTGCCCGTCCATTATTCCCCCGCCAGCTCCGCACTCCGTCCACCGTCAGATCGGGCCCTCCCCATCTGACGGCTCTCGGCGATTTCGGAGGTGCCCTGCTGCTCGGCCGTTAGCTTCCGATGGCGAGGCAGTTTCTCCGCCATACCAACGACACTTGTTCACTTTCTATTGTGTCGGAGGGGCTCTGACGGATACCGCCCCCATACAGAAAACGGTCCGATGAAACTGCTTTCTGCTTTCTATACGCGCCCCATGCAACCTATCATGTTCTACGTGTGTGCCTCATCACCATGCCACATCACCTGCACAGCATCGGCCTCCTACCGAGTCATCCCTGCCACGTCATCCACCGTACATGCTGATGTCATCCTGCTGATATCATCCTGCCATGTCATCTGCCGTACCATGGTCCCACCCACTGACGTCATGTTGACGTCATCATCAATTTTGAGGCGAAAGGCGAAAAACGTGCTTAGGAAGCCTGGATTCAAATTCCGAGGCAGTTTTTCAGGCGTGCGCATGGCTACGGGAAAAGGGCCAAAGTGGAAAATCCCTCATTGCGCAGCCCCCAGCAAGCCCAAAAGGCACCGAATGACCCGTTTTTCTTCGCGAGGCATGCAGAGATGAACAAAAGACGATTCTAAAGGAAACAGAGGGCCGAAAAGCAGCCATTAAGTTTTGATTTGACCCGCAGCAAGAGAGAAACAAGCCTGATTCATTTGTCAAAGAGTATCAGAGGAGAGATGAAGCGTCAAAGAGTATCAGTTAAATTTTTTAATGGAAATCTTCAGTTCCCAAAGCAGGTCAGCATTGGTTGGCCTCCAGCAGAGTCAACTCAGGAGGTGTAAGCCAATCCCAGCTCTCAAATCATAGTTAAAGCACTTAAAGCCACCGAACTACAATGGAGCAGAAGTCCATACGCAGTTATTGCAGAAGCACTGCACCAAGCCACCGAGGGCAATGCATTAATTCAGTTTTGATACGGCTGCCCTCAGCGCAGCTCATAGATATTTTCTTGCATTTATTTCTGATAAGTTTAGGTTAAAGTGATCATTTACTTTCAGACTTGTCTAGGTCACAGCTGTAATAAACAATTTTAAAGAATTTTTCCCTATATATACCACCCTCTATATTGTTTCAAGGGTTGGTTGATTGATAACTTTTCATTAGAGACTCACACTATATGTCTGATACTTTTCTTTAATCCAAGATTGCTGAAGAGATTGGAGGATTGACTGCCTGATGTGTTGTTAATGGTCTCTGGAGACTGAATGATGGAATTCTTGTGCTACAACATGAATCAATAAGTGCCTCTTACCTCTATTTTTATTTTTCACCTTCTAAATAGCAAAAAGAAAGATTAGTTTAGAACTTGTTTAACTGCACTCTAGGCTCAATTTCTGCTATTTCTTTATGTTTTTTCATCTGAAATGAACTGGACATGAATATGAATTCCTTGTGGCTCATATTTACTCTAATTCACATGTGTTTGATAGTTATCTAGGGATTCTTTACTGCCCTTAGATAGAGCTCATCCACTTTTCTCTGTTAAGCTGACTGAGAGATTCTTAATTGCCTCTCCTTCCTTAGCATTCTTTCCATCCTTTAAACTTGGAAAATTGTTCCATGTGCAACTACCTTTCTCCTTATTCCTCTTGTGACCAAGAAAACGCACCAGCAGTCTTACTCCTTGACTCCATGCCCAATGGTTTGAAACTTTCACACTATACCTGCCTCTTTACCTGAGAACATCAATCTTCTCACCAAAATGCAAACAAAACCCCTGAACTCAATAGCTAGCCTAAAATCATCATCAACAAAGCTAAATCATAAAGAGAGAGCCCTCTCTGACTGCAAGTGGGCTAGAACCTACAGTCCAAAGTTGGTCTGTGATTACCTCGGCCGTATCCCTTCACTCCGACCTGGGGGACAACCTGATTGATAACACCTACTTTTCCTGCACCTCTGTAGCTCTTCTTAGCCACTTATTTTCCATCTCTCCCCATTCTTGCATTGTCTCATTTGTCATTTTCTTCACCCAATTCGCTTTCCTTTATGTGCTTGTTTCCCTTCACACTGTACTGGACGCAAATTATGATTAAACCTAAAACAATACCATAAGAAGTATCAGTAGTCTGAAGGTATACTTCCCATTTTGTTTTGTATTTAAGTGTTCCATGTTTGGTCTCTCGCTCAAGTCCTGGCAGCTTGAGTTTGATTTTCATTTCCCTCAGATTTCCCGCTGACAGCTCTTGGGTTAGCTTTTTGCAGCTTCTCAATTCTTCTTCTCTCAGAATCATCTCTCCTCATCTACCCTCTCGGATGGTTTACCTTAGAAGACCTACCGGGGAGTCTACAAAGGGAGACCATGTCCCTGTTCTGAATTGCACGATGTTTTTTCATTCCGTTCTTGCACCTCTCTATAGTCTTCGCTCTAATTGAGCCCCTGGTTTTCCTCTCAGTTTTACTCTGGATATTCCAGTTAGGTTTCTAAGTGGCCCAGATGTCCCTTGTCTTAGCTAATGAGGCCTCCAAGGTAGTTTCCTCTCTAAACCAACTACCCAAATTATCCCTCCATGCCTCACGAGCCACCTGGATGGAGTTATATTCCTATGGCCTTCTCCCTTACCAGGTTCTCTCTTCTCTCCTCGGTCGCCCTCCTTCCCACTTTGTGCTTTCTTCAAGGGAGTTTCTTTATCCTTTGCTTCTCTCTCCCTTTCATCCTCATTTCTGACTCAGATAGTGTTCCAGGAGACCCTGGTTTCAACTCTTTCTGAGTCTAGACTTTCCCAGGTCTCTGTCCCTAGTACTACTGAATTTTGCATTACCATAATTATGATGTTAAGGAAGTAGAAGAATACATACCGTTGACCTTAGTTGACGCAACTGCATCCATCGACCTGCGTCCACCACCTTTCTCTACTCTTACTCTCACTCTCTCTTTCTGCATGCAACTATCTTCTTTCTCTCTTACCTTTTGTTCTACTTTGCTGTCCCTAATGCCTTTCATCACACCTACCACCTATCCTCCTAATTTTCTTGCCACCCTTTTCCTCATTCCTACTCCTGGGAATGATGGCCCTCTGTCCCTTCCAGCTCTTACCCTCATTAACTCCCTCGTGCCTCAAGCTACTCCTATCGTGGGTTCTTCTCTATATTCCTGCCACTTGTTGGCATCTCTTTGCCCACTCTCTGAATGGATCCCATGCCTTCCTCTCTGCCTTCCCTTCGCAACCTTGCCTGTCTTCTTTTTGGGCTTTCTCCCTCCCTGCCTTGTCCTTCCACCTGCCCTTTTTGTTGGCCTCTTCCTCCACATCTTGATGTGTTCTCTGTCCTTGCGCTCGAGTGGATGGTCCCTGACATCTCCACTTCCCATCGCCACTGGCCCACCTCCTCTTCTCTATCACACCCCAATCAGGGTTTTTGCAATGAAATATTGGTGTTAGAAACATGCTTGTGTTTGTACTAGAATAAAATATGGTATGCAATAGATTTCTTTTGCAATATAATATTGTCGTTGGCAACGTGCTTGTATTTGTGCTAGAATGAAATATAACCTGCATTGGATTTCTTTTTCAATGCAGTATTGTTGAAAATGTACTTGTGTTTGTGCTAGAATTAATTCTATCATGCGTTGGATTCCCCACACACCCCCCTCCCCCCCACAATGTTAGGGTTGCCAATGTGTTTGTGTTTGTGCTAGAAGTAAATAAAGCATATGCTAGATATCTTCCACCCTGCAATTTTATTTTTGGCAATGTGATTGTGTTTGTGCTAGAATAAACTCTACAATGTGTAATATTTTTTTTACTTTGCAATGTTTTTGAGAGTAATATGCTTCTATTTATGTTAGAATGAAATTTAGCATGTGGTGGATTTCGTTCACCTTAGAATATTGTTATTGGCAATGTGCTTGTGTTTGTGCTAGAAGGAAATCTAGCATTTGCTAAATTTATTTGACCATGTAATGTTGCTTCTAGCAATATGCTTATGTTTGTAGTAGAAGGAATCATATTGATTGTTATGTTTCATTTGAGGTGCAATGTTGTTGTTGGAAATGGGCTTCTACTTGTGATAGAAGGAAAGCTAACACACATTATATTTCCTTCATAATGCAATGTTGTTATTAGAAATATGTTTCTCATTATGCTAGAAGGAAGGTTAGAATGTGTTAAATTTCCTTCATCTTGAAATGTTAATGTTGAAAACGTGTTTGTATTTGTGATACAAGTAAATCTTTCATGCATTAATTTTTTTTCACAATGAAACATTATTGTTGGAAATGTTCTTGTATTTGTGTTAGAAGGAATTATAGAATGCACTAGATTTCTTTGTTCTTGTGCAAAAAGGAAAACTATCAAGATTTCACCCTCACAAAGGTTAGTGCTCTAATATTGTTGTTGGCAGTGCACTTATGATCATGCAAGAAGGATACCTAATAATTACTAACTTTCTTCTAAACACCATTACACTTATGCAACCAATGCTCTAGGAGTGACATTGTATCAATAATCACAATGGTTAGAGTTATAGCTTTTGATGTGCCCTTTTATTGAATTTGGAACAATTTATGAATATCAATGATAGTGCAAAAGAAGTGTATATAAATATATGTTGTTGTTGGCACTACATTTGTGCTTGAGTTGGAAGGAAAGATAATTGTATAGCTTTCCTTTTCGCACAAACATAATAATCCAATAATAATTATTTGATCCATGGAGAATAATGTGATCTTTGTATAATTTTGAAGTTTATGAATAAATTTATTATTGAGGTATACTATATTTTTCTTCTAATGCAATTTCTTTGCTTTTAGAATAAAAATGAAAATTATCTAGTATTTACAGTACCAAAAATTTTATTTGGAAGAAAACCTCTAGTTTGGCTTTCAATTATCAAGTTCAAACATCAAACATCCTCACTAAGTGAAATATAAATATAATTTGTCCTTCTCATGGGGATTTTAGACATCTTACGTAGAATTGATCTTGGAATTTCTTATATTTTCCAAAGGACCATGTTTTGGTTCTTCAACATCTACAAATTTCTTATGATCATTATTCATACAGATGCATCAAAACTACAAGTGTCATTTCTAAAGTTAAATAGGAAGTTGGTGGTTTGATATGAGTTGATATTTTTCATTCTATGATACTATCTACATCTCTAATTTCCTGTTCTTCATATATATTTTTTGTGTAATTTGAATGTAAAGTAATTTTTAGTAGTAGGCACTAAATGGTGGGAAATAATGTTTCATTACATACAATATGACTACCATATTATTTAAATTATTGCATCTATATTAATTTTTCTTAAGTTGTGTGTTTTTGTGAAAATATAAAGTCACACTTTACATGGTTCAACCTGTTAATTACAAATTACAATTTAGTTGTTGTTATAGAATTTATACAAGCTACAATGGAAATTATAATTTTGCCAAATGGGGACTATGTTTATTTACTTATTAATGATCAAGTCATTGGGCTAGGAAGGGTCAAATCTATAGAGTCTGGAACTTATTATATCGTAGAGAGGGTTAATGTAGGTTATGTTACAATTTTGATAATTGATGTCACTCAACCACATTTGATTAATGAGGATGTTAATGAAGAGGACATACATCTATGGAAGATCATAGATTTTAGACACAACATATGTAAATCAAAATATTGAAGTATGTGTTAAATATTATTGATAGTATAGTAAGTGTTTTCTTGAGTAAATACTAACCTTATTTACATTCGTTTGTAGGTGCAAATGTTTCTTCTACATTTTCTATTGGAGATAAGGTAGATCTTCTGCAACATGGAGTGAAGGTGGGTGAGGGCTCCATATTCAATGCAGAGCTTGGGCATAAAGTGCATGGAAATATGGTAAAGAAAGGATTCATAGTGGTTAAAATTGAGAAGGTGTTAAAAGATGATGCTCCTCTACCACATCCAACAGTGTGTGAGCATACACTAGGGGTGCATTAGAATCTTATGGGGTTTGGCAAGAATCCGATTTGGAGCCTCACTATCATGATCATACCATAAATCTTCCCCAAGATAGGGTTAGATTCATATTTACAAAGGTTTCTCTTACAAATTAATGCATGGGAACAAGCATGTGCATTTCCAAAGGAATTCTAGTTAATGTCCACAAGGATGACATTGTTGAGGGTGAAACACTAGGTGAAATGGAATTTGGTGTTTTCTTGGAAGAGGTAGATGGACATTGTGGGATATGTAGAATTGGGGATAAGTATATACATTGTTTTGTTATATGGCCAATAAATAAGTTGGTGGACAAAAAAGGTGTGGTATTAAGGATCAAGGAAAAGTTCAAGGAGCCACACAAGGAAATGGTGATATGGGATGTCATAGAGGAAACAAATCCCTTAAGCAAATGGGAGGTGTATCTTTGTAATGAAAAATATAGAAACTCAATTGATATGCATATAACAAGGTCGTATAAAAGGATCAAACGAGTTATGGATACAAAAAAATTCACAAAATTTCAAACAAAAGTAGATGAAGAGAAAGAAATTCAACTTTTGGCAACAGATGTATGTTGTAGAAAAGATTGTCTTCAACATTTGGATAGGAAGGCCATTGCAGGTGCTAGAAGGGGTATGAGAAATAAATAAAAATGGTATTAGGCAATTTGTCTTGAATTCACTCATGTCAAACACAGTCATGTCAAAGGGCCATGGCCTGCCATCTATTGCTAGAAATGTAAAGAACATGAGATTTAATGGGAATATTATTTGTAAGAAAGCATGGTATAAGATACATAACATTCCTCAAAGCACATTCTATAACTACCAACATTATTTCCAACATGGACATATCAAAGCTATTCATGGTAACACCAACACACGCAAAGCATGAGCTCACACAACCATAGAATATTGCACAAAATTGTAATGGATAATTTAGACTTTTCACCAAACCAAACACGTTAAGTTGAAGAAGATGGAACATCTGATCCTTTAAGATTGCTTCCTTCGATTTACACACACAATTATTTGTTAAAAGAGATTAATGAGTCTCTTCACAATCTCAATTACCCATCAATATCACAGTCAACAATAAGCAAGATCTAGAATACTAAGTTTCGAGATGTGGCATTTTCAAAGAACACCAACTTCAGTAAATGTAGTGAATGTATTGTGTTGAAAGCAAAACTGAAGTCAGCAACTACAAAATAGTTGGAAGAGAAGGCACGAGCTAGGCTGAATGAACATAACAAGATTGTTATGTGTGGAAGATATTGCCACTATGCCCATAGAATTATGTAAGAGCGATTTCCAAAGGAGAATTTGAGCATTATGCATGATAAAATGGACAAAAAAAGGACTTCAATCCCAAGGCTACATGTCAAATCAAAATCTATTGTAGGAACAAATTTAGGTTTGTCATTGATAGGTATGCTTACACATGGGCATAAGACAGGAGGTTTTGGTCATTTATCCCTACCATTTGTACATATGGTATCACAATCTATTATTACATCCCATGCAAAGTGCTTAAGGGACCTTGAAGACCCACAAATGGATATGTATGGTGATCTACTTTATGAAAGTGGAAGTTAAAGAAGCCCACTTACAAATGCATTACTTGACACCTTTATTTACTCAAAATGTCAAGTGTACAAGGATGATTTTATATCTAATGGAAGATCAAAAAGTCAAAATCTTGATTTTAAACCTCTTCCTCCACATTTTTTGTTACAGTTGGACACTGAAACAAGTGATAATAAGAATCAATATCTTTTCATGTTTCTATCACTTTTAACTACACTTGTTGTCTTCATCACTATTGCAGTTGGGTTCTTGCGTGTGGGCGACATCCATGAAGACATAAATGGAACCTACGGAAGAATGTCTTCCAACCTAAAAAGTAAAGATATTTATTCTTTATTTGAAATGATGGATACATTTTGCATAATTGAAGAAAATTGAGTGTTTCCAC
Organism: Pinus tabuliformis; assembly: GCA_031772625.1. NCBI lineage: Eukaryota > Viridiplantae > Streptophyta > Pinopsida > Pinales > Pinaceae > Pinus > Pinus tabuliformis. The sequence continues at coordinate 345,262,804 of CM062814.1, forward strand.
CTACACTTATTTACAAGGTATATTACTTCAAAAGTTTCCTTAATGGATACATCAAGGAGGGAAAAATGCACTGGCTGGACATCTTAATGTCCAATAATTCCAATTTCTTGTACTCAATGATATTCCAGTACTAAGGTACAAAGAATTAATTAGAGATATTAAGTGGTCAAAACCACTTGAGTTATGGAATATAGATGATGAAGGTCAAACAATAATTCCCATAGGGAAGCCATATTTCTTAGCTTCCAAACAGAACGATGTCTGTTTAAAAAAACTAAAGGAAGGGATAACATCATACATAAAAATGTGGAAAGGCACTATTGGGAATGAGGATTCACCAATTGTTACAAAGGAATGGAAAACTAAAGTAGTGTATTGGGAAAGAGTTCTTGATACATTAGATGGAATTTATTATGATCATAGAATAATTAATGAAAGTGATTCATTTTCTGAGAATTTCTGGCCCAGGACAAGGCACATTGTTGATGTTGATTGTAATGCACTCCAAGTAATATCAAGTATTATGGATGAAGATTTTGATAATGTGATAGATGAACGAGTATATGTTGGACCCAAATGCAACAAGCCAAAGCCAACATTCAATATTATGATTGCTGTTGATAAAGGAAAGATGTTGCTAGTTAGATAAGGAGATGAGAATGCAGGAGAGATGATTTGGATGGAAAAATCCTTCTAAGATATCTTTACGGATAATGAGTGAGAATATTCATGTAAAGGTTGTTTGGTGGAAGCCTATGTCAGGGAAATACAATGGAAATATTTTAGAGCAATATTGGTTACCAAATCCCAATGACACAAAACTTGGCTCTATTCCAATTAATACCATAATGTGGGCATGGATGCCAAAGAAAAAAAATTGCAGGTAGACCAAGATAAATAAATATGGTGTAGAAGTCATTCTTGATCTACTTGAGTGAATATCTTGAGATTAGGTTTACATGATTCATGAATGTAATTTTTTTTTAAGGATCTATTAATATACACTCAAACACACTTTCCAATATTTGTTGTATATAAAATATTCTCTTCATATTATTTTTGGAGTTTTATATTATTTAATATTTCAATTTAATCATGTGTTGATACAAATTACATGACAATGCCATAAAATATTTATGTTTTCAAAGCTTTATTTGACCAACATGACTTTTCACGATATCAAATATGCATAATCATATTCAATAATGCACTTAAAAACATATTCTAAACTTGGTCTATTAAAACAATAGTGGAGTACCTAATTGGTATTCTATTTAATATAAACCATTTAAACACTTAATGAATAAAAGCTAGACGCCTGTAATAATGTTTGAAGTGATTTTTCCTTAATATTCCTTATTATAATTGATATAAATCAAATTTTTCATTTTTTTGCACTCTAATTTATAAAAAAATTATTTTGATCACATTGAACAACACAGCTAGAATTATAAAATATTTCCTCTTATAGATTTGGAAGTGGTGCCAACATTGTACTAGTATAATAAATTTGTACTCAACATAGGAAAAATAGCTAGTGTCAATTTAAAATGGTCAATAATAGTAAGAGAAACAATATTAATATATTGCTAAATAAATTTATAGGTAAGATATTTTTACAAAATCTATTATTCATGAGTCAAATTTAATACATAAGTATTAATATTAATATTAATGATAATATAAATAATGTAAGGAATCTAAGTTTTAGATTAATGTTAATATGTTCTTTTCAATATAATATCTTTAAACACTACATGAATAAAAACTAAACATTTGTAATAAATAGTTTAGTCAAGTTTCTGTCTTTCCTCTTGTATTTGAAAATAATCAAATTGCACTACTTTGTTACTATTCTAATTCATGATTGATTTTGATCATTAAAACGATTAGTAATTGTTCTACAACCCAGTATGCAGGGATGTGTAGGTTTGTTTGTCTGTATATGGAACTTTAAAATAAAAATTATGTTTCAAATAGAAAAATAAAAAAATGAATATGTTGTAAAGGAATTAGAGGTAAAAAAATGTGTGAATTAGATGTTTAAATCTTATACTTTTCAGAGATATTTCACCTATAGATTCAAATAAACTATTTGAAGATCTATGTTAACTAATTTATGTCAATATCAACTTCATATATATATATATATATATATATATATATATATATATATATATATATATATATATATATATATATATATATATATATATGGTTAACATTTTTATTTGGTCTTTATATATACTCTATTTAGCATTCAAAAATACAGTTTGAACAATGAAAAATAACACATTGTATTTTGCACTCTAAAAATGTTTGCACGTGAAGAAATTTGATCCCTACATCCACACTTAAGATGGATTTATGATGGTATATATTAAACACATTACTATGACCATTTGTCATTAAATAACTTTATACTTAATATATATCTTGCATATTAATCTATTATTCATTAAGTAAGCCTCAATCAACTTAGTTTTTAACATAAAAGTACGAATAATAAATAAAAATAAATTATGCTACTACTCGCATTCAACATTTAATTTGATCCTAAGAAAATATTTTCTCCTCAACTCTAAAATGGTGCAAATTTCCTACAATAGTATGAAATGATGATGGTGATAACGATGATTATCATCCACTAAGACCAAATATGGTCTATAAGAAGGCAAAAAGATATTACCCAAAATTATTTCGAATTTTATTGTTATACTCAAAAACATTAAAAGAAGTGTTTCAAGCTCATCATAATTATGTTTAGTTAAAAGATCAAGAAGGTTGGTAGCGTCACAAATATTTTGAAATTTAAATCCAATATGAGTATAAACTCGATGATCTATGAGATTTTTTAAATCTTCAACGATATTACTAGTGTTGCAAAGGTGATAGACTTTTAAATTGTGCCAACATTGTCTTAGTAATAATTGTAACTTAACACATACATGATATTTACTATATCGGATTATAATTAAATGGGTTAATAATAGTAAAATACACATCATTATTTTCATAAAATAACCTTAACAAACTTATATTTTAATACAAACCATAAAAATATTAAAATAGATAATGTAAGGAATCCAAGATTAAGACGTGAAAGATTTGCTTTTGCAAGTTTATATGAATTTGTTTAATAAAGTTTATCATGATAATTTTTTCACAAAAAATGATGAATATATACATTAAAATTAGTGAACTAAGTGAATTTCTAATTCTCCATTTCAAAAAAATTTAATCTATTTAAAATTACATATTCTAGATCCACTGAATACTTCCAAATTTAATGAGATATGTGTTCTAGAGAAAATTTTGACACTGGCAAGACTCACAGAGCATCCTCTGCTCTAATTTTAATCCATAGTGATCTCATGGGGCCTTTTCCTCATCCTTCCATCAACAAATAAAGGTATGTTCTTACATTTATTGTTGATTTCTCAAGGTATACTTGGGTGTATCTTCTCAGGGCCAAATTTGAAGTTTTTGCACACTTCGAAGATTTCAAAGCACTAGTTGAGACACAGTCAGAGTGAAAGATCAAATCCCTCTGTACAGGCAATGGGGGGGAATATGTTAACATAACACTTCAGAACCTTTTCCTTGAGTCTAGCATACAGTTGCAGCACACAGTTCCATTCACTCCGTAGCAAAATGGAGTTGCTGAGAGAAAGAATGGATCTCTCAAAGAGATGGCTTCCTGCATGCTGCATGCTAAGTCACTACCTCATAAGCTATGGGCTGAAGCACTTAATTGTGCTAACTACATCCAAAATAGATCTCCTCATAGATATGTCAAGGATCAGACCCCGTTTGAGGCTTAGAGCGGCATAAAACTAGAGGTCACCCACTTCCATGTTTTCGGCTTCCGAGCATGGGCCAGGATCACCTCTGAAAGGAGGAAATCTCTTGATCCATAGAGCATTGAGTGCATCTTTGTCAGATACCTTGATGGTGTGAAGGAATACCAACTCTTGATTTTCTCTACAGATAAGCTCATCATTGAGCGAAGTGTCCAATTTGAGAAAATTCTCTCGCATGCACCTCAATTGCCACATGCAGGCACTTTTTATCTACCTCATGACCGAGATGATGACTCAGTACACTCAGATGCAGATACAGAGCATGCAGATGTTGAGGTAGAACATGTAGATGAAGAGACATTGTCTTCAAATACATATCCAGTGCATGCATATGATGATCCACATCCAAGCCCAGAGCGTGCTTCTAGAAGTGAATCAACTTCCCCTATCATAAATTAGAGAATAAGGAGATTAAGTGAGATTTATGCACAAGATCACCCAACTGCTAGAAATGGTCTTGTAGGGGAAATTCTAATCCGCAGAGGACTAGCTCAGAGTTTATTAAGCCTCCTCTTGCCCTCACTGCCACTGAACCAATTCCATCCCAGCATTGTCATTTGGTTCAAACTTCTGATCCACAGTCTTATGCTGAGGCTGCTAGGCATCCCTCTTGTCAGTCAGCCATGGAGGAGGATTAGAACTCCCTCCTTGAGAACCAAACCTGGGATCTGGTCCCCCTTCCTTCAGGAAGGAAACTTGGCTGATGCAAATGGGTCTATAAGACCAAGAGTGTTGCAGATGGGCAAATCACCAGACAGAAAGCAAGCTAGTAGCCAAAGGCTTCCAGCAAGTGCATGGCATTGATTATGATGAGACCTTTGCTCCAGTAGCAAATATGGCTTCCATATGCCTTGCACTTGCCATTGTGGCTACCCAGCGGTGGGAAGTAAATCAGATGGATGTGAAGAATGCTCTTCTTCATGGAGACCTATATGAGGAGATCTACATGGAGTAGCCACATTGTTTCATTCAGGATTCTTCTTTGGTCTGCAGACTGAAGAAGTCCCTTTACGATCTTAAGCAGGCCTCGAGAGCTTGGTATGTGAAGATGGATTCTTTTCTCTTATCACAAAACTTCAAAAGATGTAAGTTTGATCTGAATGTTTACATGCTCAGGACACATGACTCTCTTCTTATCTTAGTTTTGTATGTGGATGATCTCCTGATCATTGGCAGCTCATCTTCATCCATTGCTGCAGTCAAGAGGACCTTACATGATAGGTTCTTGATGGTGGACATGGGTCCATTGCACTTCTTTCTTGGTCTTGAGATCAGCCAGGATGCCACAGGCATCAAACTCTCTCAGGATAAGTATGTACGAGATCTCCTGAAGAGATTTCACATGACTGACTGCAAGCTAGCACCGACTCCTTTTCTGTCTAGGGTCTGCCTTGAGGATGGAGGTGACACTCCATTAGTTGACAGTACTCTCTACTGACAGCTAGTGGGGAGCTTACTGTACCTCACCCACTCTAGACCAGATCTCTCATATGCAGTAGGGGCAGTTTCCAGATACATGCAGGAGCCACCTGAGCTACATTGGAATGCTGCCAAGCACATCCTCTCATATGTTGAGGGCACCATCACCTTCGGGATTCACTATGTAGCAGGCACTGCATTGAATCTCCTTTGCTTCACAGATTCTGATTAGGAGGACAACAACATTGATCGCAAGTCCACCTCTGAATATTCACTCAGTCTAGGGCCTGGCCCTATCTATTGGTCGAGCAAGAAGCAAGGTGCTATTTCTCTCTCTTCAACAGAGGCTGAGTATAGAGGAGTAGTTAACATCACCATTCAGGCTCTATGGCTACAACACTTCCTCACTGAGTTGGGCATCCAGTTCGACCAGCCCACTTTCATCTGGTGTGACAACCAAAGGACTCCCAAATTTTATAGGGATCCAGTACAGCGACAGCGGACAAAGCACATAGAGATCCATATGCACTACATCAGAGACTCAGTACATGATCGGGTCATTGATTTGCAGTTCTTTCCTTCAGCAGAACAAACTACAGACATCTTCACCAAGACATTCACTAAGCAAATGTTTCACTCTCTACTTGATCGTCTTGGAGTGAAGGGCACAGTTTCTTAGGAACTGTCTTTTCTTCCCCTTTTTCTTTTCATTACATTGTATTTTGAGGGGGGGATTTTCCCATGAGGTTTTCCCTCTTTCCTCAATTTTAGTACAAGTTGAACTGTATTTTGGGTGGCCTTTGGCCTTAGTTTCCAGGGCCCACTTTCTATTTTTCCCCATAGTGCTGTTCAAGGGGGGTGTTGGAGGTACTACACGCCGAGGACCTTTATTACTGGCACATGCTCACACTTAGTTAGAGCATTCATTGACATGCATGGCTTGAACATTGGAATCTTCACCAGATTGGTGCCTTTGACTGTCCATGCATGCATGGGATTACATGCAAGATCCTTTCTGCTTGATTTACTCCCTGATTTGCTCCTCCTTTCACTTCGTAACTAGCTAGTTCTCTCCGGAACTTGTTGTAGGTGTGGATTCCTCTCATTGATCACCACTATGGTGCATTACCTTGGGATCTTCACCCAATAATGCTATATCGTGAGCATTGTAACCTATTTTCTAAATCAATAATTCATTTTGTTCTTTCAATTCTTTTAGTGTTTTTGATCTGCAAAGTTGTGTGTTCAACCTTTACTAGCTAGGTTCATCTATGCAGGTTTTCTAACACATTTATAGTTGCAGTGTAGAGCTTCTAGGAGTGCCAACGGCATTTAGCATTGAAGCTTGCCAGTGAGGAGAGCTGCAAGTTCGTAAGTGCACTTGGCCCTGAGGCTGTGGCAAGTATTATATTCCCAATATTAGTTAAAGTTGTTAAAGTGTGTGTCTAATAAGAATCGAAAGTTATTTTTCCTGTTGCATACATGAATGAGCACCAACCTCCAGAGCCAACTGGAGAAGGTGTCATTGAAGGAAGCACTGCGGCCCTAGTCATAATCAGGAGCCAAGCCATCAATTTTTTTTCAGTGTTAACTATCGCCATAAAGAATAAGGAATTAGAACAAGGCATTGTAGTCAAGCTGGTTTGGCTTAGTTGCCATATTAGTTATTTTGGTAATCTAGAATCCTTGTGTATTGCCTTGATCCCATAGAGCTTTGGCCATATTAAGGAGAAAAATTGTTGACGCATATTCTTTGACATTTTAACTTGTGTGAGCTGCTATTGTAGAGCGGCAACAGATCATTGTATATGTTGCGTACATGAATGAACACCAACCTGCAGAGGCACCCGAAGAAGGTGTTGTTGAAAGAAGAACTGTAGCCCCAGCGAAATCAGGAGCCAAGCCATCAATTTTTTTTTAGTTTTAACTATCACCATAAAGAATAAAGAATTAGAACGAGTCGTCGTAGTCATGCTAGTTGGCTCAGGTGCCATAATAGTTATTTTCGTAATCCAGAATCCTTGTGTATTGCCTTGAACCCGTAGAAATTTGGCCATATTAAGGAGAAAAATTGTGGAGGCATATTCTTTTCCATTTTAACTTGTGTGTACTGATGTTGTAGAGCGACAACAGATCATTGTATATGCTGAAAATTGAGGTGTCTACTAGTGAACTATGCTACGTAGAGCTGGCCGCATGAAGTGAATAGTGAATTGTGCTACGTAGAGCTGGCCACATGAAGTGAGTCTAGAGGAGAAGAGAAATGTTGAGGTTGTGTTGTGAAGCAGAACATAACAAAGGATGAAAAATTTAGACTTCGTTTGGAATGGAAGTAACGACCGGTAAAGAGCATTCAACCTATAGTGTTCAACTCATTTGTGAAGTAGGCACCATCAAAGTTTTGCTAGCTAGAGATCGATGGTTTGTTAGAGTTGCAAGCCTAAGCAGCAAGCGGCCATATGAGAAGAAGTGGCCCGGAGAACTCGTAGGCATTGTGAACAACATGGATTTTCCTAGAGAAGTGTTGGATCCACATGGCGTGAGAAGGCGCATTGAAGAATGTTTTGAGTGTTGTGTGACAGAGAGGTTGTGCAAATTGATCAACGTGTTGGAAACCGCCAACTGGAATTGTAAAGAAAACGATGTTGTTTAAGAAAGGTCGTAACTAGGTATTGTATTGTTGTGTTGATTGTTGTTTGAAGTTGTTGGAAAGAAGCATGTGTGTTGAGAGTTCCTCATCAAGACCTCTTGTGCATGTGTTGGCCATTACTCTAGGGTGAGGAAGACTTGCTCTATGTTAACTGTTGAAGCTGACTAGAGTTGTCAGTGTGTTCAAGTTTGAGAAAAAGGTGAGGCTGAGTGTGAATCCATAAATTAGAGCCAAGCCCTAGAGTTCGTGTTGCTTGGAGAACTCATGGATGAAATAATTGAAGAAATGAAAGTGAAGATTTCTTCCAAATGTTGCAGCAAAAGAAATTCATTAATAAATTGCTCAATAGAGCAGTAGTCTAGGTTGAAGATCAAGTTGGTGAGCCATATGGATATGACTATAAAGATTTGATAGAGGAAATGACAGAGAAACCACAAAATCAATGTGCTTCTACAAATAATTTTAATTCTAAGGAAAAGACAGAGAAAGCACAAAACCAATGTGCTTCTAAAAATAATTTTAATTCTAACATTGATTTCTAGTGTGCAGGTACATAGAATGATTATGAAGAAAAATTAAAGTCCCTTGAAGCACGGCTTGAAAAACCATGTATTGATGATTCCTACATAGAGGTTGCAGCTATGAATATTGAAGATAATACCGATAATATTGAAAATCAAATTTTCATGCATTGTAGTACTGAAGAGATAAAATTCTATTATGAACTTATGTTGTAGCAGATTGATAATCAGAAGATTGATGATGTAGTGAAAGCTATAGAAGATTACATGTTGCAACAGTCCAAATATGAAAATTTTTATGAAGAAGTAGAGTACATGCATGGATAACCTAAAATTATTTTTTATGTTTTTATGATAAACAAAATATGTAACGATAGAAGAGTTGCAACAACAAAGGAAGAAACTGAAATTTGGAACCTACACTAAAAAAAAAAAGATGAGACAGTTCAGAGGATACAAGATCTGGAAGAAAAGGAAAAATAAATATAGCTAAAGAGTTGATGTCAATGTTTTGAATCATTATAAGCCTAGCTGAAACTTAGGCCAGCAGACAAGTTTAAGTTATGTTGAGTCAAGGTTAAGTTGTCAGTCATAATTAAGGGGGAGTGTTGGTGATAATTACGCTCGACTGGAAGAGTAATTATTTCATCACCGAAAACTGCCTCAGAAGACTGCTTCACCACCTCACTGCCATGACCTGCTCAGAATTGAAGGGGCACACCGCCATACTTATTGAGTTTCAAAGAGCCAACACTGCCTCAACCTATTTAGCATCGAAAAGGCAAATAATTGGCTTAGTTTTTGTATAAATGTAGACAAGGCATAGTTAGGATGCAAGGATTCTGAATTGTATGCAGTTGTAGTTGCTTGATCTTCTGAAAATTAATGTTTGTCTTTATCTGTTCTTTAACAACCATAGTTGTGTTCTTCTCTTCTTATTGTGTTCCATTGTTTTCTCTTTAACTTTCAATATGTGTGTTCTACCCAATCTTTCATTCAACAGATTGTGACAACCATAAGTGCAGTGACTTTACATGGATTACTTTAACGATGATTTTGTTAGTTTTCTCCCTTTGTATGACACATACAATGTCAGAATCTACATGTCCAAAATCTTAAAATTGGTTTAGTGTGGAGGGTCGAGTTCTCGTTTTTAGGATGCCAAAGCAACTCAAGGATTGAGTTCGGTGTGATAATTTTAGTGTAATGATTTTGTTTAAAATGGATGGGTTGGAATGTTGAACTTAAAAAGATGGACTTTTAAAATGACATGAAGAGTGCTTTAATGTTGACATACTAGGATGGATGTGTAAAATGAAATAAAGAGTGTGTTTTGGAAATTGATGCCATCGAATTACATAAAGATTTGGAATGTGAATTTAATATATAGGTAATGGAAAAGAGATGTATAATTAATGGGGTGGTTATGCATGAAGATATTGGTATATAAAATCACATATCAAGAGAGCTATAAATTAGAATTGTAATGGTTGCGGTTTAAAAATGTATTTAAAATGTATGGTTACATCCACATAGAATTATTATGATATCTCAATGTGTTCTCTCCTTTTACTATGAATTCATAATACCATACTCAATGCTTTGAACGTTGCGAGTCCTATCGTCAACCTAGAAATGTTAGTTGTATAATCTACAATAACCACCAGATCAAAGATGTCTATGGTCTGATTATAAATTGCTAAGATTAGTAAAGAGAGATGTGTTCATTTTATATTCTTTAAGGAACCAAGTAACTTGCATACTCATAGCATTGGAAATTATTCATATCTTGTGATCTATTTGTAGTTCTGAGAAATTGATTAAGAGAATCACATAATAACGAAAAGAGGATAACATAATAGCTCTCTCGAAATATCGTCCTTTATTATGAGGGAGAGATGAGAATTTTATTAAAAATGCAAACATTCTTCTTATTTTTAATTTTGTAATTACAAAAGATATTGCATAAAAATCAAACACACTATTAGATAAAGAATGATATGTTTCTTTCTTTCCCATTGTTTTAGATGTTTCCATCTTTTCTACTCTTAGATGTCTCCAAGGAAAGGAGTGTGTTTTTCCTTACTTGCCCAATTAGTGAGAAGTTTCTGAATTGTGTGACTGTCTTGGTTGCCCAATTACTCCATGTTTAGAGAAAGAAGTGTCCTTGATTCCTCCACTAAATGAGGGCAAGTGTGTTGCAATGTTTCAGTAGTCATCCATTTTTTTTGTGCTAGTATGTGTCCCATCTAACCAACCAAATATGATAAGTAAGGTTGTTGGCATGCATTCCTTTTCCTGGAGTCAAGAATTGTATCGTTGAGTAGAGGAGGCTGAAATATAGAATATTATCTACTAGATGATGAACTGTAACAAATTCCTCAAGGAGAGGTTGTTCAAAGAGCTTTAGATTATTAAAATTAAGCACATCATGGATTCCAAGCTGGGAAGGCAAGTCCAAGTGATATGCATTGCCGCCATTGTGTTCCAGAATAGTATAGGGGACATATCGGAAAGGGTGCAGCTTATGGTGGTGGCCCTTGAAGCTTTGCTTGTCCAATAAGAGGTAAACACAATTTCCAAGTTGAAAAGACAAAGGTGTTCACTCCTAGTCATGCCTTTGTTTGGCGCAATATTGGGCTACCTACAAAGTAGTAGTTACTTGAATTTGGCATTGAGATATGGAGTGTATGAAATGGTGAGCTGATTTTTGTAACTTTTGTTGATGTGCAGACCCAGAAGGGGTGATAGTTAGTGGAATCTTAGAGGGTTCACTTGGTTGAAACCCAAAACAAACCTCAAAAGTGGAGAAACTAGTTGAGGAGTATGTGGCCCTGTTGTGACTATGTTGAATGATGTGCAAATATGTATCTCATTGTTTGTTTTTGTAAAAATAACTATGAAGGGAGTGAACCAAAGTACGATTGACAACTTCGGCTTGTCCACCTATTTGTGGGTGAAAGGAAGTGGAGAAATGATGTTGGAAACCTAATAGAGACCAAAGAGTATGCCAAAATGTACTGAGAAAACAAGAGTCACAATCAGAAATAATTCTACTTGGCAAACCAAAGTGTAGCCAAACATGTTGGAAGAAGAGATACGTGGTCTGAGCAGTAGAGGTAGTCATATGATAAGGAAGAATGGTAGACATCTTGCAGAAATGACATACCACTACCCAAATAGCATCATGTTTCTGAAAAGTAGTAAGAAGGCCACTTATAAAGTTTATGGAAATGGATTCCCAAGCACAAGAGGAAATTGGTAATGGTTGATACAAACCATGCTTTCGGTCGAAGGGCTTGCTTTTTGAACAAAGAGAACATGCACGAAATGAATTTTTAAACTTGCTTGGGTGATCCAGGCCAATAGAAATGTCAGTGAAGATTGAGAATGGTCTTGGCTATGCCAAAATGCCCTGTGTATGAAGAGGAATGTTCTTCACTGATGAGAAGGAGATGATCATCAAATTGTGGGACACAGAATTGGTTAAGTTTATACAACCAACCATCATGAATGGTATAATCAAGAAAGAGAGTTTGGTTGATGACTGTAAGTTATTTTAGAGCTGCCCATATCTCCCCAAAGACTAGATCTATTGCATACATATCCTTCCAGGCATCATATGTAGCACAACGCTCCTCTAGAATGTGTAGGACCTGACTAGGTGGTTGACTTAACAAATCAACCATTTTTTGTCGTCCCCTCCTTAAATTTAATAACTAGATGGAGTTGTTGAATGTGAGCAACCCACATTAGATGGTGTTGCTCTTGAATATTTGATTGTGAGTTGATGAAGATCAGTGGATGATGATCTGTATGGAGGATGGTCTCTTTGAAAAGAATGTAATGGTGCCACTGCTTCAAAGCTTGCACTAAACTATAGAATTCCTTGTCATGTGTGTTTTACATCAGCTTAGCATCCACAAGTGCCTCACAATGGTATGCCATACGGTGGCCTCCTAGTTTAAGAACAAACCTAATGGCGAATTTAGAGGCATTGTTTTCTAGCTTAAATGGTTGATTCATATCTGGAAAGCAAAGAATAGGGGTCAAGCATAATGCATTCTTGAGATGATAAAATTGGTGCTCAGATTTGACATCCCAAATAAGCTTTGCATGATCTCGCAATTGGTGCAAAGGGAAAGCCAACTGTGAGAAATGAGAGACAATTTTTCTGTAGAAATTAATACCCCACATGAAGCTCTTGAGGTCATGTGCACTAGAAGGTGTTGGCCATTATGCCAAAGCCTATACTAGAGAGGTATTTGGGTGAGCCCTTGTGCTGTCAATAATAAATCCCAAATATTGAATTGATGTTTGTCCAAAATAGGATTTCTTCTCTTTTACCTAAAGTTGATGTGTTTATAATAACTCAAGTATGTTTCGAACGTGTTGAAGATGGCCTTCACAAAATTGACTAAATACCAAAATATCAGCAAGGTAATTGACCACAAACTTACCCAAGTGTGCATTGAAAACATCATTAATGAATCTCATAATAGTTGTTGGTGGAATGGTCAGTCCAAATGGCATGAACTACCATTCAAATAGCCCAAACGTCATTTTGAAAGTAGTTTTCCATGTGTTGGATGCATGCATGCGAACTTGATGGCAGCCTGCATTCAAATCCATCTTTGTGTTAGAAAATTATATATTATAGAGAAATGGTACACATAAAAATATTGTAAAAATATAAACATAGAAAACACATAAAACAAGAGAAACATATATATACGTGGTTCACCTAATTTGGGCTACAGCCATGGAGAAAAAACCAATCCTTCCTTTTATATTATCCAACAAACTAAAGAGATACAACCTACAATAGATCCATTATAATTCCCTCTTTACTCTCACACAATCTCATGTCTCTTTCTCACTCAGAATACAAATCTACATAGATGAAATACAATTATCTGATATATAGTGAGGGGTTGTCTTCTGGGGCAAAAACACTAAATTAAACATAACTTCTACCATCATATGTCTCCCTAATGAACATACTAGATTGAGTACGAAATTACAACATTTCACAAGGCAATTTTACATCTATTTCTAACTTCTGGGGCGTTTCCACGATCCCCCGCCAGTGGGGGGGGGGGGGGGGGGGGCGCGGTGGGGGGGGTCTCCAAATAATTTTCATTGCACCCCCCACCCCCCCCAGACCCCCCTAGTGGTATACATTTACGGGCGGCATTGTCGCCACATTACGAACTGGGGTCCAACGTGACAATACCTCTAAATAAAGAAGATAATCAGGCTCCATACCAAACAATTTCACACTTGGAGATTGATTATAGCAACTCCATCGCTGCTTCATTTGCTGGGTAATGACTTCACTTTGGACCTGGCTATTTCTCATCTTCATCATCATCCTTGAAGACCAGTTGAAACAGAGCAGAATCTTAGTTTCTTACTGGTTACAACTTTTGTTAACATATTTGCAGGATTTTGTCTCGTGTGTATCTTTTCCAACTTCAATTGTCTATCTTCCAACACTAATCATGTGAAATGGTACTTGAGATGCATATTTTTAGTCTTGGAATGAAATCCAGAGTTCTTTGCAAGGTGTTTGGTACTCTGGCTGTCACTGTATAACCTGCCCAACTCTTGCTTCTTACCCAATTCAACTAGAAACCTTTGTAACCAAATTATTTCTTTGCTAGCCTCTATAGCAGTGACATACTCTTCTTCTGTTGTTGAGATTGCAACAACACTTTGCAATTTTGAAACCCAACTAACAGTTGTTCCTCCTATAGTAAACACATACCCTGTGGTTCTCCTCTTGTTATCTTTATCACCCGCCATATCTGCATCAACATATCCCTATATAGCAATGTTTGAACCACCAAAGCATAACGCTTGATTTGTGGTACCTCTCAAATACCTGAGAATCCACTTCACCACCATCTAATGTTCTTTCCCTGGATTATTCATGTACTTGCTTACAACTCCCACTGCATGTGCAATACAGGCCTTGTACATACCATTACATGCATTAAGCTTCCAACTACTAATGCATATGGAACTTTAGACATATCAACCATTTCTTCTTGAGTCTTAGGAAACACCTCCTTACTTAGTTTGAAATGGCTAGCCAAGGGTATACCAACTGGTTTTTCATTCTGCATATTAAATATTTTCAAAACGTTTTCTATGTACTCACTTTGAGACGATGTTCATTTTTTATTCTTCTTGTCTCTAGCTATTCTCATACCAAGGATTTGTTTTACAGCACCCAAATCCTTCATTGCAAATGAGTTTGCCAATTTTCTTTTGAGCACATTTATTTCCGGCATGTTACAACCTGCAATAATCATGTCATCTACATACAATAACAATATAATATAGCTACCATCATTTTTCCTTTTGAGATAAACATAATGATGACAATGACATCTAGTATAACCTTGTTCAGACATACACCTGTCAAATTTTATATACCACTACCTTGGAGCCTGTTTTAAGCCATACAAGTTCTTCTTCAACCTACACACTAGTTTCTCCTTCCCTTTTACCTCATATCCTTGTGGCTGCTACATATATATATCTTCCTCCAAATCCTCATGGAGAAAGGTTATCTTTACATCTAACTACTCAATATGAAAAACTTCAGTTGCTAATAGACTTAAAATAGTTCTAATTGAAGTCATTTTAACAACAGAAGAAAATATCTCATCAAATTATATACCCTTTTTCTGTGAAAACCCCTTCACCATAAGTCTAGCTTTATACCTTTTTCTACCTCCATCTTCTTCCTTCAACCTGTAAACCCATTTATTTTATAATGTTGTTTTACCTGTAGGAAACCTGACTAAGTCCAAAGTCTGGTTATGTGCTAAGGATTCCATCTCTTCTTTCATGGCTTGCTCCCACTTCTTCCTAGTTTCTACCTACACCGCTTCTTCATAACATTCGCGTTCACCAGAGTCAGTCAACAATACATAATATAATGAGGGAAAATATCATTCACGCGGTCTACATAACTTGGTAGATTTTCTAACACCACTTTTAGGCGTTTGATGTCCTTGTTTTTGTTGTGGTTGTTGTTTTTGTTCTAGCTTTTGATCATTATGATTTTCAGGCACCTTCACTTTTTTTGTGATCTCATCAAGCACTGTGTATTGTTTGTTTACTTTTTCCTGTTCCTTTTCCTGCATCTGTTATACAAAACCTTTTCATTGAATATGACATCTATGCTCCTAATGATTTTGTGTTTTTCATAATCACAAAAGAGATAATCAAAATCATTAACAGCATATCTAATAAAGGTACATTTCTTTGATTTTACCTCAAGCTTTGTTCTATTTTCTTTATTAATGTCGGAAAAGGCTTCACAACCAAAAGTCGTTAAAAATGAGTAGTTTACCTTTTTAATTATCCATTCCTCCTCTGGAATACCACCATCCAAGGAACTTGAAGGCCCTCTATGTATTAGATGAACAACAATATCTACAGCATCTGCCCAAAATTGTAAAGGCAATCCTGCATGTAATCTCATGCACCTTGCAAGCTCGATAATTGTCCTATTCATCCTTTCTGACACACCATTTTCTTGTGGTGTTCCTAGAACTTTTTTCTCTCTGTGAATTCCATTCCATGAATAGTACCTATCAAACTCTTTGCTGCAATATGCACCTCCATTGTCTGATCTAAGACACTTCGACATTTTTCCTATCTCATTTTCAACAAAGGCTTTCCATTTCTTGAAAGTATCAAATACATTAGATTTATTTTGAATACAGTAAATCCAGGTTTTTTTTGTTGCATCATCAAAAAAAGTAACATAATAACGAGAGCCACCGAGAGATAACACCTCAGCAGGTCCTCATAAATCTATATGCACAAGCTCTAATTTTTATCTCTTCTTTTCTTTACCAACTCTAAGGAATATTACTCTCTTTTGTTTTCCCTAAACACAATTCTCACAAAATTTTGAATCAACATGCTTCAAACCTGGCAACAAATTTCTTGAGTTAAGAATCTACATCCCCTTCTCACTCATGCATCCAAGCCTATGATGCCAGAATATCGTATATTCTCCTGTAGAAGTTAAAGAATTAATAGAATTAGAAATACCATTGCATAAACACAATGTACCAACCTTTTCTCCTTTTTCTATTACTAGGGCTCCTTTAGTGACCTTCTAGGTTTTATTTGTAAAAGTAGTTACATAGCCTTCACTTCCCAACTGCCCTATTGAAATCAAATTTTTCTTTAAATCTGGAACATGCCTTACCTCCTTAAATATCCATTGATTTTCATTCCACTATTTTATGAAAATTGTACCCATTCCAATGATTTTACAGGGTTTATCATCACACAATCATAACTATCCAAAATCTCCTCGAACATAATCATGAAATTGTTTCCTATCAGGTGTGGCATGGAATGAGGCCCTTGAATCTACCACCCAGGCATCAATAATATTTTCTAATGAAAGAATCAAAGTGTATCGCAACACATCACCTATCACATTCAATTCATAATTGTTTTCTTGTTGCACATCTCCTTCTTTTCCCTTCCGAGACATCCAATCTTTCTTCAAGTGTCCTTTCTTCCCACATTTCCAACACACTATCCCTGATCAGGACTTGGATCTACCTTTCCTTAACTTTATGCGATATCTTGGGCTCTTTCCTCTTTCCATTTTTCTTCCCCTAGTCTCTGCAATCAAAGAATTACCTGATGTCTCACCAAAGCTTTTCCGCCGCATTTCCTTCCTAAGCATTGCACCGACAATTTCATCAAAATTTAAAGTACTAGATCCAGAGATAGAGTTACTAATGGCCATAACTAAACCATTCCAACTTTCTGGCAATGAACACATAAATAACAAATCCCTAACTTGATCATCAAAAGTTACCTCTACAAAACTTAACTAATTGGTAACTGTATTAAATTCATTTAAATGATCAGCAACAGATCCACCTTCTAACATCTTCATATTAAATAAACACTTCATAAGGAATACCTTATTTTAGGCTAAGGGTTTTTCATATAGTTTGGCCAATGCCGACATTAAACCCTCTGTTGTCATTTCCTTTGAAATATTAAAGGTACCAACGCGCTAGGCACAACCATATTGTTCCAAGTGCCTTTATGTCAAGAATATCCCATTCTGTGTCTGTCATACTCGTTGGCTTCTTTGTCTTTCCGCTCAATTGTAGGTACAAATCTTTTTGATACAAATAATATTTCATCTGCATCTTCCATGACTGGTAGTTTTGGCTGTTAAATTTTTCGACCCTAAAACTACCATCTTCTGCCATTGCTCCCACTCAAACAAGGAACCCTTCTCTCCCACGAGTTTATCAGCCAAAAAGACCTTCGGCTCTGAAACTAGCTTTTAAAAAATTATATATAATAGAGGAATGGAAAACATAAAATATATTGCATAAATATAAACACAAGAAACAAATGAAACAACAGAGACATAGATATACGTAGTTCACCAAATTTGGGCTACATCCACAGAAAACCAGCCAGTCCTTCCTTTTATATTATCCAACAAACTAAAGAGATACAACCTACAAAATATCCGCTATAATTCCCTCTTCGCTCCCACACAATCTCCTCTCTCTTTCTCACTCAGAATAAAAATCTACATAGAAAAAATATAATTCCCTCATATATAGCGAGGGATTGCCTTGTACGGAAAAAAAAAAAAACCTAAATTAAACATAACTTCTACTATCATATTTCCGCCTAATGAATGACCCAAATTGACTATGAAATTACAACATTTTAAAAGGCAATTTTACATCTATTTTTAGCTTCGGGGGCACTGCCCCCAATCCCTCGCCGGGGGGGGCTCCAAATAATCGTTGTCACCCCCTAGACACCCCTAGCAATGTACATTTATGGGCGACGTTGCCACCACATTACGAACTGGGGTCCAATATAACAATACCTTTGAATAAACAAGATAATCAGGCTCCACACCCAACAATATCCCACTTGGAGACTGATTACAACAACACTTTATGAATAAATAAGCCCCATGTAATTAGTCCAAAAAATCCTCAATTCAAGGTAAAGGGTATCAGTTTTTAACAGTGGCTTTATTAATAGCCTAGTAGTATTTCACAAGGCACCATTCAGAAGTATCCTTTTTGGGAATAATAAAAGCTAGAGATGCACATGGGGAGGATGAAGGTTGAATATGACCAGATGTCAACAATTGTTCAATTTAGCATTCAATTTTAGTGGTTTTTGGTTGATAAAAGGTGCCTTTTAAAAATCCTAATTATCCCACATTAATGATCAACCCAAGAATGTCCTCTTATTTCAAGAGTGTACACAGTATGTGGCTACTCTAAGTTCAGAGAGTAATGTTTCCTAAATTGCAGTATAGATATTTTAATACAAGAGTAAACAGATGCATATAATAAATCCCAATTGCAATTATTAAAGAAAACTCACTCCTCTAATGAAATCAAATCTTACAACAATTCGAGTAACAACAACATTAGTTGAGATTACAGTAACAATATCTTCTGAACTGATTTTAATCTAAATCAAACTCAATCTTCATTAAATAATCCTAGTAGTAATGATATCAATCTGAGAGTCCAATAGTGATAATCAAACACTTTACAGTTGATTAAATCAATCCGAATACTTATCTAAGTAACTTAATATGTAATGAAGAAAAACAGAATCAAACGATAGTGCTATAAATCATATAAAGTAGAGATATACTGTCAATATAGGAAATAAATAGCCAAGGAGATAAAATCATATAAAGTAGGGAAATTATCAAACCAATCACACTTGCAAGAATTGGAAATGTATGACACAAAGAAAGTAGTTAAATCCACCAGAGTTCGGGCCCTTAGCCACCAGCGAACACTACTAGGCTACTACAGATAATGTGAGGGAACAACAACTTCAATTATGTATTAATCATCGAATGTAAGTAGCAATACAATATAATTGTGTTCTCTCAATAGCGAGAGCTGTAATTAAAATTAAAATTTCAATCATAATAGAAATCCCCCCCTTTCTTCTTACAATCGTCTCCTTTTATAATCAGAAAGGGTAAAAGATAAATGGTAAATGCGATGCCTTAGGATCTCCTGATCCTGAGGGATTCGCAACTGATTTCTAACTTGAGACATCCTTTCCTTTCTCGTGCTAATCATCCTAATTCTCCTTTAGCCTTGTCCACAACCACCGCGTTCCTTCGTTTGCTTGTTTGTTTTTGTTATCCCTTCGTTAGGGAAAAACAATTGTCCCTTTTGTTATTTTCTTGCATAAAGAAAGGTAAAAGTTAGCTAAATCATAAATGCAAATAATTCCTTCATTTCTTACCATAATTCCTCAATATATTAACGCATTACGATATAGAAAAGATAAGAATAAAGGAAAAGGATGATGAGATTAATAGTAACTACATACCCATTTCATGACTCAACATACTCCCCTACTTACCCTATGTCATAGCCTCATGAAAAGCAAGTAATTCGTATGAAGAGTAGTTAAAGAGTAGGCTAGAGAAGGAATGTCGTAAAGTGGTCTACAACCATGGTTCTTGGCCAAGAGATCAAAGATGGGCCCTGTCTGTCCTTAAGGCAATTCATATATAGCTTGATAACCTTCAGCAGGATACCAGATGATGGGGCTACGGAACCGACATCCTAACCAATAAGTTCGTTCTCTCAAAATTAGATTGCTATATGTGACAATATGATCTGCAACTAGTTTAAAATTTCTGTAATTAAATGGCTATCTATCCTGGACACTACTAGTGGAGACTGTCCACCTAAGCTTCGATGCAGCCCAAGAGCTTTATTGAATGGAGAGGAAGTATTCTACTCCATTCTATACAATCTCTTTCTAAATAGGCCCTAAAATTTTAATCACCCCTTCCCTTGTCATCAGACTCTTATGATTGGCAAGCATTTGCAAAGGTTGCTTGGGTTCACTTCTTACCCAAAAATCCAGTCCATGCTCTTGTCTTTGTAATGCATTATGAGCCTTCAACTATTTCAGTTGATTTACTGCAAACAAGATAAAGGCTTGGAATTGAAAATCTCCCACAAGAGGGCTGGGGTTCCTTTCCACCTCTTCCTCTAATACAAAATTGTGTAGGTAAAATTCACAAAGCAACCTTTAAACTTTTACCCCATGTTGTTTGCAACAATTTATAAAATCCTCAATTGTTTTTAATTCGATTGGTTTTCCAACTCTCACGGCTTTAATTTTCAACAGAAAGTATCATTCTAACAAAAATAAGGCATAATTATTGGTAGGTGATCTACATGCTAAGACATCAGTATATAATGAGCAGATAATATCTGTTTGACTAATGACCCTATCTAACCTGAGCTTGATTTTCTCCATTTTCTCTTCTACTTTTCGGTATCTATCGAAGGTCTCACTCTCTACTGTATTCATGTCCAGAAGCCGCCTCTGTAATTCTTGGTATTTTTGCTGAGAAACAGCTTCTTGTTCAAGCCGTTCTAAGGGGAGTCAACCCTGTGCTAATTCTTATTGAAGATTCAATATAATGGGGTCATTGTGTGTTATGACATCCTTGGCTTGAATGGTTCGTTGAGTACTTCTACTACGAGAAGGGATGCCTATTGTCTATTTTTCTTTACTATGGGAGGTCCAATCCTCCGTCTGAGTAGTCATGCTGTAAGAGGGTACCGCCTCCATCTGAGTAGCAATGTCTACCAAAATTGCATGTTGTTCCTCTTGCATGATAACAAGTTAAGTGGGTATAGGCTCAGTTTGAGTCGCTGTAGCCTTTCCTTCATACAATTCAGTCTGAACTGTCACATTTCCTATCTTTGGCGTTTTGTTTGCAACCTTTCTCATTGATATTTCTTTTATATTTCTTCTGAACCTTTTTACCATTTTGCGAAGCCTCTGTTGTTCCTTCCTAAGCTTTTTTAACTTGGCTCTATTCTTTTTCAGAGGAGCAACTATTTTACTAGCAGTGTCATTATTAGTTTCTGCTTCCAAAGAGCCTGGTTACTCATCCTGGCTCTATTGTAAAAGGACCATGTCTCTACATTCAATATCTGTTTCTCGAATTATTTCGACTTCTTCCTCTTCGCCTATGTTTTTTGTGCTTAGGCCTACCTGGCTAGTTTCTACTGGAGGCATGTCACCAGATTGGTTTTCTTCTTCTTGAATGGCCTTTGCATTTGTATGGCTTGCATATTTCTAGGAAGATAAAAAATTTTCCTCGCCAATATTCTCAGGAGATTCGCTTGCTCCCAAATTAATATTGAGTGGTCTTTCAAGTTGTATGTATTCGATCATGTTGGCCAGGACCTAGGCCACTTCAAAATCGTCTAATAAGTCACCTTTGGGACTCGTGCTTGGTGTTGAGGGAAGTCCTTATTCACTTCTTTGCTCATCTCCAGAATGTGCTATTTCTTCCTCACGGTCTAATTCAGGGTTGTCTTGCCCTTCTATATGCAAGTGTTGTTCACTTCCTAGGCTGGATAATTCTATAGGTTGACTGACACTGCCTTGAGGATTTTCGTCAGCTCCTACTTTTGACCTTAGCCTTGTCGATTGTCTATGCTTTTGGGGTATGTTCCTTACAAGGGTAGTCCTCATCCTTTTCAGAATAGGGTTTGGTGCAGGTAGAGTTGAACCTCCTTCAAGTGCAAATACTAGTTCCTCCCAGCTTGTTTGTTGCTAGGTGAGGTTATAGCTAACTATCAGCCTGATCAAACAGTGGTGAATTACTATGGCTTCTATGTGTTGGGACCGTCTTAGCCTCTCGGTGGTGTCTACAGTAAAAAATTAAAAAATACAGGTAAATTTATAGAGCACTTTTGTTTCAGAACTGCTAAGAGTTTGAGTTGACATGGCCTTACCACGTCTTTGCGTATGTCGCATGTGATGTAGTTCTGGATGATTCGAGCTAATTCTGCCCATGGCTCTCCAAGAGATGATGGTCAAATGCCTTTGCCTTTGATGAATAGATCCTGTCCTTCATCCTTAAAGGCTTCGATGGCATCATGTAACTTCAGCCGCTTATTAGCCAATATGGGTCCTTCTTCTGGTAACCTATATACTTCTGCTATCATAGCATCTGATACTATGATTTTCCTACCCCTTACCATGGATTGTCCATTCTATAGATTTCGTAGGAATTCAATGGCAATTTCCTCGTTGGGTGGATGAAATCGTGTAAAGCATGCTATCCACCCAGCTCAAGCTAAAATTTCTCTGGCTACATCAGAAATAGCTAGTATTAGCGATTCTCTGTGCACTATTCTTCCTCCCATACTACCTAAATTCTACAAATGATTAGTGTAGCAGAGATAACACAGCAACAAATAGAGTGGAGTGATGGAACAACAAATGGTTGTAATGGCTATATTGGGTGATAGTTTATAAGAATAAATGTCATTATGATACTACATGCTTTGTGATCATGGGATGTCATATTTTCCTGCAAAATCAAATAAAAAGATGACACACATGCATAAGTACACTAGAGGTCATCAACCCCCCTTTTGAGATAATAGGTCGCCTACGACTAAATGAGTGAAGGGATAATCCACTGGCAGCGAAGTACAGGGGTGTTGAAAGTATCAAGGTATGATTATTAATGAAATAATCATAAAGGATATCAGAGTGATGAAATCAATGCATATAACGAGGATTATCAATAATTGATAAGATGTCGTGAGGTGATATGAAAGGAAAAAGGAAAACTTACACAGGGAATAATATTTTACCATTGTTATTCCACTTAAAACCATTGTGATTGATTTTTAAAAGATATCACATGCATAAAGGTTCAATGTAATTTAGGAATATAATATATCTGTAGTAAAGATAAAACATAAGAAGAGGGCATTATAATAATTATTAATGTATAAAAATCAACTTCAATACCATCAGTAGAGCTTCTATTACCTACAGGTGTCTATAGCCTCGACAGAGTTGCTTTCTAACCCTTTGGAACCATGGTCCTCTATGTATAATTGGGGAAGTGCATTATGATATCCAGAATAGAGACCAATGTGCTGGCATGGTAACCAGATGAACACATTGCCATTCACTGGGAAGTAGCGAAAGGTGGGCAGGTCGGCTCGTAATGAGACCTCCTGTTCCAAGGACTTTATTTCTTGGTGCATCCATTCGATCATATCCCTGATGTGGTGGCCATAGTGGGAATTCCACTTCGTTGCTTCCTTATGATCATGGTAGGTTGGCTCGTGATGAGACCCCCTATCCTTCATCTGTGGAAAAAAGAATCATACAATTGTTAGTAAATTTTTTACTTTTTTTTTTTAACAACACTTCCTATTTATATATAGAGGGTGGCTCAGCACTCCTTAAGAGTAGGGATGGCGAAAGAACTTTGAACATATCAATAGAGAAGAAAATTATTCCCTTAACATTATTTATAATAAACAGAGGGAGATATAGGGGCTAGGGGAGAACCAACATGGTAAAGATAATCAATCAATTTGATTTATAGTGGAAATGAGGAAAGTGAAGTGATATAGATGGTTGTGTCCTTTCCTTTTTGATCAATTCAAACCAATCTTTGTTAAAGATGATAATATTCAAGATATTTCCCTATTCCAGTAAACTCCATATTTGTTATCCTTACATATGTATTTGTACACTTGTGCCAAAGGGAGGATCATAAGGAGTGAGTAGGGATGGTAATGCAAAGGAAAGAAAGGATGTTCTCTCTCAAAAAAAAAATGCTCACAAAGTGCTATTTCCTAAAGGAAACAACAAAATAAGACTTCACACAAAAAGTGTTGTTCCATATAGGGAATAGCAAAGAAAAACACGCATTTTTTATTTTTTTTCCTTAGAGGGCATAGCAGTTGTTCCCTATAAGGAACAACAAAGAAAAAATACACGTGGAAGGTGTTGTTCCTTATAGGGAACAACAGTTGTTCCCCGGAGGGAATAGAAAAGGAAATATATACATAAAAGTGTTGTTCCTCATAGGGAATAGTAGTTGTTCCTTGTAAGGAACAACGAAGGTAATACACATGGAAATTGTTGTTCCCTATAGGGAACAGCAAGGAAAATACACAATAAAAAAATTGGTGCTCCCTATAGGTAAAAGCAAAGCAAATGCACACAAAAAATGATTTTCCTTAAAGGGAACAATAGTTGTTCCCTGTAGGGAACAACAAATCAATCTATACGCAAAAAATGTTGTTCCCTGTAAGGAACAGCAGCTGTTCCTTAGAGGGAACAACAATTGTTCTTTAGAGGGAACAACAGTTGTTCCATGTAGGGAATAGCAGGAAACAAATGCATGTCAAAATTGTTGTTCCTTAGAGGGAACAAAAGCTATTCCTTATAGGGAACAACAGAGAAAAATTCACACGAAAATTTATGTTCCTTGTAGGGAATAGCCAAGTGAAATACACACAAAAATTGTTGTTCCCTGTAGGGAATAACAAAGCAAAATCCACACATAAATTGTTGTTCCTTAGAGGGAACAACAAAGGAAAATATATGTGAAAAATGTTGTCCCCTATAAGGAACAACAAAGGAGAAATAGAGAAAAAAAAACTAATATACAATCTATTATCCAAGTAAATCCAATCAAACAAAGAGGAAAATTTATGTACAAGATTAAAAAAAAAAAGTAAATTCTTCACTGGAGTGGCACTGTGGGAGGGTTCTCCCCCTCAACAAGAATTTGTATTTTGGAATCTTCCCGTAGCTACTCGCAAAAGGATTCCCTTGTAAGTGGTTTGTGATAGAGGCGTACTCGATGTCCATTTGCTTTAAAAGAGTAGCCAAAGCCATCAATGGTGGCTAATGTAAGGGTCACATTCTCATGCACCTCTTGTATCTCGTATGGGCCTAACCATCTGGTCTAGAGTTTGCCCGAGAAATCCTGGAACTTAGAATCATACAGAAGTTCCCAATCACCTTCATGGAAGATCTTCTATTTGATGAGGGCATCATGCCATTTCTCTCTTTGTTGTTGGATTAGTGCAGTGTGCTGAAGGGTGATAATCGGATCTCATCCAATTCATTGATTTGATGTAGCCTATTAATCTGTGCTTCATTCAGATCGAAGCTTGCTTCTTGAGCGATCCTCAATGTCTGAATTTCAAATTCTATTGGGAAGATAGGTTCTTTGCCAAACACTAGCTGATATCGGGAATATCTTGTGGTATTTCTCCATGTCGTGTGATATTCTCACAGGGCTTCTGGAAATCGAGTAGCCCTTGTCATGTCTATGTGATGTGACTTTCTTTGTTAGCATAGCCTCGATTACTTTATTGGTACTTTCTACCTGGCTGTTTTCCTGCGGGTGGTATGGAGATGTGATTTTTTGCATGATATGATGATTTTTTAATGTAGCAGCAATCTTAAGGCCCACAAATTGCGGCCCTCCATCCATGATTATTTCTCTAGGCAAGCCATACCACACGAAGATTTGGAAAGGAAAGTGCATCAATAAATCCTCCGTTGCCAGTGGTAATGCTTCTGCCTCCAACTATTTCGTCACATATTCTGTTGCAACAAGTATATATGTCTTTTAATTAGATGATGGGTTTATTGGGCCAATAAAATCTAATGCCCAGTGTTCAAAAGGCTCAATGACTAACTTTGGATGCAGGGGAATTTCATCGAACTGTCCAAGGTGGCCCATTCTTTGGCAGCTATCGCATGCCTGGACAAACTTCTTGTCATCCTTAAAAATGGTGGCCTAATATTAGCTCATCTATAATACCTTGTGACCAGTATTGTGGTCTGCAAAATGCCCACCGCAAGGTCCATCGTGGCAAGCTTTTAGGATGTCAAAGATATCATCTTCCCTGACACACCTTCTGATATGCATATCAGCTCCTGTGTGGAAGAGGTATCCTTCGATC
Organism: Pinus tabuliformis; assembly: GCA_031772625.1. Taxonomy (NCBI): domain Eukaryota; kingdom Viridiplantae; phylum Streptophyta; class Pinopsida; order Pinales; family Pinaceae; genus Pinus; species Pinus tabuliformis. Next base: position 345,289,103 of record CM062814.1, read on the forward strand.
AAGGAGAACCGAGTGTTGCATTGTACTATTTTTTTTCTTTCACTGGGTGTTAGGTGCTTGGGTAATTTTCTGACTACTAGGTAGTTCACAACATCCACGTACCACGGTGTTTTCACGGTTACAACAAATAAGTGCTCATTAGGGAACTGGTCCTCTACTGCTGCTGAGTCATCTGTCTTTGGTATGCGTGAAAGGAAGTCTGCCACCTGGTTTTCCTTTCCTGGTTGATCCTTGATTGTTATGTTGAATTCCTACAAAAGGATCAACCACCATGTCACTCTTCCATTCGTACTAGGTTTATTAGCTAAATATTTGATAGCAAAGTGATCAGTATACAAAACCACAAGGTATCCCATTATATAATGTCTGAATTTGTTAATAGCATAGATTACAGCCAAAAATTCTTTTTCGGTCATAGTGTAATTCAACTCGGCAGGAGATAGATTTTTGTTGATGTAGTATATCGCATAAGGCTTCTTCTCTTCCTCCTGGCTGAGAACTACTCCAATGGTTGTATCTGATGCATTGGATGGATTTGAAATGAAAAATCCCAGTTTGGGCCTCGTAATACTGGGGCTGTTGATACCAGCAGTTTTAAACCTTCAAAAGCAATGTTAGATTTGTCAGTCCATATGAAATCAATATTTCCATTTAATGCATAAAATGGTGTAGCAATTTGGGAGAAATTCTTTATAAATCTTCTATAGTATCTAGAAAACCCCAAAAAACTACGTACCTTAGTTTGTGTGTAGGGGGTAGGTTTTAAGAGGATTATCTGAATTTTTGTTGGATCTACCTAGATTCCAGCTGCTGACATATAGTGACCCAGGATGAGGCCCTCGGTCATTATCATGTGGCATATCTCATGGCTTAAACGGAGCCTCGTAGCAGCGCATCTTTGCAGGAACTTCTCTAGCATTTGTAATGTCGGCTCGAATTCATCTCCATAGGGTGTAAAGTCATCGAAGTATACCTCGAGCCCCTCGTTTATCAAGTCTAAAAAATGTTGAGTATAGCCCTCTCGAATGTGGCAGGTGCGTTGCACAGTCCAAAAGGTAAGACCCTGTAAGCAAATGTCCCCCAAGGGCAGGTGAAGGTAGTCTTATCCTAGTCTCCAGGGGCAATTTGGATTTGGTTGTAGCTGTTCAAGCCATCTAGGAACAAGAATAATTTTTTACCTACCAATGTGTCCAAGACCTGGTCAATGAAGGGGAGGGGGAAATGACCCTTTTGGGTTGCTTTACTAAGCTCTCTATAATCAACACATATATGCCACTTCCCATTCTTTTTAGGCACCACAACTAATGGAGAAACCCATTTTCTATCAGATTAAGGATAGATGAAATTTACATCTAACGGTTTTTGCAGTTCATCTTTAACAACATCTTTAAGGTGAGGGTTTAACCTCTATTGAGGTGGTCAAATGGGCTTCACATCTTTCTCTGTATAGATGTGGTGCATGCACAATTGGGGATCAATCCCTTTAATATCTATGTAATCCCAAGCAAAAGCCTCTTTATATTTTTAAGGAGTTGTACAAGCCTCTGCTCTTGGTCATCAGTCGGGTTTTTGTTGATGTTTAGGACTTTCCCTGGCTCAATATCAATGGTTTTTCTATTATAAATAGTAGTTGTTGGTATTGTCTGGTTATTAATATCTTTTAAGGGATCTTCTTCAATTTTGTTATCTAGGGCTGCTTTGATAATCTGACATTTTAGTTTGGACATGGCATCTGGTTGGTTAATGTGAATGTTAATGATGTCATCTTCTGTTTGATCCTTAAATTCGAGGGCATTTTCTATGGTTAGCGGTGATTGAATGTTTTCAGTTAAATATGATACAGGTTGTTTTCTAGTTTTTATTATTATTAATCTTGGCTGAGATGGAGGATATAGAGCTAGATTCTTCACATTACTTCCTCTTGCTATAGTCATGCTGCCCATTTGACAACTTATGTAAGCATCTGCAGTTGGTAGCCAAGGTCTTCCTAGAATTAGGGGATGTCCATCTAGCAGGTTTCTAGGATTAATAATCAAGAAATCTACTGGGTATTCCCAAGAATCTACAGAAACCATTACATCCTGTAATGTCCCTTCTCGTTTGACAACCGATCGGTCAGCAAGTTCCAGTAGGGTCGTAGTTGGATCCAAGGCTGTAATGCTAATTTTTTGACAGGTTGTTGTTGTGAGAATATTAATGGTTGCTCCTAAATCAAGTAATGCATTGGGTAAGGAATATCCATTTATTTTTACTGTGACTATAGGGTTTCCTGGGTCCTCATATTTCACCAATGTTTCTTTGCTTGATAATAAATTGGAAAAAGTTCCAACTACGTGGACAGTTGGGGTTGTTTTTATTTTTCTCTCAGGCTTTTTAGTACACAATTCCTTAATAGTTTTTGCATAAATTGGAATGTCCTAAATAGCCTGGATGAGGGGTATTTTTACACAAAGATTTTTTAATTCTCCCAGAAGATCGAAATCAGGATATTCTATTGGACGGGCTATAATCAATCTCTCTGGGAATGGTGGAGAAGAGGTAATAGTTTGATCATGGCTTTTCTGTTTAGCTGTATTCTCCATTTGGGGTGTTTTTTCTACAGGTAACGAATCTTCTGTTTATATGTTTTTATTCCCCTCTGACTTGATTTTTGGGTCCAGTCCTTCAATAATTTATATACATTGGACGGGTCTATTGTTGGAATTTAGGTTGGGACTTGTGGTAGTAGATTTGGTTGAGGGTTCTGCTGCAATGTGTAAGGTGCTGGTAGTGTAGGTTGAGACAAGGGGATTGTTCCGGCAGGCTGGTTTGTAGGTCTTTGCGAGCTTGACTACCAATTATGGTTCTATGAAGCAGAGGGGGGCCATTGGGATGGATATGTATTTTTCTCCAAAAATGGTGGGAAGTAAGGGGAGTTTGGCCAACTATTATTTTGATTTGATTGATTGGACCAAGGTGAAGTAGAGAATGGTTGCTATGACCAATTAGGAAAAGGTGGTTGGCTCTGCCACGTAGCTCCTATGTATTGTTGAGAATGATATTGTGAGGGCTGAAAGAAAGAAGATGGGGCAATGGGCATACCTATTTGTCATGCTTGCCATTGGCGATGCTGATTTAGCATGTAAACTGGTTCTTCCTCTCCCTCCTTAAAGACTGCTTTTAACCCTAGGAGCAATGGGCAGCTTTCTATGGCATGATCTTTAGTGCATATGGCATAGGTCTGTACCATATCCAGTGGGCATTCTTTATGACTATGCTTCTTCCTGCATCGAGGGAAAAATATCACTAGGTTCTGTTCAGCTTCAACCTGCTTCTGCTTGGCTTACATGATGTCTACTTGTGCCATCAAGGTTCCCATGATATTTGTTTTGAAATCCTCAAGCAGGTTGCTGATTTCTGCACGAGTAACGCTTTCGCTAGAAATTTTTTTTTCCCTAGTGGTCATATCATGTTCTGCTGGTTTCAATCTCATACTACCTCTTGAGCACTTGATACACAAATTAATAATGTTAGCATACTCTTCTTGATATATATCACCTTTACCAATAGTATTTAATGTCTCTATTCATTGATCTTTCATTCCCTTAATTAGCGTAGTATTTAGCACATTATCAAGTAAAGCCCGAGTTGCGTAGGGAGACCTTTGGAGGTTATATTGAAAATGCTCCATGCACTCTTCCAACATTTCACTAGGTCTTGCTACCATTTAGAATATTTCATCTCTTAGTTCCCTAGATCTGCAATAGTCCTAATATTTTTTAAGGAAAGTGGTTTTCATTTGATTCTAATCATTTATGGTGCCCCCACCTAGTACCATAAACCAATGCAGGGCTTCTCCTTTTAACGTAGAGGGAAATAGCTTTAGTTTCTAGGGGTCGGTGGTGTAATCATAACCCCAACACAATACATCAAATTCAAATAGAAATGCATCTGGATCCTCTAATGTGAGTCGATGAAAGGTGGGAATATTTTGTAGAGGGATAGCTTTCATGGGTGCATTGACAGTTGTGTCAACGATGGGATACTGTAATGTAGAGGTTTGGGGTGCTTGTGTATTGTTGACCATTTGATCAAACATATGCCAGTACCCTTCCAGGATTTCTAGAACTAGAGAGTTAGCCCTAGGATGTCTAGAAGGGGTGGAAATGATCTTAACAGCACTCCCTCGGTCTGGGATACTAGGTGTCCTTTTCTCAATTATTACCTTAGGGGATTCTGGTTCCTCTGTTTCCCTAGTTTCTCCTCCTCCTTCACAAATATTACAAGAATTCCCTTCTTGTGAGGCAATTGGGCGTGAATTTTCAGTTTCTTGAAAACTCTGCTCAGTTCCTTCCATTTTACTGTGGACCTCAACGTAGGCTACAGATGGTGAACCTCTGGCGCAAAGGGAGATAGTAGGTTGTCTAGAAGCAATGTTTCGGGGACCCACTAATGGCTGAGATTCAACCTTCTTTAAGATGTTGTCTATGAAAGTTGATCGTCCAAGGGTCACCAGTCCCTTAGATTTTTCAGGTTAAGGGTAGTGCAATTGGATTTTTTTCGGGTCTTTTCTTCTTAGTCATTCATGCAAACAATTGAAATATTTATCTCTACCCTAAGTTCCTAACAACTTTATCAGAAATTGGGCAGGTAGCGGGCATTTTACTTGCTCCGTATGCAGGTTCTTACCTTTCGTTTTTAATACCAAGCTCTCTCTCAATTGACAACCATCAAACACCTATTTCAGTTTCCTGTAATTGTGATGAAAAGTGGGAGGAGGAGCAAGCACTTTACTTGCTCATTACGTAGGTTCTTACCTTCTGTTTTCAATACCCAATTCTTCCTCAACAACAATTATCAGGTATACATCACTCTTTTTAAATTGGCTACACTCTCCCCAGCAACAGCGCCAAAATGTCGGCTCATAAAAGGTGCCTTTTAAAACTCCTAATTATCCCACATTAATCATCAACTCGGGCAAGTCCTCTTATTTCAAGAGTGTACACAGTATGTGGCTGCTCTGAATTCAGAGAGTAATGTTTCCTAAATTGCAGTATAGATATTTTAGTACAAGAATAAATGGATGCATCTAATAAATTCCAATCACAATTATTAAAGAAAACTCAATCCTCTAATGAAATCAAATCTTACAGAAATTCAATTAACAACAACATCAGTTGAGAGTACGGTAACAATAACTCTTCTCTTCTGAACTGATTTTAATCTAAATCAAACTCAATCTTCATTAAATAATCCTAGTAGCAATGATATCAATATGGGAGTACAATAGGGATATTCAAACTCTTTACAGTTGATTAAATCAATCTGGATACTTATCTAAGTAACTTAATATGTAATGAATAAAAACATAATCAAACGAAAGTGTTGTAAATCATATAAAGGAGAGATATATTGTCAATACAGGAAATAAATAGCGGAGATAAAATCATAGAAAGCAAGAAAATTATCAAACCAATCACACTTGCAAGAATTGAAAATTTATGACACAAAGAAAATAGTTTAATCCACTAGAGGTCAGGCCCTTAGCCACCAGCCAACACTACCAGGCTACTTCAGATAATGCGAGGGAACAACAACTTCAATTATGTATTAATGATCGAATGTATGTAGCAATACAATATAACCGTGTTCTCTCAACTGCGAGAGTCTGTAATTAAAATTACAATTTCAATCATAATAGAGATTCCCCCATTTCTTCTTACAATCATCTCCTTTTATAATTAGAAAGGGTAAAAGATAAATGGTAAATGTGATCCCTCAGGATCTCCTGATCTTGAGGGATTCACAACCGATTTTTAACTTCAGACATCCTTTCCTTTCTCACGCTAATCCTCCTGATTCGCCTTTAGCCTTGTCTGAAACCGTCACGTTCCTTCCTTTGCTTGTTGGTTTTTATTGTTCCTTTGTTAGGGAACAACAATTGTCCCTTTTGTTGTTTTCATGCATAAAGAAAGGTAAAAGTTAGCTAAATCATAACTGCAAATAATTCCTTCATTTCTGACCATAATTCCTTAATATATTAATGCATTATGATATAGAAAAGATAATAATAAAGGAAAATGATGATGAGATTAATAGTAACTGCATACCCATTTCATGACTCAACAATGGCCTCTCGAGGAATGGCCTCGATTTCCCATCCTAAGATAAAATTATTTTAAAATCAATGCCAAATCTCCTCTAATAGCCTACACATCGCCTGTAGCTCCTGCAGCTCTCCAACAAAAAGGATCAACACTAGATAGAGATTTTAAGAGCTATCGACTTCAACTTTTGAAGATGTTAAAGTTGAAGAGTATACTCCTCATGAAAATCATACATCAAATTGAATGATTGCACATCGAACCATCCATCACCTTGGCTCAAGTAGAGCGTTGGTAATGGTGTATTGAAATAGTGAGGAATGTCGTTTTAATAATTTAATTAAAATTATTAAATAAAAAATTAATGTGAAAGATGTCGATCTAGATCAAATCTCATCCATCTATATTTATATGAGTAGATCTTGTCCATTCATTAAATAAAAAATAAAAGATCTTCCAGCACTATTTCAAATAGCGTAAAAGTAATAATAGTAACGTGCAAGATGTTGATCTCAATCGAATAACATCCCTCCATATTGATATGACATGAATAATATTAGCTTAGGAGTAAATTTCGTCCATCTATTAAATAAAAATTAAAAATTATGTCAGCCCTGTAGTTACTAAATAGATACCCCTATCAATGTAATCACATATTTTCATTATTTAAATTATAATTTATAAGATATAAATTAATTTGGGTTCTAAAAGCTCCTAAAATGGCATATTATAATCTCAAACCTGCAATCCTAACGGATCTCTATCAAATTTTAATCAAAATTGTTTAAAACAAATATACCAAACCGTTAAACTACATTATTTGACACGGTATTTAAGCTGCCACTATTATTTCGTTATCATTTTTATTACTTTCAAAAATTATTGGGATTATTAATAGTATATAGTTTTAGGATGTGGTCTAATTGTTATATAGAGAGGTTTGGTTTCCATAGGTGTTCTTGTTTAATTTCGGGAAAAACTATATATCGTTGAAAAGTGCTCTCGACAGATTTCTTCGATTGAAATCTTGTTGTCCAATCTCGTGCTAGACTATGTATGACTCAAAAGTCCTCTTAGTTGAAGAAAAAAAATATTTCTTGCATCAAATGCTATGTAAGAAGTTGGTGGTGGCAGCGAGATGATACAAATATGTTACAAATGTGTTCTACACATTTAAGAATTAATAAAAAAAGTATCTGTTGGATTACATGTTAAGCTGAAATTAAATATGATTTGTTACCCTATTTTATAAAAAATAAAGTTCTTGCATCAAATGCAACGTAGAACGTTTGCAGCGGTTACGAGACGATACAAATATGTATTGTGCTATGCAACAACCCCCCCCCCCCCCCCCTCCAACCCATTTATTTATATATAAATGTCGTAGGAAATTATTGTAGGAATAAATAGGGACCCTTAAAAGAAAAAGCATAGGAAAATAGCATAGATTAAGGTTTTTTGAAAGAACAAATTTGATTTTTGAATAAACAAATCCAATCAGCCCCAAACAACTTGAATAAATCCCGCCTTAAAGAAAATCCCGACAATATCACATATCCTAAAGTCTCAAAGAAACAACACTTTGTTTTTAACCTTTCAAAACTTGAGATGTGATAAAGATAGCCCCCGAGAACCTAGCATACTTATTCCTTAAAAGGATTAAGTATTGTCAAAATCACTTCACAACGGAACTTTCTCGCATCGCAAGTAACGAAAATGATATATGAAAAGGTAGAGGAAATTTCCCATTGTGAAATGTGCTAAGCAAATTGGACCCAGTAAAGAAATGAACATAGTATATAAACATATCACATCCCGTTAAATCACAAATTATCAAAACTCTCCCCACTTGTTTCACATCTGATTCCTCCTGATTGCAATAAAGTTATTTCTTAAAAAGATGTGCTTAAAGAAAATCATAATACTTTATAAACCTATTTCTCAAAAGTTTTTCTTGCTAATAATCCATTGGGCCCACTATAACGCCATGACATTTCTTGTGATTTCAAAATTGCACAAAGATTTTGGCGATATCCATTCTCCTCTACTCCTAAAAACCTCCAAAGGTGATATTGTGATTATCGCACCGTACATTTCTCATACCTAACGAAATGAAATAGTCATATCGTTATCGCATATTGATAGAGTACATGGAAATACGTTTGATTTACCATTACAAAGGGTTTCTACAATGTGATATATTAATGGATAATAAATATCCACGCAGAGCCATGATTTCAATTATTTAAGAATTCTAACGGTATTTAGTATTTCAAAGCCCAAGATGATTTTATGGCTTTTAAAGATTGATTCACATTTAAATGTTCCTTCCTATCATTTCAAGCCTTCTATGTTATATGTTTTTGCATTTCACAAATATTGCTCTTCATTTCTCTATGTTCTCAATTCGCAAGTTTAGCTCGAGAAAGAACTATGTAACAAGATGACTAAGTAGAAGAAACGAAAGAAAACCATGGAGGGTTCACAATCTTCTACTTTTGATGTAATGGAAATGCCCTCACTATTCTCAGATACGACATGCACAATAGACAGCGGAACTTCCTCATGGGAAACCACGTACCAATTTCTAGAGAGCCAGGGTCCTAAGATAGTTCAAATAGTAGCAACAATAGATGCTACTAACTCTTCTGAATCCTCTCACTTTAAAGCTGCAAGCTCTTTTCTTCATAGAATTGCTACTAAACCAAAGATTTTTCCTTACACCAATATGGTAAAATGGATAATTGAAAATATTAACATTACCGACCAACATTCTAGACTTAAAGGAAAATAGTTATAGGATCCTTCACAACAAAAGGCTTCAAGAAAATGTATCATGTACTAGACCCATAGAAGGTATATGAAAAAGCCTTTCTCTAGAAATTTTCAAGTGAAAATAATTTCCCATCAGACCCATTAAACAATGGATGTCCAACTCGAACAATCAGAAGCATGAGAAATCGAGTATGTATTTTATAGCGTCTCTCACTACTCCTTATTCTTATATCGCAACTATGATGTGTAGATTGTTTGGGAATGCCGATACAACTAAGTTCTTTGTTGAGTGGGTTCCCCTAATTGATGCAATAGTAAATTATTTTATAATGGATGGGGGCACTATCCCTTCTAATTATATTTCTACACGAATCTTGGAGTTTAGATAACACTGACATGTCTCTGCTAGGGTAGTCCCACCATTTTTCATGAGTACCTACATAAGGGATGTAGTCTATTTTGCTACTTGTTTCCAAACCATGGGCCGGAAATGGACCATTCAAGATCCTATATCCATCCATATATACCATAAAATCCTGTGGGAATCCAATTTCCACACCTATTTCTATAAGATTTGACAAGGAATTATGCTACCCATCAACCAAGCCATTTTTGACAAAAGGGCCTCAAGATTGTTTGATGAGGGAAAAATTGATTTTATACCAATAGGTAGGTGGTTTGGAGAAGAAATTTTTACTTATGTTGGAGTCTATGGAAGCCTATCACCTCCCCATGTTCTCCCATTGTATATCCCAGATAAATTTCTTTCTAGGGAGACTGCCTACCAAACTATGGGGGATGGGCTAACCAAGACCCTAAAAGAATCTAAGAAGTATCTTCGGCCTTCCTTTCCCCTCCAATGTAGTGTTTATTCATTACATGATTTCAAGAAGGATGTGCTTGAAATTGATCATATTACATGTTTAAAACTTGCCACCATTCCTGGCAGACAGTTTGACCCTATTAAAGGTACACATAACTTCACTGCTCAAGTCAAAATTAGCCAGTTCAGCCATGAGGATGATGATTATGACAACTTGTTTGAGTCTGCTGAGTTTTCTTCATAAGTGATACATTTGGCTACTTTGAAACTGAATCCACGAAGACTAGCTCAATTCCACCAGTACATGAGGAAAAGACTACAAAATGTCCATTTCGATTTATTAAAAATTCCTCAGCCAGTTGTTCAAGAGGAGAAGGGCTCAAACCAAGATTCAGAAAATGGATTAAAACATGCTTCCAAGCATAATTTTGAGAAAAAAAATCAGAACAGAGTTCCGAGTAGAATTGATGTTAGAAATCAACATAACACTTAGAGCATAATTTAGAGCATGATTCAGAACAAGGCTCAAAGCACAACTCAAAGAAGAGTCCATAAAATGATAATGAAAAGAAATCAAAAAAAGCTTCCAAGGAGATAGAAGTGGAATATGTATCCACAGAATTACATATAGATGACTCTCCTTCCAAGAATCAATTGGATGAGGCATGGAAACAATTTGACTAGTAGCTGAGAGGACATCAAAGGGGAAAATATGTTGAAATGGAAACAACATTCAACAGACCTAAAAAAACTGGACAAATATATCTTACTAGAAGGACTACTAACAAAGCTATCACTACAGATGAAGTTGAGATCATCTCAGCCTTCCCTTCATCTGAAATAATTCTCAATGTGGAAGAAGTCCCTCCTATTGATGTCTTTTACAATCCCAAGCATCGGTTTGTAGTAAAAAAACAGAGGGAAAGGAGGAGAATAGAACAATCATTATAAATAATGTTGGAAATACAGAGGTGGGGTGAATCAATATTCCTTTTCAATTGTTATTTTTACTAGCTAAATCATTTATATTTAGAACACAAAATGAACCATAGGAATAAATGCTTTTATTAATATAATCTTTACAATAAATCAGATACAATATATACAAGGCTCCAATCTATTGCCAAGCACCAACTCAATCTTTTGTGAGGCTCCAATGTCTAGGGCACCAACCTTGTGTTTAGGAGCACCAACTCCAAGGACACCAATCCTTTCAATTCTAAGGCACCAACCTCAAGAGCTCCAACCCTATCTTGTCAATGCACCAACCTTGTTTGTTTGAGGCTCCAACCTTCAAGGCACCAACTCTTTGGGCTCCAACCCACTACTATATTTTGTCTAGATATGTTTAATAGTAATTCTTTGCTCCCAAAATATTCTTCACTAAATTATGTCAATCTACAGCTTCACTGTAGTCTCCATGCTACATCATCAATTACAGCCTGTCTTCATATGAAGGAGTCTTCCCAACTCTTCATATTGCCCACACGGAGTCTACAAAGCTACCTCATGATGATTTCAAATAGCCATCATGATCTGTAATAGTCTTCACACAACTTCAATGTGTCTACAATGAACTGCACTAATCTCTGCACAAAAACAACTCTCTGTATCAAGCCTATATTCTCACTGTTATAGTAAATGCTTCAGGAGTGACTACTATGGTATCTTACTTCCAAGGAAAAAACTCACAAATACTTCAACATTGGTTTTGTTTACTGCTCCCTTGAACTGATGATTGATGAAATCTTACTTAGCTGGTTCGAGGTCAAACAAATCTTCATCTTCCACTGGCCCTTTCAGCTTCCTTATTCCTATTGTGACCTTCGACTTCCTTCTGTCCTATTGGACCTTCGGCTTCCTTCTGTCCTTTTGGACCTACAACTAACTACTTTTTCACTCGATCCTTGGCTTCTTTTGTACCTTTATCATCTGCTAGACCTTTGGCTTCTCAACCTTTCGACTTCTCAATATTTCATTCGCTCGACCTTTGGCTTCCTTTTTCGCTTGCTCGACCTTCGGCTTCCTGATCTTCGACTTCCTCTGTCTCTTCGAGTTTGCCAATACTCAAAAGACATGTTCATATGGAAGAGAAGCTAAATTACAATAGACGTTGCATATTAAAATTATATCAAAGGGGCCCCCTTTTTTTAATATTCATACAATAGACTCATTATTTACGGAGGATTTCATAGGAGAGACCGTACCCAATGAGGTCCCACATCCACGTCATCAATCGCAATCACAACTTTCAAAGGTCCTGCTATCACAACTCTTAACATCACCAATGTAACATGGTCGATATTCATATTTTCGATGAAAAGGACATGATATAATATTAAATAGTCATCAATAGATCCATCGGGTCCATAGCTCCATCATAATCGGTGGTCTATCAGGTCCACAAGTCTTATCGCAATCACAGTTTACCATCGTTACATTTCTTCAAGACTTGCGATATGCGACGGATGTGATATTTCTTTAGGACATACTATAATGGTGCAATGGGTCTGCATACATATCGCAATCAGTGGATTTCAATGTGGCAAGGCCTTAAAGAGGCTTGTGATGTGGCATTATTTCATTAAACAATGATTAATAAATCCATTAGGTCCGTAGCCTTATTACAATCGATGGTTTGTGAGACTTCGACTGGCACATGGATTAAAAATGGCCTTAACCCCCACAGTTCACCGTGATCTAAGGGTTGACTATGAGATCAATGGCTAGGATTGAGTGCGGCACTTCAGCCATGATCAAGGAAGTCCATACTTTCCTACCCCCGCTCTTCCGATAGCTTTCTTCTTTACTCCTATGTTATCGTTGTTTCTCTACTGGATCTACTGTGTCATTTGCATCATTTTCTATTCATTTTCTATTCAATTACTATTCAATTAACGTCCTGCATCGTTTGATGTTCAATTGCTATTCAACTGACCTCCTGCATCATTTTCTATTCAATTGTTGTTCAATGGACCTCCTGCGTCATTTATTATTCAATTTTTGTTCAATTGAACTCCTACATCATTTGTTGGTCAATTGTTGTTAAATTGTTGTTCAATTGACATGTCATTTGCTATTCAATTGACTTGGGTCCTTCATCTCATCATATCATCATATATCAAACTTCCATCACTATGAGAATTATGATCAATGGGCATGAAGGGGAAATCATGTATCAAATAATTTTCCATCATAAACATTGTTATATTGACATCAATGAGAACCTAGATTAACAATCTCCCCCTTTTTCGTTGATGGCAATATTCTTCTTCTCTCCCCCTTTGACATCAATGGCAAAGGAGTGCATAAGGACTCCCCTTTTCGAACTGCTCCTATTCTTTATGAATAGTATATTTTTATGGGGATGTTACTCCCCCTGTCGTGGTTCTCTTCCTTTTACTCGAGATAAAAGGATTTCTGCCTCATCATCAACTAGCACATTTTCCCCTCTTCATGTCTCAGAACTTCTTCATAATTCTTTCAACAATGCTTAAAGATGCTCCATTTCAATGCTTTCAAATAGGATCCAAATAGCCATACACCAAATGTTCAAGTCCAAGTTTTTATGCTTCTGCAATCCAAATTTTGTTGTCTTCACAATGAGAATTAAGGATTCTTTATAGTCTGAATTAGTAGAAGATGCCACTGAAATTGTCATTCTCACTATCTTTCTCCAAATCAGGATTCCTTTTTTATCTCTATGCTTCTCCTTGAGTTACTGAGCTATATTCGACTGCACAACATTCTCCTTTCTATAGTCATTTTGATGAGCTATCTTTTCCTTATGTTCTTGTAAAAGTCTTTGCAGTGATGGTGATTGAAGGAATCCCTTATTATTGTGCAATGATATGCCAAAATGATATGGAATCCTTACTGCAAAGCTATGATAGCAAAGATAAAAAACTTCAACTTTCTGATAGTGAATCGTCACTTCCAAACTGAGCCAGTGATCATAAGGGTTTGTACAGGTCCAAACTTCAATCTACTTCTGACTTGTGGATTACAAGAAGACCCAAAATTCTTATTTTTTTCTTTGGAATAATACAATATATTGACTATGGGCTGCTACAAAAATGTTACTCATACATGGCTCCAATATTTAGGGTTCATAAATGAGATATTCAACCAAGACTAATCCACTATGGTTACAAGAATTACAAGTTGCAAAACGTACCTTGATGTTGCTACAAATCACCCTTTCTGACTATTGCAACAATGATGATGAATCCAACGTTTTATAGAGAATTTGCTCAGGTCAACTTTTCTTTTGGCAGGTACTAAACCAAGGGTATATGTATATATAAATATTCAAAACAATGCCATATCCTGGAGTAGCCTTATCATTGGAAATTCTTTGCACTAGAATAACCCTATTACTGTAGTCATGAGACTTATGTTGTTATGGTTATTGTGAGAAATTGGCACTGTACACACAAGTTCACAAACTTTTATGCTCAAAACATCACACTTCACCTTTATTCTTAGGTCACCGGATTTCATAATTTCCTTTTTATATTCAGATTATTTTAGCACAACGGATCCACAAGTCAATCAGATCTTATCCTGTTTCAACAAGATTCAAAAAAATGTGTAGATCACTGTTGGAAATCACGATTTATAGTATCCAACATCTTCAACAACAGTCCAAAGAATGGTTACAAGATCATGTTATTCAATGTAGTGCTCCTGAGAAATGATCTTTATCAAATGATGATTGTTAATATAGCATAACAATGATTTCATAAGGACCCTTTCATTAATAGCTTCTGCAATAATGATCAAGAATCACAACCTCCCCCTAACTATATGCATGGTCTCGTTTTGGCAGAATCCCATCATCAAACACTTGAAATATCAAGAATATCTTCATCAAGTCAACAACATGTGTTGCTGGCTGGAGGATTCAAGAGATTTTTAGATTGCGTTCACTTTCTTCTACATACTTGTGTAACTTTCTTTTATGGCATGGTTCTAGCTTGAGAAGGTGCCCAAATCAAGTTAAAATTATGTGCCATATGACCAATTTTATGACACTTGAAGCATTCTATGTTGTTAATGAAGAATAATTCATGACTTCTTCTTGCGAAATTACTTCTAGAAGATTGATGGGGATCATTATAAGCCATAAAATCGTTTTTCATGTGTCCAAAGTTTGTACAAGAATAACGATAACCAAGAAATAAAATTTGGTACCTAGGAGATGGAGATTTCCTTGATGTACTTCTAAAGCCTTTCTGCCTTGAGATCCTTTGATGATAATTATTTTTTCTCACATCCTCAACAACATTTGCATTTCTTCTTGGAATAGGACTTCCTTCATTATTGCCTTAACTCTTATCTATACCTTTCCTGAAACTGGGAGCATCAACGTTTCTTTCTGACTTCCTCATTTCCTTGTTGTTTGAAGCATTATCATTCTTTCTTGAGGATTCACTTGCATACCTGAGACCTGATTTATCAAATGGACATATTTGATGGCTGAGCATATCATCCAAGGCTTGTGACCTCTTCAAGGTTTTGTCCATCCCTTCAACCTTTTTCCTGAGGGATACAATCTCTTCTTCCGATTTTTCGCAATCATTATTCTTCTTAGCAAGTTGTTTCTCAATCTCTTCCTTAATAGATATTGCTTCATTTGTTTCTAATTTAAGGGAGATGATATCTAACTTAATTTTGAAGATTTATTCATTTTCCTTTGCTAAACTTCTCTCCATTTATTCCTCGATCCTTGTAGCTTTACATGTTTCGGCCTTGAGAAGGTTGATGTTAGATTTTAATTTGAAGATTTTTCCATCCTTTGCTTTTAGTTGACATATCATGGTGTTTCTCTCCTTTTCTTATTCATCAACATGTGCTACTATGATTTTCAATGCTTCCATTGTCTTCTTAGCTCCTTGTGCTAACTTTCTTGCTTCTTGTAGTTGAGATTTGAGAGAGGAAACCTTTAGCTTGTAGTGACCAATCTCTTCTTCAAGTTTGTTCAAGCTCTTGTGCCTTTGTTCAAGTTGACTTGACAAAGTATATTCCCATTTCTTTGCTTTATCCAACTAATTTGTCATGGATATGACTTCGTCATGATGCTTTCTTTTGATTTGGTGAAATTCTTTCTTAAGCTTGGAAAGCTTTTCATCCCTTTCTTGTACTTGAAGCTTGACAAGGTCAACTTTCTTCCTTGTTTGGTCTTGGTCACCAGCTAGTGCTTTCTTATAAAATTCCTCGTTTTCATTTTTCAAATTGATAATCTTTTCCATGGTAGCCATAAGTTTAGTGAGGAGATCTTCTACAAAGTCTTTTTCATTCTCTTCATTTTCTAGGTCTTCTTCAGCCTTGATGTCATCATTCTCATTTTTAGCTTCTACAATGGCTTCTGGATTTCCTTCTTTGTTTCCATCATCTTCTTGACTGGTGGTCATGGTCAATGCTCCTTTTGAGTGAAGGTCATGAAGTTTGTCCCATATACCTTTTGTTGACGAACATTTTCCTAAATTTTTCTTTATACAATTTGGTAGCCCATTCAAGATTTCCTTCATTGCTTTGCATTGTACTCCTTGGATTCTCTATTCATCATGTTATCAGTAATTATTGATTCCCATACTTCAATGCCTTGAGTCCTTAAGAAATTCCTCATTCTTGCTTCCCATATTTCAAAGTTTCCATTGAACCATGGAGCCTCCACAAATTGATTGACTTCTATTTCAGTGGTAGAGGGAGATACATATTTAGGAGGATTGGAGACTTTCTTCCTTGGCTTCGCCAATTTTTTTTTCTAATGATCAACCTTCATACTAGCTCTGATACCAATTGTTGGAAATACTGAGAGGGGGGATGAATAAATATTCCTTTTCAATTGTTATTTTTACCAGTTAACTCATTTATATTTAGAACTCAAAATGAACAATAGGAATAAATTCTTTTATTAATATAATCTTTACAATAAATCAGATACAATATATAAGGCTCCAATCTATTGCCAAGTACCAACTTGGTCTTTTGTGAGGCTCCAACGTCTAGGGCACCAACCCTATTTTCTCAAGGAATGAAGCTTGTGTTTAGGAGCACCAACTCCAAGGACACCAATCCTTTCAATTCTGAGGCACCAACCCCAATGGCTCCAACCCTATTTTGTCAAGGCACCAACCATCAGGGAACCAACCCTCTAGGCTCCAACCCACTGCCATATTTTGTCTAGATATGCTTGATAGTAATTCTCTTCTCCCAAAATCTTCTTCACTAAATTTTATCAATCTACAGCTTCACTGTAGTCTCCATGCTACATCATCAATGACAACCTTTCTTTATATGAAGGAGTCTTCACAACTCTTCATATTTCCCACATAGAGTCTACAAAGTTACCTCATGATGATTTCAAATAGCCATCATGATCTACAATAGTCTTCACACAACTTAAATGTGTCTACAATGAATTTCACTAAGTTTTGCACAAAAACAACTCTCTGTTTCAAGCCTTTGTTCTCACTGTCACAATAAATGCTTCAGGAGTGACTACTGCAGTATCTTACTTCCAAGGAACAAACTCACAAATACTTCAACGCTGGTGTTGTCTATTTCTCCCTTCGACTGATCACTGATGAAATCTTACTTGGTTGGTTCGAGGTCAAACAGATCTTCATCTTCCACTGGCCCTTACGGCTTCCTTCTTCCTACTGTGACCTTTGGCTTCCTTTTGTCCTATTGGACCTTTGGCTTCCTTCTATCCTACTGGACCTTTGGCTTCCCTCTATCCTTCTCGACCTTCAACTTTCTTTTGTCCTACTAGACCTTCAACTTCGTTCTGTCCTACTGGACCTACAGCTCACTACTTTTTCACTCGATCTTCAGCTTATTTTGTACCTTTATCGTCTGTTAGACCTTTGGCTTCTCGACCTTTCAACTTCTCAATCTTTTGTTCGATCGACCTTTGGCTTCCTTTCTCGCTTGCTCGACCTTCATCTTCTTGATCTTCGGCTTCCTTTGTCTCTTCGAGTTCACCAATACTCAAAAGACACGTTCATTTGGAAGAGAGGCCGAATTACAATAAATGTTGCATATTAAAATTATATCAGAGCCCCCCCCCTTTTCTTTAATATTCATAAAATAGACTCATTATTTAAGAAGGAATTCATAGGAGAGACTGTACCCAATGAGGTCCCACATCCACGTCATCAATCACAATCAAAACTCTTAACATCACCATTGTAACAAGACCTATATTCATACTGTTGATGAAATGGATGCGACATAATACTAAACAGTTGTCAATAGATTCATTAGGTCCATAGCTCCATTGCAATCAGTGGTCTATTTGGTCCACTAGTCTTATCGCAATCGCAGTTTACCATTGTTACCTTTCTTCAAGACTTGCAATATGCGACAGAAGCGATATTCCTTTAGGACATATTATAATGGTGCAGTTGGTCCACATACATATCGCAATCAGCGGATTTTAATGTGGCAAGGCTTTAGAGAGGCTTGTGATGTGGCAGTATTTCAATAAACAGTTGTTAATAAATCCGTCAGGTCCACAGCCTTATCACAATCGACGGTTTGTGGGACTTCGACTGACACATGGATTAAAACGGCCTTAACCCCCCACAGTTGATGTGATCTAAGGGTTGACTATGAGATTGGCAACTTGGATTCAGTGCGAGACTTCAACCAAGATCAAGGAAGTCTTTACTTTCCTACCCCCACTATTCCAATAGCTTTCTTCTTTAATCCTTTGTTATCATTGTTGCTCTACTGGATCCACTGCGTCATTTTTGTTGTTCAATTGATGTTTAATTGACTTCCTGCATCATTTTTTGTTCAATTTTTGTTCAATTGGCCTCCTGTGTCATTTGTTGTTCAATTGTTGTTCAATTGACCTCCTGCGTCATTTGTTGTTTAGTTGGTATTCAGTTGACCTCTTGCGTCATTTGCTATTAAATTTTTGTTCAATTGTTGTTCAATTGTTGTTTAATTATCGTTCAATTGTTTCTTAGTTTACCTGTAATTTGTTGTTCAATTGACTTGGTTCCTCCATCTCACCATATCATCATATATCAAACTTTCATCACTGTGAGCATTATGATCAATGGGCATCAATGGGCAATCATGTATCAAAGAATTTGCCATCATAAACACTGCTATATTGACATCAATGACAACCTATATTAACAAATAATTCCTGACAATGAACCTATGGATGTAGTATGTAAGGATACCCCCATGGATCCTTCAGAAAATTTGACAAAATTATCACAATTTTCAGGTGCTTATGCATCTTCTACTATTGACAAGGCAGTCAAAGTCAGACAACTGGTAAGAAAGAAAGAAGAGAAAATCCAGCAGCTAGAGAAGAAGTTGTAAGAAGAGAGACAAAATGTTGATTATCAAATGAAGGGTCAAATGTCCCAATTACAACAAAGTTTTCACCAACTAAAGCTCTAGTATTAGGCAAAAACAAGTGCTAAGGATATCCAAATTAAAAACTACAGTTTTCACTAGATCATTTGAAGGATAATCCTAAGGTTGGGGATTTTATAAAGGAATAATTATGGCTCAAATCCTTCTTATCAAATAAACAAGCAACATTATGTCAAAAGTTGTCTATCATCAATCCAATATGCAAGACTAGTGATCCGTTGATGAATCAAGCATTCGATTTGAGGGTGACTTTTAATGATATTGATGATAAGATCTCGGGATACATAACATGGCAGGATAGACTAGAGGGCAGAGAAACAAATCTTACTTGGATAGAGGAATCACATAACAAAATCCTATTTACTAATTAGGACATTCGACTGAAGCAGGCAGAAAGAGCAATTTCTAGAGCAGACGATGCTGCAAATAATATCATTCAAACCATCAATGATAGTTTGCAAAATGCTAACTTGATACAGGAATGCCCACTTGGGAGTCTCCCTGACATCAGAGTCCTGGAAACACAATGGCAAGAAAATTCAAAAGCGAGCGAAGAAGAAATTAAACAATTGACCAAACTAGACTGGGAAGTATATTGGAGATATCTAGTGAAGCCACACAGTCAGTGGCTAACGCTACGCTACCTCACTGACTCATCCATACACATGCTTCCTACTCCTTCAGATACAATGTATACAGGACAGCTACACATGAGGATGGGTCATCCTCCTGAAGTTAAGCCGATGATGGATATTTACGAGCTTAGAAAACGAATGAAAGTGTAGACACCATTACATGCTTGAGCTCATCATTGCAACAATTGCTATTTTTGTATTTCTATCACTTATTTTAAGGAGATTTTTTAAACCTCCTCAAAACTTTCGTGTAATATCTATTTTTGTACTTTATTTTTATTATATAGACCCTTTCATGTCTATGAAGAAAGGGTCCCCAATTTTATAAATAAATACCTTAAAAGGTTTCACTTTTATACCTTTAATGTTTTGTGAAGAAGGCTTTGGAAGCTTGCACTTTTGTACTTTTGAAACCATCTTAATGAAAAAGACTGGACTGGAGCTATTTACTTCATTAGTAGAGTTATATGCATCGGTTATGTTGTCCTCTGAGATGCCTCTATGTCAGTTAGTCATGGCAGAGCATCTAAAATGTTTTGTTTGTTTTTAAGATTTTTGGATGACCAATGTTATGAAAGGGTTGCTATTTGTCTAGTTATCGTCAATTCATTTTAAAGTGACTGAATAACATAATATTAATGAAATATAACTTTCTAAATATTTAGACGGAATATTTTATTGGTTATAAGAAAAGAATATAAGCAAACAATGTTTCATGTAGAACAAAATATATTTAAACGACTGCAGATTTGTGTGAAAAATTAATTGATATAGAGGAGCTTATAATAACAGATAGTCTTATAAACTAGTCCCTTTTTATTGTTGATAACCTCACAGGGGATTTAAGACTGACTGGTACTCTGTATGATCTTAGCCAAATCTATGCATAAATACTTAAATATATGAAGAAAGACATAATGAAATAAACACATATGAAAAACTTACTAGGAGACAAACTATAGATGGAAAATTCAAAATGTATTCACTAACTTGGAAAATATCCATCTTCGTTACAATTCTATTCTCAAAGCTCATCCAAGGGTTCAACCCTTAATAACTCGAAGGAGGAGTTATTTATACAAAATTTGTTCTAGATATTTTCAAAACAAAAATACAAAAATAGTATAAAACTATAGGAATTTCAAAACTGCTAACTTCTGGCACTATTGTTTAGGAATTTGTTGACGATGTGGTCCTCAAAAAGTGTTGCCCATCTTTCTATCAGTTGTTGATGAAATTTACTCAATAACCTCACACAAGTGATCCCATCTGTCTTCACTTGGTATAGCAAGATTTACCAATTTCTTGTAAACCTCATCAACCTCGGTGTACTTCTCAAAAGTGGGCTTATTTTAAAAATGTGTTTAATCTCATACTTAATAGTCAAGTCAAAATCTAAAGCTTCTAGCATTTGTCTTCCTGTAATATGACCCTTTATGTCTGCAAACTTGCTTTATAAGTTGTTAAGGTATAAAGATTTTGGCAGTATTCTTCGAAACTGATCAACCTGTCATTTAGGGCCACTAATCCGGGCAGTCCTCTCTGATTGAGTAAATTAAACTTAAAATAAAACCTTTGGATAGAAATATTCAAGGTTTGACAATTAGTCTCTAACTAAGTCATAAGGTTCTTTTTCTGAAAAACCTTCTTGATCTCCAAAATAGTTTATGTTCTATCTAGAATCTCAATCTGCTCCAATTCGGCCTTGTTTTTTGAATTAAGAACTCTGATCATGTCTATAGCCTTACTTGGTTTGTTTTTAAGAAGTTTCTTCACTTCATGAATATCTACCGAACATTTGTTTATAAGTTCCTCCCGCTAAAAATTGATCTGAATGGAGGGCCATACATCAGTTATGGCCTTACTAATATATTCCCAAATTCTTTCCTTGGCTTGGGCCAAGGTTTGAGCCATTAATGACTCACTCTGCAACTCTTCTATTCTTTTGTTCAACCTGTGTGTTTTCTGCATTTCTTCAACATACAGAGTGTCATTCTTTACCTTCTGAGCTTCCAGATTGTTAAATTTCTTATGAATCCTTTCATTTTCTTGTTTTTGGTGAGTCAGCTCCTTAAGAGTTTGTTCAAATCCCATGATGTTGATGTTGATTCTATTGTGGTTGATATATATTTCTCTGTTGTTTTGGACACTGTAATAAGAATAGCTATGATGGGAGCTATAGCTAACTGAGTAAATTTCCCTTTTTCCTTAAGAAATTTCTAAATTTGTTCCTCCATAGTCTTTATCTACAAATTCTACTCAATGATTAGCTTTGAGCATTTCTTCCTTGTGTTGTTCACTTTCTTCTATCTCCTTGGTCTGACGGCCTTCTGTAGAAGGAATTTTAAGCTACTTCCTCAATGTTGCAATATTTGTATTTTTCTTTTTGATAATATCTTCTGCAGCTTTAACATTAGAAGGGTCATATCTAATTTTAATCACTAAGTGTTTTAATGACTTCACCCTATTATCCTTTGCTAAATATGATATATTTTCAGTCTTCAATTGTTACTAGACATTTGAGAGAGA
Source organism: Pinus tabuliformis (assembly GCA_031772625.1). Classification (NCBI taxonomy): domain Eukaryota; kingdom Viridiplantae; phylum Streptophyta; class Pinopsida; order Pinales; family Pinaceae; genus Pinus; species Pinus tabuliformis. The sequence goes on from CM062814.1 coordinate 345,311,356, forward strand.
AATTTTTATTTTTGACAATGCCATAGCAGTATTGGTCATGGTAGAGAAAAGAATCTCACCAGACTTCCTATGCATGTCAATTTGATCAATTGGGTGTATCTGATTAGCATCAAAAGAAAATACAATCTTCTTGTAATCAGAAGAAGCCTTGGGAAAAGGCACTTGGACCTGTAGAAAATCCATTTTCATTCTACCCCATTCATTGTCAAAAGTTATCAATAACCTGTGATGTGAAGTAGAAGTCTGCTTCCAAAAATGTGCATAGACATTTTCCTTTAAAGCTTCATTCTTCTGCTTAATTTCAAGGAAATTAGTGAATACATTTGGATCCTTTGTTTCACTTGATCCTGCATCCTGAGTGATCTCTAGCAAATTCGGTGAAGAATAAGATGAATATGGAGTAGTGATTATAGGTTCTTTTGTCCCTATGGAAACCTATGAATCATCCAAATTGATGATGATAGGCTCCTTCTAACCCTGAGTAGTAGTAGCACCTTTGGAGCCAATCCTTGATTTCTTCTAAGAGTGAATGAATTCCTTTTCTCTAATTGCTAATGATGAAGATCCTTCTCTGGGCCTCTTGTCATGCTTGGTTTTAGAAGTAAGAGCTTGAAGAGTAGAATGAGGTAAAACCTGTTTTTCTACTTCTTGAAGTGTATTCTCTTCCCACTGTTCTTGATTCTTGAACTTCTCAATCTCTGGTCTTTGTGTTCGATTGTAAGGTGTAGTTTTTAGTTCCACCCTTAAGTCTGAGATAATACTGAATGGGTAAGACCAGGTGAAGCTTGGTTGAAAACCCATCTGTTTTAGTATGGAATCTACTTCTAAACCTGTTGATATAGTATTACAAATGAATGATCCTACCTATGCCTTTATCTTGAATTGAGATCTTCTCTTCCCTGAAATAAAATGAAGCTCATCCATTTTCATCATTTTCCTGATATATTCTAGAGAGAAAATTCTTGTTGAAACATATTTGGGCAATTTATATGGAGCCAATTCGCAGCCATATACTTTTATCTACATGTAGTTCTGATAAAGATACTAGTCTCTTGTTCTAACTTGATCACTGAGATGCAGGATCCTTTTGATTTTGTAATGCCCCTCGGTTCACTATGACTGCTGAGAAGCTATGTAACGCGGTGAATGAAACAATCAATGAAGTATGAAAATATGAACTTAGTTGAGTTCTTCCTAATCAATAAGGTCCACTGTGTGACTACTTGATTCTCTTGCTGATCATCCTACTTGTGTAGAAAAATAGGTAACTTGTCTCCCTGTTGAAAAATAAAAATATGTACTAGCACAAAGGAGTATTTAAACAATCCTTTAGTAGTTATATTCATCAATTTCTCATTCATAGCTTCAACCAAGAATTGACTATAATTATACATGAAGGCGAGCTTGTTTTCTTTAGAGAAAATTGACAGATAACCTAGGATAGCTTCATCTACCCATATGAACTGATTGGTAGCCTAGCAAGCAATAAATTAGGGAAATTATGTGTTTAGCTCTCTTTAGGAACATGGATGTTGGATAAGGAGGATTATTTTTAGGGAGATCATCATCTTCAGGGATAAAGATCTCAAACATTAGAGATCTTTGAGGGAAGGTGAGCTTATGATATAGTTCCAACAATAATGTAGTGGAGAGAAAGCTAACGGAATCATTTTCAAGGGATCAGAATAATTTTATTGATGACTTCTGGGGTGAGAGATATCAGAATCCCTCCATTCTGAGCTACCATGTTTCTTTGCAAGGGTTTATACTTAGCTTGGCACCACATGACTAGATCAGGAAAGGAATAGGTCTGAGCAAACATATACAGAAGCAGAATGGATTCCCATATGTTTATTTCATATTCAAAGTCAATGTAGGTATGTTTAAGCCAATTAAGCAATTCTAACATGTCTAATTCACATTCTGTGTCTAGAATCTTAAAATATTGGTCAGCTAACATGATGTGGTCCAAGTCTAAGGCATCAAATACCTCTCGAGTTTCCTACACTATAGAAGAACTGGAAGATGGCTTGTCTTTCTTCTTACTAGCCATAATAATAGAACTGTAATATAGGATAAAAAAAGAAAGTTCAAGAGATATCTTCAGATTACGTGTACTATTTGTAGCCTTGATAATGGCATGAATCTATGAAAATAGTAACTGTGAAGAAAATTGTGAAAGAGAATTTGAAGAAAGCAGGTGTAACGGGGTGAAGGGATATTTATCATCGGGATAAGGTTACTGCTACTGGAAAGTCGTTACTGATTGGCTAATTAGGAATTTAATGGAGGGAGGTCAATAACGAGAAGCAATCAACTGGTTGTAGTAGATAGGCAGCAATGGGCATGTGGCATGGAGCAGTTGGAGGGAGAAGGCATGGGAGATGTTACCATTGGCACGGTATTGAGAAGAGCAAGAAGGTAGATAGGCGAATTTCAGAGGGGGGATAGCGGTAAGCAGTAAGGAGTGAGGGGGTGCGAATCGTAGAGGTGATTACATGTCAGCGGGGGCCCGCACAGGAAAAACAAATTTTCACAACCCCCCCTGCCGTTATCCCATATCATGGCGAGGGGGTGCAAAGTGGCTTCCCCAATGTTGATCTGGGCAGGGAGACACATCGTTGTTAGTTTTTATATGAACTTTATCACTTGCCGAAAAATAACCTGTTGTCATATATGACTTTGACAAAAAACATAAAATGTTTATTTACAAATGATTAATCACCATTTGAAAGGTAACTAAGTGCTAATTTGAAATTAATCTAACCTAGGTGCATTTAGACTACTAACCCTTATTTAACTATTTCACTAATTAATCATAATCTAATACAACTTGGCCTAATTTTGACCATATTAGGCCATTTATTTATCCTATTCTATCATATATTCTAATGTTCAACCAAGTTTAAACAGTTTGGTGAAATTATTCACTAATCTAAAACATAAATTGAAATGATTTGATTAAGATTAAACAGTTTGATCCAAATCGAAATGAAAGGTTGTTGCATTAAAACAAGCTGCACACAAAACCTTTATTTATTTACAAATGCAATTTATATCAAGTGGCATTTAAACAAGCACAATTATACAAATTTTTTATTTTCTTTTGATGGGGTTTTATTTCATCTCTTTTTTTATTTTCTATTTTTTCATATTTCCATTTTGTCCTTTTTTTTTCCATACCCTCTTTTATAAAATGAAAACTAACTTATCAAAAATAGAGCATGTTACAACGTCAACTCCAACTAGGGACTGCTTCCTCTTGCAGCATTCAGAGAACTCGCATATCCATGTGCCTTCTCTTCGGGCTAATGGGGTCTCTGTTGAGACAAATACACACTGCATGTAAAATAAAACTCTCTGTTATAATACAATGATGAGTGAATGAAAACCTCTCAATGCTGAATGTAGTGCTTCAATTACTTCCCATTGACAGGGAATGAGGAATACTCTCCCTCCAAATTCTGTAGAATGAAAGTGTTATTACCCTTGACCTCAATAATGCTCAAAGATCGCAACCAAAGGTCGTCAAAATTTCCATGTTTCCCTTTGTCTTCTCTTCTAGCATCCCAACTTAGTACCGAATCACCTTTCGTGAAATCTCTTTCCCTAACTTTCCTATCAAACAATATTTTCATTTTACTCTAATATTTCTTATGTTTGTAATGCACTTCATCTCGATGATCTGATTTATTATTCGAGAGAAGTCATCAGGCTCTTCATTTGACTCTTGCAAAAGTTTCATAATATGAAAAGCTAAATGTGTGGGAAATATAGTTTCTTTTCAATAAGCAAGTTGAAAAGGGGATTTACCTGTTGATCTTTTGGGTGAAATCTTGTCGGCACAAAGTGCATAAATGAGATGACTGTTCCAATTCCTTTTATGATCCTCCAATGTTTTCTTTATAACCTTAACCAAACATTTATTTGAGGACTCTGCCAGTCCATTTCCCCGTGGATAGTATGGAGCAGAATGATGTGACAAGATCTGATATTTATGACAGAACTCAATCATCTTAAAACTGTTGAATACTTGTCCATTTTATGTCACCATTTTCCTGGGGCATCCAAATCTGGACAATATATATTCTTCAATAAACTGGATAACAACACTATCAGTTGCATTTCTGACTCAAATGGCTTCTACCCATTTGGTAAAGTAATCGGTAGCAGTCAAAATCCATCTATGCTGACTACTTGATGGAGGGTGAATTTCACCAATGAAATCCAATCCCCATTGAAGGAATGGTGCTTGGACTAAGACTGGAACCAATGGAAGGGTTTTTAATCTCTGCTTTCCATCAAACATTTGACATTGTGTACAACTCCTAACCATTGCCCCCGCATATGCAAACAGAGTAGGCCAATAAAACCATGCCCTTAAGATCTTGTATGTTGTATTCTTCCAAGAATAGTGCCCTCCACAAATTCCTGCATGAAATTCATCAATGATCACTTCTGTCTCATTTTCTATTAGGCAAGGTAAATGGATGTTAAGAGGATCCTCCCAATATAGATTTTCATTTACAATACAATACTTTACAACCTTCAACTTCAGTGTTTTACATTGATTTTTGTTGAATTCAGGTGGACATTCAAATTCTCTAAGAAAGTTCACAATATCAAAGTACCATTCTGATAACAAAAAAAAAAAATCATCAATGTGAATCAGAATTGGTTGATCTAATGCAGAAGGTTCTTCTGGATTCTCCTGTGTTAGGATTTCAAAAGGTTCTTGTGGATTCTCCTGTGTGGGGTTATAGAAGGTTATTGTGGATTCTTTTGAGTTCGGACTTCAAAACATAATTTATTCCTAAGATTTTGCAATTGGATTTAGCAAGGAGCTTAGCTAGACCTTGAACTTTTATAATCTTGATAGTCTTGATGATGATATCATACTCTAAAATTTTAGTTATCCATCTCCCTCTCCTTCAATCAGTCTCAGGCTGAGACAAAATAGTTTTGACAGCACTTGGGTACATAGGCAATGATAGAAGAGTGGAGAAGATAAAATCTGAAGGCTTTGAGAGCTTAAACTAAAGAATAGGCTTGCCTTTCAATAATGGAACACTTTATCTCAACAGATCTCATTACTTTTCTAAAAAATGCAATGGGTTGGTCAACTCCTTCTTTCTTATTTTGCAAAAGAACAACAGCTAATGCAGTTTCATAAGCAAAGGAAAAGACACTAAAAGGTTTAGAGTAATATGGTCTGGCTAAGATGGGGGATTCTGCAATGGCCTTTTTAATCTTATCAAATGCATACCTAGTTGGAATAGTCCATTTAAATTCATGGTTCATTTTCATCATATCACTCATGTCCTTAACTATCTCAACATAAATTAGGATAAACCTTCTTAAAAATTTATTTTTCACAAGGAAAACTTTAACTTCATTTTTGTTCCTTCGTAATATGAGTGCCTGAATTGATGAGACTCTTTTAGGATCAATGAGTACTCCCTCTTTAGAAATGATGTGGCCGAGAATTTTTCCTTCTTGAAGTGCAAACAAAGAAGTGATCAAGAGAAATCCCAACTTTTCAGCACCTTTCAAAAACCTTTCTCAAATGCTTTAAATTATTTTCATCAAAATTAAAAAAAATAGTAAAATCATCTAAATAAATAACAAAAAATGAGTGGGTCTTAGTTACAAATTCTAGGTCCATAGAATGTTGAAATCTAGCTCCAGCATTAGTTAACCCAAAAGGCATATGGGCATACATGAATGTGCCCCAACGAGTTGTAAATGTAGTTTTTTCTCTATCCTCTCAACTAACCATAATCTTATTATATCCATAAAATGCATCTAAGATGGAAATTTTATGGGTTCCTGAAACTTTCTGAGATAATTGCTCCATCTTAGGTAATGGATAATTATCTTTTAGGGGAGATTTATTCAAATTCCTAAAATCCACACATAATCTAATTTCATCATTATTTTCTCTCACTGGGACTAGCTTGGCTAACCAATCTAAATATCTCAATTGAAGTATTATTTTAGCATCCAGTAGCTTCTTAAGTTCTTTTTCAATAACAGGAAGAAGCACAGGATTAATTCTCCTCAATTTTTGTTTGAAAGGTTTTGCCTCTGGTTTTAATGGAATTTTATGTTCAATAAGAGATGTATCATATGTTTTTAATTCATCATAATAACATGAAAAATAATATTTGTAGGGTTTAAGGAGGGATAAATATTTGTCTTTGGATTCCATTGACATAGATGCAGAAATTTTAACATTTCTGATTTCTTAAGAACTTCCAATGTTATAAATTTCAATATTTTCCACATGTGAATCAGATAGTGGGTTTTTGGGGATATCATTATGATCAAAGAGCTTCTCAAGATGGATTAAGCCTTTTGGAATAAAATTGTTAGATAATTGGATAATGATATGATCAGCAATTTTAGAATCAAATTGTGGTGTTTGATTTTCGTTGTCAATTTCAAGATTATCAAGTTGTTCTTCCTCAACTTGCATGTTTGAGAATTCATCAATGACTTGCAAAAAGTATTTTAGCTGCTCGTCATCATCAAATATTTGTCAATACTTAAGATTTTTAGGAATAGATGGTCTATATTTGACTTTAATTTAATACTGGACAAGTATATTATCAGGAACTTTAAAGAAACTTGCAAAAACAGCCAAGGAATGAATCTGCATGCATGTTTTGATCTCTAGGAATAGCAGTAATATTTAATGTTGAAAAGAAACTTTCAATTGAATCCCAAATCGCATACCTATAAGGTCTTAATATGGGGTGCTTTAGACATTGATTCCTAACTTGTTTGACAATAAGTTTAGAATCATTGTATACACTTCAATTCTGCACCTTAAGACTTCTTTCTAACTCCAATCCTAGCAGAAAAGCTTCATACTCTGCTACATTATTAGTTACATTGAATTCAAGTTTGTATGATTAGGTATTTTTTTCTTTATCTGGTGAAATTAATACAATACCAGCTCTTGCTCCTTCCTTTGAGCAAGAACCATCAAGGTATAATTTCCAAATATTAGTTTCAATGGCTTTGGGTCGATCAACAATGTTTTCAATAGTAAGTTGAGTATTTTTTGAATTATTAATTGATAGTTCAAAACACCCATAGTCTTGGTCAACAAGATAAATAGGATGATTCCTAACTTGATCATATCTACAAACAATATTCATAAATCTAACTTCTCTATATAGCTAGATATGCTCACCCCCATATACCAGAATAGTGGCATAAGACATATCCTTTTGTAGGCTTCTTCCTAAGTTAGCACAACAAGATCTTGACAGCAACATGTCAAGTTTGGGAGGGATATCAGTGACTACTATGTCTAAAACCACACTTTTGATAGGGATATGAGCTAAGATCACGCTAAGGTAATCACCAAAATTTTAATAAGTCCAAGACAATGTACTTTCTTGGAGTCAAAAGAGTAAATATCATGGTAAGTTCTAGACTTCTAATTGCATCCTGTCCATGATTACTTTAAGCATCAGATTATAGGAAGGCCCAGAATCTAACATACAGTTATATAATAGGAAATCATGAATTTTCAGAGTCACATAAAAAGGTGGCACATTCTCATCTATCATGTCAGAGCTAGGACCAGAAACTACTCAGGGTTTTTCATCCTACAGGCTGATCGCATCCCCTTTAGCATCCAAAATGGATGACTAAATCCATTTAGAAAAATTTTCTTATACCCTGGGTTCTTTCATAGTTTAGCTAGGGGAATCGGTATTTTAACTCTTTCCACTTCTCTTTCAAGATTGAAGGTTGTCCAAACAGTTTTATCAATTTGGCTTGTTTCAGTTGTTTGATTCAATGGTTGAATGATTGTTGTTTTGATTTCAGCTGATTTTATCTAAGGTTCATTTAGAGTGGGACATTTTGGAGGTCTACCAGGCCCTAACCTACGTCTTAGATCATATCTTCTATTCAATTCTCCAATTAGGAATTCAAAGAAGGCCTGATATTTAGAAATTGGATTGTCTTCTTGATTTTGAGAAGACTGGTTTAGAGGGTGAGAAACAATAGTATTATGTACAGATGAAGAATAAAAATTATTTATATCTTCAGAGATTAAAGGTCCAATGTCATCTGGTTGTTGGTCATCAATCATGAGAGGGGGTTGGATCTGTTGATCAATGTTAGGTCTTTGCAAAATTTGAGTTTGAGGGACTCTTCTAAATTGCATTTGTGGTCTAGAGGTAGCTTTTTGTATCGTTCTAGGCTAAGTTTCAATATTAGAAATCCAATTAGAAAGGTTTATAAGTAATCATGTTATCTCATCTATTTTATGATCATCATTTTTGTTATTTGAGGAAGATCATTCTTCCTTAGCTTTCATTTTTCTTTCAGCCTTTTCAGCCTTCGCTTTGATTTTAGATAAGGCTGATCTATTAGCCTCAACTTCTATAGTGTTGGTTTTCATGTCTTGATGGGTAGGAGATGTCCTTTCCCTTAGCATGACTGCAAAGTCATCATTAAAGCCTTTGGAAAACCTAACTTTTGCTGCTATAACTAGAGGTTTACAATCAGGAGTTGTTTTGTGGTAAAGTTTATTAATTCATTTAATAAAATTTGCCACTAGTTCTCCATGGTTCCATTTCAGCTCTTCAAACTCAGTAAGATATTAAACTGGATCCTTTTTAACACCCCACTGATTCTTTAATATATTAGTTAAGTCATTACAAGATTGAATTTAATCAACTCTCAGTTGTCTAAACCATATCGTAAAATTTCCCTCTAAATACTGAACAAATAATCACATATATACGTCCTCATGCTCCAATTTCATATTATCTACAAAATCTAAAAATGTAGCTAGATGATCTTCTGCAAACAAATCATTTTCACCATTAAGCCTGGGTAGGTATTTCAAATACCCATCAGGAAAATTCTTGAGCTGGTTGGAAAGATGCAGGGCAGCATATCTAGCTTGAATAATGGGTTGAAAGGCCATATTTGAAGACGAAGAAGAATATGATTCAGTTGAAGAGGTAGGGGATGATGTAGTGGAGGATGAAGAGGAAGGTGGTGAAGAAGTGGGTGAAGATGGAGGTGCAAAAGTGGGAGGAGGAGAATGGGAAAGTAGAGGATCCCTAAAAGTTTTCAAAGGTGTTTTAATTACTAACTTATAAACCTCTATTTCAACCTTCTCTTTACTGTCAAACAAAGGGTTTTAATATATAGAGAAGGTTTCTTCAAGTTGGGCAGAAGTATATGGAAATGTATAATGAATAGGGGGGATAAAATTAGATGTTTTTAGCTCTGGTAAATGTACATTTGGTTCTTCCTCTGACTTGGGTGAATCTAAAAATATTTCAGAGAGTTCATATGATTCCAAAGTTTTGACTAAGAGAGCTGACTGTAGATCAACTCCTTTAGATAAAAGTTCTAAAATCCTAGGTGTTAGATCAAAAAAATCTAATTGGGATGGAACAAAGCTAAAGGGATCAGAAGCTGAAATATCCTCAGGCTATAATGGTACAGGAGAAGAAGCAGAACCTTCAAGTCTCCTTCCAAAAGAGGCCTCTCTCACCAATCTCTCTGGATCAAATAAAGGAGATATAATTTAAGAGTCAAAGTGATATCTGATATGTTTTGAAGTAGTCAACCTGGTTTAGTAGATTCGCTAGGTGAATGATTTTAACCTACAATTTCATTATTCACCTTAAAGAAAAAGTCTTTAATCGTTGTCTCAGGGAAAATAGCTCAACTTTTGCTTCTGGACAACGACACTAGGTTGATGTTGTCCTCTGAGATGACTCTAGGTCAGTTATTCATGCCAGAGCATCTAAAATATTTTGTTTGTTTTTAAGGTTTTTGGATGACCAATGTTATGAATTATTGAAAATAGGTTCTTAAGCCTTAACAATTACTAAGCTGAATGAAAGGGCTTCTATTTGTATAGCTATAGTTAATTGATTTTGAAGTGAGTGAATAGAAGAATATTAATGGAATATAACTTGATAAATATTTAGACAGAATATTTGATTGGTTATAAGAAAAGAATACAGGAAAACAATGTTTCCTGTAGAAAAAAATCTATTTAAATGAATGCAGATTTGTGTCACAATTAATTGATATAGAGGAGCTTATAATAACAGATAGTCTTATAAACTAGTCCCTAGTTAATGTTGGTAACTTCATAGCGGATTTAAGACTGACTAACACTCTGTACGATCTTGCCCATATCTCTACATAAAGACTTAAATATATGAAGAAAGACATAATGAAATAAGAACATATGAAAAACTTACTAGGAGACAAACTATAGAAGGAAAATTTAGTATCCTTTCATTAACTTGGAAAATCTCCATCTCGGTTACAATTCTGTTCTCAAATCTCATCCAAGGGTTCAATCCTTAATAACTTGAAGGAGGAATTATTTATACAAAATTTTGTTTTAGATATTTTCGAAACAAAAATACAAAAATAGTACAAAACTATAGGATTTTCAAAACTGCTAAGTGTTGGCACTATTCTTTAGGAATCTGTTGATGATGTGGTCCTCAAAAAGTGTTGCCCAGTTGTCTGTCAGTTGTTGATGAAAGTTTCTCAATAAACTCACACAAGTGATCCCATCTGTCTTCACTTGGTATAGCAAGATTTTCCAATTTCTTGTAAACTTCGTCAACCTTGGTGTACATCTCAAAAGTAGGCTTATTTTAAAAAATGTGTTTAATCTCATGCTTAATAGTCAAGTCAAAATTTAAAGCTTCTAGCATTTGTTTTCTTGTATATATCCCTCTATGCCTGCAAAAAATTATTTATCAATTGCTATGGTATAAATCTTTTGAAAATATTCTTCCAAACTGATAAACCTATAATTTGGGGCCAATAATCTTGGAAGTCCTCTCTGATTTAGTAATTTAAAATTAAAATGAAACCCTTGGACATAAATCTTCAAGGTTCGACAGTTAGTATCTAACTAAGTCATAAGGTTATTTTTCTGCAAAACCTTCTTGATCTCCCAAATGGTTTTTGTTCTATCCAGAATCTCAATCTAATCCAATTCGACCCTCATTTTTGAATTAAGAACTCTAATCATGTATGTAGCCTCACTTGATTTGTTTTTTAGAAGTTGTTTCACTTCATTAATAGCTACCTGACATCTGTTTATAATTTCCTCCTTCTCAAAAATGATCTAAATGGAGGGCCATTCTTTAGTTATGGCCCGAATAATATCTGCCAAAATGCTTTCCTTGGCTTCGGCCAAGGTTTGAGCCATTAATGACTCGCTCTGAAACTCTTCTATTCTTCTATTCAACCAATGTGTTTTCTGCATTTCTTCAACATACATAGTGTCATTACTTATCTTTTGATCTTCCATATTCTTAAATTTCTTATGAAGCCTTTCATTTTCTTATTTACGGTGAGTAATCTCCTATAAGCGCTTGTTAAAATCCCCTGTTGTTGATGTATATTATGCTATGGTTGATGTAGATTCCCATTTTTTTCTGGACATTGTGATAGGAATAGTTGTGATGGGAGCTATAGCTAACTGAGTAAATTGATATTTTTCCTTAAGAAATTTCTCAATTTGTTCCTCCATAGTCCTTATCTATACATTTTACTCAATGATGAGCTTGAGCATTTCTTCTTGTGTTGTTCACATTCTGTTATCTCCTTGGTCTGAGGGTCCACTATAGAAGGCAATTTAAGCTGTGTCCTTAATGTTGCAATATCTATTTTTTTTCTTTTGATAATATCTTCTACAACTTTAACATTAGTAGGGTCATATCCAATTTTAATCACTAAGTCTTCTAATGATTTGACCCTCTTATCCTTTGCTAAAGATGATATCTTTTCAACCTTCAATTTTGACTGCAAATTTGACAGAGTGTTTTTGAGTTTTGATAATGCCATAGCAATATTGATCATGGTAGAGAAAAGCATCTCACTAGAATGCCAATGCATGTCCATTTGATCAATTGGGCATATCTGATTATAATCAAAAGAAAATACAGTCTTCTTGTAATCAGAAGAAGCCTTGGGAAAAGACACTTGGGCCTGTATAAAAGCCATTTGCATTCTACCGCTTTCGTTGTCAAAAGTTGTCAACAACTTGTGCTATGAAGTAGAAGTCTGCTTCAAAAATTGTGCATAAGCTTTTTCCTTTAAAGATTCATTCTTCTGCTTAATTTTAAGGAAATTAGTGAAGACATTGTTGGAATTATGATACAGGTGTTGTCCTTTATGAAAAATCACACAAATGACAGTTTACAGTGCAACAGGTTAACAACAAAGGATTACAGATCGTACTCCAGAGATTGAAGAAAGAGAGGTATACACTGGTTCACTTTGTCAAAGTAGCGTATACACATGGACACACAGAACAAAAAGAGCGTATATGTATAAACGCACTTTCACAGAAGGAAAATCATGTATGGGATGGAAAATCAAGGTTTTGGTCTAAGGTATTGGTCCAAGCTATTTGGTCTGAGGTATTTCGTCCGAGGTATTGGTCCGAGGTCTTTGGTCTGAGGTATTGGTCCGAGGTATTTGGTCCAAGGTATTGGCCCTAAGTGGTTTTGGTTCGAGGTATTGGGAAAGGCCTAAAACTATATAAGGAGGAGAAGATCATTAGGCCAGGGTGTGCAAGTATTGAATATCTTATGAAGAGTTATATCAAAAGAAAATATGCAGGTTATGGGTTTCTGATGCTTTGCTTGATCTGTACTTAGGATGCACCTAAGTGGTTGATGATGGACGACGGATCAAGATTATAAGGCCTAAAATGAATTATCATTATGTGTTTTGATCATGGATAGTCTAGATCTGAAGACTAACACATGTTTTATTCTGTAAATGTTATGATGTGGGTATGACTGAAAGTCTGGAATAGCTGTGAAGTTTTAAGTTATTATTTGTAGATCTATACGCTGGTTTGCTTTGTTAAAAGTGCATATACACGCTGGTTCGGAAAATCGAAGTAGTGTATACATTATGAAATATGACGTTTGAAGTTGCAGTTGGTTCTGGTTTCTAATCCAGAGTTATAGGTTATTCTTTGTGTTTTGGTGACTATGTTCTGGTGACAGTGTTTTGAATGTTTAGATCGATTGATTGTGATTTGCTTCAGTGATGATGGGTTTTCAATGATTGATTGATTCGGTTGTGGTTGATTTAGAGATTGATGATTGATTTTTAGTGATTGGTTGATGCAGATGTAACTGATGGTTGTATTGTTGTGATGATTGATTTTGAGCTCCAATGTTACTGATGGGTCCAATATGAAAATTTGATGAAACGAGGCTTTCATGTGTGGTGTTATGTTCTAGGAGTATCCAGTCTAAAAGATTATGAAACTTTGTCCCTGGAGGAAGTGAGAAGGTCGTAACCCTCTATAGGCCAGTTCCTACGTACTGGTAAACATATTGGCTAGTACAAGAGCCAGGGGGTTGGAGCTCCCTTCCAGTAGCAGCTAGAAAATGAGTGAAGGTTCAAGCCTTCTGTAGGCTGGTGCCTATGTACTATTAAATGGATCGGCTAGTACAAGAGCCAGGGGGTTGGAGCACCCTTCCAGTAGCAGCTAGAAAACAAGTGAAGGTTAAAGCCTTCTGTAGGTCGGTGCCTACATACTAGTAAATGAATCGGCTGGTACAAGAGCTAGGGGGTTGTAGCTCCCTTCCATTAGAAGCTGGAGAACGAGAGAAGGTTGTAGCCTTCTGCAAGTGGGTGCCTGTGTACTGGTATGAGTCTCCACCAGTAGAAATTTGTAAACAGGTTTTTCTTATATTAAAATAAGACAGCAAAAGGCAGTTTTTGTCTTGCATTTGGTTTCCACCTTAAATCTTGGTGTTCATGTGTGTTTCTTATGTGTGATGGTTTATTCTGTTATTACTGTACACGGTTACTGTTTATATGGTTAAATAAGTACTGATGCACTGATTATAGATCAACATATGATGAATTAACTTAATCATAAGTTTGTTGGATATATGTTGGTTGCTTTACAGATAGTTGCATGTACACGCGAGTTAGCTTCACTAAAGTAGCATATATAAATTTGAGTATGAATATAAAAATATATATATATATATGTGTGTGTGTGTGTGTGTCTGTGTGTGTGTAAATATTGATTCACCCCCCCCCAGTATTATTTCCAACAATTGGTATTAGAGAAGATCCTTTGGCAGAATCTTGATTTCTTGAAGGAGATCTATAGAAACAATGGGAAAGAAGCTAAAGAAGGAAGTGCCTCAGAAAAAGTAGACATCTCAAAGGAACAGTGGTAGCAAGATAGACAATAGGTCATTAGGTGGAAGCAAGTATTCAAATTCAGAATCACCTTAGATTGAAGTTCAACAAGCAAAATAAGTATCAAGTACAAATTTTTGGTCTTCTGGTGATACTTTTCTCTATTCAAAAAATGTTGAAGATATTGAAAGTGACTGCGAAGGAAACACAGAGGAAGAAGTTAAAATACTCGCAGATAAAATCAGATATCAACAAGATCTATTTAACAAAAGGGAGTGTGCCTTCAGAGAAGAAGTTACAAGATTAAAAGCTCAGTTGAAGGCAGGGAACAAAGTAAGGAAGCAGTACAAGGAAAAGGTAGATCAATGTCAAAAGTTGCAAGATGAAGTGACATCATTAAGAAATGAAGTAAATGGAAATAGTAAAACAATCAAGAGACTTAAATATAGATCTAGTTACTATGAAAGTATTTAAGCTAAGATCCTCTCTCTAAAAGAAGATCTTGAAAAATAAAATAAGAAGAATGAAGAGCTACCTCAAGCAAATGAAGAAAAAGAAAATGAGATTCTCAAATTAAGGAAACAAGTTGAAGAAGGAAGAAAAGCTGAAGAAATAATGAAGAAGCAATATCTTGAAAAGGAAGAATAATATCAGGTTGCGGTAAATATCTTAAAATGTAAATTAGAAGAAAAGGATAAACTATTACGATTTCAAGATAGTACTAAGATTTTGGTTAATATTCTTAGTAGTAAAAGGTCTCCTACCATGAAAACTGGTCTTGGTTTTCATGAATCTGTTGAAGGAGAATCTAGCTCACAAGATGAGGCAAGGAACTCCAATGTAAAATCTGAAATTCTCAACAAGGAGATGAGAGGTCAACCCCATCAACAACCAAGGAAAGAAAGTATTCAAAGAAAATCTTTTACTCCTAACTATGGAAGTGATAGTCGGTTATTTTCTCTGATGAATAATGTTGAATGTTTTATATGTCATAATTTTGGACATGTTGCAGCCAGATGTAGAAGTAGAATGGTTCAAGACCATCACACATAAAGATCATCAGTTTACAGGTACTTTAAGGGATATTTTTCTTATTGCAATATGTTTGGCCACAAATCCATTGACTGCTATAGAAGGAATATGAAACATGTAAGATGTTATGCATGTAAAAAGTTTGGACATATAGCAAAGGAATGTAGGAGAAAATTTCGTGTACCATACCAAAAGGAGAAAACATCATCACACTCGAAGATATGGAAGAATAAGGAAGTACAGTAAAAAAGACGTGGCATAACACAGTGTATAGACATAACAGACTCAAGGGGAGATGAAAGTGTGAAACTTCAGTGTTCCAAATCTCATACACAATTTTCATGAAGACAAGTCGCGTATATACGCGAGTTCGAAGATGCACAGTCGTGTATATGTTGGTTTGAGGAAAAAGCAATGGGACAGAGTCAGGAAAAGGGGTCTGATATGGTTAAGTCATTTATCTGCTCTGTTTGATGATGGTTACAATTTGCTGATGATATGTGGAAATGTGTTGGTCCTCATTAGTTGTTAAAAAAATTGATGTATACCTGATTGATGATGATACCTTCATGATTCTTACTAATATTTGCAATGATCATATCTGACAATGAATAGTTGACACAAGTTCAAGGGGAGCATATGCTTCTAATAATGCAGTGTTGGCATTATGTTAGAAGATCTTGGTACATGAAGATGTTTATATTACTTGATACACATAGTTGTTTTGATTCAGGTGACTCTTTTGATGATGGACATATACAGGTTGTTGATATTGATGATGCTGGAAGATGTTGATGGTGTAGTTCATATATGGTACTTTGCATGTGCCCTAGGGGAGCATGGACGGTTTAATGCATCTCAGCATGTACAAAGGGGGATCTTAATTAGAGAATTCTGCATGTACTCAGGGGGAGCATGGACTACATAATGTATATCAAAGGGGGAGAGTATCTTGGTCCACCCTTTGCCCTTTATGTCAAAGGGGGAGAGTGTCTTGGTGTTGTTGTTGCCATCAATTCCAAAGGGGGATATTGTTGCAATTATGATACAGGTGTTGTCCTTGATGGAAACTCACACAGATGACAGTTCATAGTGCAACAGGTTAATAGCAAAGGATTACAAATCAGGCTCTAGATATTGATGAAAAAGAGGTATACACTGGTTCACTTTGTCAAAGTAGCATATACATGCGGGCACACTGAACAAAAAGTGTGTATACGTATACACACACTTTCACAGAAATAAAATCACATATGGGATGGAAAATCAAGATTTTGGTCCAAGGTATTTGGCCCGAGGTATTTGGTCTGAGGTATTGGTTCAAGGTATTTGGTCCGAGGTATTGCTCTGAGGTATTTGGTCCAAGGTATTGGTCCTAAGTGGTTTTGGTCTGAGGTATTGAGAAAGGCCTAAAACTATATAAGGAGGAGAATATCATTAAGCTAGGGCATGCAAGTATTGAATATCTTATGAAGAAATAGATCAAAATAAAATATGCAAGTTATCGGTTTCTGATGCTTTGCTTGATCTGAGCTAAGGATGCACCTAAGTGGTTGATGATGGATGATGGATTGAGATCATAAGGCATGAAATGAATTATTGTTATGTGTTTTGATCATGGATAGTATATATCTGAAGACTAACGCATGTTTTATTCCGTAAATGTTATGATCTGGGTATGACTAAAAGTTTGGAATAGTTGTGAAGTTTTAATTTAGTACTTTCAGATCTATACGCTAGTTCAATTTGGTAAAAGAACGTATACATGCTGGTTCGACACATCGAAGTAGTGTGTACATTATGAAATATGATGTTTGAAGTTGCAGTTGGTTTTGGTTGTTAATGCAGAGTTCTAGGTTCTGCTTTATGTTCTGGTGACAGTGTTCTGAATGTTCAGATCGATTGATTGTGATTTTCTTCAGTGATGATGGGTTTTTAGTGATTGATTGATTCAGTTGTGGTTGATTCAGAGATTGATGATTGAGTTTCAGTGATTGGTTGATGCATATGTATTTGATGGTTGTATTTCAATGGTGATTGATTTTGAGCTTCAATGTTATTGATGGGTCCAGTCTGAAAATTTATGAAACGTGGTCCCTGGAGCAAGAGAGAAGGTTGTAGCCTTTTGTAGGTCAGCGCCTACATACTGGTAAACATATCGGCTAGCACAAGAGCCAGTGGGTTGGTGCTCCCTTCCAACAACAACTGGAAAATGAGTGAAGGTTGGAGCCTTCTGTCAGCTGGTGCCTACGTACTAGTAAATGGATCAGCTAGTACAAGAGGTATGGGGTTGGAGCTCCCTTCCAGTAGCAGTTGAAAAATGAGTGAAGGTTGGAGCCTTCTGTAGGTCGGTGCCTACGTACTAGTAAATGGATCAGCTAGTACAATATCTAGGGTGTTGTAGCTCCCTTCCAGTAGAAGTTTGAGAATGAGAGAAGGTTGTAGCCTTCTGCAAATGGGTGCCTACATACTGGTATGACTTTGCACCATTACAAGATTGTAAAAATGATTTTCTTATATTAAAAGAAGACAACATTAGGTGGTTTTTGTCCCACAATTTTTTTCCACCTTAAATCTTGGTGTTCATGTGTGTTGCTTATATGTGATGGTTTATTCTATTATTACTGTACATGGTTACTATTTATATGGTTAATGAAGTACTAATGCACTGATTAAAGATCTGTTAACACTCAGGTTGTTCCCTTTGACTCCCAAGGGAATACGGCTGAGGTAACCACTAACCAATCTTTGGACTGCAAGTTCTAGCCCACCTGCAATCAGAGAGGGCTCTCTCTTAATGATTGAGCATTGCTGATGATGATTTTAGGCTAATTATTGTTTTCAAGGGGTTTTGTTTAAGTTTTGGTGGGAAGGATGATGCTTCCAAGTAGAGAGGTAGGTATAGTATGAAAGTTTCAAACCATTGGGCATGGAGTCAAGGAGTACGACTACTGGTGCATTTTCTTGGTCACAAGAGGAATATGGAGCAAGATACCAACACATAAAACAACATTCAAGCAAAATGGAGATGGATTGAAGGCTAAGGAATGAGAGGAAATTAAGAATCTCTCATTCAGCTTTAACAAAGGGAAGGTGAATGAGCTCTATCTAGGAGCAGTGAAGAATTCCTAGATAACTATCAAACATGCGTGAATCAGGGAAATATGAGCCAAAGGGAATTCATATTCATTACCAATTCAGATGAAAACATAAAGAAACAACAGAAACTGAGCATAGAGTGCGGTTAAACAAAGTCCAAGCTATTCAATTTTTCTGCTATTTTAGATGGTGACATATGTATGATATGAGCATATATCAATGGAAAACAGAGGTAGGAAACACTTATTGAGTCATGTTGCAGCACAAGAATTCCATAATTCACTCTTCAAAACATTAATAACACAGCAGACAGTCCATCTTCCAAACTTTTAGCAGTCTTTGATTAAAGAAATCATCAAACATACAAAGCGAGTCTCTAGTGTCGCGAATCAACCAACCAACCCTCTAAAAAGTAAATTAGGGTGGTTTATATAGAGAAAATTTCCCAAAATATCTATTACAGAAGACCTTAAACAAGTCTGAGGGAAACGAGTTTTTTAACCTAATCTTGTCCTGAAATTAATGCAAGAAAATATCTTTGAGCTGTGCTGGAGGCAACTGTATCAAAATGAGTTAATATGGTGTCCTTATGGCTCTGTGCTATTCATTTAGCCATAACTGTGCTTTGGGTTTTGATCCTCTGCTCTTGAGTGGTTTTGATGTGCATTAGCTGTGATTTGAAAGCCTTAAATGTCTCCACTGCTTTCTTTGACTTTTCTTGGGGGCCTTTAATGTTCAACTGCTTTGGTATTGCCGATTTGATACTCTTTGCCGCTTCGCTGATACTCTTTGCCGCTTCACTGATAATCTTTGATTTGAATAGGGCTTCATCTTTCCTTTGATACTCTTTCACAGTCGAATCGGGCCGCTTTCTTTCCCTTGATGTGCTTGAAACTGTCAAATTGTCCCTTTTTTGCCATTTCAAGGCAAAACTGGCTACTGCAAATGCTTTTCGTGGCCTCTAGAATGATATCAGTGCTGGCCGATATGAATATGAATATAAATGAAGAAATGCTGTCAAATTGCGAATTTTTGGGTTTTGCAGGTAGACAAGCCATGAGAGGCCCTCCATTTTTACCAATTTTTCTAAGCGCTAATCGCGCATCGAAAACTGCCTCAACTTTTCATTTCGGGCACCCTTTGCTGCGATTTTCACCTTTCGCGCCTTTTTCAGTGATGACGTCAACGGCGGGTCCCGGTACATCATGGTGATGTGGCAGTACGACAGGGTGATTACGTGGCAGTACGGTGGCAGCGATGTGGCACAGGACACGGTGGCGGGAGGCCGACGCAGGTTGATGACGTCATGAAGACGTGGCGCTAACGTCATTCGGCGGAGGGCAGTATCCGTTTTTCCTCGCACTGCTTTTCTGCGTAGGTGGTATTGGGGGAGGGGCCTCCGAACACGCCGGGAGGCTGACACGTGGCGGGGGTACGGCAGGGAAACTACCCATCCCCCGGACATTAACCACCGGCGGATCGGGGAGCAAGAATGACCACCTACCCTTGGATCTGGAGCATTGGCCATTGGACAGCTGGCGGGTTAATTGGGGTGGCGTGCAACTTTGGAGCGGGGCCCGCGCGAATATTAAATGATAATATGTCATGGGGGGGTCCAAAACTTTGGTTAATGTGGGTTTTATGTGTTATGCGGGTAACATTCAATGTTTAATTGAAACATTTAAACACTAAACCTTAAACAGTGAGCGCGAAATGGTAGAACAGTAAGGTTTTAAGGGTAAAGGTGTGGGCGATGGTTATTAATTTAACCAGGGGTTAAACTAACTCTAGGTTTTTAGGACGCGGAAGGGTTAACAGTAGTCCCAAATGGACTATTATTCCCCAAGACTATTTTATATGGCTATAATGCCATAGGGTGGGATATTTAATATGTTTTTTGGAATTTCATATAGTTTTTGTAGTAATAGGGATGGGAAAGTGACTAGGGAGTTATATAATAGAATTAGAGGTTAATATGAGTTTGTGAGGTGAAGGAGTAGGGCAGAGGCCAAGTTCATGTACTGAAGCTTAGTCATAGGAAGTGAATGAAAAGTAGAAGAGTGATTTTTACACAAGAAATGTGGCTTCTTTTCATTGAAGGAAGTCAAAACTTGACTTGATATTTTAAAAAAATGAAGTGAAAGCAGGACTGGTTGCATAGATCCCAAAGTCCTCAAGGGGGTGTTAGTAAGAAACTTTTGAGGGGAGGGTGAAACAGAGTTAGACATGCTACCAAAGTTCTGCCATATGGACTTGGCCTCAAACTTGTGATGTGAACAGATATGACACTTGAAAACATGAAATGGATCACAAGCCATGATTTTGCAACCACAAAGCTACCTACCCAACCTCCTACACCTAACATTTTTTCTTCTTTTTGCATGGATGCACTTAGACTTACAGACCCTGATTATCCTCTTTAATTTTGACTGCCCTCCTATCTAAATCAATCCTTATTTCTGTTGGGGCTCAGATTAAGTTGTAGAGCACCCTTTTTTCTCTACCTATCTACAAATCTGCCAAGATTAGGCTGTTTGGACAAATATCCATTCTCTACATTCTACAACAAGAAATTGAAACCTAGCGAGGCCAAGATTAATCTGTTTGGCCTTCCCTTAACTGTGAAATCTTTCAAAAATGGAACTTTTGAAGCCTGGAAAAGATGAACATTTTTGGCACTTCCACTGTCAATCATGAAATATGAAACCTATTGGTATAGGAAGCTAACAGTGGCTCCACTTGGGGATGGCTTTTCCTTGTGAAAAGTCAAGAACAACATGTCATATTGCCTTGATCTTCAATTGTTGTTGTACTTTGAGAACCTCCCTTTGCTGGTTGCTATATATATATATATATATATATATATATATATATATAGATATATGACAGCAAACTTGAAGAGCTTAGGGCCTTCACTTTGGGCTTCAACTACAGGAAGCTGCTATTCAGACAGAAAATTGAAATCCTACCTACCTACTCTAATCAGCACTTTCTTTGCTGGTTAGGTGAAATGAAATAGCCAATGCAACCACTTAAGCATTATAAACATCAGTGCTCTGTGCTGTCTGTATTTGATTGTGTTTAAAACTGAGATCTTACAATCAAATCTGGCTTTCTTGAACTTTGAGAAGATAAGGAAACTCCTGATATCCTTTGCTGAATCTAGAAACTGTACAAAAGGATCTTGCAAAATATATACACTACTCCTGAGCTTAATCAAACAACTGTGCAAATGTTCTGGATAGCTTTCATGCCATGAACCTAAAATATCATCCTTGTCTTCACCACCCTTCATGCTTTCAGCTACTGTTTGTGATGATATTTTAACTGACTGTAAGGCCTGTCTACTGCAACCATTATCATCTTGATTTGGACCTTCATGGTCTATTAATGGAGAAGAATTCTAATTTCTCTCCTCATTCGACCTGTTAGTTGTTGGATCATAGAGAGTTTGGAAGGTCTGCTGTAAATTATTACATACAGGTTCAAATGGAACTTGACAGATTCCTACCAGTTGTTCTTCTTTTTCCTTGAATAATTCAGATGATTCAAAACAAAAGGGCAAGGAACCAACTTGGATTTTTTGGCCATATGTTGCTGCTTCCACACCTTTTTCTGCTATCTGATGTTCAATGGGATTCTGGGACTCCAATTTTAGATATGACAAATTTTGAACAAAGATTTGATTGCTTTACAGATGGTCAATACCAAGGCTTGTTGATATTTGATTTTTTGTAGCATGACAGTTATCTCTGATAAACTGAAAATACTCAAAACAAAATGTTAAAGTTCCTTTAGCTATTTCAAAATTTTCTGCACTTTCCTCCTCATTCTTATTGCTGAAGTGAACGAGTTGATTAGTACCTTGAAGTTGTTGAACCTGAATCTCTTTGTCTTTGCCCAAATTATCTTCTGATTCATCTGCGAGGCTAATTTGGATCTGAAAAACATAGTCATCATCATACTGATCATATTTGGGCACATTATTAAAAGAAACCATGTTATCGAATGCGCATAGTAAATTAGGGGATTGCTCCTCCACACATTGTTCTGTGAATCTGTTTTCTGATCTATGGTTGGTTGAATTGGTAAAAATCTGTTCATAAGTGTCAACCCTTTCTTCTTGTGGAGCAAAAGTGTCATGGTGATTTGAACATTCAACTTTCATTGTGATCTTTTGCTTTAATCCCTCTGCTTTCTTTATCAAGATATCAAATTCTTGCTCTTTTTCTGCTTTCAACTTCCTCTCCCTAACTTTCAGATTAACCTCTACATCTACTGCCATGTTCTGCATTTGTTTCATAGTGGAGGGGTTTCTCTCTCTCAGATGAAATTCTATCTCTGGATCAAATGCTGTTGGATAATGCACTAGAGCCAAATCAGGGGGAGGTTTTATATTCAATGGCATTGACTGATAGATTTGATTGAATCTGTTTGAAAATTGTTGTATTGTCTCATCTGGATGTCTTTTTAACTGATTATATTCTTCTATGATCATGAGGAGATTGACTTTGATTATCCATCTATCAAGGAAGAGTTTGAAAAATTGCTCAAGATTTGAGATGCTTGCGTGAGGCAAAGTTTTGAACCAACTCCTGACTTTGCCTTGCAAAGAAAGAGCGAAAAGCCTAATACTAACATTCTCAACATCCACTTCAAACAAGTTAAGATAATCTTCAAAAACTTGGACATGCTTTTGAGCAGTAACTCCATTCTCTCCATCAAATCTTGGGAGATACTCAGGATGATTTTTAGGCAAAGGTTTGAGCATGGGAGGAAAAATGAGAGGTTTATATCTATCAGGAACTTTATGAGGCACGGGAGTATGTACAGGGATTGAATGACTGGGCTCGATACGAACAGGGATAGGATGATTTTCCTTGATACTTGTTTCCTCCTTAGCTCTATGATGATATTCAACAGCATTTAAAGGCTATTGTTCTAATGTGCAAAGAGGGCTTTCCTCAACATTTTCAAAAGGAAAATCATAAAAATCAAATTTAAACTCGTACTTAAAATACAATATACACAGCAAAATTTTATGGAAGAGAAAGAACATGACCTCTTGGATAATAATCCAGGTCAACGGCCTGATCTGCTCATATATTTCTTTTGGGTTCATTTCTCCAGTGGAGTCCTTATTATGAGGATGATGTGAAGTCGCCAGGTGGATAAACTAACTTTGAAGGGTCTGATCTTTGTCCACCAACACAGACCAGAGCTAAATATGGAATAAGCTAAAAAAGGGGAATTTTCTTCAGGAAACAAAATATTTTGAAATTTTACGAGAATTTTTTATTTTTTAAGATTTTTCAAAACAAGTTTAAGACTTATTCGGAAGGAAAACTGATCGAAAATGGGGATTTCCAGCAATAAACAAATGATTCATCCCCAGTGGAGTCGCCATTATGTTAACACTCAGGTTGTTCCCTTTGACTCCCAAGGGAATATGGCCGAGGTAACCACTAACCAATCTTTGGACTGCAGGTTCTAGCGCACATGCAATCAGAGAGGGCTCTCTCTTAATGATTTACCATTGTTGATGATGATTTTAGGCTAGTTATTGATTTCAAGGGGTTTTGTTTAAGTTTTGGTGGGAAGGATGATGCTTCCAAGTAGACATGTAAGTATAGTATGAAAGTTTCAAACCATTGGGCATGGAGTCAACGAGTAGGACTGCTGGTGCATTTTCTTGGTCACAAGAGGAATATGGAGCAAGATAGCAACACATGAAACAACATTCAAGCTAAATGGAGATGGATTGAAGGCTAAGGAATGAGAGGCAATTAAGAATCTCTCATTCAACTTTAACAGAGGGAAGGTGAATGAGCTCTATCTAGGAGCAGTGAAGAATTCCTAGATAACTGTCAAACATGGGTGAATCAGGGAAATATGAGCCAAAGGGAATTCATATTCATTACCAATTCAGATGAAAACATAAAGAAACAGCAGAAATGGAGCATAGGGTGCAGTTAAACAAAGTCTAAGCTGTTCATTTTTTCTGCTATTTTATATGGTGACATATGTATGATATGAGCATATATCAATGGAAAACAGAGGTAGGAAACACTTATTGAGTCATGTTGCAGCACAAGAATTCCATAATTCACTCTTCAAAACATTAATAACACAGCAGACAGTCCATCTTCCAAACTTTCAGCAGTCTTTGATTAAAGAAATCATCAAACATACAGAGCGAGTCTCTAGTGGAGCGAATCAACCAACCAACCCTCTAAACAGTAAATTAGGGTGGTTTATATAGAGAAAATTTCCAAAAATATCTATTACAGCAGACCTTAAACAGGTCTGAGGGAAATGAGTTTTTTAACCTAATCTTGTCCTGAAATTAATGCAAGAAAATATCTTTGAGCTGCGCTGGAGGCAGCTATATCAGAATGCGTTAATATGGTGTCCTTATGGCTCTGTGTTGTTCATTTAGCCATAAATGTGCTTTGGGTTTTGATCCCCTGCTCTTGAGTGGTTTTGATGTGCATTCACTGTGATTTGAGAGCCTTAAATGGCTCCACCGCTTTCTTTGACTTTTCTTGGGGGCCTTTAATGTTCAGCTGCTTTGGTATTACCGATCTGATACTCTTTGCCACTTCGCTGATACTCTTTGTGGCTTCACTGATACTCTTTGATTTGAACAGAGCTTCATATTTCCTCTGATACTCTTTCACAGTCAAATCGAGCCGCTTTCTTTCCCTTGATGTGTTTGAAACTGTCAAATTGTCCCTTTTCTGCCCTTTCAAGGCAAAACTGGCTGCTGCAAATGCTTTTCGTGGCCTCTAGAATGATATTGGCATTGGCCGATATGAATATGAATATAAATGAAGAAATGTTGTCAAATTGCGAATTTTTGGGTTTTGCAGGTAGCCGAGCGATGAGAGGCCCTCCATTTTGACCAATTTTTCTAAGCGCTAATCGCGCATCGAAAACTACCTCAGTTTTTCATTCTGGGCATCCTTTGCTACAATTTTCACCTTTTGCGCCTTTTTCAGTGATGACGTCAGCAACGGGTCTCGGTATGGCATGGTGACGTGGCAGTACAGCAGGGTGATTACGTGGCAGTACGGTGGCAACGACGTGGCACAGGACACGATGGCGGGAGGCCGATGCAGGTTGATGACGTCATGAAGATGTGGCGCTGATGTCATTCGGTGGAGGGCGGTATCCGATTTTCCCCGCACCGCTTTTCCGCATAGGTGGTATTGGGGGAGGGGCCTCCGAACACGCTGGTAGGCCGACACGTGGCGGGGGTAAGGCAGAGAATCCACCCATCCCTCGGACGTTAACCTCCAGCGGATTGGGGAGCAGGAATGACCGCCCACCCTTGGATCTGGAGCATTGGCCATCGGACTGCTGGCGGGTTAATTGGGGTGGCGTGCAACTTTGGAGTGGGGCCCGCACGAGTATTAAATGATAATATGCCGTGGGGGGGTCCAAAACTTTGGTTAATGTGGGTTTTATGTGTTATGTGGGTAACGTTCAATGTTTAATTGAAACATTTAAACACTGAACCTTAAACAATGAGTGCGAAATGGTAGAACAGTAAGGTTTTAAGGGTAAAGGGGTGGGCGATGGTTATTAATTTGACCAGGGGTTAAACTAACTCCAGGTTTTTAGGACGCGGAAGAGTTAATAGTAATCCCAGATGGACTATTATTCCCCAAGACTGTATTATATGGCTATAATGCCATAGGGTGGGATATTTAATATGTTTTTTGGAATTTCATATAGTTTTTGTAGTAATGGGGATGGGAAAGTGACTAGGGAGTTATATAATAGAATTAGAGGTTAATATGAGTTTGTGAGGCGAAGGAGTAGGGAAGAGGCCAAGTTTATGTACTGAAGCTTAGTCATAGGAAGTGAATGGAAAGTAGAAGAGTGATTTTTACACAAGAAATGTGGCTTCTTTTCATTGAAGGAAGTCAAAACTTGACTTGATATTTTACAAAAATGAAGTGAAAGCAGGACTGGCTAGGCAGATCCCAAAGTCCTCAAGGGGGTGTTAGTAAGAAACTTTTGAGGGGGAGCGTGAAAGGGAGTTAGACATGCTACCAGAGTTCTTCCATATGGACTTGGCCTCAAACTTGTGATGTGAACAGATATGACAGTTGAAAATTGGAGGTTAATATGAGTTTGTGAGGTGAAGGAGTAGGGCAGAGGCCAGGTTTATGTACTGAAGCTTAGTCATAGGAAGTGAATGGAAAGTAGAAGAGTGATTTTTACACAAGAAATGTGGCTTCTTTTCATTGAAGGAAGTCAAAACTTGACTTGATATTTTACAAAAATGAAGTGAAAGCAGGACTGGTTGGGCAGATCCCAAAGTCCTCAAGGGGGTGTTAGTAAGAAACTTTTGAGGGGGAGGGTGAAAGGGAGTTAGACATGCTACCAGAGTTCTGCCATATGGACTTGGCCTCAAACTTGTGATGTGAACAGATATGACACTTGAAAACATGAAATGGATCACAAGCCATGATTTTGCAACCACAAAGCTACCTACCTAGCCTCTTACACCTAACATTTTTTTTCTTTTTGAATGGGTGCACTTAGACTTGCAGACCCTGATTATCCTCTTTTCTTTTGACTGCCCTCCTATCTAAATCAATCCTTATTTCTACCGGGGCTCAGATTAAGTTGTTGAGCACCCTTGTTTCTCTACCTATCTTCAAATCTGCCAAGATTAGGCTGTTTGGATAGATATCCATTCTCTACATTCTACAACAAGAAATGGAAACGTAGGGAGGCCAAGATTAACCTATTTGGCCTTACCTTAACTGTGAAATCTTTCAAAAATGGAACTTTTGCAGCCTGGAAAAGATGAACATTTTTGGCACTTCCACTGTCAATCATGAAATATGAAACCTATTGGTATAGGAAGCTAACAAGATCAACATATGATGAATTAACTAAATCATAAGTTTGTTGGATATATGTTGGTTTCTTTAAAGATAGTTGCATGTACACCAGAGTTACCTTCACTGAAGTAGCGTATATAAATTTGAGTATGAATAGAAAAGAGTTATATATTTGCAAATATTAATTCAGCCACCCCTCTTAGTATTATTTCCAATAATTTGGATCCTTTGTTTCACTTTCTCCTACAGATTAAGTGATCTCTAACAAATTATGTGAAGCGGAAGAAGAAGATAGAGTAGTAATTATAGGTTCTTCTATCCCTATGGAAACTTGTGAATCATCCAAATTGATTGTCATAGGCTCCTTCTGACCCTGAGTAGTAGTAGTGCCTTCGGAGTCAGTCCTTGATTTTTTCTGATAATGAATGAATTCCTTTTCTTCAATTGCTGATGATGAGGATCCTTCTTTGGGCCTCTTGTCATGCTTGGCTTGAGAAGTAGGAGTCTGAGGTAAAACGTTTTATTATGCTTATTGAAGTGTATTCTCTTCCCATTTTTATTGATTCCTAAACTTCTCAATCTATGGTCTTTGTGTATGATTCTAAGTTGTGGTTTTTTGTTCCACCCTTAAGTCTGAGATAATACTGAATGGCTCATACGACCAGTTGAAGCCTAGATGAAAACCCATTTGTTTTAGTATGGTATCTACTTCTAAACTTGTTGATCTAGTATTAGAACTAAATGATCCTACATGTGCCTTTATCTTGAACTGAGATCTCCTCTTCCCTTAAATAAAATGAATCTCATCCATATTAATCATTTGCCTAATATATTCGAGGGAGAAAATTCTCATTGGATCATATTTGGGCAATTTATGTGGATCCCATTCATAGACATATACTCTGATCTTTGTTTAGTTCTGGTAAAGATACCAATATCCTGTTCTAACTTGATAACTCGGATGAAACATCCTTTTGATTTCTGTACTAATCCTTAGTTCACTCTCACTGCTAAGAAGCTGTGTAACTGGGTGAATGAAATAATCAATGAATTATGAAAATCTAAACTTAGTTAAGTTCTTCCTAGTCAATGAGGTCCACTATGTGATTGCTTGATTCTCTTGTTGATCATCCTGCTTGTGTAGAACAATAGGTATCTTCTCTCCCTGCTAAAAAATAGACATATGTACTAGCACAAGGAGTATTTAAACACTCCTTCAGTATTTATATTCATCAATTGCTCGTGCATAGCTTCAACCAAGAATTGATTGTAATTATACATGAAGGTAGGCTTGTTTTCTTTAGAGAAAATTGACACATAACCTAGGATAGCTTCATCTACCCGTTGATCTTATTGGTATCCTAACAAGCAAGATATTAGGGAAATTATGTGTTTAGCTCTCTCAGCAAAAATAGATGCTAGATAAGGAGTATTTGACTTAGGGAGCTCAACATCTTCAGGGACAAAGATCTAAAAATTTTGAACTCTTTGAGGGAAGGTGAGCTTATGATATAGGTACAGTAATACTAGAATGGAGAAAAAGCTAAGGGATTCGTTTTCAGGGATTAGAAGCATTTTGTTAATGATTTCTGGGGTGATAGATATCATAATGTCTCCATTCTGAGCTACCAGAGTTCCTTGCAAGGGGTTATACTTAGCTTGGCACCACATGACTAGATTAGGAAAGGAATAGGTTTGAGGAAACATATATAGAGGCAAAACAGATACCCATAGGTTTATGTCATCTTCAGAGTCAATGTAGGTCTGTTTAAGCCAATTATGCAATTCGAACATGTCAAATTCACATTTTGTGTCTGCAATCTTGAAATATTGGTCAACTAATAGGATTTCGTATAGGTCTAAGGAATGAAATGCCTTTGGGGTTTCCTACACTTTAGAAGAACTGATAGATGGCTTGTCTTTCTTCTTAGGAGCCATAATAATAGAACTGTAATATAGGATAACAGAAAAAAGTTGCAGAGATACCTTCAAATTACGTTTATTGTTTGTAGGCTTGACAATGGCATGAATATGTGAAAATAGGAATATAGAAGGAAACAATGAAAGAGCAATTGAAGAAAGTAGGCATAATGGGGCATAGTGATATTTATCATCCGAATAAGGTTAATTTTATAGGAAAGTTGTTACTGATCGGCTAATTGGGAACTTAATGGAGGTAGATCAATAATGGAAAGCAATAAATTAGCATAAATGGATAGTCAGAAATAGATAGGTAACAATGGGCACGTGGCATGGAGCAGTTGGAAGGGGAATGTGTGGTATATGTTACCATTCGCACGGTATCGTGAAGAGCAGGAAAGTGGATAGGCGGATTTCAAAAGGGGGGGTGGTGATAAGCGGTAATGAGTAGGGGGTGTGAATTGCGGAGGTGGTGACACGTTAGCGGGGGGGGCGCGTGGGAAAAATAAATTTTCACAACCACCCTACCATCCCATTTCATGGTCAGGGAATGCGAAGTGGCTTCCCCGCCATTGATCTGGGCGAGGAGGTGAATCATCGTTGGTTTGTATATGCGCTTTATCGCTTGCCGACAAATAACCTTTTGTCATGTATGAATTTGAAAAAAAACATAAAATGTTTATTTACAAAATATTAATTATCATTTTAAAGGTAATTAAATGATAATTTAAAATTTATCTAACTTGGACGCATTTAGACTAGCAACCCTTATTTAACTATTTCACTAATTAATCCTAATCTAATTAAACTTGGCCAAATTTTGAGCATATTAGGGAATTTATTTATGCTATTCTATCCTATCTTCTAATGTTCAACCAAGTTTAATCAGATTGGTGAACTTATTCACTAATATAAAACATAAATTTGAATGATCTGATCAAGATTAAATAGTTTGATCCAAATCAGAAGGAAAGGTTGTGGCATTAAAAGAAGCTGCACACAAAACCTTTATTTATTAAAAATGCAATTTGTTTCATGAAGTGGCATTTAAACAAGCACACTCATACAATTTTTTTATTTTCTTTTGATGGGGTTTTATTCCATCTCTTTTTTATTTTCTATTTTTTCATATTTTCCATTTTTTTATTTATTTATTCATACTCTCTTTTATAAAATAAAAACTAACTTATCAAAAATAAGTCATGTTACAACATCGACTCCAACTGGGGACTGCTTCCTCTTACAGGTTGCAGAGAACTTGCAGACCCATGTGCCTTCTCCTCGGGCTAATGGGATCTCTGTTGAAACAAATACACACTCCATGTAAAATATAAATCTATGGTATAATACAATGATGAAATAATGGAAATCTCTCAATATTGAATGTGGTGCTTCAAGTACTTCCCATTGATAGGGAATGAGGAATATTCGCCAGCCAAATTCTGCAGAATGTAAGTGTTATTACCCTTGACCTCAGCAATGCTCAAATGTCCCAACCAAAGTTATCAAACTTTCCATATTTCCCTTTGTCTTCTCTTCTAGCATCCCATCTCAGTACCAAATCACGTTCCCTGAAATCTCTTTCCCTAGCTTTCCTATCAAACAGGGTTTTCATTTTACTCTGATATTTATTAACCTTGTAATGTACTTCATCTCTATCCTCATTTAATTCTATGATCTTATTTATTCAACGACGGAGGTCATCAAGCTCTTCATTTGACTCTTGCAAAAATTTCATAAGAGGAATAGCTAAATGTGTGGGAAATATAGATTATTTTCCATAAACAAGCTGAAAAGGGGATTTACCTGTTGATCTTTTGGGCAAAATCTTGTTGGCCCGAAGTGCATAAATGAGATGATTGTCCTAGCTCCTTTTATGATCCTTCAATGCTTTCTTTATAACCTTAACCAAACTTTTATTTGAGGACTCTGCCAATCCATTTCCCCATGGATAGTATGGAGTAGAATGATGTAACAAGATCTTATATTTTGGACAAAGATCAATCATCTTAGTATTGTTGAATACTTGTGCATTGTCTGTTACTATTTTCCCGAGGCATCAAAATCTAGAAAATATATATTCTTCAATAAACTTTGATAAAAAAAATATCAGTTGCATCTCTTACTAGAATGGCTTATACCCATTTTGTAAAGTAATGTGTAGCAATCAATATCCATCTATGTTGAATGCTTGATGGAGGATGAATTTCACGAATGAAATCCAATCCCGATTGAAGGAATGGTGCTTGGACTAAGAATAGAACGAAGGGAATAGTTTTTAATCTCTGCTTTCCAGCAAACATTTGACACTGTGTACAACTCCTAACCTTTGCTCCCACCTGTGCAAATAGATTAGTCCAATAAAACCCTGCCCTTAAGATCTTGTATGCTGTAT
Source organism: Pinus tabuliformis (assembly GCA_031772625.1). NCBI lineage: Eukaryota > Viridiplantae > Streptophyta > Pinopsida > Pinales > Pinaceae > Pinus > Pinus tabuliformis. Next base: position 345,342,862 of record CM062814.1, read on the forward strand.
CACACCAATCATAGTTCCCTCCACAAATTCTTGCATGAAATTCAATAATGATCACTTCTGTCTCATTTTCTGTTAGGAAAAGTAAAAGGATGTTAAGAGGATCCCTCGAGTATAGATTTTCATTTACAATACAATACTTTACAACCTCAAACTTCAGTGTTTTACATTGATATTTTTTGAATTCAGGTGGGCATTCAAATTCTCTAAGAAAGATCACAATATCAAAGTACCAATTTGATAAAAATAAATAAAAAATCATGAATGTGAATTAGAATTGAGTGATCTGATGCAGAACATTCTTACAGATTCTCCTGTGTTGGGATTTCATAAGGTTCTTATGGATTCTCCTGTGTGGGGGTTGCAAAAGGTTCTTGTGGATTCTTCTCTGCTGGGATTTCAAAAACTGAATTTATTCCTAAGATTTTGCAATTGGATTCAACAAGCAGCTTAGCCAAACATTGACCTTTTACCAGCTTGGTACTGTTAATGATGAGATCATACTCTAAAATTTTAGATATCCATCTCCCTCTCCTTCCACCAGTGCCAGGCTGAGTTAAAACAATTTTTACAACATTATTGGGTACATAAGCAATGATAGAAGAGTGGAGGAGATAGAATCTAAATGTTTTCAGAGCTCAAACTAAAGAATAGGCTTTCTTTTCAATAATCTCATACTTTAGCTTAGCATCTCTCATTACTTTTATAAAAAATGGAATGGCTTGGTTATATCCATCTTTTTTCTTTTGAAAAATAACAACAACTAAGGTAGTTTTAGAAGCAAAAGAAAAGACATTGAATGGTCTAGAGTAATATGGACTGGCTAATATGGGGTCTTCTGCAATGTCCTTTTTAATCTAATCAAATGCATACCTAGCAGAATAGTCCATTTAAATTCATGGCTCTTTTTCAGCAAATCAGTTATGTCCTTAACTATTTCAACATAATTAGGGATAAACCTTCTTAAAAAAGTATTTTTCCTAAGAAAAGCTTGAACTTCCATTTTATTCTTTGGTAATAAGAGCTCCTAAATTATTGAGACTCTTTTAGGATCAGTCAGTACTCCTTCTTTAGAAATGATCTGGCAATGCATTTTTTCTTCTTGAAGTGCAAACAAAGACTTCTTGGGATTAAGAGAAATCCCAATTTTTTTGCACCTGTCAAAAAACTTTCTCAAATGCTTTAAATGTTTTTCATCAGAATTGGAAAAAATAGTTAAATCATATAAATGAATAACAACAAATTTGTTAGTCTTACCTACAAATGCTAGGTCCATAGCACGTTGAAATGTAGCTCCAGCATTAGTTAACCCAAAAGGCATCCGGGCATACATGTATGTGCCCCAAGGAGTTGTAAATGCAATTTTTTCTCTATCCTCTTAACTAACCATAATCTAATTATATTCAAAACAACCATCTAACATGGAAAACTATGGGATCCTAAAATTTTCTGAAGTAATTGATCCATCTTAGGTAATGGATAATTATTTTTCACGGAAGATTTATTCAAATTCCTAAAATCCACCCATAATCTAATTTCACCATTCTTTTCTCTGATTGGGACTAGATTGGCTACCCAATCTAAATACCTCAATGGAAGTATTACTTTAGCATCCAATAGCTTCTTAAGTTATTTTTCAATAACAGGAAGAAATACCACATTAATTCTACTCAATTTTTGTTTGAAAGGTTTTGCCTCTAGTTTTAATGGAATTTTATGTTCAATAAGAGATGTATCATATGTTTTTAATTCATTATAATACTAGGAAAAAACATCTTTATAGGCTTTAAGGATGACTAAATATTTGTCTTTGGCTTCCATTGACAGAACTTCCAATGTTATAAATTTCAATATTTTCCTCATGTGAATCAGATAGTGGATTTTTGGGGACATCATTATGATAAAAGAGCTTCTCAAGTAGGATTAACCCTTTTGGAATAAAATTTTTAGATAATTGGATAATGCTATGATTAACAATTTTATAATCAAATTGTAGTGTTTGATTTTCGTTGTCAATTTCAAGATTATCAATTTGTTTTTCCTCAACTTGCATGTCTGAGAATTCATCAATGACTTGCAAAAAGGATTTTAGTTGCTCGCCATCATCAAATATTTGTAAGTGCTTCAAATTTTCAGGAATAGATGGTCTATACTTGACTTGAATTTGATATTAAACAAGCATTTTATTAGGAACTTTAAAGGAACTTGTAGAAACAACCAACGAATCTGCATGCATGTTTTGATCTCTAGGAATATCAGCAATATTGAATGCTGAAAAGAAATTTTCGAATGAATCCCAAATCTCATTCCTATAAGATCTTAATCTAGGGTACTTAGTTAGACATTTATTCCTAACTTGTTTGACAATAAGTTTAGAATCACTGTATACACTTAAATTTTCCACCTTGAGACTTCTTGCTAACTCCAATCCTAGCATAAAAGCTTCATACTCTAATACATTATTAGTTACATCGAATTCAAGTTTGTATGATTGGGCAATGCTTTATTTATCTGTTGAAATTAATGCAATACTAGCTCGTTCTCCTTCCTTTGATCAAGAACCATCAATGTACAATTTCCAAATATCAGCTTCTGTGGTTTTGGGTTTATTAACAATGTTTTCAATAGTAAGTTGAGTACTTTTTGAATTATTAACTAATAGTTTAAAACACCCAAATTCTTGGTCAACAACATAAATAGGATGATTCCTAGCTTGATCAGATATACAAATAGTATTCATAAATCTAAATTCTTTGTATAACTTGAGATGTTCACCCCCACATACCGGAATAGTGGCATAAGACATATCCATTTGTAGGCTTCCTTCTAATTTAGCAAAACAAGATCTTGACAGCAGCATGTCAAATTTGGGAGGGTTATCAGTGACTACTATGTCTAAAACGGCACTTTTGATAGGGATCTGAGCTAAGGTAACCACCAAATCTTTAATAATTCTAGGACAAGGTACTTCCTTGTAGTCAAAAGTGTAAAGATCATGGTAAGTTCTAGTGACTTATAATTGCAGCTGGTCCATGATTACTTTAAGCATCATATTATGGGAAGCCCTAGAGTCTAACATACAGTTATATAACATGAAATCATGAATTTTCAGACCCACATAAAATGTTGGTACATTCTCATCTATCATGTCAAAGCTAGGATGAAAAACTACTAAGGGTTTTCATCCTACATGCTGATCACATCCCCTTCAACATCTACATTGGATGACTAAATCCATTTAGAAACTCAGTTCTAATACCGTGAATCTTTGCAAAATTTAAGTTTGAGGGACTCTTCTAAACTGAGTTTGTGGTCTAGTAGTAGTTTGTTGTATCATTCTAAGCTAAGTTTCAAACTTAAAAATCCTATTAGAAAGGTTTCTAAGTAATGATGTTATCTCATTTATTTTCTGATCATCATTTTTGGTCTTTGAGGAAGATGTTTCTTCCTAAGCCTTCATTTTTATTTTAGCCTTTTCTACTTTGGCTTTGAGTTTAGATGAAGCTGATCTATTAGCCTCAACTTCTATAGCATTGGTTTGCATGTCCTGAAGCGTAGGATATGTCCTTTCCCTCAGCATGACTGTGAAGTCATCATCATAGGATTTGGAAAACCTAACTTTTTCTACTGTAACTAGAGGTTTACAATCAGGAGGCATTTTGTGGTAAAGTTTATTAAATCGTTTAATAAAATTGACCACTAGTTCCATGGTTCTGTATAAACTCTTCAAATTCAATAAGATAGTAAACTATGTCCTTTTTAACACCCCACTGATTCTTGAATATAGCAGTCAATTAATTTCAAGACTAAATTGAATCGGATCTCAGTTGTCTAAATCATATCCTAACATTTTCCTCTAAAGAGTGCACAAATAATAGAATATATACATCCTCATTCTCTATGTTCATATTATCTGCAAAATCCAAAAATACAACCAGATGATATTCTGCAGACAAACTAGTTTCCCCATTAAACCTGGGCAGGTGTTTCAAATACCCATGAGGAAAATTATTGGGCTGCTTGGGAAGATGTAGGGAGGCATATCTAGCTTGAATAATGGGTTGAAGGGCCATATTGGAAGATGTAAAAGAATATAATTCAGTAGAGTAAGTAAGAGATGATGTAGTGGAGGATGAAGAGGAAGGTGGCAAAGCAGTGGGTGAAGATTGAGGTGGAAAAGTGGAAGGCAGAGAATTGGAAAGTGGAGGATCCCTAAAAGTTTTCAAAGGTGTTTTAATTACTAACTTATGAACCTCTGTTTCAACCTTCTCTTTCCTTTCAAACAAAGGTTTTGAATATACAAAGGAGGTTTCTTCAGGTTGTGAATAAGTAGATGGAAATGTATAATGAGTGGGGGAGATAAAATTAGTTGGTTTTAGCTCTGGTAAATGTAAATCTAGTTCTTTCTCTGACTTGGGTGAATCTTAAAATATTTCAGGGAGTTTGTATGATTCCAAATATTGGACTAAGAGACATGAATGTAGATCAACTCCTTTAAATAAAATTTATAAAACCCTAGGTTTCAGATCAGAAAAATCTAATTGCAATGGAACATAGATAAAGGGATCAGAAGCTAAAATATCTTCAAGTTGCAATGGTACAGAAGAAGAAGCAGAAGCTTCAAGTCTCTTTCTAAACGAGGCCTCTCTCACCAGTCTCTCTAGATCAGATAAAGGAGATATAATTTGAGAGTTAGAGTGAGATCTGGTATGTTTAAGGAGCTATCTTGGTCTAATGGAGTCGCCAGCTGAATGATTTCAAACTACAATTTATTTATACACATTAAATAAAAGGTATTTAGACATTGTCCCATAGAAAATAGTTTAATTTTCAGTCCCCGTCAATGGCGTTGGGCTGATATTTTCCTCTGAGATTACTCTAGGTCAGTTAGTCATGCCAGAGCATCTAAAATGTTTTGTTTGTTTTTAAGGTTTTTGGATGACCAATGTTATGAATTATTGAAAACAAGTGCTTAATCCTTAACAATTACTAAGTTGAATGAAAGGGTTGCTATTTTTCTAGCTATAGTTAATTAATTTTAAAGTGAGTGAATAGAATAATCTTAATGAAATATAACTTGCTAAATATTCAAACAAAAATATTTGATTGGTTATAAGAAAAGAATACAGGAAAACAACGTTTCCTATAGATGAAAATATATTTAAACGAATGCATATTTGTGTGACAATTAATTGATATAGGGGAGCTTATAATAACATATAGTCTTATAAAATAGTCCTTAGTTATTGATGATAACTTCATAAGGGATTTAAGGCTAACTGATACTTAGTATGATCTTACCCAGATCTCTTCATAAATACTTAAATATATGAAGAGAGACATAATGAAATAAGAACATATGAAAAGCTTACTAAGAGAAAAACTATAGAAGGAAAATTTAGAATCCTTTCATTATCTTGGAAAATCTCCAGCTCAGTTACAATTATGTTTTGAAATCTCATCCAAGGGTTCAACCCTTAATAACTCGAATGAGGAGTTATTTATACAAAATTTTGTTCTAGATATTTTCATAACAAAAATAAAAAAATAGTACAAAACTATAGGAATTTCGAAACTGCTAAGTGTTGGAACTATTGTTTAGGATTTTGTTGATGAATTGGTCCTCAAAAAGTGTTGTCCAGGTGTTTGTGAGTTGTTGATGAAAGTTACTCAATAACCTCACGCAAATGATCCCATTTGTCTTCACTTGGTATAGCAAGATTTACCAATTTCCTATACACTGCGTCAACCGTAGTGTACTTCTCAAAAGCGGCCTTGTTTACAAAATTGTGTTTAATCTCTTGCTTAATATTCAAGTCAAAATCTAAAGATTATAGCATTTGTTTTCCTATAATATGACCCTTTATTCATGCAAAACTTGCTTTATCAGTTGCTATGGTATAATTATTTTGGCATTATTCTTCCAAACTAATCAACCTGTCATTTGGGGCCACTAATATTGGAAGTCCTCTTTGATTGAGTAAATTAAATTTAAAATGAAACCTTTGGACACAAATCTTCAAGTTTTAACACTTAGTCTCTAACTAAGTCATCAGGTTCTTTTTCTGCAAAACGTTCTTGATCTCTAAAATGGTTTCTATTATGTCCAGAATCTCAATATGCTCCAATTCATCCTTGGTTTTTGAATTAAGAACTTTGATCATGTCTCTAGCCTCACTTGGTTTGTCCTTAAGAAGTTGCTTCACTTCATCAATAGCTACATGACATCTATTTATAACTTCCTCCTACTAAAAAATGATTTGAATGGAGGGTCATACTTCAGTTATGGCCTGACTAATATCTGCCAAATTGTTTTCTTGGATTGGACCAAGGTTTTAGCCATTAATGACTCACTTTGTAACTCTTCTATTCTTTGGTTCAACCTCTATGTTTTCTGCATTTCTTCAACATATAGAGTGTCAATTTTTATCTTCAAAGCTTCCAAATTCTTAAATTTCTTATGAAGCCTTTCATTTTCTTATTTTTTGTGAGTCAGCTCCTATAAGAGTTTGTTAAAATTGCTTGTTCTTGATGTAGATTATTTTTTGCCTTATGTAGATTCCCATGATGTTATGGACACTGGAATAGTAATATCTGTGATGAGTGCTATAGCTAACTGAGTAAATTGCTCTTTTTCCTTAAGGAATTTCTCAATTTGTTCCTCCATAGTCTTTATCTGTACATTCTTCTCAATGATAATCTTGAGAATTTATTCCTTGTGTTGTTCACTTTCTGCTATCTCATTGGTCTACTCTGTAGAAGGCAGTTTAAGCTGCTTCCTCAATGCTGCAATATCTGTAATTTTCTTTTTGATAATATCTTCTCAAGCTTTAACATCAGTAGGGTCATATCCAATTTTAATCACCAAGCATTCTAATAACTTGACCCTATTATCCTTTGTTAAAGATGATATATTTTCAATCATCAATTGTGACTACACATTTTATAGAGCGGTTTTGATTTTTGGGAATGCCATAGCAGTATTGGTCATGGTAGATAAAATCATCTCACCAGACTGCCTATGCATGTCCATTTGGTCAATTGGTATATCTGATTAGTATCAAAAGAAAATAAATTCTTTTTTTAATCAGAAGAAGCCTTGCGAAAAGGCACTTGGGCCTATAGAAAATACGTTTTCATTCTACCCCTTTCGCTGTCAAAAGTTGTTAACAAAATGTGTTGTGAAGTAGAAGTATACTTCTAAAACTGTCCATAAACATTTGTCCCTAAAGTTTCATTCTGCTTCTTAATTTCAAGGAAATTAGTGAAGACATTTTGATCCTATGTTTCACTTGCTCCTGTAGATTAAGTGATCTCTAACGAAATTTGTGAAGCACAATAAGAAGATGGAGTAGTGATTACAGGTTCTTCTATCCCTATGGAAACCTGTGAATCATCCAAATTTATGATGATAGGATCCTTATGACCCTGAGTAGTAGTAGTGCCTTTGGAGTCATTCCTTGATTTCTTCTGATTGTGAATGAATTCCTTTTCTCCAATTGTTGATGATGAAGATCCTTCTTTGGGCCTCTTGTCATGCTTGGTTTGAGAAGTAGGAGTATGAAGAGTAGAAGGAGGTAAAACATATTCTTTTACTTCTTGAAGTGTATTCTCTTCCCACTATTGTTGATTCCTAAACTTATCAATCTCTGGTCTTGGTGTGTGATTGTAAGGTTTGGTTTTGAGTTCCACCTTTAAGTATGAGATAATACTGAATGGGTCATAAGACCAGGTGAAGCTTGGTGGAAAACCCATCTGTTTTAGTATGGGATCTACTTCTAAACCTACTGATCTAGTATTAAAAATGAATGATCCTTCCTATGCCTTTATCTTGAACTGAGATCTCCTCTTCCCTGAAATAAAAAGAATCTCATCCATATTCATCATTTGCTTAACATATTCCAATGAGAAAATTCTCATTGGAACATATTTGGGAAATTTATATGGAGCCAATTTGGAGCCATATACTCTGATATCTGTGTAGCTCTAGTAAATATACCTACCTCATGTTCTAACTTGATCACTAAGATGTAAGATCCTTTTGATTTATATATTGATTCTGGGTTCACTTTGACTACTGAGAAGATGTCTAACGGGGTGCATGAAAAAATCAATGATGTTTGAAACTATGAACTTAGTTGAGTTGTTCTTAATCAATGAGGTACAGTGTGTGACTTCTTGATTCTTTTGTTGATCATCCTGCTTGCGTAGAACAATAGGTAACCTATCTCCCTACTAAAAAATGAACATATGTACTAGCATATAGGAGTATTTAAACACTCCTTCAGTAGTTATATTCATCAATTTCTCATGCATAGCTTCAGCCAAGAATTGACTTTAATTATACATGAAGGCGGGCTTTCTTTCTTTAGAGAAAATTGATAGATAGCCTAGGATAGATTCACCTACCGATTGATCTAATTGGTATCATAACAAGCAATAAATTAGGGAAATTATGAGTTTAACTCTCTCAGTGAACATGGATGTTTGATAAGGAGGATTCTTTTTATGGATCTCAGCATCTTTAGGGAGAAGGATCTCAAAATTTGCACTCTTTGAGGGAAGGTGAGCCTATGATATAGGTCCAATAATAATGCAATGGAGAAAAAGCTAAGGGAATCATTCTTTTTGTGATTTCTTTGGTGATAGATATCAGAATGTCTCTAGTCTTAGCTATCACAGTTCTCTGCAAGGGGTTATACTTAACTTTGGACCACATGACTAGATCGGGAAAGGAATAGGTCTCAGGAAACATATGTTGGAAGTAATGCTTCCATGCAATGTGTGAGTTGTCATTGTGAGTCCCTAGGTGTCAATCTAGAAGTAGTTATTTTCCTATGCATGAGTTGTAATAGCTATCTAGATGTGTCGTTGTCAGTGATCTAGATACTATAAATATGTAAATCTTGAGATCAATAAAATATATGGTGTTTGGTGTTTCATTTAATTGCTCTCTTACTCTCTTTCATATTTATAAAATGGTATCAGAGCCAGATCTGGCTTGACTCCATTAGGAGGGCCTGGAAGATGCAAAAATTTTGATAGATGATCCTTTGTAAATAATTAATTTAGGGGTTTGTGAGTGTTTCTTTTCTGTTCATTGCAATGTTATTGTGTATGTCTATCATGTGAAAGCCACGTGAGTGTTCAACGAAGCTTGTGGATCCATTTTGTCTGAGTTTGATTCATCGAATTGTATACACAGAGAAGCAAAATATTTAGGGTAACATCGGCCTCTGTTCCATTGACACAACTGGAGTCTGAATCACTCCTTAACTCTATCCAATGGGCAATGGCCACAAGGAGTCTTGGTCGTCGAGGGTCATTACCTCAAGGTGGACATATCTATGACATCGTATGGTCATATCAGATCCGGATAGAGATGCAACATTTCCCATTGAATATTGGAGGAGGCAAAAAGGATTTAACTACTGCGTGGATTTTCTCTTACATTGCTTATGAATAAAAACAAAAAAAAATTGGATTTCCTCGGTACTTAATGCACATATGGACAACTGCAGTTCCACGGGGCCAAGACTTGTGCGTAGACCATTGACTTTGTTGTCATCATATATGTTTTCAAGTCAATATCCGTGACCCACTTGATGTTGCATACTTTGATTTAAGAGTTTTTTTATTCAAGCCTTTGATTCATTTAATTAAAAATTATACGAGAGTTCTTTGGAATTAAATGGATCTGCCTAGTTGAAGGTGCATCCTTCATGTTTGACTTTTTTCATTGGATTCGAGAGGAAAATTTAATAATGGGTGGAACTCTCACCCATTATTATATGAAAATGTTGGTGGATCTTGAATTCGGGAATTGAAGTGGATTTATTTATGCTTCATATGATGGAATCAAGTGTAGATTTTCACATCAAAAAGGGCATATGGCAATGGTACGGAAATATCTTCAGAGGTTGTTGGGTGTTTTATTACTACAGAAATATGGGCGGGTTACTGTTCTATTTAATATAGTATTGATTGTGTGTTTATTTGTATGGTTCCGGTGTGAGTTGAAGTAGTTTTCTATTTTTTTTATAAAAAGGGTTGGCGGTTCTTAAATTGGAACCCCTAGTGTTTGAAATGTCAATTCTTGTGTGTTAGTAATTTAGTTATAAGAAGGGTTGGTGATTCTTAAACTGGAAGACCCGGTGTCTGAAACATAAATTCTTCTAAGTTCAAGTTGTTTGATCATCTTTTGAGCACGTTCAGTATCTAGACCTCCGTCCTATTAACTGATGGATGGCCAAAAGAGAAATATCCAACAGATGGTGGTTGGTCCATAGGATGGATCACTACTTGAGAGCTCTTATTGTGGAAGCCCCGATGAGCCGAGTTGTCAATATTGTTGATCCTGCAAAGTTCATCAACTATGGTCAAAGGTGTTGTTGGCTTGATGGGGCCTGAACCAGGTTTGGAGTTAATTAGCCAAACAAATCCCTACACTATCGGCCCTTTCGGCATCAGCCCGTGGAGCGCGGACTAAAGTATCACCCGAAGAAATATGGGGGGATGGTGGAACCAAGTTTCTGCGCCCTTGAGATGTCAAAGGTATCGATTTAGTACAATTGTGCCTCCCTTCACACAGGTTACTTTACGCACTGTTTTGACTTGCGAGACCTTGGCAATCTATTATAATCACCTGCGCGCAGCCCTAACCAGGGGTTGAGATGCTTTCACGCTACTATGGCAGTTATCTGCAATATTTCCCCAAATTATTCCATCTATCTTACTTATCTTCTTACAGATGTTAGTTAACTTCACGTAAATAGATACTTTATCTCACATTCACTTAATCAACACAATAATATATGTTCACGCATCATATAAATAATAGGAATTCAATTCATACCCAATATACTCAATGCATAAAACAGGAAATAAATACATAGGAATGATATAAAACTTCTCTTTATTAATGCTTCCAACTGTTACAAACCCAACCTACCCTACGCACTCACCTGCAGGGGTCTGCACACTCAAATGTAGACTACTAGGTCTCTACGCACTCAACTGCAGAACCTTCTACTACTCTACGACCCAAAGACTCGAACTTTTTCCTTGGATCTTCAGTTATGCTTCTATTCCATGATCATTGAACTAATTGATTCTTTTACAACTTAGAGCCTCGCTCTATTTATACAATCCCATGGTCCACGGACCATGGGTAGATCTATATAGCCGACATTACATTACAAAATTAAGGGTAGAAAACCCTATGACTCATTACAAGCTACGGGCTCTGCACCCACAAAATGTGGAGTCTTTACATCAAATTTACAATTTGTGACCAAAATCTAGGCTTTAATACCCAAAACTTCCCTTAGGAGATCCCGTGCCCAATAGGCCCCCAACACAAACATCGTGACTCACCCTCGAGTCACTCTGTCGATGTAGAGATCTTGTCACGCAAACCTCCCAACTCTGCCTGGACTGTTGCAAGACCAGTAGCTGCCTGTTGTACTTCTTGGACAGGTCGTTTAGAAACCGTTGTAGCTAAACTACTTCCCTAAACTTGTTCCTATGTGCCCTGCATCTATGCGATCTTTGCTTCAATAGAGGCTGTAATGATGAATGCCTCATCAAGCCATGGTTGTATGCATGCATTCAAAACGACTTCCTTGTGTCGGGAAGCATCCACCTGCTCCTTGAGAACTTTTACCTGTTGCATCCGCGCGAGACTTTGTTTAAGGGAAACCATCTGTGTGTTCCCTTTTATCTCATCATATTTCTGCTAGAGCTCATGCACCTCTGATTCTAATTGTTGTATGTTCGAGTCCTCCTGCAGAGTGGTGAGAACCACAAATGACTCTTCAAATAGCCTGGTCTAGTCTTTCACTGCACTGTTGACCTTTGTTATGGTTGTTGTGATCACGTTGCACATTGTTCCTTAACCTCATGTAGTGTTGAAGGCTTTGCCTTGAAATGTAGCTTGGTTATCTGAAGTTTCAGCTCCAGCTGAACCTTAGCCATCTCTTCCTTAGCCTCACACACCCTTGCTGCTAGTTTTCGGATGCACACCTCCGCTGGTTCCTCTGCTTGGATGGCCAGCTCTGGGACCATCTGGCAGGCTTCATCGACCATCTACATAATTTGTTGGTTCTACACCACTACCTCATCGTGCTTCAGGCTCAACTATTCGATGTTGATGTGATGCTCACTCATGACCTGTAGTACGCGACCCTACCTAGCTCGCAGTTCTGTAGTATCTCCATCCTGCAAAACATAGAGTGTCTCCCGAGGGAGCGTAGCCATGTGTATCCTGATCCCCTTTAATCCGCTAACCATAGGCCTATCAGACTCAATTTCTGTAACCAATGCTCCTTCTAGCAGCACTATAGTGTTGGTCATGCGGGCACACGACATTTCCTCAGCCGTGTCCGTACCTATTGCGAGGCTGGTTAACAAAGTACTAGCCTATGGAGTGCACACCTGCAACTATTGTATCTTCACCTGGAGGGCCCCCAACACCATCTAGTTTTCCTCCGCAGACTACTAGAGGGCCTCTGCAGTGACATCGTGCATTGTCTCCCCAATGTCATGGAGATCCCCCTCAGTGAGGGTGATCAGGTTGAAAGAAGTCTTTGAGACCTTCGACTTCTTCCCCAGCCCCACCTGATCTCTCAAGTGCTGTCATTTTAGTTGTGTGGACGCTGTCTATGGGTCTGCGCCACCTTCCTCTATTTCTATCTCTTGTTCAGGTGAAGTCAACCTTTCTCCCTTGCGCTCCTTCTCAGCTGCCTTCTGCTATTCTTCTGCTGCCTTCACAGCATCTCACACCTCCTGCGACTTGGTTGTTTCTTCTTCATTCCTTCATTTCTCTACTAACTGCACCATCCGTAGTTTTTCCTCCTCCTTCCTCTATGTAGCAGACTTTTCTACTTCCACCACAGAGCTGGTGGGAGCGCGCCACTCTAGCTACCATGATTCAAGGATGGTGAATATGAAATCATCCATTTCCAAATAAGGGAGCTCGTTCCAAGTCTTTGTAGGGTCCTTGCATGCCCTGATGTGCATGTGATGAAAGTCTGCCTTGAACTCCATGAAGCACTCCAGACTGTTATAAATCGTGGTGATAATTGTGGCTTACGGTTAATCCCCATTCTGATGTTCATCTCCATGAACACTGAGAATATTTTGTTCTCTCTGGTCCTCTACACATCTTTAGTTGCCCACAGTGAAGCATACTTCGCTGCCTCCAAAATATCCTATGCAATTGTTGGGAACTAGCTATCCTCGAGCGATTCCCAATCCACCAACACTATGGATAGCAGAAGCCATGCATAGTGGAATTTCTTCACCTACTCCTGCACCTCACGATAGTTTTATAGGAACTCTTTGCACAAGTAATCCAACCAGTTAAACTAGAACCCCTTTGTGCACTGTGTGTCAAGTGCAACAACCGGCGCGGGCACCTCATCCGAGCGGCACTTCCACATAAATTTCCTAGCCAATATCTATGTCCTGACTTTTACCACAACATTATTGATATTGGAGATCATGTACCCTCTCTTTTTCTTTTCCAGCTTGAACTTCTTCTTCATGGCCTCTACGATGGCCAAATCACCACTTTTACCCTCAAATATGTTCACTGGATTGTCCCCTTTGCAAGGGAGTCAGGTAATTCTGTGAATCATATGATTCGTGATGGGAATGGACTCCTCTAGCCACAAAAACCCATCATTCACCATGCAAAGTAGCTGCCTGATGAAAAAAATAGTCACTAGGGTGCGATGGTAATGTGGCACCCAGAGAAGGTTTAACAATCCTACTTTCTCTACTCCTCGCAACCACTTGTGTGGCTCCAACTCTATGACTCCCACTAGTGTTTTTTTCTTCTGGTGCATTAGCTGCGCAGTTGCTAAGTGTGGGAATTTCTCGTGGTCCGCGAGATACCAATCTTCAAATTTTAGAACTGGCACTCACCCCAAGTGTGTTCTATCAAAAATGAAGTCATTAGGGAGCAGTGGGGTCTGCAGAGAGCTCTTTCTCTCATCTAGGTCCTTGGGCACCCTTTATTTACCCTTTTGCAGAGGAACATACACGAGCAGCCTAGTCAGAGGATCCGCACCCTAAGTTTCCACCTCCATCTCTATGTCATCTTCCTCCTCTACCAGGATTTCTTCAAAGTCTTCCTCCTCCTCATCGGCTTCCAAATTGATCGCCTTCCCATTTTCTTCCATGGTGAGCCTCACTCTTAACGAATTCCTAGGGGACACACACACCAATACCATAGGCTACTTATCTTTCTTGGTTTTCAGTGTGTGTGGCGATTTAGGGATTTCTGCGACTATCCCGACACTTTCTTGGGCTCCTCCCACCGTTATGGCCTACGCGGCATCCTCAACATTCATCTCTCCAATATGCATGGCTTCCTCTGGCGTGACCATATTACTATTCCACAATTCTCTCAATAGCTCAGGTAAGTGCTCAAACAACACCTTTGACTTCAAAAGATCAAACAAATCGGGGTTCATGAATCTCTAGGCGCGCAATAGCTCAGTTCTCAAATTTCTAGGTGTTGTCTGCTGGGTAGCCCTTTGCACTTTATATCGCCTTTTGAATTTGAATTCGACCATTCCCCCCACATTCGATTTAGTAATGCTTCCCTGGCGGAAGATTTTCACAAATCTAGACCATAAAGTTTGCCTTAAATGCCTGTTTCGCGCTCCATTTGATCTAAAACCAAGCATCACATCATGAATAGTGACTGTAATGGTCACTTTCCAAGAAACCTGCATGGTAGCGCAACTACCTTCGCGCTATCGTGGACCCTATGACACTTCACTACTACGTGCAGTCTTGTGATTCCGCAGCTCCTGGAAAAAATGTTTTATAGTTCCGCTCCTCCTTTCAACTACCTGGAGCGCTAAGACTGTGCTTCTTGCAGCTAGTTAGATGGCTAGGCCACCTGTGTATAGCTTCAAATTACTGCCATTTACCTTTCCTGGGAAGATTTCTCCATCTAACTTTACCGACTGCATCACGCCACCATCTGTGATCTCCTCAATAACATACGGTCCTAGCCAATGCATTCTGAGCTTTCCTTGGAATTGATCAAACTTACTATCATATAGCAACACCAAATCATTCACCTTAAATGTGTGCAACTTAATATGTCGATCGTGCTAGGCCTTTTCACGCTACTTATGTACTTGTTGGTGAAATCTAGCCAAAAACCATTCTTCTTCAGGCTCTTCCAACTGAGCAGGCCTCTCCTCGAGGGCTCCACGATACATCATACCTATGAGTTCCACTATGTGCATACTAGGTATGATGTACTCCATAGGCATTACAGATTCTATTCCATAGACAAGCCGGAAAGGCATCTGTCTCGTCAGTTTCTTGCATGTCATCCTATAAGCCCATAATACTGCGGGTACGTGCAGGTCCCAATCACTTCACTGTTCATTGCATACCTTGGTCAGCGCAGTCTCTAGTACTTTGTTGAATGTTTCTACTGTCCCGATAGCTTGTGGGTGATAAAGTGTGCTTTTCTGATGATACACTTGAAACTCTTCTATCAGCATGTTGATTGTCTCATTCAGGAAATGTGTACCACGATTGCTCATCAAGATATTCAGACATCTGAATCGCGTCAATACATGTTCAAACAGAAACTTTGCAGCCATCGCAGCCATGCAATCTTTTACCGGCTACACTTCTTCCCAATGAGTCAGGTACTATGTCACAGTGTGCCAATGCATTCTGAGCTTTCCTGGGAATTGATCAAACTTACTATCATATAGCAACACCAAATCATTCACCTTAAACGTGTGCAACTTAATATGTCGATCGTGTTAGGCCTTTTCGCGCTACTTTTGTACTTGTTGCTGAAATCTAGCCAAAACCATTCTTCTTCAAGCTCTTCCAACTGAGCAAGCCTCTCCTCGAGGGCTCCACGATACGTCATACCTATGAGTGCCACTATGTGCATACTAGGTATGATGTACTCCATAGGCATTACGGCTTCTATTCCATAGACAAGCCAGAAAGGCATCTGTCCCATCAGTTTCTTGCATGTCATCCTATAAGCCCATAATACTGTAGGTACGTGCAGGTCCCAATCACTTCACTGTTCATTGCATACCTTGGTCAGTGCAGTCTCTAGTACTTTGTTGAATGTTCTACTGTCCCGATAGCTTGTGGGTGATAAAGTGTGATTTTCTGATGATACACTTGAAACTCTTCTATCAGCATGTTGATCGTCTCATTCAGGAAATGTGTACCACAATTTCTCATCAAGATATTTGAACATCCGAATCGCGTCAATATGTGTTCAAACAGAAACTTTGCAACCATCACGGTTGTGCAATCTTTTACCGGCTGCACTTCTGCCCAACGAGTCAGGTACTCTGTCACAGTGATAATATATCTCATGCATGTCTTTCCATGAGGTTTGATAGGTCCTACAAGGTCGATCACCCACTTTCCATAGGGTGGAAATGTCATTTTCGGATTCAAATGCATCTCGTCCCATCTTTATAGTAACCATATTTTCTTTTAATACATCTAGGCTTTTCTTACAGTCATCATTCCAGGAGAACATGACATCCTTTTTCAACAGCTTTTCCATTGACGTGGTGATCTAGGCATAGCTTTTGATGAACTTCCTATAGTACCCCGTATTGCCTAGAGTAGCACGCAGCTATTTGGTGCTCCACAGTGCTTGCAAATTCAAAATCACCGTGATTTTTGTGGGGTCTACCATCAACTTCCGTCTACAAACCACATGCCCCAACAGGTTCCCAAAAGGAATGATAAACGTACACTTCTTGAGGTTGAGCGCTACTTTGTGTCTTCAGCATGTATCCAACATCAAGCACAAGTTCACTACATGGCACCTAACCAGCCCAAATACAATCCAGTCATCAAAATAGAACTCCAAGAATTTATGAATATATTCCCTAAATGCTGCAACAACTACACATGAAAAGATTGCAGGGCCATTCTTCAATCCAAATGGCATGACAGTATATTGAAAGTAACCCCACTCAGTTGTGAAGGTTGTCTTTCTCCTATCCTCCGGTGCAATTTTGATGTTGGGTTGTGTTATATTCTTTCCACGACTAACCTAAATTAGACCATATATTAGGTTGGGAGAAACTACCTATGGTTTTCGGTCCATGGTTTTGGACGCGATGGTTTTCGGTCCATGCTATTGGATGCTTCGGCATGTATAAATATGTATTGTAACATTGGAAGGAAAATAATGAAAAATCACACTGGTAGTCCCAGTTTTGGGATCCAGTGGGAAAATCTTTGTGTATATGTGTTTTATGTGTTATGTTCTAGCATTGTTTATTTTCTGTGTTTTAGAATTTATATGCAGGTAATTTTTTTACGGGGTTAAAACCTACATTTGGTATCAGAATTGTTTTGGCTTCAAGGGGAAGCCTTTCTTGCTTAGTGGTTTCTCTTAGGCCTATGGTAGACCCTATTCAGTGGTAAATCTATGAGATCAATTCTAGTGGTAAAAGAAGATGGTTAGTAGTGGAAAGATAGAGATCGAGAAATTTAATGGCCAGAGTTTTGAGTTGTGGAAACTCAAGATGGAGGATCTGTTGGTGGATAAAGATCAGTGGATCACGTTACATCCAGGTACTAAACCAATGGGAGTGACTGATGAATGATAGAAGAAGTTGGATTGGAAGGCAAAGAGCACAATACGATTGTGTGTCTCAGATTTAGTATTGTTGAATGTATCAAGGGAAGCTACGGTGAAGGCTTTGTGGGACAAGTTAGGGACTTCGTACCAATCTAAGTCTCTGGTGAATAAACTTTTCCTGTGAAAAAAGCTATATAACCTGAGGATGAAACATGGAGACTCAGTGACAAAGCATCTGAATGCATTTAATATTGCGGTAAGTTAGTTATCGTCTGTTGATATCAAAATTTCTGATGAAGTTAAGTGCATTAGTTTGTTGTGTTCTCTACCAAATTCATGGGATAGTCTGGTTATTTAAATAGGTAGCAATGCAACTACAGATAGAAAAATATGGGGAGCCAGAATGGTGATGCCTTGTTTGTATGAGGACGGTCCCAGAACAGAAAAAAAAGTAAGTCATCGAGTGGGAGATCTAAATCTAGAGGGAGATCTAAATCTCCAAGAAAGCATGTAAAGGTGGTGTGTTGGAAATGTAGAAAGGAAGGGCACTACAAACGGGACAGTGAATCTAAAGCTCCTGACAAAGGAAAGGGATTTTATGATGCTCCTTCTACACAGGTGAAAACCACCTTAGATGAAGGTGGGGATGTGTACTTAGCTTCCTCAAGTACACATGTAGATCATGAGGCTTGGCTGATTGACTTGGGTGTATCCTTTTACTTCACTCCCCATAGAGAGTGGTTCTTCAAGTATGAGAAATATGATGGTGGTGATGTCTTGTTAGGGGATAATAAGAAGGCTAGAATCGTTGGTCACGAAAAAGTAAAGCTGAAGTTGCAAGGTGGAAGGGTTAGAACACTTCAGAGTGTTCGACATATTCTTGCATTGTCCAGAAATTTGATTTTTGTAAGCAAGTTGGATGATGCAGGTGTAAAAATAGTGTTTTAGAAAGATAATTGCATGATGGTTCGAGGATCACTGGTATTGATGTGAGGATTCAGACTGGAACTTTGTACAAGCTGCAAGGTAGCACTATTTTTGAAGGATGCAACAGTTTTGTGGTTCCTGAAAGTGGAGCAAAAAATCTAGTGGTCTCTGGAGAGAAGACCATGTTATAGCATCAAAGGCTTGGACATATTGGAGAAAAGGGCCTTCGAATACTTCATTGTAAAGGTATGGTAGAAGGTATGAGTAATATCTCTCTAGATTTTGATTTCTATGAAAATTGTGTATATGGGAAGCAGAACCGAGTGATTTTCCCCTCTAGTGGTAACAGGGTGAAACATATATTAGAGCTTGTGCACATTGATGTGTTTGGACCTGTGAAGGTTCCATCACTGGGTAAGTCTGTGTACTATGTATCATTTATAGATGGCTTATCAAGGAATACATGGATATATTTTCTTAAGAAGAAATCTAAGTTCTTTGACATGCTTAAAGAATTTAAGGCTCTAGTGGAAAACCAGACAGAGAAGAAGATAAGGTGCTAAGGACAGATAACAGTGGATAGTTTTGCATTAAGGAATTTGAAGAATTTTGTAAGAAGTGTGGTATAGCACGACATAAGAGTATTCCATATACACCTCAGCAAAATGGAGTTGCAAAAAGAATGAACAAGACATTGATGGAAAGGGCAAGAAGCATGCTCAGTGGTGCTGGGTTAGGACAAGAATTATGGGCAGAGGTGGTGGAGATAGCATGTTACCTGGTCAACAGATCACCTTCATCAATGTTGGAGGATAAGACTCCACAAGAGGTATGGACCAGTAAGAAACCCTCTATTTCACATCTGAGGGTATTTGGATGTGATGCATATGTACATGTTCCAAAGGAGAAACGAATCAAGTTGGATAGTAAATATGAAAAGTGCATCTTTATTGGGTATAAGGATGGTTTAAAGGGTTATAAGCTTTGGAACCCAGCAACAAGGAAGGTTGTGTACAACAGAGATGTGGTGTTCAGAGAGGTGAAAGATGTTATTAAACATGAAGTCCAACCAAAGGAACTTGAGAAGATAGAGTTTGAGCTAAAGGAGGAAGAATCAGACTCTACAGCAGAGGAGGAATCAAAAGATGAAGAACCACAAACTCTGGGTGTAAGAAGATCAGTTCGAGAAAGAAGGCAGCCAGAAAGGTATAGTCCATCTGCTTTCTATTCAAATTTTTCTTTATCTATTACTGATGATGATCCCAGAACTGTGAAGGAAGGAGTAGATTCAGAGGATGGAAAGCTCTGGAAAGAGACCATGGTTGATGAAATACAATCTTTGCACAAAAATGAGGCTTGGGATCTAGTGGAGTTTCCGACTGGAAGGAAACCCATTGGCAGCAAATGGGTGTTCAAGAAGAAGACAAATGCAGAAGGTAAGGTGGAGAAATACAAGGCTCGATTGGTAGCAAAATGTTATTCCCAAGTGTCAGGAATTTATTTTGGTGATAATTTTTCTCCTGTTGCCATGGTAACTTCTATTAGATTACTTTTATCTATTGTTGTTGCTTTTGATTTTGAGGTAGAACAGATGGATGTGAAGACAACATTTCTTCACAGGTGTCTGGAAGAAGAGATCTACGTGAAGCAACCTAAAGTCTTTGCGGTGAACAGTAAGAAAGAATTGGTATGCAAGTTAAAGAAGAACCTGTATGGATTAAAACAGTCCCCAAAGATGTGGTATCAGAAATTTGATACATTTATATGGGGACTTGGATTCACCATAAGAAAAGTAGATCACTGTGTATATTATAAATTAATTGGTGACCGTGTTATTTATCTGGTTTTGTATGTGGATGATATGTTGCTGGTTGGAAATGGCAAAGAAATTATCCAATATTTGAAGACCCAATTTTCCTCCAAATTCGACATGAAAGATCTTGGTGCTACAAACTATATTTTGGGCATGGAAATTAAATGAGATCGAGCAAAGAGGAAGCTTTGGTTAACCCAAAGAAGTATTTCGAGACAATACTGTAGAGGCTTAATATGAAGGATAGTAAACCGGTGAAGGTTCCTATTCCTGTAGGTGTAAAGCTATCTGCTGAACAGTATCCCAAAACACAAGAAGAGGAAGAGGATATGTGTCATGTTCCATATTCAAGTGTAGTCGGTAGCTTGATGTATGCAATGGTCTATACTAGACCAGACATTGCACATGTAGTGGGAGTATTGAGCAGGTTTATGTCAAAACCAAGGAAGGAGCATTGGAAAGTAGTGAAGCAAGTTTTCATATATTTGCGTGGCACTAGTGATTATGGTTTGTGCTACCAAGGAAAACTAGGATTGGATAAAGTTTTAAATATTCGTGGCTTTGTTGATGTAGACTGGGATGGAGATTTGGATCAGAGAAGATCTGCAAGTGGGTATGTGTTTAACCTATTTGGAGGAGGAGTCAGTTGGATGAGTAAGAAAGAATCTATAGTGGCACTATCAACTACAGAGGCAGAATACATGCCAGCCACTCATGCAAGAAAGGAAGCAGTTTGGTTGCAGAGATTGTGTTCAAGTATGGGGTTAGTACAGGGAGATATAATGATAGACTGTGACAGCCAAAGTGTAATTTGCTTGGCAAAGAACCCTGCTTACCATTCAAAGACAAAGGACATTGATGTTCAGTATCACTTTGTGAGGGATATGATAGAAGACAAAGAGGTGTTTCTGGTAAAGGTGGACACTTTGAAGAATACTACAAATGCATTGACAAAATCCGTGAGCTCTCAGAATTTCTCTTGGTGTAGAGAAACAATGGGCATTTCAGGGCTAGAAAAATGACTAAGCTCTCATGTGGCCCCCTGTGGAAGGAAAACAAAAGGTGGGAGAATGTTTGGTTGTGTTATATTCTTTCCAAAACTAACCTATATTAGACCCTATATTAGGTTGGGCAAAACTACCTATGGTTTTCGGTCCATGGTTTTGGACGCGATGGTTTTCAGTCCATGGTATTGGATGCTTCAGCATGTATAAATATGTATTGTAACATTGAAAGGAAAATAATGAAAAATCAAGCTAGTAATCCCGGTTTTGGGATCTAGCGGGAAAATCTTTGTGTATATGTGCTTTATGTGTTATTCTATCGCATTTTTCATTTTCTATGTTTTAGAATTTATATGAAAGTAATTTCTGTATGGGGTTAAAACCTACATTTGATCTAGTGATACCCTGAGAACCCATCAGTGAAAGAATATGCTTCCTAACCACCTACATTGTCCAACACCTCATCTATGAACGGAGTTGGGAATAGATCATGTAGACACATGTCATTCAACTTCCTGACATCCACTTATATTCTTATTTCTTCCAACTGCTTCTTCTCTTGTACGACCATCGGGCTTACCCAATCAGATTCCTCCATAGGCTCAATCATGCCTACTGCGAGCATCTTGTCTAGTTCTATGCAGACCTTCTCCTTGTATTTCGAATTTAAGTGATACGACCTCTACTTAATTGGCTTAGCGTCGGGTTTTGACGTGATCTTCATTACCCCTAAATCTCTGATTATTCCCTTCAAATCTGTAAACTTGGTCGGGAATAATTCCTGGTATTCGCAGAGTAATTTAGCGACCTTAACCACCGTCGGGCTATCCCAATAGTCTCAAATCTTCACAATTTTAGGTTTCACCTCCGTACCAATATTCAGTTGCTTAGTATTCACCAGCGTGGTTATGTCAGGGTTCTCAATCTGTGGTTCCTGAACCTTGTGGTGGCCTTTTGTCTCTGGATTGTTAATTTTCCATAGATCATTGTCTTCTTCTTCAGCAATTAAATTATAACATTTCATTGCGCAGCTCAGCTGAGTGGCCCATTCAAGTTGAATCGATTCTACTGGCTCTTGTGGTATCCCAAAGATGGCTGCTTTTACATCTTCTAGCGCTTCATCAATATTGTCCCATTCATCCTCAAAACTTAAGATCATCATGAACCCCTCGCGTAGAAGATCCCATTCACCTGTTCCTTGGAAGAGCTCTGTTTCTATATACCAGTTCATCAGTATAACATCGAAGGTATGAAAAAACATGTGTACCCACTCTGGCTATGGATTTTCCCCATAGGCCTATGTACATCTGGCCATATGCGTGTGTAGATCGTCCTGCCCATTGTACTTATCTGTCAGTCACACCCTAGGCTTCCCAAATCGTAAGCGCATCATTCCCCTACACTCGCGCCAGTCATCAAATCTCCCTTTGTACGTACCCCACCACCTCGCAAGCGTAGCGCGCAGTAACCAATTCAAGGCTTGGAAGCATTGCTTTTCCAGCACCTCCCTTTCAATTTTATTCAAGAGGGTATTTACCTCACTTAGGCCATCATAAGTAGGTAGGTTTCTTACTTCTATCGATACACAGTGCAGTGACTTTGTCATCATATTACAATTCAATGTAGTTAACTCATGTAACTGAATCTTCCATCGCTTCATCTGCTTGCCTAAATCCAAAGTACAGGAGCTTTCGCACTCCCTTGCAATCTGCCCATCCACAATGGGATTGACCCAGTCCTAGTTTCGCACTGTTATCTTATAGATACAATCCGAACCATCTTCACTTTCATAGTCATGCATCGGCTCTGTATAGCATGGTCCTTCAACAAGATATAGGGGTATAACTACACGTAGAGACTTCTCAAAAATCATCTTGCACTTTTTCAGATTAATCACCCCATCCATGTCAGTGGCCCAATCAATTTCTAAGAGCGTGGGGTAGGGATTTCTTTCATCAACAATCTCTATCATTTGAAAGTCTACTAGCACGCTTGCTCCATCAATATCCACAACGATTCCTTGCAATCTCCCGATGGGTATTATCTTTTGTTGGTTTGCCATTCGCAGATGAATAGGAGACCATTATAGCATAGGTCTCTCCATTCACTCCCATGTTTGCTTTGGCAGAACATTCGCATCCGATACTAAATCAAGAATTACTTGGTCCATCTCATATTCTCCAATTTGTGGGGTCAGTCTCATTTCTCTTCTCGTTCTTGTCTTATGTTTTCCAATCTTCCTAACTAAATGTGGTTCTCCTAGCCCGATCCCAATGCATCTGTTAATGAGTTCCTGTAACTCTTTTACTGGCTTACTATCGCGCAGTAGCTTCATACATGTCTCTAGGAATGTTGTGAGCATGGATGGGTCCATCTTCTGCTCCGGTCTATCTTTGCTTCCTGAAGTGGAGGCCTCCGTGAAGCTCTTCTTAACTTCCATGAAGGTTTCCCGAGTGTGCTCCAAATCAATATCCACTTCTTTCTCAGGAGCTTTGCCAACCTAATTACTATCTTCTGGCTGTTTTCCTTTCTCATCTCTCATCATGATTCCATTTCAGAGCATAATGTTCACATTCGGGTCTTCCTCGCGTGGCTCAGACCTCGTCATCTACAGGTTCTAAGTCGAGGGAGGTGGTAGTGCTCCTTTTTCATGTATCCTAGCTATCAGCGTAGGACAATCTTCAGTCTCATGATCAAACAAGTTGCAATACAAACATGAAAAGTGCGTTGGGTTTATATAATCATGGGCATAATGTCCTGGCCCTCTACAAATGTAGCATACCAACTGTCTGCGACCTCTTCCAGGACGTCCGCCTCGGCCTCATCCATGCTCCTGAAATCCTATTTGCACCACTCCTGAATTATGGTCTAGGGGCCATGATTCGACCTGAACTTTGTAGGTGGGAATTCTATCCATCATCAACTCATAGCTTGTACAAGTGCACTCATCATGTCCCACCGACCTACAAAAGTTATAGAACAAATGCTGCGAATTTTGTGTATACTTTTGTAACAAATGGAAGTTGTCTATAGCATGTTTTCTACATATTTGACAAATTGTGCACCACAAAGCAAGCAACGCGCTAGGTCTTGCTTGTGCTTTTGGTCTTAATGACATCGGTCCTCCTCTTGCAAGGTAATTTGCGAAAATCATGCGGTGATCCTTGTCATGACCTTGACCTTTGCATTTTACGCACCACACCTCTTCGCATACTTCTAGTCGAGCTATCATGTCCTACTTTAGACTTTGCATCTCCAGGCATAAATTCTTTAGCTGCACGTGGATCTACTGAACTCCCAAGTTAGGATCCTGTATTGGGGTCTCATGCAACCTCATCATGATTTCTAAGGCCTCTACTTGAGTCGTTAACTTATGTTTCGATGGTGCATTCCTCAGATGTGACGTTAGCAATGCTACAAACCATTCGCGATGTTGTCCATCCGTCAAATTCATATTAGCTTCATGAATCATGCATTTTAGTCTCTGGTCCAGCTCCCAAGGAGTCTTGCTTGGTAGCATCGTGATTACTTTAAATCCAATGATCGACTGTGATTCAGACTTCGGCCTGCTAAATTCTCTATTTAACATTGCTTGGATATCTACGATTCCCACATTGGGGTTATCATTTGAGTGCTTAATATACCAGGTCAGTGCATGGTCCTGTAGGGCGCTAACCAGTGTCGCTTTCTTGATATTATCATCTATAACTCCTTGCACTTCCCGTACAGCTCTTACAATGAACCTAAATTGGTCTCGATCCTCATTTCCCAATCCCTTGAGCACAGGAAAATTTATAGTGCTTGCCATATTAAATAGCGATGGTGGTGGAGGTGGTACAGGGGAAGATGGAGGTGATGGAGGTGTAGCTGGTGGCGGTGTCGGTGGGGGTGGTATTCGCAGAATTATTTGCCTTATCAGATGAATTTCACTATGCAAAAACACCTTCGTGGGTTCTTCCTTGTCCCCCAGTGGAGGTGAAATAAAGGGGCTATTTTTCGGTCCCTTACTTCCTTCGTTCCTGTAGGTGTTTCTACTTCGCACAGCACTGAACATCAAGGTAATTGCATAACCCTCTTTTCAAATAATAACATTTTAATCCAAGTATTCAAAGACTTTATGTACTTACCTCGTGGTCCTTTGAGAAAGCGTCGCTCTATCTCATTCTAACTAACCGAGGTATCAACCGCGAACTCAATAATGAATCCTCCTATAATCCGATCGAGCCAATGATCAATGACATGCATGATCTTATCCTTCAATGCTTCTAACCTACACACAAACTCTGGGGTCCACACAATAGGATCGTCAACTTTCCACCTTCCTTAGTTATCTACTAGCTTTGCGATCCACTCGTACAGCTTAGTAGGGAAATACACGAAGAAGATTTCATGGATCTCTGTGTATAGGTAGCGGTCTAACCACTCCTCTTTGGTCAGTCACAGGTTCCTGTTCTCTTGCACCACGAACACATGAATTCTTATGTCCAACGAGCCTTCAATTTCCTTCTTAGTTGGATTCCAATGATACAACAGCAGACATCTCTATACAGATTCTGGTCCTGACAACGGAACCATTTGTTGGCTTGATGGGGCCTGACCCAGGTTTGAAGTTAATTAAACAACCAAATCCCTACACTATTAGCCCTTTCGGCATCAGCCCACGAAGCGCGGACTGATGTCTCAACCGAAGCAGTATGGGGGGATTCTAGAACCAAGTTTCCGCACACTTGAGATGTCTGAGGTGTCAATTTTTTCCAACTATGCCTACCTTCTCGCAGGTTACTTCGTGCACTGTTCTAACCTGCAAAACCTTTGCGATATGTTATAATCACCTACACCCAGCCCTATCCAAGGGTTGAGATGCTTTCACACTACTATAGCAGTGATCTGAACTATTTCCCCAAATTATACTATGTATCTTACTTATCTTCTTACATATGTTAGTTAATTTTGTGTAAATAAATACTTTATCTCACATTCACTTAATCAACACAATCACATATGTTCGTGCATCATATAAACAGTACAAATGCAATTCATACCCAATACACTCAATGAATAAAACACGAAATAAATACACATGAATGATATAAAACTTCTCTTTATTAATGCTTCCAATTGTTACAGACTCAACATGCACTACGCACTCAGCTGCAAGGGTCAACGCACTTAGTTGTAGACTACTAAGTCTATGCACACTCAACTGTAGAGACTTCTCCTACTCTACGACCCAAAGACTCAACTTTTTCCCTTAGATCTTCCGTTATGCTTCTATTCCGTGATCATTTAACTGATTGATTATTTTACAACTTAGAGCCTCACTCTATTTATACAATCCCATGGTCCGCGGACCATGGGTATATCCCTATAGCCGACATTACATTACAAAATTAAGAGTGGAAATCCTTATGACTCATTTACAAGCTACGCGAGCCGCACCTAGAAAATGTGGAGTCTTTACATCAAAGTTACAATTTGTGACCAAAATCTAGGCTTTAAGCCCCAAAACCTCCCTTGGGGGATCCTGCGCCCAACAAGCATTACATTTTAAATGGAGGTCAAGTGACAGCTTGAAGGTGTGGTGGTGAAAGACTAGTGCTTGCTAGATTCCAGAGTGGATGTGGGTGCTAATGAAGACCAGTCATACATATATTTATTTATTGTTGAATATGTTTTCCATGTAAGCATTAAGGGAGGGTGTTGGAAGTAATGCTTTGATGTAATGTGTGAGTTTTCATTGTGAGTCCCTAAGTGTCATCTAGGTTTAAACCCTATATAGAAATTACCTGCATATCAATTCTAAAACACAGAAAATAAATAATGGGAGAGCATAACACATAAAACACATATACACAGATATTTTCCCCTAGATCGTAAAATCGGGACTACCATCTTGATTTTTCATTATGTTCCTTTCAATGTTACAATACATATTTATACATGCTGAAGCATCTAATACCATGGACCGAAAACCATCGCATCCAAAACCATGGACTAAAAACCATCATGTCCAAAACCATGTGCCAAAAACATGCACAAAGCCATAGGTAGGTCCTCCCAACCTAATATGGGGTCCAAAACCCCTACACCCCTCAAGCCCCCTGCGACTGCCCCCACTACACAATTGGCGCAATGAAGGGGGGGCTCTGCCCCCCTTCTAACCCCCCAGTTAGCTACATAGGCTAGTCGTGGAAACAATATAACACAACCCAACATTCTCCCACTTGTTGTTTTCTTTCCAGAGGGGCCCATAAGAGAGATTAGTCATTTATCCAACCCTACAATGCCCATTGTTTATCTACGCCAAGAGAACTTCTCAGACCTCACAGATTTTTTCAATGTATATACGGTATTCTTCAAAGTGTCTGCCTTTACCAGCAACACCTTTTTGTCTTCTATCATATCCCTCACAAAGTGATACTGAACATCAATGTGCTTTGTCTTTGAATGGTAAGCAGGGTTCTTTGCCAAGAAAATTGCACTTTGGCTGTCACAGTCTATCCTTATATCTCCTTGTACTAACCCCATACTTGAACACAATCTTTGCAACCAAACTGCTTCCTTTCTTGCATGATTGGCTGCCATGTATTTTGCATTTGTAGTTGATAATGCCACTACAGATTGTTTCTTACTCATCCAACTGACTACACCTCCAAACAAGCTAAACACATACCCACTTGTAGATCTTACTGATCCAGATATCTAGCCTAGTCTACATCAAAAAAGCCACGGATATCGAAAACTATGTCCAATCCTGGTCTTCCTTGGTAGCACAAACCATAATCACTAGTGCCACGCAAATACCTAAAAACCCACTTCACTGTTGTCCAATGCTCCTTCCCTGGTTTTGACATAAACCTGCTCAATACTCCCACTATATGTGCAATGTTTGGTCCAGTACAGACCATCGCATACGTCAGGCTACTAACTGCACTTGCATATGGAACATAGGACATATCTTCTTCCTCTTCTTGTGTCTTGGGACGCTGTTCAGCAGATAACTTTACACCTACAGGAATAGGAACCTTCACTGGTTTACAATCCTGTATATTAAACCTCTGCAATATTGTCTCAACATACTTCATTTTGTTTAACAAGAGTTTCCTCTTTGCCCGATCTCTTTTGATTTCCATGCCCAAAATATAGTTTGCAGCACCAAGATCTTTCATGTCCAATTTGGAGGACAATTAGTTCTTAAAGTCTTGGATAATTTCCTTGCCATTTCCAACTAGCAAAATACCATCCACATACAAGACTAGATAAATAACATAGTCACCAATTAATTTAAAATACACACAGCGATCTGCTTCGCTTCTGGTAAAGCAAATTCCCTGTATAAATGTATCAAATTTCTAATACCACATCCTTGATGACTGTTTTAACCCATACAGAGACTTGTTTAACTTGCATACTAGTTCTTTCTTACCCTTCACCGCAAAGCCTTCAGGTTGCTTCATGTAGTACTCCTCTTCAAGATCCCCGTGAAGAAATGATGTCTTCACATCCATCTGTTCTACCTCAAAATCAAAAGTAGCAGCAAAAGATAAAAGTAATCTAATGGAAGCTAACTTGGCAACAGGAGAAAAAATATCACCAAAATCAATTCTCGACACCTGGGGATAACCTTTTGCTACCAACCGAGCTTTGTATTTCTCCACCTTTCCTTCTGCATTTGTCTTCTTCTTGAACATCCATTTGCTGCCAAAGGGTTTCCTTCCAGTCGGCAACTCCACCAGATCCCAAGCCTCATTTTTTTGCAAAGATGCCATTTCATCAACCATGGCCTCTTTCCAGAGTTTTCCATCCTCTGAATTTACTGCTTCCTTCACAGTTTTTGGATCATCATTGGCAATAGATAAAGAAAAATTTGAATAGAAAGCAGATGGAATATACCTTTCTGGTTGCCTTCTTTCTCGAACTAATCTTCTCACACCCGGAGTTTGTGGCTCTTCATCTTCTGATTCCTCCTCTGTTGTAGAGTCTGATTCTTCCTCCTTTAGCTCAAACTCTATCTTCTCAGGCTCCTTTGGTTGGACTTCATGTTTAATAACATCTTTCACCTCTCTGAACACCACATCTCGGCTATACACAACCTTCCTTGTTACTGGGTTCCAAAGCTTATAACCCTTTAAACCATCCTTATACCCAATAAAGATGCACTTTTCTGATTTACTATCCAACCTGGTTTGTTTCTTCTTTGGAACATGTACATATGAAACACATCCAAATACCCTCAGATGTGAAAGAGAGGGTTTCTTACCAGTCATACCTCTTGTGTATTTTTATCCTCCAACACTGATGAAGGTGATCTGTTTACTAGGTAACATGTTGTCTCCACCGCCTCTACCTAGAATTCCTATCCTAACCT
Source organism: Pinus tabuliformis (assembly GCA_031772625.1). Lineage (NCBI taxonomy): Eukaryota > Viridiplantae > Streptophyta > Pinopsida > Pinales > Pinaceae > Pinus > Pinus tabuliformis. The sequence goes on from CM062814.1 coordinate 345,372,582, forward strand.
GACACCATTGAGCATGCTTCTTTCCCTTTCCATTAACATCTTGTTCATTCCTTTTGCAACTCCATTTTGTTGAGGTGTGTATGGAGTAGTCTTCTGTCGTGCTATACCACACTTCTTACAAAATTATTCAAATTCCTTACTGCAAAACTCTCCACCATTATCTGTCCTCAGCACCTTTATCTTCTTCTTTGTCTTGTTTTTCCACCAAAGCCTTTAATTCTTTAAACCTGTCAAAGACTTCAAATTTATTCTTAAGGAAATATATCCATGTATTCCTTGAGAAGTCATCTATAAATGATACATAGTACACAGACTTACCCAGTGATGGAACCTTCACAGGTCCAAACACATCACTATGCACAAGCTCTAATATATGCTTCGCCATCTTGCCACCAAAGGGGAAAGTCACCCGTTTCTACTTCCCATATACACAATTTTCATGGAAATCAAAATCCGGACAGTTATTACTCATACCTTCTACCATACCTTTACCATGAAGTATTTGAAGGCCCTTCTCTCTAATATGTCCAAGCCTTTGATGCCATAGAATGGTCTTCTCTCTAGAGACCACTAGATTTTCTGCTTGTCTTTTAGGAACCACAGAATTGTTGCACCCATCAACAACCGTGCTATCTCAAAGCTTCTACAGAGTTCCAATCCAAACTCCCCACATTAATACCAGTGCTCCCCGAACCATCTTGCGGTTATCCTTCTCGAACATTGTTTTTACACCTTCATCATCCAACTTGCTTACAAAACCAGATTTCTGGCCAATGTAGGAATATGCAGAACACCCGGAAGTGTTCTAACCCTTCCACCTTGCAAATTCATCTTTACTTTTCCGTGACCAACAATTCTAGCCTTCCTATCATCCCCTAAGAAGACATCACCACCATCGTATTTCTCATACTCGTTGAACCACTCTCTATGGAGAGTGAAGTGAAAGGATGTACCTAAGTTAATCAACCATGCCTCATGATCTACATGTGTACTTGAAGAAGCCAAGTACACATCCCCACCTTCATCTGAGGTGGCTTTCGCCTCTGCACAAGGAGCATCATCAGATCCCCTTCCTTTATCAGGAGCTTTAGATTTATAGTCCTTTTGTAGTGCCCTTCCTTTCTGCATTTCCAGCACACCACCTTTACAAGTTTTCCTGGAGATTTAGATCTCCCTCTAGATTTAGATCTCCCACTCGATGACTTATTTTTGTTTATGTTCTGGGACCGTCCTCATACAAACAAGATATCACCATTCTAGCTCTCCATATTTTTCCGTCTCATCTCCTCCATCAGCAAGGATGAGACTATTTCATCAAACTGTAAGGCAGTTGCATTGCTACCTATTGGAATAACCAGACTATCCCACGAATCTGGTAGAGAACACAACAAACTGATGCACTTATCTTCATCTAAAATTTTAATATCAACAGATGCTCACTGACTTACCACAGTATTAAATGCATTTAGATGCTCCGTCACCGAGTCTCCATCTTTCATCCTTAGTTTATACAGTTTTTTCCACAGGAATATTTTATTCACCGGAGACATAAATTGGTACAAAGTCCCTAACTTGTCCCACAAATCCTTCGTCGTAGCTTCCCCTGATACATTCAGCAATAATAAATCTGAGACACACAATCGTATTGTGCTCTTTGCCTTTCGATCCAACTTCTTCCATTCTTCATCAGACACTCTCGTTTATTTAGTATCCGTATCTATTGTGATCCACTGATCTTTATCCACCAACAAATTATCCGTCTTGAGTTTCCACAGCTCAAAACTCTGACCATTAAATTTCTCGATCTCTATCTTTCCTCTTCTTAGCATCTTCTTTCACCACCAGAATCGATCTCGTAGATCTCTCACTGAACAGGGTCTACCACAGGCCTGAGCAGAACCCCTCAGCAACAAAGGTGTCCCCTTGAAGCCAAAAAGGCTCTGATACCAAATATAGGTTTTAATCCCTGTACAAAAATTACCTGCATACGAATTCTAAAGCACAAAAAATAAACAATGCGAGAGCATAACACATAAAACACATATATACAAAAATTTTCCCCTAGATCCCAAAACTCGGACTACCAGCTTGATTTTTCATTATGTTCCTTTCAATGTTACAATACATATGTATACATGTCGAAGCATCCAATACCATGGACCGAAAACCATCGTGTCCAAAGCCATGGACTGAAAACCATCGCACCCAAAACCATGTGCGAAAAACATGCAAAAAACCATAGGTAGGTCTGCCCAACCTAATATAGGGTCCAAAACCCCTGCACCCCTCAAACCCCCTGTGAGTTCCCCCACTATGCAATCGGCGCAATGAAGGTGGGTGTTATGAAACCAGCTCACAAAAAGATAGAAAAGAGAGATCCACGCCTTAGAATTCAGCCTCTTCGAGGGGGCAACCTCCTTTACATTACATAAATGAACAATTCTTGGATGATACAAATGAAAAGACCTCCTTTCTATATATAGGAGTCTAAGGGGTCATAACATAATCATAGCCGACATAACAATAATAATGTAAGGGCACAATAATAACAATAGTGGGCTTCTATGGGGCACATTATTAACAATATGGGCACTACATGGGTACATCAATATAATAAGTGGGTTGTACTAATAACAATAAGGGGTTACACTAGTAGTATAGGGGCCTAACATGCCCCTCTCCTTCAAAAAGTGTTGTCCTCAACGCTTGAGTAGTTCTTGATGCTTCTATATAAAATTCTTGTCCTCCCATGGGGAATCTTCAGCGGGTAAGTTCTTCCACTTGATGGGATACTCTGAAATTGATCGATTTCGTAGCTGTCGGGTTCTTGTTTCTGTGACTGCTCCAGGTTCCAATATGATTTTTCCTTCCTTTTCAATATCTGGCAATATTTTTTGAATTGGGATCTTTTGCAACTTTTGAATAAGTGGCCATACTTCTTTGTCCTTCTTCCATTCATCCCTTGCTTCATTTATCCAATCTGGTTGGATAATAGAAATAGCACAAAACAATGCTTCCACATCCTCATCCTTGAAGAGTCTTCCCATTCGGTAAGGTCGCCATTTTTTAAGTGCATTTAGTATTGCCAACATTTCCTTCTCATAAATAGCTTGCTTTAGATGTAGCAGTAAAAATACCCAATCACCTACATCAAAACATTTTTCACTATGATGTTGATCTACCTGTTGTTTCGTTTGATTTTGCACCGAAGTGGCGTTATACTTTAAAAGCTGGAGAACTTGTTGTTGATGCTCGATGTGATCTTTCACTGCTTGAACCCTTTTCTTCTTGATATGTCCTTCTATCTCTAGAGTTTGAGGAGTGGTAATTTCTTCCAATCCTTTACAAGATATGGTCAAATTCATTTCTTGATGCTCGATGTGATCTTTCACTTCTTGAACATTTTTCTTCTTGATATGTCCTTCTATCTTGATAGTTTGAGGAGTGGTAATTTCGAACAATGAGTTACAAGATATGGTTGGATTCATTTCTTCTTTCTTGATGTGATCTTTCACTTCTTGCACCTTTTTCTTCTTGATATGTCCTTCTATCTTGAGAGTTTGAGGAGTGGTAATTCTTGCCAATGCTTTACAAGATATGGTCTGATTCATTTCTTCTTTCTTTGGGGTGGGGTCATGGCGTATATCTTCTTCTTTTGATGTTTCTTGATCCTTTTCTTCCTCCTCTTCATATTCTATGTAAAATAATTTCTTCTCAGCACACTTATGACCTTTATTGCATTTGCTATCACAATTGTAACAAATCCCTTTTTCTCTTTTTTCTTCCAATTGTTGTGGTGTAACCCTTGTAGGTTGTGGAAGGCTAGGAGAAGCAACACTTCCATCTTTATAGTTGTGAGGGGTACGCTTCTTGATTTCCATAATTTTGCTTTCCACTATGTCACAAAGCCCTTTTACTCTTTCCAATTTTTGTGGTGTTGCTCTAAAGAAGGTGTTGCTCTTTGTATCCTCATAATGTGCTATCAGTTCCTCCGTGCAAATTGACCACGTAACAAGTTGTTTACGAGAACAAAGCCATTTGTACCATAAAAATTGATCTGGTTCTAAATATGAAGATGCAATACATACCTTTTGTAACAGTTGTACACCATGTAGATAAAAATATTGCTCCATCTGAAGTATCCAATTTACCGGATCCTTGCCATCAAACTTCCTCATCTTACTTTTTCTTGATTTTAGGAGCTCGACCTTGAAACGACTGTAACTCTGTACTTTTGGATCTTTAAGTTCTGAAATTGCGACCTATAGTAGCCCTCTGTGTCCTCTTTCCAATGCCACCAGTCTGATCCAAATTGGATTCTCTAAGGAAGAGTTATGCACAATCTCCCAAGATGACCTGATTATAGACCTTTCCAGAAGAGCGAACTTGTATGAAGTGCCACGTGTCACTGTTTCGACCTTTAGATCTGAAAAATGCATACAAGAATCTACAGTCTATCCTCTTTCTGTACCTTCTTACAAAATTTCAATCCGATCCCCAGAGAGAAAGTTATGACGATTTTCCCCAGGTCACCTGTTTTGAATTTAATTCAGGAGTCTGCAAAAAGACCAACTTCCTCAAATCATATCTCCGCAAATATCGCGCAAAAAGCTCTGAAATTTGGACCCAAGGTTTAGTGTGATTTCTTCTCAAATGGGTTTTTTTTACGACTTCTGAAACGTCACAGAAAAAAGTTATAGCAAAAATGCCACGATGACCTGTTTGGAGCAGCGAAACCCTAGAATCCAAAGCTCTGATACCAAATGTTATGAAACCAGCTCACAAAAAGATAGAAAAGAGAGATCCACGCCTTAGAATTCAGCCTCTTCGAGGGGGAAACCTCCTTTACATTACATAAATGAACAATTCTTGGATGATACAAATGAAAATACCTCCTTTCTATATATAGGAGTCTAAGGGGTCATAACATAATCAGAGCCGACATAACAATAATAATGTAAGGGCACAATAATAACAATAGTGGGCTTCTATGGGGCACATTATTAGCAATATGGGCACTACATGGGTACATCAATATAATAAGTGGGTTGTACTAATAACAATAAGGGGTTACACTAGTAGTATAGGGGCCTAATAGTGGGGCTCCGCCCCCTTTCTAAACCCCAGTTAACTACATAAGCTAGTCGTGGAAAGAATATAACACAACCCAACATGTCAATCTAGAAGTATTCAGTTTCCTATGCGTGAGCTGTAGTAGCTATCTAGATGTGTCATTATTAGTGATCTAGATACTATAAATGTGTAACTCTTGAGATCAATAAAATATATGGCATGTTGTGTTGTGTGTAACTGATCTCTCTCGCTCTCTTTCATATTTCTAACAACATATACAGCGGCAGAGGGATTCCCATAGGTTTCTTTCATCTTCAAATTCAATTTAGCTCTGTTTAAGCCAATTATACAATTTGAACATGTCGAATTCACATTCTGTGTCTGCAATCTTAAAATATTTGTCAGCTAACAGGATGTGGTCCAGGTCTAAGGCATCAGAGGCCTTTGGGGTTTCCTACACTACAAAACAACCGATAGATGGCTTGTCTTTGTTCTTAGGAGCCATAATAACAAAACTGTAATATAGGATAACAAAAAAAAGTTTCAGAGATACCTTCAGATTAAGTGTACTATTTGTAGGCTCGGTATTGGCATGAACCTGTGAAAACAGGAACAGTGAAGGAAACAATGAAACATAAATTCAAGGAAGCAGGTGTAATGGGGCGAAGGGATATTTTGTCATCGGGATAAGGCTATCATCACAGGAAAGCCGTTACTGATCAACTAATTGGTAATTTAATGGAGGGAGATTAGGAATGGGAAGCAATAAATTGGTGGCAATGGATAGGCGGAAATGGATAGGTGGCAATAGGCACATGGCATGGAGTGGTTGGAGGTGGAAGGCACAGGAGATGTTACCACTAGCACAGTATCGGGAAGAGCGGGAAGGTAGATAGCCAGATTTTGAAAGGACGGAGGGGTGGGGGGGGGTGGTGGGGGTGGCGGTAAGCGGTAAGGAGTGAGGGGGGTGTGAAGTGCGGAGGTGATGAAACGTTACTGGAGAGCCTGTGCAGGAAAAAAACTTTTCACACCTCCCTGCTATTATCCCATATCATGGCGATGTGGTGCGAAGTGGCTTCCCCGTCATTGATATGGGTAGGGAGGAGGATCGCCATTGGTTTGTATATGCACTTTATCATTTGTTGACAAATGACCTTTTGTTGTATATGACTTTGACAAAAAACATAAAATGTTTATTTTCAAAATATGAATCACTGTTTTAAAGGTAATTAAGTGCTAATTTAAATTTAATCTAACTTGGGCGCATTTAGACTAGCAACGCTTATTCAACTATTTCGCTAATTAATCCTAATCTAATAGAACTTGGCCAAATTTTGAGTATATTAGGCCATTTATTTATCCTATTCTATCATGTCTTCTAATGTTCAACCATGTTTAAACAGTTTGGTGACCTTATTCACTAATCTAAAACATAAATTTAAATGATTTGATCAAGGTTAAAATCTTTGATCCAAATAAGAAGGAAAGGTTGTGGCATTAAAACAAGTTGCACACAAAACCTTTATTTATTACAAATTCATTTTATTTCATGAAGTGGCATTTAAAAAAACACACATATACAATTTTTGGATTTTCTTTTGGTGGGGCTTTATTTCATCTCTTTTTTTTATTTTCTATTTTTTCATATTTCCATTTTTTCTTTATTTTTTCTTACCCTCTTTTATAAAATAAAAAATAACTTATCAAAAATAAATCATGTTACCCCGGGTTGCTTTCATCATTGTATATTTTTATTTTTTATGAATTAATAACCATTTCTCTTTGTATTATTTGTTATATGTATCTCCTTTAATGCAATTTTGTATCCATTCACTTCTGAACATGCTAGAGTTGTTATCCTTAATACATAGACCAGCAATGTTTGAGCAATTATTTATTGTGATATATGTCTCATAAGTTATTTTGATTAACTATTTAATAAAAATAATTATTTTAAAATCTCATTTGTTGTATTGTTTGATCAATCTTCATTATCATACGCTAAAAATAATCATTGTAGGTCGCAAAATGTAAGTAAATCCTGGGTAATAAATAGATAGGTTATATATACATGTATTCCAGTTGAAAACCACCCTATCTATCACTTAGCTTGTGGTCATCAACACCCTATCCATCCTATCACATTTTTATTGAGAAATTGGTTCCATTATATCCAGTCAGAGCCAATATTCCAAGTGGATAAGGGACGGTATTCAAGTCCCCAACCCGGTGGTTTTCCCCCATGTTGTTGCGGTGATTTTCGAGGCTTCAACAATATGTTATAGATGTGTTCTACACGTGTAAGATTTCATTTTAATATAATTAACATTTTTTCTAATTAATTTTATTATAAGGTTAATATAATACAAATTTACTTTTTAATATGGGAGAGAAAATTAAATATTATATCTCTTCTTTTAAGTAAAAGATATATTTTTGTTAATTTTACTATAAAATAATTTCTCAAATTTATTGATGATAATGTTTATTATTCTATGAGACTGATTTCAAAGATAAAGGAAAAATGGGCTTTCTATTTTTCAATTAAGTGAATGTTTTAGGGATTTTAGTGAATTTGAATTATTAACGGGAATTATTTTATTATTATTTTCATTTATTAGGTATTGGTTTAATGAAGTAATTATTTTAGTTGATTTCGTTTCAAATATGATTAGAAATTGGGAAAAAAATATATGTGTACAATCTCAGTAATGATTTAAAATTGGAAAAATTATATTTTTAAGTTGTTTATTTTACACAATTCACCTACAAATAATAGTTAATGTGATTCTTTCTTAGCAACTAGCCATTTAATTTTATTTTTTAATTATGAAAATGAAACTTACTTTTTTATATATATATTTATATAAACCTTGTGAATCTCAAGGAAATATGTATTCCTTTTCAATCAAAGAAAAAATTTATAATATTCAAAATTAATTGGATAATCTCATAAAATCCTTGTGAACCTAAACTTTATTACCTATTTTTAATTATATTGTTTTTATTTCTATAAATATACTATAATCTTTTTCCCTCTTAGACCCATATGTTTTTCACCACCCTTTTATTTGGATTATGTCCATTGAATACATTTGACGATCATGGATTCACTCTATCTCCATGCAAAACATGGGACAATAGCCTTCTTAGTGTGTTTATATGATATTTCCATTTCTTGTTTGTTTGTATGTTATTCCATATATTACTTGATGTTGAGTTGTTAAGTTAGGATTATGGAGGTTTTCTATTATTTGTCAGTAATTGATGTACAAGTTCAAGAATGTGGCATGTAATGGACATGGTTTCAAAGCCTCAACATCTTCATTCCATATAGTTAAAAATAACTTAAATTTGTGTAGTATCCTTGAGTAATTTTATTCTTTGTATTTGTAATTATATGGTATGTGGCCTTTTCATTTGTATTAAAAGTAGGGCAAGTAGATGGCGTTCCGAATTTTTTGGAGGAAACAATGTGACGTTCGATTGTGATCATCCATGGTCCAATGCCGCTTTGTAACAAACATTGTCTCAATATGAAAATGAACCATGGTCAATCATGTTTATTTTAGGGTTTACAATATTTATCTTAGTTTTTATAATGTTAATCTCTTGGTTTTAATATATTCCCTTGGGTTTATAATACCTTAAGGTTTTAGAATTAATCCCTTGGGTTTATCACTCCCTTTGGTTTATAATATAAATCCCTTGGGTTTATTAATCTAAGAGTTAATATATTAATGTCACATTGTGACAATATTGTTTCAATATGAAAATAAATCATGGTCAACCATGGTCCAACGTATCATGGTGAGAAATATTGTCTCAATATGAAAATCAATCATGGTCAACCATGGTCCAACATCACATTGTGACAAGGATTGTCTCAATATGGAAATCAGCCATCGTAAACCATGTTTATTTTAGGGTTTATAATATTTATCTTAGGGTTTATATATCTTGGGTTTATAATTTGTATTCCTTAGGTTTATAATATAAATCCCTTGGGTTTATTAATCTAAGGATTCATATTCCTTGGGTTTAATATTATTCACTTAGGTTTATAATCCCTTGGGTTTTTACTATTATTCCCTAGTGTTTATTATTCCCTTAGATTTATAATACCATCCATGGTTAACCATGGTCCAATGTCACATTGTGACAAACATTCTCTCAATCATGATCAACCATGGTCAACCATCGTCCAACATCACATTGTGATAAGGATTGTCTCAATATCAAAATAAACCATAGTCAACCATGTTTATTTTAGTGTTTATAATATTTATCTTACGGTTTATATACCTTGGGTTTATAATATTAGTCCCTTGGGTTTAGTCAATCATGGTCAACCTCGGTCATCCATGGTCAACCATGTTTTATAAAATCAGACAAGTTCATCCATGGTCAATCATGATCAACATTGGTCGAACGTCGCATTCTGACAAAGATTGTCTTCATATGAAAATCATTGAAAATCAATCATGGTTTAACATAGTTAACCATGGTCCAAGGATTATCTCAATATGAAAATCAACCAAGATAAACCATGTTTATTCTAGTGTTTATAATATTTATCTTAGGGTTTATATACCTTGGGTTTATAATAATTTTTAATATTATTCCCTTGGGTTCATAATCCCTTCGAGTTTTAGTATTAATCCCTTGGGTTTATTATTCCCTTGGGATCATAATGTCAATCTCTTGGGTTTATTATTCCCTTGGGATTATAATACCAATCATGGTCAACCATGGTCAACCATAGCCAACATGGTCAACCATGGTCGAATCTCACATTATCAAAAATCAACCATAGTCAACCATGGTCCAATGTCACATTGTGAGAAATATTGTCTTGATAAAAATAAATCATGGTCAACCATGGTCACCCATGGCCCAACTTTGCATTTCGACAAGAATTGTCTCAATATGAAAATTAACCATGGTCAATCATGGGCAACCATGTTTTTAGGGTTTTGAACAAGAACTTGTTATAGTTGGAACAACAACTTCTTATAGTGGCATCATTCTTGGAACAACAAGTTCTTATGGGTGGAATCATTCTTGAAACTGTCTGACTTAATGCATGTAAATTTGTCATTAATTCCTATGTCAAGTTAAATATGGTTTTCTCATTTTGAACTTCATATTATTTTTCATTTTATTTTTTCTAGAATATATATCAATATTTTGTACCACATCAATAGTGAAATCTCAACATCAATATTTTATAATATTAATCCCTTGAGTTTTTGACAAAGGTTTTCTCAATATGGAAATCAATCATGGTCTACCACGGCTAATCATGGTCAACCATGGTGAACCATGGTCGAAGGTCGCATTGTGAGAAGATTGTCTCAATATCAAAATCAATCATGGTCAACCATGGTGAAACATCACATTGTGACAAAGATTGTGTCAATATGAAAATGAACCATAATCAACCACATTTATTTTAGGGTTCAAAATATTTATCTTAGGGTCTATATACCTTGGGTTTATAATATTAATCCCTTCAGTTTAATATTATTCTCTTGGGTTTATAATCCCTAGGGTTTTTCGTATTAGTGCCTTGGGTTTATTATACCATTGGGCTTATAATATTAATCGATTGGGTTTATTAATCTAAGGGTTCATTTATATAGGGTATTATATTATTCATAGGGTTTATAATATTAATCCTTTGGTTTAATATAAATCCCTCGGGTTTATAATCATGGTCAATAAGGGTCCAACGTCGCATTGTGACAAGAATTGTCTCAATATGGAACTCAACCATGGTCAACCATGGTCCAACGTCACATTATGACAAGGATCGTCTCAATATGAAAATCAACCAAGGTCAACCATGTATATATTAGTGTTTATAATATTTATCTTAGGGTTTATATACCTTGCTTTTATAATATTAGTCTCTTGGGTTTAATAGTATTCAACCATGGTCAACCATGGTTGAGCGTCACATTGTGATAAAGATTATATAAATATGAAAATCAATTATTGTCTCAACCATGGTCCAACATAGCATTATGAAAAAGATTGTCTAAATATGATAATCATGGTCAACCTTCGTCAACCATGGTCCAACGTCGCATTGTGACAAAGATTGTCTCGATATAAAAATCAATCATTGTGTCAACCATGGTCAACCATGGCCATCCATGGTCAACCATGGTCAAATGTCACATTGTGACAAAGATTGTGTTTATATGAAAAGAAACCATGCTTAAGCATGGTGAACCATGGTCCAACATCAGATTGTAACAAGGATTGTCTAAATATGAAAATGAACCATGCTAAACCATAGCCAACCATGTTTATATTAGTGTTTATAATTTTAGGGTTTATATACAATGGGTTTATAATATTAGTCCCTTGGGTTTCATATTATTCAACCATAGTCAACCATGGTCAACCATGTTTTATAAAATCAATTGTGGTCAACAATGGATAATAATGATCAACCTTGGTCAACCTTGGCCATCCATGGTCAATCATGGTCAAACATCGCATTACGAAAAATATTGTCTTGATATGAAAATCCACCATGGTTAAGCATGGTCAACCATTGTCCAACATTGGATTATAACAAGGATTGTCTTGATATGAAAATCAGTCATGGTCAACCATAGTCAACCATGTTTATTTTAGTGTTTATAATATTTATCTTAGGGTTTATATACCTTGGGTATATAATATTAGTCCCTTAGGTTTAATATTATTCTCTTGGGTTCATAATCCCTCGAGGTTTTAGTATTAACCCATCGAGTTTATTATTCCCTTAGCTTTATAACATCAATCCCTTGGGTTTATTATTCCCTTGGGTTTATAATATCAATCATGGTCAATTATAGTCAACCATGGTCAACCACGCTCAACCATGGTCGAATGTCGCATTGTAACAAAGATTGTCTCAATATTAAAATCAACCATGGTCCAATGTTGCATTGTGAGAAAGAATGTCTCAATATGAAAATCAATCATGGTCAACCATGTTCCAACATCACATTGTGACAAGGATTGTCTTAGTATGGAAATCAACCATTGTCAATGATGTTTATTTAGGGTTTATAATATTTATCTTAGGGTTTATATACCTTGGGTTTATAATTTTTATTCCTTGGGTTTATAATATCAATATCTTCGGTTTTTTAATCTAAGGGTTCATATCTACGTTCATAATACCTTGGGTTTATTATTCCCTTGGATTTATAATACCATCCATGGTTAACCATGGTCCAATGTCACATTGTGACAAACATTCCCTCGATCATGTTCAACCATGGTCCAACGTCACATTGTGACAAGGATTGTCTCAATATGAAAATCAACCATGCTCAACCATAGTCAACCGTGTTTATATTAGTGTTTATAATCTTAGGGTTCATATACCTTAGGTTTAAAAAATTAGTCCCTTGGGTTTAATATTATTCAACCATGGTCAATCATGGTCAAGATTGGTCAACCTTGGCCATCCATGGTCAATCATGGTCAAACATCGCATTATGACTAAGATTGCCTTGATATGAAAATCAACCATGGTTAAGCATGGTCAATCATAGTCAACCATATTTATTTTAGTGTTTATAATATTTACCTTAGTGTTTATATACCTTGGGTATATAATATTAGTCCCTTGGGTTTAATATTATTCCCTTGGTTTCATAATCCCTCGGGGTTTTAGTATTAATCCACTGGGTTTATTATTCCCTTGGCTTTATAATATGAATCCCTTGGGCTTATTATTCCCTTGGGTTTATCATATAAATCATGGTCATCTATGGTCCAAGGTCACATTTTGACAAGGATTGTCTCAATATGAAATCAACCATGGTCAATCATGTTTATTTTGGTGTTTATAATATTTATCTTACTGTTGATATACCTTGGGTTTATAATATTAGTCCCTTGGGTTTAGTCAATCATGGTCAACCTTGGTCAACCATGTTTTATAAAATCAAACATGGTCATCCATGGTCAATCATGATCAACCATGGTCGAACTTCGCATTGTGACAGATATTATCTTGATATGAACATCAATAAAAATCAACCATGGTTTAGTATGGTCAACCATGGGCCACAATGGTCAAGTATGGTCAATCATGGGCTCAATATGAAAACCAAACATGGTTAACCATGTTTATTTTAGTGTTTATAATATTTATCTTAGGGTTTATATACCTTGTGTTTATAATCTTAGTCCCTTAGGTTTAATATTGTTCCTATTGGGTTCATAATTCCTTGGGATTTTAGTCTTAATCCCTTGGGTTTATTATTCCCTTGAGTTGATAATATCAATCATGGGCACCCATGGTCAATCATAGGCAACGATAGTCAACCATGGTCACCCACAGTTCAACTTTGCATTGTGACAAGGATTGTCTTAACATGAAAATGAACCATTGTCAATCATGGTCAACCATGTTGATTTTAGGGTTTTTAATATTTATCTTAGGGTTTATATACTTTGCGTTTATAATATTAATCTCTTGGGTTAAATATTATTCTGTTGGGTTTATAATCCCTTGGGGTTTTAGTATTAATCCTTTGGTTTTATAGTATCAATCCCTTGGGTTTAAAATTATTTCGTTGGGTTTATAATCCCTTGGGATTTTAGTATTAATCCTTTGGGTTTATAATATAATCCCTTGGGTTTCTTATTCATAGGGTTTAATATTATTCCCTTGGATTTATAATATTACTCACTAAGGCTTATAGTATAAATACGTTGGATTTAATATTAATTAATATGTTAATATTTAAATTAATAATTTTTAATACAATATTTTCTTAATGCATAATTAATATGTTAATATTTAATATTAGGATTTATATAAGTTTTATAATATGGGATTTGATATTAAGGTTTATAATATTAAGTTCAAAATATATGTACTACATGTGATTGTGCTAGTATTAGAATTCTATGGCATTATTTCCTCCTTAACTCCTGAATGGTCTAATATTTTCTTCTTACCCTTAAATTAAAAATAAAATTTTCCAATAAAAATAGAAACAATTAGGAAAAATATGATAAGTTCCATATTACTTATCGTATTACTTAGCTTTTTTTAAGCCTAAGATATCCTCCTGTAACCATACTTTCAATGCAAAAAAAAGAGAGGCTTATTTGGATTAACAGAGCAGAAACTGTTTACTTTGTCAATTTGCCGCGAATAAGCACATGCGTCCGTTACCAATTCAGTTGTAACAAAATGATACAATCTCTCGCAAAAAGTAACCGTAGGCAACCATGTTGCACCTTCTCAACCTAAAAAAACTGTGCGTCATGCTATGGGCAAGAAGCGGCTCCCTCTTCGTCGCTGATTCTAGAACCCCCTGTGCACATGGCCCATCGCAGAATACTAATGCGGCAACCCGTTGTTTGAAAGCACGGTACATGTCCAACTGTGACTAATTCCTATAGCAAATAGTTGTGCAGAGATCCGCACGATCCGGTTTGTATAATCCTACGCGGATCTGCACAATCGAGTGGGAATCCCAGCCTGCTGAGGAGATATAACAGATTACATGGTACCGAGAAAGCAGCACATCCACCTCCCGGTTCTATATATTTGCAAATCTCTCCCAGTTCACCAATCAAATAACAATCAAGGTGAAGTCTAATTATTTTTGAGCGGCCATTCAATCCTTGTTGAAATGGCGCTCGTACAACTGGTCGCGATGTTCAGTTTCTTATGGATAGCTCCTGCAGCTTATGCCCTAGATAGTGACTGGCAATCCGCACATGCAACATTTTACGGTGGCAGCGATGCCTCGGGGACAATGGGTAAGTTTATAGTTCGACAGAACTCCACTCGTATGGAATTAGTGCATAGTCACAGGCTCAAAAAATTTCATTTGGGTTTACTGGTTTCATTTTAATTTCCTGTATTGGCTATTGGTTGAGCAATTCCATGTTGAAATTACTTTAACAGGTGGTGCATGTGGATACGGTAATTTGTATAGCCAAGGGTATGGAACGAACACCGCAGCTTTGAGTACAGCGCTTTTCAACAATGGACTTACATGTGGAGCCTGCTACGAAATGAAATGCGACGAACAGAACGATCCTGAGTGGTGTTTACCGGGCAGTGTGACCATTACTGCTACTAACTTCTGTCCCCCAAATAATGCTCTTCCCAATGACAATGGAGGATGGTGCAATCCACCTCTCCAACACTTCGACATGGCTCAAACTGCTTTTCAACAAATTGCCATTTACAAGGGTGGCATTGTTCCCATCATGTTCAGAAGGTATTTAATTCTTATTCTAATTACTCTGTTCATGCTATATTTACTTTCTTGAATACTAACAATCTATTTCACATGTTGAGAGTAAATGGGAGGAAATGCTAAGCTGCAAGGTTAATATTTATGTGTGCAGAGTACCATGCGCGAGGAAAGGAGGAGTTCGATTCACGATCAATGGGCACTCTTACTTCAATTTGGTGCTCATTACAAACGTAGGAGGTGCAGGGGATGTCCAATCGGTCTCCATCAAAGGTTCCAGCACTGGTTGGCAGTCAATGTCCCAGAACTGGGGACAGAATTGGCAGAGCGGTTCCTATTTGGATGGGCAGAGTCTTTCCTTCCGGGTCACCACCAGCGATGGCAAAACTGTCACTTCGTATAACGTCGCTCCTGCAGATTGGCAATTCGGTCAGACATTTGAAGGACAACAATTCTAATCTAGTTTCATTTGCATAATGCTGGTTTGTACGCGAGTAACGTGGAAACCACGAAGCCGAGGTGGCACAAGAATATCCATCGCTTTTTAAGTGAATTTTACTCGCGCAGTGTATTTAGGGTGTATTCCTAGGCGTGGGTAGATTGCCACCCGCTTCTACCAGTCGCTTATTTATAAAATTGTTTTTTATACAATTCGTATCGTTTCAATGAGATCTCGAAGATCGTCAAATTACTGAGCGACATATTGTATTTGTGGCATACATCTCCTTTTGCTTAAATTGCAGGCAGCTTAGTTGGTTTGACAGCACAATATTACTGATCATCCAACGTCAAAGCTGTTGAGATTGGGCCTTAGTATTTAGTGATTTTTAGTTTTCTTCGTTCTTAACAATGGCAACATTTGTTATTGATAATTTAAAGGGAAGTTTAAAAAGTTAATAGATTTTTCTAAATATAATTAAAAAAGGGAAAAGCATTAAAAAGTAAATATCTTTTATATAAGAATGAACCTGTTTAAGATGGTGACACATTTATTATATGAATTACATATATTTTAAGGTTTAAAATGGGAAACACATTTATCATATAATTTATATTGGAGAAGTATATATGTATTTTTGCCTTACTAAAATGTATGCATAATTTTTTTATCTAAAATGTGTTTAATTCTCTTTATTATAAAATAAGAAACTAAAATCTTTCACCTTTACACTTCATTTTTCACAACTATGTTTCGTTTCTCACCACTAAGCATCAATTACAATTTAAGAATGAAAAGATTAAAGATGGGTAACACACTTATTATATGAATTACATTGGAGAAATAAGTATGTATTTTTCTTCTTTCTTCTTTAAAATGTGTTTGATTTTATATATTATTAAATACATTATTTTATTTTTTTAGAGTTCATTATTGAAAACGTAAAACGGAATTATGTGGCAATAACTAATTGGATGTGGCTAAATTAAGAAATTTTAAAAACATAAAAACATTTAAGAAATTTTAAAAACATAAAAACATTTTGAGGGGCGACAATCCACTTCAACATTCAATTTTTCAAATAGGAGATGTTATTATTGATATAGTTATTTATGGAAATGGGTCGCTATACAATAATACGTCATATAGATAGCATAATATCATAAACATTGTGAATATAAAAAGCATAATAGCATAATCATTGTGAATATAAAAAATGTTTGTTTCATTGCTTCCTCATACTACTTTATCCTCATATTATTTTATGAGTGTTAAATTTAAGGTTCATGATAGACAATTAAATCATGCATCTAACTCTATTAAGACTACTTAGGTATTACAACCATTGGAAAAACATGCATCTAACTCTATTAACAATATTTAACTCTATTAACACTTAGATATTACAGCCATTGGCAGCGGTAGTTATACCATCTAATGAAGTGGGTTATACCATCTAATGAAGTGGTGCTTCCCGGGGTAGTTATACCATCTAATGAAGTGGTGCTTCCCTTAACTCCCATACATCTAACTCTATTAACAATTAGTTATTACAGCCATTTAACTCTATTAACACTTAGATATTACAACCATTGGCAGCGGTAGTTATACCATCTAATGAAGTGGTGCTTCCCTTACACATCAACGAGTATTGATTACAACCATTAGCAAGGGAAATTGGACCATCTTGCACCTATCAAGGGCAATTCGACTATATAGTACTGTAATATCCCAAACAATGAAATAATCAACCAATATGACACGTCTAGGTGTTCTAGTTAAAAGTAATTGCAACCAATCTGACACGTCTAGGTGTTCTAGTTAAAGGTAATTGCAATCAAAACACTGAACACAATGGGATCTAGAAATGAAGTCGGTATATGCCCATACAATAAATATCGAGCCCGTGCAATGGCATGTAATATCCCGAGCAACGAAATAATCAACCAATTTGACACATCTAGGTGTTCTAGTTAAAAGTAATTGCAACCAATTTGACACATCTAGGTGTTCTAGTTAAAAGTAATTGCAATCAAAACACTGAACACAATGGGATCTAGAAATGAAGTCAGTACATGCCCATACAATAAATCTCCAACCCCTGTAATGGCATGCACGACTTCTTATCAAAAAAGAAAACAAAAATGTATTGAAGCACAGTCGTGGACCTTGGAAGACAAAATAACACCCACGGGGTTTCTGTCCTTGGGATCAAAATGGAACTGGGCATGGCAAGTTCTCAAGAAGAATACAACAAGATAGATAAAACCCGAATGATCCAATGTTTAGCTCCTATCCCCTTTTAAGACTTATTTATTTCCAAGATAGATAAAACTCGAATGATCCAATGCCTAGCTCCTATCCCCTTTTAAGCCTTATTTTATTATTCCCTTGAAAAACGAAGGAAAATGGTAGGGGTAGTTACCATGGGAATATACCATAGTAAATACCATAGGTAGGTTTCATCCATTTTGATCATATCCAAAAAAATGAATATTACAAATCCTTCGGCCCAAATATTACTTTCCCTCAAGCAATTCATTGCTATCCACAACAAAAATCCCATACACCCTGATGTGCTATTCCATACCTCCGTGCTCAATGATCCTAAATGGATCCATCGATACCTGGATCCCAATGCCACCTAAGTCCTGGGACCTGTGGGTTATGGTACCATCTCTGCCCTCCATTGCTGCTTATGCCAAAGGGCCCAAGATGAAATATTCCCTTGGTTGAGAGTATCCTCCTAAGAATCAACCCATCAATAGAGTAACAACTCATAATCTCTCGCCAATCCATGCCTTGGGAAGGGTGAATACCTACAAATCTACTATGTTGATGTTGCTCGATGCTCAACTCATGGTGCTCCATTCGGTCACCCAACATGATGCATTTTGATAACTTTTCCCTGTTCTTCCCAGTGTATAAAGGTGGGTTGCTAGTGTTGCAAGCCGCAACTATGTACTCCTGAAGACAGTTGCTCTGAAACTCCCAACTGTACTCCTCTTGCTACCTTGTGAGGGACTTGAGTCGCTCCTCAACATTAGACAATGCGGTCATTCATTTGGCACATATCCCTATGAGCTTCTCAATTTTCCTATTCTCCTGTAAGACAATGTCTCAGATTGTCCAGACTCTCTTCTTCCACATCATAACATCTGTCTTGAAATGCATGATCCTTTCTCGAAAGTCCTCTACCGGTAATTCTAGTGCCCTGTTGAATGTCTCAGTATCTGTCTACACGACCACAACTTCAACTTGAACCTTTGACTGTGATCCAGGTGGATATTGGTGGCCACCTGCCAAGTCCACCTGGATCCCCATCATTGTTTATCTCAGCATTTTCAGTTTCTTTAATTGTAGCACAACTTACTATTTTTAGCAGTTTTTTGGGTCCTGAACTTCTGGAGCCGTTTTCAGGCCCTAAATGATGTTTTTTGGGAAATCTGGGGCAGCATGGATCTATGGACCTATGTTGCCTCCCAAAGTGGTAGTGCTTAGATAGATCTTTCTAATGAGCTATTGTACGCATCAAACAGAGATCGTATGCCAAAGTTACGACCCCGGGAAGTTGGTGTACCAATTTACCCAAACGGGGCCCACAGTTTGGCGTTTCATCTTCTAGGGTTAGGTTTTGGAATGTTAAGGGTTTTTCATTGTTTCTCAACAATAAATAGGCCTTTGAGCCTCATTCTAACACAGTTCAGAGGTATGTAGCCACCACATCTCTTCTCAGAGATAAGCTACCATCGCCCTAGCTAGTTTATTTCCATTCCTGTTTGTAAGCATATTTCAGTATTTTCTATTAATGAAATGAAGCATTATTTCCGCTGCATCTTTGTGTATATGGTTATCTCTGTATTTTGTTGCGTTCCTAGTTAAATCCGGATCAGTGGTATCAGAGCGGTCTGCTTTTTCTCTGTTTTTCTTTGCATGTCCCCAACAAGGTCGGGATATAAGGAGTTAGGGCTTGAACTGGTCGAACGTTTGCAAGACCAGCCTCGCAAATCCCGACGGCCTCCCATGGCGGATGAGAAGAAAGACGAGGGGGCAGGAGATCCTATCAAAATCTTGCTTGAAGAAGCCCTCGAGCGACAACGGAATGTGATGATAGACAGCTTTGCCCAGATCCTTTAGCGGCTACCCAGAAGCGACGCATCGGCTTCCAGCAGCTACTTTGGAAATGCCACGCCCTTTAAGGTACAAGTTAATTTTTAAATCCCCATATTCGAGGGTCAGATAGACGCAGATGTCGTAGATAAATGGTTAAATCTACTAGAGGGTTATTTTTTTGTTCGTGAATTTTCAAGTCGGGAAAAGATTGTTTTCGCTCTTCTCAAAGCAGCCCCCCATATCAAGGACTGGTGGGAAACCTAATGCGAGCAGAAGGATGAAAGTATTGGCTCACTATTTTTAGCCGCACCCACCTGGAATTCATTCCGGGATGCCATCAAGGAGCAGTACTACCCTGTCGGAAGCTATGAGGATGAATACATAAAGTGGACCACGCTGCGGTAGGGAAGGGACCAAGACGTTCCGGAGTTCACCAATCTTTTTCACACCCTTCGCACAAAGTTGGGTATCAAGGATTTGGAGCAGCATTTGATACTCAAATACCGTGGCTGCCTGCACAAATACATCCAGGAAGAAATACAATTCCTGAACATCTCCTCGCTCGGCACAACATACCGATATGCCGTCAAGGTCGAGCAAAAGTTTAAACAAAAGAAGCGAGACTTTGGATCTGCAAATCCAAAGCAGGGGAAAGGTGCCCCTAAACCACAGAACAAAGGACAAAGCCAAGGCGGGGCAGCCCAAGACAACCCGTCGAGGCTACAAGCAAAGAACAGCGCCGCGAAGACGAAAAAGGAGACGGGAAAATGGTGTGAGTTCCATAAGAGCTCCACTCACAACACAAGTGAGTGTCGGGCCAAGCAGTCATTGGTGGCTGAGCTAAAGGTTTCAGAATTAGATGCATGTTCTGACTCTGAGTCAGAACCCGATAAGGAGGATGACAAAGGGAAGTAGATCATTGAGGCGGATCCCAACGCCACTGTTGCTACCGTCAAGATCCAGAAAAATGAACCCGAAGATCCAGAGGAGGAGGAGCGTCTCTTCCACTCCCAGATGTGGGTAAAGGGCTCCCCGATACAGTTCATTGTTGATAGCAGGAGCCAAAAGAACCTCATTTCGGCAGAGGTCGTGAAGCGGTTGGGCTTACCGACCACAGCGCATCCACAACCGTACACCATTGGGTGGCTTCACCAAGGACGAGATCTTCGCGTGAGCCAGCAGTGTCGCCTTCCATACAACATCAAGCCCTTCACAGATGAGGTATTGTGTGACATTGCTCCCCTTGAAGTTTGTGATGTATTATTAGGACAACCATACTTGTGGAAGCGACATGCTATGTATGAATCAAGGCCCCTTGCTGTTATTATTACATTGGGAAATAAGTTGTACAGGATACCAGAGGTAGCACCACCTACTGCCATCTCTTTGATTACTACAAAACAATGAAGTAAGCTCATTTCCAAAACCAAGAAATTTGTTTTCCTGATGATACGCCCTCAAGAAAAGAAGAAGACGGTGGCCGCGGCCTCCAGACAGGGCCCCTCTGCACGACAACTACAGATGGACAAGGTCATGGAGGAGTACGAGGACATCTTCACCTCCCCCGCAGGGGTTCCTCTGCATTGTCAGGTCAAGCACTCCATCGATCTAACCCCAGGTGCGCCGCTACCCAATGGACCAATTTATCAGTGCTCCGTTCTGGAGAATGATGAAATCAAGAGGCAGATCCAGGAGCTCCTGCAGAAAGGTCACATCCGTTCGAGTTCATCGCCTTGTGGGAGCCCGATCGTGTTGGTACAGAAGAAGGATGGGACATGGAGACTCTGTATTGACTATCAGGCGCTGAACAAGATCACTGTTCGTAATAGGTACCCGATCCCGCGGATTGATGACCTCCTGGACCAACTAAAGGGGGCGAAATATTTCAGCAAGATGGATCTGAAGTCAGGATATCACCAGGTACCAATCGAACCTTCTGATGTGTGGAAAACTGCCTTCAAATCCAAGGAGGGCCTTTTCGAATGGTTGGTTATGCCTTTCGGATTGACGAATGCTCCTACAACCTTCATGAGGCTAATGGATGACATCTTGCAGCCATTCACCAACTCATTTGTATACTTAATATACTTGGATGACATTCTGATCTTTAGCCAGAGTTGGGAAGAGCACCTCCACCACATCCGATAGGTTCTCCAAACACTGTGGCAATGCAAGCTATGTGCCAATTTGGAGAAATGCACTTTTGGCATGACCCAGGTTCAGTATCTATGATACATCATTGATGAACAGGGGGTGCATGTGGATCCAGCCAAGATCCAAGTCATTCGAGATTGGCCATCTCCAACCACTCTAACAGAGCTCCGCAGCTTTCTAGGTCTTGCCAACTTCTACCGCAGGTTCATGTTGGGGTTTTCTCATATTACTTGGCCGTTGAGTCAAGTCACCAAGCGAGGGGCAAAAGCAAAATTCTTTTGGTCTGAATCTCAATAGAAGGCATTCATAGAGTTGAAGGATCGCCTCTGCACGGCACCAATGCACGCGTTACCAGATTTACAACAACCATTTGAGGTCGAGACAGATGCCTCTGACTATGCTATTGGGGCAGTCCTTACTCAACATGGACATCCAGTGGCATATCATAGTGAAACACTTTCAGACACAGTTCGGAAGTACCCCACTTATGATAAAGAGATGTATTCCATTGTGCAGGCCTGCCGACAATGGAAGCATTACATTTTGGGGAAGGAAAAAGGTCATCCACACAGACCATCGACCCCTGCAGTTCATACAGACCCAAGGGAAATTGCAAAATGATCGCCATCAGAAGTGGTCTACATACCTGCAACACTTCCACTTGAATATCAGGTATAAGAAGGGCAGCACCAATAATGTTGCAGATTGCCTCAGTCGACCACCGATCATGGCATTAACCATTGTGCTCAACTCTTGTGGGCACGAGACTTCTGATTGGCCACTTCTCTACAAAAGCGACCCATAATTCGGCCACACATATCAGACACTCTTGGAGGGTCGGCATGTTCCAGATTTTAACCTCCAGGATGCCCTATTATGCCACCTGGGTCACCTTTGTGTTCCTTCAAGCGAGCGTGCCAAGATGATTTGGGAAGCACACTACAGTCAGGCTGCTGGGCATTTCGGGGTCGAGAAAACAGTGGCAGTACTGCAAAATTATTTCTATTGGCTGAATCTTCGATAGGATGTTGGGAATTATATCAGATCATGTACTGCCTGTGCCATTGCCAAACTGACCATCAAGAAGCACAGCCTCTATACCCCATTGCCTACCCCGAGTCATCCTTGGGAATCCATCTCCATGGATTACATGTCAGGCCTTCCTTCCACTAAGCATGGAAATGACTGTGTTTTTGTGGTCGCCGACAGATTCTCGAAGATGGCCATTATGGCAGCCCGCAAGAAGAATATCACAGCAGAAGCCACTACTAAACTCTTCTTTGAGCGAGTGTGGATGCACTTTAGGATCCCACAGTCTATCATCTCAGATCGCGACAGTCGGTTCCTCAGCACATTTTGGTCCAGTCTCTGGTCAATGCTGGACACCAAACTCACGAAGTCCACAGCCTTCCATCCTCAAACTGATGGCCAGACCGAGGTTGTCAATAGGATGATTGTGCACATTCTGCGCATGTATAACTCAAAGCATCCACGCACATGGGACGAGAGCCTCCCCTATGTTCAACACAACTACAACCGAGCTCTTCACAGCTCCACTGGCCATAGCCCTTTTCAAGTGGGTTTGGGATTCCAACCACTATGCCCCATTGATGTGGCCATGCCACTTGCAACTACTCACATAAATTCAGCTCATGTCCAGTCCGAAACAGATAAGGCCACCAGCTTCATTGAGCGCATCCAACATATTCGCCAGCAGGTCCATGAAATTATGGAGAAATCAAATGCCAAGTACAAGCAGTGACATGATCAACATCGGGTGCCACACAAGTTTCAGGTGGGCGACAAAGTCTAGTTGCATTTGCAAAAGGAACGCCTTACAGAAGCCTATCGGAAACTGAGACCACTCCGATATGGTCCTTACACCATTACTAAGGCTATGGGAGACAATGCATTTGAGCGCAGCATTCCCCCATTCCTTGGCCTGCACCCAGTGTTCAATGTGGACCGCCTTCGGCCATACTTTCCGCCATTGCTAGACACATCCGACATTGCAGAACAGCTCACACCCACATAATTAAATCCCGATTGCATGGAACAAGCTGCAACTGATCGGATCATGGACACACAGATCAAGAACACTCGCCAACAGAATATCCAACTATATCGAGTTGTCAAAGCAGGCCAACTCCTTCACCAGGGCAAGTGGCTCACCAGGGAACAAGTTCAACAAAAGTTTCCTCATCTCATGGAGGAACTCAACGCAATGGGGACCATTGCTTCCTAAGGGGGGAGGAATGATCCAGGTGGATATTGGTGGCCACCTGCCAATTCCACCTGGACGCCCATCATTGTTTATCTCAGCATTTTCAGTTTCCTTAATTGTAGCACAACTTACTATTTTTAGCAGTTTTTCGGGTCCTGAACTTCCGGAGCCGTTTTGAGGCCCTAAACGATGTTTTTTTTGGAAATCTAGGGCAACATGGGTACATGGACCCATGTTTCCTCCCACAGTGGTAGTGCTCGGATAGATCTTTCTAACGAGCTATTGTACGCGTCAAACGGAGATCGTATGCCAAAGTTATGACCCCGGGAAGTTGGTGTACCAATCTACCCAAACGGGGCCCACAGTTTGGCGTTTCATCTTCTAGGGTTAGGATTTGGAATGTTAAGGGTTTTTCATTGTTTCTCAACAATAAATAGGCCTTCGAGCCTCATTGTAACACAGTTCAGAGGCATGTAGCCACCACATCTCTTCTCAGAGATAAGCTACCATCGCCCTAGCTAGTTTATTTCCATTCCTATTTGTAAGCATATTTCAGTATTTTCTATTAATGAAATGAAGCATTATTTCCGTTGCATCTTTGTGTATATGGTTATCTCTGTATTTTGTTGTGTTTCTGGTTAAATCCGGATCAGACTGATCCTCTAGAAATTACTCATCATGCATACTATACTTTCCATGCCGCCCCGCATGATCATGCTCATATTGTCGGATTATTACTACTCACTCCTCATTTGATTCTCCTTGAATGTCTTCTTCCTGGCCTTCTCCACATGTGGAGATAAGTTGTCCGCTTTCTCTGGTTGTCACATATGGATGTACTGGTGGATTGTTATCTAAACCTGATTGCACATACTCTTTATGGATTTTCTCTTGGATATCTATAGACTCAACTACCACATCATCAGGAGGAATTACCTCCTTCCTTTCTCCATGTACTTTGTCTAGCTGACTGATTATCATCGGCTTGTCCTGCAAGTTTCTCTGTAAAAATGGTGTTGTTGTTCACCATCTGTACTTGACTGCTTGGATCTATCACAGGTTCTCTTATGAAAATGGTGAACCCAACTATGGATGAATCACCATGATCTGCCTGTGTTGTCTCCTTATCACCTGGGCATGAATGGTTAAGGGCCCAAGGTCCCTTGTAGATAAAGCATAGTCCTCTCCTCCTTAGTTCATTCTTGCTACAGATTTTGTTCTTGCTTCCTCCATCAATCCTTCTCAACTCCTTACTAGTCAGCACCCTTCTAAGTAATTTTATGTTTTACGTTACCAACTTCTCGACTAGGTCATAGGAAACTCGTGATATCTCTGGTTCCTTCCTCCAAATTGTCAATAATTTGGATCTTAGTATATTGCAGATGTGAGCATTTCCTTCTAAGAATAGACATGCACAATCTTTTACATGCTTGTTTTGACATGGTGTGAAGTTGCTGATGTGATACTGATGTAAAAGTTTTGGAGCAACTGAAAGATCAACTCATCACATTCCAGATTCAGCATGAATGTGCCAAAGCTGAATTCTACCATGAGTTTTAAAATTATGCACCGCTTTTGAAAGGTGGGAAGCATGATGTTATTCAATCCCTAAATGGCTTCTACTATGAGTCACAATATATCTCTCATGAGATCATTGTTGTAGGGTAGTAGTGGCAATGTTAGAGCTATGATCCTGCTGAGACAAGAAGCAACTGTGAGCCTGACCTCTTCACAAGGATGTTCCCAAAGTTTGGGTTGTATCAATGCAAGCATGGATGGCTTGAGAGCCCAACTAAGTTTCTTCCATTTTGGTTGCCCTACCTTAGATAGACATGTGTTTAATTCCTCCAACTTAAGAAGGGCATTTCTTGACTTTATACACTGCAACTCAAATCCAAGTGCAAAGAGATATTTGCTTCTAACATATTCCTTTTGGATTCAAATCCAAGTGCAAAGAGATATTTTCTTCTAACATATTCCTTTCGGATTCAAATCCAAGTGCAAAGAGATACTTGCTTTTAACATATTCCTTTCAGATTTCATTTCACTGTTGAAAGATAGCATGGATCTATTGAGAGAAAAGCCTATTGTTATGCTCTTACTTATGATCTACATGTTGTTTCCATTTTTTATCCACCAAAATATTGTAGCCCATAAGACTAGCTAATGTATTACCATGTCGATTTTTGAGTTGCTTCCAAAAATAAAATAATGACATTATTAATGGATTATGATACTCATATTTTTTTTAAGCCTTGCGAATATGGAGCTGCACTATCTTAAATTTAATGATAATTGGATGGATAATATAACTCATAAAGTAAAAGAATGAGCTCAGGGCCCACCGTGGAATCCCACCAATACGCTTTCACCTGAAATAGACCCACCATAATATCATCGTAATAACCTCTCGTTCTGTCGCTAAAGGGTAAGCGATGCTGGCCCTCTAGATATATGATACCTTAAATATTCATTGGTAGAACAACCGAATGGTCAAAGATTTCTCGACAGACAGAGATGAAACATTGCGCCCTCTGCAACGTTCTATGGCGTTTTGTATGGATCCACCTTATATGGTATGCGCACCCAAGAACTTCAGTCCGCGACTCTCGGTCCTGCTCACCTATTAGTCAGTCCACTATTTGATCTAGCGTTATTCGATGTGGCATCATGACCTAGCAATATTTACAGACGGTTGTATGCCTGCCACAACTTCATTTCCTCTGTTGTGATTTCTACCTGCACGCTGCGTGAATAGCCCAAGGTTTAGTCAATTCAGCAAGGAATGCAACGATCCTCCAAACCGCGAGAAATTAGTAATTAGAGCATCGTTTTTTACTCCACTCCAAGAGGGAAACGATAAGTCAACTCGCTCTGTACAGAATGTCGATTTGGTCATGCAGTCCAAATGGAGTCGTCCAATCTCATGGAGCGTGGCTTCTGCTATTTGATGCTCTCCTCAATCTTTCACAGCAGTCAATTACACCTGCCCCAATGGATCGATGCTTGATGTGAGGGTTTCTCAACAAAGTCCACCGCCCCTGTGCAGCCCGATCAATGGATCCCGGTCTCATCTCGGTCAACTGATGCAGCTCACGGTCTCTTTGCAACCCGTTAACGTTGTTAATAGCTCCACGACTGAATAAAATCACTAGACAGGCCCTGCAATAATTCTGTTGTGACCGTCGACTTCCAACAGCAAGGATAGCCCTGCGATATGTTTGACCTAGCGGCTCTCAGAGCCTCAGAGCTCTAGCACCACGTATTGAATGCCACGACCCCAGTCAACTAAATATTTCTTTGGGGCCGACTTGCTGCAACAACGACCACATCCTTCACTGCTTCAATATTTCCCTTCTGCGACCTTGAAACTGCTCCCACTTAATCACCTAAGTCCGTTGTCTGATGGGCTAAATCTCCCGACGGTAGATCGGTTCTCACATTTACATAGGTCTCACACCCTCCTTCACACATTGTTGTTGGATCTGTGACCGTGTGCTCAACAGGATTAGGCAACGTCTTCACGCTGGTGTTCTAACTCTTGAACTTACCCTCTAGCAACCTCTCCGTCGTGGCTCTGCCGTTTTGCGAGATCTGCTCCCTTCGATGCGCGTGGGTCCACTTGACTTGGATCAATCTTTGGTTCAATGATCCCCTTCAATAAGCTGCGGTGTCTCAATTTTCTTGAATGGAGCTTGGCTTGATTGAATTATAGAGACTGGTACCTTTGAAAGATTGTGCTCTCAACAACTCTTTTGCCCTAAAATTGGATTCTCAATTTCACAACAACACACCAAGATACTTAGATTGCCTTGATAACACCAACTAGGGTCTTCCCCAATATAATTCTCGTGTAAAATTCAATGGGATTTGATCTTCATAATTTATCCTGCAAATAAACTCACTCAATGATGGATAGAGTAATTTTTCATAATGGTTGGCTAAGGTGGTGATGGATAACCTGACATCACTAAAATTCATTTTTTTTTTAAACCCCTTGCCCCAATATAGATCTAGATCTATGTCTTGATCTTGAAGTAGCAAAATTTTCAAAATAAATCAACTAGGGTGATCTTAAGTACTACTGAAGATGAAAATGCCCATTAGGGTGAGAATAAATTCCAATGAAGTTCCCTGCATAAAACCCTCATGTTGGCAACATGTACAACTCTAATACCACTGTAATATCCCAAACAACGAAATAATCAACCAATCTGACACATCTAGGTGTTGTAGTTAAAAGTAATTGCAATCAAAACAATGAACACAATAGAATCTAGAAATGAAGCCTTTATTTATATTATTAACTATAAATGGTACATGCCCATACAATAAACCTTCAGCCCCTGCAATGGCATGCACAACTGCTTATCAAAAAGAGAACACAAATGTATTGAAGCACAATCGTGGACCCTGGATGAATCCACGACACACTCAAGCACAATCATGTACTTGGACGAATTCACCACACAAAATAACACCCATGGGGTTTTCGTCATTGCAATCAAACTAGAACTGGTCACGCCAAGTTCTCAAGAAGAATACCACAAGATTGATAAAACCCGAATGATCCACTGCCTAGCTCTTATCCCCTTTTATAGGCTTGAGGGATTCTGTAGAAGCCTTATTTTATTATTTCCCTCGAAAAACCAAGGAAAATACTAGTGGCAGTTACCATCGGAAAATACCACAATAAATACCATGGGTAAGTTTCATCCATCTTGACCATATCCAAAAAAAGGAAAAATACTAGGGGCAGTTACCATGGGAAAATACCACAGTAAATACCATGGCCAGATTTCATCGATTTTGACCATATCCAAAAAAAAAAAATATTACAAGTACACTTGCACAAGATGGCGTTGGTTCTCTTACACTTGTCACTCTAACCATTATTGTCATAGTCATCCACTAGAACTACTTCTAGTCATAAATGCCAATCTATTTCCTCACAAACATTTTTTGTAGCACCATCTAGTACTTAGGAAGGGAAATTGGACTATCTAGTACACTTGCACAAGATGGTGTTGCTTCTCTTATACTTGTCACTCTAACCATTATAGTCATCCACTAGAACTACTTCTAGTCACAATTGCCAATTTTTTTCCTCACAAACATTTTTTGTAGCACGAATAATAGTGGGTGAAACTATTAGTGACGAAATGTTGCATTCCATTTATTTCTTCATAATCCATGGAACTCAAGGAATGTCCATAACTTTTTTAGATTATCATTTTGGAAAGAAATGATCTAATGAGGAGGATTCCTCATGCGTTTGGACACTTTTCTTGGACTCACTGAGTAGTAAATCCATTTTTAGGTTTGTTAATTTATAATCTATAAATTCTATTATTTTAATTATAGTATTTGGATATGGACATTGATTCTGAGCATGGTATAGTTTGATTTACATGAGGAGAAAACCAAAAGAGGATTAACTCTTGAGATGCACATTGTTATGAACTATGTGCCAGAAAAGTGATAAAAAATAAATGAATAAAATTGTATTTGAGGGGGGAAAACACTTTTATGATGAATTTAATACATAAGACAAGCTAGGATGACACTAAGACTAGATTTCTTTGGTGTGTGTGTGAGTGTGTGTATATATATATTACAAAGAAATGTTCTATCCAACCTACTAATATGTAAAGCAAACTTAATGAATGTTTATTAAAGCCTTAATATAAATTTGTTGTGATGCAAATCCCATCTATCTGTATTGGCTAATAATTAATAATCACTCTATTAAATTTTTATCATGATATTGTCTAAATTTCTTAAGTTATATTTAATGTTTTTTTATTGCTATTTCTTTTTTTCTAAAATAAAAAATGTCATAAATTGAAAGATATACACTTTAAAAATTATTTTACTTTTTGAGTCTATATGAAATTCAATTTTATATCATTTTCAATTTTATAAATGAAAGATTTTAAAATATTCAATTTAGGCCATTATTTTACTTCCTTTATATGCAAATTGTTTGAATCTATATGATTTTCTAGTTTTATATATGAAACTTTTTTAAATAGTCAATATAGGCCTTTTATAGTATAAGGGGATTACATCTATCTTTTATCCAAAATACCCTTGATACATAATAATCTCGATAATAAGTATCACGAACTGTTTTGAAATTATGTAATTATATGGTTTGCTAGCATTTAACCTTTTTATAGAATCTGACAATACCAGTTGGATTACGCCAAAATATTATTCTCGACACGTGATGTATAAATTCTTTATATCCTGGTAGTCTACATGTAAAATGATGGTTCCATTCACTAATACGATTTTCAGAATCTGTCCATATTGGCGGAAAAGTTATCCATTCCCACTAATATCCTTACACCTAGTATTCGAAACATTAGTTGACATTGTCGATAAGTAACAACCTTTCGGGGTTTGTTAAGATCCGGTGGAAACACACAAGTCCTTTTTCCAGATGCCTGGAACAAAGAGTTAGAAAATAATTGATTATTTTTCCAATTTTTTCTGTTTTTCGTTAAGAACCCACCAAAAGCATGATATTTTATATCTGACATCTTGATGGTTGATGGTGAAAGAAATTGTTAATTAACACTTTATTGAAATGATGGTTTTGGATTATGTTAACAATTTATTGAAAAGATGGTTTTGGATTATGTTTCTTTTGGAAGGTTGAATCAAGCATTATTTTTATATTCTAAAGCATTATTTATATATTCTAAACTGCAAAATCGTGACTATCTTGAAAAACACTTTTTATTGTTACCGTGGTTCTTATTTTCCATCTAAAATATTAAATTTATTTTATGCAATAAATTCATTGAAATTTACGTTCAAAGGCTAGATTTAAATTTATTGGTTTGATTGAAATTTATTGGTTCTCTTATAATGGTCTAGATCATGCTTTCCATATTTGCCACATTAGGATACCAACGACAATTCTATATCACATGTACTACATGTCGAGACAACGCAATTATGTGCTAGCCACGCAAGGAGACCATTGGTAGTATTAGACTTGGGTGGAGGGTATCCACACCAGTTGTGGATGTCAACCATCCCTACATTCAATGGTCTTGGAATTGGCTTTGGTGTACAGTCGTGCTAACCTGTGGTCTCATAGAAGGGCCTCACTAGCTACATGGGTCATTGGATCCGATCACATCTAGATGAACGATAAACGACAAGTGTGTCTTATATAGTTAAATTTCGTGCTAGTTCAAATCTTTTTTGTTATCAATTACACATGCTCCAACACTATTTTCCAAATTTGCGGACAAAGTTGCACAACTTTTAACAAATTTGAAGTTTAACCCCTTTTGTACACTAGTAGACTTTAATTCAAATTGTCATTATTCGTTAAGATTTTGGCGAGGTACCATATACCATTGAAAAACACTCAAAGAGTGAAATCAAACCAAAAAATATCCATGTTTATTTGATTAATATAACTTGAACATATATTCAATAAACTTAAAACATCTTCATATCTCTAAACATCTATTAACATCGATGACATTGGTGGGCTATGTGTCATATACTTTTGGAAAGATCTTAATTGGAGAGGGTTATTTATCTAAAACCCATGCATTCTTATTTTATCAACAAAAAGTCTTGCTTTTTAACTTTGGAAAATCCTCAATAAGCTCAAAACATTTGCATGCCTCCAAACATCCTTTGACATTAATGGAATTTCTTTCCATCAATGACAACACACTCATCAACATTATCCCCCTTTGGCATTGATGGCAACACCACCAGAAACTGATGCTCAATGATGGAAATGGGTTGGGATCCCCCTATCAAATTTTTAGTCCAAAGACTACTCACTTTCATCCATTGCTACTCAATGTCTTCATTCTCTCCCTCTTTAACATCAATGGAAAAGAGGGTTACTAGGAATTATCCAACTGCAGATGACTACTTAAACAATAACTGTGCATTCTTGATCCAATGACTTCTTCCCATGGGAATGTGTTCTTCCCTTATTAATACTTCCCTTTTATGTATGTTTCAATTATACTCTCTTTGTGAATAGTTTCTAGTATGAATTGCTCCTCCTTTACCAATATTTCTTTCTTTCCATATTATTGATCAATTTCAACTCCCCATGTTAATAATATATTCTTTACCCAATATTAGTGAGCCAATCCTCCCTCTGATGAAGAGCATTTCCCCATGCAAATTTTTTCAATTGTTGTTCCATCAATAATATATACATTACTTTAAGTTATGTCAACCTTGGTGCCCGATTTTTCTATATCTGCATTTATGATTTCACATCTTTTATAATTGAATATGAGATCATATCCTTGATGACATGTTTAACTAACACTCTGGAGATTTTGTTTCACTCCTTCCACATACAAAACATTTTGAGCCTTAGTTCTTCTATTATGATTGTTGACTATTGCTTTTTTGAGTAATTTTTGTTGATGTATTGTTACCAAGTGTTATCTCTTCTCCACCTTTTTTTTCTAAGTTTGATGAACTTGTCCAAATCACCTGTGATATTTCTTGAGTGTCCCCTATCAAAATAAAATTTATTTTCTTACTTTTGTGCATATAACATGAGACCACACTCTTCTTGATTCTATTGTCCCTTCCATACTATTCGAATTTTAAGACATTCTTCCTTTCCTCAATTTTGATGCCTCTTTAGAATGCTTCCACAGTCGTATGCCTTGTTCCTGTAATTGTTGCATCTGTAACATTTGACATAATTTTGCAAGGGAGAAAAATGGAAACCTATTCTATTTCCATATTTATCTCTAGATTTGTTGCTTAAATATTTTTTTTCAAATATTCTCTGTCTTCCATGATTTTTTCTCATATAGGTTCTACAATCAACTACTTTATGACAAAAATTGTCGCATGAGTAATTCTCTTGTTGAATATGTTTTTCATATCTTTCTTGCCATCACTTCGTTAATTCGTGGAGGAATTTATGTCTTTTGATGTGCTTGCATGGCTACCATTTTCTCCTTTTGTTGGTGGTTTCCTTGCATATACTTTAGCTTTTTTCTTATGACCCTTAAGCGAATCAACATAGCTTATGGATTTCCTACTTCCTTTTCCATTGTTGATGAGGTTTCCTAATTCCTTTTTCATTGTTAATTAGATTGAATTTCGCTTGTCGTTTTTTTGGAATACAATCACACCCAACACATGCTTTGAATAATACATACCTCTTAAGGCTAAGGATGTGATCCAATGACCCATAAACTATTATAATATTCAAATTTTGATTGAGACGATATGGACGCTTCTCTAATTGTTTTCTCAAAATAATTAGTTCTTCTCCCATCCTTTCACGATTCTCTTCCTTTCCTTTTCACTGCTTTGAAAAATTTTCCTTTATCCTTTTCGTTTTTCCTATTTTGGTTTTTATAAGGATGAGAGAATACACATCATAGTCCTTAACTTTATGTTCTTGCAAATTGTTGTTCTAGATTATCTATCTTTTTTTCCTTAAAGGTATTAGCTCTTGCAAGGAACTTATAATTCTTCCTTAAAATTCTACTTTTGCCTCAATATCATCTAGAACATTTCAATCACACATAACTATGAACAATATCTCTCCCTTTTCATTATTAGACATGGTTTCAAAATACTACCCTCATTGAAGTACAAGCTTCTCCTTTTGAATTTTCATCTTCTTTTATGATCACTAGATTTTAATTTTACTTTATCACCACTATCATTTACTTTCACATAATGACATTTAGATGCATAGTGTTCTATTATACCACATTCAAAACATTTAAATGGATTCTTACCTTTGAAATTTCTAGTTCCATTTTTCATCTTTCGCACAAATTTGGGTTTGTGTTCATTTCATTGATGATTGGTGTCTTTTTGAACATCAAGCTTTATTTTTCCCTTGGATGCTTTGAATTAAACATCACTCAATCCTTTCTTCTACTTTTCTATCCCCTGTTCATATGAAATACGACTCCCATGAATATTATTCGTGTTCAAATTTTGCATGTCAGATTGTTCCTCAATGGATAAAACTTTAATATTAAACCTTGAGGGAAGGGATATTAATATTTTATGAACAACATTAGATTCCTTAATTTTCTCATCAACACCTATGATTATGTTTTCTATTCCATTTACTAAAATAAAGTATGCATCAATATTATTGCAATTTGAAACTCTCAAACTTACCTCTATAAGTTTGTAGCTTGGCCTATTTTATTTCATTATCCCCTTTATAACAAATTTTAATCTTGTCCCAAAGATCTTTGGATGACTTGAAATGCATAACTTTAAAAAATTTGTATTCGATAGACCCCTTAGAATGTATACAATGTTTTACTAGTTACATTAGTAAAAGGATTTGCAGACACTTCATAACCATTTCAATAGTCATTCATACATCAATACGTAATGACATAATCTAGGTGTTTATTATTATCTTCCAAAATGCATAGTTTGTTGCATCACACTAAGGAGGCTTGCTTGAATATTCCCTAATATTGGCCATGTTCATTGTGATCAACCTTCTAGTGATTAACTACTCTTGAAGGAACATACTCTGATACCAGTTGTTGAAATTATGATTATATTGAGAGGGAGGATGAATTAGTATAATGGGAAATTTAAGCAATATCAAAATACATCATATATGAAGAATGTGTCAATATATAAATAAAACAATCATCACATGTGAACATTAAATGTACAGATAAACCATTGCAAAAGAAAACCAAATATCTTGATATATTTTTCTCCAATATTTGATTACAATAATTTACTTACACTCGAAAAAAGGATACACCAGTACCTTAAAATATGAAAGAACCAAATTGATTTAGTCTACAACTTGATTGAGGAACAAACCTAAGTGATATGCAAGCACCAACTTACTTTAGGTTTCAACTTGATTAAGGCATCAACATGAAATTCATGTAAACACCAAATTGCTTTAGGCTACTCACTGATTGATGCACGAACCTCAGAGATGCGAAAGAAAAAATTTTCTTTAGGCTACAACCTTTAAGATACCAACTGAGGAATCATAGTGGACCTCTGTTTTTATAACATTTTCACACTTGGATCGGCAAGTCTTTAAATTAAATTTCAAAATAAAATATTCACCTCTCTAATTTTATATTTACAATTTAACACATCCTTGCAACATGTATTCTAATTTTAGTTTTCCAAAAGTAGCACTGAATTCTTATTCATACTCAACAAAATTTAATCATGAACATACCCAGGCTATGTAGCATGTAATATCATACCTGGTCACTGAATTAAGCACAATAAATTTAATGAATATATGCTTGGCCCCTTGACATTCTTAAACTCAACCCCACATATAAACTTGTATCCTTGTCTTGATTTGATCAAAATAACTTCTTGTTGCAAATAAAGGTTTGGCCTCATGTTCTCATCCTATTGCAATGTAAGATGGGTTTAAGCTTAGAGCATGCCCATGTAATTCAAGGCAAACTCAATGACATGTCCCTTAGCCTTTCCATGCTCAATATTCAACAAAGATATCTCGTTATCTATTGTGATTTCTTATTCATTTTGGCTCCATATAAAGCTATGTAAATTTTTCAATGATTTGGAC
This sequence comes from Pinus tabuliformis, assembly GCA_031772625.1. NCBI lineage: Eukaryota > Viridiplantae > Streptophyta > Pinopsida > Pinales > Pinaceae > Pinus > Pinus tabuliformis. The sequence continues at coordinate 345,408,398 of CM062814.1, forward strand.
TCAGCCTTTGTGGTGACTCTACAATAGATACGACTCATCTTATGCAATAAAAGCTAGGGAATTTCTTCTCTACATAAATAATGAATTTTTTCAATGGTTTGGCCTTTGGCCTTTTATGCTTAACCTCCATAAAGACATCTTGTGCAATTATAGCTAAAACCTACACCAAGTATCTTTTCCACCCACAGTGACAGCTCGAGCCTCAAATAGAGATAGCAATAGCTCAGGCCTTCAAAAATATAGTTCATCCACCCAAACTATCATCTCGAGCCTCTAATAGATATTGCTCATGCCTCCAAAAGAGATAGTTTATGCAACGATACCTCATGCCTCCACAGAGATAGCTCATCCACCCATCATGATAATTCGGGCCTCTAGCAAATATAGCTTGGGCCTTCAACATAAATATCTCATCCTCTCATAGTGATGGCTTGGGACTCCAATGAGATAGCTTAGGTGTGCAAAAAATCTAGCTTGTTTCCTGGAACAATAACTCAAGCTTCCACAATGATAACTTTTGTAGCTATAGCACAATCCTCCAACATATATAGATTGTAATTATGGATCAAGCTTCCAAACAAGATATCTCGTCCTCCATAGTGATAACTCAAAGCCTACTCACACAAACACATTTATAAATTAAACTCTTATCTTCTTCCCATTACACTCGCACTAGGCTCTTTGTCACTTGGTAAGTGTCAATGTACTACTTAGCAAGAAAACGCTATACTTTGATCAAACTGGAGCTCATATGCATATAGTTTTACGTGGTTGAATTTGGATTAGGGAGAACCTAAAACAATTAGATACAACCATGATTAAATTATTCTCTGACCCATGCTAATGTGGATTCCCTCGAGGGCTATTGTCGTGGCCCATAGGACCACCCTAAAAACCATTTTCTTACCAGTACAGGACTCTATTTTCCCAAGATCACTATTGATTCACTCTAGGGCTTATTATTTTATCACATAAGACCACCTTCAAAATCATGTTCTAACTATAGCTCCAATTCTAGGGTTTTAGCCCTTAACAGATTAACATGTTTTCCAAGTTACCTAACCTCATGACTATGCTCTAAGCCATTTGGTTAGGTTTAGGATGATGTTAGCATGATTAATTAATGATGTCATTATGGCATGGGTCACTTGTCATGCTCTGCCACATCATCCTCATATGTTGTCCACCTGACTTCCTACGTGGAATTGCCACGTCTAAAACAAAATAAATTGTTATTGTTGTAGTTGAACTCTAGTTATTAAATTTGTCGGCAACATTAAATAATAAGTTGGGAAAATGTGCCTAGGTGATTGAGAGCGCAGCTAGAGACCGCCTAATGTGGCTTTGTACCCCATGCCCAAAGCGGTGTATAACAAGATTAGGTTAGCTTACGTTAATTGTGGACCTCTGCCAGGAGTATCACTTGTTTTGTTTTGTTTTTCGTTACAACGAATCTGTTTAATTTATCGACACGTAAGAGCTATGAGAGATTTTGTTTTAATGCTTTTTGTTAGATTTGGACTTAATTCTCAACCCGAAAACAAAAATCATATATCAAATTTTGGTTTTGAAGGTATGGATTTAGAAATTCAACCCATTATAGAGGATTTGAGAGGTTTACAAGTGATTTTGAAAAATATGAGAGTTTTTCAAGTGATTTTGAAAAATATAAGATGGGGAAACCATGATAGCTGAAATATTAATCATTATGCCCTAAGTCGATAATTAATGTACTACCATTTCATGTTGTCTATTTAATATCACTGATGAGATTGAAAGTTACTGCATGTGCTTAATGTTCCTGCACATTAGTGTGCTCGGCACTGGTGAGAACCTAAAGTGGCCGAATCATATAGAGAGTTGACCAGTCTGTATATGTGTTGAAGTCTGATTCTGAGGCAGAGTCTATCCTTCATCAGGTAGCCTCTGGTATTTCTTATTCCATGTGAACAACATAAAGCCCAGTAAATGCAAAGATAGTCAATCTCTGTAAGGAAATATCTCTGTAAGAATTCTTCTGTAAACAAAGTCATATCCATTCTGAAATAAAATGAGTACACCATTCTATATCTGAATACGTCGTCTCCGCATTAATATTGTTTGTTGTGGTAGTAGTTATCTTTATGCCTTCATCCGAAGTTTGCAGGAAGTTCGCCAAAGGAACGAAAGGATGCCAAGGCCGTTGTTAGGCGAGGAAGCTGTTGTTGAGGCCATAAGAGCGTGAAAGTTCTGAGTAGGTTCACCACTGGTTCACCAGTGGTTCACTAGGAGTTGGTTTTCAAAGTCATACGAAGAGACGCAACAAGTAGCAAGCTCGTGATATGAGCCCCTGCTTAAAATTGGTATTAGAGCCAGTAACATCTGGTTCTTGAGGTCTGTATTCAAAAACTAAAATACTCATTTAAGAATGGAATCTTTCAGAAAGTTTGTTTCCTTCCGAGAACTTGAAGAGAGAGATTCACAGGCTGAGGAAAACCCATTAAGGGAAATGTTTGCTAGTAGCTCCAGTAGAGTTTTAAATTCTGCTGAACTTTCTTATGAAGAATCCCAGCCATCAGCTCGATGGGTACTGCCCCGGATAGCTCCCTCAGAAGTGTATAGTGACCTTTATGCTTTTCATTTGATTGTAGCCACTAGAATAAGCATTAAAGAGTCTGTAAGCCAGATCCAGGAGAATTCAGATAATATACAAACTATATCTCTGTTAAAACCCAAAGAACTACAGGCAGAGGCAAAGAGGCTAAAGACAAATTATTTGCATTTAGGATGTATCCGAGTAGGGATCAATGCTTTAACCCATAAATGCTTAAACGCTTTTGTGCTTGCTACTGTAAGAAATATGACACACAATAAATATACAGATTCCCTAATAGGCGCGATTGTTGCTCGATTATCCAATGGCCTAGTCTACTTTGACTGTTACCCCAATTTCTTTGTGTATACCTTTGACGAAACCATAGATCAGATTTTGCAATTGCAGATTCAAACAACTAGTTTTTATATGAAGAAAAAGAGAAATAATATAGCCATCCAGACCAAGGGTTGTTTCCATCACACCAATACCCTTTGGCCAGCCATCCGCCATACACCCAACAGAGACTCAAAATAAAGTATAGTTGTCCTCACTGATGCAAAGAATCAGAAAATTGAGCATCAGACCATTCGATGGGAAGGCTTGACATTTCCAGAACACTGGGTTGTAAATAATCCTAAGCCTCTCATTCCTAAGGTTATTACCTCCGCTCATATTACAGAAAATCTGTCTTCTGCAGTTATTTCATTCCCCAGAAGATCTACTACTGACCGGAGAAGAATAGAGTTAGCCTGTAAGAAATCCAAGTATTACAGAGATCCTTCCACTGTAGATACAACTTGTTCCTCTTCATCTTTTTGTAAACATAATTCTTTGTATGAATTAGCCCAACTTGTAAATTATTCTTCTTTAGAAGTCAAATGCCCAGATTGTCAAGAATTTGTTAATCTGGTTACTCTGGTTGAGTCTAACCTCCATTCAAATCATAACCCCAGAACTGGATCGCTCCTCCTACTACATCTATAAATTCATGCCCAAATCCCAAATGCAAAGATATTCCTTTCCCACATGAATCAGATCCGGATCATGTGCTCATGATGCATGAACTTACCACTCTCGAAGGAGAAGATATAATGCTGACAGAGATGATGTGTTTGATGAGACCAACCAAACCCAGATATGGTTTGGGATACCTTGAGCAGGCAAATGGCCTGTTTCCAGATTGCAAATTTCGCCCCGTTCCTTCTGACTGTAAAAAGCCCACAGTAATGGAAATGCGTAAGTTCTTCTCACTTATGGATGGATGCTTGAAATCCGAAATTAATGCCCAATGGATGAAAGCCATGCTAAATTGGGATCTGTACACTAATCCTCAAGCAGATGAGTTCGATTAGAACTATACTCCTGCAGAGAAGAAACAGTTTGCTGACGATTGGAAGCATTATATGGAGATGAATAACACTTGGATATCTTTTTATTCATGTAAAGATAATATTGCTCTGTCGAATGTCTTTACCAGTTCAACCAGCACCTCAGCAAGTAAGCATGCTTGGACTGCACTTGATGGATCAAAAATTGAAACCACTGCGACGTTTCCTCCTTACAAAGGATTTGTCATAGGAGAAAACACAAATGTAGTCAAAGCCATCCCTTTAGTCCAGAAAGATGACAATGCCTTGGGCATTGATGGAAGGATTCAGAAAGCTAGTGAACAACTTAACTGGGCAAATACTGTAGTAAAAGGCTTGGAAATGAATGTTGCAAAATCAATAGAAGTCAGGGAACAAATTGATACTGTCCAAGTATCATTAATGATGTAAATAAATGTTTGAACAATGTATAGTTTGAAACTAGCATGATTCGTTCTTATGCCAGAGAGTCATTGAACAAAATAGAAGGAGTAGAAGAAAAGTTAGTTGGTCATTTAGACACAACTAAACAAATTATATCTGGTTTAACTGGAAAAGTTGAAAAGATAAGTCTGTCTAAAATTGAGAAACCAGTTCCAAACTCCTTTCTTATAAAAAGAAGCATAAGAATTTAGGACCCTGTGAAATCTGTAGATAGGTTTCCTGCATTATTTCCTAAAGAAGTAGCCATGTCTTCATCATATACTAAGGCTACAAATAAGATCACAATAGCATCCTTGTTTAAGGATGAAGAAGCAGCCATAGGGAAGGAACATAAAGACTAGGACACACAAATCCTCCCTATATATGAACCGCTTGAACATAGGTTCGACAGATATCCAGCACCTGACATAGAAGGCAAAGGAAAACTTCCTCAAGTGCACACATCGTTTCCAGATTCCCACAGAGAGTAAAATATAGATAACATGAGTGTAGACCAAATAAGGCAAATGATTGATATCATGTACACAAAATATAAACTCATGTGTTTGCGAGGGAAATCTGAAATTGATGCTTGCAGGAAAATTATTCGCTGTTTTACAGGGACACTCCTTATGTGGTGGGAGATAGAATCATCTCCATAACTCATAGAAACAATGGAAGCAGAAGTGCTAAAAGATGAGAAAGGAGATGTGATTCATAATCCTGATGGCACAATTATTAGCAACATGATAGGAGCACTTACATCAATGATCTTGGAGCATTGGTGCGGTAGTGAAACAGAAATCACTGATAAAAATGAAGTCATTCTGATGAATTTAAAGTGCCACAAAATGTCTCAATATGATGACTTCCATAGAGATTGGATGCAGAGAATATATGAAGTCAAGGAATCAAAGAACCTGTTATGGAAATAGGTATATCTTGCAACTCTGCCATCTAAATTTGTTGATTATATCAGAATAAAGGAAGTCTTTCAATTACCTTTTGAGTCATACACATGGGGAGAGATTTATTCTCTCATTACAAGGACATTGGTCAGTCTATGCACTAGCTCAAAGGTAAATAAGTCTCTAGAAAAGCTTTCCAGACTGCTTGATAGAAAATCCATATGCAGCAAATATGGATTAACATTGGATGATCCTTTGATAAAGAAAAGGAAGGCTAAGAAAAAAGCCAAAAGAGAGCTCAAAGAAACTTTCTACAAAAACCGAAGAAATTATCCAAAGCCCAAAGGCAGACATTCAAAGTCGAGGCATGGTCAACCCTCTGGAGCAAAAATAGGGTATTATAAATATGTTCCCAAAACTCATTATTGCAATCCTTCTGATATCCATCTGCATACTCATAAACAAGACAGATGGAATAAAATTACTTGTTGGCTATGTGGGAAAACTGGACATACTTCCTCCCCATGTGCAGAGGGTCAAGAATCAAAACGAAACAGGGGAAAGAAGTCCCAAGTCCTTGCCCAAAGAAACAAACAAGTAAAGCAAGAAGGAAGAAGACCAATTGTGTGTATGAAATGCGGTTCTCATGCTCACAGCACAGAACATTGCCTGAATGTCACAATCAGAGAAATTGATCAGCAACACCAAATAAATGAATCTTCTTATGATTCATTTAGTTCTTCGTCTGAAGAAGAACTCCATGCTAAGATGGGACAATATTCAGATTCTATTTCTTCAGATTGTTTATGTTCTGATTTTGAAGAATGTGCATGTCATGTCCAATATAATTCTGACTCTGAATATTTTAATGACTCAAGTGAAGAACACAAGGAATAGCCTAATCCCCAGAAGGGAAAATTCCTTATGGCCGCAACAGAAGAAGAAGAGCTAAAAATCCTGTCACAAATCCGTGCCATAGAGAATGCAGAAATGAAAAACCGTCTGGTGGAAGCTTTTATGGATTAGCTAAAAGCAAAAGCTTCAAACAGTACAGGTAAGAAATCTCTCTTTGTTGATGCATCATATGAAAAGAATACAAAATCGTTCCAAAGGCATCAGCAGAAGCCTGAAAGAGTAAGATCTCTTACTCTAGGAGAAGTTAGCAGAGAGATTCATAATCTCAAAACCAAAATTTTTGCACTAAAAGCTCAAGTTGCAGAAATTCAGAAAGGAAAACAGATGGCAAAAGAAGATGATGATAATCAGCCATGGCATACTGCTTCTCATAGCAATAATTAAGAAGTACAAATTGCTGAAGGTATGAAGGATCCAAATTTTGGATTCAGAGACATGAGATTGTTAACCATCTCGTAACAACAGCGCCATGTTCTGATAAATATCTGCATAAAAGGGAAAATGTTTGAAATGATTGCTCTTATTGATTCTGGAGCAGATATTAACATTTTGAATATGAAAAGTATTCCAGCAAAATATTGGGTGACTACAGAAAGAGAAGTGGTAGGATTGGGTAAGAAAAAGCTTAGATACGAAGTACCCAAAGCATCTGTTTTTTTTGAAAGCCACTGTATTTATATGAAGTTTGTAGTAGCTGATATTCCAGTAGACTACATTCTTGGTAATATCTTTCTTGCGGCAGTAGAACCTCATGGGTCACTTAGACTCAAAGGAGGTAAATATTAATATTTTCTAAGACTATTCAGGAACATTTTAAACATGTAAATATTTTTTAGAATTTGGTTAAGCACAATGGTTTAGTGCTTAGGAAGAAGAAGATAGAGGTATTTCAAACGACTATCAAATTTTTGTGCCATACGATCTGCAATGGGCAGATTTCTCTGCAGAAGCATGCATTGGAGTTTGCAGATAAGTTTCCAGATGTTATCACAGATAAGAACCAACTGTAGAGGTTCTTAGGTTTCCTTAATTACGTCAGCAATTTTTATCAAGACTACGCCAGTGATAGAAAAATCTTAAATAAGAGGCTGAAAAAGAATCCTCCTGAATGGACAGAGGTCCATACAAAAGAAATTAAGGACATCAAGGCAAGGTAAAATCCTTGCTCATTCCGTATGTTGCTGATGATCTTGCATACAAAGTAGTTGAATCTGATGCAAGTAATATTGGATGGGGTGGTATTCTAAAGCAAAAGGTTGGAAAAGAAGAGCAAGTTGTTCAATTTGCCTCAGGAGTATGGAATCCAGCCAAACTAAACTACTCCACGATAGAGAAAGAAGTCAAGGCAGCATGGAACTGCATCAGTAAGTTTCAAGTTTATCTTATTAATAAACCTTTTCTTCTAAGAACTGATGCATCTGCTCTACAGAAGGTGTTAACGAAAGACATCAAGAAGGCTGGAGAAGCAAAGTTTGCCAATGGCAGGCTTTATTTTCAAACTTTGACTTTCAGGTAGAACATATCAAAGGAAAAGACAATAGTTTGCCTGATTTTCTTAGCAGAGAATACATTGAAACAAAATATCATGTCATGATGATCATCACAGAATGGGACCAACACTGGAAACAAGAAGTCTTGAGAACTGTGCCTGATGACCAAGATTTGGAAACCTATAAAAGAAACTGGAAACCCACGTGGCAGCTCCGAAATACAAAGGTGCTAAACGCCAATTTGCAGCCACACACTGACCTCCAACACTTTGTTCCAGTAAGAAAAGTATAACCTAAATGAGGAAAGTGGATTCATGATATGATATATGATAAAGCAAGACGAGATGGTGACCTTGCAAGACAGGCTTTAGAACAAAATTTTCACGACATTGCCACTATTTGGTGCCATGGTGGACGCAGCATAGGAATGTATGAAAGGTATGTCTACATATACAAGACAAGAGATCTCTGAAATGAACCGGGCCATGTTAGAACCTAACCAGCTGCCAGATGGCCAAGAAATGATCCCAATATCATATTTCCAGATACAGTATATAACTTTGCAGACTATAAATAGCTCTGGTGGGAATTTCTCAACCTCGACGACAAGATCAAAACCTACTACACCAGACTCAGGTTTAGTTCCATCGGTCATTTTCAAGGATATCAGCAATGTAAGTGGTTTAGAGACTGGTGGACTGATTATGGAATAAATAGAACTGCCATGGACCCTATAGAACATGAAAAATATTGCACAAGTCTTTGCAAACCATGTATTGAGCAATGTAGTACAGATTGTAATCACCCTATTTATAACACTATTAAACAAATGACTAAAGGTGAACGGTCAACTTACAAGTCCTCCCCATATAATAATTCCTTGAAGAATATATGAGAGAACACATGGAATGGCTTGTATTAACCAAAGTTTAGTACCAGATTGTGCTTGGGAAGCCCATGATTGTCCGCAAGATTTACACAAAAGCCTAGGACACAATGCAGTATAAAAGGGATAGATTCCCTGACCTTAGTATTTTCTGATGTAAATAATACAGACCAGTCATAAGGGCTTAATTGTGACCAGATTTCCCATGGGCTTTGTTATACCAAAGTATCCACAATGTAAATAAAATATAATTTTCTCATGGGATTTTATGAAAAAGCATCCATTTTGTTATCTTCCATAGGATTTTCTTTTCCGGACAGAATCTACTATCAGATTTGCCCTGGCGTTACCCGAAAGCAACTATTCCTTTCCTTAGATGGGAATCTTTGTGCGGACGTCGCCTTAGCACTATCCGAAAAGTAATGATTCTATCCACTGTTTACGGATGGCCTACAATAATGTTTGTCCCCTCTCATTCCTATATAATGAGGGTAAGGCTCATTGATGAGGCATTCGAGTTTAGATTGAGTCTAGAGTTTTGTGTGTTTGAGTCAAGTGCCTCTCCTGCTCTGCATCTGCAGACATTCTGTCTGATCTGCTTGCATCACGAGAAGAACTTAAGTCCTTAGGTGATTTGGGAGCCTGTGCATCAGTGTGCTCGACACTGGTGAGAACCTAAAGTGGCCGAATCATATAGAGAGTCGACCAGTCTGTATATGTGTTGAAGTCTGATTCTGAGGCAGAGTCTATCCTTCGCTAGGTAGCCTCTGGTATTGCTTGTTCCATGTGAACAACATAAAGCCCGGTAAATGCGAAGATAGCCAATCTCTGTAAGGAAATCTCTTTGTAAGAATTTATGTAAACAAAGTCATATCCATTCTGAAATAAATTGAGTACACCATTCTGTATCTGAATACATCGTCTATGCATTAATATTGTCTGTTGTGGTAGTAGTTGTCTTTGTGCCTTCATCCAAAGTTTGCAGGAAGTTCGCCAAAGGAACGAAGGGACGCCAAGGCCGTTGTTAGGCGAGGAAGCCGTTGTTGAGGCCATAAGAGCATGAAATTTCTGAGTAGGTTCACCACTGGTTCACCAGGAGTTGGTTGTCAAAGTCATACGAAGAGACGCAACAAGTAGCAAGCTCATGACAGAAGATGATGTAATTTTTTTCTCTCCTATAATTAACTAGATGGGTAGCAAGTTTTCGCAACAATAGGAACACATTATTAAGTAGATGGGTGGCAAGTTTTGTCAGCAATAGGACCACATGTCGAATTTTTTGTCTGTGGATGTGCATGATAATCCGAAAGGATTTGAGTTGACTATATTTTTTTTAGTTAACATATTTTTAATTTTGGAAATGATTAATTAAACCTTAAACATAAATTGGACCAACATTTAATGTTGCCAGATATGGATTTGCATGACATGTAATTATGTGTTCGGTTTTACATCATGTGGACATTCCACATACACATATCGTTGCAAACAGTTCATCTCTTTTGGGTGCATAGCTAATATAAATCGGCAGACACGTTGATGTAGATTATATTACACAAATAAACCATAATGGACAATACTTCCAAAGAGGTTGATTAATGAAAACGATATATGTAAATCGCATAATAATCAAATACCATCTACTTTTCATTGTGATAAAGGGACCAAAGCCCTGAGTATTGTCAGTGTCTTACAATCATTGCATGTAGCAACACGATGCTCTATTCTTCACATAAAAATATATATTTGATTTCAATGTAATTTAAACTTTATAAGTTGTCTTCAGTCATAATTATGGTGTTATAAATCAATATAAAACCTAACTTAAAACATAACTAGCTTATGTTGTGTAAATGTGGATAAGAAACTATTCACAATAAGAATCAAAATAATTAACTCAAAAATATATTTATAAGCATTAAAATAATTATTTTAAAAATATATTTTATTGGGCAAAAATTTTTAAAAATAAAAAATCATAAAAATTAACTAAATTATAATTTTATTTTAAAATATTATTATCACTTAGTCAAGTCTCACTACCACAGCCATTTAAATATGGGTCTGGTCAATAAGGCGACCCACGATCAAACCTCACGGGGCGCTTGTGCCGTGTTCTAGGGGGGGGAGACATTCGACCATGGCTGGATATGATTGACGATAGTTGACCATGATTGATATTATAAACCTAAGAGAATAATAAACCCAATTGATTGATATTATACATGAACGAGAATAATAATCTTGAAATATTAATACCAAAACTCCAAGGGATTATGAACCATGGGAATAATATTAAATTGAAACAGCTAATATTTTAAACCCAGGGTATATAAACCTTATGATAAATATTATAAACACTAAAATAAACATGATTAAATAAGCACATAATAAATTAAAGATACAAATCTAATTCCACTATAATGGTTTGTTGTCAAGAAAAGAGATGTTAGACATCAAATTTTCCAACTTAAGAAATATATGGCCAATATGTTTTGCAAAATATAGACGTGCTTGTAAAATGATGTTGTCTTTGATTTATATTCACGTTCTTTTAAATATTTTTTTATGATATGGAATAGGATAATTTAATTTAGTGATTTATATATTGATTTATCTTTAATCTAGTAGTCTTCAAAGATGATAACACATATATTTTTATTAATTAGATTTATCTTTTTTATAGTTAAGAGGCAAGTTGATATTATTTTTCATTTATAAACAACAATAATAATATCAATCTCTTAATTTAAATTAATAAATATTATTTAGCATTATTATTATTATATATTAATAAACAATAATACTATTAAATATAAATATTATTAAAAATAAATAATAATAATTAGTAATATTATAAATAGATAACGATATTGTATTATACCATCATCAATCACTTGGGTTTATTATTACCTTGGGTTTATAATATCAATCACTTGGGTTTATTATTCCCTTAGGTTTATAATATCAATCATGGTCAACTATCGTCAATCATAAACAACTATGGTCAACCATGGTCGAATATCGCATTGTGACAAGAATTGTCTCAATATGAAAATAAACCATGGTCAACCATGTTTATAATATTTATCTTGGGGTTTATATACTTTGAGTTTATAATATTAGTCCCTTAGGTTTAATATTATTCACTTGTGTTCATCGCCTCTTGGGGTTTTAGTATTAATCCCTTAAGTTTATTATTCCCTTCGACTTATAGTATCAATCTCTTGGGCTTATAATATCAATCATGGTCAATAATAGTCAACCATGGTTATCCATGGTCGAACATCACATTGTAACAAAAATTGTCTCCGTGTGAAAATCATGGACAATCATGGACAACCATGGTTTATCATGGTCAACCATGTTTTATAGAACCAAACATGGTCGAACGTTGCATTGTAACAAAGATTGTCTTGATATGAAAAATATCCATGGTCAACCATGGTCCAACGTCATATTTTGACAAAGATTGTCTCGATATGAAAAACATCCATGGTCAATGATGGTCAACCATGGTCCAATGTCGCATTGTGATAACGATTGTCTCAATATGAAGATCAACCATGGTCAACCATGTTTGCTTTGGTGTTTATAATATTTATGAGGGTTTATGTACATTTGGTTGATAATATTAGTCCCATGGGTTTAATATTATTCCCTTGGGTTCATAATATCAATCTCTTGGGTTTATTATTCCCTTAGGTTTATAATATCAATCAAACCATCATCAAACATATACAATCACGGTAAACCATGGTCAACCATATTCGAATGTCAAATTGTGACAAGGAATGTCTCAATATGAAAATCAACCAGGTTCAACCATGTTTATTTAGTGTTTATAATATTTATCTTAGGGTTTACATACCTTGAGTTTGTAATATTAGTCCCTTGGATTTAATATTACTCCCTTGGGTTTCTCATCCCTTGGGGGTTTGGTATTAATCCCCTAGCTTTATTATTCTCTTTGGTTTATAATAGCAATCACTTGGGTTTATTATTCTCTTAGGTTTATAATATGAATCATGATCAACTATCATCAATCATAGCCAACCATGTCAACCATGGTCGAATGTCGCATTGTGACAAGGATTGTCTCAATTAGCAAGGGCAATTGGACCATCTAGTACACTTGCACAAGATGGTGTTGTTTCCCTTACACTCACTCTAACCATTATAGTCATCCACTAGAACTACCTGTAGTCATAAATGGCAATCTCTTTCCTCACAAACATTATTTGTGTCACGAATAATACTAGGTGAAACTATTTGTGACCAAATGTTGCATTCCATTTATTTCTTCATAATTCATGGAACTCAAGGAATGTGCATTTAATGTTTATATTATGATTGTGGAAACTAATTCTCTAATGAGGAAGATTCCTCACGCATTTAGATAAATTAATTTTTAGCTCTCTTAATTTATACTCTATAAATTTTATTATTTTAATTATAGTATTTGGATATGGAAATTGATTTATATATATAGTTTGATTTACATTAGGTGAAAACAAGAAGGGGATTAACCCTTGAGATGCACACTGTTGTGAACCATGTGCCATAAAAGTGATAAAAAATAAATGGGTAAAATTATCTTTTAGTGGAAAACCACTTTTATGATGAATTTAATACAGAAGACAAGCTATGGTGACACTAACACTAGATTTCTTCGGTGTTTGTGAGAGGGTGTGTGTATACATATTACAACGAAAGGTTCTATCCAACCTACTAATATGTAAAACAAACTTAATAAATATTTATTAACACCTTAATGTAAGTTTGTTGTCATGCAAATCCTCATCTGTGTCTATTGACTAATAAGTGTGTGTATTGACTAATAAGTGATAGACACTCTAAATTTTTATCATAGTATTGTTTAATTTCTTAAGTTATATTTGATATTTTTTTATTAGAGAGTGTATATACATATATATTATAATAAAAATTTCTTTCCAACCTACTAATATGTAAAACAAACTTAATAAATATTTATTAACACATTAATATAAATTTGCTGTTATGAAAATCCCTATCTATGTGTATTAGCTAATAAGTAATAGACACACTTAATAAATGTTTATTAACACCTTAATATAATTTTTTTGTCATACAAATCCCCATCTATGTATATTGGCTAATAATTAATAAACACCCTATTAAATTTTTATCATAATACTGTATAATTTCTTAAGTTACATTCGCTACTTCCTTTTATTATTATTTAATTTTTTTTCGAGAATAGGAAATGTCATGGTTGAATTGAAAGATATACACAACAATTATTTTACTTCCCTTATATACAAATTGTTTGACTCTATATGATTTTCTAGTTTTATGTATGAATGTTTTTAAAATAGTCAATTTAGGCTTTTTATAGTATAAGGGGATTACGTCTATTTTTTATCCAAAATAAGCTTGATACCTAATAATCTCGATAACAAGTATCCCAAAAAAATTTGAAATAATGTCATTATAGGGCTTGCTAGCATTTAACTTTTTTTTATAGAATCTGGCGATATCAGGTGGATTACACCAAAGTATTATTCTCGACACGTGACGTATAAATTCTTTATATTCTCGACGCGTGATGTATACATTCTTTATATCCTGGTAGCTGACATGTAAAATGAAGGTTGCATTAACTAATAGTATTTTTAGAATCTGTCGATATTGATGGAAAAGTTATTCGTTCCTACTCATATCCTTACACCTAGTAGTCGATACATTAATTGACATTCTCGATAACTAGACGATGTGCCTTCATGCGGATAAAAACCTGCATTATCGTTTATGTCTGCTCATTCTTTTTGTTCCTCTGCAAAAGATATCGTCCGTTACTATTGGGCCCATATTACTTAACTTTTTTTCAGCCGAAGATATCCTCCTGTAACCATACTTTCAATGCACAAAAAAAGGCTTACTTGGATTAACAGAGCAGAAACTTGTTACTTTGTCAATTTGCCACGAATAAGCACATGCGTCCGTTACCAATTCAGTTGTAACAAAATGATACAATCTCTCGCAAAAAGTAACCGGTAGGGAACCATGTTGCACCTTCTCAACCTAAAAAAAATATTGTGCATCATGCTATGGGCAAGAGGCGGCTCTCTCTTCGTGGCTGATCTAGAACCCCCTGTGCACATGGCCCATCGCCCAATAGTAATGCGGCAAACCCCCTGTGCACATGGCCCATCGCCCAATACTAATGCGGCAACCCGTTGTTTCAAGGCAACTCTTAAAAACAAGTCACTAAGCCAATGATTGGCTTAGTGCATGAGAGGATTAACATACATATCCATGCATCACCATGGTTTCTACGGCAGCGGTTACGGCATGACTCCGGCAGCCTTCAGGGCTGGCAAGGGCTAACCAGCCATATATTGTGTCTTAAATGCTGGCCCATCTATGTATGTGGTGCACGTCAGTGGGATGGCATACATAACTCCGGCGGGCGACCACGGAGACCTTTCCGGCAGCCGGTGCGGGACCCTCCATGCCAACCCATGCGTACAACTCACCTGATTTGCAATCAATTCTTCCCTGATCTCCGCGGGCTAATTTGAATTTTAAATTTGCTGCCTCGGCGCTTCGAGTTGAATCGACTGCATGTACGAGCTCCAAATGCATTAATGATTGTTCATTTGAATTTTGAAAACTCGCCCCGCCTAAACACTGAAATTTGGATTTCAAATTTTGGGGATGGCTAAATCAGTTTCATTCCTTCAAGGCGTAAGGAGCTGCGTTCCCTTATCAAGATGTGCTCAAGCAGAGATTGAAGAATATAGTTCCCATCCCACAGGAAGAAGTCGCGTCCTAGCTCTTCTGGTATAGGTCCACTGAGCTGATTTCCGTGGAGCCAAAGCTGTGCCAAGCTAGAGCAGTTTCCTAGCTCTGCAGGAACCTATCAGCTCAAATTGTTGCGTTGCGTTGTGACTATAATCTGGTGACTGATTTTATACAGCCATAATCGTTGGGTATACTTCTTATGAGCGAATTGTCTCGTATATTGTTGAGTTCAGGTGGAAGGGAGATTGTGAGGAAATTGGATTGTGCCGGTCAGAGAGTTACGGTAAAGGGCAAACACTTTGAGTTTCGTAATGTTCCCAACAACGCTAAGAAACATTGTAAGTCTATGGAAATTGTAATTGTCATGGAGAAGAACGCGATGAGTGATGATGTGCCGTGAGTGCTGTAAGAGGCGGTGGAGGAGGCAACTTGTGCGTCGTGATTGCCTGCAAAATAAAACTGGTGACAAAAACCATCCACCAATGGCAATACAACATGCCTTTCGTGGAAGAGGATCTGTTCATGCGTGTTCAGTTCCTTTGCATTAACGTGGAAGGAGGGACGAAAAAGGATATGAATGCATTGTTCCAAGGAATGTATCTGAATGTATCTAGGATGTAAGGAGAAGTTCTTGAAGATTATGAACACAACCTTCCTATAGTTGAAGATGGCGGAGAACGTGTAGTAAAATGAACTGGATCGAGTCCACGTCCTTCATTGGAGGGACTGCTAACGTGAGTAAATTGACAGAAAGATACTATTCCAACAAAGTCCACTTCAAAATAAAGTCAGATATGGCAGTAACACCACTGCCCATATCAGGCCTCCAAGGATTGTTCGACATCCTCGAAGGAGTACGTACACATTTATTTCTCCTCCGGGAGGGATAATGAATAGGATTCCTTCCTATGCGATGCCCTTCCCTCACAAAGATGGAAAAATCTTTGACATACAAGACAAAGTGGTTTGGAAAAACAACATCAACCATGAGCACTACCTTAATGTATACATGGTTTATGTTAATTATTTGGATCTTGATCCAGGAAGTGCAGTCAATGGAACTGCTACAGTCCAAGAAGTTGACAATTTGGACAGACTTGTGAAGGAATTTCGACGCGTAATTGTAAGTTTCTTTGATTACTAAGAGGAGTTGAGCATCGCGTGGAACGTATGTGCACTTTGCTTTCATTACACATATCACACTGAAATCATTCTCAATGCCAAACACAAGAGTGGGGCATTCATATTCCGTTGGAAAGTCATAATGAATAGAGTCATTCATATGCCAAACATAAATTTTATGAACAAATATATATGTAGACAATATCCAATGGAGATGATCATTTTTGCTGCAATTGTCGAATGAGTTACATAGGAGCAAAAGATCAACATTAATGGTGAATGGGAAAATGAGTAATTTGGTTAAAGAGATTAGGAAGTTGATTAGGTTATATTGGATTTTGTTTTGTAAATCAATTTCAATGTAATAATCCTTATTACAATGGATTAATATTAATAATCTTCCATAATCTATTTTTTTTTTTTTGAATTTATTATTTAAAGAGATTAGGTTATTCATTCTCTATTCTTTATTTTGATTTTAAATCTATAATTAAGAAAATTATTTTATTAGTGTAATTTAATTTTTTCATGTATATTTTAAATTTGATAAAAAAAATTTAATATTTAAAATATGTTTTTAATCAAATTTAAATTCAATATTTTGACAAAATCTTTAAAGCAATATATGCGATTTCACTAAATTATATTAATTTTTGTTGGGAAAACATATTAAGATTATGCACATTTCACAATTTAAATATGAGATTCCAACCAATTATATTAAGAAACGGATGTAAGTCATAATTATTTTTTTGGAACATATCAAACACATTAACCATTATTCCAATCAATAACACTATTGAAAAGTAAATTAAATATTTAATTTTCATATGTATATATATGTTTTGTTAGTTTCACTTATAGGGATATAAACTTTGAATCTGATAGTTTACACAATATTCATAATGAAAGGATGGTCAATTGGACAATTTTCATGGTAAATATTATTAAAAGCCAAATTCACATTATTAAAAAAAATATTTTTTCAAGATAATGTTTAATGAAAAAGATATGTAATAATATTAGTCTTTATAATAATATTTTTTAGCTCAGTGATATGAATTAAATGGTTAATAATTTTTTATAGACATTGATGCATAGTTTGCATTGCCAAAAACAAAAATCATAAAAATTAATTAAATTAGAATTTTATTTCAAATTATTATTATTATTAATTATATATATATATATATATATATATATATATATATATATATATATATATATATATATATAGATATACATGAAACTAGAAAATATAGTAAAAACAACCGTAAGTAACTAGAAGTGAACAATGTCACAAATTAAAATGAAATGAAAATTGACTTTCTCACATTCAAATTCTTAAATATAATAATAATATTTTTTTTAAATTAAATTGAAAAAAAATGTATATCTACTTTTGAAATAAATTATAACTCTTTGTTGATGAATATTTTGTGGAAATTAAATCCTATCATTTACTAATAATTATTAATCATTAAATTAAAATTCTAGAACCTCTAAGTTTAATAAGATTAATAATTATATTCTTATCAAAAATAAATTATAATGACAACAACACCATAGTGTTAAATTTAATGATCTATTATAAAGTTTGCATCTTAAAATGAATATGATAAGGTTTTATTGAATAGTTTATCTGTATAGATCATTTTTTTAAATCTTCATTTTCAATTTGTTATCTATTTTATTTAATTTATGTATACAGAATTAGATTCTTTTTCTTTCTTTTTTAAACTATAGTTAGGAAGTTTGTATTAGCATAAATCTTTATCCAAGGCACAAAAAAGTACTACAATTGTATCAAAATTACCCATTGACTTTGTGTATCTAGAAGAAATAAAATTCCATATATTATATAGTTGCAGCAAGGAAAAAGCTTAAGGTTGCATATGCGAAGTGTGCAATTTAGGAAGGCTAGATGAGGCTAGGTTGCTAGGAATCCTCGGAATTTGGCTAAGTGTGGGATCAATGGAACCGACATGAACAGTGATAAAACTTGCTTATGACCACACACTTGGGCACTTAGTGATACAACATAGATCATCTAGAACATATGAAAACATACTTTTCTTAATGCAAAACCCTTTGTGGCAACTTACGATAAGTGCGAGTCCGACAACAAACTTTGTGAGGATAATGACGACACTTGTGTAATAGTGCATGAAAATTTGGAAATGAGTGTGAAACATGTCTATATGATGAGAATAACTCATTTTCACAAAGGTTGCCCCTTGAAGTAAATCAGAACTCCCCTTTGCATGATATGCAATAATTCCCATGCCCGAAGACGACACTTGCTATATAAAGATAAAAGTGTGAACGATTGCTTGAGATCCAAGAAGGGAGCTTCAAATCATCAACTAACCAATAAGTGACTAAGGAACGACCAATCACAGGATCCACAATAGGCTCCAAAATTTGAATGTAGGCCAAAATTTTGGAGTGCGTTGTAGTCGCTACAACATTTGGCGACGCACTAATAGAATCCAACTTCTCTATTTTGGTTAACTCCTTCTGTGCAGGACCTTGGTTATTTAGGGAGTATTGATTCATTGTACGGATTACCATGGCCTTCCCACTTACCCCACAAACAAACATGGTCCCCTCTATACCTTCTTAGTTGAACACAACATAAGATTCGGCATAATCACAATGTTTCGAGTTAGGAAGGGTAGTGTAGCTCGTGAGCTTAACATTTTCAAAGTATAATTTTCATCTCTAATGTTGCTCTACTGCTAGAAGGCCTGCATAGTACCTCGGCGAAGTCATGCAAGAACACAAACATTGTTCCGCTATCAACAAGCCTACAAACTACCTCGGTGGAGTTGTTTGCTTCACCTCTCTACGCAGGAAGCCTTTCTCTTCTTCCATCTTTATTGATTTATTTAGAGAGAATTGTGCATTGGCACTTATTTATTTTGGGTTGGAATAGGGATCCCAACTTATTGAGAGGAGAAGGGGTTATTCCTTCAGAGAAGCATATATAGACCTCTGATTTAAGTTTTCTCGTTTAGATTTTCCCCTTCACCGTTTCTACTATTTGGATAAGCTTGAGAAAACCAAAGTCGAAAAAACCGAGTATAGGCATGAGGTTTCCAAACTAGAAGTGGGTTCATGGTTAAACCAAAACTCTCCTTACAGATTGATCGTATTTTCCGTCAGAAATTCATTCACCAAAAGATGTAGCCAACACAAGGAAGATGGACATAAGGCTAGCCAAATGTTGAAGTGTCACAAGACTCTTTATAGTTCGGCCACAGACATATTAAGAAGCCAAAATAGGTCCAAGAAAAATACTTATTCACATGATGAAAAAAAGGAAGAACTCAACAAGAAATAAAAACAACACGAAAAGAAAGAAAACACACAACAAGGAAACATAACTGGAAGACAAGAGAAAAAAATGGCTAAAGCAAAAAATGATATAGAATCAAAATAAGAAAACGAGGACAAACAATAGGGAATGAGTGCATAATGGGTGCAAGAAAGGGAAACTAGGATGAAACTAATCCTACTCCTAACCTAACAGCTAGAAGGTCGGGGTCACGTATAATGAAATTTCTAGTGAAGCCACCATAGTCATTCCCGACTTGCAACCACAAAGATATGAACAATTAAAACAAATAAAAACTGATGTGCAACAAAAAATATAAAAACCTGAAGAAAAAAAATTGCACAAGAAAACGAAGGTCTCTCTTGTGGGAAGAAGGTGTGTCACAACCACTACTTTCATCCAATCTACATGTTTACCTTTTTGATGAATACCATTTTTCAATAAACCTTGGAATCTTCTTGTGGATGTGTGATCCAGAATTATGCAGGAGCGCAATAAAATACAGATATACACATAAACACATACATGCAGCAAAAACAAAACTTCATTTCATTAATATCAAAGAAATGAAATATGCTTACATACAGAAATGGAAATAAACTAGCTCGAACGATGGTAGCTTATCTCTAAGAAGAGATGTGGTGGGTACATGCCTCTGAACTATGTTACAATGAGGCTCAAATGCCTATTTATTATTGAGAAACAATGGAAAACCCTAAACATCTAGAAACCTAACCCTAGGAGATGAAGCGTCAAAATTGTGGGCCCCGTTTGGGTAAATCGGTACATCATCAACGTCCCGAGGTCGTAACTTTGGCATACGATCTCCATTTGACTATCATAATACCTCGTTTCGAAGATGTTGAAGAGGAGGCTGAAAAAAGAAGAAGCTAGAATAGTATTATACTTCTTCCATCTCTTCAGTTTCCCTAAAAACATCTTTTAGTCCCTCAAAACGGCTTCAGAAGTTTAGGACCCGAAAAACTACCAGAAATAGTAAGTGTGTTACAATTAAGGAAATTGAAAGGAAACAATAGTGGGGGTCCAAATGGAATAGGCAGGTGGCCACCAATATCCACCTGGACCAGTCCTCCCCCCTTAGGAAGAAATGGTCCCCATTGTGTTCAGTGCCTCAATGAGATGGAGAAATTTCTGCTAAACTTGGTCGCTAGTGAGCCACTTGCCTTGGTGCAGGAATTGGTCAGCTTTGATAACCTGATATAGTTGGATCTTCTGCCGGTGGGTGTTCTTGATCTGTGTGTCCATGATCCAATCATTTGTGGTCTTTTCCATGTATTCTAGTTTTATCTCTATTGGTGTGATTTGCTCCGCAATGTCTGATTTGTCTAGTAATGGTGGAAAGTATGGTTAAAGGCAGTCCACATTGAACACTAGGTGCAGGCCAAGGAATGTTGGAATGTTGGGCTCGAAAGCATTATTCCCTACAACCTTAGTGATGGCATAAGGCCCATATCGGAGTGGGCGAAGCTTGCGGTGGGGCTCAACAAGGCACTCCTTCTACAAATATAACTAAAATTTGTTGCCCATATGGAACTTGTGTGGCACCCGATGTTGATCATGAAATTACTTGTATTTATCATTGGCTTTGTCCAATATGTCATGGACCTACTGGAGGATGTGCTGAATGCACCCAATGAAGTCGTTAGCCCTATCAGCTTCGGACTGGACATGAGCCGAATTTTCTTGAGTAGCCGCAAATGGTATGGCCACATCAATGGGACATAGTGACTGGAATCCCAACCCCACCTGAAAGGGGGTGTGGCTAGTCGAACTATGGAGAGCTCTGTTGTAGCAGTGTTCGACATAGGGGGGCCTTTCATCCCATGTGCATGGATTCTTTGAATTGTAAATACGCAGAATGTGTATAATCATCCTGTTGACGACTTTTGTTTGGCAATCAGTTTGGCGGTGGAAAGTCGTGGACTTAGTGAGCTTGGTATACAACATCAACCACAGACTTGACCAAAATGTACTTAGGAAAATGTTGTCCCGATCTGAGATAATGGATTGTGGGATCCAAACTGTACCCACACTCATTCAAAGAAGAGCTTCGCAGTGGATTCTACTGTGATACTCTTCTTGCAGGCTGCCAGAATGGCCATCTTAGAGAATTTGTTGACCATTTAATTCATATCACTGAGCTAAAAAATATTTATTATAAAAACCAATATTATTACATATCTTTTTCATTAAACATTATCTTAAAAAAATATTCCTTTTTTTTTAATAATGTGAATTTGGCTTTTAATAATATTTACCATGAAAATTGTCCAATTGACCATCCTTTCATTATGAATATTGTGTAAACTATAAGATTCAATGTTTATATCCCTATAAGTGAAACTAACAAAACATATATATGCATATGAAAATTAAATATTTAACTTACTTTTCAATAGTGTTATTGATGGGAACAATGGTTATTGTGTTTGATATGTCCCAAAAAAATAATTATGACTTACATCCATTTCTTAATATAATTGGTTGGAATCTAATTTTTAAATTGTGAAATGTGCATAATCTTATTATGTTGAATTTTTCCCAACAAAAATTAATATAATTTAGTGAAATCACATATTTCAATTGGGGAATGTGTATCATTTTATTGCTTTAAAGGTTGTTTTAAAATATTGAATTTAAATTGGATTAAAAACATATTTTAATTATTAAAAAATTAATATCAAATTTAAAATATACATGAAAAAATTAAATTACACTAATAAAATATTTTTCTTAATTATAGATTTAAAATCAAAATAAAGAATAGAGAATGAATAACCTAATCTCTTTTAAGTCATAAATTCAAAATAAAGAAAAATATATTAGGGAAGATTATTAATATTAATCCATTGTAATAAGGATTATTACATTGAAATTGATTTACAAAACAAAATCCAATATAACCTAATTTGTTTAACCTAATCAACTTCCTAATCTCTTTAACCAAATTACTCATTTTCTTTGCTTATGCCATTCACCATTAATGTTGATCTTTCGTTCGACAGTTGCAGCAAAAATGTTCATCTCTATTTGATATTGTCTGCATATGAATTTGTTCATAAAATTTGTGTTTGGCATATGAATGACTCTATTCATTATGACTTTCCAAAGCAATATGAATGCTCCACTCTTGTGTTGGGCATTGAGAATGATTTCAGTGTGTATATGTGTAATGAAAGCAAAGTGCACAAACTTCCACAAGATGCTCAACTCCTCTTAGCCATTTAATTCATATCACTGAGCTAAAAAATATTTATTATAAAAACCAATATTATTACATATCTTTTTCATTAAACATTATCTTAAAAAAATATTCCTTTTTTTTTAATAATGTGAATTTGGCTTTTAATAATATTTACCATGAAAATTGTCCAATTGACCATCCTTTCATTATGAATATTGTGTAAACTATAAGATTCAATGTTTATATCCCTATAAGTGAAACTAACAAAACATATATATGCATATGAAAATTAAATATTTAACTTACTTTTCAATAGTGTTATTGATGGGAACAATGGTTATTGTGTTTGATATGTCCCAAAAAAATAATTATGACTTACATCCATTTCTTAATATAATTGGTTGGAATCTCATATTTAAATTGTGAAATGTGCATAATCTTAATATGTTGAATTTTTCCCAACAAAAATTAATATAATTTAGTGAAATCACATATTTCAATTGGGGAATGTGTATCATTTTATTGCTTTAAAGGTTTTTTTAAAATATTGAATTTAAATTGGATTAAAACATATTTTAATTATTAAAAAATTATTATCAAATTTAAAATATACATGAAAAAATTAAATTACACTAATAAAATATTTTTCTTAATTATAGATTTAAAATCAAAATAAAGAATCGAGAATGAATAACCTAATCTCTTTTAAGTCATAAATTCAAAATAAAGAAAAATATATTAGGGAAGATTATTAATATTAATCCATTGTAATAAGGATTATTACATTGAAATTGATTTACAAAACAAAATCCAATATAACCTAATTTGTTTAACCTAATCAACTTCCTAATCTCTTTAACCAAATTACTCATTTTCTTTGCTTATGCCATTCACCATTAATGTTGATCTTTCGTTCGACAGTTGCAGCAAAAATGTTCATCTCTATTTGATATTGTCTGCATATGAATTTGTTCATAAAATTTGTGTTTGGCATATGAATGACTCTATTCATTATGACTTTCCAAAGCAATATGAATGCTCCACTCTTGTGTTGGGCATTGAGAATGATTTCAGTGTGTATATGTGTAATGAAAGCAAAGTGCACAAACTTCCACAAGATGCTCAACTCCTCTTAGCAATCAAAGAAACTTACAATTACGTTTCGAAATTCCTTCACAAGTCTGTCTAAATTGTCAGCTTCTTGGACTGTAGCAGTTCCATTGACTGCACTTCCCTGTTTGAGATCCAAATAATTAACATAAGCCATGTATACATAAATCTTTTGCATATAATTAAGGTAGTGCTCATGGTTGATGTTGTTCTTCCAAACCACTTTGTCTTGTATGTCAAAGATTTTTCCAGTTCTGTGAGGGAAGGGCATCGCAAAGGAACCCTATTCATTATCCCTCCCGGAGGAGAAAAAAATGTGTACATACTCCTCCAGTATGTTGAACAATCCTGGGAGGCCTGATATGGCCAGTGGGGTTACTGCCATATCTGACTTTATTCTGAAGTGGACTTTGTTGGAATATTATCTTTCTGTCAATTTACTCACATTAGCAGTCCCTCCGATGAAGGGCGTGGACTCGATCCAGCTCATTTCACTACACGTTGTCCGCCATCTTCAACTCTAGGAAGGTTGCGTTCATAATCTTCAGGAACTTCTCCTTACGTCCTTGGAACAATGCATTCATATCCTTTTTCGTCCCTCCTTCCACGTTAATGCAAAAGAACTTAACACGCATGAACAGATCCTCTTCCACGAAAGGCATGTTGTATTGCCATCGGTGGATGGTTTTTGTCACCACGTCTCGCCTGATTCTTGAGAATTGAAAGGCCGTGAGAATTGGGGGAATGCTCACCAGTTTTATTTTCCAGGCAATTAGGACGCACAAGTTGCCTCCTCCACCGCCTCTTAGAGCAATCACGACACATCATCACTCACCGCGTTCTTGTCCATGACAATTACAATTTCGACAGACAATGTTTCTTAGCATTCTTGGGAACATTAAGAAACTAAAAGTGTTCACCCTTTACCGTAACTCTCTGACCGGCACAATCCCCAGATATCCAATGTTAATGATTTTGTGATAAGATCCAATTTCCTCACAAGCTCCCTTCCACTTGAACTCGACAATATTACCAACGTCCAATACATGCAACTACGAGACAATTCGCTCATAGGAAGTATACCCAACGGTTATCGCTGTATAAAATCAGTCACCAGATTATAGTCACAACGCAACGCAACAATTTGAGCTGATAGATTCCTGCAGAGCTAGGAAACTGCTCTAGCTTGGCCCGGCTTTGGCTCCAGAAGAGCTAGGACGCGACTTCTTCCTGTGGGATGGGAACTATATTCTTCAATCTCCGCTTGAGCACATCTTGATAAGGGAACGCAGCTCCTTACGCCTTGAAGGAATGAAACTGATTTAGCCATCCCCAAAATTTGAAATCCAAATTTCAGTGTTTAGGCGGGGCGAGTTTTCAAAATTCAAATGAACAATCATTAATGCATTTGGAGCTCGTACATGCAGTCGATTCAACTCGAAGCGCCGAGGCAGCAAATTTAAAATTCAAATTAGCCCTCGCGTTCTTGTCCATGACAATTACAATTTCGACAGACTTACAATGTTTCTTAGCGTTCTTGGGAACATTAAGAAACTCAAAGTGTTCACCCTTTACCGTAACTCTCTGACCAGCACAATCCCCAGATATCCAATGTTAATGATTTTGTGATAAGATCCAATTTCCTCACAAGCTCCCTTCTACCTGAACTCGACAATATTACCAACGTCCAATACATGCAACTACGAGACAATTCGCTCATAGGAAGTATACCCAACGGTTATCGCTGTATAAAATCAGTCACCAGATTATAGTCACAACGCAACGCAACAATTTGAGCTGATAGATTCCTGCAGAGCTAGGAAACTGCTCTAGCTTGGCCCAGCTTTGGCTCCAGAAGAGCTAGGACGCGACTTCTTCCTGTGGGATGGGAACTATATTCTTCAATCTCCGCTTGAGCACATCTTGATAAGGGAACGTAGCTCCTTACGCCTTGAAGGAATGAAACTGCTTTAGCCATCCCCAAAATTTGAAATCCAAATTTCAGTGTTTAGGCGGGGCGAGTTTTCAAAATTCAAATGAACAATCATTAATGCATTTGGAGCTCGTACATGCAGTCGATTCAACTCGAAGCGCCGAGGCAGCAAATTTAAAATTCAAATTAGCCCGCGGAGATCAGGGAAGAATTGATTGCAAATCAGGTGAGTTGTACGCATGGGTTGGCATGGAGGGTCCCGCACCGGCTGCCGGAAAGGTCTCCGTGGTCGCCCGCCGGAGTTATGTATGCCATCCCACTGACGTGCACCACATACATAGATGGGCCAGCATTTAAGACACAATATATGGCTGGTTAGCCCTTGCCTTCAGGGCTCGAAGGCAGCTCCATCATTGCAACTTTATTTATCTGACTGCACTGCTTGGACTTCAACCCTCCATTCAATACCTCCACGTACATTCATTCAATGCCCCAGTTCCTGTCCAACATTTCAAATTATTAAGTGCCGCCCAAAATTTTGAATTCAAATTGGGTAGTCCCGCCCGAATTCTTTTATGAAATGAATAGTCCCGCTCTGTTTCCATTTTCTCGAGCCAGAAGATGCTGCCTGTATCCCTAAGGAGAAATGTGTCAGAGGCAGGGGTTTCCTTACCCTTCAACCATGGATGCTTGGATTCGACCCTCTTTCGGCTCCAATCAAGCGGAACATTTTATGTGCCAAAATTCCAGGGCTTCCTCTGGAACTTTGGAATGTCGAGGCCATTAAAGAGATTGCAAATCAGATATGATGCTTCTATTATTGGGATGACGACTGT
Organism: Pinus tabuliformis; assembly: GCA_031772625.1. NCBI lineage: Eukaryota > Viridiplantae > Streptophyta > Pinopsida > Pinales > Pinaceae > Pinus > Pinus tabuliformis. The sequence goes on from CM062814.1 coordinate 345,435,297, forward strand.
TTCGGCCATCTGGATAAACAACTAGCTTGGTTTTTGGTGGAAGTTGATGTGGGGAGAGGTCTTCTGGCCGAACTGAAGATCAAATGGAGCAGTTTTAACAGTTAGTGACTTGTTTTTAAGAGTTGCTATTCGTTCTTTCCCTCATTTCAATTCCTTTCCACAGTTCATTTAGTAACCTCACTGCTGCACAAATTCCCTTCACTGATAACTTACTCATGGAACGGTGCAATCCATAGGATATTGCAGATTTCATTGGTGCCCCTAGGAAAGGATTCGCTCTGCAAAATCGCTGTGTAAACAACGTTAGGTTTCATTAATTATGGGTAATTGTCTGCCATCTTGCGGATCCGGAAACCTCTCTGCACATTTCATGGGCGGTGAGGAATTTATAATGGTGACAAGATCTGACGGAAAGATAATGGAATTCACGGCTCCCCTTGTCATCAGAGATCATATGTCGGCGTACCCACAACATTCGTTTGTGCATTCTGAGGATGCAAAATGCCGCTCTCTTTCACCGGACAAGAAGTTGGTTCTCGGGCAGCTTTATCGGCTGCTACTTATTCCTAATTTGTCTTCGCATTCCATTGACGGCGTTTTATCAGGGTCGAATGACCGATTCGCGAGGATAATTACCAGTGAAGGGCCTAAGAGTACTTGCCCGCCTTCTTCATTCACGCGTGCGCAGAATGGCAGCGGTATTATTAGGGTTCAGATGGTAATCTCTAAACAAGAACTGTAAGCTTTGCTTTCAGATCCGTGTATGAAGGAAAAATCATCGTTGCTTCAGCTTAAGTGTAAAGAAGATTTTGTTGTCACAAGAATATGCAGCAACAATGGATGGAAACCATCGTTAGAGAGCATTCCAGAGGTGAATTAATTAAGGCCACATATTCTTGTCATCGTGAAGTTGCAGTAGTAGAATATTTGTTACGAATTGGGATGTCACATGTCCGGCTGAATTTTCATTTTGCGTGATACGGGAGCTCAATTCATATACTATATATTATTGTGAATAAACACTAATGCTTTTTTTTTTTTTTTTTTTGCTTTTCACAGCGTTTTGGGTTTTTTAATAAATTCATTTTGCAATTGCAAATTTGTCAATAAATTCGTTAGTTGAAATTAGTTACTCTGGGCTCTACAACTTTCAAAACTATAGTCATTACATGAGTAAATTTTTCAAAACTATAATTAGGTTTTAATAATAGTAACTTCCTTCGTTAAAATTAGTTACTCTGGGCTCGACAACTTTCAAAAGTATAGTCATGACATGGGTAAATTTTTCAAAACTAGGTTTTAATAATAATAATGGAAAAAGGGGAATTATATGTTATGTAATTAGCTTTTAATAATAATAGTGGAAAAAGGGGAATTATATGTTATGTTTTTAAGCATTTTATTTTATTTATATTTTTTAATCAATTCTATTATTAGGAATATATTTAGGTTATTTTATTTGTTGTAGGCAAGTTCTTTTTCTTTATATTAAAAGAGCAGTGATATATATATATATATATATATATATATATATATATAATCCAAACACTGTGAATAAACAATATTTATTATTAATAATTTTATATTTAAGTATTTTATATCTTTTTATTAATTAAATCAAATATTAAATAATTCATCTTATAAATAACTCTAATGTTTATATTCAATAATATTTTGAACAATCCAATGTTTTAATAGGGGACAACACTATAGCTAAAAAAACACCCATTGTTATAACATTAGAGAAGTTGTATTGTTGGGGCTTAATAATTATTATATAAAAAAAATGATAATTAGCATTGGGTTGATGTTAAGTTTTAGCATTACATTAATGAATTAAGAATAAATTAATAAAAAACAATAGTTATATATCAATGAGAATGATGCATTGCAAAACATTAATAACATTAAATATATTGTTACTTCTAAGTTCAAAGAAAAAATGTGGTGTGAGAAATATTTAGGGGCTAAAAAAGAATTGAGTTATTATAAGAAGGTCATCAACCCCACCCTAGAACATCAAAAGTATCTCTCTATTTTAACTAGCTCAAAAAAGAAAATTAATATAGCAAAGATTAGAACGAATTCTAATGAGCTCCATAGTGAAACAGGTCGTTGGGCAGTTCTTAAAACACCATGGATGGAAAGGATCTTCCATATATGTGAGAATAGGAACATTGAGGATGAAACCCACTTCCTCTTAGAGTGCCCCGCATAGAACCACATTAGATCTCCGTTTCACAATCTTTGTTACAGTACTGACCTTCCTAGCCTTTTACAATGTCAAAATTATAGTGAGCTCTGGAGGCTTCTCTCCAAGCTTTTTGAGCATAGGAATAAAATCTTAAATCAAAATAATTAATTTGTATCTTTAGGTCGGATAGACCAATGTTTGCTCTCAGTGGAAGTTAACCATCATCATCATCATCATCATCATATATATATATTAATTTACATGTGTTTTATAAATTTAAATTTAAAGGAGTGAGGTTGATTATATGCTACTTTTTGAGGACTTTTTTTAATGCTTTGTTTAATAAGACTAAAATTAATTAATTAATTTACCTTGTATGGAGAATTTAACGTTAATGGTTAGATATGTGTTGTGTATATATATATATATATATATATATATATATATATATATATATATATAGGTAAATGAGGCCAAGTGATGTTGGACAAGTTCTTTGTTCATTGTATATTAGTTTTATTTTAAGAATTGAATTTGTAATCTAATTCTTTGAAGAATTGATGTTGTAAATTAAATTGGTTTTAACAATGTCGTGTTTTTAAAGTCGTGAATTGTCTAAATATTGTATCATGACGAGTTAGTTAAGATAATGAGAAAGAGAGTTACAACCCTCAAGCTTGATATTTTTCCTTCATTAAGGATATTTTGGACACATACTATTGTGTATGTCGTTATTGTTCTCAAGTTTTTTATATTATTTTATTATAGCTTTTTTTGCATTAGTCTATCAAAATCCTAAGTGGAATTTGGGAAAGGTTATTATCTCAAAGTGGATCATCTATTGGCAAGGTTTAGGTAACCAGTAAAGAGCATGGGTATCTTTAAGAATAGAAAAGTTTAACGATCAAAGATTTTAGTTATATCCTTTATGGTGGTATATTAAGACATTGATCCTCTATGGTGATATATTAAGACATAGTGTTACTAATGGGAGAAAAAAAGCCATATCATTACATGCATTTTTATATTTGTGATTATTTACCTAGTTATATCTTTATGTTGGATTGTAATTATTTACATAATTGTACTTTTCAATTATATTTTAAAATAATAATAAATTTATTTTTATAATATTTATATTTAATTTTAAATTCATGATATTTCAAATAATTAATATTTAAAATATAATTATAATTATAATAAAAATAAAATACAAGCTTATGTTATTATTATTTTAATAAATTTCTTATTAATGAAAATAAAATAATTATTATTTAAAAAAATTCTTATTAATTTTTATAACTGTTTAAAAAAATATCTTCTAAATTTATATTCCTTTTATTAAAAACTAGCATAGATCTATCTCAAGTACGTACACGAGCCGAGAGGGATAAATTTTTTTCACATGCAAACTTTTTTAGAGTGCAAAACATAATGTGCTATTTTTCATTGTTTAAATTGTATTTTTGAATAGTAAAGAAAGTATATATAGGACCAAGTAAAGGTTTTAACCATAAAAACTTAATTTTTTCATGATATATACATAATTTTTTTAAATGATATATAATATATACTTAATTTACATTAAAATATTTTACATCACATGTACATCGAGACACTTTATCACACAAATTAAAATGGTTTATTATTATTAATATATTTTAAATTATATGTCAATATTAATTCTTATTAAAATATTTTATTAATAACTCACATTGAATATTTGTTTATATACAACATTAAAATGTTTTATTTTAACAATTTTTTTATATATAAAGTTGACATTGACATAAATTAGTTAATATAGATCTTCAAATAATTTATTTAAATCTCTTGTTGAAATAATTTTGGAAAATATAAGATTTAAACATCTTACTGGTGCATTTTTTATTTTTATTTTTGTTCGTTTTTATTATAAATGAGATTAATTTTCTATTAAGAACATATTTTTTTTATTATTTTTTTAAAAGGGGAACGAACTCACAAACAAACTTATACATCCCCTCATACTAAGATGTAGAATAAACCTCTAGACTCAATCATTAAAATATTTATTAATATTTAACCTATTTTCAATCAAACAAAAATCATTTTCCTAAAGTAAAAATCATCCCTACAAAATGTATTTAAAGAAAAAACTCATCACATTTAAATTTATTTAAAGTTAAAAACTCATCGCATTTAAATTTATAGTGATTATTTATTTTCATAAAGTAAAAGTCATCAATACAAAATGTATTTGAAGTTTAAACTCATCCCATCTAAATTTATAGTAATTATTTTGATTAATGCTTTCCATTGAAACAAACTATATTTAAACCTTGAAACATTATCATATCTAATAGTGTTTGAAATGTTTATGAATGTGTACTTTTTAGTTGCAAATAAAAGTGTTTAGGAAAGTATATATTTTTATGATAATCATTATTCACTTTTGTTATGTGATAAATTTTTAAATATTATTTATTTATTTATGTATCTAATAAATGTATTTTTATTTTAATTTATGTGGTATTTTATAATGTTAATGTTTTTTTTGTCATTTAAAGTTCAATCATTATATTAACATCAAAGTGCAGAGTACAAAATGTATCTCAACAGGTCATTTTCTCTCAATCCAACCATACTTGTTGAAATTGGGACTTGGAGGATAACATGAGCTACCCGCTTCATGCATTATTTTTCGAAGGCCTAGGAGCCATGACATACATACTATAAACAAAAAGAGAAACATAACAAAAAGCAACATATTAAGGAGGCAGATTGGGGGGGATTATAGAGGGAGCTACGAAATAGCCAGCATATTCATGCATATGAAAATCAATATGATCCACCCTCACTTCTACACTATGAAGGTGGTCGTTGGTGCACCTTTTCTGGTGTCATAGATTATCCAATTGGTCCATGATTTCACTTTGGCCAAATTGAAAGTCATTCACGAAAGCTACCAGCTCATTACGATCATCATACCTTTGGTTTCTAAGGTTGTCCATGCTGACTTAAATGTTCTAGATTCTAGCAGCGATAGACTCAAGTGTCGATGGAGCAACCACATGCCCTAGGGATCCATCAAATTTCTCCTGTGTCTCACAGCTACCCGATGAACTCGATAAGGTGTCATTTTCCTGGTCCGACTGGTATACTTGTCGTGGATTTCCACCCCGATGGCGTGGTATCACTCAGTGGTGACGCATCTCGGTGTACCCAAAACACCTCAAAGAGCAACAGATGCAAACACCCTCCCGATCCCACACAATAACAAAAAACAATGTAACTTCTGCCACTTCCCCCAAAGAGAATTTAGAGGCTATCCTACACCAGTTGTCACTGTAATAAATTTTCCATACCCAGGCAAAGAGGGAAGAGGATTCCTCATCACATGATCCAAACATAAACACGAACACAAGAACTTACATATATAATCATAAACACAAAGATGCAGTAGAAAAACTCTTCATTTCATTAATAGAAGAATACTTAACTATGCTTACAAACATAATGGAAATAAGATAGCTCAGGCGATGGTAGCTTATCTCTGAGAAGAAATGTGGTGGCTACATGCCTTTAAACTCTGTTACAATGAGGCTCAAGGGCCCATTTATTATTAGAAAACATGAGAAAATCACAAACAACCAAAACCCTAACCAAGGAGATGTAACACGAAGAGTTTGTGGGCTTTGTTGGGTTTAGTTGGGCAGCCAACTTCCCCGGGTCATAACTTGGTCATATTATCTCTATTTGGTGTGTACAATACCTTGTTGGAAAGGTCTCTATGAGTACTACAAGTTTCATCGCATGCCCTTTCATATGTCTACGAGCCTGTCACGGACCCCAAAAAACATTGTTTAGGGGATCAAAATTGCTCTATAAGATCAGGACCCGAAAAACTGCTAAAAATATTAAATGCTGAAATGGAAAAGGAAACAGATGAAACTAGCTATGGGGTCTAGGTGGAATAGGCAGGTGGCCACCAATATCCACTTGGATCAAAACAGGGCTTTGGAAGTTGAACACGATGTCCCACCACCTCTTTTACAGTTGTCTTTATGTATTTCCTCCAGCTAGTTGAGCCCTTTCCAACCATAGTTTCTCACACGGGCCCTCAGAAACTAAAGTCTTGTCGCATGTTCCCCACAAGTTGCCCACTACTAACAAACCAAAAGGCGATAATCGAGTAGTGCTTGGCCAAGGTCTGTCAACCCTGTCTCTTCTCCTCTCCCCTACACTGCGTCACACAAACAAACTAGGTTGATGATAATTCAAATAGGTTCATTCTCCTTGGATGTTCTAGGGTCCCAAGGATCATCTAACGCTACCAACACACCCCACACTACACACCAGTTATTGGCTTATCTGCCTCTCCCCAAAAGCCTAGACCTTGACGAGGCATGTGGGAGCTCCATAACACTTACCACACTTCACAACACTACCATCTCCCACCACGACCAAGCAATGTGTAACCAGTTCCAAGGAAGGGATTTAATAGCCATCATCGTGGGTGCCAACCTCGCATGCTAGAACTTGCTATCACATCTATTAAACATGGGGGTGGGGCACGTGTGGAGGTTGGACAGGCTCTACCACCACCTCCTCCACCACTTATCCAACAACGAAGGCACCCTCATCGGGGATCTGAAGGTTTGTATCTACAAGATATTGGAGAGTCTAAAGATCTCCTTGATCTAGGTCTATGTTGCTTCTCAAATCCCTCTAGGAAGAGGTGAAGTCTTTATGGTTGCTTATGGATTCACAATTTTTGAAGTTGTGTATATACAGAAGTTGTGTGCATATACGAAAGTTGTGCATATACAGAAGATGTGCACATATACAGAGGTTGTCTATATATAGAGGTTATTGTATATGCGTATTACAGAACTTTCAGACTATTTTTATATATGCACAACTTTTGTATATGGTTGCAGACTGTTTCTATGTATGCATAACTTTTGTATATCTCCATATACAGAAGTTGCACATATATGGAAGCTATGCGTATATATGGAAGTTTCACATATATGGAAGGTATATAGAGAAGTTGTGCATATACAGAAGTTGTGCAGAACTTCAATCTCTATATAGGCGCAACTTCTGTATATGCACATCTGTATATGTGCATATCTTGCAGATATGCACAAATATATATGCATATATATGGAAGTTGCACATATACATAAATTATGCATATACGAAAATTGTACATATATGGAGGTTGCATATATATAGTGACTGAAGTTACACATAAATTATCTATATATGGATCTTCCATATATGCACAACTTCTGTATATGTGCATCTACCATAAATGTTCAACTTCCATATGTGTGCATATACAAAAGTTGCACATATAAATAGTTGTGCATAACTTCAACCTATGTACATACAATATAGCCTCCGTATATGCACAAATTTCGTATATAGTTATACATATATGAATGTTTTGGATATACAAAAGATATGTGATGCAAAAGGTGTGCATATCTTTCATATATGCACAACTTTTTTATATGCACATATTTTTTGTATATAGGTTTATTTTGTATATGTGAATTTCTTCTGTATATGTGCAACTTTTGAATATGCACATATTTTTCATATATATGTTTATTTCGTATATGTGAATTTCTTCTGTATATGTGCATGTTTGGAAGTTTCGCATAGACAATAGATGTGCATATACAGTAGATGTGCATATACAGAAGATATGCGTATATACAGAAGCTATGCATATACAAAAGATATGCACATATATAGATGTTGTGCATATATGGAGACTGTCATATATGCATGTTACGAAAGTTGTGCACTTATATATGTGTGCAACTTATGTGTATGCGCATATACAAAAGTTGCACACATATGAAAGATATGTGCATATACAGAAGTTGCACATATACAAAAGATATGCATATCTTTCGTATATGCCCAACTTCCGTATATGTGCATATTTTCCTTATATGGGCATATATTATTTATATGCACAAGTCCATCTTTTGGACTTGCAAAAGGTGTAAAATGAGTATTATAAAAATAAGATTTGTAAATTCTAGAAGACTTGAAGTCTTGGATGTGAAAACCTAGGGCTTGTAGATAAAACCTTAGAGCTAATGTTTCTGTTGAAAGAAGAAACCCTAGTTCATGCAAGGAAGGAATGGCATCATGTTGATGATGAGGACGAGGACGAGAACCATATATATGCATATACGAAAGTTGTTCATATACAGAAGATGTGTGCATATACTAAAGTTGTGCATATACAAAAAATGTGTGCATATATGGATGTTGTGCATATACAGAAGATGTGCACATATACAAAAGTTGTGTATATATGGGGGTTATTGTATATGCATATTACGGACGTTGCAAACTGTTTTTATGTATACATAACTTTTGTATATGGTTGCAGACTATTTTTATGTATGCACAACTTCTGTATATGTGCACATATATGGAAGCTATGCGTATATACGGAAGTTTCACATATATGGAAGATATATAGAGAAGTTGTGCATAACTTCAACATCTATATAGGCGCAACTTCTGTATATGCACATCTTCTGTATATGTGCATATCTTACGTATATGCATAAATAGATATGCATATATACAGAAGTTGCATTTATACAAAAAGTGCACATATACGAAAATTCTACATATATGGAAGTTTCATATATGTAGTGACTCAAGTGACACATAAATTATCTATATACGCATCTTCCATATATGCACAACTTCAGTATATGTGCATCTACCGTACGTTTTCAACTTCCATATGTGTGCATCTACAGAAGTTACACATATAAATAGTTGTGCACAACTTCAATCTACGTACATACATAGCCTTCATATATGCACAACTTCTGTATATACATATATGAATGTTTTTCATATACAAAAGATATGCGATGCAAAATATGTGCATATCTTTGTTATATGCGTAACTTCTGTATATGCACATATTTTTCATATATACGTTTATTTGGTATATGTGAATTTCTTTTGTATATATGCATATTTGGAAGTTGCACATATATCATAGATATTCATATACAGTAGATGTGCATATATGAAAGATATACATATATATAGAAGTTACGCATATACAAAAGATATGCTTATATACGGGAGTTGTGCATATATGGAGACTGTAGTATATGCATGTTACGAAAGTTGCGTACTTTTGCATATGTACAACTTATGTGTATGGGCATATACGGAAGATATGTGCATATACAAAAGTTGCACATATACAGAAGATATGCACATATACATAATATATTCACATATACAGAATTTGCGCATACGGAAGATATGCATATCTTCTGTATATGTGCATATTTTCTGTATATGTGTATATATTATTTATATCCATAATTTTCATCTTTTAGAATTGAAAAAAGTGTCAAATGAGTATTATAAAATTAGGTTTTGTAAATTTTATAAGACTTGAAGTCTTGGATGTGAAAACCTAGGGCTTGTAGATAAAACCTTAGATTTGGTGTTTTTGTTGAAAGAAGAAACCCTAGTTCATGCAAGGAAGGAATGGCATCATGTTGATGATGAGGACGGGGAGGAGAACACATATCTATATTTAGAATGTGGTGATTCTTAAACCCCACATTGGAGTCTCTAAAATCATAATTCATATTAGTTTTGTCCTCATCATGATTTTCATGGATTACCTTGTCACCACCAAGAAGCCTTTCTTACAACAACTTTGTCAAACCTTCCTTCAAACCTTCCATGTCTAATTTCAAACCATCCATCTTAGCTTCCAAGCCATCCTTCAAACCTTCCATGTCTACTTTTAAACCATCCATGTCATCTTTGGTTTCTCTTTGTGAGAGTGAAATTTGTTGTAGTTGGTCCCGTAATTTTGATATATCATGTTGCAATTCTTCTTCGTGCATCATAGTAAAGCTTTCTGAGGGATTAATGGGTGTAGAATTATTTTGTTTTGGAGGAATTTTAGAACCAAATACTTATATATGTTCTTCAATATTCCCTTTCAATCACTTCAAACTGATTTTTCAAACAAAACTTATGACAAAATGTAAAAAATACACACCCTTTTATTTGATTTTTTTTGGAGCTCGATATTGCAATTGTTGTATCTCTATAATTTCAGATTTCCATGGTCTGATATTGATTCCTATTTCATCCCTATGAATCTTCTTTACAGTTCCACAAGTTAGAGAAATATTGTATTATTCAATATAGAGTTATGCCAGATATCCCATGATGGCTTGACTATGAACTGGTTCAGTAGAGTGAAGTTTTATGTGATGCCACATGTCCCTATTTCAACATTCAAAGCTGAAATTACTATAGCAAAGACTAAAGTCAATGCACTTTTAGCCACTTTTTACAAAATTCAAATCTGATTCCTAAAATGAAAGTTATGATCATTTTCCCTAGGTCACTTGTTTGAGATGGAATTCTGGAGACTGCAAAAAACCTAACTTCTGTGGAATCATATATCAAAAATATAGCGAAGCAAGACTTGAAATTTATACAAGAATTTCACCAAGACTCCAGCTACACGTGGTTGAAATTTTAGCTTCTAAATCCCCATATAGATATTTTTTTGGAAAAAATTCCAAGATGACCTATTTGAACATGTGAAACCCTATAATACAAAGGTCTGATACCAAATTTTATGCAACTAGCTCACAGAAAAGATAGATAAACAACTTAAAAATCATCCCCTTTAAGGGGGAAATATCCTTTACATTAAATAAATGAACAATTCTTGGATGATTCAAATGATAAGACCACCTTGGAATATGTAAGGGTCTAAGGGGTCACAATATAATTAGAGCCTAAATAACAATAATAATGTAAGGGCACAACAATAATAATAGTGTGCTTCTATGGGGCACAATAGTAACAACATGGGGGATACGTGGGCATACAAATAAAAATAGGGGGATACACTAATAACAATAAGGGGAATACACTAGTATTATAGGGACCTAACACTTTGGTTTTTTAATTCAATTCGACTAATGATGATTTTCAACTAGCCATAACCTCTCATCTAGGAGGGGTTTTTATAAGATGGAAATATCATTGGAAATCTATTTGGAGATCTATGCAACCATTCTATTGGTAGACTATTTTGAAGAACATAACTTCATAAAAAATTAAAACAACTTCAAGCACCTAAATTTTCATGTAACGAGACTTTCTGAAAGATCCAACTATCATATCACTTCATAAAGAGACATGCTGCTATTGTCTCACACATTCCCTTTGAGTTCAATGACATCTTTTTGTCATCAATGGCAACACTATGTGCAACACAAAGGCCTAGTTGATACCGAATTCTTAGGAAATCTATCACCTAAAAATAGGTCCAACTACACATCTAACATATTCCTTAGATATACACCCTATATCAACATATATAAGATCAGAAACATGCATGGATACGGTTATATGTTCCACCATGACAAATAAAGCCATTTTCTATGATACCATGTTAAAATTATGGGAGAGATATATAATTACTAATAGATATTAAAGAAAACAACAAATAACAAATTACAAAAGCAAAATTTATCTTGGAAAACCCTAATATATGGAAAAACTAGCCAAAAAATCATTGTATTAATATCACTTTAGATAGAACCTAGGCAGGTGATTCTTCATCGCTCACATCACTTTCACATTGCAATGAAGTACTCCCAAGAATTTGAAGATAACATTACATGTGATCCATGGGCATAAAACCATGGGTAGGAAAAATTGTTTTCCCTAAACCACCATTATTTGACCAAGCAAGTCTCATTCTTTCATTGAGTCAAATTTACATAATATATAATAACGAAAAATAATGTATATCTTGAAAAAAATATATATCACCTTTAAAATGATATTTAAACATTGTTGCATTCTCCTTAGAAGAGAGACACTAGAAGAATACACCAAGATAAGTGACGATATAATAGGCGAAGATGATGTCAAATTATAATGGAAGGTTACATAATTGAATGATTTGGGAAAACATGCAACCATCCTCAAGTGAAATTAAGGATGATACCACTTAAAGTGAAGATACTTTAACCATTGGAAAAATATTGACATAAATGAGAATTGAAGAGTTCTTTGGATTGGTGAAAAAAACAGAGAAGTGAATTAGAAAAATGGGCCATAGCTAATAAATAAAGTGGTTAACTCTCATTATACAAGGGACCATGAGTAGTTAGGGTTTTGGTTCTCCTCCTCGTCCTCATCATCAACATGATGCCATTCCTTCCTTGCATGAACTAGGGTTTCTTCTTTCAACAAAAACGTCAAATCTAAGGTTTTATCTACAACATCCAAGACTTCAAGTCTTCTAGAATTTACAAATCCTATTTTTATAATACTCATTTTACACCTTTTTCAAGTCCAAAAGATGGAAATTGTGCATATAAATAATATATACGCATATACGAAAAATCTGCACATATACGGAAGTTGGGGACATATGGAAGATATGCATATCTTCCGTATATACTCAAATTATGTATATGTGAATATATTATGTATATGTGCATATGTTCTGTATATGTACATATCTTCCGTATGTGTGCATACACATAAGTTGCGCATATACAAAAGTGCACAACTTTCGTAACATGCATATGCGACAGTCTCCATATATACACAAGTTCCGTATATGTGCATATCTTCTGTATATGCATAACTTTTGTATATACACATATCTTTCATATATGCACATCTATTGTATATGTGTGACTTCCAAATATGCACATATATAGAAGAAATTAACATATACGAAATAAACGTATATACGAAAAATATGTGCATATACAAAAGTTATGCATATATGAAAGATATGCACATATTTTGCATCAAATATCTTTTGTATATGCACAACATTCATATATGGATATACAAAAGTTGTGCATTTACGAAAGCTATGTATGTATGTATGTTGAATTTGTGCACAATAATGTATATGTGTAACTTCTATATATGCACATATCTTTTGTATATGCACAATTTCTCTATATATCTTTTGTATATGCACAAATTCTCTATATATCTTTCATATATGTGAAACTTCCATATATGCACATAGCTTCCATATATGTGCAACTTCAGTATATGCACATATACAAAAGTTGTGCATAATAAAAATAGTCTGCAACCATATACAAAAGTTGTGCATACATAAAACCAGTCTGCAACTTCCGTAATATGCATATACGATAACCTCCATATATACACAACTTCCGTATATGCACACATCTTCTGTATATGTACAACTTCTGTATATGCACAACTTCTATATATGTGCATATATGGTTCTCCTCCTTGTCCTCATCATTAACATGATACCATTCCTTCCTTGCATGAACTAGGGTTTCTTCTTTCAACAAAAACATCAGATCTAAGGTTTTATCTACAAGCCCTAGGTTTTCACATCCAAGACTTCAAGTCTTCTAGAATTTACAAATCCTATTTTTATAATACTCATTTTACACCTTTTGCAAGTCCAAAAGATGGAAATTGCGCATATAAACAATATATACACATATACGGAAAATATGCACATATACGGAAGTTGGTCATATACGAAAGATATGCATATCTTTCGTATATGCACAAATTTTGTATATGTGAATATATTATGTATATGTGCATATCTTTTGTATATGCGCATACACATAAGTTTTCCATATACGGAAGTGCACAACTTTCGTAGCATGTATATACAACAATCTTCATATATGTACAACTTTTGTATATGTGCATATCTTCTGTAGATGGATAACTTCTGTATATATGCATATCTTCTGTATATGCACATTTATTGTATATGCACAACTTCCAAATATGCACATATACAGAAGAAATTCACATATACGAAATAAATGTATATACGAAAAATATGTGCATATACAAAAGTTATGCATATACGAAAGATATGCACATCTTTTGCATCACATATCTTTTTTATATGCACAACATTCATATATGTATATACGGAAGTTGTGCATATACGAAGGCTATGTATGTACATAGGTTGAAATTGTGCACAACTATTTATATGTGTAACTTATGAATATGCGCACATATGGAAGTTGAACATGTACGGTAGATGCACATATACAGAAGTTGTGCATATATGGAATATGCATATATAGATAATTTATGCATAACCTTCGTCACTGTATATATGCAACCTCCATATATGTAGAATTTTCGTATATGCACAATTTTTGTATATGTGCAACTTCTGTATATATGCATATATATATTTATGCATGTATGCAAAATATGCACATATGCATAAGATGTGCATATACAAAAGTTGTGCGTATATAGAGGTTGAAGTTATGCACAACTTCTGTATATGCACATATCTTCTCTATATGCGCAATTTCTCTATATATCTTCCATATATGTGAAACTTCATTATATGCACATATACAAAAGTTGTGCATACATAAAAAAAATCTGCAACTATATAGAGAAGTTGTGCATACATAAAAATAGTCTGCAACTTCTGTAATATGCATATACGATAACCACCATATATACACAACTTTCGTATATGCGTACATCTTCTGTGTATGCACAACTTCCATATATGCACACATATTTTGTATATGCACAACTTTCACATATGTGCATATATGGTTCTCCCCGTCCTCATCATCAACATGATGTCATTCCTTCCTTGCATGAACTAGGGTTTCTTCTTTCAATAGAAACATTAGATCTAAGGTTTTATCTACAAGCCCTAGTTTTTCACATCCAAGACTTCAAGTCTTCTAGAATTTACAAATCCTATTTTTATAATACTCATTTTACACACTTCAAGATCTATGTTATAGAAGATTCATGTATACATAAGCCATGTACTAAAGTTGCGCATATATGGAAGTTATATTCCATACATGCACACTTCCATATATATGTGCATATACAAAATCTGGACATATACGGAATATGACTTATTTATATATATATATATATATATATATATATATATATATATATATATATATATATATGTGTGGCCTCTGTATATGCACATATGTATGGAAGTGTGCATATATGGAAGATGGTCTCCATATACGCACAACCTCTATATATGCACATAGTAAAGGAAACATGCACATAGAGAAGATGGTTTCCATATATGCACAACTTCTATATATGCACATAGATATGGAAACCATCTCTCGTATATGCATGCTTCCATATCTATGTGCATATACAAAATATGGCTTCCATATATATATATATATGGAAGAGTGAATATACAGAAGATAGCTTCTGTATATGCGCAACTTCTGTATATGCACAACTTATGTATATACACATATATATGGAAACATTCATTTATGGAATACGCCTTTTGTTTATTCGCAACTTTTGTATATGCACAACTTTATATTTTGACATAGATATGGAAGCATGCATATACGGAAGATAACTTCCATATCTATGTGCATATATAGAAGTTTCACATATACGAAAGCAATATTTCATATATGCATAATTCCATATCTATGTTATAGAAGATACACATATACCGAAGCCATATACTGAAGTTGCACATATACAGAAGCTATCTTCCATATATGCATGCTTCCATATATATATATATATATATATATATATATATATATATATATATATACAAAATCTGTACATATACATAAGGTGACTTCTTTATATGTGTGGCTTACGTATATGCACATATGTATGGAAGTGTGCATACATGCAAGGTGACCTTGTTATCTAGGTTGTCATTGATGTCAACATAACAATGTTTTTGATGGGAAATTCCTTAATACATGATGTTTCCTATTGATTCTCATTGATGTTAATACTGCTCATGGAGGATCCTTGGATTGAATACAGACGTAATAGAAATAGTGGAACCAAAGGAGGAAAGCTATCGAAAGTCGAGGAAACCCAAAGAGTAAGAGGAAGAAGTCATTGAAAGCTAGCAAGAGAAGAGAAGCAAGTTTTTAGAGCAAGAGAAGTAGGTTATCGCATATGCCCAAGGGTAAGTACTATCCGAAGAATAAATAGGAACATTACATCAGAGGAGTAGAGCTATTAGAAGAGGAGCCATAATGGAGGAGATCACTTTATGACGCAATATCCGTTGGATATAAGAGGCCATCAAATCTACGGTTTACGGGATTTCAACTAGCACACATTTTAAAAATAGGCTTAACCCCCGTAATCGACTATGATCTAAGAGTTTGAATATGAGATCGACGGCTAGGAGCAAGTGTGGGGCTTCAGCCACGATAAAGAAATATGTACTCTCCAACCCTCGCAGTTGCTGTTCATCGTCGGATCTGCCAGCCACTGCACAAAATCTTCGATTGTAAATTGAGTTGCAGACCTGATTACTCCATTATAACTCATTGCAATATTGCATCTGTTGTATTGAAACCTTCACATCACAGGTTTTAAAGGGATGTAACATCAAAACATTGATTGCGATATAATATGCAGACTCGACAGCTCCATCAAAATACACCTTTATGTAGTATTGCATCTGGGTATGGGAAGTTACACAATTCATAAAGAGTTGTCACCCTAAACTGCCAGTTGTGATAAACCCCTAAACCATCGATTGCGGACCTGCTACACCATTATAGCATGGCCTAATTAGATATTGCATACACAGTAATCGCAAAGTTCAAAGGAATGTCAAACTGCTGATTGTGATAGAGTTGTGGACCTGACGGACTTATTAAAAATAGTTTATTAAATATCACATTCGCCATGGGGTGATATGTGAATATCGGTGTTATTAAATGTTGCGACTGCAAAATTCTTGTGAAGTTTCCATCATGGGATTAAGACATGATGTGACGTGTGGGGACCTCTATTAGTGTGGATTTTCATGAAGGTTGTGATTGTGGGGGTAAGGTGATGACGTGGTAGGCCCTCCGATATATTTTAATATACCACCTCATGCACAAGTCAGCCCCTCCACCTTTTAACATGTTGTTTTGTTCATTGGCAAAACTCATATGTATATATATATATATATATATATATATATATATATATATATATATATATATATATATATATATATATATATATATATATATATATATATATAAGTTGAAATGCTTCACTTGAGTCAGGCAAATCAGGCATCTATCACAGAGAACAAGGATAGTTCACAACTTGTGAACTTGAAGAAACAGAGGAAGTCAAAGGTATGGAAGATGCAGAAGGTGCAGCAGAAGCCGAAGGCTGAGCGAAGAAGGAAGCTAAAGACAGAATGGGAGGACAATATTTTGACCTGATTCATCTTGGAAGGATCAGACCTAAAGTGAAGCCATAGCATAGACAACGACCTATTGGAAAGACCTAGCACAGATATCTTATTGAAAAACATCAATAGATCTTGGAGAATTTATTGAAGATCATGATGCAGTGTTGAGATCACCATGAGGTAAACTATGCAAAATTTGTTGGACAATATTGTGAGGATTCCTTCATATGAAGATAGGTTGTCATTGATAATATAGCATGGAGACTACAGTGAAACTGTAGATTGACAAAATTCAACGAAGAAGGTTTTGGGAGGTAGAGAATTAATATCAAAACATATTTAGACAAAATATAGTAGTGGGTTGGAGCCCAGAGGGTTGGTGCCTTGACAATATAGGGTTAGAGCCCTTGGGTTTGGTGCCTCAAAATTGGAAGGATTGGTGTCCTTGGAGTTTGTGCTCCTAAATCCAAGGTTGGTGCCTTGACAAAATAGGGTTGGAGCCCTTGGGGTTTGTGCCTCAGAATTGGATGGATTGGTGTCCTTGGAGTTGGTGCTCCTAAACCTAAGGTTGGTGCCCTGATAAGATATGGTTGAAGTCCTAGAGGTCGGAGCCTCATCAAAACAAAGTTGGAGCTTGGAACACATTTATATTTTATTTATTATTTTACTCAATAAAACTATACTTATACATTTCTCTATTTAAAATGTGAAGAATTAAACTGGTAATAATAACAATTGAAAGGAAATACTGATTCACCCCCCCTCTTAGTATTTCCAATAGACCTCCATATATGCATGACCTCTATATATGCACAACATAGATGACCTCCATACCTATGTGAATATATAAAAGTTATGCATATATGAAAGCCATATTTTGTATATAATTGACTCCATATCTATGTGCATGTATATAGGTTGTGCATATATGAAGGTCATATTCCATATATGCACACTTCCATACATATGTGCATACCCAAAAGCCCCACATATAAAGAACACATCTTACGTATATGTGCAAATTTTGTATATACAAACACACACATATATGGAATCATGAATATACGGAAGATAGCTTCTGTATATATAGTATATGGCTTATGTATATATGTATCTTCTATAACATAGATGTGGAAGTGTGCATATACAGAAGATTGCTTCCGTATATGCAAAACTTCTATATATGCACATATATATGGAAGTCATCTTCCGTACATGCATGCTTCCATATCTATGTGGATGTTTAGAAGTTGTGCATATACGGAAGCCATATTTTATAAATGCACACTTCCATATTTATATATATGTGTTTATATACATAAGGCAACTTCTATATATGCATAACTTTTGTATATACACTAATATATATATATGGAAGTGTGAATATACAAAAGATAGATTTCATATATATATGCATATACAGAAATTGCACATATACGGAAGCTATCTTCTGTATATGCATATATGAAAGATGGTTTCCATATCTATGTGCATATATAGAATCCACGCATATAAAGAAGCCATCTTTCATATATGTGTAGATTTTGTATATGCACATATATGTAGGGAAACATGCATATATGGAAGATAGCTTCCCTATATGCGCAACTTCATTATATGGCTTTTTTATATGTGAATCTTCTATAACATAGGTCTGCAAGTGTGCATATACAGAAGATGGCAACCAAAGGTGATGACACATGACACTCATTTTTTGCACTTTTAGTGTAACAAACTTGGTTAAAAATTCATGTAAAAATATATAAGACCATGGTCATGGGACACGTATTCCAAGATGAATAGTCAGAAAAATATCCTAGTGGGTGTTCAATTTGTTTATTATAGCTAAGGAAAATGGCAAAGGCTTTGGAAAGGAAAAATGACATTTTTGGCACTTTTATTTATGAAAATAATGGAAATTAGGAGAAAATGAAGGTGAAAGGTCACAGGTTGCATGTGAGGAGGAAAATGAAGGAAAATAATGGAAATTGAAGAAAATAGAGGCCTCATTGATAAATAGGCTTCTAAGGATCTATTGGCAAGCTTTTTCTCAAGCTTTTGACAGGTTTTGGTGGAGCTCTATTCTATTCTCTCTCTCTCATACCCTTGGACACTATTGTAGCGGCTACAACCACCCTCCAAAATTTTTCCTATGCTTCGTTTTGGAGCCTCCCTACTAAATTCCTAGCAGCTTCCAAGAGCACTGGATCAAAGGATAGTGTCAAGAGAAGCATTGGGGATGTAGTTGAAAAGGTGTTAATGAACTTGTCAGTCTATGTAGACATATAGTTATTCAAATAGAAGGACATGAAGATAACATGGCAGGTAGGAAGCTTCAAGGAAGATCTAGAAGATCGACAGGTCTATGTCAACATCCACAAGTCAAACTTATATAATGTTGCATGCAGGTACCCCTCCTTCCCATGTGTGGACATCATTCACTAGATTGTCTCACACACCAATCTCGAGACGATGACATTGAATATTGCCAGTGGAACACAACTTGCTACCTTTAGAATGGAAAACTACCATCAGATGTATCACTTACCACAACCGGTGAACCACATGGATGAAGTTTTCTATACCCCCAACAACAATGTGAACACTAGAGACATCATGAAGTATTGGGTGAAAGAGTCGTCGAAGTTCAGGTCGACACCCAATTAGGTTTACAAGACTAAGTCACTCAGAAAGGCCTACCAGCTCTTTATCATCTTTGCATGCTGCTTGTACGGTCAATAGAGCACAGAGACTATTGGGGCTAGTGGTTGTCAATGGTGTATGTATGGATGGAACTTTCACTTAATAATATAACTAACCCATCACATTTTCATGCATATGTCGTTATTGTAGTTGGACTATTCTGGTTTCTTTAGCAATGTATATTTTTTAACTTACGCATTTGTGTATGAACTATTTTGTATGCAATTGTATGAATCATGTTGAAGGCATGTTGTTGGATTAACCCGCCACTTTGTTTTGTGGACTATTCCACTTCCAGCTTGTGATGTCATTCCACTCGTGTGTTCCTTTCAGGTTGTGTACTATTACAGGCTTCTAAGGGACACACTTCCTTTTTCCCTCTGTGTGTTAGAACCCCCCATGCATCTCACTTGACTCACTACAAGGTCACACACTTTCTTCCAACCAAAGCTATCATACTTACCTCTACACACTACTGTGGTCAAGGCACTACATTACCATCCATTGCTAGGACTCCTACTCCAAACAGTTTGAGGTCTAGTTCGGACTTCTTACAAGGGAGATCCCCTTGATATGTTGGCGGGTCCAACACCGTCAACATACACTTAAGAGTTTTCTTGGAGCACTCTTGACGTGGCAGTGACATGAAAGACATGACATGGCAAGGGAACCAAGTGGAAAGTTTTGATTGGTTCTCAAAGTTTCCACATGACAACGTCTGAAGTCTCAGGACTCACGCTGAGATTTGTTTTGTAGGATTTTTTTTGTTTTAATTTTCTCAACTAGGACTATACCAGGCCATGCAAGATTCCTATGGTGTAAGGGATGTAGGTAGCATGCACATGAGATTGAAGCCATGATCTGAATTCATTAAAAAAAAATAAAAATTGGTTGACATTCCAAAAATGGTGTTGATTTCATGCGTAATAGGTTATTTGGTTATTTGGGCCTTCGAGTATAAAGAAAGCTAGTGTATTAAAGTTTAAGCTTGGATATAAATATAAATTAATAGGTCAGCTACCTATTAAAGTTATTCTCCCTGCACTTGGTCATATGGATGCCATTAAAGCCCCTAGAACTGAAGTGCTATATGAAAGTGCATATAGGAAATTCAAATTTTTAAAAAAGAATTTGTTTTGTATTTTATGAAAAGATGCTAATGTTTTTGACACTTCATTTAACTAACTCATTCACCGATGACAAGTGGTGGGCATGCATGGCCTCACCTTGCATGAGATTCTATTTATAGAGTATACATAAAAATTTGAAGTATTAGGAGAGAAACAAATATAACAATAAGATTTTATAAACATTTTCCTATATGCGCTTCCATATCTACAAGTGTGGACTTTAGATATGCATGTTGTTATATTTGTGTGCAATTACAAAAGTCACACACATACAAAAGTTTGCTTTCATATATGTGCAATTTAATATATATGTGTATATAAAAATTGGGAGCCAACATGAACATTGTAGGTGGGACCTTAACTTACAAACGAAACTATGCTTACATATAAAAAAGTTATTAAATATATTGACAGTTTCATATGCAGAAATGAAAGTGGATTTCTCTATATTTGCTTGCATATCTATATGCATATACAAAAGTTCTTGCATATACAGATGGCTTCTAACATTGAAAGGAGCTGAGTTTGGGGGAGTTGTTTTCGTCTACTTCTCTTTCTTGCTAGAGACTAACGTAGGGTGAGAGGTATGGTGACACAAAGCACATGGGTGAATTACTCATGGGACTTCTTACTCAAAGACATAGTAAATGGTTTGAGGCATCTCATCCACTGTAGGAGTAGTAAGGAGTGTTGGTGTCACCGTATTGGCTTGATGGAGGGCCTCTAATTCATCCTGTCAGGTGTACCCAACCATATGCCACCTCTGAACGTATCATCCCTGTCCAACATGTATCATGATTGAGACCTGATATCATATTCCCCATTAGTCCTTTCCTCTTTCCCATGGATGATCCTCAACTGTTCTTGTCACTGTAAACTTGATAGACTATGAAGGATAATTGAATTACCTTCTACTTTCTTTTCTTGAGCTCTGACAAGTCTTTCTTGTGACTAAATCAACCTGTTATTGTCTGCCTTACAAATTATGATCTCTACCTTCAAAATTCTCAATGTATCTGTTAAATCAGGAGAATACTCATCTCCTTGCTACTAAGCTAATATGTAAGGAGAGACATGTGAATTGTAATCCACCATTCTGCTTTTCATCTCTGATCTTTTATCGCTTGCAAACATGCCATGTTAGATAAACCAAATATAGACATAATCAAATCATACCTTATTGTGTTTCAGGGGAGGATATCTTGTCTGCATAATCAATAGAGATTAGCATACTATATGTAATCATAATTAGGGCCTGTATTAATGGACTTGCATCATTAGTGCCTCTAAATACAATATCCCACTCATGTCATGACACTCTAAACTAGATCAAAAATTCCTTTGCTTTCAATCTAATTTTCCAGTCTTTGAGCATCTTGGGTGTAGTTTTGAGAGGGTAGCTCTTAATTCGAGGTCTGTCTAAAAAAACATCGAGCCTATATTTCTCCTCGTGTTGAAGGATACTGAAATCCAATATTTTAACTCTTTTTGCAAAAGGGAATTCTGAAGCCAGACCCCAATTTTTGGAAAGGATTTTTCTGACTTCTGGATTTATATTTTGAAAAAATTTCTTGTTTCTAGCAAGCAATATTTGCTAGCACAGAAAGGAAGGAAGACTGAGATTGGCCTTAAGTCTCTCTATAGACCTTTATTTTGGTTTTCTTGATGTTCACGGACTGGAGACCGACCTTACTTGCAACAAGGTTAAGATTGGATGAAAGATCCATTAGCCCAAAGCCCAGTTAACAATCCATTAATAAACATAGCCTTTGTTGCATTTGTTAGCTAGAATCCATTAACCAGACCAACTTAGGACTTTGAAGACCATTTTTGGTTTTCCTAGTGGCTTAGTGGTCGTTGTTCTATTAACCAGACTAGGGAAAGAATGAGAATCTAGATTATGTTAAAGAATGATAGACATACACTAGCAAGATCTTTCAAGTGATGGAGATCGAGGATAAAAAGTTTGTCAAGATCTAGACATCTAGACCTTTGGAATTTCTTATAAATAGAATTTATTTATGACAATGGAATAGGCCATGAGGATGATATGTGGAGTCCACGTGATCACTCCAGGCCTTGTGGGTAGGCGGATGCTAACATGTCACATAGACCAATTATGGATGATTTGGCATGTTGTTGTGTCATTAACATGGCATACCAATGTGGCAAGGTTGTGTTGCAAAATTGGTATGAAAGCGTTGATGTAGTGATCAACATGGCACCTACCATTGCTAGTGATTTGGGATTTGAAAATATGGAAAATTGTGAAAAGGGACCTTTTTGGATTTTTCCAAAACTAGCTGAATCCAAAAAAAAATCTGGATATCTGGATAGGTGGGTATTTGCTCCGTGTTGATTGTTATCATTATGGCACGAGGTGCCATGGGTTAGAGACACGACAACACTAAAGTGGAGACCAAGTAGTAGTCTTATTGAGGTGTCATGGACTACATAAGCTTTGGATAACAATAGTACAAAAATCCAAGAAATTTAGATGAACAAAACTTTTAGAAATCCCCAAATTCGAATGTCCAAAGAGACAAACTATTGATTGTAGCAACAAAAATGAAAACCTGGACTTCAATGGATCCAATTGTTTTGGAATCCCGGATACATCCAAAAATTCTCATAATAGAGACTCAAGAAAAATCCCAGATCTAGATTCAAAAAGTGAGGGTCACTAACATGTCTAGTAAGGAAATGACCACATGTAGTGGTGACACATGGACAGAGGACTGTGACATGTTAATGACATATTGCTTATGTAGCATTCTATCATGATGACACGTGGGAAAAAAAGAGTTCCATGTGTCTAACATGTGGCAATGGTACAAATGTTGATGTGGTACTTAGAAGGGAAGGCCTTCAGAAGGACATATCTTTGTGTCCAAAACTCAAATGTCGATAAAGTTTATATCATTGAAATCTCTCGACAAGTAGAAGACGATGGTGACCTAGAAGTTAGGGTCTTATGTGAGTAAAGGAAAGCAAAAATATTATAACCCCACCTCCTTAAACTAACTTAGAGAAATAGATATGTTACAACTTCATTAGATACCCTCTTGAACTTAGTGACTAATATCGTTGCTCAAGTTAATTTATGCTTACCCTAGCTAACTCCTAGCAAAAAAGTTCTTCCTTAATTACCCAAACTAAACTAAGGGCTTTGTTGATTCTCTTGAAGCAATAAATGCAACCCTATTCATATCCAACTTTAAGTTTTATTTGGTTTTAATTAATATTTTATTGTAATTTATTAGTTGCACTAATTTATAAGGATTTTATATTTGCACACTATTATTATGGAGTGTATTTATTAATTTCTTTAAATAATATTTTGTTAAACTTTTATTTGTTCCATAATGGGATATATACATACATACATACATACATACATACATACATACATACATATATACATACATACATACATACATACATATATATATATATATATATATATATATATATATATATATATATATATATATATATCGCTTAAAAATAGAAATTTTAGAATTCTAATTTAATTATTGATAATTAATATGCAAATGGTAAAGATTTAACCTCTACAAAATATTTTAGAATATTTTTAGTAGTAATTATAAATTAAAGATTGAGATTTATTTCAAAAGTAGTTATGTTTTCTTCCTTTAAATTAAATCGATTAGCTATATATTGTGAAATGAACATGTATCGTATAATCATGGGTGTGTTATAGTTTTCTTTAGATATGTGGTATTAGTAAACCATGGTATTGGCCACTACCATTATAACAAAACCTATTTCCATATTAAAATCTCCATTCAAAGTGGAAACAAATCTATATAAGAAAGAATCTTATTACATATTTCTTTACCTATTTCTTTAAATGCATGTCTAAATTATATGATAGTAGTAATAATATTTAATTATTTTTTATTTTTTTATTCTAACAATATTAATATTAGATGCATCATAAAGTAAGTCTAAACCCTTGTACATAATTATGTTAATAAGCATGTCTATTTTGGAATAGGCCTTTCATAATTTTAATTTAATTATCAATTGTTGGGATTTAACCGCCATAGAATATTCTTAATAACATGCAAAAATTGAGAGGTTGAGATTTATTCTCATAACTATGTCTTTTTTGTCCTTTTAATTAAATGAATTATAGTTTTTTGAGCATGTTGTATAAATAAACTATGGTCTTAAGAATTTTATGATATAGAGAAAAAAGCTCTCCAAGTTAAAAAAATTGTTAGATATTTTTTTTTAAAATATAAATTTAATTTATATACTAATTCTTTTTATCATTAATAATTATTTTATTATTTTAAATAAAATTAAAATTTAATTAATTTTTATGATTTTTTTAATTTTAACAATATACTAATCTTTTTATGTTTATTATTAATTAAAACTATTTAATTTATATAAATAACATAATTTTATTAAACCTAGACTAATTTTAATATAATTTTTAAAAATGTAACATTTAAATAATTATTTTTATTTTTTATTTAAAAATAAAATATATTTGAAAATAAAATAAATTTAAAAATAAATAAATTTAAAAATAATAACATGATAATCTTTTAGAATATATGTACCTGCCAAAAAATGATTCAACTTATTCACAAATATATTCTCAACTCCATGCAAAAGCCCTATTTGACTTTCAAAATATCCCGCATCACATGTCAAGTTCAATTACTTTTAGTGTTACATCAAATTCTTTCCAAGAAAAGTTTTCCAATACTGTAACTACCGTAAACTTTTCAGTATTCCCCCTTTTCTACTTATAATGTCTGGAATTTTCTATGAAGGGACGAATCTTCAAATATCTAAGAGGAGAAGGGAAAGGAAAATATAAAAACTTCAAACCTCATTTGGATGGTGTTTGAAGCAATACCATAAAAATGATTGAGATATACTGTGCCCACTGATTCTTACGAGTATTTGACTTGAGCGCATCTGTATCATAATAGGTATGGAATAACTTGTCACTTTATAAAGATTTGTCACTTTAATTAAGTTCCATCTGGTCGTGTATTGTTACTAGTTAATGAAATGACGTTGCATATCATGCCATAAGTATTTCTTAATTACAATTGGTATATCAACTGTTAAAAAATGGACATCGTATGTGCAATGAAAAAGCAATCTCGCCCTTGTAAAAAAAATGGATATATTTGTGTAGTGAAAAGCAATCTCACCATTTCTGAGGCTGAAAGATAAAGAAATTATATAAATGCTAACACGCCATGAATCAAACTGCTAACACGCCATGAATCAAACCTCTCAGACTTGTCTGAGGGCGTTAGACAACACGTCAGATTTAAATTCTTCATCCAACTTTGAACAGTCAAATTGACTAAAGTTTCGAATTTTCCAAATTTGCCTAACCAATTGAGAAACACGTTCATATCTGGACATAAACTGAAAAACACATTTATAACAAGGAGCCACTACCGTGGCGGTAGTCCCTGCCGGGGTCTGCAGGGACAATACAATACAAATGCTTAAAGCTGTAAGTACTAAACATTTGTGGAAATTTGGTGTAATAACCAAATAGAGACAGTGCAGTATGGAAGAGGTATCAGTCCTTGAATTAGCAGGTTTCCTGGTTATTATGAGTAGAAATTACAAGTTAGCTAACAACAACTAAATGTTGACATCTATATGTTGAAGTTCTGCTTTTCTAGACCCTTTGGGGCCAGAGAAAAGAGATATAATACCAGCACTGAAGTGGAGTAATTCAGGAAGATCTATAAACCATTAAACATACTTACAAGTAGTAAAGTTGAACTCTGAACTATGTGTTCAAAATTCAACATATGACAAACGCATCATACCCTTAATAATGACTACGCTTAGTATTGGACTGCATGATTGTGTGTTAAGACAATGAAACTAAATAAAATAGATGAAACCTCTATATGGTGCAAACCAAAAATAATATGGATTTTGTGACCCTATAGTTCATATGTGATGAAAATAATCACTAAATGATGTGTGCAAACTTTGTGAAAAAACAATGTAATAGAAAACATTGGGAAAACTAATACTCAGTCACTCTAACAACTGTGGACACAAGAAAATGGTATAGAAGAAGGTAAATATACTAGTTATGAAAGTATCACGAAATACATTCAGGGCATATTTCCAAATTATTGTCCAAAAATAACTTACTATCAACAATAATATTTATCAGGAGTCAGTTTATAAAACCCCTTTTTTCAAACTGTGTAGACTTCAAGTGAAGATGATTGTTTTGAACAAAATATATATATTAAAACAATATGCTCTTGCAATGTATAGGAATATTAATATTGTCACGAAACTAGAATGTGGATTCAATTAAAGAAGCCGCAGTTCTGAAGATCCCACAGCAGTTGGTCCAACTTGTCTAACTGACATAGCTAAAGTAGGCACATGATAAGTTGAAGAAGAAAATGTTCCTCTGGCATATTCAACTGAAGATTAGGTGAGTTGCTCAAGAAGTGAAGTGGTTCTGGTTGATATCAAAAACCTGATCACAGATGTTGTACAATAGTTCCTATTAGTGAGGATATTAAGAGATCATATGCTTTCTGACATTAAACAGAACAACAAAGCTTCAACCTGCCTTCGTCGAAGAAACTTGGTACATTCCCTGAAAGATCTTGCTCCCTGCATGGTGCATAATATGTATTAGTTATGCCTCAGCAACAACTTAGAAAATGAGACTGCGTCATAAACTCTCCCACAGAAATATTAATATTGCCACGAATCTAGAATGCGATAGATACTTGGATTGGGCTCAAAATCAGAACAGAGACAAGTCGTAAAATAATGCAGAAATAGGACTGATATTTATAATTTTGACAATGTGTCCTCAAAAATGTGTGCTGTAACTCAAATATACTCCATAATGTACAAACTACTGTCTCTCCTGCACCTGCCTATGCTTCTGCTACATACTTGCCACTTTCAAAAATACCTTGGCCTTCAGTAACTATTTCTGAGAGTAGCACAACTTTAGAGCTACTATGTTGAGTAAATGTATTCTTGGATGTTGAGGAGTGTACATTACCCATCCTTCTTGCTGACTGATAAAGGGTATCACAACAAACTCAATTCATTTGGTAGGATGAATCAATGTGTTGTCCACATGGTTCAGAAACTCGAACTTAGCTCATCAATGTCATTTGAGAGGTGCCAAATTTCTAGCAACAAGTCATATTTATAAATAACAAAGGAATTGGAAATGGGAAAATTGCTCTGGAGAACAATATAACTTGACAAAAGGAAGCAGTGGAAAGACATAATGAAAAAATGCAGCATAACTTTGGGAGGCAGGGAGTAACAAAGAAGCTCCAAAGGCAATGAAGCTTTTGTCTAAACTCTTACCTAACAAAATGACTATGAAGATGCCTCAAGTATTTAAATATGCTTCCAAATTTCTCATTTTAAATACAGGAAGAATCCCTTATCGTTGATTGGAATCCCTTGAGGAGGAGGTTTTGAGAACCTTCTAGGTTCATGGCAGATTTAGCTGCCCAGATAATTTTGATATAAAGGAATGAACTAAATTGCATGATCAGGCCAGGAGTTTTTTCCCTTACAGGACAACAGACCTGTGGACACTGCTTAGCCCAAAAGTCCTCTAACCAATGAGAGAGTACAACAAAAGTATTCCTGCATAACCAAGTGCTGCAAGATGTGATAGCTGAACATGCAGCCTATTTGGAAATAAAATATAAACTGGCCTTTAGTCAGGCTTCTGCTTCTTAGCAAATTTAAATTCAGTTTTTAACTTACCAACAATGAATTGGGCATGAAATTGTCAAGCAGGGTTTGATACTAGTTAGACACGCTTTGTAGCAAATGAGCGAACTTCCATTATATGAAACTACTAAACTATAAAGAGACTTGCAACTTCAGGTCATGTTCTAACTTCTTTGTCTTAGAATATCTTATTGAAAGTATAATAAAATCCCTTAAAAATTTTCATGCATACAAAAAGTATACAGATCACATTCTCCTGGATACAACATTCTACCATCCCCTCTAGTTAGCTATTGACATCTCAACCAACATGACAAGCCTACTAATAATGTAATGCAAGTTTGAAAACTAAAGAGATGTTGGTTATAGGTGGCCTCTTGAAAGTTCACTTCAAAACACCCTACAAAATTACTTTCCTCTGTTCTCAGCGTAGGCAATATCATACTCGCCAGTTTCAAAAATACCTTGGCCTTTAATAACTATTTCAGAGAGTAGCACAACTTTAGAGCTACTATGTTGAGTAAGTGTATTCTTGGATGTTGACGAGTGTACATTACCCATCCACCAAGATTCATTGCTAGTTCAGTTTCATTGGGAATTGATTCTTATAAAGAATGTTGAGATCTTATAGAGATATTCAGAATACTAATGATTTCAAACAAACTGAGTGTTCACTGAAACTACTTTATCATCACAATCCTTTTTTTATAAATATGTAAAAGGTAATATCCATTTTCATGAAAGAGAAGAGGGCTTTTTGTGTTTCTTCCAAAAAAGATATGGCATTATCCTTATATAATATCTCACATAAATCATTAGATGTATGAGGCTAGTGTCACCTCTCTCTTGAGAAAACCTCAGGTTCCTCTATGTATCATTTATTTTTTCCTAACAATGGCCTTACATAATATCAAGACCAGATCTAATTTATGATAAAAATATGCAGAAAATGCAGGTTTGGAGAAAGGAAAAGCAATCCAAGAGCACCAAAATGCACTTAGAAAGTTAGAACAAATACCTTGGTTGCTTTTGATAGGGCAATGAATTTAGCATGCAATAACAACCTAACAGAAGTCAGAGCTACTATGTTGAGTAAGTGTATTCTTCGATGTTGACGAGTGTACATTACCCATCCTTCTTGCTGACTGATAAACGGTATCACAGCAAACTGATTTCATTTGGTAGGATGAATCAATGTGTTGTCCACATGGTTCAGAAACTCGAACTTAGCTCATCAATGTCATTTGAGAGGTGCCAAAATTGCGTTGGGATACATCCAGTACATTCTCAAGAATTACATTGGGATGATGATACTTGTGTATATCTTCTCTAGAAACATTCCTTGCACCCTTTTTTGGCGAGAACGAGCTCAAATTAATTTCTTTTCAAATATTCATTGTATTCACCAAGATTCATTGCTAGTTCAGTTTCATTGGGAATCGATTTTTATAAAGAATGTTGAGATCTTATAGAGATATTCAGAATACTAATGATTTCAAACTAAAATAACAGTTCCAAAGATAAATAAAGGATATGCTTAGTTGATAAACTAGTTAGAAGTAGATCAAGCGCACACCTCAATATATGTTTAGATAGACCAATGATGGAAGGCTAGAAACGAGATGAGGAAAGATCAAAAGAGTGTAGTCAATCAAGTCTACTTAAAAAAGGAAAGATTAGACATGCTAATTGAGCACCAGACAATGCATCACATATTCACTGTTTGAGCTAGCATTTAGGAGGCTAGACAGAATCACTTGAAGCTGTACTGCTTCTGTGTTGATTTTATGAAGGCCTTTCACCTAGACACTTACTCGTTGAACCATTTTGTGTTTGTTGCTGCTCAAATTAGCACCCTTCCGAATTTCCTGACCATGGTGACGCAGCGTAAACGCATTTGAAAAATGCAACATTCTCACCTTAATATGATTTGCCTTTCACTTTAGGTCAATTCCTTGAAAGCACGGGGGTTGCCCCTATCTATGGAAGCAATTAGAAAAAACAACTTGAGAACCATCAATAATGGCATAACCTAGAACTAGTATGCTATCTTTCCCTATCAGTGCCTCCCAAAAAAACTAAAATGAGAATAAGAAAGATAGATAGAAAAGAAGCCTAGAAGCAGCAGTTTTAGAACAAGCCAGTCGTTGTTTCACCTTTCTTAACTGTTTCTCGAAGGTAAGGATGCATTAGGACTACAACATTAGAAAAAACAACTTGAGAACCATTAATAATGGCATAACCTAGAACTAGTATGCTATCATTCCCCATCAGTTCCTCCCAAAAAAAAGACTAATGAAAACATAAAACAAGTTTCTTTCAGCGTAAGTTCAGTTTTGTATTATTTCTAAATACAATAACTTAAATGTAGACTTCATGGAGTGACTTGGAACCTTCGACATTGTTCAAGCATTTTCTTTAGCAGATGCTTCAAATAAATGAAGCCTAAAATAACAGTTCCAAAGATAAATAAAGGATATGCTTAGTTGATAAACCAGTTAGAAGTGGATCTGTCCAATTCCCAACTTTCCTAGAAATATTAAATACCCTGCCTCTTTATATGTGAATATTGTGAAAGAATAACGCATACCAGAATACTGCGGTTTGCAACAGATCGCCAATTGAAGTGCAAACGCTGTCAAATTGAACTGGACCTCAACTGCTGTAGCAATTCACTGGTCTGAAACCGTAATGTATAAAAGCAAAGACAAACTGTATCGTAACAAGGTAAACCGTAACAAGGTAAAGACAGAGCTTTTAAACAAGTTAAAGACAAAGCTTTTAAATAGACACTTGTCACACATGCAAAAAGAAATGTATAATACAAAAACATATTTCAAACACGTAAACTACCGTGGGGCCCACAACTTTACCAGCTGCCTGCCTCTCGTCCTTCATGCATACCCAACGTCTTTACCTCTGTCTCTTTTGAATGTCCAATGTGTCTACCTCCTAGCTAACCAACGCGAAAGTAGGAGTTTCGGGTTCACCACTGGATATTACAAGGCTTAACCCTGAACCTGGGAATGCGCCAGATGACCGGGAAATCGCATTTACGGGGTGGTTGGGGGAGGGCTGACCTAACTCGAGGTCTATTACAGACAAGGGGAGGCTACTCGGCATGCGATTACTCGTTGATGAATTCTTATTTCTTTCTCCTATACTATCATATCTGCCTTGTGTATCATTATGGATCTTCTTGTTGTTATACTGCAGATTGTGGATTATGTGTGTTCATTTAATAGTGTTTACTACTTTTAATCCTTGTTCGATAGATTCATACATTCTAGTCCTGTTAAGTTTAATTTTTTTTCCAGTTTCAAGTCAACTAAACTGATTTTATTAAAAGCTCTTTGTAGAAAACTTGGACAATTAATTTAAGAGCGAAAAATAAGCATTAAAATTAAAATACGGATGCAAGACACAACCCAAATAGATTTCTTAAATATATATTTCTTTGCATTAATAATCGTTTTAGCTTTTATCAAAAAATTGAAGGGAAAGCTGCATGACAGTCAGTCCCGGCATTGCTTTGCTTTTACAACGTAGTTAAGTTTCATTAATCTACAATTTAGGTCAACTCCATTAATTTGCTGGAAACAGACTAAAAGAATGTAAACCACGAAAAACCTAAAAATTGTATTCCAACAAGTAAAATCTTTACTATGGATGGTCTCGACCAAGGGTTTTCATGTTCTCCGTCGATGGCAAGATAAGGTTTATGTTACATTGAACACATCTACCTCTCAGTTTCCTACCAACACAATGCTGGTCACATGAAGTTTGACACTTGGTTGGATTCCTTACCACCTCATGGCATTTACATGAGTTGTCAATTTCAACGATCAAGATTGTACCTTAGTAAATAACGACAGGGTTCATTCAAGAGCTCTGCATTCCTAAATCAAACGCTAGTTTTTTTACAGTCTCTCCCTGGAGGAATGTATGCAATATTTAGCAGTGAAATTACTCGAATAATTTGTCAAATTCTATTATGTTATAAGAGATACGGCTTCAACTTTGTCACAGGTGATTTATTGAAAGAGATTCCAAAGCTGGAATTCATCTCGGTCATACCAAAAAGACTACGTGGTAAGACTTCTAAGGTAATATTCTCTTTTGCAGAGTGTCAAAATATATACACATCATTATTTTTATATTTCTCAAGTTTTTATTCCCTTTTTCTGAAGGCGCCTTGGTCGACTAAAATTTATCTTTCTTGCGATGTTTAACTGTAGGACAGCGGTGGCTCTCCTATATATCCTCTACAGGTTCATTTGAAACCCTAGAATACCACACAATTCGTTCTTGAATTTGCCTCTGTGCAACAGAGATACTAATTATAACCCCCATTTTAATTCCTCACAGGTACATCTAAAAGGGTGTCAATTCGGCACCGCGCTAAAGAAATCTACCCTTCCCCTAAAGAAATCTACTCCTTCGCCTAAAGAAAGACACAGGACTGCTCGCTTTGGCAACAGGGGGCTCAGGAACTAGTATAAGGTATACTTCGGCCTGCGATGATGGGTCAACCGCGACTGGCGCTGCTACTAACCCAAAGATTAGAGTACAGGACCCTTCAAAAGAAGCTCGACAGGCAGCGCTAAAAAAGCCACTTATAGTTTGACGCATACAGTTGGGGCTTCAAGGCAAGGGCCCTTTCTGGGGGCAACGAAGTCAGTAGCGACAGATAAGGAAGGTAAGAGCTCCCACCAGTCCTAGAAGGGCTATTCTTCCCTTCATGCTCATGGAAAAAGCGTCTACTAGCTGCACAAAAACTGGCCGAAGCCAAACCAAAGAAATGGCATGAACAAAAACAACTTCTGTAATCGTGGAAAGTAAAATTAAGTCATTGTAAAATGGAACTTACAAGTTGTAAAGCTGAAGCTCCCCCCTTCACAGATCCTGCTGCTCGACACTCTCTGCTCCTCTGCTCCTCAAACTAGCTGGTCGACACTCTCTGCTCTGCTCCTCTGCTCCTCGAACTTACTCCGGAGAAAGCATTTCTAGACCAACGTGGACGCCTCTGCATACTTCAAACATATGCAAACATCTGGCACTTGCAAGATGCAGGACACAGAGAACAGGTACCAAAAACTTAGGACAAACTAAGTTGTGCTTTTGATAAAATGTTCAGCTCGGCAATATGACCAAACTTTGGATAACAAAAACTTTCCATATCTGAAAACTTTGGATATCTTACTTTTACCCGAACATGAATGTCTTGAAAGCTGCGAAGCCCGCAATAAGACCCTCAACTTTGTTGTCCAATCAGAAATTACATAATAAATTTTATATTATTTTCTAATATGAAAACTTTGGTTAAAGTTGTGATGCACATCAATATTTTTGGTCAAACAGAAGATTAATACGCCGTCAACGCTCAATGGATGGCTAATAGTCCCAGATAGGGACTAATAAGACATAATATATAGTTTTCAGATTTTAATTTCTTCGAAAACTATGCAAAAATTCATGGAGGCGTGAGTAAAAAGGGAATCTTATAGAGAACAAATTTAAGAGATTGAGACCATATTTCAAAATAATCACATCGGTTTTACAACCCATGTGGTTACGAGTTTTTTATTGCAATTTTTCATAGAAACAGTTGACAGGACAACGAGTGCCTAAGCTAGTCAGAAAATTTGAAAGGGAAACTGATTTACTGGGCCAGAAAAAAGGAAAGAGCCATGGGCAAGTTGAGGATGAGAAAATTATAAATCATGCCATATTACTTCAATCCAAAACGCTTTGATGCAGTGGGAACAGAAATAGAGAGACGAACACCGTAACAGACCTCCATGACGACGAACTGAATTTTTTTCTCAAATCTGTGAACGGGATTCTTATGAGATTTTTAAGGGAACATTGGACGCGGCTGAAAGCACGGTGGATATGGAAGGACGTGGTCTGGATATGTGGCGGTGGATATGGAAGGACGTGGTCTGGATATGTGGTTGGGCAAGACGGGATCCGCCGCTCTTTTCAACTCGAATTTGATATGACAGATCTTGCCGAGGGTTTCAACTCATCTTCTCCCCTCATTACTATTTAATTCTCTTAATTTAGCGTTTCTTCTATCAAGGATTCAAGCAGTTCTGATGAATCCTGGTCGAGATTTGAAATGTTGACCAAAAATAAGTTTTACTGTGAATTTTCCGATAACTATGTCAAAAAAATATATACCACAGATGTCTTAAATCCAGATGTCCCTTTTGTTATTCCCTAAGGTACCCGTTCTGCTGAGGTTGTTTCTACTTCGTCGGTTGCTGTTCTCCGAGAGTGGATACAATAGCGGGGCATAACAAAAAAACTTAAGTGCTATTGCCCAGATTGAAATCGTTTAAGATCTCAATTCATTTAAAAATAAAATATGCGTGCCGATGCCAGTTTGAAATGGAAAACCAGGAGGTTTGAAATGGTAATATGCACGCCAATGCCAGTTTGAAATCGAAAACCGAGGAGGTTTGAAATGGTAAAGGAGGAGGTGGCATTGAATGCTTGTACAAGTTGTATTAATGATGAAGTACGAATGATGGACTTTCGTGAGTTGGAGCGAGAAGCCTGAGCCGTCGAAGTTGAAGCTGAACGTCGCCGTAAATATGATGCTTATGTATGGGTATGTATATTGATGATAGCATTCGCTAAGCGAATGATTGGCTTAGGGACTTGTTTTTAAGAGTTGCCTTGTTTCAAAGCACGGTACATGTCCAACTGTGACTACTTCCTATAGCAAATAATTCTGCACGGATCCGCACGATCCGGTTTGTATAATTCTACGCGGATCTGCACAATCCAGCGGGAATCGCAGCTTGCTGAGGAAGTATAACGGATTCAGCGGTACCGAGAAAGCAGCGCATCCACCTCCCGGTTCTATATATTTGTAGATCTCTCTCACTTCACCAATCAAATATCAATGAAGGTGAAGTCCATTAAGGTGAAGTCTAATTATTTTTGAGCGGTCATTCAATCCCTTGTTGAAATGGCGCTCGTACAACTGGCCGCGATGTTCAGTTTCTTATGCATAGCTCCTCCAGCTTATGCCGTAGATAGTGACAGGCAATTCGCACACGCAACTTTTTATCACTCACCGGCAGATTGTCACCCGCTTTTAACAGTCGCTTATTTATAAACTGTTTTTTATGCAATTCGGACCGTTTCAATGAGATCTCGAAGATCCTCAAATTACTCAGCTATATATTGTATTTGTGGCATAATTCTCCTTTTGCTTAAATTGGACCGAGCTTGGTTGGTTTCGCAACACAATCTTACTGATCATCCAACGTCAAAGCTGTTGATATTGCGCCTTAGTGTTTAGTGAATTTTAGTTTTCTTAATTCTTAACAATGGCAACATTTGTTATTAATAATTTAAAGGGCAAGTTTAAAAAGTTGATAGATTTTTCTAAATATAAAAAAGGAAAAGCATTAGAAAGTAAATATCTTTTATATAAGAATGAACATGCTTAAGATAAGGAAAGGCATTAGAAAGTAAATGTCTTTTATATAAGAATGAACCTGTTTGAGATGGTGACACATTTATCATATGAATTACATATATTTTAAGGTTTAAAATGGATAACATATTTATCATATAAATTACACTGGAGAAGTAAATATGTATTTTTGCTTTATTATGCATAATTTTTCATCTTTTCTCTAAAATGTGTTTAATTTTTTTTATTATAAAAATAATAAATTATTTTTTTCATTTTTAGACTTCGTTTTTCCCAACTATGTTTTGCCTCTCACTACTAAGCATCAATTACAATTTAAAAATGAGACGATTTAAGATGATTAACACATTTATTATATGAATTACATTGGAGAAATATGTATGCATTTTTGCTTTACCAAACCTGTACATAACCTTTTTTCTTTTTTCCTTAACATGTGCTTCATTTTATGTATTATAAAATAAGTGTCAAACTAAATAAAAAAATTACATTTCCATTCACTCTTAATAGTAGTATTAGGAGGAAAGGGTTCAATGATATAAATCTCATTTTTTTATTTGTAATCGTAAAAGTGAAAGTGTATTTATTGTTAATTTTTTATGTTTATTTAATTCTTATTAAATATATTATTGTATTTTTTTAGAGTTTATTATTGAAAATTGAAAATTTATAATATAAATCTTCAATGCAATTATGTGGCAATAACTAATTGGATGTAGTTAACTTAAAAAATTTTAAAAACATTTTGTGGATGTGGCTAACATAAGAAATTTAAAAAACATTTTGAGGGGTGACTATCCACTTCAACATTCAATTTTTCAAATAGGAGATGTTATTATTGATATAGTTACATATGGAAATGGGGCACTATACAATATTATGTTATATAGATAACATAATCATTGTGAATATAAAAAATGTTTGTTTCATTGTTTCCTCATACTACTTTACCCTCATATTACTTTATCAACATTCAATTTCTCAAATAGGAGATGTTATTATTGATATAGTTACCTATCGAAATCAGTCACTATACAATATTACATCATATAGATAGCATAATCATTGTGAATATAAAAAATTGTTTCCTCATACTACTTTACCCTCATATTATTTTATAAGTGTTAAATTTAAGGTTGCATGTGTGTACATTATTCATGTTAGACAATTAAATCATGCATCTGAGTCTATTAGCAATTAGTTATTACAACCATTTAACTCTATTAACACTTAGATATTAGAGTCATTGGAAAATCATGCATCTAACTCTATGACCAATTAGTTATTACAACCATTTAACTCTATTAATACTTAGATATTAAATCATGCATCTAACTCTATTAGCAATTAGTTATTACAACCATTTAACTCTATTAACATTTAGATATTACAGCCATTGGAGAATCATGCATCTAACTCTTTTAACAATTAGTTATTACAACCATTTAACTCTATTAATACTTAGATATTGTAGCCATTAGCAGGGGTAGTTATACCATCTAATGAAGTGGTGCTTCCCTTAATAAAATGGTGATTCCCTTAACTCTATTAACAATTAGATATTACAACCATCAACAATTAGTTATTACAACCATTTAACTCTATTAACACTTAGATATTATAGACATCGATAAGGGTAGTTATACCATCTAATGAAGTGGTGCTTCCCTTACACATCAACGAGTATTGATTACAACCATTAGCAAGGGAAATTGGACCATCTAGCACCTAGCAAAAGAAATTGGACTATCTAGTACACATCTAGGTGTTCTAGTTAAAAATAATTGCAATCAAAACACTGAACACAACGGGATCTAGAAATGCAACCTTTATTTATATTAATAATTGTAAATGGTACTTAACCATACAATAAATCTCGAGCCCCTGCATGGCATGCACAAATTCTTATCAAAAAGAGAACACAAATGTACTGAAGCACAATCGTGGACTTTGGATGACCACAGGGTTTTCGTCCTTGGGATCAAACTAGAACTGGCCACACCAAGTTCTCAAGAAGGATACACCAAGATAGATAAAACCCAAATGATCCAATGCCTAGCTCTTATCCCCTTTTATAGGTTTGATGGATTCTCTAGAAGCCTTATTCCACTAGGAAAAATAACACCCACGGGGTTTTCGTCTTTGGGATGAAACTGAAACTAGCCATGCCAAGTTCTTAAGAAGAATACAACAAGATAGATAAAACCCAAATGATCCAATGCCTAGCTCCTATCCCTTTTTATAGGCTTGATGGATTATCTAGAAGCCTTATTTTATTATTTCCCTCAAAAAATGAAGAAAATACTAGGTGCAGATACCATGGAAAAAAACTACAGTAAATACCATGGGTAGGTTTCATCCATTTTGACCATATCCAAAAAAATGAATATTACAAATCCTCTCGCCCAAAGATTGCTTTCCATTAAGCAATTCGTTGTTATCCACAACAAAAGCATTGATACCAGGATCCCATACAACTTGATCTATTACTCCATACCTCCATGCTAAATGATGCTGAATGGATCCTTCAATACCTAGATTCCATACAATCCTCTAACCAATCTTGCCCCCAATTGATTCTCCTAGATTCCAATGCCACCTAAGTCCTGGGACATGTGGGTTATGCTACCATCTCTATCATCCATCAATAGAGTACAAACTCATAATCTCTCGCTAGTCCATGCCTTGGGAAGGATGAATACCTGAATATCTACTATGTTGATGTTCCTTGATGCTCAACACATGGTGCTCCATTCGGTCACCCAACGTGATGTATTTGTAGAACTCTACCCTGCTCTTCTGAGTGTATAAAGGTGGGTTGGTAGTGTTGCAAGCCTCATTTATGTACTTCTATTGAGGGTTGCTCTGGAACTCCCAACTATACTCCTCTTGCTACCTTGTGAGAGACTTGAGTCATTCCTCAACATTAGACAACTCGGTCATTGATTCGACACATATCCCTATGAGCTTCTCAATTTTTCTATTCTCCTGTAAGACAATGTCTCAGACTGTCCAAACTCTCTTCTTCGATATCATAAGATCTGTCTTGAAATGCATGATCCTTTCTCAAAAGTCCTCTACTGGTAATTCTAGTGCCCTGTTGAATGTCTCAGTATCCGTCTGCACGACCACAACTTCAACTTGAACCTTTGACTAATCCTCCAGAAATTTCTTATCCTGCATACTATATTTTCCATGCTACCTTACATGATCATGCTCATCCTGTTGGATTATTACTACTCACTCCTCATTTGATTCTCCTTCAATGTCTTCTTCCTGGCCTTCTCCACATGTGGAGATATGTTGTCCACCTTCTCTAGTTGTCACACATGGATGTACTAGTGAATTGTTATCTACACCTGATTGCACATACTCTTTATGGATGTTCTCCTGGATATCTATAGATTCAACTACAACATCATTTGGAGGAACTACCTCCTTCCTTTCTCCATGTACTTTGTTTGGCTGACTAATTATCATCAGCTTGTCCTGCAAGTTTCTTTGTAAAACATGGTGTTGTTGTTCACCATCTGTACTCGACTGCTTGGATATGTCATAGGTTCTCTTATGAAAACTAGTGAACCCAACCATGGATGAATCACCATGATCTGCCCTTGTTTCCTCCTTATCACCTGGACATGAATGGTTAAGGGCCCAAGGTCCCTTGCAGATCAGCATAGTTCTCTCTTCCTTAGTTCATTCTTGCTCCAGATTTTGTTCTTGCTTCCTCCATCAATCCTTCTCAACTTCTTCCTAGTCAGCACCCTTCTGAGTAATTTTAGGTTTTACCAACTTCTCGACTAGATCATAGGAAACTAGTGATCTCTATGGTTCCTTCCTCCAAATTGTCAATAATTTGGATCTTAGTATATTGTAGATGTGAGCATTGCCTTCTAAGAATAGAGACACAATCTTTTGCATGCTTGTTTTGACATAGTCTGAATGAGCTGATGTGATACTGATGTAAATGTTTTGGAGCAACTGAAAGATCAACTCATCACATTAGAGATTCGGCATGAGTGTGCCAAAGCTGAATTCTGCCATGAGTTTTAAAATTTTACACCGCTTTTGAAAGGTGGGAAGCATGATGTTATTCAATCCTTGAAGGGCTTCCACTATCAGCCCTAGTATATCTCTCATGAGATCATTGTTGTAGGGTAGTAGTGGTGATGTTAGAGCTATGATCCTGCTAAGACAAGAAGCCACTGTGAGCCTGACCTATTCACAAGGATGTTCCCAATGTTTGGGTTGTATCAATGGAAACATGGATGGCTTGAGAGCCAAACTAAGTTTCTTACATTCTAGCTGCCCTACCTTACACAAAGATGCGCTTAATTCCTCCAACTTAAGAAAGGCATTTCCTTTGCAACTCAAATCCAAGTGCAAAGAGAAACTTGCTTCTAACATATTGCTTTCAAATTTGCTTTAACTATTGAAATATATCATGTATCATGGATCTTTTGAGAAAAAGGCTTGTAGTTATGGATCTTTTAAGAGAAAGGCTTGTAATTATGCTCGCTCTTATGATCTACACGTTGTTTCCATTTTTAACCATTTTTAATCCATCGAAGTATTGTAACCCAAAGAAATGGCTAATGTATTACCATGTCTATTTTTGAGTTGCTTCCAAAAATAAAATTCTGATACTCAATTTTAATTTTTAAGCATTACGAATATGCAGCTTCACTATCTTAAATTTAATGATAATTAAAAAGGATCATACAACTCATAAAATAAAGGAATCAGCTCGGGGCCCACCTTGGAATCCCACCAATATGCTTTCACGTGAAATAGACCCACCAAAATATCATTGTAATAATCTCTCGTCCTTTCGCTCCAGAGTAAGCGATGCTGGCCCTCTAGAGACATGATACCTTAAATTTTGATTGTTCGAACAACCGAATAGTCAAAGATTTCTTGATAGACAGAGATGAAACATTGCGCCCTCTACAACGTTCTATGTCTTTTTTTATGGATCCACCTTATATGGTATCGGCACCCAGGAACTTCAGTCCACGGCTCTCAGTTCTGCTCACCTATTAGTCAATCCACTATTTGATCTAGATTTATTCGATGTGGCATCATCAACTAACAATATTTGCAGAGGGTCGTATGGCCCCCATAGCTTGGTTTCCTCTGTTGTTGTGATTTCTACCTGCACGCTACATGAATAGCCCAAGGTTTAGTCAATTCAGCAAGGAATGCAACGATCCTCAAAACCACGGGAAATAAGTGATTAGAGCATCGTGTTTGACACTTCACTCCTAGAGGGAAACAATAAGTCAACTCGATCTGTAAAGAATGTCGATTTGGTCATGCAGTCCAAATGGAGTAGTCCAATCTCACAGCGCGTGGCTTTTGCAATTTGATGCTCTCCTCAATCTTTCACAGGAGTCAATTACACGTGCCCCAGTGGATCGATGCCTGATGTGTGGGTTTGTGTTGGTGTACATGCACTTAGACTAGCTGTGTTGGTGTACATGCACCTAGATTAGCTCCAGTTAACTTATTGCTTGCATGTGGCACATGTACATATTAACATAAGATAAAGCACACTTAGCTTTAGTTAGCTTTAGTTATTGCATGTACAACTAAGCTTAACTTAGTTGCTTTTATGTATTTATTATAAAACTAATATTGTAGAATCAAATTTTTATTCTTTTCTCAATTCTTGCTCGCTTTCTTCCTTCTCTTGCAAGCTTGTTTATTGTTTTGCAGATCTAGATCTGTGTATCTCAAAAATCTTACATGGTATCAGAGCACAGGGATTTGTAATCAGTGCACAAGTAATTTTATTTGCAGGTTCAGAAGATTGAAGCAACAACAAAGAATGGAGTCTAAATTGGAGTTTCCACAATCAGCAATTCTCACTCCATATAATTATTTCGAATGGAAGCCAAAGATTCAACTTCATCTCAGAAGTAGAGGCTTATTTCAAATAACCATGGAAACAGAAGCTGAACCAACATCGGCAATGGAGAAAACAATATATTTCAATCGCATGGACGAGGCCTTTGGCATTCTATGTTTATCTATTTCTCCGGAACTGCTATTTCATGTTGAATCATGTTCAACTCCAAATGAAGTATGGAAAATTTTGGAAGGATTGTTTGGAAAACAGGATGAAATGCAAGGTCACATTCTCGAAAATGAGTTAAACTCATTAGATCCAAGAAACTTTGAGAACATTTAAGATTTTTTCACAAGGTATAAAGCCTTGTTGGTTCAGCTGAAAGGATGCGGGATCGACAAATCCAAGCAAGAAAATCAGTTGATTCTTTCCATTTTATCAAAACTTGGTCCAGAGTATGCAGTATTCGTCTCTACATTCCACACAGTCAGATCTGCAACTGGTGCAGCTTGGAAGATGCCCTCACTGGATTCTTTTATTCAGTCTTCGATGCATGAGCAAGATAAGCTCATCAAAATGGGCACACTTAAAAATTCCAAAGCGCATGCACTTACTGTGCATGCAAAAGGAAAGGCAAATTCCAAAGACCATCAGAAAGGAAAATGGAAGAAGGATCCTGATCCAAGAAAGGGAGGACATCCCAAACCCCCTGATGGATCATCTGGCTCAAAGGAAAGGAAAGGAACGAAAGGGCAATCAATGTGCAATTATTGCCACCGCGGTTTTCATCCTGAATCTGCATGCATGAAGAAGACTATAGATCTTATGGCGCAGACACTCCAACAACACAATCTTGGAGACCACATTCCTGAGAATGCTAAGAAGAAGTGTGGAGAAAAAGCACCAGATCCAAGAGGTAATGGGCATGCTTTGATTGCTCTTCATTCTGCACCACAAGAATGGATCATCGATTCAGGAGCTTCACATCATATGGCTTCTTCAAAGGAATCCTTTTCTTCTCTACATGCATACTTAGGTCCTCCCATTCTCATGGGGGATAATTCTGCAGTTGCAGCAATTGGACAAGGAAGAGTGCAATTCGAAGATGGAAGTTTTGAAAATGTCTTGCATATTCCAAGGCTTTCTATGAATCTTCTCTCAGTGTATCAGATGACACACACAGGCAGTAGAAGGAAAGTGGAATTTACCCCAGATTCCGTGAGCATTTATGACATGCAAAACAATTTGAAGATTGCATCTGGCAAGGTAAATGATCAATCTCGTCTGTATACATTTTCTGATTTTGTTCCTCAATCAGATTCTATTTTGCTACTTACGCATGCAAATGAAGAAAGTAGGATTTGGCACGAGAGATTTGGGCACTTGAATTTCAGATATATGCAACAGCTTAGTAAGCAAGGGATGGTCAAAGGATTGCCAACCATTGAATTTTCAGATGGTGTTTGTAATGGCTGTGCTCTTGGAAAGCATCCACAAGAAAAATTCGAGAAGGGGCATGCATGGAGAGCCTCTTCATGTATCTGGAAAGACAATTCTCTTGTTGGTGACAGAATAAGAGCCAAAGGAAACGTCTTCCGCCCCGCACGGGGGCGCGGTGGCGGGTTGCTCCTCAATATGCCAGCTATAATAGGAAAACAGA
Organism: Pinus tabuliformis; assembly: GCA_031772625.1. Classification (NCBI taxonomy): domain Eukaryota; kingdom Viridiplantae; phylum Streptophyta; class Pinopsida; order Pinales; family Pinaceae; genus Pinus; species Pinus tabuliformis. The sequence goes on from CM062814.1 coordinate 345,479,323, forward strand.
ATGCAGCCATCTTACCGGACCCGGTCTGGGCGCACGCCATTAAATCTCGGCCAGCTAACGAAATAGGTATTGCATATTTCTGCACGGGAGTCAGCTTTACAAACTTACACCTCTTGATATTCAGATTTAGGGCCTCTCCTAAATCAATTTCAGCAAAAGTACTCACAGGAGGAGGTACATGGACTCTGCTTGTCTCCACAGGAATGTCTTCGTATGCATCGAAGATTATACCCGTATTCACCTAGTCAAAGACGTCGTCAGCTTTCAAGTCTTTGGCGAAGGGGTTTACTTCGGGTTCACGAGAGCCACCAGAACGAGTGTTGGAGGTAGTATTACCCCACCCGCGTCCTCCCGATGCACCCCATGAGGGTTTTTCACCCCAGACCGGCTTCTCATCCCAGCCTAGAGACTTTTCAGATTTTTCACTCGGGGTGAAGGACACGACTGCCTAGCAGTTGTCTTTTCTCTACTTTTGCATTATATTTTGAGGGGGGGTTTTCTTTCCACTGGGTTTTCCCTCTTTCCTCCTTTTTATGCATTGTATATGGGTACCTAAAATGGCCGTGTTGTCGGGACTCATTCATTTTGCATCACACTCACCTAAGTTATGCTTAAGGGGGGGTGTTGGTGTACATGCACTTAGACTAGCTGTGTTGGTGTACATGCACCTAGATTAGCTCCAATTAACTTATTGCTTGCATGTGGCACATGTACACATTAACATAAGATAAAGCAAACTTAGCATTAGTTAGCTTTAGTTATTGCATGTACAACTAAGCTTAACTTAGTTGCTTTTATGTATTTATTCTAAAACTAATATTGTAGAATCAATTTTTTATTCTTTTCTCAATTCTTGCTCGCTTTCTTCCTTCTCTTGCAAGCTTGTTTATTGTTTTGCAGATCTAGATCTGTGTATCTCAAAAATCTTACAGCTTGTCAACAAAGTCCATCGCCCCTGTGCAGCCTGATCAATGGCTCCCGATCCCATCTCGATTGATTGATGCATCTCACGTCTCTTTGCAATCCGTTAACATTGTTAATGACTCCACGGCTGTGAGTAAAATCACTAGACCCTGCAATAACTATGTTGTGACAGTCGACTTCCAATAGCAAGGATAGCCCTGCGATATGTTTGACCTAATGGCTCTCAGAGCCTCAGAGCTCTAGCATGACGTATTGAATGCCACGGCTCCAATCAACTAAATATTTCTTTGGCGCCGAATTGCAGCAACAACGAGCACGCCCTTCATTGCTTCAATACTTCCCATCTGCGACCTTGAAACTTGCTCTCACTTAATCACCTAATGCTCCTTCACCCACTGCTGTTGGATCTGTGACCGTGTACTCAGCGAGCTTATGCAGCGCCTTCACGCTGGTGTTCTAACTCTCGATCTTACCCCTAGCAACCTCTCCATCGTGGCTCTGCCATTTTCCGAGATCTGCTCCCTTCGATGTGCATGGGTCCACTTCACTTGGGTCAATCTGTGGTTCAATAATCCCCTTCAATAATTTGCGTTGTCTGACTTTCCTGGAATGGAGTTTGGCTTGATTGAATTATAGGGATTGGTACCTTTGAAAGATTGTTCTCTCAACAACTCTTTGGCCTAAAATTGGATTCTCAACTTCACAACAAGATACTTAGATTTCTTTGATAGCACCAACTCGGCTCTTTCCTAGTATAATGCTCTAGTAAAATTCAATGGGATTTGATCTTCATAATTTATGACGCAAATAAACTCAATGATGGATAGAGCAATTTTTCAGAATGGTTGGCTAAGGTGGCGATGGATAACCACCGGAATTGACGTCACTAAAACTCAATTTTTATTTTTTGTTGGGATTTGATCTTCATAATTTATGCCGCACATAAACTCAATGATTTATTTTATATTTTTTTTGAAACCCGCTGCTCCAATATAGATCTAGATCCATTTCTTGAACTCGCGGTAGAAAAATACCACCTAAGTTGAAAATGCCTGTTAGGGTGAGAATAAATCCCAATGAAGTTCTCTGCATAAAACCTTCAGGCTGGTCGCATGTACAACTCTCATATCACTGTAATATCCCGAAGAACGAAATAATCAACTAATCTGGCACATCTAGGTGTTCTAGTTAAAAATAATTGCAACCAAAACAATGAACACAATAGGATCTAGAAATGAAGCCTTTATTTATATTAATAACTGTAAATGGTACATGCCCATACATCTCTAGCCCCTGCAATGGTATCCAACACTGGAAAGAGAACAGAAATGTACTGAAGCACAATCGTGGAACTTGGACGAATCCACCAGACACTGAAGCACAATCGTACACCTTAGATGAATCCACCAGACAAAATAACACCCACTAGGTTTTAGTCTCTGGGATCAAACTAGAACTGGTCATGCCAAGTTCTCAAGAAGAATAAACAAGATTGATAAAACCTGAATGATCGAATGCGTAGCTCCTATGCCCTTTTATAGGCTTGATGGATTCTCTAGAAGCCTTATTTTATTATTTCCGAGACAATTACCATGGGAAAATACCATTAAATACCATGGGTAAGTTTCATCCATTTTGACCATATAAAAAAAAAGGAATATTACCATAAGATGGCGTTGGTTCTCTTACACTTGTCACTCTAACCATTATAGTCATAGTCATCCACTAGAACTACTTCTAGTCATAAACAATCTATTCCTCACAAACATCTTTGTAGGACCATTTAGGACTTAGGAACGACAATTGGACTATCTAGTACACTTGCACAAGATGGTGTTGCTTCCCTTATGCTTGTCACTCTAACCATTATAGTCATCCACTAGAACTACTTCTAGTCATCAATGCCAATCTATTTCCTAACAAACATTTTTTTGTGGCTGGAATAATAGTGGGTGAAACTATTAGTGACCAAATGTTGCATTCCATTTATTTCTTCATAATTCATGGAACTCAAGGAATGTCCATAACCTTTTTAGATAATCATTTTGGAAAGAAATTCTTTAATGAGGAGGATTCCTCATGCATTTGGATACTTTTCTTGGATTTACTGAGTAGTAAATCCATTTTTCGATTTGTTAATTTATAATCTATAAGTTATATTATTTTAATTATAGTATTTGGATATGGACATTGATTCTAAGCATGGTATAGTTTAATTTACATTAGGAGAAAACAAAAATGGGATTAAATATTGAGATGCACATTGTTATGAACTATGTGCCATAAAAGTGATAAAAAATAAATGAATATAGCCGTATTTGAGGGGGGTAACCACTTATGATGAATCTAATACATAGGACAAGCTATGATGACACTAAGACTACATTTCTTTGGTGTGTGTGAGAGAGAGAGAGAGTGTGTGTGTATATATATATATATATATAAAACAATCAAAGGTTCCATCCAACCTACTAATATGTAAAGAAAACTTAATGAATGTTTATTAAGGTCTTAATATAGATTTGTTATCATGCAAATACCCATTTTTTGTATTGACTAATAAGTAATAATCAGCCTATTAAATTTCTATCATGATATTGTCTAAATTTCTTAAGTTATATTTGAGGCTTTTTTTATTGCTATTTCATTTTTCCTAAAATAAAAAATGTCATAATTAAATCGAAAGATATACACTTCAAAAATTATTTTACTTTTTGACTCTATATGATTTTCAATTTTATATATGAAAGATTTTAAAATAGTCAACTTAGGTCATTATTTTACTTCCTTTATATGCAAATTGTTTGAATCTATATGATTTTCTAGTTTTATATATGAAAGTTTTTAAAATAGTCAATTTAGGCTTGTATAGTATAAGGGGATTGCATCTATTTTTTATCCAAAATACCCTTGATACCTAATAATCTCGATAATAAGTATCACAAAATGTTTTGAAATTATGTCATTATATGGTTTGCTAGCATTTAACCTTTTTATAGAATCTGTCAATATCAGGTCGATTACACCAAAGTATTATTCTCGAGACATGATGTATAAATTCTTTAGATCCTGGTAGTCGACATGTAAACTGATGGTTCCATTGACTAATAGGATTTTCAGAATCTGTCGATATTGGTGGAAAAGTTATCCATTCCCACTAATATCCTTACACCTAGTATTCGATACATTAGTTGACATTGTCGATAGCTAACAACCTTTCGGAGTTCGTTAAGATCCGGTGGAAACACACAAGTCCTTTTCCCTCATGTCTCGAACTCTTAAAATCTGAGAGCAGATAAGAAGATTACCTGACGAACAAAGACTTAGAAAATAATTATATTTTTCAAATTTTTTTTTCTGTTTTGCGTTAAGAACCCACCAAAAGCATGATATTTTATATGACATCTTGATAGTTGACGATGAAAGAAATTGTTAATTAACATTTTATTGAAATGATGTATTTGGATTATGTTTCTTTTGGAAGGTTGAATCAAGCATTATTTATATACTCTAACTTGTGGAATCATGACATCTTGGAAAACACCTTTTATTGTTACCGTGGTTTTTATTTTCAATCTAAAACATTAAATTTATTTTATGCAGTAAATTTATTGAAATTTACATTCAAAATCTAGATTTAAATTTATTTGTTTGATTGAGAATTCATTGGTTCTCTTATAATGGTTCAGATCATATTTTCGGTATTTGCCACATTGGGATAGCACCGACAGTTCTACATCACATGTACTACGTGTCGAGATAACACAATTATGTGGCATCGCATGTACTACGTGTCAAGACAACATAATTATGTGCTAGCCACGCAAGGAGACCATTGGTAGTATTAATCTTGGGTGGAGGGTATCCACACCAGTTGTGGATGTCGACCATTCTACATTCAATGGCCATGGAATTGGCTTCATTGTAGACTCATGTTAACCTTTGGTCTCATAAAAGGGCCTCTCTAGCTACATGGGTCATTGGATCTGATCACATCTAGATGAACGATAAACGAAATGTGTGTCATATATAGTTAACCTTCATGCTAGTTCAAATCTTTGTTGCCATCAATTTGCATGCTCCAACATTATTGTCCAAATTTGTGGACAAAGTTGCACATTTTTTAACAAATTTGAAGCTTAAACCCTTTCGTATACTTGCATACTTTAATTCAAGTTGTCTTTATTCCTTAATATTTTGGTGAGGTGCCATATACCATCGAAAAACACTTAGAGAGCGATATCGAACCAAAAAATATTCATGTTTATTTGATTAATATAACTTCAACATATATTCAATAAACTTAAAACATCTTCAAATCTCTAAACGTCTATTAGCATCGATGACATTGGTGGGCTATGTGTCATATACTATTGGAAAGATATTAATTGGAGAGGGCTATTTAGCTAATACCCAAGCATGCTTATTTTATCAACATAAAATCATGTTTTTTTTATCGACATAACATTGGAAAATCCTCAATAAGCTCAAAACATCTGCGTGCCTCCAAACATCCTTTGACATCAATGGCATTGGTTGACATCAATGACAACCCACTCATCAACAATATCCCCCTTTGGCATTGATGACGACACCACTAGAAACTGATGCTCAATTATGGAAATGGGTTAAGCTCCCCCTATCAAATTTCTAGTCCAAAGACTACTCACTTTCTTCCACTGCTACTCAATGTCTTCATTCTCTCCCCCTTTAACATCAATGGAAAAGAGGGTTATTAGGAATTAACCAATTGTAGATGCCTACTTAAACAATAACTACTCATTGTTGATCCAATGGCTTCCTCCCATGTGAATGGGATCTTCCCTTATTAATACTTCCCCTTTATGTATGTTTCAATTATACTCTCTTTGTGAATAGTTTCTAGTATGAATTTCTCCTCCTATACCAATATTTCTTTCCTTCCATATTATTGATCAATTTCAAATACCCATGTTAATAATATATTCTTTAACTAATATTAGTGAGCCAATCCTCCCTCTGATGAAGAGAATTTCCCCATGCAACATTTTTCAATTATTTTTCCCTCAATAATATATACATTACTTTAAGTTATGTTAGCCTTGGTGCCTGATTTTCCTATATCTTCATTTATGATTTCATATCTTTTATAATTGAATATGAGATCATATCCTTCATGAAATGTTTAAATAACACTCTGGAGATTTTGTTTCACTCCTTCCACATAGAAAACATTTTGAGCCTTAGTTCTTCCATTATAATTGTTGACTGTTTCTTTTCAAGTAATTTTTATTGATGTGTTGTTAGCAAGAGTTACCTTTTCTCCATCATTTTTTTCTAAGTTTGATGAACTTGATCAGATCACCTGTGATATTTCTTGAGAGGTCCCTATCAAAATACAATTTATTTTCTTGCATATAACATGATACCACACTCTTCCTAATTCTCTTGTCCCTTCCATACTATTTGAATTTTAAGACATTCTTCCTTTTCTCAGTTTTGATACCTCTTTAGACCGCTTTTACAGTCGCATGCCTTGTTCCTATAATTGTTGCATTTGTAACATTTGACATAATTTTGCAACAAAGAAAAATTACAACCTATTCTATTTTCATATTTATCTCTAGATTTGTTGCGTAAATAGTTTCTCTTCAAAAATTCTCTGTCTTTCATGATTTTTTCTTGTATAGGTTCTGCAACCAACTACTTTATGACCAAAATTTTTGCATGAGTAAAAAAGTGCATAAAAGAAAGTTGTTACCTAAATGAATATGGGCTACTGAAAGGAATTTTCTTGTTGACTATGTTTTTCTTAACTTTCTTGCCATCAATTTATTAATTCGTACATGCATTTACGTCTTCTGATGTGCTTTCATGGCTACCATTTTCTCCTTTTGCTGGTTTCCTTGCATATAGTTTAGATTTTTTCAAATGACCGTTTAGGGAATCACTATAATGTATGGATTTCTTACTTCCTTGTTCGTTGTTGATGAGGTTTCCTACTTCCTTTTTCTTTGTTGATGAGCTTGACTTTCCCTTGTCGTTCTTTGGCATACAGTCATACCCAATACCTAATTTTAATGTTAGAGACCTCTTAAGGCTAATGATGTGATCCAATGACTCAGAACCTTTTAGAAGATTCCAATTTTGATTGAGATGATATGAATGCTTCTCTAATTGTATTCTCAAAAAAATAAGTTCTTCTCCTATCCTTTCATGATGCTCTTCCTTTTCTTTTAACCGATTCAAAAAATTTTCCTTTATCCTTTTTGTTTCTTTTAGTCCATTTTTTAGAAGAATGAGAGAATATACGTCATAGTCCTTATCTTTATTTTCTTGCTGTTGTTGTTCTAGATGATCTATATTTTTTCCTTAAAGGTCTTAGCTCTTGCAAGGAACTTATAATTCTTCCTTAAAATTCCACTTTTTCCTCAATCTCATCTAGAAGATTTTGATCACACATAACTATGAACATAATCTCTCCCTTTTCATTATGAGACATGGTTTCACAATCTCCGCCTTCATTGGAGTACAAGATTCTCCTTTTGAAATTTCATATTTTTTTATGATCACTAGATTTATATTTTACTTTATCACCACTATCATTTACTTTCACATAATGACATTTAGATGCATAATGTTCTATTCTACCACATTCAAAAGATTTCAATGGATGCATAACTTTGAAATTTCTAGTTCCCTTTTTCATCTTTCTCACAAATTTGATTTCTTGTTCATCTGATTGATGATTGGAGCCTTTTTGAATCTCAAGATTTATTTTTCCCTTGGATGCTTTGAATTAAACTTCTCTCAATCCTTTCTTCTCCTTTTTTCCTTCGCTCATATGCAATAAAACATCCATGAATATTATCTGTGGTCAAATTTTGAATGTGAGATTGTTCCTAAATGGATAAAACTTTAGGATTAAACCTTGAGATAAGGGATATTTATATTTTATGAACACTATATTCCTTAACATTCTCATCAATACCTATGATGGTTATAATAATAAAAAATATAACAAATATTTATATATATATTTTTTTGTTATATTTTTTATTATTATTTTTATTTTTTCATTTAGTTATTTTTATTCACATTTAACTCTTATTCACATTTAGTTATTTATTTTTATTTATTATTTTAATTATTTAATTATTTATTATTATTTTATTATTATTTTTATTTATTTATTTATTTGTATTTTTATTTTTATTTATTTGTTTATTTATTTTATTTTTATTATTTGTATTTTGTGTTTTTTGTATTTATTTTATTCATTTATTTATTGTTATTATTATTTAATTTTTATTCATTTAGTTACTTTTACTCCCATTTAACTCTTATTCACATTTGATTTATTCATAGAAGCGGTCCTTTGCAACTAACTTCCTTTAAAAATAATTGACCTTTAGTTTTTAAATATTTATTAATAAACTGTTATCACTAACTTAAATGATTTATTGGTCTCCTAGATAACTTATCTCCGGTTTTATTATAAAAAATGTTTTGATCCCGGTCCATTAGTCAATATTAACGGTTGGTCAAACTAGCCGTTGGAGGCTCTGCTCAGTCTATATAACATGCTAAGCTGGATCTGTTTCTTCAACTTGTCCTGACGATGAACCACACTGGTTGGTTCGAAACGCGTCGACAAATGAGATTCCATGTGATTTTCACCGAAATCTTTCTCTAAAAACATAAATTCTTGTGTGAAATATAAACTACATCTAGAATGTTTTGATTTTGTAAAAATTAAAATTTATCTTGAGAGATAAACAAACTTGGGATAGGCTTAAGCCTTCTTATAATGGTCATTGATATATGTTTGTAAAGTACATTATAGTAGAAAACTGCGCAATAATACCTAAATTATGAGCCATCCCATGCCTTAGGGATGAGACATAAGAATGTTTTATTTATTGAACAAAATAGTTTTTCTTGTTCTCTGTATTCCTTAACAACATTGGGTGAATCATCCTTTAATAAGTCATTGAATCCAAAATATAATTCCACCAAAAATTCATCTGGTGTTGGATTTTTTTATTTTATATTGAATATAGGGTAACAAAGACTTCAAATTCCATTAAATAATTAGTGAAAGAGGAATTCATTTCCTCATAGATGGAAGAAGGGAAAAAAGAGAACAATTGAAGGATGTCCTAGACAGGGAATCCTAAAGGTGCCTGAAAGAGTGATTAGAAGTAATGAGCTCCCGTATTTGATTCTTCCACAAAGGAGCACATAGTGGTACCATCCTTTTATTTCATCTCCCAAATGGTATTCAACTATTTATGATAATTGCCCAATTAGTGAAATAATTTAGTTTTGTTGTCACCAGATTCCAACCAGACTGCTTGAGTAGTAAGTCACCATCAATCTACTTCACACAAAAGAAGAGAATGTATTTTTTTTCAAGGGAGTGTGGCTCCTATAGACACTTTACGGAGACCAAGCTAGAGTGAAGAATATAGTAAATATTTGAGAGCTTCTCTTATACCTCCTCTAATTAGTTTAGAAATCTAACATAATAGAATTTGGCCAAATTGTGAGAAAACCTCTTTAGTGCATGGATATTCTTCAGGAATTGTGCCATATAAGAGGGGTCCTCTTGATGAGTAAAATGGGCCCATGATGAGTAATTAGAGGAGAAATAATCCTCCTATAAAAGAAATGTGGTTTTCAAATGGAATATATATGATTTGTTGTTAACCCCAAGATTGATATGGAGTAATATGGGCCTATGGTGTAAAATTCCCCTTGTCTCTATAGTTTATTTAAAGGTGTAGTTAGAATTCCATAGCCCAAGAGTGATGAGGAAATTATTTTTAGGCTGATGAATACTTCCACACCATCAGATTGATCATTTTTCCAAGCTGGCATTAGTTTGATAAGATCAATATAAATTAAATCATGAACGTACATATAATCACAGAAGAAAACACTCTAAGGATCTAAACGAAGATTCTGATCTCACACATTCGAAAAGAAATAGTTTAGTTTAAGTCACCTTGATAGAATAGTAAGACAACTTTTGAAGGAACCTACTATCGCCAAATTGTCCCAATATAATGTGCAATGAGCATATGGCCAATATAAATTTAAAACAAAAATATAAAAATTGAATTGATTAATTTTTAACTTCAAAAGAATTGTTAAAAGGAGAAAAGAGGATGAAATCATAGATAAATATGGATTCCAACCATATATGAGACCTTCCAGGTGACCATATGCATCCAATTGGTTGAAATAATTCTATTTTAAGAAACCCTCTAATGATTTCCTATATTCTTCATTGGACAACATAGTTTTGTAAATGATAAAAATGTTAGGCTTGCGTGTAGCAATGAGACACTTAAGGGCTATAAATTTATGGGCTTGCCCTAACCTTGTGCAATTAAAGGATAAAATGATCATTTGGATTGGGAGAAAAGGCCCTTCTTGCTCTAAGGGCCCTGTGAATGGGAACCTGCTTCCTCTTTTTAATTTTGATTAAAATATTTTCTTCAGCTTTATGGAGGTTGGATTTTTGATCAACTATATTAAGGAAAATGGGGTTTGGGGTGACTACATAGATATAAGGGGGGGAATACTAAGGATTAGATAAGGAACAAAGGGAATACATTTTTTGATCCTCAAGAACGGGGGTTACGGAGGGGGTAGGAAGGAGCTACGGGTAGGGTAGATTAGGAGGAAGAGGGGACAACGGTTTGATATACTAAGGGAGGGGATGGAGAAGATGGGACATGATTAGGAAGGGGAAGGGACAATTGCAATAGAGAGAGGGAGGAATGGGGAAAAGAGGGAGCATAAAGAGAGGAAGGTGGGATAGGATACAAAGAGGAAGTTAAGGAGAGGGATTATGAAGAATTACATGAAGAAGCTATACTTATACAAACCATTGCAATCATAACTTCGGGAAAACAAGGGATATTAGAATATTAAACATTAATTTAAGAGGATGAGACCAAGTAGAGAAGTAATTTTTTTGAAATGGACTATTCCATTGTGAAGTTACAAAGTATGGGTCAGGGAGTTGATATTCCTTCTGAACATTTAAAACCTCGTGGTATTGGAAGCATTGAGATCAAAGATTCCAATAGTCAATTTCATAAAGTCATTTATATCCCTCCACCTAAATCTCTATGTCAGAAGGAAGGCCTTCCTTCAAGAAGACTTTGACCGAAATATGAGGCCATCTATGATCTAGATTGAAATACCATCCAAGCTCTAAGTTGTAAAATGTAACGATTTTATTTGTAATAACCATTAGAACATCCTTTTTCCATAAAGGAAGGGATATATAGGTATAAAATCCCAAACCTTAATGAATTCCACAAGCTTCCTAAAAGGATCAAAATTTATAGATCAGGAGTCTACCTTGACCCACGTCTAGTTACTCTCCATAATTCTATTACTCTCCAATTCTAACTGGAATGGTTGTGGAGTAGTCAAATTTTGATGCCTGACAAGTCTTGATCTAGCCTCCAATACCATATCTCTTATATCTACCACTAAAATTCATTATTGGGGTTTTACTGGTAAGTTTGAGAACGTAAGGGAGAGAAGTATCCTTATATATGACGAATCTTACAAAACCTTGCTGACATTGAATGCAATTCTTTTTCTACCTTCATGAGATTCCATATTGATCATGTGTTGAGGGTGTGCTAGGGTCATTGCTGAGATCATAATAGGGAGAATAGTTACATTGTGTTGGATTGTTTGGTACCAAGGGTGAATAAGTAACTGGAGAAGAGTAGAGGGGAAAGGTGGAGGGTAAGGGAAACCCAAAATAAGAAGGGGCATGAGAAAAGGGAAGGATAGATGGAGCACACATCACAGGAAGTGAGGTGTTGGAAACCAACAAAGTTTATGGAGGAAAATTCGATACACCAATGAGACATGTGGAATACTATAGATGGAAAAATAAAGATAGGGCGAGATGGGGCCAGGTGAGTAGTCTGCCTCATCTTCCATCCAAAATTCCATAATGACGATGTGGATGACATAAGGACTAGAAAAAGTAAAGGGTGATAACTAGAAAGAGTTAGTCCGCCAATTTAAATCTACAAATAATCAAACTCTAATATAGCGTGAAGCAATGACTGAACTATATGATCCTGTGGTGGGGCCATAAGGCCATCCAATCCATTTACCTAAAATCTATATGGGAACTATAGGAAGATAGTTCAATAAGATGATTTAGTATTTCAATTAATAGATATTATTCCATCAATACAATGAAATTGTTCTTATTTTTTACAAGATCATCCATAACACATATACACATTAATTTGGTCTATCTATATTTATTTTGCAAATAAATTAATAGTTTCTAACAAGTAATTTTGTGAACAAATTTTTAATACAAGAATAGTGTATATAGCTTGCTTTAATGTCCAAGTAAGAAGAGTGAATACAAAAAGTCCTAAAATTATTTTGAATAAGAAAAGTAATTTCCATTTTAAATTAAATCAATATTGTATAAATATTTTTGCTATTAACCATTAACTTTGTCTTCAACAATATTACAAAACAATAACTAGAAAATTGGATTTTTAACATATGTGCATCTAAGCCCCTAAGGGTACCTCAAGTGATGATGGCCATTTAAATGAAGTGTTAATGTGAGTACATTCATTGTTCAAATCTTCTTGATTCACTTTATGTGTTTGGAGAGGGGCCTACATACACGCTTATAGTTTATATTGGTATTCATTGGAGTCAAACACATGTAATGTGAGTGTGAGACTAGCTAGATTATCGATTCCTCTAGTAAAAAAAAAACAAAGAAAGAAAGAAAAAAAAACAAAAAAGCAAAAAGAAACAGAACAAATGCCTATTTAAATCTTCCTTGTTTTAATATTAATTTAACACCCCTTGGTAAATTTACTTTATGACTTTTATATTGAGCATGTAAATTAAAATTCAAAGTCAGACAAAGTGATATGATGTGACAATCTAAATAGTTATTAAAAAAAATTGTGATAAAATTCTTGAAAATATATTAAAGGCTATCATGTGAGATTAAACTCCTAACTACCAATAAAATAGTTGGAATCGGTTATTAACAAGAAGAGGCAGGAACAAAATAAGAAAACACCTACTTTTCCACAACTGGAACTATTGGTTGTGTAAATCACTAAGAAAATTCATGACTTGAGATAAATATGATGAGGTGGAACTGACTAGAAGAAGACTATAAGAGATAAAGGAAGTCTAAATAAAAATAAAGGGACACTGGGAGAGAAAGACTATGCATGTACCTAGAAATCAACTAGCTTCTTCTAAGGGACAAGGAGGTGTGAAGTAGAAATGGAATACTGATTTGTTTGTCTAGCATAAAGGAGTAGAGCTTGGGGGTAACTACTAAGAAGTGTATTTTATGGTTTGGAGGAATGCGGAAGCCTTAAAGATATTTTTAGGGATTTCCGAGATAATTATATATGATTACCTAGAAATGAATCTGAGTTAATTATCTTCATCCTATAGATTAGAGAGATGAGTGTGTTATGAAACCAACTCACAAAAAGATAGAAAAGATACATCAATGTCATAGCAATAAGCCTCCTCGAGGGGGATACCTCATTTACATTACACAAATCAATAATTCTTAGAAGATACAAATGACAAGACCTCCTTTCTATATATAGGAGGATAAGGGGTCATAATAAAATCAGAGCCGACATACCAATAATAATGTAAGGGCACAATAATAACAATAGTGGGCTTCTATGGGGCACAATAATAACAATATGGGGACTACATGGGCACAACAATATAACAAGGGGGTTGTACTAATAGCAATAATGGGTTACATGAATAGTATAGGGACCTAACATTCCCCTCTCCTTAAAAAAGTTTTTTCCTCAATGCTTGAGTAGTTCTTGATGCTTCTGTATAAAATTACTGTCCTCCCATGCGGAATCCTCAGCAGGTAAGTTCTTCCACTTGATGACATACTCTGAAATTGAACGATTTCGTAGCTGTCGGGTTCTTGTTTCTGTGACTCCTCCAGGTTCTAATATGATTTTTCATTCCTCGTCAAGCTTTGGCAATATTGTTTGAATTGGGGTCTTCTGCAAATTTTGAATGAGCGGCCAAACTTCTTCATCCTTCTTCTGTTCATCCCTTGCTTCGTTTATCCAATTTGGTTGGATAATAGAAATAAAATAAGACAATGCTTCCACATCCTCATCCTTTCTTGAGAGTGCATATGCAACAACACTTTTCTTCCCTTTTTCGTAGATGATTTCAAAGTCATAACCCAACATATTTGTGACCCATTTTTTATGTTCTTCTAAAGATAATGTTTGTTCTAAAAAATATTTCAAACTATTATGATCCATTTTTACCTTGAAGTGTCTTCCCATTGGGTAAGTTTGCCATTTCTTAAGTGCATGTATTATTTCCAGCATTTCATTCTCATAAATAGCTTGCTTGAGATGTAGCCGTAAAAATACCCAATCGCCTACATCAAAACTTCTTTCACTGTAATGTTGATCTGCCTGTTGTTTCATTCAATTCTACACCAAAGTGGCGTTATCCTTTAAAAGTTGGAGAACTTTTTGTTGATGCTCGATGTGATCTTTCACTACTTAAATCTTTTTCTCCTTGATATGTCCTTCTATCTTGAGAGTTTGAGAAGTGGTAATTTCTTCTAATTCATTACAAGATATGGTTAGATTCACTTCTTAATTCTTGATGTGATGTTTCACTTTTTGAACATTTTTCTTCTGGATATGTCCTTCTATCTTCATAGTTTGAGGAGTGGTAATTTTTCCCAATGCATTACAAGATATGGTCAGATTCATTTCTTCTTTCTCAATGTGATCTTTCACTTCCTGAACCTTTTTCTTCTTGATATGTCCTTTTATCTTGAGAGTTCAAGGAGTGGTAATTCTTTCCAATACTTTACAAGATATGGCCAGATTCATTTTTTCTTCCTCTGGGGTTGGTTCCTAGTGTATACCCTCTTCTTTTAACGTTTCTTGATCCTTTTCTTCCTCCTCTTCACAATCTATGTAAAATTATTTCTTCTCACCACACTTATGACCTTTAATGTATTTGTTATCACAATTGTAACAAATCCCTTTTTCTATTTTTTCTTCCAATTCTTGTGATGTCAACCTTGTAGGTTGTGGAAGGCTAGGAGAAACAAAACTTCCATATTTATAGTTGTGAGGGGTAGACTTCCTTGTTGCCATAATTTTACTTTCCACTTTTCTTTCCAACCTGAATGCTTCCTCCAATGAATTAGGTTCCCAAAGATGAACCTCATGTTGAATGTTATCCTTTAAAGTCCCTATGGAGACTTCAATCCTTTGCTTCTCTAGAATATCATTTTCCATTATATTCAAAACTTTAAATTCCTCAATGTGCTCTGCCATTGAACACTTTTGTTGGAGATTTATCAATTGGATAAAAGAGGTGTTTCTTTTTGTATCCTCATAATGTGCTATCATTTCCTCCATAAAAATTTCCTAAGTGACAATTTGTTTACGAGAGCAAAGCCATCAATACCATACAAAATTATTTGGTTCCAAATATAAAGTTGCAATACTTACCTTTTGTGTGTTTTTCACATTATGGATAATGAAAAATTTCTCCATCTATAGTATCCATGTTCCAGGATCCTTGCCATTAAACTTCCTCATATCGATTTTTGGAACTTGGTGGGTCTTCAATCCAACATTATAGTCTATGAAATCATGATTAACATTTCTTTTTTTCTGATAATGAGTTTCCTTTACTGCCCTTTCACCATTAGTAACCATTTCTTGTAGCAACTTATTCAAATTTATCTTCAATTCTTCCATCTTAGCGTCCATGCCATTCATCTTAGCATCCATGCCATTCATCCTAGCTTCCATGCCATCCATCTCAGCTTCCACACCATCCATATTAACTTGCATGCCATTCATATTAGATTCCATTCCATTCATCTTGGCTTCAATTACCTTTTGTGAGAGTGAAATTTGTTGTACTTGGTCTTGTAATTTTGATATATCATGTTGCATTTCTTCCTCTTCTTCACGAGTCATGCTAGAGCTTTCAGGTTGCTTACTAGGTGTTTCCATTTTATTTCTTCAGGGCATCATTTAATGCTAATAATTCTTCACTATCCCCTTTGAATTCCTTCAAACTATTTTTTCAAACCAATCTTATGCAAAATTTAAAATAAACTACACACCTTTTTTTTTTCACTTTGTAAGTGATCGATATTGAATCTGTTGTATCTCTATAACTGTGGATCTAGAATATCTGAAATCATGTATTGTATAGCTCCTTGGTTCCTCTTTCTAACCCCACAAGTATTATCAATATTGGATTCTCTAAGGAAGATTTATGCCAAATCTCCCATGGTGACCTTATTATAGACTAGTTCAGTAGAGCGAAAATGTACGAAGTGTCACATATCACAATTTCGACCTTAGTACCTAAAACTAATATATAGAAAGCTAGAGGCCACCCTCTTTCTGAAACTTCTTACGTAATTTCAATCTGATGCTCAAAACAAAAGTTATGACAATTTTCCCCAGGTCACTTGTTTGAAATGTAATTCCGGAGTCTACAAAAACCCTAACTTCCTCAGATCCTATATCTAGAAATATAGTGAGACAAGCTCTGAAATTTGGACCTGAAGTTTAGAACGAGTTTGGCTCAAATGGGTTTTCGTTTTAGCTTCTAAAATGTCACAGACAAAAAGTTATAGCAAAAATTCCACAATGACCTGTTTGGAGCAACGAAACCCTAGAATCCAAAGCTCTGATACCAAATGTTATGGAACCAGCTCATAAAAATATAGAAAAGATAGATGAACACCTTACCAATAAGTCTCTTCGAGGGGGAAAACTCCTTTACATTACACAAATGAACAATTCTTAGATGATACAACTGACAAGGCCTCCTTTCTATATATAGGAGTCTAAGGGGTCATAATATAATCAAAGCCGACATAACAATAATAATGTACGGGCATAATAATAACAATAGTGGGCTTCTATGGGGCAAAATAATAACAATATGAGGACTACATGGGCACGAAAATATAATAAGGGGGTTGTACTAATAACAATAAGGGGTTACACTAGTAGTATAGGACCTAACAGAGTGGTTTTAAGTAGGAAATATCAATATAATTCTTATTGTTTACATACATGTGTTTGACTAATGTGAAAAGATGAATTTTAGTAACCTTCTTGCAATGAAAATATTTGTAGGTATGTGTGGATTTGTATTAATCTATTGTAGGAAAGCTATAGGCACCGAGATAGAGGATATTGTTTAAGGGTTTGAAGAAGAACCCTCACCAAGAACTAAGCATAGAAACCAGTGACATAAGTTGGTATGAATGGAAAATTGAAAGACAGAACTACAGTAGAAGAATGAAAGGAAAGAAGCAATATACATACATATGTTTTGAAATAAATGAAATCATTATTAAAGTATATTGTGCTTTTAATAACTGCAAAAAAGTTACAAATATGCATGTATACATATAAGTCATGTGCATTTATAGTAGAAAGATAGAATTATTATATTATAATAAATAATACTGATAAGTAAATTGTAGGAAAGTTATGCCCAAGTTAGTTGTTGTAGGCCATGACAAGGAAGGGGACCTTGTCGATTAGCCAACGGATATACAATCCTAGGAAAAAGTATTAATAAGGCTTAAAGAGAATTTTTGTTGGTCTTCCATTACAGGGGTCCTCTCAATGCCTAGCCCAATTCTTAGCATACTAAATTAGAATAATAATTATAGAGGTAGCATGAGCTATTGTTAAAAAAGCGCATAAGTTGTAATAAGATAAATTTTGTATGTGTGCATGATAAATGAAGAGAATAGTGATGCCATGAATACAAGAATAGCCATGATAAACTACATGTAAGTAAAAAAGAAATTATAATTGAATGTTCATAAGATAATTAGGCCAATACCATATTATAAGGGTGGACAAACCCTAACCCCGAAATTACGAACACGCGCAGTAAAATTATAACATAACAAGATACCATTCCTATTATGGAAATAAGATAAGTATACTTTACATTCTTGACCACTTAGGTATCGACCATGCACCAAACTACAAAGTAATAAAATCTAAAAATTAATAGAATGGGTAAACCCTCATTGTAAAAATACAATTACTATGAAAAATTGTCTACAAAAATTGGGCTCTCTCCCCATGAAATTTTAATGAAACTTTCTTGACAAGGACACAACTAAAGAAGTTCAATTCTATCTAGTTAAGTCCCTCTATATAAAAACCCTAAACTGAATAAATTTTAACGAGAACCGGAAAAGTTGAATTTAGATTATGGAATCCATAACCTATAAAATATAAACTAAAATGAGCACCTATAGTAGCCATGGTGAAAGGGAGAAAATTTGTGAGTATCCAATTCCATGGAATGTTGGACCAAAAGTCATTGAAGTCGAAACTCACCTGCGGAAAAGAAGAAGGGTTCATTGGTTAACCCTTGAATCTCTAAGAAATGTTATCATAAGGAAATGTAAAGGAGTTGCCATGACATCTAGAAATTCTTAACTTTGATAGGAATATTGAATTATCCACCTTAATACATTGCTACAAAGAATGATGCTTCAATATCAAAAGTACAATTCGAAGAAAAACCATATGGAAAACAATGAAGATAGGGTATGATATTAAAATTTGGTTGTGAGGAACTTACCATGGAAAAGAAATAAGGATTAATTTGCATTGCTAAGAACCATGGAGGACACAAACACTATAGCCAAAAACACTTCACGTCACCCCTATTCGATATAACCTTTTCACGTCATGCAAGTGCCACAAGGACGTAAGGCCCAAAAGGTTCACCAAGTACTCAATTATAAACATGTGATATCCCCTAACTTGATGTTTATGTGAAAATAATTTATATATATATATATATGTTTTACTTTTTTATGTTTAACTTTGAAAGACATATGAAGAAATTATTTATCAGTATTTTATTATTGATAAGGAATGATAGCAAATTTTCATTTAAGATGTTGAGAATAAATAAAGAGGCTTGGAAAATTAATGTTGGAGTACACTTGGATGTAATATATGAGGTTGCCAATTGATGATGTATATAAATTAACTGGTATTAAGTCCACAACTGCTAATATGAATGATTATATTGAAATGGATCAATTTATGACTTTCCTAAAATACAAGATGTTATCTTTGGGAGTGGGAAGTAAATCTCATAAACGAGATAGTAACAACCTTCCACTTATTTTTGAGGTGGATGTATTTACCAACTATCAAATGAGTGGTACATGGGTAATAAGGTATAGTCACTTTTGTAGTCTTGCTAAGAAAAATGCACATAGTCACTAGACAGCTAGTGGGAAGCAAGTGGAAAAGGACAAAAAGATAGTGTCAATCAAATATAGTTTGCAGACTTGTGCTTGGGGGGATACAATTTGGAAGAAGTATTGATGCAGGAGCATTCAGCTCAACATTATCAATGTATTCTAGTAGACATAGGGGGTCTTGTGTTTCAAGGAATTTGGTTTCCTAAGCATTGAGTTAATGTAATTATTTAATGTTTTGAGTGATTTTAATGAGAATAGGGATTAATTGAATATTGTGAGGCATAATTGTAAAGGTTTTCAAATGTAGGAGAACATGAGAGATTTAGGATAGTTGAGTGATGAGAGGATTGAGAATTGATTGTAAATCTTGGATTAGGAGTTGGTTCATGATTTTGTGGATTTGAGAGAATCCTTAGGGATCAAAAAGAGATTTTAGGATTTTGTTGAGAAGCTTATGGATCTAAACTAGGAATTGGTTTTAGAATCCATTTGTATAAATGTAAGCCTAAAAGGCATGATCAGAGGTTGGAGAGGTTGGATAGGTTAGACAAATAACAGATTGGAGTGTTTGTAAGCCTACGGGCAGATAATGAGCAGAGGCCATTAAATTAGAAGATTAGGCCGAGGAGAGATAGAGAGTCTTATTATCTAATTGTTGTGATATATATATACACAGAGATTCAATTCCAATTTGTATAATTATGCTATCTAACATTGAATGAATTAGCATATTCTGTGTAACAAAGAGTTGCAGATGAAGTTCAGCGAACACATAGAGAGAAGCATGAGAAAGAGGATCATAGTGGACCTTCGAGACGGTTCGAAGAACCAAAGGATGTTCTAAAGAGACTATGTTAAATAACACATACAAAGTTAAGCTTAGGAGAGAGTTGCACAGTGGAAGGACCAGAACCATTGAAAACTGAAAACCACAGAGAAATATTGAAAAGTGGCGTTAAAACCAAGTAAACCAATAATCAAGAAGTGAAGAAACGATGCATATTAGCTGTCAAATCTTGAATATCAATGGCTAGGATTAAATCACAACTTAACTCACGAGGAAGGTGGTTTTGTAATAGTGAAAGTGGATTTTGGTCCAGCCTCAAAACTGTAAACGGTATTGAAGGACGAGCGCTCATTCCAGTCATCAAAAAACACGTGGCAGTGAGAGGAGAGAGGAAATCACTTTATCAGGTGGTTAATCCTCACATTTATTATCTACCCAATATCAATGATAACCGTCGGATCCGTTGGGTGCAGTTCGACGATGGAAAATAAGTGTGCAAGTTTAAACGATCAGGAGTAATGTCAATTGTTGGATCAGAGGATACAACAGATGGTCAAGATTTGATCAGAGGCTTCCGTTATCTGAGATTGGAGGAGGAGAAGTGAAGCGAAAGTTTTGATATGGAAGGGCAGACCCGACGATAAATATAGACACGGGCTTATAAACTTTGAAGTCCAGCCTTATGTGTTCAGGTCGGGATTTCAATGTATTCCCTTTGTATTTAGTAAAGTATCATGCCCAAGTCTTTTAATATAAAAGGGTGGTTTAATTGTTCCGATTTTCGCATATCGGAGTTGGAGGGTTGACAAAGGCATATATGTAGTTTGACTGCAGAGAACCCGATATTGCGATTGCGATAAAGGTAATTCTCGATAACTGTGCAAGGGCTTATGAAAGGCGGAAAAGGTATGTATTATGGTTAATTCTTTTGTAAATGATTTATAAGGGATTAAAGCGCCGATAGTGATTTGTGGGTTAAGCCTATGTATGACCCAAAGTTTAATAATGGCTTAGAGGAGTTGTATGAGTCCTGATATTAAAGGGGATGAAGGTTAAGGGGTGATATGAGTCCCAATAACAAGGGTTTAGACTATGGTTAGTCTATTAATATGTTTCCACATGAAAGATAATGGAAAGGGCCTTAACCATCAAATTTAATGAAGTTTTGACCTGGTAGGTCATATCTATAACGGGGAAAATGATTTATGCATAGGTCTACATGCACAATGTGGGTAAAACAGGGTAACCCTGCATCATTCTGGTACCAGAGATGAACAAAGAAATCATGTGTGAAAGTTTGTTTGACAGAATTTAGAATAAAGATATTTGGAAAGATGAGTATGTAGGCAATAGATATCACATCCTAGTCTGGTAGTTAAGCAACCAGAGTAAAGCTGGGAGAATGGAGAAGAACAGTTGAGTTCTCAGAAGCAGGTGAGTAAGAATTAAGAAGAGATTGCAGAAACATAAAGAATCCACAGCGATGTTTGGAGAATGGATATTCACTTGAATGTGAAGGGTGAATGGAGATTGCTTGTCAAATCATGCAGGTAAGCTTTGCCAAGATAAAGCCAAAAAATTGGAAGAAAGAATCAGACTTTAAATCTAATTGACAATAGCTAAATATTGAGAATTTGTGTAGTGGAAGCATAAAGATCTGCTGAAACGGATTTGCAAAAATGGTGAGATCCTGAAGGTAGGTGAAGGTATGCAAATTCGTCCAATGATTAGTAGATATTGAATGAATGATATTTAGAGCACGATTACAGTAGTTAAACTGTAAGAGGGATGTTTGTAAGTTTTTGAAGTAACAAAGTTTGAAGATACAACTGGAGGCTAGTGGAAAGGACAGTCCATTCAAAAGTGCAAGTGAACGGGAGGACAAGATTAGATAGAGATATTGAAGGTAAGATGATATGGTTTTATTTGGATTTGTAGATTCGAAAGTTGTAGTATTTGTATTGACGGAAAAGTATTGTTGTAACTCCCAAAGGCAATTCCACAAAGGATGTGGGTAGAATTACTACGAGATAAAGGAAGCTAGTAAGAGTTTCTAAGTGAAAGTAGAAATGTGGCAGAACCTTGACGAATTCCAACAGAGATTGGATAAAGAGGACAACTGTGTTCTTAGAAGATGGAAATTAGTTGAATGCTAGAAGGAGCAAAAGGTGTTTCTCAAAAGGAGGTTCTAGAGATAGAGAACCAATTTCTTACCAAAAGACTGAGTGAGGAGAGCTTGGTGAGGTAAGTGGCAGTAAGGCGACTTGCTATTGAAGAGGATTTAGTGCAAATCATAGTGAAGTGAGTGAGGAACTCATAGAGATGGAGAGGATAATGACTAGTGATAGTCATATCAGAGGTTCTGAAAGAGATCACAATAGAGGAAAAAAGGAGAAGGATACCAAGGAAAATGGCATGAGAATGAGTGATGAAGAATATGAGAGGGAGAAGACTGAGATAGCAGTTCAGCTTGAAGTGATAATTGAGATGTTACAAAGAAACGAAGTAGACCAGAAGCATGGTTATGTCATGAGAAAGAAAGTGAAGTGGCAGAGGCTACAAGAGAAGAGAAATCAACAGGTGAATACGCAGATAATAAAGGAGCTAAGGGAACTTGAACAGATTATAGATGCCAAACAAAGGACAGAGAGGCCCAAAAGAGTTGAGCTACAACAAAAGGAAGATGATGAAGAAGATGTTAAAGTTTCAATATGTGAACCAGAAAGTGGACCATTACTTTTTGAAAGTGATGAAGAGCCAGAGGAGTTGAATCATATGAATGAGTCAAAGTAGCTAGAAGACTTGATGACTGAAGCATCAAGTGAGACCAGAAGGTCTTGTGTTTTTAAAATTAATGATTTGTGTATGATTGTAGGTTTGGAAGAAGATAGACAGTATTTTAAAGTTGTCAAAAACATGAAAGAATACTTTCCAGAATATGAAAATTTTGAAGTAGAATATGACAAGGAGACTGAAAAAGAATCAGTTCACTACAGTGGAAAAGTGCTGAAAGACATCATTGAAAGAAATGACGAGAAGGAGTGACTAGATGACAGTCTCAAGAGTTCTTTGAGTTTGAATCAACATACTGATATGCTGATAGAAGAAGAGAGATTAGAGCAACATAGTGCAGTGTTTCCAAAGGAAGAAGAGGTACAAAGGCCTTATATTTTTTATTATAATAATTGTCTTATAATTGAATATGTTATTGAAGAAGCTGGGACATATTTGGCACAGGTGGATAGCCATATGAAAGAAGAAGAGGAAGAAAATCTACTGAAGGATGTAAAGAAAGATTTAGCAAAGGAAGAAGGACCATGTGATGATGGATCAATAGAAAATGAAGAAATGGGAGATTGTGTAAAATTTCCAAAGTTCACTCCAAGTAAAATCATTGAGTTATATAGATAATTAGACTTTCAAGGAAGAAAGTTAGAAGAGAAGAGGATAAATGTTTAGGATAAATTGCTGATGAAGGATGACAAAGAAGTTGTCATAAAAAATAATCAAGAAGAAGTTGACAGGTGTAGGAAACAGAAGCAGGAAATTGTTCTGAAAGACAATATAGTAGTAGCTGAAAATGTACAAAATAACAGTAATGAAGAGGGTAAGGATTAAAGGGAGGCGATCATAATAAATGAAGAACAGGAAAGAATAAGAGTTCAACAATTAGGAGATGAAAACAATCAACAAACTGAGGATATACTGGGTAGAGAAATTGAGTTGATAAGAAGGTTAATGATGAAAGTGTCTTAGAAGAAGATAACAACAAGAAAGGAGAGGAGTGACAACAAGAGGAAGATAGTAACAGACCATGAGAGTAGGGCAAGTGGAGCATTGCAGCATAAGGTATAGAGACCTGGAGAATAGTAGCAGACAACAACAACAATAGAACAATTGACAAGAAAAGATAGATTACAAAATAAATTCTGGGATCCAATAGGAAACAAGTATCCAAACTTATGACCAAGTGGTCATAAATTTTCTTACTTGGGGAGTTTGATGCGGGAGCATTCAGCTCAACATTATCAATGTATGCTAGTAGACATAGGGGGTCTTGTGTTTCAAGGAAGTTGGTTTCCTAAGAATTGAGTTAATTTTATTATTTAATGTTTTGAATGATTTTAATGAGAATAGGGATTAATTGAATATTGTGAGGCATAATTGTGAATGTTCTCGAATGTAGGAGAACATGAGAGGTTTAGGATAGTTGAGTGATGAGAGGATTGAGAATTTATTGTAAATCTTAGATTAGGAGTTAGTTCATGATTTTGTGGATTTGAGAGAATCCTTAGGGATGAGAAAGAGATTTTAGGATTTTGTTGAGAAGTTTATGGATCTAAAATAGGAATTGGTTTTAGAATCCCTTTGTATAAATGTAAGCCTAAAAGTCATGATCAGAGGTTGGAGAGGTTCGATAGGTTAGACAAATAGCAGATTGGAGTGTATGTAAGCCTACGAGCAGATAATGAGTAGACGCCATTAAATTAGAAGATCAGGCTGAGGAGAGATAGATAGTCTTATTATGTAATTGTTATGATATATATATAAATAGAGATTCAATTCCAAATTGTATAAGTATGCTATCTAACATTGAATGATGAATGAATGAACTAGCATATTCTATGTAACAAAGAGTTACAGATAGAGTTCGGTGAACACGCAGAGAGAAGCATGAGAAAGAGGATCATAGTGGACCTTCAAGATGATTCGAAGAACCAAAGGATGTTCTGAAGAGACTGTGTTAAATAACACATATGAAGTTAATCTCAACAGAGAGTCATGCAGTGGAAGGACCAAAACCATTGAAAACTGAAAACCATAGAGAAATATTGAAAAGTGGCGTTAAAACAAACTAAAGAGATAATCAAGAAGTGAATAAACGATGCACAGTAGCCTTCGAATCTTGAATATCAACGGTTAGGATTAAGTCACAACTTAATTCACGAGGAAGGTGGTTTTGTAACAGTGAAAGTGGATTTCTGGCGGCCTCAAAAGCATAACTGGTATTAAAGGACAAGCACCGATTCCAATTATAAAATGACATGTGGCAGCAAGAGGAGAGAGGAAACCACTTTATCGGGTGGTTAATCCTCATGCTTGTTATCTATCCAATATGAACGACAGCTGTTGGATCTGTTGGGTGGAAATCGACGGTGGAAAATAAGAGGGCAATTTTAAAGGGTCAGGAGTAATTTCAACAGTTGGATCGGAGGATACAACAGATGATCGATATTTGATCGAAGGCTTCAGTGATCGGAGATCGGAGGAGGAGCAGCGCAGTGGAAGTTTTGATATGGAAAGGTGAACTTGACAATAAATATAAACATGGGCTTATAAAATTTGAAGTCTGGCCTTATGTGTGTGAGTTGAGATTTAAATGTATTCCCTTTGTATTCGGTAAAGTATTGTGCTCGATGTTGAGTGATAAAAGGTGCCTTTTCAACTCCTAATTATCTTCACATTAAGTATCAATCCAGGCAAGTCTTTCTATTTCAAGAGTGTACACAGTATGTGGCGGTTATTTGACTCAGAGAGTAATGCTTCTAAATTGCAGTATAGATCTTTCAAATACAAGAGTAAATGGATGCAGCAAGTAAATTCTAATTGCAATTAAAAGAAAAATTGATCCTTCAATGAAATCAAGTCCTACAACAATTTAGCTAACAACAATATGCGATTCAAGTAAGGGAAATATCAGTTAAGAGTGTAATAGTGATAACTCTTCTCTTAGAAACTGATTGAATTTAAAAAAAAATGCATTACTTTGTAACACAAAGATGATATCAATCTGAGAGCCTAACAACAGTAGTTAATACTCATTACAGTTGATTACATCGAGCAGGATATTTATCTAGGAAACTCAATCCAAAGCGAAAGGAATCTAATTAAATAACAATGCTGTAAATTATATAAAATAGAGCTATTTTGGGAACACAAAGAAATAAGGAACAACAAATAAATAAAATAATAGAAAGCAATAATACTATCAAACTGTCACACTTGCAATAACTAAAAATATACGACACAGGTGAAGCAGTGAATTCCACCAGAAGCCGGGCACTTAGCCACCAACGTACACTACTGGTTACTTCAGATAAATGAAACAGAACAGAAACTCCTCTTATATATTAATTATGAAAGAGTATTACAATGTCTGTGCTTTCTTCGCTACAACGAGAGTCTGTAATTAAGAATTACAAAAATAATAACAATCATCCTCCCTTTCTTCTTACAATCATTACCTTTTATAATGCGAAAGGGGTAAAAAGATAAATGGTAAAAGCGATCCCTCGGGATCAAGAGATCCTGAGGGATTCGCACAATTTTCTAACTTCAGACATCTTTCCCTTGTAGTGTTGATCCCTGTGATTCGTTTTGGCCTTATCTGTAACTGTCGTGCTCCTTCCTTGGCTTGTTATTTTTTTGATGTTCCTTGGTTAGGGAACAACAGTTGTCCCTTTTCATACTTTTCCTACATAAAGAAGGATAATAATCAGCTAAGTTGTAACTACAGATAATTTCCTCATTCTTACCATAATCCTTTGATATATTAACATATTAGGATATAAAAGGGATATAAATAAAGGAAAAGGATGATGAGATAAATAGCATATGCATACCTTTTCCATGACTCAACATACTCCCCTGCTTACCCTTTTTCATGTCCTCATGAAAAGCAAGTAATTTGTATGCAGAGCAGTTAGAGAATAAGCTGGAGAAGGAATGTCGTAAAGCAGTCTAAAGCCATGGTTTTTGGCCAAGAGCTCAAGGATGGGCCTTGTCTGCCCTTCAAGTAATTCATATATAGCTTTATAACCTTCGGCAGGATACCAAACAATAGGGCTACGAAACTGATAACCTAGCCAATAAGGACCTTCCCTTAAGATGAGGTTGCTGTAAGTGAAAAAACATTCTACAACAAGCTTAAAATTTTTATAATTGAATGGCTCCCTATTTTTTACATTACTATTAGAATCTGTCCACCTAAACTTGGCTGCAGCCGAAGAGCTTTCTTGAATAGAGAGGAAGTACTCTACTCCCTTCTGGACAATCTCTTTGTGAATGGGCCCCAAAATTTTGGTTACTCATTCCATTTTCATCAAAATTTTGTGACTAGCCAGCATTTGTAATGGGTGTTTTGGTTCACCTCTGACCCAAAGGTCCAGTCCATTTTCCTGCCTCTCGAAGGTGTTATGAGCATTGAACCATTTCAATTGATTAACAACAAATGAAATGAAAGCATGGAATTGCACATCCCCCACAAAAGGACTAGGGTTATTTTCAATTTCTTCCTCTAATATAAAATTATGTAAGTAAAATTCACACAACAATCTCTGAACTTTTATCCCATCATGTTTGCAATAGTTTATCAAATCCTCAATTGTTTTCAACTCTATTGGTTTTCCAGCTTTGACAGCTTTGATCTTCAACTGTAAGTATCTTTCCAGCAAAACTAGGGCATAATTATTGGCAGGAGATATACATGCCAATACGTCAGTGTATAATGAGCAAATAATATCCATTTGATCCTTGACCTTTTCTAATATGAGCTTCATTTTCTCAGTCCTCTCTTTCACCTTTCAGTATTTATCAAATGCCTGACTTTCTAAGTTTTTCATGTCCCTAAGTTGCTTCTGCAATTCCTGTATTTTTGTTGGGGGACCATCTCTGACTCAAGCCGTTATATGGTAAGCTGAGCCTCGGCTAAATATACTTGAAAATTCACTATACTAGGGTCGCTGCTTGTCATGATGTCTTTGGATTGAGTATTTGTTTGTGTACTCCTTCTATGAGAATGGATGTTGATTGTTTGTGTTTCTTTTCTATAAGAGGCCCAAAATTTTGTCTGGGTAGATGTGCTGTAGGAGGGTGCCTTCTTTTTTTGAATGGCTAAGTCATGAGAAAGTATAGCCTTTGTTTGGGTAGTTGTTTCTGCAAAAGTTTCATGCTATTCCCTAACAAATCCAGTGAGTACGGGCTCAATTTGTGTCTCCTCAACTTCAGTTTCTTGCAATTGAGATTGGATGGCTGTGTTTATCGTTTCTGGGGTTTTGTCTAGAGTTTTTCCTACTGATAACTTCCTTATTTTTTGTTTGAGCTTCTTCACTATTTTCCATACCCTCTGTTGTTCCTTCCTGAGATTTTTAATTGTTTCTCTGTTCTTTTTAGGGGGAGTGGATGTTTTTCTAGTCATTTCTACTCCTAACGAGCATGGTTTCTCATCTTGACTTTGCTCTAAAGGAACTGTGTCCCCAGATTGATTGTCATCTTCTTGGTTTATCTCCATGTCCTCTGTTTGGTCTATATTTTCTATATTTAGGTCTACCTAGCTGGGTTCTTCTGGGGGTATATTGCCAAGTTGGTCCACCTCTTCCTCAGTGACTTCTGCCCCTATTTCTTCTTCACATATTACATTTTCTGGTATGCTCCTGTTGTGGGCAGAGTTTTCTTCCGATTGGGTTGCTTCAACATTAAAGTTGAGTGGGATTTCGGGTTGTATAAATTCATTCATATTGGCCAAAATTTGGGCCAATTCAATGTCATGTAATAAATCTCACGGGGGACTTTTATTCGGTGTTGAGGGGAGTTCTGTTCCATTTATTTCCTCTTCACTAGAGTGCTTAGTTTCCTCTTCAAGTTCTGACTCCCGGTCATCCTGCCCTTCCAATTGTAAATATTGCTCATTTTCTAGACTAGATAGTTCTATGGGTTGGCTGTTGCTACCTTGGGGATTTTCAGCTGTTCCCAAGCTTGTTCTTGATTGGGTAGAGTGTCTGCATTTCTGTGGAATGTTTTCTATGCGAGTAGTACTCTTCCTTTTTGGAACAGGGTTAGGAGCAGGTAAAGCTAGCCCCCTTCTATGGTAAATATTAATTCTTCCCAACTTGTTTGTTGCTAGACAAGGTTGTAGCTTACTATTAGCCTAATTAAACAATGATGACTTACAATTGTTTCTATGTGTTGGGATTTTCTTATTCTTTTAGCAGAATCATGCTATAATAAATTCAAATATGTAGGTAGATTTACTGAACATTTTTGTTTCAATAATGCTAACAGTAAGTTGTCGTGGCCTTACTACGTCTTTTCTTCCGTCGCATGTAATGAAGTTCTGAATGACTCTAGCTAGTTCTCCCCACGGCTCTCCAAGGGATGATGGTCGAACTCCTTTTCCTTTCATGATCAGCTCTTACCCTTCATCTTTAAAGGCTTCAATGGCATCCTACAGCTTTAGTCATTTATTTGTCCACACAGGTCCTTCAACTGGTAATCTAGAAACCTATGCAATTAGAGCATCTAATACTGTGATTTGTCTGCCCCTCACCATAACCTGGTCATTCTATAAATTCTATAGGAATTCAATGGTCATTGTTTCATTGGGTTGCTGAAATCATGTGAAGTATGCAGCCCACCCTTCTCAGACTAGCATTTCTTTGGCAACATCGGAAACAACGAGTATCAGCGGCTCTCTGCGCACTGTTCTTCCTCCCATATTTCTTGAATTCTACACACTATTAGCTTAACACAGGTAACACAACAATATACAGAGACAACGATGGAACAACAAGTTATTAATATCAGATGATACATTTTCAGAATAAATACCATTAAAAACTTGCTATTATGGAATGTCATATAGTCCGGCATAGCCAAATAAATGATTAACACGTATGCATAAGTGATTTGGGAGTCACCCTCACCCCACTTTGAAATGATAGGTCGCCTTTGACCTAATGAATGAACGAAAAGCATGCTAGTGGTGACGTACAAGGATGATGGAAGTGGTAAGGTACGCATATTTATGAAAGGATCGTAATAGATATAGGGGTACTGAAATCAACACATATACTATAATTATCAATTAGTGAGGAGATGCTATGAGTTGATTTCGAAAAGAGAAAAATGACATCTGACATAAAAAGATACTTTACCGTCATCATTCCACCTAAAGTGTATTATGATTGATTTTTTAGAATATATCCATTCATAAAGGTTCAACATAAATTAGGAACATAATCGCTTTGTAGTAAAGATACCAAGTAAGGAAAGGGTGTTATAAAAACTATTGATGTTGGTAATATGACTTCAATACCATCAGCAGAGCTTCTATTCCCTGCAGGCATCTATAGCCTCGACAAAGTTTCCTTCTAACCCTTTGGAACCATGGTCCTTTATGTATAATAAGGAAAGTGAATTATGACATCAAAGTGGAGACCAATGTGCTGGCTTGGTGACCAAATGAACACATTAACATTCACTAGGAAGGAGCAAAAGATGGGTAGGCCGGCTCGTGATTAGACCTCTTGTTCCAAGGAATTTTAATTTCTTGATTCATCCATTGGATCATATCCCTGGTGTGGTGGCCATAGTCAGAATGCCACTTTGTTGCTTCTTTATGATCATGGTAGGCTGGCTCGTGATGAGACCCCCTATCCTCCATCTGTAACAAAATCATACAATTTTTAGCAAACATATGTAATTTTTTTTTTTTTTAAACAACACTTCCTATTTGTGCATAGAGAGTGGCTCAACACTCCTTAGGAGTAGGAATGGTAGAAGAAGTCTAAACATATCAAATAGAAGAAAGTATGCCCTTCACCTTACTTGATGATAATGAACAGAGGGAGTTATAGGGTTTAGGGAGGAACCAGCATGGTACAAGTAATCAATCACTTTGATTTATAATGGAAATGAAGACAGTGAATTGATATAGATGGTTATGTCCTTTCCTTTTCGATCAATACAAAGCAATCTTGTTTAAGGATGGTAATATTCAATACTTTCTTGTTCCGGTAATCCTCAAATTTGTATCCTTTCATATATATTTGTACCCATAAAAAGTGAAATAATATTCACAAAGTGGTTATTTCCTAAAGAAAAACTCACATAAGGAGTGATGTTTCTTGTAGGGAACAACAAGAAAAACACGCAAAAAGGTGTTTTTCCTTAAAGGGAATAGCAGCTGTTTCTTAGGAGGAAAAACAAAAAGAAAAAAACTACACACTGAAATAGTTGTTCCTTAGAGGGAACAAGAGTTGTTCCTTAGAGTGAATAGTAGTTGTTCCTTATAAGGAATAACAAAAAGAAAGAAAAATAATTGGACACGAAATTGCTATTCCTTAGAGGGAACAACAACTGTTCCTTAAAGGGAACGGTATTTGTTCCTTAGATGGAACAACAGAAAAATAGATGCAAAAGAAATTGCTATTCCTTAGAGGGAACAACAGCTATTCCTTAGAGGGAACAACAACTATTCCTTAAAGGGAACAACAACTGTACCTTAAAGGGAACATAAAAAAAACAAAGGCAGACGAAACTATTGTTCCTTAGAGGGAACAACAGCTGTTCCTGAAAGGGAACAACAACTGTTCCTTAAAGGGAACAACAAAAAACAACTACACATGAAATTGTTGTTCCTTAGAGGGAATGACAGCTATTCCTTAAAGGGAACAACAACTGTTCCTTAAAGGGAACAACACGAAAATCAAATATATACAGAACTGCTATTCCTTAGAGGGAACAACCGCTGTTCCTTAGAGGGAACAACAACTACTGCTTATAGGGAACAACACAAAAACAAATCCAAATGAAAATGTTGTTCCTTAGAGGGAACAACAACTGTTCCTTAAAGGGAACAACAAAAAGCAAATACGTACGAAATTGTTATTCCTTAGAGCGAACGATAGCTGTTCCTTAGAGGGAACAAAAAATGTTCCTTAAATGCAACAGCATGAAAATGAAATATATACAGAACTGTTGTTCCTTAGAGGGAACGACAACTGTTCCTTAAAGGGAAGAACAATTGTTCCTTAAAGGGAACAACACGAAAATATGTACAAAAAATTGATGTTCCTTATAGGGAACGACAACTGTTCTTTGGAGGGAACAATAGTTGTTCCTTAGAGGGAATAGATAAAAGAGAATCCATACAACCATTGTTGTTCTTTAGAAGGGACAACGATTGTTCCTTAAAGGGAACAACAACTGTTTCTTAAAGGGAACAACAACTGTTTCTTAAAGGGAACAACAAAGGAAAAAAATAATTTATATACAATTTATACAAGCAAATTCAATAAAAAATAGAA
Source organism: Pinus tabuliformis (assembly GCA_031772625.1). Lineage (NCBI taxonomy): Eukaryota > Viridiplantae > Streptophyta > Pinopsida > Pinales > Pinaceae > Pinus > Pinus tabuliformis. The sequence continues at coordinate 345,511,439 of CM062814.1, forward strand.
AGAAATAATTATGTACAAATTTCAAAAACAAATGAATTATTCACTAGGTCCAAGCTGAGGATGGGTTTCCCTCCTCAGCAAGAATTTGTATGGTGGAATCTTCCCGTAATTGTTGGCAAAAGGACTCCTTGGTAAGCGGTTTGTGATAGATTCATATTCAATGTCCATTCATTTTAAAAGAGTAGCCAGGCCCATCAATGGTGGCTAATGTGATGGTGTCGTTATCATGCACCTTTTGTATCTCATAAGGTCCTAACCATCTGGTCTGGAGTTTTCATGGGAAATCCTGGAACCTAGAATCATACAAGAGTGCCCAATCTCCTTCATGGAAGATCTTCTTTTTGGTAAGGGCATCATGCCATTTCACTCTTTGTTGTTGGATCAATGCAGTGTGTCGAAGAGCTGGTAGTCGTATTTCATCTAATTCATTGATTTGATGTAGCCTATTAATCTGTGCCTCGTTTAAGTCCAAGCCTACCTCCTGAGCAATCCTCAATGTCTAGATTTCAAATTCAATTGGGAAGATAGGTTCTTTGCTAGACACTAGTTGATATGGGGAATATCCCATGGTATTTCTCCATGTCGTACGGTATGCCCATAGGACTTCTGACAATTGGGTATCCTAGTTGCGTTTATTTGATGGAACTGTCTTTGTGAGTATTGCCTTGATCACTTTATTGGTGGTTTCTACCTGGCCAATTGCCTGCGGGTGGTATGGAGTCATGATTTTGTGGATGGTATGATAATTCTTTAATGTTGCAGTGATCTTATGGCCTATGAATTATGGACCTCCATCTGTAATTACCTCTCTAGGCAAGCCATATCGCATGAATAGCCCTTGGTAGTGTCTCTGCCTCCACCCATTTAGTCACATACTCTGTTGCAACTAATATATATGTATTTTGATTAGATGATGGGTTTATTGGACCAATGAGGTCTAACGCCCATCGCTCAAAAGGTTCAATGACTATTTGTGGGTGCAAGGGCATCTCATCAGACTACCCAGGGCGTCCCATTCTTTGGCAACTGTTACATGCCTGGACAAACTTCTTGGCATCTTTAAAACTTTATGACCAGTCCTGTGATCTCAAAAATGTCCGCTACAAGGGCCATCGTGGCAAGCTTTTAGGATTTCGAAGATCTCATCCTCCCTGACACATCTTCTAATGCGCATATCAGCCCCTGTATGAAATAAATAGCCTTTCATCCAAGAGAATAACATGTTGTGCTATACTATTTGTTTTCTTTCACTGGGCGTCAAGTGCTTGGGTAACTTGACCACTACCAAGTAATTTATGACATCCACCTACCATGGTGTTTTCATAGTTACAAAAAATAAATATTCATCAGGAAACTAAACTTCTACTATTGCCAAGTCATTTGCCTTTAGCATCCATGAAAGGAAGTCTACCACTGGATTTTCCTTTCCTAGTCGATCTTTAATTGTTATATCAAATTCCTGCAAAAGAATCAACCATCTCATCACTCTTCCATTTGTAGTAGGTTTATTAGCTAGATATTTAATAACAGAGTGATCAGTGTATAAAACCACAAGGTATCCTGTTATACAATGTCTGAATTTATTGATAGCATAGATTACAACCAAAAACTATTTTTCAATAACATTATAATTTAATTCAATAGGAGATATATTTTTGTTGATATAATATATTGCATATTGATTTTTATCTTCCTCCTGGTCGAGAACTGCTCCGATGGCTGTGTCTGAAGCGTCAGATGAAATCTGGGATGGAAAATCCCAGTTTGGGCCCCTTAATACTGGGGCTGTTGATACAAGTTGTTTTAAATCTTCAAAGGCGCTGTCATATTTATCAGTCCAAATGAAATCAATATTTTCTGTTAATGCATATAACAGTGTAGCAATCTGATAAAAATTCTTTAAAAACTTTCTATAATAGCTAGAAAACCCCAAGAAACTGCGTACCTCAGTTTGTGTGGAAGCGGTAAGTATTAAAAGAATTATCTAAATTTTTGGTGGATCTACCTAGATTCCAGCTGCTGAGATATATTGACCCAAGATGAGGCCCTTGGTCATCATCATGTGCCATTTTTCATGGCTTAAGCAGAGTCTGTTTGCAATGCATCTTTGCAGAACTTTCTCTAATGTTTGTAATGGTGGTTCGAAGTCATCTCTGTAAGGTGTAAAGTCATCCATGTACACCTCGAGCCCTTCATTTATTAGATCTGAAAAAATGCTTAGTATCGCCATTTGGAATGTGGTAGGTGCATTGCACAACCGAAAAGGTAAGACCCTGTAAGAAAATGTTCCCCAAGGGCAGGTAAAGGTAGTCTTATCTTGATCCTGAGGGGCAATCTGAATTTGATTGTATCCGCTGAAGCCATCTAGGAAAGAAAATAATTTCTTTCCTACCAATGTGTCCAAGACTTGGTCAATGGATGGAAGTGGAAAATGAACTTTTTGGATTGCTTTATTAAGCTCTCTATAGTCAACACATATAAACCACTTTCCATTCTTTTTTGGCACCACTACTAATGGAGAGACCCATTTACTGTCACATATTGGGTAGATGAAGTTTACATCTAGCAATTTTTGTAGTTCAGCTTTAACAATATCTTTAAGATGAGGATTTAACCTCTGTTTAGGTTGTCGGATGGGCCTGGCATCTTTTTCTGTATAAATGTAGTGCATGCATAATTGGGGATCAACCCATTTCATGTCTGGGTAATCCCATGCAAAGGCCTCCTTATATTTTCTCAGGAGTTGAACAAGCTTCTGCTCTTGGTTAGTAGTCAGGTTTTTGTTAATATTCAAAGTTTTTCCTGGCTCAATTTCTATGGTTTTGTTGTTATAAACAGAAATTGTTGGTATTGATTGATCGTTAATATCTTTTAGGGGATCTTCTTCTATTTCGTTATTGAGGGCTACTTCGATCATGTGACATTTTAGATGGGATACGACATCTGGTTGGTTAATGTAAGTGTTAATGATGTCATCTTGTATTTGATCTCTAAATTCAAGAACATCTTCTATAGTTAGCGTTGATCTGATGTTTTCAGTTAGATATGATAGAGGTTGTTTTCTGGTCTTGATTATTGTTAAACTTGGCTGAGCTCGAGGATATAAGGTTAAATTATTTACATTGCTTCCTCTTGCTATAGTCATGCTGCCTGTTCGACAGCTTATGTAAGCATCCGCAGTTGCGAGCTAAGGTCCACCTAGAATTAAGGGATGTCCATCGAGTCAGTTTCTAGGATTGATGATGAGGAAATCAACTGGGTATTCCAAAGAGTCTACAGACACCATTACATCCTGTAATGTGCCTTCTGGTTTGACTACTGATCGGTCAACTAGTTCCAACAAGGTCATGGTTGGGTCCAAAGATGTAATGCCAAAGTTTCTGACAAGTTGTGGTTGTAAGAATATTGATTGCTGCTCCTAAATCGACTAATGCATTGGGGAAGGAGCATCCATTTATTCTCATAATGACTATAGGATTTCCTGGATCCTCATACTTTACAGGTGTTTCTCTTCCTGATAGTAAATCAGATATGGTACTGACTACATGGACAGTTGGGGTTGTTTTTAGTTTAATCTTTGGCTTTTTCATACACAATTCCTTAATAGTTTTTACATAAATTGGAATGTCTTGAATAGCATGGAGGAGCGGTATTTTTATACACAAAATTTTCAATTCTCCCAGAAGATCAAAATCAGGATATTGAATTGGGCAAGGTATGATTAATCTTTCTAGGAATGGTGGAGAGGAGGTGGTTGTTTGACCATGAGTTTTCTGTCTAACCATGTTCTCCACTTGTGGTGCTTGTTCTACAGGTAACAGATCTTTAATTTGTAAAATTTTATGTCCTTCTGATTCTATTATCCACCCAGATCTTAATTGAAGTTTATTGCACTCCCTTAACTCGGTTTCTTGCTCTGGTCCTTCAATAATTTGCACAGATTGCACCGGTCTGTTGTTGGGGTTCGGGTTGGGTTGGGTTAGGAGCTACAGTCATTGGTTGGTCTGAGGGTTCTGTTGCAATGTGTAAGGTGTTGGCATTGTGGGTTAAGGTAGGGGGATTGTTCCTGCTGGTTGATTTGTAGGACTTTCCCAACTTGACTGCTAGTTCTAGTTCTATGAAGTTGAGGGTGCCCATTGGGATTGATATGCATTATTTGCCAAAACAGTGGGTAGTAAGAGGAATTTGGCCAATTTTTATTTTGATTTTATTTTTTGGAACAAGGTGGCATAGGGAATGGTTGTTGTGTCCGATTGGAAAAAGGTGGCTAATTCTACCACATGGCTCCTGGGTATTGTTGTGAATTATATTGCGGAGTTTGAAAGAAAGAAGATGGATCAGTCGGCGTACCTGTTTGTTGTGGTTTCCATTGGCGACGTTGAGTTAGCAGGTAGAATGGTTCTGTTTCTTCTTCAGCCTCCTTATAGACTACTTTTAGCCCTAAGAGTGATGGGCAGCTTTCTGTAGCATGATCTTTCGTACATATGGCATAGGTTTGCACCATATCTAGTAGGCACTCTTTGTGACTATGCTTCTTTCTACATCTAGGACAGAATATCACCAAGTTTTGTTCTGCTTTTGCCTATTTTTGTTTGGCTTGCATAATGTCCAATTGCGTTGTTAGAGTTCCCAAAATATCTATTTTGAAATCCTCTAGCAAGTTGCCAATTTCTGCACGAGTTATACTTCCACCAGAGATTTTGTTGTCCTTAGTGGTCATGTCACGTTCTGTTAGCTTCAATCTCATACTACCTCTTGAGGATCTGATACACAATTTAATAATGTCAACATATTCCTCTTGATATATATCACCTTTACCCATAATATTCAATGTTTCTATCCATTGTTCTTTCATCCCTTTAATTAATGTAGTTTTCAACACATTATCAAGAAAAGGCATAGTTGCATAGGGAGACTACTGGAGGTTATATTGAAATTGTTCCACATTTTCTTCTAATGTTTCACTGGGTCTTGCTACCATTTGGAATATTTCGTCTTTCAATTCCCTAGATCTGCAATAGTCCGGATACTTTTTTAGGATAGCGGTTTTCATTTATTCCCAATCATTTATTGTGCCTCCACCTAATTCCATAAACCATTGCAAGGCTGCTCCTTTCAATGTAGAGGGAAACAACTTTAGTTTTTGGGGGTTGGTGGTATAATCATAACCCCAACACAATATATCAAACTCAAACAAGAATGTGTCTAGATCCTCTGATGTCAGTCCATGAAAGGTAGGAATGTTTTGGAGAGGGATGGCTTTCATGGGTGCGTTGAAAATTGTTTCAACGATGGGATACTACAATGTAGAGGTCTGCGGTGTTTGTGGGTTTTTCTCCATTTGATCAAATATGTGCCAATACCCTTCTGGGATTTCTAGAGAGTTACTCCTAGGATGATTAGAAGGGGTGGGAATGAGCTTAACAACACTCCCCTGGTCTGGGATAATGAGTTTTCCTTGCTGAAATACTACCTGAGGGGATCTTGGCTCCTTTGTTTCCCCTGCTTCTTCTTGAATGAACTTAACAACACTCCCTCGATCTGGGATGCTGAGTGTTCCTGGTTGAATTATTACCTGAGGGGATATTGGCTCCTTTGTTTCCCCTGTTTCTCCTCCTCCTTCATGAAGATTACAAGAAGCCCTTCTTGTAAAGAAATTGGGTGAGAATTTTCAATTTCTTGAAAACTCTACTCAGTCTCTTCTTTTTTGTTGTGGACCTCAGCGAAGGCTAGAGATGGTGAGCCTGTGGCCCGAAGGGAGACAGTAGGCTATGTGGAAGCAACTTTTCTAGGACCTACTGATGGCTGAGATTCGACTTTCTTTAAGATGTTGTCTATGAAAGTTGATGGTCCATGGGTCACTGGTCCCTTAGATTTGTCGTGTTTGGGTAGTGGAATTAGATTATTTTCAGGATTTTTTTCTTAGTCATTCATACACACAATTCAAATATTTACCTCTACCCTAATTTCTTAACAATTATGCTAGAAAGCGGGTGGGGGAGTACGCATTTTACTTGCTCCGTACGCAGGTTCCTACCTTTCATTTTTAATACCCAGTTCTCTCTCAACAGACATGTAGCAAATACTTGCTTCATTTTTCTGTAATTGTGCTAAAACGCGAGCAGAGGAGCAAGCACTTTACTTGCTCCTTACATAGGTTCTTACCTTCCATTTTCAAAACCCAATTCTTCTTCAATAACAATCATCAAATGTTCATTACTCCTTAGAAATGGCTACAGTCTCCTCGGCAAAGGCACCAAAATGTTGAATGATAAAAGGTGCCTTTTCAACTCCTAATTATCTTCACATTAATTATCAATCCGGGCAAGTCTTTCTATTTCAAGAGTGTACACAGTATGTGGCAGCTATTTAACTCAGAGAGTAATGCTTCTAAATTGTAGTATAGATCATTCAAATACAAGAGCAAACAAATGCAATAGGTAAATTCTAATTGGAATTAAAAGAAAACTCAATCCTTCAATGAAATCAAATCCTACAACAATTCAGCTAGCAACAATATGCAATTCAAGTAAGGGAAATATCAGTTAAGAGTGCAGCAGTGATAACTCTTCTCTTAGAAACTGATTGAATTTAAATAAAATGAATTACTCTGTAAAACAATGATGATATCAATCTGAGAGCCTAACAACAGTAGTTAATACTCATTACAGTTGATTACATCGAGCAGGATATTTATCTAGGAAACTCAATCCAAAGCGAAAGGAAACTAATTAAACAATAATGCTGTAAATTATATAAAACAGAGCTATTTTGGCAATGCAAAGAAATAAGGAACAACAACTAAATAAAATAACAGAAAGCAATAATACTATCAAACTGTCACACTTGCAATAATTGAAAATATATGACACAGGTGAAGCAGTGAATTCCACCAGAAGTTGGGCCCTTAGCCACCACCATACACTACTGGTTACTTCGGATAAATGAAATGGAACAACAACTCATCTTATATATTAATCATGAAAGAGTATTACAATGTCTGTGCTTTCTTCGCTACAGCGAGAGTCTGTAATTAAGAATTACAAAAATAATAACAATCTTCCTCCCTTTCTGCTTACAATCATTTCCTTTTATAATGTGAAATGGGTAAAAAGATAAATGGTAAAAGCTATCCCCTATAATCGAGAGATCCTGAGGGATTCACACAATTTTCTATCTTCAGACATCTTTCCTTTCACATTGATCCCTGTGATTCATTTTGGCCTTTTCTGTAACTATCGTGCTCCTTCCTTGGCTTTTTGTTTTTTTGCTGTTTCTTGGTTAGGGAACAACAGTTGTCCCTTTTCATACTTTTCCTGCATAAAAAAGGATAACAATCAGCTAAGTTGTAACTGCAGATAATTTCCTCATTCTTACCATAATCCTTTGATATATTAACATATTAGAATATAAAAGGTATATAAATAACGGAAAAGGATGATGAGATAAATAGCATATGCATACCTTTTCCATGACTCGACACCCAAGTCTTTTAATATAAAAGGGTGGTTAAATTTTTCTAATAGTCGCATATTGGAGTCAGAGGGCTAAAAAAGGCATATATGTAGTGTAACCGTGAAGAACCCGATATTGCGATTGCAATAAATGTAATTCTCGATAACTATGCAAAGTCTTATGAAAGGTGGAAAAGGTATGTTTTATGGTTAATTCCATTGTAAATGGTTTATAAGGGATTCAAGTGCCGATAGTGATTTGTGGGTTAGGCCTATGTATGACCCAAAGTTTAATAACAACTTAAAGGAATTGTATGAGTCCTGATATTAAAGGGGATGAAGGTTAAGGGGTGATATGAGTGCCGATAACAAGGGTTTAGACTATGGTTAGTCTATTGATATGTTTCCACATGAAAGATAATGGAAAGGGCCTTAACCATCAACTTTAATGAAGTTTTGACTTGGTAGGTCATATCTATTCCTGGGAAAATGATGTATGCGTAGGTCTACATGCATACTGTGGGTAAAGCAGGGGTAACCCTACGTCAAGTATCAAGTCTCATAGGACTTGAGTACTCTAATATTAATTTTCCAGAAATGGGACTTTCATGTTCCACCAGACCATAGATTGGTTTGAACCAATCCTTTCTTCTAGCCCAATCACCCTCGTGCCATATTCCAAGCTTGAATTTTCAATTTCATGGGATAAACCAAAACATAACCAATTAGGGAATCCAAAGGAATACTACCTCCACCCTCAATAAATAATGATTTCACCTAACACCAAGTCAAGAAGTCACTAAAACTAATACAAGATTGGATGCGTAAGAGTTTATTCACCATACATAGAGGATTTTTGTTGTCTCCATCCACCTATCAAGGGCACACCTAAAGAAAACCATCTCCACCATCAAACCTTGGGATTTTACTGAGACCACCTCAATCAGGATCTAAAATCTATTAGCATCCAAAGCTCAAACAAATAGGGAACCCACTACACCATGGCTATCCAGGAAATGACATAAGGCAAGGTTGTACATGATTGTCAATTTAGGGAGTTCTCCAAACCAACATCAACAAAATGACCAAAAAACAACACATGAACCATGCATTCAAATACCAGCAAGATAATCGAACATGCACACTATTACCTACAAAAATCCTCCTACTAGCTACTCTTTATTCTGTCATTTTCTACCCTTGTTAGTTGATGTTCAAACCTTCTTCTTAGCTGCCACTTGAATTCCTCTTGCGATGCTTTCTTTCCTTGTATATTTCTTTTGTCCAAGTGTTGTATCTTCCCCCTACTTTTCCTCTCTTTTTCCAAACTAATGCTAGAATTTTCTCCCCCCCATTTTTTTTTGCTTTCTCTTCGTTTTTCCTTACATGCATATTATTTGACTATTTTTATCACTTTCTTATATCTTCCTCTTCCACACTTTCTGAAGTAGACTTTATTTCATTTTCCTTTATTTCTTTTGCATTTTTTCCTCATGTCCTTACTGGCCTATAATAATTAATTTTCCACTTATTTCCTTTTGCCTCTTTCAAATGCCAATTTCTATAGCCAATCACTAATTAACTACAGGTTGATCCCAATTTAATGTTTTTACCCTCATTTGACATGGAATGCATGCCCAATGATGATCATTTTATTTTTCCATTTTATAATGTCTACACAATATTTATTTACATGGAAATTTAACCCCGTGCTGTCACAAACCCCTCCCCCTTGGGATAACACCCTCCTCGATGTTCTATGACTCTTATGCCAAGACAAAATTGTTGAAAACATGAAAAACATATTGCTTATGGAGCTTCGTAGACACAACTCAATATAATATTTACAATGGTATATACGTATATACATATGAACATTTTCTTCAACCTACAAATAAAAAAGGATAAACTACCCTCAATCAACAGGGGAATCCATAAGAGCACACCTCCACCCACAATTGGAAACAGGTTAATCGAGAGGCTCACACCTCCACCCTTAACCAACAACAAGTAAATCTAGAGGTTGACACCTCCACCCTCAACCAATAACAAGGGAATCCAAAGGCTCACATCTCCACCCTCAACCTGCAATAAGGGAATCCACAGGCTCACTCTTCCACTTTCGATTAGAAAAAAGGGAATCTAGAGGCTTCCACCTCCAACATCAATTAGTAACAAAGGAATCCATAGGTTGACACCTCCAGCTTCAATAACAGATAAGGAAATATAAAGGATAACACTTCCACCATCAATCGACAACAAGGGAATATAGAAGCTCACAACTCCACCCTCAATAGAAAACAAGGGAATCTGGAGGCTGACACCTCCACACTTAATCAACAACAAGGGAATCCAAGGTTGACACCTCCACCCTCAATCAGCAACAAGGGAATCCAAAGGCTAACACCTCCACCCCCAATCAAGAAGGGAATCTAGAGGCGAGAACCTCCACCTTCAATCAACAATAAGGGAATCTAGAGGCTTACACCTCCACCATTCAATCAATAATAAGGGAGTATAGAAGCTCATACCTCCACCCTCAATCAACAACACAGGAATCCAAAGGCTGACACCTCCACCCTGAATTAGAAACAAGGGAATCCAGAGGCTAAGACCTCTTCCTTCAATCAACAATAGGAGAATCCAAAGGAGGAAACATAGACCCTCAATCAATAATAAGGGAATATAGAGGCTAACACCTCCACCCTCAACCAACAACAAGGGAATCCAAATCCTCACACCTCCACCGTCAATAAACAACAAGGGAATTCAGAGGTTCACACCTCCACCCTTAATCAACAACCATAGAATATAGAGACTAGCACCCCTCCCCTCTATCATCAACAAGGGAATCCCAAGGTTGGCACCTCCACCCTCAATTAACAATAAGGGAATCCAGAGGTTTAAACCTCAACCCTTAATCAAAAACAAGGGAATACAAAGGCTAACACCTCCACCCTCAACCAACTACAAGGGCCCAAACACTCCCACACCTGCTTGTCCCAAAAAATTATACATAACATACACATGCACAATGTGTATAACACAACACAATTAAATATACACATGATACAACACAACAAATAGACATGTTACAACAAAATGAACTACACATGTTACCACACAACATGTACATAATACACATGACATAATACAACATGTACACAGTAATAGTATTACACATCCATAGACCACACTGTCTCTACCAGGAAACCTTGCCTATATTTCTTTCCCACTACTTACTATATGCATCCACAACACTAATCTTGGGTCTGTGGTTTCTTCCATTATCCATCCTTGTCCCAACATGCCTCAAATTAGATAGTTTTCATTCTGCTGATGTGTCCTTCAACATTCCTTTTTCATAGCCTAAGAATGGGAATAATTATAAGTAAATAATATCAAAATAATAAATCAATCAGTGATACCTCTTTACCAATTGGTTCATCCTACAACCAAGAATAGTTTTCATGCCATCTATATGATCATTCTACCATAAGAATGATCCTTGACAAGAGCCTGTTAGTCACAATGGCTTAACATAAATTCAGTAATCAATCATGTTCATTAATATAACACATATTAACATAATGTCATGCAAAATCAATGTTAAGAGAACCTCTTATATTCGTGCAAAGCACACATTCATTTGGAACAACAATTTCCAAACATAGACAAAGGAATTCTCAACCAATTTCTTTATTTTACCTACTTACCTTGCTACAATTGAGTCTTATTATGTGCAATCACATTCACCCAACTATTAGTTAGATCAACATAAACAAATCAATTGTTACCTTTGCATGTTAACACCAAGCATGTTTATTTGCAATTGTTTACAGATGTTAGGCACAAGTTCTAAGGATCAAGTCATCATGCCTATTAATTTGAAGTCATGATTTTATTGAGACAAGCATCATAAAATTTAAAATCATCATTTTTCCAAGACTCACAACCATGACATAGTATGCAATCAGCTCATCGTGATTAGACATAGTGCTACAACTAGCACCCACTTGCACTGATGCATATCAATTACCTCTGCACATATTGTGTTAGAACAATTGTCTTCAAACAAGACCATTCCTTCATGTAATCTTATAAGCACATAATCATATCACGCGCTTAGTCAAACATTCAATCAACACTTAAAGGGTGCATAAGTTCAAGAGTTATAATCAATAGTTTGTAGAACACATATTTTGAGAAAACCACTTACTAGTTGCAAACTTCTCATTAATGCACTCACAACTTTGTCAAAATATGTATATCAACAAGCGTAGGTGCCACATGTGCAATTATATCATCAACACCTTATTTTCCTTAGCCTTAGTTCCTCAAGGCTACATGCAAAAATCTTAATGGTTTTCAAATCATGTTGTCAACCTACTCATGGTTACATCGTGATCATTAATCACTCTTAGTCATTTTAATCATGTTCTGACAACACACTGAGAATATTTATCCATGCACATCCATTATGCACCTAGCATACCTTCATCTATCTATCATATCATTATTTAATATCTATTTGATTGATATGTATCTCTAAACTAATTCATATATGGCATTTTATTATGCAGATGCTATTATTCATCGTATTATGACAACTTCTCAAAACATCAAATGAAATTATAAACAAGAAGGATTTAAGTTGAGAGATTGTCTTTCATAATTTCAATTGTATCATTTAGTAATGAACTTCTAAAATCCATGTTGGAATACTCTAGGGAATATACTCAGCATTTTGCATGTTTATCATGCTACATCAATCTTATGAATAATCTCAATTACATCCCCAACTATCTGTGACTCGTGAGAACTGTATATCTGAGGCCTGAAATCCTTATATAATGGAACATCCTTCTTGGTATGGTCTCCACCACTAGTCCAACACCTAAATGGTTCTTTTTCACTATGTTTAGTTTGCTACTTCACCGGTTCAGACCCGCGTCCTTTCTCAACAACATTTAACTTCTTATGAGGAGCCATATTTTCCTTCTCACCATCATTCAAAGATACTCCTCAATTATCGAGCCATTTTTCATTAGTCTTCTTGCTACCCTCCTAGTTACACTTGAACTTAGGCTTGCACTTTAATTGTTCATAACAACCCTTCAACTTTCTAATGGTTTCATCTAATGATCGAGGCTAATTAAAATCAATCCAGTCTTTGAATGGTAATGGAAATCCATTCATGAAACTTTGGATATTTTCTTTCTCATCCTTGAGGTATGGCACATATCTTAGTAGCTCTTGACATTTGGTTGCATTTCCTTCATCTAACATAGAACCCATCCTAAGCCCATAGAATTCCTTTGCCTTTCCATCATAATACCTATTAGATAGGTACTTATTTCTGAAGAGTCTTTCAAACACTTCCTAAGCTAGTTTCTCTTCTCTGATGCCCCTAACATTGTTGACATATTCCCAATATATATCATCTTTTCCTTTGAGACTGAAAGTAGGTAACTTGGATTTCATATTCTCTAAGTAATCACGAAGACTGAATTTTTTTCTCATTCCAACTAGTCATGCTTCTACATCTTTTGATCTGGTCATGTCACCATCAAAATTAGGAGAGTTATATTTCTTTAATTCCTCTGGAAATACTCCTTCTCACTCCTCCCATGATGATGTAGGGTGGTGATGTCGATTATGTCTCCTATAAATATAGCTAGAATAAAATCCATGCATATTAACCCTTTTCTCAGGCATACTCAAGGGCCTGCCACTATTTAGTGTATCATTATTGTCCATCATATACCTTCTTTAAGACTGACTTCCATATACCCCATTAGGGTCTTCTTCTTCTCTATCTCTATGACTGATCCCCAACCATCCATTCTTCTATGAATATGAAAGGCTTTGAAGAATAACTACACTAACCTCAACTTTATTTTCTTCGGATTTTGAAAGCATTGTCTGGGTTTCATTCAACTACTCATTATCAACTTTAAAACTTCCAATCTTTTCCTTTAGACTTCTTAAGGTGTCTTCTAGATTAGGAGATTCTCCCTATCCCTTTTGCTCAACTGATTTCTCCCATTCCATTGACTTCTCTTATGGCCTATGCGGGGAGTCACATGAACTATACTCAACTAGTGTCCTTTTCATCTCTTGGCCTTCGATTTTCCTTCTACATAGCACTATTAGATAAATCAAATAAAATGTATAACCAAAAGTATTAACTCAATTTATTTTTGTTTGGTCTATTATCTCTGCACAGGTCAATCCAAATTAGCGCGTAAATAATAATATCAATAGGATATCAGTTCATACATGAATCAAGAAAATGGCACAAAAATTGTAGCAACTTCATGTACATGGATATAAAAACAATAACAAGGTTTACTATTGTGCACTTTCTCTCATACCACTCTCTAACACCCCACCCCGTGTTTTCCCACTTTAACAAGCTTACTAGGGTAAACATTAGCTGAGAGTTACTATGCATGACCCAAATCTCAATATGGAGTTACGAAAATGGGGTCCACTTGTCTAGAATTGACTATAAACACCCAGAGACACATCGATGCACTCTTATCAACCTAAATTTCCCCAATGATTTTTCTCATTGACCTAGATTAATTCTTAGCCACATGGATAGAGGCCTCTCAGCCTGGCGAGAGACCTCTAGCCACCCGAATAACCCATCCACAATGTAGTCGTGGCCGAGATCTCCTAGTTCTAAAAGTACGACCACAAAATCTTTTCTAGAAACTTAGGATCAGTATTCAAGCATGCTACACAATTTTTTCCAAAAATATGTTGATAATATATATAAGTCTTCATGCTTCATTCTAGGCTCATGCTTTCCCATAAGATATTATTCATTTACAAAAACACTTTGTCACTATGGTACCTTTAGGTCATGAATGCATAGTTGGTTCATTGTTTTCATTAGTTTCAATAGATTTTCATCTAGAAGCTTTGCTTCCCTCTGATGCTAGCTGCAATAAAACGCAGATTAGCTCATGCATCCATATAAACTATTCAACATCCTATCAAACCATGAAACAAATCAATAAGAAGAGCACTTCATATAACAAGAAATACACTATGCATGTAACATACACTCAACCAACAATGGATCCATGAAAAACTAATCACATAATCAACACATTAAACCAAGCTTGTGTTCATTGATATTCATTAAAGAATAACACATATTAATAAATGCGTAGTACCAACGAAGTCATGGAATTCCACATTCCACCTGACCATAAATTAGGTTGAACCAATCCTTTCATCCATCCCAATCACCCTCATTCCATGTTCAATCCTAAATTTTAGATTACACAGGATAAATGAAAACATAACCAAAAAGTGAATCAAGAGGAAAGTTATCTCCACCCTCAAGCCACACTGATTTCACCTAACACCAACTCCAGAAATCACAAAGCCAATAAAAGCTTGGAAACCTCAAAATTTCTTCACCACACCTAGAGGATTTTTCCTGTCCCCACCCACCTATCGAGGACTCAACTGGAGAAAACCATCTCCGCCTTTAACCCTTGGGATTTTCTTGAGACCATCTCAACTAGGATTCCAAAATATATTGGCATCCAAAGCTCAACCAAATAGGGCACCCACTATATCATGGCTATCCAAGAAATGGAATAAGGAAAGGTTGTACATGACTATCAATTTAGGAAATTCTCCATGCCAATAACAAAAAAAATGACTAGAAAACAATGCACACTATTACCTACTAAAATCCTTTGGATGGCTAATCTTTTATTTATTCTTTTCTCCCCTTGCTAGTTGCAGTTCAAACCTTCTTCTTGGTTGCTACTCAAATTCCTCTTGTGTTGCTTGCTCTCCTTGCTTGTGTACAAGTATTGTAGCTTCCTCCTCTTTTTCCTCTCTTTTATTCAAAATGATTATATGGTGTTGTCTCTCCCATTTTCTTTTCTTTTCTTTTTCTTTTTCTTCATTTTTCCTTCCATGCATATTCTTTTCCTATTTTTATCCTTTTCTTATCTCTTTGTCTTCCCCACTTGATGACGTGGAATTTATTTCATTTTCCTTTATTTCGTTTGCATTTTTCCCTCATATCCTTATTTCCCTGTAATAATTAATTTTCCATTTATTTCCTTTTTCCTCTTGCCAAATCCAATTTCCATAGCCAATAAATAATTAACTAAAATGTTTTTCCTCTCATTCGACTTAGAATAGGTGTCCCGTGACCTAGGTTTTATTTTTTTTCTTTTATAGTATACATACATTATTTATTTACATAAAAAATTAACCCAAAATTGTCATACATTGGCCTTTCACCCTTACACATTGTAGACATGAAAGAATTAGATCATCTAACTAGGAATTGAAGACCAAAGATTTAATGAATAATGAGAGACTTAAATTTGTCTCCGCTTAAAAAAAGTTTCGAAATTAAATATAAATACCTTGATTAAAAAACCAAGAAAAAATATATACAAGAAAATTCATGTAAATGTGAAAGATATTAAAAACAAATAAATGAAATATGAAACCGAAATTAAAGGGGATTTTACCTATTAAAATTAAAATTATAGTGAGATTGGGAGGTTTCTCTCCAAACTTTTTGAGCATAGGAATAAAATCTTAAATCAAAATAAATAATTTGTTTCTTTAGGTCCTATAGACCAACGTTAACCACCATCATCATCATCACTATATATACCCTAACCTTAGTTTTAACCATCTCAAAATCTTAAAATTCTGTAATAGTAAATTAGTAAATTAGCAATATTAAATCATTCAACTTACTAAATGGTCTTGGGTTTACGGGAAAAAGGCCACCTTTATAATAACAAAATAAGACCAAGAATACAAAAGTAAAGAGTATTTTATAATGCTCATACCTAGGATGATGAGGTCGTTCTGGAAAAAGATGGAGGAAACAATCCTTCAAAATAAAAGACTAAGTTGATGGATTCGTAGTTTACAAAATATCATAGAATAAGGAAATAACATGGGTATAAAACCCCTGTATGTTTATGCAAAAACGACAACCACAAAATATTAGGGTACATTCAAGTTAAAATTGAAGTAAGGACAAAACATGTAAAAGAGAGTTTATTATTACCATATCAAAAAGAAATCTGAGAAAAATCCAAAATCCCAGAAAAAGAAATTAGTCCAGCGTATCATAACTACCAAAAAAATTACTTCCAATAACGTATTAGGGTTACAATTCGTAACTCCGCAAGTTACATTTAAGCTTCAAAAGAAGTTCAAAGGATAAAATCCCAAATAATCATTTAGATAAACGAAATATCTAATATAATAGACTGCGAAATACCCTCAACACTTCAATAAACGAAATTTGTATACAGCTTTGCACATACAGTGAAGTCACTTTGCAAGAAAAAATTAAATAAGACTTGCCCCAGACCTAGAATAACCCAACCATTCAGAGAACCTGCAAGAAGAACGCGCCATTAAATTAAACCATTAATACGAGAGCGAAAATACTACTATAAATAAAATAAAAAGATCTCCCATAAAAACGTTAGTGAAATTAGGAATATACCTTCAGTATATTCACAAATAGCAGCCGAAATGAAAACCTAGTACTTGATTTGGACCAGATAGCGGAAATTAAAACAATAACCCTCAACTAAAATATCCCAGAAAGGAAACAATTAACACCATAACTAGAGACATCAGAGCCTTTTCCAAAGATGGAAGAACAAATGAATTCACAAGACGACAAAGGTGGTAGTCTATGGGGTGATGAAACTCTAACATCATAGTAACCATTGATTGCTATGGACAACTCCCACAACCGTCGATTGTAGGGTTAGTAAAAAATATCGTGGTTCATTATCAGAGAAACACATGGAATTCCATTGAATTTCTAACTTTAGGAATCTTCCCAAAGGTTATCATAATGTATATACCACATGTATAAGGTCATGTGCAATATTATTCATCGTTTATATGCATAGCAATAGGTATAGCCGACCACAAACATATGCTATATAACGAAACATTGAATATATTTGTTTAAAGGTATCATAATAAGGAGTATGTGATTATATATAAATACTATACTGGGATAAGGTTTTATACCACACATAACCTAGTAATAGCATGGCCTTGAAAATCGAGAACAAACACATGGCGTAGTTACAAAGATATGAGTCAAATTGAATAGTATATTGAGTATAAAGCCAATAGTAAAAACCAAATACAATGCACAAAATTTTAAATTCTATACAAATGCATAAAAGACAAAAAAAAATTCAGGTAACTATGGTTATTTTCTGAATAACTTAGAAGTAGTGATGTTACAAATGGTATTGGAGAAAAAATAGGTTACAAGGCCTTTGAGATGATTGTGATTTCTTTAAATTAAATTAGTGTTTGTGTTTGCATAGAGTAAGAAAAAAAATTAGTAGGGGAATAAAGGATGGCATAACTACAAGGAGATATTCACAAATCTAAAGAAGGAATTTATGTGCATTTGGGTGATCAAGCACAAATACCTCCATGGAATTATTGAATATGTTAATATATTTCAAGACATACCCCCATGGAATTATTGAATATGTTAATATATTTGAAGAGAGAGTTAGTGAATATCTATGTAGGACATGAGTAGTCGTTGAAAGATAGTGTAGGATAAGAAATAGTTATGAAAAACATGACATGCAAATCCAATCCCCATACTGTGGAAGTAGTAATGGAGGAAGAAAATAAATGACAAACATATATGTGAAAGACCTCTCAAGAGAAGGTACAAAGAAAGGAAATGAAATATGAGGGTGACGAAGAGCACAATTCATCAAAATTTCATTTGAATCCTATGAAGAAGCCCAAATTCAAGTTGTAAAAATATTTTAAATAGATCATACCCCAAACATATGATGGGGAATCTGAGGAAGCAACAAAATCATGGCTACTTAATATCAATGAATATTTTAAATTTTATGAATACACTAGTAAACTAAAAGCTAAATTGGATACCTACCATTTATAGGGAAAAGCCTCCCTATGGTGGGTAGAAGTTAGAACAATTCATAGTTTAGAACAGAAATATGTTAGTTGGGAAGAGTTTCAATGACCTTTTAGAGAAAAATACTTACCATAACATTATTTTGGCGACAAATCCAAAGAATTTCATTAATTGAAACTTATCTAGATGTGAATGGACGAGTTAGAGACAAAATTTACTCGTATTTTGAGATTTGTGCCATACATAAGAGAACAAAAAACTAAACTACAATGCATAATAAATTGTCTCCCTCTCTCGTTTAAGGAGTGAATTGAGTACGACAATCCCAGAACAATGGATGGAGCTATTAGAAAATAAATAATCTACTATCATCGGGCCATAAAAGTAATTAAAACTGAAAATCATGGCTTAATAAGAAGAAGGACATGTTTTCCCATGGTGGAAAAGGAGGAAAACCTAAATTGATTAAGTAATCTGGTAAGGGAAACTAGAATTAAAACTTCAACAAAAATATCAATAAGAACCAAATAACATAGACTCAAACCCATATTAGGTCCAAACAAACATAATTCAATAATAAAGGATTCAAAACTTCAGCAAAATATCAATCAAAACCAAATAACATAGACTCTAACCCATATTGGGTCCAAGCAAACATAACTCAGTAATAAAGGATTTAATGGAAACGATAAAGAACCGTTAATGTATTGGGGTATGAAGAACCACATATTTTGCAAAATTGTCCTTACAAAAACAAATATGTACAAAAATTTTAGAACATTGAATAAACCTCCACCATTAACAATGTGGGACGAAATATTTTATGTATCAATATAACCTTGGAAGATCACTAGTTAGGGGATCAATCCACCATGGTGGAGAGAGAAGGTATTATTTTTAACCAACTTTTTTATGTATTGATTTACCTTGGGGATATTTTCAATTATGTTAGTCCCCATATTATAGAAAAATGTAAATTGGGGTCTAAAAAATACAACAATTCATGGCTAGTCTAGTTAGCTACTAGCACATGAAGAAAAAATACATATTGGGTAACGACATGCTTAGTTATGTTAAATGTGAAACAAACTACTATGAATTTGAAAAATTTTCCACTAGGATCGTATGATGTTTTGGTTGGAATGGACTGGTTGGAGAGGCATAAGGCAATTATTAATTTCCTTTATAAAACTATTACTTGTACTTTAGAAAATGGGGAAATTGAAATTATAAGAGCCATACCTATACCTATTTATGTGGAACAAATATCTACTTTATAATGAAAGAGGGCTACAAGTAAAGGGTGGCAACTGTTTTCTATTAAAGTGGCGGAACACTCACAAGATAAACTAGCTAAATATTTGAATGATATGGAAGTAATTAAGATGTATTTCTTGATGAGATTCCTAGTCATTCACCCATGAGGGAGATATATTTTTTCATAGAATTGTTACCTGGAGCGGTATCAGTATCAAAATCACCTCACCCAGTTAATGTACTACAACCAATGGAGTTAACAATGTAGTTACATGAAGTTAAATATAGGGTACATTAGACCTAGTGTGTCGCCAGGGGGTGCACTAGTCCTATTTTTCAAGAAGACATATGAAAATTTTATATTATGTATTAATTACCGACAGCTAAACAAATTGAAATTTAAAAATAAGTATCCCATATATATAATTGATGATTTATTTGACAAAGTAAGGGGAGCAATTATATTCTATAAAATAGATCTCAAATCTAGTTATCACTAGTCAATGATTAAATATGAGGAAGACAACTTTTGTTACCCTATACAAACATTATGAAATTACAATTCTTCCCTTCGGACTAATGAATGCACCTGCTACCTTCATGTGTTTGATGAATAGCATCTTTAGAAAATTATTTGACAAGTTTCTATCGATATTTATAGATGATATATTAACATATTCAAAAACACTAGAAAAACACAATTGGCATTTATAAATAGTGCTACATACTTTGCGTGAACTTCAGCTATAGGCTAAGTTTAAAAAATGTAAATTTTATCAAGGTAAGGTAAAATATCTTGGGCATTTGATATCTAAATATGGGATAATAGTAGATCCAAAAAAGGTGAATGCCATTCTTGATTGCACAGTTCCTAAGGATGTGGCAGATGTAAGATCATTCATGGGTATCACCAGATGTTATCATAGATTCTAAGAAGGATTTTCTAAATTAGTATGCCCATAACATCATTGGAAAAGAAAGGGGTGAAATTTTAGCGGGAACAAAAATTTGAGGAAATTTTTGAGAAATTAAAGAATTTACTTACTATTGCACCTATGCTGAAAATAACAGAGCATGATAGGAATTTTGTAGTGTGTACTGATGTTTTTTTGGAAGGTTTAGTAGATATGCTAGTGCAGCAATATCATGTGGTGGCTTATGAGTCCTACAAACTAAAGGAGAGTGAAAGACACTATGAATTTTATGACTTTGAGTTAGCAGAAATTATCCACACACTTAAAATTTGGAGACACTACCTAATTGGTAAGAAGTTTACCTTAGTCACTAATCATGTGAGTTTAAAATATTTTTTCAGCTAGCCTAACATAAAGTCTAAGCAAGATATATGGATGGCCTTTCAAAGTGAATACAACCTTGACATAAAGCATATAAAAGGAAATCAAACCAAGGCAGCATATGTGCTAAGTTATAGTATGAACTAGATTTGTGAAGTAACAATGAGTAAAGTTGAAATATATTTCATTGACCGAATAAAAATAGCAGCAATATAAGATAAGAGTTATAATCACATTTGTGAAAATCATTAAATGAAGACACACATTTTATTGTTTTCCAAAAATAATGTCGTTTATGGCCTCAAAACGACTCGAGAAGTTCAAGGCCCAAAAAATTGCCAAAAATAATAAACAGTGCTACAAATAAGGAAAATGAAAAACTAAAAGAAACAATGGTAGGGTTCTAAGTGGAATAGGTGGGTGGCCACCAATATCCACCTAGATTAGTCCTCCCCCCTTAGGAATCGATGGTCCCTGTTAGGTTGAGTGCCTCTATGAGGAGGAGAATCTTTTGCTGAACCTGGTCACTGGTGTTTTGGAGAATTTAGTATCTACGAATAAACCCTAATTCACTAGACAGGTAGTTGTGCCTAGAACAACAGTTTAAAGTGTTTTCATCTTTCCCTATGAACAATAGATAAGAAGAGAGGATAGAAGGCCTACTTGTAGTCTCGCTTTCCACTCGTCTCCCTTGTATCGATTCCGTTGCTTCTTCTCGTACTTAATCCGCTTGATAAGTACCTTGTAAACACAACAAAAGAAAAAAACCGATCAAAGCATACGATCCATTGAACATAAATGAAGGGAATCAGAAGCAAATCATACATATAAGCATTATGAAAGAACACAAGATATGGAGAAAGGCTCAAACACTTTATTTAGATAGAAGAAGTAATTACAACCATCAGTGTCTGATTCAGAGTCATTCCTTCAGCTTGGATCCCATCCACATCACATCAAAGAAAGACAAGCTTGTGGCATCACATCATTTGCTCCAAAGTCAAGCCTCATAGCAACATTATCTCCTTACAATTCAACATAATCTAGCCCCTAATCACTTGGATGACTGGTCAATTTATAGGAAGATGAAGGAGGTTTGATCATTAATGGTGACATTGAATGGCCTTCCATACTTAGAATTAGTTCCATGGATGAAGCGATGAGAGGATAGGATGATCCTTAACTCATTCCTCATCTATATTCGAGCTTATAGGAGTTGATAAGACAGGGAAACTTCTAGATGACTCCACAAGATAAGAATATTCCCAAACCCTATGTGAATTTCTTTCATTCTAACCCAGCGTAGGTGAAAGGAAGCCTAAGTGCTCTGTAGAGCACTCTGGCAGTGGACTCAGCTACTCTACAGCACACCTTCATAAGGGCTTATGTGCACTGGTCCCTCCAAAGGCAATTTTTGGATGTCTTCAAGTCATGAAACTATCTGGGAAGGAGGCATTCAAAGGGTTGACTTGTTTAGGGCATGAAACAACTGATTTTAGGGTTTGATGAGTCCTAAGTCACTGATCTAAATGTTGGGACTTGATGTGCCCAAATGGATTTGTAACAGTTGCCCCTAAAGCATGAAGTTGAAAAAATGCCAACGTCAAATGAAATGCTTTATGATGTGATGAGGAGGTTGACCTGCATCAATTACAATACATATATCATGATATTTGATTTTACATGAATCGTTGAGGGAAGGCATACCCATGCTTAGCTTATAAACTTTCATTACATGTACATGAACAGTCGTCTATAGATATAGACCCATGATAGGAATGATCATCAATGTAAAGCCATTGTAAATATGATTTAATACTCATGATATCACAGCCTAGATGGATAAAACTAGATCCAGGGTCTTCAATATAGTTCAACCATTCACTCAAGTACGAGTCTAACCATCTGAATATGTGATCTGAAGTCCAACATGGGAAGACACCATCTAATTACTAGCTGATGATGTAAGCTGTTAATAGATGCGAGAGAAATCACCAGTAATAATAATGATTCTCAAGGTACTGCAGTACATTCTGCATGGTGTGAATGGATGATTTGATGTCAAACACCATATAAAGTCTTTTGGTCAAAGGACATTGATGTATGCCTATTGCTAAAAGCTAGAAACCTACCATTGATGCATGCAAGCCTCAAAGTACTGAATGGATATTTCTAAGTCAACTTCTTGGATAATGTGCTGACATCGACAAGAAGCGACTTGTCGCAGGAGGGCCTTGATGTATCCCACATCAATGACACGAAACGAGTGTAGTGATTTTAGAGATGGAATTTGATTGACGACACAAAGTTCAGGAATGGCGGTCACGAAAATGAAGGTTTATGGTATTGCAAAAGATGGATTTTTACTGAATGAATTATCTTGAACATGTCGGCGACACTAAAGTGAATTGGTAGCATTGACTGAGAATGAAGCAATGGATGGTATGATAGACCATAGGTATGATAACCATCAAGCAGATAACCAAACCCAAATAGTCTGAATGAATTGGAAGCATTAACCCAAAACAAAGGTGATGGATGGTATGATAGACCAAAATTATGATAACCATCAAGAAGATAACCCAACCCAAATAGTTACAGAGATGAAGTGAAAGTGTCATGTTCAAGAGTGACCTGCTACCATAAAGTTGTTTTCCCCTTTTTCCATTTTCCCTAGTCATTGCTGACCATTACCTCTTTATTATTATCAAGCTTGAGGAGGATAACATATGCTTGTTGTATAATTTCACCGTTCGGGCGAATCCGTTGTTATTTGATGTTTTAACGAGTCTAGTGAAGGTGAAACTTGGTCTTGTCTAGATGGACAAGTTTGTCACTATTTGATGTTTTTAACGAGTTTAACGACAAAGATAACTCGATCCTTTTCATGTTTAGAGAGTTCAAAAAGGTACAAAAAGAAAACTCCACAAGTTATTTTTCGTAAATTAATCACTCAAGTCTGAAAAACCATAAAATAATACAAGACAGATATCATTTCCAATCCATTAATGAGCTGGAAAGGACAAGCGCTCGTCAATCTTTTCATGTTTAGCGAGTCTGATAAGAGCTTAAATAGGACTCCAAGGGGGTTCCTTTTTCATTTTTAACAAAGCTCAAAAAAGAGATAAAAGTGTGCTTTGTGGTCAAAATTACAACTTATAATCGAGCACATTGAATTCTCCAAATAAGTTGTAAACCTGCTCAAAACATCACCAAATGGATTAAAAATATCTATTTCATAGGTAAAAATAGGCAAATACTACTATTTAATCAATTAATTAACATGAAATAAACATAAAATAAGTTTTCACCATATCATTTTTACCATTTGGAACTTACCATCCAGTTTTGTGCTCTAAGCTCAGTTTTTACCTCAAACTTCACCGACTGGTTGCGAAAGATTCTGCAGACCATATCTCGATCCTTCCAAACCAGGTTGGAACTAAACCTCTCTACTTTCCTTTTAGTTCATTCTTTTGTCATTTCATGCAAGTTTCATGGTTTTTTGGGGCCCCTGGGGTTTCATTTTTTTCCCTGGGATCAACACAGGGTTTCACATCGAAAATTGTGCTAAAGAGCACCTAGATAGAAGGCTAGATGCTCTGCAGTGCATTATCATTGTGTCTAGGTTGCGCTGAGCACATTTCCCAAGTTGGTTTTAGTTGTTTGCTCCAAAATTTTCCCTATTTTTTGCATGGAAAGGATCCTAATTTCGCCTATTATTGTGTTTCAGGTTTTCATTGGATTAGAATGTTGATTACATGGCAGGAAAGTGACCATGGAAAACAAGACATGGTTGCCCTAAATAACCGGGTACAGTTGAGGCCCTAAGGAATTGAAGGTTACTCAAATACTTTAAGTTGTCCGGAATGAGGCAACAAATAGAACTATTGCAGTTCCTTGTTCATGCATGGGATCCAACAGATCAAACATTTCACATTAGGGACAAGATGGTCCCTATTACTATTGAGGATATTTACTTTCTTACTAGACTGTCGAGGCGAGGTGCCCCCATCTCACTTTCTGGATTTTCCCGTGGAGGTGAATCAGTGAGAGATTACATCAAACAGTTTTGTTGGCCAGGTACACAACCTAGCAGGGATGGGAAAATAAACATCTGGGATGTAAGTGATTTTCCTTTAAGAACGATCCTCTTTATGATCACAAAATTGGTTGGCAGTGTGACACTACATCTGGTGAACATATCTTATATGTAGTATGCACTGGAGTGTCTAGAGCCAAAAGTCTTCAATTGGTGCGAGGTTGTACTTTCACTGCTGAAAGAACAATTGACTAAGGTAAAAAGCGGTAAGACAAAGAATTTTTTCTATGGTTCGATCTTGATTGCTTTTGCCTTAGAGAAAATCCCATTGATGCAACCACAACATGTATCACTGGGTGTGGCTAGTCCTAGAGATCCACGTATGCAGAGGTGGGTTGAATTGATGGCTCGACATGTTGGTCAGTCAACAATCATTTTCTCCCCTGCATTTTTCAGTTGGCTTGAGCGATAACATGTCATTATCGAGAAGCATCCATACTCAGGGATGGATTATTGTGGAGATCTAGATTTGATTCTAACAGTTGGAGCATAATGGGGTGCTTTTTTTATTTTTGAAGTTTCTACATGTTTTTTTGTGTTTTTTAATCTTTTCGAGACTAAATTAAAATTACTCTTATGCATACAGATGTGGGTACTGTTCAACCTTCAGTATGCCAACAGGTTGTAGGTGGGCCAACATAGAGAAACATTGGGAGAGAAGTTCTCTAGGACTTGGATTTGGCTGAGACCTTAGCAGAGTTGCAGGATCACATAGAGGGATTAACCCTTGGTATTCTGGATATCTGGATCGAGGAGCTACCTATGAGGGTGCAATGCCACACTATTGGTGTTCCTAACCATTGGTCTAGGCTTTTGTGCATGATAGCACAGGCTATGACCTGTTACCATGAGCCCCACTACATCTACTTATGATATTTTCTATGCATTTTTGACTTTTTGGGTCAGATGATGAAATGTATCTTGGGAAAAAATTTTGTAAAAACTTTTAAAACACCTATCTATTTTACTTTCAAAGTTTTTTATGGTTATATGCAATCCTATTCAACTGATGATATGAATCGAAAATATTACTTCTACATATTTCGCAACTGTTTGTTTAACACATAATTCGCTAGAGAATCAATTAATGTGTTAAGATTTCCAGAAATGTGTTGATATTGAATGTGTTCCAAATGTCTTTCCAAAATGCGAACTCTAAGGAACATATGGAAAATTGTTGGATGTCAGACAATATAAATGTTTGTTAGTTGTAGTACAATGAGTTGTGAGCCTAGCCTAACGATGATTCGGCAAATGCCAAGTGAAATGGCATCAGAGAGTAGTTCAATAAACACACTATACTCAGCGATATTTTTCGTTGATCAACCAATACAAATCCATTGAAAACTCACTAACTCACCACTTGGAGCGAAAATGGCCCATGCTACAGAAAGAAAATTTTGTGTATTACGAATAGCACCATCGGCGTAACCAACAAAAGGTTCCAAAGACTCCAGCATCTGCAACAAATGCAAAGTGAATTACTAACCAGATAAAAATCTCTAAAAGACACACACACACACATGCAATGAAAGCATATATACAATGAGTTTTACTACACTTAATCAAGCATAGTAACATTTAAGGTACAACCCATTTTAGGGCTACGATAATGGAATCCCATCATAGTCTACTAACTCGTAGGGTCCTTTTTCCAAAACATGCTTGACAACATAAGGACCCATCCACATTGGTTCGAATTTCCCATCTCCAAGTTTATTAGCTTCCTAATCGTAAAGCAAGACTAGGTCTTTGTTTGGGAAGATACGAGGTTTGACATTCCTATCATATTTCACCTTAATACGTTTCTTATGTTCTTTGTTAGCTAATGCGGCATTACGATGGGTTTCATCCAGATGGATTAATTCCAAGAAACTCGCTTCTTCTTCAGAAGTGTCGGGTAATAGGTCAATTGCGAGTTTGAGCGATGAAATTTCACATTGTATCGGTAAGATTGCTTCCAAACTATACAGCAACTGAAAGGGTGTAAATCCAGTTGCATGTCTCACCGAGGTTTGATATGCCCACAAGGTAGAGTACAAGATTAAGTGCCAGTTTCTTTTATGAACACCTATAATTCTTTGCAACATTCGCTTCAAGACCTTGTTGATGGCCTCAACTTGTCCATTCAATTGCGGGTAATATGGAGTAAAACTATCATGTGACAGTCCTAACTTAGCAGTCAACTCAGCCATCATGTGATTGCGAAAATACAACCCGTCATCTATAACTATGGATTGTGGTACACCAAATCGAGCAACCATATGGTTAAAAAAGAAAAGAGTAGCCATTTCACCACTATTGTTCAATGTTGGCATCACGTCGAACCATTTGGTAAAATAGTCAACGATGACTATAATATACCCATGCCCCCCGACCGAGGTGGGGTTACATGTCATAAAGTCAATGCCCCATTTGGCGAATGGGCCAATAGCAAAGGCGGGATGAAATGGTGCAAGTGGTAATCTGGTTTCTTGGTCATATATCTGGCATGCATGACAGCTTCTGATAGCAATAATACAATATTTAAATATAGTTGGCCAAAAGTAACCATCACGAAGAATTCTTTGTGCGGTTGCATATCTGGATAAGTGTCGACCACAGGCAACTGAATGATAATCATTCAATGTTTTCTCAGCCTCCTCATGCGTGAGGCACCTCTGTAAAACCATATTGATACCACGACGGTAAAGTTTGTCGCTAATGATCAGATAATCTTTGGCTTGGTAATGAATACGTCGTTGTTGCGAGCGAGAGGTATCTTGCCAGAAAGTTTGGGTTTGGAGATAAATCAATATATCTCGATACCAGGAATCAGATGATGAAATTAGGAACAGAGACTCATCCAAAATTGATGTTTTAGATGTTGAATCAATGGAGGTCGAGGGAAGGTCACATAGTAACTCAGCAAAAACTAGAGATTTATTTGATTTAGACTTGATGAATTCTAAATCAAAATCCTATACAATAACTATCCATTTTGAATATTTCCCCCCCAACAATTAATGTGAAAAATTTTATGTCATAGGGTTGCAATCTGAAATGACAGTTGTTTTCTGTAACAAGATATAGTGGCGAGATCTTTGAACAACTTGCACAACTGCCAAAGCTAGTTTTTTGACATAAGAGTACATACTTTTGGTATCGTTGAGATTACGACTCAACTAATAAATAGGATGTTCAATCCTATTTTCTTTCTGGACTAAATCCATGCTAATGGTTGTATCTGCAGTAACGAGATACAGGTAATAGTCATTTTGGTAATTTGGAGAATACATTAATGAAGCTCTAATCAGGGTACCTTTAAGAGCATCAAATGAAGCTTGCAAAACCTGATCCCAATGAAAGGGTATCTCCTTTTTCAAAAGACTTGTAAAACCTTTAGCCATTTTAGCGTAATTAGGAATGAACCTCCCTAGAAAGTTGGCTTTCCGTTGAGGTCTCTGTAATTGTAAAAGATTTGAAGGTGGAGGAAAAACTAGAATTGCCTGAACCTTTAATGAATCCAGTCGAATCCCCTCTCGAGACACTATAAATCCAAGCAAGTGACCAGAACCAACACAAAACACACATTTGTGTGGATTGAGTAGAATATTGTAGTGTCGACACCGTAAAAATATTGCTCTTAAATGTTGCGGGTGATCAGTCTGCTTTCCTGAATGAGCAGGTAAATTGTGAAGGTAAGGTTGAACAATGTGCTTGATGTCATGGAACGCATAACTCATTTGCCTCTAAAATGCGGCCCCAACATTATTCAAACCGAATGGGAGTTTCCTATAAGCGAATGTGCCTCATGGACAAATAAAAGATGTTTTTGATTTGTCCTCTGGGCGTATATTGATTTGATTGTAGCCAGAAAATCCATCCATAAATGAGAATATTTCGCATCTGGAACATTCGTCAATAATCTGGTTAATAAAAGGTGTAGGATAATTGTCCTTTAGACATGCCTGATTTACATCCCTATAATCGACACACACTTGTATTGTTCCTTGATTGTTCATCACAGGTACAATGTTGGAAACCCAGTCAGTTAGAGGAATAGGGTAAATGAAACCAGCCCACAAAATTTTTTCAACTTCTGCTTTAATTGTAGCAGCTTTCTTTAGATGAACAAGTCGAAGCCACTGTTGAACTGGCTTGACATCAGGGTACATTTTGATTTCGTATTCAACAATACTAGAGTCAATTCCTGGCATCTCCTCGTACGACCATGCAAAAATATCTCTAGATTCACGAAAAAGAGCACGGTAATTATCAAGTTCCAATGGAGAACAATATTTGCCAATATGAATGTTCTCTACAATATTAGGCTTGGTAGAAATGTTAATAGAAATTGTTTCTTCAATACTTGACAGATTTTGCTCAGATTCGATTGTGTTTATGAAAACTCAATGATGACAGGAGAGGAATCATGGGAATATTATCATCATCATTCCCATATTCCAGATGACATTGAAGATTATTCAAATGAGCTAAACCACCCATCAATCGTTGATTGTTGCCAATTTGTTTTGGAGAATTTAGCATGTATGGATAAACACTAATTCACTAGACAAGTAGTTGTGCCTAGAACAAGAGTTTAAAGTGTTTTCAACTTTCCCTATGAATAATAGATAAGAAGAGAGGATAGAAGGCCTATCGATAGTCTTGTTTTCCACTCGTCTCCCTTGTATCGATTCCGTCGCTCCTTCCCGTACTTAATCCGCTTGAGAAGTACCCTATAAACACAACGAAAGACAAAAAATGATCAAAGCATACGATCCATTGAACATAAAAGAAAGGAATTAGAAGCAAATCATACATATAAGCGTTATGAAAGAGCACAACATAGGGAAAAGGCTCAAATCCTTTATTTAGATAGAAGAAGGAATTACAATTGTTGTACCTTAAGAAACCAATTTCCTGGCTGTGGAGAAATAGTGTTTAAAACATTAATGATTATTGTTTGTCATCACTTATTTGTCACTTTATTGTTTGTTGTATTCTTAAATGAAGGAACTAGAAAGCTTGGTCTTTAACCCTTAATACATATGTGACCTGAAAATCTCAGAATGCAATTTGTTGCTAGATATAAATGATCAATGAAGAAAGCTTGAAGGAGAAGTTTAAGATAATATGCTTCTTAAAATAGAACCTACTATCCGTCACATAGAAGGATTATGAAAATGAGAACTGAATCATAGACAATATGTTGTTTGACATAGAAACTATTATCTGCAATCCTTGGAGAAGTTAAAGATAATATGTTGCCTTACACAAAAACTATTATCTATAACTTAGAAAGGAAGATGAAAGCTTCAAGTATAGGAGTGCTCTTTTAAGGGATTTTAACTTTATCTACATAAGAAAATAAAGACGTGCAACTTCATTACTATACTTGAAAGAAGAAAGCATAAGATGACACATGACAGAGAAGTTACAAAATTATACCCAACAATTCATGGAAACTTCTAATTCTTTCATTAATCAACAACTATACCATGAATACAGTGGCTTAGTCTCTAGGTTCTCCAAAACTTGAACCTCTTCTTTGAAAATTTTCATCTTTTTATACATTGTGGAAGAGTTGTTGATTTCTGAAACTGCCCAAATTATTTAACTGCTTCTCTAACTATATGAAGTAAAAACCATTACATAATTTTATAGAGAGTAAAAGACACCTCCAAGAACATCAAATAAGAAGAAATAACAGAACTAGAAGATGAGGATAACTGCTAATTTGCTCTGTTAATCGGCCACTGAGTTCTTATGTATATGCTTAAATAATGATTAATCAATTTTAGTCGTGATAAACTGTGTTATCCATGCGTAAATCTGGGTTTACATATGTATCAAGGATTTTGATTGGCCAAAATAGAAAGGAAACAACACCAATTGCCTTCCTCTTTGGATTCGGCTCTAATACGGATTTTTCCCTTTACACAACAAAATTAACGTAAAGCTTTGATTAATACGGAACTCAAAAAAAAATAAAATTTCTTCATAAATCCGTCAGATCTACCCGTTTAGCGCTCCATTGACTTCACATCGCAAATCACAATGGGCCCTTTCAAATGTTATATCAATCTAAACCTTTACAATCTGCGATAAGACAGACGCGTTGGAAGTATTAAACATAATATATAAAATATCGGGTCTGACCCATCATTGCAAATCACAATCGGTGGAACCAACATACACAAGCTCTATTGTATGGTTGACCTACCCAAATTATTAAACATAATGTATATCTGTTTTGGGTCCGCTCATCAGAAGTCACAATTGGTGGAACTAATGTACATAAACTCTGCGATAAGTGGACCTGCTGGGACTATTAAACATGGTACATATATATTTCAGGTCCACCCATCACAAATCGCAATCAACGAAGGTAGCACTTCATATATAATCGCTTCCACTGTGATTTGTGATTGCAATTTAATCGCATCATTGAACTATGGCCGACTCTTTAATACTTGTTTTCTTTTTATTTCAATGTGCAATTATTGCATCGCCCCTTTTATTTTAATATGCTTCAATATGCAATTATTGCATCGCCTCTTTTGTGCCTTATCTATTTTTCAGTGATTTTTAAATGAAAAATGAAAATTATAAACAATGAAGATGCATGTTACAACATCTAGCTCCACCTGGGGATAGTGCTTTTGCCACAGAAGCACTAAGAACCACAGATTAGTGCCTTCACCTCAGGCATGGAGTCATATATTGCTTTGAATAATTTTAAATTCTATGGCATTTATACACTGATTTCACTCTGGTATTTACAATGAAAGACTATTATTCTTCAGAGGTTGAAGTAATGCTTGAGGCACTGCCAATTGACAGGAAGCTGTATAGTTTCACCATCAAAATTCTCAAGAATGAAAGTGTTATTAGATCATGCTTCAACAATTCTAAAAGGTCCATGCCAGAGAGGATCAAACTTCCCATGCTTACCCTTATCCTCTCCTGGTATCCCATCTCAACACTAAATCTACAACTTTAAAGTCAATTTCCTTGGAGTTTCTGTCAAAAATACCTTTCATCTTGGATTGATACATAATCAAGTTTTCTCTTACCTTGTCCATGTTCTCTCTTAGCTCCACCACTTTATTCATTCTTCTTATCAAAGCATTTGGCTCTTCTTTCACCTCCTAAATCATTGCAATCACCGGCTTCACAAGTTGACTTGGAAATAGAGCCTGAGTCCCATATACTAATTCAAAAGGTGACTTCCATGTAGATCTTCTTATAGTTACTCTAGCAGCCCATAGAGCAAACTTTAACTTAGAATCCTAGTCTCTTTGATTTTCTGAAATGGTTTTCTTAAGGATCTTCATCAAAGTTTTGTTAGTAGATTCAGCTAATCCATTTCCCTACAGATGGTAAGCTGTTGAATGGGACAAAATAACATTATACTCGTGACAAAAATCAATAAACTTACTTGAATTGAAGACCCGAGCGTTGCCTATTATAATTTTGTTGGGTCATCCAAATCTGCTGGAAATATTCTCCTCTAGGAACTTCATCACTATCTAATCAATTGCTTTCTTGGTAGGGATTTCCTCTACTCATTTGGTGAAGTAATCAGTTGCTGTGAGAATCCACCTATGTTGTCCACTTGAAGGTGGATTGATCTCTCTAACAAAATCCAATCCCCACTGTCTGAATGGTTCCTCTATGAAAATTGGAATCAAAGATAAAGGAGCCAATCTTTTTCTCTTAGCAAAAATCTGACACTTCTGACAACTTCTAACAAAGCTATATGTATCACAAAATAAAGTAGGCTAGTAAAATCATGTCTGAAGAATTTTATGTGAAATCATCTTCCAACTGTAATGTCCTCCACATAACCCATCATGATAATCTTTTATTGTTCTTGTAAACTCATCCTCTGTTAAACATAGTAATAAAATTCCAACATGATCCTTCCAGTATAAATTGCCTTCCACAATCATGTATGGCCACACTTTGATCTTTAGTGCTCTATACATTGTTCTATCTAGAGATTGGGGGCAGGAAAGAAAGCACAAATATTGAATTATATGC
Source organism: Pinus tabuliformis (assembly GCA_031772625.1). NCBI lineage: Eukaryota > Viridiplantae > Streptophyta > Pinopsida > Pinales > Pinaceae > Pinus > Pinus tabuliformis. The sequence continues at coordinate 345,544,526 of CM062814.1, forward strand.
TTATACCATTCTGAACACAAAAACTTATACCTGATCTTCATACCTGGACATTGCTTTCCTTCATTTTCTTCAACTGCTCCTTCATTCACATGTGTCAGCATGTTGATTCCGAATGCCTGAAAGTTTGATACCGTTAACATTTTTTCCAATCCTTGTCCTTTCACCAACTTTGTGGGTTTTATGTCCAAGTCATATTCTTGGATCTTGGTTATCCATTTTCTTCTTCTGCCTTCCACGTCAGCCTGTACTAATACATCTTTTACTGCAGCATTTGGCATGTAAGCAATGATTTGTGAATGAAGAAAATAAGTTCTAAAAGCTTTAAGGGCTTTTACCAAAGTATATACCCTTTTCTCAAGAATATTATATTTAAGCTCAGCGTCCCTAAGAATCTTGCTAAATAATGCAACTGGTTGTTCTTTCTCTTCATCATTTTGCTACAATAAGATAACAGCTATTGAATTTAAGGACGCAAATGAAAAAACTTGGAAAGGCTTTTGATAATTAGGGCTGAATGGAACTAGAGCTACCTAGAATGCCTCTTCTGGCTCTACCTGGGGATAGTGCTTTTGCCACAAAATTACTAAGAACCACAGATTAGTGCCTTCACCTCGAGCATGGAGTCATATATTTCTTTGCATAAGTTTAAATTCTATGGAATTTGTACATTGATTTCACTCCAGTATTTACAATGAAAGACTATTATTCTTCAGAACTGGAATTAATGCTTGAGGTACTACCCATTGACTGGCAACTGTAGAGTTTCAACATAAAGATTCTCAACAATGAAAGTGTTATTGGATCTTGCTTCAACAATTATAAAAGGGCCATACCAGAGAGGATCAAACTTCCCATGCTTACCTTTATCTTCTCTCTTGGTATCCCATCTTAACACTAAATCTGCAACTTTAAAGTCAATTTCCTTGGCTTTTCTGTCAAAAATACTTCTCATCTTGGATTGATGCATAATCAAGTTGTCTCTTACCTTTTCCGTGTTCTCTCTTAGCTCCACCACTTTATTCATTCTTCTTATCAAAGCATTTGGTTCTTCTTTCACCTCCTGAATCATTGCAATCATCGGCTCAACAAGTTGACTTGGAAATAAGGCCCGAGTCCCATATACTAGTTCAAAAGGTGACTTCCCTATAGATCTTCTTGTAGTTACTCTACCATCCCATAGAGCAAACTTTAACTTAGAATATTAGTCTCTTTGATTTTCTACAATGGTTTTCTTAAGGATATTCATCAAAGTTTTGTTAGTAGATTCAACTAATCCATTTCCCTGTAGATGGTAAGCTGTTGAATGGGACAAAATAACATTATACTTGTGACAAAAGACAATAAAATTACTTGAATTGAAGACCTAAGCATTGTCAATTATAATTTTGATGGGGCATCCAAATCTACTAAAAATATTCTCCTCCAGGAACCTCATTACTATATGATCAATTTCTTTCTTGGTAGGGATTGCCTCTACCCATTTGGTCAAATAATCAGTTGCTATGAGAACCCACTTGTGTTGTCCACTTGAAGGTGGATTGATCTCTCTGACAAAATCCAATCCCCATTGGGTGAATGGTTCCTCTATGAAAACTAGAATCAAAGGTAAAGGAGCCAATCACTTTTTCTCAACAAAAAGCCGACACTTCTGACAACTTGCAACAAACTTATATGTATCACAAAATAAAGTAGGCCAATAAAACACTACGTGAAGAAATTTATGTGCAGTCATCTTCCAACTGTAATGTCCTACACATAACCCATCATGATAATCTTTGATTGTTCTTGTAAACTCATCCTTTGTCAAACATAGTAATAAAATTCCAACATGATCCTTCTAGTATAAATTGCCTTCCACAACCATATATGGTCGTGCTTTGATCTTTAGTGCTCTATACCTTGTTCTATCTAGAGATTGGGGGCAGGAAAGAAACCACAAATAATGAATTATATGCACCATTCTGAACACAAAAACTTATACCTGATCTTCATACCCGGACCTTGCTTTCCTTCATTTTCTTCAGCTGCTCCTTCATTCACATGTGTCAGCAGGTTGATTCCCAATTCTTGAAATTTTGATTTTGTTAACATTTTTCCAATCCTTGTCCTTTCACCAAGTTTGTGGGTTTTATGTCTGAGTCATATTCTTGGATCTTGGCTATCCATTTTCCTCTTCTGCTTTCTACGTCGGCCTGTACTAATACATCTTTTACTACAACATTTGGCACATAAACAATGACTTGTTAATGTAGCACATAAGTTCTAAAAGATTTTAGGGCTTTTACCAAAGCATATACCTGTTTCTCAAGAATATTATATTTAAGCTCAGCGTCATTGAGAATCTTACTGAAGAATGTGATTGGTTGTTCTTTCTCTTCATCATTTTTCTGCAATAAGACAACAACTATTGAATTTGAGGACGCAAATGAAAAAACTTGGAAAGGGTTTTCATAATTAGGGTTGACTAGGACTGGAGCTACCTGTAATGCCTCTTTAATCTTGGAAAATGATTCCTTAGCTTCCTTGGTCCAACACACTTCATTCTCCTTCTTCAGCATATCAATGATTTCTTTCACGATTTCTGCATAGTTCTACACAAATTGTCTTAGGAAGTTAATCTTTACGAAAAATGATTGCATATAATTTTTCCTTCTAGGCAATGGTATTTTTTGCATGGCTTGTACTCTGGCCGGATCTATATTTATCCATCTCTGGAAACAATGTGCCCCAATAGTTTTCCTTCTTCCAAAGCAAAAATGGATTTCTTGGGATTCAGGGAAAGCCCAAATCTTCTACATTTATCGAAAGTATTTTTCAAATGGTCCAAATGTTCTTCATCATACTTTGAGAAAACAGTAATATCATCCAAATATATTACTACACATTTATCTCCCACAAAAGTAATGTCAATAGCCCTCTGAAACGTAGCACCTATGTTCGTCAATCCAAAAGGCATTCTGGAATAGATAAAGGTTCTCCAAGGAGTTGTGAATTCCATCCTTTTTTTATCTTCCTTATTCACGGCCACCTGGTTATACCCAGAAAATCCATCGAGCATTGACATTCTAAAAGGTTCCATCACCTTTTGCAATACATGATCCATTTTAGGCAATGGATAGTTATCTTTCAAAGAAGCCCTGTTGAGATTTCAGAAGTCCATGCATAACCTTATTTCTCCATTTTTATTTCTCACAAGCACTAAATTAGCCACCCAATCAGAATATGTGAGCGAAACTATTATTTTGGCATCAAGCAATTTTTTGACCTCCTTTTCAATTGATGGTAGAAGCAAAGGATTTATCTGTCTAAGCTTCTGTTTGAAGGGTTTAATTCCCTCCTTCAAGGGAATCTTGTGCTGAATAATATTTACATCATAGGTTTTGAGATCTTCATAGGACAATGCAAAGACATCAACACAATTCTTGAAAAGTTTAATATATCTCTCTTGAAAATTAGGTGAAACCCCACTGTACAATTTTACTATCTTGGGTTTCTCTTGTGTTCCAATGTTGTGGTCCTGAATATGTTCATCTTGTGAAATCTTCCCCGAGTTAACAACCACATCATTGGAATTAAAAAGCCTTTCAAGAGGAACAAGTCCCTTTGGCAGAATATTATCTTTCAATTGAAAGATCTTCTGATTTTCTATTGAATCTTTTAAACCACTGACTTCTGGAATTTCTGTTGTCTCTTCTTCATCCTGATCAATTTCTATGCCCTCAAAGTCTTCAACCATAGTAAAAAACTCTTTAATCTACTGATGATATTAAAAAAATTGCCAATTTTTGACATTATCAAGAATAGGGGGCCTGTGCCTCATTTCTACCTCATATCTTAGTCTTGGATTAATAGGAGGCTTGAAAGTACTAGCAACTATAGTCAATGAATCTGCTAATCTATTCTCATCTCTTGGAATAATCTGAATGTCAAAAGCTTTGAAAAATTTCTCAATCAAATCCCATACCTCATTTGTGTATGCCCTAAGCCTAGGGTGCTTTTTTTGGAAGTGATCTTTTATTTTCGTAATAATCATCTGAATCTCCAAAAGTAGAAATTGACTTAACTCCCATCTGTTTAGCTGTTTGTAGAGGAATAATCAAGGACTCATATTTTGACACATTGTTTGTTGCCTCGAACTCTAATTTGAAATAAAAAGGGAACATATTACCTCCAGGCACAATTAGAAGAAAACCAGCACATGTTCCTTCCTTGGAACAAGCTCCATCAAAGAAGCATTTCCACACTCCTTCAGTTTACAACTCTGTAATTACATTAGCTGAAGCAAGTTGCTTCTGATTATCTTCAGCCAACTTTGCATTATAATGCAGTGTGAAACAATCAAAATCATCCTTCTCCTGGCTATATACAGGTGAATTACTTTCTTCATTTTTTGTAATTGTTTTTACAAATCTAGTTTCTCTGCACAATCTCCTCCCTTCCCCACCAAAAATCGGTATAACAGCATATGTAAAATCTAGTTTCAAAACACCACCCAATTTAGCCCCCCAGGACCTAGATAGAAGCATTCCAAATCTAGTAGGGATATCTGCTACTACTACATCCATGACCAAGCTTCTAGCTGGAATTGGGGCTAGTGACACTGCCAGATCCTTAATAACCCACAGACACTTGAATTTGTTAAAATCAAAAGAATACAAGTCCCTATAAGGTTTGGTCACTTGTAGATTTAGTTGATTCATCACTGACAAAGGAATAAGATTATGTGAAGCTCCCGAATCAAACATACAACTATGTAGGAGGAAATCATGGACCAATAAGGAAATATAAAAAGGAGGTGTTGAAGAATCTACTTCCTCTACATGTGGACCAAAAACCACTACTGGTTTATCTTCTTTGAGATTTACAGTGTTCTTTATACGCTCATTTTCTTTTAAATTAATAAACTCACAATCTCCTTTTGATGTTTTTTCCAATTCTGTAAGAGGAACTTGAATTATTACCTTTTCCAACTCCTTAGTAAGACTAAATAAGTGACCCTGTTTTGTAGTCCTTTTGTTCTCATCTTCACATTTCTTCATGACTGGAATTATTTGAGGAATTGAAAAAATTTCTCTAAAGGAATTTTTTCAGTTTGATCTTGAGAAGATTGACCTTGAAGTATTTGTGTCTTGCCATTTGCGTTCTGTTGCTACATTCCTTTATTCACCTGTTTTGCAGGCTGAGATTCTTGTGGAGTCGCATTTGGTGAGGAAGTTGAAACTTGCTTCTCACTTTCATTTTCTTGATTTCTTGATCTTTTTCTCGATCTCAAGTCATATTTCTTATGTAGTTGAGCTTACATAAAATCAGAGAATTGCTTCCAATATTCATCAATTTTATTTTCATCATGAATGGCATATGTTTCATCATATTCATAGTCTTCTTCTTCGATACCAAGTTCATCTTCATCTACTGCATATAATGTAGAAATTTGATCTTCAGGTTGCTCCTGTTCTTCACCAGGATCTGCTTCTATATATAATGGTGCTCGAATTTGATTTTGATATTTTCTTTCCCTTTGCAAGATTTGCAAAGGTTGTCTTCTGTATTAGGGATTAAAGTTCTTATTATGTTGTGTTTGCTTCTAAAAATTCTTATTTTCTAACTCTAATTTATTTAACTTATCTGCCAAAGTTTTAATTACATTACACATATCCTCCAATGCTTGACTTTGAGAGTATTCCATCTTTTCCTTTCCCTTGTCTTGGATAGGCTGTGCCTCTAGTGCTTTTCCTGCATTCACCGGATTTTCTTCTATCTCTAATGCACATGTTTGGATTTCATCAATGGTTGGAGATCTTCTTTCCCTTAATGTGAATCCAAAGCTTGATTCAAAAGTCCCAGAAAAAGTTGCTTTCGCACCAGCAGGAGGAGGCTTAATCTCCACAAGAAGACTATTGTACAATTTGTTAAGCCTTATGACAAATTCAACCACAGTTTCGTCAGAGTTTTTCTTTATGGCATTAAACTCTATTAATGAATACCCACGATCTCTTTTTTCTCCACATTTCTGAATGAATAAACATTCCATCTCTTCCCAAGAAGGAATAGAATTATTGGGAAGTCCTCTAAACCATTTCCTTGCTTCTCCATCTAAGGACTGAACAAAAAGTCTTAGAACAACATCTACATGTTCAACATTTTTTTTTTCTACAAAATTGCAAAATACTGACACATGATTCTCTGTAGTTTGTTCATCTTCCCTCATAAAACAAGGAAGAATCTTGAGGTATTCCTATGGCATTTAGTTTAACAGTTGTGGCAATTGAAGTGGTGCATACCTATTCATAAAAAATGCAGGTACTACCATGTTCATTGAACCTTGATTACCAACAAATGTAGAACCTGACTTAGAAGTAAAAGGAGTGTGCAGAAGTGATAATCTGGTTATTGGTTCACGTTGAATAATTATAGCAGGTAAATGAAAAGTAACAGACTCTAAAGATTTCTCTTGACAGTTAGGTTCTTGAAATGAAGATGATGAAAAATATGAGTCTTTATCAGATGAATGTTTGGATAAGTTGCTGCCTGATGCAGACAATGTAGGGATTGGTGCAATTGGGATCTTAGACTTTTCAACCCTCCTAGAAACTAGCCTTTCAGGATCTGAAGGAGCTTGAACCTTCTTTTGTGAGGTGTTTGATCTTGTATGGGGTCTTCTTGAAGCCAGAGTTATTGCTTTGATTCAGAAAAGCCAAATATTTCTCCTCACTAAACAACTATAGGAAAATATTGAAAAAACTAGGGAAAAGTGTTCTTGTTTCCGATCCTCGGCAATGGCACCAATTAATGTTGTACCTTAAGAAACCAATTTCCTGGCTATGGAGAAATTGTGCTTAAGACATTAATGATTATTGTTTGTTGTCACTTATTTGTCACTTTATTGTTTGTTGTATTCTTAAATGAAGGACTTGGAAAACTTGGTCTTTAACCCTTAATACATATGTGACCAGAAAATCTCAGAATGCCATTTGTTGCCAGATATAAATGATGAATGAAGAAAGCTTGAAGGAGAAGTTTAAGATAATGTGCTGCTTAACACAGAACCTACTATCCGTCTCTTAGAAGAATTATGAAAATGAGAACTGAATCATAGACAATATGTTTCTTGACACAGAAACTATTATCTATGATCCTTGGAGAAGTTAAAGATAATATGTTGCCTTACACAGAAACTATTATCTATAACTTAGAAAGTAAGATGAAAACTTCAAGCATAGGAGCGCTCTTTTAAGGGATTTTAACTTTATCTACATAAGCAAATAAAGACATGTATATTCATTACTATACTTCAAAGAAGAAAACATAGGATGACACATGACATAGAAGTTACAAAATTATACCCAACAATTCATGGAAACTTCTGATTCTTTCATTAATAAACATATATATCAGGAATACAATGGCTTAGTCTCCAGGTTCTCCAAAATTTGAACCTCTTCTTTGTAAATTTTCATCTTTTTATACATTGTGGAACTGTTGTTGATTTCTGAAATTGCCCAAATTATTTAACTCCTTCTCTAACTATATGAAGTAAAAACTATTATAGAATTTTACAGAGGGTAAAAGACACCTCAAAGAACATCAAATAACAAGAAATAATTGAACTAGAAGACGAGGATAACTGCTAACTTGTTCTGTTAATCGCCCGCTGAGTTCTTCTGTATATTCTTAAATAATGATTAATCCATTTTAATTGTGATAAAGTGTGTTAGCCATGCATAGGTCTGGGCTTACGTATATATCAGGCATTTTTATTGGCCAAAATATAAAGGAAACAACACCAATTTCCTACTTCTTCGGATTCGACTCTAATACTGATTTTTCCCTTTACACCGCAAAATTAACGTAAACCCTTGATTAATACGAAACTCAAAAAGAATTAATTTTGCTTCATAAATCCGTTGGATCCACCCATTTAGCACTCCATTGACTTCGCATTGCAAATTGCAATCGACCCTTTCAAATGTTATATCAATCTAAACCTTTACAATCCACGATAAGACGGATGCGTTGGAAGTATTAAACATAATATATAAAATATCGGGTTCGGCCCATCATCGCAAATCACAATCGGCGGAACCAACATACATAAGCTTTGTTGTAAGACGGACCCACCAAGATTATTGAACATAATGTATATTTGTTTTGGGTCTGCTCATCGCAAATCGCAATCGGCAGAACCAATGTACATAAACTCTGTGATAAGTAGACCCGCTGGGACTATTAAACACGGTGCATATATATGTATCGGGTCCGCCCATCGAAATTCGCAATCGGCAGAGGTAGCACTTCATATATAACTGCTTCCAATGTGATTTGTGATTACGACTTAATTGCATCGCTGAACTATGGCCAAATCTTTAATACTTGTTTTCTTTTTCTTTCAATGTGCAATTATTGCATTGCCCCTTTTATTTCAATATGCTTCAATATGAAATTATTGCATTGCCTCTTTTGTGCCTTATATATTTTTCAGTGATTTTTAAATGAAAAATGAAAATTATAAATAATGAATATGCATGTTACCACAACAACCATCAGTGTCCAATTCAGATACATTCCTTTAGCCTGGATCCCATTGACATCACATCAAATCAATACAAGCTTGTGGGATCACATCATTTGCTCCAAAGTCAAGTCTCATAGCAGCATTATCTCCTTACAATTCAATATAATCTAGCCCCTGATCACATAGATGAGTGGTCAATTTATAGGAAGATGAAGGAGGTTTTGTCATTAATGATGACATTGAATGGCCTTCCACACTTAGAATTAGTTCCATGAAGGGATGAGAGGTGTTACACAGTAATTTGTCACCATCCCTGTTACTCCTCTTGTCGTACCTTGGAGGACTCATCCCGGGAGTTATAAGAAGTGACAAAGTCTAAACACACTCACATTATGTTCCCCGGAGTATGTACTTCATGTTCCCTGAAGACACCTTCTACAGATTATCCCTGAAAAGTGCTCTTTTTCCATTGGCGCATGTCCACAGTATCTTACCCGCGCCAATCATAGAGATCCTCAAAAGAAGGCTCGATCATTGGCGCTCTGTCTTAGAGCAGCAGTCGCGCCAACCAAGTTTGGTCATGCTTTTTGCCTTAAGGCACGTCCGACTGTTGTTTCCTTCATTACATGGAGCTTTTTGAGGATAAAAAATCAGTCTTATGTCGAGCTCTATCCTATCTCCATCTTTAATGGCTTTTGGGGATAATGTTAATCCACAATAGGTGTCCCGGTTCATCGTATCCTCCTCCCTTCTTCATCTATATAAGCTTGTCCTTATGCATTTGACAAGCTAGAGTGAGAGTCATTAGTCATGGAGTGCCAGATGTTGAGTTCTTGAGTTCTTGGAGGAATGCTAGTGAATGCTAGAGAGGTTATGCTGCCGGAGAGGAGATGCATTGCAAGACACATATAGTTACTCGCCCAGCTAGGAGAGGTTCAACGTCAGAACCATGGTTGTAACTTTTCCTGTTTATTATTAATTAATGAGCGACTGCTATTATAGTTCCAATCCCATTGTCTATTATGGTGATGTGTTGATTTATTTCCTTTCTGACTGAAATATAGTTGTGCCTTGGTAGATTTTATGTTGGTATCTGTCCCTTCCTTTGCATGTGCAGGTGTCCGTTTATGATCTGCTGGAGCAAGGGAGCGGGAATGTCAACTCTGCTTCAATCATAGCGTTGGACTCCAGGTTCGTCTTCTTAATTCACCTTTGATGCATAACTAGGAACTTGCGTAGCAGCGTGGTTTGATTGTGGCTAGTTCTGTTTTAGGCTAGTGGGATCGCCTCTGTCCGCAGAGGGGATTTACCTATCCAACAATTTGGCGACTCCACTGGGGAAGCGCTCTTTGGAATTTGTCTTGCATGTTAATTTTCTTCTGCTTGCTTGAGTGAATGAGCTTCCTGAGTCAGTTTTGAGTTTATTCTTTACTGTTTGACCCATCTGAGCACTGTCAACCCGACCTGAGGTCGTATCATTTATTTTTCTAGCCGGCAAGCTTAATTGGCGCGGTTATTACTCTGACAGTCGCGCCAGTTGGCGCATGTTGCTCAAAAGAAACTCGCGCCAATCCTATGGTAGCGCAAGTTGCAGGCTGACAGTCGCGCCAGCCCTGTAAATTTTGCCTGTGTGTGGGTGGAAAGCTCTTTCAGTCTCTCTTTATATCTCTTACAGCCTCTGGAAGTGTGTTGAACCTCTGCTTGACTGGTCTTAGCCTTTACCCTTCAGTTGTTTGCTTATTTCTATTGATTTTCGTCTCAGCCCTAGGACATCTAGTGACTTTGCATGTCTAGCCTTCTGTGGGAAGTTTTTATCTCTTGATTATCCAGTCAATTTGTTGGTTGTGTTCTGCACCTATCCAGTGATTTGTTAAAGCTTGATCTTCTATACTCTGAGTGATTCACCTCTAAACTCTTTGGATTTCACTTGACTTCATTCGAACTTAGATTACATGGTTCAGTGAAAGTCTTTGTGTTTTTCCTTGCTTGCATAGTTCATTTTGGTGTTTCAGAGTTGGTTCTATTTCATTGAGTGAACTTGGATTGTGCATATCTCTTAAAATCTGTTTAAATGCATCATGCCATCTTAAAGGAAAGAAAAACAAAAAACCTTTTGCATCATATTAGTTAGCATTCGTTGTTGTTTGTTGCTATTAAAAAGAAAAAGAAAAAATTTTATTTCTTATTATTAGCTGCATTAGGATCTTTGTTGTTTGTTGAGTGATCATTTCGTCTGTGTAAAAATCTCAACCCTCCTGTAGATAGAGTTCATCGAATCAAATGATATAATTTTGGCATATAGTTTGCATTTAAGAAGTTTTGGAGATATCACATACGGTAGGACCAAAAAACTGAAACATAATCGAAGATAAACTTTAAAATAAACTCAATGAACATAACAACGCATTGGAACATAACGCAAATACTCTAGAGGTCTAGGTTAGAGACGTGTTCCGACGTCTTTAAACCTGGTAGTTTATCGTCGAGTGGTTGGGTGATTCCTCCACGGTGAAACGATAGGTGCCAATACGGACTGTGCTCCCACGTACTGTCGCGTATATATTGGGAGACCCCTATAGGAATAAAGCCTTTATCCATAGGAAGCCGTGTCAGCCGCCCTACGATTCGCAATGCAGTGAACACAACATTCACAAAGATTGACCACCCGTACCCTAAAAAGTATTTTGTGGTTTTGCGAAAAGTTTGGCACACCCTCTACCTAGAATTCCAGAGCAGTCACTTTTGATCCTTTTCGGACTCCTTAAACGAAATGGTGCCTGTGAGCGTCTTGTCACTTCATGCTCATTAAATATTCGAAGGAGACTAGAGTCATCTTTTATCCTTTTCTCGACTCTTAAAAAATGAAAAGGTTAAGTTCAGTGTCTTAAAATTTATTGGCCACGATAACATCTACCCAATTAGATTCTGTTTGCGTTAGCTTGAGTAGGATTATTTCTCGTTCGATGGCAGCCTTCCCGGCACCCACCGGCCAAGGTGTTCCTCCTGATGGGAACCCTCGTCCATTTCCTTCTGTTGGAAATGTCGGTGTTCAGTATATCGCAACATTGTCTTTGCCTGGGTTGACCATTGGTTTACCCGTATGGTTGTTTTCAAACTCGGTGGTCTCAAGTGTAATAACTCTTGTTCCGCCACCACCACCTCCACCCGAACAACACCATGTTGATTCTAAGGTGGACCCCTTCCCTTATTCGCCCATTGCTGCGTCCTCATCTTCTACTTCGCCTGGTGAAACCTTGGATTTCAGTAACCAGGTGGCTAAGAAGAAGAAGAAAAAGACCAAAACGAAGAAGTCTCCTAAGGGAAAGGTCACATCTACCATGAAAATATCTGAAGTGGAACCACCTTCTGCTCCTCCGCGGAAGGCTAAGTCTCCTTGTCGATTATGCAAGGAGGACCATTTTCTTTCTGATTGTCCTGGTATTCCCAGGATCCTAGATATATGGTCCCGTGACCCGACTCACCCCTTGTTGTCGCAGATCGACGATACCTCATCAGCTGGTAAGAGAAAAGGGAAGGTTCATTTCCCTTGTCGACTTTGTGAAGGTAATCATCTCCTTCGCCTTTGTCCACTTATGGGTGAAGCCTCCCGTCTTTTGGAAAGTCTGTCAGCTCCCTTACCCCAACTACCCGCTGGATATCAGCGTCTTTTTGCAACTACAGATCATCTCTCCACTAACCAAGTGATCAAGCATGATTCCTCTTTGGTCCAGCCTTCTCTTCCTGAACCTAGCCGTGCTCCGCCTGTTCCAGACCAGTTCCTGGTCGGAACGAGTGTTGATTTACATTCATCATCTACGCACCACTCTATCATCAAAGATGAACTACCTGAGTCCAAACCAAACGAAAGTCCACAGTTACAGATTACAGTTGACCCGGTCTTTCAAAAGGTCCAGCTTACAAGTGACCCGGTTTTGCCTACAGAAGTCCCATCCTTAGATGATCTTACACCTGAATCCAAACTAGACAAAAGTCAAAAGGTCCAGCTTACAAGTGACCCGATTTTGCCTTCAGAAGTTACCTCCTCAAAAGATGTTATCACTACAAAGAATGAAGATCCCACTGTTCAAATTCTATTCATCAACATAGACTCTAATGATCAAGTGAGCATCCCTCTCATTCCTTCACACCAGGAAGAAAGTCCATCAGAATCATATCCGGCTGTCTATCCAGTCCCACCTCCAAGCAACCTAGTTGTTTCCTTCAATTGGGATCAACTAGTCAATCCTCGGTTACCAGCCTCCATACCATTTCGAATTATAGTCCAAGTCTACCGTATGGTTATGGCCGGTACAATCATTGATGAGGGATCTCCTGTGAGTATCCTTTCTTCAACAGCTTGGGAAGCACTTGGTTCCCCACTGCTTCTGCCTGAGATGAGAAACCTTACAGGTTTCTATCGAGAAACCACTCGACCTTTAGGAATTCTTCCCAATGTACCTATCACATTAGAAGGGAAGACCGTTCAAATGGGCGTCATGGTAGTCCAAGGTCCGTTAGATTACAATTTACTCCTTGGACGAGACTATATTTATCGCATACGTGCAATTGTGTCATCACTGTTCAGAGTGATGTGTTTTCCGCATGAAGGAAGGACGATCAAGGTCGTAGACCAACTTTCATTCCCCGGTTCACACTTCACATATAGTCATTTACCATTCCTAAATGGTCTTATTTCCACAGGAAATGCCCCAGCATCCACCCCGTCATTCTGATGACGGCAGCTGACCTGGGTGCGTGACTGAGACCCGGGGGGGGGGGCATGCATCCTCCTTCAAAATCGAGTCTTTCCAAGTAAACCTTCATTCCATCCACTCCGTGAATGCCATGAAGCTTGGGGGGCATGTATAACCTCGATTTTGCATGTACCTCGATTTTGCATTATCATGCTGGGGGCATGCAACAAAAAATTTAACAAGCAAAGTTCTCCATGGTTCAAGCTTGTGTAAAAATGAACCCATACCTGATTTACATCCCGTGATTGCCTTTTATCTGCTAAATTCTGCTAGATGAGCCTTGGTTGTTTCATTCCATCGCCACCATCTCTTTGGCCGATCATATGCTTTCACTTGGTTGTTTCTCCTTTCCTGAGGAACCGCAGCGATGAGTGGTTTTATTAGCCAGCCTCTTAACCTTTACATGTTTCGAGCAAGTTCCACCATTACCGGAACCAGTCGCTACCCTTTATACCACTCGTTCCTTCAGGACGAGTCACCTTTACGCTCTTTTCTGACTCGTAAAATATGAAAAGATTGCCGAGTATTTTTCCTTTTTGACTCGTTAAAGAAAATAAAAATGGAGGTCTGCTTTCAGCTCTTTTCTGACCATTTAAAGAGGAAAAGATTGCCGAGTCGCTCCTCTTGACTCGTTAAATGTTGATAAGGGGCGGTCGTTTTAAGTTCTTTTCGTCGACCGTTAAAACATAAAAAGATTACCGGGTTTTTGTCGTTTCAAACTCGTTAATGGTTACGAAACGACGTGGTTTTGACCACTTTTTTACTTTTTCAGGTCGAAATCACTAATTATGAAAAGTACTCCTCGACCATAATGATCGGGCGGTTCTTTCGGGTATTATTTTATACTTTTTCGGGCCCGAGAGACACAACTTTACGAAAAAGGACATCCATGGAGTTTCCTTTTTTGCTGTCTTTTCAAACTCTCTAAACATGAAAAGATGTCAAGTTATTCCTTTGTCAGACTCGTTAAAACTTAATGACATCGGATTTTGTCACAACACAAGCATATGCTATCCCCATCAAGCTTGATAAAAATAACTGGGGTACTCGCCAGAAATGGCGAGGGGAAAAGAAAATTTTTGAACCATAATTATTACCGTGACGGCAGTATGTCGCTCTTGAACATGGCACTTTTCTGCTTTCGTGTCCAGGGTGGGGATATCTCATCTCATATCTTTCACTTGCTTCCATGGACTTGGGTACCTTATTTGACCTCTAATCCACTCATTGCCTCGTCATCATGACCTTTGATACATTGATGTCGAATACTGCCAATTCCATTAATGTGCCGCCGATATGTTCAAGAGAAGTTGACCTCTGCAAAGAAACAACCTGCCTCTGATAGTTCGCACAATCTTGATTCACAACATTATCTCTCTGTCTCGTGTCGATGATGTGGGAAACATTATGGCCCACATTCGATCAAGGTCACTTCCTGTCGACTTCAACTCATTATCTAGGAAGTTGATCTAGAGACTCCTTTCCGGTGCCTTGGAGCCTGCATGCCTCAATGGCAGGTTCTTCGTGTTCGACGTGAGGTTTTCATCATTGGCCTTCGATCGAATGATTCTACGGGCGTTCGAATTCAGATCATTAATTCACGCACCGTAGATTGTACCTGTAGTACCTTGAGAACCACTGCCATTATTGGTGGTACCTCTCGCGTCTGTTAACAGTTTCCACTATTGACTGGTAATCAGACGATGTTCATGCATGTTCGACTTCAGCTCATATATTCACATGCTTGAAATTGTACTCTTGTTCGGGACGAGATGGAGCGCAAGACCCTGGATTGTGTCTGTTGTAATCCAGGTGTGATTCTTGATACTTGACTCATTCACTGGATGGCTGCAACCATACCTGAGTCAATTCATTGATCCTAACCAGATGGCTACGTCCATACTATGGATCTAGATTATTTATGTACTCTTTTATGGATGGCTGCGACCATACCACGTACATCATGTAATTGAACTATCAGTCATGTCTCTTAACACAGATCCTCGGCGGCAGTAACTATATGTGTTCTTATGTGTTCTTGTAAAGCATTTCACCCGTCTCCACCTCTCGAACTTCATGTTTTAGGGGGCATCTGTTACACAGTAATTTGTCACCATCCCTGTTACTCCTCTTGTCGTACCTTGGAGGACTCATCCCGGGAGTTATAAGAAGTGACAAAGTCTAAAAACACTCGCATTATGTTCCCCTGAGTATGTACTTCATGTTCCCTGAAGACACCTTCTACAGATTATCCCTGAAAAGTGCTCTTTTTCCATTGGCGCATGTCCACAGTATCTTACCCGCGCCAATCATGGAGATCCTCAAAAGAAGGCGCGATCATTGGCGCTCTGTCTTAGAGCAGCAGTCGCGCCAACCAAGTTTGGTCATGCTTTTTGCCTTAACGCACGTCCGACTGTTGTTTCCTTCATTACATGGAGCTTTTTGAGGATAAAAAATCAGTCTTATGTCGAGCTCTATCCTATCTCCATCTTTAATGGCTTTTGGGGATAATGTTAATCCACAATAGGTGTCCCGGTTCATCGTATCCTCCTCCCTTCTTCATCTATATAAGCTTGTCCTTATGCATTTGACAAGCTAGAGTGAGAGTCATTAGTCATGGAGTGCTAGATGTTGAGTTCTTGAGTTCTTGGAGGAATGCTAGTGAATGCTAGAGAGGTTATGCTGCCGGAGAGGAGATGCATTGCAAGACACATATAGTTACTCGCCCAGCCAGGAGAGGTTCAACATCAGAACCATGGTTGTAACTTTTCCTGTTTATTATTAATTAATGAGCGACTGCTATTATAGTTCCAATCCCATTGTCTATTATGGTGATGTGTTGATTTATTTCCTTTCTGACTGAAATATAGTTGTGCCTTGGTAGATTTTATGTTGGTATCTGTCCCTTCCTTTGCCTATGCAGGTGTCCGTTTATGATCTGCTAGAGCAAGGGAGCGGGAATATCAACTCTGCTTCAATAATAGCGTTGGACTCCAGGTTGGTCTTCTTAATTCACCTTTGATGCATAACTAGGAACTTGCGTAGCAGCATGGTTTGATTGTGGCTAGTTCTGTTTTAGGCTAGTGGGATCACCTCTGTCCGCAGAGGGGATTTACCTATCCAACAAGAGGATAGGATGATCCTTAACTCATTCCTCATCCATTTTCGAGCTCATAGGAGTTGATAAGACAGGGAAACTTCTAGATGACTCCAAAAGATAAGAATATTCCCAAACCCTATGTGAATTTTTCTCATTCTCACCCAGTGCAGGCGAAAAGAAGCCTAAGTGCTCTCCAGAGCACCCTGGTAGTGGACTCAACTGCTCTGTAGCGTACCTTCATAAGGGCTTACCTGTGCTGGTCCCTCCCGAGGCAATTTCTGGATGTCTTCAAATCATGAAACTATCTGGGAAGGAGGCATTCAAAGGGTTGACTTGTTTAGGGCATGAAACAACTGATTTTAGGGTTTGATGAGTCCTAAGTCATCAGTCTGAATGTTGGTATTTGATGTGCCCAAATGGATCTATAACAAATAGCAAGCAACTTGCCTTCGTGCAAGAGTTGGACTGGTTTGACAACTCGATATAGATGGATCCTTTGATGGCAAGTGTTCTTGATTTGTGTATCCATGATCCTAATAGTTGTGGCATGCACCATACAAATTGGGTTTAGCTCTATTAGTGTCAGTTGCTCAATGATATTTGACGTGTCCAACAATGGGGGAAAGGATGGACAAAGTCAGTCCACATTGAATATTGAGTGCAGGCCAAGGAACGATGGAAATTTGAGCTCGAAATATTTTTCTCCTATGACCTTAGTGATGGTGTAAGGCCCATATTAGAGTAGGTGCAGCTTGCGATGGGCCCCATCGACGTGATCCTTCTACAAATGTAGACAAACTTTGTCGCTCAACTAGAACTTGTGTGGCACCCGATCCTAATCATGTCATCGTTTATACTTGGAATTTTCTCTCTACAATATGTCATGGACCTACTAGCGAATATGATGGATGCGCTCAATAAATTTATTATCCATGTGTACTTTGGATTTGACAGGAGACAAATTTTCCTAGGTAGCTACAAATGGTATGGCCACATTAATGGGACATAGTGGCTGGAATCCCAACCCCACCTTAAAGGGGTTATGACTAGTTGAGCTATTGAGAGCTCCATTATAGGTGTGTTGTATACAGGGGATGCTTTTGTACCATTGAAAAGAATGCTTTGAGTTGTACATGCGTGAAATTTGCACAATCATCCTATTGACGACCTTTATTTGACGATCAGTTTAGGGGTGGAAGATCATGGAGTT
Source organism: Pinus tabuliformis (assembly GCA_031772625.1). NCBI lineage: Eukaryota > Viridiplantae > Streptophyta > Pinopsida > Pinales > Pinaceae > Pinus > Pinus tabuliformis. The sequence goes on from CM062814.1 coordinate 345,562,102, forward strand.
AGTGAACTTGGTATCCAACATCAACGATAGGGTTGACCAAAATGTACTTAGGAACTTGTTGTCCCAATCTGAGATAATGGACTTTCAGATCCCAAAGTGTACCCACACTCACTCAAATCAGAGCTTAGCAATGGCTTATGTTGTGATACTCTTACTGCAGGCCGCCATCATATCCATCTTAGAGAATCTGTCAATGACCATGAAAATGCAGTCGTTGCCATGCTTACTAGAAGGAAGGCCCAAAATTTAATCCATGGAGATAGATTCCCAAGGTAAGATTGGAGTAGGCAGTGGAGTATATGGGCCTTGCTTCTAGATGGTCAGTTTGGCAATGACATAGGAAGTGTAGGATCATATTTCTTTCCTAACATCTTGTCGAAGGTTCAGCAATACAAATACTTCTGCAACACTGCCATTGTTTTCTCTACTCCAAAATGTCAAGTGACCCGAATGTAGTGCACCTTCAAATTCATCTTGGCACGCTTGCTTGAAGGAACATAAAGGTGTCCCAAGTTGCACAATAGTGCACACTCGAGGTGAAAATTTGGAATGTGCTTGCCCTCAAGGGGCACCTGTTATCTGTTGTCGAATTCTAGACGCTCTTATAAAGATGTGGCCACCCCAAGGTCTCGTGTCCATAAGAGTCGAGCATAGTGGTCAGTGCCATGACCGGTGGTCAGCTAAGGCATTCTACAGCATTATTGGTATTTCCATTGTTGTACTTAATGTTCAAATGGAACTCTTGTAGGTATGTGGACCATTTCTGATGGAGATCACTCTAAAACTTCTGTTGTGTCTATATGTGTTTGTGTGGATGACCATTTCCTTCCCTAAAATGTAATGCTTGCATTGTCATCAAGCCTACATAATGGAATACATCTCCTTGTCATAGGTCAGATACATTTGGACTATGTTTGAAAGTCTCTCACTGTGATATGCCACTAAATGCCCCTCTTGAGTAAGAACTGCACCAATAGCATAGTTGGAGGCATCTGGATCAATCTCAGATGGTTATTGCAAGTCTGGTAATGTGAGCACTGGTAATGTGAGCACTGGTGCAAAGTAGAGGTAATGCTTCAACTCAACAAATGCCTTATGTTCCCAACTCTAGCTTAATCTTAGGAGATCATCCAGATAAACTACAACAAATGATTTGGTGAAGGGAAGAAATATGTCATCCATCAACCTCATGAAGGTTAAGGAGGCATTTTTTAACTCGAAAGGAATGACCAACCTTTCAAAAAGGCCCTCCTTGGATTTGAAGGAAGTTTTCCACACATCAGGGGTTTGATTGGTACGTGGTGACAACTCGACTTCAATTTGATGTTGTTGAAATATTGGCCCCCTTGGGCTGGTCCAGAAGGTCATCAATCCATGGGATTCGATACCTATTCTAGAGAATGATCTTATTCAACACCCGATAGTCAATATAGAGTCTCCAGGTCCAATCCTTCTTCTGTATCAACATGATCGGGCTCCCACATGGTGATGAACTTGGACTGATGTGCCCTTTTTGAGACACGCTCCTGAATCTGCCTCTTGATTTCTTTGTTCTCTAGAATAGAGCATCGATAGATCAGTCCCCTAGGTAGTGGCATGCCCAAGTACAAATTGATGGAGTGCTTGACCTAACAGTATTAGGGTACCCATGTGGGTATGACGAAGGTGTCCCTGTACTCCTCCACGACGTTGTCCACTTGCAACTGTTGTATAGATGAGCCCTATATGGAGGCCTTAGATGTGGCCACAACCTTCTTCTTTCCATGTGGGAAGATCATAAGGAATATAAATTTCCCTGTGTTGGAAATGATCTTGCTACATTGCTTCACAAAGATCAAAGAGATGGCAGTAGGCAGTGCTACCTCTGGTATCCTATATGACTTATTTCCCAAAGTAATAATAACGGTGTGAGGCCTAGACTCATACATAGAATGAAACTTCCACAAGTATAGTTGGCCTTACAATACATCAATAACTTCAAGAGAAACAAAATCACACAATACCTTATCTTTGAAGAGCTTGATGATGAAGGGAAGGAGGTGTTGTTGGCTGACACAAAGATATCGTCCCTGGTGAAGCCACCAGATGGTGCACACTACAGGTGTGTTGTGCTTAGTAGGCCTGGGCACTTCATTCCCTATTCTAAATTAAGGTTCTTTTTCTTCCCACTATCGATAATGTACTACATCCGACAACCATTCACCCACATCTGTGAGTGGAAGAGGTGCTCCCCCTCCTATGGATCTTCAGGTTCTGTCTTTTGGATCTTACTGGTGGCAATAGTGGCGCTGGACTCTGTGTCAATAATATTCTTCCCTTTTTCATTCCCTTTGTTAAGTTTTGACTCAGTTTCAGAACATGCATCTGATTTGGAAGCCTTCAAATTGGCCACCAACAAGTGCTTGGCCTTACACTTGCTCGTGTTGTGAGCAGGGATTTGATGGAACTCACACCATTTTCTCTCATCCTTCTTTGTCTTCATGGTGATTTTCTTTACTTACGTCTTTAGAGGGTTGTTGTGGGTTTTTCTGCCTTGGCTTTGTCCTTTGTTCTACAGTTTTGTGGCACCTTTCCCTTGCTTCAGATTCAGCGATCCAAAGTTTCACTTCTTTTATTTAAATTTCTTCTTGATCTTAACAACGTATTGATAGTTAGTGCCAAGCGAGGAGATGTCTAGGAACTCCATGTCGTCTTAGATGTACATGTGTAGATATTTGTGGTACTTGAGTACCAAATATCACTTAGGATCCTTGATACTCAACTTCATGTAAAGGGTATGAAAAATATTTGTGAACTCTGGCACATCTTGGTACCTTTCTTGTCGAAGCGTGTTCCACTTGATGTATTTATCTCCATATCTCGTGACACGGTAATACTGCTCCTTAATGGTGTCCCATAAATAATTACAAGTGGGTGTGCCTGAAAATAGTGAGGGTTACCCCTCATTCCTCTTCTTACAGTAGGTTTCCCACCAATACTTGATGTGGGGGGCATCTTTGAGGAATGCAAAAGTAATATTTTCCCAATTGAAAAAATCATGAATTGAAAAATATCCTTCTAACAAATTTATTCATTTATCTACGACATATACATCTATTTGGCCTTCAAAGATGGGGATGTCAAAGTTTACATATACCTTAAATGGAGTGGCACCTCCAAGGTGGTTGTTTGATAAGGATGTGTCACCTGTGGGTAGTCGTCGAAGGATCTGGGAAGAGTTTTCAATCATTGTGTTCCTCTGTCACTCGAGGGCTTCTTCAAGCAATATTTTGAAAGGATATCCTACTCCTTCATCTTTCTATTCTTTCGCAGTGGGATGTTATTGTGGTTTTCAGGGCTCGTCTTGCAAAGGTTCAACTGGTTCAAGCCCTAACTCCTGATATCATGACCTCGTCGAGGATAAGAAAAGAAAACCAGAGAAAGAGAAGACTACCATGATACCACTGATACAAACTTATATAGGAATGAAATAAAATATAGATATAACCATACACACAAATATACAACATCAATAAAAATTTCTTTCATTAATATCAAAGAACTGAAATATGCTTCCATAAAAAATGGAAATAAACTAGCTTGGGCATTGGTAGATTATCTATGAGAAGAGATGTGGAAGCTACATGCCTATGAAGTGTGTTACAATGAGGCATGAAGACCTATTTATTATTGATAAATAATGGAAACCCCTAAACATCCAAAACCTAACCCTAGGGGATGAAGCACCAAAATTGTGGTCCTTAATGGGGTAAATTGATACATCAAGTTCCAGGGGCGCAACTTTGGCATACGATCTATGTTTTACATGCATGATACCTCGTTAGAAATATCTATTTGAGGAGTACAAATTTGAATACAAAATTTTGATCATAGGCTCACATTTTCCCATTATCCAATAATTTGTTGTTTAGGGCCTCAAAACGGGTCGAGAAGTTCAGGACCTAAAAAACTGCCAAAAATAGTAAAATGTGATTCATTTAAGGAAACTCAAAAAATGAAAGAAACAATGGTCAGGGTCCAAGTGGAATTGGTGGGTGGCCACCAATATTCACCTAGATCAACCCATGCTTATACCAGAATAGAAATGGGAGGTTATTTCTTTAGACATTATTATTGGCTTACGAAGGACTCGTAGAAAACATGAATCTATTATGGTTGTGGTTGGTAAGTTATCTAAGGTTTATCATTTCATAAATGATTTGTCTATTTATAGAGATGCCTAAGAGGAAATAGTATTCATGAAAGAAATATTTAGACTTCATGAAACACTCAAGATGATTATATTGAATAGAGATCCAAAGTTCACTTCCAGCTTTTGGAAGGCATTGTTTATTGGAATGGGTACACAACTAAGTTTTAGCACCACATACCATCCACAAACAGATGGAAAAATAGAAATGGATAATCATGTCCTTGAATGCATGCTACATAGGCACGTGATGGACTAGCCCACAAAATGGGACGACTATCTGCATTTAGTAGAGTTTTCCTATAACAATAGTTATTAGGTGTGACTTAAGATGAGTCCTTTCAAGGGTTTAAGGAAGTGTGGTATTCCCTTAAGTTGGAATCATCTTGAAGATAGGCTTATGATAGGGCCAAATTTATTGTAGGAAATGGAACATAGGTTGAAAAAAATCATATGAAACCTAAAAGTAGTGCAAGGAAGAAAAAAAGAACTATGGAGACTTAAAAACGGCACATAAATAATTTCATGTGGGTGAATATGTATATATTAAAGTATGAACTAAAAAGATTTCCTTAAAATTGGGGAACTATTCTAAACTAGTCCCTTGGCTTTGTGGGTCATTTGAGATACTAGTTAGGGTAGGGCCAATGGCCTACCAGCTAGCACTACCAATCCACATTAGAATTCATAATGTGTTTCATGTGTATTTTTTGAAAAAATAAATTCATGATCCTACTCATATAATTGACTATAATTTTAGAAGATTCTTCGGCGAAAATCACATAGAAAAACTTTTCTCGATGCGTTTCGAACCAACCAGTGTGGTTCATCGTCAGGACAAGTTGAATGAGTAGATCTCACTATGAACTTTAAATAGATAGGGCAGAATATCCAATGACTCAAATTTCTCGATAAGGTAACGACTAACAGCTCGATTTGACCAGATAACAGCTAGATTGACTATGATAAAGGGTATAATATATATATATATATATATCTCTCTCTATATATATATATCTATATATATATATATATATATATATATATATATATATATATATATATATATATATATATATATATATATATATATATATATATATATATATATATATATATATATATATATATATATATATATATATATTATTTATTTATAGCAGACACTTGGGTCAAAAGGCTTTCCTCAAAGTAGCTAAGTATTCGTTAACCAGAAGAGGGCCTAAAGAACGGATTCCTGGTGTCCATCTTCCATTTGTTCAGGGGATCACAGATAATATTGCGAGGGTTGTTAAGAAGCATAACATCCCCGCAACTTTTAGACCTCTTAACACCATTTGTAAATCCCTCAGATCTATGAAGGATCCCATCGACCCCAAGGACATGAAAGGGGTTTATATTATCCCTTGTTCGTGTGGGACCCCCTATATTGGTGAGACTGGTCGCTCCATTAATCAAAGGATTAGTGAGCACGCAGCTGACCTCAAGCATATGAGAACTAAGTCTTCCGCTTTAGCAGAGCATGTGGAGAAAACCAATCATCATGTCTACATCGAGGAGGCTAGTGTGATTACTAGAGTGTCGCAATTCCATCACTGGAAATTTATGGAAGCCCTGGAGATTGAAAAAAGACCGAACAATCTCAATAGAGAGGATGGCTAGAAGATTAGTAGTTGCTGGGTCACAGCCCTCTCCTCCTAGTCGTTTTCTTTCTTCCCCTCCCTTATTTTATCGATTAATTAATTTTTATATGGTAATTTATTATTATTATTATTATTATTATTTATTATTTATTTATTTATTTATTTTGTGAAAACTCTTTGATTATTAATTTAAACTTAATTTATCTACATAAATTAATTTAAATCTATTTTAATTAATTAATTTAAACTATTAATCAATTTTTAATATGGTAAAATATTTATTTATTTTTTAAATATTTATATATGTGGATTAATTTAAACTTAATTTACATAAAGTTAATTTAAAATTAATCTATTTTATAGTTAATTAATTTGAAACTAATATATTATTTTTTACCCTTAAATAGACCATGAATTAATTTTTTATATTTCCAACACTTGAATTCTCTAATTTTTTGACAAATATTTATTAATCTTATATTTTAATAAATATAGTTAACTATTACTCTAATTTGGGTTTTTATAACTAACTAATATTTTCATCTAACAATTTAAAATGAATTTATTTTATACTTATTCTAACAATTTTAAATTAATTAATATATTTGAAATTAATTTATTTTATGTTTTACTTATTATAATATATTAATTTACTTATTCTATTATATATTTATTAATTAATTAATTTTATTATATATTAATAACCGAATTTTCTTTAAAAATAAAAAAAAATAAATAAATTAAAATAAATAAATAAATAAAATATATATATAAATATAATACCCCTTATCATAGTCAAACTAGCCGTTATCCGTTCAAATCGAGCTGTTAGCCATTACCTTATCGAGAAATTTGAGTCATTGGATATTCTGCCCTATCTATTTAAAGTGCATAGCGAGATCTGTTCATTCAAATTGTCCTGACGATGAACCACACTGGTTGGTTCGAAACGTGTCAACAAAAGTTTTTCTATGTGATTTTCGCCGAAGAATATTCGAAATTTGATATGGATCACAGAAGTCTCAATTCAATAATTAATTATAATGTTGTACAAGTTGAATTAGAAGGTGAGTTCTATGTTGAGCAACTAAATTTTTTGGACTGGAGGGATACTACAATCCAAAATCAAGCCATCACCCAGTTAAACTGGAATGGAAGCACTTTGGGCCCAAGGAGGCCACCCGGGACAGAAAATATGAAATAAAAGAAGCCTTTCCTTTGCTATTTGAAGTAAATTGGAAGCATGGAAACATCGACGATGGTGTTACCTTTTAAGGGGAATAGAGATTTAATACCCCATGGTAAATTTACTTTATGACTTCTTTTATTCAAAAAGTGATTGAAAAGTCAAAGTGGGGCTACTGATATATGTGACAATGTAATTAGTTATTTAAAAGAGAAAAGAAAGAAAATTTGGTTTTGTGTTAATATTCTTGAAATATTAAGACCTACCATGTGAGATTAGACTCCTAACTGCCAGGAAAACAATTGGAATCAATGATGTCGAATAAGGGGCACGGACAATAGAAGAAAAGGCATCTTTTTCATAGTTCGAATTGTTGGTTGTGCATACCGCCAAGAAAATTCATGACTAGAGATAAATGTCATGAGGTCTAACTAAGTTAAAGGGGAATACAAGAGATAAAGGTAGTATGGATAAAAAGAAAGGGACAGTGGGAGAGACATAGTGTGCATGTACCCATAAAGTAACAGGTTGTTACTAAGGGTCAAGGAGGTGTGAAGTAGAAATAAATTATTGAATTTTTCTTATGGTAGAAATGAGTAGATCTTCGGGGGAGCTACTAATAAGTGTAGTTAATGGGTGGGATGAATGTGGAAGGATTTAATCTATTTTCATCGATTTCCTAGGGAAGTATATATTTACCTAGATATGAATCTATGTTAATTATATTCATTTTATACTTTAGAGTTCTGAGTGTCTTTATGTAGGAAATATCAGTATAATTATTATTGTTTTCCTATGTTGATTTATGTATCTTAGGAGGTACTCCACAACCCTGTGATGTAGGAGCATCTGGACTTAGCTAGCAATGTGAAAGTTTGTTCACATGTTGTGGCTAAACAAGTTGAATTTCAATGACCTGAGTGGTCAAAAATTAGTTTTTACCGAGAGGGTTGGATATCTCAAGAAATGAGTTGTATTTCATTTATTGTAATAAGTTAGGAGATTGTCTTATTTTAGATTCAAAGATAAGTTGTTAGAATAGGTGTGTGATAGAGCTCGGAAATAGAGATTGACTGTTAGAATGTTTAAAAATAGAGATTGAGTTGTTAGGCGGGATTGGATTGATAAAAAGAAGAAAAATGTAATGTAGACAGATGGGCAGATAGAGGAAGGATTGAGTGAAGTGAGATTCAAGTTAGAGTGAGGATTTCTAGATTGAAATAGGGGTCTTTGAAATCGTTGTAATCGAGCCAAAGGGCGAGACTCTGTAACATTGGCAATCTTAATAAATTGATGCCGTGTGGGATATATATATATATATATATATATATATATATATATATATATATATATATATATATATATATATATATATTGATCTCGTGTGAACTTTCATTTTACTTCTAATTATTTGTATCTGGGACAGAGTTGAATATTTAGGTGTTTTTATGCTTCACGATATAAACCGCAGAGTTAATAGAAATCGCAAGCCTTTGTATTATTAACAGTGTTGAGCCACTTAACATCTCAGTCATTGATCCCAACTCAAACCAACGGTGTGAAATCCCGTGAACCATTGGATCACCCTTATCATGTTGCAATATTTGGCTCCAAAGGGGCAAACCTCAGGCCTTGAAGAAATGCAATTTACAGTCTCTGAAATATCGCATTGCAACAAAGTATTGATGTATGGTAAGGATCTCCCGATGTGGAACATTGCGATGTGCGATTGCGATCCATCACATTGCAATTTATTAGTCATAAAGGAAGTGGGCCTGAAACTATAGCAATTTGCGACTATGTGATTTAATCTGGACCGTTGGATAATTTATGTTGTGATCTAAGGAGAATCATGAGCGGTTCTATTAAAAAGGGTAGAAATCCGAGAGTCAAAGAAAAGGGGAACTGTAAATGGAATTGAAACGCAGGGCCGATTGTTGAGATTTCTTCGAAACAATTGATTCCTGCATCATTTGCAGCATCAGAGCAGAGATTAAGGTTGATTGCTATAAACATGCCACCGAGGAGAGGAGCTGGCATTGGTGAAGGAAGACAATAAGTAAATGTAGTTCTACTGGAGGAGATCCAAAGTTTGCATACGAGGATGGAAACAATGGAGACTACTCAGAGGAGAACATCTGATGAAGGGGATGCCAGTGCCGTGGAAGAATCTTCTAAAGAAGAAGAAGAGGAGGAAAATGAAGCTACCAAAGTCATCAAGATGTTGGCGAAAGTAGGAGGAAAACCAAAGGTGGAAATTCCTACATATGAAGGGAGCTTCAATGCATAAGAGATAATGGATTGGATCAGGTCATTAGATAAATAATTTGACTATGAGGAGGTTGATGACAGGAAGAAGGTGAAATTTAAAGTTACCAGATTGAAGGGTCATGCAGCTATTTGATAGGATGAGCTACAGACATCCAGAATGAGGAAAGGAATGTCCAAGGTCAAGGAATGGGACAAAATGGTGAGTAAAATGAAAGCCAAATTTATGCATGAAGACTATCAATTAAATCTTTTTAAACAATTGTAAAATTTAAGGCAGAAAGTAACGTCTGTTAAAGAATAAACATAAGAGTTTTATAGATAGATTATTAGAGTAGGACATGTAGAAGATGACATGGAGAAGGTAAATAGATATATTAATGGCTTACGATATGACATACAAGATGATATTAGCTTGTTAAATCTGAAAGCTATTGAGGGTTCCTATCAAGCAAGTTTGAAGGCAGAGGAGAAGATGTTGAGAAAACAAAATCAAAGGAATAGAGGAAGAATCTCAGTAAGAGGTAGAGGAACTACCAAACCAAGGGGGAAACAACATTGGCATGGAGTAGGTAGTTCAAATAGTAGACCACCATAGAGAGGATATTTTAATAGAGGAATATTTGTGCCCAGCAAAAGAGGCCCAGGTAGAGATATTCGATGCTACACATGTGGAGAATGGGGACATGTATCGTGGGACTGTCCTCATAATAAACCAGCAAGTCAAAGGAATGCAAATGTGGATGAGACAAAGCTAGAAACGTCTCGACTTATGGAAAAGGAAGAAACCCCCTAAAGTAGGAGAATCCTTGTAGTTGAGAAGGACATTGCCAAGAAAATGAAAGAGATTGAAGAACTAGCGTAGAGGAAGAATTTATTTAGAACTACCTGTAAATCAAAAGGTAAGTGTTATAAAGTAATAATTGACAGTGGAAGCACCGATAACCTTGTTTCTACGGAGATGGTGGGCAATCTTGGATTAGCAAAGACAGTGCACCCTACTCCTTACAAAGTGTTGTGGTTGCAGAAAGGACATCCAATCGTTGTGACAAAACAATGTAAGGTTGAGATACAAATTAGTTCATATTAGTATGTAATACTATGTGATGTAATGCCCATGGATGTATGCCATGTATTGCTAGGAAGACCATGGCACTTTGATCGGAAAGATATTCATGACCGGAGGAGAAACACTTATACTTTGGAGAAGGATAGAACTAAACATACATTGTTGCCATTGAAGGATGATGCTGAAAAAGGAGCACCTGTGAATAACGTTATGCTAATGAGCGGAAAGGAGATGTTGCAAGAGATTGGAAAAGGTGAAGAAATGAATTTCTCTTTCATAGGGAGAACGAAGGTAATTCTAACTTCCACAAACTTAGATGATTTACCTGAAGAAGTCAAAACTCTGTTAAATGATTTCGCTGATATTATCGTGGATGAGTAGCCAAATGCATTGCTACCGATCATGAGTATTAGTCATCATACTGATCTACTACGGGGAGCGAGTTCACCAAATAAAGTAGCATACACATTAACTCCTCAACGGAATGCAAAAGTTGGAAGACAAGTGCAAGAACTGATGGATAAGGGACTAATCAAAGAGAGTCTTAGTCCATGTGTTGTACCAATAATACTAAGTCCAAGGAAAGGAGGTGAATGGCATATGTGTATAGATTCCAGAGCCATAAACAAGATCAAAATCAAGTATAGAATTCCTTTGCCACGCGTGGATGATTTAATGGATTGTTTGAGTGGATCAAAGTATTTTACTAAAATATATCTGAAGAGTGGATATCATCAAATAAGAATTCGAGAAGGAGATGAATGGAAGACTACATTTAAAAAAAATAGTGGTTGTATGAGTGGTTAGTGCTGGCTTTTGGACTCACTAATGCACCTAGAACATTCATGAGATTGATGAATGAAGTCTTGATGGAATATGTAGGCAAGTTTTTTATTATTTATCTTGATGATATTCTAGTTTTTAGTAAAGGTAAAGAAGAACATCTAGAGCATCTTAAATTGGTTCTAAGAACTCTGCAAAAAGAGAAACTACTGATAAATCTAAAGAAATGCAGTTTCATGAAAGAAGAATTAATTTACTTGGGATTCATAGTTTCTAAAGAAAGATTGAAAATGGATCTAGAGAAAGTCCAAGAAATTTGGAACTGGCCTATTCCCAGGAATATATTTGAGGTAAGAATCTTTCATGGTCTTGCAAGTTTTTATAGAAAGTTTATCAGAGGTTTTAGTTAGATTTTTTCACTAATTCTTGAAACAATTAAGGAGACCAATTAGTCGTTAAAGTGGGCATAAGCAACCAACAAGAATTTTAAATTGTCGAAGAGGAAAATCATAGAGGAATCGATTTTAGCTTTGCTTGATTTTGAAAAAGTATTTCAAGTTGAAACAGATGCTAGCGGAGTTGCATTTGGCGTAGTTCAGAGTCAGGAAAAAATACTGATAGCGTACTTCAGTGAGAAATTGAATGAAGCAAAGAAGAAGTATTCTTCTTATGATAAAGACTTTTACACTATTGTATGAGTCTTGAAAAATAGATACATTATTTACTGCCAAATGAATTCATATTATATTATGACAATCATTCATTACAGTTCATAAATAACCAGCCGAAATTGAACCAGAAGCATGCCAAGTGGGTAGAATTTTTGAAAAGTTTTACTTTTGTGTTAAAGCACACAAGTGGTAAGTTGAATAAAGTCATTGATGCATTAAGCAGGGTAAGTTTTATTGTGCAAGAATTGAAAGTTGGTATTGTAGGATTTGAAGAAATGATTGAAATGTACAAAGATGATGCAATTTTCAAAGATATCTATACAGCAGTTCAAAATCCAATAGTTCATAACAGAAGTCAATGGTTAGATTATTTCATCCAAGGAGGATTATTTTTTAAAGGCAACAAGTTGTGTATTCTCAAATGTTATATGAGGGAAAACATAATAAAGGAAAGACATAGTGGATGATTCTCTGGTCACTCTGAACAAGATAAAACCTTTGCTCAGGTGAGTGATTTTTAATATTGGCGAAAAATGCAAACTGATGTTAAGATATTTGTTGAGAAGTGCAGGATATGTTAGCATTCTAAGGGGAGAAGACAGAACATAGGATTGTATCAGCCATTGCCAATACCAGACCGACCGTGGGATGCAGTTAGCATGGATTTTGTTTTGGGATTACCAAAAACTCAAAGAAGGAATGATTCCATTTATGTTGTGGTAGATAGATTTTCCAAGATGGCACATTTCATTGCTTGTAAGAAAACTAGTGATGCAACACACATAGCTAATCTATTTTTTTCAAAAATTGTATGGATTTCCTGTAAGTATTATGTCTGATAGAGATACAAAGTTTGCAGGGCATTTCTGGAGGATGCTTTAGAAGAAACTAGGAGCTAACCTCAGATTCATTTTAGCATACCATCCTCAAATAGATGGTCAGACCAAAGTAGTAAACAAGAGCTTGGGAAACATATTGAGAAGTTTAGTGTATCAAAATCCTAAGCAGTGGGATTTAGCACTAGCTCAAGCTGAGTTTTCTTATAATGACACTCCAAACCTAAGTACTGGAATGAGTCCATTTCAGATTGTTTTTGGGATGAATCCAAGAGGTGTGAATGAGATTAGAAATTTGGGTAAACAGGAGACATGAAGTGCAAAAGATGAAGAGTATGTAGAGCAGATTCAGAAACTACAAGAAGATGTCAAAGGAAGATTACAGGAAAGTAGTCGCAAATACAAACAGAGAGTAGATATGAAAAGAAGAGAGAATGAATTCCAAGTTGGAGATTTAGTGATGGTGTATTTGAGAAAATAATGATTTCCTCCTAAAACATACAATAAACTAAAGATGAAAAAGATGCGACCATGTAGAATTGTAAGAAATTTCAGCTTATGCATATGAAATTGAGTTTCCAGAAGGGATTGGAATATCAGCTATTTTCAATATTGCAGATTTGTATCATTAAAAAGAGACAGAGATAGAGCTACACGAGAAGCTACAGGAGATGAAGTTCAAACTTTGAACTGGGAAGAACAAATGCCAAAAACAACTAAGAAAGAAGTGGAAGCTATTTTGGAGAAAAGAGTATCCAAAAGAACTAGAGGATTGACTTATTTTCAATATCTAGTCAAATGGAGAGGATAGCTAGTGGAGGATCCTAGCTGGTTAACAACAACAGAGTTGCAGAAGTATGGAGTAAATCTTGAAAGTTTGAGGGATGTTTCATTTCCTCCCTGGGAGTCTGATGCAGGGGCATCTTGACTTAGATAGCAATGTGAAAGTCTGGTCACATGTTGTGGCTAAACAAGTTGAATTTCAATGACCCAAGTGGTCATTAGTCAATTTTTACTAAGAGGGCTGGATCTCTCAAGAAATGAGCTGTATTCATTTATTGTAATGAGTTAGGAGATTGTCTTATTTTAGATTCAAAGATAAGTTGTTAGCATAGGTGTGTGATAGAGCTTGAAAATAGAGATTGACTGCTAGAATGATTAAAAATAGAGATTGAGTTGTTAGGTAGGATTGGATTGATAAAACAAAGAAAAATGTAATCTAGATGGATGGGCAAATAGAGGAAGGATTGAGTGAAGCGAGAATCAAGTTAGAGTGAGTATTTCAAGATTGAAACAGGGGTCTTTTAAATCACTATAATTGAACCGAAGGGTGAGACTCCGTAACATTTGTAATCTTAATAAATTGATGCCATCTCGGATTATATATATATATATATATATATATATTAGTTCCGTGTGAACTTTCATTCTACTTCTGATTATTTGTATTCGGGACAGAGTCAAACATTTCTCTATTTTTATGCCTCACGATATAAATCACAGAGTTAATAGAAATCGCAGGCCTTTGTATTATTAATAGTGTTCAGCCACTTAAGATCTCAACCGTTGATCGCAGTTCGAACCAACGATGTAAAATCCCACCAACTGTTGGATTACCCTTATCACGCCGCAATATTAGTTTCCAAAGGGGCAAACCTCAGGCCTTAAATAAATGCAATTCACAATCTCCAAAATATTGCATTGCAACAAAGTATTGATGTATGGTAAGGACCTCTAGTTGCGGAACATTGTGATGTGCGATTGCAATGCATCGCATCGCAATATATCAGTCAGAAAGGAAGTGGGCTTGAAACTATAGCGATTTGCGACTATGCGATTTAATCTGGACCGTTGGATCATTTATGTTGTGATCTAAGGAGAATCGCGAGCGGTTCTATTAAAAAGGGTGGAAATCCGAGAGTCAAAGAAAAGGGGAACTGTAAAGGGAATTGAAATGTGGGGCTGATTTTTGAGATTTCTTTGAAACAATTGATTCTTGCATCACCCTGGGTATTGGGTTTGTGTGTGGTTCCACCACAAAGGGTTTTGTGGGTGATATACCCAAGTAGTGGCTCTTTCACACAGAGTTGTGGGAATGAAACTAAGTGGTATTTTTGATGGTTTGATCATTGAGGGAACATGGTGGGGATTTGAAGAACTAAGGGGAATCAAAAGCATCAATATGATGGTATTAGGTGAATGAAAATATTTTTTTCCATGTGATTTTATGGATTTTTAACAAAGTTTTAAGTTAGCCTTGGTGAAAGAAGATGCCACTTGGGCTAATAGAAGCACACCATGAAAACTATAAATAGAGAGAAGATCGTGCCTCATTATCACACATGAAAAGTGCAATACATCATACAAGAAAGACATATGTGGAGCTGCAGGCATATAGGATATTTTCCCAAGTGAAGAAGAGGATGAAGGTCTCATCTTTTTCTATGTTTGGACAAGGGCAAGTTTCAGAGCTTGTTTAAAAATTTTGGGCGACAAGTCTGGGTTGATTTTTGTGCATGGTTTGGTGTGTATTTATTTTTGTATAGGCTGAATTTTTCACCTGTTTTGTGAAGGAGGGTGGTGCCAATGTTTAGATGTAGGACAATGGTAATTGTGCCTATCTTGGACCTCTGAATTAGGGTAATATTACCTTGGGAATACAATGTAGGAGGTAAGGGCACGTAAGGAGAGGATAATGTAGGATTTGGAGTGGTTTAGAGGTTGAATTGGAGGGTTAATGTCTAGTTGTAGAGGCAACTTAAACAAGGCCAAATATTTAGTGATCTTTTCACAGGTTGAAGTGTAATTTGGAGCACAAAAAGGGCATCCCATATAGGTATATTTTTTTTTCCAATTCAACATGTTTCAAGGTGATCTAGGGGTTTTCTTGTTGTGTGTTGATCAAAAGATAGAAGAATCTTATGGATAGGTGTTGGAGGGTTGTTAGAAGTTTTTTGTCGAGCCCTAGTATAGTGGAAAAATGATGCATTTTTCATTGCATGTGGGAATAATTGTGAAGCTCTCAGGGTTGATTCTTTGAGGAAGCAAAGGAGAAATCATGTGGGCTAGTCAATGTGTCGTAGTTCAGTTAGTTGAAGATTGGTCAACCTTAGTTATGAGAGGATACCATCCAAACCTTAAGACCTATCATATTTGGAGTAGTAGGGAGGCAAGCAATGGGAATCATTGAAGACCCTATGTGTTAGTGTCTTTGAAGGAAGAAAGAGAAGCTAGAGGGAAGATTGCATTGGGCCAAAGTTTAGTGATACAAAAGGAATTATTATCATCAATAGTTAGAGATTATTAAGCTAGAGATTGATGTTATCTCCATGAGAAAAGATTAGATGATAAATAGAAGAGGTGTCAAAGGACCTATAGATGTGTTCAAAATAGGTGGAATGAAGGGGCTGTGGAAGTGCTACATCAGCAAGTTGGCCAAGCGTACATTTTTCAGGGTAGATTTGTCATCATAGTTTTTAATACCAAGGAATAGTTGTTGTCTTGTATCAAGGTTGATTTTAAGGGCCATGATCCTTGGTACGAGAGACCTAAGATTGTTGTGTTATTTATTTGTAATATAAAAGTTTTTGGGTTAAATTTTTTGTCTTGTGTACTAGTTGATTCATTGTTTTGTATTTTCCAACGTTGCAAAGTAGAAGTGTTATGGAATTTGAGTGTGTTTTTGTTCATGGTATTAGAATTAAACCATATTATTGAGTGCCATGGAAAAGCCAACATGGTATTAGAGCTAATTTGAAGGGCCAATGAATCAGAGTGTCCACAATGTACAACTCAAGAGAGAGTTGGGTCCCATTGTTATTGGAGGACTAATAGAAATGGTGAAGTTGATAGTTGGTCTACAATATGAGGATAGGTTTGACAGGTTTTACAAATATAGTACAAGGAAAAATAGGATAAATTTGATCTTTATGGTGAACAAGATATATTATTTTGTTGACAAACAGATAAGGAAGAAACTGGCCCTAATGAGTTGGAGCCGTATGAGTTGTTGGATTCAAATATGAATTTAATTATCCTATATGGTGTTAAAGATCATTTGATACCTCATGTATCTATGAAGAGTTCTTCCCATGAGATGTGGAAAGCTCTTTAGGATTTGTTTTGGAACAAGAATGATAACTAACTGTTGGTATTGAAGGATAATTTGAAGAGCACCAAAATGATGGATGGAGAAGCAATAGTTTTCTATCTAACGAGATTGTCCCAAGTATAATATGAAATTGCTTCCATCGGTAAGACTATTATAGATTCTGAGATGGATAAGATTTCCTTGAAAGGGTTTACTGAGGAATGGAAATCCTTCATCAAAGGGATAATTTCTAGAGAGAAGCTGACATAATGAAATAGGTTTTGTGATGAATTCATTCAGGAGGAACTGCTAGATGAGGACCTTCCTAAGAAGAAGAAGTATTCTCATGATAATGTGGTTCTTGCAAGGAGAATTAAGGGAAAGGAAAAAAGGGACTTACGCTGCCTGAAGTGTTTCATTTTTAGTGAATATGGTCATTATTTGTGAAGTTTCTGAAGAAGAAAAAGTGAGAAAATGAGGAAGAAAGGGGAAGGAGATTGCAGGTGTTTCTACTTCTTCTGAGTTGGATGACCTCTTTAGAAGGTTGAAAGATGGATATTTTTCTATGGTGTATCATTTCTCCAAGAGTGCCTTTGATGGTATTGCATGGTACATGAACAATGGTGCGTTGAATCATATCATAGGTTCCTATATGTGTTCGGGACTCTAACTAAATCGGACTCAAAGTTGCACATGATGATTGGTGACAGGAGATAGAAAGAGATCAAAGAATCAGGTGTTGTTCCATTCAAGATAGAGTTAGGTTAGTTGTTGCAAGTTCAGGATGTATTGTTTATGTTATACCTTAGATACAATCTATTATCTATCTCATTGATCAAGAAGAAGGGGTTTGAGGTCATTTTTGAGGATGGGAAAGGGAGACCCATGCCTAGAAGCTCTAAACCTATTATATTTGTCATTAGATTTAGGGAACATGGTCGATACCAACTAATGGGAAAAAATATGGATCATCAGAAGTAGAAGAAGGTGAGGTTCCTAAGGCTTCAAGGGAAACAAGTTCTATGGGATTATTTAGATTTAGAGGGAGAATCTATAACCTAAGAAAAGTGCATGACTAGTGTGGAGTAAGGGGACTTCCACAACTGGAAAGAAGGAACTGTGGGATGACATGAATGTCTATTAAGATAGGAAGAGGAAGCAAAAGGCTTCAAGGGGAAGAGACACTATCGATGAGATGAGAGTGGTTCATTCTACGAGGTATGTTGTAGCGATGGAGGCTAGGATTTGGGCTAGTGTCACTAGTAGTGATGATGATATGGAGATACTTCAAAACAGTGTTATTACCTAGCTCGCTAAGAGGGAGTGTTGATTTATGTATTTTAGGATGTACTTCACAACCCTGGGTATTAGGTTTGTGTGAGTTTGCACCATACAAGGGCTTGATGGGTGAATTACCCAAGTGGTGGGTTTTGCACCCAAATTTGTGGGCATCAAAGAAAGTGGTATTTTCAATTGTTTGATCATTGTGGGAATCTGGGCCATCCTTAAATTACTTCAGGGCACCAAAGGCATCAATGTGGTATTATTACATGAATGAAAATATTTTTTTTCTTGTGATTTTATGGAGTTTTGTAAAATTTTTAAGGTCAGAGTGGTGAAAGAATATGACCCTTAATGGCTACGACAAGCCCACCATGAACTCTATAAATAGAGACAAGATTAAAAATATTTTTGGCTCACCACAAATGCAACAGATCATAAGAGAAAGACATTTGACAAGCCACAGGCATATAGGATCATTTCCCAAGTGAAGAAGAGGTTGAACATCTCATCTCTTTCTGTCTTTGGACAAGGTCGCATTAGGAAGCTTGTTGGTTGAGTATGGAGGACAAGTATGGGTTGATCTATATGCATCCTTTGTTGTCTATTTATTTATGTATTCGCCACATTTTTCACCTATGTTGTGAAGGAGGGTCAATCCCCTGTCTAGGTGTAGGATTGTGCTAATTCTGCCTATGTTGGAGCTCTGAACTAGGGTTGTATTACCTCAAGAATAAATAGTAGGATATAAGGGCATATAAGAAGAGGATTACATAGGGTTTGGAGTGGTTTAGAGGCTGAGTTGGAAGGATAACATGTAGTTGGATAGGTGCCTTCACTGGGACCAAAATTTCAAGGATTTGTGTAGAGGCCAATGTGTAATTGAGGGTAGAAACAAGGAGTCCCATAGAGGCATGTTTGTCCTTCCATTTTGATGTGTTTCTAGGCGATATAGGGTTTGTTCTACTGTATGTTGAATAGCATATAGAACCAACTTATGTATAGTTTTTTGAGGGTTGTTAAAATATTCTTGTGGATGTTAGAAAATTAATTAACAGAGAAATGAAAGAGATAAAATGTTAAGGAAAAAAAAACTAAAAAGCATAGAACAAGAGATACAAATATATATGCGGTTCAACCAATTTGAGCTACGTCCATGGAGAAACAACCAGTCCTTCATTTTATATTATACATCAAAATCAAAGAGATATAACCTACTGTAAATTTTTTGTAACTTACTCTTCGCTCTCACATGATCTCTTCTCTTTTTTTTGCGATCATAAATGTTCCCTAGTTGTAATACAATTCCCTCATATAAACTAATTGTTCCTTCTAGGGGAAAAAACCCTAAATTAACATAAAGATTACGTAAAATATTCCACCTAATGGACAACCTAGACTGACTACGAAATTACAATATTTTATGAGGAAATTTTATCTCTAATTTTCTCTTTGGGGGTAGTTCCCCCAAACCCCCACTACGGGGAGAGCCTAAGTGGCTACCGTCACTCCCTAGTGGAAATAGTGCAGGGGGAAGCCCCCCCACATCCCACCCTAATAGATTGGGATCCAAGTGCATTTGAAATAATACATTTGAATCAAGAAGACAACCTGCCTCCAAACCCAACGATAGATCCCTAGTAGAGTGGACAAACGGAACATTTGTCATTGTATATGAGAAGAGATATGAATCTCTAAGGATTGACTATTTGAGGAAGCAAAGGAGAAGTCAAGTTGGCTAGTCAATATGCCAAAGTTTAGTGAGTTGAATATAGGTTAACTTCAGTTATAAGGGGGTAGCCTCCAAGCCCTAATATATATCATCTTTGGAGTAGCAGAAAAGTAAGTAGTGGTCATCGTTAAAGACCCCATGTAGTGGTGTCTTTGAAGGAAGGAAGAGAAGCTAGAGGGAATATTATTTTGGGCCAATGTTCAATGATGATAAATGAGTTGTGATAATTGATAGTGTAATATTTTTGAGCTAGATATGAACACTATTTGGGGGAGAAAAAGGTGTGTGATCAATAAAAGAGGTGGAAAATGACCAGTAAATTTGTTCAAGGTACATGAACTGAAATGGATCTGGAAGCGCTACACCAACAAGTAGGTCAAGTGTACTTTGTTTAGGATATATTGGTCATCATGTTTCTTGATTCCAAGTCGTTACAGTTGTTTTATTGTATCAAGGCTTAGTGTAAGGGAAATGATCACTATTACGGAATCACTAAGATTGTTGTATTAAATATTTGTAATATAACAAATATTGGGTTAAAAGTTTTGTCTTGTGGAGTACTCGGTTCACCACTGCGTATTTTTCATTGTGAAAAGTAGAAGTGTTGTAGTATATCAGTGTGTTTGTGTTGATGATATTAGACTCAAACAAAATTCTTGAGTGTTGTAGAAAAATCAGTATCGTATGTGTTTGAGTAAAGTAAAAGGATGAATTTTTAAATCCTCCTTGTAATGAAAATATATTTATGTATGTGTGGTTTTGGAAAAATCTATTGTAGGAATGCTAGAGGCACCAAGATAGATCATATTGTTTAAGGGTTTTAACAAGAAACCTTGCAAGGAACTAACCTTGAAATCCAATACAAAAGTGGGTATGAACAAAAAATAAAAATATGAGGCTAAGGTAGAAGAATGGTATAGAAGAATCAATATACATACAATTGTTTCGAAATGAATGACATTCATGTTAAGGTAAATTTTAATTTTACTAACTGCAAGTAAGTTACAAATATGCATGCATATATTTATAGCATATACATTATGGTAGGAGGATACAAATGTTATAATATAATAAATAACACCAATAAGTAAAGAGTGGGAGAATTATGCCCAATTTAGTTGTTGCGGTCCATGACAAGGAAGGGGACCTTATCGATTGATGAAGGGACAAAAAGCCTTCACGACATGTATTGATAAGGCTTAAATAGAATTCCTGGTGGTCCCCCATGACGTGATTATTGCAAGTCCCTGGCCTAGTTCCAAGTCTAGTCAATAAAAATAATAATTACAGAAATAATTTGAAGCTACTATTATAAATAATACATAAACTATAGCAAAATAAATCCTGTATGCACACATGATAAATGAAGAGAATAGTGATGCCATGAGTACCATAATAGACATGATAAACAACATGTAAGGAGAACATATATTATAAATATATGATCATAGGATAAACATAACATAACCAGATTATAAGGGAATAAAAAACCTAACTCGGAGTGTTATGGACATGCATGGTAAAATTATAAGAGAAAATATATTGTTTCTATTCTCGAAACAAGATAAGGAGAATTTACATTCTTGGCCACTTAGGTGGCAGCCATGTGTGAATCTACAAAGTATTAAAATATGGAAATCAATAGTAGGGGTAAACCCTCATTCTAAAAGTATAATTACTATGAAAGCTTGTCTACAAAAACTAGGTTTTTTCCCCATATATTTTTAACAAAACATTCTAGATAGGGACACAACCAAATAAGTGTAATTTTGGCCATTTAAGGCCCTCTCTATAAAAATCTTGAACCCAAGGAATATTCATGTGAATCAAACAATTTGGAGCATGTTAATGGCATCGATAACCTATAAAAGATAAAGGAAAATGAGAACCTGTAGTAGCTATGGAAAAAGGAGGAAAATTTGTGAGTATCTAATTCCTAAAAATTCCAGACCAAAAATATCCAATAGTTGAACCAAAATTCACTTGTGAAAATGAAGGATGATTCATTAGTTATCCCTAGAAACTCTAAGCAAAGATATCATAAGGAAATGTAAAGGAGTTGTCATTCGTTCTAGAAATTGTTACCTTTGGAAAGAGAAGAAAAGTATCCACCTTAATACTCTTCTACAGAGAGAAGGATGTTTTAGTACCAAAAGTAAAATTCAAAGAATAACCCTTTGGAAAGCAATGAAATAAGCGTTTGAGATTAAAATTCGGTTATGAGGAATTTACCTTCCAGAAGTCATTAGGATTAAGTGTCATTAATAACAACCCTAGAAGAGATGGGTGTTGTAACTAGAAATGATTATAAAAATCTAGGGTTTGATCTGCATGTCTAATTACATATCATTAAGCATAGAAAAAAAATAGTCATCGAAAACAACAAGAACCCTAGCAATAGTTACAGAGATCATGCTTGTAGCAAGAGAAGTAAAAGGTATAAGCATAAAGGTCGAAATTAGACTTCTTTACGAGATTCGACCTCATACTACAAATAATGTTTCCTTCCATCTACATATGAAGAAAGCCTAGAAAAAATTCGTTATGCAACATCTTCAAAATTCCAAGGAAAAACTTGAAACCTTCCAGTTTGATCTTAGGTTTGCAGAGCTTAGTTATTAGCTAGTGCTTATCTTGAATTAGATCATTGTAGCTTGAGTTGAGTGGTATTTAGTTACACTAACCTCATGTGAAGATCCTTGTTTGGTCAATTTAGTGTGTTCTAAATTGCTGATTAAAATGGAAATCCGGGATTCGTAAACTGACGAAGTGAAGTGTACTATATGTACAAGATAACCATTTTCTTAGCCTTTTGTCATTTTTGAGTTTTTTTTTAGTTTGTTTTAGGATTTATCTTTTATGGATTCCGTAGTGTGTGTGATGGCGAAAATGAAAGTTAAGTATGGATGGTCATGGTGATTTCTACAGTGATTTTCCAAACTTAAAAGTGTTCAAAAAGAAAGGTCTAAACTAACTATAATGAAATCAATTCTTAAGAGGAAGTAAATGTATCAAACAGTGAACTAATGACAATGGCCCAGTATCCTTGCTGCTGTATGAAAAAGAAAGTAAAAACTGAACTTAAAGCAACTCAAAGACTGAAAGCAAAGCAACTAATTCACACTACTTAAACCCTTCTGATCCTTTATGCTTCAACTCAATCTGCCTTATGAGAAGCAATCATGAACAAGTTAAGCAATATGATATCTAAATTGCAGGAAATTAAATTGCATAAAGGAAACTAATCACACTACTTCAACCCTTCTGATCCTTTACCCTTCAACTCAATCTGCCTTATGGGAAGCAATCATGAACAAGTTAAGCAATATGATATCTAAATTGCAGGAAATTAAATTGCATAAAGGAAACTAATCACACTACTTCAACTCTTCTGATCCTTTACCCTTCAACTCAATCTGCCTTATGGGAAGCAATCATGAACAAGTTAAGCAATATGATATCTAAATTGCAAGAAAGCAAACTAAATCACACTACAATAAGTAATATTCTGATTTGTTACTAATAGAGTCACTTGACTATAGAAAGAAACCATAAGCAAATGAGTAGTATGATGTCTAAGTAGCAGAAAAATAAATAAGCAAAACACAATTTGAAAAATGACAGTGCTGGAATTAAACTTCAGAAAATGAAAATTAGCAGGAAGGACAACATGATCTCATATGTCAGTAGTTATCTAAAAAAAATACGTAAATCTGCCCCGGCTACCTACAACAAAACTTGTAAAAGAAGCACTGATCAGCTAATAGTTAGAAAAGAAACATAAAGGAAATATAGACAGCAATGATCATTAGAACAACGCACTATATATACAAGCAATGATTGAAAGAAAAAAGTAAATGAAAGCAAGTAGCAACTATACAAGGCTCTGGTGTACAGGGGCCCTCTGCAACCTCGACCAGTCAATCACTTAGTTACAAATCTGATTCAGAAAAACTGTCTTCTCATGTATTTAAACTGAAATGCAGTACAGTGGGTGACAACAGTCGAAATTACAATATGAAAGCCAATCCTTCAGCGTATATCAACGCGTTATTTATAAGAAAAAGATGCTGCAAATAATTCATAGATTTATGCTACTAAAAGACACGTAAATCCCTTGAGCCGAGATCTAGCGTGGTGGTCATGAATTCATGGAGTGGTGGCTGCTTGGTTTAGTTCATGGGCTGCTCTCCAGGTGTGCCAATACCTCCGAAAACTAAGGATCGTGCCCCGCAAACCTTCACGTGGGCAAAACAGAGCCGTGCCACCGCGAAATTCTTCATTTGGCCCTTCCTTTGACCATCGTTGACCGCGATTTTTTATGAATGATTTGGCTGATCTGAGGGGACACACCCCATGTACACGTCACGTGTAGCTTACCCATGTGGCTGGTTTCTCCATCAGACACCTGTAGCATAGCCTTTAACAAAATGGCTGCTGAAACTTGGGCTGGCTGCGGAAAGTGACAAGTTTCCGCAGCTGCTTGAACAAAAATCTAAATCAAACAACAGTCATAAGCATAGTTAGGAAGCCATTCCCTAAGTTCTTTTTAAACTATTATGCAACGATTTGACAGCTTGGTGGACGAAGTAAATGGAAAAAGAAGGCTGAAAGGGTATATAGGGAAGTGCAGGTTTGGGACTCAACAATCCTCACCATCAATAAAACTAAGGAAATCACCACCATGAATATCGGACACCTGGTTAAGCCATATAAGCCGATTTTATATATGCTTGAACATGAACCAATTTCCAAATTTGATCCATATGTATGCAAGTGCCACAAGGGCCCATGGTACAGAAGGTTCACCGAATAATCATTTGTAAACCACCATGAAAATAATATATATATATTTATATATATATATGAATATATATATATATATATATATATATATATATATACATATATAGATATAGATATAGATATATATCTGTGTGTGTGTGTGTGTAGTTTGAACATGTTGATCTAGGTCGATATTGGTGGCCATCGGCCAAGTCGACTTGGACCCCCACCATTGTTTCTTTCAGCTTTTCAGTTGCCTTAATTGTAGCACACTTTACTATTTTTAGCAGTTTTTCACGTCCTGAACCTCCGAAGCCATTTTGAGGCCCTAAACGATGTTTTTTGGGAAAATGGGAGCAACATGGGTCCATGTATTGAAGTTGTTCTTCCCAAAGTAGTAGTTCTTGGATAGATCTTTCTAACAAGATATTGTGCATGTAAAACGAATATCGTATGCCAAAGTTATGACCCCGGGAAGTTGATGTACCAATTTACCCAAACGGGGCCCACAATTTTGCGTTTCATCTTCTAGGGTTAGGTTTCTAGACAATTACGGTTTTCCATTGTTTCTCAACAATAAATAGGCCTTCGATCCTCATTGTAACACAATTTAGAGGCATGTAGCCACCACATATCTTCTCAAAGATATGCTACCATCGCCCTAGCTAGCTTATTTCCATTTTTGTTTGTAAGCATATTTCAGTATTTTACAGTAATGAAATGAAGTATTATTTCTACTGCATCTCTATATGTATGATTATATCTGTAATTTGTTGCATTACTGTTTAAATCCGAATCACATGCTTAGTGGATAAGGTCAATCACCATCTTAGGTATTCATATATATGACAAAAAGTAAGTGTTAATGTGAGGGATACAACTGAAGACAAACATATGGTATGAGATATAACCAAATATTAAATAGAGTTGTTAAAAGGTATCATAATAAGGAGTATGTTATTACATATAGTAATTATCCATCTTCCCTAAACTTGGATAAGGTTTTACATGACACGTAGCTGAGTAATACCAAGACCTTGAAAATGGAAAATGAGGGCATGGCTTGATTAGAAAGATATATGAATCAAATTGAATGCCATATTGACTGTCAAGCCAATAGTAAAATCCAAATACAATGCTCATGACATATATAGACCATATAACAATGTCACATGTTGTGGAAAAATCAAATTGGAGATGAATTTTAAATTTTGCAAAGGGAAAGGAAGGTATTCTCGTAGAAAAAAAACAAAAATATAATATGTGATATGTATATACAAATGAATATTTGTTTTTAGGTAATTATGGTTATTTTCTTAGTTAGTTAGAGGTGACATTACAGATGGTATCAGAGCAAAAATAGGTTGCAACACTGTGGCATTTGAGTTGACCACAATTTTATTGGTATAATGAATGTTCGTGCTTCCAAAAAATAAGAATAAAATTAAGCAGAAGGAATAAAGGATAGTAGAACCACAAGGAGATACTCACATAACTGAAGAAGGAATCCATGTGGATTTGAGTGATGCAGCACAAATACCCACCATGGAATTACTGAATATGGTAAGGTATTTGAAGACAACGTTAGTGATTCTTCATACAAGACATTAGTGATTTTTGCAAATTAGTGAAGAACACGAACAACTAATAAAAAACGTTATAAACAAATCCAATCCCAAGACTATGGAAATAGTAAGGGAGGAAGAAAAAGG
Source organism: Pinus tabuliformis (assembly GCA_031772625.1). Lineage (NCBI taxonomy): Eukaryota > Viridiplantae > Streptophyta > Pinopsida > Pinales > Pinaceae > Pinus > Pinus tabuliformis. Next base: position 345,588,347 of record CM062814.1, read on the forward strand.
AGGAGAGATATCTAAGTAGAAGACCACTAAAGAGATGGTTGAAAGCAAGGAAATGAAATTTGATAGCCTAAAATCGGGATAAAAGGAGAGTTCAAAAAGATCTGACCCCACAACCTATGATGGGGAATATGAAGAAACATCAAAACCATGATTTCTTAATATCAAGAGATATGTTCAATTTTATGGCTATTCTACTGAAATAAATGCTAATTTGGATACCTACTAGTTAAAGGGAAAAGATTGCATATGGTGGAAATAATTTATAACATTGCATAATTTAGAAAATAAAGATGTTATTTGGGGAGAATTCTAATGAATTTTAACAAAAAAATTCTTAACGAAAGGTTATTTTGATGCAAAAGGAAAAGAATTTCATGATTTAAAACTTGGCCAGATGTTAATAAATGAGATAGTGACAAAATTCACTGATCTTTTGAGATATGTGCCATACATAAGAGAGGAAAAATCTAAAGTACAATGCTTTATAATTTGTCTCCATATCTCTCTTAGGGAGTGAATGTTATGAAACCAGCTCAAGAAAAGATAGAAAAGATAGATCAACGCCTTAGAATTCAGCCTCTTCAAGGGGGCAACCTCCTTTACATTACATAAATGAACAATTCTTGGATGATTCAAATGACAAAACCTCCTTTCTATATATAGGAGTCTAAGGAGTCACAATATAATCCAGCTGACGTAACAATAATAATATAAAGCCACAAAAATAACAATAGAGGGATTCTATGGGGCATAGAAATAACAATATGGGGGTAATAGGGGCACAACAATATAAATGAGGGGTATAACTACAATAGCAATGGGGTAATCACTAGTATTATAGGGACCCAACATGCCCCTCTCCTTCAAAAAAGTGTTGTCCTCAACGCTTGAGTAGTTCTGGATACTTCTGCATAAAATTCTCATCCTCCCATGTGGAATCTTCAGCGGATAAGTTCTTCCACTTGATAAGATACTCTGAAATTGATCGATTTCGTAGCTGTCGAGTTCTTGTTTTTGTGACTGCTTCCGGTTCCAATATAATTTTTCCTTCCTCGTCAAGTTCTATCAATATTGTTTGAATTGGGAGCTTGTCGCCTATAACCTTCTTTAAACATGAAACATGGAAAACTGGGTGTAATCGAGAAGCTGCAGGAAGCTCCAATTTGTATGCCATAGTACCAATCTTTTGCAACACCTTGTACGGACCATAATACTTTGGTGATAATTTATTATCCTTCTTAGCTTGCTTTAGGGACGTTTGCTTATATGGTTGTAGCCATAGGAATACCCAATCACCTACATCAAAACTTCTTTCACTGCAATGTTGATCTACCTGTTGTTTCATTCTATTTTGTGCCAACACGAGGTTATCCTTTAAGAGTTGGAGGACTTGTTCTTGATGTTCGATGTGATGTTCCACTGCCTGAACCTTAGAATTTTCTCTTAAATATGATGTGATGGATGGTGGTTGATACCCATAAAGTGCCATAAATGGGGTAATTTTTGTTGCTGTATGGAAGGAAGTGTTATACCACCATTCAGCCAGAGGCAACCATTTGACCCATTGTGTCTATTTATCATATACAAATCAACGAAGATATCCTTCCAAACATTTGTTTACTATCTCAGTTTGCCCATCAGATTAAGGATGATAAGATGAGCTATGAGCTAACTGAGTACCAAGACAAGAAAATAATTATGTCCAAAAATTTCCAGTGAAAATGGGATCTCTGTCACTTACAATAATCTTTGGGTTTCCATGTAGCTTTTGAACTGTTTCCATAAATGCAGTAGAAACTGTACTGGCTTTAAATGGATGTGATAATGCACAAAAGTGTGCATACTTGGTAAGTCTGTCAACTACCACCATGATGACACTCTTTCCCTAAGACTTGGGTAAACCTGTGATAAAATCCATTGAAACCTCCTCCCAATGTTGGCTTGGAATAGATAAAGGTTGTAATAGACCCGATGTCTTAATTGTTTCAACTTTATTTTGTTGGAAAACCAAACATTCCGCCACAAACTTTTGAATATCTGATTTAAGGCCATCCCAAAAAAATTCCTTCTTAACCCTGTGGTAAGTTTTTAAAAATCCTGAGTTCCCTCCTAAGGGAGAAGTGTGCAATTCCATAAGAATATTTTGTTTTAGCTGGGAATTCTTACAGAGGTATAAGCGATCTTTGTACCATAACGAATCATTTTGCCAGCTAAATGTATCAGAAGTACTGGAATCTTGTTGTAGCTTTCGAATAAGTGCCCACACTTCTTCATCATTCTTCCATTACTCCCTTGCTTCATTTATCCAATCTGGTTGGATAATAGAAATGGCACACAACAATGCTTCCACATCCTCATCCTTTCTTGAGAGTGCATCTGCCACCACATTTTGCTTCCCTTTTTTGTATATGATTTCAAAGTCATAACCCAACATATTTGTGACCCACTTTTGTTGCTCTTCAGAGGATAATCTTTGTTCTAAAAAGTATTTAAGGCTATCATGATCCATTTTTACCTTGAAGTGTCTTCCCATTAGGTAGGGTCGCCATTTCTTAAGTGCATGGAGTATTGCCAACATTTCCTTCTCATAAATAGCTTTGCTTAAAAACTTTCCCTTGATTGGACGACTTTCAAAAGCAATGGGTCTTTCATCTTGCATTAGAACAGCACCAATTCCATTTCCTGAAGCATCACATTCCACAATAAAGGTTTTTGTGAAGTCCGGTGTAGCTAAGACCGGTGCTTGGCACATTGCCTCTTTAAGATGTTCAAAGGCCTTTGTTGCTTCCGGAGTCCATGAAAATGAATCTTTCTTCAATAATGTTGTTAGAGGTGCTACTATTCTCCCATAATTCTTAACAAACTTTCGATAATACCCTGTCAACCCAAGAAATCCTCGCAGATGCTTTATGGATGTGGGGATTTTCCATTCCTTAATGGCTTTAATTTTGCTAGGGTCTACCTTAACTCCTTCATGAGATACAATATGACCCAAATATTCCACCTCCTGGACTCCAAAGAAACATTTGGATCTTTTTGCATATAATTGTTTCTCCTCCAATAGTTGTAGTACCCTGTCAACATGTTCAACATGATCCTTCCAAGACTTGTTGTAGATTAGTATATCATCAAAAAATACTAACACAAATTTTCTAAGGAATGGTTTGAAAATTGAATTCATCAAACCTTGAAATGTTGAAGGTGCATTGGTAAGGCCAAAAGGCATGACCAAAAATTCATAATGACCCTCATGAGTTCTAAATGTCATTTTCAGAATGTCTTCAACCTTCATTCTGATTTGATGATATCCCGAACGAAGATCCAACTTGGTGAAGTAAATTGATCCATGCAATTCATCCAGTAATTCATCAATGACAGGAATGGGGAACTTATCTTTAATAGTGAGCTTGTTGAGCTCCCTATAATCCAGACACATGCGCCATGATCCATCCTTCTTGTGCACCAATACTACTGGAGCTGAGAAAGAACTTTGACTCGGTTGAATTATACCAGCCTCTAGCATTTCTGCAAACATACGTTCAATTTCACTTTTTTGGACATAAGGATATCTGTACGACCTGATGTTTGGAGGAACACTTCCTGGAATCAGATGAATAGCATGATCATGATCACGCATAGGTGGGAGACCTTTGGGAGTCTCAAATACCTTGGAATGATTGTCCAGGACTTTTTGGAGATCTGGAGAAATAGATGATTCCAATGTGGAAACATCTAGCGAACATAATTTTGCAATTACACCTCTTTGGTCCTTTTTTAGAAGCTTTTTCATGCCATTAGAGCTGATTATCTTTCCTAGTTTCCCTGCAATACCCCTTAATTCAACTTCCTTTCCTTCCGTAGAAAATTTGATGAAAAGTTCTTGAAAATTAAAAGCTATTGTACCCAAGGATTGTAGCCATTGGACTCCTAGTACAACATCACCACCTCGCATTGGAATGGAAAGCATTGGGCTAGTCAATACATATTCTCCCATGGATAGCTTGATATTATGGCACTTTCCAGAGCAATTTATTGTTCCTCCATTTGCAATCATCACTTGACACTCCCATGCTGGATATAGGAAGCAATTCAATTCTTTTGCTACCCTACAATGAACAAAATTGTGGGTGCTTCCTAAATCAATCAACACTGTTACCTTTCTCTTCTTGATTTGTCCTTCTATCTTGATGGTTTGTGGAGTGGTAATTCCCACCAATGCATTACAAGATATGGTCAGATTTATTTTTTCTTCATCTAGGCTTTGTTCAGGGAGTATATCCTCTTGTTTTGACCTTTCTTGCTCCTTTTCTTCTTCCTCTTCACAATCTATGTAGAATCATTTCTTCTCAGCACACTTATGACCTTTTGTGTATATGCTATCGCAATTGTAACAAAGCCCTTTTGCTCTTTTTTCTTCCAATTGTTGTGGTGTCAACCTTGTAGGTTGTGGAATACTAGGAGCAACAACACTTCCGTCTTTATAGTTGTGAGTGGTATGCTTCCTAGTTGCCATAATTTTTCTTTCCATTTTTCTTGCTAACCTGAATGCCTTCTCTAATGAATCAGGTTCCCAAAGGTGAACATCAGGTTGGATATTATCCTTTAAAGACCCTATGAACACATCAATCCTATGCTCCTCTGGAATATCTTTTACCCTTATGTTCAATTTTTGGAACTCCTCAATGTGCTCCATTATTGAACCCTTTTGTTTGAGACTTATCAATTGGCTAAAAAAAGTGTTGCTTTTTGTATCCTCATAATGTGCTATCAATTCTTCTGTAAAAATTGCCCAAGTGATAAATTGTTTACGAGAACAATACCATTGATACCATACAAACTGATTTGGTTCCAAATATACAGTTGCCATACGTACCTTTTGTGCATTTTGCACATTATTGAGATCGAAGAATTGCTCCATTTGTAATATCCATGTAGCGGGATCCTTGCCATCAAACTTTCTCATATCGATTTTTGGAATATGGTGGGTCTTCAATCCAACATTAGAGTCTATGATATCATGATTAACATTTCTTTTGTTCGCATCATGAGTTTCCTTTACTACCTTTTCACCATTAGTAAGTATTTATTGTAGAAAATTTGTCAAATCTGTCTTCATATCTGTCATGCCTGTCTTCAAGTTTGTGTTCAAATCTATCTTCAATTCTTCCTTGTCTGTCTTTAAATTTGTCTTCCAATCATCCATCTTAGCTTCCACGCCCTTTATCTTAGATTCCATGCCATTTATCTTAGCTTCTGTTAGATTTTGTGAGCATGACATTTGTTGCACTTGTTCTTGTAATTTTGATATATCATGTAGCATTTCTTCCTCTTCTTCATGAGTCATGCTAGAGCTTTCAGGTTCCTTACTAGGTGTTTGCATTTTCTTTCCTTGGGGCATCAGTTACCGATAATAATTCTTTACTATGCCCTTTGAATTCCTTCAAACCCAGCTTACACAAAAATTAAAAAAAAACTACACACCTTTTTTCACTTTGTAGAAGCCTGATATTGAATCTGATGTATCTCTGTAATTCCAGATCCTCCAATTTTTAAATTGTTACCTGTAGCATCCTTCTGCATCCTCTTTCCAATGCCACAAGTCTGACCCAAATTGGATTCTCCAAGGAAGAGTTATGTGAAATCTCCCACAGTGACTTGATTATAGACAAGTTCAGTAGAGCAAACTTGTACGATGTGCCACGAGTCACTGTTTCGACCTATAGATCTGAAAAATGCATACAAGAAACTAAAGTCTCTCCTCTTTCTTTACCTTCTTACGAAATTTCAATCCGATCCCCAGAGAGAAAGTTATGACGATTTTCCCCAGGTCACCTGTTTTGAATGTAATTCAGGAGTCTGCAAAAATACCAACTTCCTTAGATCATATCTCTGTAAATATCACGCCAAAAGCTCTGAAATTCGGAACCAATGTTCAGCGCGATTTCTTCTCAAATGGGTTTTTTTTTCGACTTATGAAATGTCACAGAAAAAATTTATAGCGAAAATGCCACGATGACCTCTTTGGAGCAGCGAAACCCTAGAATCCAAAGCTCTGATACCAAATGTTATGAAACCAGCTCAAGAAAAGATAGAAAAGATAGATCAATGCCTTTAATTCAGCCTCTTCGAGGGGGCAACCTCGTTTACATTACATAAATGAACAATTCTTGGATGATTCAAATGACAAAACCTCCTTTCTATATATAGGAGTCTAAGGAGTCACAATATAATCCAGCCGACCTAGCAATAATAATATAAAGCCACAAAAATAACAATAGAGGGATTCTATGGGGCACAGAAATAACAATATGGGGGTAATAGGGGCACAACAATATAAATAAGGGGTATAACTACAATAGTAATGGGGTAATCACTAGTATTATAGGGACCGAACAGTGAATCAAGTATATTAATCCTAAACGATGGATGAGGCCATTGAAAAAGAAAGAGGTTACTACTAGCAGACTGCATAGAGGAATGAAGGTGTAACACCCCACCCCAACATTTACCCGCTTTAACATACTTACCAGGGTAAACATGAGCTGTGAGTTACTATGCATGACCTAAATTCCAAGATTTAGTTATGGAAATGGGGTCCACATGTACAAACTTACTACAACACTCTGAGAAACATAATCCCACAGTCAACAACCTAAATATTCTTCATGATATCTTTCCTTGAGTATAGGCCACCCTTCAACCTAGATTTACTTCCCATCTACACACACACATGCCTTCTAGTGTGACTTGAGGGCTCTAGCCACACACATAACAAATTCTCCGTGTGGCTGTGGCTAAAATTTCCTTCAACTATGCATTTGACCACAAACTTGTTCAAATTGTTTTAGGGCTAGTGTACAATCCAACTACCCATACTTTCCCAAAATTTGTCAAAAAGTTTCATGAGTCCTCATACTCTATTTCCAAGCTATGTTCTTGCTCAAGCCCATCTGATATAGTTCATTCATATTTAAAAACATGTTGCGACCAATGTACCTGTAGGTTTGAATACATGATTTGCTGGCTATTTCATTAGTTTCATCAAAGGATCATCAAGAAGGATTCTTGCCCTCTAATACTAGATACAATATCTAATATTATCTTTTGGATCCATACAAAACATTTAAGAGTTTATCAATCATGAGCAAGATAATTAACACAAGCACATCATATATTGGGTAATATATTATGCATGTAACCATCATTTAACTAGGCTAAAGGCCTGAAAAACTAGTCACATAATCACACATTAAAACAAAACTTGTGCTGTCGATATCATTAAAGAATAACACATAATAACATATCCATAGTGACAACCAAGTCAGGTAATTCCATGTACCACCCAACCATAGATAGGGCTTAACCAAATATTTCTTCTAGCCAATCACCTCATTACCATATTTTGAGCATGAATGTGGGATCACATGGGTAAAGCAAAACATAACCAAAAAGGTAATCAATAGGAATTCCACCCCTACCCTCAAGACACAATGATTTCACCTAAACCAGTCCAGAAATAACCATAACTAATACAAGCATGGATGCCTGAGAATGTATTCACCATGCCCAGAGGAATGTTTCTGTCTCCAACAACCTGTGAGGAGCTTCCCAAAGAAAAAAATATCCACCCTCAACCCTTGGGATTTTTCTAAGAATACCTCAACAGTATCCAAACTCTATTCTCAATCCAAAGATCAACCAAACAGGGAAGCCACTACATCATGTCTATCTACGAAATGGAAAATGGAAAGGTTCTACATTACTATCAATCTAAGAAAATTCCTTTCCAATGAAAATAAACATGACCAACAAATGAATACATGAACCATGCATTCAAATCCCAAAAATATAAAAAATATGCATATTGTTACCTACCAAAATCCTTTTGCTAGTTGCTCTTTTTTTCCCTTTCTCTCTATTGTCCAAGCCTTCCTCTTGGCTTCCCTTGAATTCCTCTTACAATCCTTTCTTCCTTGCCTGTTCCTTACTTTTTTCCAATTTTTCTTCCCTTCTCCCTTAATGTCGTGTTATTTTCTTTCTTATCAAAATGAATGCACGCTAGAATGTTGTCTCTCCATTTTCTTTTCTTTTCCTTCATTTTGCCTTTCGTGCATATTCTTTTACTAATTTTTATCCTTTTCTTCTTTATTCTTCTTCCGCACCTAATGAAGTGGAATTTATTTTATTTTATTTTATTTCTTTTGCATCCTTGCCACATGTTTCTTGCTATGCTATAGTAAATTAATTTCCATTTATTATCTTTGTTCTCTTGCCAATGCCAATGCCAATTTCCATAGCCAATAAATAAATAATTAACCACAAGTGGATCCCAATGTAATTTTTTTCCCCTCATTTAGTTTGGAATACATGACACATGACCTTGGTTTTAAATTTAGTTTTCCTAGGCTAGAAAAGGAGGAAAACCTGGACAGGTTAAGCAATGTAGTAATGGAAACTGAAAATCAGAACTTGACCAAAAACATAAATCATAATCGGAGAACACATACTCAAATCTCGATTTTGTCAAAACAGATAGAATTAATAAATAAAGGATATAACGGAAATGATATAGTTCCATTAAAGTGACGACGTTAAGGAGAACCCCATATTTTGTGAAACTATCCTTAGCACACTAGTCTATCTGTACATAACTTGCATAACATTTAAGAGACACCCACCATTAACAATGTGGCATGAAATATTTCACATGTGAACACAACCTTGTAGGAGGACCTATAAGAGAATCAATCCACCATGGTGGTGATAACATCTACCATTTTTAACCAATATGATTCTATGTTGATAAACCTTGTTGCTAGATTGAGTTATGTTAGTCTCGAGATTGTAGAAAAATGTGAATTAAGGTTTGAGAAATACAAAATAAAATGGCTAGTCTAGTCAACTAATGGCGTAAAAATAAAAATTACCAATTGGGTAAATACATGCCTAGTTCTGTTAATTGGGAGTTAGACTAGTATGAATTTAAAAAAAAAAAATTCTCTATGCTCATATGATGTTCTTGTTAAAATGAACTAGCTGGAGATCCACAATGAACTTGTTAATTTCCTTGATAAAAATATTACATATACTTCACAAAATGGGGAAAATAAAATTGTAAGAGAGTGACAAATATATTCTTTACAATTAAATATGGATGGAAGGAAAGTGCGATAGTTGTTTTCCATTAAAGTAGAGGACCACTTACAACATAAAATAACTAAATATTTGAATGATTTGGAAGTAGTTCAGGACTATTGATATGTATTTCCTTATGATATTCCTTGTTTGTTTCCTAAGAGGAAGACATGCTCTTCCTTAGAACTAATATTAAGAGTAATATCATTGTCAAAAGTACCTTACTGGATGAGTGTACTACAATTAATGCAGTTGAAAATCCAGTTATAGGAATTTTTAAATAAAGGGTACATAAGACCTAGTGTGTCACCATGGGGTCCACCAATTCTATTTTTCAAGAATAAAAGTGCAATATTTAGATTATTTATTGACTACTAGTAGATAAATAAATTGAAAATTAAAAATAAGTATCCAATATGAAGAATTAACTATTTATCTATCCAAGTGAGTGGAGCGACTATATTCTCTAAAATATATCTCAGATCTGGTTTTCAATAGCTAAGGATTAAAGAGGAGGAAGAAATATTTTGGCACCTAATACAAACACTATGAATTTATAGTACCTCCTTTCAGACTCATGAATGCACCTTCTACCTTCATGTGTTTGATAAATAATTTCTTTACTAAATTCTTAGAAACGTTTACATTAATATTTATAGATAATATATTAATATATTCGAAGAGACAAAAATAACACAAGTAACATTTATAAATAGTGTTGCATACTTTGCGTGCACATCATCTATTTTCTAAGTTTAGCAAATGCGAATTTTCCCAAGACAAGATACAATATATTGGGCATGTGATAAATAAAGGTGAAATTACAGTGGATCTTGGAAAAGTAAAGGCCATTCCTAATTGTAGAACTCGTAAGGATGTCGTAGATGTATGATCGTTCATGTGTATCATAAGATAATATCACAAATTCATAGAGGGATTTTTGAATTAGCATACCACATAACCTCCATGTTAGAGAGGGCTGAAGTTCAAGCGGACACAAAAGTGTCAGAAAGGAATTGAGAAATTAGATAATTTACCTAGTGTTGCACATACACTAAAAATAATAGACCATGATAAGAATTTTGTAGTGTGTACTAACATGTGTTTGGAAGGTATAGGAGGTATGCTTATGTAGGAAGATTATGTGGTAGCTTATGATTCTCACAAACTATTCAAACATGAAAGAAACTATGCCATTTGTGACATTGAGTTAGCGGAAATCACCTATTCACTTAAAATATGGAGACAATACCTAATTGGTAAGAAGTTTACCTTAGTTACTGATCATGTGAGTTAAAAAATATTTTTCAGCTAGCTTGACATAAATTCCAAACAAGCTAGATGGATTGCCTTCCTGAGTGAATAAAACTTCAAAATTAAACATATAGAAGGAAAGAATAAAAAGGTAGTGGATATGTTAAGTTAAAGTGTAAAACTAATTTATGAAGTAACAATTAGTAAACTTTTAACATATTTCATTCAAGAGATCAAAATATCAATAATAGAAGGAAAGAGTTATAATCATATTTGTGAAAATACGAAAATTGAAACTGATAAAAGAAAACATTGAGATTTTGTAGTTAATGATAGTGGGTTGCTAACATATATAAAAAAAAAACTTTATGTTCTAGATGTGGTAAAAATTAAACAATTGATATTGGATGAAAATCACAAAAGACCCTTCTCAGCTCACCCGAGTTATCATAAAATTATCACCACTTATAAAAGGGAATTTTATTAGTCGGGTATGAAAAGGGAGGTAGCTAAATACCTGGAAAAATGCCAAGAATATCAACAAGTAAAAGTAGAACATCAACAGTGAGTGAGATTGTTAAACCTCCCGCCTGTATCAAAATGGAAATTGAAGGTTATTTCATTAGACATTATTAATGGGTTGCTTTGTACTCGAAGACAACATGAGTCTATTAGTGTTATGGTGGATAAGTTATCTAAGGTTGCTCATTTCATACATAGTCAGTCTAGTTATAGAGATGCACAGGTGGCAAACGTATTCATGAAGGAAATGTTTAGAATTCCTAAAATACAGAAGACAATTATATCAGATAGAGACACAAAGTTCATTTAAACTTTTTGAAGGCATTGTTTACTAGAATGGGTATGCAACTAAGCTTTAGCATTGTATATCATCCACAAACAAATGGGAAAATATAAAAGGTTTATGAGGTCCTTGAATACATACTACACATATACATAACAAAGTAGCCCACGAAATGCGAGGTCTATATGCATTTTGTAGAGTTTTCTTATAATAATAGTTATAAGGAGTCACTGAGGGTGATTCCTTTCGAGGTTTTATATGGAAGTACATGTCATATTCACCTAATTGGAAGTCAGCCTAAAGATGGGCTTATGTTAGGGACAAATATATTATAGGAAATGGAAGAGATGGTGAAAAAGATCAAATAAAACCTAAAAATAGTGCAGTGTAGACAAAAAATTTGTGCAAACTTAAAAAGGACACATAAATAATTTCAAGTGGGTGAACATGTGTATAAATTAAAACATGACTAAAAATGAGTTCCTTCAAATTGGGGAACTATTCAAAAATAGCCCTTAGGCTTTGTGGGCCATTTGAGATACTAGTTAGAGTAGGGCTAGTGGCCTCTAGCACTACTAACGAACTTCATAGTTCATAATGTATTTCATTTGTATCCCTTGATAAATTATATTCATGATCATACTCGTATAATTGATTGTAATGTTGTACAAGTCGAACAAGAAGGAAATTTTTGAGGTTGAACCTCTACAAATTTTGGAACATAGTGAAATTACACTCTGGAATCAATCCATCACCAAGGTTAAAGTGAAATGGAAGCAGTTTGGCCTTGACATGGCCACCTAGGAGATGCAAGATGAAATGGAAGAATTTTTACCTATGTTGTTATAGGGAAAACAAAAGCATTAAAACATTGAGGACAATGTTCTCTTTTAAGGTGAGGGGAGATGTAATATGCCCTTGTAGATTTACTTGATGACTTTTATATTGAAAATGTGACTGAAATTTCAAAGTGGGACAAGTGATATGATGTGACAATGTAAATAGTCATTCAAAATATATATATATATTTTAAAATTATTGAAAATATATTAAAGGTTATTAACTACGAGGAGAAAAGTTGAAAGAAGTTATCCACAAGAAGGTGGATGAATAAAAGAAGAAAATTCCTCCTTTGCCAAGTTGGAACACTTAGTTGTGGAGTACACCAACAAATTTCATGAGTAAAGATAAATGCCATGAGGTACAATTGACTTAAAGGGGACCACATGAGATAAAGTCTGTCTTAATAAAAAGAAAGGGATAGTAGGAGAGAAATGTTATGCCACACCCAAAAATTAGCAGGATGCTACTAAGGGTCAAGGAGGCATGAAGTAGAAATTAATTAATTATTTGTTCTTAAGGCAGAGAGGAGTAGAGCTTGAGGGAAAACACTGAGAAGTGTAGTTCATGTTGGGAGGAACATTGAATCTTTTAATATATTTTCAAGGATTTCATAGATAAGTATATATTTACTTGGAAATGAATCTGTGTCAATTATATTGTTTTTTTAGTTTAGAGCTATGATTGGTTTTAAGTAGGAAATATCAGTGTAATTCTTAGTGTTTTCCTATACATATCTGAGTAAACTGAAAGGATGAATTTTTCTAACCTCCTTGTAATGCAAATATTTGTATACATGTGTGAAGTTGAACTAATTTGTTGCAAGAAAGAAAGAGGCACCAAGAAAAAGGATATTGTTTAAGGGATTAAACATGAACCCTCATCAGGAACTAACCCTGGAAGCTAGTACAAAAGTGGTTATGAACATAAAAAAAAGATGGGTCTAAGATAGAATAATTGTAGGGAAGAAGAAATATACATACAATTATTTCACAACAAATTAAATTCTTGTTAAAGTAGACCATGCTTTTAATAACTATATGAATGTGACAAATATGCATCCATATTTTCAAGCATATGCATTTATGCTAGAAGGTTAGAATTGGTATAATATAATAAACTATACCGATAAGTAAAGAGTAGGAAGTTATGCCTAGCTTAGCTATTATAGGCCAAGACAAGGAAGGGGGCCTTAGCGATTGGCCACATAATAGGCAGTCCTAAGCAAATGTATTATTAGAACCTAAAGAGGATTCCTGGTTGTCCCTCATGACAAAAGTCCTTGAGGTCCATGGCTTAGTTACAGGTCTATTAAATTAAAATAGTAATTAAAAATCTAATATGAAGATACTAATAAAAAAATACATAAATTGTAGTAAATAAATCATGTATGTCTGCATGATAAATGAAGAGAATAATGATGCCATGAATACCAGAATAGTAATGATAAACTGGATGTAAGCACACATTACATTATATTTACATGCACACAGGCTAAACATAATAGAAGAAAATTATAAGGGCATACAAACCCTAATTGGGAGTACCATGCACATGCATAGTAAAATTATAAGAGAAAGAAACACCGTTTCTTTTATGGAAAAAAATAAGGAGAATTTTCATTCTTGGCCACTTAGGTATCTCCCATGAACGAAACTTCAAAGTAAGAAAATTTGGAAATTAATAGAAGGGGCAAACCCTCATTGTAAAATATCAATTACTATGACAAATTCTCTACATAAGCTAGGATTTTCGCCCATATACTTTTAATGAAACTTTCCATACAAGGATGCAACTAAAGAAGTGTAATTCTAGCCAGTTAAGGCCCTATCTATAAATACAATAAACCCAAGGAATTTTCATGTGAATCGGACAAGTTGAAGTTTGTTTATGGCATCCATAAATTGTAAAACGAAAAGGAAAATTAGCATGTGTAGCTGCCGTGGAAAAAGGAAGAAAAAATGTGAGTATCCAATTCCAAAACATTGTGGACAGAAAAACCCATCGCAACCGGAACTCACCTGCAAAAAGAAGCATTCATTAATTAACCCTCAAATCTCTCAGAAAAATGATCATAAAGAAATGTAAAGGAGTTTTCATGGCATCTAGAAATTCTTACCTTAAACCAGAGAAGTGAGTTCTCCACCTTAATACTATGCTATAAAGAGAAGGATGCTTTACTATCAAAATTACAATTCAAAGAAAAACCCTTTGAAAATAAATCATATTATGGTTTGAGATTAAGATTTGGTGTGAAGAATTACCATACATAATGCACAAGGATTAGGTATCATTGTTAACAACCATGGAGGAGAGACTCACCATAACCAGAAACCCTTATGAAAATCGAGGGTTTGATTTGTACACTCAATTACATATCATCAAGCAGAGAAACAAATAATTTAGTTCTCGAAAACACCATGAACCCTAGCAATAGTGACAGAGAATCTGTTATATACCTAGGGGGGGTAATATGGGGTACCAAGGGAGGTACCCAAGGTAATAATGTAATAATGGGATGGGCCATAGTAATAAATAAGGTGGTTAACCCATGTCATGTAAGGGACCACAAGTAGTTAATAATAATGTAATGGGCCCATGGTATTAGTTGATGGTATGAGGGAACCATGGTAATGACCCATCGTATTGTATGTATGAGGCCTATATAGAGGCTAGAGACTCCATATGAGATGAAGAGAAGTATTGTTGTATGAACAGGCATATGGCTTGTGGAGTGTTCTCCTTCCTTAAGGAGTGAATGTATGGTGTTGCCCTACCTTAAGGGTTTGATCAATAAAGTGAATCATTTCTATCTATTTCTGTCTTATTGTTTATGGGTTGTTTACATTATCTATAATATTCTTGGGTTAGATCTACAACAAGTGGTATCAGAGCTACAACAATTGGTATCAGAGCTACAACAATTGGTATCAGAGCACTTTCTTGGGCAAACCGTGGAGAATTTTTTTTCATTTTTGCAGGGTTTCTGGGGCGGCGAGTTGCAGGTCCGATATGTACATTTTGGTGCAAGATCTGTAGAATATAATTGCAGATCTGTATTACTTGTGAAAAATTACCCAAATTCAAAAAAAAAATCAGTTGAATCGGAGTCCGGACGAAGGAGATATCACTGATCTAAAAATCAGTGGGGTTGCAGACAATTTTCAGGACAGTGATTTTGCGACGCAGATCTAGACGTCCTGGTACAAGATCTAAAAAATCTAATTGCAGATCAGGATTCTTCGGAAAAAAATACCCAATTTCAAAAAAAAAATCAGTCGAATCGGAGTCCGGATGAGGGCGATATCGCTGATTTAAAATCAGCTCTTTTTGCAGAAATTTTGGGTGACGCGGGAGAGTAGCATCGCAGATCTAAAATTCCTGTGTCTGAATCAGGATTTCTATCACATGGGCAGATGCAGAATGATTGTTCCATTTCCAAAAATAGGTTATAATAGAGATTCTGAGCAATATTGACGGATTTGTGGCCATTTCAAATTTTCGCCAAGTTTTTTTTCAAAACCCTCTTCATGGCTTCTAGCAAGGTTCTATATTTTACAGGAACAGATGATGGTCCTACTATTGAAGAATTTATACAAAGATACAAGTCCTCACATGGGAAATATTGGAGGCTTCCAATAATATGTAGTATGAGAGATGAGGCTAAAAATTGGTGGTTATCGCTTGACCACCAGCAGAAGATGGCCAACATTTCAGATGCAGAATTTGAAAAAGTCTTTTTGGACAAATGGTCTCGGGCTAGAAAAAAGGAGAATGAGACACATAAGGGTTTAATTGCTACGGGTGTCTCCTTATTGCAAGTTCATGGATTGATTCAGAAGGAGAAAATCATTGTGTATATAAATCCGAGTTGCAAACAAAATCTCATAAATATCAACTTGACAAAGAAATTGCAAGTCCCAGCAAAACAAATTGAAAATACACAAGTTGATGATAAGGATGTTCAAATCTATAAGGATTTGAAGCTTTCTATGGATAAGTATGTGTTTCATGGTGATTTCTATGCTTCAGAGATGGATAATATCGATGTTCTTTTGGGATATCCTTGGATGGAATCTGTGGGTACTATCAATATTAATGTGCAGAAAAAATTCCTGAAGCTATGGTATAAAAAGAAGAAAATTACATTACAGGATATTTCCATCCATAAACAGGTAGAGCACATGGAGGCGGAAGCAGAAGATGTTCAAGGGACTGACATATCAGATGATGAGCCTTTGATGATCGACAATCAAACACAAACAGAGGCTGCAGAAGAAAAGGTTACAAGTGATGATACATCAGAGGAGGGATCAGTGGTTGAAGTCATATTGAAAAAGAAGACACCACAACAGGTACCACAGCAAGATGAAGTCAAGCAAAAGCCATCGTGGGTTAAAACTTCAACATATCATCACCCACATCACACCGCACGACAACCATCATGGAAATCAAGTAGTCACAAGATCGATAGAAAGGAGAGATGATCCACCTACTACACATCTACACAGAAGAGCTGCCACGGTCAACTTCCATCTCAAGCGAGCGAGGCACCAGCGAGATCGAGGGTTCACCTTTCTCTTGGATGGCTAGATGCACGTGCATGGTATCAGTGGACTACTCTTTTGAGTAGATCTTATTATTTGTGTTCTTCCCATGTTTCGGGGACGAAACATGCTTAGGGGGGTGGAATGTTATATACCTAGGGGGGGTAATATGGGGTACCAAGGGAGGTACCCAAGGTAATAATGTAATAATGGGATGGGCCATAGTAATAAATAAGGTGGTTAACCCATGTCATGTAAGGGACCACAAGTAGTTAATAATAATGTAATGGGCCCATGGTATTAGTTGATGGTATGAGGGAACCATGGTAATGACCCATGGTATTGTATGTATGAGGCCTATATAGAGGCTAGATACTCCATATGAGATGAAGAGAAGTATTATTGTATGAACATGCATATGGCTTGTGGAGTGTTCTCCTTCCTTAAGGAGTGAATGTATGGTGTTGCCCTACCTTAAGGGACCATCAACTAGTACCATGGGCCCATTACATTATTATTAACTACTTGTGGTCCCTTACATGACATGGGTTAACCACCTTATTTATTACTATGGCCCATCCCATTATTACATTATTACCTTGGGTACCTCCCTTGGTACCCCATATTACCCCCCTAGGTATATAACAGAATCATGCTGCAATAGTGATAGAGAATCATGCTTGTAGCAAAAGAAGTAAAAGGGACAAGGGCAACAGCGAAAATTAGACCTAGTTGTGAATTTTAGCCTTGGAATGCAAATAATTTTCCCATTCGTCGGCATACGAGGAAAGTCTAGCAAAAATTCATTATGCAACATCTTCAAAATTTTGAGGAAAACTCCTAGTCCTTCCACTTTAATCTTAGGTTTGTGGAGCTCAGCTCTCAACCAATGCTTATTGTTGATGAGACCGTCGTGGCACAAGTCGGGGGTAGTTAGATATCTTAACGCACAAGACAACATCCTCATCGTCGATCCAACCGAGGAAATCACCACCATCAATATGGGACACTTGGTCAAGCCATGCGAACCTATTCCATATAACCTTTTCATGTGATCCAAGTGCTCAATCTAACCCATGTGTATGCAAGTGCAACGAGGGTGAAGGTCCAGATGGTTTTGCATGTACTCAGTTATAAGCCGTTGTGGAAACATAATTACCTTGGCAATGTGTGTGTGTTATATTATATAGCTTCAACATTTTTGATGGACGGGTCGGTCATCATGTTAGGTATTCATATATATGAAAAAAATAAGCGTTTGGTATGATAAACATAGCCAACCACAAACATTGCTATGAGATATAATCAAACATTGAATAGAGTAGTTAAAAGATATCATGATAAGGGTTATGTGATTATATATAGCAATTACCTCTCCTACCTAGACTTTGATAAGGTTTTACACCACACATAGCCTAATAATATCATGGCCTTAGAAAATGGAAAATAAAGGCATGGCTTAGTTAAATATATAAGTCAAATTGCATACCATATTTATTTTCAAACCAATAATAAAAACTAAATACAATGCTCATTATATATACAAAACATGTAACAATGTTAGAAAAATCAAATTGGAAATAAGTTTAAAAAAAATTCGTATATATAGGATATATATAGAAATTCATATTAATAATAAATCAAGCAATTATAACTATTTTCACAATAACTCAGAGATTATTCTACACTTAAAACATATTTACTTTGATGAATTAATTTACTATTTTACCAATTTATTTGATCATTCAAATCAATGATACCGTTTAAAATATAATTTCTATATTAAAGAAATAAAAGGATTATGTTGGCTTGAATTTATGTAGGTAATTAGGCTGGAAAGAAAACTTGATATTTCAAATTCTACTCACATTATATTCAAATAAATAAAATATACTACTTTATTTTAAGAAAAACCTATGTCTTATAGTGCTCTATTAATTCAATATTGTTTCATTGTTGCTTACTTTATTTGAATTTTCATTATAATACAAATATTATATTAATTTTATATCGGTGTTTAATGATTCTTATTTTTATTCTTTATAAATTATTTTTACTTTATCCATCTTTAATTGAATAACGCTTTTACAAGTAAGTGATAAAGCTTGCAAATTAGTATTTTTGTTTCCTTCTTAAGATTTTAATTTTAATTAATATATATTATTTGTTATTCTCATGGTGAAATATTAAAAATAAAAAATATTTCAATAATATGTTATTCTTAATCACTAATTAATATTTGGATTTAAATATTCAATAAAAAAATTGCTATATATTATTATTAAACATTATTTTTAAACCATAAAAAAAATAATCTATTATTTTTAAACACTAACTAAAGTTTGGATTTAAATATTCAATATAAAATTTGCTATAAATTATTATTAAACATTATTTTTAAACCATAAAAAATATAATTATATTTGTATGTATGTCTATTTAGACTAATGCTTCTAAAATTTTAATTTAATTATCAGCAGTTATAAGGTGGATGGTAGAGATTTAATTTCGTTAATATTCTTAATAGTATACAAAAATAAAAGGTTGAGATTTATCTCCATTGTAGTTACATTCTTTTTCCATTTTTAATTAAATTGATTAGTTAAAAAAATGCCATGTGAACAAGTGTGAGATGTGTTGAAAAGTGTAGTTAAGAAGGTTTTTTTCTTGTCTTGTGCCTAGGTCAAGAAAGACTTCAATGTGTTCTTCTTTTGTCAAGTATGAGTTCAGGAAAAACAATGAGTTAGTTCATTCATGCGCTAGTTCTAGTTTCAATTATTTGGCTATCCAAGTGCGAGTTGAGAATTAGAAGAGAACGAGTTGAAGATCTTTAGTCTTGATTGAAGCAAGTGTGTGTTGAACTAAGATTTGAATCAGTTAACAAGTCGAGTTCAACTTGTGTTTTAAATTTGTATTTTCTAGATATAAGATGATCGAATAGCATAAAAGGAGGACGAAGGAACATAGTTCAATTAATTGGTTTGTGTGCACAAGGTTATGAGACAAGGCAATAACTCACAAATTTGTAAGTTTTTGCACCAGGTTTGTGTGAAATCTTGTTGTAGGAAGAGCATACCAGGGAGGAGCATGTACACATATCTGAACAAATAATTTCCTTGCTAATGTGCAATAAGGTTTGGGATGAAAATTCCTAAATAATAAGAGCCCATCCTGTGCCAGGAAATAAGAGATTTCAACACTACGAAATAGGGAGAAACAATGGAAGGAAAGAGGAGCTAGATCAGGTGTGTTTGCAAGGAATTTCATGTTAAGTGTTAGCAGTGAGAAAATGCTTACTCTTGAGTGAAATAGTGTTGCCTTGTAAAGATATCAATTGCTCAAAATTATGTTAATAAAATTCTATAGAAAAGCATAGGGTTTTCGCAATTGGTTTCCCCATAAAAAAATGTTTTGTTATTGTGTGTGACTGGTTATTTACCTCTGCTTGTCTTACATTGCTTATTTAATAGAGAAATTCCATCTCTTGGTAAATAGAAGCTTTTTTAGATTGCTCATCATAGAAATTGCATAATTTCAAGAGAATTCTACATGGTATCAGAGAAAAGAAGAGCATAAAGATCAACACATAGAGGAGCACACAGTTTGGTTAACAAGTCAACAGGTTTCTGTAGTGTAGAACACAACCTAGGAGAGGCTTGTAATACCTCAGATCTGAGACATGTAGGACCATGAACCTTTGTTGGTATAGGAAGGGCCAAAAGGTGTGTTTAGGTGCAACAGAAGGCCCAAGTAGCCTCAAGTGACAATGAGCGGGAAATGGGTGAAAGGTGTGATACAAGAGAAGAGAGATGGGTCGCAAGCCTGAAGGTGTTGACCAAAATTTTTGAAGGTATCTATACAAGTGGTCATGTCGAGGAGGTTTTGGGTAGTTGTTTTTTTAAGTGCACTAGATGAGCCATCCTTAGTGGTGTTAAGAAGCTATCATTGGGCTGATTGGAAAGCCCTAAGTAAGGTGACAAAGGCGTATACTTGTCACTATGTGAGGGTAGCTTGATGAAGCCCTAAGTTCATTAACTTCGTTGGAGCATAGTTGATTAGTAAGGGATTTTTTTAATACAAAAGCAGTCCCTTGGACAAGAGTATGGAATTCATAGAACTGAAGTATGATCAAAATCTAGAGGGAGCCTCAAATTTTTGTGCATGGAAGGAGTGTATCACTATAGTGTTGGATGATAATGGGGTGGGAGAGTTTATCAAGAAGTTGATAGCATCACCTCAAGATCCCCAATAACTAGCCCAACATACTTAGAATGACAACAAGGCGACGAGGATCATTCTGGAGGGGTTTGGAGATCATATGATTCCTCATCTCCATGAGAAGAAGACAATATTTCAAACGTTTAAAGCCATATTAGATCTGTTTTAAGGTACAAGTGATGTTAGGAAAATTTCTCTTAAGTAGAACCTAAGAAGCATTCACATGAGCAGGGATGATTGCATTGTCATATACCTTTCTAAGTTCACTCACGGTCGAGATGAGCTAGGTGGTATTGGTGTCACTGTGCCAAAGCACGACCTTGTGAGTTTTACATCACTAGGACTTAATAAGTCTTAGTATACCTTCCAGGATGCAGTAAGTAATAGAGAATATTTTTTTAGTTGAGAAAGTCTATCGGGTGACTGTGTTCAATAATTTACATAGAGAGGAACGAGAGATGGAAGATCAACATCGACAGAGGATGAGGAGAAATTTTTCTTGACAGGAAAAGGTAGCAAGATCAAGGGAAAGAAGGGCCAAGAAGAGGTTGAGTCCAGTTAGTAGGGAAAGAAGAAGAAGTATCTATGAAATATCAACTACTTCCATTTCCATGAGTTTGGACACTATGTCACTAAGTGTCTTAAGTGGAGGAAGGAGTCCAGTAAGGATCATGTACCTACGTCAGCAAAGGTAGATGTATTTTCTTCCTAGTTCGAGAAATATTTCTTATTGTTAGATTGCATGGTAGGCTCAACAAACATAAATGCATGGTATATTCATTCAAGATCATCCTTCTGCATGACCAAGAACATGAATAATTTCAGCCTCCTAAAAGAGAAGGACATGCAGTTTCACATTGAGCTAGTAGATGATGGCCAACATGCAGCTAGAGGAGTTTGTATTGTTAGCTTTCAAAGGATTTCCTTTAATCCTCTTCATCTCAGAGATGTCCTCTATGTTCCAAGCCTTAAGAAGAATCTTGTTTTGGTATCTACCCTTGAGGACATGGGTTATGATGTCATCTGTAGTAGAGGAAACACTTACCTCCAAAACTTAGCATCTAGATGTAAGAATCAGATAGGTGTAAGGAAGAAGATTATCTACAAATTCTAGGTATAGATAGGTGAAACCTTGAGCAACAAGGAAAGGAGAGCTCAGAGTAGAAAAGTGACGATTGAGGAGAGAAGAGCTTTGTGATACTCCTTAGAGTAAGTGAATATTAAATTAATTGAGAAGAAGCTACATAACATGGAGCCTTGTCGTCTAATCTAGTTGGCAGTTGAAACAACTAGTAGGATCATGATGAGTATAGCCAAGGGTGAGTGGAGGTAGCCTCTCAACCAATGGTTCCTAGTATAGGGAGAGTTCGAGCCGGTGGGTAGAGCGTTTCTTCAAGGGAGATCATGAGAGAGTTGGATCTTTTAGTATAAACTTCAGCTAGAAGAAGCAAAAGAGTTTGCAGGGAATTTCATAACAAGTGTCAGTGGTGAGAGCAAGCTTGTTCTACAGTGAAATGGTGTTTCCTTGCAAAGAGATTAATTGCTCAAATTTCCATTAATAAAATTCTACAACAAAGTAGAGGGTTTTCTGAGTTGGCTTCCCTAGAAAAATTAGTGTTATTGTGTGCGACTCGTTCTTTATCCCTCTTTTTATTCCACTATTATTTAGCAGAGAAAATTTGTGCCTTGGTGAATAGAATTTGTTTCAGATGGTTTGTCATAACAGTTGTGGAATTTCAAAGAAATTCTACGATATGAAGTGGGTTATCCTGCAGGAAGTGAGGTAGCTTCTAGTTTGTATGAAATCTATGGATTTTGAACCTTTTCACAAGTGCGAGAAACCTTACATTCAAGGTAGGGATAGTAAGAAATCAATTGATTTCTTTCCTGAATGGATCCGAGAGGGAATAGAATTTATGTGAAATCGAATTATGTATGGGTATTGCCATGCCAGAAAACCAACGTATTTTAATATGAGACTTTGGATCACCAATGTCTGGAGGTGATCGTTTGCTGCAAAGGTCAAAATTTCTCTTGTACGGAGGAATATTTTATATTATCGTTCGGAAGGGTGGAGGATAATGATGCCTTTTTAAAGGCGGGTCATTAGTGCTAGGGAGATGTTCGTTTGGTTCTCTTTCCCTGATCGGAGCATTTCGATCATTCGGTAGCAATCAAAAAATTACAATGATGATGAATGTGACAAGGTTGTCGCCACATTTCTATCAGTGAAAAGTTTTGATGGATATTTATCTCGCATAATTTATTAGAGCCGCCCATTAAACCTCAAATATGGAAGAGCTTCAGCATATTTTAGCTCTTTTAAATTTGAATTGTGGGCTTCTAGATAAAATATACAATTTGTCTGGGAACAACTGTTAGACTCAGGAACAGGGCTATGAGATTGTTTCCTGCAAATGTAGGTTCTATCATGTTGCTAGTCATATTATGCGGTGCTTAGCCTACAACAAGCAGAGGGTAGCTGAGTTTGTTTCCTTCTCTCATATGGAAATGGTAGAGTTTGAAATTATAAACATAACGGCTTTGAATAGTGGGTCCGCCTTTTTCAAATTGCAGCCCGATGATTTGTTGTGGTGGCTTAATTTAACGATGTCTCTTCTCTGAGTGGGTCTGTTCCTCCCCCAAAAAAAAATTGGGATGAAAAAGTTGAGATACGCCAGCTGGCAATGGAGGAAATGTTATAAAAAATTTCGTCGAGGGAGAGGAGAGGAATTTCGCTCAGAAATTGGTTCCAGCAAGAGAAATTTTAGATTGCGGTAAAGATATCGCAACTACATAGAGGTTTAATAAAACAAAAAATTCACTAATGACAAAACAGAGTAAAAGCAAATGGTTGTGTTAAATCTACTTATCAAAGTTTAAGAACACATTGCAACATAACATACTTTATATTATATTTCAAAACATATGAAAATACATTTGCGTGATAAATGGAAGTTGTAGCTCCAAGCGAAAACACAAAAGATTTACAATGATTTACGCGTCACTGAGTTGCGGAATAAATGTCTGTAAAATTCCGTAAGATTGGTTTTCACGCACCCACTAATATTTCCTCTACAATTTTCTTCTCACATACTTTCACCCTCTCCCTCTCTCACTTGCCCAACATTACAAAATGACTTTTACATCCATGTTTATCTCAACATACAAATTTTGACATTAATACATAACAAAGAAAATAATTAATACACATAGGTGATTTTAAATAGTAAATTGTTGTGGATTGTGGGAAACGGTCCCAGAGTAAATATTTTTCCATATCTATTTACCAAAGTTTATTAAATGCCTTAAACTCTTCGATGTGTTTTGGAATGGTTAGCATTGTACTTCTGCTCTGACCTCAGTCTTTTCTCCTACAAACAAAATTGCAACTGTCCAGTAGTTGACCGAGCAAGCATGGTGGTTGTCAGTGTGTTTAAGGAGGTGGTTGAGATTAACATTTCCAACACTCCCCCTTAATAACAACTGCGTCCATTGACAATTCCCAAACAATGTCTAAGATAAAAAAAAAATCACATGTTAATGGCTTTGTGAAAATATCAACAAATTATTCCTCTCACATGCAGTGTTGCAACACAATTTCATCATTGTTAATCAACTCTCTGACAAAATGATATTTAACATCAATATGCTTGGTACTATTGTGAAAAATAGAATTCTTTGATAATGAAATTATTGAAGTGTTGTCGCAGAAGTTCGTCCTTGGTTGTGACGAAGATCCCTCAACATCCTTCTAATCCAAACTGCTTGACACGTTGTTGCTGTTGCGGTGACATATCCAACTTCTGCTATTGACAATGAAACTATCAACTGCTTCTTGGAGGCACATGAAATGGCTGAAAAACCCAAATAAAAAACATATCCTAACATGCTCTTTCTGTCATCAACACTTTTTGCCCAATCACTATCAGTGTAACCAACTAGCTTGAAATCACTTGTTGTGGTGTACAAAACGCCATACTGTTTTGTTCCATTGACATACCTTAGAATCATTTTCTTTGCTTTCCAACGTATTTCCTTGGCTGTATCCATGAACTTCGACACCAAACTCACTACACACATTATATCCAGCCTGGTGGTGATCAAATACCTCAAGCTGCCTATCATGCTTTTGTATAATGTCAGATTGAAATTGTTGTTGCAATCTTCCTTGCTCAACTTCATCCCCATGACAGTTGGAGTTGGTGTGGGCTTGCTATTCTGCATTTTAAACCTCTCCAAAATGTCTACTACATACTTTGCGTGAGAGGTAAAAAGACCATTTTATGTTTGCTTCACTTGTATCCACAAAAAATATTTTAACAACCCTAAGGCAGTCATTTCAAATTCACTCTTCATGACTTCTTTTAAATTAACGACGAGGAAATCATCACTGCTTGTAAAAATAAAATCATCTAAATATAAGATGATAATAATAATATTACCATCGCTCGCTTGGATGTAGAGAGTAGGCTCATCATCACATTTGTCAAAACCATTGACCAACAAGTAAGCATCTATCCTGTTGTACCATGCATGCGGTGCTTGCTTTAGCCCATAAAGAGATTTCCTCAACCAATACACTTTGTCTTCTTTGCCTTCTACCTCATAACCAAGGAATTGTGCAACATACATTTCCTCTTTCATCACTCCATTCAAGAACGTTGACTTCATGTCCATTTGATACACTTTCCATTTATGTTGATGGAAATTGGCACAACTGTATGCACTGTCTCCATCCTCGCGACAGGTGCAAACGTCTTTGAATAATATCTTCCATGCTTCTGCTTCTATTCTTTGACAACTAGCCTTGCTTTGTGCCTTTTAATCTTTCCCTCAATGTTCCTTTAGGTCTTATAGACCCACTTCAATCCAATGACTTATTTTCCTTATGGCAAGTCCACTAGCTCCCATGTGTCATCCTTTTCTATTGCTTCTATTTCTTCCTCCATTACCGCAACCCATTTATCTTCTTTGACTGCATCTTCAAACTGGATTGGGTCATCTGCATGACAAAACAATGCAAATAAGGAATTCATACCAACACTGCTATCAAATTCATCTTGCTCATAAATTTCATTTAAATTTATGAATTTTTGTCTTCTTGTGCTCACTGAAGATGGGATTTACATGTCACTTGGTGTTGTGCTTTACGGTGTGCTTGGATAGGCACTTTTTTTACTATGTGACATTGTCCTATTATTTGTTGATGGTGTTGCTTGCTACCTGGTTTGTTGCACTTGAATTTGTGTAGAGGGAGTCGTTGTTGAGGAGTTACTTGTTATTGTCAATTACTCTTTGTCCTCACGTGGTATACATGTTTTGACATTGATTGTCTTCTCTAAAATTCCATCCCATGCTTCCTCTTCTATGAAATGCACATCTTTGCTGATTATGACCTTCTTGGTTAATGGATTGTAGAGTTTGCATGGCCTGGATTCATCACCGTATCTAACAAATATACATTTCTCCCCCTTGCTGTCGAACTTCTTCCTCAACTCATCTGGGACATGTGCATATGCCACACATCCAAACACTCTTATGTGAGTGACACTATGCTTTCTTCCACTCCATACCTCTTCAGGAACTATGTTCTGGATGCTTTTGGCTGGACATCTATTCAAGATATATGCTGAACAAGCGACAAATTCAAGCCAATAATCATTTGGAAAATGCTTTGCCTTCAACATACTCGCCATTTCCATAATGGTCCTATTCTTCCTTTCCATGACACCATTTTGCTAAGATGTATATATTGTTGTAAGTTGCTTGTAAATTCCATGCTCCCCGCAAAATTGAAGGAAATCATTTGAGATGTATCACCATCTTTGTCAGTCCTGAGGAATTTTATGTAGTGTGATCTTTGCTTCTAAACAAGAGCTTTGTATTGCCGAAAGCACTCAAACACTTCACTTTTCTCTTTTAGGAGATATACCCATGTATTCCTTATGTAGTCATCTATGAAGGTCAAAAATAGTCGCTGCCACCAATTGATGGAGTTTGCATGGTCCAAATAAATCTAAGTGGAAAATATCCAAAGGTTCCTTTACTCGTACTAACTTTCCTACTGGAAATGTCTCTCTATGTTGTTTTCCCAAGATGCATCCTTCACATAGGTTGTTCGGTTTTTATATAAGTGACAAACCCTTCACCATGCCTTTCGTATGTAGCAAATTAAAACCTCCAAAGTTGAGATGTCCAAATCTCAAATGCCATAACCAATTTTCATCTTTGATCTCTACTTGATAGTTTACTTGTGTGCAAACTACATATTTTCTTCCATCCTCTTGTGAGATCATTGATAGTTGTGCTTGTGCACCTTATTCTTTCAAATCTGATCTTATCTTTAGGGGAAACATTCTATTGTTTGTCATCTGAACCATTGCAATCAGTTGTCTGCTTGAAGGCCTATCCAAAATTGTGCACACGTGATTTTTGAAGAAGATATTGTAGCCCTTTTGCATGAGTTGTCTAATTCTTATGAGGTTATGCTTTAGACTAGGGACAAACTAAACATCTAAGATGTACTTCTTCCCCCCCTTCTTTGTTAGGATATTAACTCTTGCTTTGCCCATGACAGAGACTTTGCTATTAGTCCCTAATGTCACTTCATATTTCACACTTTCATATATATTGGAAAACATTTATATGTTCCTTGACATGTGATTACTACACCCTGAATCTAGATACCATATATCACTTTGTTTTTCTTGTGCTACATTATAGGTTAAAAACATGCTATCATGGTTTTGATTTTCTTTTTTAAAATTTACACTTGCTTTGTTACTAATGTCATATTTCTTCTTTCTACATTAATTTTCATAACAACCATACTTCTTACAGTAATGACATTGGACTTGAGATTATCATACCTCTGACCTTGTGCTTGATTTTGGCTTGGGCCTTGACTTGGAATTTGATTGCTACCCCTTCCACTTGACCTTGAAGGGATTCTTCTTCCACCTTTATGTGGGCTTTTTCCTCTTCCTCTAGCATATGATCTTCCTCTACCTCGACCTTGACCAAATTAAACTTGTGTCTCGAAGGCATGCTCCAAAGAGGAACTTGTTGCTCTATTCAATCTATGTTCACGAGAAATCAATGATGCATGAAGCTCATCCACTGAGAACTGTGAGAGATCCTTTGTCTCTTCTATGGCCACAACAATGACATGAAACCCTGCTAGAAAAATTCTCAAAACTTTCTCAACTATTATCCTTTCTTCAAGTGTCTCACCATGAGACTTGATTTTAGTAACCAACCCATATAAGAAACTCTTTGGAAGAAAATAGGAGCTAACCTCAGTTTCATTTTAGCATACCATCCTCAAAAACATGGATAGATCGAAGTAGAAAATAAGAGCTTGGGAAACATATTGAGAGGTTTATTGTATCAAAATACCAAGCAGTGGGATTTAGCACTAGCTCAGGCTGAGTTTTCTTATAATGACACTCCAAACCTAAGTACTGGAATGAGTCCATTACAGATTGTTTTTAGGATGAATCCAAGAGGTGTGTATGAGCTCAGAAATTTGGGTAAACAGGAGACAGGAAGTGAAAAATATGAAGATTATGTAGAACATATGCAGAGACTACAAGAAGATTTCAAAGGTAGATTACAGGAAAGTAGTGGCAAATACAAACATAGAGTAGATATGGAAAGAAGAGAGAAAGAATTTCAAGTGGGAGATTTAGTGATGATGTATTTGAGAAAAGAATGATTTCCTGCTAAAACTTACAATAAACTAAAGATGAAAAATATAGGACCATGTAGAATTGTAAGAAAGTTTTCAGCTTATGCATATGAAATTGAGTTGCCAGAAGGGATTGGAATATCACCTATTTTCAATATTGCAGATTCATATCCATACAAAGAGACAGAGATAGAGCTACATGAGGAAACTACAGGAGATGAAGTTAAAACTTTGAACTGGGAAGAAAAAATGCCAAAAACAGCTAAGAAAGTAGTGGAAGCTATTTTCGAGAAAAGAGTATCCAAAAGAACTAGAGGACAAACTTATTTTCAATATCTAGTCAAATGGAGAGGATAGCTAGTGGAGGATCCTAGCTGGTTAACAACAGTAGAGTTTCCGAAGTATGGAGTAAGTCCTGAAAGTTTGAGGGATGATTCATTTCCTCCCTAGGAGTCTGATACAAGAGCATCTAGACTTAGATAGCAATGTGAAAGTATGTTCACATGTTGTGGCTAAACAAGTTGAATTTCAATGACCTGAGTGGTCGAAAATCAGTTTTTACTGAGAGGGTTGGATCTCTCAAGAAATGAGCTGTATTTCATTTATTGTAATAAGTTAGGAGATTGTCTTAGTTTAGATTCAAAGATAATTTGTTAGCATAAGTGTATGATAGAGCTTGAAAATAGAGATTGACTGTTAAATGTTTAAAAATAGAGATTGAGTTGTTAGGCAGGATTGGATTGATAAAACGAAGAAAAATGTAATGTAGACAGATGGGCAGAGAGAGGAAGGATTGAGTGAAGCGAGAATCAAGTTAGAGTGAGGATTTCTAGATTGAAACGCGGGTCTTTTAAATCACTGTAATCGAGCCGAAGGGTGAGACTTTGTAACATTTGTAATCTTAATAAATTGATGCCATCTGGGATTATATATATATATCGATTCCTTGTGAACTTTCATTTTACTTCTGATTATTTGTATCTGGGACAGAGTCGAATATTTCTCTATTTTTATGCTTCACGATATAAATCGTAGAGTTAATAGAAATCGTAGGCCTTTGTATTATTAATAGTGTTGAGCCTCCTAAGATCTTAGCCGTTGATCCCAGTTCGAACCAACTATTGGATCACCCTTATCGCGTCGTAATATTTGGTTCCAAAGGGGTGAACCTCAGGCCTTCAAGAAATGCAACTTGCAGTCTCCAAAATATCGCATCGCAACAAAGTATTGATGTATGGTAAGGACCTCTGGTTGTGGAACATTGTGATGTGTGATTGTGATCCATCACATCGCAATATATCAGTCAGAAAGGAAGTGGGCCTGAAACTATAGTGATTTGTGACTATGTGATTTAATCTGGACCATTGGATCATTTATGTTGTGATCTAAGGAGAATCACGAGCGGTTCTATTGAAAAGGGTGGAAATCCGAGAGTCAAAGAAAAGGGGAACCATAAAGGGAATTGAAATGTGGGGCTAATTTTTGAGATTTCGTTGAAACAATTGATTCCTTTGTCACCCTGGGTATTGGGTTTGTGTGTTTTTCCACCACAAAGGGTTTTGCGAGTGATATACCCAAGTAGTGGCTCTTTCACACAGAGTTGTGGGAATGAAACTAAGTGGTATTTTTGATGGTTTGATCATTGAGGGAACATGTTGCACATTTGAAGAACTAAGGGGAATCAAAAGCATCAATATGATGGTATTAGGTGAATGAAAATAATTTTGTCCATGTGATTTTATGGATTTTTAACAAATTCTTAAGGTAGGCTTGGTGAAAGAAGATGCCATTTGGGCTAATAGAAGCCCACCATGAAAACTATAAATAGAGGGAAGATTATGCCTCATTATTGGACATGAAAAGCGCAATACATCATACAAGAAAGAGATATGTGGAGCTGCAGGCATATAGGATATTTTCCCAAGTGAAGAAGAGGGAGAACGTCTCATCTTTTTCTATGTTTGGACAGGGGCAAGTTTGATAACTTGTTTGAAAATTTTGAGGGACAAGTCTGGCTTGATTTCTGTGCATGGTTTGGTGTGTATTTATTTATGTATAGGCTGAATTTTTCACCTGTGTTGTGAAGGAGGGTGGTGCCCATGTTTAGATGTAGGATGGTGGTAATTGTGCTTATGTTGGACCTCTGAATTAGGGTAATATTACCTTGGGAATACAATGTAGGAGGTAAGGGTGTCTAACAAGAGGATAGTGTAGGATTTGGAGTGGTTTGGAGGTTGAATTGGAGGGCTAATGTGTAGTTGTAGAGGCACCCTAAATAGGGCCACATATTTAGCGATCTTTTCACAGGCTGAAGTGTAATTTGGAGCACAAAAAAGGCATCCCATATAGGTATTTTTTTTTTCCAACTTGATATGTTTCAAGGTGATCTAGGGGTTTTCTTGTTGTGTGTTGAACAAAAGATAGAAGAATATTATGGATAGGTGTTGGAGGGTTGTTAGAAGGTTTTCTTTGAGCCCTAGTATAGTGGAAAAATGATGCATTTTTCACTGCATGTGGAAATATTTGTGAAGCTCTCAGGGTTGATTCTTTGAGGAAGCAAAGGAGAAATCAAGTGGGCTAGTTAATGTGCCCTAGTTCAGTTAGTTGAAGACAGGTCAACTTTAGTTATGAGAGGATACCCTCCAAGCCTTAAGACCTATCATATTTGGAGTAGTAGAGAGGCAAGAAATGGGCATCATGAAAGATCCTATGTGTTGGTGTATTTGAAGGAAGAAAGAGAAGCTAGAGGGAAGATTGCGTTGGGGCAAAGTCTAGTGATACAAAAGGAGTTGTGATCATCGATAGTCAAAGATTATTAAGCTAGAGATTGATGTTATCTCCATGAGAAAATATTGGATGATAAATAGAAGAGGTGGTAGAGGACCTACAGATGTGTTCAAAATAGGAGGAATGAAGGGGCTGTGGAAGTGATACATCAACAAGTGGGTCAAGCGTACTTTTTTTCACGGTAGATTTGTCATCTTAGTTTTTTATACCAAGGAATAGTTGTTGTCTTGTATCAAGGTTGATTTTAAGGGCCATGATCCTTGGTACGAGAGACCTAATATTGTTGTATTATTTATTTGTAATATAAAACTTGTTGGGTTAAATTTTTTGTCTTGTGTACTAGTTGATTCATTGTTTTGTATTTTCCAACATTGCAATGTAGAAGCGTTGTGGCATTTAAGTGTGTTTTTATTCATGGTATTAGTCTCAAACTATATTCTTGAGTGCCATGTAAAGGTAAACATGGTATTAGAGCTAATTTGAAGGGCCAGTGAATCAGAGTGTCCACAATGTACAACTCAAGAGAGAGTTGGGTCCCATTGTTATTGGAGGACTAATAGCAATGGTGAAGTTGATAGTTGGTCTATAATATGAGGATAGGTTTGACGGGTTTTACAAATACAGTACATGGAAAAATAGGATAAATTTGGTCTTCATGGTGAACAAGATATATTATTTTGTTGACAAACAGATAAGGAAGAAACTGGCCCTAACGAGTTGGAGCCGTATAAGGAGTTGGATTCAAATGTGAAGTTAATTATCCTATATGGTGTTAAAGATCATTTGATACTTCATGTATCTATGAAGAGTTCTTCGCATGAGATGTGGAAAGCTCTTTAGGATTTGTTTTGGAACAAGAATGATAACTAACTATTGCTATTGAAGGATAATTTGAAGAGCACCAAAATGATGGATGGAGAAGCAATAGTTTTCTATCTAACAAGATTGTCCCAAGTATAATATGAAATTGTTTCCATCGGTAAGACTATTATAGATTCTGAGATGGATAAGATTTCCTTGAAAGGGTTCACTGAGGAATGGAAAGCCTTTATCGAAGGGATCATTGCTAGAGAGAAGCTGCCATAATGAAATAGGTTGTGGGATGAATTCATTCAGGAGGAACTACTAGATGAGGACCTTCATAAGAAGAAGAAGTATTCTCATGATAATGTGGTTCTTGCAAGGAGAATTAAGGGAAATTAAAAAAGGGACTTACGCTGCTTTAAGTGTTTCATTTTTACCGAATATGGTCATTATTTGTGAAGTTTTTGAAGAAGAAAAAGTGAGACAATGAGGAAAAAAGGGGAAGGAGATTGTAGGCATTTCTACTTCTTTCGAGTTGGATGACCTCTTTAGAAGGTTGAAAGATGGATATTTTTCTATGGTGTATCATTTCTCCAAGAGTGCCTTTGATGGTATTGCATGGTACATGAACAATGCTATGTTGAATCATATCATAGGTTCCTGTATGTGTTTGGGACTCTAACTAAATGGGACTAAGAGTTGCGCATGATGATTAGTGACAGGAGATAGAAAGAGATCAAAGAATCAGGTGTCGTTACATTCAAGATAGAGTTAGGTTAGTTGTTGCAAGTTCAGGATGTATTGTTTATGTTATACCTCAGATACAATCTATTATCTATCTCATTGATCAAGAAGAAGGGGTTTGAGGTCATTTTCGAGGATGGGAAAGGGAGACCCACGCCTAGAAGCTCTAACCCTATTATATTTGTCATTAGATTTATGAAACATGGTCTATACCAACTAATGGGAAAACATATGGATCATGAGAAGTAGAAGAAGGTGAGATTCCTAAGGCTTCAAGGGAAACAAGTTCTAGTGGGATTATTTAGATTTAGAGGGAGAATCTATAACCAAAGAAAAGTGCATGATTAGTGTGGAGTAAGGGGACTTCCACAATTGGAAAGAAGGAACTGTGGGATGACATGAATGTCTATTAAGATAGGAAGAGGAAGCACAAGGCTTCAAGGGGAAGAGACACTATCGATGAGATGAGAGTGGTTCATTCTACAAGGTATGTTGTAGCGATGAAGGCTAGGATTTGGGCTAGTGTCACTAGTAGTGATGATGACATCGATATACTTCCAAACAATGTTATTACCTAGCAAACTAAGAGGGAGCGTTGATTTATGTATTTTAGGAGGTACTTCACAACCCTGGGTATTGGGTTTGTGTGAGTCTGCACCATACGAGGTCTTGATGGGTGAATTACCCAAGTGGTGGGTTTTGCACCCAAATTTGTGGGCATCAAAGAAAGTAGTATTTTCAATTGTTTGATCATTGAGGGAATCTGAGCCACCCTTAAATGACTTTGGGGCACCAAAGGAATCAATGTGGTATTATTACATGAATGAAAATAATTTTTTTCATTTGATTTTATGGAGTTTTGTAAAATTGTTAAGGTCAGAGTGGTGAAAGAATATGACCCTTAATGGCTAAGACAAGCCCACCCTGAACTCTATAAATAGAGACAAGATTAAACATATTTTTGGCATATCACATATGCAAAAGATCATAAGAGAAATAAATTTGAAAAGCCACGGGCATATAGGATCATTTCCCAAGTGAAGAAGAGGTTGAATGTCTCATCTCTTTCTGTCTTTGGACAAGGTGGGGTTAGGAAGCTTGTTGGTTGAGTATGGAGGACAAGTATGGGTTGATTTATATGCATCCTTTGGTGTCTATTTATCTATGTATCGGCCAAATTTTTCACCTATGTTGTGAAGGAGGGCCAAGCCCCTGTTTAGGTGTAGGAGTGCGGTAATTATGCCTATGTTGGAGCTCTAAACTAGGGTTGTATTGCCTCAAGAATAAATAGTAGGAGATAAAGGTGTATAAGAAGAGGATTACATAGGGTTTGGAGTGGTTTGGAGGCTGAGTTGGAGGGATAACATGTAGTTGGACGGGTGCTCTCACTAGGGCAAAAATTTCAAGGATTTGTGAAGAGGGCAATGTGTAACTGAGGGTAGAAACAACTAGTCCCATAGAGGCACATTTGTCCTTTCAACTTGATGTGTTTCTAGGCAATATAGGGTTTGTTCTACTGTATGTTGAATAGCATATAGAACCAACTTATGTATAGTTTTTTGAGGGTTGTTAAAATCTTCTTGTAGATGTTAGAAAATTAATTAATAGAGCAATGAAACAAATAAAATATTAATGGAAAAAACACTAAAAAGCATAGAACAAGAGATACAAATATATATTTGGTTCAACCAATTTTAGCTACGTCCATGGAGAAACAACCAGTCCTTCATTTTATATTATACATCAAAATGAAGAGATATAACCTATTGTAAATTTTTTGTAACTTCCTGTTCGCTCTCACATGATCTCTTCTCTTTTTTTTGCGAACATAAATGTTCCATAGTCATAATACAATTCCCTCATATAAACTAAGGGTTCCTTCCAAGGGAAAAAACCCTAAATTAACATAATGTTTACGTAAAATATTCCACCTAATGAACAACTTAGACTGACTACGAAATTACAATATTTTACAAGGAAATTTTATCTCTAATTTTTTCTTTGGGGGTAGCTCCCCCAAACCCCCACTATGGGGAGGGGCTAGGTGGCTACCGCCACCCCCCAGTGGAAATAGTGCAGGGGGAATCCCCCCCACATCCCACCATAACAGATTTGGATCCAAACGAATTTGAAACAATACACTTGAATCAGTAAGACAACCTACCTCCAAACCCAACAATAGAGCCCTAATAGAGTGGAAAAAAGGAAGATTTGTCACTGTATATGATAAGAGATATGAATCTCTAAGGATTGACTATTTGAGGAAGCAAGGGAGAAGTCAAGTTGGCTAGTCAATATGCCCAAGTTCAGTGAGTTGAATATAGGTTATCTTCAGTGGTAAGGGGGCAACCTCCAAGCCCTAATATATATCATCTTTGGAGTAGCAGAAAGGTAATTAGTGGTCATCGTTAAAGACCCAACGTATTGTTGTCTTTGAAGGAAGGAAGAGAAGCTAGAGGGAATATTGTTTTGGGCCAATTTTCAATGATGATAAATGGGTTGTGGTAATTGATAGTGTAATATTTTTGAGCTAGATATGAACAATATTTGGGGGAGAAAAAGGTGTGTGATCAACAAAAGAGGTGGAAAATGACCAACAAATTTGCTCAAGGTACATGAACTGAAATGGATCTGGAAGATCTACACCAACACGTAGGTCAAGTGTACATTGTTTAGGATATATTGGTCATCATGTTTCTTGATACCAAGCCATTACAGTTGTTTTATTGTATCAAGGCTTAGTGTAAGGGAAATGATCCCTATTATGGAATCACTAAGATTGTTGTATTAAATATTTGTAATATAACAAATATTCGGTTAAAAGTTTTGTCTTGTGTAGTAGTCAGTTCACCACTGTGTATTTTTCATTGTGAAAATTATAAGTGTTGTAGTATTTCAGTGTGTTTTTGTTGATGATATTAGACTCAAACAAAATTCTCCAGTGTTGTGGAAAAATCAATATCGTATGTGTTTGAGTAAAGTAAAAGGATGAATTTTGAAAACCTCCTTGTAATGAAAATATTTTTATGTATGTGTGGCTTTGGAAAAATCTGTTGTAGGAAAGCTAGACGCACCAAGATAGATCATGTTTAAGCATTTGAACAAGAACCCTTGCAAGGAACTAACCTTGACATCCAATACAAAAGTGGGTATTAAAAAAAAAAAATATGGGGCTAAGGTAGAAGAATGGTATAGAAGAATCAATATACATACAATTGTTTCGAAATGAATGAAGTTCATGTTAAGTTAAATTTTAATTTTACTAACTACAAGGAAGCTACAAATATTCATGCATATATTTATAGCATATACATTATGGTAGGAAGATAAAATTATTATAATATAATAAATAATACCAATAAGTAAAGAGTGGGAGAATTATGCCCAATTTAGTTGTTGTGGTCCATGACAAGGAAGGGGACCTTATCGATTGGTGAAGGGACAAAAAGTCTTCTCGAAATGTATTGATAAGGCTTAAATAGAATTCTTGGTGGTCCCCCATGACATGATTATTGCAAGCCCCTGACCTAGTTCGAAGTCTACTCAATAAAAATAATAATTACAGATATAATTTGATGCTACTAATATAAATAATACATAAACTATAGCAAAATAAATCTCGTATGCACACATGATAAATGAAGAGAATAGTGATGCCATGAGTACCCTAGTAGACATGATAAACAACATGTAAGGAGAAAATATATTGTAAGTATATGATCATAGGATAAACATAACATAACCAGATTATAAGGGAATAAAAAACCTAACTCAGAGTGTTATGGACGTGCACGGTAAAATTATAAGAGAAAATATATTGTTTCTATTCTCGAAACAAGATAAGGAGAATTTACATTCTTGGCCACTTAGGTGGCAGCCATGTACCAATCTACAAAGTACTAAAATATGGAAATTAATAGCAGGGGTAAACCCTTATTGTAAAAATATAATTACTATGAAAACTTGTCTACAAAAACTAGGTTTTTTCCCCATATATTTTTAACAAAACATTCTAGACAGGGACACAACCAAATAAGTGTAATTTTAGCCATTTAAGGCCCTCTCTATAAAAATCCTGAACCCAAGGAATGTTCATGTGACTCAAAGAATTTGGAGCATGTTAATGGCATCGATAACCTATAAAAGATAAAGGAAAATGAGAACCTGTGGTAGCTATGGAAAAAGGTGGAAAACTTGTGAGCATCTAATTCCTGAAAATGCGAGACCAAAAATATCCAATATTTCAACCAAAATTCACTTGTGAAAATGAAGGATGATTAATTAGTTATCCCTAGAAACTTTGAGCAAAAATATCATAAGGAAATGTAAAGGAGTTGTCATTCCATCTAGAAATTGTTACCTCTGGAAAGAGAAGAAAAGTATCCACCTTAATACTCTTCTACATAGAGAAGGATGTTTTAGTATGAAAAGTAAAATTCAAAGAATAACCCTTTGGAAAACAATGAATTAAGCATTTGAGATTAAAATTATGTTATGAGGAATTTACCTTGCAGAAGTCATTAGGATTAACTGTCATTAATAAGAACCCTATAAGAAATGGGTGTTGTAACCAAAAATGATTATAAAAATCTAGGGTTTGATGTGCATGTCTAATTGCATATCATTAAGCATAGAAAAAAATAGTCATCGAAAACAACAAGAACCCTAGCAATAGTTACAGAGAATCATGCTTGTAGCAAGAGAAGTAAAAGGTATAAGCATAAAGGTCGAAATTAGACTTCTTTATGAGATTCGACCTCATGCTACAAATAATGTTTCCTTCCATCTACATATGAAGAAAGCCTAGAAAAAATTCATTATGCAACATCTTCAAAATTCTAAGGAAAAACTTGAAACCTTCCAGTTTGATCTTAAGTTTGGAGAGCTCAGTTGTTAGCTAGTTCTTATCGCGAATTAGATCATTGTGGCTCGAGTTGAGTGGTATTTAGTTACACTAACCACATTTGAAAATCCTCACCATCTATAAAACTAGGGAAATCATCACCATGAATATGAGACACCTGGTCAAGCCATATAAGCCAATTTGATATATGCTTGAACATGAACCTATTTCCAAATTTGACCCACATGTATGCAAGTGGCACAAGGGCCCATGCTACAGAAGGTTCGCCGAATAATCATTTGTAAAGCACCATGAAAAAACAATTATATCTATATATCTATATCTATATATATATATATATATATAGATATATAGATATAGATATAGATATAGATATATATATATATATATATATATATATATATATATATATATATATATATATATATATATATATATATATATATATATATATTTGTGTGTGTGTAGTTTGAACATGCTGATCCAGGTCGATATTGGTGGCCACCGACCAAGTGCACTTGGAACCCCACCATTGTTTCTTTTAGCTTTTCAGTTGCCTTAATTGTAGCACAATTTACTATTTTTAGCAGTTTTTCGCATCCCGAACTTCCGGAGCCATTTTGAGGCCCTAAATGATGTTTTTTGGGAAAAATGGGAGCAACATGGGTCCATGTACCAATGTTGTTCTTCCAAAAGTAGTATTTCTTGGATAGATATTTCTAACAAGATATTGTGCATGTAAAATGATGATCGTATGCCAAAGTTACAACCCCAGGAAGCTGATGTACCAATTTACCCAAACGGGGCCCATAGTTTGCCGTTTCATCTTCTAGGGTTAGGTTTCTAGATTTTTAAGGTTTTCCATTGTTTCTCAACAATAAATAGGCCTTAGATCCTCATTGTAACATAGTTCAGAGGCATGTAGCCACCATATCTCTTCTCAAAGATATGCTACCATTGCCCTAGCTAGTTTATTTCCATTTTTGTTTGTAAGCATATTTCATTATTTTATAATAATGAAATGAAGTATTATTTCTGTAATTTGTTGCATTCCTGTTTAAATCCAGATCACATGCTTAGTGGACAAGGTCAATCATCATCTTAGGTATTCATATATATGACAAAAGTTAAGTGTTAATGTGAGAAATACAACTGAAGACAAACATATGCTATGAGATATAACCAAATATTAAATAGAGTTGTTAAAAGGTATCGTAATAAGGAGTATGTGATTACATATAGTAATTATCCATCTTCCCTAAACTTGGATAAGGTTTTACATGACACCTAGCCCAGTAATACCAAGACCTTGAAAATGGAAAATGAGGGCATGGCTTGATTACAAAGATATATGAGTCAAATTGAATGCCATATTGACTGTCAAGCCAATAGTAAAATCCAATTACAATGCTCAAGACATATATAGAACATATACATGTTGTGGAAAAATCAAATTGGACATGAATTTTAAATTTTGCAAAGAGAAAGGAAGGTATTCTCGTAGAAAAATAACAAAAATATAAAATGTGATATGTATATACAAATGAATATTTGTTTTTAGGTAATTATGGTTATTTTATTAGTTAGTTATAGGTGGCATTACAGATGGTAAGCAAAGCTAGGTTGCAACATTGTGGAATTTGAGTTTACCACAATTTTATTGATATAATGAATGTTCATGCTTCCACAAAATAAGAATAAAATTAAGTAGAAGGGATAAAGGATAGTAGAACCACAAGGAGATACTCACATAATTGAAGAAGGAATCCATGTGTATTTGAGTGATCTAGCACAAATTCCCACCATGGAATTAGTAAATATGGTAAGGTATTTGAACACACCTTTAGTGATTCTTCATACAAGACATTAGTGATTTTTGCAAGTTAGTGAAGAATACAAACAACTAATAAAAAACATGATAAACAAATCTAATCCCAAGACTATGGAAATAGTAAGGGAGGAAGAAAAAAGAGGAGAGATATCTAAGTAGAAGACCACTAAAGAGATGGTTGAAAGCAAGGAAATGAAATTTGATAGCCTAAAATGGGGATAAAAGGAGAGTTCAAAAAGATCTGACCCCACAACCTATGATGGGGAATATGAAGAAGCATCAAAACCATGATTTCTTAATATCAAGAGATATGTTCAATTTTATGGCTATTCTATTGAAATAAATGCTAAATTGGATATCTACTAGTTACAGGGAAAAGATTGCCTATGGTGGAAATAATTTAGAACATTGCATAATTTAGAAAATAAATATGTTAATTGGGAATAATTCTAATGAATTTTTACAAAAAAATACCTAACGAAAGGTTATTTTGATGCAAATGGCAAAGAATTTCATGATTTAAAACTTGGCTAGATGTTAATAAATGAGCTAGTGACAAAATTCACTCATCTTTTGAGATATGTGCCATACATAAGAGAAGAAAAATCTAAAGTACAATGCTTTATAATTTGTCTCCATATCTCTTTTAGGGAGTTAATCAAGTATATTAATCCTAAAACAATGGATGAGGAAATTGAAAAAGAAAGAGGTTACTACTAGCACACCACATAGAGGAATGAAGGTGTAACACCCCACCCAAACATTTACCCACTTTAACATACTTACCAGGGTAAACATGAGCTGAGAGTTACTATGCATGACCTAAATTCAAAGATTTAGTTATGGAAATGGGGTCCACATGTTGTAAACTTACTACAAAACTCTGAGAAACATACTCACACTGTCAACAACCTAAATATTCTTCATGATCACTTTCCTTGAGTATAGGCCACCCTTAAACCTAGATTTACTTCCCA
The DNA here is from genome assembly GCA_031772625.1 of Pinus tabuliformis. NCBI lineage: Eukaryota > Viridiplantae > Streptophyta > Pinopsida > Pinales > Pinaceae > Pinus > Pinus tabuliformis. The sequence goes on from CM062814.1 coordinate 345,628,846, forward strand.
TCTTCACACACACATGCCTTCCATTGTGACTAGAGGGCTCTAGCCACACACATAACAGATTCTCTGTGTGGTTGTGGCTAAAATTTCCTTCAACTGTGCATTTGACCACAAACTTGTTCAAATTGTTTTAGGGCTATCGTATACTCCAACTACCCATACTTTCCCAAAATTTGTAAACAAGTTTCATGAGTCCTCATACTCTATTTCCAAGCTATGTTCTTGCTCAAGCTCATCTGATATAAGTCATTCATATTTAAAAACATGTTGTGACCAATGTACCTGTAGGTTTAAATACGTGATTTGTTGACTATTTCTTTAGTTTCGTCAGAGGATAATCAAGAAGGATTCATGCCCTCTAATACTAGATACAATATCTAATATTAGCTTTTTGATCCATATAAAACATTTAAGAGTCTATCAATCATGAGCAAGATAATTGACACAAGACCATCATATATTGGGTAATATATTATGCATGTAACCATCATTTAACTAGGCTAAAGGCCTGAAAAAATAGTCACATAATCACACATTAAGACAAAACTTGTGCTCTCGATATCATTAAGGACTAACACATAATAACATATCCATAGTTCCAACGAAGTTAGGTAATTCCATGTACCACACAACCATAGATAGGGCTTAACCAAATATTTCTTCCAGCCAATCACCTCATTACCATATTTCGAGCATGAATGTGGGATCACATGTGATAAAGAAAAACATAACCAAAAAGGTAATTGATAGGAATTCCACCCTCACCCTCAAGACACAATGATTTCACCTAAACCAGTCCAGAAATAACCAAAACTAGTATAAGCTTCGATGCCTCAGGATGTATTCACCATGCCCATAGGAATTTGTTTTTCTCCACCAACCTGTGAGGAGCTTACCAAAGAAAACAATATCCACCCTCAACCCTTGGGATTTTTCTAAGACTACCTCAACAATATCCAAAATCTATTCTCAATCCAAAGATCAACCAAACAGGGAAGCCACTACATCATGCCTATCTAGGAAATGGAAAGTGGAAAGGTTCTACATCACTATCAATCTAGGAAAATTCCTTTCCAATGAAAATAAACATGATCAACAAACGAATACATGAACCATGCATTGAAATCCAAACAATATAAAAAATATGCATATTGTTACCTACAGAAATTGTTAGGCCCCTATACTACTAGTGTAACCCCTTATTTTTATTAGTACAACCCACTTATTATATTGATGTACCCATGTAGAAGCCCACTATTGTTATTATTGTGCCCTTACATTATTATTGTTATGTCGGCTTTGATTATGTTATGACCCCTTAGACTCCTATATATAGAAAGGAGGTCTTTTCATTTGTATCATCCAAGAATTGTTCATTTATGTAATGTAAAGGAGGTTGCCCCCTCGAAGAGGCTGAATTCTAAGGCGTTGATCTATCATTTCTATCTTTTCTTGAGTTGGTTCCATAACATTTGGTATCAGAGCTTTGGATTCTAGGGTTTCGCTGCTCCAAACAGGTCATCGTGGAATTTTCGCTATAACTTTTTTCTGTGACATTTTAGAAGTTGTAAAAAAACCCATTTGAGAAGAAATTGCGCTAAACCTTGGGTCCGATTTTCAGAGCTTTTTGCGCGATATTTCCAGAGATATTATCTGAGGAATTTGGTCTTTTTGTAGACTCCTGAATTACATTCAAAACAGGTGACCTGGGGAAAATCGTCATAACTTTCTCTTTGGGGATCGGATTGAAATTTCGTAAGAAGGTAAAGAAAGAGGACAGACTATAGTTTCTTGTATGAATTTTTCAGATCCAAAGGTTGAAACAGTGACACGTGGCACTTCATACAATTTCGCTCTTCTGGAAAGGTCTATAATCATGTAATCTTGGGAGATTGTGCATAACTCTTTCTTAGAGAATCCAATTTGGATCAGACTGGTGGCATTGGAAAGAGGACACAGAGGGCTACTAGATATCACAATTTCAGAACTTAAAGATCCAAAAGTACACAGTTACAGTCATTTCAAGATCGAGCTCCTAAAATCAAGAAAAAGCAAGATGATGAAGTTTGATGGCAAGGATCCAGTAAATTGGATACTTGAGATGGAGCAATATTTTGATCTACATGGTGTACAACTGTTACAAAAGGTATGTATTGCATCCTCATATTTAGAACCAGATCAACTTTTATGGTACGAAGGGCTATGTTCTTGTAAACAACTTGTTACGTGGTCAATTTTCACGGAGGAAATGATAGCACATTATGAGGATACAAAGAGCAACACCTTCTTTAGAGAAACACCACAACAATTGGAAAGAGTAAAAGGACTTTGTGACATAGTGGAAAGAAAAATTATGGAAACCAGGAAGCATACCGCTCACAACTATAAAGATGGAAGTGTTGTTTCTCCTAGCCTTCCACAAGCTACAAGGGTTACACAACAACAATTGGAAGAAAAAAGAGAAAAAGGGCTTTGTTGCAATTGTGATAGCAAATGCACTAAAGGTCATAAGTGTGTTGAGAAGAAATTATTTTACATATAATATTAAGAGGAGGAAGAAAAGGATCAAGAAACATCAAAAGAAGAAGATATATGCTAGGACCCCACCCCAGAGAAAGAAGAAATGAATCAGACCATATCTTGTAAAGCATTGGCAAGAATTACCACTCCTCAAACTCTAGATATAGAAGGACATATCAAGAAGAAAAAGGTTCAAGCAGTGAAAGATCACATCGAGCGTCAACAACAAGTTCTCCAACTTTTAAAGGATAACGCCACTTAGGTGCAAAATCAAACGAAACAACAAGTAGATCAACATCGTAGTGAAAAATGTTTTGATGTAGGTGATTGGGTATTTTTACTGCTACATCTCAAGCAAGCTATTTATGAGAAGGAAATTTTGGCAATACTACATGCACTTAAAAAATGGAAACCTTACCGAATGGGAAGACTCTTCAAGGATGAGGATGTGGAAGCATTGTTTTGTGCTATTTATATTATCCAACTAGATTGGATAAATGAAGCAAGGGATGAATGGAAGAAGGACGAAGAAGTATGGCCACTTATTCAAAAGTTGCAAAAGATCCCAATTCAAACAATATTGCCAGAAATTGAAGAGGAAGGAAAAATCATAGTGGAACCTGGAGCAGTCATAGAAACAAGAACCCGACAGCTACGAAATCGATCAATTTCAGAGTGTCTCATAAAGTGGAAGAACTTACCTGCTGAATATTCCACATGGGAGGACAATAATTTTATACTGAAGCATCAAGAATTACTCAAGCATTGAGGACAACGCTTTTTGAAGGAGAGGGGCATGTTAGGCCCCTACAGTACTAGTGTAACCCCTTATTGTTATTAGTATAACCCAATTATTATATTGATGTACCCATGTAGAAGCCCACTATTGTTATTATTGTGCCCTTACATTATTATTGTTATGTCGGCTCTGATTATGTTATGACCCCTTAAACTCCTATATATAGAAAGGAGGTCTTTTCATTTGTATGATCCAATAATTGTTCATTTATGTAATGTAAAGGAGGTTGCCTCCTCGAAGAGGCTAAATTCTAAGGCGTTGATATATCATTTCTATCTTTTCTTGAGTTGGTTCCATAACAGAAATCCTCTTGCTAGTTGCTCTTTTTTTCCGTTTCTCTCTACTGTCCAAGCCTTCCTGTTGGCTTCCCTTGAATTCCTCTTGCAATCCTTTCTTCCTTGCTTGTTCCTTGCTTTTGTCCAGGTTTTCTTCCCTTCTCCCTTGATGTCGTGTTATTTTCTTTCTTCTCAAAATGAATGCATGCTAGAATTTTGTCTCTCCATTTCTTTTCTTTTCCTTCATTTTGCCTTGTGTGCATATTCTTTTACTAATTTTTATCCTTTTCTTCCTTCTTCTTCTTCCCCACCTAATGAAGTGGAATTTATTTTATTTTTGTTTATTTCTTTTCCATCCTTGCCACACGTTTCTTGCTATGCTATGATAAATTAATTTCCATTTATTATCTTTGCTCTCTTGCCAATGCCAATGCCAATTTCCATAGCCAATAAATAAATAATTAACCACAAGTGGATCCCAATGTAATTTTTCTCCCCTCATTTAGTTTGCAATACATGACCCATGACCTTGGTTTGAATTTAGTTTCCTAGGCTACAAAAGGAGGAAAATCTGGACAGGTTAATAAATCTAGTAATGGAAACCCAAAATCAGAACTTGACCAAAAACATCAATCATAACCAGAGAACACATACTCAAATCTCAATTTTGTCAAAATATATAGAATTCATAAATAAAGGATATAACGGAAATGATATAGTGCCATTAAAGTTATGACGTTGAGAAGAACCCCATATTTTGTGAAACTATCCTTAGCACACTAGTCTATCTGTACATAACTTGTAGAACATTTAAGAGACACTCACCATTAACAATGTGGCATGAAATATTTCACATGTGAACACAACCTTGTAGGAGGACCTATAAGAGAAGCAATCCACCATGGTGGTGATAACGTTTACAATTTTTAACCAATATGATTCTCTTTTGATAAACCTTGTTGCTAGTTTGAGTTATGTTAGTCTCGAGATTGTAGAAAAATGTGAATTAAGGTTTGAGAAATACAAAATAAAATGGCTGGTCTAGTCAACTAATGGCGTAAAAAGAAAAATTACCAATTGGGTAAATACATGCCTAGTTTTGTTAATTTGGAGTTAGACTAGTATGAATTTAAAAAAAAAAAATCTCTAGGCTCATATGATGTTCTTGTTAAAATGAACTGGCTGGAGATCCACAATGAAATTGTTAATTTCCTTGATAAAAATATTACATATACTTCACAAAATGGGGAAAATAAAATTGTAAGAGAGTGACAAATATATTCTTTACAATTAAATATGGACGGAAGGAAAGTGCGATAGTTGTTTTCCATTAAAGTACAGGACCACTTACAACATAAAATAACTAAATCTTTGAATTATTTGGAAGTAGTTCAGGACTATTGATATGTATTTCCTTATGATATTCCTTGTTTGTTTCCTTAGAGGAAGACATGTTCTTCCTTAGAACTAATATTAAGAGTAACATCATTGTCAAAAGTACCTTACTGGATGAGTGTACTACAATTAATGCAGTTGAAAATTCAGTTATAGGAATTTTTAAATAAAGGGTACATAAGACGTAATGTGTCACCATGGGGTCCACAAATTCTATTTTTCAAGAATAAAGGTGCAATATTTAGATTATGTATTGACTACTATCAGCTAAATATATTGAAAATTAAAAATAAGTATCCACTACGAAGAATGAACAATTTAGCTATCCAAGTGAGTGGAGCGACTATATTCTCTAAATTATATCTCAGATCTGGTTTTCATTAGCTAAGGATTAAAGAGGAGGAAGAAATATTTTGGCACCTAATACAAACACTATGAATTTATAGTACCTCCTTTCAGACTCATGAATGCCCTTCTACCTTCATGTGTTTGATAAATATTTTCTTTACTAAATTCTTAGAAATGTTTATATTAAACTTTATAGATAATATATTAATATATTCGAAGAGACCGAAATAACACAACTAACATTTATAAATAGTGTTTCATACTTTTCGTGGATATCATCTATTTTCTAAGTTCAGCAAATGTGAATTTTTCCAAGAAAAGATACAATATCTTGGGCATGTGATAAATAAAGGTGAAATTGCAGTGGATCTTGGAAAAGTAAAGGCCATTCCTAATTATAGAACTCCTAAGGATGTGGTAGATGTATGATCATTCATGTGTATCATCAGATTATATCACAAATTTATAGAGGGATTTCTAAATTAGCATACCACATAACCTCCATGTTAGAGAGGGTTGAAATTCAAGAGGACACAAAAGTGTTAGAAAAGATTTGAGAAATTAAATAATATACCTAGTGTTGCACCTATACTGAAAATAATAGACCATGATAAGAATTTTGTTGTGTGTGTGTTATGAAACCAGCTCACAAAAATATAGAAAAGAGAGATCAACGCCTTAGAATTCAGCCTCTTCGAGGGGGCAACCTCCTCTACATTATACAAATGAACAATTCTTCGACGATACAAATGACAAGGCCTCCTTTCTATATATAGGATTCTAAGGGGTCATAATATAATCAGAGCTGACATAATGATAATAATATAAGCGCACAATAATAACAATAGGGGCACTACATGGGTACATCAATATAATAAGGGGGTTGTACTAATAACAATAAGGAGTTACACTAGTAGTATAGGGGCCTAACATGCCCCTCTCCTTTGAAAAATCTTGTCCTCAATGCTTGAGTAGTTCTTGATGATTTTGTATAAAATTCTTGTCCTCCCATGTGGAATCTTCAACGGGTAAGTTCTTCCACTTGATGAGATACTCTGAAATTGATTGATTTTGTAGCTGCCAGGTTATTATTCATGTGACTGCTCTGGGTTCCAATATGATTTTCCCTTCCTCTTCAAGTTTTGGCAATATTATTTGAACAGGGATCTTCTGCAACTTTTGAGTGAGTGGCCATACTTATTCATCCTTCTTCCATTCATCCCTTGCTTTGTTTATCCAATCTGGATGGATAATAGAAATAGCACAAAACAATGCTTCCACATCCTCATCCTTTCTTGAGAGTGCATCTGCAACAAAATTTTGCTACCCTTTTCTATAGATGATGTCAAAGTCATAACCCAACATATTTGTGACCCATTTTTTTTGTTCTTCTAAAGATAATAGTTGTTGTAAAAAGTATTTAAGACTATGATGGTCCATTTTTACCTTGAAGTGTCTTCCCATTTGGTAAGGTCACCATTTCTTAAGTGCATATAGTTTTGCCAACATTTCCTTCTCATAAATAGCTTGCTTGAGATGTAGCAGTAGAAATACCCAATCACCTACATCAGAAAGATTTTCACTACGATGTTGATCTACGTATTGTTTCATTCGATTTTGCACCAAAGTGGTGTTATCCATTAAAAGTTGGAGAACTTGTTGTTGATGCTCAATGTGATATTTCACTGATTGAACCTTTTTCTTCTTGATATGTCCTTCTATATTTAGAGTTTGAGGAGTGGTAATTTCTTCCAATCCTTTACAAGATATTGTCGGATTCATTTCTTGATGCTCGATGTGATCTTTCACTTCTTGAACAATTTTCTTATTGATATGCCCTTCTATCTTGATAGTTTGAGGAGTGGTAATTTTGATCAATGAATTACAAGATATGGTTGGATTCATTTCTTCTTTCTCAATGTGATCTTTGACTTCTTGCATCTTTTTCTTCTTGATATGTCCTTCTATCTTGAGAGTTTGAGGAGTGGTAATTCTTGCCAATGCTTTACAAGATATGGTATGATTCATTTGTTATTTCTCTGGGGTTAGGTCCTGGCATATGTCCTCTTCTTTTGATGTTTCTTGATCCTTTTCTTCCTCCTCTTCATACTCTATGTAAAATAATTTCTTCTCAGCACACTTATGACCTTTAGTGCACTTGCTATCACAATTGTAACTAAGCCCTTTTTCTCTTTTTTCTTCCAATTGCTCTGGTCTAACCGTTGTAGGATGTGCAAGGCTAGGAGAAACAAAACTTCCATCTTTATAGTTGTGAGGGGTAGACTTCCTTGTTGCCATAATTTTACTTTCCGCTATGTAACAAAGCTCTTTTACTCTTTCCAATTGTTGTGGTGTTGCTCTAAAGAAGGTGTTTCTGTTTGTATCCTCATAATGTGCTATCATTTCCTCTGTGAAAATTGACCACGTAACAAGTTGTTTACGAGAACAAAGCCCTTTATACCATAAAAATTGATCTGGTTCTAAATATGAAGATGAAATACATACCTTTTGTAATAGTGGTACACCATGTAGATCAAAATATTGCTCCATCTGAAGTATCCAATTTACTGGATCCTTGCCATCAAACTTCCTCATCTTGTTTTTTCTTGATTTTAGGAGCTCAATCTTGAAACGACTGTAACTCTGTGCTTTCAGATCTTTAAGCTCTGAAATTGCAACTTGCAGTAGCACTTTGCATCCTCTTCCCAATGCCACTAGTCTGATCCAAATTGGATTCTCCAAGGAAGAGCTATGCCAAATCTCCCACAGTGACCTTATTATAGACTAGTTCAGTAGAGCAAACTTGTATGATGTGCCACGTGTCATTGTTTCAACCTTTGGCTCTAAAAAATATATACAGGAAACTATAGTCCATCCTCTTTCTGTACCTTCTTATGAAATTTCAATCGGATGCTCAGAGATAACGTTATGACGATTTTCCCCAGGTCACCTGATTGGAATGTAATTCAAGAGTCTGCAAAAAGATGAAATTCCTCAAATCGTATCTCCGCAAATATAGTGAAAAAAGCTCTGAAATTCAAACCTGAGGTTCAATGTGATTTCATCTCAAATGGGTTTTTTTTCACTTCTGAAATGTCGCAGAAACAAAGTTATAGCGAAAATTCCACGATGACCTATTTGGAGCAGCGAAACCCTAGAATCCAAAGCTCTGATACCAAATGTTATGAAACCAGCTCACAAAAATATAGAAAAGAGAGATCAACGCCTTAGAATTCAGCCTCTTCGAGGGGGCAACCTCATTGACATTATACAAATGAACAATTCTTCGATGATACAAATGACAAGACCTCCTTTCTATATATATGATTCTAAGGGGTCATAATATAATCAAAGCCGACATAACAATAATAATGTAAGGGCACAATAATAACAATAGGGGCACTACATGGGTACATCAATACAATAAGGGGTTGTACTAATAACAATAAGTGGTTACACTAGTAGTATAGGGGCCTAACAATGTACTAACATGTGTTTGGAAAGTATAGGAGGTATGCTTATGTAGGAAGATTATGTGGTAGCTTATAATTCTCACAAGCTAAAGAAACATGAAAGAAACTATGCTGTTTATGACATTGAGTTAGTGGCAATCACCTATTCACTTAAAATATGGAGGAACTAACTAATTGGTAAGAAGTTTACCTTGGTTATTGATCATGTGAGTTAAAAACAAATTTTCAGCTAGCTTGACATAAATTCCAAACAAGCTATATGGATTGCCTTCCTGAGTGAATAAAACTTCAAAATTAAACATATAGAAGGAATGTATAAAAAGGTAGTGGATATGTTATGTTAAATTGTAAAACTAATTTATGAAGTAACAATTAGTAAATTTTTAAAATATTTGATTGAAGAGATCAAAATATCAATAATAGAAGACAAGAGTTATAATCATATTTGTGAAAATACGAAAATTGAAATTGATAAAAGAAAACATTGAGATTATGCAGTTAATGATAGTGGGTTGCTAACATATAAAAAAAAACTTTATGTTCTAGATGTGGTAAAAATTAAACAATTGATATTGGATGAACATCACAAAAGACCCTTCTCAACTCACTTGCGTTATCATAAAATGATCACCACATTTTAAAGGGAATTTTATTAGTTGGGTATGAAAAGGGAGGTAGCTAAATACTTGGAAAAATGCCAGGAATATCAACAAGTAAAAGTAGAACATCAACATTGAGTGAGATTGTTAAACCTCCCGCTTGTATCAAAATGGAAATGGAAGGTTATTTCATTAGACATTATTATTGGTTTACTTTAGACTCGAAGACAACATGACTCTATTATTGTTATGGTGGATAAGTTATCTAAGGTAGCTCGTTTCATACATATTTAGTCTACTTATAGAGATGCACAGGTGGAAAAAGTATTTATGAAAGAAATGTTTAGAATTCCTAAAATACACAAGACAATTATATCAGATAGACACACAAAGTTCATTTAAACCTTTTGAAGGCATTGTTTACTAGAATGGGTATGCAACTAAGTTTTAGCATTGTGTATCATCCACAAACAAATGGGAAAATATAAAAGGTTTATGAGGTCCTTGAATACATGCTACACATATACATAACAAAGTAGCCCACGAAATTGGAGGTCTATATGCATTTTGTAGAGTTTTCTTATAATAATAGTTATAAGGAGCCACTCAAGGTGATTCCTTTTGAGGTTTTATATGGAACTACATGTCATATTCACCTAATTTGTAGTCAGCCTAAAGATGGGGTTATGTTAGGGACAAATATATTATAGGAAATGGAAGAGATGGTGAAAAAGATCAAATAAAACCTAAAAGTAGTGCATGCTAGACAATAAATCTGTTCAAATTTAAAAAGGACACATAAATAATTTCAAGTGGGTGAACATGTATATAAATTAAAATATGACTAGAAATGAGTTCCTTCAAATTGGGGAACTATTCGAAAATAGCCCCTAGGCTTTGTGGGCCATTCGAGATACTAGCTAGAGTAGGGCTAGTGGCCTCTAGCACTACCAACCAACTTTATAGTTCATAATGTATTTCATTTGTATCCCTTGATAAATTATATTCATGATCATACTCGTATAATTGATTGGAAGGTTGTACAAGTCAAACCAAAAGGCAATTTCTAGGTTTGACCTCTACAAATTTTGTAACATAGTGAAATTACATTCTGGAATCGATCCATCGCCAAGGTTAAAGTGAAATGGAAGCAGTTTGGCCTTGACGTGGCCAACTAGGAGATGCAAGATGAAATGGAAGAAGTTTTACCTATGTTGTTATAGGGAAACCAAAAGCATTAAAACATTAAGGAAAATGTTCTTTTTTAAGGTGAGGGGAGATGTAATATGCCCTTGTAGATTTACTTGATGACTTCTATATTGAAAATGTGACTGAAATTTAAAGTGGGACAAGTGATATGATGTGACAATGTAAATAGTCATTCAAAAAAAAAATTGTATTTTGAAATTATTGAAAATATATTCAAGGTTATTACCTACAAGGAGAAAAGTTGAAAGAAGTTATGCACAAGAAGGAGTATGAACAAAAGAAGAAAACTCCTCCTTCGCCAATTTGGAACACTTGGTTGTGGAGTACACCATCAAATTTCATGAGTAAAGATAAATGCCATGAGGTACAATTGACTTAAAGGGGACCACATGAGATAAAGTTCGTCTGAATAAAAAGAAAGGGATAGTAGAAGAGAAATATTATGACAGACCCAAAAATTAGCAGGATGCTACTAAGGGTCAAGGAGGCGTGAAGTAGAAATTAACTAATTATTTGTTCTTAAGGTAGAGAGAAGTAGAGCTTGAGGGGAAATATTGAGAAGTGTAGTTCATGTTGGGAGGAACATTGAATCTTTTAATATATTTTCAAGGATTTCGTAGATAACTATATATTTACATGGAAATGAACCTGTGTCAATTATATTAGTTTTTTAGTTTAGAGCTATGAGTGGTTTTAAGTAGGAAATCTCAATATAATGCTTAGTGTTTTCCTATACATATCTGAGTAAACTGAAAGGATGCATTTTTCTAACCTCCTTGTAATGCAAATATTTGTATACATGTGTGAAGTTGGACTGATTTGTCGCAAGAAAGAAAGAGGCACCAAGACAAAGGATATTGTTTAAGGGTTTAGACATGAACCCTCATGAGGAACAAACCCTGGAAACTAGTACAAAAGTGGTTATGTACATAAAAAAAAATATGGGTCTAAGATAGAATAATTGTAGGGAAGAAGAAATATACATACAACTATTTCACAATAAATTAAATTCTTGTTAAAGTAGACCATGCTTTTAATAACTATATGAATGTGACAAATATGCATCTATATTTTCAAGCCTATGCATTTATGCTAGAAGGTTAGAATTGGCATAATATAATAAACTTTACTGATAAGTAAAGAGTAGGAACTTATGCCTAGCTTAGCTATTATAGGCCAAGAAAAGGAAGGGGGCATTAGCAATTGGCCAAATAATAGGCAGTCCGAAGAAAATGTATTATTAGAACCTAAAGAGGATTCCTGGTTGTCCCTCATGACAAAAGCCCTCGAGGTCCATGGCTTAGTTACAGGTCTATTAAATTAAAATAAAAATTACAAATCTAAAATGAAGATACTAATAAAAAATACAGAAATTGTAGTAAATAAATCATGTATGTCTGCATGATAAATGAAGAGAATAATGATGCCATGAATACTAGAATAGTCATGATAAACTGCATGTAAGCACAAATTACATTATATTTACATGCACACAGGCTAAATAGAATAGAAGAAAATTATAAGGGCATACAAACCCTTATTGGGAGTACCATGCACATGCATAGTAAAATTATAAGAGAAAGAAACACCATTTCTATTCCGGAAAAAAATAAGGAGAATTTGCATTCTTGGCCACTTAGGTATCTCCCACGAACCAAACTTCAAATTAAGAAAAATTGGAAATTAATAGAAGGGGCAAACCCTCATTGTAAAATATCAATTACTATGAAAAATTCTCTACATAAGCTAGGATTTTGGCCCGTATACTTTTAATGAAACTTTTCATACAAGGATGCAACTAAAGAAGTGTAATTCTAGCCAGTTAAGGCCCTATCTATAAATACCATAAACCCAAGGAATTTTCATGTGAACCGGACAAGTTGAAGTTTCTTTATGGCATCCATAAATTATAAAAGGAAAAGGAAAATTAGCGTGTGTAGCTGCCATGGAAAAAGGAAGAAAAAATGTGATTATCCAATTCCAAAACATTGTGGACAAAAAAAAACCCATCGCAACCGAAACTCCGCTGCAAAAAGAAGCATTCATTAATTAACCCTCAAATCTCTAAGAAAAAAATATCATAAAGAAATGTAAAGGAGTTTTCATGGCAATTGTTGGGTCCCTATAATACTAGTGATTACCCCATTACTATTGTAGTTATACCCCTTATTTATATTGTTGTGCCCCTATTACCCCCATATTGTTATTTTTGTGCCCCATAGAATCCCTCTATTGTTACTTTTGTGGCTTTATATTATTATTGTTAGGTTGGCTGGATTATATTGTGACTTCTTAGACTCCTATATATAGAAAGGAGGTTTTGTCATTTGAATCATCCAAGAATTGTTCATTTACGTAATGTAAAGGACGTTGCCCCCTCAAAGAGGCTGAATTCTAAGGCGTTGATCTATCCTTTTTATCTTTTCTCGAGTTGGTTTCATAACATTTGGTATCAGAGCTTTGGATTCTAGGGTTTCACTGCTCCAAACAGGTCGTCGTGGCATTTTCGCTATAAGTTTTTTTCTGTGATGTTTCAGAAGTCACAAAAAAACCCATTTGAGAAGAAATCGCGTTGAACCTTGGGTCCAAATTTCAGAGCTTTTCGCGTGATATTTGCGGAGATATGATCTGAGGAAGTTGGTCTTTTTGCAGACTCCTGAATTACATTCAAAACAGGTGACCTGGGGAAAATCGTCATAACTTTTTCTCTGGGAATCAGATTGAAATTTCGTAATAAGGTACAGAAAAAGGATGGACTGTAGTTTCATGTATATTATTTTCAGAACCAAAGATCAAAAATTGTACACGTGGCACTTCATGCAAGTTCGCTCTTTTGGGAAGGTCTATAATCAGGTCATCTTGGGAGATTGTGCATAACTCTTTCTTGGAGAATCCAATTTGGATCAGACTTGTGGCATTGGAAATAGGACACAGAGAGCTACTACAGGTCACAAATACAGAACTAGATGATTGGAAAGTATAGAGATACATCAGAGACAATATCGAGCTCCGACAAAGTGAAAAAATGTGTGTAGATTTTTTTAAATTTTTGCTTAAGCTTGGTTTGAAAATTTATTTTGAAGGAATTCAAAGGGCATAGTAGAGCATTATTATCGGTAACTGATGCCTCGAGGAAAGAAAATGAAAACACCTAGTAAGGAACCTAAAATCTCTAGCATGACTCATGAAGAAGAGGAAGAAATGCTACATGATATATCAAAATTACAAGAACAAGTGCAACAAATGTCACGCTCACAAAAGTTAACAGAAGCTAAGATAAATGGCGTGGAAGCTAAGATGAATGGCGTGGAAGCTAAGATGGACAATTTGAAGATAGATTTGAACACAAAGTTGAAGACATGCATGGCAGATTTGAAGACAGATTTGACAAATTTTCTACAAGAAATACTTACTAATGGTGAAAAGGTAGTAAAGGAAACTCATGATGAGAACAAAAGAAATGTTAATCATGATTCCATAGATGCTAATGTTGGATCAAAGAATCACCATATTCCAAAAATCGATATCAGGAAGTTTGATGGCAACGATCCCACCACATGGATATTAGAGATGGAGCAATTCTTCGATCTCAATAATGTGCAAAATGCACAAAAGGTACGTATGGCAATTGTATATTTGGAACCAAATCAGTTTTTATGGTATCAATGGCTTTGTTCTCGTAAACAATTTATCACTTGGGCAATTTTTATGGAAGAATTGATAGCACATTATGAGGATACAAAAAGCAACACTTTTTTTAGCCAATTGATAAGTTTCAAACAAAAGGGTTCAATAATGGAGCACATTAAGGAGTTCCAAAAATTGAACATAAGGGTAAAAGATATTCCAGAGGAGCATAGGATTGATGTGTTCATAGGGTCTTTAAAGGATAACATCCAACATGATGTTCGCCTTTGGGAACCTGATTCATTAGAGAAGGCATTCAGGTTAGCAAGAAAAACGGAAAGCAAAATTATGGCAACTAGGAAGCATACCACTCACAACTATAAAGACGGAAGTGTTGTTGCCCCTAGTATTCCACAACCTACAAGGTTGACACCACATCAATTGGAAGAAAAAAGAGCAAAAGGGCTTTGTTACAATTGTGATAGCAGATACATAAAAGGTCATAAGTGCGATGAGAAGAAATTATTCTACATAGATTGTGAAGAGGAAGAAGAAAAGGGGAAAGAAAGGTCAAAAGAAGAGGATATACTCTAGGAACAAAGCCTAGATGAAGAACAAATAAATCTGACCATAGCTTGTAATGCATTGGCAGGAATTACCACACCTCAAACCATCAAGATAGAAGGACAAATCAAGAAGAAAAAGGTAATAGTGTTGACTGATTCAGGAAGCACCCACAATTTTATTCATTCTAGGGTAGCAAAAAAATTGAATTGCTTCCTATATCCAGGACCAGAGTGTCAAGTGATGATTGCAAATTGAGGAACAATAAATTGCTCTGGAAAGTGCCATAATATCAAGCTATCCATGGGAGAATATGTATTGACTAGCCCAATGCTTTCCATTCCAATGGGAGGTGCTGATGTTGTACTAGGAGTCTAATGGCTACAATCCTTGGGTACAATAGCTTTTAATTTCAAGAACTTTTCATCAAATTTTTTATGGAAGGAAAGGAAGTTGAATTAAGGGGTATTGCAGGGAAACCAGGAAAGATAATCAACTCTAATGGCATGACAAAGCTTCTAAAAAAGGAGCAAAGAGGTGTAATTGTACAATTATGTTCGCTATATGTTTCCATATTGGAATCATCTATTTCTCCAGATCTCCAAAAAGTCTTGGACAATCATTCCAAGGTATTTGAGACACCCAAAGGTCTCCCACCTATGCGTGATCATGATCATGCTATTCATCTGACTCCAGGAAGTGTCCCTCCAAACATCAGGCCGTACAGATATCCCTATGTCCAAAAAAGTGAAATTGAACGTATGGTTGCAGAAATGCTAGAGGCTGGTATAATTCAACCGAGTCAAAGTTATTTCTTAGCTCCAATAGTATTGGTGCACAAGAAGGATGGATCATGGCGCACGTGTCCGGATTATAGGGAGCTCAACAAGCTCACTATTAAAGATAAGTTCCCCATTCTTGTCATTGATGAATTACTGGATGAATTGCATGGATCAATTTACTTCACCAAGTTGGATCTTCATTCGGGATATCATCAAATCAGAATGAAGATTGAAGACATTCCCAAAATGGAATTTAGTATTCATGAGGGTAATTATGAATTTTTGGTCATGCCTTTTGGCCTTACCAATGCACCTTCAACATTTCAAGGTTTGATGAATTCAATTTTCAAACCATTCCTTAGAAAATTTGTGTTAGTATTTTTTGATGATATACTAATCTACAGCAAGTCTTGGAAGGATCATGTTGAACATGTTGACAGGGGGCTACAAATATTGGAGGAGAAACAATTATATGCAAAAAGATCCAAATGTTTCTTTGGAGTCCAGCAGGTGGAATATTTGGGTCATATTGTATCTGATGAAGAAGTTAAGGTAGACCCTAGCAAAATTAAAGCCATTAAGGAATGGAAAATCCTCACATCCATAAAGCATCTGCGAGGATTTCTTGGGTTGACAGGGTATTATCGCAAGTTTGTTAAGAATTATGGAAGAATAGCAGCACCTCTAACAACATTATTGAAGAAAGATTCATTTTCATGGACTCCGGAAGCAACAAAGGCCTTTGAACATCTTAAAGAGGCAATGTGCCAAGAACTGGTCTTAGCTACATTGGACTTCATAAAAACCTTTACTATGGAATGTGATGCTTCAGGAAATGGAATTGGTGCTGTTCTAATGCAAGATGAAAGGCCCATTGCTTTTGAAAGTCGTCCAATCAAGGGAAAGTTTTTAAGCAAAGCTATTTATGAGAAGGAAATGTTGGCAATACTCCATGCACTTAAGAAATGGAGACCCTACCTAATGGGAAGACACTTCAAGGTAAAAACGGATCATGATAGCCTTAAATACTTTTTAGAAAAAATATTATCCTCTGAAGAGCAACAAAAGTGGGTCACAAAGATGTTGGGTTATGACTTTGAAATCATCTACAAAACGGGAAGCAAAATGTGGTGGCAGATGCACTCTCAAGAAAGGATGAGGATGTGGAAGCATTGTTGTGTGCCATTTCTATTATCCAACCAGATTGGATAAACGAAGCAAGGGAGGAATGGAAGAATGACAAAGAAGTGTGGGCACTTATTCGAAAGCTACAACAAGATTCCAGTACTTCTGATACATTTAGCTGGCAAAATGATTCGTTATGGTACAAAGATTGCTTATACCTCTGTAAGAATTCCCAGCTAAAACAAAAGATTCTTATGGAATTGCACACTTCTCCCTTAGGAGGGCACTCAGGATTTTTAAAACTTACCACAGGGTTAAGAAGGAATTTTTTTGGTAAATCAGATATTCAAAAGTTTGTGGCGGAATGTTTGGTTTTCCAACAAAATAAAGTTGAAACAATTAAGACACCGGGTCTATTACAACCTTTATCCATTCCAAGCCAACGTTGGGAGGAGGTTCCAATGGATTTTATCACAGGTTTACCCAAGTCTGAGGGAAAGAGTGTCATCATGGTGGTAGTTGACAAAATTACCAAGTATGCACACTTTTGTGCATTATCACATCCATTTAAAGCCAGTACATTTTTTATTGCATTTATGGAAACAGTTCAAAAGATACATGGAAACCCAAAGATTATTGTAAGTGACAGAGATCCCATTTTCACTGGAAATTTTTGGACAGAATTATTTTCTTGTCTTGGTACTCAGTTAGCTCATAGCTCATCTTATCATCCTCAATCTGATGGGAAAACTGAGATAGTAAACAAATGTTTGGAAGGATATCTTCGTTTCTTTGTATCTGATAAACAGACACAATGGGTCAAATGGTTGCCTCTGGCTGAATGGTGGTATAACACTTCCTTCCATACAGCAACAAAAATGACCCCATTTATCGCACTTTATGGGTATCAACCACCATCCATCACATCATATTTAAGAGAAAATTCTAAGGTTCAGGCAGTGGAACATCACATTGAACATCAACAACAAGTCCAACTCTTAAAGGATAACCTCATGTTGGTACAAAATAGAATGAAACAACAGGCAGATCAACATCGCAGTGAAAGAAGTTTTGATGTAGGTGATTGTGTATTCCTACAGCTACAACCATATAAGCAAATGTCCCTAAAGCAAGCTAAGAAGGATAAGAAATTATCACCAAAGTATTATGGTCTGTACAAGGTGTTGCAAAAGATTGGTACTATTGCATACAAATTGGAGCTTCCTGCAGCTTCTCGATTGCACCCAGTTTTCCATGTTTCATGTTTAAAGAAGGTTATAGGCGACAAGCTCCCAATTCAAACAAAATTTCCAGAACTTGACGAGGAAGGAAAAATTATATTGG
This sequence comes from Pinus tabuliformis, assembly GCA_031772625.1. Lineage (NCBI taxonomy): Eukaryota > Viridiplantae > Streptophyta > Pinopsida > Pinales > Pinaceae > Pinus > Pinus tabuliformis. Next base: position 345,646,903 of record CM062814.1, read on the forward strand.
AACTGGAAGCAGTCACAGAAACAAGAACTCGACAGCTACGAAATCAATCAATTTCAGAGTATCTTATCAAGTGGAAGAAGTTATCCGCTGAAGATTCCACATGGGAGGATGAGAATTTTATGCAGAAGTATCCAGAACTACCTGAAAGCGTTGAGGACAACATTTTTTTGAAGAAGAGGGGCATGTTGGGTCCTTATAATACTAGTGATTACCCCATTACTATTGTACTTATACCCCTTATTTATATTGTTGTGCCCCTATTACCCCCATATTGTTATTTCTGTGCCCCATAGAATCCCCCTATTGTTATTTTTGTGGCTTTATATTATTATTGTTAGGTCGGCTGGATTATATTGTGACTCCTTAGACTCCTATATATAGAAAGGAGGTTTTGTCATTTGAATCATCCAAGAATTGTTCATTTATGCAATGTAAAGGAGGTTGCCCCCTCGAAGAGGCTGAATTCTAAGTCGTTGATCTATCTTTTCTATCTTTTCTTGAGCTAGTTTCATAACAACATCTAGAAATTCTTACCTTAAACCGGAGAAGTGAGGTCTCCACTTTAATACTATGCTATAAAGATAAAGATGCTTTACTATCAAAATTACAATTCAAAGAAAAACCCTTTGAAAATAAATCATATTATGGTTTGAGATTAAAATTTGGTGTGAAGAATTACCATACATAATGCACAAGGATTAGGTGTCATTGTTTAGAATGGTGGAGGAGAGACTCACCATAACCAAAAACCCTTATGAAAATCGAGGGTTTGGTTTGTACACTCAATTACATATCATCAAGCAGAGAAACAGATAATTTAGTTGTCGAAAACACCATGAGCCCTAGCAATAGTGACAGAGAATCATGCTACAATAGTGACAAAGAATCATGCTTGTAGCAAAAGAAGTAAAAGGGACAAGGGCAACAGCGAAAATTAGACCTCGTTGTGAATTTTATCCTTGGAATGCAAATAATTTCCCATTCGTCGGCGTACGAGGAAAGTCTAGCAAAAGTTCATTATGCAACATCAAAATTTGAGGAAAACCCCTAATCCTTCCAATTTAATCTTATGTTTGTGGAGCTCAGCGCTCAACCAATGCTTGTTGTGGATGAGACCATCGTGGCACGAGTCGGGGGTAGTTAGATATCTTAACACACAAGAGAATATCCTCATCATCGATCCAACCGAGGAAATCACCACCATCAATATGGGACACTTGGCCAGGCCATGCGAACCTATTCCATATAACCTTTTCATGTGATCCAAGTGCTCAATCTAACCCATGTGTATGCAAGTGCAACGAGGGCTGAAGGTCCAGATGGTTTTGCACGTACTCAGTTATAAACCGCTGTGGAAACATAATTACCTTGGTTATGTGTGTGTGTTATATCATATAGCTTCAACGTTTTTGATGGATGTGTCGGTAATCAGGTTAGGTATTCATATATATGAAAAAAAATAAGCGTTTGGTATGATAAACATAGCCAACCACAAACATTGCTATGAGATATAACCAAACATTGAATAGAGTAGTTAAAAGATATCACAATACGGTTTATGTGATTATATATAACAATTATCTCTCCCACCAGGACTTGGATAAGGTTTTACACCACACATACCCTTATAATATCATGGCCTTAAAAATGGAAAATAAAGGCATGGCTTAGTTAAAAATATATATAAGTCAAATTGAATACCTTATTTATTTTCAAACCAATAATAAAAACTAAATACAGTGCTCATTATTTATTTTCAAACCAATAATAAAAACTAAATACAGTGCTCATTATATATACAAAACATGTAACCATGTTAGAAAAATCAAATTGGAAATAAGTTAAAAAGAAATCATATATATATATATGTATATATATATATATTATATAGGATATATACAAATTCATAATAATAATAAATCAAGCAATTATAACTATTTTCACAATAACTCAGAGATTATTCTACACTTAAAATATATTACTTTGATGAATTAATTTACTATTTTACCTATTTATTTGATTATTCAAATCAATGATACCGTTTAAAATATAATTTCTGTATTAAAGAAATACAAGGATTATGTTGGCTTGAATTTATTTAGGTAATTAGGCTGGAAAGAAAACTCGAGATTTCAAAATTTACTCACATTATATTAAAATAAATAAAATAGACTACTTTATTTTAAGAAAAACCCATGTCTTATAGTGTTCTATTAATTCAAGATTGTTTTATTGTTGCTTTATTTGAATTTTCATTATAATACAAATATTATATTGATTTTATATCGGTGTTTGATGATTCTTATTTTTATTCTTAATAAATTATTTTTACTTTATCCATCTTTAATTGAATAACGCTTTTACATGTAAGAGATAAAGCTTGCAAATTAGTATTTTTTTTTTTTTTTTAATTTTAATTTTAATTAGTATATATTATTTCTTATTCTCATGGTGAAATATTAAAAAATAAGAAATATTTCAATAATATGTTATTCTTAATCACTAATTAAGATTTGGATTTAAATATTCAATAAAAAAAATTTCTATATATTATTATTAAACATTATTTTTAAACCATAAAAAAAAGAATCTTTTATTTTTTAAACACTAATTAAAGTTTGGATTTACATATTCAATATAAAATTTGCTATAAATTATTATTAAATAGTATTTTTAAACCATAAAAAATATAATTATATTGGTATGTATGTCTATTTAGACTAATGCTTCTAGAATTTTAATTTAATTATCAGCAATTGTAAGGTGGATGGTAGAGATTTAATTTCGATAATATTCTTAATAGTATACAAAAATAAAAGGTTGAGATTTATCTCCATTGTAGTTACATTCTTTTTCCCTTTTTAATTAAATTGATTAGTTAAAAAAATGCCACGTGAACAAGTGTGAGATGTGTTGAAAAGTGTAGTTAAGAAGGTCTTTTTCTTGTCTTGTGCCTGGGTCAAGAAAGACTTCAATGTGTTCTTCTTTTGTCAAGTATGAGTTCATTGAAAAGAATGAGTTAGTTCATTCATGCGCTAGTTCGAGTTTCAATTATTTGGCTATCCAAGTGCGAGTTGAGAATTAGAAGAGAACGAGTTGAAGATCTTCAGTCTTGATTGAAGCAAGGGTGTGTTGAACTAAGATTTGATTTAGTTAACAAGTCGAGTTCAACTTGTGTTTTAAATTTGTATTTTCTAGATATAAGATGATCGAATAGCATAAAAGGAGGATGAAGGAACATAATTCAATTAACTGGTTTGTGTGCACAAGGTTATGGGACAAGGAAATAACTCACAAATTTGTGCGATGTTGCACCAGGTTTGTGCAAAAGCTTGTTGTAGGAAGAGCATATCAAGGAGGAGCATGTACACATATTTGAACAAATAATTTCCTTGTTGGTGTGCACTAATGTTTAGGATGAAAATTCCTAAATAATAAGGGCCTATCCTATGCTAGGAAATAAGAGATTTCAACACTAGGAAATAGGGAGAAACAATGGAAGGAAAGAGGAGCTAGATCCTGTGTGTTTGCAAGGAATTTCATGCTAAGTGTTAGCAGTGAGAGAAATCTTACTCTTGAGTGAAATAATGTTTCCTTTTAAAGATATCAATTGCTCAAAATTATGTTAATAAAATTCTACAAAGCATAGGGTTTTCGCAATTGGGTTCCCCATAATTTTTTTTTTGTTATTGTGTGTGACTATTTATTATCTCTGTTTGTCTTATGTTTCTTATTTAATAGAGAAATTCCATCTCATGGTAAATAGAAGCCTTTTTAGATTGCTCATCATACAAATTGCATAATTTCAAGAGAATTCTACATGGTATCAGAGAAAAGAAGCACATAAAGATCAACACATAGAGGAGCACACAGTTTGGTTAACAAGTCACCATGTTTCTGTAGTGTAGAACACAGCCTAGGAGATGCTTGTAATACCTCAGATCTGAGATATGTAGGGCCATGAATCTTCATTGGTATAGGAAGGGCCAAAAGTTGTGTTTAGGTGTAGCAAAAGTCTCAAGTAGCCTCAAGTGACAGTGAGTGAGAAATGGTTCTAAAGTGTGCTACAAGAGAAGAGAGATGGGTCACAAGCCTGAAGGTGTTGACCACAATTTTTGAAGGTATCTATACAAGTGTTCGAGTCGAGGAGGTTTTTGGTAGTTTTTTTTTTTAGTGCACTAGATGAGCCATCCTTAGTGGTGTTAAGAAGCTATCAGTGGGCTGATTGGAAAGCCCTAAGTAAGGTGACAAAAGTGTATACTTGTCACTATGTGAGGGTAGCTTGATGAAGCCCTAAGTTCATTAACTTCATTGGAGCATAGTTGATTAGTGAGGGATTTTTTTCAATACAAACGCAGTCCCTTGGACAAGAGTATGAAATTCATAGAACTGAAGTATGATCACAATCTAGAGGGAGCCTTAAATTTTTGTGCATGGAAGGAGTGTATCACTATAGTGTTGGATGATAATGGGGTGGGAGAGTTTATCAAGAAGTTGATAGCACCACCTCAAGATCCCCAATAACTAGCCCAACATACTAATAATTACACCAAGGTGATGAGGATCACTCTAGAGGGGTTTAAAGATTATATGATTCCTCATCTCCATGAGAAGAAGACAATGTTTGAAATGTTTAAAGCCATATTAGATCTATTTCAAGGTACAAGTGATATTAGGAACCTTCTCTTAAGTAGAACCTAAGAAGCATTCACATGAGCAAGGATAATTGCATTGTCATATACCTTTCTAAGTTCACTCATGATTGAGGTGAGCTAGGCGGTATTGGTGTCACTGTGCCAAAGCATGACTTTGTGAGTTTTACATTACTAGGACTTAATAAGTCTTGGTATACCTTCCAGGATGCAGTAAGTAATAGAGAATATTTTTCTAGTTGAGAAAGTCTATTGGGTGACTATGTTCAATAATATACGTAGAGAAGAACGAGAGATGGAAGATCAACATCGACAGAGGATGAGGAGAAATTTTCCTTAATAGGAACAGGTAGCAAGATCAAGAGAAAGAAGCGCCAAGGAGAGGTTGAGTCCGGTTAGAAGGGAAAGAAGAAGAAGTATCTAAAAAATATCAACTGCTTCCATTTCCATGAGTTTGGACATTATGTCACTAAGTGTCCTAAGTGGAGGAAGGAGTCCAGTAAGGATCATGTACCTACGTCAGCAAAGGTAGATGTATTTTCTTCCTAGTTCGAGAAATATTTCTTCTTGTTAGATTGCATGGTAGGCTCAACAAACATAATTTTATGGTATATTCATTCAAGATCATCCTTTTGCATGACCATTAACGTGAATAATTTCAGCCTACTAAAAGAGAAGGACATGCAGTTTCACATTGAGCAAGTAGATGATGGTCAATATGCAGCTAGAGGAGTTTGTATTGTTAGCTTTCAAAGGGTTTCAGGTAATCCTCTTCATCTCAGAGATGTCCTTTATGTTCCAAGCCTTAAGAAGAATCTTGTTTCAATATCTACCTTCGAGGACATGGGTTATGATGTCATCTTTAGTAGAGGAAACACTTACCTCCAAAACTTAGCTTCTGGATGTAAGAATAAGATAGGTGTAACGAAGAAGAATATCTACAAATCCTAGGTAGAGATAGGTGAAACCTTGAGAAACAAGGGAAGTAGAGCTCAGAGTAGAGAAGTGACGGTTGAGGAGAGAAGAGCTATGAGATACTCCTTAGAGTAAGAGAATATTAAAGTAATTGAGAAGAAGCTACATAACATGGAGCCTCATCCTGTATCTCAGTGTGAGTCTAAGCTAGTTGGCAGTTGAAACTACTAGTAGGATCATGAGGAGTATAGCCCAGGGTGAGTGGAGGTAGCCTCTCAGCCAATGATTCTTAGTATAGGGAGAGTTCGATTCGGTGGGTAGAGGGTTTGTTTAAGGGAGATCATGAGAGAATTGGATCTTTAGTGACAACTTCAGCTAGAAGAAGCGAAAGAGTTTGCAATGAATTTCATACCAAGTGTTAGTGGTGAGAGAAAGCTTGTTCTATAGTGAAATAGTGTTGCCTTGCAAAGAGATTAATTGCTCAAATTTCCATTAGTAAAGTTCTACAACAAAGTAGAGGATTTTTCGAGTTGGCTTCCCTAGAAAAAATAGTGTTATTGTGTGTGACTCGTTCTTTATCCCCCTTTTTATTCCACTACTTATTTAGTAGAGACATTTTGTGTCTTGGTGAATAGAATTTGTTTCAAATGGTTTGTCATAACAGTTGCGGAATTTCAAAGAAATTCTACAATATGAAGTGGTGTAGGAAGTTAGGTAGCTTCTAGTTTCCAAGAAATCTATGGATTTTGAACCTTTTCACAAGTGCGAGAGACCTTACATTCAAGTTAGGGATAGTAAGAAATCAATTGATTTCCTTCCTAAATGGATCCTAGAGGGAATAGAATTTATGTGAAATCGAATTATGTATGGGTATTGCCATGCTAGAAAACCAACTTATTTTAAGATGAGACTTTGGATCACCAATGTCTGGAGGTGGTTGTTTGCTGCGAAGGTCAAAATTTCTCTTGTAGGGAGGGATTTCTTATATTATCTTTCAGAATGGTGGAGGATCATGATGCCATTTTAAAGGAGGGTCATTAGTGCTAGGGAGATGTTCGTTTGGTTCTCTTTCCTTGATCAGAGCATTTCGATCCTTCGATAGCAATTAAAAAATTACAATGATGATGAATGTGACAAGGTTGTCACCAAATTTATATCAGTGAAAATTTTTGATGGATATTGGGAATTATCTCACATAATTTATTAGAGCCACCCAGTAAACATCAAATATGGAAGAGATTTAGAATATTTTAGCTCTTTTAATTCTGAACTACGAGCTTCTAGATAAAATATATAATTTGTTTGGGAACAACTATTAGACTCACGAATAGGACTGTGAGATTGTTTCCTGCAAATGTAGGTTCTATCATGTTGCTAGTCATATTATGTGGTGCTTAGCCTACAACAAGCGGAAGGTGCTGAGTTTGTTTCCTTCTCTCATATGGAAATGGTAGAGTTTGAAATTATAAACTTAATGGCTTTTAGTAGTGGGTCCGCCTTTTTCAAATTGTAGCCTGATGATTTGTTGTGGTGGCTTAATTTAACGGCGTCTCTTCTCTCAGTCACTCTGTTCATCCCCAAAAAAAATTAGGATGACAAAGTTGTGATACATGGGCTGGAAATGGAGGAAATGTTACAAAAAATGTGGCAGGGGGAGAGGAGAGGAATTTCACTCAAAAATTAGTTGCAGCAAGACAAATTTTAGATTGAGGCAAAGATATCGCAACTACACAGAGGTTTAATAAAACACAAAATTCACTAATGACAAAACAGAGTAAAAGAAAATGGTTGCGGTAAATCTACTCATGAAGGTTTAAGACCACATTGCAACATTTGTAGTTCCAAGTGAAAAAACAAAAATATTTACAGAAATTTATGCATCACTAAGTTGCAGAATAAATGTCTGTAAAATTCTGTAAAACTGGTTTTCACGCACCCACTAAAATTTCCTCCGCAACTTTTTCCTTACATACTTTCACCCTCTCTCGCTCTCTCACATGCCCAACATTACAAAATGACTTTTACATCCATATTCATCTCAACATACAAATTTTGGCATTAATACGTGACAAAGAAAATAATTAATACACACATGTGATTTTAGATAGTAAATGGTTGTGGAGTGTGGGCAACAGTCCTAGAGTAAATATTTTTCCATATCTATTTACCGAAGTTTATTAAATGCCTTAAACTCTCCCATGTGTTGTGTAATGGTTAGCGTTGTACTTCTGCTCTGACTTCAATCTTTTCACTTGTAAACAGAATTGCAACCGTGCAGTAGTTGACCATGCAAGCAAGGTGGTTGTTAGTGCATTTAAGGAGGTGGTTGAGATTAATATTTCCAACACTCCCCCTTAATAACAACTACCTCCATTGACAATTCCCAAACAGTCTCTAAGATAAACAAAACTTTCACCTCCCAATGGCTTTGTGAAAATATCAACAAATTAGTCCTTTGACATGTAGTGCTGCAACACAATTTCATCATTGTTTATCAACTCTCTGACAAAATGATATTTAACATCAATATGCTTGGTACTCTTGTGAAAAATAGAATTCTTTGATAATGAAATTACTGAAGTGTTGTCACAGAAAATAGTTTTCTTTTGCCCTTGGTCGTGACGAATATCCCTTAACATCCTTCTCATCCAAACTGCTTGACATGTTGCTACTGTTGCAACGACATATCCAGCTTCTGTTTTTGACAATGAAACTATCGGTTTCTTCTTGGAGGCACATGAAATGGATGCAAAACCCAAATCAAAAAGATATCCTAATGTGCTCTTTCTATCATCAACACTTCCTGCCCAATCACTATCTGTGTAACCAACTAGCTTGAAATCACTTGTTGCACTGTACAAAACTCCATACTGTTTTGTCCAATTGACATACCTTAGAATCATTTTTGTTGCTTTCCAATGTATTTCCTTGATTGTCTCCATGAACTTCGACACCAAACTCACTGCATACATTATATCTAGCCTAGTGGCAGTCAAATAAATCAAGGTGCCTATCATGCTTTTGTATAATGTCAGACTAACATTGTTGTTGCAATCTTCTTTGCTCAACTTCAACCCCATGAGAGTTGGAGTTGGTGTGGGCTTGCCATTTTGTAGTTTAAACCTCTCCAAAATGTCTGGTACATAATTTCTGTGAGAGATAAAAAGACCATTTTATGTTTACTTCACCTCTACCCCCAAAAAATATTTTAACAACCCCAAGGCAGTCATTTCAAATTCACTCTTCATGACTTCTTTGGAATTAACGATGAGAAAATCAACACTGTCTATAAAAATAAAATCATCTAAATATAAGACAATAATAAGAATATTACCATCACTCTCTTTGATGTAGAGAGTAGGCTCACCATCACATTTGTCAAAACCATTGTCGAACAAGTAAGCATCTATCTTGTTGTACCATGCATGCGATGCTTGCTTTAGCCCATAAAGAGATTTCCTCAACCAATACACTTTGTCTTCTTTGCCTTCTACCTCATAACCAGGCAATTGCGCAACATACATTTCCTCTTTCATCACTCCATTCAAGAAAGTTGATTTTATGTCCATTTGATACACTTTCCATTTATGTTGAAGGAAATTGGCACAACTGTACAAACTGTCTCCATCCTCGTGACTGGTGCAAATGTCTTCGAATAATATGTTCCATGCTTCTGCTTGTATTCTTTGATAACTAGCCTTGCTTTGTGCCTTTCAACCTTTCCCTCAATGTTGCTTTTGTTCTTATAGACCCACTTCATTCCAATGACTTATTTTCCTTACGGCAAGTCCACTAGCTCCTATGTGTCAATGTTTTCTATTGCTTCTATTTCTTCCTCCATTACCGCAACCCATTTATCTTCTTTGACTGCATCTTCAAACTGGATTTGGTCATCTTCATGACAAAATAATGCAAATAAGGAATTCATACCAACACTGCTATCAAATTCATCTCGCTCATAAATTTCATTTAAATTTCTGAATTTTGGTCTTCTTGTGCTTGCTAAAGATGGGATTGACATGTCACTTGGTGTTGTGCTTTACAACGTGCTTGGATAGGCACTTTTTTGACTATGTGACATTGTCCTATTATTTTTTGATGGTGTTGCTTGTTACCCACTTTGTTGCACTTGAATATGTGTAGAGGGAGTCACTGTAGAGGAATTGCTTGTTGCTGTCAATTACTCTTTGTCCTCATGTGGTATACATGTTTTGACATTGATTGTCTTCTCTAAAATTCCATCCCATGCTTCCTCTTCTATGAAATGCACATCTTTGCTGATTATGACCTTCTTGGTTAATGGATTGTAGAGTTTGTATGCCTTGGATTCATCACTATATATAACATATATACATTTGTCCCCCTTGCTGTCCAACTTCTTCCTCAACTCATCCTGGACATGTGCATATGCCACACATCCAAGCACTCTCATGTCAGTGACACTATGCATTCTTCCACTCCATACCTCTTCAGGAACTACATTCTGGATGCTTTTGGTTGGACATCCATTCAAGATATATGCTGCACAAGTGACAACTTCAAGTCAATAATCATTTGGAAAATGCTTTGCCTTCAACATACTTGCCATTTCCATAATGGTCTTATTCTTTCTTTCTGTGACTCCATTTTGCTGAGGTGTATATATTGTTGTAAATTCCATGCTCCCAGCAAAATCGAAGGAAATCATTTGAGATGTATTCACCATCTCTGTCAGTCCTGAGGAATTTGATGTAGTGTGCTCTTTGATTCTGAACAAGAGCTTTGTATTGCCAAAAGCACTCAAACACTTCAATTTTCTCTTTTAGGAGATATACCCATGTATTCCTTGTGTAGTCATCTATGAAGGTCAAAAATAGTGGCTGCCACCAATTGATGGTGTTTGCATGGTCCACATAAATCTAGGTGGACAATCTCCAAAGGTGCCTTTGCCCATACTAACTTTCCTACTGGAAATGTCTCTCTATGTTGTTTTCCCAAGATCTATCCTTCACATAGGTTTTTCTGTTTCTATATGAGTGAGAAACCCTTCACCATGCCTTTTGTATGTAGCAAATTCAAACCTCCAAAGCCGAGATATCAAAATCTCAAATTCCATAACCAATTTTCATCTTTGACGTCTACTTGATAGTTTATTTGTGTGACAACTGCATATTTTCTTCGATCCTCTTGTGAGATCATTGATAGTTGTGCTTGTGCACCTTCTTCTTTCAAATCTGATCTTATCTTTAGGGGAAACATTCTATTGTTTGTCATATGAACCATTGCAATCAACTGTTTGCTTGGAGGTCTTTCCAAAATTGTGCACACATGATTTTTGAAGAAGATATTGTAGCCATTTTGCATGAGTTGTCTAATGCTTATGAGGTTATGCTTCAGACTAGGTACAAAGTCAACATCTAAGATATACTTCTTCCCTCCCTTCTTTGCTAGGATATTAACTCTTGCTTTGCCCATGATAGAGACTTTGCTATCGGTCCCTAATGTCACATCAGATTTCACACTTTCATATAGATTGGAAAACATTTATATGTTCTTTGACATGTGATTGCTACACCGTGAATCTGGATACCATATATCACTTTGTTTTTCTTGTGCTACATTATAAGTTAAAAACATGCTATCATGGTTCTGATTTTCTTTTTTGAAATTTTCACTTGGCTTGTTACTAATATCATATTTCTTATTTCTACATTAATTTTCATAATAAAAACACTTCTTACAGTAATGACATTATACTTGAGATTTATCATACCTATGACCTTGTGCTTGATTTTGGCTTGGGCCTTGACTTGGAATTTGATTGCTACCCCTTACACTTGAGCTTGAAGATATTCCTCTTCCACCTTTGTGTGGGCTTCTTCCTCTTCCTCTAGCATATGATCTTCCTTTGCCTCGACCTTGACCGAATGAAACTTGTGTCTTGAAGGCATGCTCCAATGAGGAACTCGTTGCTCTATTCAATCTATGTTCATGAGAAATCAATGATGCATGAAGCTCATAAGCTGAGAACTGTGAGAGATCCTTTGTCTCTTCTATGGCCACAAAAATGACATGAAACCTTGCTGGAAAACTTCTCAAAAATTTCTCAACTATTATCCTTTCCTCAAGTGTCTCACCATGAGACTTGATTTCAGTAACAAACCCAATTACATGTGTAAAGAATGATTCCGTGTTCTCAGACTCTTTCATACAAAATGTTTCAAAGTCTCTTCTCAACATTTGTAGCTTCGTTGTCTTGACTTTTTCCATGCCTTGGTAGGTTGTATGGAGGGTGTCCCATGCTAGATTGGACTTTGTTGCTACTACAATCCTTCAGAAAACACTTTCATGAACTACTTGAAAAATGTCGAAGATGGATTTTGTATCCTTATTCGTATTGTCCCTCAACAAATCCATTTTTGCTTGAGACAAGACATTGTATGGTGTTGCATTTTCTTGTTTTGGAAAAGAATTTTCCACCAAATCCCAAATATCTTGAGACGAAAACGGGTCCTTCATTGTAATAGCCAAATAATCATAAAAGTTTCCATTAAAATGAGGTATTTGAGGATTAGTCAAGGTTGTGCTTGATGTTTCCATTTCTGAGTGAGAAAAAAAACTTGCGACCTGCTGATAAATGTGCTAAAAAAAATCTGCCCTCAAAACAATTTTAACTGCCAGTAAAAACACTTGTTTTTACACTGACAAAGTTTAATCCGCTCAGATACAATGTTCGAAAAATTTGGCAGGGGGAGAGGAGTGGAGTCTCGCTCAAAAATCAGTTGCAACAAGACAAATATTAGGTTGCAATAAGGATATCACAACTACGGAGAGGTTTAATAAAACAAAAAATTCACTCACGACAAAACATAGTAAAAGAAAATGGTTGCGGTAAACTACTTTTAAAGCTTTAAGACCGTATTACAACATAACATACTTTATATTATATTTAAAAACATATGAAAATACATTCACGTCATAAATGGATGCTGCAGCTCCACGTGAAAACACAAGAGGCTTACTACGATTTACGCATCACTCGGGTTTCAGAGTAAATGTCTGTAAAACTAGTTTTCATGAGCCCAACAATATTTTCTCCACAATTCTCTCCTCGCTACCTCATAGACTTTCACCCTCTCTCACTCTCTCACTTTCCCAACATTACAAAATGACTTCTACATCCATATTTATCTCAACATACAAATTTTGGCATTAATACATCACAAAGAAAATAATTAATACACAACATGGGTGATTTTACATAGTAAATTGTTTTCTGAACATGTAGGTGTTGTGGAGTGTGGGAAACAATTGGGGGGTAAATGTTTGCCCATATCTATTTACCAAAGTTTATTAAATGTCGTAAACTCTTTGTTGTGTTGTGGAATGGTCATCATTGTACTTATGCTCTCACTTCAGTCCTTTCACTTGCAAACAAAATCATAACCATGCAGTAGTTGATTGGGTAAGTATGGTGGTTGTCAGTGTGTTTAAGGTGGTGGTTGAGATTAATATTTCCAACATGAAAATAGTGATACTTTTTATTAGTTTGACAATGCTCACTTCGACATATTTCATTACAGTTGTGCCAAACACAATGATTGAGCCATTAAAGGTTACTTTCGGATGCCACAACTTTGGTACAGGCAACCATAATTTTTGCTAGTGCACTTGCACCATTATGAGAAGGTTCAGTCAAAGTCATAACTGTAGCCAAGACATGAATTGCATTTTTTTTGCATATATAAGATACTGTAAACTCAGTTCTTGAAAATCCATAGAGAGTTTCCATCTGCATACAGAGTGGGATTTACAATGAGAGTTGTTGTGATGTAAGATATTTTCCTTCATCATGGAGGAGGAACATTCTTGCTACATACATGAAGATATTGCTATGCCAATTCTGAAAATTGTGTGGGTGAGTCTGTGGCAATGCCAATATTGATGTTTTCACTTGGAGAAAACCTTTTGAAGGGATCGTAGAACCATAATATACATGAGGAAGAACAATAGCCACAACTCAAAAATTGTGATATTGGCCCAAAAAAATCAACGTGATTGCACACTACAGCTGGAAAAAAAGCATCAGTTGTTGTGCGTGCTATGGAGAAGTCATTGCCTTCCTTTTTTCCTTTCTTGTTCTTGGTGTACGGGGTAATAATTTTAGTTTAAATTCTTTGAACCATGTAATAATTTAATGAAAGCAAAAGAACAACATCTTTCTATTTCGAAAAGGATGTTTATATAGCGCATATATATCCATGAGTGAGATATATTCTCCATATCAGAACTACTAGTCAATCCTTATCGCTTGTCCAAAATAGTGAGTATTTTGTCATGTTCGTATACAAAAATAAGTTTACCAAATCATTGCCTCTAAGTGCCTATTTTCCTATCTTATTTGTGAGAATTTTGTTATATTCTACTACTAACTACAACATGGATACCAGTTCTTTATCAATACAAAAAAAAACTATTCAAGAAATTTACAAGAATCATGGCCAAGAAGAGTTAGATCTATTTTTCCAGTATCTCAATAATCAATCCTCCTCCATAAAGTTTACTATGGAGCAAGAAATTAATGGGTTCTTTTCTTTCCTTGATTTCCTCATTTCGAAGAATGGTGATGTTTCTTTCTCCCACCAAGTTTTTTAGAAGAAAATTCATATTGGGCATTATCTTCATACCAAATCTCATCATTTGCCTGCTCAAAAGTTGGGTGTTCTCAACACGCTAGCTACTCGTGCACTGAGAAATAACCTTCATAAAGAGAAATCCCATTTTGTTAATTTTTTTGTTAATAATGGTTATAGCAGGCACCAAGGTTTGAAAGCTTTCCTTAAAGCTAGCAAAGGTCCCAATATTAAGAAAGACCCTAAAGATCGAATCTTTGAGGTTCATCTCCCTTTCATCCACGGGACCATTGGCAATATTGCAGGGATCTTAAGAAGCATAATGTTCCCTCAACCTTTAGACCCGTTAACACCATTCATAGCTCCCTAAGATATGTAAAATACCCTGTTGACCCTAAGGACATGAAAGGTGTTTGTGTTATTCCATGTCCGTGTGGGACCCCCTATGTTGGGGAAAATGTGTGCTCTATTAATTAGAGGATTCATGAGCACTCAACCAACATCAAACATGGAAGGCCCTAGTCTTCAGTGCTCGTAGAACATGTGGAGAAGACTAAGCACCATATTTGTATTGAGGAGGCCTGGGTAATTACCAAAATTGCCCCTTTTCATCATTGGAAGTTTAGGGAGGCCATAGAAATTGAAAGGAGGCCGAGTAATCTCAATAGGGATGATGGATGGAAGATTAGTAGCTATTGGATCTCTGTCATTTCCTCCCAGCCTGCCCCCCTTGTTTCTATTTTTTTATTGATTTCTTCTTTGGTTTTTCCCCTCATCTTATGATTAATGTTTTCCCCTTTCATTTTGATATATATATCTATATATCTATATATATCTATATATCTATATATATATATATATATATATATATATATATACTCAGTATTTTAGTAATATTATTAATATTTTATTCAGATTATTTATCTTATATTTTATTGAAAATAATATGTTTTTGTTATTAGGTTATAATTCTTAATTTATGTTTTAAAATAATTTACACCTTACTTGGCTTTATTGAACATGTTACGTAAATAAATAATATTTTATGCATAAACATAATTGAAATAATTATAAACATATAAACTAATTATTTGATTGATTAATAAATATTAGTTTTAGTCACTGTTTATCCCATTATTATATCAAAATATATAAATTTCATAGTCCAAGTATCTAATTAATTATAAATAGCTACATTCTTCATATAATAGAATTAACATAATTTTATTTTATTTTTATTTAGCTTTTAGTTAGAAGAAAATACTATATATTTAGCCACATATATAGTGAAATAAATAAACTTATTTAATTAGTCAACTATTTAACTCACTAAGTTATCTAATTAATAATAATTTATATATCCTATAATGATTCCTATGGTTTGTATAGTTTTAAAATAATATAGAGTATATTAATTTATTAGGTTTTAATCTTAGTTTAAGTTCAAGGAAATAAGCAGATCTAAAAAACTAAGTAATTAATTAACCAATTAGTTTTCATTTCCCTATCTCTTGGTCAATTCAAATATAGATGTTGCCTAGTCCATTGTAGCCATTTCCTTGGTCAATAGTATTTGTTTTTTCTAGCCATCGAATGATCTTTTCTATATTTAACTAGTAGCCATGATCCGGTTCTTCATCTTGTCTAGATGATGAACCAAACTTGTTGGTTCGAAATGCATCAATAAATGAATCTTGATGTGATTTTCATTGAAAACTCTTCTCAATAAACTTTATATGGATCACAGAAGCCTAAATTTAAAAATTTACAACATATTTCATTAAAATTTTGTAGCGAGTACCCTAGTTGATGTCAATGCACCCAACATTGCCAAGTTTTTCCTGCACATATGCCACGAAGGGATACTTACCACTCTCTGAATCGATACCCCTATTTGATAGAAGATCAACTACCTAGTTTTTTTCTCTGTAGATGTGCGTATATGTGATGTTCTGGAAGGTGGGAGCAAGGAGTCTGATGTGGCTCATCTAGCTGGACAAGATATGGCGATAGAAAAGAGTGTAATATTTGACCCACTTGATAAAATTATTTTCATCTCCATGAATGAAAATGTTTTCCAGTCCAATTCAGTTTGGAAAATTGATGGCACCTCAAGGTGAAATGATCTCAGCTCTACTATTACCCCCCCCTGCCACGCTACCACCAAGAATGGTAGAATCGCTCGTGTTTGAGATTAATGACCACTACACATCCACATCTTCTCTATTGACATGCCCCATCAAAGGATCCTCTAGGGTAGAGCCCCTTAATATTATTAAATATAATCTTCCTTGTCTTTAATACTGCTTTCTTAGGTCCAATCTTGGAAAAATATGTGATGGCCTTCCTAGCCACTTCCCAAACCATCGGGCTCTTATTTTTGAACAACCAAGCATTCTGACTACGCCATATGATGCATATAATATAGAAGGGGAGAGAGTGATATTTTGACTTGTCGTTAGTCCAATTAGTGAAACAATTCTCTAGGTTATGAGGGGTATCCAAAAAGTCAAGCTTAAGAAAATCTGTCACCCTAGTCCACACCTCCTTGGAAAATTTGCAACCAATCAGTAGGTGTTTTGTCTCCTCTTCTTGTACCCTCTACATGGGACAAATGCTCAAGCCTTGAAAGCCTCTACCATGTAAGCTATCACAAGTAATAATTCTTTTTTGAATTGCAAGCCACTGAAGAAAAGAAGTTTCTTTGGAATCTCCCATCTCCACACTGCCTTGTACCATGTATTGAAGTGGAATATTTTTTCTGCCAATGGAAGATGATTGTAAATTTCATTAACTTCAGCATTTCAATTATTTGTAGGGCCTTTCCACTGCAAATTGTCCACACCATCACCAATATAGGTACCTAAATCATATAAATTTGTGAGAAAAGTCTCCCATTCAATAGCCAAGTTGTCACAAAATCTTATATCAGTGGGCCACTTCCAAGATCGATGAGCAGAGAACTGATTGTTCCTATTGTAAATGTGTGAAAAATTTATGATTCCCTTTTCTCGTAGGATGGAGATGATGGGATATGAAACTGTGTGATTTCCAGCTAATCTTGTAAAAACACCCAGCCTAACCTCCACAACCTCTCTTCCCCGATGGACCATCTCATAAACCCCAATAACCAGTCAAAAATTTTCGACATGATCCTCCATATAAATGATTCACCATTTGTCATTTTTTCCCCCGACGTTGACCAAATTAATAGGGTTAGTCCCTTCATGTATTTGTCTCTAATGATTTCCCCCCAAATACCATGATCGTTTGTAGCACTCAAAAGGCTTTTAATGATCAAGGAAAAATTAAAATTGTGAGTGCTCAAAATGCCCGCGTCCCCCCCATACTATTGTGGTTGCAATGACCCTTCCATTTGACCAAGTGAATCTTCCCCTTCACCTATGTGTTCGACTAGATGAATCTTGCCATGAGCTCATCTATTTGGTGACACAGCTCCATAGGCAGTTGAAACAAGGGCATCCAAAACATTGAGATGTTCTTAAGGATAGATTGAACCAGTGCTAGTTAACCTCCTATAGAAAGCCGTTTATGTTCCCACGCAACAAAGTTTATGTTGAATATTTCCAGTAACTAGTCCCAATATTTGATGTGGTATTTATGTGTCTTTAATTGAAAACCTAGGTATAGGATGCTTGCTTCCAGGTTAGTCATTGTTATCCCAAATAGGTTACCGACCTCCCGACATCGAGCATCGCCCAAGACATCCATGACCAAAACAGATTTTTTGTTGCTCACGTAGAGGCTCGAATCATCACTAAAGGGCCAAAGAATCTGGTAAATGTTTCTCTAATCATCGTTGTCATTCATGCCTTCAAAGCTAAGTTCATCAACAAACATAAGATATGTTACCTACATGTTCTTCGATACCTTCACCCACTATTTGTGTCTTCGATCTTTTGCCTCTCTCAGCTTGTTGTTAAGTCTATGGCAATTGGAAATTCCTTGAGCTATGTGATGTGTCATTGCAAAAGGCGTATTAAAAAATATTTTGAGGTGCTTTGTTGAGGCCTTCCTTTGATAATGCATTGATGATTGTGTTCTTCTCGTTGGATATATTTATAAAAGACAAGTCATTGAATTTTCGTGTAATCAAATTGATTCTATTCATCCAATTTACGAGCTTATGTCGCATAAATGAAGACTACAACTGTACCCAGTCTAGAACTGATTTTGAGTCTAACGATCATAGACTTGATGTGGAACTACTTTGAATAGAAGCATACTCGATAAAATTCAATTGTCTCATAATGTGTATTTGTCTACGACCCACTGTTCCAAGAAAAGTGATAGTAAGTACACGACTTTATGACAATATATGCTCCCCTCGCATAGTTACCGTTGTATGCCACCCCATCAAAGAAGCCCACATAGAACTTGTCCCAAATATGAATTATATGTATATGTATTTTAGTCCTCCTATCCACCACAGGACCGATTTCATGGAAATAAGCTGAAATTTAAATGCATGTATGAAAGATGTTCATCAAAGCCTCCTAAAAAATTCTAGCATTTATACTTTTCTAGATTTCCCAAAATATAGAAAGGAATTGTTTTCCACAACTTAAATCCTGTAAACTATTCCAAAAGAATATCATTCAATGTAGAGTTATTCCACTAGCAAATAACTCTAATGTATTCAGAATTCTAGTTCAGATGGAAATAGTAAAAGGACATTCTAAAAAAAGGTGATCCACATTCTCATTTGCTAATAGACATATAATGCATCTACCTAATCAATTACACCCCTATCTCTAATGGTTATACCATGTTAGGATCCTATTTCTAGCCAACCAAAACATTTAACTTTGAGTGCATAATTCCACTTCCAAATATGTTAAAGCCATCCCAACACCGCATTGTATTGTTGCATAGAAATGATAACAATGTATGCCTCCTTCACTATCATCGGTCCATTTTTTATTTTACCATCACAAGTGAATGTCTCCTTCACATCATTAAAATGTATACCTACCATAGTTAAGTTGTAAACATATCTATCCTAAGAAGTTTCTGATTCACCTAATAAACCAAGATCCTTGGAACTACACTAGGTGGGGCATAAAGTGATGAGATCCAGATCAATTTTGATTTGATTTAAAAAATAGTTTCCCACATTGTGAATTTACCTAATAAAATTTACCTGTAATGTATTATCTCCCACATATCTTCTGATTGCATCAGACACAATCTCCACCATAGATCCTATACCAACCTCCCACTCCAAATTCCCAATCAACCATTTTTTAACTTTTATCATACTATTCCATATGTATGATGTCAATTATAGAGCCCCAACCTCATCATTTATCCATGTCTTTAAATATCAAGATTTCTAATTATTCTATTTTATAATCCTCTACCAAATGTATTACCCATTTTGTGTGCACTAAAGACTTCATCGACAACACCGAATTGAATTGTCAATATTCAGAAGACCCCAGTCCCTAACTTCTTACCTCGTGGATAATACCTCCAAGTGAGTTAGGTGGATCTTATGGGAACCATTGGATCTCTCTTAAATGAACTGTTGTATGAAGGCATTTATCCTCTTAATGATCTTTTTTGGAATAATATATATATATATATATATATATATATATATATATATATATATATATATATATATATATATATATATATATATATATATATATATATATATATATATATATATATATATATATATAGATAGATATATATATATTCAGTAGACTATGATGCTTTGTAGAACCGACTAGATGAGAATCAACCTATCCCAAATGGTGAGTGATATACATGATGATAATGAAAACTTTCTCTCAAATTTTTCCATCAAGGAGCTATAGTCCCTAATACCATATTTGTTTGGTTTAAGAATGAAACCTAAATATTTCAAACTGCTAGCTAGAGGAACAATTTCAATCCCAAATAGATTTGCAATTTCCACCACATAAGGCTCATGTAGGGACACAATAATAAAAATGTATTTTATTTATTTAAATAGAGACTCGAGGCATCCCCGAAAGAGTAAATGATTTCGTGCAAGTAAAACTGCTAGGAAACATATATCTCTTCCATGATAAGTACATCATCCACAAATAAAATAAGGGTAATTGAAATATTACAAGTGATTTTATAACCCAAAAATAAACCCCAAGTATGTGCCTCAGTAACCTTTCTACTTAATCCATCAATCACTAGCAAAAATAAAAGTGGGGAAAGAGAAAATACATTTCTAAATCCACGTGAATATTTAAAGAGTTGTAAAGGAACAAGATTTATAAGGACCACGAAATTGACTAATGTTATGCATGCCATTATCGAATCCACATTTACCATGGAAAGGCCAGCTTTATGTAAAACCATTGGCAAGTAAACCCAATCCACACAGTCATAATCCCTTATCAAATATAATTTCAATAATAAGAAAGGCTTATTTTTTACCTTGATGGGATGTAGGAATTCCTACACAATATCCGCAACATTCCAAATTTGTTGATGTGCTAGGAACCCAATTCTTCAGGAAATATAGATTTTTGAGAGAGTTTATTTAAGGTGAGTTGGAATAATCTCGGATATCATATTATATGCTGTATTGCATAACGAAATGGGTCTGTAGTCCATGAGTATATTGATCTGAGTAGATTTTTGGATCAATGCGATGAATGTGGAATTTATAGCACCTGTGATTTTGCATGGAGTCATTGACACCTTGCTTTGGAGAATTTGGTATCTACAGATAAATAACAATTCCCTAGATAAGTAGTTGTATCTAGAACAATAGTTTAAAGTGTTTTAGACTTTTCCTATAAGCAATAAATAATATGAGAAGATAATAAGACCTACTTGTAGTTCTGCCTTCCTCGCGTCTCCCTTGTATCAATCATATTGCTCATTCCCATACTTAATACACTTGAGAAGTACCCTATAAACACAACATAAAACAAATAACTGATCAAAGCATACGACCTATTGAATATAAGTGAAATAAATTAGATACAATTCACACATATAAGTATTATGAAATAATACAAACATATGGGAAAAAGGTTCAAACAATTTATTAGATAAAATAAGGAATTACAACCATTGGTCTCTGATTCAAAGCCATTCCTCTAGCTTGGATCCCATCCACATCACATCAAAAGCATGACAAACATGTAGCATTACAATACTTGCTTCAAAGCCAAATCTCATAGCAGCATTATCCCCTTACAATTCAACATAATCCATCCCTTTATCACTTAGATGAGTGGTCAATTTATAGCAAGATGAAGGAGGTTTTGTCATTAATGGTGGCATTGAATGGCTTTCCATAGTTAGAATTAGTTCCATGGAGGAAGGGATGAGAGGATAGGATGCGCCTTAACTGATTCCTCATCCATTTTTGAGCTCATAGGAGTTGATAAGTGAGGGAACCTTCTAGATGACTACAAAAGATAAGAATATTCCCCAAACCCTATGTGAATTTCGCTCATTCTCACCCAACGTAGGTGAAAGGAAGCCTAAGTTCTTTGTAGAGCACCCTAGCAGTGGACTCAACTACTCTACAGTGCACCTTTATAAGGGCTTACCTACGTTGGTCCCTCTAGAGGCTGTTTCTGGATGTCTTCAAGTCATGTAACTATCTGGGAAGGAGGCATTCAAAGGAGTGACTTGTTTAGGGCACGAAGCAACTGAAATTAGGGTTTGATGAGCCCTAAAACACTGATCTGGATGTTGGGATTTGATGTGCCCAAATGGATCTATAACAGTTTCCCCCTAAATCACGAAGTCAGAAAATAGCCAATGTCGAATGAAATGCTTTACGATGTGATGAGGAGGTATCAAAGTGGAAGGTGACTTGCATCAATTACAATACATATATCATGATATTTGATTTTACATGAATTTCTGAGGGAAGGCATACCCATGCTCAGCTTATAAACTTTCATTGAATGTACATAAACAGTCGTTTACATATATAGACCCATGATCGGAATGATCATCAATGTAAAGCCATTGTACATATGATTTAGTACTCTTGAAATCACAGTCCGGATGGATGAAACTAGATCCGGGGTCTTTTATCTGATTCAATCATTCGCTCAAGTACGAGTCTAACCATGCCAATATGTAATCTGAAGTAAAACATGGGAAGACACCATCTGATTACTAGCCAATGATGTATGTTGTTGACAAATGTGAGAGAAATCACCGATAACGATAATGATCCTCAAGGTACTGCAGTACATTCTACGTGGTCTGAATGGATGATTTGATTTTAAACACCATAAAAATTCTTTCGGTCGAAGGGCATTGATGTATGCCTATTGCCAGAAGCGAGAAACCTGCCATTGATGCATGCAAGCCTCAAGGTACTGGAAGGGTGTTTCTAAGTCAACTTCTTGGATAATGTGTTGATGTCGACAAGAAGAGACTCATCGCAGGGGGGGCTTGATGTATCCCACATCAATGACATGAAACAAGAGAAATGATTTTGGAGATGGAATTTGGCTGACGACACAAGGTTTAGGAATGGTGGTCATGAAAATGAATGTTTATGGTATTGTAAAGGACGAATTTTGACTGAATGACTTCTCTTGAACATGTTAGTGACATTGAAATGAATTGGTAGCATTGACTCAAAACAAAGTGATGGATGGTATGATAGACCTACAATATTATAACCATCAAGCTAATAACCCAACCCAAATAGTCATGGTGATAGAGTGAAAGTGTCAAGTTCAAGAATGACCTACTACCATAAAGTGGTTTTCCCCTTTTTCCCATTTTCCCTAGTCATTGCTGACTAGTACCTCTTTATTTTTATCAAGCTTGAGGAGGATAACATATGCTTGTTGTATAATTTCACCCTTTGGGCGAATCTATAGCTATTTGATGTTTTAATGAGTCTAGTGAAGGTGAAACTTAGTCTTGTCTATATGGACAAGTTTGTCGCTATTTGATGTTTTAACGAGTTTAACGACAAATATAACTTGGTCCTTTTCATGTTTATAGAGTTTTAAAAGGGACAAAAAGAAAACTCCACAAGTTATTTTTCGTAAATTAATCTCTCAAGCCCGAAAAAGCATAAAATAATACAAGAGATATATCGTTTCCAATCCATTAACGAGCTAGAAAAGACAAGCGCTGGATAATATTTTCATGTTTAGAGAGTCTAAAAAGAGATTAAAGAGGACTCCAAGGGAGTTCCTTTTTCGTTTTTAACAAAGCTCGAAAAAGAGATAAAAGTGTGTTCTATGGTCAAACGTAAAATTTACAATCAAGCACGTTGAATTCTGTAAGTCAACTAGAAAACCTGCTCAAAACACCACCAAATGGATTAAAAATATCTATTTCATAGGCAAAAATGTGTAAATACTAATGTTTACTCGATTAATGAACATGAAATAAACATAAAACAAGTTTTTGCCATGACATTTTTACCATTTGGAACTTACCATTTAGTTTTGTGCTTTGAGCTTAGTTTTTACCTCGATCTTCACCAGTTGATTGCAAGAGATTATATAGACCATTTCTCAAGCCATCCAGACTAGGTAGGAACTAAACCTATCTACTTTCTTTTCAAGTAATTCGTTTGTCATTTCATGCAAGTTTTAGGGTTTTTTGGGGCCCTTGGGGTTTCATTTTTTTGCCCTGGGAATAGTGCAGGCTTTCACATCGAAAACTATGTTGAAGAGCACCCGCATAGAAGATTGCATGCTCTACAGTGCAATGTCTTTGTGCATGGACTGCACTAGGAGAATTTCCCAAGTTTGATTTAGTTTTTTGCTCCAACATTTGTCCTATTTTTGGCATGGAAACAATCCTAATTAAGCTTATGATTGTGTTTCAGTCTTTCATTGGATCAGAATGACGATTACATGGCAAGAGAGAGAGCATGAAGAACAAGACATGGTTGCCCTAAATAATCTAGGTATAGTTAAGGCCCTAAAAAACCGCGGGTTACTCAAATACTTTAAGTTTTCTGAAATGAAGCAACAAATAGAACTACTGCAGTTCCTTGTTCGTGCATGGGATCCGACAGGTCATACTTTTCACATTAAGGACAAGATGGTCCCTATTACCATTGATGATATTTACTTTATTACCAGAGTGTCGAAGCGAGGTGCCCCCATCTCACTTTCTGGATGTTCCCGTGGAGGTGAATTGGTGAGAGACTATATTAGACAGTTTTATCGGCCAGGTACACAACCTAGAATGGATGGGAAAATAAACATCAAGGATGTAGGTGATTTTCCTTTGAGAACGATCCTCTTCACAATCACAAAATCAGCTGCCAGTGTGACGCTACGTGTGGCGAACATATCTTATATGCAGTATGCACTAGAGTGTCTAGAGCCAAAAGTTTTCAACTTGTGTGAGGTTGTGCTTTCTTCACTGAAAGAACAACTGACTAAGGTAAAAAGTGGTAAGACAAATAATTTCTACTATGGCTCAATCTTAATTGCTTTTACCTTAGAGAGAATCCCATTGATGCAACCACAACATGTATCACTGGGTGTAGCTAGTCCTAAAGATCCACATATGCAAAGGTGGGTTGAATTGATGGCTCAACATGCGGGTCAATCAACAATCATCATTTCCACTACATTTTTCAGTTGGCTTGAGCGACAACATCTCGTCATTGAGGAGCATCCATATTCATTGATGGATTTCTGTGGAGAACCAGATTTGATTCTACCAGTTGGAGCATAATGGGGTGCTATGGGTAAGTTGTTCGGCCAAAGTGTTTTTTTATTTTTCATGTTTCTACATGTTTTTTGTGTTTTTAAAATGTTTCCAAGACTAAACTAAAATTACTCTTATGGATGCAGATGTGGGTGTTGTTCGACCTGTGGGACACCAACATGTTGCAGGTGGGCCAGCGTGGAGAAACAATGGGAGAATAGTTCTCTGGGACTTGGATTTGGTTGAGACCTTAGCAGAGTTGCAGGATCACATAGAGGGATTAACCCTTGGCATTGCAGATGTCTGGATCGAGGAGTTACCTATGAGGCTACACCGCCACACTATTGGTGTTCCTAGCCACTGGGAGAGGCTTTTGTGCATGATAGCATTGGTTGTGACCTCTTACCATGAGCACCACTAGATCTACCTGTTGAGCCATAAAAAGGTTCTTTTCACCTCTAATTACCTCATATTAACTTGTCAATCTAGGAACGATTTGTTATCTCAAAGAGTGTACTTGGTTTGAGGCTGCCATTTGTTAGAGTAATGCTAGTAGTATAGTGCTCAATAAAATACAAGAGTAAATGGATGCTTGAAAGAAAATCTACTTACAACAAAATACTTCGAAGCCTAGATCACGCATTCAGAAAGATAATCAATGTATCAGTCAAGGGTCCAGTAACAATAACTCATCCCTTTGGAAACTGATGTAACCAAAAGTAATCAAGGAACAGATCATCAATCTGGGGACTAAACAGTGAATGCCAACATCCACTACAGTTTTATATCGTTCTACACACCAAAGAAACCAATAATTCAAATAACAGGAAATGGAACAACAATTTAAGAAATGGAACAACAACTAGAAAATGTAACATCAACTAAGTCTGATGAACAAAAACACCTTGATCTGTAGAAACAAGTACAGCAACCTTATCCTACAGAAATCAAATTTCAATCTTACTCAAAGGATAAATCGAACAAAAAATAGAAATGGAGTGGAAACCAATTATAAATAAAGTATAGAATAGCGCTTACAGCCAATTGTGAATACACGGTGCCAAAAAATAAATAATACACACAACATACAAAGATATAGTAATCTGAGTCTGATACCGCAAGTATTGATTCCGGTTAGAAAGGGTAATGATAGAAATACATAATGGAACAACAATGTCAATTAAACAACAATCGTATGAAGGATAAACCATAGACAAATACAATAATACCAATTTAAGAAGATTACAACTCGGTTACTCTACAATTAAATAGCAATAGCATTCTGTAAAGAACAATGATGTTACATTAATGACTTTAAAGGAACAACAATACGTTATAAGATCAGAATGCACGATACAGAACGATATATAAAATATAACAGAGCTATGATATAAGATAGCAAACCAGATTACTGATTAAAGCTGATAATACAAACCACGCATGAACTAAAGATAATGATACAGGAGCAAGTGTTCCACCATGGACGGGCCCTTAGCCTCCAGGACACACCGCTTGAGATTATTCCAGAATGACAGATGAAATAGCAACCAGTTTTATATTAAAGCATTAAAACATAGTTACAGTAGATCACTTCTCAACGAGAGTTGATGATCAAAGTTTTAAGTACAGAGCAAAGTTACATGAAAATTTAACCATCCCCTGAGCTAGCAGTGCTACCCCTACTTATAACAGTTCAAGCGGAGATATCAAGGACGCAAAAGTTGTTAATCCTTTAGTTATCCAGTTGTCTTCTTGCGCTAATTTGATATCTCCTTTTCCTTTCCTTGGCTGAGATGTTTTAATTTAGATCGTCTTGTTTGCATATGGTTCCCAGCCAAAGGGACAGCGGTTAGCCTAACCCTGTCTTTTTCTTTGGAGTGGC
Organism: Pinus tabuliformis; assembly: GCA_031772625.1. Lineage (NCBI taxonomy): Eukaryota > Viridiplantae > Streptophyta > Pinopsida > Pinales > Pinaceae > Pinus > Pinus tabuliformis. The sequence continues at coordinate 345,673,641 of CM062814.1, forward strand.
AATCTTTAGTTTTTCCCTTTTCCTGCATAAGAAATGGAAATTGTTAGTGTTTCCATGTTTTATATAGAAATTTATAAATTTGTCATGATTTCACCTTATCTACCTAGTTCATGATGCAAAGATGTTACGAGTTCTAACGAAAAAATGGCAAAATAGTCAATGAAAACATACCTTCTTCCTTACTGCACACACCCCCTTGCTTACCCTTTTTCATGCCCTCATGAAAACATTGTAGTTGACATGTAAGGCAGTGAGAGAGTAGGCTGGAGATGGGATCTCATGTGGTGGCCTACAGCCATGATGCCTAACTAGGTGTTCAAAAAGATGACCTGTCTGACCCTCAGGCATTTCATACAGGGCTTCGTATCCAGGTGTAGGGTGCCAAATAATTGGACTTCGAAACCTATATCCTAACCAATATGGCCCTGCCCTCAAGATAATTTCACCATAGAGGTTTAGACGTTCAGCGGTTAACTTAAAATTCACGTAATTAAATGGTTCCCTAAGTTGGATTTTCGGATTAGAGGTATGATATCGAAATTTAGTAGCTGCAATGGCAAGGTCCTTAATTGTAAAGAAATATTCTATCCCTTGCCGATTGATTGCTATGTGAATGGGTTTTAATGTGTCAATCACACTCGGAGTCCTCATGAGGCTCCTATGGTTGCTCCATAACTGTAATGGATCTCTAGGCTCAGCTCTTACCCATAAGTCTAATCCATTTTCCTGTACTTGGAAGGAATTATAGGCTTTAAGCCATTTTATTTGATTAACTCCAAACGAAATAAATGCCTGCATTTGGATATCCCCAACGAAAGGGCCAGGGTTCTGCTTTGTGTCCTAGTCTAGCGCAAGGTTATGCAGATATAATTCACACAGTAGTCTTTGAACCTTCACTCCATAATGCTTACAACGATTTATAAAATCATCAATGGTATTAATTTGTATAGGGGCTCCTACTTTAATGGCCTTAATTTTCAATTGCAAGTATCGTTCCACTAAAAACAGGGCATAATTCTTGGCAGGGGCTCTACATGCTAGGACATCAGTGTACTAAGAGCATAAGGTAGTCCATCTACCTGATAACTGCATCTAATATATGAGTTAACCTTGTGACTTTTTCTTGTTATTTTCGCCATCCTTCAAAGGCTTGGCTCTCGGATAAATTGACATTCCTTAGCTGTTGTTGTAATTCTTCATACTTTTCTCGAGGAACTATTTGTTCTATGAGTTTTTCTGCTGCTTCCTGAGCTTGAATCAAACCCTCTCGTAGGGCTACTATCCTCAGATCACTATCCCACATAGTAGTGGTGAGCGGAAGGTTCACTTGAATCTTCCTATTGCGTCAGCTCATGTTCATCATCTACATTCCTTTAGAGGACTGTGCCTCTGTCTGAACATCCTTATCACAGGCCGATATATCATATGTTTGTACCTCAACATGGGCAACAGTGGAATGATGTTCCTTTGGCTTTTGAACAGCAGTTTGTTCTTTAACAAGAGTTTGAACTGCAGACTATTCTTCAACGACGGCTTGAACAGTAGACCGTGCTTCGACAGTGGTTTGAACAACAGACTGTTCTTCGATAGGGTTTTAAACAACAGATTGAACAGGGGTCTTTCGAACCTTTTTCTTGGGGGGTCACACCGGAGTAGCTACATGTCTTCCCCCTGAAGGTCTTCTTTCTCTCTTTCTCATTCTCAAAACCCCGATTTGCTGTCGAAGTTGAGCTATCACGTTTAGTAACATTTGTTGTTCCTTTCATAATCATTTGATTTCTTCTGCTTCCTTAGAAGGAATAGCTATCTGTTTACTCGAGCTTGGACTATCACCTTGACCAATTCCCTGGTTTTCCTCTTTGGGTGCTCCTTCAGTGTTTTGTTCAGGCGGCTCAGGAGTAGAAACCCTAGCTGGCTCTGTTACTTCCTGGGTAACTTCCTTATCCACCCCTTCTTCTTCATGCAATTCTTCTGGTGTAGTCTGGCTGGGATCAGATTGTTCCCCTCCCATATCTTCATCATTTTCTTCTCCTGTCATGCTTGCAGAATGATTCTCTTTATTTTCTTCTCCATCATGCAGTTCCTCGAGTGCATTTTTATCTTGAGAAGAATTCTCTTTTAGTTCTTCCTCAGTCTGGAGGCCTCGTGGGCTGAGAGGCTAGCCATATTCACCCATATTGGCTAGAAAATTGGCCAATTTGTCCTCTTGCAATGGATCTTGCAATGGACTCTCTTCACATTGTTCTGCCTCTGCCTCCACCTACTCAGGCTGCTCGGTCTCTTCCTCTGTCTCTCCTTCCTCATTTTCTTCCACTTCTTTCTCATTGTCTTCTCCTTCCAATTACAGGTGTTTCTCGTCCCCTGAGTCATCTATCTCCACAGGTTGGCTGGTACCCCCTTGGGGATTTTCCAACCTTCCTCTAATCTATTCCAATCTAACTGATTTTCTCCGTTTTGATGGTCTAGCTGGTGTCCTAGTAGTATGTTTACGTTTTGGGGTTGGTGGAGTCGGTGCCCCATCTATTATAGCAATTAGTTCTTCCCAGCTACTCTATTGCTGAACCAAATTGTGGCTAACTATCAGCCATATTAGCCCATGGTGACTCACCACCGATTCAACATGCTGTGACTTTTTAATGCTTCAGGCAACATCATGCAGTAATGAATTTAAAAATGCAGGCAAGTTCACAAAGCATTTTTCTTTTAATATAGCTAAGAGTTTAAGGTGTCATGGTCTTACCACGTCTTTCCTGCCTTCACAGGTGATGTAGCATTGAATTATCCTCACGAATTCTGCCCATGGTTCTCCTAATGATGCTGGTAGGAATCCCTTTCCTCTTACTGTCAGGTTCTTGCCTTCATCCTGGAAGATCACCATGATCTTTTGCAATCTCTCCTTATTCAGGGTCCATACAGGTCTAGTGGCCGCCATTCCCGAGACCTCTGCAATTACATCATCGATGATTGCTATATGTTTTCCCCTTACTGTGGATTGATTTTCTTGTAAATTCTGCAATAATTCTATTGCCACGGTCTCGTTGGATTCCTGAATGTGATTAAGATAGACTAACCATCCCGCCTTTGCCAGGATTTCCCATGCAGCGTCGGAAACTGTCAATACCTATGGTTCTCTTCGAATTGACCTTCCTCCCATGTCTTAACTTACTGTAAAAACACGGAGACAATAATGGAACAGTAGGCTGCTCAACTGTTAGAATCACAGAGAAAATAGAAAAATTGCAATACTTGTTCAAGTCTTACTAATTGTTGCAGACTATGATATGGAAATGTCTTAGGAACATCAAGGCATGCAAGTTGAAAGACGAGATACCGTTAAGCCTTGCTATTCCCGAGTAAGAGTTTTACGAGTAATAGCTTGACACGTATATCAGAAAATTATGAAGTTAGCCCCCCCCGCAATGTGATAGGCCATCCTCGGCCGTCAAATGAAGGAGCGGCGGGCCGGTCTATTTTGGTACAGGGTCATAAAGGAATAGTGTATGCAACGATGCCACGTTTACAAAAGTAGTAGGTTACCAAAATCAAGGTGTATAATAGGATTGCTTAATAAATAAGAAAATGCGGTTACATGATGCGAGGCTAGGAGCATAGGACAGTGGACATGCATAACAAGTGTAATGCGGTCATTGTCTACTTTTTCTTTCATGATTGGTTATAATGGAATTTCATGCGTTTAATGGTTTGGGGAACGAATATGCATAATCTTATTTGACAGGTTACCAAGGTATAAGACAGAGAGGGGTATTAATGATGACTATTGGTGTATAAGAAATGTGACTTCAATACCATTAACAGAGATCTTCTGGCAATAGGTGTTCATAACCTTCGTAGAGTTGTTTGTTTCACCCATGGAACCATGATCCTTTATGTATGCATAGGAAGTTCTATTCAGTGTCAAAACGGAGGTCATTATGCTGCCTTGGTAACTAGTTAAATCATAATGCCATTCACCAGGAACGAGTGAAAGGTGGGCAGGCCGGCTCGTGATGAGACCTCCTGTTCCAAGGACTCTTTATTTTTTTGCTGATGTTCCCTTTGGACCATATCCCTGGTGTGGTGGCCCTAGTGGGAATTCCACTTCACTTTCTTCCTTATGATCATGGTAGGCTGGCTCTTGATGAGACCCCCTATCTTGCATTTGACAAATCAAAACATTTGTCTCTTTTTTATTTCTTTTATTTTATAACATGCTTTCCTATTTATACACAAAGGGTGGTTCAGCCCTCCTTAAGAGTAGGAATGGTGGAAGAAGTATTAACATCTCAATAGAAAAATATAAACCCTTTGTTCTTATTTCTTAATAATTATCAAAGAAGATTATGGGAATTTAAAAAAGAACCATCATGATAAAGATGACCAATCATGTCAGTATTAGTAGGGTAATAACAACAAAAGTAATGAATAATTGTGTCCTTTCTTCGTTCCTCTTTATCAATTCATAGCAATTTCTTGTAAATGTAGCGATTTTACATAATTTGCTGATTTCAGTATGCTCTAACTTTGTATCCATTGCATGAGTGTATAGCTGTGCTCCAAAAGACCTAAAACAAGAGGATCTTTAGGCATAAGTAGAAGAAATACAAGAATGTTGTCATTTGAGAAAGGAAGAGCAAAGGAATACAAGTGCTTCTCCTTTGAGAAAGGAACAACAAAAATTGAAAGTGTTGTTCCTTTGAAAAAGGAACAACAAAAAAAACCAAAAGTGTCATTCCTTTGAAAAAGGAACAACAAGAACTGAACATGCCGTTCCTTTAGAAAAAGAATAGTAGAAGACCAAAAGTGTCGTTCCTTTGAAAAAGGAACAGAAAAAATGCAAGTTTTGTTCCTTTGAAAAAGGAACAACAAAAAAAATTCCAAATGTCATTCCTTTGGAAAAGGAACAACAAAAATCACAAGTGCTCTTCCTTTGGAAAAGGAACACCAAAAATCAGAAGTGTTGTTGCTTTGGAAAAGGAACAGCAAAAAAAAAGTCAAATGCCATTCCTTTGGAAAAGGAACAACAAAAATCGAAAGTGTTGTTCCTTTAGAAAAGGAACAATAGAAATCGAAAGTGTTGTTCCTTTAGAAAAGGAACAACAAAAATCAAACATGTTGTTCCTTTGGAAAAGGAATAGCAAAACACGCAAACACCGTTCCTTTAGAAAAGTAACAACAAAGATCAAAAGTTTTTTTCCTTTAGAAAAGGAACAAAAGAATACTCAAATGTCGTTCCTTTAGAAAATGAACATCAAAATGAAAAAAATAAAAAGAAACGGTTGAAACAAAGGTGTTGTTCTTTTGAAAAAGGAACAACAAACAAAAATGTTGTCTTTTTAGAAAAGGAATAGCAAAAATGACACAAGTGCACACAAATGCTATTTCTTCAGAAGAGGAATAGCAGGAAAAACAATGGAGATACAAAAATATATACAGAACAAAGAAATTATGTACAAAGTATAAAAAGGTGAATTACTTAATGAACGACAGTTGAGGAAGATTGCTCTTCCCCCTGTAGAATTTGCATATCAGATTCCTCACGTAGTTGCTGACAGAAGGATTCCCGAGTAAGTGGTTTTCAGTATAGTCAAACTCGGTGGACATTTACTATAAGGGTATGTCTAGATCCATCAATAGTGACTAGAGTTAGGGTGCCATTATCATGTACCTTCTGGATTTCATATGGCCCCAACCGGCGAGTCTGAAGTTTCCCAGGGAAATCCTGAAACCTGGAATCATATAAAAGCGCCCTGTCCCCTTCGCAGAAGACTTTGTTTTTAATGAGAGCATCATGCCATTTAGCTCGATGTTGTTGGATTAATGCAGTATGTTGAAGGGCACAGAGCCTAATTTTGTCTAACTCATTGATCTTCTATAATCTATTAATCTATGCTTCGTTTAGATCTAGGTCGACTTCTTGTGTTTTTCGTAGTATCTGAATTTCAAATTCTATGGGAAAAATGGGTTGCTTTCCAAACATCAATTGGTATGGAAAATAGCCAGTAGTGCTTCTCCATGTTGTTCTGTATACCCACAAGGCTTCTGGTATTCTTACAGCCCAATCGCGTCTATGTGATGCAATGGTTTTTGTCAGGATTGCTTCTATTATTTTGTTGTTGCTTTCTACTTGACCGTTTGCTTGTGGGTGGTATGGAGTAGTAGTTTTATGCTGGATATGATAGTTTTTAAGTGTTGCAGCAATTTTGTTACCAGCAAATTGTGGTCCACCGTCTATAATTATGTCTCTTGGGATCCCATATCACACAAATATATGAAACAGGAATTGTAGGACAGAATCCTCTGTAGCTCTCAGTAATGCTTCTGCTTCAACCCACTTGGTGACATATTCTATTGCCACTAGAATTTATGTTTTCTGATTCGAGCATGGGTTGATTGGACCAACAAAATCAAGTGCCCATTGTTCGAATGGTTCAATAACCAGTTGTGGGTTCAGGGGCATTTCATCGGCCTGACCAGGGCGTCCTGCTCTTTGACAACTGTCACAAGCTTGAACAATCTTCTTTGCATCTTTGAAGATCGTAGGTCAATAATACCCTGTTTGCAACACCTTATGTCCAGTTCTCTTATTGGCAAAGTGTCTGCCACATGGCCGATTGTGACAAGCTTTTAAAATGTCAAAAATTTCATCCTCCCAGACACATCTCTTGATGTGCATATCTACTCCTATATGGAACAGGTACCCCCAATCCAAGAAAATCGAGCACTTCGCTCGACAATCTATTTTCGTTCATTGGGGGTCAGATTTTTTGGTAATTTACCTACTGCTAAGTAATTTGCAACATCAGCATACTAGGGTGTTTTAACAGTGACAGCAAAAAAATGCTCATGAGGAAATTGATCTTCAACTGCTGCTGCATCCACTGGTTTTGGTATTTGCGAGAGAAAGTTAGCTACAGGATTTTTTTTTCCTGGTCTATCCTTAATCATAATATCAAATTCCTGTAATAAAATCAGCCATCTGGTTATTCTACCAGTTGTGATTGGTTTATTTGCTAAATATTTTATGGCAGAGTGATCTGTATATAAAATAACAAGATATCCAGTAATGTAATGCCTAAACTTATTAAAAGCATGTATTACAGCTAGAAATTCTTTTTCAGTAACAATATAATTCAATTCAGCAGGGGATAAATTCGTGCTAATATAATAAATTGCATATGGTTTTTTATCTTCTTCCTGCCCAAGGACTGCTCCAATAGCTGTATCTGAGGCATCTGACGAAATCTAGAATGGTAGGTTCCAATTTGGTCCATGAAGGAATGGAGTTGTGGAGACAAGCTTCTTCAGATCTTGAAAAGCATGGTCACATTTTTCTGTCCAAAGAAAGTCAACATTACCTATCAGTGCATATAGAGGTGCAGCAATATGTGAATAATGTTCTATAAATCTTCTATAATAACCAGAGGATCCAAGAAAACTCCATACCTCTGTTTGAGTGGTAGGAGTGGGAATTAGGAAAATTATTTGGATTTTGGCTGGGTCTACTTGTATGCCAGCTGCTAAGATATAATGGCCTAGAATAAGTCCTTTAGTCATCATCATATATCATTTTTCATGGCTTAAGCAAAGCCTGGTGGCAATGCAGTGCTGTAGGACTTTTTTCCAGTGTGTCTGATGCTGGATCAAAATCATCTCCATATGGTGTAAAATCATCCATGTAGACCTCGAGTCCCTCATTTATTAGGTCTAAAAGAATGCTGAGGACAACTCTTTGAAATGTGGTAGGAGCATTGCATAAGCCAAAAGGTAAAACTCTGTAGGAAAATGTTCCCCAAGGACAAGTAAAAGTAGTTTTATCTTCCTCTTCAGGGGCAATTTGAATCTGATTATATCCGCTGAAGCCATCTAAGAAAGAGAAGAATTTCTTTCCTGCTAAAGTTTCCAATACTTGATCAATGAATGGAAGGGGAAAGTGGTCTTTTTGTGTCGCTTTATTTAATTCTCTATAGTCTACACAAATCCTCCACTTTCCATTCTTCTTTGGTACCACAACAAGTGGGGAGACCCATTTACTATCAGAGATAGGGTAAATGAAGTTAACATCTAAAAGTTTTTGAAGTTCAACTTTTACAATGTCTTTTAGATGAGGATTAACTCTCCTTTACAGTTGGAGAACAGGTCTCGCATCCTTTTCTATGTAAATGTGGTGTGTACATAACTGGGGATCAATTCCTTTCATATCAGGGTAGTCCCTTGCAAATGCCTCTTTATGGTTCCTCAATAACTAGATGAGTTTCTTTTCTTGTTTGGAAGTCAGGTTGGCATTAATGTTTAAAGTCTTTCCTGGCTCAATTTCCACAATTTTTCTATTCAAGACAAAGGTAGTAGGTATTGGTTGATCATGTGCATCTTTAAGAAGATCCTCTTCTAATTCATTATCAAATGTTGCTTCTATCATGTGACATTGTACATGGGATCTGGATTCATCTTGGCTAATGAAATTATTAATGGCATCATCTTCTGTTTGGTCTTTGAAATGGAGGGCCTCCTGTATGGTTAATGGAGATATAATATTTTTGGTGAGGTATGATACAGGGTGCTTGTTAGTTTTTATTATCATGACACTTGGCTATGCTGGGGGGTATAAAGCAAGATTCTTAATATTCGCCCCCTAGTTATGGTCATATTTCCCTTTCAACAGCCAATGTAAGCATCGACAGTTGCGAGCCAAGGTCTGCCTAAGATCAATGGGTGTCCACCAAGTCGGTTTTTGGGGTTTATTATCAGAAAATCAGTTGGATATTCCCAGGAATCAACAGATACCATAACATCCTGTAGCATGCCCTCTGGCTTAACTACAGATCGATCAACCAGTTCTAATAAAGTGGAGGTCGGTTCTACTGCTGTAATGCCCAGTTTTTGGCAAGTAGTGGTTGTTAAGATGTTAATTGCAGCTCCTAGATCAACTAAGGCATTAGAGAAGGTTTGACCATAGATTTGTATAGTTACTATTGGATTTCCTAGATCTTTGTATTTAACAGGTGTTTCTTTTCCTAATAATCAGTCAGATAAAGTTCCAAATACTTGGACTTTTGGGTTATTTGTTGTTGTCCTCCTTGGTTTTTTTATACATAGTTCTTTGATAGTCTTTGCATATATCGGGATGTCTTGAATGGCTTGGAGGAGTGGGATTTTTATGTATAGGTTTCGTAATTCTCCCAGAATATCAAAATCAGGATGTTATATAGGTCGAGGTATAATTAAGCATTCTGGGAATGGAGGAGAGGATGTGGTTGCTGGATCCTGAATTTGTTGTCTGGGCACATCCTCTTCTTGTAACGGTTTCTCTACAGGTAACTGGTTTTCGACTTGGACTGTTTTATCTCCCTCTGTTTCAGTGATACACCCCGATCTTAATTGAAGGTCATCACACTCCTTTAGATCGGTTCCTATTTCTGGTGTTTCGATTATTTGAATGGTCTGGACCGGTCTGTTATTTGGATTGGGGTTAGATTGGGCTACGAGTTGCAGCCTTAAATTAGACTGGGGATTTTGTTGTAGGGCTGGCAGTGTAGGTTGAGGGAGCAGAATAGTTCCTATTGGCTGATTCATCGGTCTTTGCTAGTTTGTTTGTGAGGTTTGACTCTGTGAAGTAGGAGGAATCCATTGTGGTGGAAGAACATTATTTTGCCAATATGGTGGGGTATAGGGAAATTTTGGCCAATTGGGTTGGCTTGCTTGATTTGGCCATGTAGATGATGAAGGGAATGATTATTGTGACCAATTTGGGAAGGGAGGTTGATTTTTCCACATTGAATTATATTTTTGAGCATGATATTGCTAAGGCTGGAATGAAGAAGCGGGGTCTGAAAACATACCTAATTGGCGTGGCTACCATTGACGGCACTGATTGAGAAGATACACCGATTCTGGCTCTTCTTCTTCTTCCTTGTATACCGCCTTCAATCTAGGAAGTGAGGGGCAGCTTTCTGTAGAGTGTTATTTTGTACAAATGGCACAAATTTGAACTACATCTAATGGACAGTCCTTATGGCTATGTTTCTTCCTGCATCTGGGACAGAAGATTGCAAAATTTTGTTCTGCTTGTGCTTGCTTTTGTTTGGCCTGCATAATATCAAGTTATGTTGTCAACATCCCCAATATGCCAGTTTCAGAATTTTCTAATAAATTTTCAATTTTTGCACGAGTTACTCCTTCTGCCGAAATTCTATTATCTCTTACAAATCGATCATGCTCTGCTGGTTTTAGTCTTGTGCTGCCTCTCAAACTCTTGATACATAAATCGATAATGTCAGCAAAATTTTCTTGATAAATATCTCCTTTCCCCATAATGTTTAATGTCTCAATCCATTGTTCCTTCATTCCCCTAATTAATGCTATTTTTAATACATTATCAGGTAAAGGTAATGATGCATAATGAGATCTTTGAAGATTATACTGGAATCGTTCAACATACTCTTCCAATGTTTCATTTGGTTTAGCCACCATTTGAAATATTTCATCTTTTAATTGTCGAGACCTGCAATAGTCCTGATATTTTTTTATAAAAGACTCTTTCATTTGATCCCAATTATTTATAACACCACCACCTAATCCCATAAACCATCTTAAATCAGCTCCTTTTAATGTAGAGGGAAATAGTTTCAATTTTTTGGGATCAGTGGTATAGTCATATCCTCTACGCAGCACGTCGAATTCAAATGGGAATGCATTCGGATCTTCTAATGTAAGGCCATGGAATGTAGGAATATGCTGGAGGGGAATTCCTTTCATAGGTGCATTGGCTGCAGTATCCACAATGGGGTATGTAGAGGTTTGGGTGTTACGCTGATTCTGGGCCATTTGGTCAAATATGTTCCAATAGCCTTCTGGGATATCTAGGAGGGTATTCCTAGGTTGTCGAGAGGGAATGGCTCTAATGGGAATGACCTTGATAGCACTTTCTTTGTCTAGGATGATGAGAGTGCCTAATGTTTGAGGGGATTCAGGATTTTGAATTTCGTTATAAATGATTTTTGCAGCACTTCCCTTATCTGGGCTGCTTAATGGCTGAATTACCCCAAGAGGAGATTTCGGTTCTTTAGCTTCTCCTGTTTCTCCTCCTCCTTCACAGAGATTGCTAAGTTCCCCTTCCTGCAATGATTTTGGGCTAGAATTTTCAATTTCTTGAAAATATTGTTCTTCGGTTTGACTATGCACCTCAGCAAAGGCTACAGATGGTGATCCTGTGGCCTGAAGGGAACTAGTAGGCTATCTAGAAGTAACTTTTCTAGGTCCTACTGAAGGCTGAGATTTTTCTTTCTTAAATATTTCGTATATAAAGGTCAAACAGCCAAGGGTCACCAACCTCTTAGATTTTTCAAGCTTGGGTAGAGGTTTGGAATTCTTTTTTGGCTCTTTCTACTTAGTCATGCACACAAATCAAGTACTAGGTTCTACCGAAACAAAATAGTAACAACTCTATAGGAAAGCGGGCAGGGGAGCAGGGCTTTTGCATACTCCAAATGTAGGTTCTTACCTTCCATTTTTAAAACCTAGCTCTTTCCTAACAGGTTCTTACAGTACTATGAAAAATAAACAAATGGCTACACTCTTCCCTGGAAATGGCGCCAAAATGTCGAGTTGTAAAAAGGGTCTTTTCACCTCTAATTGCATCACATTAACTTGTGAATCCAGGAATGATTTGTTATCTCAAAGAGTGTACTCAGTTTGAGGTTGTCATTTGTCAGAGTGATGCTAGTAGTATAGTGCTCAAGAAAATACAAGAGTAAACGGATGCTTGAAAGAAAATCTACTTACAACAAAATACTTCGAAGCCTAGATCACACATTCAGAATGCTAAGAAATGTATAAGTCAAGGGTCCAGTAACAATAACTCATCCCTTTGGAAACTGATGTAACCAAAAGTAATCAAGTAACAGATCATCAATTTGGGGACTAAATAGTGAATGCCAACGTCCACTACAGTTTCAGATCGTTCTACACACCAAAGAAACTAGTAATTCAAATAACAGGAAATGGAACAACAACTAGAAAATGTAATAGCAACTAAGTCTGATGAACAGCAACACCTTGATCTACGAAAACAAGTACAGCAACCTTATCCTACAGAAATCAAATGTCAATCTTACTCAAAGGATAAATCGAACAGCAAATAGAAATGGAGTGGAAACCAACTACAAATAAAGTATAGAACAACGCTTACAGCCAATTGTGAATACACGATGCCGAAAAATAAATAATACACACAGCATACAGAGATATAGTAATCTAAGTCTGATACCGCAAGTATTGATCCCGATTAGAAAGGGTAATGATAGCAATTCATAATGGAACAACAATTTCAATTAAACAACAATCGTATGAGGATAAACCATAGACAAATACAGTAATACCAATTTAATAGGATTACAGCTCGGTTACTCTGCAATTAAACAACAATAGCATTCTGTAAAGAATAATGATGTTACATTAATGATTTTAAAGGAACAAAAATACGTTATAAGATCAGAATGCACGATACAACTTTCCTGTGGTAGAGAACGATATATAAATTACAACAGAGCTGTGATATAAGATAACAAACCAGATTACTGATTAAAGCTGATAATACAAACCACGCATGAACTAAAGCTAATGATACAGGAGCAAGTGTTCCACCAGGGACGGGCCCTTAGCCTCCAGGGACACACCGCTTGAGATTATTCCAGAATCACAGATGAAACAACAACCAGTTTTATATTAAAGCATTAAAACAAAGTTACAGTAGATCACTTCTCAACGAGAGTCGATGATCAATGTTTTAAGTACAGAGCAAAGTTACATGAAAATTTAACCATCCCCCAGGCTAGCAGTGCTACGCCTACTTATAATAGCTAAAGAAGAGATATCAGGGACGCAAAATAGTTAAAGCAGCAATCCCTCAAGATCAAAGGATCCTGAGGGATTCACCAAGCTGTTAATCCTTCTGTTATCTGGTTGTATTCTTGCGTCGAGTTGATATCTCCTTCTCCTTTCCTTGGCTGAGATGTTTTAATTTAGATCGTCTTGTTTGCATATGGTTCCCTGCCAAAGGGACATCGGTTAGCTTGACCCTATCTTTTTCTTTGGAGCGACAATCTTTAGTTTTTCCCTTTTCCTACATAAGAAATGGCAATTATTAGCGTTTCCATGTTGCATATAAATCTTTATAAATTTGTCATGATTTTGCCTTATCTACCTAGTTCATGATGCAAAGATGTTACGAGTTCTAAAGAAAAGATGGCAAAATAGTCAGTGAAAACATACCTTCTTCCATACTCCACACTACCTAGGATGTTTTGCATGGATTTTGAGTTTTTGGGTCAGATAACCAAACTTGTCTTGGAAAATCTTTTTGGGTCAGATAACCAAACTTGTCTTGGAAAATCTTAATGCAATCCTATTCAGTTGATGATGTGAATTGAAAATATTACTTTTACCTGTGTCGCAAACGTCTATTTAACACATAATTTTCTAGAGAATCAGTCAATGTGCTAATATTTATGGAAATATGTTGATATTGAATGTGTTCAAAATGTCTTTCCAAAATACGAACTCTAAGGAACATACAGAAAATTGTTGGATTTTGGATAGTATAAATGATTGTTAGTTGTAGGACAACAAGTTGTGAGTGCATCCTAATGATGATTCGGTAAATGCCAAGTGAAATGGCATTAGAGAGTAGTTTAATCGGTGCACTATACTCAACGATGTTGTTCGTCGATTGATCGATACAAATCCCTTGGAAACTCACTAACTTGCCACTTGGAGCGAAAAAAACCCATGCTACAGAAGACAAGTTCTGTGTACTATGATTAGCCCCATCGGCATAACCAATGAAAGGTTTCGAGGACTCTAACATCTACAACAAATGCAAAGTGGATTACTAACCAGATAAAAATATCTAAAATATACAAACACACACATGCAATGAAAGCATATATATAGTGAGTTTTACTACACTAAATCAAGCATAGTACCGTTTGAGGCACAACCCATTTCGGGGCTGTGATAATGGAATCCCATCATAATCTACTAACTCATAGGCACCTTTTGCTAGAACATGCTTGATAATATAAGGACCCATCCACATTGGTTCGAATTTACCTGCTCAAAGTTTATCAGCTTCCTGATCATAAAGCAAGACTAGGTCTGCTTGTGAGAAGATACAAGGCATGCCATTTCTATCACATTGTGCCTTAATATGTTTCTTATGCACTAAATTAGCCAATGTAGCATCACGACTAGTTTCATCCAGATGGATTAATTCCAAGAAACGTGCTTCTTCTTCAGAAGTGTCGGGTAACAGGTCAAGTGCGTGTTCGAGCAATGAAATTTTGTGTTGTATCGGTAAGATTGCTTCCAAACCATACAACAACTGAAAGGGTGTGAATCTAGTTGCATTCCTCACTGAGGTTTGATATGCCTACAAGGAAGAGGATAGGATTAAGTGCCAGTTTCACTTATGAACCCCTATCATTCTCTGCAACATCCACTTCAAGACTTTATTGATGGCCTTAGCTTGTCCATTCACTTGTGGGTAATAAGGGGTAGAACTATCATGTAACAGTCCTAACTTAGTCGTCAACTCAGTCATCATGTGATTGTGAAAATGTGACCCATGATTTGTAACTATGGCTTGTGGTACACCAAACTAGGAAACCACAAGGTTAAAAAAGAAAAGAGCAGCCGTTTTGCCACTGTTTTTCAATGTAAGCATCGCCTCAACCCATTTGGTAAAATAGTCAACGGAGACTATAATATACCCATGTCACACGACCGAGGTGGGGTTAAATATCATAAAGGCAATGCCCCATTTGGTGAATGGGCCAACAGAAATGATTGGATGCAATGGAGTAGGTGGTAATCTGGTTTTTCGGTTATATATCTGGCATCCATGATAGCTTCTGACAACAATAATATAATCTTTGAATATAGTTGGCTGTAAGTAACCAGCACGGAGAATTCTCTGGCTGGTTGCATATCTATATAATTTTCCACCACGAGAACCTGAATGGAAATCATTGAATGCTTTCTCGGCTTCCTCATGTGTGAGGCACCTCTGTAAAATTGTATCGATACCACGATGGTAAAGAGTGTTGCCCATGATCAGATAAACTTTGGCTTGGTAACGAATATGTCGTTGTTGCATCATATCAGGTTGGAAAGTTTGGGTTTGGACATAGATCAATATATCTCCATACCATGCATCAAATTATGATATTAGAAATAGAGACTCATCCAACATTGATGGTTCAGAGGTTGAATCAATGGAGGTCGAGGGAAGGTCACAAAGTAACTCTGCGAAAACTAGATATTTCTTTGACTTGGACTCGATGAATTCCAAATCAAATTCCTATAAAATAACTATCCATTTTGAGTATTTTCTCCCCAGCAATTGACGTGACAAAATGTATGTAATAGGGTTGTAATCCGAAATGATAGTTGTTTTCCATAGCAGGATGTAATGGTGAAATCTTTAAACAGCTTGCACAACTGTCAAAGCTATTTTTTCGACATAAGAGTACTTACTTTCTGTATCATTGAGATTATGACTCAAGTAATAAATCAAATGTTCAATCCCATTTTCTTCCTAGACTAAAATAATGTCAATGGTTGTATTTGAAAAAACAAGATATAGGTAATAGTCGTTTTGGTAACTTGGAGAATACATTAATGAAGCTCTAATCAAGGTATCTTTAAGAGCATCAAAGGAAGCTTGTGCAACTTGATCCCATTGAAAGTGTATCTCCTTTTTCAAAAGACCTGTAAAACCTTTATCCATCTCATCATAAGTAGGAATGAACCTCCTCAAAAAGTTTTCTTTCCCTTGGAGTCTTTGTAACTGTAAAAGACTTGAAGGTGGAGGCAAATCTAGAATTGCCTGAACCTTCAACGGATTGAGTCAAATCCCCTCTCTAGACATTGCAAATCTGAGAAATCGACTAGAACCAACACAAAACACACATTTGTGCGATTGAGTCATATCTTGTAGTGTTGGCACCGAAAAAATATTTCTCTCAAATGTTGCAAGTGATCAGTCTACTTTCGTGAATGAGCAGGTAAATCGTCAAGGTAAGGTTGAACAATGTGCTTGATGTCATGGAAGGCATAATTCATTGCCCTCTAAAATGTGTCCCTCTCATTCTTCATACCTAATGGGAGTTTCCTATAGGCTAAAGTGCCCCATGGAAAAATGAAAGTTGTTTTCGATTGGTACTGTGGGCGGATATTGATTTGATTATAGCTGAAAAATCCATCCATAAACGAGAATATTTTGCATTCAGCATATTCGTCAATAATCTGGTCAATAAAAGTAGTAGGATAGTTGTCCTTTGGACATGCCTGATTTACATCTCTATAATCGATGCAAACTCTAATTGTCCCTTGTTTCTTCATGACAGGAACAAGGTTGGAAACCCAGTCAGTAAGAGGTACAGGGTAAATGAAACCAGCCCGCAAACGTTTTTCAACTTCTACTTTAATTGCAGTAGTTTTCTCTGGATGAATAGGTCGAAGTCGCTGTCGAACTGGCTTCACATCAGGGTACATTTTGATTTCATGTTCAACAATAATAGAGTCAATACTCGGCATCTCCTCGTAAGACCATGCGAAGATATCTCTAAATTCATGGAAAAGAGTATGGTAACTATCGAGTTCTGATGGAGAATAAGATTTTTCGACATGAATGTTTTCTACAATATTAGGCTTGGTTGAGATATTAATAGAAATTGTTTCTTCAATATTTGACAGGTTCCACTCAGATTCTACTGTGTCTATGAAAATTGAATTTGAAAGAAAATCAATAACTGAAGGGTGGTTTAGTTCATTTGAATAATCTTCAATGTCATCTAGAAGATGGGAACGATGATGATAATCTTCCCAAGGTTCCTCTCCTATCATCATTGATTGGATGATTCCTTCATCCGTAGAATGTATACATGAGAAAGGATCTGAAGAAGTACCATATTCTAATGAACGATCTACCCATACAATTGGTGAATGAGGATTTTGGTTTTCCGCACAAGATCAAAAAATTGATTATTATGCTAATTTGGTGGGGTTTAGCGGCACTAACTCAATATTACTATAACTTCAAAATTGTTGGTAATCCTCAAATCAAATGAGGTGGACGAAATCATGTTGCAAGTCTATACTCTTGCCACTTCCACCAAATCATATGGTGACGGTAGCGTAAAAGTACCCATTAGGGAAGGATCTTTAAAGAGACCTACTCCAACACTTTGAAGTGACAGTGGGGGTCCATGTACCAACAGAATGCTTCCTGTAGCCTGTGAACTATTGGCAAAGAAGGCTAGCTAATCGATGACTGTGATTCCACCCTTATGCGGGAATGTAATAGTACAAAAGTACATAGAAACCATAGTAGCCATAGCATATACCCATGTCCTTCCCAGTAAAATGTTGTAATCGATGGGTCCATCAACTACCTCAACTTCAACGGTAACTCTTTTGCCCCCTAGTTCGATTTGTAGGTTACTCAAAATCCCACAAGGAGTATATGTTTTTCCATCAAAAGCTTTAACGTGGTTGGTGATTGTGACAACAAAGTCGAACCAAGTGTTTTCTAGCAGCTCATTGACATAATGCAAGTAGATGCCCCCTCATCAATAACAGTTCGATAAACATTATTATTGAGAGATTTTACTTGAATTAGGAAAGCTAATTGCATCAGTAATTATGGTGTACATCATGCATGGTTAAAAGAAACAATATTAGAATCCATAGGATCTACTCCGCCTATTGCTGACAGCAAAGCCTGCTTCTGGGAGGGACAATTTTGTAACACCTTGAGTGTCGACATAACAGAAGGTGATTGAGAAAGATCTTCCACTATGTTATAGTTTTGAGCTGCTCAAGCCTGAGGGTTAAATGTCGATTTATGCATAACTCCCTTTGGTGCTTTTATTCTCAATTCTGGTACAATAGGTGGAATATTTTCAAATGAAGTTGAAGCTGAAGTATTAGGTTGATCAGTGGCCTAATTATTCGACAATGATGGTGGATTTCCATAATATTTGTTTCTCGTTGATACCAAAGCTTCGTTTTGTGGCTTTGTGATGGATAACATGAGTACTTGGGATGTGGAAGCATGGTTTGTTGCAACCAAATGTGTCTCGAGGTTTGAAAACAGATCATTCAACACTACAGATGTGTTTTAAGTCTTTAAGAGTTTAGAGACCTCTGAGTGGTGTGGAAAAGCTCTTGTAAAATGCTCATCATTACAGATTAGACATGGATAACAAGGTTTTCTTGCCGATGTAGAGGAATCATATGATTTCTCTTCAGGGGAATTATCATGTTTCTTTTTGTTTTTCCCCTTTTTCTTGCCTCCTGGTTGATTTTGATTTTTTCCTTTGTCAGATGACACAGAAATAATTTCATAAGCAAGAGTATTTTCTGATGAATTCTTAGTTTGATTGGTAATGGAAAAAGTTTGACCAGATGGCCTTCCTACCATTTTTGTGCTCGAAGAATCGATCACACCATCGCGGACATGAGATTCCTTACTTGATTGTGCAGGAGGAGGAACAGTGAAAGTTGGTCAGGTGCATTGGGAATTTTGTCGTAGAGCGTGCCAAATTGTGTGTAAATAAAATCCAAGTATTGGGCATGAGCAATTACTTGCCCTTTTGTGATAACTCCACCTTTTGCCACATCCTTGGTGATTGGTGGCAAAAAGGATTTTATGAACCACTCAGCTAAAAGTTGATCGAGAACATATGTCTTAACCATTCAATGACAACGCTGCCACTCATGAATATGATCTGGTATATGGGTAGTAGTAATCTATTTAAAGTTGGTTAAGATTTATGTTCTGGTCTTGTATCTGATAGGTGACTGGAAGTGGGTCAGAAATGTAGTGGCTAAGGTTGTAAAGTTGTCAAAAGAAGCTCATAGTAACTCGATGTACCATTTAGCAGCCAGACTAGTAAGTGTTCTTTGGAAAAGACGGAGTCTAACTAAATCATCATTTAAGGAGTTTGATGAACACCATAAATGAAAGGTCATGACATGATTTGATGGGTCTTCTAAGAGATTTCCATTGAATTTCAGAATGTGAAACGGTAACTTATGCAGATTTATCGTCCACCAAGGTGCATGTAGGATTAGATCATTAGTGAGCTGATTTAAATCTGATAATTCTTAAGTTGCTACAAATGGCAATTGCCGATTCAAGTCATGTTGAGAATACCCAGGATATGATGGAATTTCCTGAGAAATAGGTCTCTGCATACCAACATAGAGCATCTGCATTTGATAACCTTGGTAGGGTTGTTGTTGAACAAACCCGACATAAGGTGGTTTTTGATAACCAGTTTGAATTTGTGGTTGTCCATAACCTGCAAAGCCTTGTTGACCAGGACCTTGGTAAGCTTGATATTGGCCAAACCTAGGTAGAGAATATTGGGAAAGTCCAAATTAGGGTTGGAATTGTTGGAATTGGGGTTGTTGAAATTGAGGCTGCCACAGTTGTTAAATCAATTGTTGTTGTTGTTGGTACAATTATTGTTGATTTAACAGTTGTTTTTTCCCAGGAATGAAAGGTTGGCCAGGTTGTGAATAAACTATACCAGTGTAAGCTTGGGTCAGTCCAAATAAGGGTATACTAACTTGAGGTTGTTTTGAACCCCGAAAACAAGTGGTTGTTGTACAACAACTTGAGAAACTTGAACTTCTTGACCTGAAAATTATGGTTGCAAATTAGAAGGACCAGTTTGTACTGGTTGAGATACAAGAGTTTGAACTTGTGACTGTGGTACAATAATAACAATAGGTGTAGTAGGAATAGCTAACACAGTCTGCATTCGTTGCATTGTATACACAAGCCTTGTTTGAACTGGCATTGTTGGTTGCCATTGATAAACTCTAATTCTAGGTTGACCTAAATACTGCAGGATATTACCATATGACAGTCCTCTGGAATAAGGAGGATACGATGAATAAGCAGATTGCTCTCCATATGGTGGAAATCTAGTATTTAATGGATACATAGGTATTTTTTTTGACCGGATTGCCCATCTTGATATTGATATGGAGGATCAAACTATTGAGTTCCCATTAGAGAAGAACTAGGTAAAATTTTGGTTGAGGACTTGGGTGATGAACATGGTGTAGAAGCAACTCATGAGTGGGTTCCAGACAAAGATTGGTAACCAACCGAGATGGACGGTTCACCATATAGGTGCAACTCAGGTGTAGTAGAAAACATCGAACAGGTCACAACAGAAGGTTATATTGTAGTTGCATCAGATGATACAGTCTGGGATGTTGATGGTTGTTCAACCATAGTTAACTGACCCAAAATTTGTCCTAAAGAATCGATGGGTACTTGAAAATAAGTAGGATCAAATAGAGTGGTAAAATGAGGAGTATGAGGGTAAAGATAAAGCCCAACTCCAAAGTGGAATGGGGTTCCAGGTGTAGAATCTTCTTCCAACTCTTCCTCTATAGAAACTAAACCTGGTGGAAGAACTTCACTGTCTAGTCCGTAAAAGATTTCTGGTGTTGATAAAGTTTAAGTTTTAGTATTTACTGATGTCTGAGGGGTAACCAGTTTATCGTCTTCCACTAAAGTGACAACATCTAAATGTTCAAATTTGAAGTCCATATGTTTGGGTAAATGAACAACGGTTTTAGAAAGAGGTTCCTGAACAACTTCAGGTTTAGATGTAACTTTTGTTTGAACTAGGATAGGTTCTAGGTGAACTTCTGGTTGAACTAATTCAGGTTCAAAAGTAATTTCTTGTAGAGAAATTTCAAGTTGAGGATCAACTTGTTGTTGAACAACCTTAGTTACTTTTTCACTAAGATCAGTGCTAATGTCCTCAGGTAATTGTGAAAATTCTCCCTCAGAAACAGATGTACCAGAAATGGTTGGAGTAGCTGGAGTCTCAATACTTACTGAAATAGATGATTCAGGTAATTCAGATGAAGAACTAGGAGTTCTTGATGTACTAGACTCAGTTGAGCGAGACCGCTTTTACCGAATAGGTGTAGCTTCGAGCGGCAAAGGTGGTTTGCTCACTATTCTCCACCATCGATGGGGTAAGGGTTGATGTTCCTCCACGATTGATGATTAATTTTATTATAAAAAAAATAAATAAATAAAAAGGGGTAAACTAGGAAAAAGGTTTACCAAGCAACTGTGAACTACATAATACCTCCTGGCGAACCAAGAAGTACAGGTAGGCAATCTCCGCGAATGTTGTGTTCGATGTATCACAGTGTACAAGGCAGCCGAATCGGTTACATAAGGATGTAGCAACCTAGAGTTGTCATCCCATATATACCCAAAGGTACATGGAGGCCCAGTCTGTATAAGCACTGTCCAATGTAAAACTACGCAGTGAGAGCATTCCCATATACTTTACATACTATAACACCACCCTATATACATGAGGGTACATGGACGAGCTATGATATACTCACGTGCGTGGAATGAGGTATCTCACTCGCGATGTATTGTAGACAAGTTAGAGACAACTACTTTGTTTTACAACGCCGAAACACATCTCTAGCCTAGAACCACTAAATGTTCTCGCTAATGACAATGCTCCATTAGGTAAATTGATGTTAATTTTAAGTTGATCTTGCTTAGGAATTTCACCATGTGATGTATTATGAAATTCCTAGGAATGAAACTATCATGACAAGCATTCTTTCCATTCAATTTAACGATGAAAATCCTAGCTACTCAGGGATAGAGCAATCAAATTTCTTTTGATCAAAGAGCAAAGAGCACAATCTAATGCAATTTCCCTACACTATTCCTATGAGCACACACAAACGTTTTCAATGCAACAAACATGTATTTCTTTATGATTTCCTCAATGTGAATATGAACAAAAGGAAATATGCACATATAATCAATCAATCTTTCATAAGAATGAAGACTTTTATGACAGTTCTAATTCGAAGGAAGAGAAGACTTTACGACACTTTCTTTCGAATGAAGATTAATCAATTATATTGTAACTTTGACTATTGATCAATAATGAGAAAGAAAACATTAAGAAAAATTAACCAATCACATCAAAGTTTGGCTAGACCAGGAGATAGAAACTTATTTTCTGAGACATAATATTCATTGATCAATCAACAAACAAACAAATAGAGAAAAGTTGGAAAAACCCTTTCCATAGGTGGGAAACTAATCCTAGAAGGATTAGTGTAGCACAGAGTGGCAGATAGTGTGCTTCAGAGCACTGTCCCTAAGCCAGGGGTGCTCTGCAGCACATTGTGTCACTCACAAGCCTGCGATGGTGATAGTAAGCCATTCCAAGAGGCAATTTGACACAGTTTTAACCAATTTTTCAATGTAAAGAGCTGAATTAAAATCGATGAACACAAATAAGGTGTACAAGGATGTCTTAGGAGGTGGATAAGCTACTAGGAAGGATGATCTTTCCCCAACAAAGTCGCCAATTTGTTTTGGAGAATTTGGTATCTACGGATAAATACTAATTCCCTAGATCAGTAGTTGTATCTAGAACAACAGTTTAAAGTGTTTTAGATTTTTCCTATAAGCAATAGATAAAATGAGAAGATAAGAATACCTACTTGTAGTTTCGCTTTCCTCTTGTCTCCCTTGTATCGATTCGGTCGCTCCTTCCCTTACTTAATACGCTTGAGAAGTACCCTGTAAACACAATAGAAAATAAAGAACCGATCAAAGAATATGATCTATTGAATATAAGTGAAAGGAATTAGGTACGATTCATACATATAAACATTATGAAACAATACAAACATATGGGAAAAAGGTTCAAACACTTTATTAACTAGAAGAAGGAATTACAACCAATTGTGTCTGATTCAAATCCATTCCTCTAGCTTGGATCCCATCCACATCACATCAAAAGCATGACAAACTTGTAGAATTACAATACTTGCCTCAAAGCTAAATCTCATAGCAGCATTATCTCCTTACAATTCAACATAATCCAGCCCCTGATCACTTAGATGAGTGGTCAGTTTATAGGAAGATGAAGGAGGTTTTGTCATAAATGGTGGCATTGAGTGATCTTCCATACTTAGAATTAGTTCCATTTAGGAAGGCATGAGAGGATAGGATGCACCTTAACTCATTCCTCATCCATTTTCAAGCTCATAGGAGTTGATAAGTGACAAAACCTTCTATATGACTCCAAAATATAAGAATATTCCCCAAACCCTATGTGAATTTCTCTCATTCTCGACCAACACAGGTGAAAGGAAGCCTAAGTGCCCTGCAGAGCACCCTGGTAGTGGACTCAACTACTCTGCAACACACCTTTACAAGGGCTTACCTACGTTGGTCCCTCTATAGGCTATTTCTGGATGTCTTCATGTCATGAAACTGTCTAGGAAGGAGGCATTCAAATGGTTGACTTTGTTAGGGCATGAAGCAACTAAAATTATGGTTTGATGAGCCTTAAAACACTAATATGGATGTTGGTATTTGATTTTCCCAAATGGATCTGTAAGACACCTACACCATCTACTATAGGTCCACCCCCATAATGTTCATGAAATGAAAAAATAAGTCCACCATCTGCCCATCACAACCTACACGTTTATCCCATGGAAATGAATTTAATACAACAATCATTTACTTTTTGGTGATCATGCTCCTAATAATACTATTTTCATCCTCATTAAACATATTAGAATATACATGAATGTTTTCCAACTAGTTTCAAATTCCACATTGGCGCTACATTGATACATATTTCGGAAATAATTGGCTACCACTTAATGTATATCATTATGAAAAGACATATGTTAGCTCTTTGAATCCTTCAAATCCCCATATTGTATTCTCTCACCTATTATTAGCTACATATTGATCAAATGATTTTGAATTTTCTCCCCTTTATTTATCCAAATGATACATCTCTTTAGTCACCATTCTTGCTCATGTAGTGATAAGAGAGTAAAGAGAAGTAATCCAGTGTGCAAAATCTCTTTAGTTAGCGCTAAATCCTTTTCTGCAAGTAAGAAGTAATGCAATGATAATGGATAAGCTAATTCAATGATTTTTATATAAATACCATTAAGCTCTGCAATATGTATCCTCTTCTTTTCCCTTTCCCATACCCTCACCACCTTTTTCATTTCAATGAGTTTCCACCTCAGCACATTCATCTGTGAGGACTCCAAAAATTCATCTTCCTTTTGCCATATAACCCACACCAATTTTTCGAACTCTTTGTGTGATAGGCATGAATCATTGAATTCATTTTTTTCCAACATGAAGCATATAGATTTGGAAATATTTAATGGCTATAATTTCCATAGTTCAAAAAGTAAATATGCATTTGTAAATGATGCATACAAATTTAAGGGGTGTAGTAAAAAGGCAAAAGAAACAACACCTACGAATCTCAGGAAATTAATTGAATGGGAAAAAGGGAAGGAATTTTTTAAGTTTTTTGTTGTATTATCTCTTTCGTATTCTCAGTCACTTCTTATTGATTTATAAAAAGCATCTGCAGAAATATGGGAACAATGAGTAACATAATTGGAAAAAATGTTGTATATGTAAAGTTTTCTTTAAAATCACAACTATTCAAATTTGAAATGAAGGATGAGACATCGTTTTGTGCTCACATAACTCATTTGAAGTAAAAGACAAAGGATAAAACATAGTAAATACATAGAGATACATGCAAACGAAAACAAAGTATTATGCACAAAAAATAAGAATTAAACCACAGAATGAATCGTGCAACAAAAATATATTTTAATTATAATTTCATGAAAGAAAAATATGTGCACAAGATAAGAGACAAATCTTTTGGTTTGATTACCCACTGTGAAAAAACATTCCTGGAGCTCTTTCACACCTTTGTTTTAAACAGTAAAAACCCTATTTTTTACTTGCACAGTGGTTTCTCCAGACACGATAAAAGACTCATGAAATTACACTTTAACCTTTATATATCACAACATAGAACCACTATAAACTATATAATAACATATTTCATTGTGCACTATACTTACTTTAGTGCATATGTAGATCATGCAATCAACCTTGGATTTATGACCATACCAACTGCTTATAAATGTTTTGTTAGTTTTGATTGAAAGAAATTGATTCCCTCGCATGAATTTCTTTCATAGATGAAATAATGGTGCATTGGTAAAAAGAAATTATTACTCTCATGTTTCTTCAGCCATAAAAAAAAAATCTGCAAATTCATTTTTTTGTACTACAGGTATGCGACATGATTAGGTGCATTTAATTGATTATTGATGATTGTGTCTATCATTCCCCCTTAGTGACAACTACAAATACTGATGATGCCAAAACAATCTCTTAGATGAACAAAACTTTGTTTTCCGATCGTTTAGTGAATATGTCAATAGATTGACCTTGAGATTTGCGATGTTCCAAAATGATTTCTCCATCGTTGATTGACTCCCTAATTAAATTATCCCTTGTGTCAATGTGTTTACCTCTTTTGCGAAAAAATGTCTTTTTTGATAAAATTTTGAAGAATTGTTGTTAAAATAAATCTTTGTTGTTTCTTCTTGTTGATGACTTAAATACTTCAACATTCTTCTCATCCAAATTTATTCACACATTATACCTATTCTTGTAGCGTATTCAACTTCAGCTATGGAAGGATAAACTATTGGTTTTTACTTGGAAGGCCATCAATGATCAAGGTGGCTCCAAACACATGAAAAAGCCCTAGAGGACTCGGAAAGAGTCAAAATTCAAAGTGGTAAGAATTCTCCCAAACCAGCACTGGATCGAAGTGCTTGTCATCCTGATTCCAATGGTGCAAACAACATTCAAATCCAAGCTCATATGGAGGAGATATATCCAATCAAAGATGTGGCCAAAGTTGGGCATTGGGCCATGTTTAAGTGTCCTCCAAATTCATTGTCAAGCAACATGGAAACTTAGCTCTCGAGAGCAGGCGACATTGTTTCCTCCTTAATTTGTCCAATATATGTTATATTAGACTAAAAAATGTCGATTAATAACGAAAAAATAAAAATAAAAAAATATTGAGGTGGTGGGTCATGACCCTAGCCACCCCTCCCGAAAACCATATATTAAGATTTTAATTAAAAAAGGGTTGACGGGCTATGACCCCTAGCGGCCCCAACTGCCACAACATATACTACTAATATAACAAACATTATACAATGGGCAGTGAGTGGACAACCTCCGGTGGACTCGGCCCACGCCCTCGCCTCCATATGCCACTTGTCATCCGTGGGCAGTGGGGTTTGAACCCACTAGGTTGGAACGGTTAGCCCTCCGCTTGGGCACCCACACCAACACACGTCTCCAATTAAATGGTCTGACAACGGCTATAATGAACCAAACCATGCAACAAAATTGTTTCAATAAAAAACAAACACGCCAAACAAACCACGTATATTTCGGAGGGGATAGGATTTGATCCCCCGACCTCCCAGTCTTGGTGCTAATGCCCTAACCAACGCGCCAATGGCGCTTCATTGTAGTTTTTTCCACCTTTATATTATATAAGACCAAAACATATTTTCATGCGGATGCGTTGATCGGAGGAACAAAATTGAAACATAAGATAGGACGAATGAAATGGCACTGAGATGGAACCATATCCCAGGTGGAATCATGATTTGTAGGCTAGAGGCAGAACATGGACACTTTTTTCAAGACAAGGAATATTCTTTTGATGCTGAGGATTCCTTGGGAAGGTAATTGTTCTCAGCATGAGAATGTAATCAAGTTTACAGTCTTTTTTTCTCTGATTTTCATAGGGAATGCGATGGTGGGGTCGGATTCATCTTTTGAGTAGCGTATTTGTAGATTCTGAGTGGGGAAGAATCTTCGAGAATCTTGAGGGAATCATCTAGATTCCTCGGAAGCTGAAATTTCCTAGACCCAGAATGCAACCAACTTTATACTCATTCTTCTCAGACTTTCACAAGGATCTCAGTGGAGAGATTAGTTTTTTGATATGAGTTTCAAATCTACAATCAACCCAGAGAAGGGAATCTTTGGAGAATCACGAGGGAAACTAAAAGATTCCTACATATCCATATTTTGCCGATGTTAGAATTCAGAAAATGGATAGTCAATTTTACATGTCTCAATGTTAAAAGTTTAGTGGTACATTCAGGTTTTACAATTGAGCCTTCTATTTTTCGGCCATTTTCTAGATTGGAAATACGATGTTAGATTTTAGAGTGTGGGGAGTTGATTCTATGCCATTCGAAGCAATGATTTTGATGGTGCATTCAGATCCAACAGCTGATTATACTATTCTTCATTTATCATTAGAGTTTAGGTATATGAAGTGTTGTTGTCATGTACTTCTTTGATCATTTGCTATGAGATGTACTATGTTGTTTCAATTCTTGCTTGATGTATGATGTAGAATCTTTGTGTCTATTTCATGTGAGATGTATTCATCATGGATTGTCATGTATGTTGTGATTGAGATCCCTTTGTTTCCATGATTGCGGGATACTCATTGTCACCATGGGTGTTTTGTGTTGAGATCCCTTTGATGTCATGATGGTGATATACTCATTGTCACCAAATGTAAGATTATGTCATGTTGATAGGAGGTCTATTGTGAATGATAGTTCCTGTAGCAAAACATCTTGTGGAGTGACTTTTCCACTCATGTAGAGGGCACACGTCCTTGTATGACAGAAAAACATAGTTCATGTACATCTTCACCATTTCCAGAATTGAATGAAGTGACCAACACTATCTTGAGACCGGGCCCAGAGACATAGTCGGTACTGGACGAACTCCATTATTAATGTCTCTTTTTCATGGTTTGTTGATTGTCATTATGTTTACATTTCTTTAAGCATGCATATATGTTCATTTATGCTCTTAAAAAATGCAAATCTAACTACATCATGGAAGTAACAAATCTTGGATAATTGTGGTACTTGAAGGAACTTGGATCAATGAAATGACTGTTGTACCCAAATAGAAAATGTAGCCTAATGTTCCTTTTCTATAATATATACTTCCTGCCCAATCACTTTTAGTATATCCACCTCACTACAAATCATTTGATATGGTATACAAAATTCCATATCCCATGGTTCCATTAACATATCTTAAAATTCTTATAGGTTCTAGCTAATGTGTCTCGTTTCATGTCTCCATGAATATTGAAACCAAACTGATTACATATATTAAATCAGGTCTAGTTGTGGTCAAACACATCAAAATTAAAACCATACTTTTGTATAGTGTTCGATTTACATTTTTTCTACAGTCTTTCTTTCTCAATTTCAAACCCATGGCTATTGGTGTTACTGCAGGCTTATTGTTTCCTATTTTAAACCTTTTCAAGAATTTTTTGCATAGATTGTTTCAGAAATAAAAGTTCTATGTTTCATTTGGTTCACTTCTATGCCAAATATAACACATCAAAAATCCAAAACATATCATTTCAAACTCATTTTTCATGACTTCCTTGAAATCAACAATGACGAGATCATCACTCCATGTGAAAATAAAATCATCTACATATAAAACCACAATTAAAATCTTACCATCACTTTATTTTATGTAGAGGATAGTCTCACCATCACTTTTCTAAATCCATTGTTCAATAAATATGAGTCCATTCTTGGCCTCAAACCTCATAACTAGGTGTTTGATCCACATACGCTTCCTCTTTATATAATCCATTCAAAAAGGTTGATTTCACATCAATTTAATATATATTTCACTTATCTTACCCTTCTATTTGCAATAATTTCCCCATTGATTCCATTCTTGTGACTACCACAAATGTTTCAGCATAATCTCTTCTGAGCAATTGTTTGTATCCCTTAACAACCATCATTTCTTTATGTCTTTCTATCCTTCCTTTTGTATTGATTTTGGTCTTATAGACCAACTTCACACCTATCACTTACTTTACCTGTGGAAGGTTCACTAACTTCCTTGTATGATTCTTTTCTATTACATCTATTTCCTTATCCATTATTTCTACCCATTTTTATTCCTTAATTGCATCTTCAAAATTAATTGGATCATCTAGATGGGAAAGAAAGAAATAAAAAAGACAATTTGGACCTGAGTTTCCTTCACGTACATTTTGCTCATATGTTTGACTCAAATTTCTAGATTTTTGTCTTCTCAAACTTGCGAAAGTTGGAATTGATGTGTCACTTGAAGTTGATCTTGGAGAATGTGGAGTTGATGTCCCTGTGTCAAAATTTCTTAGTGCTAATGAAATGTTTTGTCCACTTAGAGAAGTATTTTCTTAAATGGGTGCGGTTGTCCTATAGCTTGTTTAACATGTCACTTGATGACTACTTTTCTCAGCTTGAATAGGTATATGAGGAGTCACCAGTGAAGAATTTCATACTATTACTAATTCCTATTTATCTTCTTGTGGTAAATGTGTTCCAAAATTAATTTTTTTTACCAAACTTCCATCCCATGCTTGTAGGTTTTAACTCTTTACAGAAATTACCCGTAAATGAATTCTTAAAAATAGAAAATAAACAATGGAGAGAAATAGAAAAGAAATAAACAAATAGTTTCCCTTGGATCCAAAACTGGGACTACTAGATTGATTTTTCAATATATTCCTTTCAATGTTACATTACACATATATACATGATGAAGCATCCATAAAGCCCAATCCATTAACCCTTGGCTAGAACGTAGTCATAGTTCCCTTGACCGTAAGTACAAAATACCATGGGAAAAAGACCATCATACCCAAAACCATGTACAAAACCCATGTGCAAGACCATAGGTAGGTCTACTCACCTAAGGTAGGGTCCAAAAAAAATTTCTTTGGATTTTTTCCTAACCCCGTAGAAGGAGGCTACCGCGCCCCCTTAAACCTCCCAATAGGGGGGGGTTGTTGCCCCCCCTCTAACCCCCAATTCGTGCATAGGGCTAGTCGTAGAAAGAATGTAACACACACCCAACATTCTCCCACTTATTGTTTTATTTCCACACAGGGGGTCATAGGAGAGCTTAGTCATTGGTCCAACCCTACAACGCCTATTGTTTCTCTTACCAAGAAAAATTCTCAGTGCTCATAGACTTTGTCAATGCATCTGTAGTATTCTTCAAAGTGTCCACCTTTACCAGCAACACCCTTTTTTCCTCAGTCATATCTCTCAGAAAGTGATACTGAACATCAATTTTCTTTGTCTTTGAATGATAAGTAGAGTTATTTGCCATGAAAATTGCACTTTGGATGTCACAGTCTATCCTTATATTTCACTATACTAATGCCATAATTGAACAAAATATCTCTAACCAAATTTCTTCCTTGCTTGCATGAGTGGCTACCATGTATTCAACCTATGTAGTTGAAATTTCCACTACATACTGTCTCTTTCTCATCCAACTGTCTGCACCACAAAATAGGTTAAACACATACCCACTTGTCGATCTTCTCTAATCCATATTTCCAACCCTAACTGCATTAACAAAGCCATGAATGTTCAAAACTCTATCCAATCCTGGTCTTCCTTTGCAGCACAAACCATAATCACTAGGGCCATGCAAATACCTGAAAAGCCGATTCACTGCTATCCAGTTCTCCCTCCCTAGTTTTGACATAAACATGCTCAATACTCCCACTGCATATGCAATGTTTTATCTAGTATAGACCATTGCATACATCAAGCTACCAACTGCACTTGCTTATGGAACACAAGACATGCCCTCTTCCTATTCTTGTGTCTTGGGACTCTGTTCAGGAGATAACTTTACACCTATAGGAATAAGAACCCTCACTGATTTACTATCCTCCATATTAAACCTTTGTCGTATTGTCGCAACATACTTCCTCTAGTTTAACCAGATCTTCCTCTTTGCCTCATCTCTTTTAATTTCCATGCCCAAAATATGGTTTGCAGCACCAATATCCTTCATGTTGAATTTGTAGGAGAATGGGATATTCAAATCCTAGATAATTTATTTTTCAATTCCAATTAGCAACATATGATCCACATACAAGACTAGATAAATAACATGGTCACCAATTAATTTAAAATACACACAGTGATCCACTTTTCTTCTAGTGAAGCCAAGTCCCCATATAAATGTATCAAGTTTCTAATAACGAATCCTTTGCGACTATTTTAACCCATATAAAAACTTTTTGAACATGGATACCAGCCCTTTCTTACCCTTCACTGAAAAGCCTTCAAGTTTCTTCATGTATATCTCTTCTTCTAGATCCATGTGAAGAAATGATGTCTTCAAATCCATCCGTTCTACCACAAAATCAAAAACAGCAACAACAAATAAAAGTAATCTAATAGAAGCTACCTTAGCAAAAGAAGAAAAAATATCACCAAAATCAATTCCCAACACCTGGGAATAACCTTTTTCTAGCAAATGAGCTTTATATTTCTCCATATTTTCTTCTACATTCATCTTCTTAAACACCCAGTTGCTTCCAATGGGTTTCCTTCGAGATGGAAACTCCCCCAAATCAAAATCCTCTTTTTTGTTCAAAGATGCTATTTCATCAACCTTGTCCTCTTTCCAGAGTTTGAAATCCTCTGAATCTACCACCTCCTTGGAAATTTTGGGATCATCATCAGTCATAGATAAAGAAAAATCTGAACAAAAAGCAGATGGACTATACCATTCTAGCTTCCTTCTTTCTCAAACTGATCTTATCACATCTGGAGTTTGTGGCTCTTCATCTTATGATTCCTCTTCTACTGTAGAGTCTAATTATTTCTCCTATAGCTCAAACTCTATTTTCTCAAGTTCCTTTGGTAGGACTTCTTGTTTAACAACATCTTTCACCTCTCTAAACACCACATATTGGTTGTACATAGCCTTTCTTGTTTTTGGGTTCCAAATCTTATAACATTTTAAACCATCCTTATACACAATAAAGATGAACCTTTCAGGTTTACTATCCAACTTGCTTCTTTTCTCATTTGGAACATGTAGATATGCATCATAGCCAAATACATTCAGATGTGAAAGAGAGGTTTTCGTACCAATCCATATCTCATGTGTTTTCTTATCCTCCAACACTAATCAAGGGGATATATCAACCATGTAACATGAAGTCTCCACTGCCTCTGCCCAGAATTCATGTCCTATCCCGCCACCACTGAACATGCTTCTTATCTTTTCCACCAATTTCTTATTCATTCTTTCTACAACTTCATTTTGCTGAGGTGTGTATGGACTCTAGAGTAATCTTCTATCGTGCTATACCACACTTCTTATAGAACCCTTCAAATTCTTTCTTGTAGAACTCTCCACTATTATTTATCCTCAACACCTTTATCTTATTCTCTATCTAGTTTTCCACCAGAGCCTTAAACTCTTTAAACCTGTCAAAGACTTCACATTTCTTCCTGAGGAAATATATCCATGTATTCCTTGAGAATCCATCTATAAATGATGCACATTACATAGACTTAGTGACGAAACTTACACAGGTCCAAACACATCACTATGCACAAGATCTAATATCCCTTTTCCCTCTTAGCACTAGAGGGGAAACATGCCTGATTTTGCTTCCCATATACATAATGTTGATAGAAATCAAAATGCGTAGAGAAATTAGACATACCATCTACCATACCATTACTATGAAGTACTTGAAGGCCTTTCTCTCCAACATGTCCAAGCCTTTGATGCTATAACATGGTCTTTTCTCTAGAGACCACAAGGTTTTCTGCTCCACTTTCAGGAACCACAGAATCATTGCATCCATTAATAAAAGTACTACCCATAAGCTTGTGCAGATTTCCAATCTGAACTCCCTGCATCAATATCAGTTCTCCCTGGAGCATCTTCCAAGTATCTTTCTCAAACACTATTTTAACACTTGTATCATCCATTTTTCTTACAAAAATCATATTTCTGGCCAATGCAGTAATATGTAGAACACCCAGAAGTATTCTAATTCTTCCACCTTGGAACTT
Organism: Pinus tabuliformis; assembly: GCA_031772625.1. Lineage (NCBI taxonomy): Eukaryota > Viridiplantae > Streptophyta > Pinopsida > Pinales > Pinaceae > Pinus > Pinus tabuliformis. The sequence goes on from CM062814.1 coordinate 345,706,557, forward strand.
CAACTTGAGTTTTCTATGTCTGACGATTTTATCCTTCCTATCATCCCCTAAGAAGACATCACCACCATCATATTTCTCATACTTGGAGAACCACTCCCTATGGGAAGTGAAGTGAAAGGATGCACCTGAGTAAATAAACCATGCCTCATGATTTACATCTTTACTTGCAGAAGAAGCCAAGTACAAATCACCACCTTCATCTAAGGTGGATTTTGCCTCCATAGAAGGAGCATCATAAGATCCCTTTCCTTGCTCATGAAATTTAGATCTACAATACTTTTTGAAGTGCCCTTCCTCTCTGCATTTCTGGCACACCTTTATAGGTTTTACTAGATATTTAGATCTCCCACTTGAGGAATTTTTATTTTTATGTTCTGGGACCATCATTTTACAGACAAGGGATATCCATTTTCGCCCTCCATATTTTTTGTCTCATCTCCTTCAACAACAAGGATGAGACTATACCATGAATTTGGTAGAGAACACAACAAACTGATGGACTTCTCTTCATCCAAAATTTGAATATCAATAGATAAAAACTAGCTTACCATAGTATTAAATGCATTCAGATGTTCTGTCATCGAGTCTCCATCCTTCATCCTCAGGTTATACAAATTTTTCCATAGGAACAATTTGTTCACTAGAGACATAGATTGGTACAAAGTCCCTAACTTATCCCATAAGGCATTCATTGTAGCTTCTCCTCATACATTCAACAATACCGAATCTGAGATACAAAACCATATTGTTCTCTTTGATTTCCGATCCAACTTCCCCATTCTTCATTTGACATTGCCGTTGGTTTAGTAATCGGATCTATCGTAGTCGCCTGATATTTATCCACCAGCAGATCCTCCATCTTGAGTTTCCACAACTCAAAACTGTGACCATTAAATTTATCGATCTTTATCTTTCCACTACTTTCCATCTTCTTTCACCACAAGAATCGATGCCGCAGATCTTCTGCTGAACAAGGTCTACCACAGGCACATGAAAAACCCCTCCATAAAACCCAATCCATTAACCCTGCATTATTACATAACCATAGTTCTGTTGACAAGATCTACAAAATACCATTGGTAGAAAACCATCATGCCCAAAACCATGTGAAAAACCCATGCACAAAATCATAGGTATGTACGCCCACCCATATAGGGTCCAAAAAACAATTTCCGAGGGTGAGGCCATAGAACCCATAGAGGGGGGATACTTCCCCTCTCAAACCCCTTGACATGGGAGGCTGTCATCCCCCATGTGCCCCCCCTCTTTATGCCCAAAAAAATAGAGGTGGGGCTACTAACCCCCTCTAACCCCCCACTTCATGCGTGGGGCTAGTCGTGTAAAGAATATAACACACACCCAACAATGCATCCTTGTGTATGAATTATACATACTTTATAAGTATGACCCTTTTGGTTAATGTATTATATATATTATATGCCTTGCATTCATCACTATAACCAACAAATATGCATTTCTACCCATTTCTATCTAATTTATTTCTTAACTCATTTGGGACATGTGCATATGCCACAAATCCAAACACTCTCATGTGAGAAACAATATGATTTCTTCCATTCCATGCTTCTTCTGCAATCATGTTCTTTACACTTTTGGTTGGACAACTATTTAAGATGTAAGTTTCACATGCTATAGCTTCAGCCTCATATTCATTTGAAAAATGCTTTTATTTTAACATACTTCTTGCCATTTTCATAATTGTTCTATTTTTCCTTTTACCAATACCATTTTCTTGAGGTGTGTACCTTGTTGTAAATTTCTTGAGAATTCCATTCTCCCTATAAAAATATAGGATGTCATTTGAAATATATTCACCACCTCTACCATTTCTCAAAGCTTTGATGTAGTTCCAACTATTTTGTTTTCAGCAAGAGCCTTGAATTGACAAAAGCACTCAAATAATTCATTTTTATGTCTTAGAACGTAGACCCATGTTTTTGTTGTGTAATCATCTATAAATGTCAAGAAATAATAACTTCCACCAATTTATGGTGTATGCATTGGTCCAAATAAATATGAATGGATTATTTCCAAAGGTTCCTTAGCCCTTATTGATTTTTTTTGCTAGAAAGGATTCCCTTTTTGTTTTCCCAAGATTCATCCTTGACATACTCTCTCTGGTTTTTTTACAAGTGGCAAACCCTTTACCACGTATTTCCTATGTAATAGTTTTAGACCTCCACAGTTTAGATTTCCAAATAATAGATTCCATAACCAACATTCAACTTTTCTTTCTTCTTGAATTTTTTTTTTGTGTCACAACAACAATTTTTATTTCTTCTTCTTGTGAATTCATTAGGAGTTGTGCCTTATCAACCCCTTACATGAAATTTGTTCCTATCATCGGGAGACAAGCTCTTTTTCTTGTCATTTCAACTTTTTCAATATGTTGTTTTCTTGGAAATTTATCTAGGATTGTGCATTCTCCACCTTTGAAAAATAATTTATACCCATTTCACATAAGTTTTCCCATACCTATCATATTTTATTTTAAACATGGAACAAAATACACATTAGAAATATTTTTTTCTCCCCCTTCTTGGTTAGAATATTGACATTTATTTTATGCATGACTAATACTTTGTTTTCAGTCCCTAATGTGACTTCTGATTTACACTCTTATCAAAATTAGAAAAAAAATTATGCTCCCTCTCATGTGATTTCTACACCCAGAGCCTACAAACCATACATCCCTTTTATTGTCTTATGCTACATTACATGCTAAAAACATATTGTCCTAGTTTTTTTTTTTTTTTTTTTTGTAAAATTTACATTTGGTTTACTAAGATTGTATTGTTTATTTCTACATTCACTTGAATAATTCCCATACTTCTTGCAATAATGACATTGAACCTGAGATTTACCATAATTTTGACCTTGTGCTTGATTTTGGCTTGAATTTTGACTTGGATTTTTAGTGTTTCCTCTTCCACTTGAGCTTGAAGAGACACATCTTCCAACATTGTGTGGAATTCTTCTTCTACCTCTAGAGTTTGATCTTCCTCTACCTCTACCTTGACAACTAAGACTTGTGTCTTGAACACATGTCCCAATGAAGGATTTTTTATTGCGCATAGCCTATGTTCATGAGAAATGAGTGAGGCATGAATCTCATCTACTAAAAACTATGAGAGATCCTTTGTCTCCTATATGGCCACAACAATAAAATCAATCCTTATTGGTAAAATTCTTATAATATTTTCAGTCACTCTCCTTTCTTCAACTGTCTCACCATGAGATCTGATCTGATGTGCTATTCCAATAATTTTTATAAAAATGAGTCTATTGTCTCAGACTCCTTCCTGAATATTCTTTCAAAATCCCCCCTCAACATTTCCAATTTTATTGCCTTCACTTTTTCCATGCCTTAATATTATGTCTGGATAATTTCCCATGCTTTCTTTCACTTTTTTGTTGCTTCAGTCCTTGGAAAAATACTATCATTCATTTCTTGAAATATGTAGAAGAGGTCTTTGGAGTCCATCTTCATGTTATCCCTCAACAACTCTCTCTCTACTTGTGTCACTACATTATATCTACTACATTAGTTGGTTCTTGGAACCCATTCTCTACAAGATCCCATATATACTATGAACAAAAGAGTTCCTTCATTATGATTTCCCAATAACCATAGTTCTTCCCATTAAACTAAGGAATCTGTGGATTTGTCAAGGGTGTGCTTGAAGTTGCCAAATTTTACTAATATAAATCTTCTCCTTTTCTAGCTATAATAAATCTTGGCTCCTTGGCTTTGATAAACATTCTGCTGACAAACTTGATCTGATACCATGCAAAGTAAGAGGCAAAGGATAAAATGCAATAAAAATGTAGAGTTACGGATAAAAAAAACAAAGTATTGTGCACAACAAATAAAAGTTAAATCACTGAATGATGTGCCCTAAAAAAGTATATTTTGATTATAATTTCATCACACAAAAATACATTCATAGGATAAGAGATTGAGGCTTCTATTACAATTAGCCATTGCAGAAAAAACATTCACAAAGTTCATTCACATCTCTATTTTACACAGTGAAAAAAATCTTTTTAGATGCATAATGGTTTCTCCATACACGATAAAAGAGTTATGAAGTTATAGTTTGACCTTTATATATCATGGAATAGAACTACTATAAACTATATATTAATAGATATGATTATACACATTACATATTTCATTGTGTAGTATACTTGCTTCATCATGTATGCACATTTCATAGGCAACCTTGGATTTATGAGCATACCAACTACACATAAATATTTTCTCAATTTTCTGTTAGTTCCCTATAATACTAGTATATTCCCCTTATTCTTATTATTAGTGTACCCTCGTATTTTTATTGTTGTGCCCATGTATCCCCCATGTTGTTATTGTTGTGCCCCATAGAAGCCACTATTCTTATTGTTGTTCCCTTACATTATTATTGATATGTAGGCTCTGATTATATTGTAACCCCTTAGACCCTTATATATACAAAGGATGTATTATCATTTGTATCATCAAAGAATTGTTCATTTATGTAATGTAAAAAAGGTTTCCCCCTCAAAGAGGACAATATTTAAGTTTTTGATCTATATTTTCTTCTATTTTGTGAGTTGGTTGCATAACATTTGGTATCAGAGCTTTGGATTCTAGGGTTTCAGTACTTCAAATAGGTCATCATGGAATTTTCCATATAACATATTTTATATGAAGCTTCAGAAGTGGAATTATCAACCATAGGGAGCCAAAATATTTTTTAATTTTTTGTTGGAATTTTAGATATTGGTTTGCTATATTTTCAAAGATATAGTGAGAAGAAGTTAGGGTGTTTTCATGCTCCAAATTTAGTCTCCAAAAAGTGACTGAGGGAAAATCATCATAAATTTCTCTTCAAGCATCAGATTGGAATTTTTTAAAAAGTTAAAGAATAAGCACAAAAATTTATTTCTTTTGTATCAATTGTGGGTTGAAGGCTATAACAATGACAAGTAGTACCACATACAATTTTTCTCTACTAAACTAGTCCATAATCAGGCCACTGTGGGATATCTGGCATAAAATTATTTTGAAGAATCCAATTTTGGTCTAACTTATGGCATTGGAAAGAGTACTTAGAGGGCTACCATAGGAAGGAATTTGAAACCTTTTAGATCCTAATTTTTATAGTTACAACCATTTAAAAATAAAACTCATAAAAGCAAGAAAAATGTGTGTATTTTGTTTTTTTAATTGCATAACTTTTGCTGGAAAAATTAATTTAAAGTAATTCAAAGGGATTATTGAAGCATATATATCAATATTGCGTTTTAAAATTCCTCCCAAACAAAATAATTATACATGCACTAAGCCCTCATAAATCTCTACTATGACACATTAAGAGGAGGAATTGCAGGATGATGTATCAAAATTATGGGACCAAGTGCAACAAATATCGATCTCAAAAAGAGAAACCTAAGAGGAACTAAAAGGGGGCATCGATGGCTTAAAAGGGGACATGGATGGTTTAGAATTTGAAATAAAAGATGGCATATATGGATTAAAATGGTACATGGATGGCATAAAAGGAAACACAGAGGCTTTCAAAGTAGACATGGATGGAATGAATCTCAAGTTGGAAGGGTTGACAAAGTTGTTGCACGAAAGGCTTCTTGGTGGGGACAAAGGTAATCCATGAAAATCATGATGATGAAAAAGGAATATGAATTATGATTTTAGAGACTTCAACGTGAGGTTTAAGAACCTCCCATTCCAAAAATATATATGAGGAAGTTTGATGACAAAGATTTGGTAACATGGATACTACCGATGGAGAAATATATTGATCTGTAGGATGTGCAACCATAACAAAAGGTATGTATTGCATGTTTACATTTAGAACACAATCCGTTTGTATGGTATAGATGGATTTTTTCTCATAAACCACTTGCCACAAGGTAAATTTTTACGAATTAAATGATAGCACATTATGAATATACAAAGAGCAACACCTTCTTTAGCCAATTGATAAATATATTAAAAAAAGAGGATTCAATGGAAGAGCACATTGAAGACTTCCAAAAATTGAATATTAGGGTAACTGGTACTTCAGAGTAGCATATGATTGATGTCTTCATAAGGAACTTAAAATATAACATCCCACATGAGGTTTTCCTTTTGGTGGCGCGAAATGTTGAAAGTAAAATTATGGAAACAAGGAAGTCTACCACTAACAACTATAAAAATGGAATTGTTGTTTCTCCTAGCCTTCCATAACCTACAAGGTTGATGCCAAAACAATTGGAGGAGAAAAGAGAAAAAGGGGATTTGTTATAGTTGTAATAGGAAATACACTAAAGGTAATAAGTGCACTGCAAAGAAATTATTTTACATAGGTTGTGAAGATGAGGAAGAAAAGGAACAAGAAATATCAAAATAGGAGGATATACATAAGGAACCAACCACAGAGAAATAAAAAATTAATATGACCATATCTTACAATGCATTGGTGGAAATTATCACTCCTAAAACTCTCAAGATAGAAGGATATCTCAAGAAGAAAAATTTAATAGTTTTTATTGATTCAGGTAGTACCCTTAATTTTATTCATTGTAAGAGAGCTAAGGAATTGAATTTCTTCCTATATCCAGCACCAGAGTGTCATCTGATGTTTGCAAATGGAGAAACTATAAATTATTAGAGAAAGTGTCATAGTATCAAGCTAACCATGGGGGAATATGTATTGAATAGTCCAATTCTTTCCATTCCAATGGGTGGTTCTTATGTTGCACTAGGAGTCCAATGGTTACAATCTATGGGGATGATAACTTTTAATTTTCAAGAACGTTTCTTTAAAAAAAAATGGGAAGGAAAATAAGTTGAATTAAGGGGTATCACAAGGAACCATGAAAGATAACTAGCTCTAATGGCATGACAAAGCTTATAAAGAAATAACAACAAGGCATCATTGCACAATTATGCTCACTAAAGGTTCAAACATTGGAATTATCTATTTCTCTATATCTTCAAAAAGTCTTGGACAATCTCTCCAAGGTATTTGAGACTCAACAAGGCCTCCCACCTATTTGTGATCATGATCATGCTATTCATTTTATTCCAGGAATTATTCCTCCAAACATAAGACCTTATAGATATCCATATGCCCAAAAGGGTGAAATTGAATTTATGGTTGCAAAAATGCTAGAAGGTGGTATAATTCAATCTAGTCAAATTTCCTTCTCTACTCTAGTAGTATTGGTGTACAACAAGGATAGATAATGGTGAATGTGTATGGATTATAGGGATACGAACAGACTCACTATTAAAGATAAATTTCACATTCATGTCATTGATGAAAGTTTGTATGAATTACATGGAGCAATTTACTTCATGAAGTTGGATCTTCATTTAGGATATCATCAAATTAGAATGAAGATTGAAGATATTGCGAAAACAACATTCATAACTCATGAGGGTCATTATGAAGTTTTGGTCATGCCTTTTGGCCTTACTAATGAACCTTCCACATTTCAAGGTTTGATGAATTCCATTTTCAATCCCTCAGAAAATTTTTGTTAGTAGTTTTTTATGATATACTAATATATGGCAAGTCTTGGAAGGATCACGTTCAACATGTTGACACAGTGCTCAAAATATTGCAGGAGAAAAAATTACACTCAAAAACCTTCAAATGTTTCTTTGCAGTATATGAGGTCAAATATTTGGGTCATAGTGTAGTTTGTGAGGGTGTTAAGGTAGACCCTAACAAAATTAAATCCATTAAGGAATGGAAAATCCCCACATCCATAAAGCATCGTCGAGTATTTCTCTGGTTGAGAGGGTATTATTGCAATTTTGTTAAGGATTATGGGAGAATAGTAGGACCTCTAACAACAGTACTAAAGTAAGTGCATTTTCTTAGAATCTAGAAGAAATTAAGGCCATTTAGCATCTTAAAGAGGAAAAGTGCTAAGCACCAGTCATAGCTATGCCAAACTTCACAAAAACCTTTTTCTTAGAATGTGATTCCTCATGAAATGCAATTCACATTGTTTTAATGCAAGAAGGAACACCCATTGCTTTTGAAAATAGTCCAATAAAATGAAAGTATTTATAGAAACCTATTTATGAGAAGGAAATGTTGGAAATACTGCATACACTAAAGAAATGGACACCTTACCTAATTGAAAGACACTTCAAGTTAAATATAGATCGTGATAGGCTTAAGTAGTTTTTAGAACGAATATTATCTCGAAAAAGTAGAAAAAATGGGTCACAATAATGTTGGATTATGACTTTTAGATCATATACAAAAAGGGGAAGAAAAATGTTGTTGTCGATACACTCTCAAGAAACGATGAGGATGTGGAAGCATTTCTTTGTGCCATTTATATTATCCAACCTGATTGGATAACCAAAGAGAGAGACGAATGGAAGAATGACAAAGAGGTGTGAACACTCATTTAAAAGTTCCACCATGGTCTTAGTACATATGATACCTTTAGCTGGAAAAATGACTCATTATAGTACAAAGATCACTTATATCTTTGTAAGAACTCCAAACTCAATCAAAATATTATTTTGGAATTTCCCACCTCCCCCTTAGGAGGGCACTTAGGATTTTAAAAGACTTACCACAGGGTCAATAAGGAATTTTTTGTGATGGCCTTAAATATGATATTCAAAATTATGTGGTAAAATGTTTGGTTTTCCAAAACAAAAGTTGAGACTGTTAGCTCCTAAATTTGCCTTAGGCTGAAGGAAGGCAAAATTCAGGGTAACCACAAACCATGCTCAGTCTGGTAACTAGCCCTACCAGAACAGGAGAGGGCTCTCTCCGGGTCACACCCAAGAAAATAAATATTAGGGTCTGAGATGACTCAAAAACGGATACTGATTTTAGGCTAGGTAAATAAATATGATGGAGATGTTTGAAGAATAACTAAGTTTTTTGGGATCTGTGGGGCCAAGGAACAGCATGAGCAGAGAATTTAACTCAAAAACGCAGGTTATTTCGTGAGGCAAGAAACGCTGAAAGTCTAGCAATTAGAGATGAAAAAATGTGAGGTGGAGAGATTGTTTGAGAGTGTGAAAAGGGCATAAATACATGAATCCTTTTCAACAGAAGAAAACATAGAACATGAAAACTATCCCAAGGCAGAGCAGTGCACTGAATTCTACCTTTTTTACTTAGAAATCTTTCACTGGAAATAAATGTGAATGAAAATATGAAACATAACGAAATACATATGAAACATAAAGAAGATACATTTGCTAAACTCACGCCACAGGAATCTCATGAACTAGAGCTGCAATCTTTCATTAAGCCTCTGTCAAAATGTATAGTGAGGGACTGGGTGTCTCTCCCACAGTTTCCTACAAATTCCAACCTTTGCAAATAGTGTTGCATACAATAAATATACTGTGTCATTGGAAAATAGAATGACCCACAGTTGGGGATTTTTTCAAATGATCAAAAAATTGGAAATGGAAAGCCAACCATTAGTTATAGGTGCAATGTTACAGAAATGACAAATGGCTTGGGTGACTACTCGCCTTCCTTTGTCACTTGGATAGGAGCCCACCTTTAGTGAAAATACTTTTTAAACATTTCCTTAGTTTCCGAGAAAAATATAGTGTAAATGAGTGGGCCCACTTGGAGAAGGTCACGAATCGAAATGTCGAGGAGCGGAAGTGATTTTGGCCTTTGGGTCCCTGTGCGCCGTGCCAAAAGCTATATGCGCCACAACACTTTGGAGGCGATTTTGAGGTACTTTCTAGAGTCAAAATTGTGTCCAACTATGCTTACTAGAAAGCCCCACCCGCATACTTTCCAACCCAAGTGGAATTTCTGAATTTGGTGCTCGTTTTCCCCTCCAAAACTTCATTCTCCCAAGACTACTTCCTGTGTGTCAAAATAGGAGCAGAGAGGTCATTTTTTGAGTGCTTTTGACCTCCTGGGGACTCAAAACTTGCCCAAAATTCTTGTCCATGCACCAGAAGTCATGATTTTTCATGCTGAATCCAAAAATGTAAACCATTTGTGATTTGGAGCTCCCAATCCTAAGTTCCGAGCGCATAGGTAGAAAAACCGTGTTTTTTGCACAAAAATTTCCAAAAACATCGAAAATGCCCTAAATTTCTTGAAATTTGGGCTGGAGCTTCCTTATCAAGTTTTATGCTGGGCCAAAGAGGCTTCGGCCAATATCTGAAGTTGATCGAGCTCCCTTTACCTCTTTTTCTTCTTGATTGCCTTCCTCAATTTCGCCTTCAAATTCCTGATTCGGGCCTTGCCCACTTTGTTTCACGCCATGTAGTGGAAAGCTATGTGTCTCAGCAATGAATGGTCCTTGTCGGCCTTGTCCAATAGCCTCTCCAAGCGCATTTTAACTCTCTCGAGATTGGCCTCCCAATCCTCATTAATCTCTTGCTCCAATGACGTGAGCTCAACTCTTCTCCTTTGTGCAGCTTGGCGACGCTCACGAATGGTTTGTAGCTCCATGATCTCTTGATAATCCTCCAACTTTTTGTTCCTCTACTCCAGATATTTCATGCTCCATTTGGCTCTTTCTAAACAAGGGACAAGGCTTGAATCTCTACTTGCTGCTCCTGGATGATCTCTTTAAGCTGTGCACTTGTCGGTTCTGTATCTGTATCATCATCATGAAGGAGAACGAATATGGTCTCTCGTTCACCTGATGGCTCACCTAAAGGCCCCTAATCCTACATTGGCTCCTTGCATTTGTCTTGTTCCTGTGATGCTAATGGAGGAAGCGAGGCCCCTTCCACCCTGGGTGGAGATAACACTCACTTTGCTACTGCAAACAAATGTCTGGTGCCTTTTTGATACATGATGAAAACCAACACACTAGCAGTCTCATGGCGCTCATATCGATGAGAAGGTTCACCCTCATGCTTAACCTCTGATAATACCTGTGAAGTGCTGAAGAGGTCACGGGAAATGAAATCATCCCAAGTAATGCCCTGCAATCCCAGCTGATGAACCACCCAAATCTTAATAAGAGCAAAGTGATAAACATTGTTAAGTTGCTATTGATGGTCTTGCGCTGCATGAAGGTGTTCATCCTCTCTATGTTCCTACAAATGAAATATGGGATGTTCATCATCCATACCCTGGTAAAGTGCATGAGCAACCTGATGTGATAGGCATATAGACGAGAGAACCTCCCCTCACAGTTGAAATACTTCATGATCGACTTCATGAGTGGAGCATATTCATCTTTCAAATATCAGAATGGAAAGACTCTTGTGAGCTGCCTCAAGAAAGTGGCCTTAATGTAAGGTTCATAATGTTTTCGATCAACCTTCTGTTTCTTGTGCCATGGTTCTCCAACATTCGGTATGCCGGTTTCTAATGAGACAGTTTTGGGTGTCAGTGTGAAGGTGACCCCGGCCAAGATAGAGTGATCTCCATGTAGGTGAAGCACAAAAAGATGGGCCAACTCATGATGAACTCAAATATTAGCCACCCTTTGACAAAACTCAAAACATGATAGATGATGGAAACATGACATAGCAAGAGGGCAGGCTTGCAATTTAGTGAGGGTGGTTGGCTCATCCCTAACATGTTTTCCACTTTTGTGATGTCTCCAGGGAGCCTGTTCTTTCGAGGATGAATCACTTTGTGTTTCCATCTCATACTCCAATGAATGCTCAGATTCCCTGACTACTGTATGTGTACTGTGCTTGGACTACCCTTTGATGATGGTATGAAACTAGGTGTTGTTGTGAGATCTGCCACCAAGGGGAACAATGCGACAAGGGAGTGTTAGGAAGGGGAATAATATGATGGGAATAGAGGTTATGGGGGGAAATTTTCTTTAGGGATATGTAGGAGGGTTTGGGAATTTTATAGGGTAGAGTTTTGGGGTTTACATTGACCAATGAGTGGAGGGATAGGGAATATGGGTTTAGTAATGTTTTAGGGTAGGGAAAGTAGGGAAAAATGCGATAGGGGGGAAGGGAACAATGGAAAGGAGTGAAAAAATGAGAGGTGAAAGAGGAGCCTTGGCATCAATACCACCAGTTTGCAACCCGAGCAACAATGGCTTTGATGTTTTCTAGTGGTAGGTTTTAGGTGTTTTTATTGGAACTCTAAATGGCCATGAACCATGACTACATTCCATAAAATTTGATGAGCAAGCCAAGATATAGAGCCTGCCTATCAATTTGAAGGGTTTCAAAATGATTGGTTGCAAGTTTGGCACAAATTCGGGCCTCTGTGGGTGTCCTCCGTGTAACAAACCCAGTGCACCATGCTCGGTATATGCGTCACGCCCGTTTTAACTATACACTTTTGGGTCACTCTCTGTGCGCCGCACCCCTCTGTGTGTGCACCACACTCCTGAAAATGACTCCAAACTCACTCCAAACGCGTGCTTGCACTCTCACACTCACTTTGCAATGTTTCTCTCTTCCTTGGTGTTCACAATGACTTTGTTTCTTGTGGAAACTTGTATATAAAGGCTTTGAAGTCATGGGTTTGATCTTTGCTTCTCCAAAACCCAATTTGCTAATGTTTTGTTTTGACACTTTTCATTGATTTAATGCAACACTGAATTTCACTTTTCCCTTTGAATATTTAGCTAAAATGATGAAATTTTTTGGCACTTTTGTAGGGGTCGCATGACATGGCATTTGGCCAAGGAAACCATGACTGCACCTGAAGAAATAAACTGGAGAATTGTTTGAAAATTAACACAAATGACACACTATTTGAATTTTCTTCAAAACAAAGTTTTGAAGAACAGTCGTATTCTATCGATATGATGATGAAAATCTTTGAATCGCAACTTCATAAGAGCCTCCCTCTCACCTTGCTGGCTTTATTGGACATTGTTTGGAGACCTAATGACTAATCCGTAGACTTAAAGACCAAAATGACTTCTGTCCATTAAAAGGTCAACATTGACTGTCATGGACGTTAATACACATTGGTGAAAATACCTAAGCCAGTAGGAAAAAGACATGAGGGGAATGAATAGTAAGTCCCTTCCGTTAGGTTATGGCATGCGCCTAGTGGAATGCAGCTGAGTGAATGGGGTGAGACACCTAAAAATGAAATGCAGAAAGAGTTTTGATCTCTGACGGAGGACTGACAAGACTGACTCTAACATTGGCTCCAATGGGGGATGGTAGCTCCTTGGAGGTGCCAAGAAAGACAGATCTTTGGGAGAGCAGACAGTACCTTCATCCATTGGGCTATGAAGTCATCATTTCGACAAACGACATGCAACACTTGACTCATTTATTGACTGAAACTTGACTCGAACTGACTCAAATTTGGACTTAAAATGACTCAAAGACTGACTAGACAAACTCAAACCAAAACTGAAATAAAATGGTATTTACAGTGACAATGGAGGTAGTAGAAAGAACTCAGAAGTGATACCGCTTGATCAGTCGACCATTGATCGACCCTCCTAGAAAATCTTCCCCATTTATTTCCTTCAGAAGAAAGGCATTCTGACCACGATATGCTGCAATCTTGAAGGGACCTTTCCAGAGATTCTCGAATTTACGCGTTTACCCTTTTCCTCATTCCTTGCATCCCACTTCAGCACTACATCATCTAGCTGAAATTTGTCCGCCTTTGCTTTTCTATCATAAATTTTCTTAATCTTCTCCTACAACTCGGATGTGTTTTTGAAAACTTCTTCTCTGGTATGCTGCAAATGGATCATTTGATTCAATCTTCTCTGCATAGGATCATCTTCACTGCCGGCTTCCTGAAGAAGTTTAACTACCAGGGCTGCAAGAGAGGTAGGAAGCAAGGCATCAACTCCATACACAAGCTCAAAGGGGGACAAACCAATGGATTTCTTTTGACTGACCCGATTTGCCCAAAGTGCATTGACCAACTTCTTATGCTAGCTCTTCTTGTTGATTTCCAGCATCTTCTTAATGATGTTGACCAAAGATTTGTTAGAGGACTCCGCCAATCCATTGCCTTGCGGATGATAGGAAGTTGAGTGACCCAAAATGATGTGATATTTATGACAAAACTCTACCATCCTTTTTGATTTGAAAGTTGTTGCGTTATCAGTGATTAACTTATTCAAGCAACCAAAGCGAGACAAGATGTTATTTTCGAGGAATGAAATAATTAACACATATGTAGCTTCTCTTGTGGGAATTTCTTCGATCCATTTCGTGAAGTAATCTGTTGCTGTGAGAATCCATCGATGTTGACCGGAAGAAGCAGGATGAATTTCACCAATGAAATCCAACCCCCATTGTTGAAAAGGGGCACTCACCTCAATGGGCTTAAGCGGAAAAGGCTGTAATTTATGCCTTCCTTCAAAAATTTGGCATTTATGACAGCTCTTGACAACCTTATACACATCAGCAAACAATGTTGGCCAATAGTATCGCACTCTCAAAATTTTATTTGCTGTTGTTTTCCAAAAGAGGTGACCACCACAATCCCCTTCATGGAAATCCTCCATGACCTGCTTTGCTTCTTCCTCCACCAAACAATTCAAGAGAACACCACCAAGATCTTTCCAATAAATTGCAGAATTTAGAATGCAAAACTTGGGAGCCTTTAATTTGAGAGTTCTAGCTTTGTTTCTAGTCAGGTCGGGTGGTGGTGACAAATTTTGAAGCACATATATGATGTCTGAATACCACGGAGAAAGAGAAAACATTTTAGGTACCTAAATGGAGGAACCTTCCTCATTCTCATCGGACATAGCAATGATTAGATTTATGTCTAAGGCGTGCAAGTTTGATTCAGCCATTAACTTTGCTAATCCCTATCCTTTAACCAGCTTTGTGGTCTTTATCTCCACATCATATTCTAACAAAGCTATGATCCACTTGCCTCGTCTTCCTTCCGGATCGGTCTACACTAAAACATCTTTGATAGCAGTGTTAGGAACATAAGCCAAAATATGAGAATGCAGAATGTATACCCAAAAATCTTTCAATGCTTTCACAAGTGCAAGCGCTTGCTTCTTAATGATATTGTACTTTAAGGCTGCATCTCTTATAGTTCTGCTGAAGAAAGCAATTGGTCTTTCGTGATCATCTCTTTTTTGCATCAACACACTCCCATAGTATGCTCCGAAGCGAATGAAAACAATATAAAATCCTGAGTGTATTCCGGGCTGATTAGAACTGAAGCTAAGGAAAGAGCTAATTTGACTAAATTGAAAGATTTTACAGCCTCTTCCGTCCACTTCACTTGGCTGTCCTTCTTAATCATGTTTGTGATCTCTCTTAGGTGCTCAACAAGATTAGGTACAAAGTGGCGTAAAAATTTCTTTTTACCATTGAAAGACTGAATCTCCTTCTTATTCCGGGGCAGATCGATTTGCTGAATAGCTTGTACATGTGTAGGATCGATACAAATGCCATCTTTTGAGATAATGTACCCAAGTAGTTTGCCCTCCTCCATGGCAAACAAGCCCTTTTTTGGATTCAGGGATAGACCATATTTTCTGCACTTTTGAAAGACAGTTTTCAGATGATACATGTGTTCTTCATCAGATTTGGAAAACACCATCAGATCATCAAGGTATACAACCAAAAAGACATCCTTCTCATTTGCGAAAGCCAAGTCCATTGACCACTGAAAGGTGGCACCTGCGTTCTTTAAACCAAAAGGCATTTTTGCGTAATGAGAGGTTCCCCATGGAGTAGTGAATGCTATCTTGTCTCATCATCTTCATGGACTGAAATTTGGTTATATCTAGAATAACCATCAAGTAGTGACATACGAGATGCCCCAACTACTCGTTGAAGTATGTGATGCATTTTGGGCAGTGGATAGTTATCTTTCAATGAGACTTTATTGAGATTCCTAAAATCAATGCACAAGTGAATCTCACCTGTCTTCTTCCACACAGGCACCAAATTGGAGATCCAATCCAAAAATCTGATGGGAACAATGATTCCTGATTTGTACAACCTCTTTATCTCCTTTTCAATTGATGGCAGTAGTTTTGGGTTTAGTCTTCTAAACTTATGTCTAAAAGGTTTCTGATTAGGCTTAATGGGTATAGTGTCGTGAATGATATTAGTATCGTATGTCTTCAAGTCAGAATAATCCCAAGAAATCACGTCAGCAAATGAAGACAACGAACTGATATATTTGGCTTTCATCTTTTGTGGCAATGCTTTAGTTAGTTTTACGATTTTAGGATTAGCAGTTGCTCTGATATTAAACTCTTTAACACCCTTCTCTGTTGTTTTCAATGTTGGTTTGCGGGCTACGTCATCTTGATCGAAGAGTTCTTCTAAAGGTATCAAGCCTTTAGGGATGATGTTATACTTCAGCTGCAATATGTCCATTTGATTGATCTGCACCTCATCTTTTCCATCATCATTTTCTTCATCAATTGAGGTCTCTTTGAACTTACCTTTGTTTTGCAGAAAATCATCAATCTCCTCATCATCTTGGAAGACTTGCCAATACCTCTGATTTTCGGGGATAGTCGGACGATGTTTGACATGGATTTCAAATTTATTATTGGAGTTCATTGGAATCTTCAAACTACTGGCTACCTTAGTAAGAGCATCAGCAATGTTGTTTTGAACACGAGGTGCACATGTCAAGGTATATTTTGAAAATAATTTCAGGATGTCTAGGACTACATTCCGGGATGCTTTGCTTGATATTCACCTCTGACCTGCTTAATCACCAACTCAGAGTCGCCATATACTGCAATCCTCTTAGCATTCAGCTTTCTTAGAATCTTTAGGCCAGAAATCAGAGCTTCATACTCAGCCTCATTGTTTGAACAATCGAAAGCTAATTTGTAGGAGCATACCCACACATTACTAGGCACCTTGTTTGGGGCGGAGAAAGGACTATGTACCCAAATACCAATTCCAGCACCATCATTTCCCACTGCACCGTCGAAATCCATGGTCCACAAACCTTCTTCCTCTTCTTCCAAGTGCCAAAATTCTACTGCCTCTGTTTTTCCTGCTTGCTGTCCATTATCTTCAGCTGATTTCTTAATGGTGTTTTGCTGTTCTCATCCTTCTTTCTTCAAAACTTCTTTGAAACTTTCTACTATTTCTGGAATACTTTCTGCTTCAACTAATTGACTATCTACATCGTTAGAACTATCTGAATACAAAACAAAAGACTCTAGATCTGTACGTACAAAATTAATTAGATGATTAATGGGTTTCCCCTTGCTTGTTTTCATGTATTTCATTTTTTATTTTTGATACAGTTTTCTCATCTGACGAAACACCGGAATTGTTGCATAGGAGAAATCAAGTTGTAGTGTCCCTTTTAATTTTGCTACCCAAGACCTAGAAATAAGCATACCAAACCTGGGATGAATATCCGCTACCACAATATCCATCAAAACATTCTTCAATGGGATTTGATCCAGACTTACAACCAAGTCTTTGATAAGCCCGATTCATCTTACTCTGCTGGAATCAAATGAATAGAGATCATGGTATTTCTGGGTGACGTCCAAACCCAGCTTCACCATGATAGCCTTGGGAATGAGATTGTGAGAAGCTCCAGAATCGAACATGGCATTGTGTAACACAAACTCATGCAAACTTAAGCTAATATAAAAAGGTGGCACATCATTGTCTGGAGACTCACCATTCAATGTTGGTCCAAAGATCATTTTGGGTTGATCATCTTCGACATTCACCATATCAGACATTGGATCACAGTTTAAAATTTTAGAAACTTGCCCTCTATAACTGTTGTTCTTCATTATTTCAGTCAAGAGAATGGATACCTTCAATTTAGAAATTTCATTCTCTAAACTAAAAGCGGAAGTCTTTTCTACCTCTTTGACCAGGGCTTCTTTCTTTTCCATTTCTATCGATACAATTCGTTGATTTGATTTTTCTTTTGATGGTGAATTACTGCTATCAGGTCCAAGTGCCTCTTTGCCTTTCTTTTGTGCAACTGACAAATCATTCTTTGATGCCAAAACTTCCTTCCTCTTCTGAATTGGGTTAACTAGCACATCCCTGTTTCTAAGTGAATATTGTTGCTGCTGAGCGGATAGAGCATTCATATAGCCTCTTTGATACTCCTCTGATTCTTCTTCCAAAACTGTGTCACTTGCTAGAATGAAATCTACGTCTTTGTGTGCAGCTGAACTTTCCGCATACTCCTCCTCTTTAGTAATGTAAGTAGGCAAATCATCTAGAGTGAAGAAGTGGTTCTCTTCCCCTATTACCTTCTCTTCCTCGTCAGAGTCCAGTCCATTCACAAAATTTTGTTGAAGAGGTGTCTGTACTGGCTGATGTGCTGTTTGATCTTGGGCTCGTTGATCTCTCTGCCTTATCCTATATTGTGGTTGCTGCTAGCCACGGAAGTTAGGATTTCTAACTTGTGGCTCAGGTTTGTTGAGTTTCACCCTTTCAAGCACTTGCTCTACCTTATTGAGTAATTGATCCATCGAGGAAGACTCTTCCTTGACTGTGACCTTCTTTTCTGCTTTTGCTTTAGCTCTTTTGGACAGCAAATTTTCTTCAATGCTGACCGCGATTTTCTGCATGTCTTCCATTGTGGTTGGCTCTCTCTCTCTCAGTTGATAAGCCATGTCAGCATCAAAACCATCCGGAAATTTCATCATGGCTAGTCCCACAGGTGGCCTTAGATGATCAGGAATTTCATTATAAACAGAATTGAATCTAATGCAGTAGTCTTGGACAGACTCACCAGTGTTTCATTTCATTTGCTCATACTTAGCAAGAATTTGAGGAGGATTCTTTTTCACTTCCCAGCGGTCTAAGAATTGTCTTTGTAGTTCGGCCAAGGTGGCGATACGTGCAACCAGCAAACCTCTGAACCATTTCCTAATTTCACCTGCAAATGTCTGAACAAAGAGTCTCATTGCTACATTTTCTGCATCGATCTTATGAAGGTCATAGAAATCTGCCATTCTGTCCACATGTTGCTGAGCGGTAATGCTGTGAGGGGCACCATCAAACAAATGGATTTTTCTTTGATAATCTGCAGGCATATCATCTAGAACTTGAGGCAGTACAAGAGGTGCAAAACGGGCAACCATCACTCTTGGTGGATTTGGTCTTGGAGGTGTTGGATGAGTGTGTGCATTTTGTAGGGAATTAACAATTTGAGTTTGAAGCTGTGCCACAATATAATTATCGATTGACCGGTTAGCCCTTTCAGTTTCTAGGTCTACAAGGAACTACGGACTGGGGATAGTATAGTCAAAAGCCCTCTCAGATTCGGTCTCGAACAATGATATTTCAAACCACTCATCAAACTCAAGCTCTTCAAGATACTCAAAAATTTCAGGACATGAATGGGATTTGAACATGGGAGTTACAGAGCTCTCTTGACGAAGGAGTCTTGGAATCAAGTTGGGGTTTTTGTAGATATGAGGAGAATCCAGATCTGGATTAGCTCTGGTATATCGTCTCGACACTAGCATGATATTTTCAAAAAAAAAAATTAGAAGGACATGAACAACTTACTCAGCCTATCAAATCCTAAACTTATCATCCAGAAGCTTAGAATTATCAGAAGTATGGGGTGTTCGTAGGTTAAGCCTGTCGTTTACGCAACAGAGAAGACTAACAAACAAAGAATTTCTTCCCTAGTATGGTCGCCACTATGTTAGCACCTAAATTTTCATGAGGCTGAAGGAAGGAAAAATTTAGGGTAACCACAAACCACGCTCAATCTGGTAGCTAGTCCTACCAGAGCAGGGGAGGGCTCTCTCCGGGTCACACTCAGGAAAATAAATAATAGGGTCTGAGATGACTCAAAAATGGATATTGAATTTAGGCTAGGTAAATAAATATGATGGAGATGTTTGAAGAATAACTGAGTTTTCTGGGATGTGTGGGGCCAAGGAATAGCATGAGCAGAGAATTTAACTCAGAGACGCAGGTTATTTCGTGAGGCAAGACAGGCGGAAAGTCTAGCAATTAGAGTTGAAAAAATGTGAGGTGGAGAGATTGTTTGAGAGTGTGAAAAGGGAATAAATACATGAATCCTTTTCAACAGAAGAAAACATAGAACATGAAAACTATCCCAAGGCAGAGCAGTGCACTGAATTCTACCTTTCTTACTTAGAAATCTTTCACTAGAAATGAATGTGAATGAAAATAAAAAACATAACGAAATACATATGAAACATAAAGAAGATACATTTGCTAAACTCATGCCACAGGAATCTCATGAACCAGAGCTGCAATCTTTCATTAATTCTGTGTCAAAATGTATAGTGAGTGACAGGGTGTCTCTCCCACAGTTTCCTAGAAATTCCAATGCAAATAGTGTTGCATACAGTAAATAGACTATGCAATTGAGAAATAGAACGACCCACAGTTGGGGAGATTTTCAATCGATTACAAAATGGAAATGGAAAGCCAACCATTAGTTACAGGTGCAGTGTTACAGAAATGACAAATGGCTTGGGTGACTGCTCGCCTTCCTTTGCCACTTGGATAGGAGCCCACCTTTAGTGAAAATACTTTTTAAACATTGCCTTAGTTGCCAAGAAAAATATAGTGTAAATGAGCAGGCCCACTTGGAGAAAGTCGCGAATCGAAATGTCGTGGAGCGGAAGTGATTTTGGCCTTTGGGTCCCTGTGCACCGCGCCAAAAGCTATATGCGCCGCGCCACTTTGGAGGATATTTTGAGGTACGTTATGGAGTCCAAATTGTGCCAAAGTGTGCCTGTTGGAAATCCCTACCTGTCTACTTTCCAACCCAAGTGGAATTTCTGAATATGGTGCTCATTTTCCCCTCCAAAACTTCATTCTCCAAAGATTGCTTCCTGTGTGTCAAAATAGGGGCAGAGAGGTCATTTTTTGAGTGTTTTTGACCTCCTAGGGACTCAAAACTTGCCCAAACTTCTTGTCCATGCACCAAAAGTCATTATTTTTCATGATAAATCCAAAAATGCAAACCATTTGTGATTTCAAGCTCCCAATGATAAGCGTCGCGCCAGTGGCACGACGTAGAGGGAGAAAAAAACTGTTTTTTGCACAAAAATTTCCAAAAACACCAAAAATGCCCAAAATTTCTGGAAATTTGGGTTGGAGCTTCCTTATAAAGTGTTATGATGGGCCAAAGAGGCTTTGACCAATGTCTGAAGTCGATCGAGCTCCCTTTGTCTCTTTTGCTTCTTGATTTCCTTCCTCAATTTCGCCTTCAAATTCCTGATTCAGGCCTTGCACATGTTGTTTCGTGCCATGTAGTGGAAAGCCATGTGTCTTAGCAATGCATGGTCATTTTAAGCCTTGTCTAGTAGCCTCTCCAAGTGCATGTTAACTCTCTCGAGAAATGCCTCCCGATCCTCATTAATCTCTTGCTCAAATGACGTGAGCTCAACTCTTCTCCTTTGTGCAGCTTGGCGATGCTCACGAATGTTTTGTGGCTACATGATCACTTGCTGATCCTCCAGCTATTTGTTCCTCTACTCTAGATATTTCATGTTCCATTTGGCTCTTTCAAAATCAAGGGACAAGGCTTGAATCTTTGCTTGCTACTCCTGGATGATCTCTTTAAGCTGTGCACTTGTCAGTTCTCTATCTGTATCATCATCATGAAGGAGAACAAATTCAGTCTCTCATTCACCTGATGGCTCACCTGAAGGCCCCTCATCCTGCATTGGCTCCTTTCCTTTGTCTTGTTCTTGTGATGCTAATGGAGTAAGTGAGGCCCCTTCCACCCTGGGTGGAGATAACACTCGCTTTGCCACTGCAAACAAATGTCTGGTGCCTTTCTGATACGTGATGAAAACCGGCACACTAGCAATCTCATGGCGGTCATACTGATGAGAAGGTTCGCCCTCATGCTTATCCTCTGATAAAACCTGTGAAGTTCTAAAGTGGTCACGGGAGATGAAATCATCCCAAGTAATGCCCTGCAATCCTAGCTGATGAACCACCAAAATATTAATAAGAGAAAAGTGATAAACACTGTTAAGTTCCTGCTGAGGGTTCTTGTGCTGCATCAAGGTGTTCATCCTCTCTATGTTCCTGCAAATGAAATATGGGATGTTCATCATATGTACCTTGGTAAAGTGCATGAGCAACCTGATGTGATACGCATATAGACGAGAGAACCTCCCCTCACAGCTGAAATACTTCATGATCAACTTCATGAGTGGAGAATATTCATCTTTCAAATATTAGAATGGAAAGACTCTTGTGAGCCGCCTCAAGAAAGTGGTCTTAATGTAAGGCTCATAACGCAACAGATCAACCTTCTATTTCTTGTGCCATGGTTCTCCAACATTCGGTATGTTGGTTGCTAATGAGAAAGTTTCGGGTGCTAGTGTGAAGGTGACCCCGGCCAAGAGAGAGTGATCACCATGTAGGTGAAGCACAAAAAGATGGGCCAACTCATGATGAACTTGAACATTAGCCACCCTTTGACAAAACTCAAAACATGATAGATGCTGGAAACATGACATAGCAAGAGGGCAGGCTTGCAATTCAGTGAGGGTGGTTGGCTCATCCCTAACATGTTTTCCACTTTTGTGATGTCTCCGAGGAGCCTGTTCTTCCAAGGATGAATCACTTTGTGTTTCCATCTCATACTCCAATGAATGCTCAGATGGCATGACTGTTGTATGTGTACTGTGCTTGGATTGCCCTTTGATGATGGTATGAAACTAGGTGTTGTTGTGAGATCTGCCACCAAGGGGAACAATGCAACAAGGGAGTGTTAGTAAGGGGAATAATATGATGGGAATAGGCGTTATGGGGGGAAATTTTATTTAGGGATATGTAGGAGGGTTTGGGGATTTTATAGGGTAGAGTTTTGGGGTTTACATTGACCAATGAGTGGAGGGATAGGGAATATGGGTTTAGTAATGTTTTAGGGTAGGGAAAATAGGGAAAAATGGGATAGGGGGGAAGGGAACAATGGAAAGGAGTGAAAAAATGAGAGGTGAAAGAGGAGCCTTGGCATCAATACCACTTGTTTGCAACCCTAGCAACAATGGCTTTGATGTTTTTTAGTGGTAGGTTTTAGGCATTTTTATTGCAACTCTAAATAGCCATGAACCATGACTACATTCCATAAAATTTGATGAGCAAGCCAAGATATAGAGCCTGCCTGTCAATTTGAAGGGTTTCAAAATGCTTGGTTGCAAGTTTGGCACAAATTCGGGCCTCTGCGCGTGTGCGCCGTGCAACAAACCCAGTGCGCCGCACTCGGTATATGCGTCGCGCCCATCTTCACTTTACACTTTCGGGTCGCACTTTGTGTACTGCGCTCCCTATGTGCGCCGTGCCCCTCTGTGTGTGCACCGCGCTCCTGAAAACGACTCCAAACTCACTCCAAACGCTTGCTTGCACTCTCACACTCACTTTGCAATGTTTCTCTCTTCCTTGGTGTTCACAATGACTTTGTTTCTTGTGGAAACTTGTATATAAAGGCTTTGAAGTCATGGGTTTGATTTTTGCTTCTCCAAAACCAATTTTGCTAATGTTTTGTTTTGACACTTTTCACTGATTTAATGCAACACTGAATTTCACTTTTCCCTTTGAATTTTTAGCTAAAATGATGAAATTTTTTGGCACTTTTGCAGGGGTCGCATGACATGGCATTTGGCCAAGGAAACCATGACTACACCTGAAGAAATCAACTAGAGACCTTTTTGAAAATTATCACAAATGACACACTATTTGACTTTTCTTCAAAACAAAGTTTTGAAGAACAGTCGTATTCTATCGATATGACGATGAAAATCTTTGAATCACAACTTCATAAGAGCCTCCCTCTGACCTTGCTGGCTTTATTGGACATTGTTTGGAGACCTAATGACTAATCCCTAGACTTAAAGACCGAAATGACTTCTGTCCATTAAAAGATCAACATTGATTGTCATGGACTTTAATACACATTGGTGAAAAGAACTAAGCCAGCAGGTACAAGACATGAGGGGAATGAATGGTAAGGCCCTTTCGTCAGGTTATGGCATGCCCCTAGCAGAATGCAGCTGAGTGAATGGGGTGAGACACATAAAAATGAAATGCAGAAAGAATTTAGATCTCTGACGGAGGACTGACAAGACCGACTCTAATAGAGACAATTAAGACCATGGGTCTATTACAACCTTTTAGCTCTTCCAAGTTAGTGATGGGAGGAGGTCTAAATGGATTTTGTCATAGTTTTACCCAATTCTAAAGGAAAGAGTTTCATCATCGTGGTAGTTGATAGATTTACCAAGTGTGCACACGTTTGTGCATTATCTCATCCTTTTAAAGCTAGTACTGTTTCTACTGAATTTATGGAAACAATTCAAAAGCTACATAGAAACCCAAAAATGATCCCATTTTCACTGGAAATTTTTGGATGGAATTATTTTCTTATCTTGGTACTCAATTAGCTCATAGCCCATCTTATCATCCTCAATCTCACAGGAAAATTGAGATAGTGAACAAATGTTTGTAAGCATACCTTTGTTTCTTTGTATTTGATAAGAAAACACAATCAATCAAGTGGTTATTGTTGAGCCTCAAACCTGCACTTCTTTACACATCCTCTCAGCCTCCTTTTCCTATTCATTTCCTTCTTTTGCCACTCATTCCCTCCATCAAATTGCTCAAATCATTGTATTTTTGGACTTTTTACATGGTTTACTAATTATGCTAATGACTGTTGTTGGTTTAGAATTTTGGTTCAAAGTGCTGCGTTTCCGCAGCTCACACAGGGTTTTCGTAGCTGATCCCGGTTTCCGCAGCCAACCCCGGATTCCGCAACTATTTTATTAAATGATATGTTCCAGGTGTCGTCTGGGAAGAAGAGCCACATGGGCAAGTTCGTGGAACCAAGGACATGGTGTGTGTCCTTCCAGCTCACCCAAACCAGTCATAAAAACTCGTGGTCAACGAGGAGGCAAATACGGTCAACAGAAGTCATTGGCGGTGGCACGGCTCTGCGTGTTCTATTTTGGAGCACGTGAAGAACAGGTGGCATCTTCCTCAGCCACGAAGACAGTGGGACACATGAATCCAACAACAGATTGAATGCCCACAACGACCGTTGCCTAAATCCGAGGACACAGCAAGATTACGTGTTTTTACACAGCTGCTTGAATAGCTTAGTTTTCGTTAAGTTAGTTTGCTTTCCTCTGTTATAAATAAAGCGTCTTTGAACGCTGGATAGTTAGTTGTTGTTGTAATCGCTTTGTAATTTTGAGCTCCCCACTGTACTTTTACATTTGCTGTCAATACATGAGAAGACTGTTTTACACTTAAGCGTATAACTGCTCCTTGAACCGGCTGAAGTAGGCAAAGGGCCCCTGTTTGCTGAAGCCCTGTACAGTAACTTTTAATTTCCAGCATTTCTTTTTCTTGTTTCATGTATAATAGTTGTACAGATGTCTTTTAATTGCTGCGTTTTTATTTCTTTTCAACATGTATATTAGCTGTACATAAACTTTGAATTCTGCTGATTTACATTTCTGCACTTTTGTTCATGACTGATCAGTGTGTTATGCAGGTTTCTTAGGCAAGCCCGGGATAGTTTTATTTCTTTTCTTTTCATAACTAGTGGCATGCGTGATCGTCTTGTCTATGTTGCTGACATTCATTGTTTTGCAGTTTTGATTTTCCTTACTGTCATTTCTTTAACTTGCAAATTTACTTTCTGCTCTTAGATATCAAGTTGTTCATCTATGGATGGTTCCTTTTCCATAAACAAATAACTTTATTGGGAGCCAAAATATCACTTAGTATAACTTCATTTAGTTTTCTTTAGAACTCACATTACTTGACTTGTTCATAACTGTTTCTCACATGATAAATTCAACAGAAAGGGAAAAGGTTAAGAGGAAGTTAAAGTGTTGTGACTAGTCTCTTTTATGTAGTTTCACTTAGATTTCACATTGCTTAACATTTCATGATGTCTTTTCATAGAGAAGATTAAGATTGAAGAGTTGAAATAGTGTGAGATAGTTGTCTTTTCTTTTAGTAGGATTTAATATAGATTTCATTTTCATTTTCAATCAGCAGCAGAGATACTGGGCCGATGTCATTAGTCCTTTATTTGATGTCTTTATTTTCCTTTAAGAGTTGATTTTATTGCAGTTGTTGTTCAAAGTTTTCTTGTAGAATACTTTTTAAGTTTTTGAGAAATCACTTAGAGATCACCAAAATCATCCACATTTCACTTGCTTTATTACTTCCATCACATCACAGTAGGAAAGATACATTCGAAAACAAACTTAAAAGCTAAAAACGACAAAAGATTAAGAAAACGGTTATCTAAGTACATATAGTACACCTCACTTCATCAGCTTACGAGCCTCGGGTTGACATTTAAAAGTTGAAATTTAGACATCACTAAATTGACCAAACATTTTGGCGCCGTTGTCGGGGAAGTGAAATTAGGTAGCCAATTTCTAAAAAAAAATAAGAAAATTTCAAGGAAGGAAAATTGATAACCTCTCAAAGTATGCTCTCCTCTTGCACCTAGAGTGATCTGGAGGATCAGAAAAGAGAAAGTTATTGGTTTAATAGTTTCTTGAGTATTCTCTCTTCTTGCACCTAGAGTGACCTGGAAGATCAGAAAGGGAATTATTAGCCCGACTTGAAGGAAAAAATAAAAAATGACATGCATAGAGCAAGAGATTCTAGGGGAAGGTTTTTAGCTAGAGCCAAAAGTTCAATTTTTACAACTCCCTCCACTTCAAGGAATAGACAAGAGACACCTCCATCATCTCCAACTTACACTCCTAGCCCTAGGATTCCTGGAATTCAAGAGGCAGAAGTCGACTCTCCCATACCTTCCATCGAATCTGAATTAGAAGGAGATCCTTTCCTTTCTTCTACAGAGAGACAAATTGTAATTGAAGAAGTAGAATCATGTGAAGAAGAGGGATAAATTCCTCCTCATATGCCTTTAGTAGAAGAACCAAAAGACTCTGAAGTCTCCAGGGAAACTACCATGACAGAGGAAGGAGCAACTGGATTTGGTAGAGGTAGAGGTAGAGGAGGAGGAGGAAACAATGGAGGAGGTAGAGGTAACATTGGAGGAAATAGGGATGGGGATAACTCATTCGGGTTTCCTATAGTTGATGAGGACTCCTGAGCCACAATGAAAAACATCTCACCATATGTCCTCCCAAACTTTCATGGGTTTAGGAATGAGGACCCTGAAACATTTCTATTTGAGTTTGAGGTAGTGTGTAGAACTTATGATTATCTGGATGACTCTCAAAAACTCAAACTGTTTCCTTCAACATTGAAAGGAGCAGCCTTGAAATGGTTCATGGGATTACTCACTCAATCCATTAGGTCTTGGAATGATATGAGACAGGCATTTTTGGATAGGTACCTGGACTATTGTATGCCCACCAATCACAAGGATGAGGTATTCAAAATGATGCAAAAAGAAGATGAAAACTTGGAGGAATTACTTGAAAGATTTCAATATAATCTGAAAAGAGCAAAAATGAGTAACTTGGATGAGGAGACCTTGAAAGCCCTTTTACTAAAAGCCATTAGAGATGAATGGATAGATCTTTTGAATATGATGGGAAAAGGAGATGTATCTCAACTTCCACTTTCTGACATAGCAGAATTATGTGTCCATCTCTCAAGGGGGAAATCTAAAACTCAAAAAGGGCCTAGAGATCCTTCTCTCATCAGAGCAAATAAATCTGCAATTGGATCGGTAAGTAGGGTTGAGATTGGCAACATGCTTGATGAATTCAAAACTGATATCTTAGGGAGTCTTAGTGAGCAACTAGACACCCTTAAGATTCACAATAAGCAGAAAGCAGAAGCTGAGGCTTTGGCCATCTTTTGCCCAAAGTGTAGGAAGAAACATGCTCTAAGGGAATGTCCCTTGTGTTAACACCCAGGTTGTTCCCTATGACTCCCAAGGGAATACGCCCGGGGTATCCACTAACCAATCTTTGGATTGCAGTTTCTAGCCAAACTACAATCAGAGAGGGCTCTCTCTTTATGATATGTCTTTGGTTTTGATAGTGTTTTTAGGCTAGCTATTATGCTCAGGGTTCTGTTTTATATTTTGGTTGAGGGATGTCTTCTGCATCAAAGGTGCAAGTTTTTTAAAGAGTATTAGTCCATTGGGCAATGGAGTCTGTAGCTAAATGTTGTCTGGAGTATTGTGTAGGTTTGCTGATATTGCAGGGCCATTTAAATATCTCAAGGAACAGTTCTGAAATTGTGATTATGAGGTGTGTTCAACCAGTGAAAAGCAGTTAAGAATTCTCCACTAAGCTGAGATGTAAGAAAGGGATATGTTGTATAGGAGCAAAATTGAATTCCTGAAACAACGATCACTAAGAAAGCTATAGTTTGAAAGTGCAGCATTTAAGAATTACACCTTATGTCTACAACTGAAGAAAACATTCATAACAGCATAGATTGTGTTTAGGGTATCCTGTGAATAAATCCTGAAACTATTCTTTTTCTTTGCTATTAAACTATAGAAAATGGAAGCATGAATGAGCCATGAAAAGGTAACAAAAACACATAACGAAAGTTTATAGAGGACTTATTGTGCCATGAGAATACGCAGGAATCCTGTAACATTCAGCAACGCCCCACAAAACTCAGGGAACACAGTGCTTTGGAAATTCCATCAGCCTTTGTATTAACAGTCTGGAAACTTACAGCATAAGAAACTCTTGAAGAGAAATCAACAACAACCCCTGCAAACTTATGCGAGGGGCAATATATACAAATGATCATATAAAATATCTAAGGCGTTGAGTCATCTGAGAAATAAATGTTTTCACCAACTTGTACAGAACAGTAGATAAGAAATTACTACTGCTTTTAATACAACATAAATGCTCTTTGTGTCTGTCAGAAGATATTTTGGCCTTTGGAGGCCACTGAGTCGGTCTGACCTTTCTGCTTTAATGCTGGAATATGCGTCTTTATGGTTGTCATGTTGTAACTTTTGGCCCTGCTACCTGTTAGCTGTCAATTGTGCTTTGTTGGCCGAATAGTTCTGCTGAGTTGGCTCAGCCCTTCCCTTTTCATGCATGCTGATCTTTCCAAGTTTTCCTGTGCATGATCACTTGTAAATTTGAATAACAAATAACAAAACTTGATTTACAGGCTCTGGCTTATAATATCAGTGTATCATTTTGGTCCAGTATTCCTGTGTGGGCAATTGGTGTCTCAGAATTGCCTCTAGTGTCTCATCTGCCTCTGTGTATTTATAGAAATTGGGAGGCACTTCAAACAGATGTTTGATTTCATTCATTATAAAGAATAAATTCTCTACCTTGTTGTAGAGAGTTTGTCTTGTAACTGGCCCTGTTTCCTCTGAGGTGCTGGCCTTCTCTGTGATCTGATTTGTGGCAAAGGTGTTCACCCTCTTGGCATAGTTTTCATGGGAAAGTAGTTTTCCTGCGCTATTCAGTAAGCTTGGAAGACCTCTGTTTTGTAATGCCACAAACTTTTCCATGAATCTATTGACCTCGGTCTGCATGTCCTGGGTCCTTCTTTCTAATGTTTGCACCAGGTTTCTCAGTGTTAGGACCCTCTTTATTAGCTGGATGGTCTCAGTTCTGTTGGAGATTCCCATAGTTGCTAACTGAGCACTTGTTCTATTATTAAGCACATTGATCATCCTGTTGGCAACTTCAGGCATATTGCCTAGAGAGGCCCTTGATCTCTGGATTTCTCTGTGTGCTTTTCCTATGAGCTCTATTTGCTCATGAATTGTCTCAATGTATTGCCATTGGTCAGTGATGGATTGGCCAATGTTGGCCCATAGCACAGTCTTGAGATCAGCTGTCACTTTATCCAATGTGAGCTCCTTCTCGAGCTCCTTTATCCTGTCCTTAAGGGCCTTTATTTCCCTGCCCTTTTCTGCTATAGTCTGCTTGGATTTGTCATATCTTTCATTCAACTTGACCAAATTTTCCCTGGACTCTTTTAACTCTGACATTTGGGCTTCCAAGGCTTGGATTTCACTCTTGAGCTTCTGCATATCTAGGCTTGGAGCCTGCTCTGTTGTCGGTGCTGGTGCTGAGGTAGAAGGTGCTGCCAGTTCTGTTTGCTGTATGGGAGGGGCAGTAGCTTGAGGAGGTTGTAAATGGGCAAATTTGAGTCCCAAATCCCTAAAATATCAGCTCCACCAAGGTGTTGGGCTTTTAATTCATTTAGCATGTGAATATTAAACTTAGAGCCCATTGGGAACCAGTCTATCATCTGATAATCTACATCTCCCAGGGCTTTCCATTCTAACTCCCTTTGAGGGGCATTCAGAGGCTGAATATTCAAGGCTATTGGTGTTTCCATGGCTAATAAGGCTTCTGACTTGTACGTAGGCTGGTTAGAATGAGCAGAGCAGCACAGAGGGGTCTCTTTGCAATGGAAATGTGAATTGTAAGGAACAGAGGGCGAATTGTGCAAACAGCAATTGAAATACCGTTTAGAGGACTGATGAAACCAGTACCAGGACTGACAAGAGTGTTTCTATGGTGAGTTTATGTAGTTGAGGTTCTAGTTCATGACTGCGCGAACTACCTGTGAATTCAGGTCAATCTTGTCAAATGCAGGCTTTGCAGAAGGTTTATTGCCTCGCCAGTTGGAAATGGGTACAGGTCATTGGATGCTTGATGGTGAATTCAGTGCTTTACACTCTCTTAAACCAGTTTGCTTGTAGAAATATGGATAAAACCAGGTGCAGGGAATGATTTTGAGAAATACCCCGTGAATTGCCGATAACAATTGTAAATGCAGGTACGACGAAGGCGCCCACGGTTTCAGAGTCGAGTTGTGCAGGTTGGCGCTGATTTGGTTGTGAAATGCATGCAGGAATAACAATAGTTGCTTTGGCAAAAAGTGGGAAAAACACGAATTTTTGGCTAATATATGGATTTTTGGCATATTGGCGCGTTTTGGATGACGTCAGCATGACGTCATCAGGTGGGGTCAAGGTCGGATGACGTCAGCATGACGTCACCGGGTGATGTGGCAAGCTACGATTGGTCCACAGGGATAATGAGGTGGCAGACATATCAGCGCAGGGGCAGACAAGAGTGCTGACGCGACGGCGGGGTGGCACTGACGTGGGTCTGACGTGGTGATGACACAGGCATAGCATAACCGGCGGTAAATCATAAGCGGTAATGGTTTTTTCTCGGACCGCCTCAGATACGGTCACGGTTTTGTCAGAGGGCGACCCGAGAAATTGTGAGGGCGACGCGTGGCAGAGGCCTGACGTCACCCTCTGACAGTTTCTCTGGTGCTAATTTTCGGACGTCGGGCCCAACCCGACATGCATAATGGCCATCCGATCAAAGGCGCTTGATCGGACGGTGGACGGATCAGTGAGGTGATTGGAGAATACGGAAGGGGGGCGGGATTTAAAATAATATATCTTTTGCGACTGGTGCTCAGCGGAAACCTTTGGGATGTGGCGGATTTTGATGGTTTTTTCAATGTATTTTCAAATAAAAATAATATCGCGCCGATACTTTGGATAAAATGGAAAAAGTGGGTTTTTTCATAAGGTTTTTCTTAGCAAATGAAGGTTTTAATGGGGCAAATGGCTTTAAGAGGGGAAAAAATGGGTAAGGCTTAGGGTTCTCAAACTGACCAGCTGTCAATTTGATCCCTGACAGAGGACATATGGCTATAATGCCAAGGGGAGGGATATTTGTACAATGTTTGGGGTTTATACACCATGGTGTTATAATAGTAGGGAAAGGGTAACATAGGGGAATTATATAATAGAAGTTAGGGATTAATGTGGATGAAAGGGTGGATGAGGGGTGATATCACTAAGTTTATTTGAAAATCACTTAGCTTAGGGAGTAGATCAAAATGAAAAGATTTTTAGACAAGAAATGTGGCTTTTAAAGGAATAAGAACCACCATAAAACCACAAATTCTTCCATGAATCTCAACTGATGAAGGGATGTGAGTAATGAATGGGAAAGGGGAAAATTGGGAAGTTAGACATGCTTCTTTGCTTTGCTGCAAGCTGATGGAGAAGAAGAAGACCTTCTCAATCCATTGATTTTCCTTTGTAAATAGGTTAGCACACATTCAATTGTAAGGAATGACATTTCTGCAACCCCTATCTGCCTACCCATCTACTTGCCTAGCATTTTTTGTTTCTTCTTGGAGGGTCCACTTAGACTTGCAGACCCTTATTTGCTTTTTCTTTTCTTTGGCTTTTTCCTTTGATTTCCTATCTAGAACTACCCTTATCACTTCCAAGGTCCCAGATTAAGCAGTTGGGAACCTTAATTCTCTACCTAAGCTACTAGCCTGCCAAGATTAAACAGTTTGGATAGACTTCTTTCTCTATTCTACAACAAAAATTGAAACATGGCCTGGTCCAGATTAGGCTTTTGGACCATCCATCAAAATTGAGTCAACATAAAGCTGTATACACACCTTGTCTTTTCTTGGAAATATGGGATCTTTGCATCATCAAAGCAGAGCATATTTGGAACTTTGTTTGCCAATCATGAAATATGAAACCTATTGGTATAGGTAGCTAACACCTTGGATGCAAAAGTTGTAGAAACATGTGTAATTTGTTCAGAGAATCATGAGACCAAGGATTGTCCTTCAATTCCTGGGCTCAAAGCTGTCTTTCAAGAAGATCCGAATACAATTGAATCTCTCTGTTTTGTTGCAAGGATACCTTGGCAAGGGCAACAGAATCAAGGGTTTAACAACTCTATGAATTTCAACCCCAACCAAATTGGAATCCTTGGCAACAACCTTGGTCCCAACCTCAAAATCCTTTTCAATCTTGGGTACAAGGTATACAAAATCTTTATGGGAGATTTGCTCAATTTTACCAATATCGTCCATCTTTTCAAAACCAACAAGCTCCACAACTTCCAAATCAAAATCCACAACTATCATTGCCATTTCCACAACAACAACAACCTTCTCAACAAAATCCAAACTCTCAACTCTTGCTTCCATTTCAACAAAAGTCAAATCAACTTCCTTCTCAGCCATTGCCAAACCCCAATAATAAAAACCCTCAAAATGCCTACATGATGGAAGGACAACAATTTCCTACCTATATGATTGTTCCTCTCAATGAAGTACAACTCAGATCAGGTAGGGTCTTAGATAAACCTTCTATAAATGCTCAAAAGCAAAGCATTTTTGAGGAAGAGTCTCTTGAAGCCAATAAGGGTTCTGAAGCATCTCTTCAAAACCCAAACACTCAAAAAGAAAAAGAAAAGGAATTAACCCCCACAACTCCCATAGTTGAGCAACCTGCATCTTTATCCACACCTCCTTTTCCTGAAAGATTACAAATTGACAAAGGAGTGGAAAAACAAATTTGGTTGCCTGACTATAATTTTCTAGATGAATTGAAGAATGTATGTATCAAGATTCCCTTGTTACAAGCCATTAAAGAGATTCCTATTCTAGCAAAAACAATAAAGGAGTTGAGTCTTAAAAGACCAGGAAGGAAACCAAGAGATACCAGAAGGATCCACCTGGTAGGAAAAATTGCAGATATCATGATGGGAAAAATTACTATGCAGAAATATGTAGATCCCGGTAGTCCAATTGTCAAAACACATATCAATGGGGTAGAAATGCCAAATACTTTGATTGATTTGGGGGCTGCTATCAACATCATGAGTAGACAGACTATGGAACAGCTAAAACTTCCTAATATTCTTTTTACACCCACCTTATTGCAACTTGCAGATCGATCAATTATTAAACCAGATGGTGTATTAGAAGACATTCCAGTCTCCCTAGACTCTTGGGAATATCCAGTGGATTTCATGATTTTAATTCCCAAGAGTAATCTAGGAGGACATCCTCTTATTTTAGGAAGACCTTGGCTAGCCATAGCTGATGCTTTCATAAGTTGTAGGTCTGGGGATATGTATATTTCTGATGGTAATTCGACAAAGAAGTTCAATCTGTATCCTCCAGCAAAAGCAATTACAGAAATAGGGGATAATGAGTGGGTTGAT
The DNA here is from genome assembly GCA_031772625.1 of Pinus tabuliformis. Classification (NCBI taxonomy): domain Eukaryota; kingdom Viridiplantae; phylum Streptophyta; class Pinopsida; order Pinales; family Pinaceae; genus Pinus; species Pinus tabuliformis. The sequence continues at coordinate 345,740,448 of CM062814.1, forward strand.
GATGAAGATACTATACAACCTATCTTTACCATTTTTGAGATCAATGAAGATAGTCAAATTCTGAACACATTAGAAAACTTTGAATCATCTTCAGAATATGACCACACACAATTTCAGTTGGATTCTGACATTGAGTGTCTATCATCTAGACAAATGTCTCTTTTCTCTATGGAAGAGTTTGGTAGTTCTGCTATTGAGATTTTTCCAGGAAAAACATTGAATATCAACAGAAACTTGGAAAAATCACAACAGGGAAAGCTAACCAAAATCTTGCAAAAGCATTCTACTGCATTTGCATGGGAATATACAGATATGAAAGGTATTGACCCGAAGACTTGCATTCATCACATCTACATTGAGGAAAATAGTAGACCAATCAGACAGCCTCAAAGAAGGATGAATCCAAACCTTAGGGAGATAGTGAAAGAAGAGCTCCAAAAGTTACTTAATGTAAACTTCATTTACCCCATTTCAGATAGCCGGTGGGTTTCTCCTTTGGTTATAGTACCTAAAAAGAATGGTAAATGGAGGGTTTGCATTGATTATAGGGAATTGAACAAAGCAAATTTGAAGGATCACTTTCCTTTACCCTTTATTGATCAAGTATTAGATACTTTAGCAGGCAAAAAGTATTTCTCATTTTTGGATGGTTTTAGTGGTTACAATCAGATTCAGGTAGCACCTGAAGATCAGGACAAGACCACATTTACCTGTCCATGGGGGACTTTTGCTTACCGAGTACTTCCTTTTGGATTATGTAATGCACCCGCAACATTTCAAAGGGCAATACTAGGAATCTTTTCTGATCTAATTCATGATTGTGTAGAGGTCTATATGGATGATTTTACAGTTTATGGTAACTCATTTGAAGAGGCATTAGAAAATTTGGAAAAAGTCCTTATAAGATGTAAAGAAACAAATCTTTCATTAAGTCATGAAAAATGCTTTATGATGTTTACTGAAGGGAGTGTTTTAGGACATCATATTTCAGGAGATGGAATTAAAGTTGATAGATCAAAAGTTGAAGTCATCTCCAAATTACCTATTCCAAATTGTCAGAAAGATGTTAGAAGTTTTCTTGGATTTACTGGATATTATAGAAGATTTATTGAAAACTTCACTAAGATAGCATCTCCACTTTTCAAATTACTTACAAAAGACTGTGAATTCAATTGGGATCCTGACTGTCAATCTGCATTTGAGACTTTAAAAACAAGAATATCTGAAGCACCCATTTTGAGAGGGTCAAATTGGAAACTTCCTTTCCATATTTCTACAGATGCTTCAGATACAGCTCTAGGAGCTGTGTTGGGTCAAAAGGATTTAATTCCTTACGCCATTTACTACACCAGTAAAAATTTGACTCCCACCGAGTTAAATTATACTGTGACCGAAAAAGAGTTCTTAGTCGTTGTTCATGCAATCAACAAGTTTAGACATTATATAACAGGCTATGAAACTTTTGTCCATACTGATCATTCTGCAATTAGATATCTCATGAACAAACCTGTTACTAATGGCAGAGTTACAAGATGGCTTTTACTTTTACAAGAATTCAATATTACTGTGTTAGATAGACCAGGAAAACAAAATACAGTAGCTGATTTCTTGTCTAGAATCCAAAATACTAACGAAGATTCTCCTGTAGAGGATAAGTATCCAGATGAATATTTGTTTGCAGTAACTACTAAAACTCCTTGGTATGCAGATATTAATAACTATTTGGTTACAGGGAAGCTACCTCCACACTTATTTCCTAATGAGAAAAGGAAAATTATTCAGGAGAGTTCACATTATTCATGGATTTCTAATGAATTGTTCAAAATAGGGCTAGATTGTGTGATCAGAACATGTGTTCGGGAAGATGAAATGCCTGACATCCTTAAGGCATGTCATGATGAACCGTGTGGTGGACACTTTGCTGACAAGAGGACTGCCTATAATATCCTTTCTTTGGGATATTATTGGCCTTCTCTCTTCAAAGATGAAAAACAATATGTTAGAAGGTGTGACAGCTACCAAAGAGTTGGGAAACCAACTCTTTCAAATGAAATGCCATTACAGCCACAGGTACTCATCGAACCCTTTGAAAAATGGGCTTTAGATTTCATTGGACCCATTAATCCACCATCTAGACAAAAGAAGTATATATTGGTTTGCACTGATTATGTTACTAAATGGGTAGAAGCAAAGGCATTTCCTTCTGCCACTGAAAATTCAGTTGTTCAATTTCTTTTTGAGGATATTTTTACTCGTTTTGGTGTCCCAAGAGAAATTGTGACAGATCAGGGAAGTCAATTTACATCTAACTTGATGGAGAAGCTGATGGAAGAATACAAAATCAAGCACAGAAAATCTACTCCATACCATCCGCAAGCAAATGGTTAAGTGGAATCTACAAATAAAGTTCTTGAGAGCATCATCACCAAAACTGTTCATCTCCACAGAAGAGATTGTGCAGAAAGGCTTCCTGAAGCCTTATGGGCCTATAGAACTACATGGAGGAACACAACAGGACATTCTCCCTATGAACTTGTTTATGGGAAAGAAGTCTTGCTCCCCATTGAGTTTCAAGTCAAGACCTTCAAGATGGCAGTTCAGTTGGGGATGAATCTATCAGAAGCCCAAAAGCACAGAATGGAGCAGCTGAATGAGCTAGATGAAATAAGACAAGATGCAATTTTAGGGACTGATCTATTTCAGCACCAAAGAACTAAGTGGCATGACAGATATATCAAGAAGAGAAAGTTTCAAAAAGGAGATTGGGCGTTACTGTTTGATTCCAAGTTTAAAGACTTCAAAGGGAAATTTCAGACTCATTGGCTTGGACCATATGAGATTGATGAAGTCTTTAGCAATGGAGCAGTTCGAGTCAAGACTATTGATGAGCTTCAAACTCTTCTCATTGTGAATGGCCACCGATTGAAAATTTATCATAAGCCACTCTCAAAAGAGGACTTTGTCAAAATGCTTCAAGAAAATTCTGCAATGAGGCTGGTGGAGAAGAATTCTTCTCCTCCATCAGCCTAGTCTTTGTTTCTTTCAGTTGAAAAAAAAAAAAAAAAAAAAGAAAATCTTTTGTATAAGCCTGAAAACCAATCATAGATTGGCAGTCTTATACAGAAAATGTAGAGTGAAAATCAGGGACACCTGACACTATATTTTCCAAAAAAAAAAATCTCTCTTCCTCTCCATCTTCACTCCACTTGTCATTTCCATCTTCATCTCCATCTCATCTTCATCTCCATTCCACTTCATTTTCATTCCATTTCATTCATCTCATTTCAGTTCCACCAGTGAAGTCCCACTCAGGACTATTTCATTTAGTTAAGTCTTCTCTAACTATTTTTTGTACAGTCAGAAGGGTGTTGTTTCAGTTTCCGTAGCTGGAAACCGTTTCCGCAGCTCAAACAAGTTTCCGCAGACAGAAACGATTTCCGCAGCCAGCACACTCTGTCTCTACAACCAAGATTACTCTGTTTTCAAAAATCACAGTCAGAGGTATCATCATCACCAAGGGAAGCAAGAATATGAGGCATCTGCAAGATCAGAAAGCAATAATGGGTCAGCAACCTTAATCAACAAATGGCAAACTTATGAAGGTATGATCAGAATCTTTTCCAAACAACAATTTAAAGTCATTTTATGCATAGTTATTAAATCGTGGAAAGAGCCACTAAATGCAATGATTCGGCAAGATCATCCCACTCCTCCTCCACGATAATGCTTCATCCACCTCATACCTTTCTAACGGTCCCCTAATCATCATTAATTCAAAACTTGAAATGGGGCTGCTCCTCCATTACTAGCCGTACCTCTGTGACGTAACACAATGTACCACGGCTCTCCTTACCATCATTTCCGCAGCCAACGCTGAGACATGTGCGTAAGCCACCCGACTCTAAAGGATTCAGCCGTTATTCCGTCCACTTATCACTCCATTTCCACATGCATTGAACTCATTTCTCGTGTTTGTCTTCTACTCCCTCATACTCACACCATTTCCACTCTCATTTCCGCTGCAAACTCCATAACTCTGTTTCAAACCCCGATTACAGTTCTGCAATACGCCTTGCATTACGTTACAGCTACTCCACTTACAGCCGTAATCCACATGTTTTTTCCTGTGAGCATCCTCCTTGAGCATCCAAACACAGTCAAAGCTTCAGCCGAAGTTGAGAGCCGAAGATGGGGAAGCTTCTTAGAACTGAACCTGAGGGTCCGAAGTATTTAGAAGGGTACCCACAGACGAAGGAAGCATTAAAGAAAGCAAAGTGGTTGAAGTTTATTCAAAAATTCAGAGGGTATAATAAGGAGGTAATGAAAGCATTTGCTCGATCCTTCAATGGACACACCGTGGAAGTAGGGGACCTGAAATTCACAATAACAGAGAACACCATAGCAACAACAACCAGTCTACCTCAGGAGGGAGAAAGATGGTTTAAGAACAGAGGGCTGGAAGATCAGGGATGGAAAGACATGCTTAAGAACCCAGGTATGGACACTTCAATATTCACTAAAGGGATTCCTGTGCATGTAATTAAGGAAGAATGGACTGCATTGTTATTACTTGTTCAAAAGTTTATCACATGTGAGGGCCGCTTTGGCACTATGTATATGTACCATGCAAGGATTAAGATGAATTTCATGGAAGGCCATGCCCTCAATTTACCCTACTTTCTGTTAGCAAGCCTAAAGAAAATGAGTTCCACTGTCCAAAAGCATGTAGGCCATATTGAACCCCACTTGTATCATCACGGGTTCATTAGAATTCTCATAGAAGAGCAATTGAAGATTAACAAGGATACATGGGAAAAGTTTCTAATCAGAAACCATTTCCAAGAGGTGACTGAAGCCTCTAGCAGTTCCCCTAGAATCCCAAAAAGAAGTAGGAGAAGAGAAAGAAATGTTGCAGCCCAAGATCCTCCTATAGTAGAAACTCAAGAAATTGCTCAAGAAGAAGAGGAAGAGGGAGATAAAACCAAGAAACAGAAAAAGGATAAAGGGAAAACAATTGTTCAAGAATCATATCCATCACCTGAACCTTCAGTAGAAGAAGACTCTCAAACTTTGGCTGATAGACTAGCACAACTTCAAGCTGCTGCCCTCTTAAAGAAGAAACAGAAAGAAAAACAGAGTGCCCAGCAAAAGAGCACTAGTGCACAAGTGAGAAGAAGCAGTAGACTTAAAGAAAAAATGAGTGTGACTAAAGAAAAACAATCACATTTCATTGATTTGGGACAAGGTACACCTGAAAAGGCTCCAACTCAGCTTGACCTTGAGTCGCGTCCTCCACGTGTTGAGTCCACTCCTCCACGTGAAGAGAGTCCCTTTCAGCCAGAACCTCAAACATAATTTGATTTTGAACATAGCCCAAGAAGAACACCTGAAATTGACCTCGACCAGCAAAAGGTATACAATTATTTGGAGACCTTGGAGCAATCAGTTGCAGGTCCAAGCACTATATTGCCTCTTGATGAACAGGTCCAATCTTTAAAACAGGAGGCGTTTGAGCTAGAAGTCCTGAACCGGCATATTAAACAAGAAAACGAAGCATTGAAAGAACAAAGCAACGTGGACAAAATTGTCCATGACAATACCATGCTTCACTTAGGACTCTGGCAGAAGAAGAACAGAAAATTGAAGAGAAAATGTAAGAAGCTGAGCAGGGCATTGATCAATTTGAAATTAAGGTGTTTAGTCAGAAAACCAAGGACAATTTTGGCAGCAAGGAGAAAGAGAAGAAGGCTAGATGTTTTGGCAGAAGCATCTGAGCACATGGATTGAAAAACAATGACAAAGTTTTGGTTGCATGAGGACATGCAACACCTTCATAGTGGGGGTATGTTGAGCCTCAAACCTGCACTTCTTTACACATCCTCTCAGCCTCCTTTTCCTATTCATTTCCTTCTTTTGCCACTCATTCCCTCCATCAAATTGCTCAAGTCATTGTATTTTAGGACTTTTTACATAGTTTACTAATTATGCTAATGGCTGTTGTTGGTTAAGAATTTTGGTTCAAAGTGCTGCGTTTCCGCAGCTGATCCCGGTTTCCGCAGCCAACCCCGGATTCCGCAGCTGTTTTATTAAATGATATGTTCCAGGTGTCCTCCAGGAAGAAGAGCCACATGGGCAAGTTCGTGGAACCAAGGACATGGTGTGTGTCCTTCCAGCTCACCCAAACCAGTCATAAAAACCCGTGGTCAACGAGGAGGCAAATACGGTCAACAGAAGTCATTGGCGGTGGCACGGCTCTGCGTGTTCTATTTTGGAGCACGTGAAGAACAGGTGGCATCTTCCTCAGCCACGAAGATAGTGGGAAACATGAATCCAATAGCAGATTGAATGCCCACAATGACCGTTGCCTAAATCCGAGGACGCAGCAAGATTATGTGTTTTTACACAGCTGCTTGAATAGCTTAGTTTTCGTTAAGTTAGTTTGCTTTCCTCTGTTATAAATAAAGCGTCTTTGAACGCTGGATAGTTAGTCGTTGTTGTAATCGCTTTGTAATTTTGAGCTCCCCATTGTACTTTTACATTTGCTGTCAATACATGAGAAGACTGTTTTACACTTAAGCGTATAACTGCTCCTTGAACAGGCTGAAGTAGGCAGAGGGCCCCTGTTTGCTGAAGCCCTGTACAGTAACTTTTAATTTCCAGCATTTATTTTTCTTGTTTCATGTATAATAGTTGTACATATGTCTTTTAATTGCTGCGTTTTTATTTCTTTTCAACATGTATATTAGCTGTACATAAACTTTGAATTCTGCAAATTTACATTTTTGCACTTTTGTTCATGACTGATCAGTGTGTTATGCAGGTTTCTTAGGCAAGCCCGTGACATTTTTCTTTCTTTTCTTTTCATAACTAATGGCATGCGTGATCGTCTTGTCTATGTTGCTGACATTCATTGTTTTGCAGTTTTGATTTTCCTTACTGTCATTTCTTTAACTTGCAAATTTACTTCCTACTCCTAGATATCAAGTTGTTCATCTATGGATGGTTCCTTTTCCATAATCAAATAACTTTATTGGGAGCCAAAATATCACTTAGTATAACTTGATTTAGTTTGCTTTAGAACTCACATTACTTGACTTATTCATAACTGTTTCTCACATGATAAATTCAGCAGAAAGGCAAAAGGTTAAGAGGAAGTTAAAGTGTTGTGACTAGTCTCTTTTATGTAGTTTCACTTAGATTTCACATTGCTTAACATTTCATGATGTCTTTTCATAGAGAAGATTAAGATTGAAGAGTTGAAATAGTGTGAGATAGTTGTCTTTTCTTTTAGTAGGATTTAATATAGATTTCATTTTCATTTTCAATCAGCAGCAGAGATACTGGGCCGATGTCATTAGTCCTTTATTTGATGTCTTTATTTTCCTTTAAGAGTTGATTTTATTGCAGTTGTTGTTCAAAGCTTTCTTGTAGAATACTTTTTAAGTTTTTGAGAAATCACTTAGAGATCACCACAATCATCCACATTTCACTTGCTTTATTACTTCCATCACATCACAGTAGGAAAGATACATTCGAAAACAAACTTAAAAAGCTAAAAACGACAAAAGATTAAGAAAACGGTTATCTAAGTACATATAGTACACCTCACTTCATCAGCTTACGAGCCCCGGGTTGACATTTAAAAGTTGCAATTTAGACATCACTAAATTGACCAAACAGTTACCTCTAGCTCAATGGTGGTATAACACTTCCTTCCATACCGTAGCAAAAATGACCCCATTTATGGCACTTTATGGATATCATCCACCATCCATAACATCATTTGTAAGAGAAAATTCTAAGGTTTAAGTAGTGGAAGATCACATCGAGCATCAAAGACAAGTTCTACAACTCTTAAAGGATAACCTTTCTATGGCACAAAATTAAATGAAACAATAGGCAGATCAACATCACAGCGAAAGAAGTTTTGATGTAAGTGATTGGGTATTTTCATGGTTACAACCATATAAACAAATGTCCCTCAAGCAAGCTAAGAAGGATAATAAATTATCACTCAAATACTATGGTCCTTACAAGGTGTTGCAAAATCTTGGTACTATGGCATATAAATTGGAGTTGTATGCATCTTACCGAGTACACCCAGTTTTCCATCTTTCATGCTTAAAGAAGGTTATCAGTGACAAGATCCTAGTTCAAACAATGTTTCCAAAACTTGACGAAGAAGGAAAAATCATATTTGAGCCTTAAGTGATTATGGAAACAAGAACTCGACAAATACAAAATCAATTAATTTCAGAGTATCTCATTAAGTGGAAGAACTTACCCATTGAAGATTCCACATGGGAGGTTGAGAATTTTATACATAAGCATATGGAACTACTCAAGAATTGAGGATAAAACCTTTTTGAAGGAGAGGAGCATGTTATGCCATTATAATAATAATACATTCCCCTTATTATTATTGTTATTGTAATCCCCTATTGTTATTTTAGTGCCCATGTATCCCCCATGTTGTTATTGTTGTGCAATATAGAAGCCCACTATTGTTATTGTTGTGCCCATACATTATTATTGATATGTAGGCTTTGATTATATTGTGACCTCTTAAACCCCCATAGATACCAAGGATGTCTTATCATTTGTATCATCCAAGAATGGTTCATTTATGTAATCTAAAGGAGGTTGACCCCTCAAAGTAGATAATTTCTAAGTCATTGATCTATCTTTTCTTCTATTTTGTGAGTTGGTTGCATAAAATTTTCATTGACATATGTTGATTTCTTGTCATAAATTTCTTGCAAATATGAATGACTAGTGTAGTGGTCAAAAACTTGAATTACTTTCATTTTGCTTCTTTCATAAGAGAAAACTACAACTTGATTTGTTTGTACTCCAGGTATGGTTCACAATCAAGTTCATTTATTTGGGTAGTTGGTATTATTTCCAACATCAAATAAATTCTATTATAAGGTAGTTCGTACAAATTGGGACTAGCATACACAAAGAAGATGGAGAGGAAATTTTATTAAAGAATATATCTTCAAATTATGACAATGGTATTTGCACTTTAATTCAATTGTACTCTTGAACACTGGATGAAATGTTGTAAATGCTCTTAGAAAAACAAAATAGGATGAAGGCCGGAGACAAATAAGACAAATCACACACTGAAATTTCTCTATTTTTAAGGGAAAGATTAATAAACAATTGAGTTCATTCAAATCCTTCTATTGCCAAAGACATGGACATACAACATTTAATTGAAAAATTCATTCCATGGATATTTTAAATGGAAACTAAAATAATATTCCAACATAGGTATCATTAAAGATCCTGTGTGTGACTTCTTTGAAGACTCACTTGATTAATACAGTGATAATGAATTCACTAGAGACCTTATCATAATTTTATAGAATATACCTAATGGTTATATATGTCATATTTTTTTTTGTAAACCTCTATGATGAAGGACCAATCATAGAACAAAGTAGCATAATTTATGTTGGTGGTTTTTTATGTTCTTAGATGCCATAAGAACAAATCATAGGTTTAATTATGTCTACAATATGTTATAAGTTGCGAGTTCCTATTGCGCTTTTTTGTTCTAAGAACAACAATTATTCGATATACTTGTGCATTTATAAACCTTTATGCTTGAGAATGGTCAGTTTGTATGATTTATTGCTAGATACTTTTAGTATCTAGAATACTAACCTATATAAATCTCAAGGTAATAGTTTGCTATGAAGTATATGAATAGAATGATCTATTACCTTGAATATTTTTTGAAGTATTTCAGGAATCATTAGTCATTACAAATATGTCATTAACAGTCATAAGTAATTATATCTTCAATGAATGAAGTGGCAACTAAAAATGAATGATTGAGGAGTGTAATCTACAAGAGTTCAAGTGTGGGTAGAAATGCTAATGAAGAATAGACTAAAAAAAATCCAAGAAATTTTTTATTTCATTTAAGTAATAATTTTTGTGATGTAAGAATTAAGGGAGTGTGCTAGAATCAATGATTACTTTAGAATTGGTTTGGGTTTGTTACAGAAAGTTGAGATATTCTCTCAACTATCTAGATTGTGGCTAATGTTATGCATCATATTATCACATTAGGAAAATGACAATTGGTTTGGATATCTTTCTATCCACACATGTTCTAGAGCATTACCCTAGAGAGTTTGAAACTAAATTATCCCAAAGAAAGTGGAATTTCTAGATTTTGTGGTACAAAATCCTGATTTTGGCTATGTTCGAAGTTACCTAGTTGATTACTATGCATACACAGGGAAGACCATTATTATCTATGCATACATATGCACTATCTTCCACTATGACCTGTGAACATTACTTGAAGTATGTAAAAATAAAAAGTAAAGTCTAGAAGCATTGTTGGTAGCATCTATCCTAACCAAAAAGCTTTGAACGAGGGCCTATTCAGTGTCGATCCCTCCCGTCATTAAGTAACTCCCCTACCTTTGTGGTACCTCTATCCCACTAATAGTGGATCTCATCGCTTGGATAATGGACCCATAACTTATAATCCTTCGCCTATGAATCTACTACATGGTTGAGGACTGAAAGATGATTGTTGGAATTAGTTTTATGTTGTTGAGATTAGGTTGGAAGTATTTTCTTGCAAGGGAGAGTGTTGGAGATTTCATAAGGGGATTTCTACATCAAGGCTACATGGTTGTAAGGACTTTCTCTAGCTTTATGAATACAAGAATTTTTTCTTTCTCAGTTACGTCTTAATTGATTTAATTTGTAGGATTCCTTGATCACCTACATGAGTTTTGATTGTATAATTGACTAGTTTATATGATTCGCACGAACTCTTTCCTGGATAATCCAATCTTGATCAGACATGTGGGGTCAGAAAGAGGATGAACTATAGTTTGTTTGGTATCATTTTCAGGGCCGAAGTTGGAAACAATGAAACGTGGAATTTCGTACAAGTTCTCTCTACTGAACTAGTATATAATCATGTCATCATGGGAGATTTGCCATAACTCTTTCTTGGAGAATCCAATATTGACCCGATTAGTAGCGTTGCAAATTCAAACTTAAACAAGAACACAACAACTTACAGATATAATAATAAATATAGAGATGTAGTAGAAGAATACTTCATTTCATTAATAGAAAAATATTGAACTATGCTTACAAACAAAATGTAAATAAGATAAATTAGATGATGGTAGCTTATCTCTGAGAAGAGATGTGGCAGCTACATGCCTCTAAATTGTGTTACAATGAGGCTCAAGGGCCTATTTATTATTGGAAAACATGAGAAAATCCTAAACAACCAAAACCCTAACCCCAAAAGATGTAACACCAAGAGCTTGTAGGCCCCGTTGGGGTTAGTTGGGCAACCAACTTCTTAGGATCGTAACTTGGTCATATTATCTCTGCTTGGTGTGTATAATATCTTGTTGGAAAGGTCTCTCTAAGTAATACAAGTTTCAGTGTAGTTATCCACCTATGGAAAACCCCAAAAAAAATGCCATTTAGGGGGTCAAAACTGCTTCGGAAGTTTAGGAGCCGAAAAAATGCTAAACACAGTAAATCTTGAAATGAACAAGGAAACCGATGAAACTGACTAGGGGGTCTAGTTGGAATAGGAAAGTGGCCACCAATATCCACCTAGATCATTCCTCCCCCCTTAGGAAGTAATGGTCCCCGTTACATGTAGAGACTCCATGAGCTGAGGAAATATCTGTTGATCCTTGTCCTTGGTGAACCATTTGCCCTGGTGAAGGAGTTGGACTACTTTGATAACTCGATATAGTTGTATCCTATGTTGGCAAGTGTTATTGATCTATGTGTCCATGATATTATCAGTTGTGGCCTGTTCCATGCAGTCTCGGTTGAGCTCTGTTGGTGTGAGCTATTATGCGATGTCAGGTGTGTCCAACAATGGTGGAAAGTATGGTTGAAGGCGGTCTACATTGAACTTTGGGTGCAGACCAAGGAATGATGGGATGCTAAGCTTGAAGGAATTGCCACCAATGGCCTTATTGATGGTGTATGTCTCATATCGAAGAGGTCAAAGCTTGCAGTGGGTTCCAGCAAGCTGCTCTTTCTACAAATGTAGCCAAATTTTGTCGCCCACTTTGAACTTGTGCAACACTCGATGTTGATCATGGAACTGCTTTTACTTAGCATTGAATCTTTCCAATATATTATGGACCTGATGGTAGATTTGTTGAATGCACACAATGAAGTTGTTAGCCCTTTCAGTTGAGTGGCTGCAAATGGTATGGTCACATCAATGGGGCGTAATAGTTGAAATCCCAACCCTACCTGAAAGGGGTTGTGGCTTGTTGAGTTGTGGAGAGATCTATTTTAGCTGCATTGGACATACGGGATAGTTATATCCAACGTGTGTGGATGCTTCAAGTTGTACATGCACAAAATATGTACGATCATCATGTTGAAAACCTCTATTTGGCCATTAGTTTGGGGATGGAAAGTCGTGGAATTAGTAAGATTTGTATCCAGCATCGACCAAATACTTGACCAAAATTCACTCAGGAATTTGCTATCTCTATCTAAGACAATGTATTGTGGGATCCCAAAGTGAACCGTCCCTCTCTCTAAGAAAATCTTAGTAGTGTCCTATGTTATGACACTCTTCTTGCAAACCACCATGATGGTCATCTTAGAGAATATGTCGACGACAACAAAAACGTAGTCATTGTAATGCTTAGTAGAAGGAAGGCCCAACATGTAATCCATGGAGACAGACTCCCAAAGCTGACTAGGAGTAGGTAGTCGAGTATATAGGCCTTGCTTCTTGATGCTTGATTTGGCAATGGCGCAGGTGGTGCAGGACCTAATGTATTTCCCAACATCCTAACAAAGTTTTGGTGAATAAAACTACTTCTGCAATACCACCACTATTTTCTCTACTCTGAAATGACTAGTGACCTGACTATAGTGTGCCTCCCAAATCATCTTGGAACAGTTACTTGAAGGAACACATATGTGTCCCAGGTGGCATAAGAGTGCATCCTCAAGGTGAAAATTTTGAACTTGACTTCCTTTCAGGAGTGCCTGGTCTATGATGTTTAATTCTATATCACTCTTGTAAAGGTGTAACCACCCTAATGTATCATGCCCAAAGGAGTCGAGCATAGTGATCAATGACTTGACTGGTTGTCGGCTGAGGAAATCAACGAAATTATTGGTGCTGCCCTTCTTAGACTTAATGTTCAAATGGAACTGTTGCATATAGGTGGACCATTTCTAATGGGAATTGTTCTACAACTTCCCTTTTGTTTGTATGAATTGTAGAGCTTGGTGGTCTATGTGAATGACCGATTACTTCCCCAAAATGTAGTGCTTCCATTGACAACAGGCATGCACAAAGGAATACATTTATTTCTTGTGAGTGGGGTACTTTCATATTTCTTCTCGAAGTATATAACTTTGGTAAGCCACTAGATGCCCATGCTCAGTAAGAACCACACCAATATCATAGTCAAGGGATTATATCTCAATCTCAAATGGTTGTTGTAGGTCTAGTAATGTGAGCATTGGTGCAAAAAAGAGGTGATTCTTCAACTCGAAGAATACTTGTTGTTGGGTTTTCAAACAAAAAAACTTGTCTTTCACTCCACACTTGGTGACTTGACTTAAAGGCCAAGTGATATGAGAGAACTCCAACATGAAGCTATGGTAGAAATTAGCAAGACCAAAAAAGTTGCGGAGCTCTGTTAGAGTGGTTGGGGCTGGCCAATCCCGAATGGATTGTATCTTATATGGGTCCACATGTACACCTTGATCATTAATGATTTACCCCAGATATCGAACATGGTTTAGGAAAAAGGTGCATCTCTCCACGTTAGCACACAGCTTGTGTTTTCACAGTGTTTGAAGGACCTATCGAATATGGTGGATGTGCTCTTCCCAACTCTGGCTAAAGATCAAGATGTCATCTAAATACACCACCATGACCACACCAGTGAAGGGTCGCAAGATCTCATCCATCAGTATCATGAATCTTTCAAGGGAATTTGTCAATATGAATGGCATGACCAACCATTTGCAAAAGCCCTCCTTGGATTTGAAGGCAATCTTCCACACATTGGATGGTTCAATAGGCACCTAGTGATAACCCGACTTCAAGTAAATGTTGCTGAAATATTTGGTCCCCTTGAGTTGGTCCAGAAGGAAATCAATCCATGGGATTGGGTACCTATTCTATAAAATGATCTTGTTCAGTGCCTGATAGTCCATAGGAAGCCTCTAGGTCCCATCTTTCTTTTGTACCAATACAATTGGGCTCCCCCATGCTAATGAGCTTGTCCTGATGTGCCCTTTCTAGAATAGTTCCTGAATATGGCTCTTAATCTTATCATTCTCCATAATAGACCGTAGATAGGTCGGTCCATTAGGTAGCGAGACAGTCGAGGTAAGATCGATGGAGTGCTTGACCCGAAAATGCAAAGGTATCCCTGTGGGTTAGGAGAAAATATCCCTGTACTCCTCCATGACCTTGTCCATATGCTTCAGTTGTGTAGAGGAGTACTGGCGGGAAGCCATGTCCACAGCCTTACTCTTTCCTTGGGGGAAAATCATAAGGATAAGAATTTCCTGGTTTGGGAAATGATCTTACTGCATTTCTCTGAAGTGATCGAAGAGATGGCAGTAGGCAGGGCTACCTTCGATATCCTGTACAACTTATTAGCCAAAGTAATAATCACAGAGCGAGGTGTAGACTCATATACAACATGTCACTTCAATAAGTATGGTTATCCTAAAAATACATCACAAATTTCAAGAGGAGAAATGTCACAGAATACCTCATCCATGAAGGACTTGATGTTGTAGGGAAGGCGGCACTGTTGGATGACGTGAAGATATCATCCTTGGTGAAGCCACCCAATGGTGTGTGGTTTTGGTTTTTTTGTAGTATTTAGGCCAAGCCGCTTCATGACCTCTACTGAAATGAGGTTCTTTTGGATCCCACTTTCTAAAGTGAACTACAATGGAGAACTCTTCACCCACATCTGTGAAAGGAAGACGCGTTCTGCCATCCTCTAGATCTTCATGCTCAATCTTCTAGAACGTGGTGGTGGCCATGGTGGCACTGGGCTCCATAGCAATGATATTCTTCCCTTTGTTAGTTCCCTTATTAGGTTATGATTCAGAGTTAGAACCTGCATCTGATTCATAAGCCTTCATTTCGTCCACTAATGACTACTTAGCCCGACACTCGTATTGTGAGTGGAGCTCTTGTGGAACTTGTACCATTTTCCCTTCTCCTTATTTGTCTTTGTGGTGTTGTTCTTCGCTTGAGGCTTCAATGTGTTGTCCCGGGTATCCCCGCCTTAGCTTGGTCCTTTTGTTTTGTGGTTTGGGGGTGCATTTTCCTTGGTTTGGATTCGTAGATCCAAAGTCCCACTTCTTCTGTTTAAACTTCTATTCAATCTTGATAGTGTACTGATACATCGTGCCGAGCGAGGAAATGCCCAGGAACTCCATCCCTTCCTAGATATACTTGTGTAGATAGTCGCGGTACTTGTGCACCAAAGTTCACTGAGTATCCTTCATACCCAGCTTCGTGCAAAGGGTATAGAAAATATTTTTGAACTCTGGAACATCTTGGTCCCTTCCCTGTCATAGCATGCTCCACTTTATGTATTTATCTTCATAGATCTAGATAGGGTAATATTTTTCCTTCATGGCATCTCTGAAAGAATCCCCAGTGGGTGCAGCTGAAAACAAAGTGGGTTCACTCTCGTACTTTTGTTTAGAGTAGGTTTTTCCACCAGTCCTTGACGTGTGGGGCGGTTTTGAGTAGTGCAATAGTAATATATTCCTGGTTAGAAAAGGCATGAATTGAAAAATATCATTCCAACAAATTTAACCATTTATTTACGACTCCTACATCTATCCAGCCTTCGAATATGGTGATATTGAAGTTAAATTGTACATTAAAGGGAGTGGCGCCTCCAGAGTGGCTGTTGGATGAAGACGTATTTCCTATGGGTAGCCGTCGAAGGAACTTGACAAAGTTATCCATCATTGCATCCCTTTGTCACTCGAGGGCTTCCTCGAGCAACATTTTGAAAGGATCTCCTTCCTCCTCATCTTTCATTTCTTCTGTTGTGTGAGGTCATCGGGTTTTGTTAGGCTGATATTACAATGGTTCAACCAGATCCGAGCCCTAACTCCTTATACCTTGACCTCATTGGGGACATGCAAAGAAAATTAGAGAAAGAGAAAATCCCTCTGATACCACTGATCCACACTTAAAAAGGAAGGCAACAACTTACATATATAATCATAAATACAAATATGCATCAGAAAAAAACTTCATTTCGTTAATAGAAAAACACTGAGCTATGCTTACAAACAGAATGGAGATAAGATATCTCAGGCGATGGTAACTTATCTCTGAGAAGAGAGGTGGTGGTTACATGCCTCTGAACTATCTTACAATGAGCCTTGAGGGCCTATCTATTATTGGAAAACATGAGAAAACCTTAAACAACCAAAACCCTAACCCTAGGAGATGTAACGCAAAGAATTTGTGGGCCCTGTTGGGGTTAGTTGGGCAGCCAACTTCTCGGGGCTATAACATGGTCATATTATCTCTGTTTGGCGCATACGATACCTTGTTGGAAAGGTCTCTTCGAGTTCTATAGTTTTCACCATATGCCCTTTCCTATTGCTATAGGCCTACTGTAGACCCCAAAAAAGCATCGTTTAGGTGCTCAAAACTGCTCCGGAAGTCTAGGACCCAAAAAATTGTAAAAATAGTAAATGTCGAAATGAACAAGGAAACGGATGAAATTGACTGGAGGGTCTTGGCGAAATAGGTGGGTGGCCACCAATATCCACCTGGATTAGTTGGAAAGAGGGGTCAAAGGGATTTTTTATAGTTGTGATAGAAAATACACTAAATGTCCTAGATGTGTTGAGAATAAATTATTCTACATAGATTGTGAAGAGGAGCAAGAAAAGGAACAAGAACATCAAAAGAGAGGATATACACTAGGAACCAACCCCAGAGAAAGAAGAAATGAAGCTAACCATATCTTGTAATGCATTGACAGGAATTACCACTCCTCAAACTCTTAATATAGAAGGGCATATCAAGAAGAAAAAGGTAGCAGTGTTGATTGATTCAGGTAGTACCCATAATTTTATTCAGTGTAAGATAGCCAAGGAATTGAATTGATTCCTATATCCATCACCAGAGTGTCAAGTGACGGTTGCAAATGGAGGAACCATAAATTGCTATTGAAAGTGACATAATATCAAGCTATCCATGGGAGAAAATGTATTGAATAGTCTGAGGATTTTCATTCTAATGGGTGGTGTTGATGTTGTACTATGAGTCCAATGGTTACAATCTTTGGCCTTCAATTTTCAAGAAATTTTTTTGATTTTTTTTTTTTGCGAAGGAAAGGAATTTCAATTAAGGGGTATCATAGGGAAACCACGAAATATAATTAGCTCTAATAGCATGCAAAGCTTCTAAGGAAAGAACAATGGGGAAAAATATGTTCACTATAGGTTCAAATAGTGAAATCATATATTTCTCCAGATCTCCAAAAAGTCTTGGACAATCATTCTAAGGTTCAAGCAGTGGAATATCACATCGAGCATCCAAAACAAGTTCTCCAACTCTTAAATGATAACCTCACTTTGGCGCATAATTGAATGAAACAACATTTATGTCAACATCGCAGCGAAAGAAGTTTTTATCTAGGTGATTGGGTATTTTTACAACTACAACCATACAAACAAATGTTCCTCAAGTAAGCTAAGAAGGATAAAAAAATATCACCAAAGTATTGAGGTCCTTACAAGGTGTTGCAAAATATTGGTATTATGTCATACAAATTTGATATTCTTGCATCCTCCTGAGTGCACCTGGTTGTCCATGTTTCATTCTTAAAGAAGGTTATGGGCGACAAGCTCCCAGTTCAAACAATATTGCTAGAACTTGTCGAGGAAGGAAAAATCATATTGGAATCTAAAGCAGTTACAGAAACGAGAACCCAACAACTATGAAATCAATCAATTTCAAAGTATCTTATCAAGTGCAAGAACTTACCTACTCAAGATTTGACATGGAAGGATGAAAATTTTATACAAAAGCATTGAAAACTACTCAAGCATTGAGGACAACACTTTTGAAGGAGAGGGGCATGTTAGGTCCATATACTAATAGTGTAGCCCCTTATTGTTATTAGTGCAACCCCCTTATTGTATTTTTTTTCCCATGTAGTCCCCATATTGTTATTATTGTGCCCCATAGAAACCCACTATTGTTAGTCTTGTGCCATTACATTATTATTGTTGTCAGCTCTGATTATATTGTGACCCCTTAGACCCCTATATATAGAAAGGAAGTATTGTCATTTGTATCATCAAAGAATTGTTCATTTGTGTAATGTATAGGAGGTTTCCCCCTTAAAGAGGCTTATTTAGAAGTCATTGATCTATCTATTATTATATTTCGTGAGTTGGTTTCATAACAATGCATCTGTAATGGTTTACTCCAAAGCCTGTGCAAATGCTTGTAACTTTTGAAAAAATCACTTATTTCCTCTTCAAATCCATTTTTTTTGTTTTTTCCTATTGTTTTACACCTGTTAGAACATCCTAAGAGTGTTTGGCAGTTTGATTGAATGTTATTTTTGTTTTGTGCTTGTGATTGGTCTTGTTTTGGAAATTAGGGTTCAACCTTCTCCCATGAATGGCCAAGCTATCAAGAGAGAGATTTATTGGTCCTGTTGAGTTCACTGTCTATCTTTCTTTTATTGATTAAATCAAGTTTTGAGTCTAGATTTCTCTTTTGCAAAATTTTATTTTGAATGTCAAAGTGAATGGCTTACAATATTAGGTTTGGTTTATGAAAATACTTCATAATATTGTAGTTTTGGAATGAAAAATCATATTTTGCCTATTTGCTTGAAGTGTTCACGAACTAAATTAGTTACTGCAAGAACAATTGTAGAATTCAATTAAGGAAAAGTTTATTTTTAGTCATCATTGGTTTCTTTTTTCATTGCTCGAATTTTTGAGTGCTTGTATGAAAAGAGATATTTTTTGTTTACTTGTATTATTGGTAAAAGTGAAGATTTGAAATTTTTTTCAAAATTCGGTTGATTTGAAATTTCTTATTTTCATTTTAGGGAAAAGGTTATAGTGGGGTTTTGAGTTTCTATTTATATTTCTTTTGAAAATTTGAAAAACTCTTTCCCTACCTTAGATATATTTTCATTGATACAAAAATATCATATCATTGTTTTTTATTGCATTAGGATTGTGTCAAGTCATAATTTCATCAAGTTTCACATCCATTACCTTAGCATAATAACAACTATTAAGATCAACGCTAATTAAAATCATTATAGAAATTTTTATTATTAGGGCTCCTTTCCAGATATAGTAGATTAAGTGTAGGGATTTGGAATAGGGAAGTGAGTAAACCTTCCAAGGCTGCAAACAAAAATTAGAATCTTGTGATAGGGAGATAAATCTAGTTATTTCAGTTTTTCCCTTAGAATCTCTCCTTACAAAAGGTTCAAGCACGAGATCATATTAGACCTGGTGAAATGATCATACCCACTTCATTGGCTATGGTACAATGGTTTAGATGTATTACAACGGTGTCCAAAGGTACTTGGGTTCACTTGAAATTTGTTGGGTCCCTATAATACTAGTGATTACCCCATTACTATTGTAGTTATACCCCTTATTCATATTGTTGTGCCCCTATTTCCCCCATATTGTTATTACTGTGCCCCATAGAATCCCTCTATTTTTATTTTTGTGGCTTTATATTATTATTGTTAGGTCGGCTGGGTTATATTGTGACTTCTTAGATTCCTAGATATAGAAAGGAGGTTTTGTCATTTGAATCATCCAAGAATTGTTCATTCATGTAATGTAAAGGAGGTTGCCCCCTCGAAGAGGCTAAATTCTAAGGCGTTGATCTATCTTTTCTATCTTTTCCTGAGCTGGTTTCATAACATTTGGTATCAGAGCTTTGGATTCTAGGGTTTCGCTGCTCCAAACAATTCATCGTGGAATTTTCACTATAACTTTTTTTTTTTGCGACGTTTCAAAAGTTACAAAAAAACCCATTTGAGAAGAAATCATGCTGAACCTCGGGTCCAAATTTTAGAGCTTTTCGTGCTATATTTGTGGAGATATGATCTCAAGAAGCTGGTCTTTTTGCAGACTCCTGAATTACATTCCAAACAGGTGACCCGGGGGAAATCGTCATAACATTTTCTCTAGGGATCAAATTGAAATTATGTAAGAATATATAGAAAGAGGACGGAAGTGTAGTTTCTTGTATGCATTTTTTAGATCCAAAGGTCAAAACAGTAACTCATGGCACATCATACAATTTCGCTCTACTGAACTAGTCTATAATCAAGTCAATATGGGAGATTTCGCATAACTCTTCCTTGGAGAATCCAATTTGGGTCAGACTTGTGGCATTTGAAAGAGGACACGGAGGGCTAATGCAGATCAAAAATTAAGAACTAGGTGATCAGAAAGTACAGAGATACATCAGAGGAAATATCAAGCTCCTACAAAGTGAAAAAAATGTGTGTTGATTTTCTTAAATATTTGCTTAAGCTTGGTTTGAAAATTTATTTTGAAGGAATTCAAAGGGCTAGTAGAGCATTATTATCGGTAGCTGATGCCCCGAGGAAAGAAAATGCAAACACTTAGTAAGGAACCTGAGAGCTCTAGCATGACTCATGAAGAAGAAGAAGAAATGCTATATGATATATCAAAATTACAAGAACAAGTGCAACAAGTGTCACTTGCACAAAAAGCAACAGAATCTAAGATGGATGGTTTAAGGAAAGATGTAGAAGCTAAGATGGATGGTTTAAAGAAAGGTGTAGAAGCTAATCTGGATTGTTTAAAGAAAGGTGTAGAAGCTAATATGGATGGCATGGAAGCTAAGGTGAATGGCATGGACGCTAGAATTGATGGCAAGGATGATAAGATGGAAGAATTGAAGATAAATATGAATAAGTTGCTACAAGAAATGGTCACTAATGGTGAAAGGGTACTAAAGGAAACTCATGATGAGAACAAAAGAAATGTTAATCATGATTCCATAGACTCTAATGTTGGATTGAAGATTTACCATATTCCAAAAATCGATATGAGGAAGTTTGATGGCAAGGATCCTGCAACATGGATATTATAGATGGAGCAATTCTTCGATCTCAATAATGTGCAAGACACACAAAAGGTACGTATGGCATCTTTATATCTGGAACCAAATCAGCTTGTATGGTATCAATGGCTTTTCTCTCGTAAAAAATTTATCGCTTGGGCAATTTTTACGAAAGAATTGATAGCACATTATGAGGATACAAAAAGCAACACTTTTTTTAGCCAATTGATAAGTCTCAAACAAAAGGGTTCAATAATGGAACACATTGAGGAGTTCCAAAAATTGAACATAAGGGTAAAAGATATTCCAGAGGAGCATAGGATTGATGTGTTCATAGGGTCTTTAAAGGATAATATCCAACATAATGTTCACCTTTGGGAACCTGATTCATTAGAGAAGCCATTCAGGTTAGCAAAAAAAATGGAAAGCAAAATTATGGCAACTAGGAAGCATACCACTCACAACTATAAATACAGAAGTGTTGTTGCCCCTAGTCTTCCACAACCTATAAGGTTGACACCACAACAATTGGAAGAAAAAAGATAAAAAGGGATTTGTTACAGTTGTGATAGCAAATACACTAAAGGTCATAAGTGTGCTGAGAAGAAATTATTCTACATAGATTGTGAAGAGGATGAAGAAAAGGAGTAAGAAAGGTCAAAAGAAGAGGATATACTGTAGGAGCAAAGCCTAGATGAAGAACAAATAAATCCGACCATATCTTGTAATGCATTGGCAAGAATTACCATTCCTTAAACCATCAAGATAGAAGGACAAATCAAGAAGAAAAACGTAATAGTGTTGATTGATTCAAGAAGCACCCACAATTTTATTCATTGTAAGGTAGCAAAAGAATTGAATTGCTTCCTATATCTAGCACCAGAGTGTCAAGTGATGATTGCAAATGGAGGAATAATAAATTTCTCTAGAAAGTGCCATAATATCAAGCTATCCATGGGAGAATATGTACTGACTAGCCCAATGCTTTCCATTCCAATGGGAGGTGTTGATGTTGTACTAGGAGTCCAATGGCTACAATCCTTGGGTACAATAGCTTTTAATTTTCAAGAACTTTTGATCAAATTTTCTACGGAAGGAAAGGAAGTTGAATTAAGGGGTATTGCAGGGAAACCAAGAAAGATAATCAGCTCTAGTGGTATGACAAAGCTTCTAAAAAAGGAGCAAAGAGGTGTATTGCACAATTATGTTCGCTAGATGTTTCCACATCACAATCCTCTATTTCTCCAGATCTCCAAAAAGTCCTGGATAATCATTCCAAGGTATTTGAGAGTCCCAAAGGTCTCCCACCTATGCGTGATCATGATCATGCTATTCATCTGATTCCAGGAAGTGTTCCTCCAGACATCAGGCCGTACAGATATCCCTATGTCCAAAAGAGTGAAATTGAACGTATGGTTGCAGAAATGTTAGAGGCTGGTATAATTCAACCAAGTCAAAATTCTTTCTCTACTCCAGTAGTATTGGTGCACAAGAAGGATGGATCATGGCACATGTGTCCAGATTATAGGGAGCTCAACAAGCTCACTATTAAAGATAAGTTCCCCATTCCTGTCATTGATGAATTACTGGATGAATTGCATGGATCAATTTACTTCTCCAAGTTGGATCTTCGTTCAGGATATCATTAAATCAGAATGAAGACTGAAGACATTCCGGAAACAGCATTAGGAACTCATGAGGGTCATTATGAATTTTTGGTCATGCCTTTTGGCCTTACCAATGCACCTTCAACATTTCAAGGTTTGATGAATTCAATTTTCAAACCATTCCTTAGAAAATTTGTGTTAGTATTTTTTGATGATATACTAATCTACAGCAAGTCTTGGAAGGATCATGTTGAACATGTTGAGAGGATGGTACAACTATTGGAGGAGAAACAATTATATGCAAAAAGATCCAAATGTTTCTTTGGAGTCCAGGAGGTGGAATATCTGGGTCATATTGTATCTCATGAAGGAGTTAAGGTAGACCCTAGCAAAATTAAAGCCATTAAGGAATGGAAAATCCCCACATCAATAAAGCATCTGCGAGGATTTCTCGCGCTGATAGGGTATTATCACAAGTTTGTTAAGAATTATGGGAGAATAGCAGCACCTCTAACAACGTTATTGAAGAAAGATGCATTTCAATGGACTCCGGGAGGAACAAAGGCCTTTGAACATCTTAAAGAGGCAATGTGCCAAGCACTGGTCTTAGCTACACCAGACTTCACAAAAACCTTTATTGTGGAATGTGATGCTTCAGGAAATGGAATCGGTGTTGTTCTAATGCAAGCTGAAAGACCCATTGCTTTTGAAAGTCATCCAATCAGGGGAAAGTTTTTAAGTAAAGCTATTTATGAGAAGGAAATGTTGGAAATACTCCATGCACTTAAGAAAAGGTGACCCTACCTAATGGGAAGACACTTCAAGGTAAAAACGGATGATGATAGCCTTAAATACTTTTTAGAACAAAGATTATCCTCTGAAGATCAACAAAAGTGGGTCACAAAGATGTTGGGTTATGACTTTGAAATCATCTACAAAAAAGGGAAGCAAAATGTGGTGGCAGATGCACTCTCAAGAAAGGATGAGGATGTGGAAGCATTGTTGTGTGCCATTTCTATTATCCAACCAGATTGGATAAATGAAGCAAGGAGGAATGGAAGAATCATGAAGAAGTGGGGGCACTTATTCAAAAGTTACAACAAGATTCTAGTACGTCTGATACATTTGGCTGGCAAAATGATTCTTTACGGTAAAAAGATCACTTATACCTCTGTAAGAATTCCCAGCTAAAACAAAATATTCTTATGGAATTGCACACTTCTCCCTTAGGAGGGCACTCATGATTTCTAAAAACTTACCACAGGGTTAAGAAGGAATTTTTTTGGGATGGCCTTAAATTAGATATTCAAAAGTTTGTGGCAGAATGTTTGGTTTGCCAACAAAATTAAGTTGAAACAATTAACACACCGGGTCTATTACAACCTTTATCCATTCCAAGCCAACGTTGGGAGGAGGTTTCCATGGATTTTATCTCAGGTTTACGCAAGTCTGAGGGAAAGAGTGTCATCATGGTGGTTGTTCACAGACTTACCAAGTATGCACACTTTTGTGCATTATCACATCCATTTAAAGCCAGTACAGTTTCTATTGCATTTATGGAAACAATTCAATAGCTACATGGAAACCCAAAGATTACTGTAAGTGACAGAGATCCCATTTTCAATGGAAATTTTTGGACAGAATTATTTTCTTGTCTTGGTACTCAGTTAGCTCATAGCTCATCTTATCATCCTCAATCTAATGGGCAAACTGAGATAGTAAGGAAATGCTTGGAAGGATATCTTCATTGCTTTGTATCTGATAAACAGACACAATGGGTCAAATGGTTACCTTTGGCTGAATGGTGGTATAACACTTCCTTCCATATAGCAACAAAAATGACCCCATTTATGGCAGTTTATGGGTATCAACCACCATCCATCACATCATATTTAAGAGAAAATTCTAAGGTTTGGGCTGTGGAACATCACATCGAACATCAACAACAAGTCCTCCAACTCTTAAAGGATAACCTCGTGTTGGCACAGAATAGAATGAAACAACATGCAGATCAACATCGTAGTGAAAGAAGTTTTGATGTAGGTGATTGGTTATTCCTACGGCTACAACCATATAAGAAAATGTCCCTCAAGCAAGCTAAGAAGGATAATAAATTATCACCAAAGTATTATGGTCCGTACAAGGTGTTGCAAAAGATTGGTACTATGGAATACAAATTGGAGCTTCCTGTAGCTTCTCGATTGCACCCAGTTTTCCATGTTTCATGTTTAAAGAAGGTTATAGGCAACAAGCTCCCAATTCAAACAATATTGCCAGTACTTGATGAGGAAGGAAAAATTATATTGGAACCAGAAGCAGTCACAGAAACAAGAACTCGACAGCTACGAAATCGATCAATTTCGGAGTATCTTATCAAGTGGAAGAACTTATCCGCTGAAGATTCCACATGGGAGGATGAGAATTTTATGCAGAAGTATCCTGAACTACTCAAGCGTTGAGGACAACACTTTTTTTAAGGAGAGGGGCATGTTGGGTCCCTATAATATTAGTGATTACCCCATTACTATTATAGTTATACCCCTTATTAATATTGTTGTGCCCCTATTGCCCCCATATTGTTATTACTGTGCCCCATAGAATCCCTCTATTGCTATTTTTGTGGTTTTATATTATTATTGTTAGGTCGGCTGGGTTATATTGTGACTCCTTAGACTCCTATATATAGAAAGGAGGTTTTTTCATTTGAATCATCCAAGAATTTTTCATTCATGTAATGTAAAGGAGGTTGCCCCCTCGAAGAGGCTAAATTCTAAGGCGTTGATCTATCTTTTCTATATTTTCTTGAGCTGGTTTCATAACAAAAGTAAACCTCCAATTAACCATGGTGTGTAGCTTTCAAGGGGATTGAGCTTTGTTACTCTGCCCTTTCGTGTAAATTTGATCTACAACTGTCCCCTGAGGTATAATTCTTGTAATTGGAAACCTTAGTGAAAATAATCCTAGGACTATTACCCAAGGTGATGGAAAAGGGAAGGTCTTGTTGTAGCACGAACATATGTTGGCTACACTAACTTGGAATTTTTTGAGGGTAATATTCGCTCGAGATGGCATAAGTGAAGTCACTTACCAGATCATTTCATTAAGAAGTTTTTCAGTGTAATTGGTTCCACTCACTGATATCTACAATCACTTTTCACTCTAATTTCTACGATGTTGGATTTCATTACCAACTAGTGATTTCATTGTGAAAATCTTGCTTGCATGGTTTGAATCCTTAAATTTTTTAGCTTCTATTAGTTTCTTGTTTTTAATTTTTAGAGACCTTAGGGTTGGACTGTGAATATTGTTTCATTTTGTGATAAATTTTAATCCTAGCTAAATCACTAAGGAAACCACGTAGAATGCAAGGTCAACCTCCTAAATACACACCAAGTTAGTTGGAAAAGATAAAAATGGAGAAGTCAAAATGAACAGGATAAAAATCCTTAGACAAACCTAAAACATTAACAATTTTACAATTTGAGACAATAGAAACCAAATTGAATCCAATAGAGGAAGTAGAATTAGGCTTAGTTCACTCTGATCCAAGGATTACCGAAGTAGTTCACACATATCTGACACTAGTGAAGTTTCAGACACTAAACTTATCGAGCCAAAGCTAGAAGAACCTGAGTCTGAACTTTCTCAATATGAATCACGTATAGGTGTCTTAGATCCTACTCCTGAGCCACATTCACCTCAAAGGAAACTGATAGTAATGATTGAATTACCTCCCAGTTTAATTATCGTTGAAGACATTACCGAAGAAACAAAGACACCTCATTCTCCATTTACCAGTATTGAAATTTTTGACCCAATAGTTCCTTTCTCTCCTTTCTGACCTAACCCTTGGTATTCTACAGCTTTTATTTTCTTAGGTCATAATTTTTCACCGTCGTCCATTCCTTTTTATTCACCATAAGTAATTATGTCAGATATTCCTATTGGGAGCCAACCAATTGATCCATCTATGTTTACCAGCTCCCTATAATCATTATTGTATGGTGGTCCATTAGTTCCTCCTATGTACTAGTCACTTACTGGACCTTTCTAGGAGCATCCTCTTTTCCCTAAACTTCTACTTGGTCATCTAGTTTATCTACATCTATTGATCAGAGAATTAATTCCATGCGTAGAGCACTTACAGCGTCAAACCAACAAATTCACATGGTTTTTTGTAATTCACGTAACACTCAAGTAACCCTGACTGGAATTTATTACTAGCCTGAGGGGGAAACCACCTTATCCTCCAACTGGAGGACAACCTTTTGTTGGGAGTCAAGCTTTTACCAAAACCTATGGTCAAATACCTCAACCTACTCTAGGTCAACCTGCTATAAGTCAACCTTTATATCATACTCCTTATCCCGAGATGAACACAATTTGGAATAATACATTTAATCACAGTATGGTACAAGTGCTCCACAAGTTCTGCTTTATCAACTTGTTTAGCCTAGAGGACAATCTATAGCTCAGATACATGCTCTAGGTATATTGCACCTATACAACAACCTATTCAGGGAATTCCTCAAACATTTTTCCAACAACCTATTCAAGAAATTCCTCAAACACTTGTTCAACAAATGAATCAATAACCTATTTAGAGTTCGCTATAGACCAATGTTAAAACAATTGTTTCACAACTGGTTCTAAGTTCTCATCAACCACCTATTCTAGGAGTATAAAAAATAACCCTTCCAGAAACTCATCAAATATATCTTCCTCAGACTAGTCAGGAAATCCCATAGGCTTCTTCTTATAAAAATGTTCCTACGATCCAATCTATACCACATAATCCTAGTGGGAAACCTAATGCCGAAACAATGAAAACACCTTTTCAAGGTAAGGCTTACCAGGTTCCAACTTTTTAAGGAAAAAAAATTCAATGTTTTCCTTTCCAAGGCCAAGCTTTCCAAAACCCACCGTTTCAAGGTCAATATTTCAAAGCCAACGTGTTAAATTTGTTTAAGGGAAACCTTTGCAAGAGGAAACTTGGAGGGGAAATAGTACTCAGGTAAAATGGGTCAAGCTTAACCTTTCCAGATTTAATCATATGACGGTCATACTTATCAAGTCCCTATTCAACCTCAACCTGGTATGGTTCACCCTGGTTACCCTGGTGGAATTCCAATTCCAAATACTCATTATATTCTAGGATATCTTGGATATCTACCTCCATGGATTGGTATTAGCCTAAAATGTTATCAAACTTTACCGTAAGACCATAGCTGACAGTCACCATTTATTACAACGCTAGATCTACCAAACTTATCCCAATTAACTAACAATCCTATTTATTATGATTCCGTTTTGGCCACTGATTCCTACCAAGTTACCAATTGACATACCCAAATTTGAAGGTAAATCAGGAGATGATCCATCCGATCATGTGATGACATATCATCTTTGGTGAGCATCAAATTCTTTGATCGATTACTCCATCTGTCTAAACCTTTTCCAATGAGCTTTAACTAGTTTGGCAGCTAAATGTTACAATTAGCTACCTCGTGCCTCTTTCCATAACTTTTAGTCCCCAACAACCACATTTTTAATCCACTTTCAGTTACCAATTGATTATGATACTCGTATCAAACTATTGACTTCTTTGAAACAATCAAATTTGACTCATATATCTGATCATATCCGTGAATGGAGACATAGACATATCTTAGTCAAAGTTTTCATTCCACATCAAATTTTAGCTAAATGGTTTACAAAGTTTCTTCTTCTTGTTATCACGAAGGATTTTTCTAAGTGAGGTGTCGTTGCAGAAGAGCAAGTAATTGCTCATGCCCAATACTTAGACTTAGTCAAAACTAAATCCAACACTTTGTATGAAAAAATACCAAATTTACCTCGCCCTATGGGTGAACCCATTATTACATCCCCTACAGGATCAGAATCTAAATTCGTTGATGGAATTATAGGTTCTATTAGATAACAGTTGAAAGGAAACAAAAAATCTAAAAAGACCAGACTTTGGCCATACAAGATACACCATCTAAAAATCTTCCTCCAAAAACTATTTCCGAGATCAACGTTGTAGAATCATCTACTAGCAAGATGAAATCAACAGGAAATAAAAAGAAGGGGAAAGGTAAATTGAAACAAAATGCTTCTCCAAAAGAGAAACCTACTAAAGTTGAGCCTACTAATCAAAAAATAAATCCTTTCTATCCTTTCCTTATTTGCAATTATGATCATTGTACAAAGGAATACCCACATCGGGCAAAGGTTTCTAAATTAATTAAAGGTTTTCCAAATCCTGGTGTTTTGAAGAATCCATTTCCTTCTCAATATAAAAAAATGGTTTCTCATAACACATCTTCCTCTTCCACATTGTAGGATATCCTCATGATATCTTCATAAGAAATTCTAGTAGCCACGAGATCCAAATATTGAGTCCATGAATCCTCTCGAAAATGGAAATGAGGCTATTTCGTCTTGTGAACCTTCCAATTCAATTCCTCATTCTCCTTATGAACCATTATAGATTGAGAAGCCAAACCCTGAAATGATGATCTGACCACCTCCCAAATGCATGCTACAAAAACTAGCTTTCAACCTCCATGGTAGAGCTCCAAAAAATTATAACATTGTTGAAGACCTCACAATGTCTCCTTCCATAATATCAACTCTAGAGGTGCTGCAAAAATTTCTGACACAAATAAAGATTTTAGTTTTTAGCTATAGGATCTATTGATCCACAAGATTCTAACTTAATTATGTTTTATCTTGAGATTCATATCCCAAGACTCCCTCATCAACTAGCAATCCAGTTTCTAGTTTTTGTTAAAACTAGATGAGAATTTCATACAGTTGTTGATGAAGGATCTTCTACGTGCATTATGTCAATTTATTGCTCGAAATATTTAGGTTCTCTAACCATAAATCAATCGCCTACCACTCTTAAAGCCTTTGATGGTAGAGGTTTTTGTCCATATGGGATCTTGAAAGATTTTCCCATAGATCTAGAAGGAAATACAATCGTAATCAAAGTTGAATTTGTGGATGCTCTCCTAGATTACAACCTTTTTCTTGGTAAAATCTGGACCTATTCTTTGTCAACCATGGTCCAGTCACTATTTTGAATGATACAATCTCCTCATAAGGGAAAATTTGTCAAATTAGACCATTTCTCTTACTACACTTCACATCGTAACTCGGCAGGTAAAATACCTTTTGTCAGAAAAACGAATGCTCCTTATGATGATATTTTTGTTGGTTTACTCAAAGACTCATCATTAGTGGGAACCTTTGTGATGCCTCCACCGAACTGAAGGCAATGAAACTAGGATTTGATAAAGAAAAAAGTAATTTATTTATAGACGATCCAAAGTCTGGCCTATGGAAAAAGAAACCAAGTAAGTATTGTTAGGATTCTGTTACATCAAGCTATCAAATAATAGGTATGTAAACACAAGGTATGTATACTTATAAGATTTTATATTTGTAATATCTTTAATGGTTCATATAATCCCTGTTTGTAATTAGTCTAGGATTAAGAGTGTACTCTGTAGATAACATGTTAGAACCTTAGTCCTCTTCCTGTAGGTTTTACAAGTAATCTAATATTCGAAGAAAAAATCCTTGATTAAAATAAGAAATAACTATTCATATAATTTCATCCTCCATGGCTATGTAGGAAATCTAACTTGATAAATTAAATCATGTTCTGTTCATCACATGTTTTTCTTGTAAGTATGTATTGCAGGTCATGGCTTAGTATAAAGAAGACACTTTAAGGGATCCTTCCAAGGTTTGTTCAGGAACGTCTCCACGTTTGTCTTAAACCATACACCCTACAAAATTATCTTAAAAGTACGTTCATCTTATTTTTGTAATATGTATCACATTACTAACATCGTTATGTCTAGTTGTCTCGAATCATAATGATTCTTCTTTTGGGTAATTCATCGCTTGATAAATATACCCTCCCTATATCCTCGATTCTTCTTAAAGAACCCTAGATAGGTTCTATGGAAAACCCTAACCTAGGGGTATGTTGACAATGAATGAAACCCTAATCTACTTAGGATTATTGATGGAGTCTAAAGAAATTGGAATTATGTTTATTGATGATCTCATGTTTGGGGTTTTCATATGCTAATGAAAACTCTATCTTGTTAGGGTTGAAATGTTGTTGTCTAAAATACCGAACCTTTGTAGTTATAGTAAAATAGGGTTTTCTATGATATGAATTGAAACCTTAGATCCTTAGGGTTTGTTTGGGTATATAAGAAAAATATTTGTTATGTATTTAAAGTAAGATCCTAGGAATAAATCTCTAGCTATATATGTGTCCATTGATTGAAACCTTAGCTTTGTCTAGGCCAGTATATGTCTAATATATTAATTTTCGCTAACATATGATGTGCTTATGCATGATACTGAATTCATAAATATGAGTGTTGATATAATTATTGATGGTCATGAGTCCTAGGGTTTGGAAATAAGCCTTAGTCAAAGTTTAATGTTCTAGGATGATGTTGTTTGATAAATCTAGGGTTTTGTAGTGGAACCCTTGTATTAGGTAAATTCTCTAGTATGTGTGATATGTCAATCTCGAATCTATCTATATAGTAACTGTTGAGATTGTGTAATTAAGAAATCTATGTTTTACATCAAACCCTAGTAGATTCTAGTCATAATGTTGAGTAAGTTGTGATTGGTTTTGATTGTTCAGGCTCATGTATAAAATCTAGGTTTTACATGAAATCCTAGTAGGGAGTCTAACATATGAAAATTGAAAGTTGTTAATCTTATTTAGGGTTTGTTATATGAAAGATCATGTCATGTAATTAAAAGAATATTGAAACCAGAAATATAATATTTTTGATCTCTTGATGAGTTGTGGATGTGATTTAGGGTTTGTAACAAAACCTCGGAAAAAAAAAGTTGAAATATTATAGTATAGTCTCTTATTGATTATGATTGTAAAGTCTAATTCTTCCTTTATTATAGGATTCTGAGATGGCTAACTTCATGCTTCTATAGTTTTGGTTGTGCTTGCTATCTAAGTTGTGCAGGTACACAATCTTCAAGATGGTGAAGATGATTGAAACAGAAGTTGATGTGATAAGTATGATGTGAATCGTAATGATAACTCTGATGAAAGGATAAAAGCCAAAAAATATTCTTCGATGTATAAAAGAAGAAGTTGATATCCCTATGTTAAGGGGGAGTTCATATAGAAGAGATCTCCTTGAGATTAAGAGGGACCCTAGATATATGAAATCTTTTTAGTTGATAGGAAGGGCATATCATAGTTTTTATTGGAGAATGCATTTTGAAGGATATATTTTTTCATGTGAAGGAAATTGTATGATTAAGGAATATTCTAACAAAGATTCTATTGGTAGCCCTACTGTGTTGAAAAGAAACATCAAGACCCCGTAGTCTTGTATTTTATTATGTACATGTGAAAGTATATTATTGATTGGGGTTGTTGTTGTACATGTAAATCTCTTCAATATTTTGATAGCATTCTATTTACCGATCAGTTTGATCAGGAGAGATTTGTTGTCCTTGATTTGTTGGATCAAGGAGTGTTGAGGCTTTTTGATTAAAGCATTTCCTGGGGGAACATATGGCTGACACTTTGTGTTGATGTCGAGGTCTTGAAGTTATAAATGTTGTGTTGGTCATAGAGCTCTAATTTTGGATACACACATAGATACCTGGGTTGATGGTGAGTAATTAATCTTGATGTTACCTAAAGAGTCCATCTTAGTCCCACGGGGATAGATTTTCCCTGGTTCGGATTCTAGTCCATGGCATTATAGTGCCTAAATTTTTGAGACACCAATGGATAAATTTATTTGGTTAGGAATCTAGTACAAGGCATTGTGGTGCCTAACTTCTTCATATATGATGTGTTTTGAGATCTTCCATTTACCTCTTTGGCTATATTTAAATATGAATACCTCCCTAGTTAACAAGGAGTGTTGAAGAATCTAACTAGGTTCGGTCTTCATAATTGTACTTGAAGTCAAAATTTCATATATTTATCAAGAAAAAGCAAACATAATTTTATTATTTTTTCATTGACTTGTTCAACCATGGGTTTCATGCTTGGGTCAATTTTTATAGGTCAAGCCTCCATTGTAGGATTTATGATTATTTATTTGGGTCTAATTCAATATGTTTGTTTGCTCAAAGACTCCTCCATCAAGTCTCTTTCAAGATGACCTCAAAAGAATCACCATCAAGTCGTCTTTCGTGAATTAACTCAAGTTGGCCTACCCATAAAATGAAGACACAACTGCTCGAGTAATCATGTCAGATTATTACGCATGGAGGCAACTATATATACAAGCCAAAAGGCCTTCACTCAAATAAATATTTTCGAGAACAATTCAGAGGAAATATTTTGGTGACACTATAGAAGCTCAGATTTCAAAGAAGATTGTGGTGATCTCAGAGATGATGTTTCAGTGGCATTATAGGGAAGAATTCTGATGATTTCAATTTTTACATAGTAACTACAGTTCGATATTATGCCTCCCATAGTTCGGTGCTACTACAAGTATGGTGATACCACAATTTGTTGTTTCCATAGTAACCCCAATTTCTGTGACATGTCACAATGACTCGGTGCTACTATAGTCTCATAATTTGGGTGCCATTTTAATTCAGTGCCACTATATTGACCTCAGTTCAAAGCCATCACAATGAATTCAACTCGGTAGTATCATAGTGACATATGTTCGACACTATTATAGTAAAGCTCTCGGTGGTATTACAATGATGATTGGTGCTAACACACTGATAAGTGAAAGGTAGATCAAACAAGGATTACGTGATGGAGGAAGTCTCTAGTCTAGTAAGGTTCTTGGTCGTCTCATCTTGAATCTATTGAAGGAATAATTTTGAGCAGGTTTTTCCCCTGGGGTGGGGCTTTTCCTTGGCACTATGCCTACATATTTTGCTCTCTTCCATTTGTTTCTTGGCATTAGTCTTGATGATAAGAAAATATAATTAAAAGGATCAAATAATAGTAATTAAAACATCACAAGTTAATGTCAAAATAAGAGAAATCATTGAATTGCAAACTCGGATTTCTCAACAACTCTAGCTGCTAAATTCAATTTTGCTCGTCAATTTCCTATCTTGGGAGTGGTACCTACATGTGTTGGTGCCCATGGCTATGTAGTAGGAGGAAAATCATTCCTAATGAGTTTTTTTTCCCTAAATGCATATTTAAACTATAAATATTCTTTCCTAAATATTTCTAGGTGAACAATTAGTTTTGTTAGTTGTTGTGTGTAAAGTTTCCTTCTCCAAATCAATAAAATTGCCTATGGAAATAACAGAAAAATTTTATAACTTGATGGAATGAGATCCCCTGTCTTGGATGACACATAATATGCACATGGAGATGATTTTTTCATAAGTAAATAGTCCATTTACCAAGAGGTTATATATATTGGCGATTGGAAATATGTTTTTCAAAATCAAAAACATATAAAGATAGTTGTTTTTTATTTGAAATTTTAGCATAAAAGTATTTCTTCAATTGAAATAGAGGATGGACTTGGTAATTTCAAAAATAGATATCAAGAACATAAAGTGGTTTTTACTGCAAGAGAACACCGAGAATTCACAAGCAACAAGGATGAGGAACAAGCCTACAATTCAGAGGACCTTGCTGATTATTTCAGGACCAAAATAGAAATTTGTTATGTTGAAATCGATGATAGTTTTGATAATAACATCTCTTGGAATATAAATTTGGAAAAAATTTAAACCTCCAAATAGAGTTGCCTTCTATGTTTCCCCTAATGTTCAAAAATGTTGTAAAGATCAAAATGGGATAGCCCTTTCAAGTAGAAAGGAAATGGAAATGAGGCAACCCCATGCCAGAAGGATGATGAAAGTACACAACAAAGATGTGTGTCTGAATTCTTTGAGAAGGTATATGTTTCATAGTTCAATTATGTGGTGAGACCCAACTCATATTCTCGAGTAGAGAGAAAATTGAAAATGAAAAGGGGAATGAGAATCAAGGGCTAAAGTAGATCCCTTGGTTGATAAAGACATTAAAATGTTGTTGAAGACTATTATAATACTTTTTTTACTTTTCTTTGCTTCCCTATGCCTTTGTTTCCCTATGCATAACAATCGTTAGGACAACCAGTTGTTGAATTATTTTCTACCATCCTAAGAAAACATGTCATTAGTGACATTGAAGGAAGCATAAATGGTGTTCCTATTTGCACAGTCTCAAGAATAACTATCGAGGTTGGTGAGTCTACTCCAAAGAAAAGAGGAACCTACTATACATCTATGTATGTTCATATCAATGAACTAGACATGAAGAAAGATAAATACTATTGTATACATAAGCCTTGTATATTCATCAAAAGGTACATTGTTTTGTAGGAATATATACATCTTGTTTTCTTTGATTCATCAAAAGGAAGAAACCATAAGTATACCTATAATGTAGAAGAATTTCTATTAAGTTTTGTGGTTGGCAATAACACAGTCTTCCATCTCACCCCTGATTAGGTTTGGTAATTAGTTGTGTGAATTTCTTAGGACCTCCATTGGATACCATATAAAGTAAACTCCACCATATACAATGTAGAATCCCCAATCTTCAAAATACAATCTAAAATGCACCAAATCACAACCTCCTGCCAACATTGCTACAAGAAGAAACATAGGAAATATTATAACTATTAGAGAAATTATTCGAAGTGTTTGTAAGGTAGTTGGTAGGATATTTGGGACTTCAATCCATGATCAAATCATAGCAAGAGATGAAAAGGAGTTGTAACATGGAAATTTGTAGGTCTTACTATAAAATATGGTTAATTTTCTAATCCCATAAATTTGGCCAATTATTCCTTATCTGATTTATTTGATGTAACAATTTATTTTCTTGTAGAACCATTGAATAAAATATTTCCTCACTAGAAGAGGAAGGAAATCAACGTGATACCATGAAGGGAACTCCACATTAAGGTCGATAAAATGCACACCAATTGGTATTGGGGAAATAATGAAGAATGTGATTGAGTGGTTATAAAAAACTTAGAGGACTTGCTAAAACTCATGAGAGATCAATGATGTGTATAGCTAATATCCATAAAATTTGTGGAGCACACGTACAAGGAAGAATGACATGGATTGCATCCATTAAGGATTGGCTTTACCTCACCTGGTTTCTTTTCATAAGCATTTAGGAATAATTAATAGAATGACTACATGTGTTAAGTTGCACATCTGCATATATACATATATGACTAAGAATCATGTGTCTATGATTTTTATGCATATTATTTGAGATCGTGGGATGCCACAGTGTCCTTGGTCATCAAATAATTTAATAGATGGACAAGAATTCAACTACGGTACAACATTGTTTATTATGGATGGTTATAATCAAGGGAATTGACTACAGATAGAATTTTTCTGTTGCCAAGTTTTGAGTCCAACAAGATTAATACAATCTCTGATTATGAAACATTTTAAGGACCTCTATTCTCTAAGTTGGTTATTATAGTCAGTTTCCAACACATAAATCCTATAGGCCTTTCAAGTAGGGTTTCCAGAGATGGACGTTCTCCATTATCAAGAGTGGTCATAGTCCCTAGAATCATGAGTTCATCTCTCAGTAGGGTTATTGCGTGTTCAGGGCCATGGGTGCTTATGAGTAAAAGTGTAGATGCAATTTTCCTCTATAATGATATTAACCATAAAATTAGTTAGTCGATTGTGGATTCAAGCTAAAATTGGTTGTATTTTGAATTTTATTCTAGCTTAAAACTATTGGTATGGCCCTAGCCCTTCACATGAGATTATTTACTTCACACATTAACACAAATGAAAATAATAGGGGATTGTGGGCACATAGCCATTGGTGACAACATTTTTAGGCACATGAAAATTCTCACAACAAAAGAATTTTAAATGCAAAACCCCCAAACTTAGTATTCAATAAGGAAGATGAAGATTGTGATGTTTTATTAACACAAAATCACCCATATGTTCTGGCACTAACTTGTGATACTACAATCTCAGTTATATCATTTCTGATGTTGTTTTAGCAAGGCGAGGCCTATTCTTGTGTAACTGATAATGCTAACTTATTCCTTGCATTATCCAAGTTTTTTGTCTTCTTGGTCATGCTCTCTTCCTAGTGCCTACTTCTCTTCCCCACAAAATCTCCTTTCTTTCCTTCTTCTTCACAATTTCCTCCTCCCCTAGTCTTTCCACTACCACCTCTTCTTATCCCCTGCCTCTTCCCTGCTCTCCCATTGTTCTCCAGAATTTTTGGTTAGCTAGGTTTCACCATTGGTTAGGGTCAGCCCTAATTGATTCAAAACTATCATCCTACACTCACAGAAGGAGACCCATAATAGGACTGTTTTTCAAGTTCCTCCTAGGTTCCACATACACTAGACCACGAAGCCACTTGACAATAGCCATTCATCAAATGTGGATAGACCCCATGGGGAAAATGTAACCCCAAAGCCCTTTCTTTGCGCGAGGTAATGAGCAAAGAATAGAGAAAATAAAATCCTCCAAAATTGTGAATGCATATGAATGATTGGCATCCTCAAAACACGCTAGACCTGTGTCTCATTCCATGTGCCCAAGAGTAAACCTGAGGCCAACTGAGCAGTGTCGCACCTCCAAACCTTGCTCAAACTTGAAACCCTAGGCAACACCACCTACCCCTTATCCCCCAAAGTTTGTTTCCTCTTCTTAATGAAAGGTATATTACATTAGCTATATAAATAATTATAATTATTTTACATTTATTGGCCATTACCCACTATGCATACAAACCTTTCTATCATAAGTACAAAAACATGTTTCGTAACTTATATAGCATAAAATGATCAAATGACCACACTAACCTAGAATGTATGTGAAATAGAACTAGCGTTATTACAAGTCTAATATGTTCTTGCTTAGTGAAGAACAACTGTTATTGTCGTCACTAGCCTCTAGAATGAACCTTGCAACCTTTGGCATCTTCACAACCACCAAACCTACAACTGAGTCCACCTCTTCTTACCACATTGTGTTGGATAACGCCTCCTCATCCCACCATTATGATAAACTATTCTAGAGATAATCATCCTAAAACTAATAGAGACAATTCTCCTCATAAATAATGGTGAGCGGGAGGATGAAAGGGAGTTAGAATTGTATACTATATATTTCCAATTGGAATTATCAGTTTTAGTGATACTAACTAAAAAGAAGTTGATAGGTTCGTCAAGATATCTAATGATTGATTGCGCACAAAATCTTGGAATAAACTAGATAGAAGTACTGCAAGATATCATCTTAGAGGATCCCAAGCTTCAGATCACTAGGCAGAACTAAAACTCGTATCCTCTTCACAATTAGAATTTGGGCCTATCACGATGAAAACATTATAGATTTCTGAAATTTTGGCCCCTGAGGCAATACCTTTGCCCATAGTTCTAATCCAAGGTTTTTCTTAGGAGGAAACCATCGTAAGAGATTCTGGGCTTTAATATGAGTTTATAGAGAGACAAAATCAGTCACCTATATAGGACAGAGGAACATACATGTGGTTGATGATCCCAGCTCTTTGGTTGCACTAGTAAAGGATTCTTAAGTAATTCTAGGGCTTTCTATGAGATCATTCCCATGAGATTTGTTAAGTACCTAGTGTAGCAGATCTTGAAGTTTTAGCAACAAAAACATTGTTATAATATTCATCTAAAATATGAAGCACACCTTAATTAAAGAAGTAGAATACTCCTTCATAGTTTTGGCAGTAGGGGTATGGGCATCCTTTGAAGAAACATTTGAAGGGTCATTTAAATTGATTTTGAAGAAGTCTTGAAGAACATTTTGAAGCAGTTTATAAATATCTTCTTGAGGTGACTTAACACAAGATTGAAGACCTATTACACACCTTTGCATCAGTTTTGAAGCATCATACCTTCAAGGGTGAAGACAATTTTGGAGTATTGAACTCTATCCTTTGAAGTACTCTTGAACACTAGTTGAAGGAAGACTTGGTTGTCATTTTTTAATCTCTACAGACTAACTTTTTAGGAAACATTTGGAGCA
This sequence comes from Pinus tabuliformis, assembly GCA_031772625.1. Classification (NCBI taxonomy): domain Eukaryota; kingdom Viridiplantae; phylum Streptophyta; class Pinopsida; order Pinales; family Pinaceae; genus Pinus; species Pinus tabuliformis. The sequence continues at coordinate 345,779,268 of CM062814.1, forward strand.
ACCAAGTGACAGTCTTGACAACATCCTTAGAGCAGACTTTGAAGAGAATTTCGGAGGACACTTTGAGAGAACAAACCTTGAAGAAAGCTATTGAAGAAGTCACAATCATGAGATGCTTCTTACTATTATCCTTCCTCCTTCATAGGTTACTCTATCCCTCCCCCTACTATTACAAACCATACTATGATAAATTCCTCTATAAATCGTATTATAGTTTTATCCTCTACAATTCCAATTATATCTTCCTCTATTTCTGCTATAGCTATTGCTTCCTCTAGCATCACACTTTATCGCATGTCTTCTAACTTTGATAAAAATAGGGGAATGCCTACAAGGTCACCCCAAATGTGACCACATACTCTAATCCATGCACTACAATAGGTAATACATTGTACATTTGGACACTGATCAATACCATCTACTTGAAACTATGAATGAAAATAAATTCATAAAATCGAAAAATTAAAACACGTTTGTGTTGGAGCATGAGAAATATAATGAAGAGGAAAATAGAAACTTTGTTGTATTCCTTGATACTAGCTCAAATTCTTCCCATGTCTTTATTGTGTGCCTTGTTGCTAGCTCAAATGATTCCCATGTCTCGGTTGCTCTGATCAAACCCAAGAGAGTATAAGACCTCATTGCAAAATTACCAAGTAGAAGCAACCTACATATATAGACACTATGAAAATTTGGCATGCTCTTATGTCTTGTGCTCCATAAAACAATTTTCAGTTGGTACCCCTCTATCCCACTCTCCATAAAACAATTTGTAGTTGGCTAGTTTGCTCCATTATTACACAGTAAATGAACAAGTGGCTAATTCGCTCGAGGAATGGTTGGCCGATAGTTGTCTACTATGAGGTCCTTGTGGTCAAGCTAGCTGCCAAAGGAATGGGATAGGTGTTGTACTCCATGGGAAAACCCTTTGTCTTGGCTGATAGTTGTGCCGATGGTCGAGTGTCTTGCACATAGGACACTACATATCAAGTTGGGTAACTACATATCAAGAGTCCAAAAGAATTGAATTTTTTGCAATCCTAGTCAAAGTTAGAGTATTCTTGCAAGTTACAACTCACATTTTAGTTCCATTCAAGGACACATTGTAATTTTCTTATGAGGTGCATAAAATACAAATAACTAGCATAAATAAATTTAAAAATAAATTGAAATTGCATTTATCCAAGTCCTAGATCGACATACCACCCATAATCACTCAGGTTATATTTTTACAAATTCTACAACTTTGTTCAAAAAAATTATTGGCCTTTAGAAAAATAATAGCTCCCCACATCCTAGAATAAATTAATTTATAGAGAACGGAATGATAAGATAGGAGTGCCTATAACTATAAACTATTACCAAAGTTAGACAATCAATGGGTTTCCAATCTTTTTGCAGGTTATACTTTTATGCAAAGTTGTGACTAGAATCCTAGAGAATTGCATAGACACATTATGAATTTAGTTTAGGGATATTAAAAGCAAAAGTAATATAATAAACAATTTCCATAATATTTGGTAAGTTTTTTTTGACAAAGTCCAATGTTAGCATGTTCAAGCCACAATTATTCAAGCCAACTTTTTTCCAAAATTGACCCTTTCAACAAAAACTACATTGATCCTTAACAAGAAAAACGATAGATCTAGATATCCTTAAATAAATAAATCTAAAAATAATGGAATCATAGTATAAGGATGCTTACAGATGTATGCTAATCTCAAGAGTCCAACAAAATATTAGGTTTTCCCATCTAACTCCCTAGGCATAATTTTACGAAAAGTTGCAAATCATTTCATTCAAAAACACATTGTGAATTTGATCCATGGGTGTAAAATATAAACCAAGCGGTACAAATGAGTTCCCAAATCTAAAAATAGTTTGTTTAACCAAATATGAGCATGCAATCTGAAATAACTTGAGTCATGGTCTTGCAAAATTGAACACTTTGTGAAAAAAATCACATTGATATTTTCTAAGCTGAACTCCATCACAAAATATCTTCACAAAGTACAATTTTAAACTGATGGGATCATAACAAAAGGATGCTCCTAGATATGATCTAATGTTAGGAGTCTAAAAAAATTTATGGGTCACCTATTCAAGTGCCAATTAGATTTTTTGGCAATTTACAACATCTTCATTTGTATTTTAACAAATGGTTTTCTTCTTTATTTGGATTTTAACATCCATAGCTTGATTCCAAAGGAGATAAAAGATCAAATAATAAGAGTAAAACTAATACATACTTCAACTTTAGATGCATTTTTGAGAGCTAAGATTTGGTGGCATTGGATCCAAGGTTTGAACACGTTTGGACATGAATTTGTATGAAAAAACATGCAAATGAAATTCCTATTAGGCATTTTGGAAGAATTATCCTCTCCAAAGAAGGCTCCTACATTTATAATTTAGAAATTCCTATGAAAATTGACTCCAATGATTGATTGAGGGAATTTATAGGACGAACAACAAAATAGAACTAAAAGGGGCTTACTATTTTTACATGTAAGAAAAACAAAGATAAAGTGGGCATTCATTACAGTATCCCTTAGTATTTCCTTCATGGGTGTGGCATTCAATGTGAATCTAAATATCTTGGAAGTCATTGGGAAGAGAGTTAGGCTAAAGTAGAAGTACAAATACGTGGACTATGTCACCAATGTCCTAAATAATAACTACAAATAATGTCAAAATTATATGAAGGTGATATGGTTCCCATTTCTTCTTATTTAGTTAGCGATTTCATAGGTTAATCTCATGGGAGAGACCTCTTTTACTAAAAGGATCATATCGTTCATGAGGAAGTTTAAATTTTTTTCTAGTAACTAGTTGGGAAAGACATAGTCTCCATCCCTTTGATAAATGTTTAGAAATTGGGTTATAAAATATGGAAAGAGTATCATATAGGTAGTGATTTCCATAGCAGGTTCATCGATCCTTGCTCAACTAGTCACACATCTAGTTTGTTTTGGACTCAACAGAAGTATATTTTGTCAACTCAATGGACAACCATCCAAAATACTTATCATATGTACTGTATGCACTTGAAATTTTTAATGAGATGAATCAACCAACCAACGTAGTATTTCCTATTCTAGAGCTAATCCTCCTAACATTGACCAAGACAATAATTCCCATAAATAATGGTGTGTGGGAAGATGAAAGGGAGTTAGAATTGTATACTATACATTTCAAATTGGAATTTTCATTTTTTATGAGACTAATTAAAAATAGTTTGGTAGGTTAGTCAAGATATCTAACCATCGATAGAGCACAAATCGTGGAATAAACTAGATGGAAGTACTGCAATATGTCATCTTAGAGGATCCCAATCTTTAGAAAAAATAGTGACAAATAAACAAAAAGGAGTTAGAAAATTTAGTCATAAAGGGTAATAGTGTAAACTAACATATTGGATTTCATGGGCTCATACAACAAGTCTCAAATTTTAGAAGGAGTTGGGAAGGCAAGGGAATTTTTATTGAGATTTCCATGTAGAAGATGTTGGGAGAACATGGAAAAGTAATATGACAAGCTCAATATGAATAAGGTATAGGTTGATCACTAAAGATGATAGGAGCATCCCCAACAACAATTACTAAAGGGTAGTAAAGTCAAATAGAGAAACAAAGGATAGGACAATGACATGCACTAGTTGACTTGAAATCTAACTCCTCACTAGCTGAAGGAATACGAAATGAATAAGAAATTAGTAAAAATAGTGCAGTAATGCATAGGGATATTCAATGCTAGGGGATTCAAACGTAGGATGTTTCATTGGAACATACAAATTCATTCGACGTAGAAAATATATAAGGAATAAAGAAGAAGTACATGATTTAGATGCAATAAAGAACATACCTCATCAACGACAATGATGGCAACAACAATAATAGTCACAAAAAGGTTAATCGAATGGTGTTACACAACTGTCAAGACATCCTAAAAATTCCACTTGAAGGATAACATAAGAAAACATAATAAAATACACAATTATAAATCAATGAAATTGAAGGGGCACATTACCTGAACATAATAACTTAAACTGACTCAACTAGTATATGATACAAATGATGTATTGGATATTTAGGTATTTCATCTATTTCATGTTGTCTCTAGAGAAACTTCTATCAAGTTGAAGATAATGGAGAAGGAGATAATCATGCTATGAAAAAGGAAAGAAAAGAATTTTTCTAGACTAATTGCATAAGTTTAGTTATGGATAAACTACAACAAGCTTTCTTAAGAAATAGTGAGCACCGATTGGACTCAATGCAATAACTAGTTCATCAGCTTCTTGCTGAAAATGTCCAAATGAGAGAATAGGTAGATCGGTCATAATAGTATAATAAGAAACAAAATACATATGAGCTATCCTCTATACTTGAGTAGGAAATTTCCACATTTAAAGAGGTAAAGAATAAACTACACGAATCAATGGATATGCTAGATACTCTTAACATTCTCCTCAATTAATAGTTCAGAAATTTGAAAGTTGTCTACAATGCATTTCATATTCAAAAGGTACTTAACAAGGATTTGTTGGAGAAGAAGAATTACACGTTTGATCCTTGGGAAATATCATCCCTTGTACTTTGTTTCAGTTTGGTTTCCTTCGACATTGGGTACTCATTGGTTTGGTCAATGAATATTTTATGTCTTGAATTGATAAGCTATATGTGCAATGCAATTCAGGTTCGTAATAAATAATCCTTCAATGTAGATATATTTAATTTTCTATGCATCATCACCTCAATTTTCTCATCAATTTCCCCCTTTAAATAGGTTACAATTCTTGCATTCTTTCATTCAATGTACCTACTATCCCAATAGGTGCACCCATCATTGTAATGATCAAAGAAATCTTAGAGTACTTACACACAACTAAGCATGTGAGTTGAGCCAAAATTTGAATTGCCCTCTGATACCAAATTTGTGAGGTCCAGTTGGGAATTCCTACCAGAGAGAGCCACAAAATATTATTGGGAAATTTTTCATTATCAACAAGTATGTGAATTATGGAATCAAGGTCCATAATAAGGTTGAAACCAAAAAATGTGGTCATTTATGGCCTTAGGATGGATCCTAAATAGTTTCTCTAAAAATTTGAAGGTGGGAGAAGTAGTAAAAATGACACATACATTTTATTCCTCCAAATATTCCTCTCTAAAATATGGTGGAAAAATAATATACTGATCCAACCAGAATTATTTATACTTTACATACCTTTCTCTTCGATCGTACCTAACAACATATGAAAAAATTGCTTTACCTATAACATCTAAGTAAAGGGCCTACTCACATTGCTTAGAAGAACATAGTATGCCATCCTCAAAATCCTCCACCTCCTTAAGTTACAAAATAATATTAGGGTAAGGAAAAATAAATTTGAATACTAACACACAAATAGGATTTTTACTACGTGTTTTATCAAGAAATATAATTCTATTAGAGAAACAAGATGATTATTTAATCAACAAATGTTAACGCCCAAAATAGTTTTGTGAAAATTTTCCATCACCTAAGGAGAACATATAGACCAAGGAGAAACTAAATTTAAGGCTCCCATCATAGGTACAACTTAACCTCGACCCATCATTATCCCATTCTAGTAGTTTGAGTTAATTTCATTGTCTCTCTTTAATGCATCCAGAACTACAACACATGAACTCTTGAAGCCTAATATTTTTCATATATTGAAAAGGATTGCTTGATCCAATCCCTCTACTCTAGTACCTTGCACATGGATATGTTGTCAAGATATTGTGTGTAAACTTAAGATAATTGGTGATCCCATCTTTAGTACCATGAATTAAATATTCCCATCCATTCTCTAATTTATTTTGTATAAACATGGGAAGAATACATGAAAAGACTTACTGGTGATGGGTCTTTTGAATAGTCCATCACATCATAAGATTATCCATAGAAACATCACTAAACACCAATCCATATTACATTGTTATCAATTTAATAATTCCTTATATAGTTTAATATATGTTATTTTCTAAATAAACCATGGTTGATAATAATTTTGTTAACAATAAAAGAAAAATGTACATCTTATATAATAGAATATGTTTGTGTGTTTTTTCATTAAAATAAACAATGTTGGTTATATTCTATTCGGCTTGAAAAGAAATACACATAGTAGATATATCATTCACAAGGAATTGAGGTCATCATATTCTCGTAACAAATTTCTTTCTCAATATTTAAAATTCCAGCAAAAAAATTAAGAAGCTACAACCCTTTATAAAATTCATTGTAAACATCTCATATTTAAAATATTTAGAATTAAATTATACCATGAAAAAAGTTTAATTATTTCCAATAAGAAAATAATTTACTCTATTGTCACCTAGAATATAGTATTTTGCAAAGGTCTATGTAGATATGACATTCTATTCATTCAATATTGATTACTGCAAAAAATATTTGGAGTTCTACTCTTCACCTAGCCATAGACCTTGTGACTCCAAATATTTCAATAACATGTCACGAATGAGCCATCAATCGATAACTATGTTGTCACTTCTTAGCCATCCTCAATTACATAAGAAAAAGTGATTTCATATTCTCCTTCTTCTCCTTCCTTAATAGAATACATAGATGACAAGGAAGCCAACCCCTATAATCCACCTATCATTATATAATTCTTCCTAGTGATGGGTCTTTTGAATAGTCCATCACATCATAAGATGATCCATAGAAACATCACTAAACATCAGCCCATATTAAATTGTTATCAATTTAATAATTCATTATATAGTTTAATATATGTTGTTTTCTCAACAAACCATGGTTGATAAAAAATTTGTCAACAATAAAAGAAAAAATTATACCCTATATAATAGAATATGTTTGTGTGTTTTTTCATTAGAATAAACAAAGTTGATTATATTCTATTTTTAACAAATTTCTGTCTCAATATTTAAAATTCCGACAAAAAAATTAAGAAGCTACAACCCTTTATAAAATTCATTGTAAACATCTCATATTTAAAATATTTAGAACTAAATTATACCATGAAAAAAGTTTAATTATTTCCAATAAGAAAATAATTTACTCTATTGTCACCTAGAATATAGTACTTTGCAAAGGTCTATGTAGATATGACATTCTATTCATTCAATATTCATTACTGCAAAAAATTTGGATTTATACTCTTCACCTAGCCATAGACCTTGTTGCTCCAAATATTTCCATAACTATGTTGTCACTTCTTAGCCATGTCCTCAATTACATAAGAAAAAGTGATGTCATATTCTCCTTCTTCTCCTTCCTTAATACAATATATCGATGACAAGAAACCCAACCCCTGTAATCCACCTATCATTATATAATTCTTCCTTTGTCTTAACATTTTCCTTTCAAATAAAACTACATTGTTGTTAATGTTTTCTCTCTTACTACATAAGTCATCGTCATCGTTACCATCATCATCATCATCATTTTTTATTTCCTTTCTATTCTGCCTTGAAATTTGTTTATATAATATTTTATTTTATTATTATTATATTACTTAATATTATGTGGGATCTAAAGCTCCTCTTTTGGTGGGATATAAAGCTCCTTCTCAAGAGAGCACCACATCACTTTATCCTCATCAAACTTTACATCCCTTCGCACAACTGTCATTTGGAGGGATGACAAGTACACACAGTTATTCTGGGGAGTTTCTATATAACCTACAAATGCCCCCAATTCTATGGTTGACTCAAGCTTATTCCTTGATTCTTTGGAGACATGTGTTGAGCGATAAAAGGTGTCTTTTTAACTCCCAATTATCTTCACATTAATTGTAAACCCAGGGACGAATTTTTATTTCAAGAGTGTACTCAGTCTGAGGTGGCTATTTACATAAGATTAATGTTTTGTAGTATAGTGCTTAAAATCCAAAAGTAAATGAATGTTGCAAACAAAATCTAATTGGAACAACAGGACACTGAAATGTTTTGAACTAAATCATTCACTGAAACAACCATCAAATGACGATACAATAGCAATAACTCATTCCTCTAGAGATTGACTCAATTGAAATCAAACTGGAACAAGACAATCAATCTGGGAATGAGGAAGCAATAACCAATGTTCTCTACAGTTGACAGTCTTGCTTTAAAGCAATTAAAAGGAAATAGAAATTGAACTAATGTTGTTATTGAAAGTAAATTATGAAAACTCTTTAAAAGAAAACTCTTTGCAATTAATCAACATAAATGAATCAACAAAGTAAATGGATAGCAAACTGTAATGAAAGGAATTAAACAACGAGTCTTATTTAATAAATCTGAACAACAAACTCTAATTAATGGAATCAAATAACCAAAAATCTGTAATGAATATCAAAGTCTGCAATGAACAACGAAGCTTTACATTTGAAATGAATAGCATAACAATATTAGTTGAAAATGATAATAATCTCTGTTATGATGGAAAACAACAGCCACACGATTCAATCTCAACTTGTGCAATAGAACAATTTCATAAAATACTATAACAGCACGTTGTAAAAACATGAAATTGTAAAGTAATGCAATTCAAAGGAATAGGAATTAAATCAAACCATCACACAGTAGCAATTCTAAAGATATAATACAGTAGCAGTGTGATCCAGTAGAGGCTGGGCCCTTAGCCACCAGCGAATGCTGCTGGGCTACTTCAAATGAGAAGAATGAACAGCAACTCCCAAATCATATATTAATCATTAAACTTAGTTGGCATTACAATAGCAAAAGCCTTGAGAATTACAACATGCAACAATCCCTTTTTCCTCCTATCCTATCATGAACCATGAATCCTTAATTCTAAATCTCTAATTCTCAAATCATAATTCTGAATCCATCATTCGCAATTCTGCATTCTCTTAGCCATCCTCCTCCCAATACATAGTACATACTCTCCTTTTATGATCATAAAGAGGAGAAATCAAATAGTAAATATGATCTCTCATAACAATATTGGATTGTTTATAACCAATTGATCAACAAGAAGATATATTTCCATCCATCTTTCAACAAGAGTAAGGCGAATTTGGCTTTGTAGTTGAGATTTGGTAAATGGCCACACAGCAAATATGAGAGAATCGTGCTCAAAGAACGCTATGTTTCTCTCAATACAAGCCGAATTTGGGCAAACCTTTTTTTATGAAAGTTAATTTGGTCCGTTCTGGACAAAACCCATATTCCGGATTTTCCAGGTTCTTCTTCATTTGCAGAATCTCAACCGCAAAATTATCACTTCTTGTTCCAATGAATTTCCGAGTTGGAATATTTAATGATCAAATCTTCAATCTGGAAATTGTATTGGAGGCTAAAAATGGTGAATAATGTTTCAACAAATTTATTAAAACTATCATTTATAAAATCATGCATAATCATCAATTTATTAGAAATGAAGGAGTAAAAATAATATTCATCCATAGGAGCATAAATAATTATAAAAGGCATTTATATAATAAATTATAATAAATAACATGATAAAGAAGAGTAAAAATGGATAAAATAAGTGTTAAAAAGTGGTTGTATTCAACACACCCCCACACTGAATATATTGCATGTCCTCATGCAACAAAAATTGAGTATATTGCATGTTCTCATGCAACCCAAAGACAAAACCCATGTGTTAACCAAGAAAAAAAAATTGTTCATCCCAGTTCATGAAATGGATAGAATAGATGAATTCTTCCTTAATTAATGAATATTCAATTTTTAGCAATCTTGATGAAGGAATAATAATTTTTACATTGATGTTCAAGTTATTTTCATATAAAGTTGCAACAAAATATGATATAAGTGACAGCGAACTTCATTAACGATTTTCCCAAAAACTGCAAATCAAATTTTGTTGAAATGTTGCAAGTAAATTTATAATATATGAATGCCTATATGATCCAAAAATCAGACCGTCTTGATGCACGGATCATGAGATATAAACAAAATGGCTGTAGGTGAGAGTGCATGATTTCCAAAATTCTATGAACTGATTTAACTTCAAATTAACTAGGTTTGTGTATTTTAATGATACGTCTCTGTTTTCCAGAGATCACAAGAATTGAGTTTATAGTTTTAAAAATATGTGGAAATCAATTTCTACACTGAAATTGTATGCTTTAAATGAGAAAGAAAGTAGAAAGCATCCATCATGCATAGAAATTCCTCCCCCTCTCTGAAGAATTACCATGCCCTCATGCGATGCTAGAAAACAAATTGAGGTGGTTTCTACCATCTGTTGAATTCTATGCTTGGTGTAAAACAACATGGAATAAGGGAGGTGTTGAGAATGAATAAGAATAGCAATGGATGATAAAGAATATTAATGACATGGTCATAAGAAAGAAATGAATGAAAGCAACACTCCCCCAAACTAAAAGATGATATGCCGCTGAAAAATGGGAAGTGGTAAAGATGTGGAATGAAGGATGATAAATAATTCTCAAAATGGATTTTCATTAAATTCTCCTAAATTCATAATAAATAAAAAAACTATGCTATTTTACCTCATGTTTTACCTCCAAAAAGAAAAATGCGGAATGACATATATGTACTGGCATTTGTTGAAGCTGATGTAGGTAGAGTTGGTGCTGAAATTGATGCAAAAGGTGGAATCCAAGCAAGCACATCATGTCTGAAGAATTGTTCACGTTCGTGAGTTGCTCGAGCCTCTTCTGTTAGTTGCAATAGTGTGGTCATGCTGTGAATAGAATTTTGCCCATACTTGTTGTTCTCATGTAAACAAATCACTATTTTGCATACATCTTCTTAAATCCACAGTGTTAATTTTGAATAGCAACAGATAAAATGCATGCAAAAATTTCAATCAGGAAAACTTTTTTATACATGAAATACTAATATTTTGTCAAATCAACAAGTTATGGCAAAGTGCAGTAATTATATCGCATGCTATCCCATATTGCATACATTCCCCACTCCAATTGGAAAAGGGATTCCATGACCATAAATCCTACGAAAGGTGTTATGTTGACAGTAAGGCAGAGGAATGAAAAATACGGTAGTGAATGAAGTAGAGTACACATATCAATGATAGGACAACGAGAGTTATGGTTATAATGAGAGCAGAGTGTGTAAAGATATTTATGAATAAGAGATAGGACGCTTTGGATTGATGATAAGTGATGCAAAAAAGAAAAAGAACAACAATATGCCAAAAAGATCCTTTATTGACGGTATTCTAGCTGAAAATGATGTGATTGATTTGAAAACAATTTCTCATGTGTAAAGATTCAAAACAGGGAAACAAATTAAGGAAATAACTTCTCTGATAAAAAGAAAAAATAAGAAAATGGTATTATAGTAATAATTGACGATAAGGTATAACTTCAATACCATAAGCAGAGCCTCTGCTGCTAGCAGGCGTCCATAGCCTCGGCAGGGTTGCTTTTTAACCCATATGAGCCAGGATCCTCAATTTATAAATGGAGAGTTCTAGTGTTGTTCTACAGAAGAGATCAGTGTGCTGGCACGGTAACCAGATAACCACACTGCCATTCACTGGGATGTAGCAAAAGTGATCAAGCCGGCTCATGATGAGACCTCTTGTTCCAAGGATAATTTGGCTATCCAATGGATCATTACCCTAGTGTGGTGGCCATAATGAGAATGTCACTTTGTTACAGCCTTATGAACATGGTAGGTTGGCTCGTAATGAGACCCCCTATCCTCCATCTGTGAAATTTTTTTTGTTGTTATTACATATTTTTATAATAAAAAGAGGGAGGCTCAGTACTCCTTAAGAGCGGGGATGGTGGAAGAAGTTGAACATGTCAATAGAAAAGAATATACCCATAATCTCATTTATTATAGACAGAGAAGATTATAACCAAGAAAGGTGGAACCAACATGGTATTAAGATGATCAATCAGTATCATGTTCAACAGAAAAAAAAATGTAGTAAAGTAGTATATAAATAACTGTGTCCCTTTTGAAAATAATCTATCATCACGGAGTTGTCTTGTTAAAGATCATAATGTGAATGATATTAACTCACTTCAAAAGAATCCATAATTCTTGTCCTCATAAAAGTAGTGTACTTCATGCATGAAAGGGAATCAGTAAAATGTAGTTGAGATGAACTAGGAATAATCCCACAAGAGGAAGAAAGGGTTGCTCTCGAAAATACTCCCAAAGTGTTGTTCCTGTGAAGGAACAACAAAAACACTCAAAAAGTGTTGTTCCTTGTAGGGAACAATAAATGAAATGCACACAAAAAAGCAAAAATACACATAAAAAAGTGTTGTTCCCTGTAGGGGACAGTAAAAAATGTATGTGAAAAGTGTTGTTCCTTAAGAGGAACAACAAAAAATGCGAAAATGATGTTCTTTTGAAAATGAATAGCAAAAATGTGAAAGTGCAGAAATGATGTTCCTTTAAAAAGGAACAGCAAAAATATGAAAGTGTAGAAGTGTTGTTCCTTTTAAAAAGGAACATCAAAAACGTGAAAGCACAAAAGTGTTGTTCTTTTTGGAAAGGAACATCAAAAATGTGAAAGTACAGAATTGTTATTCCATTCAGAAAGGAATAGCAAAACGTGAAAGTGCAGAAGTGTTGTTCCATTCAGAAAGGAACAACAAAACGTGAAAGTGCAGAAGTGTTGTTCCTTTTAAAAAGGAATAACAAAAATGTGAAAGTGCAGAAGTGTTGTTCCATTCAAAAAGGAACAACAAAAATGTGAAAGTGCAGAAGTGTTGTTCTATTTGGAAAGGAACAACAAAACGTGAAAGTACAGAAGTGTTGTTCCATTCGGTAAGGAACAACAAAATGTGAAAGTGCAGAAGTGTTGTTCCTTTAAAAAGGAACAAAAAAAATGTGAAAATGCAAAAGTGTTGTTCCTTTGAAAAGGAACAGCAAAAATGTGAAAGTGCAGAAGTGTTGTTCCTTTAAAAAGGAACAACAAAAATGTGAAAATGCAAAAGTGTTGTTCCTTTAAAAAGGAACAACAACGTGAAAGTGCAGAAGTGTTGTTCTTTTAAAAATGAACAGCAAAGACGTGAACATGCAGAAGTTCTATTTCTTTAAAAAGGAACAGGAGCGTGAAAGAGCAGAAGTGTTGTTCCTTTAAAAATGAACAGCAAAAACGTGAAAATGCAGAAGTGTTGTTCCTTTAAAAAGGAACACCAACGTGAAAGTGTAGAAGTGTTGTTCCTTTGAAAAGGAACAACAAAATGCACAATCATAAAATGAAAGCACGCAAGGAATGAATTAGTTGTTCACTGTATTGATGCTGAGGATGGATTACAGTTTGAATAAAGCAACACCTGAAACACAAACTAAAAGAGAAATAAGAAAGGAAACGACTTTTTATTTAAAAACAATATGTAAATAAATAAATTAAGTTACAACAGCTATGATGTATAAAAAATGATCTCTTTGAAAAACGTTTTGGCAGCAGTGTCAAGGCATGAATCTTCAAATGTAAATCAATTATTCATTTCATCTGTTATGAATCCGTTGGGTAACGAATGGGATGAAATTCCCTTGTTTCATTAAAATTTCTTTCAAGAATCAGTCATCCATAAGTTGATCTTCTTTTTCTCCTAGGACTTGCAAAAAAATGAGTGTCTACCTGCAATAAAACATTAAATCATGGAGAAGGAGATGTAATCGGGCTCTCCTAATCCAACGATTATGCAAAAAAACAACAAGTAGTTACTCTGTAGAAGAAATCCATGGAGAAAATAACAAAGTAAAATTTATTTGTCACCTGCGGAAGAGCAGTGGCCAATCATGCTAATCTACAGTGTTTTAATCACAACATTTTTTTTGTTGTCCAAATTGAGTGACTTCAAAGTAAAATGAGAGTTAATTCAAAGGTGTATCTCCAATAGAAACGGGTTTTAAAAATTCAATTATATGATATATCAATTTTAGTTAGAACAACCTGCATAACAGAATCATTTTCGATTACCCCAGTTAGAACAATAGTGAATGTTTTAAGCATAGATTTTTTGTTTGATGTTAGATTCGAATGATTCAAATTGGAAATGAAAGTATATTAATTTATTTATCTGAAATACAAACATGTTTTGAAGACAAGAAGAATTGATATGTCAAATACTCTAAGGAACAGGTGGAAAAACAGAGTTTTAAGAGTGCTGATTTACAATAGACAATTAGTATTTTGATCATAACTTCCCCATACGATATTAAAAATGTGTGATTCCAATTGCCTTGTAAATTATATTCATATGGGAATCTAACATAGAAAAATGTTTTAAAATTAATTCATTTAGTCCTCCAAAAACCGACATTCCCAACTCTGTCCCTGAGATGTTCGCTAGACACCCTGTCAATGTTTTGGTTATAACTTTTTCGTTTCAAATCCAAATTGAGTGATTCAAATTGGGTTGGAAAGTAGACATTAAGGGATACTTATAATAGAAATAGGTTTTAAAAATATTGTATTTTGGTCCCTCAAAACATGACTGTCCCGACTGTGTTTTCAAAAATTCCATCAAGCCCACAAGCCAAACAAAATATGATATTCGGACATTTTTTAAAATTGGTGATAAAAGTGAATATGAGTGTTTTTAGAACTATTATTTCGATTATAATTAATCTGCATAAAAAAATTAATTAAAAAAAATTATCACCGATGTTGATTTCCATAGCATGTTGCAACAAAAAAACAACTAGTTTTACATAAAAACAAAATGTATTTATTTATGTCCTTATTTATTTTTTTATTTTTATTTTATTTTTTTACACTAACCTACTTTGATTTGTAAAACAAATATGACTACGTATATAAGTACTTCCAGTGAAACCATTTTCGAAATAAGGCTTCAAGTATGCACATACCCAAATTTGAAAAATGCATGTTAATGAATATTAGGGTATGAGAAGCCAACTTCCATTGAAAAGATGGTGTCAAAAGTTGTTGAAGTATAGAGTGATGCTGCAAACAAGTGATGTAGTGAAACCAATCTTCAATATATCCTATAATTTCTTTATTTTCCATATCCATCATATCATGAAGTTCTTGAGCTTTTAAGATTGTTTGTTGATGCAAACTAAAAGAAACTTCATTTTCTTCCATAACTTCTACAATTTTTGAATTTCAAACATTCTAAATCTCATTGTAATTTTTTTCAAATGGTGCATGTGAGATAGAATGGGTTTGAAGGGTGGGTAAATTTTGTAGTTCAACACTATAAGCATGTTGTACTGGTTTATTGTTGTGAGAGTGTGGAATGAGTTGAGCAGGAAATTGTGTACGAAATGGAACAATTTGATGATGTGGTTGATTGGGTTGAGTGGATGATTTTGATATGCAAGCATGATGTTGTGGAAAGAGCTGGTGAAGAATATGGATTTTGTGCTACAAGATGAGGGAGAGTAGTCATGCAATCATAAGGTGAACCATGCCAAACTTGTAGACAAGATTGGTGGTGGTTATATTGAGATTAACATGGCTGCCCTAAAACATTAATATTCCATAATGGATTATGGAAGTAAGAGAATGGAAAAGAAGTATTTTGAATCATACCTGTAGGCCATTATTTCCATGGTCTTGACCTTGTTGTAGCTTCCTCATCTCTTTGATATGCTACTTCCATCCTAGATAAGGAAGAGTGAGTATCTATGAGATGCTCCTTTTGGTCATGAAGGCAAAACACTTTGTCAAATTTTTTATTTTTATAAGCCTGCAAAGCATCCAATTTTTCATTTAGAGAGCTAATAAAATCAACTTTAAAATTTTCAAATAAAACATTGATTTCAGCTCTTATGTCTCCTGTTCCTGTAGCAGATTTGGAAAAGAAAGAACAAGCATTTCTAGAATTCTTACCAACCTTGGAGACTCCTCTTGAATACCTTATGCACAATTCACAAACATCATCATATGACAACTGAAAAACATTACCTTTTCCTATCAGATTTAAGAGTTCTAAAAATTCATGTTTAATTCCTTTGAGTAGGAGTGTTTTTAAGATCTCTTTTTCCAAATACTTATGCTTGGATTTTTGAAGGTTATAATGAAATCGATCTACATAGTCCTCCAAACTTTTATCTTCCCCTTGTATCATACTAAAAATATGTTCATTGGATTTGCAATAATCTTGGTACTTCTTCAAGAATATGTTCTTCATGTCCTCCCATGTGTGGATGCAATTCCCACCTAGGCTCATGAACCATCGGAGAGCTGCTCCTTTTAGAGTAAGAGGAAACACTTTCAACCTTTGATCATTAGTACAATAATCATATCCTCTACAAAGTACTTCAAACTCAAATAAGAATGTATCTAGATCTTCATTTGTCAAACCATGAAAATTTGGTAGAGAAGATGGGGGAATTATGTGCATTTGTGTCACTCCTCCTAGATATTTGATAGGAAATTCAAAAGTAAAAATGCGAACCATTTCTTAGCATAATAGAAGATGTTCTTCATGTGTTTCTTCGAGGCTCCTTCTTCAAATGTTCCTGTCAATTGGTTAGTGAAATGGGTGGTGCTTACATCACCACTTAAGTGAGATCATGAGATTTGTTTTTCAAAATTTCTATTTATTTATTTTTTTTATTTTTTTTAGTAATTCACACAGAAATTCAAACATTTATTTCTACCCTAAGTTCTTTAACAATTTCGTTGGAAAGCGGGCAGCGGAGCAAGGCTTTTGCATGCTCTGTACGTAGGTTCTTACCTTCCATTTTTAATACCCAATTCTTTCCTAACAGGCACTCATCAGATGCACACTACTCCTTAGAAATGGGTGCACTCTCCCCAGCATCGGCACCAAAATGCTGAGCGATAAAAGGAGTCTTTTTAACTCCCAATTATCTTCACATTAATTGTCAACCCAGGGACGACTTTTTATTTCAAAAGTGTACTCAGTTTGAGGCGGCTATTTACTCAAGAGTAATGTTTTGCAGTATAGTGCTTAAAATCGAAAAATAAATGAATGTTGGAAACAAAATCTAATTGGAACAGCAAGAAACTGAAATGTTCTGAACTAAATCATTCACTCAAACAAACATCAATCGAGGATACAGTAGCAATAACTCATTCCTCTAGAGATTGATGCAATTAAAATCAAACTGGAACAAGGCAATCAGTCTAGGAATGAGGAAGCAATAACCAATGTTCTCTACAGTTGACAGTCCTGCTTTAAAGCAATTAAAAGGAAATAGAAATTGAACTAAAGCTATTATTGAAAGTAAATTATGAAAACTCTTTAAAAGCAAACTCTTTGCAATTAATCAACATAAATGAATCAACAAAATAAATGGACAATGAACTGTAATGAAAGGAATTAAATAATGAATCCTATTTAATAAATTTGAACAACAAACTCTAATTAATGGAATCAAATAACCAACAATCTGTAATGAATATCAAAGTTTGTAATGAAAAACGAAGCTTTACATTTGAAATGAACAGCATAACAATATTAGTTGAAAACGATAATAATCTCTGTTATGATTGAAAAGAACAACCACGCGATTCAATCTCAACTTGTGCAATAGAACAATTTCATAAAATACTATAATAGCACATTGTAAAAGCATGAAACTATAAAGTAATGCAATTCAAAAAAATAGGAATTAAATCAAACCATCACACGGTAGTAATTGTAAAGATATAATACAGCAGCAGCGTGATCCACCAGAGGCTGGGCCCTTAGCCGCCAGCGGATGCTGCTGGGCTACTTCAGATGAGAAGAATGAACTGCAACTCCCAAATCATATATTAATAATTAAACTTGGTTGGCATTACAATAGAAAAAGCCTTGAGAATTACAACATGCAACAATCCCTTTTTCCTCCTATCCTATCATGAATCATGAATCCTTAATTCTGAATCTCTAATTCTCAACTCATAGTTCTGAATCCATCATTCCCAATTCCGCATTCTCTCAGCCATCCTCCTCCCAATACATAATACATGCTCTCCTTTTATAATAATAAAGAGGAGAAATAAAATAGTAAATATGATCTCTCATAACTATGTTGGATTGTTTCAAACCAATTGATCAACAAGAAGATATATTTCCATCCATCTTTCAACCAGAGCAAGGCGAATTTGGCTTTGCAGCTGAGATTTGGAAAACGGCCACACAACAAATTTGAGAGAATCATGCTCAAAGAACCCTACGTTTCTCTCAATACAAGCCGAATTTTGACAAACCATTCTATACTAAAGTTAATTTCGTCGATTCTGGACAAAACCCATGTTCCGGATTTTCTATATTCTTCTTCATTTGCCCAAAATCTCAACTGCAAAACTGCCACTTCTTATTCCAGCGAATTTCTGAGTTGGAATATTTAATGATCAAATCTTGAATCTGGAAATTGTATTGGAGGCTAAAAATGGTGAATAATGTTGCAGCCAATTTATTAAAACTATCCTTGATAAAATCGTGCATAATCATCAATTTATTAGAAATAAAAGAGAAGAAGTAATATTCATCCATAAAAGCATAAATCATTATAAGATGGATTTATATAATAAATTATAATAAATGACATCATAAAGAAGAGTATAAATGGATGAAATAAGTGTTAAAAAGTGGTCGTATTCATGGCTCAACAACATGGTAGTAAATAGAGGCTCCCAAAATGTTGAAGTGTGACACACTCAACTTTCTCACTGAGAAATATTTCTCTAGTGTAATCATGCCAATAATACAATGAGGGCTTCAGTTCTTCAAATAGACTGTTGTGTTGCAAGCCTCAGCCCACAAATGTAGAGGTAGGCCTTGGTAATGCAACATCATGCTTGTTGCTCCCACAATGCTATTTTTTTTTCTCTCAACGACCCCATTTTGCCATGGGTTGCGGGGTGTTGTCAACTCTCGTCAAATGCCTTATTTCATACATAAATTTTTAAATTCATTTGACACGTATTCAATTGCATTATTTTTCATGAGAGGCTTCACCTTATTTCTAATTTCATTCTCAACAAGTGCCTTCAATTCTACATACATGGATAATGTCTCATATTTCTTCCGCATGAAGAAGATCCAACACTTTCGTGAGAAGTCATAAAAAAGATAACAAAATATTTGTGTCTGGCAGTGGAGGATGTTGAGAAAGGTCCACAAACATTAGATTGGATCCTTTGTAGGACTGTATGTGCTTTATTGTCTTGTTTATTGAATGTGGATTTTTTGTACTTCCCCAACGTACATCCTTTGCATACATCATGTTTCTCAAGTGCTCCATTATGAAGGCCGGTGGTTATTTTTTGTATCATCTCAAGGTTCCATGATGCAAATGATTAAGTCTTTAGTAAGAAAGTTCATCGACATCGCGACCCTGCACATCCTCTGCCTTGGTGTTTAATGCAACACAGTATTCTGCATTTATCTTATATATGTTCTTCACATGAATCCCGATCTGTTTCACCTATCCCATGGCTATGTGTCTCAAGAATATTTTTCCTTCACTAAAAATCACATCATAACCATGGTCTTCCAAAACTACAACAAAGATGACATTTTTCTTTAGGCCTAGAGAAAACATGACTTCCTTGAATATGAGAGGGGAGCCCAACTCACTTTGAAAGGTGACTGTACAAGTATTTTTCGGGTTGTACCTTCCATCATCTTGAGATCTTTCTTGTCTAGGTCACTAAAAAAACATCTACACCCTGTCATTTGGAACGATGCACCTAAGTCCAAGTACCACATGCTCTCCATCACTGTGTTATACATCCATGCAATAAGGGACAAGGCTAGCTCGAACTATGAATCCAATGCTTCGCCTGCTTCTCCTCTTGAGGTATTCTTGTTGGCCCTTTTGTTGGACACTTCATGGCATAATGATCGTATTCATGGCAATAGAAGCATTTAAATTTTGACAAATATTTCTTCTCCCCACCTTGGCTAGATTTTGGTTTAGTTGGAGATTTCTTCCCTTTTCGCATCTTTCCCTTTCCAACAATGCATTTTTTTATCAATCCTCACCCTTGAATGACATATGATCTCTAGTTTTCTGTTGTATTTACTCCTATACCAAACTATACCATAAGTGTTCTGAATTCAATAGTTTCTCCCTTCCGTTCACTGAATCTTGATAGTTCTACCAACTCTTGGGAAGGCCCATAAGGGATAGGCTTACCAAGTCATCGTCTAAAATAGTAACACCAACTCCTGCAAGTTCATCACGAACTTGTGTGAACCTACTAAGATACCATGGGATAATGTCATTCTTCTAAATATTGATATTTCAAAGTTTATCGTTAAGCGATAGCTTCCTATGGTCACTACTATTTTGGAGTAGATCTGTCAATTCCTACCACATTGCATAAGGATTTTCTCTCCCATGGAGATTTATGACAATGTTATCCCATACTCCCTCCAACATTATTCTCCTCCCTATGGCAACATATTTCTTCCACCGAGCAAGGTTATGGGCATCAGATTCACTAGTTTTGCAACATCTATCTTGATGTATTCTAGCAATCCATTGTCAATAAATAGCTCCTCCATGCAATGAAATTAGAGTTGCATTCATAGACATAGTCTAGCCTCAACCCGTTGAACGTCATATTTTTAGCGCTGAAGAGATATTGCTACACTAAACTATGAATTCAAACCTCTCGAGAATCAACGTCAAAATTCATGTTTTATTGTGAATCATGTTTTGATACCATGTAGGAATTATGGTGTAGATTTGCAACTCCTCATGAAGATTTTTCAAAACCACAAGATGCAAACCTACTCTATTACTCTATGGAAGTTAATTCACAATTTGGAACAAAATTTCTAGGCACGCAATAAGAAATAACAGTCATGCACAAAAAAAATTTCCCAGGGAAAGAAATCTGCTAAAAATCCTAATTCCTACTTGCATTAATCTGATGAATAGAGATGTATTACAATTGCTTTGCTCAACTGTGCACAACCTAAAAGTGAATAACCTATCTCTCTACTCACTAAGAATCTGTAACCTAGACTTAGTGAATTTTTTCCTCTACTTGAGCCCCTATTTCCTTGCACAATTCCTCTAGAAATTAGACCCCTATTATTTAAGAATTTTTCCAAAATGGATGTTATGAAACCAGCTCACAAAAATATAGAAAAGAGAGATCAACACCTTAGAATTCAGCCTTTTCGAGGGGGAAACCTCCTTTACATTACACAAATGAACAATTCTTGGATGATTCAAATGACAAAACCTCCTTTCTATATATAGGATTCTATGGAGTCACAATATAAACCAGCTGACCTAAAAAAAATACTATAAAGCCACAAAAATAACAATAAAGGGATTCTATGGGGAGCAATAATAAAAATATGCGGACAATAGGGGCTCCACAATGTTAATAAGGGATACAACTACAATATTAATGGGGTAATCACTAGTATTATAAGGACCTAACATGCCCCTCTCCTTCAAAAAAGGGTTGTCCTCAATGCTTGAATAGTTCTGGATGCTTCTATATAAAATTCTCATCCTCCCATGTGGAATCTTCAGTGGATAAGTTCTTCCACTTGATGAGATACTTTGAAATTGATCAATTTCATAGTTGTCGAGTTCTTGTTTCTGTGACTGCTTCCAGTTCCAATATAATTTTTCCTTCCTCATCAAGTTCTGGAAATATTGTTTGAACTATGAGCTTGTCACCTATAACCTTCTTTAAACATGAAACATGGAAAATTGGGTGCACTCGAGATGCTGCAGGAAACTCCAATTTGCATGCCATAGTACCAATCTTTTGCAACACCTTGTACGGACCATAATAATTTGGTGATAATTTATTATCCTTCTTAGCTTGCTTGAGGGACATTTGTTTATATGGTTTTAGCTGTAAGAATACCCAATCACCTACATCAAAACCTCTTTCGATGCGATCTTGATCTGCCTGTTGTTTCAGTCTATTCTGTGCCAACACGAGGTTATCCTTTAAGAGTTGGAGGACTTGTTGTTGATGTTTGATGTGATGTTCCACTGCTTGAACCTTAGAATTTTCTCTTAAATATGATGTGATGGATGGTGGCTGATATCCATAAAGTGCCATAAATGGGATCATTTCTGTTGTTGTATGGAAGGAAGTGTTATACCATCATTCAGCTAGAGGCAACCATTTGACCCACTGTGTATGTTTATGAGATATAAAGCAACGAAGGTACCCTTCCAAACATTTGTTTACTATCTTAGTTTTCCCATCAGATTGAGGATGATAAGATGAGCTATGATTTAACTGAGTACCAAGACAAGAAAATAATTCTGTCCAAAAATTTCCAGTGAAAATGGGATCTCTATCACTTACAATAATCTTTGGGTTTCCATATAGCTTTTGAATTGCTTCCATAAATGCAGTAGAAACTGTACTGGCTTTAAATGGATGTGATAATGTACAAAATTGTGCATACTTGGTAAGTCTGTCAACTACCACCATGATGACGCTCTTTCCCTCAGACTTGGGTAAACCTGTGATAAAATCCATTGAAACCTCCTCCCAACGTTGGTTTGGAATGGATAAAGTTTGTAATAGACCCGGGGTCTTAATTGTTTCAACTTTATTTTGTTGGCAAACCAAAAATTCCACCACAAACTTTTGAATATCCGATTTAAGGCCATCCCAAAAAAATTCCTTCTTAACCCTGTGGTAAGTTTTTAAAAATCCTGAGTGCCCTCCTAAGGGAGAAGTGTGCAATTCCATAAGAATTTTTTGTTTGAGTTGGGAATTCTTACAGAGGTATAAGCGATCTTTGTACCATAACAAATCATTTTTCCAGCTAAATGTATCAAATGTACTAGAATCTTGTTGTAACTTTCAAATAAGTGCCCATAGCTTTTCATCATTCTTCCATTCTTCCCTTGCTTCATTTATCCAATATGGTTGGATAATAGAAATGGCACACAACAATGCTTCCACATCCTCATCCTTTCTTGAGAGTGCATCTGCCATCATATTTTGCTTCCCTTTTTTGTAGATGATTTCAAAGTCATAACCCAACATATTTGTGACCCACTTTTGTTGCTCTTCATAGGATAATCTTTGTTCTAAAAAGTATTTAAGGCTATCATGATGTGTTTTTACCTTGAAATGTCTTCCCATTAGGTAGGGTTGCCATTTCTTAAGTGCGTGTAGTATATTTCCTTCTCATAAATAGCTTTGTGCAAAAACTTTCCCTTGATTGGACGACTTTCAAAAGAAATGGGTCTTTCATCTTGCATTAAAACAACACCAATTCCATTTCCTGAAGCATCACATTCCACAATAAAGGTTTTTGTGAAGTTTGGTGTAGTTAAGACTGGTGCTTGGCACATTGCCTCTTTAAGATGTTCGAAGGCCTTTGTTGCTTCTGGAGTCCATGAAAATTCATCTTTCTTCAATAATTTTGTTAGAGGTGCTACTATTCTCCCATAATTCTTAACAAACTTGTGATAATACCCTGTCAACCCGAGAAATCCACGCAGATGCTTTATGGATGTGGGGATTTTCCATTCCTTAATGGCTTTAATTTTTCTAGGGTCTACCTTAACTCCTTCATGAGATACAATATGACCTAGATATTCCACCTCTTGTACTCCAAAGAAACATTTGGATCTTTTTCCATATAATTGTTTCTCCTCCAATAGTTGTAGCACCCTGTCAACATGTTCAACATGATCCTTCCAAGACTTGGTGTAGATTAGTATATCATCAAAGAATACTAACACAAATTTTCTAAGGAACGGTTTGAAAATGGAATTCATCAAACCTTGGAATGTAGAAGGTGCATTGGCAAGGCCAAAAGGCATGAATAAAAATTCATAATGACCCTCATGAGTTCTAAATGTTGTTGTCGGAATGTCTTCAGTCTTCATTCTGATTTGATGATATCCTGAACAAAGATCTAGCTTGGTGAATTAAATTGATCCATGCAATTCATCCAGTAATTCATCAATGACAGGAATGGGAAACCTATATTTAATAGTGAGCTTGTTGAGCTCCCTATAATCCAGACACATGCACCATGATCCATCCCTCCTGTGCACCAATACTACTACAGCAGAGAAAGAACTTTGACTAGGTTGAATTATACCATCCTCTAGCATTTCTGCAACCATACGTTCAATTTCACTCTTTTGGGCATAGGGATATATGTACGGCCTGATGTTTGGAGGAACACTTCCTGGAATCAGATGAATAGCATGATCATGATCATGAATAGGTGCGAGACCTTTGCGAGTCTCAAATACCTTAGAATGATTGTCCAAAACTTTTTGGAGATTTGGAGAAATAGATGATTCCAATGTGGAAACATCTAGTGAACATAATTGAGCAATTACACCTCTTTGTTCCTTTTTTAGAAGCTTTGTCATATCGTTAGAGCTGATTATCTTTCCCGGTTTCCCTGCAATACCCCTTAATTCAACTTCCTTTCCTTCGGTAGAGAATTTCATGAAAAGTTCTTGAAAATTAAAAGCTATTGTACCCAAGGATTGTAGCCATTGGACTCCTAGTACAACATCAACACCTCCCATTAGAATGGAAAGCATTGGGCTAGTCAATACATATTCTCCCATGGATAGATTGATATTATGGCACTTTCCAGAGGAATTTATCATTCCTCCATTTGCAATCATCACTTGACACTCTGGTACTGGATATAGGAAGCATTTCAATCTTTTGCTACCTTACGATGAATAAAATTGTGGGTACTTCCTGAATCAATCAACACTATTACCTTTTTCTTCTTGATTTTTCCTTCTATCTTGATGGTTTGACGAGTGGTAATTCCAACCAATGCATTACAAGATATGGTCGGATTCATTTCTTCTTTATCTAGGCTTTGTTCCTGGAGTATATCCTCTTCCTTTAACCTTTCTTGCTCCTTTTCTTCTTCCTCTTCACAATCTATGTAGAATAATTTCTTCTCAACACACTTATGACCTTCAGAGTATTTGCTATCACAATTGTAACAAAGCCATTTTGCTTTTTTTTTCTTCCAATTGCTGTGGTGTCAACCTTATAGGTTGTGGGAGGCTAAGGGTAACAACACTTCCATTTTTATAGTTCTGATTGGTATGCTTCCTAGTTGCCATAATTTTGCTTTCCATTTTTCTTGCTAACATGAATGCCTTCTCTAATGAATCAGGTTCCCAAAGGTGAACATCATGTTGGATATTATTCTTTAAAGTCCCTATGAACACATCAATCCTATGCTCCTCTGGAATATTTTTTACCCTTATGTTCAATTTTTCGAACTCCTCAATATGCTCCATTATTGAACCCTTTTGTTCGAGACTTATCAATTGGCTAAAGAAGTGTTGCTTTTTGTATCCTCATAATGTGTTGTCAATTGTTCTGTAAAAATTGCCAAAGTGATAATTTGTTTATGAGAGAAAAGCCATTGATACCATACAAACTGATTTGGTTCCAAATATAAAGTTGCAATACGTACCTTTTGTGTGTTTTGCACATTATTGAGATTGAAAAATTGATCCATCTGTAATATCCATGTTGTGGGATCCTTGCCATCAAACTTCCTCATATCGATTTTTGGAATATGGTGGGTCTTCGATCCAAGATTAGAGTCTATGGATTCATGATTAACATATTTTTTTTCTCATCATGAGTTTCCTTTACTACCCTTTCACCATTAGTGACCATTTCTTGTAGCAACTTATTCATATTTATCTTCAATTCTTCCATCTTATCATCCATGCCATTCATCTTAGCTTCCATGCCATCCATTTTAGCTTCTACACCTTTCTTTAAACAATCCATCTTAGTTTCTACACCTTTCTTTAAATCATCCATCTTAGTTTCTACATCTTTCATCTTAGATTCTGTTACTTTTTGTGCAAGTGACACTTGTTGCACTTGGTCTCGTAATTTTGATATATCATGTTGCATTTCTTCCTCTTCTTCATGAGTCATTCTAGAGCTTTCGGGTTGCTTACTAGGTGTTTTCATTTTTTTTCCTCGGGGCATCAATTACCAATAATAATTCTTTACTATGCCCTTTGAATTCCTTCGAACTAATTTTTCAAACCAAGCTTAAGCAAAAATTTAAAAAAGACTACACACCTGTTTTCACTCTGTAGGAGCTTGATATTGAATCTGATGTATCTCTGTAATTTCAGATCATCGAGTTCTGAAATTGCAACCTGTAGTGGCCCTCTACGTCCTCTTTCCAATGCCACCAGTCTAATCCAAATTGGATTCTCCAAGAAAGCGTTATGCACAATATCCCAAGATGACCTGATCATAGACCTTTCCAAAAGATCGAACTTGTATGAAGTACCATGTGTCACTGTTTCAACCTGTGGAGCACCTGGAAGGTATGCTTTTGACTAGCAATCTAGTGGTTTTTCAATAATAGTTATAACCTTTTCTGCATTATGAGTTCAAAGAAGATAAAGGGTTTTGATAAAATGTGCAACAATCGATAAAAGAAGCTTAAGTGCTAATGATTGACGTTTTCCATGTAGGAAGACGCGAAAACAAAGGATCGGCGATTGAAAGCAAGAAGCAAAGGGAAAATAACTACTGTCCCGCCAACAGGGAACCGGATGCGGACAAGATCAAGTAAAATTAGAGCCGAATAGCCCAAAGAAAGAAGGCGGGATACTGAGACGGAGAATGCAAGAAGGGAAAGAGAAGAATCGAACAATTAGCGAATCCCTCAGGATCCTTGATCCTGAGGGATCGCTGCTTTAAGTTATTTTTTGATTATCTAGATACCTCCGTCATTTCTGTTATATAAAGGCACCACGCCATTGGACGGAGGAGGACTGTCTTTTGTAATTTTCAATTTCAGAACCAACTGTAATTACTGAGTCTCTCTGAGACCTGACTTTGTTATACTTTTGTTGATGCAATTAATATAAAAGACTTGGTGTTCATTTCGTCTCTACATCTGGAGTAACTTCAGGCGGTGTTCCATTGGTAGCCAAGGGCCCAGCTCCGACGGACACTTGCTTTTGTACTATTATACTGTGTGGTTTGTTTATTTCCATTATTTCAGTAATCTGATACATCTTCTATATGATATGCTATGTTTCGTTATAACTGACATCTGAATGAGTTCTTTTATCTCATGTCTCTGCATTGTATAAGTGGATCCATTCGAATTACGTCTTTCAGCTATTTCTGTAGCGGAATGTTTGTATGAATATTATTGTTATCAGATCCATGTGAAATAGTATTTGCAAGACTCGAAAGCAATATTACCTTGTTCAGGAACATAGTCGTATCCTCCATTATTCTCAGATTGTTGTAGTAGTAGAGAACGTGTACATATGGTTGAGGATTGTTGTTCCATTATTTGCTGTTCCATTTATCATTGTTGTTCCATTTATTCTTGCTGTTCCATTTCCTTACTGCTGTTCCATTTCCATTATTTGTTGTTCCATTTATCATTGCTGTTCCATTTATTCTTGCTGTTCCATTTCCTTACTGCTGTTCCATTTCCTTACTGCTGTTCCATTTCTTTACTGTTGTTCCATTTCCAGATTGCTGTTCCATTTTACTTTTTGCTGCTTGATTTACATGCCTTTGTTGTTTTAGTGTGAGAGCAGGCCTAAGGCTGTCGTGAGCCTCAGCAAGACGCTGCCTAGCCCCAGACCTATAAGTCCATGCTCTGATTTCCTTTCTTTATCAGTTTCTAAAGGGATAGGTTATTGTTTCCATGCCCTTGACTGATTAACTGCCTTGCGTGATTTTATCTTTTGGGTTAGTTTCGTTACAGCTTAGCATCTGTTTCCTTTCAAACCATTAGGACACTATACTACCGAGCATTACTCAGACAAACAGCCTCGGATTGAGTTACTCCTTGCAATAACAAAACGTTCCCGGATTGACTTATTAATGTAGGATAATTAGCGGTGTGAGAGACCCTAGTTACAGCTCTACATTTTGGCACCATTGCCGGGGAGTAGTAATAGCCATTTGCCCTTTATAGAGTAGTGCGCAAATCTGCTAGGAGGGAGTTGGATTTTAAAAATGGAAGGTAAGAACCTGCGTACGGAGCATGTAAAAGCCCTGCTCCACCGTCCGCTCTCTTAGTAGAATTGCTGGTTGATAGGATTTAGTAGTTCTTAGAGTGCATGACTAAGCAGAAAAAATTAGAAAAGAATACCAAAACCCCAGCCAAACCTGAGAAAGCCAAAGGACCGGTGATCCTTGGCCGAACGACCTTCATAGACGAAATCTACAGGAAAACTGAATCTCAGCCGTCAGTAGGCCTCAGAAAGACTTATTCTAAGCAGCCTACCAATTCCCTTCAGGCTACAGCATCACCATCTGGAGCCTACGCTGAGGTGCAGAGTCAGACTGTTGAACAGGACTTCCAAGAAATTGAAAATCCTGTGTCTGAACGGCTGCAAGAAGGGAACTTAAGCAACCTTTGTGAAGGAGAGGGGGAAACAGGGGAAATAGAGGAACCAAAATCTCCCTCCAGGATAATCCAGCTGTTGAACAACCCAGATAAGGGAAGCGCAGCCAGAATTAATACTGAAAGCACCCCATTCCTTCAGATAGAAATCCCTGATAAGGGAAGTGTCATCAAGACAGCCCCTGCCAAGGCCGCCCCTTCTCAACCTAGGAACACCCTCCTAGAAATCCCGGAAGGTTACTGGCACATCTTCGATCCCATGGCGCAGAATCAGCCAAATACCCAAACTTCCACATTGCAATATCCGATAGTAGATTCTGCTGCGAATGCCCCCATGAAGGCAATTCCTCTTCAACACATCCCAACGTTTCACGGACTAACATCAGAGGACCCTGATGCATTCTTATTTGAATTCGATGTGTTATGTAGAGGGTATGATTACACCACTGATCCTCAGAAATTAAAGTTGTTTCCCTCTACCTTGAAGGGAGCAGCTCTGAGATGGTTTATGGGTCTAGGTGGTGGAGTCATAAACAATTGGGAGCAAATGAAAGAGTCCTTTCTCAAAAAATATCAGGATTACTGTAGGTCAAGGGAACTGAAAGATGAAATCTTCCAAATGACGGCCAGACCAAATGAAACTCTAGAGGAATATGTAGAACGCTTCCAGTATAACTTACAGAGATCCCCTTATGCATCATTACCTCTGCCTGACAATGTGTTGAAAACTGCATTAATTAGAGGTATGAAAGAACACTGGATCGAAACGTTGAATATCATAGGAAAAGGAGATATTTACCAAGATAATTTTGCCGATATCATTAATTTATGTATTAGGAGTTCAAGGGGTAGCACAAGGATAAAACCAACAGAATATGATAGGTTTGTTAGAGATAACAAAATATCAACAGAAGGGGTAACACGGGTAGAACTTGGGAATTTACTAGAAAATTTTAAAACTGATATCCTAGGGACATTAACTACTCAGCTTGATATTGTGCAGGCTAAACAAAAGCAAATGGAGGCAGAGCAAAATCTGGCAATTTTTTGCCCCCGATGCAGAAAAAAACACAGCCACAAAGAATGTCCGCTAGATACAGTTCAAGCCTGTGCTATCTGTACGAAAGACCACCTTACTGAAAGCTGCCCCTCACTTCCTCGATTGAAGGCTGTATACAAAGAAGCAGAAGAAGAATCAGAACCAGCATACTTTGTTAACCAACGTCGCCAATGGCAACCAAGGCAATCAGGTATGTTTTCGGATCCAGCTTCTTCTTTTCAACCTCCACAATACAATGCTCAGCAATATGGTATGTGGCAAAATCAACCTACACCCCCAGTCCCGAATTGGTCATCACAGCCATTTCCTTCTCCAAATCCATGGATGAATCAGCCAAACCAATTCGGATGGCCAAATTTTCCCTACACCCCACCATATTGGCAGAACAATTCATACCCTCCGCAATGGATTCCCCCCACGTCACAAGGTTCACCCTGGCAGACCAATTGGCCAAGATCGACATATCAGTCAACAGGAACTATTCCACTCCCTCAACCAACTCTGCCAGCCTTACAACAAAACCCCCAGTCTAATTTAAGGCCACAACTCCCAGCCCAACCCAACCCTAATCCTAATAATCGACCAGTCCAATCCATCCAAATCATAGACACATCAGAAACTGGACTTGACTTAAGGGAGTGTAATGACCTTCAGTTACGATCTGGACGTATCATAGAAACAGAGGGAGACAAAATAGGTCACATTGAAGATCAGTTACCAATAGAACAACCGCTACAACAAAAGGATGTAAATAAGGAACAGACCCCTCAACAAACAAATACATCCTCTCCTCCTTTCCCGGAACGATTAGTCATACCGCGACCTGTGCAACATCCAGACTTTGACATTCTGGGAGAGTTACAAAATCTGTATATAAAAATTCCATTCCTCCAGGCCATTCAAGATATTCCCATATACGCAAAGACTATAAAAGAACTGTGCATAAAAAAATCAAGGAGGAATATAACTACTAACCCTAGAGTCCAAGTAGTTGGAACTTTATCCGACCTGTTATCAGGAAAAGAGACACCTATCAAATACGAAGATCCTGGGAACCCAATTGTAACTGTCCAAATCTATGGTCAAACCCTGCCTAATGCTTTAGTCGACTTGGGAGCTGCAATCAATATTTTGACAACTTCCACCTGCCAAAAGCTTGGCATCACATCGGTAGAACCTACTTCTACCTTGTTAGAATTGGCAGATCGATCTGTAGTTCGACCCGAAGGTACTCTATATGATGTCATGGTTTCCGTAGATTCCTGGGAGTATCCAACCGATTTCCTGGTAATTAATCCAAAAACCCGACTAGATGGACATCCGCTAATATTAGGAAGACCTTGGCTTGCTACTGCCGATGCCTACATTGGTTGTCGGCAAGGAAGCATGACTATAACTAAAGGACCAGATGTTAAAAATCTCGTTCTATATCCTCCAGCACAGCCAAGCCTGCCAATGATCAAAACCAATCAGTATCCTGTGTCATACCTTACTAATAATATCAGAGCCCCATTAACTGTACAGAAGGCTTTAGATTTTAAAGATCAGATAGAAGATGATGCTATCAATAACTTCATCAGTCAAACCGAATCTAGCTCTCACACACAGTGTTTTATGATAGAGGCAGCATTTGATAGTGAGCTAGAAGAAGACCCCTTAAAAGATCCGCATGACCAAACAATACCAGTAACTGTTGTTGCCAATAGTAAAGTAGTGGAAATCGAACCTGGTAAGACTTTAAATATTAACGCCAACCTGACACCAGATCAAGAAATGAAGCTTGTTAGTCTGTTACAAAAATATAAGGGAGCATTTGCGTGGGATTACCCTGACATGAAGGGGATTGATCCTCAATTATGCACCCACCACATCTATATAGAGAAGGATGCAAGACCTGTTCGCCAGCCACAAAGAAGACTCAACCCCCATCTAAAAGAAATAGTAAAAGCAGAACTTCAGAAACTTTTAGATGTTAATTTTATTTACCCCATCTCCGACAGTAAGTGGGTCTCTCCCCTAGTGGTGGTACCCAAGAAAAATGGGAAATGGAGGATTTGCGTGGATTACAGGGAGTTAAATAAGGCCACACAGAAGGATCACTTTCCCCTCCCATTTATAGATCAAGTACTGGACACTTTAGCAGGGAAGAAATTTTTCTCTTTCCTGGATGGCTTCAGCGGATATAACCAAATCCAAATCGCCCCTGAAGATCAGGATAAAACTACCTTTACTTGCCCTTGGGGAACGTTTGCCTATCGAGTACTACCCTTCGGCCTATGCAATGCCCCTGCTACATTTCAAAGAGCTGTTCTCAGCATCTTTGCAGACCTAATAAATGACGGACTTGAGGTGTATATGGATGACTTTACACCGTATGGAGATGATTTTGACCCAGCTCTGGATACCCTGGAGAAAGTCCTACAACGTTGTATCGCTACCAGACTTTGCCTGAGTCACGAAAAGTGTTACATGATGATGACAGAAGGGCTCATTCTAGGGCATTACATCTCAGCAGCTGGCATCCAGGTAGACCCGGCTAAAATTCAGATTCTTTTGCTCATCCCTACTCCCACTACTCAAACAGAGGTACGCAGTTTCCTTGGATTTTCTGGGTATTACAGACGATTTATAGAACATTACTCACGTATTGCTGCACCTCTATATGCTTTAACTGGCAATGTTGATTTCTTGTGGACAGAAAAATGCGACCAGGCTTTTAAGGAATTGAAGAACCTGTTATCAACAGCTCCAGTCCTTCGAGGACCCAACTGGAATTTGCCATTTCAAATATCAACTGATGCCTCGGACACAGCAATCGGTGCAGTCCTGGGACAAGAAGAGGATAAGAAGCCATATGCTATTTACTATATCAGCAAAAATTTATCCTCTGCCGAACTTAATTATACCGTTACTGAAAAGGAATTCCTGGCTGTAATACATGCTGTTAACAAATTTAGACATTATATTACAGGCTATCCTGTTGTGTTATATACAGATCATTCTGCTATCAAATATTTGGCAAATAAACCTGTTACGAATGCTAGAATAACCAGATGGTTGATCTTATTGCAGGAGTTCGACATCACAATTAAGGATCAACCTCGCAAGGAGAACCCTGTAGCTGATTTCCTCTCACGGATGCCGAAAG
The DNA here is from genome assembly GCA_031772625.1 of Pinus tabuliformis. NCBI lineage: Eukaryota > Viridiplantae > Streptophyta > Pinopsida > Pinales > Pinaceae > Pinus > Pinus tabuliformis. The sequence goes on from CM062814.1 coordinate 345,811,767, forward strand.
TAGTCGAAACAGCAGCAGTAGACGATCAATTCCCTGACGAGCACCTTTTTGCTGTTGCTGTTCGAACACCCTGGTATGCCGATGTCGCCAATTACCTCGCAGCCAGTAAGTTACCAAAACACTTAACCCCTCAGGAACGCAAGCAGATTGTTCAGAAAAGCACTCGCTTTTCATGGATTGGAGGCCATTTGTTCCATACAGGGGCAGACATGCAAATCAGAAGGTGTATTCGAGAAGACGAAATCTTCGACATTCTAAAAGCCTGCCATGACGGGCCATGCGGGGGACATTTCGCTGAAAAAAGAACAGCACATAAAGTATTGCAGACCGGATACTATTGGCCTACAATCTTCAAGGATGCGAAAAAGTTTGCACAAGCCTGTGACAGCTGCCAGCGAGCAGGAAAACCTGGCCAAGCCAATGAAATGCCTCTGAGACCACAATTGGTCATTGAGCCATTCGAACGATGGGCTCTGGACTTCGTTGGGCCCATCAATCCATCATCAAATCAGAGGACATACATTCTGGTGGCGACAGACTATGTTACTAAATGGGTCGAGGCCGAATCGTTACCTAGGGCTACAGAAGACTCTGTGATACAATTCTTGTTCCATTTGTTTGTACGTTATGGACTTCCGAGAGAATTAATCACCGATGGTGGACCACAATTTGTTGGAAATAAATTAGCTGCAACACTTAACAATTACCATGTCCAACATAAGATTACTACCCCATACCATCTGCAGGCAAATGGGCAAGTAGAAAGTAGTAATAAGGTAATAGAATCAATTTTAACAAAAACCATTGCATCGCATCGGCGAGATTGGGCCGCTCGACTACCTGAGGCGCTGTGGGCCTACAGAACCACATGGAGAAGCACTATAGGCTATTCACCCTATCAATTAGTGTTTGGAAAGCAGCCAATTTTCCCCATAGAATTCGAAATCCGAACGCTACGAACTGCATAGGAAGTCGGCCTAGATCTGAGTGAGGCACAAATCAATCGATTACAGCAGATTAATGAATTAGGCGAGATCAGGCTCTCTGCATTACAGAATACAGCATTGATTCAACAGCAGCGGGCTAAATGGCATGATGCACTGATCAAGAATAAAGACTTTCATGAAGGAGACTGGGCTCTGTTATACGACTCTCGGTTTCAAGATTTCCCGGGGAAACTCCAGACTCGATGGCTAGGACCATACGAAATCCAGAAGGTACACGAGAATGGGACCCTTACCTTGGTCACAATTGACGGTTCTGGATATGCATTCAAAGTAAATGGCCACCGAGTTCGCCTTTATCGAAAGCCACTCACTCAGGAATCCTTCTTTCAACAGCTGCGACAAGATACTGATATGAAAATTTTAGGAGAGGAAGCGCAATCTTCCTCACCTATAGCTTAAGAAATTCATTTTATAACTTGTACATAGCATCTTGTATATATGTTTCCTTGATTTTTTTTCTTTCCAAGTGTTCTTGCTGTTCCTTTGCGAAAAGGAACAGCACTGGTGTGTTTTTGTTGTTCCTTTGCGAAAAGGAACAGCACTGGTGTGTTTTTGCTGTTCCTTTGCGAAAAGGAATAGCACTTGCGTGTTCTTGCTGTCCCTTTGCGAAAAGGAACAACATTGGTGTGTTTTGTTGTTCCTTTGCGAAAAGGAACAGCACTTGTGTGTTTTGTTGTTCCTTTGCGAAAAGGAACAACACCTGCGTGTTTTGCTGTTCCTTTGCGAAAAGGAACAGCATTGGTGTGTTTTGCTGTTCCTTTGCGAAAAGGAACAGCACTTGCGTGTTTTGCTATTCCTTTGCGAAAAGGAACAACACTTGTGTGTTTTGCTGTTCCTTTGCGAAAAGGAACAGCACTTGTGTGTCTTGCTGTTCCTTTGCGAAAAGGAACAACACTTGCGTGTTTTGCTGTTCCTTTGCGAAAAGGAACAGCACTTGCGTGTTTTGTTGTTCCTTTGCGAAAAGGAACAGCACTTGTGTGTTTTGCTGTTCCTTTGCGAAAAGGAACAGCACTTGTGTGTCCTGCTGTTCCTTTGCGAAAAGGAACAGCACTTGTGTGTCTTGCTGTTCCTTTGCAAAAAGGAACAACACCTGTGTGTTTTGTTGTTCCTTTGCGAAAAGGAACAGCACTTGGATGTTTTGCTGTTCCTTTGCGAAAAGGAACAACACTTCAGCGTGACTGTTGTTCCTTGTCAAAAGGAACAGCATTTGAGTGACTTTGCTGTTCCTTTCTCAAAAGGAACAGCATTTCCGATTTTCAGTGGCTCCTCTCAAAGAAATGGTATCCTATGAATGCCATTATCATGTTTTCGTCCTTATGGAGGATGCTTTGTGACCATGGTTTCCTCAATCTTTTAGATACAACAATGAACTTATGCCGTGAAAATAAACCATGAGATACCGAAATCAGCACATCATAAATCGCTATCACTATGAGGCCAGTATGTATAAAAGAACAGGAGGAGGGACGTGAACTTTTAATCTTCACTGTCATTGTCATTTACCGGTACCATTGTTATTGGTGATCTTTATTTCCCTAAAATCTTTTTTGATCACTACTTGGGAGTAAGAACGAATGATTTATATCTATCTGTTGGGATCGTAAGACTTCTTCCACCATTCCCCGCTCTTAAGGAGTGCGGAACCACCCTGATGTGAAAAGAAACAAGAGAGATGCTCTGCAAAAGAAAACAAAAACAAAATATGAAAGTTGTCAAATGCAGGATAGGAGGTCTCATTCGGAGCTGGCCTACCATGATCATAAGGGTGGAAGCGAAGTGGCATTCCCATAATGGCCACCACACCAGGGATATGGTCCAAAAATAAATTAACAAGCAAATCTTGGAACAAGAGGTCTCATCGCAAGCCGGCCTGACCACGTTTCGCGCCTACCTTGTGAATGGCATTATGACTATCTGGTCACCAAGCTAGCATAATGGCCTGCATTTTGACAAAGCACTCTTCAAAATATACACAAAGCATCATGGTTCCGGAGGGTGAGACAAACAACTCTGCCAAGGTTATGGACACCTGTTGGAAGGAGAGCTCTGTTAATGGCATCGAAGTCGTAATATTTACACCACCAGGTATGATATTAAATCTTTCTGTCTCTTATATCCTTCGCATGTATCATATGTCACACCCCGATATATTTATCGCATGAACATTACCACCAATCATGGCAACGGAACTGACAATGACTACTGGAGACTTCGTACAGTTGACAGACGTCCAATCCCCCGGTTCCTCATTATATCACGCAGGCTTATATAAAATGCGATCCACCTTTTTGCCTCGGTTTCGGCATTTCATTGTTCTTTTACAACATGGCATACTTTCATATGATGTACTTGATGATTGCACTCCCGACTGGCTGCTGCTCCTCTCTTTGACGGCTGTGGGCAGCCTATCAGATCGCGGGGGGGGGGGAAGTAACCTCATTACTCCATGGATTACGTGGCTGCATACCATTCGGGCAAAATAATGTACAAGGAAATGGCATGATTTAATGGTATGATGCTTCCATCTCACGGAGACTGCCGTCCACGATCTCTTCTTTTTGTTGCATGCCCTGTGTAGTCCTTTCCTAAATTGGCATCGATCATCCTTTTTGCGTCGTAAATACCGCAAACAGTTGCTGTTCCATTTCTGAGTCCATTTCTGAGTTGAATCATGGGCGGAAGGACGGTCCGGAGCGAACCTCACAAGCTGACAGTCTTCGATGCTGTTCGCAAAATCCTGGAAAATGCAGGATGGTTGAATTACTTCAACCGCCTGCAAGCATCAAACGAAGTAATAGCGTTGGAATTCCTGCAGAATTTGCAGGAAAACTACTCCGTAGTAGGAGGAAAGCGGATAGAGGTTACAGAGGATATCGTCGCCGAAGTCTCAGGATTACCAGCTGTTGGACCCAAATGGGGGCCGAAGAAGGAGAGATTACAAAAGGCCATGGAAATTTTCCAGGACGAAGGCCAAAGCTTGACAGTCAAAGGGAAAGGAGTTCTGTCGGCAGCACTAGGGGAACCCTGGACCGAGCTAGCGAAGACAGTACAAAGCTATATCACCTGCGAAGGGAGAAAAGACGTGGTAAGACCTCGTCATCTGAAACTCTTAGCAGTTTTAAAAGGAAAATGTTCTGTAAATCTCCCTGCACTTTTAAATTCGTTACTGCAAGGCGCGGCCCAAAGCCTGAAAAAGGCCCAGCACATAGAAACAGTCGTTAGCCACCATGGGCTGATTCGGTTGATAGTGAGCCACAGTCTCACTCAACAGCAAAGCTCTTGGGAGGAATTGGTCGCAATAGTCAAAGGGGGAGTGGCTGTACCACCCCCAAAACCTGAACAATCCTCTGGCACGCCGGAACGATTAGAGAAACGCAAGAAGTCAGCAGCAGAGAGACATGCCGCTTCAAAACGGAAGCAACCTCCCGATACGCCAGAGCAACCAGAGACACCCGCAGAACCTACTGATACTCTTGACCAACTTGAGGGGCCAAGAAAGTCAACTCGGCTGGCCCGGATACGAGGAAGGTTGGAAAGAATTCAGGGAACAATGGCCCAGCCAATTGAAATTGTGGATGAACCTCCAGAATCAGAGGGAAGACCCTCCGAAGGAAATGCTGAGAAATCGGAGGCTGAGACTGAGCAGCCGGAAGGAGAAATTGAAAAAGGACATGAACCCTCGGAGGAAGAAGAGGCCACTAAACAGGGCAATCGGGAAGAAGAAATTGCACAGCCAGGGGGTAGCCCACTGCAAGACCCTCCAAGTGAGGAGGAATTGGCAGCAGTTCTGGCCAATATGGGAGAATATGGCCAGGACTCCAGCACAGGAGGTGTCCCTGGCGGTCCCACAGAAAGAGAATTACCCGAGGAAATGCATGCAGAAGAGGCAGGGGGAGAAAACCTGCCTGGCTATGATAATGAAATGGAAGATAATAATCTGGGACAATCTGTCCCCAGGATGCCGGAAGATATCACAGAAGACGCAAGCCTAAGAACCAAACCCTCTGCCGAAACAAGGGAAATTGCGAAATTAAGAAAGAAGCAGCAGAGGTTGCTGGGCACTATAGCCAGACTCCGGCAGCAGATTCGAATGCTAAAAGCCAGTCTGAGGATACAAAAGACTGCAGGGAAAAGGAAGAGGACCACGGTAGCAAGAACCCCAAGGACGAGAATTCGCTTTGATGGACGAAACCCCATCAGGAGACCTACTGCCGAGGAACAGTCTGTTGTTCCAAATAATAATGAGGAACAAACTGCTGTTCCAAATGACATGGAGGGACAAACTGCTGTTCCAAATAGCGCGGAGGGACAGACTGCTGTTCCATCTGGCCTTGAAGAACGAATGGATATCCCAATGGAACAGCAAGAGGCTCCGATGGCAGGAAGACCACAGCAACCCTTTGTTCGCATTAAGAAGGAAACAGAAAACAAAGAAGTCCAAACAGAAGCACCACCCTCGGGCGTAATTCGGGTCCGAAATTCGAAGCAACGTAATAGGAAGGTCCAGGTTAAACTCCCAGCCTCTACGGCTGTGTGGAAGAAGGACCCAAAAACCAGAACCTTGCATAAAATGATGAAGGAAGCCCAGCAGGAAGCCGAGCAATTGCGAGAACAGATAGTCCCCAAGGAAAGATACGAAGAGCTCCAACAGCAACTTCGAGACATCAGTCAGTCCGAGAGCCAGGCCTTTGAAGGATGGCAGAAGGAGCAGGAAAAGGTTGCTAAGGTAACTCGTCGATTAGATAGTGTTGTTAAGCAGATGGACACCATGTGTTCCTTATATAATGATGTTTTGACTTGTAGGGCCCCTGCTAAAAATTATGCTTTATTTTTGCTTGAACGATATTTGAGATTAAAAGTAAAAGCCGTTAGGTCAAGAGCACCTATCCACATCAACACTGTTAATGATTTTATAGACTGTTGCAAGCACTATGGAGTTAGAGTTCAGAGGTTATTATGCGAGTTTTACCTGCACAATCTTGTGCTAGACCAGGAAACTGATTTAAATCCTGGCCCTTTTGTTGGTGATGTACAATTCCAAGCCTTCATCTCATTTGGGGTTAATCAGGTGAAATGGCTCAGAGCTTATAACACCTTTCAGAGACAAGAGAATAGCCTAGACTTGTGGATACGAGCTAAACCTAGAGACTCGGTGACGCTATGGAGAAAGCATAGGAGTCTCATAAGGACCCCAGGAGTCATTGAGATAATAGGGCCCATGCACGAAGACTTGATCCGAAATGGTCTGGAATATTTCCTGACTATTAAAGATCTTGCCCTCGATGCTGCAAAATTTCGATACCGGACTTCTAGTCCAAGCATCCAGCTCAGGGAACCATTCAAATATGAGAATTTTGAGCTGGCTGCCAGCTGGTTGAACCTTTATGGGGAACGGATTCTGCAAGCAGGGCCATCCTGGTTAGGGTATCGATTTCACAGTCCAATTATTTGGCACCCTGCACCCGGATATCAGGCCTTATATGAGATGCCTGCATATCAAATAGACCAGTTCTTTGACCATCTAGTTGCTCATCACGGTTGCCGGCCTCCTCACGAGATCCCTTCTCCGGCCTATTCTCTCACCGCCTTGCATCTCAACTACAATGTTTTCATGAGGCCATGAAACAGGGTAAGCAGGGGGGTGTGTGGAGCACCTGGAAGGTATGCTTTTGACTAGCAATCTAGTGGTTTTTCAATAATAGTTATAACCTTTTCTGCATTATGAGTTCAAAGAAGATAAAGTGTTTTGATAAAATGTGCAACAATCGATAAAAGAAGCTTAAGTGCTAATGATTGATGTTTTCCATGCAGGAAGACGCGAAAACAAAGGATCGGCGATTGAAAGCAAGAAGCAAAGGGAAAATAACTACTGTCCCGCCAACAGGGAACCGGATGCGGACAAGATCAAGTAAAATTAGAGCCGAATAGCCCAAAGAAAGAAGGCGGGATACTGAGATGGAGAACGCAAGAAGGGAAAGAGAAGAATCGAACAATTAGCGAATCCCTCAGGATCCTTGATCCTGAGGGATCGCTGCTTTAAGTTATCTTTTGATTATCTAGATACCTCCGTCATTTCTGTTATATAAAGGCACCACGCCATTGGACGGAGGAGGACTGTCTTTTGTAATTTTCAATTTCAGAACCAACTGTAATTACTGAGTCTCTTTGAGACCTGACTTTGTTATACTTTTTTTGATGCAATTAATATAAAAGAGTTGGTGTTCATTTCGTCTCTGCATCTGGAGTAACTTCAGGCGGTGTTCCATTGGTAGCCAAGGGCCCAGCTCCGACGGACACTTGCTTTTGTACTATTATACTATGTGGTTTGTTTATTTCCATTATTTTAGTAATCTGATGCATCTTCTATATGATATGCTATGTTTCGTTATAACTGACATCTGAATGAGTTCTTTTATCTCATGTCTCTGCATTGTATAAGTGGATCCATTCGAATTACGTCTTTCAGCTATTTCTGTAGCGGAATGTTTGTATGAATATTATTGTTATCAGATCCATGTGAAATAGTATTTGTAAGACTCGAAAGCAATATTACCTTGTTCAGGAACATAGTCGTATCCTCCATTATTCTCAGATTGCTGTAGTAGTAGAGAACATGTACATATGGTTGAGGATTGATGTTCCATTATTTGTTGTTCCATTTATCATTGCTGTTCCATTTATTCTTGTTGTTCCATTTCCTTACTGCTGTTCCATTTCCATTATTTGTTGTTCCATTTATCATTGTTGTTCCATTTATTCTTGTTGTTCCATTTCCTTACTGCTGTTCCATTTCCTTACTGTTGTTCCATTTCTTTACTGCTGTTCCATTTCCAGATTGCTGTTCCATTTTACTTTTCGCTGCTTGATTTACCTGCCTTTGTTGTTTTAGTGTGAGAGCAGGCCTAAGGCTGTCGTGAGCCTCAGCAAGACGCTGCCTAGCCCCAGACCTATAAGTCCATGCTCTGATTTCCTTTCTTTATCAGTTTCTAAAGGGATAGGTTATTGTTTCCATACCCTTGACTGATTAACTGCCTTGCGTGATTTTATCTTTTGGGTTAGTTTCGTTACAGCTTAGCATCTGTTTCCTTTCAGACCATTAGGACACTATACTACCGAGCATTACTCGGACAAACAGCCTCGGATTGAGTTACTCCTTGCAATAACAAAACGTTCCCAGATTGACTTATTAATGTAGGATAATTAGCGGTGTGAGAGACCCTAGTTACAGCTCTACACAACCTATGGCATTGAAAAGATATATAAAAGAAACTACAATTCGTCCTCTTCTATGCCTTCTTACAAAATTTCAAATGATGCTCAGAGAGAAAGTTATGAAAATTTTCCCCAAGTAACCTGTTTGGAATGTAATTCAGGAGTTTGCAAAAATACCAACTTCCTTAGATCATATCTCCGCAAATGTAGTGCGAAAAGCTCTGAAATTTGGACCCAAAGTTCAGTGAAATTTTGTCTCAAATGGGTTTTTTTTTCGCTTATGAAACGTCGCAGAAAAAAAGTTATAGTGAAAATTCCATGATGACCTCTTTGGAGCAGCGAAACCCTATAATCCAAAGCTCTGATACGAAATGTTATGAAACCAGCTCACAAAAAGATAGAAAAGAGAGATCAACGCCTTAGAATTCAGCCTCTTTGAGGGGGAAAACTCCTTTACATTACACAAATGAACAATTCTTGGATGATTCAAATGACAAAACCTCCTTTCTATATATAGGAGTCTATGGAGTCAGAATATAACCCAACCGCCTAACAATAATAATATAAAGCCACAAAAATAACAATAGAGGGATTCTATGGGGAAGAGTGATAAAAATATGGGGACAATAGGGGCTCAACAATATTAATAAGGGATACAACTACAATAGTAATGGGGTAATCACTAGTATTATAGGGACCTAACAATGGATTGTGTAACTCCTAAGGTTGATCATCTAACTGCATGCAACACTTGTACGCTCAAGACTAGTCTGTAACTAATGTTACACTGGCCTGGAATCTCCACCAGAGATGGGGAACTCGAATTCTTTACATGCACTAGCTAGTTTGGGATGATTGATCAGTTAACTGGATGATGACTGAGTTTGAGTAAAGTCCCACTGTACAACTTCTTTCCAATTTTTCCTTCAATAATTAGAACTAGTTTAACTGAAAACAAATTGAGATAATTGACTTTGATTGATACAAAGTAGAAATCACACATGCTTAATTGAACTCTAACTTCTCCAACTCAAATTTATTGAGTAAACTATGTGACACAAGCCATGCCATACAAGTTAATTGCATCCAAGTTGCCTGCTTATGTGGAAATTCAATTTTTCTCAATTTCATCAAGGAAAAATCAAACTAAGAATTTCTTGCTACATTTTGAACAATCCTTTAGGTGAATCTAATCCATGTTGTCGACGATAGTCAGGAGGTCCAACACAATAATGTGCTCATAACAAGAATGAGTGGATAAAAGTAGTGTTCAAAATAAATGAAATTGTCAAAAAACACATATTAAAAGACAATCAATGGAGACTCTGAAAAGTACTCCAACTATGTTACTATCTATCCACGTTCAGCGAAAGTGCCTCCATCACTTTGCTTGTGAAAAACCCATCAAAAATGTAAAGAACTCCTAATCCTTTACCTTTATTACTAGCGCTTCATATTGAAAATTGTAAGACGAAAGATTTATTGTCTTAAAAAATTTCCTTAAAAGGCCCCTCCATGTAGTATTGTTGAATGCAATGATAGATAAGTTGTCTCTAATCGTATCTACAAAGATCGAAGGGATAGAAGAGGTATTGATGTCCAAGGAATCTTTCTAGGGAAGGTTGTCGTATTCTTCAAAGATGGTTACCCCCACAAAACGAAAAGCCCAACAAATCATTGTCTTTATATAAAATAATGTTAATGGTAAGTGAAATAGCAGCCTCAATATAGGCAAGAGACTGTAGTAACATGTAAGCTAACGGACTTAGGGTTCACTGTCAAAGTCAATTTTGCAGTTGTTAGATAATATTATCTTAAATTTATATGTTTTTATCTTAATTTTTAATTGTCTTAAATGTGTTTCGTCTTAAGTGGTCATTGTCTTAAATATAAAGTTTTTTCTTAAAATGTTTTTGCCTCAATTCCTTTTTGTCTTGAATATAAAGTTTTGTCTTAAAATAATTTTGTCTTAAATTGTTTTTGTCTTAGATATAAAGTTTTCTCTTAAAATATTTTTGTCTGAAATTGCTTTTATCCTGAATATAAAATTTTATCTTAAATATAAACTTTTGACTTAAAATATTTTTGTCTGAAACTATTTTTGTCTTAAATTTAAAATTTTGCCTTAGACTGTTTTTGTCTTAAATATAAAATTTTGTCTTGAAATATTTTTCTCTCAAATGGTTCTTGTCTTAACTGTTATATTTAACCCAATACAATTGATATTAAATTTTAATGCAAAATAACTAAAATAGAAAGTGACTTTTTAAAACAAAAGAATTCTTTTGTCCTAAAAGGATGTCTTAAAAATGTTGAGTTGAGACAGAAAAAAGCAACCACTATAACTAAGTCCTTTTTTTAAACAATGGCTTCCTCATAAATAGGGCGAGAAAAAAAACCACAATGGCGAACACAGTAGCTTTCATTTTCATGATAAATGGCATCATCATCATTACCTCACTTATGATGAGAGCAAAACCACAAGGGCTGACACAGTAGCTTTCATTTTCATGAGAAATGGCATCATTGTCCTTACACTTATGGCCTCTTATATATGAATCTTCTACACGTGATTTCATGATGAGTTGTACTAGCATATGAAATCATTCATGCATCCATACAATATAATACTCATACAGAGAGAGCGTGAGGGAGAAGGGTAGAGCAAAAATTGATATGAGATATTGAACAATATGTATATTGTAGAAAGAAAGAAAGAAAGAAATTATTTTAACGTCTATGAGGCTAAAGATAGCCTATGAGACAAATTTCTTTTTCATATTCTTGATGTATTTGACCCTTTTTCTTTGAATCTTCACAATGAATGCTCCCAGCTTCTTGACAAATCCCTCACCTAAATAGATTAACCCAAGAGCTAGTTGCGATCATATCTGCATAACTTTCCTTGTTGTGTTTGAAGGCCTCACATTCTAAAATGAAATTCTTTTATGTTTCCACTTTTCCAGAAGAACTAAAAATGGATATTCTCTCCTCCCACACTTCTTTTCTCCTTTTCCAGCACCCTGCTTCACAACGGAGTTTATGAGAATTAGTCCTTAATTGAGCAATAAGAATTTCGGAACACCAAGAGATATTTACCTCTAAGTATGTGTTATGAAACCAGCTCAAGAAGAGATAGAAAAGATAAATTCATGCCTTAGAATTCAGCCTCTTCGAGGGGGCAACCTCCTTTACATTACATAAATGAACAATTCCTGGATGATTCAAATGACAAAACCTCCTTTCTATATATAGGAGTCTAAGGAGTCATAATAAAACCCAGCCGACCTAACAATAATAATATAAAGCCACAAGAATAACAATAGAGGGATTTTATGGGGCACAGTAATAAAAATATGGGGGCAATAGGGGCACAACAATGTTAATAAGGGATACAACTACAATAGTAATGGGGTAATCACTAGTATTATAGGGACCTATCATGCCCCTCTCCTTCAAAAAAAGTGTTGTCAACAACACTTGAGTAGATTTGGATGTTTCTGTATAAATTTCTCATCCTCCCATGTGGAATCTTCAGCAGATAAGTTCTTCCACATGATGAGATACTCCGAAATTGATAGATTTCTGTTAAAATTGCCAACCAGGGCAAAACTTCATGTGGGTCATCTTATTCATGGCTAATAATATTTTTATTAGATTCCCCTCGTCGAGAGGTGTAGGATTGATATAAAGATCATCCAATTCTGATAAGTATTCATGGAGATATGAATTTATTTTGATTATGGAATTATTATCAAGCCGACGTACAACTCATGTAGGCTCAGAAGCCCAACAGTCCCATCTATTCACCCACCAACATTGTGTATAAATATAAGAGGACTTTTCCTCATTTGGACTCACTCATCTCATCACATCTCTCTCTCTCTACTGCGCAGATATGAGTCTCTTCTCTACTGCGCTGAAATGGGTCTCTCTCTCTCACACATGTGAAGCCGGAAGCTGTTGAATTTGAAGCTGCAACTGCAGAAGTAAAGATTGACTTGCGTGGTCTAGAAGATCTCCTCTTTGGAACTGTGCTGTAGATTCATCTGAACCTCCTTTGAAAGCCGCAACTTTTGGTGGTGGAATAGAGTCAATCCGATGAACGGTTTGCAAGATATCGACTGCCCTAGTTTGAAGCCGGAAACTGCTGAAACTGAAGCTGCAACTGTAGAAGTAAAGATTGACTTGCGTGGCCTAGAAGATCTCCTCATCTGAACTACGGTGTAGGTTCATCTGAACCTCCTTTGGAAGCCGAAACTTTTGCTGGTGGAATGAAGTCAATCCGACTGTCAGTTTGTGAGATATGGTCTGCCCTAGTTTGATAATGAAGCCGCTAATGCTCATGCTGCTGATCTAGGGTTTGCTACCGCTGATATGAATCAGATTTATTGTACTATTTCTCTCTGCTAAATTATTGAAGATAAAAGAAGATTTGATCAAAGGGTTTCGCCACACATTGTGGGGTTTGTCCCTGACTAGCCGCCACATCTTGTGTCTCTTGTCTTGGCTTGTTTTCTGCCGATCGTTTAATGTTCTATCTGCACTTTACTTTATGTACATGTGATTGCTAATCGGTGGAATATAATAAGAAAAAGAAGTAAACTGTTATAATCATAGAACATACCATAATTTAACATGGTATCAGAGCTGAGGTGAAGACAAAGCCCGAGCAAGAGCAAGAGCAATCATTGAAGAGAAGATTGGCAAGGCTATCCTAAAAGAGTTATGGGGTCCTCAACACTCTTTCCTGCCGAAGACAGGCTCCGTGAGAAAGCTGACTATCACAGATGAAAGATGTCTATCGATCTAACCCTTGAAGATCAAGGAGTGCTGGACCATGTAAGAGGCAATATTGTTGAGCCTTCATCAAATGCATCTGCTGCTGCCTGGAACAAATGGAAAAATGGAGAAGTCAAAACAAAGAAGATCATATGGGACTCTATCGACAAGCGCTTGGTGGCCTACATCTCTGATCTAGACACCTCCAAGGAAATCTACGACAGACTGGTGAGTTTATTTAAAGTTAATGATGCAAATCAAGTTTTGTTTTTTAGAAATAAGCTGAGGGAAATCAAGAAGGGTAAAGATGAAAGTATGCAAGCATACTTCTTAAGAATCATCGAGATCAAGAATGATCTCCTATCTATTGGGGAAACTATTACTGACAGACAAATGGCACTCACAACTCTTGAAGGATTACCATATGAATGGTATGTGTTCAGGACTACTCTTTTGAACTATAATGTAATTCCTGGTTTCGAGGAATTAATGGCTAGATGCATTCAAGAAGAAACAAGGGAAGAAGTGTAAGAAATGCCCATGCCTAAAGGTCCTCCTACTGCCTTTTCTTTTCATGCAAAGAAAAGAAATAATTCTCGGACTAAATCAAAAGGAAAGGCTGGACCTAAGGCTAGAAGAAAATGACGATGTTACATTTGCGATAAAGCAAGTCACTATGCAAGGGAGTGCCCTGATAGAAAGGACTCACTCTAGGACGATGATCAAAATCCCTCTGATGGCAATCAAAGGAATGACAAATTCAACAGCAAAGGTAAGAGGAGAGCTGGGAATCAAGGAAGAGGACAAGCATTCAAGAAGGCCAGAAATTCCAGGATGTATTAAATGCACCTGACCTCAAAAAGAACCTAGTGTCCATCTCAGGAACGGAAGACAAAGGCTACAAGGTAACCTTTAGCGATGGCAAGGTATGTATATGGAAAAATAATGCTAAAGATGCCTTTACTCTTGGGTTTAGTGTTGATTCATTATATCAGGTCGATGGAAGTCTGCTAGGTGTCATGTCTTATGACACATCTCTTCAGTCCGAACTTTGGCATCGGAGGTTTTCCCACCTTCATTATAAATCTATACTCGGTGTAAGACAAATGGTGATAGGGATGCCCGAATTTTGAATAGAGAATGAAGGTGTATGTCCAGGATGTGCTGAAGGAAAGCTCAAATGGGGACCATTCCCCTCAAGCCAAAGCAAGACCTCTAATATATTACAATTGGTTCACTCAGGCATACCTGAGGTTGGCATTAAGAGGGAGACTACTACACCACATACTCCTTAGCAGAATGGTGTGGTGGGAAGGAAGAACCGCACGATGATGGAACCTGTCTGGGCCATGCTACATGATCAAAGATTTCTGATGTTTCTATGGGCTGAAACTACAATCACCGTCGTATATGTACAAAATTGATGCCCTCGTCAAGCATTGGGTTCCAAGACTCCTGAAGAAAAATTCACCGGTAAGAAACCTGATGTTTCTCATTTTAAAATTTTTGGAAGCCCTGTATACTTTCATGTGCCAAAAGAGAAAAGAAATAAATTGGGAGCATCTGGAAAGAAGGGAATTTTCGTGGGCTATGGTGAAAATACTAAAGGCTATAGAATCTATGTAGCCGGTCAAAGGGAAGTCATAATTAGTCATGATGTCACCTTTGACAAAGATATGGCTCTCAGCAAGGTGATCAATCTTCCGACTTTGAGGAGCTCTCAAGAAGCCGACACCAGGGAACCGAAAGAAAAGGATGATGAATCAATGCCTGATGTAGAGGAACCCATGGATTCCGATTGATCCTCCTCCATATGAGCCTTCCTCTTCTAGGAAGAGGCCTTCATGGCTTAAGGGGTTACTTGATGATGCTGAAGGACATGCTGCACCTTGAGGAACCTTCCGTCAAAGTAAGAAACCTAATAGGTATCAAGGATACCTGACCATCATGAGCACGATCATACAAAATGAGCCTTCGTCATTCTCAGATGCCGTCAAGCATCAAGTATGGAAGGATGCTATGACCGCAGAATATGAGTCTATCATAAAGAATGATGTTTGAGAAGTAGTTCCCAGACCCCAGGACAAGACTGTTGTTACTTCCAAATGGCTTTACAAGATAAAGCATGCAGCAGATGGAAGCCCGGAAAATTATAAGGCTTTTTTTGTTGCTCGAGGTTTCTCCCAAAAGGAAGGTATAGGCTATGATGAGATATTTGCACCTGTTGCTAGATATATGACCATCCGCTCGATCATAGCCCTTGCTGCTTCACAAGGATGGAACCTACATCAGATGGATGTCAAGACTACGTTCTTGTGTGGCTCGATCAAAGAAGAGGTCTACGTGGAGCAACCCGAAGGATTTGAGATTTATGATCGAAAATCTCATGTATGCAGGTTGAAGAAAGCTCTCTATGGGCTAAAGCAAGCACCCCGAGCATGGTATGAGAGGATCGATAGCTACTTGATGAAGATGGGATTCACTAGGAGTGAAGCCGATCCTAACCTTTACTTTAAGGTTGAAGATGACAAGCCTCTCATACTGGTGTTGTATGTGGATGACCTCTTTCTAACATGTGCAGACCCTCTCATTCACAAATGTAAGAGGGAGCTGGCCTCTGAATTTGAAATGAAAGACCTAGGACTGATGCACTACTTCCTAGGACTTGAAGTATGGCCGAAGCCAAGGGAAATTTTCCTATCTCAAGGGAAATATGTGGTAAAGATATTGGAAAGATTTGGTATTATGGACTGCAAGCCTGTGACTACCTCGAGGATCTTAACTTTTAGAAGTTATATGGTAGTGATGTCGGACCAGATTTGGGAAATGCCTCTGAGTTTCATAAACTCATTCGCATTGATGTTCTTGGTGAACCTCCGTCCGAACATATTTTTTGCAGTTAGCATTGTGAGCTTATATTTGATTGAGCCTCACTGGATTGATGCCAGGAATCTTCTGAGATGTCTTCAGGACACAATCTCTCATGGATTAAGATACACTGACGGAGATGTGAGACTACTTGGATATACTGATGTTGATTGGGCAGGCAGTGTGGTGGACCGTAAGAGCACTTCTGGGTGTTGTTTCACCTTGGGATCTGCTTCGATATCCTGGATGAGAAGGAAGCAAAAGTTGGTGGCTTTGAGCACCACCGAAGCAGGATATATCGTTGCTAGCATAATCTCGTGTGAGGCAGTCTGGTTGCGAAAGCTCTTCAGTGAGCTGTTTGGATTTACATTGGATACCACTGTAATTCTCTATAACAACCAGAGGTGGGATTCGATTATTGAGGAATCCCATATTCGTCAATTGCTCCAGTAGATAGACATCATCTGGGATATGGTAAGTCGATGAGCAAGGAAGCTCCATCACATTAAGATGATGTACAGGTTGATACACCTTGTCAAATCCCCGAGGAAAGATCCAATCTGTGATTTTCCCAAACGACTTGGAGTCGGCAAGAAAACCTTGTATGAGGGTCCTGCATGTTGCATACATTGAGCTCTGGGAGCTCTGAGGGCTTGCGGTTCCTATTGGAGCAACATATGACCACAGGGTGACTCACCCTCCCCTGGTGGTGCACACTGGAACAAGATGATTCACTCTCTTGTGGGACAAGATGATTCGCTCTCTTGTGGAATAGGATGATTCTCTCTCCTATGTAGCAGGATGATTAGTTCTCCTATGAGGCCTGGATTGAGGTGTTCTCCATGGCAGCCTGGATTGATGTGTTCTCCATGGCAATTGTAGCAGGATTGATGTGTTCTCCATGGCAATTGTAGCAGGATTGATGTGTTCTCCTGTGAGGCCTGGATTGATGTGTTCTCCATGGCAATTGTAGCAGGATTGATGTGTTCTCCTATGAGGATAGGATTGATTAGTTCTCCTGTCGAGGCATCCTACCCATGCAGTCTGGGACTCATGGGAAGTACCTCTCATCTGATCAATGAGCAGGGAAATGAAGTTAGGGACCATAGTAGTACCGATGGACGCATCGTTGTAACTACCATACTCCCTACGCTAGGATGACCTCCATTGATATCGGATCAATGATACTGGTCTGGGACCAGTGGTAGGAGTTGTACCATACTATGACGCTGACTTTGGGTCGGTTGAGACTGGTATGGGATCAGTGGTACATACTCTAAGACTGACTTTGAGTCAGTGGAAGATGATATTTGTCTGGGACCATTGGAGTTGTACTCACTATGACACTGACTTTGGGTCAGTTGAGACTGGTCTGGGACCAGTGGTACATACTCTGAGACTAACTTTGAGTCAGTATGATACATCCTCGATCATTTCTTCTTCTTCATAATTCAGACAAAAGCAGAGCAGAACAGAACAATCCAAGAGTAGAGCAGAACAGAGCAAAACAGTACAGATCAATGTAGGGTAGAACAAGACAAAGCAGAATAGGCAGAATAGAGCAGAGCAAGGCAAGGGTCATGCTGTACAGGGCAGTGCATTTGATGGATGAATAGTAACAACCGATAGACAGATTGCAGATGAAGTTCTCCATGGTTGAGAGGGAGTGTTAAAATTGGCAACCAGGGCAAAACTTCATGTGGGTCATCTTATTCATGGCTAATAATATTTTTATTAGATTCCTCTTGTCGAGAGGTGTAGGACTGATATAAAGATCATCCAATTCCGATAAGTATTCATGGAGATATGAATTTATTTTGATTATGGAGTTATTATCAAGCTGACGTACAACTCATGTAGGCTCAGAAGCCCAACAGTCACATCTATTCACCCACCAACGTTGTGTATAAATATAAGAGGACTTTTCCTCATTTGGACTCACTCATCTCATCACATCTCTCTCTCTCTACTGTGCAGATATGAGTCTCTTCTCTACTGCGCTGAAATGGGTCTCTCTCTCTCACACATGTGAAGTCGGAAGCTGTTGAATTTGAAGCTGCAACTGCAGAAGTAAAGATTGGCTTGTGTGGCCTAGAATATCTCCTCTTTGGAACTGTCTTGTAGATTCATCTGAACCTCCTTTGAAAGCCGCAACTTTTGGTGGTGGAATGAAGTCAATCTGACGAACAGTTTGCAAGATATTGACTGCCCTAGTTTGAAGCTAGAAACTGCTGAAACTGAAGCTGCAACTGCAGAAGTAAAGATTGAATTGCGTGTCCTAGAAGATCTCCTCATCTGAACTGCGTTGTAGGTTCATCTGAACCTCCTCTGGAAGTCGAAACTTTTGGTGGTGGAATGAAGTCAATCCGACTGTCAGTTTGTGAGATATGGTCTGCCCTAGTTTGATAATGAAGCCGCTAATGCTGATGCTGCTGATCTAGGGTTTGCTACCACTGATATGAATCAGATTTATTGTACTATTCCTCTCTGCTGAATTATTGAAGATAAAAGAAGATTTGATCAAAGGGTTTCCCCACACATTGTGGGGTTTGTCCCTGGCTAGTCGCCACATCTTGTGTCTCTTGTCTTGGCTTGTTTTCTGTCGATCGTTTAATGTTCTATCTGCACTTTACTTTATGTACATGTGGTTGCTAATCGGTGGAATATAATAAGAAAAATAAGTAAACTGTTATAAGCATAGAACATACCATAACTTAACAATTTCGTAGTTGTCGAGTTCCTATTTTTGTGACTGCTTCCAGTTCCAATATAATTTTTCCTTCCTTGTCAAGTTTTGGCAATACTGTTTGAACTAGGAGCTTGTCACCTATAACCTTCTTTAAACATGAAACATGGAAAACTGGGTGCACTCAAGATGCTGCAGGAAGCTCCAATTTGTATGCCATAGTACCAATCTTTTGCAACACCTTGTATGGACCATAATACTTTGGTGATAATTTGTTATCCTTCTTAGCTTGCTTGAGGGACATTTGTTTATATGGTTGTAGCTGTAGGAATACCCAATTGCCTACATCAAAAATTCTTTCACTGCGATGTTGATCTGCCTGTTGTTTCATTCTGTTTTGTGCCAACACAAGGTTATCCTTTAAGAGTTGGAGTACCTGTTGTTGACGTTCAATGTGATGTTCCACTGCTTGAACCTTAGAATTTTCTCTTAAATATGATGTGATGGATGGTGGCTGATATCCATAAAGTGCCATAAATGGGGTCATTTTTGTTGTTGTATGGAAGGAAGTGTTATACCACCATTCAACCAGAGGCAACCATTTGACCCATTGTGTTTGTTTATCAGATACAAAGCAACGAAGATATCCTTCCAAACATTTGTTTACTATCTCAGTTTTCCCATTAGATTGAGGATGATAAGATGAGCTATGAGCTAACTGAGTACCAAGACGAGAAAATAATTGTGTCCAAAAATTTCCAGTGAAAATGGGATCTCTGTCACTTACAATAATCTTTGGGTTTCCATGTAGCTTTTGAATTTTTTCCATAAATGCAGTAGAAACTGTATTGGCTTTCAATGGATGTGATAATGCACAAAAGTGTGCATACTTGGTAAGTCTGTCAACTACCACCATGATGACACTCTTTCCCTCAGACTTGGGTAAACCTGTGATAAAATCCATTGAAACCTCCTCCCAACGTTGGCTTGGAATGGATAAAGGTTGTAATAGACCCGAGGTCTTAATTGTTTCAACTTTATTTTGTTGGCAAACCAAACATTCTGCCACAAACTTTTGAATATCTAATTTACGACCATCCCAAAAAAATTCCTTCTTAACCAGGTGGTAAGTTTTTAAAAATCTTGAATGCCCTCCTAAGGGAGAAGTGTGCAATTCCATAAGAATATTTTGTTTGAGTTGCAAATTCTTACAGAGGTATAAGCGATCTTTGTACCATAATGAATCATTTTTCCATCTAAATGTATCAGATGTACTGGAATCTTGTTGTAACTTTCGAATAAGTGCCCACACTTCTTCATCATTCTTCCACTCCTCCCTTGCTTGATTTATCCTATCTGGTTGGATAATAGAAATGGCGCACAACAATGCTTCCACATCCTCATCCTTTCTTGAGAGTGCATCTGCCACCACATTTTGCTTCCCTTTTTTGTAGACGATTTCAATGTCATAACCCAACATCTTTGTGACCCACTTTTGTTGCTCTTCAGAAGATAGTATTTGTTCTAAAAAGTATTTAAGGCTATCATGATCTGTTTTTACCTTGAAGTGTCTTCCCATTAGGTAGGGTCGCCATTTCTTAAGTGCATGTAGTATTGCCAACATTTCCCTCTCATAAATAACTTTGTGTAAAAACTTTCCCTTGATTGGACGACTTTAAAAAGCAATAGGTCTTTCATCCTGCATTAAAACGGCATCAATTCCATTTCCTGGAGCATCACATTCCACAATAAAGGTTTTTGTGAAATCTGGTGTAGCTAAGATCGGTGCTTGGCATATTGCGTCTTTAAGATGTTAGAAAGCCTTTCTTGCTTCTGGAGTCCATGGAAATGCATCTTTCTTCAATAATGTTGTTAGAGGTGTTGCTATTCTCCCATAATTCTTAACAAACTTGAGATAATACCCTATCAACCCGAGAAATCCTCGCAGATGCTTTATGGATGTGGGGATTTTCCATTCCTTAATGGCTTTAATTTTGCTAGGGTCCACCTTAACTCCTTCATGAGATACAATATGACCCAGATATTCCACCTCTTGTACTCCAAAGAAACATTTGGATCTTTTTGCATATAATTGTTTCTCCTCCAATAGTTGTAGCACCCTGTCCACATGTTCAACATGATCCTTCCAAGACTTGGTGTGGATTAGTATGTCATCAAAAAATACTAACACAAATTTTCTAAGGAAGGGTTTGAAAATGGAATTCATCAAACCTTGAAATGTAGAAGGTGCATTGGTAAGGCCAAAAGGCATGACCAAAAATTCATAATGACCCTCATGAGTTCTAAATGTTGTTTTTGGAATGTCTTCGGTCTTCATTCTGATTTGATGATATCCCGACACATGCACCATGATCTATCCTTCTTGTGCACCAATACTACTAGAGCAGAGAAAGAACTTTGACTAGGTTGAATTATACCAGCCTCTAGCATTTCTGCAACCATACATTCAATTTCACTCTTTTGGGCATAGGGATATCTCTACAGCTTGATGTTTGGAGGAACACTTCCTGGAATCAGATGAATAGCATGATCATGATCACGAATATGTGGGAGACCTTTGAAAGTCTCAAATACCTTGGAATGATTGTCCAAGACGTTTTGGAGATCTGGAGAAATAGATGATTCCGTTGTGGAAACATCTAGCAAACATAATTATGCAATTACACATCTTTGTTCCTTTTTTAGAAGCTTTGTCATACCGTTAGAGCTGATTATCTTTCCCAGTTTCCCTGTAATACCCCTTAATTCAACTTCCTTTCCTTCCGCAGAAAATTTCATGAAGAGTTCTTGAAAATTAAAAGCTATTGTACCCAAGGATTGTAGCCATTAGACTCCTAGTACAACATCAGCACCCCCCATTGGAATGGAAAGCATTGGGCTAGTCAATACATATTCTCCCATAGATAGCTTGATATTGTGGCACTTTCCAGAGCAATTTATTGTTCCTCCATTTGCAATCATCACTTGACACTCTAGTGCTGGATATAAGAAGAAATTCAATTCTTTTGCTACCTTACAATGAATTAAATTGTGGGTACTTCGTGAATCAATCAACACTATTACCTTTTTCTTCTTGACTTGTCCTTCTATCTTGATGGTTTGAGGAGTGATGATTCCAGCCAAGGCATTACAAGATATCGTTGGATCCATTTCTTCTTTATATAGGCTTTGTTCTTGGAGTATATCCTCTTACTTTAACCTTTCTTGGTCCTTTTCTTCTTCCTCTTCACAATCTATGTAGAATAATTTCTTCTCAGCACGCTTATGACCTTTAGTGTATTTGCTATCACAACTGTAACAAAGCGCTTTTGCTCTTTTTTCTTCCAATTGTTCTGGTGTCAACCTTATAGGTTGTGGAAGGCTAGGGGTAACAACACTTCCATCTTTATAGTTGTGGCTGGTATGCTTCCTGGTTGTCATAATTTTGCTTTCCATTTTTCTTGCTAACCTAAATGCCTTCTCTAATGAATCAGGTTCCCAAAGGCGAACATCATGTTGGATATTTTCCTTTAAAGTCCCTATGAACACATCAATCCTCTGCTCCTCTGGAATATTTTTTACCCTTATGTTCAAGTTTTGGAACTCCTCAATGTGCTCCATTATTGAACCCTTTTGTTAGAGACTTATCAATTGGCTAAAAAAAGTGTTGCTTTTTGTATCCTCATAATGTGCTGTCAATTCTTCCGTAAAAATTGCCCAAGTGATAATTTGTTTACGAGAAAAAAGCCATTGATACCACACAAATTGATTTGGTTCCAAATATAAAGTTGCAATACGAACCTTTTGTGTGTTTTGCACATTATTGAGATCGAAAAATTGCTCCATTTGTGATATCCATGTTGCGGGATCCTTGCCATCAAACTTCCTCATATCAAGTTTTGGAATATGGTGGGTCTTCGATCCAACATTAGAGTCTATGGAATCATGATTAACATTTCTTTTGTTCGCATCATGAGTTTCCTTTACAACCTTTTCACCATTAGTAAGTATTTCTTGTAGAAAATTTGTCAAATCTCTCTTCAAATCTGCCATGTCTGTCTTCAAGTCTATCTTCAAATCTACCATGTCTCTCTTCAAATCTGTCTTCGAATTATCCATCTTAGCTTCCATGCCCTTTATATTAGATTCCACGCCATTTATCTTAGATTCCACACCATTTATCTTAGCTTCTGTTAGCTTTTGTGAGCGTGACATTTGTTGCACTTGTTCTTGTAATTTGGATATATCATGTAGAATTTCTTCCTCTTCCTCATGAGTCATGCTAGAGCTTTCAGGTTCCTTACTAAGTGTTTGCATTTTCTTTCCTTGGAGCATCAGTTACCAATAATAATGCTTTACTATGCGCTTTGAATTCCTTCAAACCAAGCTTACGCAAAAATTAAAAAAAAAACTACACATCTTTTTTCACTTTGTAGAAGCATGATATTGAATCTGATGTATCTCTGTAATTTCGAATCATACAGTTTTGAAATTGCGATTTGTAGTAGCCTTCTGTGTCCTCTTTCCAATGCCACCAATCTGATCCAAATTGGATTCTCCAAGGAAGAGTTATGCAAAATATCCCACAGTGACCTGCTTATAGACTAGTTCAGTAGAGAAAACTTGTATGACGTGCCATGAGTCACTGTTTCAACCTTTGGCTCTGAAAAAGTATGTACAAGAAAGTAAAATCTGTCCTCTTTCTGTACCTTCTTACGAAATTTCAATCCGATGCTCAGAAAGAAGGTTATGACGATTTTCCCCAGGTCACCTGTTTGGAATGTAATTCAAGAGTCTGCAAGAAGACCAACTTCCTCAGATCATATCTCCGCAAATATAGTGTGCAAAGTTCTGAAATTCGGACCTGAGATTCAATGTGATTTCTTCTAAAATGGGTTTTTTTTTAGCTTCTGAAACATCGCAGAAAAAATGTTATAGCGAAAATGCCATGATGACCAGTTGGGAGTAGCGAAACCCTAGAATCCAAAGCTCTGATGCCAAATGTTATGAAACCATCTCAAGAAAAGATAGTAAAGATAAATCCACGCCTTAAAATTCAGCCTCTTCGAGGGGTCAACCTCCTTTACATTACATAAATGAACAATTCTTGGATGATTCAAATGACAAAACCTCCTTTCTATATATAGGAGTCTAAGGAGTCACAATATAACCCAGCCGACCTAACAATAATAATATAAAGCCACAAAAATAACAATAGAGGGATTCTATGGGGCACAGTAATAAAAATATGAGGGCAATAGGGGCACAACAATGTTAATAAGGGATACAACTACAATAGTAATGGGGTAATCACTAGTATTATAGGTACCTACCAGTATACTTTTGGTTGATGACTATAAATGGGATTAAACACTTCAATTTAGTACTTTTTCTTTCTTCCGAACTAAAAATTAGTCCTTAACTGAGCAATAAGAATTTTGGTTCACTAAGAGATATTGACCTCTACGTATGCTTTTGGTTGATGACTATAAATGAGATTAAACACTTCAATATAATACTTTTTCTTTCTTCCAAACTAACTATAATATCGGTCGTGAAAAAATTCTTTGTTAATAGAAAACATCGGAGAGGACATAGTGGTTTTAAAAACATTGTTCATAGAACACAAGGGAGAGAACACAATTGTTTTAAAGGAGCTGTGCCAAAAGGCCCCTACATCTAAGGGGTTTAATAATCAATGTTCTCATGTTAAATGGATGGTTTCAACATTGCGTGTCGAATGTTTGAATGTGGGGAGAGAGCGTGGAATAGTTCATCTTCGGTGTTGAATTGACTTCAACTGATTAGAAAGCAAAACTGAAAGATATATACAAACTAGGAAGTTAGTTCAGATGTAATGTAAATGTATATTACTGTGTGGGAAGGCATTAAATGTTTCCCATAAATTAATCACTGATTTTTCATTTATCACAAACTCGAAGATTTTGAAAAGAAAAGCACTTTCGATTGATCTGAATCCATGTTTTCGCATTTAAGACAGACTCCGGAAGAAATGGGAAACATTTTTAAAATTCATCCCAAAGTAGATTTTTTTTCAATATATATAGAGATATGTAAAAGAGAGATGGTAGCATCTAAATAGGTAAAACAAGAAGGAATACTTTTTTTATATGTTAATGTTACTATTAGTATTTTGGATGAATAATTTGACAGATAATATAGGCAGTTAATTAGAGTAAAAGAATTTTAAAATTTTGTTAGAGTTTATATATTGGTTATCTATTCACATACTTTTATGGTGTTTATAATTAAATAAATAATAAATATTATTTATTTAAAATTCTAATCATTAATATTATAACAATAATCACAAACATAAGTGGCATAATAATTTTTCTTTGTATTTTAATTAAATTTTGTTTATAAATACCATTATAATTTTAATTTTAATGTTATTTAAAAGCTAAATGTTTGTAATTTTAAATAATTAAATTTAAAAAATATTAAAAAATATTTGATTATTTAAATTTAACTAAATCATTTATGTAAAAGAAAAAGAAAAATTATTTATACGTTAATTTAAAAATTACATTGCAAAATACTTCACTCATAAATCAATGAATCACTACTCTTTACACATCCTTTAAATTTAAATGCTATAAAATCTAGATTATGTTAGTGTTCATAACATTATGATAGAAATAAATATAATAATCAAGCAACAATACAACAATCATGTACACCATGATTTACTTTTGAAAACTTCAACTCAAAAAACTAGTCAACTATAGATCTACTATTGTCATTGGCTAAAACAGAGTGAGGCCAATAACATGACTTTCATGCTTCAACATTGGCTCATTATGATGGAGAATACTCAAGCCCTTTAAGAGCTTTAACTGCATGTCATACCATGAGTCACCAATACCAGATTCCCTCTAGGCCTAACCCCCATCAATGTCAAGGAATTTCAGAACCTCACATGTTGTCCTAGATAAGCATGCTTCATCATGCTCCCCTACATCACCTAGGTCTACATCAAGACTTCTCCAATGACTTATCAAAGGCACACATACCTTATCAGGTCTTAAAGTGATATGCCCATTTACAAGAAAAAATTTCAACTCCATTAGTAATTTTTTTTTGTCATCTTGGCCTTAAGCCACCATTCACCACAGATGTAACTTTCCTCCATGCTCATTTCCACACCACACATAACCACTTCTTGCAATGATTTACGAGAGGTACACATGCCTTATTAGGTCTTAAAGTCATATGCCGATTTAGAAGAAAATTTTTCAACTCCATTAATAATTTTATTTTATCATCTTGGCCCCAAGCAACCATTTACCATACATGTAACTTTCTTTCATGCTCTTTTCCACACCACACGTAACCACTGCTTCCAAAACATTTCATTTCACCTTGTGAGACGAGAATCCATGACACAGTTCACCACAAAATCTCATCATGTCCTAAAATATTTGTCACTTTAAATATTTTCATCTTGCAATATTCCACATTATCGATGATGTTTAGACCCTCATCCCATTTTTCCATAGTTTTTTCCTTCATCGAAGTATGCAATGGTTACAACTCAATGTCAAACACTCCAAAGAAATCAAGAAACTCAGCAAAAATTCATGTCTTATTTTTTTCCTAGCGTTCCTCGCAAGACCATAATCCCAATAAAGTGGTCTGGTTGTGTATGTTTATTGTTATAAAATGTACTCGTTTAAATCTAACGATGGGCATATACATCACAATCACATTAATGAGTCTATAGACTGGGAAATAAATGCGCCTTTCTTTTGCATACCATCCTTTTCTAACACTTGGACCTCTGCACATAACGTTCATCTCAACGCTAATAGTTGTTTCTCTTATTCAATGATGGATGACACTGGGATTTTAAAATATCTTCAAACTTTTGAATTTTATATTTTAAATCCTTGCATTTATTATGTCAAAGATACTTTTACCAAATCCCTTTTATTAATTATTTCTTACATGCTTACACAACCATAGATTAAGAAGGTAACATTAATGTTCCAAAGAGTAAGAGTGGAGGAGCATTTTACTTGGAATCTCGCTTGGTATCATGGCTCAACAAAACAAAAGCTCCATTGATCTATCTATTGTTGAGGTAGAATATGTTGATGTTGCACCTTGTTGTACACTCAAATTTTATGGATGATGCAAACATTGCAAGACATTCAAGTCACTTGTCCTCAGATTATACCTATTCTATTTCATAATACTAGTGCCATAAGTATTTCAAAAAATAATTTCATGCACTAAAAAAGTAAGCATATTCCCATCAAATGTCACTTTATGAGAGAACTGTTGGCATTATAATTATGGTATGGCTCTATGTTACAGATTTTGTACTTGATGGCAACACCCTCAAATGGCAATGCTTTTATCAGGATCTCAAAATGTTGAAAATTAAGAAGTACGCAGGAGAATAATTCAGAAGATGCGTACACGCAAGTACACTGTGAAGGAACTGCGGCCACACACGCAAGTCACCCATTCAGAGGGTGCATACCCCCAGTTTCACTTACTTCAAGGCAGAGAAGCACGTTCATGTGGGGTTTCCTATGTTTGGCCCGTGGTATTTAGCCCGCCGCTCTTGATTCTATGGTTTTGGCCCGTGGTATTGTTTTATATTATTATTATTATTGAGCCCCATGTTTTTGGGCCCCTTGTATTAGTTATCTATGGTATTGATCCATGATTTTAGGAGGAGCTTGCCTACATAAAGCAAAGGAGATCACTTGGCTAGGTATCTTTTGCAAATTGAATATCTTAAGATTTGAAATACTGGGTTGTTGTTTTTAAAAAGCTTGATCTATATGAAAGTGAAGTTGAAATCGAATCTGTGAAGGGTGATCTCTCAAGCGCATGATCAGATCTGGGCATCTGACTAACTGTGGCACACTGGTGAACTATCAATTCGGCCCTAATCAGAAGTACGCAGGTGATTAACGGTGCAAGTGCGTGGGTACGCAGAGGAGAAACAGAAGAGCTGCGTGGGTACACAGAGCAGAAGAAGGGGCACTGCGTGTGTACGCAGAGCAGAAGAAGGAGAACTATGTGGGTATGCAGAGCGACAGAGGTTCAGGTGCGTACGCAGAGTAAAGGTGCGCGACGTGATAGTGTCTATGAGTGCGTGGCTACAGTAACAGTACGTGGCGCGATAGTGTCTCTGGTTGCGTACCTACTGTAACAGTACGCAGCGCGATTGAAGAAGTAGTGCGTGGGCACGCAGTACAACAGAAGGTTCTCTGCGGGTATACGCAGGGAAGCAGACGGTGAAGTGCGTACCGACGCAGGCCAGAGAAAGAAAAACTGCGTATCTGTCTTAAGATCTTCTGTTGACTGAATATTTCTGTTGATAAGGTGTTCTGGGTTTAGTTCTGTTATTGTTGATCTGGTTACTACAATTGACTGTGTAATTTACATGTACTTGATGATCATTTAATGTTTATGGATCCAGTTTGAAAATTTATGAAAAGTGGTCCTTGTAAGAAAAGAAGTAGGGGGTTGTAGCTCCCTTCCAGGAGAGACTGGAAAACGAGAGAGAGTTGTAGCTCTCTGCAGGTTGCAGCCTGCGTACTGGTAAAGGACTGCACCAGTACAAAATCATTGTAAAAGGAGTTTCTAATTTGAAAGAAGATAGAGACATATTGCAGCAGGTGGTTTTCACCCACATTGGGTTTCCACCTTATATCTGGTGTTCTTTGGTGTGACTATCTGTTTTTCTTGTTCATGCTATTACTTTATGGTACTGATATGCAAAAATAATTCAAAGTGTAAATAAGGAAGATTTGTTAAAAGAACTTGATAATACTGATTCACCCCCCCTCTCAGTATTATTTCCAACAATTGGTATCAGAGCAGGTCCTTCAGAGAAGCTTGATCGCTTGAAGGAAGATCTTTCATCATGAGCAACTAGGAGAGGGAAGCATCAATGAGGCCACCAATTTTTGATGGGAAAAACTTCAATTACTAGAAGGTAAGAGTTACTGCCTATCTTCAATCTCTTGGTACAGAAGTTTGGGATATCATAGATACAGGCTACACTTTTCCTTCAGCTACTCCTACAGATACAGCCGAAAAGAAGAAATATGAAACAAATGCTAAAGCAGTCAATACTTTGCTGGGATGCTTATCTCAAACAGAATTCGTAAAGGTTATGCAATATAAATCCGCAAAAGAAATATGGGACAAGATTGTCTTGAGCTACGAAGGAGATGAACAGGTAAAGCGTGCTAAACTTCAAACTCTCAGGATTCAGTATGAGAATCTCAGTATGTATAATGATGAAAGTGTGGCTAACTATTTTCTTCGGGTAGATGAGATTGTTAATTGCATGAAAAACTTGGGTGAAGAAATAAAAGAGGCTATTGTGGTTGAAAAAGTTCTAAGATCATTGTCCCCCAAGTTTGAATCTAAAGTGTCTGCAATAGAAGAAAAGGAAAATCTACGAATTCTTACTATGTCTCAGCTACACGGAATTCTAACTGCTTATGAAATGAGAAAGGGAGGTCCATCAGACAGAATAGAAGCTGCTTTCAAGGTGTCAGGCAAAGGAGATTATTATGAAGCAAGTCACGTGCCAGAAGAAGAAGAAGAAGAATCAAATTTTGTCAGAAATATTCAAAGGGGTTCTGGAAGGTTCAGAGGTAAGTTACCTTTTAAATGCTTTGCTTGTGGAAGAGTAGGTCATTATGCTGCAAAATGTCCTTATAAGGATAAAGGAAAGGAACCTGCTAGATGGAACAAGAAACAGAGCGCAAATAAGAAAAGCTACTACACTCATGAAGATAGTGATGGTCTATCAAATAGTGATGAACATGAAAGAGGTAATGACTATAACCTGTTAATGGCATTTGAAGATGATGATTATATGGATGCTATAGATGTGGATAGCCTTTATGAAGAAATTACTAAACTCAAGAGATGTATAGAAGAAAAGAATATGATCATTGATACTTTACAAGTTCAAATTGATGAAAAGGAAAAACATCTTGAAAAATTAGAAGGTGAAGTTGTTGGTCTTAGAAAAGAGATTGAGAAAACATAAGCTATTAATATTAAGTTTGTCAAAGGATCTGAAACTTTGGATGAGATTATCAATGTACAGCGTTCTCCACTAAACAAGACAGGTATGGGCTATAATGGAGAAACTTCTCAAGCATCCACCTCAAAAGGTTATCTTGATGCAGCAAGAAGGAATGAGCAAAAGCATAATGGAGACCATCAGGTAAAGCAGGGACGAATTGCAAACAGAGACTATCAGGGGCAATCCGTCTTAAGGGTGAACAAAAGCTACAACCAGCCACAGGTAAAACCTTCTCAATTTGGCTCAAGAATGGATGACAATAGAAATTACAATCATTTGGCTGGTAGATTTGATAACCGCAGAAGTTTCTTCAATGGACAATGTTTCTCTTGCCATAACTTTGGTCACAAAGCAGCTCAATGTGTTGCATATAAGACAATCATGACTAGAGAAGCTCAAAAACAAAGAAGTATGACCGGGATTACAAAAAGGACCTATAACAACTTTTCGGCTCTTGAAAATGAAGTTGAATGTTCTATTTGCAATAACTTTGGTCATAAAGATTCTGAATGCAGGAGCAGGTTTCAGCAGACAAAGGAACAAGCCTCAAGCACCAAAACATGGAGAATAAAGGAACCACAAATAGAAAGATGTGGGATAGCATTTTATGCAGAAGAACAGGAAAATCTATGGTACATTGGCAGTGGATGTTCGAAGCATATGACAGGTGATAAAGAAAAACTTGAGGAAAGAAAGTTTCTTTTGGAAATGATACTCCTGCAACTATAAAAGGAAAAGGCATTGCTCAATTAAAAGAAAAGGTCAAGGCTGGAAATGTTTTGTATGTCGATGGATTGAAGCATAATCTTCTAAGTGTCAGCCAGATGTGTGATCAAAGAACCGAGGTGATATTCATATCAAATGGATGTCTTGTTCGTGATCTTGATACAGGTAAAACAGTGATCAAAGGTAAAAGAATTCCAAATAATCTATGCATATTTAAAGAAGGACAACAACAACGCTATCTGAGCAAGGATGATGAGCACTGGTTATGGCATCGGAGGTTGGGGCATCTAAGCTTTTCACAAATAAGGAAAGCATGCAAATATCAGGCAGTTCGCGATCTTCCAGATATAAAAATTCCAGACAACACCATATGCAAATCATGTCAGTTTGGAAAGCAAACCAGAACTAACTTTCCAGAGAAGGAAGGATCAGCTAGCATGCCTCTTGAGCTAGTACATACAGATACATGTGGTCCATTCAGGAAAAGAACACCTCGAGGAGAAGAATACTTGATATTATTCATTGACAATTTCTCCAGGTTTGTCTGGTTAGGACTTATGAAGCACAAAGATGAAGCATTCGAAAAATTCAAATCCTTCAAAGCTTTGGTTGAAAACGAATCACGACACAAAATTAAGTGCCTCAGATCCGACAGAGGTGGGGAGTTTACCTCAAATGAATTTTTCGATTTCTGTGAAGAACATGGGATAAGAAGAGAATTCTCTACAGCTAGAACTCCTCAGCAAAATGGAGTTGTGGAAAGAATGAACATAACAGTCCAACAAATGGCTCGTGCTATGCTTGATGAGTCGGGAACTCCCGTAACTTTCTGGGGTGAAGCTACACATGCTGCGGTTGTTATTCTCAACAAAACAAATGTCCGGGTGAACAACACTCAAACCCCTCATGAGCTCTGGTGTGGTGAGACTCCTTCGGCAAAGCACTTCAAAATCTTTGGGAGCAAATGTTATATTAAGAATACTGATGAACAACTTGGCAAACTTGAACCTAGAGCAGATGAAGGCATTCTTCTTAGTTATTCTCCACATAGCAAAGCATACAAGTGCTACAATAAAAGACTTGGCAGAATTGTTGACAGCATTGATGTAGTGGTTGATGAGAAGGGATACATTCCTAAGCAAGTGCATCATGAAGACATCGAAGAAGATGAAGGCTACCCTCAAAGACAGAATGATGAAGAAGAAGAACCTCAATAAGAACCAGAGGAGCAGACAAGAATAGAAGAGAAGACTCCATCCAGATATGTTCAGAAGAATCATCCAGAATCTCAGATTGTGGGACAGAAAGAAGCAGGTGTACAAACAAGAAGAACAATTGTAGAAGCTTCAAGCTATTTGGCATTACTCTCTTCCACTGAACCACAAAATGTGAAAGAGGCATGCAAAGATGAATGTTGGGTCAAAGAAATGGATGAAGAACTTGAGCAGATTGAAAAGAATAACACTTGGGAGTTGGTTCCTAGACCAAAAGATAAGAATTTTATAGGGACAAAATGGGTCTTCAAAAATAAATTGAATGAAAATGGAGAAGTAATTAGAAACAAGGCCAGACTTGTTTGTAAAGGGTATGCGCAGCAAGAAGGAATAGATTTTGAAGAAACCTTTGCTCCTGTTGCAAGACTTGAGGCCATCCAAATGTTCCTTGCTCTCTCAAGCTTTCAAAACTTCAAAGTATTTCAAATGGACGTGAAATCAGCCTTCCTGAATGGAGACTTGGAAGAAGAAGTATACATTGAGCAGCCAGATGGGTTCATTCTTGGAAATGATCCAAATCTTGTATGTAGATTAAAAAAGGCTCTCTATGGTCTCAAACAAGCTCCAAGGGCTTGGTACTATCGTTTGGACAAATATCTTCGTCAACAAGGTTTTTCAAAAGGATCAGCAGATAGCAAACTTTATATAAAAGTTGAAAATGACAAATTGCTAATGCTTGTTGTGTATGTAGATGACATTATCTTTGGCAGCAATGAAGAAGCTATGAGTCAAAGCTTTGCCTTAGTGATGCAGAAAGAATTCGAAATGTCATTGCTCGGAGAACTGACATATTTTCTTGGTTTGCAAATCCAACAAAAAGAAGGAGGGATCTTTTTGTCTCAAACCAAGTATCTCAAACAGATTTTGAAGAAATATGGCATGGAAGATGCAAAACCAGTATGTACACCCATGGTCACAGGATGTAGCCTCAGTGCAAATGATGAATCTACAGCAGTGCATCAACCAACCTACAGATTTATGATTGGAAGTTTACTTTATCTGACAGGTACCCGACCGGACATCATGCATGCAGTTGGAATAGTTGGAAGATTTCAGGCAAATCCGAAGGAGACTCATCTTCAGGCAGTGAAGAGAATTTTCAAATATCTTCAAGGGACTCAAAATTATGGCTTATGGTATCCTAGAAATATAGATCTCACTCTTCATGCTTATACAGATGCAGATTGGGCAGGAAGCGTGGATGACAGGAAGAGCACAAGTGGTGGTGCGTTCTTTATGGGCTCCAGATTGGTATCTTGGTTCAGCAAGAAACAGAGTTCGATTGCCTTGTCTACAGCTGAAGCAGAATATGTTGCTGTTGCATCTTGCTGCACTCAACTCCTTTGGATGATGCAGACCTTGCAGGATTTTCAAATCACTTGTCCTCCACCTATTCCCATCTTATGTGATAACACAAGTGCAATCAGCATCTCAAAGAACCCAGTCATGCATTCAAAAACCAAGCACATACCAATCAAGTATCATTTTCTCCGGGAACAAGTGCTTGAACAGAAGGTCAAGTTGGAAGTTGCTGATATACTCACCAAACCATTGCCCAGGGAGACTTTTGAATACCTCAGGCAAAAGCTGGGGGTTGTTGATGCATCATCTTATTGTTGAAACTCTTCTGATTGATGGTTGTATGCATGGTTCATCTGGGGTATATGCGTACATGTGCTGGGTTGCGGATTGGTTGAAGATTGAATGGCACAGGTTCAGGGGGAGCATATAATGCATTGTTGGCATTATGGAGGATGTACATAGCTGCAATATGTCTCTATCTCTTTCATGGTCATTTATGGTGTTGTGGTGGATTATGGTTCTTCTTTGCAGATCTGGTTCATATTCAGGGGGAGCATGTTCTTAGGGGGAGCATAACCCTTTGCCCTTGATGTCAAAGGGGGAGAATGAAGCTGAAGATTTTGAGGTTGCCATCAAGTCCAAAGGGGGAGATTGTTGACATTATAATTCTGGTATGGCTCTATGTTACAGATGTTGTACTTGATGGCAACACCCTCAAATGGCAATGCTTTGATCAGGATCTCAAAATGTTGAAAATTAAGAAGTACGCAGGAGAATAGTTCAGAAGATGCGTACACGCAGGTACACTATGAAGGAACTGCGGCCACACACGCAGGTCACCCGTTCAGAGGGTGCGTACCCCCAGTTTCACTTACTTCAAGGCAGAGAAGCGCGTTCACGTGGGGTTTCCTATGTTTGCCCCGTGGTATTTAACCCGCCACTCTTGATTCTATGGTTTTGGCCCGTGGCATTGTTTTATATTATTATTATTATTGAGCCCCATGTTTTTGTGCCCCTTGTATTGGTTATCTATGGTATTGATCCATGATTTTAGGAGGATCTTGCCTACATAAAGCAAAGGAGATCACTTGGCTAGGTATCTTTTGCAAATTGAATATCTTAAGATCTGAAATACTAGGTTGTTGTTTTTAAAAAGGTTGATCTATATGAAAGTGAAGTTGAAAGCGAATCTGTGAAGGGTGATCTCTCAAGCGCATGATCATATCTGGGCATCTGACTAACTGTGGCACACTGGTGAACTGTCAATTCGGCCCTAATCAGAAGTACGCAGGTGATTAACAGTGCAAGTGCATGGGTACGCAGAGGAGAAATAGAAGAGCTCCGTGGGTACGCAGAGGAGAAGAAGGGGCACTGTGTGTGTACGCAGAGTAGAAGAAGGAGAACTACGTGGGTACGCAGAGCGACAGAGGTTCAGGTGCGTACGCAGAGTAAAGGTGCGCGATGCGATAGTGTCTATGAGTGCGTGGCTATAGTAACAGTACGCAGCGCGATAGTGTCTCTGGTTGCGTACCTACTTTAACAGTACGCAGCGCGATTGAAGAACCAGTGTGTGGGCACGCAGTGCAGCAGAAGGCTCTCTGCGGGTATACGCAGGGAAGCAGACGGTGAAGTGCGTACCGACGCAGGCCAGAGAAAGAAAAACTGCGTATCTGTCTTAAGATCTTCTGTTGACTGAATATTTCTATTGATATGGTGTTCTGGGTTTAGTTCTGTTATTGTTGATCTGGTTACTACAATTGACTGTGTAATTTACATGTACTTGATGATCATTTAATGTTTATGGATCCAGTTTGAAAATTTATGAAAAGTGGTCCTTGTAAGAAAAGAAGTAGGGGGTTGTAGCTCCCTTCCAGGAGAGACTGGAAAACGAGAGAGAGTTGTAGCTCTCTGCAGGTTGCAGCCTGTGTACTGGTAAAGGACTGCACCAGTACAAAATCATTGTAAAAGGAGTTTCTATTTTGAAAGAAGATAGAGACATATTGCAGCAGGTGGTTTTCACCCACATTGGGTTTCCACCTTATATCTGGTGTTCTTTGGTGTGACTATCTGTTTTTCTTGTTCATGCTATTACTTTATGGTACTGATATGCAAAAATAATTCAAAGTGTAAATAAGGAAGATTTGTTAAAAGAACTTGATAATACTGATTCACCCCCCCTCTCAGTATTATTTCCAACAAGAATAGGTGCTTGAACAAAATGTGAAACTGGAGTATGTTCCTTCAAAAGAACAATTTGCAGATATATTTACAAAGTCACTTCCACGTGATTCCTTTGAATATCTTAGATAGAAAATAGGGGTGGTCTCTGCCTCCTCATTCTGTAAAGTATTCTTATTGATCTTTCATTCTCAGGGGGAGTTGTGACTGTAAATTATTATAGTCTGCTTCATGTATGCATATCTAATGAAGGACAGTCACGTATATATGCGAGTTTGGTTCTAAAAACAACACGACAATTTGAAGGAGAGATTCTGGTATATTTCAGTTAGTTGTTTTGTGGCCTTCCGTTTTTCGTATTGGTTGGCTATAGTCTGTTGACATTTTGATGCTACTCAGAAGTGATATTGGCTTATGATGGTTATGAGTCGTTGTTATTGTTTTTGGCTTTACTAATTTCTTAGTTGAATTTGATCAAACTTGACAGTGGATAAGTTGGTGCAGGTTTAGGGGGATCATTTTCTATATTTCTATAAGTGCATTATTGACGTTATGACTTCTTGAAGTATTCCTTGTTACATAATGATACCCATGGTTGGTTATGCTTTTGGTTATGACTACATGTTGTTGAAAACGTTTATTATGTTATGTTGCTTTAAGTTGCATAACGCCTATTTCTATGATGATGTCCTTGGTTCTCCTATACGTTGGTGATACATGATGATAATACAGGATCCTATAATGATATATGATGGTTGTTGAAGAATCTCATGGTCTTATTACCTGACTGTTGAGGTCTTTGATTTTCGGTCATAAATGTCATATCCATCTCTTGATGTCAAGGTCATGTAAATACCCATGATGTAATCATTGTAATACTTAGTCATGTTTAGACTATTAAGGTTAAGTCATCCCATTATTTTGGGCATTTGATGTAATGTTGAATCAAATATGTAACACCATTGGGTTGGGTTATTGACGTAAGCATGAGTTCTTAGTGATAGGAACAATTATATTTAGTTGAGTTATAAAGTCATGTAATTCCTATAAAACCTTGTAGCAAATTAGATCTACATTGATCCTCTCTATAAAGAGAGAAAGAATTCTTCATTCAACATTGCTCAGCCCATTTCCCTTGATGTCAAAGGGGAAGTGCAGCTTGGTGTTTTGAAAATAATGCTTGGAGGGAAGCTTGGTATGACCAAAAATGTGTTTACATGTATTTACAGGTGGTGGTAACCAAACACCAAAGTGCTTGCCATCAAGTCCAAATGGGGAGATTGTTGACATTATGACTAATGGATTTATGACTAATGTGTTGTCCTTGATGGAAACCTACTTAGAAAAGAAGTCAACATGATGGTAGCAGGATGATTATACAGGCTGGTATAAATGTCACAGAGAGAATGGACAATGGAATGTCAGTTCAGAGATAGAAAGATTATATAGGTGAAGTTTAGGAAATTATATCCACATCTTGTGAAGAAAAGTCTCATACATACGCTGGTATGGTAAAGAAAAGTCGTGTAAAACAAGAAGGAATAATTTATTTATATGTTAATAATACTATTATTATTTCGGATGAATAATTTGACAGATAATATAGGCAGTTAATTAGAGTAAAATAATTTTAAAATTTTGTTAGAGTTTATATATTGGTTATCTATTCACATACTTTTATGGTGTTTATAATTAAATTATTAATAAATATTATTTATTTAAAATTATAATCATTAATATTATAACAATAATCACAAACATAAGTGGCATTATAATTTCGCTTTGTATTTTAATTAAATTTTGTTTACAAATACCCTTTTAATTTTAATTTTATTCCTATTTAAAAGCTAAATATTTGTAATTTTAAATAATTAAATTTAAATATATTAAAAAATATTTGATTGTTTAAATTTCACAAAATCATTTATGTAAAAGAAAAAGAAAAATATTAAAAAAACTATCAAAATTATTTATACGTTAATTTAAAATTTACATTGAAAAATACTTCACTCAAAAATCAATGAATCATTACTCTTTACGTATCTTTTAAGTTTAAATAATATAAAATCTAGATTATGTTGGTGTTCATAACATTATGATAGAAATAAATATAATAATCAAGCAACAATGCAACAGTCACATACACCATGATTTACCTTTGAAAACTTCAACTCGGAAAACTAGTCAACTATAGATCTACTATTGTCATTGGCTAAAAGAGAGTTAGGCCAAGAACTTGAACTTTCATGCTTCAACTTTGGCTCATTACGATGGAGAATACTCAAGCCCTTTAAGAGCTTTAACTGCATGTCATACCATGAGTCACCAATACCAGATTCCCTCTAGGCCTAACCCCCATCAATGTCAAGGGATTTCAGAACTTCACATGTTGTCCTAGAAAAGCATGCTTCATCATGCTCCCCTACATCACCTAGGTATACGTCCAGACTTTATCAGTGACTTACCAAAGGTACACATGCCTTATCAGGTCTTAAAGTCATATGCCCATTTACAAGAAAAATTTTCAACTCCACTAGTAATTTTTTTTTGGTCATCTTGGCCTTAAGCCACCATTCACCACAGATGTAACTTTCCTCCATGCTCATTTCCACACCACACATAACCAGTTCTTGCAATGATTTACAAGAGGTACAGATGTCTTATTAGGTCTTAAAGTCGTATGCCCATTTAGAAGAAATTTTTTCAACTCCATTAATAACTTTTTTTTATCATCTTGGGCCTAAGCAACCATTCACCATACATGTAACTTTCTTTCATGCTATTTTCCACACCACACATAACCATTGCTTCCAAAACATTGCATTTCACCTTGATAGACAAGAATCCATGACACAGTTCACCAAAAAATCTCATCATGTCCTAAAATATTTGTCACTTTAAATATTTTCATCTTGCAGTATTCCACATTGTATATGATATTTAGACCTTCATCCCATTTTTCCATAGTTTTTTCCTTCATCGAGGTATGCAATGGTTAGAACTCAATGTTGAACACTGCAAAGGAATCAAGAAACTCAGCAAAATATCATGTCTTATTTTTTTTCCAGCGTTCCTCGCAAGACCATAATCCCATTAATGTGGTCTGATTGTATATGTTTATTGCTAGAAAATGTACTTGTTTAAATCTAATGATGGCCATATACATCCCAATCACATTAACGAGTCTATAGACTGGGAAATAAATGTGCCTTTCTTCTGTGTACCATCCTTTTCTAACACTTGGACCTCTGCACATAACGTTCATCTGAACACATATAGTTGTTTCGCTTATTCAATGATGGATGACACTAGGATTTTCAAATATCTTCAAACTTTTGAATTTTATATTTTAAATCCCTGAATTTATTATGTTAAAGATACTTTTACCAAATCCCTTGCATTAATTATTTCTTACATGCTTACACAAGGATAGATTAAGAAGGTAACATTAATGTTCCAAAGAGTAATAGTGGAGGAGCATTTTATTTGGGATCTTGCTTGGTATCATGGTTCAGAAAAAAAGAGCTCCATTCGTCTATCTATTGTTGAGGTAGAATATGTTGATGTTGCATCTTGTTTTACACTCAATTTTTATGGATGATGAAAACATTTCAAGACATTCAAATCACTTGTCCTAAGCCTATGCCTATTCTATGTCGTAATACTAGTGCCATAAGTATTTCGAAAAATCATGTCATGCATTAAAAAAGTAAGCACATTCCCATCAAATGTCACTTTATGAGAGAACAGGTGCTTGAACAAAACGTGGAACTAGAGTATGTTCCTCCAAAAGAACAATTTGCATATATATTTACAAAGTCACTTCCACGTGATTCCTTTGAATATCTTAGATAGAAAATAGGGGTGGTCTTTGCCTCCTCATTCTGTTAAATATTCTTACTGATCTTTCATTTTCAGGGGGAGTTGTGACTGTAAATTATTACAGTCTACTTCATGTACCCAGATCTAATGAAGCACAGTGACGTATATATGCGAGTTTGGTTCTAAAACCATCATGACAATTTCAGGGAGATATTCTGGTATATTTCAGTTAGTTGCTTTGTGGCCTTCCGTTTCTCGTATTGGTTGGCTATAGTTTGTTGATACTTTGATGCTACTCAGAAGTGATATTGGCTTATGATGGTTATAAGTTGTTTTTTTTTTTGGCTTTACTAATTTCTTAGTTGAATGTGATCAAACTTGACAGTGGATAAGTTGGCACAAGTTTAGGAGGATCATTTTCTATATTTCTATAAGTGCATTATTGACATTATGACTTCTTGAAGTATTCCTTGTTACATAATGATACCCTTGATTGGTGATGCTTTTGGTGATGACTACATGTTTTTGAAGAATTTTATTATGTTATGTTGCTTTAAGTTGCATAACACTTATTTCTATGATGATGTCCTTGGCTCTCCTATATGTTGGTGATACATGATGATAGTACATGATCCTATAATGATATATGATGGTTGCTGAAGAATCTCATGGCCTTGTTACCTGACTGTTGAGGTCTTTGATTTTCGGTCATAAATGTCATATCCATCTCTTGATGTCAAGGTCATGTAAATACCCATGATGTAATCATTGTAATACTCAGTCATGTTTAGACTATTAAGGTTAAGTCATCCCATTATTTTGGGCATTTGATGCAATGTTGAATCAAATATGTAACACCATTGTGTTGGGTTATTGATGTAAGGACGAGTTCTTAGTGATAGGAACAATTATATTTAGTTGAGTTATAAAGCCATGTAATTCCTAGAAAAACTTTTAGCAAATTAGATCTACATTGATCCTGAAAGAATTCTTCATTCAACATTGCTCAGCTCTTTTCCCTTGATGTCAAAGGGGAAGCGCAGCTTGGTGATTGGAAAATAATGCTTGGAGGGAAACTTAGTATGACCAAAAATGTGTTTACATGTATTTACAGGTGGTGGTAACCAAACACCAAAGTGGTTGCCAGCAAGTCCAAAGGGTGAGATTGTTGACATTATGACTAATGGATTTATGACTAATGTGTTGTCCTTGATGGCAAACTATTTAAAAAAGAAGTCAACATGATGGTAGCAGGATGATTATACAGGCTGGTACAAATGTGATAGAGAGAATGGACAAAGGAATATCAGTTCAGAGACAAAAATATGAGATAGGTGAAGTTTAGGAAATTATATTCAAGTCCTATGGAGAAAAGTCTCGTACATACGCTGGTATGGTAAAGAAAAGTCATGTATAGTTTCCACGCCATGGTATTGTTAATACCAAGGGTATTTTCCATGTCATTGACCCATAATAATGACCACGATAATGGATATTTGAACCCGTCAAAGAATACCATCAAAATTACTGAGTCATTGGCCTAAGGTATTTGCTAAGGACTAAGCTATATAAGGAGATGGAGATCCAAGTGCTAGATGTGTGAAAATTTTCTTATTTCTATGAGAATTTTAATATGAAATAGGTGTGCAAGAAGTAGCAGGGAAAAGAAACATATCTGTAAAATATGAAGTATGGTATCATATTTATTTGCTTGATCTTCTTATTAAAATATCTAATTGTCATATATTTTTGGTGTTAATGATACTCTAACATGAATATGAGATAGTAAGGGGTGTGTAGTATATTATATCAATGTAGCGAAAGAAAGAATTAGTGATTTCATATCCTTATGTGGGTTTTCCTCTGATAGTTCATGTACATATGCAGATCTTCATCAGCATAGTCGTGTATACTTTTTGTACCTAATATGAAAGGCACATACATACACATGAGTTCTTTATAAGATTCAGATACGTCTACTAGGGTTTTACAAGATGAGCAGATGATAATGGTTGATCTATTCTATTATGTTTGTTGTTGTCTGTTGATGAAGTATTTCTCATAATAATCTGTGTTTGATAGTACTGTTTGGGCTAAATTGATTATGAATTAAAATTCGACTATGTGATGATACTGTTGTCTGATAATCTGTATTTGGTTCAATGATTTATGTTGGATTTAGTATCTTTTGGGGTCATTTATTCAGTAGCACAATTTGGTTATCAATGTTTTGAGATCCGTACATGGTTATTCTTCAAGATAAATGTGTACATATGCATGTATGATAAATAATAGTAGCTTATACAATCTCATGCATATTTGATCAAG
Organism: Pinus tabuliformis; assembly: GCA_031772625.1. Lineage (NCBI taxonomy): Eukaryota > Viridiplantae > Streptophyta > Pinopsida > Pinales > Pinaceae > Pinus > Pinus tabuliformis. The sequence continues at coordinate 345,853,044 of CM062814.1, forward strand.
ATTTGTAGTGGTAGAAGTTGGTTTCTATGATGGGCAACGATGTTTGACTCGGTATATTGGTGAGTGGGTTTGCATTGGTATAATTTATTTTGAACTAATAAAGTTGTATTAGTTACATTAGAATGTTTGATGATCGATTAATTTAGTAGTTGATTTTAGAATTGATTGAAAGTTGATCCAGTTTGAACATTCTGAAAAGTGATCCATAGAGAGGTGAGGATAGTAGTATTCACAAAGGGGGTTGTAGCTCCCTTCCACTAGGAGTTGGAAAATGAGAGAAGGTTTTAACCTTCTGTAGGTAGGAGCTTAGTTGCTCATTAAAGTACATTCTCGTACAAGATTGTAAAAAACTTATTTTTAATATAAGAAGAAGACATAGACAAAAACAACGGTAGTTTTCTCCCACATTGGGTTTCCACCTAAAAATCCTAGTGCCCATATTGTTGTGTTTGTTTATGTTCTATCTTCTTATTAATTTCTCATACTTAATATTTAATTCATGAATGACAGAATAATAATGCATTGATTAATGTTGTATAGATGATCAAATTATTTAGATAGACTTGGGTTTCTATAGTAACAATTGCGTACATACTCTAGTTGCATTTAAAATGGTCACGTATAATAGTCAAAATAAGCGCTTGAAATTGAAAGTGTATAAAATACTTATTCACCACCCTCTTAGTATTTTTCCTATCAACAATTTGCTAAAACCCTCAATGCATGTTTGCATTAATATGATTAATAGGATGTAATACAATTTCTTTGCTCAACTGAGCAAAATTTACAAGTGAATAACCTATCTCTTTGCTCACTAAGAAGCTCAGACCTGGACTTAGTCAATTTCCACCTCTACTTGAGCCCTTATTTCCTTGTGTAATTCCTTGAGAAATTAGGACCCTATTATTTAGGAATTTTTCTAAAACGGATTGCGTAATTCCCAAGGTTGATCATTTGATTGCGTGCAACACATACATACACTCAAGACTAGTCTGCAACTAATGTTACGCTGCCTTGGAATCCCCACCACAACTAGGGAGCTCGAATTATTTGCATGCACTAGATATTCTGGCTTGATTTATTAGTTAACTAGATAATAACAAAGTTTGACTGAAGTCCCACTACACAAATGACCTTCCACTAGTTCCTCCAATAATTATAACTAGTTTAAGTGGAAACAACTTGAGATAAATGAATTTGATTGCTACAAATTAGCAATCAAACATGCTTAACTAGAATCTAACTCCTCCAACTGGAATTTACTAAGTAATTGGGTGACACAATCCATGTCACAAAAGTTAATTGTATCGAAGTTGTCTGATGATGTTGAAATTCAAAATTTTAATTCAATTAAGGAAAAATTAAATTGAGAATTTTTTTGCTACATTTTTCAACAATCCTTTAGGTGAATATAATCAATTTTGTCGATGACAATCAAGAGTTACACCACAACAATATGTTGATAATGACAACCAACGAATAGAAGTAGCATTCAAAATAAATGAAACGGTTAAAAAACACATATTAAAACACAATCAATGGAGACCACGAAAAGTACTCTAAATATGTTATTGTTTATCCATGTGCAGTGAAAGTGCCTCCATTTTTCCTCTCATGAGGCACATCTCTATTATTGGCCTCCATTGCCCTAAATCCCATCAGTTGTTTTCGGCCTCCATCACTCCACTTTCTATAGAACCCATCAATAGCATAAAGATGGACCCATAATCCTTTACCTTTACCTGTTTTAAAAGTGCCTCGTATTGAAAATTTTAAGACAAAGTTAAAGTTAAGACAAAATATTTATTTATTCTGAAAAAATTGTCTTAAAATCGTATAGTGGTGTCGAACTAATGACATACAAGTTTCCTCTAGTTGTATCAGTAGAGATCGAAGGGATAGAAGACAAATTGATGTCTGGAAAATATTGAGGAAAAGTTGTCATGATCTTTAGAGTCGTCTACCTCCTCAAAATGAAGAGATGGAAAAGTTGTTTTCTTTATATAAGATAGCATGAATGGCAAGTGAAATATCATCCCCGGTATAGGCGGGGGATAACAGTAGCCTTAAGTTGGCGGACCTATGGCGTAGCGTCAAAGTCAGTTTTGCAGTTGTTAGATAATATTGTATTGAATTGATATGTTTTTATGTTAATCATTAATTGTATTAAATGGATTTCATCTTAAGTGGTCATTATCTTAAACATAAAATTGTCTTCAAATATTTTTGTCTTCAATATAAAGTTTTGTCTAAAGTAATTTTGTCTTAAACTATTTTGTTCTTAAATATAGAATTTTGTCTTAAAATATTTTTGTCTGAAACCATTTTGATCTTATATATAAAATTTTGTCTTAAAATATTTTGTCTCAAACTATTTTTGTCTTAAATTTAAAGTTTTGTTTTAAAATATTTTTGTCTCAAACTATTTTAGTCTTAAATTTTATTCGTATATATGGACTTTAGATGGAAGGAGGTTTTTTTTTACTTTTTTTTTTTTTCTTAATTGGTGCCTAGACTAATTCTCAAGGCAATATGATGATCATTCTCTTCTTCTAAATGCTCATTGATGGTTTTAGTGTATTACAAAATTTGTTAGGTTGCATTAACTTTAAATAAATTAAAAAAATAGATTTGTGCCAAGCCGCTCCCCACCACCAATTTCCTAGGGATTTGAGATTATTCCAATTCTAACAAGTTTCTCATTATTATTTATAACATTCGTTTATATATAATAAAACTTTATTTTGAAAAATGGGCCATTACTTTTAATAAATTTTAAAAATTATATTCATGCCATGTGGCTCCCCAGTCACCAATTTTCAAGGGTTTGAGTTTATTCAATTTCTAATAAGTTCCTCCATGTTGACATTATTTCAATTCTAATAAGGTCCTCATTATTATTTGTAACATTAATATATTTAGGAAAATGGTCCATTACTTTTAATAAATTAAAAGAAAAAAACTGGCTCCCACCCACCAATTTCCTAGGGATTTAAGATTATTCCAATTCTAATAAGTTCCTCCATGTTGAGATAATTGAGATTCTAATAATTTCCTCATTATTATTTATGACATTGGTTTATATAGAATAAAATTTTATTTAGCAAAATGGTCCATTACTTTTAGTCAATTTAAAAAATTATATTCTTGCCATCTCGCTCTCCACCCACCAATTTCCTTGGGATTTGAGATTATTTTAATTCTAATAAGTTCATCCATGTTGAGATTATTCCAATTCTAATAAGTTCCTCATTATTATTTATATCATTCATTTATATATAAGAAAATTATATTTAGCAAAATTGTTCATTACTTTTAATTGATTTAAAAAATTAGGTGAGTGTCATGTGGCTTCCCACCCACCAATTTCCTACGGATTTAAGATTATTCCATTCTAATAAGTTCCTCCATGTTGAGATTATTCCAATTCCAATAAGTTCCTCATTATTATTTATAACATTGATTTATATATAAGCAAGTTTTATTTAGCAAAATGGTCCATTACTTTTAATAAATTAAAAAAATTATATTTGTGCCACGTGGCTTTCCACAGACCAATTTCCTGGGGAATTAAGGTTATTCCAGTTCTAATAAGTTCATTTCGATATTACTCCAATTCTAATAAGTTCCTCATTATTATTTATAACATTGATTTATATATAAGAAAATTTTATTCACACAAATGGCCCATTAGTTTTAATAAATTTAAAAAATTAGATTCGTTCCATGTGGCTTCCCACCCACCAATTTCCTAGTGATTTCAGATTATTCCAATTCTAATAGGTTCCTCCATGTTGAGATTATTCCAATTCTAACAAGTTCCTCCATGATAAGTTCCTCCTTATTATTTATAACATTCATTTATATATAACAAAATATATAACATAGTATTTTTCTATTTCTTCACTATAGTGCAAATAAATTCCATAAATTCCATCCATTCTAGTGTTAAGATGTCCCTCAACGTGTTGGAAGATCATATGAGGAATATCATATCAGGCTGGAAGATTGTGGGCTACAAGTTGTAAATTATTTTAAAATGAAAAAATTGAAAGTAAATGTTTTCATCACAAAGATAAAATTGATAGAAAAATATAGCCCAAATATAAAATAATAAAATTACATGAAATGCTTAAAAATATTTTAATTGTGAGCATTTATTTCTTTTCATTGTACTTATTAGTTGACATTGAAATATTTTACTTAATATGGAATTGAATTATTTTACTTATGAAATAAATTGTTTATATTAATAAGTTCCATGATAGCTTCCTCCATGATTAATAAATTATGGAAATTAAAAATTATGGTTGATGTTTTGAAATGCATTTTTATTTTTAAAAATTGAAATGCATTATATTGTAAATTTATTATAAGTAAAATAAATGATATATATATATATATATATATATATATATATATATATATATATATATATATAGATATATATAATCAATTTTTTAAATATATCATATATTAAAGAATTGTAAATTTATAGATTTAAAATTCCATGAATAATGTTTCACATGTTATATTTTTTTAAAAATTTAATATATTCAAATGAAATTATAGTAAATGAATTTAACAATTTACAAATGCTTATTCCGTTTAATTTTTATTTTATATGAAATTATTTTTGAAAAGTTCATTATTTATTACTCATTTGTTTTTAAGATTTTGCACCATATTTTGATTTTTTTATTAGAAGAAAAATAAAATAATAATTTATAGGAATTATTAATCTAAGACTTAATATTCCTACGATATAATATTATTCATAGGGTTTATAATATCAATCTTTGGGATCAATATAAATCTATTGGGTTTATAATCATGGTCAAGCATGGTATAACATCACATTGCGATAAATATTTTCTTAATATGAAAATCATCCAATGTCGTATTGTGACAAGCATTGTTTCAGTATGAAAATCAACCATGGTCAACCATGTTACAATGTCACATTGTGACAAAGGTTTTATCAACCATGGTCAAACATGGTCAATCATGGTCAGCCATGGTCAACCATGGTCATCCATGGTCAACCATGATCCAACATCACATTGTCACCCTAATTGTCTCAATATGGAGATCAACCATAGTCAATGATGTTAAGGCATTGTCCAACATTGCATTGTGAAAAATGTTGTCTCAATATGAAAATCAATCATGGTCAACCATATTCCAATGTCGCATTATGAGAAATATTTATCTTAGGGTTTATAATATGTATCTTAGGGTTTATATTCCTTGGGTTTATGATATTTACCCATTAGGTTTAATATTATTCCCTTGTGATTATAATCCTTTGGGTTTATTATTCACTTGGGTTTATAATATTTATCTTATGGTTTATATACCTTGAGTTTATAATATTAATCTCTTGGGTTTAATGTTATTCCCAAGTGTATATATTATCAACCCGTTGGTTTGTTAATCCCATGGGTTTATTATTCCCTTGGGTTTATAATATTAATCCCTTTAGGGTTTATATACCTTCCATTTATAATATTAATCCCTTAGATTTAATATTTTTCCCATGGGCTTATAATACCATTGGGTTCAATCATGGTCAACCATGGTCTCATTGTGACAAAGATTATCTTTTGGTCCAACGTACATTGTCACAACCATAGTCATCCATGGTCAACCATAGTCCAACATTGCATTGTGACAAAGATTATCCCAATATGGAGATCAACCATGGTCAATGATGGCGAGCCATTGTCCCACATCACATTGTGACAAACATTGTCTCAATATGAAAATCAATCATGGTCAACCATATTCCAACATCGCATTGTGACAAATATTTGTCTTGGGGTTTATAATATTTATCATAGGGTTTATATCCTTGGGTTTATAATCACTTGGTTTTATTATTCCCTTGTTTTTATAATATTTATCTTAGGGTTTATACACCTTGCATTTATAATATTAATCCTTTGGGCTTAATATTATTTCGAAGGGTTTATATTACCAATCTGTTGGGTTTTTAATCCCTTGGATTTTAAGTATTAATCTCTTGGGTTTATTATTCCTTTGGATTTATAATATCAATCCTTTTAGGGTCTATATGCCTCGCATTTACAATATTAATTCCTAGGGTTTATTATTATTCCCTTGAGTTTATAATATTTTTGGGTTTTTGAACTAATCCCTTATGTTTATTATTCCCTTCGATTTATAATACCAATCCCTTAGGTTTGTTTGGTTCATATTCTTAGGGTATAATATTATTTATAGGATTTATAGTATTAATTGTAGGGTTTAATATAAGTCCCTTGGGTTTACAATCATTGTCATCCATGGGAAATGATGGTCAAATGTCATAATGTGCCAAAGGTTGTCTCAATATGAAAATCAACCATGGTCAACCATGGTCCAATGTCACATTGTGACAAACATTGTCTCAGTATGAAAATTAATGATGGTAAATCATGTTCAACCATGTTTATTGTAATGTTTATAATATTTATCTTAGGGTTTTTATACCTTGTGTTTATAATATTTATCCCTTGGGTTTAATATTATTCCCTTGCAATGAGTGAGTGTAGATATTGGAGACGGAGAGAGACAGGGTCTGGCATTTACAACTATATCACGAGTGAGATCAATAGATGGTCTGCAGATTTCACCGCCTTTTTATTTTCAATATTATGCAAGATTGCAAGAGAGTGGGAGAAGGGATTGGTTAGAAAGCATGAATGGTTGTGATCATTTTCCTGTTGATTTGAATTGGTGGAGCTTTTTTCATGGACCTTGATGTGTTTTGGAAGAGGCTATTGTTTAATAACTATATTCCGGAGGAGTGTTTAAAGTTGAATTCATATCAACCACATTTAAATTGTTGTTTGATTTTTATTAAATGTTTGTTTCATAATTACTTTATTATTATTATTATTATTATTATTATTATTATTATTACATTATTGATAATAACATTAATTAATGCTGACACGTAATCATAGGGATTGGGTGAACAATTTTAAATAGTGTAAATAAATAATAAGAGAAAATAGAGAGTCATCGGGAGAAGAAACTCAACAGTCACTCCCTCATGTATATAACTATGAACCACCTAAATGAATAAACATAATATCATTTGAGGAGTTACCTCCTAGCTTGACATGGTACCAAAGCCAAGTCCATTTTCGGCATTGCAGTCTGCCATTGTAACTCCCTTCTACCATTTTTCAGAAATTTGTCTTGTAGTCTGCCATATTCTTCAGTTCTTTGACCTCTGTGTGATAATTGTTGTAACATTTGGTGTAATGCTTGGTGTACCTCCCCTTTCATCTCTTAGCTGCTCGTGCACTATCTGGCACATAGAAGCATTCTTGTAGCTATAGTCTTACTCTTTGAGAGACTGCGGATAAAGATTTTTTCCTGGACTGGAATCCTCTGTAGAAGTAACATTGTTCTTGTCTTCCTTCTCCTCATCTACAACTTTTTATTTGTGTTCTGCATTGTTATCCTCATTAGGATACACATCCATATAAATGCGTTTTCATTTCCCTATGGAATACCCACCACCATTGCTACTTGTTTGCAATTGCACACTCGCTCTTATTCGAAGTTTGTTGCTTCCTTCTCTTTTGACTAGTTTTTTTTTACATCTTTGTTGCTTCATCTAGTTTCATATCCATATTTTTCTTAGTCAATGCAATTGTATTAGTAGTAATCACTCGCATGCTTGCCATTATATTTCGTGGATGTTATTAAAACCTAACCAAATATCGATGCAAAACTTGATAGAGGTAGCTTTTGCTTCTCTTCCTCCCACGTTGTTGTTGCTCCCTCCAATAAGCTACTCCCTCCATTTTACACTTTTCACTAGAACTGCATTCTTGACCAGAATTGCATTTTTTTTTCAGAATATTGCTATTACAATGCAATTTTTTTCCTTAACACCAAAAGTGAAAATATTTATATATTGGCAGCATAAGTACATTTTTTTTAGAGTGCGCAATTTTTTTTTAAATGTATTCATTGATATCTATTGTGGGAGTGGTTCTCACCGGTAAGGAGAACTATCTAGAATGGTCATGTAAAATCAAGCACACTCTCATTTCTAATGAGTTGTGGAAAGGAGTGTGTGTTGGAGACGGAGACAAAGAACCAAAATAGCCTACCTCAGACAAGGAATTCACCATTTGGGAAAATAAGAATAGCAAGGTTTATGCCTTGATTGTAGTGTTAGTAAATGAAGAGGTGAGTTTCCATATTTTGCCATTTTCAAATGCTTTCGAAGCCTTACAGAAACTGAGGGAACTCTATGACTCACACTCTGCACTTGAAGTTGTTCAACTCATGATTAAATTGTTCAGACTTGAAATACAAAATGATGATCCTCTTGCTCTTGCATCAGGAGTAAAATATATTATGCATGATATCAAAGTCACTAATGTTGAATTGGACATTCCTCTGATAGCTTTTTTCAAGGAACTTTATCCCACTTACTAAAATTATCTTTAGTCATTGTAAGCAAATGGAAACCTCAAAGAAATTACCTTTAACTCCTTTTTGTGAAAAAATTTGCTGAAAGAGAGAAAGATTTTGGAAAGAAGATAGCTCCTAAGTATTCTAACGATACTGTGCATCTTGCACATAGAGAGAAGAATCTTTCTCAATATTCTTCGAGAGAAAGTGGTGGTCGAAGAGGAAGAGGAAGAAGAAATTTCAGAGGCAGGGGGGGTAGACACTCTCAAGGAGAAAAGTCCGATTTGCATTGCATACATTGCAAAAGAGATGGATCACATGATGCATCCACATGCAAGTTGCCTTGGGACAGAATTGAGCAAGAAAGAAACCAACCCAAAGGTAAAACTAATGACAAAGAGAAAGGTAAAGCACCTAAATCTGTTCACTATGTTGTGGCACACTGTAATATTGGAGTAAATGAAGACATATTTAATGCTTCACTTGCTTCTTGGAAAAATGATTGGTTGCTTGATTTAGGATCAGCTTGCCACATGACCTTTCGAAGAGATTTTTTTGAAGAATTCACTGATAATGTTGATGGAGCAGTATACTTTGCAGACAAATCAAAACTCAAGCCATCAGGGCTTAGCCCAATTAGCCTTAAATTGCTTGGTCTTCCAGACTTTCTTCTGCATCATGTTTTATATCTCCCACAACTAAGGAGAAACTTGCTATCATTCATCCACATCCACCAGCAAGGACACTCCATTCATATGTTTGATGGCAAGGTTGAGGTGAGAAAAGCATCAGATCAATCACTTATCATGACAGAGATAGAAGAAGAAAGGCTTCTCAAGCAGTAAGGTACCTTTGCTCGTGCAAAAGATTTCTCATACAATTCTCATTATGAAGAAGGTACATTTCCATCGAGTTTATTATGGCATGCTAAATTTGGACACTTGAACTATGACAACCTTTGCCTTTTGAAGAAAAATAGTGTTACATGTTTGCCTACAATTCCTAGGAAACTTATGGAATGTGATGCTTGCATTTTAGGAAATCATAGCAAACAGTATTTTCATGATTCACATTCCAGAGCACATACAAAACTTGAACTCATTCATCCAGATTTATGTGGTCCAATGCATGTTCCTTCTGCAAATGGAAATAGATATATGATGATAGTTTTTTATGACTAAACCAGAATGTGTTGGGTTTATTTATTGAAGAACAAATTTGATTCTTTTCAAACATTCAAGAACTTTCATACATGAATTCAAAATGATGCACAATCTCATATTGACTCTATTCACACTGATAATGGAAAAGAATACACTTCAAATGAATTTGAAAACTATCCTTGCCAACATGGGATCAAACATCAAACAATTGTGCATTATAATCCCCAACAGAATGGAGTAGCTAAAACAATGAATATGAAAATCTTAAATATGGTGCGCTCCATGATGTTTTTCAAGAATGTAAAATTGATGTTTTGGGTTGATGCAGTTCTATGTGTTGTATATGTAAAGAATAGATGTCCATCTAATGCTATTAGAAGCAAGAGTCCTGATGAAATATGGTATGGGCACATTCTTTCGGTAAAGCATCTCAGGGTCTTTGGTTCTACATGTTATGCCTTGGTACCAAAGGTACATAGAAACAAACTTGGTGCAATGAGTCGTAAGTGTATCTTCCTATGGTATTCAAACACCTCCAAAGCATATCATCTCTATGGTGAAGTCAATAAAAAGTTTATTGTATCTAGAGATGTAATCTTTCTTGAATCATCCAAAGCTGACAATATTGTTGAGCGACAACTTGATCGCTTGGATAGATTCACAAATGTAGAATCATTTCAAGAATTTGATAATCATATTCCACATCTTGAAGGGGGCATTCCTATACTAGATCAACCTGTGGAATCTTTTTCTGAAGCACTCTCTCCCCCACATGAAACTCCAACAATGGATGATATTTTGAGTGATGTGATTGACAGAATAGGGAGACTCAATCTTCATTTAGTCCCAACTCAATCAACTGAGTAGCCTGGACTATCTCGGAAAGGTCCCCTAAACTGGCTCACTAAGACACTTGAAAGTGTTCATCCTAATGTGGTTGGAAAGACAGGAACTAGAAATTCAACCCGACAAAATGGAAGTGATGTAGATGACTCTGATTCACCTGTTCATATGGATGTTTCTTTTCATTGTGAATTGAATTTGTCTATAGATTTTGAACCAGCTTCCTTCAAAGAAGTCGCTTCTCATGATGAATGGAAATGAGCAATACAAAAGCAGTATGATGCCTTGATAAAGAATGGCATTTAGAAGCTCATTCATCCTCCATTGGGAACCAAACCAATTGGCTGCAAGTGGGTCTACAAGAACAAGTATAAAGCTGATGGCTCACTTAACAAGCACACAACCAGGCTTGTGGGAAAAGGTTTTGCATAGAAGGAAGGGGTCGATTATGAGAATACTTTTGCCACCACAAAAAAATGGGCTACCATCTGGACACTCTTTGCCTTAGCAGCTTAGAACAGTTGGAAAGTCCATCAAATGGATGTAAAAATTGCTTTCTTGAATGGAAGTCTAAAAGAGAATGTTTTTATGTCCCAGCCTAAAGGATTTGCTGTGAAAGGACATGAACATAAAGTATGCAAACATGTGAAATCCTTGTAAGGCCTCAAACAAGCACCGTGAGCCTCATATTAAAAACTTATTGAGCATCTTCTGAAACTCAATTGTAAACATTATGATCTTGATGATGCAACTTTGTTTGTCAAGAAAGTTGGCAAAACAGTTGTATATCTTGTGGTATATGTAGTTGATCTTTTGATGACAGGGAACAATGAGAACTACATTGCATCCATAAAGAAGGAATTGAGGAAAGGTTTTGAAATGACTGATTTGGGCTATGTTCATTATTATTTTGGTACTAAAGTAACTCAACATTTGAAGTCCATATTCCTTTCTCAAAAGAAGTACATTGGAGACTGTTGAACATGGCATCACTGAATGCAATACTTCGACTACTCCAATGGAACACAACTTAAAGCTCACATCCATTGGAGGAAAAGAATCTGAAGACGCAACAAAGTATAGACAGCTTGTACGAATTCTCAACTACGTGACTACTACCAGACTAGACATTTCGTTTGTTGTTGCAATCCTCTCCAGGTTTATGCAAAAGCCTTCTGAGGGACATTGGTCTTCTACAAAAAGTGTTCTCAAGTACTTGAAGGGAACTCAAGACTTTGGACTCAAGTATACACAGGTGGGCAACTTCGGCTTGATTGGATACTCTGATTCAGACTTCGATGGAGACAAAGAAACTGGGGTATCTACTTCTAGTTATGCTATGAGTCTTAGATTAGGAGCTGTCTCCTGGAGATTATGCAAATAATTTGTTCCAACAGATTCCACAACAAAGACAGAATATGTGGCAGTAGTTGAGCCAAAAAAGACATTGTGGCTCAGGAAATTTTTTGAAGATTTGCAGGTAAAACAAGTACATTCGACTCCACTCATAATTGACAATGAGTCGGCAATAAAGTTGGCAAAGAACCCAAAGTTCCATGATCAAACGAAGCACATCAATACAAAATGTCATTTGATTCGACATCATGTTGAGGCCAAAACAATCCATCTTCGCCATTGTTCCACTAATGCGCAGATTGCAGACATCTTCACCAAAGCGCTTATGAGAGAAAAGCTTAAAAGATTCAGAATGATGGTTGGACTCACCAACATCCCTTCAGATTAAGGGGGGAATGTTGACACCTAATCATAGGGATTGGGTGAACAACTGTAAATAGTGTAAATAAATAATAAGAGAAAATTGAGAGTCATCGGGAGATGCAACTCACCAATCACTCCCTCATGTATATAACTATGAACAACCTAAATGAATAAACATAATCTCATTTGAGGAGTTACCTACATTAATTCTTAATATTATTAATAATTGATATACTTATTTGATATAGATCTATAAGAGTTTATCAACCACATTTATTAATGTGGTCATGCTACTATTTAACATAATTCAATTAATATTAAATTTTAATGTAAATTAACTAAAATAAAAAGTGACTTTTTAACACAAAAGATTTATTTTGTCTTAAAAATATCCTTAATGGTGTATGTGAGATGTATCCACTTGTGTGAAAGTTATTGCTGGTTATCCTGCCTTTTCTTGTAAAGTTTTTTCATTGGTAGTTTGACGGATATGTCTGCGATCTGTAGAGGATTGATATCTACTAATTTCTATATCAAACACTTATTAATGAAGCTGTTACGTTTTTTCCTGTTGAAAAAAGAGAAAGCAATCACAACCTTTGTTTTCCCTATTTAGCTGCAATTAACAGTGAGATCAATCTTGAGAAAGCAGAGAAGTTTAGTGTTAGGAAGGCCGACTGTAAAATGTGGCATCGTTTTACCATTTCCTCTTAAAACAGACTAGAAAAAATACAAGTTGCAAGTTAAATCTACAGTGATCTCGATACAATTCTATACAGTACAGCTACCTAAGCCAATCAACTCAATTACTCTATATGGACAAAGCATCTGTGTGATCATCAATTTAATTAACGGAGAAATGTGCAACTCATACAACATGTGGCCACCCCAAATTAGCGCATAAATGGGCAGATCGATGTTTAATTCAGAGTTACATGCTAAGAGCATGATAAAGCCCTTCAATATAGTTGCAGTGTACGACACCCAATCTTGTAAAGAAGAGGCCCGTAGTTCCGATGTTATGTTTCGAGACGGGAAACTTGTACATGGGACGGCCCAGCAGTCGGATCTATAGGTAGCGAGGAAAAGAAAATTACAAACAGCAGCAACAATCAGAAGCGGGCGGTAAACTCTGTATCCCAAGTTCAACTGGAAGAAAATCTGAGAGGATTATACGCTTAAAAGCGAGTGGCAACCACTACATATTTTTCCACAGCCTCAGCTTCGTCGCTTATGCTTTACATAACTTATATCTGTAGTCCTTCAAAGGTCTGGCCGAATTGCCAGTTCGCATCAGCGACGTTATAGGAAGTGATCGTTGATCCATCGCTGGTGGTGACCTGGAAGGAGAGACTCTGCCCATTCAAATAGGAGTTGCTCTGCCAATTCTGTCCCCAGTTGCGGGACATAGCTTCCCAACCAGTGTTGGAACCTTTGATGGAAACAGCCTCCACGTCCCCTGCGCCTCCTACGTTGGTAATGAGCACCAAATTGAAATAGGAGTGCCCACTGATTGTGAATCGAATTCCTCCTGTCCTCACGCATGGTACTCTGCACGCATTACATTAATTTTGAATCGTAGTCAGCCATCCCAGTTACCGTGAACTTGGTTAAAAAAAATTCGAAACTTAGAGGATAACGTTGACAGAATAAGAGCAAACATTAACTACCTTCGGAACATGATGGGAACAATGCCACCCTTGCAAATGGCAATCTGTTGAAAAGCAGGTTGAGCCATGTCGAAGTGTTGGAGAGGTGGATTGCACCATCCTCCATTGTCATTGGGAAGAGCAAGATTAGGGGGGCAGAGGTTAGTAGCAGTAACTGTCACAGTCCCGGCTAGACACCACTGAGGGTCAGACTGGTCGTCGCATTTCATTTCGTAGCAGGCTCCACATGTAGCTCCATTGTTGAAAAGCGCCGTGCTTAGAGCTGTAGTGATCGTACCATAGCCCTGGCTATACAAATTACCGTATCCGCAGGCACCATCTGTCAAAATTACACCATGCAATTACTTAGCTAATATATGGTATTACAAATACCGTTCATAGAAACAGCGAAACCACCTAATTCAATGGAATGTTTTTGAGGTCATAACTATTCTTATTGACTTTCAACGGGGTTCTCGCCAGGTAGACTTACCCATTGTGCCCGACGCATCACTGCCACCATAAAAAGTGGCATGCGCGGATTCCCAGCTGCTATCTAATGCATAAGCCGCACCAGCTATCCAGCACAAACAAAACACGGTCACCAGTTGTAGAAGCGCCATTTCACTGCAAAGCGTTCAGATACCAAGAAAAGCGATTAACGCGTAGTTATCTCACTTCAAAAACGAAGTCAGAAATGATATCTAAGTTGATACTGATTGCAGAACCCAAGATATCTCAAATATATAGAATGAGAGGTTAACGAGACTTGTGATTTCTTCCAAGAAAAAATGTCCGATTCTCTAGGGCAGTAAATACAAGAATATGGAGACATTAACAAGACTCTGAGAAAGATAATACTATAATAACTTCCACATGCAAACGCACCTTCAAACTAACCGTAGCAGCATCTCATCCCGCGAATTGGGCCATCTGCACATGGGATTGGGGTCTCTAAAATATTGCGATAATGATCCCTATCAGTTGACAGTGTCGTTATTATAACCGACCCTGGGGGCTGAAAGCCATTTCAGGTTAGGATTCCGCTACCAAACATATAATGTATAAAAATTAATTGACAATGAAAGCCATGTTACTTGGTATCAGCGCTCGAAATTCGGAGTGTTTTGAATATATTATACGGATAAAACTATTAAAAAACATAAAAAAACGTAACATATTTGATTTTTCCAAGGGAATGAAACAGAAATAATAGAAATGTGGAGAATGTAGATAAGTGCCAGTCCCGATCAACTGTTTTAACGGCCCTCGTTGCTGCACCAGACGTGCAAACGGCCGGAGGATGAGGTCGTTGTGTTTACTTTTCTTGTTTTCTTTCTTTCCCTCAGCGCCCTCAATGACCGATGCCGGACAAGACCTAATATCGTCCACGGGAGAAGCAAGCCAAGGTGTTTATTCCTTTTATTATAAGGGCGGCGAGCAGGCGTTTACCCATAGGACCTGGGGTACCGTTTACTGGAATTTGGTGGCCATGAAACTTTTTAATGAATAAATGGCTAAACGTTTTATGAATAAATGGCCCTTCATATCCAGATATTTACGTTCCATCGACATGAAAACTTGCAAAAAAAATATCACGCAAACTTACTTCGTAGATAAAAGGATAAAAAATATTTTTTCCCAATTTTGTAGAGAGCGATTCGGTGGATGCTTTGCCCATGGGGTTCCTTTAAAATATGAAAAATAATTTTTCGATTTCGTAGTTTAGCCTGTTTTGCCGTATTGTCATGTATGCGTGTAGCCATCATTGAAGTTTTTCATTGATATTTGACAGCGACTTGTTTGCTTTGGAGTGGGCTTTGTTCGTCAATACAATTTTAAATTGGTGCTATTTTTTGATGGCTTTGTCACATATTACTATTTTTTGTTCTTTTAAATAACTTTCTAGCATAATCTTTAATCAAAGACCAGGCTTTTCTAATTCTTTAATAATTGGGAGAATCACATGATTTCAATATTCATACGATTTTTCTGGTACACATTTTACCATTATACCAAGAGGAACCAAAGGCAATTGGAATATGCACAAAACTCAACGAATCATAAACAGATAAATGGCATTGTCGTTGATTGGTCGAATCGCTTGATTTTATTAATCGTGGAAATTTTATGCTACACAATTCACCATAACATTCCAGGAACCAAAGTCAACTGGAATATGCTCTATACTCAATGAATCATAAACAATTGAAGGCATTGTCGTTGGTTGGGAGAATCACTTGATTTTATTATTCATACAATTTCACTGGTACACATTTCACCATTACATTCCGGCGAAACCAAGGGCAATTGGAATATGTTCAATACTCATTGAATCGTGAATCATAAGCAAATACAGGCATCAACATTAACGGAAGAAGATTTTTTAGATTGCTTATTAATTCTAATAAAGGAAAGAAATTATTTTTGATGGGTTATTAATTCTTATAATGAATGATTGATGAGGTCTGATATATATATATATATATATATATATATATATATTTTTGTTATTATTGGTGTAAATATTAAGTTAGTATTAGCATAACTATGTTAAAAATGATTATTATAGGTTGATCAATGCTATTTTTTATTTTGAAAATAGTTTATATAGACCTATATGAATTACTTTTAATGTGATTGGGGTAGTTGAGACATGTATGGGAGGATTAGTATATCATGATTGATTAGGGGAAGATCAGAATACTATCATTCATTATTGTGAAATATGTTTAAATTTTGGTTTATGAAGGTTTATTATGGTGAATATACAGTTTACTATAGCTGACTATGGTTATGGATGTGTAACTATGGTTTACCATGAGAGATTATGATTGACCACACTTGAACATATTACC
Organism: Pinus tabuliformis; assembly: GCA_031772625.1. Classification (NCBI taxonomy): domain Eukaryota; kingdom Viridiplantae; phylum Streptophyta; class Pinopsida; order Pinales; family Pinaceae; genus Pinus; species Pinus tabuliformis. The sequence goes on from CM062814.1 coordinate 345,869,718, forward strand.
TATGGTAGATCATGTTTCCTCATGTTTACAATGGTAGATCATGTTTGGTAGGATATGGCTTACCATGGATGGACATATTTTACCATGGAGATCATAGTGGAGCATGGTTGAACATATTTATTCATGGTTGAGCAAGGTGACTATCATTCACAATTTTTGACCATATCGGACCATGGTCAACCATATTATGGTAGACATGATCAACCATGCTAATAATGGATGACCATGGTTGACTATGTTGAATGTCATTACCCATCAACCATGCCAAATATGGTCAAGCATGGTTGACCATGGATGTACATGTTACACTTAACCATGATTGATAAGGGTTGATCATGTTTGTCCATGGTCAACCACGATGACTATGGTTGACCATATTATGTATGGTACACCATGTTTGACCATGTTGAACGGGATTTCCCATGGTTAGCATTATTTTACCATAATTGACAACTTAAAATATGGTTGACCATTTTTGTACATGTTTGGCCATGATTATCATGGTGGAACACGGTCAACCATGTCCAACCATGACTATCGACATAGTGAGCCATGGTCAACCATGGTTACCAATGTGGTTAACCATCATCAACCACGCTGACTATGGTCAACTGTGGTTGACCATAGTTTTCCATAGGGATGTGTTTCCAATGGTGGGAGTCACACTAGCACATTTCTTAAAGCCTAAGTACAAGGAGACTATTCGAGAAACATTTCCCCATGTCCCCCTTTGGGTGAAAATTTGAGAAACATTTCTGTGCGAGGAATGTATTTCCCCAAAAGGGGAATGCTTGGGTGCTCACATTTCTTTTTTCTATCGACACTTTAAGATAGAAAGCTGAATAAGATATGGAGCTTTGAGGAGTCTAGGACCTTGGTTATTAATTGTAAACTTAAATGCTTAAAGTAAAAGTAAATTGGATTGCACAATGATGAATTTGAATGCAATCATTTTTTTCATCATCTTATCGATGTTATTACATTTTTTATAATTTTAGATGTGAAACACCTTTGATAGGGAATCTGATGCTCCCCCATACCCTTTGAATTCTCGTAAAATTTAAGGCTTCTTCGACACATCCCCCTTGTGCATTCCCCCAACCCATGCTTGTCTATTTTGAAACAAATGGTGGAATATAGGTTGATCATAGTTGAGTAAGGTAAACTATCAAATATTATTGAAATATTAGAAAGGTTTATTATGGTGAACACATGCTTGACTATAGTTTCCCATAATTATCCATATTTAACTATGATTGACCATCAAGGATTATGATTGATCATGGTTGAACATGGATGACCATATTGCATATGTTAGACTAGGTTTTTACAATGTTGACAATAGATGGCCATGCTTAACCATTGTCAACCTTAATTTGCATTAGAGAAATTTTGAGGTAAAAAAGGGGCCTCCTAAGGAATATTATAAAATAATGGTGCAGATAATCAAATAATATTAGATTACATCATGAAATTTTAGAGGGAAAAAAGAAAAAACTACATTTTCAACTTATCTCCCTATGGTTCTACGCAAATTTTGTGTGGGAGCACTCTTTGGATGCAAAATTTAGTTCCTCATGAAAGGAGTGCCCATGTGAAATGCTTTTGTTTGGCCTTGCTACATGAAAAATGAGAATACAAGATAAAAGGTGATTGCAATCATGTTTTTCATGTATTTCTCATTTTTCTTGTACCAATCATGCTTTTTCATGGATTTATCATTTTTCATGTAGCGGGGTCTATCAAAAGTGTTTTCCTTGGATGAGGAATTTAATTCTGCATCCAAGAACATCTCCCACTTGAAATTTGAGTAGAACCCTAGGGAGATAAGTTTAAACTACGACTTGAAAAAGTAGTTTTTTATTTTTTTTTTTATTTTTTTTTTTTTTGACTTGAAAAGTCGTGAATCATCCCCCATGGTTGAAATCATCATCTCAAATCCTATTGGTTATTATAAAGTTCGTTTTTGTTATGCATTTTTGTTTTGTGGCCCATTTTTTACCTCAAAATTTCTCTAATTCCATGGTCAGCTAGTTGTCTACCATGGTTTGACCAGAGTTCACCATGGTTGAGCATGTTGAATATGGTCAACCACGAATGACCACATTTTATCATGTTTACCATGCTGGCCATGGTGGGCCACATTTAACTATAATTGACTATGAGAGGTTATGATTGGCCATGGTTGAATAGGTTGGTTGTGGTAGACCATGATTACAATAGATGCTCATGGTTGCACATAGTTCGGTCACAATGACCATGCTTGATCATAGTTCTACACATTAATGAACAATATTTACAAAAATAGCAATAGGAAACTAGTAAAATGTCTCATTTTTCTCTTCTTAACTCAATTATCAAATTAGATAATAATTATTTTCATACATCTTCACTTTCATTAAAAATCAATGTCATAATCGTCAACAGCAAAGTAGATAAAATTTAATGTGACTCTTATTGGTAGTAGAAAAGAAATGTTGAAGTATTTCAAAGTTGATATCATCACACCCAAGATCTAATATGACAATGCATAAGTAAACTCTAGCAAGAATTTGTAAAGTTCCTACTCTCCTTCCAAACTAGGGATTGTTCAGTGTATCTAACCTCTAAAAGTCCTTGACAATCAATTGGAATATTTTCTCCTTAAATCATCATCGTATGATTCTTCACGCATTATCATTCTAGATATTTCACTAATGAAACTTACAAGTATGAGCTTGGTATATTGGGCACGATGCCTTACGAACTATAGGCTTATTAATGCACCCATTGATGGATGCAATAAATTTAGCATTGGCTCAAAAACTAAGTGGGGTTTAGAACCCCCTTGTAGCAACATAGGTATTATAAATATTCAATTTTCATACAATGTTACTCTATAAGTTCCTCACGCTATTGAATATATTACACTTACAGGTAGAAATGGTGATTCCAAAGAGTAAAAAACCAATAAAAGAATACACTTTAATATGTTCTTTAATGTATGGCCCAAAATTCACAACTCAAAACAATTATAGTGATTTCTACATATGACATAGAACACAATAAGCATAAATGCAAGTAGCGCTTACATTGTTAAATAGTCCAACTATGGACATGCTTACACCTTTGACGAGTTTCAATATAAGACGAACTGTTTTCTCTTTCCTATCTGTAAGAGGATGACGAGTGAATAAAACAGGGAAAAACATAAATGAACCAATTCATAAACATTTGATGCTACACATCTCTATTTCCTGTGCCTATGTATGTTGTACATATATTAGAGAACCAAACAAACCCAACCGAACCCAATGCTAGTTTTGAATAACCCCTATCAAAAAAATTGTAGTATTACTATAAAAATGTATGCAAATAATTTTTGGCTATAGGAGGTATTATGGAGTCTCTCAAGGATGAAATTTTAGACACTATGAAATTATTTGTCTCTCAAATTCCTTTTTTTAATCGATTTTCTAATTTGATATCTTGAAACATTTGCAATAATCCATCAAAAAGAGGAGTTCACAAGTGCTCTATAAAATCCATGCTTGATAGACTATTAGGCCTTCTTGATCCAAATGGAAAATGACATCAAACCATGGTGTTCATCCACCCATGGTATTCATTCACCCATGGAATTGACCCACGGTATTGTAACTGAAAAATACTATAAGTAACAAGTCGCATTTTGTAAAAGGACAGTTTATTCACCACAATGTAGCTTTTACAGTTATTCTCTGTTTTAATAAAAATTTCTTTGTGGTTTTATTTACTATGTGTTCTCTCATTTTCTTTCTGGCATTGCAATTTTTCAAATATTGGGGACCTACCCCCAAGATCCATTTCAATTTTTTAGATCTTTGGGGCCTCCCCACAAGATCCAAATTAGTGGTATCAAAGTAGGTTACAATTCCATGGGAATGAGGGTTTCATGCATATTTCAGTTTCAATTTTTTGTAGAAATATTCAAGAGACTTCAAGCACGTGCTGCAACCTCCACTTAGCACTTTCTTGGGCCAAGCAAGAAGAATTTTTCTTTTTGATTTTTTGCGGGTTTTTTTTTTTTGGTCAAAAAGTTTGCAGATTAGATTTGAAATATTTGGTACAATATTTATAAGAAAAAAATTATAGATATGGATTCCTTGCAAAAAAATACCAAAAGTAAAAAAAAATCAGCCGCATCGGAGTTTGGATGAGGGAGATATCGCTGATTTAAAATCAGCTATGTTGTATTGTTTTTTATTCTGACGACAACAAGTGGATGGTGACTCTCCTATCATTTTTTCAAGTTTTCTGTGCAGAATTTCAGAAAATAGATTCTAGATCTGAGCTCCTCTTGACAAATCATCCAATTCCAAAAAAATGGGTCAAATCAGAGTTTGGATGTGGGAGATATCACTGATCTAAAATTAGCTATTTTTTGAGAACTTTTGTGACGACAGAAAATATTGCAACGTGAATATGAGATTCTAAAGTGTCCAGATAAGGATTTCCAACACATGGGAAGATGCAAAATCATCCTTCTGTTTCCAGAAATAGGTTATAATAAATACTTTTAGCTATATTGACCGAGTTATGTCCATTCTAATGTTGGAGCAACATTTAGAAAGGGTTCCCTTTGGAGAGGTGCCCTCCCACCTCGCTTTAGTAGGCACTTGCTTCACATTCATCAATTTCATCATAACAGCATTCGGCTTGGGTTCTTTGGAGATGTTCCCTCCCACCTAAGGCTATGTAGGCACCTGCTACTTCATCAACAACCAACATCATGATTATGGGTCAGCCGCACAAAATCCTTGTCATCGAAGTCCATTTGCTAGGCCGCACACTGTTAGCATCATAGTTGGTCATAAACATTACAGGTTATCTCTATCCTCGGATCTTCATCTGTCATGGTTATGGGTCATCCACAAACCCACACTTCATTGAACTCCATTTGCTAGGTCACACACTGTTAGTTTCATAGTTGGTCACAAGAATTACAGGGTATCTCTATCCTCAGACCTTCGTTCATCACAGTTATGGGTGATCAAAAAATCCACACTTCATCGAAGTCCATTTGCTAGGCCGCACACTATCAATATCACAGTTGGTCACAAGCATTACAGGGTATCTCTATCCTCAGATCTCCGTTCATCGCGGTTATGGGTTAACCACATAAAACCCTTCTCTTCAGTGGCTCTTCATAATCAACAAAGGCTTCGTAGGAGGGAACTTCATGTAATGGTGACCATTGCTTCTTAATGAGGGAGGAATGATCCGAATGGAAAATGGCATCAACCCATGGTATTTATCCACCCATGGAATTAACCCATGGTATTGTAAGTGGCATCCATCCATGATATTTATCCACCCATGATGTTGTAAGTGACATACACCCATGGTATTTTCCCATGGTATTATGACATCCACCCATGGTATTCATTCACCCAAGGAATTGACCCATGGTATTTTGACATCCACCCATGGTATTCATTCACCCATGGAATTGACCCATGGTATTGTAACTGAAAAATACTATAAGTAACAAGTCGCATTTTGTAAAAGGACAATTTGTGTGCCGCAATGTAGCTTTTACAGTTATTCTCCATTTCAATAAAAAATTTCTTTTTGGTTTTATTTACTGTGTGTTCTCTCATTTTCTTTCTGGCATTGCAATTTTTCAGATCTTGGGGGCCTCCCCCCCAACATCCATCTCAATTTTTTAGATCTTGGGGGCCTCCCCTCAAGATCCGGATCACTTCTCCTTGTCGTTGCACAAAAATATAGATCTACCTGATTATCACAAATGAATATTTCAAGAGTCAAGTAAAGAACGTGAATTTTCACTTTCACTACCAACTTGTATTAAAAGTTGGAAATCAAAAGATGAGCTCTCACCGTGTATTCATCTAGTAGATATTATTCTGCATAGATGATTCTAGCTACTACCTTTCCATATTGACTCCTTCATATCTCTATAAATTGAAAGATGTTTGGGGTTACTATGGAGTGTATATTTATGCACACATGATGGCCGCGTTTCAGCAAACCTGCATCATATGGATAATAATTTAGATGTGCACCAATGTATAGGTGGTGTTGAATTAAATCAATTTGAATGTAAGGTGTAAGAAGTTATTGTTAATGGATGACAAGGTGCCATTTCTAGTATGAACAACTTCAATGGTGGAAGTTGCAGCGTACATAAAGCTATCCATAAGAAGTTGATTTTCCTTGCCATCACTCTTACCAGTGAAAAGCTAAGTAAAACTACTGATGTATAAAAGAATTGTGTGGATGTGATACTTGAATGATAAAAATATTTCATACTTGATCATAGGACCAATAGCTTCAATGTTGGTCTTTCATGTTTTTGTAGTGAAGCATGCGTACCCCTCCACTATACTCCAATAGTAGTCTCTTTCATCATATTGTATGAGAAATTAGTATTGGAGATAAAAATGCAAAGAATGATAGCTAAATTTAATTTCACTATAAGTTAGATGAAGAATTAATGCTTTTCATAGGAAAGTTCTTACCATTCCCGAACAATTTTATTGACAACATTTTCATGCGGATTTTTAACTACATATTATACCTAAATAAAGAAAATAAACCACCTACAACACAATCAAACTAAAAATTAACAATATTTCTAGGTACAAAAGGTTTGGTTTTGGTACCCAACTAGCTTAGAAATATGGTTGGTGCAAATAATAGCAGAGTGTTGCACCTGACTGTATTAGGAATGGAAATAATGGCCTAAACCAACCTTGGTTCATTTATGGATCCATCTGGAGAGCCCACATGCAAGGGAATTCCCACCAATAAGGAATTGATCACCTTCATGCGCATATAGCCTTCTTTCAATCCTTTCCTTACATCCATACTTAATTGAGAATATTTCCTTGATCTTTCTCCCTTGGGATTTAATCACCTATCCTTTGACTTCCAGTCGAGAAGGAAGTGGGAAATAGTGAGTTATCTTTGGCTATCCATAACCATTTCTTTATTTTATGGCACACGAGATTGAAAAATTGAAATGGAAGTAGAACATTCATATTACATACAAATAACATGAATGATGAAATATTGATTGAAGGAAATTCTTAAGGAAACCTAAGATTAGATTGATGAAGGGAAGTAAGCTAACATTCCATCATTTCATAAGAAATATAGGGATGAAATAGTATAGGGAGGAGAATTGAATATCTATCAAATAAATGAAATGAGGTGGTCCATGCATTAATTTAGCCACTTCGTGGCTATAGAGAGGGGTTTTGGAATCCTCAACTTAGGTAGACATCTATAGGTCATTTATGTGTTTCCCTATTGAGCTGCAAAAGGTGTAAGATTGATCTAAATGATTGGAATCATTGAAAGTATAGAAATAAAAGAGTAGTCACAAACTCTTTCCTATTGTGTGTAATTGAGTTAATACAAAATGTTAGTACTTGATCCATTCTTCTGGTTATATCCTTGGAAATAAACTCTCTACCTGAGCATGTGTAGTGAAAGGAGCATGTCGTGTTATGAAACCAACTCAAGAAAAGATAGATCAATGCCTTAGAATTCAGCCTCTTCAAGGGGGCAACCTCCTTTAAATTACATAAATGAACAATTCTTGGATGATTCAAATGACAAAACCTCCTTTCTATATATAGGAGTCTAAGGAGTCACAATATAATCCAGCCGACCTAACAATAATAATATAAAGCCAAAAAAATAACAATAGAGGGATTCCATTGGGTACAATAATAACAATATGGGGGCAATAGGGGCACAACAATATTAATAAGGGGTTTAACTACAATAGTAATGGGGTAACCACTAGTATTATAGGGACCCAACATGCCCCTCTCCCTCAAAAAAGTGTTGTCCTCCACGCTTGAGTAGTTCTGGATACTTCTGCATAAAATTCTCATCCTCCCATGTGGAATCATCAGTGGATAAGTTCTTCCACTTGATAAGATATTATGAAATTTAACGATTTCGTAGCTGTCGAGTTCTTGCTTCTGTGACTGCTTCCGGTTCCAATATAATTTTTCCTTCCTCGTCAAGTTATGGCAATATTGTTTGAACTGGGAGCTTGTCACCTATAACCTTCTTTAAACATGAAACATGGAAAACTGGGTGCAATCGAGAAGCTGCAGGAAACTCCAATTTGTATGCCATAGTACCAATCTTTTGCAACACCTTGTATGGACCATAATACTTTGGTGATAATTTATTATCCTTCTTAGCTTGCTTGAGGGACATTTTCTTATATGGTTGTAGCCGTAGGAATACCCAATCACCTACATCAAAACTTCTTTCACTGCGATGTTGATCTGCTTATTGTTTCATTCTATTCTGTGCCAACACGAGGTTATCCTCTAAGAGTTTGAGGACTTGTTGATGTTCGATGTGATGTTCCACTGCCTGAAACTTAGAATTTTCTCTTAAATATGATGTGATGTGGTGGTTGATACCCATAAAGTGCCATAAATGGGGTCATTTTTTTTGCAGTATGGAAGGAAGTGTTATACCACCATTCAGCCAGAGGTAACCATTTGACCCATTGTGTTTGTTTATCAGATACAAAGCAACGAAGATATCCTTCCAAACATTTGTTTACTATCTCAGTTTTCCCATCAGATTGAGGATGATAAGATGAGCTATGAGCTAACTGAGTACCAAGACAAGAAAATAATTCTGTCCAAAAATTTTCAGTGAAAATGGGATCTCTGTCACTTACAATAATCTTTGGGTTTCCATGTAACTTTTGAATTGTTTCCATAAATGTAGTAGAAACTGTACTGGCTTTAGATGGATGTGATAATGCACAAAAGTGTGCATACTTGGTAAGTCTGTCAACTACCACCATGATGACACTCTTTCCCTCAGACTTGGGTAAACCTGTGATAAAATCCATTGAAACCTCCTCCCAACGTTGGCTTGGAATGGATAAAGGTTGTAATAGACCCGGTGTCTTAATTGTTTCAACTTTATTTTGTTGGCAAACGAAACATTCAGCCACAAAATTTTGAATATCTATTTTAAGGCCATCCCAAAAAAATTCCTTCTTAACCCTGTGGTTCGTTTTTAAAAATCCTGAGTGCCCTCCTAAGGGAGAAGTATGCAATTCCATAAGAATCTTTTGTTTTAGCTGGGAATTCTTACTGGAATCTTGTTGTAACTTTCGAATAAGTTCCCACACTTCTTCCTCATTCTTCCATTCCTCCCTTGCTTCGTTTATCCAATCTGGTTGGATAATAGAAATGGCGCACAACAATGCTTCCACATCCTCATCCTTTCTTGAGAGTGCATCTGCCACCACATTTTGCTTCCCTTTTTTGTAGATGATTTCAAAGTCATAACCCAACATATTTGTGACCCACTTTTGTTGCTCTTCAAAGGATAATCTTTGTTGTAAAAAGTATTTAAGACTATCATGATCCGTTTTTACCTTGAAGTGTCTACCCATTAGGTAGGGTCGCCATTTCTTAAGTGCATGGAGTATTTCCAACATTTCCTTCTCATAAATAGCTTTGCTTAAAAACTTTCCCTTGATTGGACGACTTTCAAAAGCAATGGGTCTTTCATCTTGCATTAGAACAACACCAATTCCATTTCCTGAAGCATCACATTCCACAATAAAGGTTTTTGTGAAGTTCGGTGTAGCTAAGACCGGTGCTTGGCACATTGCCTCTTTAAGATGTTCAAAGGCCTTTGTTGCTTCCGGAGTCCATGAAAATGTATCTTTCTTCAATAATGTTGTTAGAGGTGCTGCTATTCTCCCATAATTCTTAACAAACTTGCGATAATACCCTGTCAACCCGAGAAATCCTCACAGATGCTTTATGGATGTGGGGATTTTCCATTCCTTAATGGCTTTAATTCTGCTAGGGTCTACCTTAACTCCTTCATGAGATACAATATGACCCAAATATTCCACCTCCTGGACTCCAAAGAAACATTTGGATCTTTTTGCATATAATTGTTTCTCCTTCAATAGTTGTAGCACCTTGTCAACATTTTCAACATGATCCTTCCAAGACTTGTTGTAGATTAGTATATCATCAAAAAATAATAACACAAATTTTCTAAGGAATCGTTTGAAAATTGAATTCATCAAACCTTGAAATGTTGAAGGTGCATCGGTAATGCCAAAAGGCATGACCAAAAATTCATAATGACCCTCATGAGTTCTAAATGTTGTTTTCGTAATGTCTTCAGTCTTCATTCTAATTTGATGATATCCTAAACGAAGATCCAACTTGGTGAAGTAAATTGATCCATGCAATTCATCCAGTAATTCATCAATGACAGGAATGGGGAACTTATCTTTAATAGTGAGCTTGTTGAGCTCCCTATAATCCGGACACATGCATCATGATCCATCCTTCTTGTGCACCAATACTACTAGAGCAGAGAAAGAACTTTGACTCGGTTGAATTATACCAGCCTCTAGCATTTCTGCAACCATACGTTCAGTTTCACTCTTTTGGACATAGGGATATCTGTACGGCCTAATGTTTGGGGGAACACTTCCTGGAATCAGATGAATAGCATGATCATGATCACACATAGGTGGGAGACTTTTGGGAGTCTCAAATACCTTGGAATGATTGTCCAGGACTTTTTGGAGATCTGGAGAAATAGATGATTCCGATGTGGACACATCTAGCGAGCATAATTGTGCAATTACACCTCTTTGCTCCTTTTTTAGAAGCTTTGTCATACTATTAGAGCTGATTATCTTTCCTGGTTTCCCTGCAATACCCCTTAATTCAACTTCCTTTCCTTTCGTAGAAAATTTGATGAAAAGTTCTTGAAAATTAAAAGCTATTGTACCCAAGGATTGTAGCCATTGGACTCCTAGTACAACATCAGCACCTCCCATTGGAATGGAAAGCATTGGGCTAGTCAATACATATTCTCCCTTGGATAGCTTGATATTATGGCACTTTCTAGAGCAATTTATTGTTCCTCCATTTGCAATCGCCACTTGACACTCTGGTGCTGGATATAGGAAGAAATTCAATTCTTTTGCTACCTTACAATGAATAAAATTGTGGCTGAGCTTCTTGAATCAATCAACACTATTACCTTTTTCTTCTTGATTTGTCCTTCTATCTTGATGGTTTGAGGAGTGGTAATTCCCGCCAATGCATTACAAGATATTGTCGGATTTATTTGTTCTTCATCTAGGCTTTGTTCCTGGAGTATATCCTCTTCTTTTGACCTTTCTTGCTCCTTTTCTTCTTCCTCTTCACAATCTATGTAGAATAATTTCTTCTTAGCACGCTTATGACCTTTAGTGTATTTGCTATCACAACTGTAATAAAGCCCTTTTGCTCTTTTTTCTTCCAATTGTTGTGGTGTCAACCTTATAGGTTGTTGAATACTACGGGCAACAACACTTCCATCTTTATAGTTGTGAGTGGTATGCTTCCTGGTTGCCATAATTTTGCTTTCCATTTTTCTTGCTAACCTGAATGCCTTCTCTAGTGAATCAAGTTCCCAAAGGCGAACATCATGTTGGATATTATCCTTTAAAGACCCTATGAACACATCAATCCTATGCTCCTCTGGAATATCTTTTACCCTTATGTTCAATTTTTGGAACTCCTCAATGTGCTCCATTATTAAACCCTTTTGTTTGAGTCTAATCAATTGGCTAAAAAAAGTGTTGCTTTTTGTATCCTCATAATTTGCTATCAATTCTTCCGTAAAAATTGCCCAAGTGATAAATGGTTTACAAGAGCAAAGCCATTGATACCATACAAACTGATTTGGTTCCAAATATAAAGTTGCCATACGTACCTTTTGTGTGTTTTTCACATTATTGAGATCGAAGAATTGCTCCATCTGTAATATCCATGTGGCAGGATCCTTGCCATCAAACGTCCTCATATCGATTTTTGGAATATGGTGAGTCTTCGATCCAACATTAGCGTCTATGGAATCATGATTAAAATTTCTTTTGCTCTCATCATGAGTTTCCTTTAGTACCCTTTCACCCCTAGGGACCATTTCTTGTAGTAGCTTATTCATATTTATCTTCAATTCGTCCATGTCTGTCTTCAAATCTATCTTCAAATCATCCATATTAGCTTCCACGTCAATCATCTTAGCTTCTATGCCTTTCTTTAAACAGTCCATCTTAGCTTATACACCTTTCTTTAAACCATCCATCTTAGCTTCTACATCTTTCTTTAAACCATCCATCTTAGATTCTGTTCCTTTTTGTGCAAGGGACAATTGTTGCACTTGGTCTTGTAATTTTGATATATCATGTTGCATTTCTTCCTCTTCTTCATGAGTCATGCTAGAGCTTTCAGGTTCCTTACTAGGTGTTTGCATTTTCTTTCCTCGGGGCATCAGTTACCAATAATAATGCTCTACTATGCCCTTTGAATTCCTTCAAAATAAATTTTCAAACCAAGCTTAAGCAAAAATTTAAGAAAATCTACACACGTTTTTTCACTTTGTAGGAGCTTGATATTGCCTCTGATGTATCTCTGTACTTTCCGATCATCTAGTTCTGAATTTATGAGCTGTAGTAGCCCTCTATGTTCGCTTTCAAATGCCACAAGTCTGACCCAAATTGGATTCTCCAAGGAAGAGTTATGTGAAATCTCCCACAGTGACTTGCTTATAGACTAGTTCAGTAGAGCGAACTTGTACGACGCGCCACAAGTTACTGTTTCAACCTTTGGATCTGAAACCTATGCACAAGAAACTACAGTCCGTCCTCTTTCTGTACCTTCTTATGAAATTTCAATCCGATCCACAGAGAGAAAGTTATGACGATTTTTCCCAGGTCACATGTTTTGAATGTAATTCAGGAGTCTGCAAAAAGACCAACTTCCTCAGATCATATCTCCACAAGTATCGCGCGAAAAGCTCTGAAATTCAGACCCAAGGTTCAGCGCGATTTCTTCTCAAATGGGTTTTATTTTGTGACTTCTAAAACATCGCAGAAAAATAGTTACAGTGAAAATGCCACGATGACCTGTTTGGAGCAGCGAAACCCTAGAATCCAAAGCTCTGATACCAAATGTTATGAAACCAGCTCAAGAAAAGATAGAAAAGATAGATCAACGCCTTAGAATTCAGCCTCTTCGAGGGGGAAACCTCCTTTACATTACATAAATGAACAATTCTTGAATGATTCAAATGACAAAAGCTCCTTTCTATATATAGGAGTCTAAGGAGTCACAATATAATCCAGCTGACCTAACAATAATAATATAAAGCCACAAAAATAACAATAGAGGGATTCTATGGGGTACAGCAATAACAATATGGGGGCAATAGGGGCACAAAAATATTAATAAGGGGTATAACTACAATAGTAATGGGGTAATCACTAGTATTATAGGGACCCAACATGTCGATTCAATTAAGCCATACGAGAAATGCCAATTATGTTTCCATTTTGAGTTTCTCACTTAGAATGGGACAATGATAAGTGAACATTTGTGCTGCAAAATCATGCATGTATTCACACCAAGAAGGAAAGAAATTAAAGCACTAATTGGTGATATGATCCCATGTGCCCTATGAGAAATACTTTTGGGCTTGCTTCTATTGGGAGTGATGATGGTAATAGCTGGCCATCATGTACACAATAAACGTTTTGGCCATGGCTCCTAAAAATTATTAAAAACGGATTGAGCACCTTCGATTGTGCTTTGAAGTAGTATAAAAAATATATACATGAAAATATAAGGAAATATGCCTCTGTCATTAACAAAGTACCTCCCACTAAAGTGTTGGTGCTTGCTGATGCTAGTGTATCCCTAATCCATTTTCCTTCCACTTTCATTTCTTCTTTTGAGAGTGGCTAATTCCTTAGTTTGGCAATGGAGAGAACCTACCCTCAGTAACCCAGAGTAGTCTACCATAGAGGTACTGACACTTTGATGTCAATGTGTGACATACTTTTCACATAGCATGTTGAATATATCATTTATAACAAAGAGTTGAATCTATTTATGATTCGGGTAGCTCTAGAAATGCTCAAAAATAGAACGTGGCTCTGGAAAAGCTAAAAAATCCAAGTACTTCGGTTGCAATGAAACTAGGATAAGATTGAAGAGCTTGTTGCATGATTTCCAATAGCACATATGCGACTAAAATATGAGTCTGTATGAGAAAACTATTGTAGTTTGAAGTTTGACATGATAAGAAAAATGGGGGGCTCACAATGTGCCACATGACATCCTAGTCAACATGCTAAGTGGGACACATAGGCCTATGTGGAAACAAAATGGCCAATCATCCATTGAAACTTGGCACTCTGGTATTGGCTTCTTCTCCTTGGGAATAGACAAAAAAATTATAATATTAAATTCCATAAAAAAGAAACACATAAAAATATATAAAAAATAATGGTTATTAAAATAACCATTTAGAAACAAAACATGTATTAAAAATAAAATAAAACCAATCATAAAAAATGTTTTCCTTATATATGGGTTATATACTAAAATTCCAAAAACAAAAGCCCAACAAATATCAAATGTTTTTGAACCATTCACCGTTATGATTAATATACAAAGGATCCACTCGCTATATATATAAAAAACAACATTTGGCATAACATTAAAATTGGTGGGTTAGTTATAAGAGTGAATGACGACCATACTTTATGTATGAGATAATAATCAACCAACGAATTTGACCCTGATCATGACGCAACAAAAATCACAATTACACCTAGAGCCAATGAACTTTCCATGGCCCAAGACATTGTTAAGTCTCTTGTTGACACCTTATTTAAACATTGTATGTTCATTCGAGGGGGTAGTGGAACGAAGATCCGAGAGAATGAATATGGAACAGAGCTCGGGAATAGTACCTGTGGAACCATACCAACAAAATAGTGCCTAGGGTAAGCTTAACTAGTAGCAAATTTTGAGAATGATACTAGGGATTATTTTGTCAAAATATTCTATAAAGAATCTACAGGGAATCTTTTAGATTCCTTGGGGGTTGATTTTTACGTTGTCAGAACCATGCCAAGTTTATACTCAAATGAACCAAAATTTCACCAAGAGTCTAAAGGTGCAAACTATTTTATGATTTTCACAATGGTTTTTCTAGAGACAAAAGTTAAACAGTGGAACCTTTACATAGGAATCTACATGGAACCTAAAATATTCCTTGGAGGCCCGAAAATGATAGTTTTAGAACCAGCCAAATGTATACCCATTCTTCCTAGTTTTTTGTAGGGATGTCATGGTGTGATCAATTTTCTCATATGAGTAGTATAATTTCAGGCAATAAGTGGTGAAGAATCTTTGTGGAATCTTTGAGATTCCTTGAAGGCCCAAAAATGACAGTCTTAGAACTAGGCTAAATTTATACTTATTTTACTCAGTTTTTCGCAAGGAGTGGAGCAATGAATTCAGATTCATCATTCGAGTAGCATATTTTTTCTCCATATCAGGAAATGAATCTTGAGGTGAATTTTTGAGGTTCTCCGGGGGGGTGGGGTCGAGTGTACATTCATTTGACACTATTTTTCACCACGAATTCAACAGTGTAGTGCATTTCTTCAGCAAACCTATGAATTTTTGGGTCATCCCCTAAAGTGAAGGTATATGATGCAGTGATGTCATGTCTTTTCTTTTATTTGTTAAGATGAAGATTTTTATGTTGAGGTCCTTCTTTACCATTCCGTTGGAGGATACTTGTATGACACTTCATGTGAGAATCTGATATCCTGTCATGCTAAAGGAGGGCCCATATGAGTGAGAGTTTCTATAGGAGAATGTCTTGTGGAGAGACATGTCACTCTAATTGAAGAAGTTTATCCTTGTAATGCCAATGAATACACCATGTGCTCACCATCATCTTGTAGAAATTAATGGAGCGACCTCCCCACTCTTGACACCGGGCCCAGAGATGTAACCCACACTGGGTAAACTATGTTATCAAGTTGTGTGTTCTCTTTGATTTGATGGTTGCCTTTATGTTTCCTCTTATTTAAAATTTGCACATGTTGTTTTTCATACTCTTTCACATGCAGTTCTGCTAACATCATAGAAGTAAACGGTCTTGGTTAATTCTGGTAGCAGACATATAACATTTGGTGTCAAAGCAGTCTTCTTAGTGATTTGAAGTGTGAGTGTGAATGATAACTTGAGATTGAGCACTAAACAAGAAGGAAAATGGAAGATCACAAATATCTCTATGAGGACCTCCTAGTGATGGCATGCATGGTAGATATAATGTATGCAGATTGTGAGGAGAAAATGGGAAGAGAGGAACAAGAGATAGAGGGAGTATAGGATGATGCTCCATCTCCATCTTCGAGTGAATATAGTTATTATTCATCTTCTTCTCATCATTCAAATGACGAGATCAAAAAAATCCTTCAAGCAGAGAATGTTGAATTAAGGAGACATCTATAAGAAGCAGAAGAGGAGAAATAGAGGTAGCAACTTCAATTAGGAGCCACGGAAGAGGCCTTGGAAAAGTTAGTGCACATTTTAGAGAATGCGCTAAGGCAAGATCTCACATTTAGGCATGTATTAGAGACAACCAAGCAAGGTATAAGAGGCCTTGTAATTCTAATGTTCCTTTTTATTATAGGCAGATTGTTAAACAAAACTTGTGGCATAGAAAACCATGTTGTTTTTGTGTTTCATATAAGCATTTTGTTGCCAAGTGTTGGATAAGAATGACAACAAGAAAGTGGATAAGAGGTGAAAGGTCTTCTCCAAATTAGGCAAGGAAGAAGGTTAAGCAGGTCTAGAAGAAGAATATTTTTTATAGCCATTGCAATGGAGATGGACATCATAGAGCTACATGTTAAATACTCCATACCTAGAAAGCACCTATGAAGGAACTAGTTGGTCACAAGGGCTTCACTCAATGAACTTTTGGCATATCATGTACGTTCATGGCATACTAAACAATACCCCTAATTTGACTACATATTGAGAAATACCTCTAAAAATCACATTATTTAACCCCCTACCAGTGCAAACCCAATACAGCTTCCCAATTAGAAAAACCCCTACTTTCAATAGATATTGTAGGTATACATTTTTTATACCCCTTAATTTTTTTTCATTAAATTTGAGCTCCTTCTTTTTGACCTACCAATATAAAATCCCTTTACCCCCTAATATATGCTCAATATATTATGTCATTTTTTCCTGAATATATATTCCCCAATATGAATGCATGTGATATGGTATTTCTCCCCAAGTGAATCCCACGGTGTAACTGGTGAAGATGTTCAACAGCAAACTAGCCACACGAAGATGACCCATTCACTTTGTTGAGTGAGAGATGGTTTTATTAGAGATAGTAGCTTGCCATGGCTGCATTTTTTAAATCATATGTTTTGAAATGATTGTAAAAGTGATGATATGTTTTCCATCACTTATGAAAGAAACATGACGATGTTTTTGACCTATTTTTTTATAGTTGGGGTACTAGCTTTTGTTATGATTTTGATGTAAACTTGAGGAAAGAATATGTTATAAAGTCTTAGAAAGTATGGGGATTGTTTGGGTCATGATAGGTCTTGAATTTGAACATGTATTTTGCACAAAAGTACTATAGGCTTTCATAGGTTATAGGTGTTGGTTCATCACTTATGGCTCTGAAGAAAAAAGGTGAAGGAGAAGGAAGTGTGGTCTGTTAGGGCAATTGTTGTGTAGACGAGAGAGTACAATAGAATGTAGATTATGTTCATGCTTTTGGAGGAGCAAAAGCTCCTCAATGGGGAGGAATGATCCAGGTCACTCTAGAAAGGCTCAAAAACCAAAGGTGGCTTTCAAAAATATAAAAAATAAAAGTTCTTGGGTTGTAGTAAAACAAAGGTCAGATTGAAGATATTGTCGCAAGATTTCCAATGATGCAGATGACACTGGAATTGAATTCCTTATGAGAAACTTATTGCAGTTTGAAGTTTGACATGACAAGTAAAATGGAGGACCCATAATGTGCCACATGGCATCCCAATCAACAAGCTAAGTGGGACCTACAGGGCTATGGAAACAAAATGGCCAATCAACCATTGACACTTGGTGCTCATCCATTGAGAAAAAAAGTATAATATTAAATTTCAAAAAAAACAACAACAAAAAAATACAAAAAAATGGTTATTAAAATAACTGTATAAAAACAAAACATACATTAAAAATAAAATAAAACCAACCATTAAAAAATGTTTTCCATATATATGGCTTATATAATAAAATTCGAAAAACAAAAACCCAAGAAATATTAAATGTTCTTAGCCATTCACCATTATGGTTAGGATACAAAGGGTCAAATTTATATATATATATATATAACAAACAACATTTCGCATAACATTAAAATGGGTGGTGTAGGGCGATTTAATTGTATGCTAAATCCATATCATTTAATTTGTCAACTCGAGGGTTTTGTAAACTCATGATATGGAGAAAATGATATCATTCATGTTGAATGAATGATCATAAATCTGATGCTAATGAATAACTAATAACCGTTCTTTTCCTTTGAAAAATGCTCCTCTTATTTATACATGAATAAGGGATATCTACTCAATAAATTTAGATCGCTTAAATATCTACTAGATTCATACTTGTCTCAACTTATCCCTAAATACTAGATACAATTCCCATGACGCATCAAGATCTCCATGATCTTTCTCCTTGGAATATGGTCCACCTTTTTAGTTTAAATTCGAATTTGATCTTGGGAGGCCACATAACGGTGCCTTGGAAGCTTCCAAGTGATCTACACATGTCATCAAACTCAAGCCACTTTTAGGTATAATCAAATGCATGTTATTTCTCTAACTTTTAATCGTAAATTCACTCTAAATACATAAAATTAATAACTTGGAAAACTTAAATGTAAACTCATGTAATAATGATAATGTGATAGAATGAGGTGAAAAATTGAGGATAAAGGTGAAAAATAGAGTGAAAGTGAAAGTTAATTTTGGTGCCCGACATACCCCCCAACTTAACTTATTGCATGTCCTCATGCAATCCATTGCATTGATTCACTTTATCATGATTTAATCTTTTTGCATTGTCTTGGTTTTATATGAACTTTGGCTGATATCAATTTTTTTAACTTCACATATTTTTGTTTTTGACAAATTTTTTCTTTTTGCAAAGTGTTCTTTCTAAAAAACATTCGATTGCAACATATTATTTTGGTTGGTTCTTGTGTGACAACCAAAATTTGATTAGTATTGGTTCTTGTGGAGCAATACTTTTGTTGTTTTTGTGTTGCATAAAAAGACTTTGAAAACATTTAATCAACCATTCATTCTTTGATCATTATTTGCAAAACATGTAACTTTTGAATCATAATGCAATAGTAGTTGTTTGGAAAAGGTATGTTGGTTAGGATTATATGAGCATAAAGGAAATATATGGCATATGAAAGGTGATAATGGAATATGAATGCGATATATATAACGAAATGTGAATATGAGGTATGAACATGAACATGGTGAATCATTTTCCAAAAATTATAATTTCAATATTAAATGAATTATATGATAAAAAACTAGAAGATAACATACCTTTACTTACCTAAGTGGACAACTGTGTATATGTAGAAAAAAGTAGGTCATGCTGCTGAATCTTGGAATGAAGAATACAAGAATGTCATCTACGTCTTGGTTGCATACATGATGTATGAAATCATGAATGTGGATCCTTTATTACTGCTACTGAATCTGTTCCAATGTACAAAATATTGTTGAATATGCTACTGAATCATATAGTCTTCATGTCATCCCATATTGTCGCACAATTATTTCCATGTCAATAAGTGTGTTGATGTCGAACATGGAAAGAAGTCATTGGATTACCGACCATTGATGAATGTCATTAACCAATGCGAGGAAAACTCACCATTAATGTCAATGAGTGCCAAGGTACCTAAGTACATCTTCTGATGTGTAAATAGATGAGATGATGTCGAGCCACTTGCAAGATCCAACAAACAAGGGACATTAATGTATTCCAATTGTTCGTTGGCGAGAAGACTTGCCATTAAGGCATGCAAGCCTCAAGGTACTAATAATGACTCTAGTCTTTATCATTGATAAGGTGCCAAGGTCGATGTGTCAAGACTTGTTGAAGGCTGGTTCATAACAAGTCCCACATCATTCAGTGCGATTTCGTACAAAATGATTCGTAGGACTATAGATAAAATATGTCACGGTCAAACAATTTTTATGATAAGGAAAACAAAGCAATGTAGAGAGATGGATGGTTTATTCATGATGAAAAAAGATGAACTGAAGAGTAGGAAAATATCTATGCGACTCAGAAAACTAGACATGTGTGAAGTCATGATGGATAAGGAAATGAATCAATGGACTCCAAAATGGATGATTGATGAGGATTTGAAGGAGAAGTGTGGGTAAACATATCATGACACAAAAGGTTTCTGTGTAGTGGAAAATGTCATGACATATGTAATTAACTTCAAGCTTTTGATGATGAATGTGATTTCTGGAGGTCGCATCTGCATGAACTTGGATCATCTGCACACCTGTAAAAGCTTAGTACAAATCCTACATGAAAAATGTGAGAGCTTTTCAAAAGATATAAAATGCAAGAATGACTATGAATGTTTAGCAATGGAAATAAATAAAATGAAAATTTTTACTTGTTTCCTTTGCGCGCAAGTTCCTTTGAAGTAACTCCAAGGAAGCACGTTAACATAAAATGTTTTCCAGAGTTATGAAATGTCCATTTGAAAATTATATATATATATATATATATCCTTTTTTTAATTGTTTTGAATTTTTTTTTAATTTCTTTTGTTTTTAATTGTTTTGAATTTTTTTTTATTTGTTTTATTTTTTGTTAAGATTTTAATCATAAATTAATCATATTCAACTTAGTATACATGCTAATTGTCCATTTAGCTTGAACTTTTGAAAGAAATTTAATGTAATATAAGGCTAATGTTTTATGTTATGTAACAACTAGAGTAACTAAAATACATGGAATAGGAGGTTATATCTGTTTTCATTCTAATAGGTGATAAGTGTACAAAACAATTACAACTAAATGAATATGCTTTCTTCTAAAAACTTATTAACAGGTAAGGTTTGTGTTAAGTGGCCACGCATACAGAAAAGCCTAGAACCGAAATCACACTCTGCATTGAACAGTCCAGATTGTCTTAAGTCTCTTTCTCTTCTCTCTGCCATTCGATCGATGGCTACAAAAGGCTAAAAGTACAATTGGTGTTAGTTAAAGGGAAAGCAAGAAATCTCATGCCTCGACCTTTTTCTTCTTTTTTTTCGCAATCGTCTCCTTCTCACGCTTCACTTTTCTGTTCAGCAGTTATAATAGGAATAGACTCGTCCTTCGGAAGTGCACGCATCTGCTATAGAACCTGGGCAGTATCCTCATGGCCTAATGCTTCTTCAACAGGCTTTTCTAAAATGTCATTATTAATTTCTCGAGGGAGATCAAACTTCATAAAACCCTCATTAATTACATAATGACACTGTGCTCAGATAATTGACATTTCGAAGGTCTACTCCGTTGAACCCCTCAGCGAGCTTTACTACAGCTTCATAATCTATATCTTCATGTTTTTCTATTCAAAACTTCCATTCTTTCCTGTTCAATTGGTAACAGAATTTGAGTCTTCTAATCCAAACGACCTGGTCAAAGTAAGGTAGGGTCCAGAAGCAGGTAGCCGTGGATGAAACTTGTTCCAAATGTCCACTGAAAACTTCAGTTTGAATGAAAGAAACCCCTGAAAACTCTAATCTTGATTAAATGCACTGCAGAAGATGACATAGAGGTTTTAAAAACTTGAACTAGCGCAATGATTTTTCAAATCTTAGGTCTCCATAGATAATTCTTCAGAAATAGATGCGAAGGACCTCCAAAGAAGGGTGATGTAATAGATCTTATTTGTAACAAAATTCCTTGTAGTAACTAAGCGCTCGATCCATTTTCTGTTCTGGATCTTGTTCTCGAATTACCGGATTTCTTGTACCTAGTCGATGTCAGGTATGACATTGATTTTCACTACGTGCCGACTACCAGTCGGAGATATTTCTTCATTGTTGGGGCGCGACTGTGTAGATTATTTTTAATGGTTTGTCGCTAGATCACTTCAACTACATCGTTGATTGTTCAATGAATTTTGTAGCTAGAGATTGCGGTGGGGCCACACTGTCCTGCATTCAAAATGAGTTCCAAGATTGTATGGTTGCATTTTTGTTCATCCCAACCTTGTCTTCCAATGCCAAAGAGATATTCATGTGGTGGTTATGCACTGCTGGAATATTCAGAGAAATCACGCCAAAAAGATCGACCCTAATATCGGCGTTCCATAAGAATCTTGATCCCGCAATTACATTCCTTTTTATCTGCTAGCCAGGATTTTCGCACCTGCAACCAAAATAAAATCTGAATTAATAATATCAAAAATATACAAAAAGGTAATTAAAAATACTTATTAGAGCCTATGAATGTGGATCCAGGGATGATGGGTGAGATCTGGATCCTGGGTTTGGAATAATACAACTCCACGATGAGCGGATTCGAAATTTCCTTGTGCGATTTTCTAGAGATCCAAAATGGATTGGAATTGCACTTTTCTTGGCATAAGATTTGTTGCATTTAATCAAGGATCGGGTCATCATATTATTAATCAAAGAAATATGGATCACCGTAACAAACACCCTGAATATGAGTAATGCTTATGTATGAATTTGGTTAAAGGGATCACTCTCATGATCCATCATCATCTGACTTCACCATCTCATGCCATCAATCAAGTGCTCCTCTAAATATGTTAACAACTGTTATATTTTTGACATATATCTGAAGGATATACATGTTGATATCCATGATCACCAACTCGTCTTGGATACAAACTATGACTATAAGACTTGTTGACCCTGTAAGGATAATGCATATCAAGTATACCTCCCCCAATACGAGCTTCATGGCGCATTGAGTGCCTCACACAAAGCATTACCTTCTAAGAGTTGTTTTTCCCTAATTGTAGACTGTTTGCAATAAGATGAGGAGCATATTTTCCTATAAGAGGAGTTCATCCAGGTCCATTATGGTGTGTCCTTTCTTGATCGTGTGCCTTGATCCCATTATCTTCATTCCATAGAGTTGGTGTATCTACACTTTTCTCGCATACAAACTTCTTTGGCTTTATTACTCCATTAGGAGGCCTTGTAATGTATTTGTGTGTTGGTGGGAACTTGTAAATAACAAAAAGAACTTGATTGTTTGTGATATTTTCCATCCCCTTTATAGGCGAAGTGAATATAGGGGGGCATGCTTCTCCATCGCAAAGGAAAAAGAAACCATTCATCCCTATTACACAGTAATTTTTCACTGACTCTGCATTCCCTGATCCTGGATACTACCATTCCATGTTATTTGACATATGTGCTATGTCATGTTGCCAATTATGTGTCATTACCTTCCTTGCAATCTCAAGAAGAGTGTCTCATTTCATTATCCCTGAAGAAGACCCTTTTTACCTAAGTTTCTGGGTCGTTGCGAGTCAGAGGTTACCCCACTCGTGAAGATGGTCAAGTTAACACTAGCACTAGCGAAGTCTTCACTCCGTCCCTATCTTGCACCCGCGACGAGCCAGATTTGGCGAGTTTTTCAATAACTCGTCAAAAATTCGAGATGAAATTGCTTCATGGGTGGTCCTAGGGATGGTTGTTAGATCAGTTGAGCTCGCAGTTCACCTCTGGGATAGTTGTTCCATCTTTTGTGCAACCTCCCTAAGAGATAAACTCTTCCTTCCTTCTCTTATGGGAACTATCCCTCCTATAAATATCTCCTCCATGAATAACATCAACTAGCTTGGATGTAACTAAATGACAGCTAGATGTAACTTCATAGTTTTAGGTTTCTAAGAGAGGAGTAGAGGTAGAGAGTGTTATTGGACTGTAGAAGTAGCCTCATATGCATTTTGATTCGAGAGATGTTTGAGTAGAGTTGGCTTGAGAGATTTCTAGCATCAACCCCTTTGGATAGAAGAGAGAGTCATATGTTCCCTTGGGAGATGGTTCACAAGTAAATGCTTATGGAGACATACTGACAAGACCCTTCAAGGAGGCTTATGATGTCAAGGCTCAGTTGTAAGTTTTACTTTGATTTATATTAATACAAATCAATAGCTTCTTTCCTATCTCACGCGTTAAATTGTATGTCTATAGCTTTAGGTTCCTTGACTCTTCAAGTAGATTGTTTGGTCATTTTCTATTGTTCTTGTGTTGTTTCTCTACATGTTGTTTTTAGGTATGAGGGACTAGAAGAACAGGAACTGGAGCAACATGAAGAGGACTTCATCCAACGTCAGACTGAAAGTAGGTCTTCATAACATGAACTTTCTAAGGAAATTTTCTTTGGTATTGTCTGTGTAGTGACTATACCCACTCTGGGGCTAGAGGGGTTGCCTCTGTCTGTAGAGGGAACCTACCTGTGTCATAAGTTGGTGACCATAGTGAGGACTTGTCTTTTGTTTTTTGTGTTGATTGGCTTTGTTGGTTTATTGTATTCCTTATTTTTCGGGTAGCATACTTCATTCTGGAAGATGTTAGACTACTTCTATATCCTTCCGACCCTTCTGAGTGATAGATTTGGCCTTGTTCTAGTCCAACTTTCATTTTTTTCTTTTGATTTTTGTTATAGACATTTTTGGGCCCTACAACCCCAAGCATGAAATGTCCATAAACCAAGGGCTCCTAAGACCCTAAAAGTGTTGTTCTAACCCCTAAAGGAACAAGGTCAACAGATTACAGCTTCTCCCAGAAGTTCTCCATGAAAAACTGCTCAGAATTGGTCAAAACAAGATCATTTCAGTTGCTCCACAGGCTAGGTGCATTGCATCTCGCCTAAATACACTGTCTGCGTGCGTTGAATTTCAAAAATCCCTTCTGTGGGGTGCGATGGGTGAGAAATGACAAATGGCAGTGTCATTCCGCGAGGTAGAGAGGCAATGGAAGCTTCCAGAATCTTCTCCTGTGACACTTGCCTCACTGAATTCGACCAAGGATGAGTAAGAGACCATCAGTCTCCAACTGGAAGCAAGAACTATCAGAGAGAAGACACTAATCAAATCACAAGCTGACTCATCCCCCTTACAGATATCTATATATGGATCCCTCATCCCAGAGATCCAGAGGCTGGAATTTTCGATATTGTAAGGAATTGTTGTTGGTTTCTTGAGACAAACATCAGATTGTTGGGTGATATAAGCTTTGTTTGAGGTGAAGAGGGGCTTCTTTGCTGGGAGGTTGATGCTGGGTCAGAACAACTGGTTGCAACTCCTCTTGGCTCTTTTCTTGTTTATCAATAAAAGCTATTCAAGTTTTGCTCCATGCTTTTGTGTCATTGATGCTTGCTACAATTGTATGGTCAATTTACATCTGATCCTAGATTGTTTATGACTATAGATCCATGTCTTTGTATAGTGCTATGCTTCTGTGATCTTACAGGTACTTTGTGAAGCTGGGCGTGCAAGGGAGCAGGTAGTTGAAGACTATCAAAGAAGAGAGTAATCAAATCAGGAGATTAGCGCAAGACAGAGGTTGGTCTTTCTGTTCCTCTCTATCTATAATTCATAAAGGAAAAACAAAAGTAGCTTTTCTCTGTTTGTTTCTAAGGTAGCTATCACACCTTAGTGGGATAGAGAAGTTCTATATAGACACTTTTCCCTGTAACAAAATGGCGACTCCGCTGGGGAGATAATTAGTTTGTTTGTTTATCATTCTTTGTTGTCTATTTCATAAACTTACAGGTAGCATTCGAACTGTATTTTCCATAAGAAATGCAAAGTAGATAACTACTACTTCAATCCATCCTCTGGATCTGTTTATGATTTAAACAACTGATTCACAAACTATCTGATTTCCCTTGTGATAGCTCTTAGATCCTCCTTAGATCTACCCCTGATTGTTGCATTACCGATTGCTTTTTGCTCGACCAAAACCCAAGAACTGAACTGCAAACTGTGACCCGGAACCCGAACAGAGTCTCGTTTCTGGCCCAGCACAGGTACTGTTTAGAGAATCTGAACTTCAGCGCACTTCTCGAGTGGACAAGTTGCGCTGCATTTCAAATTCTTTGTGCTACAGGTGCGCTGATCAGACTAGCTCTATGCAGTGTTGGCTTTTGTGATTCATTCTTTCTAGTTCTATTCTTGAATTTTGCTACCTATGACCAGTATATTTTTGTTTGAAACCCCTTTTCCTTGCTGATATTCGGCCTCCTTTGTACAAAAGAACTGTAGATGTTTTTGTGTGTTTGTTCAGTCATTTATAGTTCTCCTTTGCAAAAGTAGCGTAATCGTACTGTCGTCCTTTGATTTGAAACTGTCGCAAGTGTCAATTTCAATGGTAGGAAAGAGTTTGATTGCTATTGATGGTCGATTATCCTGTTACTATTGCTCTTGGTCTGAATTTGTAATTTTCTAGTGTCAAAAACAAGTATTCATTTCAAAATCGTAAGGTGTTGTATTCATCTCCATTTTTGATTTCGAAAAGAAACTTGTTGATATTTGTCACTTGAAAAGAAATTCAGATTTGTGCATCAACTTTATTTTTAGCATTCATATACTAAGAAAGTCGAAAAACAAATACATGCATGTGCATTTGCATATAGACAGTCTGATTGGCTTGATGTGGAAAGTGCATTTAGAGTTTGCTCTTTGCTCTTTGTGAAAATATTCTGTCTTTCTTTTCCCTAGTAGCTAGGGTTTTCATTGCACAAAGAAGATAGAAAGTTTGTTTATCATCTTAGATTGCATTTTAGGAATTACATCTACATCTCACAGTGAACCTGAAAGGCAAACTTCATAAACAAGATCAACTTAAAATAAATTCAATGAATCTAACAACGCTTTGGAACTTAATGCACAACATTTAGAAGTCTAGGCTAGAGACATATTCCGACGTCGTAAAGCTTGGTAACTGTTGTTCTCACTGATGGTTGGGTGATTCCTCCACTTTGAGACGATAAGTGGCAGTACGGACTTGTGCTCCCATGTACCGTCGAGTATATTTTAGGAGACCCCAATGGGCTAAATCCTTTATCCATAGGAAGCCGTGCCTACCGCCCTATAGATCGCAATGCACTGAACACAGCATTCGGGAAGATTGACTGCCGTACCGTAAAAAGTATTCTACAGTTTTGCGATTGTTTGGTAATCCCTCTGCCTAGATTTCCAGATCAGTCCCTTTCGTTCCTTTTCAGACTCCTTAACGGAAAAGGTCCATCTGAGCACTTGTCACTTCAGGCTCATTAAAAATCGAAGGAGACTAGAGTCATCTTTTGTTTTTTCTCGACTCTTAAAAATTGAAAAAACAAGTTGTGTCAAAGCGTCTAAAATTTATTTTAAATGGAATACTCATTACCCCTTTCCTACATTGATCTTGGGTTGAGAAAATGGAGTCCACCAACCAAGGAATTCCCCTTGGAGGAAATCCTAGTCCCTTCTCCTCTTGGGGAGATGTTGGTGCACCCCATATGGCCACATTGTCACTTCCAGGACTGACAATTGGTTTGCCTGTATGGCTCTTCTCAACCTCTGTCGTTCAGAACACCACAATTCCTGAACAATCGAATCAGCAACTAGACAAGTCCAGAGTTACCCACCAACCTTCTACTTCCTCTAATTCTTCCTCTCCTCCTTCCTCTTCGCTTGATGGGGCTGGTAAAGCCAAAAGTCAAGTACCTAAGGAGAAGAAGGAAAAGAAGAAGAAAGAGAAGAAGAAGAAGGAGCCCAAAGCGAATGGGGGAAAACGAGTGTCGTCTAGCGAAAATCCACACACTGCACCGACCAGGCCTAAATCGCTATGTGTCATTTACAAAGGAGACCACTATCACAGAGATTGTCCTTGCATCCCTCGGATCTTAAAGGACTGGTCTCCTCGTTTGCACAACCCGGTGTCGTCAACCTCTGATGGTCATGTTGAAAACACACCGTCAACTAGTGAAAGTGAAGCCCCAGGACAAAAAGGAAAATATAGATTTCCTTGTAAACTGTGCGAAGGTGATCATGCCGTCCACCGTTGTCCCTTCTTAGATGAAGCTAAAAGAGTTTTGGACGATCGTCCGGTTTCACCGTTACGACTCCCTCCTGGATATAAAAAACTCTTGCCGAGTCCGTCACTAGTTGAAAATCCGGCTGGCCCGCTCAGGTGGTCGGCTGAAGCATCTATCATTGAAGAAAAACCATCTGAACCCATACCAGACGAAAGTCAAAAGGTCGAGGCGGCAGTTGACCCGGTCTTGCCTTCAGAGGTTCCATCTTCAGATGATATCGTCACCGAAGAGAACAAGGATGACACCGTCCAAATTCTTTTCATAAGCATAGACTCCAACGAACATGGGGGCAATTTACCCGTTCCTTTATCACAGGAAGGAAGTTCGTCAGATTCATACCCGACCGTCTATTCGGTCCCACCTCCGAGCAACCTAGTTGTCTCCTTCGACTAGAATCAACTAGGCATACCCCATTTACCAGCTAGTATACCATTCCGAATCATTGTTCAAATATATAGAATGGTTATGGCTGGTACCATCATAGCTGAAGGGGCTTCTGTGAGTATCCTTTCCTCAACTGCTTGGAAAGCGCTTGGTTCGCCATCGCTTTTGCCTGAGATGAGAAATCTAACAGGCTTTGACAAAGGAACCAGTCGACCATTAGGGATCCTTCCCAATGTGGCCATAACATTGAGAGGGAAAACTGTTCACATGAACGTAATGGTAGTCCAAGGACCCCTGGATTACAATCTACTCCTTGGACGAGACTATATTTATTGCATGGGAGCAATTGTCTCCTCACTCTTTAGAGTAATGTGTTTTCCACAGGAAGGAAGAGTGGTCAAGCTCGTAGACCAACTTTCATTTCCTGGATCATACAGAGCAAATAGTCATGTACCATCCCTGAATGGTCTTTTCACGCAAGAAATGTCTCAATCCCCAGTCCGTCCACCAGAGGAGCGCGAGTGATTCGGGGGACATGACTAAAACCCAGGGGACATGCACCCTGGTCTGCTTCAGTAGGAAAACTTCGGGTATAGGGTAGGTTTCCGCTAGAAAATATGACTAGTCTGTACTCTCATCCGTGATTGGAAGAGGGGGTTATTCTAGAACAAGATTCTCTTGTCAAAGTTACATGAGTGGAGTAGTCTCCTTCACTCACCTTTGTCTATTTCGGTAAACATCGCCAAAGAAGTGTTTTGTTTGCACTGGGAATAAAAAAATCTTTGGGTAACCTGTAAGAGGTAGGCCTCTCTCGGTAAAACAAATGTTTTAATGGAATAAAGAAGGGGTAACCTTGAAACTCTGTTTTATACCTGGGGGCATGCAAACCTTTTGGAGTGCAAGCAAAGAGTGATCGTTTATCTGTTTTTTGGATTGGTCATTTCCTAACTTGCATAAAGAAAGGATGTGGGGCAAAAATCTAAAAGTTGTCGGTTTTATATGAGACATTCTTATCACACGACTGGATTAATCGAGCAGTGTTACCACAAGTTTCAAGCTCGTTAAAAAATAAACCCGCATCGAGCAGTTTTAGCACATAGTTCAAGCTCGTTAAAAAATAAACATAAGCCATGAGAAAATGTTTCCCCCAGCGTTTAAGATCGTTAAAAAATGAAATATTCCCCGGTAAATAACCATCATGAATGTAGTACTTCAGCCATTAAAGCCTTGGTCGTGTTTGCACCGTCACCTCCATTGTTGCATTGCCGATCATTCACCCCCATTTTATTTTTTACCCATTTTGAGGAACAGCTACAAAGAGTGATCTCACTAGCCATCCTTGTAACATTGTCGTGATTGGAAAATTCCAAACCTTACCTGGAATCAGCTGTTACCCATTTTATCACTCGTTCCTCAAAAGACGAGTCTCCTTTAAGCTCTTTTCAACTGACTCGTAAAATATGAAAAGATTGCCAAGCCATTGGCCTCTCCAGCTCATTAAAGGGATAGGATGTGTTATCCCTCCTCTAAATTTTAATCTTTTTGGACCTGATGGATTATTACACAAAACGATTGAGCGCTTGTTTTGTTCGGCTCGTTAAAAGTATCGAAAATTCATCCCTTCTGTATTGTTTTATACTTTTTCGGACTTAAGGGATTAGATGACGAAAAAGGAATTTTGGAGTTACCTTTACGTCCCTTTTCAGACTCTCTAAAATTGAAAAGGACCGAGTTATCTTTGTCGTTAAGCTCGTTAAAATTTTAATAGCGACAAACTTGTCTATAGACGAGAACGAGTTTCACTATCGCTAGGCTCATTAAAACATAGCGATGGGTTTGCCCGAAGGGAAAATTATAGAACAAGCATATGTTATCCTCCTCAAGCTTGAAAAAAATAAAGAGGTATTGGTCAGCAATGACTGGGGAAAATTGGGAAGAAAACTTGAAGAAACTTTGTTGGTAGCAAGTCGCTCTTGAACATGACACTTCCACTCCGTGTCCGAGTCGGGTTGGGTTGTTTCATTCACCGGTCACATCACCATGGTCACATCATACCATCCACATTTGGGGTTAATGCTACCAATCCATCACATCAGTGTTGTCGATATGTTCAAGAGAAGTCATTCAGAGAGTTTACCTGTGTCTCACCCGCTACCATACATTTATACTCCATTCTTTCATGACCGCCACCCCGAACCTTATATCACCAGATCGTTTTCACCTCCACTAAAATCATTTACTCCGTTCCGTGTCATTGATGTGGGATTCATTAAGGCCCTCCTGTGACAGACCACTTCTTGTTGAGATCAGCTCATTATCCAAGAAGTTGATCTAGGAACGCCCCATTCAGTACTTTAAAGCTTGCATGCCTCAATGGCAAGTTTCTCACTTCCGGCGACAGGTTTACATCAATGGCCTTCGACTGAAAGATTTTGTGTGGTGTTTGATGCCAAGTCCTTTATTCACACCACGTGAATTGTACTGCAGTACCTTGAGGGTCATTATCATTATCGGTGATTCCTCTCATGCTTGTTAACACTTTACATCATTGGCTGGTAATCAAGCGATGTCTTTCCATGTTCGACTTCAGAACATTTCTCACATGGATCGACTTGTACTTCGAGTGAAGATCGAACGAGATTGAAGACCCCGGATCTAGTTTCATCCATCCGGGATGCGATATATATTCAGGGAAATAAAGACATTAAACGTACATCATTGCTGCATAGATAATCATCCACTCAAAAGGATGATGGCTCTATCAGAATCATCAGTCTACATTCAAACGATTGTCTGTCCTATGTACATGAAAATGAATTTATAAAACTGAGCATGGGAATGCCCGCCTCAGCTAGATCATGAAAATATTATGAAGATAATGTATTGTATTGTATCTTATTACAGGACTCCTCCCAGCATTGAAAGAACTTCGGATCCTCATAATAAAGCATTTCACACGACATCAAAAGATTGATGACTTCATGCTTTAGGGGGCAACTGTTATAGTCATTTTTCGGCCCTAAAACCCCAAGCATGAAATGTCCATAAACCAAGGGCTCCTAAGTCCCTAAAAGTGTTTTTCTAACCCCTAAAGGAACAAGGTTAACAGATTACAACTTCTTCCAGAAGTTCTCCATGAAAAACTGCTCAGAATTGGTCAAAACAAGATTATTTCAGCTGCTCCACTGGCTAGGTGCATTGCATCTCACCTAAATACACTGTGTGGGTGCGTTGCATTTCAAAAATCCCTTCTGTGGGGTGTGTTGGGCGAAAAATGACAAATGGCAGTGTCATTCCACGAGGTGGAGAGGCAATGGAAGCTTCCAGAATCCTCTCCTGTGACACTTGCCTCACTGAATTCGACCAAGGATGAGTAAGAGACCATCAGTCTCCAACTGGAAGCAAGAACTATCAGAGAGAAGACACTAATCAAATCACAAGCTGACTCATCCCCCTTACAGATATATATATATATATGGATCCCTCATCCCAGAGATCCAGAAGCTGGAATTTTGCATATTGTAAGGAATTGTTGTTGGTTTCTTGAGACAAACATCAAATTGTTGGGTGATCTAAGCTTTGTTTGAGGTTAAGAGGGGCTTCTTTGCTGGGAGGTTGATGCTGGGTCAGAACAACTGGTTGTAACTCCTCTTGGCTCTTTTCTTGTTTATCAATAAAAGCTATTCAAGTTTTCCTCCATGCTTTTGTGTCATTGATGCTTGCTACATTTGTATGGTCAATTTACATCTGATCCTAGATTGTTTATGATTATAAATCCATGTCTTTGTATATTTCTATGCTTCTGTGATCTTACAGGTACATTGTGAAGCTGGGCGTGCAAGGGAGCAGGTAGCTGAAGACTATCAAAGTAGAGAGGAATCAAATCAAGAGATTAGCGCAAGACAGAGGTTGGTGTTTATGTTCCTCTCTATCTATAATTCATAAAGGAAAAACGAAAGTAGCTTTTCTCTGTTTGTTTCTAAGGCAGCTATCACACCTTAGTGGGATAGAGCAGTTCTATATAGACACTTTTCCCTGTAACAATTTTGGGTCGTCACTGTTTATTTCCTAATAGTTGCAAAGTAGTCGTGTTTGCGCTGTCTTTTGGGTTGCACCTTTTACAGTACGACGTGAATAAATTTTCTAACAGTCACGATGAGGCCTGAAATCAACTCAGCACAGCCAACTAATGTACTTTTGCGATGACACAGCAAGGTGCTTGGTTAGGGAGGTGCGACGATTTGTTGTTGGCGCATGTTGCTAGTGTTTTACTTGCGACAATTCCTGTAAGTTTTGAATTTTTAGGTTTATTTGGTTGATCGACTAGTGTGTTTTGTCCTCAGAGCTTGTTTTGCTCCTCTTTGTTGTGTCAAAAGTGTTAGTTGTTAAGATTTTTGATTTTGGTTTTCAAGTCTTCTCAAATCCTCCCTCTTGAACTGTGCGACCTAAATACCCTAGGGTTTCTCCACTGCTTGATTTGCTTAGGTCACTCATTCATTGAGATCTTTAGACTCTGCTTGGTAAAATATCTCTCGTTGTTTGAGGCTTCTTCCTTTTCATTGTTTGTCATCATTTTGATTGGTGTATGTGTTTGGTCACCGAACTTCCTTGTCTTGTTCGTTCAGTTTCCTTCTTTCGCTTGGCATAAATCACTTTGCTTCCCAGTCAATGAGATAGTTTTCCAGTTTTATAAAAAAGGATTATTTCTCTAGTTTTGAGTCTTTAATTCATTGTTTCATGTACTTGTTTATCATTTATTCAAGAAAATCAAAAAGTGCATTCATCTTGTATTAAGATTTGAAAGACAATTTTTGCATTAGTAGATTCTTGAGATTAAGACATTGAAAAGCAAAAAGTGTGTTTCTCATTCTTTCTTGTTTGCATTGCTTGCAAGTTTGAGTAAATGATAGAAGTGTTCCTTTTTCTTTGATTGGTTTTCTTGTTTTCCATTAAGCTGTTATGCATTGAACCTCTCACTCTTCCTTAGCTAGTTGTTCATCCAATGAAAGTGGTCTTGTTGGTAATTTAGTTGCACTCTAGGAGTGTTAAAGATACATTCGATAGGGCCTTAAAATCGAGACGTAATTCAAGATTAAATGTTAAAATTTATTCAATGAACTTCAAAATGCATTGGAACCTAACGCTCACATATCAAGAGGTCTAGGCTAGAGACGTGTTCCGGCGTTGTTAAACCTAGTCCCTATTGCTTTCACTAAGGTTGGGCGATTTCTCTTTTTGTGGTACAATAGATGCTAGTATGGATTTGTGCTCCCTATACCGTCACGTATATATTGGGAGAAACCACTAGGTTATCATCCTATTATCCATAGGAAGCCAAGTCTACAACCTGATGAGTCATAACACACCGAACAAAACATTCCGGAAGATTGATTGTCTTACAGGAAGTCCTTGGTCATTTCTCTTTCATTTTATTACTAAGGTGTATACGCAGTTTTATGATTTCTCTAGTAAACCTCCTGCCTAGAAATCCAGAGCAGTCACTTTCATTCCTTTTCGACTCTTTACAAGTAAAAGGATCATCTGAGTGCTTGTCCTTTCGAGCTTCTTTCCAATCAAAAGCGATAGAGTCACCTTTCATCCTTTTCTTGACTCTTAAAACATGAAAAGCCAAAGTTTTGTTTCAATGTTATAAAATTAACTTCCCATGAAACATTCTTGGTAACAGTTGATTTCCTTAGTGATTCTTTAGAGTCGATTCCAATGGCAAAATTTTCGGAGTCTACCATTCAAGGGTTCCCCTCAGAAGGTAATCCTGGACCTTTTCCTTCCTTTGGAAACACCGGTGCTCCTTATATGGCAACGTTGTCCCTCCGTGGGCTAACCATTGGTTTACCTATCTGGTTATTTTTTACCTCAGTAATCTCGAGTGTCTCGACTTTGGCCCCGCCATCTCCTTCATTCAAATCACCCGATGATGATTCTAAGGTTGACCCCTCACCTTCTTTCCCTATTTCTTCACCTTCCTCTTCTACTTCGCCTGGTGAAAGTTTGAAATCTAGTAACGAGGAGGCTAAGAATAAGAAGTCGAAGAATAAGAAGTCAGCTAAATGAGGGGCTAACCGTGCCGATGTTACTCCAAGTGCACCTCCTATCAGCAAACCTTTTGCTCTTCCATAGAAGGTAAAATTCCCTTGTAGGTTGTGTAAGGGTGACCATCTCCTCCGAGACTGTCTTGGCATTCCCAAAGTTTTAGAGGTATGGTCTCAAAATTTGGATCAACCATCCTCATCGACCTCTAGAGATAATTTCGATGCTACACTGTTGGCTAGCAATGTTAAGAAGAAAGGGAAGATTAGATTTCCCTGTAGGTTATGTGAAGGAGAACATCTTCTTCACCTTTGTCCTATTATGGATACACTCTCTAAAGTTTCAGAAAACCTTATGGCTTCTCACCATCAACTCCTTGTTGGTTATCAGAGGCTTTCTTTTGACCCTCCCCCAGTTGGTAAAGAGATTGACTTAGATTCATCTCTTACCCACCCTGCTCTTCCTGAGCCTGACTCTTTGGTGTCTATTACCAACCAATCATTGGTTGAAGGGAGTGTCGACCTGGTTTCACAATCGATTGCTCACTCTGTTTTGTAAGTGCATAATGATCATACTGCTCATGTTCTTCTTGTCTCTTCAGATTCTCATGAATCAAAAGATGACCCTCCTGTCTCGGCTACTCAGGAGAGTCCTTCTGTTCCTACAGTGCATGGGGGAAATCATACAATACCCCCACCAAGTAGTTCTGTTGTTTCCTTCGATTGGAGTCAGTTGACTACTTTCCCCCTCCCATCTTATGTGTCTTTCTAGATCACAATACAGACCTATAATATGGTAGTACCTAGCACTCTATTGGATGAAGGTGCATCTGTTAGCCGCATGTCTTCCACTACATGGAAAGCTTTGGGCTCCCCACATCTTGTGCCTGTCACGCAAAATTTGTTGGCTTTCGATGGAGGAACTAGTCAACCCTTAGGGATCCTTCCGAAGTTCCCTATTAATTTGGTAGGTAAGACCGTCTATATAGACATGATGGTCATCCAAGGTTTGTTAGATTCCAATCTTCTCCTTATCCGCGACTATATTTATGTCATGGGAGCTCTTATTTCTTCACTTTTCCATGTGGTTTGTTTTTTGCATGACTTGAGAATTGCGATTCTTGATCAATAGTCATTTATTAGTCACCAGATCCCTCCTTTGCAACCATCGTCCCCTATCAACTCTTGTTTGCAAGTAGTACCTTCCCTGCCACAGGTCAATTATGTGGCTACCTGTTTTGCCTCTGCATCTGTTGATGATCACGTCGATGGTCTCGTACATCATGTACTAGGGGCATTAGAACCTGATCTGTCCTTGGTACCCAATGACATGTATTCCTCCTAGAGCATGGTGCTTCCTTCTAGCGAATACCTCTTGGGAGCCATGTTTTCGTATGGTCCATGAACAGTTTCACCAAGGATAGTTCTTTTCTTGTGTTGACCTCGTTAAAAAATGAAACAAGGGGTGTTGAGGATAGTTCTTGATCTTGTGTCAACCTCATTAAAAAATGCAACAAGGAGTCATGACCATAGTTCTTTGTCTTGTGTCAATCTTGTTAAAAAATGACATAAGAGTAACGAGGATAGTTCCTTTTATGTTTCAACCTCATTAAAAATTGAAACAACTCCCTTTTCCAAATCGAGTCTTTGATTAAGATCTCATAAAATCCCAGTTGAGTCTTTCCAAGATCTTGAAAGTGAACCTTCATTCCATCCACCTAGTTGAATGAAATGAAGCTTGGGGGACATGTACCTCGATTTGAGTCATTATGCTGGGGGCAAGCGAACTTATAGCAAGCATATCTTTTCATTTCAAGCTTGTGTAAAACATGAAACTAAATCAAAGCAGAGTTCTCCATGGTTCAAGCTTGGGTAAAAATGAACCCGCGCTCCATTTACGTCTCGTGATTGTCATTTTAATCAGCTGATTTTTTATAGATGAGTCTTGGTTGTTTCATTCCATCACCACCATCTCTTTGGCCAATCATATGTTGTCACTTGGTTGTTTTTCCTTTCTTGAGGGACCATAGCGATGAGTGACTTTATTAGCCAGCCTCTTGACCATTATGTGTTTTGAGCAATTCCTCCATTGCCAGAACCAGTTGCTACCCTTTATACAACTCGTTCCTCCAAGAAGAGTCACCTTTAAGCTATTTTATGACTCATAAAAGATGAAAATATTGTCGAGTTTTTCCCTTTTTGCTCATTAAAGAGAATAAAAATGGGGATTCATCTTTAAAGCTCGTTTCTGACTCTCGAAACATGAAAGGATCGTCAAGCTTTTGTCGCTTTGAACTCGTTAAATGCTGCGAAGCATCATTTACCCAGTTTACGTTTACCCCTTTTTCAGGCTGGGATAGATCATTTATGAAAAAGGTATACATTGGTCTTTCATGGTCAATAGGTTCCCTTGGATATTATTTTCTACCTTTCTGGGTTCGAGGGACAAATTTATGAAAAGGGACCTTTGGATTTTTCTTTTCTGTGTCTTTTTCAAACTCTCTAAACATGAAAAAGACTCTGAGTTCTACCTATGTCGGACTCATTAAACCTTGACGACATTGGGCTTGTCACTATGACGAGATCAAGCTTCTCCTTCCAAGGGATCATTAAAAAGAACTAGGTTGGATTCGTTCGAAGGATGAACTTACATTAGAAGCATATGCTATCCCCTTCAAGCTTGTGTTTCAAAAATAATTATGGTACTCGCCAAAAATGGTGGGGGAAATCTGGAAACGTTCTGTTGATTGTATTAGTTATTACGGTAGCCTGTCACTCTTGGATATCGACACTCTTTATGTTTCGTGTCAGGTTGGGATATCCCCATTCTATCATTGGCCTTCCATGTTTTGGGTTATTCATTTTGCCTCATCTGATCCCTATTGCATCGTCATGACCTTTGATCCCTTGGTATCAAAATGCTGCCAAATTTTGGAGTCGTGTCATCGATATGTTCAAGAGCTTAATCCTTCTGCAGTTTGTAGCGTTACATACCTCCATCAGATTTTTTGTCTCACTCACAATCATCTTGTTCCTTTGTCTCACATCGATGGCGTGGGAAACATTATGGACCTCCTTCGACCGGTCACTTCCTGTCAAGTTCAACTCATTCTTTGGGAAGTTGACCTAGAGACTCCTTTATGGTACCTTGGAGCTTGCATGCCTCAATGGCAAGTTCTTCACATTTGATGATAGGCTTGCATCATTGGTCTTCGATCGAGTGATTTCACAAGTTTTCAACTCTAAATCATTTTTCACACTTTGTGGATTATACTAGCAGTATCTTGAGAACCATTGACATTATTGGTCGTCTCTCTCACGCTTGTTAATGATTCACATTATTGGTTGGTAATCAAGTGATTTTCTAGTGTTATCGACTTCAACACATCTATTTGCATATTAGAAATTGTACAATGGTCAGGTTGGGATTCAAGACCCCGGGCTCAGATTACACAAGTCCAGGTTGCGTGGATTGATTTATACATGACTCTTTTGATTGGATGGTTGCGACCATACCTGAGTATTTTTTGTGGTCTTTCTGATTAGACAGATGCATCCATACCATAGACCATTTACGTTTATCTTCTGGATGGTTGCGCCCATGCCTTATGCACATGTATTTCCTTTCACTATGTACTCCTGTATGAGAGATATAATTTGTACTTGCATCTGCAAGTTCTCCACGAGGACATTCTATTTTGGTTATGGATTCGTAAAGCATTTCACACCAGCCACTCTCTCAACCTTCATGCTTTAGGGGGCATCTGTTACACAGTAATTTGTCACCGACTCTGCATTCCCTCATCCCCGATACTGGCTTTCCATGTTACTGACATTTGTGCTATGTCATGTTGCCAATTATGTGTCATCACCTTCCTTGCAATCTCAGGAAGTGTGTCACATTTCATTATCCCTGAAGAAGACCCTTTTTGCCGAAGTTTTTGGGTCATCGCGAGTTAGAATTTATCCCCCTCATGAAGATGGTCATGTTAACACTAGCCGTAGTGAGGTCTTCGCTCTATCCCTATGTTGCACTCGCGATGAGCCAGATTTGGCAAGTTTTTCAACAACTTGTCGAAACTTCAAGATGAAATTGCTTCATGGGTAGTCCTAGGGCTAGTTGCTGGGTCAGTTGAGCTCACCTTTCTCCTCTGGGATAGTTGTTCCACATTTTGCGCAACCTCCCTAAGAGATAAACTCTTCCTTCTCTTATGGCACCTCTCCCTCCTATTAATATCTCCTCCATGAATAACATCAGTTAACTTGGATGCAATTGGATGATAGCTATATGTAAGTTGATAGTTTCAATTTTCTAAGAGAGGAGTAGAGGTAGAGAGTGCTATTGGAGTGTGGAAGTAGCCTCATATGTATTTTGGTTTGATAGATGTTTGAGTACAGTTGGCTTGAGAGCTATCTCGCATCAACCCTTTTGGATAAAAGAGAGAGTGATATGTTCCCTTGGGAGATGGTTCACAAGTAAATGCTTACTGAGACGTACGGAATGGACCCCTCAAGGAGGTTTACGATGTCAAGGCTCGGTTGTAAGTTTTACTTTCATTTATATTAATAAAAATCAATAGTTTGTTTCCTATATTGTGTGTTAAATGGTATGTCGATAGCTTGAGGTTCCCTTACTCTTCAAGTAGATTTTTTGGTCGTTTTCTATTGCATTTGTGGTCTTTCTCTACATGTTGTTTTTAGGTATGAGCGACTAGAAGAACAAGAGCTGGAGAAACACGACAAGGAATTCATCAAACATCGGACTGAAGGTAGGTCTTCATAACACCAACTTTCTAAGGAAATTTTCTTTGGTATTGTTTGTGCAATGACTAGATCCACTCTACGGCTAGAGGGGTTGCCTCTGTCTGCATAGGGAACTTACCTATGTCACAATTCCCCACTAGCTCTAGGATCAATTTCTTCATTCACTCATGTCTTTTCTGCCCTGAAATATGGCTACCTTGGCCATAAATTAAAAAAATGTATGGTGCCAAAGGATGGCTCACATTCATAAATGACAAGTCATACATCACAATATTTCTGCGCATTTCCTCTGCCATCAAGGTACACTCAACCTTTTTAACCTCTGTGAGTAGGTGAGATTCATTAATTAAAGGAAATTTTGAAACACCCTGTCAAGAAAAGCGTCTACCATTCATGTCTATCTCAAAGTCAGTAGGATAAACAGAGCATAATGTTATGGATAAAATTATTGCCATGAACATACCCCTTGGTAGTAATAACACATAACCTAGCAGAATCCTTCAATATATTTCAAAACAAAATCTTTTCTAACTTCATTAATTTCTTCTGGAGTGTGGGCCATAAAATTTTCATTGTAATACCTTTCTTTCCACCTAGGCTCTACTCGTTTAACCTTATCCCCTTCTAGTGCATCACCATTGAAAAGATCTTATTTTTACTTAAGTACATTCTTCAGCTTCAGTTTGAATTCCTCAAAGTCATATTTCCTCTCTTTCCTTACAGGTTTATAGATTTTAGTTTTGGTTGGATCAAGTACATCAGGACTAGAATCAAGGGTAAGTCCTTTTTGGGCAGCCTCATTCCATAGGAGTAAGCTCTGACTTCTAATTAGGCGATTGTGGGTTCAAGTCCCACTAGGCTTTCCAGAAAAATCTTGAATGCAATAACAAGGGAGCAGTGAAGAGGAATGCATTTTGTTAAGAAGAAGAAAAGCCAAAGGAAAAGGTGAAGAGTGATGCATTGTTGATTAGTCAGGTATGGGATTTTGGTGGATTTGGACTCCAAGATGAACTCGTTTCTCGTAAACGATGAACTTGTTCTTGGTAAACCTCGACAGCAGATTGGACTTGCTCACACTAGATTTCACCTTCGATTAAGCTGTGGTAGTTAGCAAATGCCTTTTTTTTTTTAACTATTTTTTTTTAAATAAAATTGTTTTATTTTGTATGGTATAAAACTACAACAAATAAATTAAATCCTATACTTAATTTTTTATTTTTACGTTGTTTTTTTTTTTAATTAAAATCTTTTAAAAGGAATTTGAATTTTATTCTAATTTTGTTTTCTTAATTTTAAAGTTTTTTTTTTTAAGTCAAAATCTTTTAAGAAGAATTTGAATTTTATTCTAATTTTTTTATATTTTTATGTTCTTTTTTTTTAAATCAAAATCTTTTAAAAATAATTTAAATTTTATTCTAACCCTATAAAACAAATCTAGAATTTTTTATTGATTTAGGATGATTTTTTTAGCAAATGGAGACAAGAATATTGCAAACCCTAAAAACGTTTATAGGTATCCTACTTTCTAATCCTCGAGATTGTCCAAAGATGCAGGAGGAGAGCATACTTATTCGAAAGAGAAAATATCATCCTAACTACTCTATGTTAATTGTAAAAGAAAATATCATCCTACCTACTCTACGTTAATTGGAAATTAAAAAATTTTACGTGTAATTAAATTTCCAATGTAACCATTCACGTAATAGTAGTAAAAACATATTCATTTTCAGTTTCACAATTTTAAAATGAAAATAGACAAGGATGATCGAATATAGTTCTTATGAGTGTGATTTAATGAGATAAGAACAAAAATGGAATTGATCTAACCTCGTACTTTCTTGAAACCATCGAAACCACCTTTCGATAAGGCTTTCATAGCTGTGATTTCCACTCTGATTCAAATCAGGCCACAACTTCTCTTTGTCCTCCTCAATCTCCTATTCTAATAATTGTTCCACATTAGATGTACAGGATTCTTGGAATGTTAGTTCATTATTTTCTTCTAGAGGAGTAGTTAAGCTTTTGGTTGTTGTCAAGATTTCTTCTTCGTAAGAAGAGGTGTTAAAATTGGCAACTAGGGCCGAACTCCATGTGGGTCAGCCTATTAGTGGTAGCTGATATTTTTATTAGATCCCTTTCATCAAGAGGTGTAGGATTGATCTAAAGATCATCCGATTTCGATAAGTATTTATGGAGATATGAATTTATTTTGATTATGGAACTATTATGAAGCCGACCAGCAATTTAAGTAGGCTCAGAAGCCCAATAGACGTGTCTATTCATCATCTACATTTCAGTATAAATAGAAGAGGACTTGAAGTCTTTTGGAAACTCTCTTGAAGTGATCTCCTCTCCACATCTTTGGTTTTTGGAGAAGGAGATACACTATGGATTACGCTAGCCTAGTATGATGATGCCCTAACAGAGAACGCAGTCATGAATCCACAAGCAATGGAAATGTATTCATCTACGAATTAAGGATCAGGTATATGAAGCTGCAGGGATACAAGTAGACGCAGTAAAATCATGAAGAAATATAATATACTATCATGGAAACACCTTACACATAGTTATGTTGATCATGACATTTATACGCAGGGCATAAAGTTATTAACACGCAGTTAATAAAGGGTCTATACGCAGTTATGAAGATACCCTTACATGCAGTTCATATATATATATACACGATGTTCAACGATGTTCATGTTATATATTTACACGCTCTTCATATGACATATATATACGTTGTTCATGTTATATATTTACACGTTGTTCATATGACATCTTATACACTGCTCATACACGCTATTCATGAGATGATTTATACACTGTTCATAGAAGACATTTGACGTAGAGCACAAAAATATACATACGCAGTCATAACTGTAATGAAGGTATGGATCCATTGTCAATTCCTATATCCGTAGTCATGTATTGAACCAAAACATGAAAATTGCAGTCAAGCATTGGAAGAAGCCTAAGTCATAATTGTTGTAGCCACAAATCATATGTGAAGCTCTGCATACCTTTGTATGATTATTCAGTAAATCTACATGATATTGTAAACCCTAGGCATACTTGCAGTAGTCTTGATGTATGATCACAACTACTCGATTTTGGTTGGATGAAGAAGATCTTGGCATATAGATCTTGGTGACATACAACTATGACGTGAAGTATTAAATATGCACTCACAATGACAAGGATCATAAGCAGTAATGATGGTTACAGTCTCATCATAATGAGAATGATAAGGATGATGAGTCTCAGATCATGATGGGAATGGGCAGCAAAATGATGATAAGAGCATATGAGAGAAGCTCAGTCATAGGGCTGCATGATGATGGAAGATGCAGCATAAAAGGCAGCAAGATGATGAATGAGATCATGGACATAAAGCGCAACATGATGATGATGAGTCTCAGATCATGATGGGCATGGGAAAGATGATGATAATCATGATTTGTGCAGCATGGTGCAGTATGCAGTGGTTTAGCAAGTGAACCAGATGAAACATGATGATAGGTGAATGAGTCACCTTGGAGAATCAGTTGAACCAACATGTCTTCAACTGATCTCATATAGATATAGAAAGTCAAAGTGTTGACTTCTGTTGTAAATGTACTATCTCTCTCTCTCTCTCTCTCTCTCTTTCTCTATTGAACTTTGAAGAACATAAAGGAAGAATTGATCAAGGGTTTCCCCACATTATGCGGTTTGTCCCTGGCTAGCACCACATCTTATGTCCTGTTGTCTTGGCTTGTCTTCTGTGATTTATATTTATGTTCTATTTGCAGTTTACTTTATTGTTGATGTGATTTCTAATCTAGAAAAGGTATTGGATAATTAAAATAAATTTCTATAGCATAGAGCATACCAAAAATTAACATGGAATTAGAGCTGAGGTGAAGACAATGCCCAAGCAAGAGTGAAAGAGCAATCACCAATGACAATAGGGACAAGGATTAATGGGTTCCAGATCTCTCTTTCAAGCTCACAAAGGGTGAAGTCGAAGCAGAGCATATTATCAGAATGGCATAAAAGAAGTTTCTAATGGCCCATCTAAATATCACTTCATTAGGAAGTTCAGTTCTAAGGGTGGAAGGAAAGGCGGATGCCTTGGTTGCAATAATTTTGGCCATTATGTGAAGGAGTGTCCGAATGGTAGAGACACATCACTTGATGAAGATAACAATCACTCCAGGGACATCTTCAATGATCAAAGGAATGACTACTAATGCAGGTCATCAAGGAAATGGTCGACTATTTAAAGAAAGCAAGGAACCCTAGAATCACATTTATGTACCTGATCGCAAGAAGAACCTAGTGTCCATCTCGGAAATGGAAGTTTAAGGTTTCAGGGTGGCATTC
The DNA here is from genome assembly GCA_031772625.1 of Pinus tabuliformis. Classification (NCBI taxonomy): domain Eukaryota; kingdom Viridiplantae; phylum Streptophyta; class Pinopsida; order Pinales; family Pinaceae; genus Pinus; species Pinus tabuliformis. Next base: position 345,913,330 of record CM062814.1, read on the forward strand.
ATCGATGGAAAGGTACGTGTTTGAAAATAGATTTTTCAAAGATGTTTTAGAGTTCAGGGTTGTATCAAGTCCATTAGGGACCAGGTCCATTGACTAATCCCTAGAGGTTTGTGAGTCAAATGGTGACCGGAATGCCTGAATTAAAAAGAAAATAGCATGAGGGTACATGTCTAAGATGTATCCACGGAAAATGTTACAAGGGGACCATTCCCCTCATGTAGCAGCTCCACAGGTTTGGAACAACTTGTGGAGTTTGAGATTCATGAACGGGAATCTCATGTATACAGGTGGAAGAAAACCCTCTATGGCTTGAAGCAAAACACCTCGGGTGTAGTATGAGAGGAATGATAGTTGTTTGATGAAGCTAAGATTCACTAGGAGTGAAACCAATCCAAACCATTACCTGAAGGTTGTGGATGATAGACCTCTCATACCGGCACCATATGCGGATGTTATTGGGAAATCTAGTGTCCACTTGGAGCTACTAGTCCCTCTAAGACTAGTAGCTATCTTAGAAACAAACAAAATAAAACTACTTTCGCTTTCCTTTATAAGAAGTAGATAAGAGGGGAACAAAGGACACCAACCTCAGTCTTGCGCTTGGTTCGTTGCTTGATTCCTCTCCCTTCTGAAAAATCCTTGCCGTTTTTCCTTCATCTACCCAGCTTCAAAGAGCACCTATGGAATCAAAGCAGCATAATACTATCAAAGAACAGAGATCTATAATCATAAACAATATAGGACCATATATATATTGACAACACAAATGCATATATCATCAAACATACAAGAATGTGGAGGAAAAATTGAATAGCTTTATTAATTTTAGAAGTGGAGGAATGACCTGTTAATGAGTTTTGTGAACCCAACATTTTAGACTACCATGTGAGTCCATCATCAGGGGATGCGACAATAGATCTTCACAGATGTTAATGATATATCCAAGAGCTCTAATTTGGTTATATATATATATATATATATATATATATATATATATATATATATATATATCTGTGTGTGTGTGTGTGTGTGTGTGTGTGTAGGTTTTTTAAAGAGAAGTTACAAGGAATTTGGTCGGCTTGTTATTATATATATTTTTTTATTTGTTTAATTATTTATTATTATTATTAATTAATTAATTAATTTTTTTTGTTAATTTATTGATTTATTAATTATTAATTAATTTATCAATTTGTTTCAATTACTTATTTTATTAAGCAGTTTAGGGGGACAAATTAATTTTATTATTTATTGAATTAATTATTATGTTTATTAAATTTATACAAAATTAATTATTTTAAATAATATATATATTTTTAAATATTTCATTAATTTGTTTAAATAATTAATTAATATATTTGATTAATTATTTAAAAGAATAGATTGGTTAATTAATTTTTATTTATTATATATTAATGTGTTTATTAATTTATTGACTTATAATTGGTTAATTAATTAACTGATATGTATAGAGAGGTAAATTAATTAATTGATTGTATTATTTATTGATTTGTTTATTATGTTTATTAATTTTATGTAAAAATTAATTTTTGATTAATTTGTTTAATAGATTCATTAATTTGTTTGATTAATTAACTAATTTGTCTGATTAATTAATTAAAAGAATAGACTAATTAATTAATTTTATTTTACATTATTTTATTAAAATGTTTATTGATTTAATTTTATGTATTATGTTTGATTAATTTATTGTGTTGGTTGATTAATTAATTGATAGATTAATAGATTAATTAATTTAAAAATTAATTAATTAATTAATTAATTGATAAATTAATGAATTAATAAATTAATGGATCAATAATGAGTTAATTATTGATTTTTTAAGATTTCAATTAAAGGTTTCCAGGTGTTGCTTAGTTTTAACCCATCATCCCGGTTCAAGTTGTTCTTCCTTTTTTCTATTTCAATGGCTTCTTTGATTTTCCTTTTAAGATGGTGGTCTTCTCTTTTAACCAGTTTGACTTCTTCCATGCAGATGTAATGAGAGGAAGAATGAACATGTTCAGCTAAGGCTGATTTCGAGGTCCTTTCTCTTCTCAAGTCAGCAGTGTGTTCCTTAATTCTAATATTAAGAGACCTACCTGTTTCACCTATGTATTCCTTCCCGCATGAGCAAGGAATCACATAAACACCTTTTTGAAGGTTAGGGTTTATGGGATCCTTGACTGAGTTGAATAATTGTCTGATGGTGTTAGCAGGGGTCAAGGCTACATTAACGTTATGTTTGTTAAGAATTTTAGTAATTTTGTCCGTGGTGGCTCTTATATATGGAAGGGAGACCTTGGGAGTTGATAAGTTTTGATCTATATTAATATCAAGAATAGAGAAGAGGATTACAACCAATTTTTCTGACCTAGCATCATCCTCCCAGCGTGAAAGCCCTTCTTCACCTCATGGAAAGCTTAGATCACCCAACACTATGATATTCCACTAGGAGACCAACAACACTTCCTTACAAGATACAAAATTCCAGCCTGTGGATCTCTGGGATCAGGGATCCATATATAGATGATTGCAGGGGGGTGAGTCAGCTTCTGGGATTTTGATCAGTGTCCTCTCTCTGATAGTTCTTGATTCCATTTGGAGATTAATGACCTCTTACTCATCCCTGGGAAAATTTAGGGACGCGAGTGTCACATGAGAAGTTTCTAGAAGATTCCATGATGATCCACCTTGCAAATTGTCTCTGCCATTTGTCTACTCTCACCCATCGCACCCTACAGAAGGTCTTTCCAGTATGAATCGCACCGTTTACACTGAGCATATGAGATGCATCGCACCTTCTGCACTGGGCAGTCTGTATGGTCTAGCTTTGACCAGTTCTGAGCAGTTTTTTGTGGAGAACTTCTGGGAGATGATGTAATCATTTGACCTTGTTCCTTTAGGGTGTGAAGCAACACTCTTAGGGACTTAGGAGCCCTTGTTTTATGGACATGTATGATTGGGGTTGCAGTGCCCAAAAATGTCTATAACAGTTGCCCCCTAAAGCATGAGGTCGTTAATCTTTTGATGTCGGGTGAAATGCTTTATCATGAGGATCCAAAGTTTTTTTGAGCTGGAAGGCGACCTGTAATAAGATACAATACAATACATTATTTTCATAATATTTTTCATGATCTAGCTGAGGCAGGAATTCCCGTGCTCAGCTTTATAAATTCATTTTCATGTATATATGACAGGAAACTGTCTATGTGGTAGACTGATGATTCTGATAGAGTCATCATCCTTTGATTCAGATGATCATCTGTGCAGCAATGATATACATTTGATTTCTTTATTTTCCTAAATATATTGCAGCCCGGATGGATGAAACTAGATTCGGGGTCTTCAAACTTGTCCAGTCTTCACTCAGAGTACAAGTCGATCCATGTGAAAGATGTTCGGGAGTCGAACATGGAAAGACATCGCCTGATTACCAGCCAATGATGTAAGTTGTTAACAAGCGTAAGAGGAATCACCGATAATGATGATGACCCTAAAGGTACTATAGTATAGTTTGCATGGTGTGAAAAGGGACTTGGAGTCAAACACCACACAGAATCTTTCAGTCGAAGGCCATTGATGTAAACCTGTCATCGGAAGTGACAAACTTGCCATTGAGGCATGCAAGCTTCAAAGTAATGAAAGGGTTGTTCCTAAGTCAACTTCTTGGATAATGAGCTAATGTCGACAAGAAGCAACCCATCATAGGAGGGCCTTAATTAATCCCACATCTATGACACGGAATAGAGTAAATGATTTCGGAGATGAAAGCTATTTAATGATACAGGGTTCAAGGTGGTAGTCATGAAAGAATGGAGCGTGAATGTATTGTAGCAGATGAGACATAGGTGAATTCTCTAAGCGAATTCTCTTGAACATAACAGTGACACTGACATGGATTGGTAGCGTTAACCCCAAATACGGATGGTGCGATGGACCAATGGTGATATGACCGGTGAATGGAATAACCCAACCCGACTCGGACGTTGAGCGAAAGTGTCATGTTCAAGAGTGACTTGCTACCAATGAACTTTCTTCAAGTTTTCTTCCCAACTTTTTCCCAGTCATTGCTAAGCAGTACCTCTTTATTTTTTTCAAGATTGAGGAGGATAACATATGCTTGTTCTATAATTTTCCCTTCGGGCAAACCCGTCGCTATGTTTTAACGAGCCTAGTGACAGTGAAACTCATTCTTGTCTATATGGACAAGTTTGTTACTATTTGGTTTTAACGAGCTTAACGACAAAGATAACTTGGTCCTTTTCAATTTTAGAGAGTCTGAAAGGGACATAAAGGAAACTCCAATAATCATTTCTCATCATATAATCCCTTAAGTCCGAAAAAGTATAAAATAATATGAAAGGGATGAATTTTCGATAATTTTAACAAGCTGAACAAAAAAAGTGCTCGATCTTTTTGTGTAATAATCCCTCAGGTCCAAAAAGATTAAAATATTGAGGAGGGATAGCACTCTCAGTAGATTTAACGAGCTGGAGAGGCCAATTTCTCGGAAATCATTTCATATTTTACGAGTCAAATGAGAAGAGCTTAAAGGAGACTCGTTTTTTAAGGAACAAGTGATAATTTTAGGTAGCAGCTGATTCAAGGTAAGGTTTGGAATTTTCCCATCATGGTAGTGTCACAAGGATGGCTAACAAGATCACTCTTCGTAGTTGTTCCTCAAAAGGGGTAAACAATCAAATCGAGGTGAATGATCAGCTAAAACAGAGTGGAGGTGATGGTAAGAACACGACTAGGGCTCAAAAGTTGATGATAATGCATTCACAATGGTCATTTACCGGGGATTGGTTCATTTTTTAATGAGCTTAAACTCTGGGGGAAACATTTGCTCATTGCTAAGGTTTAATTTTTAACGAGCTTGAACTTCACATAAAAACTACTCGTGCTAGCCGTATAATAAGGATGTCTCATCAATAAGTTCAATTTTTAGGGAGCTTGAACCATTCGAAACTTTTCTCTGGATCCTTTCATTATGCAAGCTAGGAATGACAAATACTATGAGTTTAAAGGGTTGAGAAACTACAAACTAAGAAAATAAATGGTCGCTCTTTACTTTCAGGGAAAAAGGTTTACATGCCCCCCGGTATAGTGAAGTAAAGTTTCTAGGTTACCATCTAGAAGTTCTTGTGCTCGCAAGATAGTTTCCATCGGCACAACAGACAGAAACACTTGCTCAGATTAGTCCATCTAGACAAAGGATCCAATCAACTAACCTTGACAAAGGAATCTTATCCCGGTCTAACTCCCTCTTCCTATATGGACGGGCGTCAGACTAGTCTTAAATCCTTCGTGGAAACTTACCCTATACTGAAGGTTTTTCTCCCGAAACAGACCAGGGTGCATGCCCCTTAGGTTTCATTCATGTCCTCCTGGATCACTCGCGCTCTTCAGGTGGATGGACTGGAGATTGATGAGACATTCCTTATGTAAAAAGAACATTTAGGGATGGAATTTGACTATTATCTATGTGTGAGCTGGGGAACGAAAGCTGGTCTACGAGCTGGACCACTCGGCCTTCATGTGGAAAACACATTACTCTAAAGAGTGAGTAGACAATGGCTCTCATGCTATAAATATAGTCTCACCCAAGGAGTAGATTATAATCTAAAGGTCCTTGGACTACCATTACATTCATATAAGTGGTTTTCCTTCTCAACGTTATGGGCACATTAGGATCCCTAACGGTCGACTGGTTCCTTTGTTGAAACCTGTCAGATTTCTCATCTCAGGCAGAAGCGATGGTGAACCAAGCGCTTCCCAAGCAATTGAGGAAAGTATACTCACAGAAGCCCCTTCATCTATGATGTTACCAACCATGATCATTTTCTAAGCTTGTACAATGATTCAGAATGGTACATTAGCCGGTAAATGGGGTCTGCCTAGTAGATTCCAATCGAAGGAAATGACTAGGTTGCTTGGAGGTGGGACCGAATAGATGGACATATATGACTCTAATGAAATTCCTTCCTGTAGTAAAGGACGGGTAGATTTCCCCCATGTTCATCGGAGTCCATGATTATGAGAAGAATTTGAACGGTGTCGTTGTCATTCTCTTCGGTGATTGTATCATCTGAAGATGGACCTTCCAAAGACAAGACCAGGTCGACTGCCGCCTCAACCTTTTGACTTTCATCTGGTATGGATTCAGTGGGTTTATCTTCAATGATAGATGCTTCGACTGACCACAATGGCCTTTCTGTCAGATTTTCAACTAGTGACGGACTCGGCAAGAGTTTTTTATATCCAAGAGGAAGCCGTAGCGGTGAAGTCAGATGGTTATCCAAAACTCTTTTAGCTTCGTCTAGGAAGGGAAAATGGTGGACGACGTGATCACCTTCACACAATTTACAAGGAAATATATATTTCATTTTCTGTCCAAATGCTTCATTTTCACTAGTTGATGGTGTAATTTCAACATGATCTTCAGCGGTTGATGACACCGTATTGTGCAAACAAGTAGACCAGTCCCTTAAGATCCGAGGGATGCAAGGAAAATCTCGATGATAGTGGTCTCCTTTGCAAATGACACATGGAGATTTACGCTTGGACGATGCAGTGTGTGGATTTTCACTAGATGATGACCGATTACCCTTTTTCGCCTTTGCCTCCTTCTTCTTCTTCTCTTTCTTCTCCTTCCCCTTCTTCTCCTTCTTAGTTACTTGATTTTTTTCTTTACTAACTTCATCAAATGAAGAGGAAGGAGGAGAGGTAGAATTGGACGAAGTAGAAGGTTGGGGGGTAACTTTGGTATCATCTAATTTCCTACTCGATTGCTCAGGAATCACGGTGTTCTAAATGACGGAGGTTGAGAAGAGCCATATTGGCAGACCAATTGTCAATCCTGGAAGTGACAATGTGGCCATATGAGGTGCACCAACATCTCCCCAAGAGGAGAAAGCACTAGGATTTCCTCCAAGGGGAAATCCTTGGTTGGTGGACTCCATTTTCCTCAACCTAAGACCAACCCGGGAATGGTGACATTATTCCAATTAAAATAAATTTTAGATGCTTTGACACAACTTGTTTTTTTTTATTTTTAAGAGTCGAGAAAAATAAAAGATGACTCTAGTCGCCTTCGACTTTTAATGAGCCTAAAGTGACAAGTGCCCAGATGGAACTTTTCCTTCAAGGAGTCTAAAAAGGAATAAAGAGACTACTATGGAAATCTGGACAGAGGGATTACCAAACCAATCGCAAAACTGCAGAATACTTTTTACGGTATGGTAGTCAATCTTCCCGAATGCTGTGTTCAGTTCATTGAGATCGATAGAGCGACAGACATGGCTTCCTATGGATAAATGATATAGCCTATTGTGGTCTCCCAATATATACTCGATGGTACGTGGGAGCACAAGTCTGTACTGGAACTTATCGTCTAAAAGGGGAGGAATCACCCAACCAACAATGAAAGCGACAGTTACCAGGCTTTATGATGCCACAATACGTCTCTAGCCTAGACTTCTAGATGTTGTGCGTTAGGTTCCAAAGAATATTTAGGTTCATTAACTTTATTTTACATCTGATCTTTCTTAAGAAATTTTCCTTTCAGGTTCACTGCGTGATGTAGATATACAATTCCTAAAATGAAATCTAAGATGATAAAAAATCGTTTAATCTTCTTTTTGCAATGAAAATCCTAGCTACTAAAGAAAGAGAGATGATATTCTTTCAACATAGAGCAGAGAGCACACACTACATGCACTGTCCTAAATCAAACCAACAAGGAGTCTAAATGCAAATGCACATGCATGTATTTGTTTTCAGCTTTCTTGATGTGTGAATGACAAGAAGAATGCTAAGTACAAATTTGAATTATCTTTTCAAAGCAACAATACTAACAAATTTCTCTTCAAAAATGAAAGGAAGATAATGAAGACACTTTGCGATTTTGAATTGAAAACTGCTTTCGACACTTGAAAAACTACTAATTCAAACCAAATACAAGAGTAACTGTATAATCGACCATCAAGAATAATAGAATTCTCTTCTTTGACTGAAAACGACACTTGGGACACTTCCAAATCAAAAGACAACAATTTGATTATGCTACTTCTTGTAAAAGAGAACTGTAAATGGCGCAAAACACATAAAAACATTCACAATTCTTTGTACTATGGAGGCAGAATCATGCAAAGGAAGGGAGTTTCCACAGTGGTATACTGATCACAGACAACAAAAATCTTGAATAAAGCTGAAGAGAGTGAACATAGAAACCAAAATCCGAGAGCAGAAGAGGTCTTTTCTGATCAGCGCACCTGCAACATAGGGAAAGTGTGATGCAGAGCACCTAATGCACATGGGAGGTGCGATGCATCCAGCTTCCCAAGAGGAAAAAGTGTGATGGTCCAGCGACGAGACTTCAACTTGGTTCCAGGTCACAATTTGCAGCTTAGTTCAGGGATCTAGGCCGAGGTAATGATAGTTAGTAAATAGAGATCACGGGGGCTGATCTAATGAGGTTACTAGAGCCACCACCAGGGAAATTCGAATGTTTGAAAATTGATTGCTCAGTTTATAAACAAAACCTGGAGATAGACTGAAGAAACATTGGTCTACTTTGCACTTTCATAGCAAATGCAGTTCGAAGGCTAGCTGGCTTGACTTCAGGCTCCGTCTGTAAGTTTATAAAACAAACAAATATAGACAAGCAAAAAATCTATTCGCTCCCTAGTGAAGTCACCATTTTTTTATCAGGAAATCTAGCATCCACTTGGAGCTGCTAGTCTCACTAAGACTGGTAGCTATCTTAGAAACAAACAAACTAAAACTACTTTCGCTTTCCCTTATGAGAAGTAGATAAGAGGGGAAACAAGGACACTAACCTCAGTCTTGCACTTGGTTCCTTGCTTGATTCCTCTCCCTTATGATAGATCCTTGTCATTTTGCCTTCGTCTACCCAGCTTCAAAGAGCACCTATGGAATGAAAGCAGCATAATACTATCGAAGAATAGAGATCTATAATCATAAAAAATATAGGACTAGATATATATTGACTACACAAACGCATATATCATCAAACATACAAGAATGTGGAGGAAAACTTGAATAGCTTTACTAATATCAAGAATAGAAAAGAGGATTACAACCAATTGTTCTGACCTAGCATCATCCTCCCAGCATGAAAGCCCTTCTTCACCTCATGAAAAGCTTAGATCACCCAACACTATGATATTCCACCAAGAAACCAACAACACTTCCTTACAAGATACAAAATTCCAGCCTCCGGATCTCTGGGATGAGGGATCCATATATAGATGATTGTAGGGGGTGAGTCAGTTTCTGGGATTTTGATTAGTGTCCTCTCTCTGATAGTTCTTGATCTCACTTGGAGATTAATTATCTCTTCCTCATCCGTGGGTGAATTCAAAGAGGCAAGTGTCACAGGAGAAGTTTCTGGAAGATTCCATGACGATCCACCTTGAAAACTGTCTCTTCCATTTGTCTACTCTTGCCTATCGCACCCTATAGAAGGGTTTTCCAGTATGCATCACACCCTTTACACTAAGCAGGTGAGATGCATCGCACCTTCTGCACTGGGTAGTCTATATGGTCCAACTTTGACCAGTTCTGAGCAGTTTTCTATGGAGAAGTTCTGGGAGGTGATGTAATCAGCTGACCTTGTTCCTTTAGGGTGTGAAGCAACACTTTTAGGGATTTAGGAGCCTTTGATTTATGGAAATGTATGATTGGGGTTGTAGTGCCCAAGAATGTCTATAATAGTGGATGAACTATTTCTGACATGTGCAGACGCTCTCATTTGCAGAAGTAAGAGTGAGTTGGATTCCAGACATATGCTTTGTAGTTAGTATGGTGAGCTCATATTTGGTTGAGCCTCACTAGATTGATGCCAAGAATCTTCTGATATATCTTTGGGGCAAAATCTGTCACGGATTGAGATACACTGCCAGGAATATGAAAACTGCATGATTATTCGAATTCTGACTGGGCAGGAAGTGTAGAGGATCACTAGAGCACTTTTCAGTGTTGGTTCTCTTTGGATTCTGCTTTGATATCATGGATGAGCAGAAAGTAGAAGTCAGTTGTTATAGGTACTTCCAAGACCAGATACATAACTACGAGTATGACCTCGTATGAAGTTGCTTGGTTGTAGAAACTCTTCAGTGAGTACACATGATGAATACCACTATGATTCTCTGTGATAACCAGAGGCGGGATTCGATTATTGGGGAATCCATTATTCAATGATTGCTCCAGCAGATAGACATCAAATACTACCTTATCTAGGATATGGTAAGTTTATTAGCAAGGAGGCTCCATCGTATTGAGATGATGTACAAGTTGCTATACTTTGTCAGAGCCCCGGGGAAAGATCAAATTTGTAATTTTCCCAAACGACTTGGAGTCATCGAGAGTCCCTTGTAAAAGGATCCTACATGATGCATACATTGATCTCTAGGAGCTCTGAGGGCTTGTAGTTCTTACTGGAGCAACATACGACCACAGGATGACTCACCCTCCCCTGGTGGTGCGCACTGGGACAAGATGATTTGCTCTCTTGTGGGACAAGATGATTCGCTCTCCTGTGGACATGATGATTCGCTCTCCTGTGAACAAGATGATTCTCTCTCTTGTGGAACAAAATGATTCACTCTCTTGTGGGACAAGATGATTCGCTCTCTTGTGGGACATGATGATTTTCTCTCCTATGTCGCAGGATGATTAGTTCTCCTGTGAGGTCTGGATGATGTGTTCTCCATGAAAATTGTGTAACAGGATGATTAGTTCTCCTATGAGGTCGGGATGATGTGTTATCCATGAAAATTGTGTAGTAGGATGATTAGTTCTCCTGTGAGGTCTAGATGATGTGTTCTCCATGATGATTGTGTAGTAGGATGATTAGTTCTCATATCAAGGCATCCTACCAATGCAGTCTGGGACTCATGGAAAGTATGTCTCATTTGATCAATGAGCAGGGAAATGAGGATAGGGACCATAGTAGTACTGATGGATGCATCGATGTATCTATTGTACTCCCTATGCTGGGATGACCTTCATCGATCTGGGATCAATGATACTAGTTTGGGAATAGTGCTAGGAGCTGTACATACTATGGCACTGACTTCAGGTCGGTTGAGACTGGTCTTGGACCAGTGGTACATACTCTGAGGCTGAGTTCGGGTCAGTGGAGGACTGGTTTGGGATCAGTGGTAGGAGTGGTACCCACTATGATGCTGACTTTGGGTCGGTTGAGACTCGTCTGGGACCGCTTGTATGCACTCTGAGACTGACTTCAGGTCAGTGGAGAATGGTATGAGAAATTCTCAATTAATTCTTCTTCTTCATAGTTCAGCAGAGCTAAGTTGAGCAGAGCAGAGCCAGATGAGATGAGCTGAGCAAAGCCAACCGAGTTGAGCAGAGCTGAGCAGAGCCGATAGAGCCAGCAGAGCAGAGTAGAGCCAACAGAGCCAACAGAACTGAGAAGAGCAGAGCAGAGCTAGCAGAGCCTGCAAAGCTGAGTAGAGCAGAACAGAGCCAACAGAGTTGAGTAGAGCAGAGAAGAGCTGAGCAGAGATGAGTAGAGCTAGGAAGAGAAGTGTAGGGCACTGATGGCAGAGATAGTACAGTCAAACATATGGATCAGCAGATGGAGTTATCCCTAGTTGAGAGAGTGTGTTAAAATTGGAAACTAGGGCAAAACTCCATGTGGCTCAGCTTATTAGTAGCAGATGATATTTTTATTTGATCCCTCTCATCGAGAGGTGTAGGATTGATGTAAAGATAATCCGATTCCGATAAGTATTTATGGAGATATGAATTTATTTTGATTATGGAATTATTATCAAGCCAACCAGCAATTTGAGTAGGCTCAGAAGCCCAATAGACGTGTCTATTCATCATCTACATTTCAGTATAAATAAAAGAGGATTTTAAGTCTTTTGGCAACTCTCTTGAAGTGATCTCCTCTCCACGTCTTGGGTTTTTGGAGAAGGAGATACACTATGGATTACGCTGGCCTTGTATGATGATGCCCTAATGGAGAACGTAGTCATGAATCCACAAGAAATGGAGATGTATTCATCTATGAATTAATGAGCAGGTATATGAAGCCATAGGGATAGAAGTAGATGTAGTCAAGTCATGAAGAAATATAATACATTGTCATGGAAACACCTTCCACACAATTATGTCGATCATGACATTTATACACAAGGCATAAAGTTATTAACACGTAGTTAATAAAGGGTCTATATGCAGTTATGAAGATACCCTTACACACAATTCATATATATATACATGATGTTCAATGATGTTCATGTTATATATCTACAAGCTATTCATATGACAAATGTATACTTTGTTCATGTTATATATTTACACACTATTCATATGACATCTTATACACTACTCATACACACTGTTCATGAGACACTTTATACACTATTCATAAAATACATTTGATGTAGAACACAGAGATATACATATGCAGTCATAACTGCAGTCAAGGTATGGAGCCATTGTCAATTCATGTAGTTGTAGTCATGTATTGAACCAAGACATGAAAACCGCAATCAAGCATTGGAAGAAGCCGCAGATCATATATGAAGCTCTGCATGCCTATGTATGATAATTCAGTAAGTCTACATGATATGATAAACCCTGGGCATACTTGTGATAGTCTTGATGTATGATCACAACTACTCGGTTTCGGTTGGATGAAGAAGATCTCCGCATATAGATCTCGGTGACATACAACTGTGACATGAAGTATTAAATATGTTATCACAATGACAAGGATCATAAGCAATAATGATGGTTAAAGTCTCATCATAATGAGAATGATAAGGATGATCAACCTCAGATCATGATGGGCATGGGCAACAAAATGATGATAAGAGTAAATGATAGTAGCTCAGTCATAGGACTTCATGATGATGGAAGATGCAACATAAAAGGCAACAAGATGATGAATGAGATCATGGGCATAAAGGGAAGCATGATGATGACTAAGTTCATAGACATGGGCAACATCAATGACAGAGAAGTTGGCAATGAACCTTTCCAATATTGTACTACGCCCAAAAATATATGAACCTCTGTAACATCGGTTGTTTTAGGCTACTTTACAATCACATCAATTTTAGAATCATCTATTTTTAAGTTTCCACCTCCAACAATGTGATGCAAGTAAATCAAATAGGTATTACCAAATTCACACTTAGACATTTTCACATTTTTTGCAAAACATCAAGTAGCTTTTCAACATGACTCACATGATCTTCCCATATTCTACTGAAAACAATAATATCATCAAGATACAGAAGTACAAAATAAAGAAAGGTATAAAAATATCATTCATCACCCTCATGAATGTGGTTGGAGAATTTCATAGTTTGAATGGCTTCACCATCCATTAAAAAAACACACGTTTTGTCTTGAATGTAGTCTGCCATACATCCTGTTCTGCAATTATAACTTGATGATAGCCACTGCAGAAGTCCACTTTTGTGAAGTAGACAAAAAATTTCAATTGATCTAATAAATCATCAATGTGAGGGATAGGGTATCGATTCTTTGTTGTTATTCTATTGAGTACCTTATAGTCCACACACATCCTCCATGTTTCATCCTTCCTTAGCGCCACCACAATAGGTGAACCACATGGAGACGAAATTTTCCGTATGACCCCTTGGTTCTAAAGTTTCTTTGCTTGCTTCTTTATCTCCTCCATCTCAACAACTGACAACCTGTACATACCAATGTTGGATAAAGGAGTGTCCTGATGCAAGTGAATCTCATGTTGGATCTCACCTGTTGGAGGCAACCCACTTGGTTCCTGAAAAAACCCATTATAGTTAGAAACAATTTCATACATTTCCTTTTTATGAGCAGGATCACAACCTTGGAAAGCTTCAAATGTCTCTGTATCTTTTTCTCTCACAACCATGAGCATGCACCCTTTGTTGGAATTGTTCGATATTTTCATATGACATGCACTTACAAGATTGGCACTGACTTTTGAATGACGAGTTCTAACAATGTATTCCACCTCATCTTTCATGAGATGATACTTGTTTTCATGGTGAAAGAAAATTTCTTTCTTTTCATACAAATATGGACTCGGCAATACAATACCACAAATATCTAAGTATACAACAACAAAATCAACCTCATCTATGATTTTGGATGGAATCACAAATATAGCTCTACACTGCTTGACTATATGTAATTTTTCTTAATCACACACCCAAAAAAGAGGGTAGCGTTTCAGATGAGGCTTGGTCTCTAATCCTAAATTCGTAACCAAGGATTCTGAAATCAATTTTTCCTGTGATCTCAGATCAAACAAGGTTTCCAGTACAATATGTTTCATTATGACTCTAATGTGGAATAATTCAATCCTATTTTGTTCATTAACAAGAGATTCATTTGAATAACTTTTACTTGCACGTAAATAATAATTTTCATTGGCATGAAGAGAAAGCGTACCTTGTATACCCATTGTTTTGATCTGTGTCTTGTCATTGAAATCAGATCCAAGGTCTTGCTACATGGTTTCCACCATCTTTTGCTTGTTCTTGCCACCAAATATCTTTGGTTTCAACTCCGGATGAAACTTCTAGTAGTGTTCATCATCATGGCCTCCATTCTTGCAATCTATGCAAGATGGCTTTGCTCCTTCCTCCTTCTTGGTTGTAGCTGCCTTCTTGTCCTTTCCCTTGCCTTTTCCTTTTAACTTTCCATTATCAGTTTTGAAAGATGATTTCTTTCGTTACTCTCATTTATCATTCGTTCCCCTTATTTCAAGGGGAATGACCTTGAAACTGGTCACATCAGTAGTAGTAGGCTCAAATAACAACAGATAATTCCTGATGTAACTATGTAATGCACCAATATACTTTGTTATAGTTTCTGGTGAATCAAGTGAAATACCCAAAGCCAACGCATGTTTTCTAAACTCTTCTGTGAAGCTTTCTACATTTTGACACTTTCCTTGTCTTAAATATTTCCATTCAATTAAATACTTTTGTCTATAATTCAAATGATAAAATTGATCTTTTAATGCGGAAAAAAAAATGGACCAAGGAGAAAAGAGATTACCCAAGTTTTTGTGGCCTTTATGCAACTTTCTCTCCCACTAGAAAAGAGTGGTGCCACTCAGTGGAAGAGATGCTAATTGGATCTTGGCCTCATATTCTCTAATCTACTGAATTCAGAAATAAACCTCGATATTTCTAATCCAATTGTTTAGATTATCTGCATTATATTCTCCATTATATGTGGGTAAATAAAACTTTACATCTAGCTTTAAAAATGGCTTCTTAGATGTATCCCTATGATGATTGTTATAGTGATGAGAAAAATAATAAGAACTGTCACTAGAGGATGGAGAGGACGGTTCAAGAGGTTTTCCTCTTCAACCTTCATGATCATCTGGTTCTTTCTTCTCAGGCTTCATTGTCTTCTCATATTCTGCAAAAAACTTGTCAACTTTATCTATCATGGTGAAGAAGATCTTGTGATAATTTCACCCTTCCTCCATTCGAGCTTCCTCATATGCCATGTTCCATCTTTGTGATGTACTACCTGCTTAGAGATAAAAGGATTTAAGTTTTCCTTCTCCTCTTTGGAGCTTGTTCTTGGTTAACATTCACTCATGCAACTCACATCAAGAAGATCTGCTCTGATACCAAACTTGATCCAAATATTTTACTTCATGGATGCATACAGAATTGCATATAAAAGACCATGTAACCAAGTAACTTAAACACATGAAAAAGAAGCGTAAATCATAAAGTTATCGTGAGATCAAAGGCAGAACATGATTTGATTATAGAGTTCACATAGTGTGGGATACATCTCCGGCCCTACTCAAAGGTAGGAGGCCTCTTTTATTAAATGACAACAAAAATTAATTACAAACAACTTTACATAAATGACCCTTATAACTACATTTTCCAGCATGGATGAAAAATGCAAAGGTCAGATGCAAAAATGGACATCACCATTGGATTTGGAGCATGAAATCACGTCTAATGACTATAAAATTGACCATATTATAAGCAAGTGACCTTTGGAGCTCCAAGGAATCTTTAGATTCCCTCAAGATTCCTAGCAAAAATATTCTCCAAAGATTATCTAGGAGTATTTCTGAAGTTCCATTCCCACGTTGACGCAGTTTTAACCTGGGGGATCCTTGTTCCACTTGTAAATCAGATCCAATCCTCCTCAGTTCCACCACTCCCCCCTCAGATCGAATGGCGAAATTCATTTTCTATATGTTTTGGAAGGCAGAGTTAACAAAAATTGTGTCATTGGCCCATTAGTGGTGGTGCAAATACGATGGGGTGAACCAGGTTCAAAACTTGTTGCACCCTAAAGCTGGTTTGAAATTGTTTTAATATGCGGTATTGGTTATTATTTGAATGGCATATGGTTTAATGTTATTTAATTTTGTTAGCAGGCTGACCCAGATGGGTGGAGTCGGTTTGAACCTCGTCGCCCTCCTCCACGTGTTGCCACTGTATTGAGGGTGGGGTCGGTTCGCTGATGGGTGGTCCACCCGTCGTATATATATATATATATATATATATATATATATATATATATATATATATATATATATATCATTGGGGGTTCGCTGGAGTGGTGGCCTACCACCCCAATTTCATATTTTATTTTTATTTTTATGACCTTAATAGTCAAAATTTCATTAGCGGTTTTTAAGAGTCACAAGGAAAATTAAAGAGGCAACAAATTTTTCCATTCCAATCACCAAATTTTTTGTGTCTTCCCTTTGCCAAATTGTTGCCTCTTTAGTGACTTCCACTTGGCCTAGTTTGAGTAAAAATTTGACAAGCTGTATATTGAGCATAGAAACTTGGATTTGAGTGTTGTTTGCACCATTGGAATCAAGACGACGAGCACTACGATCTCGTCCTAGTTTCACATCAATCTAATGACTTTTATTTTTGAGTTATCTCAAGGCCACTTCTATTTATGGAGCCACCTGGATCATTTGAATGGTGGATGATGATTATGCTTGTTATGTTATTGGATAATGTATGGTTATGTATGATTTGCTAAGGACTACCTGAATCACTATATAATAATGGTTGGAAATTTGTTATATATATATCTATATATAGATATGTATGTCTGTATGTATGTATATGGTGATATTTATTATGAAACCAGCTCACAAAAAGATAGAAAAGATAGATCAACACCTTATAATTCAACCTCTTCGAGGGGGCAACCTCCTTTACATTACAAAATAGAACAATTATTCAATGATACAAATGACAAGACCTCCTTTCTATATATAGGAGTCTAAGGGGTCATAATATAATTAGAGCTGACATAACAATAATAATATAAGGGCACAGTAATAACAATAGTGGGCTTCTATGTGCCACAATAATAACAATATGGGGACTACATGGGCACAACAATATAATAAGGGGGTTGTACTAATAACAATAAGGGGTTACACTAGTGGTATAGGGACCTAACATTCCCCTCTCCTTCAAAAAGTGTTGTCCTCAATGCTTGAGTAGTTCTTGATACTTCTGTATAAATTCTTGTCCTCCCATGTGGAATATTTAGTGGGTAAGTTGTTCCAGTTGATGAGATACTTTGAAATTGATCTATTTCATAGCTTTTTATTTCTGGGTTTTTTGATTGCTTCAGGTTCCACTATGATTTTTCCTTCCTTATCAAGTTTTCGTAATATTGTTTGAATTGGGATCTTCTACAACTTTTGAATGAGTTCCCACTCCTTTGGGCACATGGATATATGTAAGGCCTAATGTTTGGAGGAACACTTCATGGAATCAAATGAATAGTATGATCATGATCACGAATAGGTGGGAGGCCTTTGGGAGTCTCAAATACCTTGGAATGATTGTCCAAAACGTTTTGGAGATCTGGAGAAATACGTGATTTCAATGTGGGATCGTCCAGTGAACATAATTGTGTAATTACACCCCATTGTTCTTTATTTAGAAGCTTTGTCATGCTGTTAGAGTTGGATATCTTTCTAGGTTTTCCTTCGATACCCCTCAATTCAACTTCCTTTCCTTCCCAAAAATTTTTTGAGAAAATTTCTTGAAAATTAAAAGCTGTCATACCCAAAAGTTGTATCCATTTGACTCCTAGTAAAACATCAGCACCACCCATTGGAATGGAAAACATTGGGATATTCAATACATATTCTCCCATGGATAGCTTGATATTATGGAACTTTCTAGAGAAATTTATGGTTCCTCCACTTACAACAATCACTTGACACTCTGGTGCTGGATATAGGAAGATATTTAATTCTTTGGCTATCTTACAATCAATAAAATTATGGGTACTGCTCGAATCAATCAACACTCTTACCTTTTTCTTCTTGATATATCGTTTTATCTTGCTAGTTTAAGGAGTTGTAGTTTCTTCCAATGCATTTTTTTCTCAGTAAAGACTAAATCTATTATTGAATTGAGGCTTATGTGATCCATAATAGTTGTAAGCAGAACTTCGGCGAAAATCACATGAGGAAAGACCTTTTTCTACGCATTTCGAACCAACTAGTGTGGTATTAAGTAAACATATGGTACAATAAGAGCTTACAACCAAGAGAGACAGAAACACAGGTAGCAGGAAAGGATAGGCTATCCACCTCGGCTTCTAAGAGAAGAAGAGAAGAGAGCAGAATTGAGCACGTAGAAGCAAGAGGAACAGAGGAGCGAGGAACAGAGGAGCAAGAGAAGAACAGAGGATTCTACCCAACATGTGTAGAATCAACTATTCGACATTTTTTCCCTTTCTTTTTACCAACTTTGACCCAATCAAGAGGACTTTGCTAAGCTTGCAAGATCTGCAAACTGAGATGTGCTGGCGGAGAGGCCTCCTTGTCTGAATCCGAGGTGGAGGATTCATGATTCCTTTTCTGTGAGACTGGTAGAACAGACGGAGCCACAGGACCAGTCGTTGGTGGATCCTGTGTTGGCTCTGCTGCCACTCCTTCCTTATTCTCTTCCTCTTCATCCGAGCTAGAGTCCAAATCGTCCATGGGGGTAGGATCATGTGGCTTCCAGCTTTTGGATTTCTATTTAGGAATGACTTTCTTCTTTTGGGCCGGCATCGTGGGACAAGAAATTTGTAGGTGTCTTGTATGATGGCAATTTTGGCAGCGAAAGGCTATTTTCTCATAATCCAAGGTTTGAGTCCAATGGAAGTCTCCAATTTTGAGATTAATCTGTTTCGGGAGACCTTTGCTCATGTCTATTTCTGCACAAATTCTAACAGAGGTGTATAAGTATTTTTCCCCTCTAGTGATGTCTGTGTCTAAAAAGCGGCCTAGAGAATCACCAATCCCTTAGAATACAACAAAGTGCCATAGATGCGCCGGGAGGTTTGGAAGTCTGACCCAGATGGGGAGTTTGGTGATGACTGTTATAGAAGGATCGAAATCTGGGAACCAAGGTGTGAGGAATAGACCAGCTGCATCCCAGAACCATGGGCCATCAGTTAAGGCTTTTTGATAGTCCTCACCGAAAGCAAACACGAGGATGAAGAAGCCCTTTGAGCATAACAGAACCTTCCAATTGTTGTTCCAGTTAGAGTGAAGCCATTGGTAGAGGTCTGTTGTGCGTGGCCATAACCCATTGAACCTGCAGATAATGGCATGTTCAGCAAAATTTTGAGTTTGCTCATCCAGTGATGGATGCTTTATTTCAATGGAGGGGATCTCTTCCAGTTTGTCCACCAGAAAGGGCTTGGGAGCCTGAGCTAGTGGAGTTGTTCTCTTAGGCAACTGAGCATGGACAACGTCCTTATATGAGAATGCCCCAGCTGAGGAGGACTGTCCCCCAGCTCCACCTCTCAAACAAAAGGTAAAAACAATGGAATCATTTCTCTGAATGCTGTAAAACAACAGGGAATCCTCAACTTGAGTTCTAGAGCTAGCTTGAGGTCTTGCACTTGATCCGAGGATCTCACCCATTGTAGCAGAGTTTTGCCCGAGTTTAGCCTGATCAGAATCTGGAACGAGGCAGAGAGAACATAGGGTTGCTTACTTCTGTAGATCTGAGACGTGAGGAGGGTGGAACTTTGAGGGGCCTTCTTTTCCTGAACTTGTCCCGAGGGTTTGTGAGGAGATGAGGAGAAAATCCTAAGGTCGTTGATTCTGTCATTGCGATCCGCCCCAAAGAGTTTCCAGATGCTCCATCCATGCTGATTTAGGAAACTTGAAGAGTTCTGAGTGTCAGAAACAAAATAATGGCGATTCTGGGGGGATAGAGACAGTATAAATATGATTGAGCAGCCTTTTAGGGCAAAGAACTTCTTCCCAAGAGCCACCGCTTGGGGAAAAACAGGAGCATATTCTGCGTGTTCGTTCTTAGCCAATGCATCTGTAATCTAATGGGGGCTGCTGTATCTAGTTGCAGTAGTATAGGGCCAAGAAGAGGCTACCCCAAAGTCCATATAAGAAAAAAATAGATGGGGGGTAACTCTCAGGAGATAATTGAAATCATGCGGACCAGAAATGAGAGAGTATGCTTGCATTCCTCGAGTTAAACGCGTGTCTCCATCAGCGGCAGGGCCGAGCAGGGGCTAGACGACGGCCGAAAGATGGGAGGTAGCAGTAACTCGGCTAGGGTTCATCTTCGTCTCCGTCTAGGGTCACTTTAATTAATTAAGTAGATAGTTTCTTCCAATGCATTACAATATATGGTCAGATTGATTTCTTGGGACTCGATGTGATCTTTCAAATATTGAACATTTTTCTTCTTGATATGTCCTTATATATTGATAGTTTGAGGAGTGGTAATTCTATCCAATGCATTACAAGATATGGCCAAATTTATTTCTTCTTTCTCTTCTTGATATGTCCTTCTATCATGAGAGTTTTAGGAGTGGTAATTATTTCCAATGTTGTACAAGATATGGTCAAATTCATTTCTTCTTTATCTGGGGTTGGCTCCTGGTGTATATACTCTTATTTTGATGTTTCTTGATCCTTTTCTTCCTCCTCTCCACAATCAATGTAAAATAATTTCTTCTCAATAAACTTATGACCTTTAATGTATTTTTTATCACAATTGTAACAAAGCCCTTTTTCTCTTTTTTCTTCCAATTATTGTGGTGTAACCCTTGTAGGTTGTGGAAGGCTAGGAGAAACAATACTTCCATCTTTATAGTTGTGAGGGGTAGACTTCCTTGTTTCCATAATTTTTCTTTCCACTTTGTAACAAATCCCTTTTTCTCTTTTTTCTTCCAATCATTGTGGTGTTGCTCTAAATAAGGCGTTGTTCTTTGTATCCTCATAATGTGCTATCATTTCCTCTATTAAAATTGACCATGTAATAAGTTTCTTATGAGAAAAAAGCCCTTTATACCATAAAAATTGATCCAGTTCTAAATGTGGAGATGCAATACATACCTTTTGTAACAGTGGTACACCATGTAGATCAAAATATTGCTCCATCTGTAGTATCCAATTTAATGGATCCTTTCCATCAAACTTCCTCATATCGCCTTTTCTTGATTTCAGGATCTTGACCTTGAAACGACTGTAACTCTATACTTTCAGATCTCAAAGTTTTGAAATTGTCTCCTTCAGTAGCCCTCCGAGTCCTCTTTCTAACCTCGCAAGTCTGATCAAAATTTGATTCTCCAATAAAGAGTTATGCCCAATCTCCTAAGGTGACCTAATTATATAATGTTTCATTAGAGAAAACTTGTATGACATGCCACGTGTCACTGTTTCAACCTTCAGATATGAAAACTATGCACAAAAAACTATAGTTTGTCCACTTTCTATAACTTCTTGTGAAAATTTCAATTTGTTGCTCAGAGAGAAAGTTATGACGATTTTCCAAAGGTCACTTGTTTAGGGTGTAATTCGGGAGTCTACAAAAACCCTAACTTACTCAGATCATATATCTGAAAATATAGCGAGACAGGATCTGAAATTCAGACCTCAGATTCAGAATGATTTCTTCTCAAATGGGTTGTTTCTTTAGCTTTTGAAACTTCATAGCAAAACGGTTATAGTGAAAATACCACAATGACCTGTTTTAGATGCAATTCTAGAGCTTGCCAAAATTCTAACTTCCTTATATATCATATCTCCGAAAATATAGCGAGACAAGATCTGAAATTTGAATGCATTGTTCGGAAATACTTCCTCTCAAATGGGTTTTTGTTTTTAGCTTTTGAAACGTTGCAAAAATAAATTTATAGCGAAAATACCACGATGCCCTGTTTGGAGCAGTGAAACCCTAGAATCCAAACCTCTGATACGAAATGTTATGAAACTAGCTCATAGAAAGATAGAAAATATAGATCAACACCTTATATTTTAGCCTCTTCGAGGGGGCAACCTCCTTTACATTACACAAATGAACAATTCTTGGATGATACAAATTACAAGACCTCCTTTCTATATATAGGAGTATAAGGGGTCATAATATAATTAGTGTTGACATAACAATAATAATGTAAGGGCACAATAATAATAATAGCAGGCTTCTATGGGTCACAATAATAACAATATGGGGACTACATGGGCACAACAACATAATAAGGAGGTTGTACTAATAACAATAAGGGGTTACACTACTAGTATAGGGACCTAACAATATTGAACTTTTGGAACTTCACACTTCTTACCATCTTTATGAATTGCAAGATCACTTATATGATTGTCACTGATTATTTGAGGTCCACTTAGTTAACCTATTATCTTATGAGTCCTGATATATAACATATGTTTACTAATTCGGAAACTCGCCATCATACCCATGATTTGAGGCTATCTTAAGTGTGATGAACTTGAATTATAGGTTGTATGTTAAACAAGTATCTAGTTATAGTTGAGAACCACTTAGTTATGAATGACGTGATGAATTCTATGGATTTATGTACACATGAATTGTCGTAACTTAGAATTGTAATCTCCTATAAAATCCTCAGACTTGCCATTTTAATATGGCATAATGTCCCTGAGAGTCATTTCAGATTCGTTGGCATTTATCTTCTAGAAATTAGTGTTTTAGGCATATGTCGTTGATCTTAAGAAATCCTTGTAAATATCCATAAATTACCTTAACTTCCTTTATTCTTCTAAGTCATTATAGAGATTCCATGATCTGGGAATTTGGGGGTTGCATTGACCAACACTCCAAGGTGGAGGTTAGCTCACTCCAATGCTGACTTTGATCTTTTAATAGTTTATGATGTTTACGGTGTCACTAACATAGGGTGTTTCTTTTAGATCAGCACCTGATCTCATCTAGACTAAATTTCCTGTTAAGGTCTAGTTGCACCCAAGATTCAAGGAATCTAAAGGCTCACGAGGAAGGAATAGATGGGAAGGATTAACTACATTTGGGTCTAGACTAAGTTTCAAGGATATATAGATCTAGGATTCTAGGTGTGGAAATGGCACACATCTCTTAGGAGGCCCAGATATTCCATGACCAATATATCATGTGATGGCCCAAATTTCAATCAAGGTCGGATTATGCTCAATGATTGTTTAATATGGGGATTTGATGAGTGTGATGGTGATGAGGATGTTGAATTCTATGAGGGATCAGATTGGTGGTGAGTTGAATATCATCCACTCAGTCCTACACCATACACATTGTGAACTATGGTTCTATAGATCTAGAGTGCAAGAGTGTAGAATGATGGAATTGTGTTGTAAAACCCAAATCAGTCGTGAAATTTATCTAACGGTAATAATTTGAAGGACACAATATGGAAGCGAAATGTGGAGCCTGCGCCTGAGATGATGTGGATGCCACAAGGTCACATAGGATCTGATAAGGACCACATGGATGCCACGTAGAAGCCCATTGATGATGTGGACCCCAACTAAATTGACATTGTGGTACCACATTATCCATATTTGTATTCATCATAGTTCCATCTTGATTATGTGGATCTGTGTCATGTTGATGTTGTAGGGCCACATGGAGCCTAGAGACTATGGTGGTGAAAACTTCCCTTGACTTTTTTCATCATTGTATGCTATGGTGGTGAAAACTTCAGGTAGCATGACCTCAACGTGGAGACAAGCCCCTTTACAATGGCTTGCTTAGGTGATGAGGAAGCAACGTGGGTGCCACATGATTTTATCACTACGACCACCAACCACTGGAAGCTCAACATGTTGTATGAGTGCATCAGTGATGAAATGTTGATCTATCAATGGTTCCAGAGTGGAACGCCTATTAACACTTACTACCCAATGCTCTCATCTCTTTGGTTCACTCTAGTGTGGTAATGTGGTTGACAACATGACGTGGACATGGCTTTTTCATGGAACCCAAACACCATTCATCGCCCATCTCTCAATTTTGGAGATTGGACAACAAAGGAGGATGAGTGACAAAGTGCCTATGTGGATCCCATCATAACTGGGATTTGGTCTGAAGTACATATAATGGGGAATAACTTGTGACACATAAGGAGGAGGACTCTGTGGAACTTGTTAAGAAGGGACGACTTTGAATGTTGTCATCATGGGAAAGGGTTAGATCTATGACTCAACAAAATCGTGAGTCCCCCCAGATATGTGATATGTTATCAATTGGTGAGGGGTGAACTAGGATAAACCTAGGGTACATGGATGACATTGATCGATCAAAGGGTCCCCTATCATGTGTACCAAATAGGGTATATAGCCCCCTTGAAGCCACCATTGGTTGTTGAATTTTGAATACCCACCCTTTAGAAACTAGTTTGGTTCTTCGGAACCTAGAGCCAAACATAACGTAAAACTTTGCATATCATGAACGGTTGCACTTAGTGGAACATACGTACTGACATTGATGTGCCTAGCCCCATGGGGACCTGATAATAGCGATGTAGATACCATGTAGGTGGGACTTGTGTGACATGGATCTCTCTCTAATGATGGGGAAAAGCCATGTGGAATACACACATGAATCCCTTGTTAATGTGTCATTATCTAATTGGTTAAAATTCAATTAGGCATAACTTTATGTCCAAGAGTCATATTAAGATATAATATATATCTTCTAAATGCTCTCAATAAGCTAAATGTGATGGTGGCATTAGTTTCAAGTTTCAAAGGCCTTTAAAAAAGTGAAATTTCTGTAACCCATCTTCATAACAATCTTTGGAGGCCTGGTTAGATTATCGAGTAACACCTCCCACAGCCTGAGATAAAACAAGGGGGTGGGACCAATTGCTACACCTACCTTTACTCTACTTGAAAGAGGCTTAGTGGCCCATTCAGAGAGTTTTCCAAATTTGACTGTGTCAAAGTAGTGCAAGAAATATGGGAAAAATCATCACTTTGAACATGATTACACACTTAGATTATTTTACAACACAACATGGAACACTCAAAGCACATGAACAAAATCCTCTCTCGATGCAAAAAATTTGCGAGGACTTACACCAAGTGCGACACCAAAGATATGGTTTGCGACGATTATGATGACACCTGTGCGACAATGCTTGAAACTTTGGAAATGAGCATGACACATGTTAATATGGTGATACGAATTCATTTACATAAATATCACCCCTTGAAACCTCCAATTATAGCTTTGGTGCATAGTGCGACACTCGACATGCTAAAAGATAACACTTTGATTTTGTTGCAAATGAGATAAGGAAACTTAGAGAAAACACATGAAATAACTCTTAATGCTTGTGACGCCATTATGCAAAGTCAAAGTAGGCCCTGAAATTTGGTTGTAGGCAAGAATTTTGGAGGGTGTTGTAGCAACAACAACAATTTGTGACACACCGGTTAAATAACATATTTTCTACCTAAGTTAATTCTTCTGTGAAAGATATAGTACTTTAGGGAGTATTGATTCATCATGTAGATGTTTTAGGTTCCCCACTTACCCTGTGAATATACATGCTCCCCTATTTCCCTTGTCGGTTGAATACAAACATAAAACCAACAATATCACAATATTTAAATTCAGGAAATAAGTCATGTGCTTTCGATTTTCAGAGTATATTTTTTGATCTCTAATGTTTCTCCACTACGAGGTGGCCTGGAAAGTACCCTGACGAAGTCAAATACAGGAACACAAACATTTTCATGCTACCAGTGAGCCTAGATAGTACCCTGGTAGAGCTTCTTTCTTCACCTCTTTGCGTAAGAAGCCTTTCTCTTATTTCACCCTTTATTTATATTTTAATATAGGATTGTGCATAGGAACTTATTCATTTCATGTGCATATGAGTGTTCCTGACTTATTGAGAGTAAAAGAGGTTTTTCCTTCAGAGAATCATATAAATACCTTTGATTTAGGTTTTCTCATTTATATTTATTCCCTATTCCTCCTCTACTTGATTGGATAAGCATGGAAGGATCGAAACATAAAGAACTGAGTACAGGCATAAGGTTTCCAAAATATACATAGGTATCATGGTTCAACACAAAAATATTTTTAAGGAAGGATCATATTTTCCATCAGAACATCATTGACCAAAATATGTAACCAAAACAATAAATAGGAGCAAAGGTTAGCCAAATCTTTTAGTGTCACAAGACTCTTTTCACTTAGCCACACACATTGAAGCCGGAAAACATTTTTACACATAATGCATATTTACATAATGAGAAACAAGAATACAAGACCAAACAAAAAAAACAACCAAAAAACAAACTATGTACATAGGGTAGGTCACAACCCTAGACCAGCATTGAAAATATTGTTTCAAATCTTGGCTATTAACAAGAAATTCAATCTTCTCATCTAAATATTGGAGATGATATGTGTGTTATTCAAGCTTCTCGTGAATAGTATAAAGTCTAATCCATAGGGATTGGAACTTAATCTGTTTCCCTTTGTCTTCATGGGCTTTGTCCCACTTTAAGACCAAGACACCCACACTGAATTCATTTTTCCCTGTAGTCTTATTATCAAACCATCTCTTGATATGACTCTAATGGAGGGGTAATTTTTCTTTAGATTTCTATCTATCTTACTGTAAGTCTCAAAGGGTGCTTATCCTACTCTAAACCAATAGGCATGACTTACCCTCGTATTCTTGTGAAAGTAGAAGGGTAGGAAAATCGATGTTAGGGTTAGGCTGGATTCTTTTCCATACACTAGGATGTAAGGAGACATACTTGGAGAAGTCTTAGGCATGAATCAGTCAACCCATAGGGAATTCACCAAAGGAGAGTTCCAGTTCCTTTGTTCAGAGAAAATGATCTTCTTAATGATGCAGATAAGGATCTTATTAGTGGACTCAACAAGATAATTTCCCTGCGGATAGTAATTAGCATAATGTTTCAATATAATACAATTTTCTAATTCAAAATCATATAATCTCAAAGATAAAATGTACGTCTCATTGTAAAAAATAAGTGAAGTCAGAACGCCAAACTTGGAGATGATATTCTATTGGAGGAAGTTGATGACTTCCTGATTGTTCACTTTCACTAGTGGATATGATTTTGTCCACCACATAAAGTAATATGTAGTAGTGAGGATATAGTGGTGCTACTTCAATGAGGGTATAAGACTTTCACCTATAACATCCAAACCCCATTGTTGAAATGGTTCATACATAACGATATGATGTGATGGGGCAATTGACTTCTTTCCTTTCCTGACACACTTCTAACAGACTTGACAGTTGAGGACATATGCATGAGCATCCTTGAATAATGTGGTCCATTAGAAAATGGCCTGCATGACTTCGCGGACCATACTGTCACCCAGAAAGTGCCCCCTGACTGTTCAATCATGGATGTCACATGACACCTTTTTTGAATCTTGTGCTTCTAAGCATCTGAGTAGGTCTCCATTGTGGTTCTTTCTTAAAATCACCGCATGCACTAACTAGTAAGATAAGGATTTTAATATGAATTCCCTCCTTTATTGTGTGGATAAGTGAGAGTAAAAAGTACCATGCTCAAGACATTGATGCACATTCATGTACCAAGAGTTTGAGATAGTAGAAGGGGTGCCTCGCTCAACATTATATATTTTGATCTCTTGCTGCCATCCAGATGGACCATATTTTGGTAGATTCACTGCTTCTGCTGCTAGCTGACATAGACCATGGCCCTTGTTTCTGTGAAATAGTTTGAATTCCAAACATACTCTTGTAAACCAGTCATCCAGTTCACTCTTCTCTCACTGATCTCTTGTTGGAGAAACAACGATATGACTGTTAGGTTCAGCACAAAGCTAATATAATGATTCTTCAAAGTATTAGGCTAGAAGTTCTTCACCGCCTTTTATATTGCTGTTGAGGGGCCCGAAGTCGGGTCAACAACAAGGGGGATACCCACCCGGTCCGGAACCTGGTTGGTGGCTCCTTGCCCGTTTGGAGTAGCGGGTCCGACTGGGGGTAATGGGACCAGTTTCCCAATGTGATGGGTGTGTGTGTGTGCGTAGAGTCTGATGATATTGATCTAGAGGTTTTTCTAAACTAGTCTCGATTCTAACTGCTAAACTAACTCTATGCTAATGTAATCTAATGAAGAGAAATACATCTGATCTATGCTAACCCGGGGTGTTTTTCTTTTGTTTATGCGATCTAGAAAGATTTCTAACAGTAGCTGGTAATAAAGATCATTCAACTGATATCAGAATATAAACCAATAAAGATAAACCATTCTGCATAAGAAGTTAGGCAAAATAGTTGTGAACAACATATCGCATAATCAGTCTTCTATATATTAAGCATGATTACATGATCCCACCTTATAGAAGTGCCAAATGGTAATGCAGACATTCATACAATAACATATAAAGAACTCAGCTACATATCACTTTAGGGATACTAGCAGAATCTAGTCAAGAGATAAAAGTACCATTTATGACTAACTTCACCAATAAACTTCAAGTAATAATGATTTATTTCTACTTGTTCTAACATCTGCTAAGAGTACAGAAGTGCAACATCAGTAACAGATATTAAAATGCAAACATAAATAAATCTTGATCCATCTATTCATCAAAAACCTCCTCTGAGGGTGTAGAAGTGCATGTTCTGAGGATAAGTTTTTTGACAGATTTCCGGACCCTTCTCCAAAAACCATGAGAAGGGTTAAATACTACTAACTAATCAATCTTAATTACATGAAATTAGGGAATCGACTTCAAATGACCACCCTTTTACTAAAAACAACTTTATTTCTAAACTTAAAATCTAATTTCTGACCGTTTCTGTATATTCTCTTTAGTGCTGTCAACAGTGCAACGTTTTTCTGGGAAGAGTCGGCTAGCCACTTTCTTCTTTCACTCTGGAGATAAAAGTGGAAATAGCAGGAGCTGGCACTTCCTTCCGGCAGACTAGAAGATATTTTCAAAAACCTTTCTCTAGTTGGGTGCATTCGCCACGTGTATACTTAGCATAACCCAGGTTCTTCTCGAACTGATTTTGCTGTTGTTGTTTTCGGTTTCCGGTCGTGCGAATGACTGAGTGGGTTAGGAGTCGTGCTGTATGGACATCCCCCTGTTTTAAGAATTGTTTCCGTTCTTTGTTCCAGGTTTTCCTGAAGCGTCTTCCTTCTCATGCGCTTCTTTCTCTGCTTTACCAAGTCTGAGCTTCAGGATCTTTTCTGAACACGCTGCTTTTGTGCGCCTTTGACTCTGAGTCTTGAATAGTCTAATTTCATCAGTGCCGGTTGGCTGATAGTCTGGAATCCGCGGTTCTGCTGCATGCGGCATCCGTTTGCGGAGGCATTCTCTCTCTACTATCTGATTGGCGCTTTCCTCTTTCCCTCAAATGTTTCCTGCATATAAACTTATATTAGTTGCGTGTCTTGCAGTCTACGCAAAGAAGAAGGGAAATGAAAAGATTTGACGTGAAAGTATTAATCTCTAATGAATGCATAACCCTGACATTCATCATGACTTGACTCTTCGATAAATGTAATGCAATCATTCCTAGATACTCAAGCATGCGGTCATTAAATTCCTTCAAGGCGCGCACTTAATCCTGGGTTTATCGTGTGATAAGTCTTTTCAGATCGTAGATCGCAAATCGCTGCCATCGCAGATCACAAATCGCAGATATCGCAAATTTTGTTTAATGGTTATGTCGTATAGCGCGATGCTTGCGATTTGCGATATCGCATATCGGCGATCGGTATTTCTCGAAGGTCTTCTTTTAAAGGGGCGCGTGTGATGTATGCGACGCGATGAACTTCGCATCGCTCCTTCGCAGTCTTGCTTTTCGCGCTCGAGCAATGCTTCGGCCTTTCTTTGCGATGCGATTTAAGCCTTAGGGAGAGAAATACAAAAACTTTAAAAAAATATTTTTTGGGATTTTTGTTCAGGGTCCCCTCTTTGCTTGACGTTATTGCTAATGTCAAGTGAAGAAGGGGGGTTGTTGGTGACCACAACAATGGCGATTCACTGTGAAGAACCAGTTATCTCTGCTCTTTTTCTATTGATGTTTTCGGACTTTTCTTTTAAAAATTTTCTTAGGGAATTCGAACTTTATTATAAAAAGATAACAACAAACAATACTTCAAAGCATCAATGATGTTTTGTTTTATCCCCATCTTATTTCAACTACTTGCATTCCCAGGTTGTTTTCCGAGTTTAGATCAGTTACTACTTGGTCTTGTTAAGACATAGAAATAAAGAGTTGTCTTATGTATCAACCCCTTTTTAAGAATGCCCTTTTGTCGCAGGTAGAGCCACTGCTGCCAACAGGCGTCCATAGCCTCGACAGGGTTACCTATTATCCAGGAATGATCCTTTATCCAGCTTTGGGTTTTTTAACAACTTTTTCAAAAGAAATATACCTTTGCTGATGCTTTTTCCTTTTTTATTCTCTAAAGAACAATGTCTTGGTTTGGTGGCCAAATTATGACACAGTCATTCACTCGATTTATACTTCTGCTGAACAAGCTGGCTCGTGATGAGACCCCTTGTCTTTTGATCGCAACAATCTTGAGTCGTTGCCCTATTTTGGTAGACAGTTTTGGCAAAGTCAGCAAGTTATAACATCTGTGATTATGATAAGTCGGCTCGTGATGAGACTTCTTATTCTTTGAGATATAGCATCTTTCTCGGTCATTTCTCTGAACGTTGCATTTTCCTTTAGCAGGGAGGAAGTCAAATTCTCTTTCCTTAAGAAAGTTCTGGACGACAATGATAGGGTTGCTTTTGATAATGGTTTCTTTTACAGAGAATCTTTATTCTAATATTGATACCTTTCATTGTGCTGATCTAAAACGAATTCCTCACCGAGATAACTTTCTTTAAAAATTTTCTGGGTTTGAACTTTAACATCATCTCTGGGTTAAAGATCTATTGATAATAAAGGCCAGACTCCCACAGGATTAGCTGTTCATAAGAGCCGAAATTCCAAAATCTTTAACAGAGACAAGGTTTCTTCAGTAACCGTCAAATACTGTTTAGCCAAAACAAACTTTATTTTGGATAGGCAATTGTTATCTAGGGTCATGTAGAGAATACAGCTGACTTTGCCTATCTTTATTGGAAGCAAACTAATACCCTATCTAAATTACCACTACTCCTACTCTAATTATGTACAGGAAATAGCTAAGAAAAATGGTATTTCCAATGGAACCAACGATTCATTATTATTCCTAGCCGCATAGATCACCCGAGCATAAAAAAAATGAATTGAATTTCCCTTGGGTAGAACTTGTTGGTTAGGGGGTAAGGAACCGTGAATCTAGTTGGAATCTTGTCTGATTTTATCTTCTTATGATAGGTTTCTTCCAACCGAATGCCTATTGGATCACAAAAATTGGGATGAATTTCTTTTGTAAATGGGTGATCTTTCAATAGTAAGGATAACAAGCCGAACTGTGAAATAGGTTCTTCAATTTCAATGGCTTGTAACCCGTTGATTGTTAATTCTGAATTTTTAGCGATCTCGCTTGAAATGAAATTTTTTTTACATAAATCGCCAAAATCTAATCTATCAAAATTTTAGAGTTTTAAAAAGAAGTCCGATTTTGTACAAAAGGAATGTAAGCGAAAAAGAAAAGATTGGGTAGCTGTATATACAGTGGCGTCGCACGTCTGGGAGTTACTTGTAACTTTCTGCTTTTCACAAGAACTGGCCGGGTTCTGCGAATTAGGAATTAAATCATGATTGCGATCAGGGATGGAGACCTCCTCTAGATATGAATCATAGATAGGAGCATCGTCGTGGATATTCAAATGGGATTTTGCTTTGAGATGAGGCTTAGATGGGATAGCTTCTGATTTAAGATGTTTCTTATGATCTGACCCTAATTGAGTTACTTGTGACAATTCGACATTATCACAGTTATCACAGCAAATATCTCGAAAGACTTTACCATTTTCCCTATGTTCCTCTTTTTCATTATGTGTTTTTAGACAAGGAAGATGAGGCAGCTCTTGTTTGATATAAATCGTAGGCTATGATATATTGGTCTCTTTATTTCCGAAACCCAATGATGTCTTGTTTGAATAATCCTCTGATGGAATAGACTTGATATTATGAGGGACAAGATTGTTACTACTAAAAACATCAGGGTAAAGAGAAAAGTGTGGATCTGGAAAAATGCATTTAAAAACATTAAATAAATCTCGTTCATCAGATCCACAACAAGTATCAGGTTTTAGATCATACCTTTTTTCGTCGATACTTTTCGAAAGAGAAACGGTGGATGGATCTAACCTTGGCATCAGTATTTGATTCGAAAAAATACTGTTTGACTTTATTTTAAAGTCGTCTTCTGGTGTCAGGGTGCTTTCCTCTTCAGTACTTTCGCCTTCTTCCTTTGATGTCAAAGCATGCAAAACTCCTAGGCTAAATTCTGTTTGTTCAGGTACAGGAGGTAGGGAAACCTCATCACAATCCGAAGATTCTTCATCTGTGAGCTCATCCTCAAGATCATATTGTAGGCATTTAAGATGAAATCATATATTGAAATCCCTCACGGTTCGTCTTGTTTTCGCAGATAGTCGATTTCATCATACACCTGGTCGTATTCATAGCAATCAAATTCCAAGATGAAAGCTTTAACGAGTTGGTCCCAGCTGTGGACTGATGCAGCTGGGAGGTTTCTGCACCATTTCCTAGCTTCTGCTGTGAATGTGAGAGTAAAAATCCTGCATAAAACGCCTTCGTCAATTTTCTGAATATCAACACTAGAGACTCTATGAATGAACTGTAAGGCGTGATGAAATGCAGAAGAATTATTCTCACCATTAAATTTTACCTGAGATAATAGTCTTACCACATCCGGTGGAGTGTTGGAAGATGTAGGAACATGGATGCAACTCCAAATGGGAATTCTGTGAGTAGACATCCTCTTTTAGTTTTAAAAATATTCCAACAGACAATAGGCTCAGGCCCTCCTTCTAGCGCCAGAAATGTTGAGGGGCCCGAAGTCGGGTCAACAACAAGGGGGATACCCACCCGGTCCGGAACCTGGTTGGCGGCTCCTTGCCCGTTTGGAGTAGCGGGTCCGACTGGGGGTAATGGGACCAGTTTCCCAATGTGATGGGTGTGTGTGTGTGCGTAGAGTCTGATGATATTAATCTAGAGGTTTTTCTAAACTAGTCTCGATTCTAACTGCTAAACTAACTCTATGCTAATGTAATCTAATGAAGAGAAATACATCTGATCTATGCTAACCCGGGGTGTTTTTCTTTTGTTTATGCGATCTAGAAATATTTCTAACAGCAGCTAGTAATAAAGATCATTCAACTGATATCAGAATATAAACCAATAAAGATAAACCATTATGCATAAGAAGTTAGGCAAAATAGTTGTGAACAGCATATCGCATAATCAGTCTTCTATATGTTAAGCATGATTAAATGATCCCACCGTACAGAAGTGCCAAATGGTAATGCAGACATTCATACAATAACATATAAAGAACTCAGCTACATATCACTTTAGGGATACTAGCAGAATCTAGTCAAGAGATAAAAGTACCATTTATGACTAACTTCACCAATAAACTTCAAGTAATAATGATTTATTTCTACTTGTTCTAACATCTGCTAAGACTACAGAAGTGCAACATCAGTAACAGATATTAAAATGCAAACATAAATAAATCTTGATCCATCTATTCATCAAAAACCTCCTCTGAGGGTGCAGAAGTGCATGTTCTGAGGATAAGTTTTTTGACAGATTTCGGACCCTTCTCCAAAAACCATGAGAAGGGTTAAATACTACTAACTAGTCAATCTTAATTACATGAAATTAGGGAATCGGCTTCAAATGACCGCCCTTTTACTAAAAGCAACTTTATTTCTAAACTTAAAATCTAATTTCTAACCGTTTCTGTATATTCTCTTTAGTGCTGTCAACAGTGCAACGTTTTCCTGGGAAGAGTCGACTGGCCGCTTTCTTCTTTCGCTCTGGAGATAAAAGTGGAAATAACATGAGCTAGCACTTCCTTCCGGTAGACCAGAAGATATTTTCGAAAACCTTTCTCTAGCTGGGTGCATTCGCCACGTGTATACTTAGCATAACCCAGGTTCTTCTCGAACTGATTTTGCTGTTGTTGTTTTCGGTTTCTGGTCGTGCAAATGACTGAGTGGGTTAGGAGTCGTGCTGTATGGACATCCCCCTGTTTTAAGAATTGTTTCTGTTCTTTGTTCCAGGTTTTCCTGAAGCGTCTTCCTTCTCATGCGCTTCTTTCTCTACTTTACCAAGTCTGAGCTTCAGGATCTTTTCTGAACACGCTGCTTTTGTGCGCCTTTGACTCTGAGTCCTGAATAGTCTAATTTCATCAGTGTCGGTTGGCTGATAGTCTGGAATCCGCGGTTCTGCTGCATGCCGCATCTGTTTGCGGAGGCATTCTCTCTCTACTATCTGATTGGCGGTTTCCTCTTTCCCTCAAATGTTTCCTGCATATAAACTTATATTAGTTGTGTGTCTTGCAGTCTACGCAAAGAAGAAGGGAAATGAAAAGATTTGACATGAAAGTATTAATCTCTAATGAATGCATAACCCTGACATTCATCATGACTTGACTCTTCGATAAATGTAATGCAATCATTCCTAGATACTCAAGCATGCGGTCATCAAATTCCTTCAAGGAGTGCACTTAATCCTGGGTTTATCGTGTGATAAGTCTTTTCAGATCGCAGATCGCAAATCGCTGCCATCGCAGATCGCAAATCGCAGATATTGCAAATTTTGGTTAATGGTTATGCCGTATAGCGCGATGCTTGCGATTTGTGATATCGCATATCGGCGATCGGCATTTCTCGAAGGTCTTCTTTTAAAGGGGCGCGTGTGATGTATGCGACGCGATGAACTTCGCATCGCTCCTTCACAGTCTTGCTTTTCGCGCTCGAGCAATGCTTCGGCCTTTCTTTGCGATGCGATTTAAGCCTTAGGGAGAGAAATACAAAAACTTTAAAAAAATATTTTTTGGGATTTTTGTTCAGGGTCCCCTCCTTGCTTGACGTTATTGCTAATGTCAAGTGAAGAAGGGGGGTTGTTGGTGACCACAACAATTGCATAAGCTTGTTTAATAATGGTGGGATAATTGAGTTAAGGTCCTTGTTGGCTAGCACTCAAAAAATATATAGGCCACTCATTATTCTGATCATCTTTCTATGTAAGTATGACGACAAGAGAATTAATAGAAGCAAAGGTGTAGATAACGAAATCCTTGTTGAAATATAGGTTGTCACTAAAAATGTGCAAATTAGTGATATTATTAGAGACAGATGGCTTATAGATAATTTCAATAGAAAACATGTCCCTAAGCAGTGACAAACTAGCAGGAACATTTAATAATGTATCTGCAGTTGTGTTACTCATCCTAGGAATAGATACAATATTGAAAGCTTGGAATTGAGAAATCAAATTCCATACCTCATGTTGATAACTTTTCAAACTAGGTGACACATAGTGCATAGTACTTTGTACCTATCATATGATGATTTCATAGTCACATATTTATTTAAGAGAACCAACTTTGAAATTGATGGCTTTCTATGGGCCCGCAATGAGTTCTTCATCCTCTGTAATGTTAGTAGTGCATTCAAATTCCAAGGGACAAAAGATCAGGCATTTCCTCTATTGTGGGTCTACTAAAACGCAATCATCTCCAAAGCTCTCTTGTGTCTTGGAACTGTGAAAATACAAAATCGAAATATAAGAACTACAAGAGATACGCCATAGACTAGTACTACTACAAGATACTATACATAGGTCATTTCCTCTAGTTTTACTAGGAAGGAGTTCCAACTATGTGTCTAGTGGGACTCATGGAGGCTGAGCAAGGTAACACCCAAGGTCAAACTCCAAGCAGAAATTTCAAAAAACTAAATCTACGAAAGAAACAAGTTCACTTTTTTCCTTCGAAGAGTGTAATAGTTTGTTTCATTTAATGTTCTAGATTGACCTAGATTTGGTTATTCTTTCCCTTGTACAGAGGCCATATATGTGACCAATCAATAGAAAAATACCCCTTAATTTTGCTATAGAGATATCTACTTAGCAATACATCGAAGGCTTCTAGAATGTCCACAATTACTATGTTGATGCACTGGTGAACTCATTGATCAGATGATAGGTGGATAAGAATGTTTCCAAGTTCAAGAATAGCATTGAAAAGGATCTTGTCTAGCTGAATTATTTTTTCATTGGTCTTATCCCATTTGGCATTGATTTTATTGGCAACGGATAATGGTATTAGGTTTACAGATGCACATGAATCAACTAAACAATTGTGAACATTATAATTGAAAATTTCGAAAGTCAATAAAAACAGAGGGAAAAGTGTGTTAGCTTCTAATGTCAAAACATTAACAATTGATTCTAAGGCACTAGAAGACTTACCATATCCCTTCTATGAAGAAGAAGCATCATTACCTAAGGAAGGTTGTTCAAGGGATTGGAAAAGTAGTTCCCGTTGGCCAACTATCCTTTAAGCTCAAAGATCGAAATATTTGCGCGAGATTTCTTCATGTCCTACATTATATTATAATCGAGCACAATAAAGGATTGTCGAGGTGTCTGGAGGAATGGATTTATCTGATAATTATGGAGTAGTGCGGTTGCTTTTACTGTTGGCAGAAGTGTTCTTTGCGGTGGCAACTTTTGTAGACTTGTCATGAGTGTTCCGAATCAAGTTGACAAGTGGTTTTATATTCCTTAATAGGTGTTCCTTCAACTTTTACCTTATTAAATATTATTTAGGGGCAAGCCCTTAGCTCCTCAACTTGTATCGATATTTTATTTTTGAGATGGGGCCTCACTTAGTGGTGGTTCTTCAACATTATTTTTGTTCTCAGTAGTGAAAAAACCACTATAAGTATTCACTGCATGTCTGACACCCACAATCTCTAAAGTCGGAGAGCATTCTTCCTTTTCTTCCATTTGCTCAATCTTCTCACCTAAAAGTATTGTGTCAATAATGTGCACAACCAAAGTGTTCCTGTTGTGGTTCAACTGTGGGCATGCATTTTTTGAATGATATTATATATGAAAAGAGAAATAATGGTCCATGCTCATGCTTTCAACATTCAAGACGACATTCAAGCTCTATG
This sequence comes from Pinus tabuliformis, assembly GCA_031772625.1. Lineage (NCBI taxonomy): Eukaryota > Viridiplantae > Streptophyta > Pinopsida > Pinales > Pinaceae > Pinus > Pinus tabuliformis. The sequence continues at coordinate 345,950,808 of CM062814.1, forward strand.
TAGATTTGGACGACTAACTATTACTACTGTTGTTGTTGTTGGTGCTATTTAGGAAGTTGAAGTTTGGGAGCTTGCTACTGATAGTGATCTCGCTTGTCCTTTGTTTCAACTCTATGAACTCATTGGACAGAGATTTGATGGTCCTATACAAGATTTCTAGGTGAGTTGCTTCTTTATCCTTGGCCTTCCTTGAAGAGTCCTGAGACCTTTTTCTTGTCTACTTGGAGTCTTTATATGATTCATCATATAAAATGACTCCAATTTCATGCAAGTCGTTCTCAATTGTGATAGATTCTTGAAAATTTTGTACCAAATTTTCTTTCACAACTCTCTTTAGAAACTGTAAAATGCTCGTTGGCAAGGAAGAAGTGTAGTAATCAATTATGATAGAGGCATGAGGAGTCGTATTTGGACGAAATTGGTTCAATACCTGGTTGAACCTCTGATTAAAATATTTTACCCTTTCTTTTTCCCCCATATTCAGATTTCCTAACTCCTTTCATAACATGGTTGTGGTTTTATCATCAACGAACATTTCAAGGAACAATGTTTTAAACCCCTTACACTTCTAAATTGAATTTGCAGGAAGACTATGATACCAAGCATCTACTCTACAATCTAAAATACAAGGAAATAGTTAAACAGTTCAACACGATGTTGATTCAATCGTTGTTAATCTGTCTGAGATACTAGTATACCATGATCTATTTGTCAACATAGTCGAAACCTCGCAAACTATCGAGGAACTTCAGCCTGAGTTGATGGTTATGTCAGATCCTCGCTGTCGTGAGGTTGGTTTCACTTCCAGTCAGGAAATTTTTGAAACATTCAAGGCTCCTCATCACTCTCTAGTTTTCATTGAAGATCAACCAAACACATAGATTTCACTTCCTCCACTTGAACTACATGATCCCATTTCTCATGCATTGGAGGAATCTTACATAGCAAGCACACATGCACAACATAAGTGGTCTACCTTTCTCATGTTTGCTTGCAAACCTAGGGGGTCAACACTAAAAACCAAAGGGATTACGAACCCAAGGATACAATATTCCCAAGGGAACCATATTACAATATATGAATATGTATCATTCGATAAATAAACCTAAGGTATTAATATTATAAACATAAAGGAATGGCAAACCCAATGGAATAATATATAACCCTACGAATATCAAAACTTTAATAAACCAAATGAATTCATATTATAAACCTAAGGAAATAATAAAGAGAAGGGAATAATATAAGACCCTATCAATATGAGCCCTTCCATTAACAAATCCAAGGGATTTAAATTAAAACCAAAGCGAATAATAAACCCAACAAAATCATACTAAGACTCTTAGGAATTATGAACCAAAGGGAATAATATTATGCCTAAGGAATAAGTATTTTAAACCCAACATATATAAACCCTAACAAAAGTATTGTAATACACATAAAAACATGGTTAACCATTTTAGACCTTTCTAGATATTTGTATTGACAAAATGTTTTTCACATTGCAACATGCAAGCATTATTGACCATGTTTGACTATCTTTCATTTCCATATCAAGAAAAACTTTGTCAAAATGTAGCATTCGACCATACTTGACAATCATTGGTTTCATATTCTATCAATATTTATCGCAATGTAAATCTTTGTTGCAATGTGATGTACATAACCACTCATGGGGGAATTCTCATGACATTATTATATGTTTAGGGTCGGCTTGGCTCGAATATTTGGGGCAATGTAGTCCTTCTCTCCAAAGTTGTATCCGAAGTGTTAATCATGATCCTCCTCCACATATTCGTGAAATTATTTAATGATCTAACGAGTGGCTTGAGAGGAAAACAGAGACTCCTCGAATTCTATGGTTCAAAATTGGAGGTGGATCGCAAGGAGAGCTGCATTTGTTACAATGTTAATGGGCTTATCAATTTGCGTATTTTTACTTTGTACTCATCTGATCTTCTCTCACATACCCTAAATCTCCTTCTTCTTGCTCCTTCCAATGCTGCCAGAGTTTACTTTCCATTTCTAATTACTTGGTGGTTCCTTTGAAGTATTGGTAGACAAAAAATCTTGCTTTTTTAGATAGATCCATGGAAGATATGATTGTAGCATTTATATGTTGATTTGTTTGGGTATCTTTATATTTTATATTTTTTTGTGGGTTGTAAAATTATTTCGTATATATATTAATAAAAAAGAGTTGTTGGTAAAAATAAAATGCAAGAACCACAAAGAACAAGCCAATCATTGAATAGACTAATGTGACCCATCATGCTATGGGAGCTTTAGTTATTGGTAATTCTAAATAATGTCAAGTTGGTGTGACCTGTCGTGCTCCAAGAGCATCAATACAAGTTATTTTATAAGGTCGAGTTGTAGAATTGTCTACTAAAGTAATTCTTTACCCAAAATGCTATCTTAGACAATAGATGAAGGTGGAAGATAGTCATGGATTCACATATGGTGGAAATTCAATAGAATGGTTCTATATCGAGACAGACTCATTGCGCTCCGGGAGGTTGGGAAGCGTCAATTCTAGAAAGTACATCAATGATGGTCTGAAGTGGTTATGTCTTAACTACATCAAGTGTGAAGTTTGAATGTGAAGTGAACAAGGTGTGATTCTACAAGTAGTTATTTCCCTATGTGTGTGAGTCATCTAAAAGTCATAGATCCACGTTCCTCGTATTTTGTCATCTAGAAGTTGGTGATCTACAATTATATATGTAATTTGTTATGTTTCAATAATAATTTAGTGTGTGATTTGTTGTGTGCACAATCTTCTACTCTATTTTTTCTAACAATTTAAACAACACAAATAAAAATTTTGCCACAAATTTTTTAATCACATTTCAGTGAAAAATCTGTAGGAAAACTCCAAAAAATCACACTTAAAAAATACTCCATTTCAGTTCAACATCACAATAAAAATAAAGTATAAAAGGAAGACTACTACTTGACATTGTTTATTTAGAAATGAAAACTTTCCCATCACATGCACATGTGGCACTTTGTCTTTTTCAAATAAATAAACAAAACAAATAAATTCATAATGCCCACACGAGGTGTGGGTTGCTTGTTTTCTCACTACGACCCAAAAAGGTAGGCTTGCACATGGGTCTGATGGAGACCAAATAGAGCTTCAAATGAGTACGATGAATACTTTGATGATGTTTAATTGTACCAAATTTGTGTATATCCAAAGACATTATGTTTGTGTCATTGATAATAGCTCTTCTATTTCCAAAGATACATTGGGAAATGAAATTTCATCTTTCTCCCTATTGTAGCGGCTACAACTACCCTCCAAAATTTAGCCTTAGCTTCGTTTTGGAGCCAACATACCAACCTTTCATAGAAGGATGTCTTGTCTTGTCATGTACACAAGCTTCAATGACTTTCTTGTAGAATGACAACGTGTCCATCAAAGCTTGTTGCATCCTCCTGACAGGTTGTTTCAGTGGACTTAGTCAAGTTGTAGGTTGAGCAAATCCTTCAAGAAATTGTGCAATTGTAGAGGGAAACCAGCCTTCCCTCTAGAAATTGCACAATTTTGTTTGACAGAATGCTGTGCTCTAGAATTGCACAAATCTTCCTGTCACTGTTCACTCAGAAAATTGAGCAATTCCTCTCAGCATGTCTGCTCAACCTAGAAATTGTGCAAATTTGGGCAGTAGTCAGTTGCTCTACCCAAAAATTGTGCAATCCCTTTAGGCAGCCATCACAGCTCCCTCCCAGAAATATGCATTTTTTCCTCCAAGATGAGTAGACTGTTGCATGTGCAGTTGAGTTGACCGGTTCCCTCTGGGACCAAGTAAAACTGATTTGCATGCATGTGCTGCTCCTACCAAGGCAGCATGGAAAGGCATCCATTGTGTCAAGGATCTATTTTTAGTAGTTGGTGGTTACATGCAAGGATTATTTTGGAAACCTCCCACCAAGTGTCAAATTCCCTAAATATATGGCATGCACGTCGCAACCTCAATTTTACCAAACTCATAAACTGGACATTGTAGTTCTCATTCCTCACATCAATCTTGTAGCTATGACATCCCACATTGCATCTAGGATTCATCGGCACATTTAGCTCAATTATTTTTGGGTAAGCTCGCCTTTCATGTCTCACGCTGCATTTCTAGTGCTTTTATGTTTTTCTTCGTATGAATGTTGTCTGCTTGATTTCAGTAAGCACTTGTTTTCATTTTGATACATACTAGCTTGTACTAGCACTATTTTAGTTTTCGTTAACATCACACTGTTGTCACATGCATGACACTGTTTTGCACAGAAGGTCGTCATTGTGGCGACTTGCTTCAAATGCATGCATGCTTTCCCATTCTCTGAATCCTACACTTGTCGTTCGCATGAATGATCATTCACTCTTGTTTGCACTCATCTCATCATGCTTTCACACCTCTCATGCTTTCAGTCACCCATCGGCCGGATTGGGCTGCCTTGGCCTGGACCGTGCCTTACTCGATTAGCACTGCAAATTTCCAGAACCGAAGGGTCTGCCTTCCCTCCATAAATTAGGAAAACCTATCCAGGCAGTGACCTCCAGGCTTGCATTGCGAAATACTTACAGGTAGTGCCCCATTGGCCCTAGAAACCGCGCAATGCAGTTTGTTGATTCCATGTCACTACTAACTAAAAAGGTGTATCGCATTGTTTTAGTCCTCAGGAGGCCAGGCTAGACTATGCATTTCATAGTTCCTATAGTCAGTCATCCTCTTAATATCTCGGCCCGTGCCTTGCATAGTTTTAGCAGTCAGTCTCCTAACCTCCTGGTGAAGATTGCACAACCTTCATGATCAGTCACATAGGTATGTTGCAAGTCAGTTCTCAAGTTTGTTTTGGTTTTCAACTAATAGATTGCTTTCCATGAGTGCTTCCATGTCCACAGGTATTGCAGGTGTTCATCTACCTCTCAATAGCACAAGTACAATGGCCTTCAGGAGAGCAGAGTCAAAGGACACCGTTGAGTGCACAACGTGGGTTCTAGCCAAGCAAGTGTCTATGAACTTGCCTACCTATGAAGACATAAATTTGTTCGTAGACAAGGAAATCAAACAAGATGGTAGTAGCATCAAAACAATCAGCATCAAAGTGAGGAGCACCATCAACAGTAGCAAAAGGCAACACACCCGCATCAGGCGACTGCAAAAGGAAGGTTGTTGACAACACAGAGGTGGAACAAAGTTGCAGGCTCAAGCAGACCCACTTGTCATGAAAGAAATTTTGGAGATTGAGGCACGTTCACTCGAGATCAGAGAATGGAATAAAGAAGGAGTTGAATCTGTTGAAGTAGCAACTCTAGGAAGAACATGAGATGCATAGAGGACAGAATGAGTTGTATCATGAACAAGTACAACAGGGGGTGCAACACGCACTCACAGATGAAACTGCGCAAGTATAAGTTGTAGATTTTTAGCAGCAACTGGCATGGAGCAGACATAGTGAGTAGTGTTTTTGATCACATGCAAGTGAATTCAGCAACATGCATTTCATTGTACTTATGGATGCAATCCCACCCATTTAGTGCACTCACCAAGGAAAAGACAAGAAGCAAGTCCGACTAGAGCTGAACATGTAGTTGACAGTTGATGTGCATGACCACCAGCACACACTGGAAGATCAACATAGACACTATGCATATGTTTCTTATGGTTCAGCTGCACCCAAGAAGACCATGCGCTTGCTAGAAGACGGGTTGGATGGATGAGCCACACCAATGCACCCGGATGTTATAGAGGCAAGAGTTCGCCTCAGCAAGATGTCACCATGGAGTGGATGCACACCATCATGGACGACCAAGCTTGGCATGAACTCAACAGCTTGACCATCACAAGCATATCAAAGAGTTAGTCTCACCACAACATGTAGAAAATCTTCTACATATCCAGCTCTGATACCATGTAGAAAATCTGATGGTAGGTTAACTTGATAATGAAATATAAATCAAATAAGAATACTATAACCAACTTCTACTATCAAATTGTGGAAGCTTAAAGATCAAGCTAAACAATATAACCAGAAGAAGAAGAATCAATGTCACAATACACATGAAAATACTTTGGGGAAAGCTTCAACTAAAAACCCCACTATATGTATTATCATACAAGGTGGAAATACATAGGAATTATACAAAGCAATAGTTCTCACAGCTAGCCCGATCTTAGTACAATCCTCAGAGATGCTCACAGGCAATCTTGGCTTCTCTCCAAACCTTCCTCTCTACCCTCCAAGCTCGTATTTCCTTGCGTTGTTCCTTGTGGATGATTCTCCTGTTACCAAGTGGATGATCTCTTACCAAGTGGATGATCAATCCTCCAAAACTATGCAATCTTCAAGGGTGATGCCTTGAATGCATGCATGAGTTTTCTTTATAAGAAAACACATGCAACTGATAGTACATTGTCTTTGACTTTAATCTCAACTGGGTCTTTCTCATAATAGACATGTATGAGTTTCTGATGAGGGAATCTTCAGTTAACTCGAGTAGAACTAGTTGAGTGGATGCATGCATCAACTGACTGTTAACTCTCTATTAGTTCCTCAAACAGTTTGGAACTAATTTAACTGGACTTAACTCAGTAAACTGAGTTAACTAATTACAACTCAAATATAACTCAATCTTATCTCCTTAATTTAAGGGATAACTCTTGCATGACTTTAGAAAGACTTCTAACTTGAATTTCTCCAACTAATTAATTTAAAATAGATTAATTAATTATTTCCAAGTAGCTGTTAAGACAAAATTAAATTTTAATTCACAATTTAGTTCAAGGAAAAATTAAATTGGAATATTCTTGTTGCCATATTTCAACACTCCCTCTCAACAAGAAAGGGATTATCTACCACCCCGATCTTGTCTCTATGGAACTTGAATTTACACTTTGACAATGCCTTTGTCAAAATGTCATCATCTTGCTCCTCTGTCAAAATATACTACAACAACATGATCCTCTCAACCCGTGAAAAGCCACGGGCAACAAATCTTGCCTTATGCTTCTGCACGCTACCATCAGTAGCTTTCTTTACCTTGTAAAGCCAACGGGAATTCACAACTGACTTGTTCTCCAGTCTTGGAACCATGTCCCAAACACTATTACGAACTATGGAGTCATACTTCTCCACCATAGCATCATCCCAAATTGGTTGTTGCACTTCTTCCTCAAAGGAAGATGGCTCGGTCTCAACACATTCCCTAGCAAGGGTCATGTATCCATTGCACCTCTCAAGTGGCCTCCTCTATCTGCACTTAGAAGATGGTGCTCCCACATTCTCTCTCGCATCCTCCAACAATTTGTCAGCTTCTTTTGTGCGCTTCTGTCTATCTCTGGAAGACTCTACTTGAGTGGATGTCTCCACTCCTAGAACCTCTACATGCGACTGCTCCACATTAGTCTGAAGCTCCTCCTCCTCAGGAACCAACAATTCCTCCAGAGCCCGTAGTTGGAGCTCCGTCTCAAGGGAAACTCACATGGCCTTCTTCTCATCAAACTTGAGATCTCTGTGAACCACTTTCCTCTGATTGGTAGGGAAGTACACCCTATAGTTGTGAGGTGTATCAGTGTACCCCACAAATATCCTCGAATCTGTTGTCAGCTCAAGCTTCTTTTGTGTATCCTTTGTCACATGGCAATATATCGATGAGCCAAAGATCTTGAGGTGACCCACATCTGGTCTCTTACCGAAGAAATCTTCCTCTCATGTCTTCATACTAAGTATGCAATGTGGGCTTCTATTCCACAAATAGACCGTTGTGTTGTGTGCCTCAACCCACAAGTGAAGTGGTAGGCCGCAGTCATGCAACTTTCCCGTGTTGCCCCTACAATAGTTTTGTTCTTCCTCTCGACCACCCCATTCTGCTATGAGTTATGAGGTGCCATGAACTCTCATTTAATTTTTTCCGCTGCACAGAAGTCTTTAAACTCTTGATAGACATATTCTCCACCATTGTCACTTCTCAAGGCCTTGATCTTCTTCCCTAACTCTTTCTCGACCAAACCTTTGAACTCACAAAACTTTGTGAAAGTTTGGTCCTTCTTCTGCATGAAATAAATCCAGCATTTACGAGAATAGTCATCAATAAAAATCACATAATACCTTTTTTCGTTGTGGATTCCGTCGATCATGGTCCACACAGATCAGTATGAACTCACACTAAGATAGCCTCTGCTCGAATGTCTCGATCATGAAAGGAAGACATGGTGTACTTTCCCAAGGTACAACCTTTGCATGTGTTAACTTGCTCAGGTTTACCTTTGGGAAGTCCTATAGATATTTGTTGCATTATCTTCAAAGCCCCATGATGCAAATGGCCCAATTGCCTGTGCCAAAACTTGCCAATGTCTTGGCTTTGCACCAATTCTGCTTTCGTACTCAATGCTACACAATCATCTACATCTACTTTATAGATATTATTCACCTGAATCCCTATCCTCTTGGTCTGACCCATGATTATGTATATTAGGAAAACCTTTCCTTTAGTGAAGACAACATCATAGCCTTTATCCTCCAACATCACAACTGATACCAAGTTCTTCTTCAGTCCAGGCACATAATTCACATCTGTCAAGGTGATAGGAGCTCCATGCTCCCTTTATAAAGCAATCGTACCCACTCCTGAAACATTATACCTTCCATCGTCGCGCATCTCTATGCACATCTTGAGGTCTTTCTCCTCCAAGGCACTGAATAAAATTTTATCACCAGTCATGTGGAATGAGGCTCCATTGTCAAGATACCAGACACAACCCATCATCAATGACACCATGCATGCGATGAGGGTAAAGTCCATTTCGAACTGAGAGGCTAATGCCTCACCTTCTGATCCTTCCAAGAATCCCTTATTGGACTTCTTCAATGGGAAATTAGTCACATAATGTCCCATCTCGTGACAATTAAAGCATCTTACTTTAGACATGTCACCCTTCTTCCCTACATGAGAAGTATTCAATTTCAAATGGGAAGCCTTCCCCTTCCCTTTCCTTGCCTTGATTACTAAGGCCAGATTTTCTTCATCATCATTCTTGGATGAAGAACCATCTCGTGTGCTCCTCCTGATATCCTCCTGCATAAGATATGACCATAGTCGTTCCCAATCTGGCAGTTTCTCCCTTCCATTCACAGAGTCCTGGTAGCTATTCCAACTCTTTGGAAGGCCAAGGAGAGAAAAGCTCACCATATCATCATCGGCAGTAGTTATTCCCACACTGCCAAGCTCATCTCTACAGGTGGTGAGCTTGTTCAGATATGTGGAAATAGTATTGCACTTCTCCATCTTGATTCTTCGAAGCTTATCCTTAAGCACCAATTTCCTCTAGTCGATATCGTTTTGGTAGAGGTCCTTTAATGTCTTCCATATTGAAAATGGAGTATCTTTCCCATGGAGACTCGGGACAATATGGTCTCGAACTCCCTCAAGGATGATCTATCTCACCTTCACCACACACTTCTTCCACTCAGCCAACTCTTGTGCATTAGTTGAAGCTAGCTTTGGGATTTCTTGATCAATGAATTCCTTCAATCCATTTTCTTCTAATACAACCTCCATTCTATCTTTCCATTCTATGTAATTCGAGCTACCTTCCAAGGCATACTCGAGTCTCAAACCATAGAACGCCAGTGGCGAACCTTAAAGTATGATATGAATTCGATTTGCACCTGCAACCCCAAACATCAAACTTTGAATTCTCTTCTCATTATACTATTCACAGCTCTGATACCATGTAGACAATCTTCTACAAATCTGGCTCTGATACCATGTAGAAAATATGATGGTAGGTTAACCTGATAATCCAATATAAATCAAAGCAGAATACTATAACCTACTTCTACTATCAATTTGGGGAAGTTTAAAGATTGAGTTAAACAACATAACTAGAAGAGGAAGAATCAATGGCACAATACACATGAAAATACTTTGGGGAAAGCCTCAGCTAAAAACCCAACTATCTGTATTATCATACAAGGTGGAAATACATAGGAGTTATACAAAGCCTTAGCTCTCACAGCTAGCCAGCCCTTAGTACAACCCTCACATATGCTCACAGGTAATCTTGGCTTCTCTCCAAACCTTCCTCTCTACTCTCCAAGCTCTTATTTCCTTGCACTATTCCTTGTGGATGATTCTCCTGTCATGATGTGGATGATCTCTTACCAAGTGGATGATCAATCCTCCAAAACTGCGCAATCTTCAAGTATGATTCCTTGACTGCATGCATGAGTTTTATTTATAAGAAAACACATGAAACTAATAGTACACTGTCCTTGAATTTAATCTCAACTGGGTCTTTCTCAAAATAGACATGCATGAGTTTCTGATGAGGGAATCTTCAGTTAACTCGAGTAGCACTAGTTGAGTGCATGCATGCATCAACTGACTATTAACTCTCTATTGGTTCCTCAAACATTTTTGAAATAATTTAACTAGACTTAACTTAGTAAACTAAGTTAACTAATTACAACTCAAATATAACTCAATCTTATCTTCTTAATTTAAGGGATAACTCCTGCATGACTTCTGAAAGACTTCTAACTTGAATTTCTCCAACTAATTAATTTAAAATAAAATATTTAATTATTTCCAAGTAGCTGTTAAGACTAAATTCGATTTTAATTCCCAATTTAATTCAAGGACAAATTAAATTGGAATATTCTTGTTTCCATATTTCAACACAATGTACTGAGTGCCAGTGATGTTTTACTTGGCTTTCTCAAGCCATTTTGTTTCACATGGGCACATGTGCATTGTAATGTAATGTCTTGTCAAGTGGAAGTTCAAGTGTTGATAGTTGGATGTAACAGTCATAGAGTAGATGAAGAGTCATGAGGGTAAATGAGTTGTCACAAAGGGGAATGTCAAGGGTCACCCCACCCTTTACTATAAATAGGACCTCATAAGTCATTGTAAATGATTTTGGTCAGCCAATCTTCCGATAGGACTATCTTAGAGAGAGCTTCCACAACATTGTAACGAGGTTTGGCTTCTCCACTGCGGATAGCTAATATATCTCTTTAGATGAGAATTCATTTGTGGCTATAATGTTTCGCTGTTAGAACTAGTGGTTAGACATGGATGTATTGTATGGCTGGAACTTAAATTTACTGATATAATAGAGCCAACATGTTTCATGCATATGTTGTATTGTGTTCTATGCTATCTGGTTTACTCTAAGTGATACATGCATTTGTTTTCTTACGCATGCGTGTATGGACTATTCTGTCTATGTATGTATGAATCTTTTTGAAACCTGTTGTTGGTTTAACCATCACCTTTGGATTGATATGATTTGAGACGTTTTCGAAGACTGAGCACAGGAAGCACTCCCAAATCTTGAGCAAAACCCATCTGTATCGCTTTATGACCACCTTAGGAGGGGTTCGCCCCCCCCCAGCCTTTGGCCCTTTTTTCTTTGGCGGTCTTCCTTCTAATCCCTCCAACGCCCCATCCAGCTCCTGATCCAGGGTCAACAACAAAACCTTAGCTGCAAAACACAACCCTAGAGCCAATGGCTTTATGTCCATGGGGAGCATTCCAAGCAGAACAGTATAAGAGGGCCATCCCCTTGCAAACCCCTCTTGGAGAAAACACCCACAGTGATCATCGAAGATCCTTGGATTGACGAATACAGAGATCACATGAACAAACATGCCCTAATATGTCGATTCATGGGAGTTCAACTCAATGAAAAGGTTCTCTGCTGGTGGACAAACGAGAAGTGGAAGCCTAAAGGGGACTATGAACTTCAGTTTGGGTCAAGGAGCTTTTTCACTATCATCTTCGCTCACAGGGATGATAGAGATTGCATTTCGAAGGAGGCCCATACTTTTACAACTCTGTAGGACTCTACATGATGTACTAGAGACCCAACTTTGCTATAGAATGGGAAGATTTCAAAAAAGTTCCAGTATGTATCAGACTCTAATCTCTGCCTGTTGACTACTGGAATAAGCATATCCCGGAAGCCATCGGGAATTAGCTGGGAGTCTTCGTCAAAATGTTAGATCTCACATCTCAAGGTAAGTACACTACCTACACTAGAATTTGTGTTTACATGGATGTATTAGGACCCCTCCCAGGCCATATTGATCTGGTCCACAGGGGAGTTCATTGGAAGCAATCCATTAACTATGAAAACATCCCATTCAGATGCCAGACATGCCAACAACATGGACATCTTAGTCATGGTTGCCCCCTTAATCAACCCCCACCACAACCCCAAGTGGAAAGGGTGGATAATCCACCCCTAGGATTCATCCCAGTATCAAGGAAGAATAAAGGACAGAAGGGAAAAAATCCTCTGAAACCCTCCACTAACCTGACCCCCACCCAGCAAAATAGCTTTGAAGCACTTGGCAACCTTGATCCAAATCAGAACCCTCTGGAATCTCCCGCCCCCATTTTTCAATATTTATCCATGATGGTTCAGGTATCAAACCTATCAAACACTTCCATCCCAAACCCTGACTCACATAAATCCTAGCCACAACAACAAAACCCACAGCCCCTTCCTATCCAAAACAATACAAGCCCTGCCTTATTGCAACCCCCTGCCTACATAGAAACCCACTCAGAGCAACCATCCTTAACCACTCCCACTAATCCTCTGGAGGAGATCATAGGTGACCTAGATCTCCAAAAGCTCAATGCGTAATGGTCCAAACTGGGAGGGGATTCCATTCCCCAGGAGCATTTGGAGAAAATAGAAATGTAATACCTGTAGTTGGAATATCTCAACCATAATGTAGCCAAAAAGCAATGGAGAAACAATATCCAATCAGGCATTCAAGCCAACCTAGATCCGAACCAATACAGGCCGAAAGGTTCCGGAAGAAAGTGGGGGAAAAAATACACAAAATAGCAAATACAAGAACTCGACAGGTGCCTAATCAATGAAGAAAAAATCAAGGCCTTGTTCCTATCCACTCCAAAGGTTACTCATTGAAGATCAAAACCTGGAACATCAGGGGGCTAAACAGTACCACCAAAAGACGAATCCTAAAAAACCGTCTTTTCTCGCAAGCCCCATACCTTATTCTTCTTCAGGAATCCAAATGCTCATCAAATGACATAGAGATGCTTAAAAAATTCTTTTCGAAAGGCTATCATTGCATAAGCACAGAAGCCATTGGGTAAGTAGGAGAGCTACTCATGTTTTGGAATATAAGCAAGTTCTTTATGCAAAATTCTCTGTCCACTAAGCATTCGTCATCTGTCATCTTCAACATGCCATAATCAAGGCATACGATATGCATCACCAATCTGTACAGACCTGAGCGGATCCAGGAAAAGTTCAAGATACGGGAAGACCTGGATGAGGTCCAACAACACCATGGGGAAAATCATTGGTTGTTAGGTGGTGACTTCAACATGATCGCCGCCCTAGAGGAAAAGAAGGGAGGCTTAAGAAGATTGCATAAAGACATGAAAGAATTCAACACCTTCATAGCTAGATCTAAATTCATTGATGTCCACACAGTCAATGGTCTGCATACTTGGAATAATAAGCAAGGGGGAAATAGGAAAATTGCATTGAGGCTCGACAGGTTCCTTATCTCGAAATCCATCATGCTCCAAAATCTAGATATGGAGGCCAGCATTCTGCCTATTGGGGGATCTGATCACTAGCTAGTGCAGATTCATTTCACCAATATGGATAGGCCTCACAATAGACCTTTCAAATTCAAGGCCTTTTGGATAAATCACCCAACATTCAGGCAAAATATGTAGATCTGGTGGACTCAAACCACCTTAGAGGGTAATAATAGTTAAAAATAATTAATATTATTTTAAATTAATGGAGAAAATGGTTACATTGTTGTAACGTTCTCCCTAGTTTAGGATTAGTTCCTAAAGTTTAGGGGTTTGGGTGCAACTTCCTAATTCCTAGTATTGTATTTAATGATGTAATCTTCCATTGTTGAATAATAGAGTGTATGACAGTGATCTCTCTATTGTTGGTGAGTGTAGTCTCCAGGTGTAGGCCACACCTGAGAGCTACATCTCTTTCTTTTCAATTTTGTTCACATTTTATCTTAGTATCAGAGCTCAGATTGGGTGAGCCTGATCTTTTGTCACCTTGTGGCTGAAGTGCCTTTGTAGCTAGCTTACCTGTGTGGTAGAATCGCCTGTGTGGCTTGAAGTGCCTTTGTGGCCACGTGTACACAAGAGCTCTATGCTTGATTGAGCAGGTGGACTACAGAACACCTCGCTCAGACTGAGATATTTTTTTTCTGAGTGGAGAGGATATTGGCGCATTTTATGCGCTGACAGAAGCGTCGGGAGGGGGAATTAGCGCAGATTCTGTGGGATTAATCGCGCCAGAAGGCCCAATTGGCACGGAATTTAAGGAGGAAATCATGCCAGAGCACCAGAACGCCCAATTGGCGTGAGATTTAAGGAGGAAATCGCGCCAGCAAAGAACACTTGCACTGATTTTTAATTGGCACAGATTTTTCACTCGAGATCGCGCCAGCACTAAGAGGATTTTTCGCACGTTGATTGAGGATGCGCCAATCTTCCTTCAAGGGGATCTGCGGGAAGCCTCAACTTCGTTTGGCAGTTTGCAAGGGGTGCAGATCGGCCAAGTTGCAGATGTATCTGGGAGAGGCAGATCGGATCAATTTTTGATCAGATCGGATCTTCGGCTGTATTGAAGACGCCGAATTTTCTCACTGGAGCGGGATTGCCAGATACTGTAGATCGGATGCAGAGGTGACAGATCGATATGACAAGTATTGTTTTTTTTGTTGTTGGGTAGATTCAGAATGAGTAATACGATGGAATCTTACCTTAACGAGTTTGGTAAACTTAATGGATCTAACTTCACGAATTGGAAGTTCAAGATCCAGACCTTGCTCGAAGGTGTGAATGCTTGGTCCATAGTTACAGGCGATGAGCAGAAGCCGAACGGAGGGCATAGGAGAAAGATTGGGAAAAACGAGAGAACAAGGCCAAAGTCTTGTTGAAGATGTCTGTGAAAGACAATGTTATTGCGCACATCAGAGACTGTAAAACGTCTGCGGACATCTGGACGAAAATCAAAAGTTTGTATGAGACCCATAATACGAGCAGAGTCTTGGCACTTAAAAGCAAGCTATTTTCAATGAGGATGGATGAGAGGGAGACTGCTACTACATTTGTTGCGCGAATTAAAGATGTGAAAGATGGATTGGTGGCCATCAGAGTGGCGGTGTCTGATGAAGATCTTGTTGCAATCACAATGAACGGGATGTGTGATGATTTTCAAACGTTCATCAATGGAGTGTCGACAAGGGAGAAAGCGCCATCATTTGATGATCTCACTGGCATCTTTCAGCAAGACGAGGAGCGGCGGCAGAACTTGAACCCCCAGAGTGATGATCTTGTGCTGATGGCGAAACGACGATCATCTAAGCGAAAGCAGTCACGACAGAAATCAAAGCAGAAAGGAGGAACATCACATAAGAATCTGCATTCTCATAAAGGTATGCTTGCAAATCATTCTGAAAAGAAATTTTATTATTGTGGAAAGACAGGTCATATACAGAGAGAATGTTAAAAGAAGCAGGTTGATGATGCAAATAGGAGGCAGGCAAATGCAAAGCACAGAGGATACTTTGTTGAAGAAGAAGACTTCAGTCATGAATTTCGACTGTTCACAGCCGACTGTGCCCTTTCAGCATCTAATGAAGATGACATTTGGTATGTCGATTGCGGAGCATCCTCTCACATTACAGGTAAAAAGGAATTTTTTGATAGTCTTGAAGAAAGTATAAATGGATCAAAAATATATCTAGGAGATGATAGTGGATACGAGATTAAAGGTCATGGGGTGATTTCAGTTAAGTTACCAAATGGAAAAATTAGTCACCTTACAAATGTTTTATATGTACCTGGAATTAAGAAAAATCTGATATCTGTATCCACGATGGCTGATCAAGATATGCAAGTTGAGTTCTTCAAGACTCACTGTGTGATAAAGGATTGCAGGAATGAAATAGTTGCAACAAGCATGTGAGTTGGAAGCCTATACAAACTAGATGCAAAAAGTATACCAACGCAAGCCATGGTTGCAGGAGGATCGACAGCCGAACAACTCTGGCATCAGAGGTTTGGTCATTTGAATTTGCAGGACCTCATGTAATTGCAGAAGAAAGGTATGGTCGAGGGACTCCCTATCTTTCGTAATGTTCAATTAAATTGTGATGGTTGTGCCTTAGAAAAAATGCATAGTGAACAATTTCTTGTGCATGATAGGAGGAAGGAAACAGAGATTTTAGAACTAGTGCACACTGATGTATGCAGACCTATGCAGACAAGGTCACTAGGAGGAGCATATTATTTTTTGTTATTCACTGATGACTGCACTAGATATTCATGGGTTTATTTTTTGAACAATAAAAGTCAGACTTTCCAGTGCTTTATAGAATTTAAAACCTTGGTGGAAAAGCAGTTTGGTAAGAGTATAAAAATTCTCCGATCTGATCAAGGGGGAGAATACAAGCTAAAGGAATTGATGAAATTCTGCAAATCTCACGGGATTGTTTAGTAGTATACAGTGCCACACACACCACAGCAAAATGGAGTTGCGGAGCGCAAAAAAGGAACCTTGGTGGAGTGCGCAAGGAGCATGTTACAAGGTAAGGGTCTGTCTAATAGCTTTTGGGCAAAGGCTATTAATACTGTTGTATATTTGAAGAGCAGAAGTCTTACCAGGTATCTTGGCTTCAAAACCCTTTTGAAGCTCTATATGGATTTAAACCAGCAGTAAACCATCTAAGAGTATTTGGGTCAAAAGCATTTGCCCATATACCCAAAGCTGGTAGGAAGAAATTAGATACTAAAGATGTGAAATGCATCTTTGTTGGTTATGGCACAGAATTTAAAGCATATAAATTATACAATCTTGAGTCTCGTAAGACATTTGCAAGCAGGGATGTAGTGATTCATGAACAGGTACAAGAAGGGAAAGATGACGTTGGTGATGATTGGCACATTCCATTGTTGTTGGAGGAAAGCAGCGAAGATGAAAGAGAGCAGGAGTAGAAAGAAGAGCAGAAAGAAGAGCAAAAAGAAGAACAACAAGAAGGTGATAATGCAAGCCCAGTTATAGCAGAAGAAAACAAATTTGAGGTAAGTCCCCTACCAAGGAGGTCAGGTAGGAAGACTCAATTACCATTAAAATTGAGAAACTATGCTTTGATGTCAAAGGTTTTGAACATTGTAGAACCCTCTAATTATAAAGAAGCTAGTCAATTTAAGGAATGGAGAGCTGCAATGAATGAAGAAATGGAATCAATTCTTAGAAATTATACTTGTGATTTTAGTTGAACTGCCTATGAATAAAACACCCATAGGATGTAAATGGTTGTTTAAACCAAAAATGAATGCAGATGGAAGTATAGATAAGTTAAAAGCTAGGCTAGTTGCATAAGGATATTCACAGCAGGAAGGTATAGATTTTGGTGATACTTTTGCACCTGTAGCAAAGCTAAATACAATCAGAGTGCTTATTGGTTTAGCTACTAAATGTAATTGGGAATTACACCAGCTTGATGTTAAATCTTCATTTTTAAATGGTGATTTAAAAGAGGAAATTTACTTAGTACAACCAGAAGGATATGTAAAGCAGGGGCAGGAACATCTTGTTTGTAGATTGAAAAAGGCTTTATATGGTTTAAAGCAAGCACCCAGGTCTTGGTATGAAAAGGTTGATTCTTTCTTTGTAGAGTATGGTTTCCATAGAAGTTTAAATGACCCAAATTTGTATACCAAGTACAATAATCAGGGGCAAATTATTTTGAATTCTCTATATGTGGATGACATGATTATAACAGGAAATGTAGATGATTTAATCAGAGGAATCAAAAGGCTTATGGCACAAGTTTTTGAGATGAAGGATCTTGGAAGCCTTCACTACTGTCCGGGATTAGAAGTGTTCAGAGACACTGGGCAAACTTTTCTTACCCAAGGGAAGTATGCCAGAAATATGTTGGAAAAGTTTGGTATGGATCAGTGTAGAGAAGCAGCAACACCCTTGCAGCAGAATCTGAAATTGAATAGTGATAATGGCACTAAGGAGGTTGATGCCACAATGTACAAACAGCTGATTAACAGCCTGATATATCTTACAACAACCAGACTTGACTTGGCATACTCTGTTAGTGTGTTAAGCCAATTTATGTCGAAACCGCTTGAAAGTGACTGGATAGCAGCAAAGAGCGTGTTAAGGTATCTTTGTGGTACTGTTAATTATGGTATTTTATACACTGATGTATCTGATGTTACTCTAGCAGGTTTTTCAGACTCAGACTGGGCAGGTAACCTGGATGATCGGAGGTCCATCACAGGTTATGCATTCAACATAGGTTCCGGGGCCGTAGCTTGGAGCAGCAAGAAGCAAAGTACTGTAGCCTTGTCTTCATGTGAAGCTGAGTATCAAGCATTGTGTGCAGCAACGTGTGAAGTGATCTGGTTGAGAAGGCTTCTCAAAGATGTAGGAAAAGAATAGAAGAATCCCACTTCCCTCAAAAGCGACAACCAGAGAACCATTAAATTAGCATACAATCCAGTGTTTCATAAAAAAACCAAACATATAGACACCCAGTTCCATTTTGTTAGAGAGAAAATACAGTCTAAAGAAATTGTTGTTGTATATTGTAAAACTTGTGACAATGTGGCTGATATTTTCACAAAGCCTCTTACACGAGTAAAATTTGAATGGTTTAAAAAGATGCTAGGAGTCCAGGAGAACCCTCTCTCCATTAAGGGGGGGAGTTAAAAATAATTAATATTATTTTATATTAATGGAGAAAATGGTTACATTGTTGTAACATTCTCCCTAGTTTAGGGTTAGTTCCTAAAGTTTAGGGGTTTGGGTGCAACTTCCTAATTCCTAGTATTGTATTTAATGATGTAATCTTTCATTGTTGAATAATAGATTGTATGAGAGTGATCTGTCTGTTGTTGGTGAGTGTAGTCTCCAGGTGCAGGACACACCTGAGAGCTACATCTCTTTCTTTTCAATTCTGTTCACATTTTATCTATAATGTCATGTACATCTTCCAGCAAAAGCTCAAGATCATCAAAGAAAATCTCAATTGCTGGAACAAGAACACCTTTGGCAACATTTTTCAAGCCAAAAGAAAGCTCGAGGAGAAAATGGCGGGCCTCCAGAAAAAAATGATCAAGGAAGGTCCCACTGATGAAAGGTTGGATCAGGAATCAAACCTACAAAGGCAACGGGAAGAAAGTCTAAGACAAGAAGAGATTCTATGGAAACAAAAATTGAGCTTGCAATGGTTAAAACATAGAGAACGCAACACAATTTTGTTTCATCAGTCAACCATTCAGCACAGAGCCAACAATCGTATTCTATCCCTCAAAAAAGTTGATGGTGCTAAAGTTTATAACAGGGAGAAAATAGGAACTGAACTTAACTCATACTTCAATTCACTTCTCAAAGATCCCATTCATGATAGAACCCAAGCCATCAGTGAAGTCGTCGGTGCTATCCCCCCCTTAGTTATGGAGGAGAAAAACTCCCTTCTTTTAAGAGAGTTAACTGAGCATGAGATTGAAGCAGCCGTCTTCAGCATGGAAACTGAGAAAGCTCGAGGACCAGATGGCTTTACAATTGAATTCTTTAAATCTTACCGGCCCATTATCAAGGCCGACCTTTTCAACCTTATAAAGAACTTTCACAAAACCAAGAGAGTGTTGCCTACCATCATTGCCACCTTCCTCACCCTAATTCCAAAAACTGATCAAGCTAACTCACCTGACAAATTCCGGCCCATAGACCTTTGCAATGTGACATATAAAATCCTATCCAAACTGATGGCTAACAGACTTAAACCCATCCTCCCCTCAATCATATCTCCAGAGCATTTAGGATATGTTGAATGCAGGCAGATCGCCGATAGCATAGTTCTCACTCAGGAGGTTTTGCATTCTATCAAAACACAGAGGATTCCAGGTATGCTCATCCAGCTTGACCTTCCAAAGGCCTTTGATAAAATCAGTTGGATCTACATAAGATCAATCCTTCAAGCTTTCGGCTTCAGTTAGATTTGGATAAATTGGATAATGGAATTGGTCTCGGGAACATTCCTTTCAATCATGCTAAATGGAGGGCCCCTATAACCCTTCCTTCCATCTAAAGGTATAAGACAAGGAGATCCCCTGTCTCCTTTTCTCTTTGTTATTGTGGCAGAGGGTCTGGGAAGATCTCTATCCAAAGAAAACTAGCAGAATCAGTTCAAAGGCCTCAAACCTACACCTCATGGCCCCACAGTAACGCATCAGCAATTTGTAGATGATACAATTCTCATGGGCTCCCCCACAGTACAGGAGGCTTGAACCATCAACGTGGTGCTAAAGACCTTCTTAGAGGCCTCAAGTATGGAAATCAATCTCACAAAATCCAAACTTTTCTCTTCAATACTTTCATTCCTGTGCAGAGAAATCTTAGCAGAATTATTAATATCCAGAAGAAATCCCTTCCAACCAAATACCTTGGCATTCCACTCTTGGAATATGCCCCCAAATATGCAAACTTGGAAGCCCTCCTTAACAAAATGAAGGCCAGGTTAAGTAGCTGGACTCACAGTGCCGTAAACATGTCTAGCAGACTAGTTTTGGTCAAATCAGTGCTTTAAACTATAGCCTATCTGTTCTTGGCCCTAGTAGCTCCTAAAGTTGTTTATAAATCCATTCGAAACATCCAGTGGTCCTTCCTCTCGAATGGAGCTTCTAAGAAATCAAAGTGGGTTCTCCTCAAGTGGATAGACATTTGTAGACCAAAATTGGTGTGAGGACTAGGCCTAAGAGATCCTGAAATCCTAAGCAAGGCTGTAGTAGTGAAAATCTGGTGGAGATAGGTGAAAAATCCTAATTCCCTCTGGGGCACCTTGTGGAAAGAGAAGTACATGAATCAATCTAGGGACAAAGACCTCATCAAGCTCACTGGCAACACTCAACGATCCCCCCTCTAGAACAAAGCATGGGAAAATTGACAAATTGTTCAGAGGCACAGCTTCTGGGAAGTGCACCAAGGCAACACCACCCTCTTCTGGGAGGATGCCTGGTAGCAACTCCCCCCCTGGACCACTCAGATTGGGATACTCTTAAAAGGGCCATGCAAGATGTAGGGTTGGTAACTGTAGTAAACTACTGCCAACCTATGAACACAGCTACTACATGGCAAAAATAGCTATCAAAAGAGCAATGGCTCACCCAAGACTGCCTTGTGAATATAGACCCTCTTTTACAAGACCTATATTAGTGGAGAATCCTCACATAAAATAAAGAGGATATCCTTTAGTTGGGAAGTAATCCTAAAGCAACCTTCAACCTCAAAGGAGCCTACAAGATCATGGCTGCCTCCCCTGACTCGCTACCAGACCCCAAATGGCACGCTCTTTGGAACAAAGGAACTTGGCCCAAAACACCCTTTTCTCCTGGCTGGTCTTGCATAACAGAGCACTCACATGGGACAATCTTTAGAAATGAGGTTTCATAGGGCCTTCCCACTGTGTCCTATGTGAGAATGATCAGGAAACTCTCAATCATACTCTCAACACTTGCCGCGGCGCCTATTCTCTTTGGGATGACATGGCCATCGTCTTCAGACAATCCGATAGAAGCAGGAACTCTATTTGTCATTCACTAAGCAACTGGACATCCTCCATATCCTCCAACCCTTTGCTCAACAGAGCTTGGAATCTCATTCTGGGAGCCATATCATGGATCGTTTAGAAAGAGCGAAATGCAAGAATCTTCAAGAATTCGGTGATGGTAGTGGACATGTTAAAAGGAAAGATGTGACAACTCATCACGGAGTTGATCAATGCCATGGGTATATTGCATCCATAAGGAAGCACATCTCCGAGTGACCAAAGAATAATCTGGATCCTAAATCTCAAAGCCATGACCATTCCTATTGGAAGGAACCATGCTTTAGTTGCTATGTCACAGGATAAGTGGTGTCTACCTCCATTTCAAACATTGAAGTTGAATTTCGGTGGGGCATCAAGGAAAAACCCGACAAACGCTGGTTACAATGGAGCAATCGGGGATCATGCTGGTACCATCCATCTCATCTATCATGAAAATCTTGGTGTGGACACCAATAACGCTGCAGAGCTAATCACTCTCATCTGAGGCATCACCCTGGCTAATCAGTACAGACTTCTACCTCTGGTGGTGGAAGGCGATTCGGAGATTATCATCAGGTTGTTGAGAAAACTCCAAACTAGCACCCAGGTGGACAAGATAACCCCAAGTTGAAGGCTCTCCACAATCCTAAGGGATCTACAAGGCCAGCTCAGCAATATTCAAGGTGTCACCTTTGAAGTGGTTCGAAGAACAACCAAAAAGTTAGCCAATGCCTTGGCCAATGCTGGCATTCAGTCCAATCTTGAAGACTATCACATCCTTTGGCAAGATTTGGAGGATGGGGAAATCAAAGATACATGCAATACCATTTAAACGTTGGACCTTGAGGCCATGTAAACATGTAGAGCATGACTGCCACTTTTTTTCCTTGTTTCTTCTATGTATGCATCTATATCGATAATTCTACTAGATGTAAGTGTACTGTTAGAAAATATACATAGAGTATTCACTGGGTTCTAAGACGAGGCCCAAGCCATTTTGTAAAGGCAGACACACAAAGGTCCCCTCAGCTACCACTCTTCATTTTGTATTTTACTGTATTTTATTAATATAAAGTCTCACTTAACCTTACAAAAAAAAACCATCACTTTGGATTGCTAGCTAATATGCCTTCCATTTTGTGATGCATCTTTGCTCATGTGTTCCCTTCTTAACTCCATGCTATCACAGGTTTCCAAGGGGTGCACTCATCTCAACCCCCATGTTTTTGAACCTCTCATGCACCTTCCTTGGCTTGCTATAGTTGTCACACCCTTGCTACTAACAAAGACATCTTACTTGCCTCTGTGCGTAATCGCAGTCAATGCATTACTGTACGACCCACTGCTGATACTCCTACACCAAATGGCTTGAGGTCTAATTGGGACTTCTTACTGAGGAGATCATGTTGGATGTTGGTGAGTCCAACACCATCAACATTTTGGAGCTATAAGGAGGGCCAAATGACAAGCTTTGTCCTCACATCTATTTTGAATCTCTATATATATATATCATGACTAACTACAGATTTGCTCTTCTAGAGTGTATGGCTTATGGAAACGACTTAATTATCTTAGAAAATCTCTCGGATAACTTGTCACATAAAACATATGATGGTGGAGGCCACGTTGCCTTAGTTGGGCACATGGTCAACATTATAGGCTTATGCGAAAGACATGGAATCTTTTAAGAATACATGAGCTACACATTGTTCATCTACACACATCGAGGGCACCCAATGTACTGGTGTTCCACGCTACCCAAAGAATCTATTCATTATCTTGCTCATCTAGTTGCAGAGATAGACCATTATTTCAATCACTTTAACCATAAAGCACTCAATCAAGAAATTATAAAATTAAGAAAAGCACTCAATGAATCTGTTGATAAGTTTTACACACACTTTTGTAATCTTGCATATCGATTTCGTGAAGATGAAAATGATTGGGAATTTCTTTCTAGAAGATTTGAGTATATTCTTCTCATATCTGAACCCTAGTCAGCACACTTCGGTGATGGAGCTGTGCAATCTCAAGCAGGCACAGTTTCTATCACAAGTGACTGTCTGTCTTCACCTCCTCAAATAACTCCACCACCACGGAGTGATGTTGGAGATCATGCACAGACATCTGTTGAACTGTCACATCCTCCCACCCCACCCTCTCTTGATATTTGCGTAGATTTAGCTTGCAATCTAGTTGGTTTTCCTATGGATTCACTTGCTCAACCTCCATCCCTGCATTCCGTTGATCCTTCGAATTGTACTGTCTTGTGTTTTCCCATTCCAAACTCCTCACCTATTTTGAACGAGGATCAAGTTGTCGATGGAGTCAGTGTTATGTAGCCAACCTGCACCATCATTCATGATGAGTGTGTGTGGTAATATAAAGAAGAACCCCTGGTGAAGAATCACTCCCTTCCAGTCGCGCCTTATCCGCTTCATCCTGACATCCCTTGTGATTCTGCCACTGCTAATTTCCATTGTGAAAACCCATTTCTAGATTTTTCTACTTCTGATCAGTCACAGGACACATCGGATGTCCGTTTGTCATCACTATCTGGAGACGACACATCTTCCTCCAAAAATCCATCCAATCTATCATCTATCTTTCTTAAAAGCATAAAGGGTGATCATCTTTTCTTCTCATCTACCCCTCTGCCTAATTTATCAAATCATGAGGATGTCGACAAACATTTTGAATTTTATGATCTTGGTTGTCATGATCTCTCTACTTCTTCATCTGATCATGATGTTGATTCAATCATTGTTAATCTGTCTAAGACACTAGTCTACAATGATTTATCTGTCAACAAAGTTGAAACCCTAAAGACTATTGAGGCAATTCAGCTTGAGTGGATGGTTATGTCATACCCTTGCTATTGTGAGGTTGGTTTCACTTCTAGTCAAGAAATTGTTGAAACACTCAAGGCTCCTCATCACTCTCTGCTTTGCATTGAAGATCAACCAAGCACCTATATTTTTCTTCCTGCACTCGAACTACATGATCCGATCACTCATGCATTGGAGGAGTCCTACACAGTAAGCAAACATGCACAACATAAGTAGTCTACCTTTCTCATGTTTTCTTGCATGTCACAGTCAAGGGAATGCATATACTCGACATCTGCAAGCAGTGTAGCACAACACCATGCGAAGTCCACATAGTGCATGTCATGTGAATTTACTCATTTTTGTTCTGTCGATGCTTGTAAGCTCGAAGTGTGTTTGTCTTCATCGTTATATCTTTCACGTTCGTTGGTTTTAATAGTTGTGTTGTTCACAAACCATGCCTTCACCAAGATGGGTCAACTAATGCAATGGTGGTTGCATTGGAAGTATCACTTCACGTAAGATGACCCATTCACTATTAGCCTAGGAGTAGGAGTAGTGTTTGCTTTTGAGTTGTTTGCTTGCATGCATGTTTTCTTCTTTATTTTTGTGTTTGTCTAATTTTTTTTTACTCACTTACTCACTTTCCTTCCACATTTGCTTCTGCTTCTTGCTTTTCTTTTTGGTTTGTTTGCTTGTTATTGTCTGTAGATTTGTTCCGCATGGAGCGTGTGTGACTCTTGAAACAAGCTGGGTGAAGTACAAGAGGACTTGTACAACTATCAACATTTGGTTATCTGTTGTCCACTCTCTTATGTAAGAACTTGTATTCAATCCATGACACATCAATGGAAAATACGTATTGTTCGAAGTGGACCTTGGTAAAAACAAAATGCTTGCACGTTAACTAGTATCACCTACCCTAGTTAGTTGTTTTTGGGTTATTCCTTATCAGCTTGATCAAGTAGAGTAAGGCGAAGGGGAAAACATTAACAAGCACGTTAATGGTATAAATAAACTACTTCTCTGAAGGAACAACTTGTTATGCTCTCAATAAGTCAGGATCCCTCTTCTGCCTCTAAAATGAATAAGTGCTATGCACAGGAATGAAGATGAAAAATGAAAAAATGAAAAAGTGGAAAAAATTTGAAAAAATGAATAAGGTGAAAGAAGAGAAAGGCTTCCTACATAGAGAGTTGATGCAAGTAACTCCATTGGGGTACTAACCAGGCTCGCTAACAATGGAGCAATGCCTGTGTTCATGTATGAGTCTGCTGGGGTACTGTCGAGGCCTACTGGTAGCATTGCAACACTAGAGATGAAACTAAAACTCTGACGACCATAAATCTTGTCCACCAATATACCCTTCATCTGCAGTCAAAACAACTATGTTGGCTTGCCTTGGAATGTGTGTCTACTAACCAAGAGCTTGGCAGATGGTACATTTTACAATCAAGCGAGTGAGGAAACCAATAGTAACAGAGAACTGAAAAATACTTCCGGAGGTGTTAGATTTTCTTTTCATGAACAAGGTCCATTCAGAGAGCTGGAGTTCTACCAGTGTGTCGCCAAGTGTTGTAGCACTACAACCACCCTGCAACTTTTTTTTCCTTAGCTTTTTTTTGGAGCCTCGCTACGAACCTTTCATAGCATCATGTCTTGTCTTATCAAATACACAAGATTCAATGATTTTCTTGCAGAATGAAAACCCATCCATCAAAGCTTGTTGCATCCCCCTCACAGGTTCTTTCACCCAACTTAGTCTAGCTATAGGCTCAAAAGCTCCCTCAAGAAATTGTGCAATTATGGAGGGCAGCCAACCTTTCCTCCAGAAATTGCGTAATTCTTTCTAGAAGCCTGTTGGGCTTGCGCAAATTTGCCTGTCACTGTTCACTGAGAAAATACATAATTAGTCCCAGCAGGGTTGCTCAACCGAGAAATTGCACAATTCTAGGCAACAATCAGCTACTCTTCCCAGAAATTGCACAATCGCTTTGGGCAGCCAGCCCATCGCTCTCCCAAAAATGCACATTTTTTTCTCCCAGCTGAGCAGACTATTGCATGTGTTGTTCATTTGACCAGTTCCCTCCGGGATCGAGCATAATTAATTTGCATGCATCGGCTGCTCCTCCCAAGGTAACATGCAAAGGCATCCCTTGTGTCAGTGATCTATTTTTAGTAGTTGGAGGTTACATGTAAGGATCATTTCAGGAACCTCCCACTAAGTTTCACTTTCCCTAGATTTGTGGCATGTGTGTCGCAACCTCGATTTTATCGAAACTCATCAACTGGACACTACAGAGCTCATTCCTCACATCGATCTTGCAGTTCTCATATCCTAAAATAACAATGTAAACTTTGAAACGGGAACTATAAACTCAGTATGGGAACTGTGGCCAAAAACCCAAAAAAACATGAAAAACAGTGCTAAAAATGAAAAGTGTGTATACTAGAACAATGGTTTTTTTTTTAGGGTCAATTTTGAACATGTTTTAAAAATAGCAGTGAAAACGATTTTTTTGTGCAAAAATTGTGCAAAAGCCACTCTAAAAATGAAAAGTGTTGATATTGGAACGATGATGTTTTTTTTTAGGGTCAATTTTCAATATTTTAAAAAAATGCCAGTAAAACTGAATTTTTATGTGCACAAATTGTGCAAAAAACACACTCAACGAAAAGTGTTGATGTTGGAATAACATTTTTTTTTCTAGGGTAAATTTTCAACATTTTGAAATAATGGTGTAAAAGATTTTATCATGAGTCTGAAAAACATCAAAATTTCAAAAGAATAATGAAAACATAAAATTAATGGTTATACCCTTATTCATGTCCTAACTAACTAGTCAAATCTATCCATTGTCAATATAGCCATTATATAGCCGTTGGAGTCTTTGCTCTATCTATTTAACATGCAAAGCCTGATCTGCTCATTCAACTTGTCCTGACGATGAACCACACTAGTTGGTTCAAAACGCATCGACAAATGAAATATCTTGTGATTTATGCCAAAAAATCTCTCATAAAGTTAATATGGATCACAGAAGCCTCAATTCAACAAGATAAAATTAAAAGTAAAAACAAAAATAAAAATAATGAAAAAAAGAAAAAAAAGTTAAAAAAATGGCAAAACATAAATAAAATTATATATTAAAAACAAAACATAACAAAAAAAAAAAATCAATCATAAAAATGTAAAAAAAAAAACATAACCTATAAAAGATAATAATAAAAAAATTAAAAAAATATAAATAAATAAATAATAAGAAAAAAATATTTAAAAAAAATAACATTTTTTTAATCTCATAAACCATTAAAATTTAAAAAAAAAAATAAACAAAATTTAAAAAAAGTATAGAATGAAATAAAAATATGAGATTTTTTAAAAGAATTAACTATATATGTATTACAAGAAAACTAGATTTAAAAAATAGAAAATTAACAAAAGAAAACTTTTTTTTTAAAAGTACTAAAATTAAGATTAAAAACATTTTAAAAAACCCTAAAAAAAAATATGATCAAATTAAAAAAAAAAAAAAAAAAAAACAATTAAAATTTCAAAAAATATACATATTCTCAAATTAAAAAAAAAATCAAAACACATTTAAAATTTTAAAAAATATATATTCATTATTTGAAAAAAAAATCAAATTTTATATTAAAAAATTTAGAATTTAAAATTCAGATTTTCCATTGATTTAAAATTTCAATTTAAAAAAAAAAATAAAAAAAAATTAAAAAAAACTAAATATATTTTCTATTTTTTTTTAAAATAGCATTTAAAATATTTTAAAATAATATATTTTACAATTATATATGAAATTAAAAAAAAAAATCATTTAAAATTATTTAAAAAAATACAATTAACATATTTAACAAAAAATAATTTTTATTTAAAAAAAAAACAATTTTATCGGCCACCTCCGAGCCGCCAATGGGGGTGGCTATCCGATTCTCAGAATTGGATAGCCACCGCTTGGCCATCTGTGGGTGTGGCTATCTGATTCTCAGAATCGGATAGCCATTGCCCGGCCACCCGTGGGGAAGCGCAGCTTTGCTGCCTAAGGCTGCACCCCCACGGGCAACTGGGCTGATCTAGGTGGATATTGTTGGCCACCTGCTAAATCCACTTGGACCCCCACCATTGTTTATTTTAGCTTTTCAGTTTCCTTAATTGTAGCACAATTTACTATTTTTAGCATTTTTTTGGGTCTTGAATTTCCGGAGCTATTTTGAGGTCGTAAACGACGTTTTTTGGGAAAACTGGGATCGACATGGGTACGTGGACCCATGTTTTTCTTACCAAAGTTGTAGTTCTCAGGTACATCTTTCTAACAAGATATTGTGCGGACATAATGAAGATCGTATGCCAAAGTTATGACCCCAGGATGTTGATGTACCAATTGACCCAAACGGGGCCCACAACTTGGTGTTTCATCTTCTAGGCTTATGTTTTTGGATGTTTAGGGTTTTCCATTGTTTGTCAACAATAAATAGGCCTTCGAGCCTCATTGTAACACAGTTTAGAGGCATGTGGCTACCACATCTCTTCTTAGAGATAAGCTACCATCGCCCTAGCTAGTATAGTTCCATTTATGTTTGTAAGCATATTTTAGTATTTTACAATGATGAAATGAAGTATTATTTATGTTGCCTCTCTATATGTATGGTTATATCTGTAATTTGTTGTGTTCCTGTTTAAATTTCGATCAGTGGTATCAAAGTGGTCTGCTCTTTCTCTGTCTTTCTTTGCATGTCCCTAATGAGGTTGGGATATAAGGAGTTAGGGCTTGAACTCGTCGAACCTTTGCAAGACCAGCCTCGCAAATCCCTATGACCTCTCATGGTTGATGAAAAGAAAGATGAGGGGGTTGGATATCCTATCAAAATCTTGCTCGAAGAGGCCCTTGAGCAACAAAGGAACACGATGATGGACAAATTTTCCCAAATCCTTCAGCGGCTACCTAGGGGCAACACATTTACTTCCAGTAGATACTCTAGAAGCGCCACACCATTTAAGGTACAAGTTAACTTTGACATTCCCATATTTGAGGGTCATAGAGATGCAGACGTTATAAAAAAATGGTTAAATCTACTAGAGTGGTATCTTTTTGTTGATGATTTTTCCGACCGGGAAAAGATTATTGTTGCTCTCCTCAAAGCCGCTCCCCACGTCAAGGAGTGGTGGGAAACCTACTGGGAGTAGGAGGATTAAAGTACGGCCTCACTATTTTCAACCACACCCACTTGGAATTCATTCCGGACTGCCATTAACGAATAATACTACCTTGTCAGAAGCTATGAGGATCAATACATAAAGTGGACTATGCTGCGGCATGGAAGGGACCAAGACATGTTGGAATTTACCAATATTTTCCATACCCTTCACACAAAGTTGGGTATCAAGGATTCAAAGCAGCATTTGGTACTCAAATATTGCGACTGCCTACACAAGTACATCCAGGAAGAAATAGAATTATTGAACATCTCCTTACTCAGAACGGCATACGGATATGCCATCAAGATTGAGCAAAAGTTTAAAGAGAAGAAGTGAGACTTTGGATATGCGAATCCAAAGCAAGGGAAAGGTGCCCCCAAAGCATAGAAAAAAGGACAAAGCCAAGGTGAGGTGGCCCAAGACAACCTGCCAAAGTTGCAGGCAAAGAACAACGCCACAAAGCTCAAAAAGGACACGGGAAAGTGGTGTTAGTTCCATAAGAGCTCCACTCACAACACAAGTGAGTGTCGGGCCAAGCACTCACTAGTAGCTGAGCTGAAGGTTTCAGAATCAGATGCATGTTTCAACTCTAAGTCAGAACCCGACGAGGGGAATGACAAAGGGAAGCAGATTATCGATGCAAAGCCCAACGCCACTGTTTCCACCATGAAGATCCAGAAGGAGGAAATCGAAGATCCAAAGGAGGAGTAGCATCTCTTCCACTCCCGGGTGTGGTGAAAGGCTCCCTTCTCTAGTTCATTATCGATAGTGGGAGCCAAAATAACCTCATTTCCGCAGAGTTCATGAAGTGGTTGGGCTTACTGGCCACAACACATCCACAACCGTACACCATCGGGTGGCTTCACCAAGGACAGGATCTTCGTGCAAGCCAACAGTGCCACCTTCCATGCAACATCAAGTCCTTCACAAATGAGGTATTGTGTGACGTTGCTCCCCTTGATGTTTGTGATGTATTATTACGACAACCATACTTGTGGAAGCGACATGTTGTGGATGAATCAAGGCCCCGTGCTATTATTATTACTTTGGGAAATTAGTTGTACAGGATACTGGAGGTAGCGCCGCCTACCGCCATCACTTTGGTTACTGCAAAACAATGCACTAAGCTCATCTCCAAAATTAGGAAATTTGTTTTCCTGATGATATGCCCTCAAGGAAAGAACAAGACGGTGGCCAAGACCAACACATAGGGCCCCTCTACAGGAAAAATACAGATGGACAAGGTCGTGGAGGTGTATGAGGACATCTTCACCTCCTCCGCAAGGGTTCCTTTACATTGTTAGGTCAAGCACTCCACCGATCGGACCCCAAGTGTGCTGCTACCCAATGGACCAATCTATCGATGATCCATTCTGGAGAATGATGAAATCAAGAGGCAGATTCAAGAGTTGCTACAGAAAGGTCACATATGTCCAAGTTCATCACTCCGTGGGAGCCCGATCAGGTTGGTATAGAAGAAAGATGGGACTTGGAGTCTTTGTATTGACTATCGGGTGCCAAACAATATTATTGTCTCTAATAGTTACCCAATCCCATCGATTGATGACCTCCTCGACCAACTAAAGGGGGGGAAATATTTCAGCAAGGTTGATTTGAGGTTAGGATATCACCAGGTACCAATCGAACCCTTTGATGTGTGGAAGACTGCCTTCAAAGCCAAAGAGGGCCTTTTCGAATGGTTGTTTATGCCTTTTGGATTGATGAATGCTCCTGCAACCTTCATGAGGCTAATGGATGACATCTTGTGGCCATTCACTGACTCATTTGTAGTGGTATACTTGGATGACATCCTAATCTTTAGCCAGAGTTGGGAAGAGCCCCTCCACCACATCCGACAGGTTCTCAAAGCACTGCAGGAACACACTTTATGTGCCAATTTGGAGAAATGCACTTTTGGCATGACCAAGGTTCAGTATCTGGGATACATTATTGATGAATAGAGGGTGCATGTGGATCCAACCAATATCCAAGTCATTCAGGACTGACCATCTCCAGCCACTCTAACAGAGCTCTGTAGCATTATAGGTCTTGTCAACTTCTACCGTAGGTTCGTGTTGGGATTTTCTCATATCACTGGGCCTTTGAGTCAAGTCACCAAAGGAGGAGTGAAATAAAAATTCTTTTGGCCTGAATCTCAACAGAAGGCATTCATAGAGTTGAAAGATCACCTCTCCTCAGCACCAGTGCTCACATTACCAGACTTGCAACAACCATTAGAGGTCGAGACAAATGCCTCTGACTATGCTATTACTGCAGTCTTTACTCAACATGGGCATCCAATGGCATATCATAGTGAGACACTTTCAGACATAGTCCAGAAGTATCCCACTTATGAAAAAGAGATGTATTCTAGTTTGCAAGTCTACCGACAATGGAAGAATTACACTTTGGGGAAGGAAACGTCCATCCACACAGACCACTAACCCCTGTAGTTCATACAGACCCAAGGGAAATTCCAGAATGATCACCGTCATAAGTGGTCGACATACCTATAGCAGTTCCATTTGAATATCAATTATAAGAAGGGAAGCACCAATAATGTTGTAGATTGCCTCAGTCGACCACTGGTCATGGCATTAACCGCAGTGCTCATATCTTGTGGGCACAAGACTTCTGATTTTCCACTTCTCTACAAAAGCAACCTTGAATCTGGCCACACATACAAGACACTCTTGGATGGTCAACATGTTCTAGATTTGAACCTCCAGGATGCCTTGTTATGCCACCTAGGTCACCTTTTTGTTCCTTCAAGCGAGTGTGCCAAGATGATTTCAGAAGCACGCTACAGTCAGGCTGCTGGGAATTTCGGGGTCAAGAAAATGGTGGCAGTACTACATAAGTATTTCTAATGGCCAAATCTTCGACAGGATGTTCAGAGGTAGATCAGATCATGCACTTCCTGCACCATTGCCAAACTGACCATCAAGAAGCAAGGCCTCTATACCCCGCTGCATACCCCTAGTTGACGTTGGGAATCCATTTCCATGGATTACATGTCGGGCCTTCCCTCTACTAAGCATGGAAACAATTGTGTTTTTGTGGTCATTGACAGGTTCTCGAAGATGGCCATTATGGCGGCCTGCAAGAAGAATATCACAGCAGAATCCACTGCTAAACTCTTCTTTGAGCAAGTGTGGGTACACTTTGGGATCCCATAGCCTATCATATCAAATTGGGACAGTAGGTTCCTCAATACATTTTGGTCCAGTCTCCGGTTGATGCTAGACACCAAACTCACTAAGTCGATAGCCTTCCATCTTCAAACTAATGGCAAGACAAAGGTTGTCAACATGATTATTCTACATATTTTGCGCATATACAACTCAAAGAATCCATGCACATGGGATGAGAGCCTATCCTATGTTCAGCACAGCTACAACTGGGCTCTCCATAACTCGACTGGCCACAACCCTTTTTAGGTGGGCTTGGGATTCCAGCCACTATGTCTGATTGATGTGGCCATGCCATTTGCAACTACTCACGCAGATTCAACTCATGTCTAGTTGAAAACAGATAAGGCAAATAACTTCATTGAGCACATCCAACATATTGACCAAAAATTCCATGACATTCTGGAGAAGTCAAATGCCAAGTACAAGTAGCGACATGATCAACATCAGGTGCCACACAAGTTTCGAGTCGGCGACAAATTTTCGTTGCATTTGGAAAAGGAACGCCTTACCGGAGCCTATTGGAAACTTAGACCACTCTGATATGGTCCTTACACTGTTACCAAGGCTATTGGAGACAATATGTTTGAGCTAAGCATTCCCCCATTCCTTGAGTTCAATGTGGACTGCCTTTAGCCATACTTTCGACCATTACTAGACACATCCGACATTGCAGAAAAACTCACACCCACAGAGTTAAATCCAAATTGCATGGAAGAAGCTGCAACTGATCAAATCATGGACACACAGATCAATAACACTCGCCAGAAGAATATCAAACTATATCGAGTTGTTAGAGTAGGCCAACTCCTTCACCAGGGCAAGTGGCTCACTAGGGACCAAGTTCAACAGAAGTTTCCTCATCTCATAGAGGAACTCAATACAACAGGGACCATTGCTTCCTTAGTTGGGAGGAATGATCCAAGTGGATATTGGTGGCCACCCGACAAGTCCACTTGGAACCCCTCCATTGTTTCTTTCAGCTTTTCATTTTCCTTAATTGTAGCACAGTTTACTGTTTTTAAAACCTTTTCGAGTCCTGAACTTTTGGAGCCATTTTGAGGCCCTAAACAACGTTTTTGGGAAAAATGTTAGCAACACGTTTCTCTTCCCAAAGTTGAAGTTCTCAGATAGATATTTCTAAGGAGATATTTTTCACGTTATACGAAGATCATATGCCAAAGTTACGACCTCAGGAATTTGATGTACCAATTTACCCAGACAGAGCCCATAGTTTGGCATTTCATCTTCTAGGGTTAGGTTTTTGAATGTTTAGGGTTTTCCATTATTTGTCAACAATAAATAGGCATTCAAGCCTCATTGTGACACAGTTCAGAGGCATGTAGCCGCCACATCTCTTCTCAGAGATAAGCTACCATTTCCCTAGCTAGTTTATTTCCATTTCTGTTTGTAAGCATATTTCAGAATTTTACAGTAATGAAATGAAGGATTATTTCTGTTAAATCTCTATATGTATGGTTATATCTATAATTTGTTGCATTCTTGTTTAAATTAAGATCAGTGGTATCAGATCGTCCTACTCTTTCCTGTCTTTCTTTCCATGTCCCCAATGAGGTCGAGATATAAGGAGTTAGGGCTTGAACTCGTCGAACCCTTGCAATACCAGCCTCGCAAATATCGATGGCCTCCCATGGAAGATGAAAATAAAGATGAGGGGGTAGGAAATCCTATCAAAATCTTGCTCGAGGAGGCCCTTGAGTGACAAAGGAACGCGATGATGGACAAATTTTCCCAGATACTTTAGCAGCTACCAAGGGGCGACACATCTACTTCCAGTAGCTACTCTGGAAGCTCCACACCCTTTAAGGTACATGTTAACATTGACATTCCACTATTTGAGGGTTAGATAGATGCAGATGCCATAGATAACTTGTTAAATCTACTAGAAGGGTATTTTTTTTTATGATTTTTCCAATCAAGAAATGATTACTTTCGCTCTTCTCAAAGCCCCCCCCCCCCCCATGTCAAGGACTAGTGGGAAACCTACTGCATGTAGAAGGATGAAATTACGACCTCACTATTTTTAGCCACACCCACTTGGACATCATTCTAGACTGCCATCAAGGAGTAGTACTGCCCTATCGAAAGCTATGAGGATCAATACATAAAGTGGACCACATTGTAGCAGGGAAGGGACCAAGACGTGACAATGTTTACCGATATTTTCCATACCCTTCATAAAATGTTGGGTATCAAGGCTTCGAAGTATCATTTAGTACTCAAATACTACGGTTGCCTGCACAGGTACATCTAGGAATAAATAGAATTCCTGAACATCTCCTCACTCCGCATGACATACCGATATGCTGTCAAGATGGAGCAAAATTTTAAACAAAGGAAGAGAGAGTTTGGATCTACAAATCTGAAGCAAGGGAAAGGTAGCCCAAAATAGAAAAACAAAGAACAAAGCCAAGGTAGGGCAGCCCAAGACAACCTGTCAAATCTGTAAGCAAAGAATAGCACCGTGAAGCCAAAAAAGGACACGGTAAAGTGGTGTGAATTCTATAAGAGCTCCCTTCACAACACAAGTGAGTTTCGAGCCAAGCAGTCACTGGTGGCTGAACTAAAGGTTTCATAATCAAATTCATGTTCCGACTTTGAGTCAGAACCTAATAAGGGGAATGATAAAGGGAAAAAGATTATCGATGTGGAGCCCAGCACCACCGTTGCCACCACAAAGATCCAGAAGGAGGAACCTGAATATCCAGAGGAGGAGGAGGAGCATCTCTTCCACTCCCAGATGTGGGAGGGCTCCCCGCTATAGTTCATGGTCGACAGCATGAGCCAAAAGGACCTCATTTTGGTAGAGATCGTGAAGTGGCTAGGATTATGGACCACCATTGGGTGGCTCCACCAAGGACGAGATCTTTGCGTGAGCCATCAGTGTCACCTTCCATACAACATCAAGCCCTTCACGGATGAGGTATTATGTGGCATTGCTCCCCTTCATGTTTGTGATGTATTATTATGACAACCATACTTGTGGAAGAGACATGATGTGTATGAATCAAGGCCCCATGTTGTTATTATTACTTTCAGAAATAAGTTGTACATGATACTAAAGGTAGCACTACCTATCGCCATCTCTTTGGATACTACAAAACAATGTAGTAGGCTCACTTCAAAAACTGGGAAATTTATTTTATTGAAGATATGCCCTCAAGCAAAGAACAAGACGGTGGCCACGACCTCCACACAGGGCCCCTCTGCATGACAACTATAGATGGACGAGGTCGTCGAGGAGTACGAAGACATCTTCACCTCCCTCACAGGGGCTCCTCTGCACCGTCAAGTCAAGCACTCCATCGATCACACCGTAGGTGCATCGCTGCTCAATTGACCAATCTATTGGCACTCTGTTCTAGAGAAAGATGAAATCAAGAGGCAGATTCAGGAGCTGCTATAGAAATGTCACATCCATCCCAGTTCATCACCCTTTGGGAGCCTAATCATGTTGGTACAGAAGAAGGATGGGAATTGGAGACTTTGTATTGACTATTGGGCACTGAACAAGTTCACTATCTGTAATAGGTACTCGATCCCATGGATTGATGACGTCTTGGACCAACTAAAGGGGGAAAAATATTTCAGCAAGATCAATTTGAAGTCAGGATATCACCAGGTACCAATCAAACCCTTCGATGTGTGGAAGACTACCTTCAGAGTCAAGGAGGGCATTTTTGAATGGTTGGTTATGCATTTCAAATTGACGAATGCTCCTGTACCCTTCATGAAGCTAATGGATGACATCTTGTGGCCATTCACCAACTTATCTATAGTGGTATACTTGGATGACATCCTAATATTCAGCCAGAGTTGGGAAGAGCACCTCCACCACATCGAACAGGTTCTCCAAACACTATGCAACACAAGTTATGTGCCAATTTGGAGAAATGCATGTTTTGCATGACCTAGGTTCAGTATCTGGGATAAATTATTGATGAACAGGCGGTGCGTGTGCATCGAGCTGAGATCTAGGTCATGTGATACTGGCCATCTCCAACCACTCTAAGAGAGCTTTACAGCTTTCTAGGTCTTTCCAACCTCTACCGCAAGTTCGTGTTGGAATTTTCTCATATCACTTCGCCCTTGAGTCAATTCACCAAGGGAGGAGCGAAAGAAAAATTATTTTGGTCTGAATCTCAACAAAAGGAATTCACAGAGTTGAAATATCTCCTCTGCTTGGCACTAATGCTTGAATTACTAGACTTGCGACAATCATTTGAGGTCGAGACAGACGCCTCTGACTATGCTATTGGGGTAGTACTTACTCAACATGGGCATCCAATGGAATATCACAGTGAGACACTTTCAGACATATTCTGGAAGTATCCAACTTATGGGAAAGATATGTATTCCATTATGCAGGCCTGCTAACAATGGAAGCATTACATTTTGGGGAAGGAAACGGTCATCCGCACAGACCACCGACCCCTGCAGTTCATACAGACCGAAGGAAAATTGCAGAATGATCACCATCAAAAGTGGTCCACACACATGCAACAGTTCCATTTGAATATCAAGTATAAGAAGGGCAGCACCAGTAATGTTGTAGATTACCTCAGTTAATGGCCGATCATGGTGTTAACCACCGTGCTCAACTCTTTTGGGCACAAGACTTCTCATTGGCCACTTCTCTACAAAAGTGACCCAGAATTTAGCTACACATACTAGACACTCTTGGAGGGTCAGCATGTTCCATATTTTCACCTCCATGATGCACTGTTATGCCACTTGGGTTACCTTTGTGTTCCTTCAAGAGAGCGTGCCAAGATGATTTGGGAATCATGCTATAGTTGGGCTGTTGGGCATTTCAGGGTCGAGAAAATGGTGGCAGTACTACAAACTATTTCTATTGGCCGAATCATGTTGGTATAGAAGAAGGATGGGACTTGGAGACTCTGTATTGACTATCGGGCAGTGAACAAGACCACTGTGCATAATAGGTACCCGATCCCATGGATTGGTAACCTCCTAGAAGAACTGAAGGGGGGCAATATTTCAACAAGATCAATTTGAAGTCAGGATATCACCAGGTACCAATTGAACCCTTAGATGTGTGGAAGACTAACTTCAAAGACAAGGAGGGCCTTTTTGAATAGTTGTTTATGCCTTTCGAA
Organism: Pinus tabuliformis; assembly: GCA_031772625.1. Taxonomy (NCBI): domain Eukaryota; kingdom Viridiplantae; phylum Streptophyta; class Pinopsida; order Pinales; family Pinaceae; genus Pinus; species Pinus tabuliformis. The sequence continues at coordinate 345,988,831 of CM062814.1, forward strand.
TTGATGAATGCTTCTGCAACCTTCATGAAGCTAATGGATGACATCTTGCGTCCATTCACCAATTCATTTGTAGTGGTATACTTGGATGACATCTTGATCTTTAGCTAGAGTTGGGAAGAGCACCTACACCACATCCGACAGGTTCTCCAAACGCTGTGGAAACACAAGTTATGTGCCAATTTGTTGAAATGCATTTTTGGCATGACCCAGGTTCAGTATCTAGGATACATTATTGATGAACGGGGGGTCGCATGTGGATCCAGCGAAGATCCAAGCCATTCAGGACTGTCCATCTCTAACCACTCTAACAAAGCTTTGCAGCGTTCTAGGTCTTGCCAACTTCTACCGTAGGTTCATGTTGGGATTTTCTCATATCACTTGGCCCTTCAGTCAAGTCACCAAGGGATGAGTGAAAGAAAAATTATTTTGGTATGAATCTCAACAGAAGGCATTTAGAGAGGTTAAAGATCACTTCTTCTTGGCACTAGTGCTCACATTACCAGACAACAACCAATTGAGGTCAAGACAGATGGCCTCTAACTATGCTATTGGGGCAGTCTTTACTCAACATAGGAATCCAGTGGCATATCACAATGAGACGCTTTCATACACAGTACAAAAGTATCCCACTTATGACAAAGAGATGTATTACATTGCATATGCCTACCGACAATGAAAGCATTACATTTTTGGGAAGGAAACGGTCATCCACAGAGACCACTGACCCATGTAGTCCATACAGACCCAAGGGAAATTGCAGAATGATCGCCATCGGAAGTGGTCCACATACCTACAATAGTTCCATTTGAATATCATGTATAAGAAGGGTAACACCAATAATGTTGCAAATTTCCTCAGTCGACCACCGATCATGGCATTAACCACTATGCTCAACTCTTATGGGCATGAGACTTCTGATTGCTCACTTCTCTACAAAAATCAATGCAGGTTTTCGGCCACACATACCAGACACTCTTGGAGGGTCATCATGTTCTAGATTTTCACCTCTATGATACCCTATTATGCCTCCTGGGTCACCTTTTTTTTCCTTCAACCGAGCATGCCAATATGATTTGAGAAGCACACTACAGTTGGGCTGCTAGACATTTCGGCGTCGAGAAAATGGTGGCAGTACTACAGAAGTACTTCTATTGGCCGAATCTTCGTCAGGATGTTGAGAAGTACATTAGATCATGCGCTGCCTGTGCCATTACCAAACTGACCATCAAGAAGCAAGGCCTCTACCCCTAGTCGACCTTGGGAATCCATATCCATTGATTACACATTGGGCCTTCCTTCTACTAAGCATGGAAATGACTATGTTTTTGTGGTTTTCGACACGTTGTCAAAGATGGCCATTATGTTGGCATGCAATAAGAATATCACAGTAGAAGCCACTACTAAACTCTTCTTTGAGCGAGTGTGGGTACACTTTTGGGTTCCATAGACTATCATATCAGATCAGGAAAGCAGGTTCCTCAGTACATTTTGGTCCAGTGTTTGGTTGATGCTAGACACCAAACTCACTAAGTCCACAGCCTTCCATCCTCAAATCGATGGTGAGACAGAGGTTTTCAACATGATGGTTGTACAACATTTTGTGCATGTACAACTCAAAGCATCCACGCACATGGGATGAGAGCCTCCCCTATGTTCAGCACAGCTACAACTGGACTCTCCACAACTTGACTGGCCACAACCCTTTTTAGGTGGGCTTGGGATTCCAACCACTACGTCCCATTGGTGTGGCCATGCCATTTGCAACTGCTCATGCAGATTCGACTCATATCCAATTCGAAACAGATAAGGCAAAAAACTTCATTCAGCACATCAAACTTATTTGCCAGCAATTCCATGACATTCTGGAGAATTCAAATTCCAAGTACAAGTAGCGACATGATCAACATCGGGTGCCACATAAGTTTCAAGTGGGCGACAAAGTCTGGTTGCATTTGGAAAAGGAATGCCTTACCAGAGCCTATTGGAAACTCAGACCACTCCGATATGGTCCTTGCACCATTACTAAGGTTGTAGGAGACAATTCATTTGAGCGAAGAATTCCCCCATTCCTTGACATGCACCAAGTGTTCAATTTGGACTGCCTTCGGCCATACTTTCCACCATTACCAGACACATCCGACATTGCGGAACAACTCACACCCATAGAGTTAAATCCAGATTGCATGGAACAAGCTAGAATTGATCAAATCATGGACACACAGATCAAGCACACTCGCTAGCAGAATATCCAACTTTATCGAGTTGTGAAAGTAGCCCAACTCCTTCACCAAGGCAAGTGGCTCACCAGGGACCAAGCTCAACAAAAGTTTCCTCATCTTGTGGAGGAACTCAATGCAATGGGGACCATTGCTTCCTATGTTGGGAGGAATGATCCATGTGGATATTTGTGGCCACCTGCCAAGTCCACTTGGACCCCCACCATTGTTTCTTTTAGCTTTTTAGTTTCATTAATTGAACCACAATTTACTGTTTTTAGTAGTTTTTTGAGTCCTGAACTTTTGGAGCCGTTTTGAGGCCCTAAACAATGTTTGTTGGGAAAATTGTGAGATATTGTGTGCGTAAAACGGAGATCGTATGCCAACGTTACGACCCCGAGAAGTTGATGTACCAATTTACCCAAACGGGGCCCATAATTTGGCGTTTCATCTTCTATGGTTAGGTTTTTGGATGTTTAGGGTTTTCCATTATTTTTCAACAATAAATAGGCCTTCAAGCCTCATTGTAACATAGTTCAGAGGCATGTAGCTGCTACATCTCTTCTAAGAGATAAGCTACCATTGCCCTACATGTTTATTTCCATTTTTGTTTGTAAGCATATTTTAGTATTTTACAGTAATGAAATGAAGTATTATTTTTGTTGCATCTCTATATGTATGGTTATATCTGTAATTTGTTGCATTCCTGCTTAAATCGGGATTAGTCGTATTATAGCGGTTTGCTCTTTCTCTGTCTTTCTTTGCATGTCCCCGACGAGGTCGAGATATAAGGCGTTAGGGCTTGAACTCATTGAACCTTTGCAAGACTAGACTCACAAATCCTTATGGCGTCCCATGGTAAATGAAAAGAAAAATGAGGGGGTAGGAGATCCTATCAAAATATTGCTTGAAGAGGTCCTCAAGTGAGAAAGGAACGCTATAATGAACAACTCTTCCCACATCCTTCAGCGACTACCGAGGTGCGACACATCTACATCCAATAGCTACTCTGGAAGTGCCATACCCTTTAAGGTACAAATTAACCTTGACATTCCCATATTTGAGGGTTAGATGGATGCAAACATCATAGATAAATGGTTAAATCTACTACAAGGGTATTTTTCTGTTCATGATTTTTCTAGCTGGGAAAAAATTACTTTCGCTCTTCTCAAAGCTACCCCCCACATCAAGGACTAGTGGGCAACCTACTGCGAGTTGAAGGATGAAAGTACAACCTCACTATTTTTAGCTGCACTGACTTGGAATTCATTCTGAACCACCATCAAGGAGTAATACTACCCTCTATGAAGCTATGAGGATCAATACATAAAGTGGACCACGCTGCGGCAGGGAAGGGACTAAGACGTGCTCGAGTTTACCTATATTTTCCATAGCCTTCATGCAAAGTTGGGTATCAAGGATTGAAAATAGCATTTGGTACTCAAATACCGCGACTACCTGCATGTACATCAAGGAAGAAATAGAATTCCTAAACATCTCCTCGCTCAGCACAACATACCAATATGCTATCAAGATCGAGCAAAAGTTTAAACAAAAGAAGCGATACCTTGGATCTGCGAATCCAAAGCAAGGCAAAGGTGCCCCCAAACCACAGAACAAAGGACAAAGCCAAGGTGGGGTAGCCAAAGACAACCCGCCAAAGCTGCAAGTAAAGAAAAATGCCGCGAAGCAGAAAATGGACATGGGAAAGTGGTGTAAGCTCCATAAGAGCTCCACTCACAACACAAGTGAGTGTGGGGCCAAGCAGTCACTGGTGGCCGAGTTAAAGGTTTCAGAATCAGACGCATCTTCTAACTTTGAGTCAGAACCTAACAAGGGGAATGACAAAAGGAAGCAGATTATTGATGCAGAGCCCAATGTGACCATTGCCACCACGAAGATCCAGAAGGATGAACCCGAAGATCTAAGGGAGGAGGAGCATCTCTTCCACTCTCAAATGTGGGTAAAGGGCTCCACGATACAGTTCATTGTCAATAGCGGGAGCCAAAAGAATGTCATTTTGGCAGAGGTCATGAAGTGGCTAGGTTTGCCGACCACATCTCATCCACAACCATACACAATAAGGTGGCTCCACAATGGACAGGATCTTCGCATGAGCCAATAGTGTCACCTTCCATACAACATCAAGCCATTCACAGATGAGGTATTATGTGATGTTGCTCCCCTTAATGTTTTTGATGTATTATTGGGACAACCATACTGATGGAAGTGACATGTTGTGTATGAATCAAGGCCCTGTGCTGTTATTGTTACTTTGGGAAATAAGTTGTACAGGATACCATAGGTAGCACTGCCTACCGCCATCTCTTTGGTTACTGCAAAACAATGAAATAGGCTCATTTCCAAAACTAGGAAATTTTTTTTCCTGATGATACACCCTCAAGGAAATAAGAAGATGGTGGCCACGACCTCCAGAAAGGGCCCCTCTACTCGACAACTACAGATGGACAAGGTCATGGAGGCGTACGAGGACATTTTCACCTCCCTTGCAGTGGTTCCTCTACATTGTCAGGTCAACCACTCCATCAATCGGACCCCAGGTGTGCCGTTACCTAATGGACCAATCTATCGATGCTCCGTTCTGGAGAAGGATGAAATCAAGAGGCAAATTCAAGAGCTTCTACATAAATGTCACATCCGTCCAAGTTCATTGCCCTGTGGAAGCCTGATCGTGTTGGTACAGAAAAAGGATGGGACTTGGAGACTTTGTATTGACTATCGGGCATTGAATGAGGTCGAGATATAAGGAGTTAGGGTTTGAACTCGTCGAACCTTTGCAATACCAGCCTCGCAAATATCGATGGCCTCCCATGGCAGATGAAAATAAAGATGAGGAGGTAGGAAATCCTATCAAAATCTTGCTTGAGGAGGACCTTGAGTGACAAAGGAACGCGATGATGGACAAATTTTCCCAGATACATTAGCAGCTACCAAGGGGCGACACATCTACTTCTAGTAGCTACTCTGGAAGCTCCACACCCTTTAAGGTACATGTTAACTTTGACATTCCACTATTTGAGGGTTAGATAGATGCAGATGCCATAGATAACTTGTTAAATCTACTAGGAGGGTATTTTTTTTGATGATTTTTCCAATCAAGAAATGATTACTTTCGCTCTTCTCAAAGCCCCCCCCCCCCCCCATGTCAAGGACTAGTGGGAAACCTACTGCATGTAGAAGGATGAAATTACGACCTCACTATTTTTAGCCACACCCACTTGGACATCATTCTAGACTGCCATCAAGGAGTAGTACTGCCCTATCGAAAGCTATGAGGATCAATACATAAAGTGGACCACATTGTAGCAGGGAAGGGACCAAGACGTGACAATGTTTACCGATATTTTCCATACCCTTCATAAAATGTTGGGTATCAAGGCTTCGAAGTAGCATTTGGTACTCAAATACTACGGTTGCCTGCACAAGTACATCTAGGAATAAATAGAATTCCTGAACATCTCCCCACTCAGCATGACATACCGATATGCTGTCAAGATGGAGCAAAATTTTAAACAAAGGAAGAGAGAGTTTGGATCTAGAAATCTGAAGCAAGGGAAAGGTAGCCAAAAATAGCAAAACAAAGAACAAAGCCAAGGTAGGGCAGCCCAAGACAACCCGCCAAATCTGTAAGCAAATAATAGCACCGTGAAGCCAAAAAAGGACACGGTAAAGTGGTGTGAATTCTATAAGAGCTCCCTTCACAACACAAGTGAGTTTTGAGCCAAGCAGTCACTGGTGGCTAAACTAAAGGTTTCAGAATCAAATTCATGTTCTGACTTTGAGTCAGAACCTAATAAGGGGAATGATAAAGGGAAAAAGATTATCGATGTGGAGCCCAACACCACCGTTGCCACCACAAAGATCCAGAAGGAGGAACCTGAATATCCAGAGGAGGAGGAGGAGCATCTCTTCCACTCCCAGATGTGGGAGGGCTCCCTGCTATAGTTCATGGTCGACAGCATGAGCCAAAAGGACCTCATTTTGGTAGAGATCGTGAAGTGGCTAGGATTATGGACCACAGCACATCCATAACCGTACACCATTGGGTGGCTCCACCAAGGACGAGATCTTTGCGTGAGCCATCATTGTCACCTTCCATACAACATCAAGCCCTTCACGGATGAGGTATTATGTGGCATTGCTCCCCTTCATGTTTGTGATGAATTATTATGACAACCATACTTGTGGAAGAGACATGATGTGTATGAATCAAGGCCCCATGTTGTTATTATTACTTTCGGAAATAAGTTGTACATGATACTAAAGGTAGCACTACCTATCGCCATCTCTTTGGATACTACAAAACAATGTAGTAGGCTCATTTCGAAAACTGGGAAATTTATTTTATTGAAGATATGCCCTCAAGCAAAGAACAAGACGGTGGCCACGACCTCCACACAGCCCCCTCTGCATGACAACTATAGATGGACGAGGTCGTCGAGGAGAACGAAGACATCTTCACCTCCCTCACAGGGGCTCCTCTACACCGTCAAGTCAAGCACTCCATCGATCACACCGTAGGTGCATCGCTGCTCAATGGACCAATCTATTGGCACTCTGTTCTAGAGAAAGATGAAATCAAGAGGCAGATTCAGGAGCTGCTATAGAAATGTCACATCCGTCCTAGTTCATCACCCTTTGGGAGCCTAATCATGTTGGTACAGAAGAAGGATGGGAATTGGAGACTTTGTATTGACTATCGGGCACTGAACAAGTTCACTATCTGTAATAGGTGACGTCTTGGACCAACTAAAGGGGGAAAAATATTTCAGAAAGATCAATTTGAAGTCAGGATATCACCAGGTACCAATCAAACCCTTCGATGTGTGGAAGACTACCTTCAGAGTCAAGGAGGGCATTTTTGAATGGTTGGTTATGCATTTCAAATTGACGAATGCTCCTGTAACCTTCATGAAACTAATGGATGACATCTTGTGGCCATTCACCAACTTATCTATAGTGGTACACTTGGATGACATCCTAATATTCAGCCAGAGTTGGGAAGAGCACCTCCACCACATCGAATAGGTTCTCCAAACACTGTGAAACACAAGTTATGTGCCAATTTGGAGAAATGCATGTTTTGCATGACCTAGGTTCAGTATCTGGGATAAATTATTGATGAACAGGCAGTGCGTGTGCATCGAGCTGAGATCTAGGTCATGTGATACTGGCCATCTCAAACCACTCTAAGAGAGCTCTGCAGCTTTCTAGGTATTTCCAACCTCTACCGCAAGTTCGTGTTGGAATTTTCTCATATCACTTCGCCCTTGAGTCAATTCACCAAGGGAGGAGCGAAAGAAAAATTATTTTGGTCTGAATCTCAACAGAAGGAATTCACAGAGTTGAAATATCGCCTCTACTTGGCACTAATGCTTGAATTACTAGACTTGCGACAATCATTTGAGGTCGAGACAGACGCCTCTGACTATGCTATTGGGGTAGTACTTACTCAACATGGGCATCCAATGGAATATCACAGTGAGACACTTTCAGACATATTCTAGAAGTATCCAACTTATGGAAAAGATATGTATTCCATTATGCAGGCCTGCTAACAATGGAAGCATTACATTTTGGGGAAGGAAACGATCATCCACACAGACCACCGACCCCTGCAGTTCATACAGACCGAAGGAAAATTGCAGAATGATCACCATCAAAAGTGGTCCACACACATGCAACAATTCCATTTGAATATCAAGTATAAGAAGGGCAGCACCAGTAATGTTGTAGATTACCTCAGTTAATGACCGATCATGGCGTTAACCACCGTGCTCAACTCTTTTGGGCACAAGACTTCTCATTGGCCACTTCTCTACAAAAGTGATCCAGAATTTAGCTACACATACTAGACACTCTTGGAGGGTCAGCATGCTCCATATTTTCACCTCCATGATGCACTGTTATGCCACTTGGGTTACCTTTGTGTTCCTTCAAGCGAGCGTGCCAAGATGATTTGGGAATCATGCTATAGCTGGGCTGATGGGCATTTCAGGGTCGAGAAAATGGTGGCAGTACTACAAACTATTTCTATTGGCCGAATCATGTTGGTATAGAAGAAGGATGGGACATGGAGACTCTGTATTGACTATCGGGTAGTGAACAAGACCACTGTGCATAATAGGTACCTGATCCCATGGATTGGTAACCTCCTAGAAGAACTGAAGGGGGGCGATATTTCAACAAGATCAATTTGAAGTCAGGATATCACCAGGTACCAATTGAACCCTTGGATGTGTGGAAGACTAACTTCAAAGACAAGGAGGGCCTTTTTGAATAGTTGTTTATGCCTTTCGAATTGATGAATGCTTCTGCAACCTTCATGAAGCTACTGGATGACATCTTGCGTCCATTCACCAATTCATTTGTAGTGGTATACTTGGATGACATCTTGATCTTTAGCTAGAGTTGGGAAGAGCACCTACACCACATCCGACAGGTTCTCCAAACGCTGTGGAAACACAAGTTATGTGCCAATTTCTTGAAATGCATTTTTGGCATGACCCAGGTTCAGTATCTGGGATACATTATTGATGAACGGGGGGGCGCATGTGGATCCAGCGAAGATCCAAGCCATTCAGGACTGTCCATCTCTAACCACTCTAACAAAGCTTTGCAGCGTTCTAGGTCTTGCCAACTTCTACCGTAGGTTCATGTTGGGATTTTCTCATATCACTTGGCCCTTAAGTCAAGTCACCAAGGGATGAGTGAAAGAAAAATTATTTTGGTATGAATCTCAACAGAAGGCATTTAGAGAGGTTAAAGATCACTTCTTCTTGGCAATAGTGCTCACATTACCAGACAACAACCAATTGAGGTCAAGACAGATGGCCTCTAACTATGCTATTGGGGCAGTCTTTACTCAACATAGGAATCCAGTGGCATATCACAATGAGACACTTTCATACACAGTACAAAAGTATCCCACATATGACAAAGAGATGTATTACATTGCATATGCCTACCGACAATGGAAGCATTACATTTTTGGGAAGGAAACGGTCATCCACAGAGACCACTGACCCCTGTAGTCCATACAGACCCAAGGGAAATTGCAGAATGATCGCCATCAGAAGTGGCAAATTTGAATATCATGTATAAGAAGGGTAACACCAATAATGTTGCAAATTTCCTCAGTCGACCACCGATCATGGCATTAACCACTATGCTCAACTCTTATGGGCATGAGACTTCTGATTGCTCACTTCTCTACAAAAGCAACGCAGGTTTTCGGCCACACATACCAGACACTCTTGGAGGGTCATCATGTTCTAGATTTTCACCTCTATGATACCCTATTATGCCTCCTGGGTCACCTTTTTGTTCCTTCAACCGAGCATGCCAATATGATTTGAGAAGCACACTATAGTTGGGCTGCTAGACATTTCGGCGTCGAGAAAATGGTGGCAGTACTACAGAAGTATTTCTATTGGCCGAATCTTCCTCAGGATGTTGAGAAGTACATTAGATCATGCGCTGCCTGTGCCATTACCAAACTGACCATCAAGAAGCAAGGCCTCTACCCCTAGTCAACCTTGGGAATCCATATCCATTAATTACACATTGGGCCTTCCTTCTACTAAGCATGGAAATGACTATGTTTTTGTGGTTTTCGACACGTTGTCAAAGATGGCCATTATGTTGGCATGCAATAAGAATATCACAGCAGAAGCCACTACTAAACTCTTCTTTGAACGAGTGTGGGTACACTTTTGGGTTCCATAGACTATCATATCAGATCAGGAAAGCAGGTTCCTCAGTAGATTTTGGTCCAGTGTTTGGTTGATGCTAGACACCAAACTCACTAAGTCCACAGCCTTCCATCCTCAAATCGATGGTGAGACAGAGGTTTTCAACATGATGGTTGTACAACATTTTGTGCATGTACAACTCAAAGCATCCATGCACATGGGATGAGAGCCTCCCCTATGTTCAGCACAACTACAACTAGACTCTCCACAACTTGACTGGCCACAACCCTTTTCAGGTGGGCTTGGGATTCCAACCACTACGTCCCATTGGTGTGGCCATGCCATTTGCAACTTCTCAAGCAGATTCGACTCATATCCAATTCGAAACAGATAAGGCAAAAAACTTCATTTAGCACATCAAATTTATTTGCCAGCAATTCCATGACATTCTGGAGAATTCAAATTCCAAGTACAAGTAGCGACATGATCAACATCGGGTGCCACATAAGTTTCAAGTGGGCGACAAAGTCTGGTTGCATTTGGAAAAGGAATGCCTTACCAGAGCCTATTGGAAACTCAGACCACTCCGATATGGTCCTTGCACCATTACTAAGGTTGTAGGAGACAATTCATTTGAGCTAAGAATTCCCCCATTCCTTGACATGCACCAAGTGTTCAATGTGGACTGTCTTCGGCCATACTTTCCACCATTACCAGACACATCTGACATTGCGGAACAACTCACACCCATAGAGTTAAATCCAGATTGCATGGAATAAGCTGGAATTGATCAAATCATGGACACACAGATCAAGCACACTCGCTAGCAGAATATCCAACTTTATCGAGTTGTGAAAGTAGCCCAACTCCTTCACCAAGGCAAGTGGCTCACCAGGGACCAAGCTCAACAAAAGTTTCCTCATCTTGTGGAGGAACTCAATGCAATGGGGACCATTGCTTCCTAGGTTGGGAGGAATGATCCATGTGGATATTTGTGGCCACCTGCCAAGTCCACTTGGACCCCCACCATTGTTTCTTTTAGTTTTTTAGTTTCATTAATTGAACCACAATTTACTGTTTTTAGCAGTTTTTTGAGTCCTGAACTTTTGGAGCCGTTTTGAGGCCCTAAACAATGTTTTTTGGGAAAATTGTGAGATATTTTTTGCGTCAAACGGAGATCGTATGCCAATGTTACGACCCCGAGATGTTGATGTACCAATTTACCAAAACGGGGCCCACAATTTGGCGTTTCATCTTCTATGGTTAGGTTTTTGGATGTTTAGGGTTTTCCATTATTTTTCAACAATAAATAGGCCTTCAAGCCTCATTGTAACATAGTTCAGAGGCATGTAGCTGCTACATCTCTTCTAAGAGATAAGCTACCATTGCCCTAGCTAGTTTATTTCCATTTTTGTTTGTAAGCATATTTTAGTATTTTACAGTAATGAAATGAAGTATTATTTTTGTTGCATCTCTATATGTATGGTTATATCTGTAATTTGTTGCATTCCTGCTTAAATCGGGATTAGTCGTATTATAGCGGTTTGCTCTTTCTCTGTCTTTCTTTGCATGTCCCCGACGAGGTCGGGATATAAGGAGTTAGGGCTTGAACTCATTGAACCTTTGCAAGACTAGACTCACAAATCCTTATGGCGTCCCATGGCAGATGAAAAGAAAAATGAGGGGGTAGGAGATCCTATCAAAATATTGCTTGAAGAGGTCCTCAAGTGACAAAGGAACGCGATAATGAACAACTCTTCCCACATCCTTCAGCGACTACCGAGGTGCGACACATCTACATCCAATAGCTACTCTGGAAGTGCCATACCCTTTAAGGTACAAATTAACCTTGACATTCCCATATTTGAGGGTTAGATAGATGCAAACATCATAGATAAATGGTTAAATCTACTACAAGGGTATTTTTCTGTTCATGATTTTTCTAGCTGGGAAAAAATTACTTTCGCTCTTCTCAAAGCTACCCCCCACATCAAGGACAAGTGGGCAACCTACTGCGAGTAGAAGGACGAAAGTACAACCTCACTATTTTTAGCTGCACTGACTTGGAATTCATTCTGAACCACCATCAAGGAGTAATACTACCCTCTCTGAAGCTATGAGGATCAATACATAAAGTGGACCACGCTGCGGCAGGGAAGGGACTAAGACGTGCTCGAGTTTACTTATATTTTCCATAGCCTTCATGCAAAGTTGGGTATCAAGGATTGAAAATAGCATTTGGTACTCAAATACCGCGACTACCTGCAGGTACATCAAGGAAGAAATAGAATTCCTAAACATCTCCTCGCTCAGCACAACATACCAATATGCTATCAAGATCGAGCAAAAGTTTAAACAAAAGAAGCGATACCTTGGATCTGCGAATCCAAAGCAAGGGAAATGTGCCCCCAAACCGCAAAACAAAGGACAAAGCCAAGGTGGGGTAGCCAAAGACAACCCACCAAAGCTGCAAGTAAAGAAAAATGCCGCGAAGCAGAAAATGGACATGGGAAAGTGGTGTAAGGTCCATAAGAGCTCCACTCACAACACAAGTGAGTGTGGGGCCAAGCAGTCACTGGTGGCCGAGTTAAAGGTTTCAGAATCAGATGCATCTTCTAACTTTGAGTTAGAACCTAACAAGGGGAATGAAAAAAGGAAGCAGATTATTGATGCAGAGCCCAATGTGACCATTGCCACCACGAAGATCCAGAAGGACGAACCCGAAGATCTAAGGGAGGCGGACCGTCTCTTCCACTCCCAAATGTGGGTAAAGGGCTCCACAATACAGTTCATTGTTAATAGCGGGAGCCAAAAGAACGTCATTTTGGCAGAGGTCATGAAGTGGCTAGGTTTGCCGACCACATCTCATCCACAACCATACACAATAAGTTGGCTCCACAATGGACAGGATCTTCGCATGAGCCAATAGTGTCACCTTCCATACAACATCAAGCCATTCACAGATGAGGTATTATGTGATGTTGCTCCCCTTAATGTTTTTGATGTATTATTGGGACAACCATACTGATGGAAGTGACATGTTGTGTATGAATCAAGGCCCTCTGTTGTTATTATTACTTTCGCAAATAAGTTGTACAGGATACCATAGGTAGCACTGCCTACCGCCATCTCTTTGGTTACTGCAAAACAATGATATAGGCTCATTTCCAAAACTAGGAAATTTGTTTTCCTGATGATACACCCTCAAGGAAATAAGAAGATGGTGGCCACGACCTCCAGAAAGGGCCCCTCTACTCGACAGCTACAGATGGAAAAGGTCATGGAGGCATACGAGGACATCTTCACCTCCCTTGCAGTGGTTCCTCTACATTGTCAGGTCAGCCACTCCATCAATCGGACCCCAGGTGCGCTGTTACCTAATGGACCAATCTATCGATGCTCCGTTCTGGAGAAGGATGAAATCAAGAGGCAAATTCAAGAGCTTCTACATAAATGTCACATTCGTCCAAGTTCATTGCCCTGTGGAAGCCTGATCGTGTTGGTACAGAAAAAGGATGGGACTTGGAGACTTTGTATTGACTATCGGGCATTGAACAAGATCATTATCCATAATAGGTACCCAATCCCACGGATTAATGGCCTCCTAGACCAACTAAAGGGGGAAAAATATTTAATCAAGATCAATTTGAAGTCAGGATAACACCAGGTACCAACCAAACCCTTCGATGTGTGGAAGACTGCATTCAAAGTCAAGAAGCGCATTTCTGAATGGTTGGTTATGCCTTTCGAATTGACGAATGTTCCTGTAACCTTCATGAAGCTAATGGATTACATCTTGCGGCCATTCACCAACTTATTTGTAGTGGTACACTTGGATGACATCCTGATCTTCATCCAAAGTTGGGAAGAGCACCTTCACCACATTTGATAGGTTCTCCAAACACTGCGGCAACACAAGTTATTTGCCAATTTGGAGAAATGCACTTTTTGCATGACCTAGGTTCAGTATCTGGGATACATTATTGATGAATGGGGGCTGCATGTGCATCTAGCTGAGGTCTAAGTCATGTGGGACTAGCCATCTCCAACTACTCTGATAGAGATCTGTAACTTTCTAGGTCTTGCTAACTTCTACAACAAGTTCATGTTGTGATTTTCCCATATCACTTGGCCCTTGAGTCAAGTCACCAAGGGAGGAGCGAAAGAAAAATTATTTTGGTATGAAACTCAACAGAAGGAATTCACAGAGCTAAAATATCACCTCTACTCGGAACTAGTGCTCGAATTACCAGATTTGCAACAACCATTTTAGGTCGAGACAGATGCCTCTAACTATGCTATTGGGGCAGTCGTTACTCAACAGGGGCATCCAATGGAATATGATAGTGAGACATTTTCGGACACAGTCTAGAAGTATATGACTTATGGCAAAGAGATGTATTCCATTGTGCAGGACTTCTGATAATGGAAGCTTTACATTTTGGGGAAGGAAATGGTCATCCAAACAGACCACCGACCCTTGTAGTTCATACAGACGCAAGGGAAATTGCAGAATGATTTCCCTCAGATGTGGTCCACATACATGCAATCGTTCCATTTGAATATCAAGTATAAGAAGGGAAACACCAATAATGTTGCATATTTCCCGAGTCGATGACCGATCATGGCGTTAACCACTGTGCTCAACTCTTGTGGGTACAAGACTTCTAATTTACCACTTCTCTACAAAAGTGACCCAGAATTCAGCTACACATGCTAGACACTCTTGGAGGGTCAACATGTTCCAGATTTTATCCTCCAGGATACCTTTTTATGCCACCTGGCTCACCTTTGTGTTCCCTCAAGCGAGCGTGCCAAGATGATATGGGAAGCACACTACAGTCGAGCTGTTGGGCATTTCGGGGTCGAGAAATCGGTGGCAGTACTAAAAAAGTATTTCTATTGGCCGAATCTTTGACAGGATTTCGGGATGTACATTAGATCATGCATTTCCTATGCCATTTACAAATCGACCATCAAGAAGCAAGGCCTCTATACCTTGTTTCCTACCCCTAGCCGACCTTGGGAATCCATCTCCATGGATTACATGTTGGGCCTTCCAATACAACAAATCCCCATGATTAGCGTCCCTTTTCACTTCTTTTTTTACATCTAGAGCCCATTTTTTATGCTATTTTCATCCATTTATCAAATATGGTGCAAAACTTGACACAAAATTTGCATCGAGTTTTGCACCAAATCTTACACCAAGTTTAGCACCAGGTATTGTAATAGGTTTTGCATCGGGTTTTACACCAAATTTTATGCCAAGTTTTGCGTCATCCTTTGCACCAGGTTTTGTTCCAGGTTTTGCATCAAGTTTGGCACCTAATTTTGTTTGAAATACTTTTGCATCCTCATTTTCATCCACTTTTTGCACCTACACTTACATCAACTGTTGCATCCTTTTTTAAATCATTTTTTGCATCCCTTTTGCACCAAGTTTTACATCGAGTTTTGTGTCTAGTTTTGCATATAATTTTACATCTACTTTTGTTTTATCCACTTTTCCATCTTGTTTTGCATCCATATTTACATCCTCTTTTCAATCTATTATTGTGCCCACTATGAAATCTAATATTTTTGTGCCATAATTGGCGCCTAGTTTGGCACCTCCTTTTGCACCCACTTTTGATTATAATTTTCCATCCATGTTTTCATCCTCATTTGCGTCTAGGTTTTCATCAAATTTTACATCTATTTCTGCATCCCTTTTTGTATCCACTTTTGGATCAGGATTTGCATCAGGTTTTGTGTCTTGTTTTGCATCTATTTTTGCATCGACCTCTATTGCATCCACTTTTGCATACAATTTTGCATCCACTGTTGAACCCATTATAAAGTACACTTTTTTTCATCCCTTTTTACATCTTCATTTAAATCATAGTTTGATTCTTTTTTTGCATCTATCATTACATCCACTTTTGTTGTGCCACAATTTGCACCATGTTTTTCACTTACTGTTGTACCCATGTTTGCTTCCAATTTTGCATCCATGTTCACATCCTCTTTTGCATCAAATATGGGATCTCTTTTTGCATGCACTTTTGTGTCAAGTTTATGCACTGGGTTTTGCATCGTGTTTTGTATCCACTTTTGCATCTACTTCCATTGTATTGATTTTTTGCATCCAGTTTTGTTTCGCCTGCTGCATCAATGTTTGCTTCCACTTTTACATCCCTTTTGCATATTTTTTTGTCTGTTGTTACATACACTTTTGTTGCGCCATATCTTGCACCTACCATTGCAACCACATTTGCACCCTCTTTTGTGTTCAAGTTTGCATCGAATATTGTGTATATTCTTGCATCCCCTATTGCATCCACCTTTGTTGCATCCATTTTTGCATCTAATTTTGTGTCAACTGTTGCACCCATGTTTGTGTTCATGTTTACATCCCTTTTTTCAACTTATTTTCTATCCATGTTTGTCTCTATTTTGCATCTATGTTCGTGTCCTTTTCTGCATCCGTTGTTGCATCCACATTTGTTTCACCACAATTTGTGCCAAGTTTCACGCCTACCATTGGACCCATGTTTGCTTCCACTATACATGTTTGCATTGACAATTGCATCTTCTTTTGCATCCACTTTTGTGTCAGGTTTTTCATGTTGTTTTTCATCTACTTATGTTGCATCCACTTTTCATATAATTTTACTTCTATTGTTGCCCCCATTTCTGTGTTAGCTTTTTCATCCCTTTCCCGACACTTATCATATTTTCTGCATTGATGATATTCCTTATGGCATTGACAATTATGAACAATTGATGACACTCTCAATAATCTTGACAATGATGAAAATGAAGATGATGGCGATGACATGAATTTTGATTATGATGATAAAGACGATAGTGGTTACAATGACAATGATGATGATGTCAATGATTATGATTATGACGATGCTAATGACCTTGGCGAATCTTCCCAATTTTTAAATGTTGTCATTGTCATAATCATAAGCATTATCTTTGTTGTCATCATCCTTGTCATCATCATCATTATCATCATTTTCATCTAGGTCATCATCAAAAACAATAATGGCATGAATGATGATGATGTCCATGATGATGATGACAACAATGATGATAGAAATTACATTAATGATGATGATGGGGATGATAAAAATGACAATGACGATGATAACGGTGGTGATGATGATCATCATCTATCATCTCTAAAAAATAGAGTTGTTATTTCTCTTACTTATATCAATGTGTCCTAAACAACCCTTTTCTAGCACTGATCACATTTTTTGGGTTGATGATATATCTTACAACATCTATAGTTATGAACAATTGCAAACAACATCCATAATGATGATGATGACGATGATGATGATGGAGCTGATGATGATGGCATAAATGATGATTACGATGATAATGTAATGATGGAAATAACGATGACAAGGATGACGGTGATGATGATGACAATGATTATGATAATGATAATTACCTTACAATCTTATGGATTCGTGAACAATTACTAGTTTCAATACCATCTTCTGGATACATATTACTATCATACTTTTCACATTTTCTGTCTCTCTTGAGGTATCTTACTACAATGGTGTTGTTAACACTAGAAAGATATCTTGTTGTAATGGTGGTTCTAATGTTAGCACCATAAAAGTTTTTGTTAGATTTTGGTCTAAAAAAATTGATTTATGCAATTATTTTGACAATCTATGTAAAAAAGTAAATAACATACAATTATTTTGACTGTAGTCCCATTGATTTTAATGAATTCACTAGTTTGAAGACCATCTTCTACATACATATTATTATTAAATTTTTTGCATTATATCCCTCTTATATATTGTTGTAATGGCAGTATTAGCACTAAAAAAATCATTAAATTTTGGTAAAAAAAAATTGATAAATTATTTATTTATTTTTAATTTGGGAAATTTTTGTTTTTAATTCTATTTTTATGCAGTAATTTTTTTTGGTTTAATTTTGGTAGTAACTAGTTTTTGGTCGAATCATATAAATTAACCATGTTCTTTGTACTACAAGTCTAATTGTTGGGACAAATTTGAGCTTTCAAATAAGTTGCAAAAAGCATATAAATGGTAGAATAGCGATGGAAACTATTTGTGTTGTCCAACTGTTCAGGATATCATGCGCCAAAATATTCAACATTTTTAGAAACAATGGATTAGAGGTGCATCTGTAATTGTACATAATGTTTGGATGATACCTAAGAACAAAGTTGGTTTTATTGATGTGCTTAGGATCTACTTTGGATACGAAACCCTAGGTTTTGGAAGTATGCAAATAATTAATTTGGTTTACCTTTGATAACCAATGAAATTTTATTTCTTTTTCCTCGTAAAACCAAGGAAGATATGGCAATAATCCTCATTAGAAAACAACTTCTTGTTGAAGGTTTATAATTGGTTGCAAAAGTTCAACAACTGGGTATAGAAGTTTTTAGTTGCTATTAGGGAAACAATGTGATTATAGGTTTTAGTAGACATAGATCATTCTTGTTATTTGATTCACTTTGACGATGGCCTTTTCTGACCAATATATGACATTGTGAATTTGTTGATATTTTTAGATTACCAAGTAGCGATAGTTGTTTATAGGAATTTTGTAAAACCGAAAGTATTGACAAACAGTTGTTTCACTGTTAAGCATGTTTAAGTCAAATTGGATTGCAAAACTTAAGGAGAAAGCAAAAATAATTGTTAGTAGTTATGAATTTTTGTAGCCATTAAATGATTCCCAACCATGTTCTTTGTGCTACAAGTCTAATTCTCAAAACAAAATTAATAATTTTGTTCCATTACAAAGAGCATATAAGTAGAATAATATCAACCGTGGAAACTATTTGTATTGCCCATTAACTATTCAGTATATCATGTGTGAAAATGTTTAACATTTTAAAAAACAATGAAAAAGAGAGGTGAACTTTTGAATATATAGAATGCTTGGATGATACAACAAAGACAAAGTTGGCTTCATCAATGTGTTCAAGATCTACCTTGGAATAGAAACCATATGTTTTGGAAGTTTGCAAAAAAAATAATTTGATCTACCTTTAAAGATAGTCTATGTATGGTAACCTTTTATGACCAATGATTTTATTTCTCATCATCATCATCATCATCATAATATATCTATATATATATATATATATATATATATATATATATATATATATATATATATATATATATATATATATATATATATATATATATATATATATATATATATATATATATATATATATATATATATATATATATATATATATATATATATATATATTAGAAACAAAGGAAGATATGATGATAATCCTCATTAAAATATGACCTATGATAGTGGTGGCAGTGGTGAATATAATGACGATGACAATGACAATGAGGATGATGATTAAATGATGATAACGATGACAACAATACAATGATAGGGACCCTATGCCATCAAGGATTCCTTATATGGGGAAAATATTACCTACATGTGGGAAACTTATTATTGATCACAAAAATGAATAAACTCATTAGACAATTTGAATTCAACTTCATTGCCCATCCAAATATCCTTAATAATTCGAATTTTCATTGTAGTGTAGTTTAATATATTTGTGTTAATTAATTCCATAAATTCAACTTAACAAGTTATATTTGTGTGTTAAGTTATATTTTTCTATATGCACAATATGCGACAATTTATACACACATAAATTATTTTCTTTTTGTCTCGGTCATAACTTCATCTCATTTCTAACCATTTTCAACTAGTAGATGAAACTAACCATAGTAACTCTTATCTAACTAATTGAGCTTGTTATTTACAACCAACAAACCATATTAACTAACATACATTTTAATGACATTAATTGCATCAAGTAATGAGTATACCTATAAGAATATTTAAAACACCAATTTAGATTATGAGTTCTAAACATGGTAATTAAATGACTATTACAGCCAAATAATAATGAATCATTTCAAAATGGGACATAATAATTGTCCTTATTTAAATATGAATTACATAACCTGTAAATTATCTAGAAGCCTTCATTTATGTTATCATCTGCATCTATGTCTTCCAATGCTTCCTTGTAAATGTTCATATGTTCTTGCAAGCAATTAATATTAGACTTCCTAAACCATTATGCTAATGTAATATTGTGATCATCCTCATCTTCACCTTCATCATATTTTGTATCAATAAAAGTTGTTTCTAGATCAAAAATATCAATGTTACTAGATCTATTAATTTGATCTTCATTTTTTATATCATTGATATTGCCTTCTTTTATAAGATCATTTTCCTTTGGAAATTGCTGGTTGTCATGGTGAATTGCATCATCTAATTTATCATTTTGTGAAAATACACCTCTAGCCCTGCTTCTCCATATTGCTAAAGGAATGTTGTCACCATCATCTAGTTCATAGTCTTCCGGCTAAACATCATCATTGATGCCAATTTGTTCTATGTCCCCCGATTCTTAAACTATATTTGGTTGGTCATCATTACTTTTCTCTGTATTGATTGAGACATCTTCGAATATATGCCTTAATCTTGGATCATAATGAAAGACAAATATCCATTTTGGATCCAAAATATCTTCATAGAAAAAAACCTACATGTGAAGAAGATAAATATATTAGATCTCCAGTGGTATCAAATTTTATTATCAATGAGAATGTATATATCCAAAATAAAAAATGAATTAAAAAATTACATAAGACCATTATTTCTTATATTTATTATATTGCTTTAGTGACAAAATTCCTGCTCACAATGAATTGGTAGAACATAAGGCTCCTTATCCTGTGGTAGGTATTTTGATAAATCTATAGAAACCAATCTACTACAGATATCATGTCTCCCTGTCCTATTAAATTCTTCATACCATTTACATTTAAAAATACTACATTTGAAAGAGCGATAATTTAACTCAATAATTTCTGGTATTTTTCCAATGTATTGAAGATTCCCTTCAATAACATTTTTATCTTTTGAACTTGCTCGACTTGATTGCTTGAAATCAACCATGACCCCACAATTGAAGTATTGTATTTTTGCATCTACTCTTTCTACACGATAATTATGACAGTATGCCCACATTGCAGGATACTTCCACACTTGTGGCAAGCCATTTACTTGAGTGAAAATAAATATGGTTGTGCATAGTTAAATAGTTAACAGTGTGATTAATGTATTTAAGCAACATTTTGTAATAATTCAAAATTTACCATTTTTTCACATTCTCTGCACATGTTGATCTCATCTTCTATTATGTTTGCACCTATTCCTTCCTCATCTATTCAGGTTGGAATTTGTTTATAAACCCATTCTATTGTGCATTCCTTTTCCCATTGACTGGAAATATCAGCGGGAAGTGGGGTATTCCTTGGGTTTGATATCTTAAATTGTTTCCTTGCTTATAAAACTTCTTTCCTTTTTATATCATACATATCAATCCATTTATTCATGAATTCCCTTGTTAGAGGACAAACTTGTTGAGCACAACACTTTCATTAAGACCTATTAAAAATCAACATGTATAATTCAAACTTAAAATATTATTCTTTCAATTCGAGAAGTCCTAAATGATTTAGTAAAGGATTCTAAAATAACTATAATAATGAATATTTTACATACCAATTACTTTTTGAATTGAGGCTTCTGTGATACATATCAAAATTACGAAGATTTTTCGGCGTAAATCACATGATATTTCATTTGTCAATTTGTTTCAAACCAACCAGTTTGGTTCATCGTTAGGACAAGTTGAAGAATCAGATCAAGCTTTTGCATGTTAAATAGTCATAGCAGAACCTCCAATGGCTACAATTCCTGATTGGGAAATGACTATATTGACCAACGACTATATTGACCAATGACTAACTGATCCCCAATCAAATTTAGCCATTGGACAATATAGTCGTTGTCCGATCAGGAATTGTAGGTGTTGGAGGTTCTGTTATGACTATTTAACATGCAAAATATTAATCCGATTCTTCAACTTGTCCTAACAATGAACGACATTGGTGGGTTCAAAACGCAACGACAAATTAAATATCATGTGATTTACGCTGAAAAATACCAATTACTTCTTCAACACCATTAGTTTGAGGCTTTTCTCCATCTATAATATCAAATGTACATCTTGATCCCAAAATTGTGCACCAACTTCAAAATCTTTACAAAGGAATTCACATAGGAAGAAAAATGCTTCATTTAGCACATACCCTTCAACCATGCAACCCTCTGGATGTGCCTTCTGTCAAACATATCTTTTCACAGTTTTCATGTATCTCTAAAAAGAAAACATCCATCTCGTTGAAACGATACCTGCCATTTCAATGTCATCAACTAGATGTATAAGTAAATGGACTTGTAGGTCCATGAAGCTTGTAGGGAGATCCTTTTCAAATACACATACAATTTCTGTGATTTCTTTCTTCCATCTTGGCACTTCAGACTCATGGATCTCTTTAGAGGTCACCCACCTAATTAGATATTGTCATTAAGTTAGTATGAATTTTTAGTGACATTTAGAATGATATATAATATATCATTGTACCATATAGAGGAACATTTCATACCATGTAAAACCTTGTAAATATAAAGCGACCACATACCTCGTAAACGCTGACAATCGACATGTGGCATTCCTCAATTCAGTTGTAAGGCATGAATCCCCTCTTATTGCTAGTGGCATGATATGCTATCAAATAAAATTATTATAGTTCATTAGTATTGATTTATCATAATATATCAAAATAATTTTTAGTAAGTAAATGATAAGAATAACAATTAATTGATGTTAATACCTTCATAAAATTGTGATAATCATGTGTTTTGAATCCTGTGATATCCCTCTACTATAAAATCTTTATTCAATGATGATCCATCTCTAGTGGGTGTTCTTATTCAATGAATCACATATTTTAGTTGATCTAACTCTTTCCCTTTTAGTATCAATGGAGATTCTTCATATGATTCATTTTCTTTACTTGGCGACAAATGCATTCTATCAAATTTGGTACATGAAAGAGAAATATCCCTCCTTTATAAACTGTCTTTATCTTTGCTAGATATATGTCAAAAAATAGAATCAGAGACATTTTTGAAAACATGCATAGGATCTAATAAATGAGATATTAATAGACCCTTCCAGTAAGGCAGATCATAAAATATGGATTTCCTTTTCATTCCTTTTCAAATTTCAACCATAACTTGTTCTGGTTCCTCAATTGAATGATCATTACGAAAAAAATTGTTCCAATCTTTTGATTCAGCATCTCCATACATTTTAAGCCAATCAGCTGGACCCATAACCTTCGGAGGAGATTTATTTTCAATTTTTCCATCAAATTGATTCTTTAGGCCGTTTCTGAACTTATGGTCAGGTGGTAGAAAAACCTTGTTGTTTTCCTAAATAACTTTCTGTATATCTTTAGAATATCTCCCCTCAAATTGTTCTGGTCGTCTTGGACATCCAAAAATCCCTTTTGTAGCCCTATAATCAATAACTAGCTTACATAAGAAAACAATAATAATGTAATACTTATATAGAACTTGAATTGAAAATAAATTATTATGTACTACGTATATGCAAATTATTTGATCTCTTACCAAAACAAACACCAAGTCCTAGGAAATCATGAATTGTCCAACATAGTATGCCATAAAACATGAAGGACCTATTTGATGGAGGATGTGATATGTCATACATTCTGATGCCTTTCCATAACAATTGTGTCTCATCAATAAAAGGTGGAATGTAAAAATCCATCTTTTTAACTTGATGTTTTCTTGGAACGATTGGAGTTAGCATAAGGTGTTCCTTTCTAACATTCATCCATTGGGGAATATTGTATACTATCAGTCCAACTGGCCAAACACTATAATTTGAGCTTAGGAAAGAGAAATGACACACTCCATCCATTGCAAGCCCTAACCTAATACTGCGAGGTTCATATTTGAATTTTCTTGGCCATTTTTCCTCTATATGTTTCATTGCTTTTGAGTCCATGGTAATTCGTATGAATCCATATTTACTCCTATTCTTTGCATGCCAATCCATCAATTGTGCAAGAGATTTACAATGAAACATCGATTGTAGTCTAGGAATAATTGGCATGTGTCGTAAAACCTTATTTGGAACTCTAGAACCTTGTACATCCATACGATATCTTTTCTCTTTGCAAACAGGGCATTCTTCATTGTCTTTATATTCATATCTTTATAAGATGCAATCATTTTTACATGCATGAATTTTCTTATATTGAATCCCCAACTTGACTAAGAATTGGCATGCTTCTCTACAAGTTGATGGCAACACATTATCTTCAGGGAATATTTTATCCTTTAGAGCCTTGTAAGTTTTTTTTTCAAACCCACATGTTACAAATGTCATTTATAACATTGTTTATATACCATAATGTAAAATCCACCTCAAATTAAATTAAATGAAGTTAGTACTTATATTCTAATTGAGGACACAAATTGACAGTGCAAAAATAATTCAAACTACTTTAGTAAGGTAGTGAAGCTCTTGTCTAACCAACCAAATGATGACTTGATTTCCAATAATATTAATGTGCATGAAAGATTGGATGTTCTACTTGCACTTGATTTTAACACCATTGTCTTTGTTGCTTGCTCAATTGATTCATTGATGTTGATATCATCATAATTATGTTGGTGGTAATTTCCCTCTATATCAACATCATCATTATTATGCATAGGATAATCACCCTCATCATTTTTTCCACCCCCAAAGAAACTTGTGAGAATTTTGTTCAATCCTTCTTCATGCATTACATTTCCATCAACATCTCTACTTTGAGCAGTGTATGGCATGTCATCAGTGTATGCAAATTTCATCAATTCCTCAAATTTTTCATGTGGTAGTGCTATCTTCAATGCTTCTCTTCTTCTCCTAGTATGGTTTAAAGGATGAATTGGATCATCTCATTGAATTCTTAATGGTCTAGTTGGATCTTGATCATTAGTAGGTGTATCATCAACATTTAGATAGAAATTACTTTATAAAACATGGAACCATTTCAAAGATATACGCAATAAATTACTCAACAAAACAATATTATACATATATACAATAAATAAAAAATATAATTTTTGAACACATTATTTTAAAAACAAGCCACATCAATTTCATATTCTTAGATTTTCTACTTTAGGAACATCCAAAAACAACAATTGTCTCAAAGTATTCATCCGTACATGTAGTATGATCATGACCAACCTCTTGTTCATTGTGTTGATTTTCTATTGCATTTACAAACTCCACTGTCATATCCTCTTTCAGCCATTTCTTTTTGTGTGATTTAATTATATAGCGTAGGCCATGTCCATATGTAGGTATTTGTATTGGTCTATCAAAATGATTAAACTCCCTATTTTTTCTGATTCCATTGCCAACCTAAAATAATTGATACATGCATTATTTTTTCCAAGGTTAGAGATTAGACCATATAATGTACTTATATTTTCCATTAATTTCTAGCTAAACTTATTTATAACACCCACAAAGTATAACAATTCTATCAAAGTATTCATTCCATGTATTATCATCATGACTAAACTCTTGTTCATTGCCACCAATTTCTATTGTATTTGCAGACTCAATTGTCATATCTTCTTCCACCCACTTTCTCATGCAATGTGCTTTAACAGTATGGGGTCCACCCTTCTGTACATATTTTTGTTGTTTTACAGTAAAAGGGTTCAACTTTGTATTTGTTGCAAACACATTTTCCACCTAAAGTAATCAATGACATGCATTATTTTTTTTCAAGTTTGAATAATAAACTATATAAATTACTAGGTTTAGGAAAACAAGGATCGGAACTAAATTTCATTTTATTATATTTCACAAATTAATGTAATATTTAAGTACCTGATGCCCTAAATCATGTTGTGTGTCTTCATTGGGAATAAATTCATTTGTTTCCATGGCCTCTCCTAACACCTGCAATACACAACAATGATAGAAAATTTTATTAAAGTCATCTATGGAATTGTTATAGTCTTATTTCTTATTCCATTATTTTAACCATTCTAATTTTCAAGTTAGCTATTTGCGTTTCTAGTTATGAAATTCTCCACCATTGTTGTGACACTCTTATGATAATGATTGAACCTGAATTGAAGTCTTAGCTTTTCATGCAGATCTACACTTCTGATTATTAGGGTCTATCTATTGAATTTTGGATATTATTTTTTAATGTGGATATCAAGTTTCTTATCTAGTTTGAATGTACATTAGGAACATAGTGGTACTAGACTCTCATGAAATTGTTTGAATCCTATGGAGATTTCAATATTTGCCAAACATTAGATGTTGAACATATTATAATACCGGGTCATACATGTGAATCATATTTAATATATGTTAGATGATCTAAATTGCACCTTTGCATTAATATCAATACACAAATGATATTTATTTCTTATTGGAAAAAAAACACTATGGCATTTCCAACCTAAGTCAATAATGACAAATAATTATTGCATAAATCAATAAATCCTAAAATGATGCCTAAGTGATTTATTCCTCCCAAAGAGATAGGAGTAAAGTATAAATGGTACAACTATGGGCACTACAATGTAAACAACACATGTTCAAACCTTTACAGGGGTAGAGCCTCTATACACACTATGCATGAGTGAAGGTGTTTGATATCTTATAGCTGGTTTCCCTTCATCACCAAAGTGGGTTAGGTTATGAGTGGATTGGCAAAGAAACCATTATTTGTTCCTTTCAGTTTTCGGGAAATATCAAGTTCAACTAGTGCTAGTAGATGGTTTCAAAAATGTTTGCTAGGTTTATTCAACAAGGTCACTAGATTCGAATGCAACATAGATGCTTTAGATTTGTTGAAAATTAAAAGCCCCACATAGCACCGAATAGATCATTAATGACTACCTAGAGAACTTAGACTAAATTAATCATGGAAGTAAAAACTACAACCAAATTAATCATGAAAGTAAAAACTACAATTGAAAAAAAAACATACACTTGGTAATAATCTAGAATTCATCCTCGCCCAATCCAAAGTTGATCTATAATATGTTAAATATTTAATGAAACTCATGAAAAATAATAAGCATGTTATCAATATAAGAGTGCAATAAATTTCTCAATGTATATTTGTTAATTGGAGATGATCAATATCCAAAGTTGATGAATAATATGTTAACTATTTGATGAAACTCATGAAATAATAAGCATGTTTATCCATATAGGAGTGCACAAACTTGCTTAATGTGTAGTCGTTAATTGGATATGATGAATATGTATATATATTTATTTATGTATTTACTAGGGATTATTGTAATTTCAAGAAATAAATATACATGGCCAATAAATAGGTTTTTTTTTTTACTTGCCCTAACTATGTTGGAACCTATGGCCCTCATTCCCATTTTCAATGTGCTGACGTAGATAATTCTCTCCCGAAAACCCCGACTCGCTCCAGAAAACCCGATTTCGAATAGGAAAAAAGGTGGAAGGAGGGGAATTGGGAGGATAACCAGAAAAAGACGCGGTGGAAATGAAAAAGGCCCAGCACTAGAACCTATGGATCTCACTACCATGTTTGATGCATTGATCATATATCATTCGCACCAGAAAACTTTGACTCACTCTAGAAAACCCCGATTTCAAATAGGAAAAAAGGCGGAAGGAGGGGAATTGGGAGGATAACCAGAAAAAGACATGGTGGGAATGAAAAAGGGCCAGCACTGGAACGTATGGATCTCACTCCCATATTTAATATGCTGACCATAGATCATTTGCTCTAGGAAAAGTCTGATTTGGAATAGGAAAAAAAGCGGAAGGAGGGGACTTGGGAGGATAACCAGAAACATAAAAATATGCGGTGGGAACAAAAAAGGGCTAGCAATACCAGATCATCCATAGACTGAAGCTATCGGTTGTAGGAGAGAAGGAAAGTGCATGGGTCTGGGAGGCAGCGGGACAAATCTACGTGGCTTAGAAAGATGCAGCATAGAGGTTAGTTGATCCATCTGAACTTACCCTCATCAACTTTGACATTGTCCACACTAGTTATACACATTATGTGAAAAACTGATGGAATCCCCTAAACTTTCTGTGCATAGAGTTATTTTTCAGTATTGTTAATGAATGGATTATTATAAACCCTAAATTTCTATTGCTAGGTTAACATTATTTAATCCTGGGGCAGAGGAATTGCAAACATTCTGTTAGCTATCCACTTCAAACAGAAGAAATTTTTGATTATCTGAGACAGTTATTGTATTGTTTAACATTGTGAAATACCTTGGAACCTTTTGCCTCCCATTAGACATAGTTGTTGGTTGTCTCTTTAGGGTTCTTAACTGAATTGAGGGTGGAGGATCCAAAACTTTATCGAAGAAAAGATAAGGATGGTTGCAAGGAGATCCAACATGGAGAAACTTAGCTTCATTAATGAGTATCCAAATAATTTTCCAACTCAACCCACTCACAAGTAGATCCAACATTGGGCATGCCCAAGCTAATTTAACAAGTCGAGTGTTTACCATTTCCAAGCTTGGAAAAGAAATGGGTGAAGAGGAGCCCGGTAAAACTATACAACCAGTTAAGCTAGAGGTTAATTTCCAAGTGCAAAAAAGATTCAAATCTACTAATTTCTCAAAAGGAGATGAAAGGATTTGCAATTTCCAAACTAATGATAAATATGCCTCAATTAATAAATGATTCCTTTAAGGAAAGGAACAATCGAAACTTACAAAAATAAGAAAATGGATTTGGAATTACAATAGAGCAAGATACAAACTATAAGAAAGTCGAATGCTCAAAATAAATTAAAATAGTTTATAAGACTCATCTAAGTATTTTTCATGTGAATTTTAGAGAACATGAACTACAATGCATGAAATGAAAGAAAAAAAGAGAATGAAAATGAAAGTAATTAGTGTTCTTTTAATCTACTTAGTGTTAAGTGACAAAAACAAACCACTCAATCAATCACATGGAGACCTTCCACAAATGAGGAAGAGTGGGATGCCAAGGGGAAAAGGTCACCAAGATCCCAAGAACAAGTGCCTCTATATTATATTAGTTCCCTCTTATGAAATGAGGGATGGAAAGGAAGTTGTTTTTGGAGGAATTTTACAAATGATCCCCCAAAAGGAAGAGATACCTCATTCCAATAGTTATAAGTGATTAAAAAATCGAACTAGATGTTAATTGGAAATAGTTACAAAATTTGGTTTTATCTTTTTCTCAATGATAACATCAAAACCCAACAAAACTTAGAACTCCCTTTATGGATGAGAAGATAAGTCTAAATGAGTTACAAAATAGGGAATCCGTGATGAACCCTTGGAATGTAGAACCACTCTGGAAGGTACAATGAAAGGGTCTAATAGCTAAAGATTTTTCTTGTCCTTGTTGTCCAAGTCCACAGATGTTCTTTCCCTTTCAAAAGCTGCCCCAAAATCATCTCAAAACGAAGTTTTAGGTATTCTAGTACAACTACCAAATATCAAGCCAAAAAATGGAAAATCTGGCCACTCAAAAGTAACGAAAATCAGCTTTCTTAGGTAGAGGAAATCTGCCAAGAAGAAAGTTCCTTTCTACCCGATATCTATCCAAAAGAGGAGAGACAAATTAGCTTTAGGAGACATTTGATACCTACAAAAAAGGATAGAAAAAGCCAATGTGAAAGAGACCAAGCTTACTTGGTCATCCACTAGATTAGTGATCAAACTCAATTAGAAAAAATTAACAAAATAACTATACTAAAAATTGAATAAAACTCTACCCTATGGCAGCCAAGAAATGCCAATTTAAAACAAATATTCTTGGCTGATTTGTGGCCTTCACGTCAGCCACTAAATAGTCTTCAAATAGCTTAAATTTTCAATGAATCCATAACTAAGGTAACCAAGAGAAAAAATTTAGAATTTTGAGGGAAGAATTTTTTAGAATCAATGTCCTCCTTTTGGATGTCTTTGGCTACCCATAATGATGGCAAGATCATGACTCATTAGCTCTTGAAGGTTGGTTGATATGACCAACAATTTTCCCAAACCTTCAATCTTTCAAAAGTAACATATGCTTCACTTAAGATACTTGCATCAAACAATCAATAAACTCAAGGAATAGATTTGCAAAAGAGAAAAAAAACTTGTGTTATTCAAAAAAACACAATGAAATCTATTCAAATTTGCACAACTATTAGAGGATAGTCAAATACTTATCTACCTCTTCCTAGGCAATACTGCCCCTATTTGGACCTTTCTCGACCAAAAGAAATGCAAAAAAACTAATTCAAGTAAACACAAATATACCTTGCATCAAGAAAATATCACCAACATCATGCCAAGATAAAGCCTTCAAAGACTTTTCTTTATTATCATGTGCAATAATAAAATCACATCATATACCCAAGAATTAGCTTCTGAACCATGAGAGAATGAGAGCTCTATGGGTTTATTTATGCATATTTGGGAGAAAATCCCAATTAAGAAGTGATCCAACAAGTGGCAGAGCGGTGAAAATCCTAATGAGGGTTGAATTCTCCATGTGGCAGAAGGGCTTCCCAAGAGTGAAGTCAAACTGTTGTAGCATCTCCTCTACTAGTAGTGTATTCTTCTTGAGATATGTGCATTGGTGTAGATGCTAGCAACATATGAGATGAGTGTAGAGAATGGGACACAAACTCCCTCAAAATCGATGCTTAACTGTTGTGAATAATCCTCCAATAAATGACATATGTACAGGCCTATGCATGGAGGATCTTGGCTGGCCTGCATGGGCAGTAATAGATGGCCACTAGCTATGTGCTAACACATGGCTACATGGGGGGTGTTAACTCCCATTTTTACTACCCTTTGACTACCAGCACTTAACTTGATGGACTTGTCCCTCTTTCTAACTAAATATGGACCACATTTGGTGGGATTTGGTCACCCCCAACTATTGTAGCAAGAAAAAATTCGCCCCTCCACTTGGCACTAAGATTTGGCCCTCTTATGTGGATTTCCAAGTCATAATTAACTTAGTCTTTGAATTCACTTTGTTTTTCTACATCATTTCCACTTGGTGACATATTTATTTTGTCCACCATTTATTAATTTTTTTCACCACTTTATACCACTAAAATAGGAAAAATGGATTTTGAGGGGCTATAAGTCATCCTTCGACCCTCAAAGTAGACCCTAGAAGAATGTTGGAGTAGAGAGAATATTTTTTAAGTACTTATAAGTCCTCGGGCCCCAACATCTTTTAGGCTCACTTATTTAAAAAAAAATGAACAATTTAACTAACAATCCCATTCTACGAGAATTTTTAATAAATTAAAAAATCCTATCAAAACCTAATCGAATTTCATGACACTTTAGATATGTCCTAGCATGGTCATATACATCAACTCTA
This sequence comes from Pinus tabuliformis, assembly GCA_031772625.1. Taxonomy (NCBI): domain Eukaryota; kingdom Viridiplantae; phylum Streptophyta; class Pinopsida; order Pinales; family Pinaceae; genus Pinus; species Pinus tabuliformis. The sequence continues at coordinate 346,020,168 of CM062814.1, forward strand.
GGCATTAGGATGGACCCAGGGCTCAATCATCAAAGCTGCCACTCCAACTTTGGAGGTAGGTGATTGAAAAAACTCAGTTAATTATTCATTGTTGGAAAGCAAGAATAATTAGCTAGGTGAAAAACACTTTAGAGTGTACTCACTCGATGAGCGAGTCCTAAGTCATCTAGGCCTTTTATAAAATGATCATAGTAGTGACATTTAATACAATTCCCCCCAGGGTTGTGAAATTTGAGGGAGAAGAATAGAGAGGAGTGAGAAAAGGTCAACAAGTGCCTGTTGACTCATGGTCTTCTGAAAAAAGATGATGAGTGCCCTATACATTGGGCCATGGGGTCTTCAGGTTCTGCCTGGTGCAACCTAGTAGATAACACTCTTCAAGGTTTATCTTATCACCAGAAGGGAGGCTTCCTTGAACAAGAATCTTACTATATATCTCGATGGCGATAACCATAAAAGGAAGTAAAGTTTCTATGTGTATCTTATACTACCTATAAAGGTAACACTTGGCTTTGTGATCTGCTACAAATTGCTCAGCAAGACATCTGCCAGGTGCTTTTCTTACATCATCTCTTAAGACATTCAACAATATATCTCATAGGAAAAATACTTGGAAACATAAGTGACAAAGCCAAGTCTTTCTTATGTTGTAATTCCAAGTGATAAGGTACAATCTATTCAGATGTGAAATGCATGTAATAAATTTACAAGAAGCCAGTCTAAGTTTTAGCTTGAAATAACAACATTTCAGAACCAACACTTGAATGCATTCATGCATTTATTTTCTTGAATCTGAAAGAGTAATCATTGAAACTATCCACAGACTGAAACTGTTATGAAAGGACCCTGATCCTAGTGGGTTGAAGCACGAAACAGAGAATTAATTCTAAGTGACTATTCTTTAAATATTTTACAATCAGTGAATGACTAAAGGTTGAAGAAGACCATTAATGATAACATTCACAGTTCATCTCAATTAGAGAAAAAGTATTGTAGGTCTTTCAAGTATTTCCAGACATACTATGGAATTGCCACTTTTGGTTTTGAATGAGAAAAATAAATAGTATGTGAAATATTGCTAGAAAACCTAGATTTGCATTTTCTTTGTTGAAGTGGGCATACACTGTGAAGAATAACTTATGCACACATATTTATCAACCATTTAGAAAGCAGTTCTACTTATCTGTTCATGCCCAAGATAATAAGACATTTCCATGCTAAAACTCACATAACATGGTTATAATGCACACAATAACAACTGGAATATATTACCAAGCATTACGAACTATTTATTTCTCACAAACACACAGGTGAATCTTTTATTCAAGAAAATCAATACAAACTACTACACAAGCATGAGTTTACTTTCAAACACTTTGGAAACAAACTTTGCACAACAATAATGTATCTGTTATAACAGCCCAAAGAAATGTTGTGTATGTGCTGTTTTAAATGTGTAGCAAGAGAGACATCCTCCCAGCAAACCTGTGATTCAAGATATCCACTGATGTCAAGCAACCTAACATGTTTGCACCTCATAAATATAGACCATTGCCCCTTTTTTAATGGATATGGCAAGCTGGAAATTGTCCTTCGCAACAAAAATACCTTTAAATATCAAAATTGAACCAACCTTCACTACCTCTTCAAATTAGAGGTCATTGTCCTTGGTAGTACAAAGCCCTTTAAATATCCACATTGAACCAAGCCTCACAGCATGTTAAACATAGAGTGGAAATCACATATTTATGGCTAAAAAATAAAAATATACCAGTGCCTTATTCTAGTTTGGCATCCTGAACAAAGGCATTTTTAAGTGTCTTCGATCATTTGAAGCAAGCCCACAATTAAATCTTGAAGGTAGTAACAATTCCCAAGATTGTGAGATCAAGAAGAAGGCTTTGAAGCAACCTCCAATGATCATGAAAGAGAAAGGTATGTAGTCCGTAAGTTGGGGAAGAGTCAACCAAAAATGAGAGGATACGTTGCTTCGGTGACAGTGGTGACTATTCTAGTAGTTCCTGCTTTGGTTGCACCTTGTGGATTAGAGATTTTTTCATTAAATTGAAAGAGAACTGTTACACAGTAATTTATCACTGCCTTCCTGTCAGTCACCCTGCTGTGTCCAAGAAGTCACAATCACTAAATGTTTGCTCCCTGAACTGGCTAAAAACCCATTTTTCCAAAGTTTTGTGCATCAGCGCGTCTGTTCCTAAAATAACCGCGATGACCAGCGCCCCACAGTCTATTTCGTGCGCTGCCATCGCGGAAGAACATCACTTTTCCGCGATGACGCACAGCGCGGCTTTCACGTGTCCTTCCGCGCTGACATGGCTTGTTCAGTTGTTGTCATGTGCTGACAGCGCGGCAGTCTCCATATAATCCGCGCTGATCCAGTTTGGGCGAATTTGTTCAAACAACCAGCCTTCCAGATCTCTCCAGGCTTGGTTGTTAGCTTTGTGAATGTCGACTCCCTTCTATGGCATGTCTGTTCGACCTTTTGCAACTACTCCCCTTGAAGATAAGCTCATCCTTCCACCTTTTTAGGAGACTCCTTCTCCTATATAAACTTCCACCATTACCATGAGCAGCTGGTTAGAAAATAGCTAGACTTAGCTTGGATTATACAAGAGCTTGTAGTGCTCAGATTGCTGCTATAGGTGTGGTGTGTTAGGAGTGGAAGTGATTGATTGCTTTGGGAAGTTTGTTTGTGACATTTGTATGAGAGAGAGAGACTAGTTTGTCTTGGGAGAACCATCCTCAAAGGTGAATGCTTGAGATACATGCTGACTGATCCCTCCTGAGAAGTTTATCGACGTCAGAACATTTGGTTGTACTCTTCTCTATTCTGATTAATAATAGATGACTGCTATTATTGTTCCATTCTCGTTTGTTTATGCAATGGATAAATGTGAATTATGTCTTTTCTGACTGGCATATAGTTACTTTTACTAGATTTCACGCTTGCGTTTGCTTTCCCTTCGTGTGTGCAGGTGTCCGTTCGCGGGGATCGCGGAAGACTATGACCAGCTGAAGCGAAGGATCAAGGGAAACATCCCCTCGACAAACGACAGCGCAGGAATCCAAGTAGGTGCTCTTTACTTCTTGTCTAATTGTAACTAGGAACATGCGTGGCAGCATTGTGTGATTGTTGCTAGACCCCTGTTGGGCTAGTAGGGATCGCCTCTATCCGTAGAGGGGATTTACCTTCTCTATCCGGAGTCGCCAAATTGTTGAGAAGGTAAATCCCCTCTACGGATAGAGGCGATCCCTACTAGCCCAACAGGGGTCTAGCAACAATCACACAATGCTGCCACGCATGTTCCTAGTTACAATTAGACAAGAAGTAAAGAGCACCTACTTGGATTCCTGCGCTGTCGTTTGTCGAGGGGATGTTTCCCTTGCTCCTTCGCTTCAGCTGGTCATAGTCTTCCGCGATCCCCGCGAACGGACACCTGCACACACGAAGGGAAAGCAAACGCAAGCGTGAAATCTAGTAAAAGTAACTATATGCCAGTCAGAAAAGACATAATTCACATTTATCCATTGCATAAACAAACGAGAATGGAACAATAATAGCAGTCATCTATTATTAATCAGAATAGAGAAGAGTACAACCAAATGTTCTGACGTCGATAAACTTCTCAGGAGGGATCAGTCAGCATGTATCTCAAGCATTCACCTTTGAGGATGGTTCTCCCAAGACAAACTAGTCTCTCTCTCTCACACAAATGTCACAAACAAACTTCCCAAAGCAATCAATCACTTCCACTCCTAACACACCACACCTATAGCAGCAATCTGAGCACTACAAGCTCTTGTATAATCCAAGCTAAGTCTAGCTATTTTCTAACCAGCTGCTCATGGTAATGGTGGAAGTTTATATAGGAGAAGGAGTCTCCTAAAAAGGTGGAAGGATGAGCTTATCTTCAAGGGGAGTAGTTGCAAAAGGTCGAACAGACATGCCATAGAAGGGAGTCGACATTCACAAAGCTAACAACCAAGCCTGGAGAGATCTGGAAGGCTGGTTGTTTGAACAAATTCGCCCAAACTGGATCAGCGCGGATTATATGGAGACTGCCGCGCTGTCAGCACATGACAACAACTGAACAAGCCATGTCAGCGCGGAAGGACACGTGAAAGCCGCGCTGTGCGTCATCGCGGAAAAGTGATGTTCTTCCGCGATGGCAGCGCACGAAATAGACTGTGGGGCGCTGGTCATCGCGGTTATTTTAGGAACAGACGCGCTGATGCACAAAACTTTGGAAAAATGGGTTTTTAGCCAGTTCAGGGAGCAAACATTTAGTGATTGTGACTTCTTGGACACAGCAGGGTGACTGACAGGAAGGCAGTGATAAATTACTGTGTAACAGATGCCCCCTAAAGCATGAAGACCGAGAGAGTGGGAGGGGTGAAATGCTTTACAACACACGCCAAACTGGAACACCACCAGGAAGTACCGAAAAATCTCTGACAATCATGTACACGCAGTCTAGGTATGGGCGCAGCCATCCAAAAGACATGCAAGACTGGTCTATGGTATGGACGCAGCCACCCAGCTAAAGAGACCATAACAAAGACAAGGTATGGTCGCAGCCATCCATGAAGACTCAGGTATGGGCGCAGCCATCCATCGATGAGTCATGTAATGATTATCCACAAAATCGCAGCCTGGACCACAGTGAGCAAGGATCCAGGGTCTTGCGCTCCATCTCGACCCGAACAGAGTACAGGTCCACACATGTGAATACAGGGGTTGGAGTCGAACATGTATGAACATCGCCTGATTACCGGTCAATGATGAGAACCGTTAACAGACGCGAGAGGTACCACCAATAATGACAATGGCCCTCAAGGTACTATAGGTACAATCCGTAGCGTGTGAATCAATGAGTTGGTGTCGAACACCCACGGAATCATTCGATCGTAGGTCAATGATGTAAACCTTGCGTCGAACACGAGGAACCTGCCATTGAGGCATGCAGGCTCCAAGGCACCTGGAAGGAGTCTCTAAGTCACTTTCTCGGATAATGAGTTGAAGTCGACGAGAAGTGGCCTTGATCGAAGGTGGGCCATAATGATTCCCACATCAGCGACACGAGACAGGGGTATAATAATTTGTGATGAGATAGCGAATGAGGTTGCTTTGTGGCAGAGGACAACTTCTCTTGAACACATAACGGCACTATAACGGATTTGGCAGTACTTGACATCAAATGAGCAGCGGGTAGGATGATGATGGCAATAAACAGATGAGAGGTCAAATAGGATGTCCCAAACCCATGGAGGTTAGTGAAAACGAGATGAGATGACCCCACCCAGACACGAAACAGCGGAGTGCCGTGTTCAAGAGCGACGTACTACCGAGACGACTGTAATCAAAGTTCCATTTTCCCCACCTTTGCAGGCAGGTACCCCGATTATTTTTGGACGACAAGCTTGACGGGGGTAACATATGCTTGATGTGTGTCATGTTGACAATATCCGATGTCATTGAGTGTTTAACGAGCCTGACAAAGGAAAAACTCGGCTTCTTTTCTTGTTTCGAGAGTCTGAAAAGAATGCGGAAAAGGAGGCTCCAGGGGGGTCCTTTTTCGTACAGTTGTGTCTCTCGAGCCCGAAAAAGTATAAAACTGTGCTCGAAAGAACCGCCCGGTCATTACAACCGAGGAGTACTTTTCATAAATAGTGTCGCCGACCGGAAAAAGTAAAAAAGTGGTCGAAGACACGTCGTTTTAGAGCCAATATCGAGTGCGAAACGACAAGCACCCGGCGATCTTTTTGGTTTAACGGTCGGAAAAAGAGCTTAAAAACGACCGCCTTTCGTTCCCTTTAACGAGCTGAAAGGGAGCTCGGCCATCTTCTCTTGTTTAACGTCGGAGAAGAGCTTAGAGACGACACTTTGGGAATCACATGAATCGTGGACTGTCATGACCAAGCTGCGATACCTGTACCTGCACAAGGGCACTACCCGCATAAATCCATTCGATATACGTAAAAAACATTTTGAAACATGCTTGAAAACAGAACCAAGGCTAGTTTTATGGCAAAAAATGGTAAAAACCCAAAAAATATGGTAATTTAGGAGTTTTTACTATAAATAGGGGGGGTAATAAGTCATTTTTACCATTTTACTATTTGGAGTGCGAAGAACGTGGAGAAGCCAAAAGTTGACGGAGCGATTTCCAGCCCATCCGGAGACCATTTTCAGATCTGCTTCTTCCAGGTAGGTTCCCATTCCTTTGCCCTGCATTCTGGTTCATTTTAGGAGTTTTTAACGGTCGGATAGGCCCAATTGGGCATTTTTTATTTGCATGGGTGCGCCCTCGGTCAGCGCGGAAATTGCCCACGGGGTCGCGCTGATCGAAAAATAGGCAATGTAACCAACTTCGGGTCAGCGCGGAAAAGGCGTGTTCTTCCGCGCTGACCTCGCATTTTTAACAAAGAGCTGCCATGGTCAGCGCGGCTGTTTCTAAAACAGTCGCGCTGGCGCGGAAAAATTTTGTTTCTTTGAAAATGAACGTGAATTTTTTCCTGGAAGCACTTCTGATCGGTTTTATTGTTCATGCAGGACATCATGGCTTTTCAATGGCAAGAGAGAGTTCACGATGTGGAGGATGTGGCTGCTTGGGGAGACGTAAATTGTTGCAACGCCATGCGGGCGTGTGGATTCATGAAATTCTTCCTGACGCCGCGTCTAAGGGCCCAACATGATTTGCTGGAGCTGCTGATCAGGGCATGGAACCCGGTGGACCAAAAATTCACCATCCGCGGTCACGACATCGAGTTCGATCATATGGACATCTTCTTCTTGACTGGGCTGTCGCGCCGAGGTGGGAGGCCCATCTTAGAGGGGCAGCGACCTAGCGGTGGTACCCTGGATGACTTAATGGCTGAGGTTTGCCCAGGGGCAGTAAAGACGCGGAGTGGGAAGTGCTCGATCCCCACAGTGAGAGACATAGTGTTGCGCACCATCCTGTTCATGGTGACCCGGGCAGCGGGCAGCATGGCGAACCATGAGGCGTCCAAGACTCATCTCCTACTAGCCCTCGAGTGTCTCGAGCCTACCGTGTTCGACTGGTGCACTGCAGTGTGCAACAATATGAAAAGGCAGTTGAGCAACTGCCGTCGCGGAGAGACGAAGCAGTTCGGGTATGGATCGATCCTGGTCCCGCTTATTCTGGAGCGAGTACCAGCCATGCGGCTGCAGTCTATGGCTGTGGATGCCCCCAGAGATCCTCGAGAGACGAGGGCCACTCGATGGGCTCGGATTATGCCACGTGGGGGTGGCGGCCGACCACATAGCTGGGGGGTATATTTCAGAGACTGGTTGGACCAACAGGAGATCTTCGTACAGGATTGGCCATATGCAGGGATGGATTTCCGCAATGATCCTGACTTGGTGCTGCCTCCGGGTGAACAGTGGGATGATGCAGGTATGACACTTTTTGTCTTTTTGAGTTTTGTATATTTTTTTTTATTATGTACATGTCCTAATAAATGTCTTGTCACGCAGATGTAGGGCCTACTAGACCGATTGGCCTGGCTGTCACGGCACGGAGAGAGGGCCCAGGAGCCGGAGCTTTGGCCTTAGCCCCTCCAGAGGCCAACACGCCAGAGGTTGTGGCTCGCAACCTTGAGGGGTTGCTGGAGGGGGTACCGGATTTCCTGGGGGTTGAGGAGGTCCCTGTGGAGCATCAGATCCACACAGTGGGTGTGGAACCCAGAGTGCACCGCCTTCTGAGGCGGGTAGCACGAGCGGCCGTGTACTACAGAGAGCACCACCCAGCCGATTAGTCACCTAGGTTTTATTTCCACTGTTTATTTTGAGACATTATGACTCGGATGTACTGAGATTTTGGGACACGTACTTCTATTTTTGAGCGCCTCAGTGCGCCACACGATATATATATATATACATACCGGTTTTTGGATGAGTCGTTGTTACATATGATGATGTGTTATCTGTATTATGCGTTTGTTTAAGTACAATTTGTGATCTTATGTATGGATTCGCATGACACTCGACTCATGGATTTTATATGTTTAATGCAAGCTTAAAAACACACGTGCAAACTATGCTTGGAATGACTTATTTACATATGCTTATGGTCTTACTATGCTGTTCTTTCCTTCTTTGTATGATGTTTATCTGTTTCGCAAATGTCTGTCTAATACACGATTTGCCAATGCATCAGTCAACGTATTTAATCGTCTTGGAATATGCTGATAAGTAATGAAATCAAAACTCCGTTCTAACAATCTCACACGTAGGTATAACCTTAATATGCGCTGGTCTCTGACGGAATATTGCCTGTTTAGTTGATGGACCACCAACTGGGAGTCCAGGTTTACCACTAGCTCTCGGATGCCGAGGTCAACTGCTTCGGCAAGCAATTCTATTACAGCACTGTACTCGGCAACATTGTTAGTGGTACGACCTAGGCACACACCCTGTAGGTTTATCAACTCCCCGTGAGGATCGTAGATCACCCACGCTGCCGAAGACAAATTACAAGTACTACGGCAGGCACCATCAGCGAAACCAACATAAGGAGTACGAGACATCTGCGCAGGAAAGAGAAAGCATAATAAGGGGTAAAAACACGCCTTCACACCAAAGCAAAAGAAACTCATGCAATAAAAACTCAAAACACACGTATATACAAAGTGACTGTGAGCAGTTATGCATAGTACTTCTTCAGATAGAGTCCATTTCGGGGCTTGTCAAGAGGATTCCCTTCATAATCAATCAACTCATATGCGCCCTTTTGTAAAACACGTTTCACGATGTAGGGGCCTAACCACATGGATTCGAGTTTTCCTGCCCCCAGCTTATCCTTAGCTTGATCGTAGAGCAGTACTAAATCTCCCTCAACAAAGGAACGGGGATGAATATTTTGATCGAAGTGAGCCTTGACTCTCTTCTTCTGCGCTTCGATAGCCAGAGAGGCCAAACGACGAGTCTCGTCTAACCGTTCTAGGTAAAGAAGTCGTTCCTCCACCGAAGTGGTGTTGGGAAGCAACTCGACAGCTAATTTTAATGAAGGAATTTCACATTCGACGGGAAGGGTAGCCTCCAGTCCATAGACTAGTTGAAACGGGGTGAAACCGGTGGCATCCTTCACAGAAGTCCGGTAGGCCCACAAGGCTGGGAAAAGCATTAGATGCCAGTTTGACTTGTGCGTATTGACGGTGCGTTGAAGCATGGTGATCAAAACTTTGTTCACAGCTTCAACTTGACCGTTAGATTGAGGATAGTAGGGTGACGAACTATCTTGACGCAAGCCTAACTGGTTTGTTAACTCTGTCATCATATGATTTCGGAAATGCTTTCCATGATCTGTAACGATAGCCTGAGGGACTCCGAAGCGAGTGATGATATGATTGAATAGAAACTGCGCCGCTGTGTGACCGTCTTCGTTTAATGTAGGCATTGCTTCGGCCCACTTGGTGAAATAATCCACGGCAACGATAATGTACCCATGCCCCCCGGCCGAACGAGGGTTACAGGACGTATAATCGATGCCCCATTTGGCAAATGGACCTACGGTTACCACAGGGTGCAGTGGTGCAACAGGTGCACGCATCTTCCGGTGGTAAACCTGGCATTCATGGCATGCGCGTACAGCAAGGATACAATCTTTGAATATAGAGGGCCAGAAATAACCAGCGCGGAGGATCTTTTGAGCGGTAGCGTATCCGGACATGTGGCCACCACAAGCGCCGGAGTGGCAGTCATTCATGACTCGCTCAGCTTCCTCGAGAGTTAAGCATCGGCGAAGAAGGGAATCGACGCCGAGGCGGTACAGGGTGTCGCCCAAAATGCGATACGGTTGAGCCTGATGACGGATCCGTCGTCGGGCTTCTTTTGATGTATTAGGACGAAACGAAGACGTTTGTAAATATACAATGATGTCTCCGTACCATGGGTCGAGAGTGCTGATGAGAAAGAGTGTTTCATCCGGAATTCGCTCCTCTAAATGAGATGGTGCAGATTGAGATGGTAAGGAACAGAGCAGTTCAGCAAAGACCAGGGATTTCTTGGACTTGGCGGCAGTAAATTCCAAGTCGAACTCTTGGAGGATTACGATCCACTTCGAGTATTTGCCCCCCAGCAACTGACGTGATAAAATATAGGTCATGGGGTTGCAGTCAGAGATCACGGTCGTCGTGCGCAACAGGATGTAATGACGGAAACGTTGGACGGCACATACAGCAGCCAATGCCAACTTTTCGACATATGCATAGCGAGTCTCCGTATCAAGGAGGTTGCGACTAAGATAGTATACAACGTGCTCTGAGCCATCGTCATCATCTTGCACTAAAACCATGCCGATGGTGGTATCGGCGGCGGCCAGATAAAGGGTGTAGTCACGGTGGTAATTTGGAGGTCTTAGGAGCGGAGCTGAGACCAGAAGGTCTTTAAGATGCTCAAAAGATTGCTGAGCGATAGCGTCCCAATGAAAGGGCGTGTCTCGCTTTAGTAATCGCGTGAAACCCTTGGCCACCTCGGCATAATTTGGGATGAATCGTCTGAGAAAATTGGCTTTTCCCTGCAAGCTTTGTAATTGCTGTAGAGTGGCAGGGGGAGGAAGATTCACAATGGCCTCGACTTTAAGGGGATCCAAACGGATGCCTTCTCGGGAGACGATAAACCCGAGTAGTCGGCCAGATTCCACGCAGAAGACACACTTATGCGGATTGAGTCGAATACGGTAGTGTCGACAGCGAAGGAAGATTTCGCGTAAATGAGATGGATGGTCTTGACGTTTAGCTGAATGAGCGGGTAGATCATCCAGGTAAGGTTGTACGATGTTTCGGATATCATGAAAAGCATACGACATCGCACGCTGGAAAGTGGCACCGGCATTTTTAAGACCGAAAGGTAGCTTCTTGTAAGCGAAGGTGCCCCAAGGACAAATGAAAGCGGTCTTGTGCTGGTCTGCGGGGGCTATGTTGATCTGGTTGTAACCAGAAAAGCCGTCCATGAACGAATAAATTTCGCTTCCTGCGCAATCATCGATAAGCTGATCAATAAAGGGCGTAGGAAAGTTATCTTTTGGACAGGCGCGATTGATATCGCGATAGTCAACACAAACCCGAATAGTGCCCTGTTTTTTATTGACAGGAACTATATTAGATACCCATTCCGTGAGGGGAATGGCATAAATGAAACCAGCTCGAAAAAGCTTTTCAACTTCGGCCTTGATGGCTGCAGCCTTTCGAGGGTGCACCGGGCGTAAACGCTGACGAACAGGCTTAGCCCCAGGATAGGTAGGGATTTCGTGCTCCACGATACTGGGGTCAATGCCGGGCATTTCTTCGTAAGACCATGCGAAAACATCACGAAATTCACGAAATAGATCTGTGTAGATTTGAATTTCCTCGGGAGTACATGTGACTCCAATATGAATATTTTCGACAACTCCTGTTTTGACAGAGATGTCGATAGCCAAAGTTTGTGTAATGTTACCCATGTTCCCTTCCGAGGACACTTGATATAACTGGATAGGTGTTTGGAGAGGGATATGTGGGAGACATGAAGCAAACTTTCCGAGACACGTGGCCATTTCCGAATGAGGAGGGAGGAACGAAGAGCGATGGTGGTGATCAAACCAAGGGAGCTCTTCGGGAGACATAGTCTCGATAATAGCCTCGTCGGATGGGAATGATTCTTTCAGGGGGTCCGAGGTGGCCTTCTCTCCCAACCAGGGGAAGGTTTGAGGTGAATCGGGAACGCTGCTTGGAAAAGCAGGTCCGGAGGTTGAAGCCGATGCAGCAACTATTTCGATGTAGTTGAGCTCGGCTGGGCTCAACGGCATCATCTCGCCCCATGAGTCTTCTTGATTCACGGGAGGGAGAACCCATGGATCAGAATGCGTCCTGATCATGTTAACGGAGGCGAGATTTGGAGGTGGTAGGGGAAAGACTCCCATCAAGGAGGGATCTTTAAATAATCCGGCACCCACACTCTCGAGCGATTTGAAGGTATGCTCCACGAATGGTACATTCCCTTCAGAAGAGGAAGCAAAAAAGGACAGCTGGTCCACCGTGACGATTTTTCCTTGATGGGGAAAGCGAACGACACGGAATAAAGAGGAAGCCACGGCCTGCATGGCATAAGTCCAGCTTCGTCCTAGAAGGAGGTTGTAAGTGAGATTAGCGTCAACGACTTCAACCTCGACTTCTACAGTTTTCCCTTCTAAAGAGATAGGTAAACGCGGGAGGATACCAAGTGGACGAGATTCTCTTCCATCGAACGCCTCTAGGGTGGTGGGAGACTGGCTCAGAGCAGGCGAACCAAGAGCCTTCCAACAAGCAACCGACATGATGCAGGTTGAGGCTCCTTCATCAATGACAGTACGGTGAATCGTCTTGCCTTTGATGAGAACTTGTATAAGGAAGGCCACCTGATGAGGTAATCTCTGCGTGAAACCTTCGAGGTCGAAAGAAATGAGATCCGAATCTGCCGGGTCGATGCCACCAATTGCTGATAGCAGGGACTTCCTCTGGGAGGGGCAGCTCTGGAGGACTTCTAACGCGGACATAGCAGACGGAGCCTGAGCTAAGTCCTCGACAATGCTATAATGCTGTGCGGCACGAGCATTGGGGTTATAAGATGACTTCCTGAGTACACCTTTGGGAGGGGGTCGGGGGATCGTCTCGGTGCTGGGCCGTTCAATGTGAAGAGGGCCAGAACTAGACGCGGGAGCGCTGGAGGGGACCTCCGGCTCCTTCCCGGCTGAAGATGGATATTCTTTCGTTCGAGTCGTGACGTGGACGGGGATGGTTCCTGCCATGAATACTTGAGAACCGAACGAGGAAGAGGATTGAGAAGGGTCTGCCACCTGATGCGTCTGCTGGGATGGGAAAGGCTCTTTAAGCACGGCGGGGGACCCTGAAGCACCTTTTAAAAGCCGACTAACCTCGGACCGCCTAGGGCAGTCCTTGGTGTAGTGATCCTCCTCGCAAATGAGGCAGGGATACTTAGGCTTCCGCTTGGCTCCGTCCTCGGTGGGAGGTTTAGGAGAATTTTGCTTAGGTTGTCCGGATTTTTCTTTGGCCTTTCCTTTCTTTTTGCCTTTCGAGGATTTGTCTGCCGCGGTGGACTGAACGGCATTTACCTCGGAGGTATTCCCAGGAATAGATGGGCTCTGAGAAGCATTCTCGTTAGAGGCGTTTTGTTTCTGCTTCCCAGAGTTTGCGGTTGATTTCTTACTTGGTGAATTCACGGAGCCAATAACTCCATCCACAGACGGTTTCGGTGGAGCTTTGGTTTGTCCGTGCCTCGGGGCATCTGGCAAATAGTCATACAAAGTACCTGACTGAGAATATACTAAGTCAAGGTATTGAGCTCGCGCAATCGCTTGCTCTTCAGTTACACACGCCCCCATTGCAATATCTTTGGCAATTTTAGGAACAAAGGACGTGGTAAACCAGTCGGTCAGGAGTTGATCGGGAATCCAAAATTTAATCAAACGACGGCGCCTTCTCCATTCATGTATATGATCAGAGATGTGCGTTGCCGTATCCTGTTTTAGAGACGTGAGCAAATGGGTCCCAGTCTCGTACCGAATGGGTAACTGAAAATGAGTAAGAAAGGCCATAGCCAACGAGTTAAAGTCTGAAAACATACCGCGATGAAGTTCGATGTACCATTTTGCGGCTGAACCAGTGAGGGTCCTCTGGAAGAGGCGCAGTCGGATAGAATCATCAAGCCATGAGTTAGATGAACACCAAAGGTGATAGGTCATTACGTGGGCTTGAGGATCCTCTCCGGCTTTGCCGTCGAACTTTGGACAGTCACCTGGTATTTTGGTCGGAACCGGTGGCCACCATGAGTTATGCAAAATAGGATCATTTGTTAACTTGGACACATCGGGTAGTTCCAACGTAGCCAAAAATGGTAGCTGCGGGTTGAAGGACATCTGTGGCTGAGGGTTCGAGGCGATATTAGGGTTCCACCCAGATTGGGGTTGCCCCCACGAACTTTGTCCAGACGGACCTGGCCCGAAAGGACCGGCCGCATAGGAATTTTGTCCCGATGGACCTGGTCCGAAAGGACCTGGCACATAGGGAGTTTGTCCGTAGGAGTTTTGTCCGTGTGCGGACGACTGTCCCTGTGTTTGCCCCCCAGCTCCCCATGAATTAGCAGCTTGCCCGCCAGGTTGACCATATTGATAATTTTGATAGGGAGTGACCTGTGGTCGCTGATAATTTTGGTAAGGAGTATACTGATTTTGCCCCTGGGGTTGCTGGTAGCCATGTGACTGCTGGGTCGCATACGGAGCCTGGTAGGCAGGCTGCGTTTGATATGGAGGTTGATAACCTGTTTGAGTCTGAGGCCCAGAGTATTGTCCTTGAACCGGTTGAGGTTGGACTACACGTCCCGAAGGTTGACTTGGCCGGATTCGAGATGGGCCTGGTTGGCCAGCAGGATAGCCTTGCTGAACGCCAGTTGGCCCATGTGCCACCAAGGGCTGTCTTCGCGGAACGGGTGGTCGAATTGGTTGGATAGCTGGTTGACGCTGAGGCTGGCCAGCTTGTCCAGGTTGACGGTGAGGGTAGGCCCCGGGTTGATTTGGCTGTATAGACGGTTGGCCCGTTTGTCCCCCACCGTAACCGGGTTGGGAAGAGGGTTGGGCTTGCTGTACGGCAGGCTGCCCTCTTTGGTATATAGGCTGGGCAGAGGGTTGCCCCCCTTGCCCAGAAGGGTTTGCGTTTCGAGGGGTAGGTGGGCCCTGTTGAATATAGGGTTGTCCACCCTGGCCATAAGGATACCCTTGCTGGATGGCTGGTTGATTGGAGGGATTGTAAACTGAGCCAGTTGGTCCAGAGGGGTACCCTGGCTGGAAACCAAGCTGGTCTTGAAAAGACGGTTGCTCTGGCTGCCCAGTAGGTTGATTCTGATATGGGTATGGCGGACCTCCCATGTCCATAGGTTGTTCCTGGTAAGGTTGACCTTGTGGGTGCCCAGATTGTCCTGGGTCAGGCAGGCCATATAATGGTTGCCCTTGAGGGGGCTGCACGTAGAATGACGGGTCCTGATTGGGTGGTCCTATGGGCTGCCGAGGAGGGTCTCGGTTTCCAAAGTACTTAGTAGTGTGGTCATACCTGACATTCAAAGATTCCTCGTTCTCTTCGAAGGGGTGACGAGGGAGACCTGAGATTTCCTCAAGGAACTCACCATTTGCATCGAAGAAGAAAACAGGACCATCGTAATCTGGGTCTGTTATAGGTTCCCCATAAGCATCATACGGTCCTGATCCTGGAATGCCTCCAATAAAAGAACCAGCTTGAGGAACTTCAGACGAGGGAATCGGCGCAGCACTGACGACCGGAGTCGAACGTGCTACACAAACAGTAGGTTGAGCGGGAACTGAGGTGACGATCGGGTTGAGTTCTGAGGTGAGGGGTGGGAAAAGAGGCTGTGAAACAAAAGGGCCAATCGAGGCCGCGAGAGAAGGATCCCATATGGTGGTAGAAGTTGTTCTAGCATCATACCTATCCCTTAGCGATTGATATCGTGGAGGGAGGGGAGATGAAGACGGGATCGGGGTCTCAATGTCTGTGACCGCGGGTGTCTCGATGTCTGTGACTGCGGGTGTCTCACCCGTGCTGGAAGCTGCCCCCTCCATTGGAGATGACATACCTAAAGGGGTACGGGGGGTTTGGGGGGTATCCCAATCTTCTTCCCAGACGGGATTCCAATCCTCCAAGTAATCTGGGTTGCCTGGGGACCGTACGTTAATAGGCTGGATACTCGGAACAATGGGAAGAGTACCGCCTTCAACTGGTACCTCGGGAGCAACAGGGGATTGAGAACCTTGGTCACTTATACCGGGAGTTGATGGGTCAGCCAGGATGACCAGACCCCTTAGAACTCTTAAAGGAAACTATCGATAAAAGCCTACTCAAAACTATCGCACACAAGACCTAAAAAAGGAGATGTTATCGTGGCCAAATTAATTTTTAAGACGCAAGGACCAAACTTGACCTTTTCATATTTCAGGAGTCGAGAAAAGGACAAAGATGACTCCAGTCTCCTTCGAATGTTTAATGAGCACGAAGTGACAAGACGCTCACAGGCACCTTTTCGTTTAGGGAGTCTGAAAAGGATCAAAAGTGACTGCTCTGGAACTCTAGGTAGAGGGTGTGCCAAACTCTTCGCAAAACCACAGAATACTTTTTAGGGTACGGGTGGTCAATCTTCGTGAATGCTGTGTTCACTGCATTGCGAATTGTAGGGCGACCGACTCGGCTTCCTATGGATAAAGGATAAAAGCCTAGTGGGGTCTCCCTATATACTCGACGGTACGTGGGAGCGCAGTCCGTATTAGACCACTATCGAGTCACAGAAGGAGGAATCACCCAACCCAATGTGAAACAACAGTGACTATGTTTTAAGACGCCGGAACACGTCTCTAACCTAGACCTCTAAATATTTGCGTTTAGTTCCAATGCGTTTTTAGATTCATTTGGTTCATTTTATAGTTTATCTTGAGATTAAGTTTCGATTTCAAGCTCTATCGTATGTTCGCTCACAATTACTTAGATGCAATCTATATGCAAAAGAATTTCGTTTCATTCGATGAATTCTAGCTATGAGAGGGCAAAGAATTTTTTAAACAAAACGAAAACAAACAAACAAGTAGCTAAATGCAACTAAAGCGAGGAAAGGAAACTTTTCTTTTGAAAATGGAAATCAATGAAATGTTCTTTTCCTTCTCGAATTTTAAAATAAGCTACTAATTCATTTTCTTTTAGTGACATAACACACCTAAAGGAATTTGGAGGAACTTGAACACCAAGTAAACTACTTAATGAGAGCACACGAAGTTCCCAAAACACTCAACCAAAGTCTCGAAATCAAAGGGAAACAAGGCAATGCGCGAGCTATGTGATCTAAGCTCTGCAAAGCAAGCAAGGATTGCAAGCAAGGAGGAAGCGCAAAAGATCACTTGGAAGCACAAACCAATACACTCTAACAATCACTGAAAAAATGCGAAGAGCGAGTCTAGAATGAGCTGGTCAATCAAGCAAACAGGGATCCTTGCGGGAGGCTTGACACACACACGGCCGCTAGATGTCCTAGGGTTCAGAGCGTGAAATCAAATAGAGAAAAGCAAACATCCGATGGACCAGAGTTGCAACCAGTCAATTAGAGACTCAAACACAATCCAGTAATCGCGAAAGTCAGGACGAAAACGTGAACCAAGCAGCTAGAAGGGAAGTTGTTTGCAAACTTAAAACCAAGCAAAACGAAACCCTATGGAGTTGAGCTTCGTAATCAAACAGTTCAAAGTTCAGAGAGTGAAAAACAAGTCATCAGACAAGTGGGGAGAAGCAGGGAAAGTCACAGCAAGAGGTTCAGGAGGTCAAATTGGACAAAAAAAAGTTTTTCAGGCTCAGCGCGGGTAGCCTTCAGCAACTTTGCGCTGACAGGGGGAGGCCTTCAACAACTTTGCGACGTCAGCGCGGAAAGTCAGGGAAAAAGCGCGCTGCCCTAGGGCAAACGAGGTCAGCGCGGATATAAGACACACAGACGCGATGACCGAAATCGCAAAGAAGAGGGGGCGCGATGTCAGCGCGGAAGAACACGAATAAAGCGCGCTGCCCTTGAAAACGAGGTCAGCGCGACTGTTAGACGTACAGGCGCGATGAAGAGAAAACCAAAAGAACAGGGCCGCGATGTCAGCGCGACTGTTCCGAAATAAAACGCGCTGGGAGTAAAAAACAAGGAAAGCCAAAACAAAAACTTCCCAAACCAAAGGCAGGAGCTTTTTAATAATAAAGACGCTTTCCAGAAACACCCAGAAAGTTCATAAGCCACAAAAGACAATCCCAAAAACCCACAAAGAGATCAATCAAAGCCAAACACAAAAGTGGACTCAAAAGACAAAAAGGCTGATCCCCAGCGGAGTCGCCAAATTGTTGAGAAGGTAAATCCCCTCTACGGATAGAGGCGATCCCTACTAGCCCAACAGGGGTCTAGCAACAATCACACAATGCTGCCACGCATGTTCCTAGTTACAATTAGACAAGAAGTAAAGAGCACCTACTTGGATTCCTGCGCTGTCATTTGTCGAGGGGATGTTTCCCTTGATCCTTCGCTTCAGCTGGTCATAGTCTTCCGCGATCCCCGCGAACGGACACCTGCACACACGAAGGGAAAGCAAACGCAAGCGTGAAATCTAGTAAAAGTAACTATATGCCAGTCAGAAAAGACATAATTCACATTTATCCATTGCATAAACAAACGAGAATGGAACAATAATAGCAATCATCTATTATTAATCAGAATAGAGAAGAGTACAACCAAATGTTCTGACGTCGATAAACTTCTCAGGAGGGATCAGTCAGC
Organism: Pinus tabuliformis; assembly: GCA_031772625.1. NCBI lineage: Eukaryota > Viridiplantae > Streptophyta > Pinopsida > Pinales > Pinaceae > Pinus > Pinus tabuliformis. The sequence goes on from CM062814.1 coordinate 346,038,535, forward strand.
ATGTATCTCAAGCATTCACCTTTGAGGATGGTTCTCCCAAGACAAACTAGTCTCTCTCTCTCACACAAATGTCACAAACAAACTTCCCAAAGCAATCAATCACTTCCACTCCTAACACACCACACCTATAGCAGCAATCTGAGCACTACAAGCTCTTGTATAATCCAAGCTAAGTCTAGCTATTTTCTAACCAGCTGCTCATGGTAATGGTGGAAGTTTATATAGGAGAAGGAGTCTCCTAAAAAGGTGGAAGGATGAGCTTATCTTCAAGGGGAGTAGTTGCAAAAGGTCGAACAGACATGCCATAGAAGGGAGTCGACATTCACAAAGCTAACAACCAAGCCTGGAGAGATCTGGAAGGCTGGTTGTTTGAACAAATTCGCCCAAACTGGATCAGCGCGGATTATATGGAGACTGCCGCGCTGTCAGCACATGACAACAACTGAACAAGCCATGTCAGCGCGGAAGGACACGTGAAAGCCGCGCTGTGCGTCATCGCGGAAAAGTGATGTTCTTCCGCGATGGCAGCGCACGAAATAGACTGTGGGGCGCTGGTCATCGCGGTTATTTTAGGAACAGACGCGCTGATGCACAAAACTTTGGAAAAATGGGTTTTTAGCCAGTTCAAGGAGCAAACATTTAGTGATTGTGACTTCTTGGACACAGCAGGGTGACTGACAGGAAGGCAGTGATAAATTACTGTGTAACAAGAACTATTATTAGCTCTACTATTAGCTCCTACTAGCCATTGATCCCTCTGTAATTCATCATGAAGATGCAAAACAAAAGTCTACGAAGGTATTCCATGATATTATTGAAAATAATGAAAGTACCCTTCCTATTACCAATCATCAGCCTATAGCCACCACTTCCATTGGTGCTGGGATAAAGAGGGCTCATAGCAAAAGGAAGAAGAAGGAATGTCTGGTTAAAGCTGATTCTTCCAGTGATTTCTTGTTGAAATTTAAGGATTAGTTTAGAAAATTGATTGTTGAGTTAGTTTAATTTGTCATAACAGGTTGGCTAGCTAAATAACAGGTTAGCTAACAAAATAACAGGTTGGCTAGTTAAATGTAAAAGTTCACAGCAGACAGTAGAGGGAGCTGAAGATGTAGTGTTTATAACAAATTGATATCTCTTATATGTTTTTGCAATTTGGCCGAGTTTTACCTTGACTTCAAATAAATAAAACTGTACTATCTAATCTGCTTTTCATAGAAGCTAATTGGTAGCTGTATGACCAGAGTTATAGTAACCACCTTTGGACTCTTCTTGTGAAAAGTAATCCATAGAATTGCTATGAAGTGGAGTTTACCTGGGGTTATTTGGTTAAAAGAGAAAAACTATGAATAGGAACAATCCTACCAAAAGAGCTATCTCACAATCGTTGCAACTGTTTTTATTGACAAATTCAATGCATGTCTCATTTTTTTCCATATCTTGTCATCCATATGCCTGAGCCAAAGTCTAAAACCTAGCATTGCCAGAAGTTGCTTCAAAGACTGAATCAATATAGACATCGGTTGAAATTATACCTCCCCTTAAATGTGTAAAATAAATGATTTCAAAATATTTAATCACTTCTTTATTCCGAGGGTTTAACCTATTGATATTAATTTCTCTTTGGATTATGACCTTATTCATAATGCCTAAGATGACCATTGAACCCCCATGGCACTTGATGCTTGAGTTCTAAGAAAATTGCAGACCAATGCCTAAAGCCAACCTTTTTTCCATGTTTTTGGAGTTGATTCAATCTTCCAAGCAGACTTAGTTATTAGTCATTGTCCTTGGTATATAATGAAACTCTTCCACCCTTATCCACATGTTACCTCTGGCTTCACCAAGATAGGTTTGTTCACCCTACTAAGTATTCAATTATATGTCCAAATCTTAGTGATTTGGCTTAGGTGTGAAAAATTCTTTAGAGTACTAATACCATTTGGCCTTCCTCAAGAACTAGAAACCCAATCTAAACTGGGCACTGGTATAACCTTTTAAATAGGACACATAAAAGATGTCATGTATTATAAGTTATGAAACTTATGAAACTCCAAATCTACTCAATTCTACATTTTGTATTGAAATATGAAACTTATTGTAAGGAGGCCATCAAACTTATGAAACTCTTCACTTACAATAGATAAAATACTTTATATATTTATTAAAGTCATGTAGATGCACGTTTGACCTCTTGAGTTGTTTTATCCTCCACATATATGATAGTATGGAATTAGTGAAACTGGCCTTCAGAGATGACATGAAAATATATTGTAAAACAAAAGAACAGTACAACAGATCTGCAATGCCTCCCCGCATAAGAATTTTCAAACTAACATGCTACTTAAATTAAACTTGGACCATAATGCAAACTACGATGAGAAATATCTACCTTCATATTTGGAAAATTACTAATCTGCTAAAGTGTGGTGTTATGTCTTCTATGTTTCTAGAAGATTAATATGTGTTCATGTTTTATTTTGACTAGCTCAAAAAAAATCTTGATCCACTGGTAGATAATGTTTTTGTTTGTTATACATAGTGTCCTTAGGGCATGCTTGTAATTATATTTGTAACAAATTGGCCTCGGGGGTTTGTTTCACTTACTGTCGATTGTTTAACTATGTCCAGTCAATCAGAAGGTTGAGAGCAAGTGTTAGACCACATATAATGAGGTAATAACATGACCATAGAGGCTGCTTATTATTTAGCAATTTTTCCTTGTTTGTTTGTTAAGTATGACTCCCATATTTTTCTCATAAGCCTATCTTAATTAAATATTGAAATTATAATATGTAGCATTTTTGAGCAAGCAATGCAGAAGGCATCTCTGAATTTTTTTACCATTGTGTATAAAATGCTAAACAATAGTAATGATTGACACATAGTACAATCAATGGAAATTGTTACATCCGCAGATCTCTAAGATCGATCAATATGAATGAATCAATGGTGATATAGCTGGGTAAGTAAAATGAATACCGGTTCAAGTGAAAATTCTCGAAATGATATGCTGAGAATGACCCCTAGGAACATGCTGTTGGTAGTAGGAATGGATTCAATGAACCAGTGGCATGCAGATAGTGTTAAATGGGACTTGTTAGCTCTGCTACATATTTCAGCGTTTGGAGGACCAAATATCAGCTCGGCCGTGTGTTTTTGCACAAAAGGTGCTCGCGGCAGTCTGTTTCCTTCTTGCCCCGCATTTTCCTCATACTCTGTTAGTCCTCGCTATCTCTGTTTTCCTCTAAAGCCTGGTCAAACCCGCTTTCCCTCAGGTCCCTGGGCGCAAAGTTTCGATCCATGAGACTGTGACGACGCACTTTTCCTAAGCCCTTTTTTTCCTCACCGCAGCTTTCCGCAGGTCTTTCATAAGCCATGTCTTAACAATCGCCGATTTCCGATCACTGATTTCCCCTTTGGACACGATATGACTTTAAACGTTGGATAATTCTTTTATCGGGTCCGCGGCCTAATCGCTTATCGCGATATCGCATTATCGCAGATCAGGGTGATCAAAGAGGAAGGCCTTCACATTTTGCGATACGCGATTGCGATGGCATCGCATCGCTGCATCACAATTTAACATCAGCACAGATAGTATGCATTGCGATAGCAATATAGCAATGCAATGTGGACCGTGGATCGCACGCGTGGATTGATGGCCCACATCGCATCGTTGTATCACATCGGTGAAACCAAAGGGAGCCTTGATTCTTTGCGATGCGATAAGACTCAGACCTGATATCATTCACTGCTCCTGTATATAAACTTTCAAGTACGTAAGTCTGCCTCCGATAGTGTATTTGCCTTTTAACTCAGTCTTTCTGCCTTCTGCGTTTCCCGACAGTGTTATCCTTCATAAGCCGTCTATCCACACAATCCAACGGTTGAGATTTGTTCCCCTTTCTTGCCATCCATCCGCCTCGCAGTCTCCACGTCCAGTGCCTACCTTGTGCATTTTCGAGCAGTTATTCTTCAACCACCGCATTCAATAAACAACATGGCCGAGAGGAAAGAGGATGTGCCTCGAGCAGACCATAGCATTAATCAGGCATGGAATTTAAACCATAATTCAATCTAGCTACCAGAGAAGGACTGCAGAAAACCAGAAAAGGTCATTTTGTCCATTAAAACACTCAGAATTGCAGCAAAGGCCCATTTCAGATAGTAAATGTGGCTGGTGATCATTTATAATCCCTCCACGCATAACCAGCAGAACAATTTCGTAAATAAACTCTACATATACCCAGACACACGATGTAACAGAGGATGAGTGTTAGATGAAGGTGACTCTGTTGTAAGGTTCAACTTCTGGAGACTGTAACTACTTTGTAACCTGCAGTGTCTGGTCTTCATTTCCAGCTAATACAAGCTTCTTTTTCTATCAATTGCTTACTTTCTACTTCTTCTTCTTGTTCCAGGTTGTGCCTGTTTTGCATTTGTTCATGTTCTGTTAATGTCTAGCATCAGAGGGGCTGTCATCCCACCTATGTGTTAGGATTTAGCATGTATCGTTGAACATGTATGCAGGTTTCTATTGTTTAATGCATAGAGAGCTGTCATCCTGTCTATGTATTAGAAACTAGATTTACATACCTTTTGACTGGTTGCAACCGGCCATCACAGGGTCCTTTGTATCTGCTGGTGTGGTCAGTCTTCTCCATTATCACCTTATCCTCAAACTGTGAGTAATTGGTGATTAAAATCCTTGTAGTCTTGGGGTGTTCACCCATGTCTGGGGTCAATCATAGTAGAAGTGGTTATCTGGCTTGAATATGCAGCATTTGTTTTATTCATCCATCATTTATCCAACATATTTGTTGAATTTGTAATGTTCCCGAGCATCACTCATATGCAACCTAGGTGAGTTTCTTGTGGTGATAGCAGGACTCATCTCTGAGAGGAATAGTCAACATGGATTCTCAAGGGAAAAACGACTCTTGAATAGGCAAACTTTGCATAGTCAAAGGTGGTTAGGACATGTTCACAAAATAGTGCTATGAACGTGAGAGAGGTATTAAATTTATTCACTCTATTTGGACTTGAAAGAAATATCTAATCTATGAAAACTATGGATCCTTGTAAGAAGTTCAATTTGTTAGTATTGTGCATCCTTTTATCTCAATTGAGTCTACTTGATGCTTAGATTGTTGATATCATATGCTTGATTTGTTTGTAGCCCTTTTGTAGTAAGTAATTGTTTCTTTCGCAGGATGTTCTGAATTCAAATTTACAAACGAATTTAAGAGAAAACCTGGGAGGAGGAGATCCTAGAGGCTTTTCTATAGGTTATGCTTCTTGAAACTCATCTGTATTTGACAGTGCCACAAACATGTCTAAGTGTCTTGTTCAAACAAAACAACATCTTTATCAGGGTAAGGTTTTGGTTCAAGTTTTTTTATTAAGTAATTTATCTATTTGTTGGTCCACTAGCTTTTACTATTTTTTTATATTATAATATACTGATATGTTCAATTTCTGCTTATAAATTGTTTCTGTCGAGCCAAAATGTTCTTGACATTCTAAGCAAGTAAGATAATCCAAAATAAAGTGACGCATTAAAACGCGCTATATTAGAAACTTCAATGTAGCTAGCTATAGTTTTCCCCAACATACAACAAGCTAACCCTAGTCTTATCTTACCATACCTCTACTAGGAGAGATTCTATTGGCCTTCAATTGGTGGCTCAACTTTCATGTCATGCTAGTAAGTGTTATCGGGAAAACTAATGTCTATGCAGAGCTGCTAGTCCCACTAAGGCTGGTAGCTACCTTAGAAACAAACAAACTAAAACTACTTTTGTTTTCCTTTATGAGATATAGATAAGAGGGGAATAAGGAGACCAACCTCTGTCTTGCGCTTGGTTCCTTGCTCGATTCCTCTCCCTTCTGATAGACCTTTGCTACTCGCTTCCTTGTCTAGCCAGCTTCACAGAGAACCTATAGAATCAAAGCAGCATAACACTATCCAAGAACATAGATCTATTATCATAAACAATATAGGACCAGATATATATTGACCACACAAATGCGCATAACATCAATCATACAAGAATGTGGAGGAAAACTTGAATAGATTTATTGATAATCAAGAAAGAGCAAACAAGATTACAACCAATTGTTCTGACCCAGCATCATCCTATCAGCAAGAAAGCCCTTCTTCACCTCATGAAAAGCTTAGATCACCCAACACTATGATATTGCAGCAAGAAACCAGCAGCACTTTCTTACAAGATACAAAATTCCAGCCTCTAGATCTTTGGGATGAGGGATCCATATATAGATGTTTGCAAGGTGGGTGAGTCAGCTTTTGAGAGTTGATTAGTGTCCTCTCTTTGATAGTTCTTGATTACACTTGGAGATTGATGATCTCTTACTCATTCCTGGGCGAATGCAGAGAGGCAAGTGTCAAATGAGAAGTTTCTAGAAAATTCCATGATCCTCCACCTTGCAGATTGACCCTGCCATTTGTCCACTCTTGCCCATCGCACCCCATAGAAGGGATTTTCAAGATTCATCGCACCTACTGTGTGTATTTAGGTGGGATGTAGTGCACTTTAACCATGGAGCAGGTGAGATGGTCTAGTTTTGACCAATTCTAAGCAGTTTTTCATGGAGAACTTCTAGGAGAAGATGTAATCAATTGACCTTATTCTTTTAGAGGTTGGAACAACACTTTTAGGGACTTAAGAGCCCTTGGTTTATGGACATTTATGATTGGGGTTGCAGTGCCCAAAAGTGTATATAACAGTTGCACCCTAAAGCATGAGGTCGTTAATCTGTTGATGTCGGGTGAAATGCTTTATCATGAGGATCTGAAGTTCTTTCAAGCTGGAAGGCAACCTGTAATAAGATACAATACAATACATTATCTTCATAATATTTTCATGATCCAGTTGAGGTGGGCATTCCCATGCTCAGCTTCATAAATTCATTTTCATGTACATAAGACAGAAAATCATCTAAGTGTAGACCGATGATCGTGGTAGAGCCATCATCCCTTTGATTGGATGATTATCTGTGCAGTAATGATGTACATTTGATGTCTTTATTTTCCTGAATATATATCGCAGCCCGGATGGATGAAACTAGATCCGATGTCTTCAATCTCGTTTGATCTTCACTCAAAATTCAAGTCGATCCATGTGAGAGATGTTCTGGAGTCGAACATGGAAAGACATCGCCTGATTACCAACCAATGATGTAAGTTGTTAATAGGCGTGAGAGGAATCACCGATAATGATGATGACCCTCAAGGTACTACAGTACAATTCACGTGGTGTGAATAAGGGACTTGATGTCGAACACAATGCAAAATCTTTTGGTCGAAGGCCATTGATGTAAACATGTCGCCAGAAGTGAGAAACTTGCCATTGAGGCATGCAAGCTTCAAAGTACTGAAAGGGTTGTTCCTAGATCGACTTCTTGGATAATGGGCCGATGTCGACAAGAAGCGATCCGTCATAAGAGGGCCTTAATGAATCCCACATCAATGACATGGAATGGAGCAAACGATTTTAATGGAGGTGAAAACGATCTGGTGATATAAGGTTCAGGGTGGCGGTCATGATAGAATGGAGCATGAATGTATTGCAGTGGGTGAGACACAGGTGAATTCTCTGAGCAACTTCTCTTGAACATATCGGTGACACTGACATGATGGATCGGTAGCATTAACCCAAAGTATGGATGGTGTGACGGAACCATGGTGATGTCACCAGTGAATGGAACAACCCAACCCGACTCGGATGCGGAGTGAAAGTGTCATGTTCAAGAGCGAGTTGCTACCGATAAAGTTTCTTCAAGTTTCTTCCCAATTTTCCCCAGTCATTGCTGACTAGTACCTCTTTATTTTTGTCAAGCTTGAGGAGGATAACATGTGCTTGTTCTATAATTTTCCCTTTCAGCAAACCCATCGCTATGCTTTAACGAGCCTAGCAATAGTGAAACTCCTTCTTGTCTGTACGGACAAGTTTTTCGCTATTCGTTTTACTTATTTAACGACAAGGATAACTCGGTCCTTTTCAATTTTAGAGAGTCTGATAAGGGACGTAAAGAAAACTCCAGTAATCCTTTTTCATTATATAATCCCTTGAGTCTAAAAAAGTATAAAACAATAAAAAAGGAATGGATTTTCGGTACTTTTAATGAGCCGAACAAACAAAGCGCTCGATCTTTTTGTGTAATAATCCCTCAAGTCCAAAAATATTAAAATCTAACTGAGGGATAGCACTTTCAGTCACTTTAACGAGCTGGAGAGGCCAATGGCTCGGAAATATTTTCATATTTTACGAGTCAGTTGAAAAGAGATTAAAGGAGACTCGTGTTTTGAGGAATGAGTGATAAATATGAGTAGCAGCCAATTTCAGGTAAGGTTTGGAATTTTCCAATCACAGTAGTGTCACAAGGATGGCTAACAGGATCACTCTTCGCAGCTGTTCCTCAAAAGGGTAAACAATCAGATGGAGGTGAATGATCGGCCAAAACAAAGTGGAGGTGATGATGAGAATACGACCAAGGCTTCAAAGCTGATGTTAATACATTCACAATGGTTATTTACCGAAGAATGGTTCATTTTTTAATGAGATTAAACATTGGTGAAATAGCTGTCGTTTTATTTTTTAATCATGTAGTTGCTAGATTCGTCATTCCACAGGCTATAGTCACAGATCATGGATCTCATTTTCGCAATCACATGATGGTTGAATTGGCTGCCAAATTAGGGTTGTCCCACGACAGGTCTACTCCATATTACCCGCAGGCCAATGGACAAGTTGAAGCAATCAACAAAGTCCTGAAGCGGATGCTGTAAAGGATGATTGGAGTCCACAAAAGGAGTTGGCACCTAACCCTGTACTCAGCCTTGTGGGCATACCGAACATCAGTAAGGAATGCAATCAGGTTCACACCTTTTCAACTGGTGTATGGCCTAGAAGTAATCTTACCGTTTCAGTGTGAAATCTTGTCCCTCAAACTCGCAGTCGACCTTCTCCCCAGAACATCAGAAGAGGAGGCTCATTTCTTAGAACTAATCCAATTGGATGAAACCCGTCATGAAGCCGCTTTGGCTAACAGAGCCCATAAGAAATGAGTCAAGGCGCAGTTCGACAAGAATGTCAAACCCCGTGTCTTCTCATAAGGTGACTTGGTCTTACTTTATGACCAGAAATCTGATAAATTGGGAGCAGGTAAGTTCAAGTCTTTATGGATGGGACCCTATATTGTTAAGCGAGTGTTAGAAAAAGGAGCCTACGAGTTAATGGATTATGACGGGATTCCACTGGCTCAACCCCGTAATGGGTTGTACCTTAAGTGTTACTACGCATGATTCAGTGTGGTAACCTATGTGCTTTTGTTACATTTTTGTTTTCGCTAAGAGTAATTATTTTGGCCAAGTAATCCACTTTTTACATTTGTCACAGATGTCGGACCCATTGGAATCTTTCGTTGGATATGCCGACGGAGCGAGTCGTAGTTCGCAGAACCTATCTTCTGCGACCTGGGCCATTTTTTATCTAAGCGGTGAGTTGGTAAATTTTAGAGGGGTATGTATTGGTCGGTCAACAAATAACATCACTGAATATAGCGCGTTGATAGAACTTCTCTCTAATGTGAGAGATGTTCTGGAGTCGAACATGGAAAGACATCGCCTGATTACCAGCCAATGATGTAAGTTGTTAATAAGCGTGAGAGGAATCACTGATAATCATGATGACCCTCAAGGTACTGCAGTACAATTCACGTGGTGTGAATAAGGGACTTAGTGTCGAACACCACACAAAATCTTTCGGTTGAAGTCCATTGATGTAAACCTGTCATCATAAGTGAGAAACTTTCCATTGAGGCATGCAAGATTCAAAGCACTGAAAGGGTTGTTCCTAGATCGACTTCTTGGATAATAGGTTGATGTCGAAAAGAAGCGATCCGTCATAAGAGGGCCTTAATGAATCCCACATCAATGACACGGAATGGAGAAAATTATTTTAATGGAGGTGAAAACGATCTGGTGATATAAAGTTTAGGGTGGCGGTCATGAAAGAATGGACCGTGAATGTATTGCAGTGGGTGAGACACAGGTGAATTCTCTGAGCGGAGTCGCCATTTTGTTATCAGGAAAACTAGTGTCTATGCAGAGCTGTTAGTCCCACTGAGGCTGGTAGCTACATTAGAAACAAACAAACTAAAACTACTTTCATTTTCCTTTATGAGAAATAGATAAGAGGGGAATAAGGAGACCAACCTCTGTCTTGCGCTTGGTTCCTTGCTAGATTCCTCTCCCTTCTGATAGATCTTTGCTACTCACTTCCTTGTCTAGCGAGCTTCACAGAGCACCTGTAGAATCAAAGCAGCATAACACTATCCAAGAACATAGATCTATTATCATAAACAATATAGGACCAAATATATATTGACCACACAAATGCACGTAACATCAATCATACAAGAATGTGGAGGAAAACTTGAATAGCTTTATTGATAATCAAGAAAGAGAAAAGAGGATTGCAACCAATTTTTCTGACCCAGCATCAGCCTCTCAGCAAGAAAGCCCTTCTTCACCTCATGAAAAGCTTAGATCACCCAACACTATGATATTGCAGCAAGAAACCAACAACACTTCCTTACAAGATACAAAATTCCAGCCTCTGGATCTCTGGGATGAGGGATCCATATATAGATGTTTGCAAGGGGGGTGAGTCATCTTTTGAGAGTTGATTAGTTTCCTCTCTCTGATAGTTCTTGATTCCACTTGGAGATTGATGATCTCTTACTCATCCCTGGGAAAATGCAGAGAGGCAAGTGTCACAGGAGAAGTTTCTAGAAGATTCCATGATCTTCCACCTTGTAGATTGACCCTGCCATTTGTCCACTCTCGCCCATCGCACCCCATAGAAGGGATTTTCAAGATGCATCACACCTGTTGTGTGTATTTAGGTGGGATGCAGCGCAGTTTGACCATGGAGTAGGTGAGATGGTCTAGTTTTGACCAGTTCTGAGTAGTTTTTCATGGAGAACTTCTGGGAGAAGATGTAATTCGTTGACCTTGTTCTTTTAGAGGTTGGAACAACACTTTTAGGGACTTAAGAGCCCTTGCTTTATGGAAATTTATGGTTGGGGTTGTAGTGCCCAAAAATGTCTATAACAGTAAGCAAGCAAGTTTTCCATAAAGCCGTGGATCCAGAAGCAAATCCTTCATCAATTAATGAATGTGGATAGCTATAATTTTCCCACAACTTGCAATAGGCTACCCCTAGTCTTATCTCACCATAACCTTGCTAGGAGATTCTATTGGCCTTCGACTGGTGGCTCAAATTTAATGCCATGCTAGTAAGCAAGAAAGTTCTCCCTCAAGCTATGGATCCATAAGGCAACACTTCATTAATTAGTCAATTTTAGATAATTATTTTTTAACAATTTATTCAACACATTAGCAAACCATGTTTCTCCACAAATTATTGTAATAATATTACAAGAACAAAGTCAGAGTGAGAGATTCCATTGCTCTCCAAGAGTGTTGAGGTTTGATGTAAACCATTGATCATTTTACAAACCATGGATGTAGTACTATTTCTATAGGATGAGATATCAATTATATTTCATTTGATAAATAAACAACAAGTGACTTACAAATCGCAAATAAAAAGTACATCCTGTAATTTATGAAAATTTTCAGCCAAACATAAATGAGAATTACAGTATGCTTGGTTTTCTATCATTCAGTGCATCACCTTTTTGCAGAAGAAAGGGTTGGCTTTCAATATGTTTAGCGAAACAACTCCCGATCACCCAGTATTGGACCATGAATATTTGGTGAAAACTATTCAAGACATAGTGGAGAGTAGATAAGAAATCCTGCCCCAGTGAGGTCATGCTCCCCACTAGCTACAAATGCTCAAGTTCCCCATGCGTGTGAATCAACAATGACTGAATCATATTGCAACCCATAACACCATTGGTCGGCTATTGACACCCACAACCTGTGGAACAAATTCATAATAATCCATATGGATGAGATATGCATAACAACTAGAATTGTGTTGGGTAACTCCAATACCAACAACATTGGCATAGCTAGATACCAACATCATTGGCAGGGATCGAGAGAGGAAATTTTATAACTCTGGAAGCTATTGTAAAAGATTACAAAATATATATGTTTAACTGTAGGCAAAGACACAATTGTGTCATTTCAGCATCAAGATCCATACATTAATTCAAGTCATAATGGGCAGATATTAGAGCATTAAGGTTTTCACATGGCTAGATTTCCTAGGAATCCTAATGTAGATAATAAATTGATATAAGTTTCATGTAATTTTAGATACTGCAACAATGGTTTGACCAAAATAACCTTGTTGTGAAAACAAACAAATATACCACTTCAAAATAAGCTTAAGTATGTTATAAAGCATAAATAAAAACTTACAAATTCCTTTGGGAAATTTATGGGAGAGTGCTTGTTCCTCCCACCCAACAAGCCGGCACCACCAACTCCTCTCGAGCATAGAATTATTCCTTCTAGGAATAACAACTTTTGTATTCCCTTAGTAATATTTAATAAATTTTTACTAGTAGATTTTCCCTAGCAACTACTTTTAGGGTCTCCCTTTTACCATGCTTTTTATTTTAACTAGGATGGGTGATGCTAGGGGATTATTAAAAATTAGATTTCATCTAATTGTTAATTAGATTTTTATTAAATTAGAAATGATATTTTTATCAAATTATAGAATTGATTTCTATCTAATTTCTAATTGGTAAAGATCTACTGCTTTTCTTTTAACTAAGATGGGTGATGCCAGGACATCATTTTTATCTAATTTCTAATTAGATTGTTATCAAACTATAAAATAGATTTTTATTAAATTTATAATAAAAAATTAGCTTTTTATCCAATTTTTAATTGGTAAAAGTCTGCTGCTATTTGTATTATGTAATTATATAAAAATATGCTGATGTTTACATTTTGTAATTATGTAAAACGAGAAATGCTTTTTATAGAAAAAAACATGAAGTGGGAAAATTAATGGCATGAAGTCTTTTATAACTGTTTTTCCGTGAGGTCCTTTATAAACAACAACAGATTTTTACCAATTAGAAATTTGTTTTTTTTTTTTAATTTCTAAATGTTTTTTATATAATTACAAAAGGTAAACAACAATAGATTGGTGTAGATTATCTTTTGGATTCATCTCACATTAGGTTTTTGTTATGATCGACATTTTGAACCAGCAATGGTGGTTCGTCTTCAGGATGTGAAAGATTTATGGGAGACTGGTCTTATTATTCAGTTCAATAAATAGATGTTTGAGATGCATTGCCGATAGTGCATCTCAAACATCTATTTATTGAACTGAATAATAAGACCAGTCTCCCATAAATCGTTCACATCCTAAAGATGAACCACCATTGTTGGTTCGAAACGTCAATCATAACAAAAACCTAATGCGAGATGAATCCGGAAGATAATTTACAGAAGTATGAAGATCGCAGAAACCTAAAATATGAAACAATATATTTTTACGTAATTACATAATACAAACAACAACAGATTTTTACCAATTAGAAATTTGATAAAAATCAAATTTCTAATTGGGTAAAAATCTGTTGTTGTTTGTATTATGTAATTATGTAAAATTATGTTGTTGTTTATGTTTTGTCATTAGATAAAAAACATTTAGAAATTTGGTAAATCTAATTTCCAGTTGGTAAAAATCTGTTGTTGTTTGTATTATGTAATGATGTAAAAATCCTTTGTTGTTTATATTTTGTAATTATGTAAAAAGGGTAATGTTTTCTTAGGGAAAAACATGAAGGGGGGGAACCATGGCGTGAGGTCCTTTATAAACATGACATCATAACAGTTGAACCATTCTATCACCTAGGATTGGAGAATCTAATTCCAAGAAGGAAAGAAATTGTCAAAACAGAAATTGCCACTTGGATTTTTAATTAAGTTGTTTGCAAATACCTCCCTAGAGAGCCATTATGAGATTATTCACCTCCAATCCTTTGATTTTTTAGGGAGAACATCCTTTCCTATCGATCTCTTCTACTTTGGGGATATGGAAAGTGGAGAAGGAGGTGCAAGTGGATCGAAAAAGGTAAGCTTACTTTGTTTTTATAGAAGAATTACATAATATAATATGTTTTATTTTATTTTTTTACGCTTGAAGTTAGAATTATAATTTTATAATTATAGTTTGTGGTAAATCATTGAAACTTGGACAGAGAAAGAATCTGATAACATAGTCTTGTCTTGAAGATGTTTTTGGGATGGAAGGACTTAAAAAACTTCATGCTTCGGATGTTGAATCCCTAATCCATTTTCTTAAGACAAAATCCCATGAAGCTAATCAAGTAGGTCCATGTAATCAACAAGCTTTACGAAAATCAATAAATTCCCTATCCTCTCTTCGATCAAGAAAAAAATCAAAAAATGTGTCATTAACATCAAACACCAATAATGAAGAACATTGTGTTGAGACATCTTGTGTGATGGCAACTCCCGAGACCGCAAGTTCTTGTTCATCCTTAGGTTATGTATCATCTATTGGTAGTTTAGGTACCAAGATAGAGTATGACCTTGTTTTAGGGGAGATAAGAAGGACAGATGCAGGAAAAAGATTCTTAAATAGGCTAAAGGACTCATGCCTTCACTGATTTAGAGATCATCTTCACCTCACATTCTACAAGATTCCAATTCACCTAAAAAATATGGTGGTACAGGACATAGAGAATGAATTTGGTACTGGTTGGTTGGTTAAGAAGATAAAATTGCAAATGGCCCTTAACTGTAAGAGGCTTTGTTGCAACCAAGCAAGAAAAATTTTAAAAATGCCTCAAGATCAAAGACTAAAATAAAGACCATTTGACATACCTTTTAAAGTATGGAAAGAACTTGTAAAATCATATGAGAAGTTGGATGCATAAAGAAAGGCTGACGATGAGAGCATTCAGGTATTGAATTTTTCATTAAATGTTATTTAGAATGTACTAATATTTATAAGTATCTTAGACATGTATTTGTGTGAAAATAAATTGAATTGGTTTATGTTTAAGGACAAGGCATTTAAGGCGAGGTTAACCAAGACAGAAGTCACTCATCGTAGTGGCCAGAAAGGTTTAAAAGCACTGATAACAACCTTTGTAATTATATTAAACATGTGATATTTTTTAAATAAAAATTGTACTAGAAGAAAGTCATCGTTATCTAATTTCTCCCTATTTACTAATTGACAGGAACTAAAATATGGAAGACCTCCAAATCATTTGGAAAAGGAGGTGTTGTAGAAAAGATATGGGTTGAATCTGTTGCTTGGATGGACTCTATGGTATGTAATCTTAGTTGGATTTCCAATATACTTTTGAACTGTATTTTCATTTTATTTTTTAGTACTATTATATATTATATCTTACCTCATTTTCTGATTAGCATTGTATAAAAAATACATGCGTTTTGTTATGTAATTAATACTAACATGTAATATTTATTTCTTTTTCCAGAATGCTATAGATAATGATTTGCAAGGCGATGATCACGATGATGATCCAAACTATGATCAACATATATCAGGAGATGATGAGGATGAGGATGATGGCGGTGAAGGAGGAGATGATGATGATTGTTGTGGTGTTGGTGATGATGTCGATGACTAATGAGGATGGTCAAGATGATCATGAGGATGATCTTGGTGGTGGTAGCTAGGCATGCACATGCATTGTTTTTGATGAAGAAATTATTGTGTAGAATGACATTGCTATGTTTAGATGGATGTTGTGAATTTACCCTATATCAACGAAAAATTTTAATTTGGTAATCATACAATGAGTTTGATTTGATTAAAGATGATGATGATATTATCATTATTATATTTTTATTTGATTTATATATTGGAAAGTATCATCATTATTTTGATAGAGAATTATAATGTATGGTGATATTACCATCTTTGGATGTATGTTGTTAATTTATTGTAGAATAATGATATTCATGAAATATTTTGATTTTTTAATCATATTTGAACTTTAATTGTTTTGATTAAAAATAACACTGATCTTGTTGAATTGAGGCTTCTGTGATCCATATCAAGTTTACAAGATATTTTTCGGCGTAAATCACATGATATTTCATTTGTCGACGCTTTTTTAACCAACTAGTGTGGTTCATCGTCGAGACAAGTTGAAGAATCAGATCAAGCTTTGCCTATTAAATAGTCAGAGCAGAACCTCCGATGGCTATAATTCTTGATGAGGCAACAACTATATTGACCAACGACTAAATTTGACTGGGGATCAGTTAGCAAGACCAGGGGCAAAAAAAAGGATAATTTAATATATTAAATTGGAAGAGGGACACATGACTTCACCTTTTATATATATATATATATATATATATATATATATATATATATATATATATATATATATATATATATATATATATATATATATATATATATATATAAAATAAAATAAAGTAGATTTTAAATGGTTATTAAGTTAATAGTTAGTTATAAAAGGCATTAACTATTTAAAAATATAAATAATAGAATAAGTCAAGAGATAGAAAGAATAAGATTATAATATTTTAAATATTCATACTAAATTAATAGTTAAATAGATTATCGAGATTTAATTAATTGTTTATATGAATATACCTAAAGGTTTTAACTACTTTATAATATGTTATTTATAAATATATATAATAAATTAATTCTATTGAGATAAAAGTTAGTGATAAAAGGTTTAATAGTTTAGAAATAATAATATTAGAATAAGTCAAGGGTTGGAAAGAATAAAAATAATTAAAATATTTAGATATTATTATCTGTATATCTAAAGTTTAAACCAACTTATTATTATACAGGTAATTATATTTTCTATCAGTTAAATTATTAGCATAAGCCAAAAAGTGAGGGAGGGGGGAAAAGGAAAGAAAATGACTAGGAAGAGACTGCTGGGACCCAACAACTACTAATCTTCCAGCCATGCTCTCTATTGAGATTGCTGGGCCTCTTTTCAATCTCAAGGGCTGCCCTAAATTTCCGAAGATGGAACTGCAAAACTCTAGCAATAACACTTGCCTCCTCAATACAAACATGATGTTTCGTTTTTTCTGCATGCTCTGCTAAAGTGGAAGACTTGGTTCTCCTATGCATAAGGTCAGTTGTGTGTTCACTAATTCTTTGATTAATGGAGCGACTAGTTTCACCAATATAGGAGGTCCCACAGAAACAAGGGATAATATAAACTCCTTTCATATCCTTAGGGTCGATAGGATCCTTCACTGATCTGAGGGACTTACAGATGGTGTTACGGGGCCTAAAGGTCACAGGGACATTATGTGTCTTAAGAATCCATTCAATCTTATCAGTGGTCCCTTGAACAAATGGAAGATGGGCACCTGGAATCCGCTCCTTCGGTTTTTTTTTAGTTAGAGAATTCTTGGCATCTTTGAGGAAAACTTTCTGACCCATGTATCTACTATAACCATTCTCAACAAAGACATCAAGGAGATGGGATTGCTAGAGTTTTGCAGTTCCATCTTCGGAAATTTAGGGAAGCCCTTAAGATTGAAAAGAGGCTGAGCAATCTCAATAGAGAGGATGGCTAGAATATTAGCAGTTGCTAGGTCCCAAAACTCTCTTCCTAGTTGTTCTCTTTCCTTTTTCCCCCCTCCCTCATTTTTTGGCTTATGCTAATTATTTAACTGATAGAAAATATAATTACTTGTATAAAAATAAGTTAGTTTAACAATTAGATATATGGATAATTATATCTGAATATTTTTATTATTTTTATTCTTTCCAACCCTTGACTTATTCTAATATTATTATTTTTAAACTATTAATACCTTTTATAACTAACTTTTATATCAATAGAATTAATTTACATATATATTTATAAATAGAATTTTATAAAGTGGTTAAAACCTTTAGGTATATTCATATAAAAAAATAATTAAACATCGATAACCTATTTAACAATTAATTTAATATGAATATTTAAAATATTATAATCTTATTCTTTCTATCTCTTGACTTATTCTATTATTTATATTTTTAAATAGGTAATGCCTTTTATAATGAACTATTAACTTAATAACCATTTAAAATCTACTTTATTATATATATATATATATATATATATATATATATATATATATATATATATATATATATATATATATATATATATATATATATATATATATATATATATATATAAAAGGTGAATTCATGTGTCCCTCTTCCAATTTAATATATTAAATTATCTTATTTTTTCACCACTGGTATTGCTAACTGATCCCCAGTCAACTTTAGCCATTGGAGGTTCTGCTCTGACTGTTTAACAGGTAAATCTTGATCTGATTCTTCGACTTGTCTTGATGATGAACCACACTGGCTGGTTCAAAATGCGTCGACAAATGAAATATCATGTGATTTACACCGAAAAATCTCTCATAAATACTGATCTTATTAGTATTATGTTGCTATTTTATACATATGTGTTGAAAATTATCAATGAATCATTGTATATGATGACATTGTTATTTTTTTGGATGGATGTTGTCAATTTCTCTTAAATTTCTTTACAAATGATTTTGAATTGTGATATCTTCTTTAGTGATATTTAGAAACTATGATATATTTCATTGTGCAGTTGAAATTAAAAAAATGAATCTATAAAGGGGGTCATATATGTAAAGTAAATATACTCTACATAAGAAGTCAAATGCTGATGCAACCATGGATGCAAAATTGAAAGTAAAATTGGATGTTAAACTAGGAATTAATACGAAATGCAAACAATGACATACAAAGTGTTTTAAACTAGAAGTGAAAAATTGTGCAATAGTTGACGCAAAGAAGGGAATAAAACATGGCATAAAAAAAGATATCAAATTGCGAAAAAACAAGGACACATAAATGGACACGAAACTAGATGCAAAAAAAGACAGATAACTAGATGTAAAATAAGATGCAAAGTTGAGTGCTAAAAAGAAGAAAAAAATGTTACAAATTAAGATGACAAATGATGATACAAATAATGGCGTAAATTTGGGATGCAAACTTGGGCACAGAAAAGGAAAAAAAAAGATGTAACAAAAGATGTAAAACAAGATGTAAAATGGGGCTAAAAAAAGGTGAAACCATGGATGCCATATTGGATGTAAAAAATGATGCACAATCATATGCAAATTTAGGCTCAAACTTAGACACACAATTATATGCAAATGTGGACACAAAATGAGGCAGAAAAAGATGCAAATTTGGATGGCGAAATCAATGTAAAACTAGACACCAAAAAAATGCAAAATTGCATCAAAAAGTGGGCATAAATAATCGTGCAACATTGGACACATAAGTAGACACAAAAAATGGTGCAAAAATGGGCATAAAAATAGCTCAAAATTGGATGCAAAAAGTGACGCAAAACTTGGTACAAAAAAAATACAAAAGTAGCTGTAAAAAATGGCTCTAAATTGAATGTACCATTAGACACAAAATAAGACGCAAAGGTGGACATAACACATGACTCAACATAAGATGCAAATATAAATTCAAATTTGGATGCTCAAAATGATGTAAGATTGGATGGAAGAAATGGTGTTAAAAACGATGCAAAATTGGATGCAACAAATGACACAAAATATGGTGCAAAATGGGATGGAAACAATGGAGACAAATCAAAGGTAAAACTGGACGTAAAAAATGGTCCAAAAAAGATAAAAAAATAGGCACAAAAATGGATGCAAAATATGGTGCTAAATCAAAATCAACACATGGTGCAAAGATAGGCACCAAAGCTGGTGAAAAAATAGGTACAAAAATAGAAGCAAAAACTAGTGTAAGTCTAGATGCAAAACCTGGCGTAAGACTAGATGCAAAAGATAACACAAAATTGATGCAGAAAAAACATTAAATTGGATGCAAAATACGATGTAAACATGATGCAAGTGATGGCACAAAAATGGAAGCAAATAATGACACAAAATAGGAAGAAAAATATGATGCAAAATAGATGCAAAAAATGACACAAAACTAGAAGCAAAACCTGTCATAAAATAAGATGCAAATCTTGCTTCAAAATTTGACGCAAAAAATGATGCATAGTATGGTGTAAAAAATGATGCAAAATCTAGAGTGAAAAATGATGAAAAATCAGGCGCAAAAAAAAGGACACTTTAAAAATTGTACAATAGAGCTAGATTTAGCGCCACATTCCTCATCACAATTATAAAAAGAACGCAGTAAAATCTGGCACTAAATTTGGTGAAAATCACTAGTTTTGTTGTAGTGTTCCTTCTATTAAGCATGGAAATGACTATGTTTTTTTGGTCATTAACAGGTTCTCGAAGATGGCCATTATTGTGTCTTGCAAGAAGAATATCATAGCAGAATCCACTGCTAAACTCTTCTTTGAACAAGTGTGGGTACACTTTCGAATCCCACAGTCTATCATCTCAGATCGGGATAGCAAGTTCCTCATTATATTTTGTTCCAGTCTCTGGTTGATGTTGGACACCAAACTCACTATGTCCATAGCCTTCCATCTCAAATCGATGGCTAGAAAGAGGTTGTCAATAGGATGATCATACACATTCTGCGCATGTATAACTCAAAGAATTCACCCACATGGTATGAGAGCCTCCCCTGTTCAGCACAGCTACAACCGAGCTCTCCATAGTTTGACTAGCCACAACTCTTTCTAGGTGGGCTTGGGATTCCAACTACTATGTCCCATTCATTTGCCCAAGCCATTTGCAGTTGCTCACGTAGATTCGGCTCATGTCCAGTTCGTAACAGATAAGGAAAACAACTTTATTGAGCGCATCCAACATATTCACCAGTAGGTCCACAACACTGTGGAGAAATCAATTGCTAGGTACAAGCAACGACATGATCAACATCAGGTGCCACACAAGTTTTAGGTGGGCGACAAAGTCTGGTTTCATTTGCAAAAGGAACACCTTACCGAAGCTTATCAGAAACTCAGACCACTCCAATATGGTCGTTACACCATCACCAAGGCTGTGGGAGACAATGCATTTGAGCTCAGCATTCCCCCATTCCTTAGCATGCACCTAGTGTTCAATGTGGACCAGATTCGGCCATACTTTCCACCATTACTAGACACATCTGACATTGCAGAACATCTCACACCTACAGAGTTAAATCTAGATTGCATGGAATAAGCTGCAACTGATCGGATGATGGACACACAGATCAAGCACACTCGCCAACAGAATATCAAACTGTATCGAGTTGTCAAAGCAGGCCAACTCCTTCACTAGGGCAAGTGGCTCACCAAGAACCAAGTTCGAGAGGTTTCCTCATCTCATCGAGGAACTCAAGACAATGGGGACCATTGCTTCCTAAAGGAGGAGGAATGATCCAGGTGGATATTGGTGGCCACCCACCAAGTCCACTTGGACCCCCACCATTATTTCTTTCAGCTTTTCAATTTCCTTAATTGTAGCATAGTTTACTATTTTAGCAGTTTTTTGGGTCCTGAACTTCTAGAGCCGTTTTGAGGCCCTAAATGAATTTTTTTGGGAAAACTATGAGCAACATGGGTATATGGGCCCATGTTTCTCTTCCCAAAGTTGTAGTTTTTAGATATATCTTTCTAACGAGATCTTGTTCATGTCATGCGGAGATCGTATGCCAAAGTTACGACCCCGAGAAGTTGATGTACCAATTTACCCAAACGAGGCCCACAGTTTGGCGTTTCATCTTCTAGGGTTAGGTTTTTGGATGTTTAGAGTTTTCCATTGCTTGTCAACAATAAATAGGCCTTCGAGCCTCACTGTAGAATAGTTGAGAGGCATGTAGCTGCCACATGTCTTCTCAAAGATAAGCTACCATCGCCCTTGCTAGTTTATTTACATTTCTGTTTGTAAGCATATTTCAGTATTTTGCAACAATGAAATGCAGTATTATTTATGTTGCATCTATATATGTATGGTTATATCTATAATTTTTTGCATTGTTGGTTAAATCCGGATCACGGGAGTTGGCTATCCAATTCCAAGAATCGAATAGCCACCCCCAGGAGTAGTAGAGTGATGGCTACCCGATTCTAAGAATCGGATAGCCACCCCAATGGGTGGTCAGTCGGTGGCTATCCAACTCCGAGAATCAGATAGCCGCCGCCATGGGTAGCCCTGTAGTGGCTATCCAATTCCTAGAATTGGATAACCACCTCCCGGGCGCCCATGGGGGAGCGACCATGGGTGGCAGAGCTATGTGCATATATGTTTTTTAAAGTTTTAATCATAAATATATGCTTTTTAAAGCCTTAAATGTTTTTTATTCTATTTTTTACTCGAAAATTTAAGATTTTTTTTTAATGGTTTAAAAAAAATCCAAAATATATATATTTTTAAAAATTTAAACTCTTTTATGTTTTTTTTTTCAATTTATATATATATATATATATATATATATATATATATATATATAACTTGAGTATATTTTGGGTTTTTTAGGTTTTATTTTTATGTTTTTAATGTTGATTTTAGTAGTTTTTAAGTTTTTTATTGTTTTTTTTTAATTTTCTAGTTTTTTGTTTTTTTTTTTTAATCTAGTTTGTTTTTAATTTTTTTTTTTTTTAGTTTTTAGTTAATTCTTTTTAAAATTATTCCATTCTTAGTTAATTAATTTTATAGTTTTCTTTTTCCAAAATTTTTTATTGTTTACGAGATAATTATTTTTTCTTACATTTTTTTTCATGTTTTTTCTTGTCATTTTTATATATATTTTTATATTTTTTTTTATAGCATAAAAAAATTTAAAGTGTAAAAAAATGTAACATTTAAAAAAAATATGCACACTTAATACATTAAAAAACATGTATAAAAAGTTGTTAAATTTAGAAAATAATTATTTACATTTCATACATTAGAAAATTTAAAGTCAAAAAATAGGTCTTTTAAAAAAAGTGCCTCATGCAGAATCACCACTTTTTTAAGTCAGCATGTAAATCACTAACATTGTAAAAT
Organism: Pinus tabuliformis; assembly: GCA_031772625.1. Lineage (NCBI taxonomy): Eukaryota > Viridiplantae > Streptophyta > Pinopsida > Pinales > Pinaceae > Pinus > Pinus tabuliformis. The sequence goes on from CM062814.1 coordinate 346,061,546, forward strand.
GTAATGTACATAAAAAAGATTAAAGTGCAAAAAACTATGCTTTAAAAAAATGTGTTCTGCATCGCCCCTGTTCAAAATCGGGACACTTTTTTTCTATCTCTACGAAACGAGTAACATTATCAATTCATGTTTCAAATTTTACATTTTTCATTGCATCTAGGATTCATTATCACATTCAGCTCATCTTTTTTGGGGTAAGCCCACTTTTCATGTCTCGTGTTATGTTTCTAGCGCTTTTTTTGTTTTGCTTCATATGAATGATGTTTGCTTGATTTCAGTGAGTGCTTGCTGTCGTTTTGATACATACTTGCTTGTAGTAGCACGGTTTCAGTTTTCATTAACATCTCACTGTTGTCGCATGCATGACATTGTTTTACACAAATGGATGTCATTGCGGAAACTCGCTTCACACGCATGCATGCTTTCCTGTTTTCTAAATCTTGCACTTGATCTTTGCATGAATGATCATTCACTCTTGTTTGCACTCATCTCATCATGCTTTCACACTTCTCATGTTTTTAGTCACCCGCCGGCTGGACTGGACTTCCTTGGCCTCGGCCGTGCCTTGCCCAGCTAGCGTTGTGCATTTTTGGAAGCGAAGGCTCTGCCTTCCCCCTAGAAATTGCACAATCCTAGCTAGGCACTGACCTCCAGGCTTGCATTGCGCAATTCTTGGAGGTAGTGTCCCCTTGGCCCCAAGAACTACGTAATGCAGTTTGTTGGTTGCATGTCACTCCTAACTGAAATTGCGCATTGTGCAGTTTCAGTCCTCAATAGGTGAGGATGGACTGTGCATTACACAGTTCCAACAGCTAATCAGCCTCCTGACAGCCTGAACTATGCCTTCCGCAGTTTTGGCAATTAGTCTCCCGACTTCTCAGCGAAAATTATGCAACCTTCATAATGAGTCACACAGGTATGTTGCAAGTCTTTTATCAAGTTTGTTTTAGTTTTTGACTCACAAATTTCTTTCCATGAGTGCTTCCATGTCCACAGGTATCACAAGTGTTCATCTTCCTCTCAACAACACAAGTACAATGGCCTTCAGGAGAGCAGAGTTAAAGGACATTGTTGAGAGCACAACGTGGATTGCAGCCAAGCAAATGTCTATGAACCTACCTACCTATGAAGACATCAAGTTGTTCATAGATAAGGACATCAATATAAGATGGCAAGAACATCACAGTGAGCAGCACCATCAACAGTAGTAGAAGGCAGCACACCCGCATGTGGTGAATGCAAGAGGAAGGTTGTTGACAACACAAGGGTGGAACAAAGTTGCAACCTTGAGCAGATCGACTTGTCACGAAAGAAACTTTGGAGATTGAGGCTATGAGGTGATTACACGATAAGACGATTGCACAAGAGCAGAGAACTAAACAGAGAAGGAGTTACATGTGTTGAAGCAACAAATCTAGTAAGAACATGAGCTGCATATATGAGAGAATGAGTTGTAGCAGGAATAGCTACAACAGGGGGCACAACATGCACTCACCAATGAAGCTACGCTTGTGCAAGTTACAGATCCATCCCAACATATGGCACATAGCAAACATAGTGAGCAGTTTTGTTGATCGCATGCAAGTGAATTCAGCAACATGCATGTCATTGTGCACAAACGTGCAATCCCAACCATTCAACACACTCAACGAGGCAAAGACAAGAAGCAAGTCCGACTGGAGCTTAACACACAGTTGATAGTTGATGCGCATGACCACCAACACACACTGGAAGATCAACACAGACACTATGCATCAGTGTGTTGCTGGTTTGGCTGCACCCAAGAAGACCATGTGCATACTAGCAGAAGAGTTGGATGGAGGGGCCACAGCAATTCACCTAGATGCAAAGGAAGCAAGAGTATGCTTCAACAAGATGTCACTATGGAGTGCATGCATGCCATCATGGACAGGCAAGCTTGGCATCATCTCACCACCTTCATCATCACAAGCATGTCAAAGAGTTGGTCTCACCACAATGGACCGAGTGTCAATGTTGTCTTGCATGGCTTTCTCAAGCCATTTTGTCTCACACGTGCACATGTGCATTCTAATGTAACATCTTGTCAAGTGGAAGTTCAAGTGCAAATAGTTGGATGTAACAATCAAAGTATATGAAGAGTCATGAGGGTAGACGAACTATCACAAACGGGAATTTCAAGGGTCATCCCACCCTTTGCTATAAATAGAACTTCATAACTCACTGTAAAGGCTTTTGGTCAGCGAAGCTTCTGATAGGACTATCTTAGAGAGAGCTTGGACAGTATTGTAATGAGCCTTGGTTTCTCCACTGTGCAGAGCTAGTATATCTCTTTGGAGGAGCAGACAATTGTGGCTGTAACATGGATGTATTGTATGACTCGAAGTTAAACTTATTGATATAACAGAGCCAACACGTTTCAGGCATATGTTGTATTGTATTCTATACTATCTGGTTTACTCTAAATCATATATATATTTGTTTTCTTACACATGCATGTATGGACGTTTCTGTGTATGTATGTATGAATCTTTCTAAAACGTGTTGTTGGTTTAAAGATCACTTTGGATTGCTAGCTAACTTTCCTTCTATGTTGTGATGCATCTTTGCTCGTGTGTTCTCTCCTTAACTTTGTTCTATCACAGGTTTCCAAAGGGCGCACTCATCTCAACCCGTTGTGTTTGAACCTCTCATGCACCTTGCTTGGCTTGGTGCAACTGTTACACCCTTGCTACCAAGAGAGACATCTTACTTGCCGTTGTACGAAATCATTGTCAAGGCATTATCGTATGACCTATTGCTGGGAATCCTACACCAAACTGTCTGAGGTCTAATTGTAGCTTCTTTTCAGGGAGATCCCCTTACATGTTGGCGAGTCCAACACCATTAACACTCTCTCTGTAAATATTTTATAGGAATAATATATATTTTTAAATTATATAACTATCGTGTGATCTTTAATTAAAAAAGGTAAATACAAATTTTGATTATATACTTGATAGAAGTAACATATTTTTTTTAATTATATAACTATTGTGTAATTTTTAATTAGAAAAGATAAATACTGATTTTGTTTTACGAAAATTTTCAAAAATGATGAATTAATTTATAAATATTATTTAACTAATTTGAAAAAGCAACATAAAACAATTCAACTTGTTCTAAATTTGTTCTTTTCTATCCCGGTAAGGTATATTAGGGTCAGCTAACGTCTTCCGTAACCATTTAGACATAAGTTAGGGTAGGGTGAGCTAATTTCTTGTAATTTTAATTAATAAATATAAGTTAATCATAATTTAATTATAAATGTTTTTTTTTTTTTGGAAATTTGGGATATATGGTTTTTTAAGTGATTTGACTTTAGTTTTATAAAGTAAGTATTTAAATGCATAAATAATACATCTCTTAAAAATTAAATAAAAGCCTAATTTCACAAATATCATAACTGAAACTTATCATTCTAAATGGTCCCCAGGAAATTCACTCAAAAGAAATCCCAGGAAAAAACAAAATTATCTAACTACACATTAATATACCTCACACACATTTTATTTCAAATTTAAAAATAATAATCAAATACAAAATTTACTAATTACCTTTTAAATTTTAAGGTGAACGAATCCTTTATTAACTTTCCCAGTTTTAATTAAAAGAATTAATAATGATCCAAAATTATTAATCGTATTTAAAAAATAAAATTAAAAAAAAAACCGACACTTTAGGTATACAATTCCATTATGTTAACAAGTGTGACCGGTGAAACCATATAAGTGACTCGATTCCTACTTACAAACATATCACTTCAAAGCATATTTACAAAATACCGATATTGCTCCAAGTTCATCAACAATTAAAAAGCCATTGAAACCTGACAGATTTTTCAAAAAACAGAGACAGGATTTAGGAAGGGTTATTTTCAGGATTTATGACGGGATAAAGAATTGAAGTTCAAGCTTCAACACAGTCGCAACACATAAGGACAGCTGAATGGTGAACTAGTTCTTTCAGTGGTGTTGTTTAAATATTTTATTTTATTTTGGTGATTTGTAGTGATGTTGTTACTATTTTATTTTATGTTTTACAGGTGGTTTAGTGAAATACAATATAGTTATAATTTGTTTTTAATATTGGATAAGAAGAATAAATATTACATTGAGGAATTCAACCCTACCTACATGTGATTTACAACAAAAAAGGTTTATTGGAGCTAACCTTTGGTGGAGGGAAAAGGTTCTTATTGCTCAATAAGGACCAACTCACATCAATTTCGATGTGAAACAAGATGGTGGAATAGGCCTAAAGAAGCTTGGGAAGAAAGGGTGTGTACATTTTGCAGGACTGGGGCGTGGAATGTGATGCATTCAAAGACATCAGAGAAAGTTATGAGAACATGTTAACATGTTAGCATCAATTTTTTGGCATTGTCTTTTTAACGAGGAGATTGTTAGAAAATTGAATCAGTTCATCATCAATTTGAATAAAAAAAAACTGAATTACAAAAAACTAAAAACAAAAAACTAATAATCTTATGACTAGTTTTAGTCTCATACAACTTAAAATATTATTTCATTTCATTTCATACTACATATTTAGATCCTACAAAATTCCTTCAACCAATTTGTCCTAAGATGAAAACTACGGATGCTTTGTTGTTTAATTATTGGAGAATCAAATACAGTGCGAGGGCGCATCATTCCGCCGCGTTATGAATTGGGTACAGAGCATGATTCGAACTAGGTTTTGTTTGGTAGTGCACTGCATCATCACGTAATGGCGTTGTCACGTAATTCGGTGAATCGCTCTTCACTAAGCCGCACATGGGGAGAACATGCATGCCTCTTCAAATGCGGTCTGCGGGACCCGTTCGGCATTTAACGAAAAGGGTAAATACAGGGAAGAGGCGATTTCTAGTAACTGTTTCTAATTGCCAGGTGCCACAGTCATTAACCTAAGCGTTTGTCGTCGACGCGTTGTTCGATAACCAAACTAAAACAAATCTCGCTTGTTTATCGACACTTCGGTTGGTTAGTCGATACACGCGCAACACAGAAATGACAGCACTGCAGTTTTTTATTTTACGTTATAACTGTAGCGTAGGACCTAGCGTTTGATACGCGGCAGAGTCTAAGCGTTTGTTGTCGACGCGTTGTTCGGTGGCCAAACAAAAACAAATCTCGTTTGTTTATCGATACTTCGGTTGGTTGGTCGATACACGCGCAACAAAGACGTGACAGCACTGCAGTTTTTTATTTTATGTTATAACTGTAGGGTAGGATCTGGTGTTTCATACGCGGCAGAGTCTGCCCTTATGGGCCGCTGGACTCACGGGGCAGGGCAATCGATTGAACCGGTATGTCTTACCACACCAAAAGCTGTCATGGTATAAAAAGTTCAAAGAACGATACATTAATGATTGGCGTAGCGTTGATTTCGGGGCGTGCCCTTGTCCCACTTATTTCGTAAGGCAGCTGCAGCAGCTTGCAGGGTGGCACCTGTTTGCCCCCCCTGGCCGTTTACAGTCTTTGGGGCACAGAAATAGGTACGTGGCTTCCACTGCCTGCATCCTCGAGCAAGGTGATACGGTGACATGTAGAATGGCTCCGTCTTTTTGTTTCGTTTCGGCCCATTGTGTCACGGAATTTTTTTCCCTTAAATTGACGGCGCCACCGCTTAAGTAATCAATTTTTTCCATTGTTAGTTTATTTTATGAACTATCTCTTCAACATTCATTATAAATATGAATTATATTATTAATGTGCGGAAATCATTAATAACAAGATAGAATAACAATAAGAACACAAGGGTATGCAAAAGAACTTCTTTTATTATGTATATGAGAATTTGTACAATGACCGGGCGCTAGGCTCAACCAGCGTTCATAACCAAGGTCGGGCGCCTGCTGGTGCAAGAGCGCACGACGGTCACACCTCGCCTTACCCAAATATACAACAATACAATATACAAGACTTTTCCTGAACGGGCGGGCATGCCGGTGCACACCCGCACGACCCACAAACGATCTTGCGTTCACAACCGAACTCACACCCACAACCGGTAGGCGGGCGCCTCACTACACCCTCCACCCACATCTCCAACCGCCTACACGAAGTGTGCCCATGTCACCTTGCCCGGCTTGGTGGGCACATCACCTATGCACCTCAAGTTGTGGCTTTATGCCACTTTGCACTTCACCTTAGGGCGATGGATGATCAGCTAAGTTCGATGTCCAAATGACCAACTCCTTCAAGAGTTTATACTCCTCATTCTCTTCTTCTAGGATACTCTCCTTTACAAATTGATTAATTCCCACATCATCAAGTGGGAGTATAATTCCCACAATAATGGTAGTCTCAAAAATATTCTCTCATACTTATAGATCATTTTTTAGTGGAGTATTAATTTTTTAATGATTTTTATTCCTCTTTCCAAGCCTCATGCAAAAGAGAGATGAGTAATTGTGGGTGGTTCTTATTGCACCAAAAAATTATTTAGTAACTCGAGAAATATATTTAATTACTTATACAATATAATCTTAAAAAAAAATATTATATAATCTATAGTAATTTTAAACAATGAGTCAAATTTATTTTCAACAATCTCTTACTTACTCCTAGATATGCAAAAATATTAATTTCAAATGCCATGAATCAGTCAACAATTGCATCTTTTAGGGTGGATGGAAAGAGGTTCAATTTGAAGGCATCATATGAATAATAGAATCTATGGTAAAGAATGTGAAATTCAAAGAGAAATATGTTTGGGTCTACACTAGCTAAACCATGAAAGTTGATGAGGGAATAAGGGACCAATCCATTAAGTTCTTGAGTAGAAAACTCAAAAGTGATTAGTTCCTTTTCTTTATCCATTTTATTTCTTCCCCCATCTTAATTGATATATTCCCTTGAAACTTTGGTACATTTTATTTAATTGAAGGTTCAAGTACATTTGATTTTGACCCTTGAATATGGGAGATCGTTATGTTAATGTGTCAATAATTGCATTTTCTAATGTCTCAAATTCATTAATTTGTTTCATAGGTGACACTAAGGATTACCTCATCTTCCTACGAGTGTGTTAGTATAGTGGGCGGCTCCCACTATGCTATAGGAATATCCCTAGTTATTTTCTTTCTTATCACTCTAACAAGCCGTAAGGGAGGATACTCATAAAAGGGTTATCAATGGGGGTAGCAAAAAATTCCCTACTAATCTAATATGGGGTGAGCTTTTCAAATTGGCTCACTTAAAAGGATTAGATTTATACAAAATTTTTAATTAAACTTGATTGCATTTAAAGGATTGAAACTTCATTTAACTAGGAATTTTGTTTCTTTATCATCACTTAATGCATATGAAATAATTGTAGAAAGTAGAAATACATGTATAATAAAACATGAGACAAGAGACCAAACACATAAGGGAAGATATCACCAAGTTGGTAACGAAGTTCACTTGGTGTGGGTTATGTCTCTAGGCTCAAGAATCCATGATCTGCTTCATTCTATTCTTCAAGGATACTCTCCTTTACAAATTGATTAATTCCCACATCCTCAAGTGGGAGTAGAATTCCCACAATAATGGTAGTCTCAAAAAGATTCTCTCATACACCATACCGAGAGTCAATTCTCACAAGAAAGTGGCCATCTCTTGCAAAAGTTGTTGTCCTCTAAATGGGATGATCTCTCATAAGCATGTGGAATAAATTGAACTCTCTCACATAAATTGGAAACAAGTCCTCTTGAATATGCTGTTCAGATTCAAATCATACTCATCATCATCATACTAGTTTCGCAATTCTAAGACCAATTACTGTAAACATGTCTAATTTTTTATGAAGTGTCAAAATGGCCCTTTTTAGCACTTCTACACCTCTTTATTTCATGAAAAATATTAAATGACAAATTGCCTACAATTATTTATATCTTTCTTCCTTGATGCAATATACAAATATCACAAGAAATTGCAACATACATTCATCCCTTCGCAACATTGAGAAATCTAGGGGCAACAATAAAGGTGATATCTCTCGCTTATGATAATTTCATGTGAGGATTTTTGTTTTTCTTGATTAGCTTCTTCTTTAACTTGATTATTATTATACTATATTCATCAAACAACTACTAAAACATAAATGATAATGAGATAGAGGACACAAGATATAGGCGATCAATCAGGGCCAAAACCTCTCCAATATTGAGTGGAAAACCCACAAAATTCTTCTAGTTATAGAATATCCAATTAATGAGTTCCAAGAACTAGACCCTTGACCATGAACAAATATTCTTCCTTTTGATTCAACATTGGTCAAACTGATGGCTACACCACAAATTTTAACTTCTTTTCAAGTTTTGGCCTCTTACTACAGGCCTAGAACTTTCAGTGTCTTGTAATCATTAAAATTCTATAAATGTGGGCTGATTAGAGTAAATTCGTGAGTCTCCTCTCATTCACTTGAGCTAACCACTTCTCCTTGAGAATTCAGCTAGAAAGAATCCTCCTTTCTTGTCTTGTATATTAGCTTCTTGAAGGATTTTTGAAACCCTAGATATAGTCAGTTGTGTGAGTGGAGGGACCCAAAATAATAATAGAAGACTTCGATATTATTGTTCTTATCTTTGCTACTCAAGAGGCCTTCTTCCTTCCTTATTCACATTTCTTACATTTTTGTGGATGTTGAATAATGATCCTTCAAGCGAGGCTGAATCCTTATTAATATCATCTTCTTATCTATGCATTTGGTTTGACTTGTCATCAAGTCTAGGCCAGCGTATCCTTCTAAATAGGTTTGTAGCCTCTTTTCAAGGCCAACTTGTGCACTTGTGATGAGGTCTTGGAGGGTATTTTTGAATCTTACAATGAGTCAAATGAATTTCCTTATAATATGTAACATGCCCCAAATGGTGTTTCATACATGACAATAACCTAGATGTTCTTGATCGGAGCTTGACCTAAAAGTAAATTTCCTCGAGCATGAAACCCATGCCTCAATATCAACAATAATAAATTTATTTTTCTCATTACATCAAATACATAAGATTGTGATTACGTATGTCATTATGAAGACCGGACGTCATTACATATTTCAACAATCCCTCTTAACTAGGGAGGTATTCATAATCCATACAAGGCACTTTGGACATTCTTAATATGAATAATTCTCATAAAAAGAGTCAAATTAGTAATCCATCTGTTTAGCATCATATCATCCAACATTGTCACATAGCAAGGTCTTGACTAATAGCTCTATCTCTCCAAAATATTAGAGAACAATGTTGGTCAGACCAATGATCAATAGACACCATCATCATTTTCTCTCTTACAACATACCCCACCCAGGTTCTTTCGAAGTATGTTCCACTGGGACTATTCTTGTCTTAGATTCCCATTCCTTAAAGAATGTTGGTCCTATACAACAACTATTATCTTTGATTCCCTACCACATCCTCAAAGAGTATTAGATGTTATATTCTTACCCAATCCTCTATTCTTTCTTCGCAAGTTAATACAACAATGATGTGTCTATCTCACCTTCCTAACCAGGGACATAATCAAGCCCCGTGTTAGCCACGGAATTGCTTCGAATAGCTCTTCTAGGTGGAGATTATGGGACAACTAGCTTCTTGAAGAGCTCCTCCTTTCGATGTCATGAAATTCTTTCTCATGATTATGGAGCCTTCATCTTTAGGGACTTCTTCATAGGACATTGACCATCCATCACTTTCATCCATGAATTATGCCAGTCATCTCATCCTCTGTTTAATTGGAAAGTGATCCATTAGTCCATATATCATTTTCCTTCATATAAATACCTTCTTCACATCATGTTTCCTTTTCGACATTTCATCCTAGCACATGAGTACCAGTTGTATGTGACATCCAAAACTTTTCCTTCAATAACCTTGTATTACCCTATCCATATATTATTCAAAAATAAAAAATGAACATCAAATTACCTTTGTGATGGTCTTACATCAAGACATCCTCTTGTCGTATCAGCAACATCCTGCATACATATCGACACATTTCTAAGATATAAAATATCAAGAGTATCCTTGTTCTCTAGACTACATCAGAGTCTTCATATATTTTACATGGAGATCTCACAATTAGTCCTTATATTTATTGGAGGTTGATTTCCCTGTGACCAAAGTTGCATATTTCACGATCTCTCCTTACTTTCTTCACATATTGCTTCTAAAGAACTTCCATTCATATTTCTTTCATTTTTTTAACCACCTCATATTCCATATGAGGACTTATCATGTTGATTTCATCTAGTCAATACGTGAACCATGCCTTCATGCATCATTCTGCAGGAGGAGATCCCTTTCTCTTTATCATGCTCATGGGGTAGAGAATTTATCCATGTTATCTACAACTACATGACATGACTCAATTTTATCAAATACAAGCATACATAACTCATTTATTCATTTTGGTCATCTAGAATTCCTTCGACATCTTCCTTCATTAAAATAAATTTAACCACCTTGATCCGCTTCATTTCTTTTCACATCACACTATCATCCCATGAATCCCATACAAGGTGGCTTTATTAGCGAGACACTTTCTTTTTCTAGTAGGTGAACCTTCCAATGAGGATTCCAATGAAGGATCTTGATCATCCTCATCCTGCAAATGCTCCTTTTGAATAATGTATGATGATATTTACTCTAGATGAGTTTCTTCTTCCCATAAGTAATACTTATGCTTTTAATAAGGTTACCAAAAGCTACATCCTTCTATGGGTGACTACCATAGACTTCTATTGGAGCTATCTTTCATGCTTATTATGATGATGTCATGATCTCATGCTTCAATCGTATGATTCTATGATGTCATATCCTAACATGATGCATCCTATCATGCTTCTAATGACTCCTACCATGATAGCCATACTTCTCAAAAGAAAACTTGAAACAAAAACTTGGCAATAACTAGGTGAGGAAGTCTATCTCAATCATAGTAGAGATATTTTACTTCCTCCTTAGATTTCTTCTTTTCAGTATCTTCAATTTATTCAGTGACTTAAATTCTTCCATTCCTCTTTTGTTGTTGTCCTTATTAGCTTAGAATAACATCTCTTATAGTACCCATATTCATGAAATCCATATGTTGGGTCCCTACAATACTAGTGATTACCCCATTACTATTGTAGTTATACCCCTTATTAATATTGTTGTACCCCTATTGCCCCCATATTGTTATTACTGTGCCCCATAGAATCCCTCTATTGTTATTTGTGTGGCTTTATATTATTATTGTTAGGTCAGCTCGATTATATTGTGACTCCTTAGACTCCTATATATAGAAAGGAGGTTTTGTCATTTGAATCATTCAAGAATTGTTCATTTATGTAATGTAAAGGAGGTTACCCCTCAAAGAGACTGAAGTCTAAGGTGCTGATCTATCTTTTGTATCTTTTCTTGAGCTGGTTTCATAACATTTGGTATTAGAGCTTTGGATTATAGGGTTTCGCTGCTCCAAACAGGTCTTCGTGGCATTTGCGCTATAACTTTTTTTCTGCGACGTTTCAGAAGTTGCAAAAAAAACCCATTTGAGAAGAAGTCGTGCTGAACCTCAGATCCCAATTTTAGAGATTTTCGCGCTATATTTGCAGAGATATGATCGGAGGAAGTTGGTATTTTTGCAGACTCCTGAATTACATTCTAAACAGGTAACCTGGGGAAAATCGTCATAACTTTCTCTCTGGGGATTGGATTGAAATTTCATCAGAAGGTACAGAAAGAGGACGGCCTGTAGTTTCTTGTATACATTTTTCAAATCGAAAGGTTGAAACAGTGACTTGTGGCACGTCGTACGAGTTCGCTCCACTGAACTAGTCTATAATCAAGTCACCATGGGAGATTTCACATAACTCTTCCTTCGAGAATCCAATTTGTGTCAGACTTGTGGAACTGGAAAGAGGAGACAAAGGGCTACTGTAGGTCAATTCAGAACTAGATGATTGGAAAGTACAGAGATACATCAGAGGCAATATCGAGCTCCTACAAAGTGAAAAAAAGGTGTGTAGTTTTTTAAAATTTTTGCATAAGATTGGTTTGAAAAATTAGTTTGAAGGAATTCAAAGGGCATAGTAAAGCATTATTATTGGTAATTGATGCCCCAAGGAAAGAAAATGAAAACACTTAGTAGGCAACCTGAAAGCTCTAGCATGACCTATGAAGAAGAGGAAGAGATGAGACATGATATATCAAAATTACGAGACCAAGTGCAACAATTGTCACTTGCACAAAAAGGAACAGAATCTAAGATGGATGGTTTAAAGACAGATGTACAAGCTAAGATGAATGGTTTAAATAAAGGCGTAGAAGCTAAGATGGATGATTTGAAGATATATTTGAAGACGTACATGGATGAATTGAAGATAAATATGAATAAGTTGCTACAAGAAATGGTCACCAAGGGTGAAAGGGTACTAACGGAAACTCATGATGAGAACAAGAGAAATGTTAATCATGATTCAATAGACTCTAATGTTGGATCGAGGACTCACCATATTGCAAAAATCGATATGAGGAAGTTTGATGGCAAGGATCCCGCCACATGGATATTACAGATGGAGCAATTCTTCGATCTCAATAATGTGCAAAACACACAAAAGGTACGTATGGAAACTTTATATTTGGAACCAAATCAATTTGTATGGTATCAATGGCTTTGCTCTCGTAAACAATTTATCACTTGGGAAATTTTTACGGAAGAATTGATAGCACATTATGAGGATACAAAAAGCAACACTTTTTTTAGCCAATTGATAAGTCTCAAACAAAAGGGTTCAATAATGGAGCACATTGAGGAGTTCCAAAAATTGAACATAAGGGTAAAAGATATTCCAGAGGAGCATACGATTGATGTGTTCATAGGGTCATTAAAGGATAATATCCAACATGATGTTCGCCTTTGGGAACCTGATTCATTAGAGAATGCATTCAAGTTTGCAAGAAAAATGGAAAGAAAAATTATGGCAACCAGGAAGCATACCACTCACAACTATAAGGACGGAAGTGTTGTTGCCCCTAGTCTTCCACAACCTATAAGGTTGACACCACAAAAATTGGAAGAAAAAAGAGCAAAAGGGCTTTGTTACAGTTGTGATAGCAAATATAGTAAAGGTCATAAGTGTGCTAAGAAGAAATTATTCTACATAGATTGTGAAGAGGAAGAAGAAAAGGAGCAAGAAAGGTCAAGAGAAGAGGATATACTCTAGGAACAAAGCCTAGATGGAGAACAAATAAATCCAACCATATCTTGTAATGCATTGGTAGGAATTACCACTCCTCAAACCATCAAGATAGAAGGACAAATCAAGAAGAAAAAGGTAATAGTGTTGATTGATTCAGGAAGCACCCACAATTTTATTCATTGTAAGGTAGCAAAAGAATTGAATTGCTTCCTATATCTAGCACCAGAGTATCAAGTGATGATTAGAAATGGAGGAACAATAAATTGCTCTGGAAAGTGCCATAATATCAAGCTATCCATGGGAGAATATGTATTGACTAACCCAATGCTTTCCATTCCAATGGGAGGTGTTGATGTTGTATTAGGAGTCCAATGGCTACAATCCTTGTGTACAATAACTTTTAATTTTCAAGAACTTTTCATCAAATTTTCTACGGAAGGAAAGGAAGTTGACTTAATGGGTATTGTAGGGAAACCCGGAAAGATAATCAGCTCTAATGGTATGACAAAGCTTCTAAGAAAAGAGCAAAGAGGTGTAATTGCACAATTATGTTCGCTATATGTTTCCACATCGCAATCATCTATTTCTCCAGATCTCCAAAAAGTCCTGGACAATCATTCCAAGGTATTTGAAACTCCCAAAGGTCTCCCACCTATGTGTAATCATGATCATGCTATTCATCTGATTCCAGGAAGTGTTCCTCCAAACATAAGGCCGTACAGATATCCCTATGTCCAAAAGAGTGAAATTGAATGTATGGTTGCAGAAATGCTATAGGCTGGTATAATTCAACTGTGTCAAAGTTATTTCTCTACTCTAGTAGTATTGGTGCACAAGAAGGATGGATCATGGAGAATGTGTCCGGATTATAGGGAGCTCAACAAGCTCACTATTAGAGATAAGTTCCCCATTCTTGTCATTGATGAATTACTGGATGAATTGCATGGACCAATTTACTTCACCAAGTTGGATCTTCATTCAGGATATCATCAAATCAGAATGAAGACTGAAGACATTCTGAAAACAACATTTGGAACTCATAAGGGTTATTATGAATTTTTGGTCATGCCTTTTGGCCTTACTAATGCACCTTCAACATTTCAAGGTTTGATGAATTCAATTTTCAAACCATTCCTTAGAAAATTTTTGTTAGTATTTTTTGATGATATACTAATCTACACCAAGTCTTGGAAGGATCATGTTGAACATGTTGACAGGGTGCTACAACTATTGGAGGAGAAACAATTATATGCAAAAATATCCAAATGTTTCTTTGGAGTACAAGAGGTGGAATATATGGGTCATATTGTATCTCATGAAGGAGTTAAGGTATACCATAGCAAAATTAAAGCCATTAAGGAATGGAAAATCCCCACATCCATAAAGCATCTGTGAGGATTTCTTGGGTTGATAGGGTATTATCGCAAGTTTGTTAAGAATTATGGGAGAATACCAGCACCTCTAACAACATTATTGAAGAAAGATGCATTTTCATGGACTCCGGAAGCAACAAAGACCTTTGAACATCTTAAAGAGGCAATGTGCCAAGCACCGATCTTAGCTACAGCGGACTTCACAAAAGCCTTTATTGTGGAATGTGATGCTTCAAGAAATGGAATTGGTGTTGTTCTAAGGCAAGATGAAAGACCGATTGCTTTTGAAAGTCATCCAATCAAGGGAAAGTTTTTAAGCAAAGCTATTTATGAGAAGGAAATCTTGGCAATACTCCATGCACTTAAGAAATGGTGACCCTACCTAATGGGAAAACACTTCAAGGTAAAAATAGATCATGACAGCCTTAAATACATTTTAGAACGAAGATTATCCTCTAAAGAGCAACAAAAGTGTGTCAGAAAGATGTGGGGTTATGACTTTGAAATAATATACAAAAAAGGGAAGCAAAATGTGGTGGCAGATGCACTCTCAAGAAAGGATGAGGATGTGGAAGCATTGTTGAGCGCCATTTATATTATCCAACCAGATTGGATAAACGAAGCAAGGGAGGAATGGAAGAATGACGAAGAAGTGTGGGCACTTATTCGAAAGTTACAACAATATTCCAATACGTCTGATACATTTAGCTGGAAAAATGATTCTTTATGGTACAAAGATCGCTTATACCTCTTTAAGAATTCCCAGCTAAAACAAAATATTCTTATGGAATTCCACACTTCTCCCTTAGGAGGGAACTCAAGATTTTTACAAACTTACCACAGGGTTAAGAAGGAATTTTTTTGGGATGGCCTTAAATCAGATATTCAAAAGTTTGTGGCAGAATGTTTGGTTTTCCAACAAAATAAAGTTGAAACAATTAAGACACCAGGTATATTACAACCTTTATTCATTCCAAGCCAACGTTGGGAGGAGGTTTTAATGGATTTTATCACAGGTTCACCCAAGTCTGAGGGAAAGAGTGTCATCATGGTGGTAGTTGATAGACTTACCAAGTATGCACACTTTTGTGCATTATAACATCCATTTAAAGCCAGTACAATTTCTACTGCATTTATGGAAACAATTCAAAAGCTACATGGAAACCCAAAGATTATTGTAAGTGACAGAGATCCCATTTTCACTGGAAATTTTTGGACAGAATTATTTTCTTGTCTTGGTACTCAGTTAGCTCATAGCTCATCTTATCATCCTCAATCTGATGGGAAAACTGAGATAGTATATCTTCGTTGTTTTGTATTTGATAAACAGACACAATGGGTCAAATGGTTGCCTCTGGTTGAATGGTGGTATAACACTTCCTTCCATACAGTAATAAAAATGACCCCATTTATGGCACTTTATGGGTATCAACCACCATCCATCACATCATATTTAAGAGAAAATTCTAAGGTTCGGGCAGTGGAACATCACATCGAACATCAACAACAAGTCCTCCAACTCTTAAAGGATAACCTCGTGTTGGCACAGAATAGAATGAAACAACAAGCAGATCAACATCGCGGCGAAAGAAGTTTTGATGTAAGTGATTGGGTATTCCTACGTCTACAACCATATAAGAAAATGTCCCTCAAGTAAGCTAAGAAGGATAATAAATTATCACCAAAGTATTATGGTTCATACAAGGTGTTGCAAAAGATTGGTACTATGGCATACAAATTGGAGCTTCCTGCAGCTTGTCGATTGCACCCAATTTTCCATGTTTCATGTTTAAAGAAGGTTATATGCGACAAGCTCCCAGTTCAAACAATATTGCCAAAACTTGACGAGGAAGGAAAAATTATATTGGAATCGGAAGCAGTCACATAAACAAGAATTCGACAGCTACGAAATCGATCAATTTCAGAGTATCTTATCAAGTGGAAGAACTTATCCGCTGAAGATTCCTTATGGGAGGATGAGTATTTTATGCAAAAGTATCTTGAACTACTCAAGCGTTGAGGACAAGACCTTTTTGAAGGAGAGGGGCATGCTGGGTCCCTACAATACTAGTGATTACCCCATTACTATTGTAGTTATACCCCTTATTAATATTGTTGTGCCTCTATTGCCCCCATATTGTTATTACTGTGCCCCATAGAATCCCTCTATTGTTATTTTTGTGGCTTTATATTATTATTGTTAGGTCGGCTGGATTATATTGTGACTCCTTAGGCTAATATATATAGAAAGGAGGTTTTTTCATTTGAATCATTCAAGAATTGTTCATTTATGTAATGTAAAGGAGGTTGCCCCCTCGAAGAGGCTGAAGTTTAAGGCGTTGATCTATCTTTTCTATCTTTTCTTGAGTTGGTTTCATAACACCATATCATTGAATCTTTGACATGTTCTTCTTCTTTTCCTGACGACCAAGCTTCCCTCTTCTCTTAGTCATGGCAGAAAATTCTTGAGCTTGCTCGCTTAGTCCTACATCAATTTTTTCCTTCAGCTTGGTTTCTTCAATTTTTCACAATGACCATAGTTCGTTGAATGGAGTAGCTTCCTTCTTCGCATTGATGCTTAGTGTGATGTTACTCCATTCATTTGGTAGTGCATTGAGGACAATGGAAATCATTTCCTTTTCATGTATTATTTATCCCAACTCTTGGAATTGGTGTCTAATTTATGATACAATCATAAATTATGAGGTTGTTCATTCTTATTTTGATATATTCATTTTGTAGAGGTGTTGTCGTAACGAGATCACTTATCTTGTAGTTCTTAGGAAGAAAAATTCTACAAGTTTGTAATATATTCCTTTTGATGTTTCTAATTTTGACACATAGGGAATGAGGGGATCCTTAATGGATTCTATGAGAATCCTTTGAGCCTTAAAATCCCATTTCATTCACTTTTCTAGTACTCAAGCTTCTTCCTTTGTAGGTTTAATGATGGAGCCTTTAACATGTTCCAAAGCTTCATCTTCTATGAGGATTAGATCAGTCCTCTTACTCCATGCAAGAAAGTGTTATAACCCAACCAACTTGTTTCTTTCCTTGCAAAAGGACATTTTGATAGATTCAGATGTGGACATAAGTATACTTTCTTGTGAACATAATTCTCTTCACCTTGTTTCCTTCTTGATTTTGATGATGATATTGATAATAGAGGACCTATTCTTGATGAAGATGCATTTTCTTCAAAAATTATCTTTGACCCAAAGAGAGCGAGATCACCTTGAATCCTTGATTATGATGATAAAATTCTTGATATTTATTTCCTTGGAGGAGTAGACTTCAATATGATTTGATTTATAGTTCCTTCTTTGACTAGAAATAAGGTATTTTGAGGTCTCCCTCTTTAAGGTGATTATTCAAGCAAGGATCGTAAGAATTTTCCAAGTGTATATGCCTTATCTGAACGTACTAGGGTTTTGAATTCCTTCCATGATTTATCTCCGTGATGATAACTACTTGTGCTTTTTTTTCTTGAGCAGGTTCTTCTTTAACTTTATTATTATTGTGTTCTCTTCATCAAAGAACTACCAAAGCATGAAGATAAATGAGAAAAAGGACACAAGATATACGTGATCGTCCTGAGACAAAACCTCTCCAATCTTGAGAGGAAAACTGATTGAATTATTCTGCTTATATAATCTTCAATTCATGAATTCCAAGACCTAGACCCTTCACCAAGAACCTCTCCAAGATGAAGTCACAATTATTCCTTGAAAAAATATTCTTCCTTTTTAGTCAGCATTGGTCAAACTGATGGCTACACCACATATTTCAACTTATTTTCAAGTTTCATCCTCTTACTACAAGCCTACAATTTCCAACCTATTGTAATCACAAAAATTCCATATGTGTGGGATGATTGGAGTAGATTGGTGAGTCTCCTGTCCTATACTTGACCTAACCACTTCTCCTTGAGATTTAATCTAGCAAGCATTCCCCTTTCTTTATTTGTATCTCAGATTCTTGAAGGACTATTGAAAACCTACTGTAGAAACAGTAGTTGCAGTCACATGTGTGAGTGGAGGGACCCAAAAACAATAATAGAAAATGATGATGTTCTTCTTCTACTCTTCGTTGCTCGAGAGGCCTTCTTCCTTCCTTATTCACAATTCTTCCTTTTTCATGGATACTAAATTATGATCCTTCATGTTAGTTTGAGTCCTTCTTTATATATTCTTCTTGTCCATGCATTTCGGCTGACTTTTCATCATCTATGTTGACATCTCCTTCTAGATAGGTCTATAACTTCCTTTTGAGGCCGACTTGTCCAGAACTTGTGATGAGGTCTTGGAGGATCCTTTTGACTCTTAAAATGACTTAAATGAATTTCCTTACAATACATAGGATGCCCGAAATTGGTCCTTCATATATGAGAATAACCTAGAAGCTCTCAATGGGAGATTGGCCTAAAAATAAATTTCATTGAGCATGAAATCCATGCCTCAAGATCAACAACAATAAATTTATTTTTCTCATTAAATCAAATAAAATCATAATTTCATATGTCATTGAATACCAAACCTAGTTACATATTTCAACACGTAGTATCCAAAAAGAGACAAAAAACATAAATGCATAACCAACATGACCATAATGTTGTGCAAACTTCGAAAAAAACATCACCAACTTGTCCATATTTCCTTTCTATGAATTTTGATTGTAAATTCAACCACTTTGTAAGGAGTGTAACCTTACCTCGTTAAGTATGCCACATAGTCACTATCAAATGTGAAATCTGACGATGAGCTATGAATTCCACTATTCAATATGTAACATAATTCATACCATAAGCTCTGTCTCAGAATTATGCAACTTTAGAGTATAAACATGACGACCTTCTTACATGTGCAAGGCTACCTCAAAGTTTATGCCAAACATTAATGGAAAAATTGGGATTCTACCCTGAGCCCTCATACCCACTACTCAAATCTCCATTCTAACTGTACCATTGAATTCCTTATGAAATTTTGAGTAAAATGAGTATAAAATTGACCCGGTTTTTGTAATCTTCAATTCTGGGCTCGTTAGGAATCTTTAATATGCCATAATAATATTTTAAGAATATTATCCTAGAATATACAAAAAATATTCTACAAAATATTCCACCTCAGGATTTATTCCTATGTGGGGTTCTACTACACTGTTCTACCTGCATGAATGAGAAAAGTATGGTTTTAAATATATTATTATTGGGTGGAATAGACAAGGGCTCTATTTGATCAGGTGCTCAAAAATCAAAGTTTCAAAATCTTGATAATTTTAACTTCATATCGAAGAGCTCACCATTCTAAATCCAACGGTGCCAACGACACTCAAAATCGAGTTCGTATGTACAAGTTAGAACAAGTCAAAGTTCAAGTCTGACTTGCCTACATGGCAGGATTTGATGACGTGGTGAAACCCTTCAGTGAATCAGGAGGCACAAAATGGCAGGCCACCATTGGCCCTTACATATCGCATATCACAATCGCTGGCAAGGAGGAGTTAAGGGAATCAACCCAAGCAAGGTTGTGAGTAGCGATGCAATCTGATCCCATATCGCAATTGCAGTGGCAATAAGAATTCCCCCCCTAATGTTGTGATGCAATATCAGACCAGGTTGGCATGTGATATCAGCTTGAATTCCGATGTGATAAACCGCAATCGCATATTGCAATCACACATATAACAATCCCACAGTTTTCTACTGCTAGACATCATTGACTGCGATTCACGATCCATCCGACATGTTATGGCCTGTTGCACAACAAAAATCTCACTGGGTTAGCAGATTTTCGAGTGAAAAATGTGGTTTTCTATCGATTTTGGAGCATTTTGTGGAACAAATAGTGGGAGAACTGGGAGAGGTCATAAAGTCTTCAATTTTAATCCAAATGGGATGCAAAAAGAGGCTAGATAGCCATTTTTTAGCATTTTGAACTCATTGAGATAGGTTTCAGAGGCATTGGAGCATTATAAAAACACTTTTGTTGTAATTTTGACCATAATAGAGAGGCCCAAGCATTGGAAGCTAGACCAAGGAAATGTAGCCTAGGAGGGGTGAATTCCTCATCAAATGTATGTGTTGTGTGTTGTATTTTGATGTTCTTTGCTGCTACTTTACACATGTTAAGCATATGTTTTATATTAAATTATTTATAACATTTACATAATAAACTCTCATGGAAATTAATTAATTAAGAAAACGTGGTGAATCATTAAGCACTTGATAAGCAAATAATAAGCATCTTGGTTTTTATTAGGAATAGGGAATTACCAAAACATTACTAATCTACACCATATGATATCAATCATAGCATGTGCTTTTGCTAACTAGATTTGTTTTGTGAAAGAAGGATTTAATTTTTTGCAATTTTGTGTAATGCTAACAAGGTTAAAACTCAAAAGAGGAGAAGGAAAGTTGTTTGGAATCCCTGAAGTTGGGTCAAGTGGATGAAGAGAAAGGTTTCCAAAGTCTTCTACACTAGTACATCCTCAAGTTGTAGAAGTTGCAGTTGAGTCTTCAGAGACCATGTCTCATGAAGGAGAACCTATCATGACAGAAGATGAGAAGACCTTCAGAAAGGATTTCTTTGATATGATAGAGATGGTGAGGGTCCTCTATGAAGAGAGGAATAGCAGATTGCGAGTAGAAAGTTCCAAACCTCCCAAAGGAGAAGACTCTTTAGGAGGAGGTAATGGAAAAGGAGGTAATCAGAATGGAGACAAACCTCCACCTTCTCCACTATCTTCTTCATCTTCTACATCACAATCATCTTCACACCCTTCCACTAATACAACCCTTACTCATACTCATCATCATTCTTCAAAACGAATTGGAAAATCACCTTTTATAAAGCTTGATGTTAAATTCGAGTTGCCAACGTACAATGGAGAAGTTAATGCAGAAAAAATGGATAACTGGATTCGTCAGTTGGGGGTATATTTTAGAAATCAAAACCTTCAAGAAGATGATATCAAAATTCAGTTAGCTTCATTGAGAATGGACGGTGCAACACTCATTTGGTGGGAAGAAAGGACTCAAACCTAGATCAAAAAACATGGTAAGATATCTATTACTTGGTCTCATTCCATTGCTACTATAAAAAGACAATTCTACCCTTTAGCTCATATGCAAAAAAAATATCATGAGTTGGAAAAGTTTTGTATAGTTAAAAGGTCAAAATGTGCAAGAGTATACTCAATAGTTTAGGAGAAGAACTCTTATGCTAGGAGTAGACTTACAGTCACAAGATAAGTTGCCGAAATACATAGTAGGTTTGCATAACTATCTTCGACACACCATTCTTATTTTTAGTCCCATGAATCTTGATGAAGTATTTGTTCAATATATACACAATGAAGGAAGAGGGAAAAATGTACAAGAAGAAGCCATTCTAGAGTGGTGAAAAAGGGAAGAAATTTAAAAGAAAGTAGAAGAAAAATGCTTTTGTTAACAAACAAGGGGAGAATCGTGTGTGCAGGAATTATTCCAAGGAGGGTCATGATGAAGTGCATTACTGGAAGATTCATCCTGAATTAAGACCGAAGAAATCCAACAATAAATGGAAACAGAGGACAAACACTACTATACAACAAAACTTGGGTTCTCACTCAGGTGATGAATAAAAAATAGCAGCCACAGTCACCAAGGGAATAGTTGTGGAAAAAACAAGACAAGAGGAATTTGTGGCAAGCATCGGCACAAAAAATAACTCAAACAACCCTTCAAATCAAGAAACCGTAATAAAGTTGTTCCATATCCGAGTTATTTCCAAACACACCAAAATTGATACGCTGTTTGACAGTGGATCCCACAAAAATTTAATTTCTACTCACTTGGTCAAGAAATTGAATCCAGAATCTGTGCCTCATCATAAACTGTATCCGTTGGGTTGGATAACCAAGTATTCCAATCTACAGGTCACACAAATATTCATATTCGGGTTTGCAATCACTACTAATTTCGTTGATGAAGTCAAATTACATGTAGTGTCATTGGATATATCTAGGATTGTGTTGGGAAGCCCATATTTGTCTAATAGGAAAGCCATTTTCCATAGATTTGAGAAAAAATACCATTTTTTCAAAGATGGCGTGGAGTACATTGTGAGAGCCCATTGCAAAAAACTTAATTTGTCTTTGGCAAGCATAGGGAAAATGAAGTGACTGGTCAATTCTAGCAAGAGTCTCATGTTCCTTATGATCAAGAAGAAGAATGACACAGAGCATGAATCCTTTGTACGTTGTGACATGAAGTTGAAAGCTAAATTGGTTGATGTGGTCAATCAATATGGACACATGTTTCAAGAACCAAAGGGACGACCACCAAAAGCTGGAATAAGCATGAAATTCAACTACATCAAGACTGTCCACTCCCAAACATTGGTATCTATCGAATGTCAATTTTGGAAAGTTTAGAAATTAAGAAACAAGTCTAAGAATTATTTGATAAAGGTGTAATTCATCCCTCTACTTTTCCTTGTGGTTCACCAATTGTTTTGGTACCCAAGAGAGATAGAACCTAGCGCATGTGTGTAGATTATCAAGCTTTGAATAAAATTACCATAAAGAATTGATACCCACTGCCCTAAATAGATGATTTGCTAGATCAGTTGAAGAATGAAAAATATTTCACTAAATTAGACTTGAGAAGTGGATATCATCAAGTTAGAATAGATAAGAAGGATATTTGGAAGACTACTTTTAAAACCAAATAATGATCGTTTGAGTGGTTGGCTATGCCTTTCGGTATTTGAAACACTCCAGCTACATTCATGAGAGTTATGAATGATGTTTTAAGATCCTTTCATGATGAGTTTGTAATTTTCTATTTAGATGATATTTTGATATTCAGCAAATCACGAGAAGAGCATGTCAAGCATGTGAGGAAAGTGTTGGATGTCTTGAAAAAAGAATAATTATTTTTGAAGATGTCTAAATGTGAATTTGGGAAAACTTCCTTAGTGTATTTGGGCCACATAGTTGGAGGAGGTGAGCTGAAGATTGACCCTTATAAAGTTTCAGTCATTGTGAATTGGTCAATACCCAAATCAGTCACAGAAGTAATTTCATTGCCAATTTCTCTTCTATAGCAGCTCCACTACATGCTTTGACCATTGTGAAGGTTGTCCTCGAGTGGGGAGGCAAACAAAAAAAAAAAATTTGATGCTTTAAAACAAAAGATTAGTTCAACCCCAATTTTAGCATTGCCAGATTTGAAACAACCATTTGAAATACAAATAGATGTGAGTGACTACATCATGGGTGCAGTTCTTTTACAACATGGTCAACCCATTTCATTTCGTTATGAGATTTTTAATGGTGTTGTTATTAATTATCCTTCCTATGATAAACAACTTTACACATTGTTGCAATGTGTGAATAAATAGAAGAATTACTTGATGGAAAAAGAAACCATTGTTCACACCGATCGTCAACCTTTGCAATATCTACAATCGCAAACAAAATTGCAACAATCAAGGCACTTTCATTGGATGGTATTTTACAGCAATTCCACTTGGTAATCACGTGTAAGAAAGGTATTTATAACAAAGCTTCTAATATTCTTTCTAGACTATTTGTTAATGTAGCCATTTTACTCAAGAATAATTATGTTTTTCCTTAAAGTTATGCTAAAGAATACACACATGATTTTCACTTTGAAGAGGTATATTCAAACTTGAGTCAAGGCCACCAAGTTGAGGAATTAAACTACCATGTACATGATAATCTGTTGTATCATTTGGGAAAACTTTTTGTTCCACAGGGAGAGAGAGTAAATGTCACAAGGGAAGTGCACACTTCCCTTATTGCTGGACATTTCTGTATAAGTAAAACAATGGAAAATATTCAGAGGTATTTTTACTAGCCTCGTATGCTTGAAAGTTGTCATGTTTTATCAGAGGTTATTCATTGTGTCCAATCAATAAGCCTAGTAATAGGAAATCAGGATTGTACACACCACTTCCAATTCCGTCATGTCCATGGGAGATTTTTTCTATGGATTTTGTAGGAGGTCATCCTTTATCAAGAATAGGTCATGATTATTTGTACGCAGTTGTGAATAGGTTCAGCAAGGTGTGCATATTAATGCCTTGGAAGAAACAAATTACAGCTAAACAAATAGCTCAACATTTCTTTCAAAATGTGTGGGTTTATTTTGGATTACCTAGTTCTATTGTAAGTGATCATGATTCTTGATTTGGTGGGAAATTTTGGTGAAGTTTATGGAAATTGATGGACAACAAGTTGAAGAAAAGTATAGCCTTCCATCTGAAAATAGATGGTAAAATTGAAGTGGTTAATAGGACAATTATTTGTTTTCTAAGAGGATATTGCAGCAAACATCCTAAGTTGTGGGATGAAAAATTGCATTATATTCAATGTGCTTACAACCGAGCAAAACACTCTTCTACTCTAACTTTTCCTTTTGAGGCATGTCTTGGTTATTTTCCTAAATCACCTTTGGATTTCATCATTGAGATATATCTAGTTGTAGATGGACATAACGACATAGACAGAGTGAAAAATTTCATTAAGAAAATTCAGATTATTCACCAAACAGCTCAAGAACTACTAGAAAAGAGTCAAGGCAAGTATAAGGCAAGGCATGATAAGCATCGTGTGGATCATCAGTTTCAAGTAGGTGATGAATTTTCACATCACATGATCAAGGAAAGGCTTCAAGGTGAAGGTAAAAAGCTGAAACCAATCCGTTATGTTCCATTTAAAATTCTGGAAAAGATTGGTGATAATTCTTTTAAGCTTGATTTTCCTTCATATATGAACATTTATTCCATTGTTAACGTTGAAAATTTGAGATTGTATGAGCCTTCTTTAAATGAAGACCAAGGAGAAAGTATACACATTCCATCAATTGAATATTTTTCTCCAAAATTCCTTGATGAGCTTTAGCAAGACACCATTCTTGAAAAAAGAATGAGGTCATCAAAGGGGGGAAATATCGATTATATTTGAGTGGGTCTCAAAGGTAAAAATCCATCAAAGGCCAAATGGATTGAAGAGGGGAAGCTGACAGAATAGTACCCTCATCTGTTCAAAAATTGAATATAATATTTTCAACTCCAAAAGGATTCTAGTGGGGAGGAGTGATCAGGTGCTCAAAATTATGCTCAAAAATCAAAGTGTCAGAATCTCGCTAATGTTAGCTTCAGATTGAAGAGCTCGTCATTCTGAATTCAATGGTATGAAAAACACTCAAATCCAAGTTTGTATACAGAAGTTAGAACAAGTCAAAGTTCAAGTTTGACTTGTCTACAAGGAAAGATTGAATGACGTGGCAAAAACCATTCGATGAATGAGAAGGCGCCAAGCGGTAGGCTTCTATTGGCCCTCACATATCACATATCACAATTGTAGGCAAGGAGGTGTTAAGTTAATCATACCTATGAATGTTGGGAGTAGTGATGCAATGTAATCGCATATCGCAATCGTAGTGGTAATAAGAATTGGCCCCCAGACGTTGTGATGCAATATCAAGCCAGGTTGTGATGTGATATCAACCCAAATTATGATGCCATAAACTGCAATCTCATATCACAATTGTATAGAGTACAAGCCTGCAGATTTCTACTACTAGACATTGGTAATTACGATTCGTGATCTGGCCAAGAAGCTATGGCCCATGGCTTGGTAAAAATCTTTCTCAGTCAATGGATTTTGGATCGAAAATGTAGATTTCTATCGGTTTTGGAGCATTTTGTGGAACAAATAGTGGGAGAACTAGGAGAAGACATAACTTCTTTAGTTCTTATCTAAATGGGATGCAAAAAGAGGCTAGATAGCCATTTTTCAGTATTGTGAACTCATCGAGACATGTTTCAGAGGAATTTGAGCATTGTAAACATGCTTTTGTTGTAATTTTGAGCATAATTAAGAGGCCCACGCATTGGAAGTTGGACCAAAGAGACGTAGCATAAGACGGGTGAACTCCTCATAAAATCTATGTGTTTTGTGTTGTATTTTGGTGTTCCTCGCTATTATTTTGTTGTTTTTTAGTATATGTTTTAAGTTAAATTGTTTATAACATTTACATAAGAAACTCTCATGAAATCTGTTAATTAAGCAAACATGGTGAATCCTTAAGCACTTGGTAAGAAAATGATAAGAATCTTCAGTTTTATTCTCAATGGGGAATTAGCACAACATTACTAATTTGTTCCATATCATATCACTATTAGCCTACTTGGTTAGCATGGCTATTAAGTCATTTGTATGTTGGCGGAGCTCCAGGGGTCAAACTTGTGAGCCTCCTGCTTGTTTTATTTTTATATTATGTATGGTATGTAAGGTATAATGACCATATTAATATGGTGTTCCACCAACATGTATATTTAGCAAACGATACCCAATAATGAATCAAGCTCATGACTAAGACAAGCCATTGCTTGCATAGATCCCAATGACACTTGGCCTATTTTTAGGTTCCATGTCACACTTTCTCATTGGGCCATATGGTCACTTCTCACTATTGGTGCACTTCTTAAACATTCACCATGGTACATAACCTGCCATGAGTGCCATGTGTCAACTTTTAGTGTTTCCATGTTACCATACATTTCTATGTCACCTACTATGGGTCCCACCCAATGGTAGAAGGTTGACATTGAATTTATGCCTATTTTTGACCAAAAATTTGATTGGCCATAACTTTGTCATATGGACTCTAATTGAGGTGTCATTCATGTCATTCAAATCATTTCGCCAAACTCTATGACTTGGTGTTGTTTCCATAAACATCTTAATACTTTTATGTTTTGAGTTTTTCTAGAGCCTCCTAGATCATTCCTCCCCGCTAAAGGAAGTTTCACCCCTATAAGTTACATGCATAGATCATACATGTTTTCTCTAATTTACAATACAACTCATATTCTTTTCTATCTAAAAAATACCTAAAATATCACTAATTTTCATTCATTAGTGATGTTATACATTTCGTCACTTTTATAAGTTTTTTCCCGCCTAGGACGTTTTTGAAAAGAAACATGTGATTTACAATGATGGCCATGTATCAAATAACTCTATAAGATGATTCGCCTTTTCAGTCGTCAAGGAAACATTCTCTACCTTTCAAGTTGTTTTAGTAGATATATTTCCTCCTATAGTTGAGTTGCTTCATGAGTTTCTTCACTCGTTGATTCCTTCACAACCTTATTATCCTTTTTTGGATGTAGATCTAGATGGCGTGTCCAACGTGTGGCTTCCTAATCTCCAACCTTGTTGCAATGGTTGCAGTATCCTTTCTTCCTCCAGTTTTTCTTTCCCTTCTTTTTCTCATGATCTGGAGAAGGGTCTTCGTGACTCGACTTCTTCCTTGTGCCATAAATTTCATGTACAACAACATTCTTTTCCAACACTTGTCAGCAACATTGTTATTCAAACCACAAAATGTACATGGTTTTCTATGCCATAAATTTTAATAATCGTTATCAATTTTCTTGTAATCAAAATGAACATTAGAATATTGAGCCTTTTTATACCTTATTTGGTTGTCTCTGGTGCAAGCCAGGTCAGGAGAGATTTCCCTAGCTGTTTCTCTAAAATTCTCACTATCACTCGAATGTTGTGTTGTGCTTTTAGTATCCTGCATTAGCTTGGACTTTTAACTTGAATAATCTCTTATCTTTGTGGGTTGGGAGTCTCGTTGAGATTATTATTCTACATAACCCAATCCTACATATCGAGGTAGTTCCACCACTTGGATGGGATTCAAAATACTCTTGCCATTACCTACAATGCATCCTCCTTCATATCCCATTTTCATTAGTAGCGTCAAAGCAATTCCTGTCATGTGATATTCAAAAGAACCAAAGTCATCATCATAAAATGAAGTAATTGTAGAAGGAGAATTTTTTACCTCCCTTCATGTCTATGACAATTGGTCCTCTTTCGAAAGTTTTTCCAATTCCTCCTGTTTCCCTATTTTGGATAATGCTAAAATCAAAACTTCTAGGAAACCACCTTAGTTACTCGATACATATAAATATCATCAAATGTGCATACATTCATATATTCATAACATGAACCATGACATATATACTTGTCATGGCCACTAGATGGCCTAATCTTGGAGGGAAATGTTTCCTCTGTAGAGGAACATTCTCCAACTTTCTCCTCCACAACCTGCCACAACTTAGGTCTCAACTTCTACTTGCTATCTCTTTCTTCTTGCAACATCATCTTCAACTAAACATTCTCTAACAGAATGCATTTGTTGATCACTTAAAGGTCTTGAAGCCTAAATTTCTTCAATCCTTTGGCCATCTCTGATTCAACCCCTGCAATATTTTTTGAATACAACTCTAATACCAAACTTGATCTGATTTGGGGTGAGCCTATGGTATGAAATTGATATGTATTTGGCTCACATAAAAGGGTTACGTTTATAGGAATGTTTTAATTGAATTTGATTGAATTCGCTGGCTTCAACCCAAATTGAATTGAAACACCATTTAACTATGTGTTTTCTCTCTTTATCATCACTTAATGAATCTTAACATAACTGTGTAAAGTAGAAAGACATACCACTAGGAAAACATGAGACAATATACCAAAAACATAAGGGAAAGTATCACCAAGTCGATAATGAAGTTCACCTGGTGTGGGCTAATTCTTCATGCTTATGAATCCATGATCTGTTTCATTATCTTCTTCGAAGGAATCTTCTTTACAAATGGTTGAATTCCCACATCATCAAGTGGTAGTATAATTCCCACAACAATGGAAGTATTGAAGAGATGCTCTCATAGACCATACCAAAAGTTGATTCTCTGAAGCAAGTGACCATGCCTCTCCTTTGAATGCGATGATCTCTCACAAGAATGTGGCATAATATGGACTCTCTCACATAAACTAGAAACATATCATCTTGAATATGTTTTTTATATTTAGATTATACTCATCATCATCATACTAGTCTCACAATTGTGAGACCAATCATTGTAAGCATGACTACTTTATGATCAAGTGTCAAAATGGAATTTTTTAGCACTTCACCACCTCGGGTTTGCATGCTAAGGCTCGAATGATGAATTCCTTGCAATCCTTCCTTGATACAACATAAAAAGATCATGAGAATCAACCACATACATTTATCCCTTTGCAATATCCTAAAATAGACAAAAACTATAAATGCATAAAGCTTACCTCAATTCTCATGGCAAGATGACCACAATGTTGCTCAAAATTTAGAAAACACATCACCAACATTTTCATATTTCCATTTTGTGAGTTTTGACTATAAAATTGACGAAGCTATGAGGACTGTAACCTTTCGTCATTTGGTGTGCCACACAGTCACTGTCAAATGTGAGCTCCAACCATGAGCTCTGAATTATCCTACTCAAACCACAACATAATTGATGTCAATAGCTCCATCTTATAAATTTTCAACTTTACAGTGTAAAAAAGACCACCTTTTGACATGTACAAGGATTTCTCGAAGTTTATGCCAAACATTAATAGAAAACCTAGGCCTTTTGCATGAACCCTTTGATCCACTACTCAAATATGCATTATGATTGCACTATTGAATTCCTTGTGAAATTATGAGTAAAATGAGAATAAACTTACCTGGTTTTGTAACCATCAATTTTGGGCTCCTTAGGAATATCTAAGGTGTCATAATAATCTTTTAAGAATAATCTCTTAGAATATTCCAAAATATACTACAAAATATGCTATGAAAAATTCTTCCTCTGAATTTGTGTATGGGAAGGGTTCCACTACATTGTTCCACGCACGTGTTGAGTTCCAACGCTTCATGGGTCCACTCTCCTTCGAATGAGAAAAGTATGGGTATAAATATATTATGACTGGGTATACTAAACAAGATATCTGTTAACACAATTGGTTAGCATGACTATATTATGTCAATTATATGTTTAGGGAGGTCTAGGGCCAAACCTGTGGGTCTCCCACTTGTTTTATTTTTTTAATATGTATGGTACGTAAGATATAACAAGAATTTTAATATGGCATTCCACCAACATATATATTTAACAAACCATACACACGTGACTAACCAAGCTCATGAATAAGACAAATTGTTGGTAACATGCATCCCAAGGCCACATGGCATATTTGGAAGTGCCATGCGGTACTTTCTCATTGGGCCATGTGGCCACTACTCATTGTTTGACTGCTTGCATAGTGACCATGCAACATAACCTTCCATGAGTGCCACGCATCCACTTCCCTTGTTTCCATGTCACCCTACAGTGCCACATCACCTATTGTGGGACTAACTTCGGCCTGTGATGATGTGTTTCTAGGTGTTGTCTATACACCCAACCACATTGGAGAAGGTTGACTTTCATTTTTTTCCTAATTTTGAAAAAAACTTTGACTCGACATAACTTTGTGATATGGACTCAGATTGAGGCGTCATTTGTACTGTTTGAATCATCTCAATGATCTCTATGACTTGACATTGTTTCCATAAATGTTTCAAAATTTTATTTTTGTGGTTTTCTAGAGACTCATAAATCATGTAAAATTATGTTGATCCAATGTATTTCTTATAACTGTTTAACAGAATTCATAGATATTTGAGTGCCTCCTCGATTAAAAAATAAAAAATTATGGTGTGTATATGTGTTTCCATGTTTTTTTATTGGATTTATGTTACATAATTATATAATTTTTCAGCCCAAAGTATTATGTGATCTTGTGGGGTACTCGTTGCATCATACACAGACATAGGGATTTTATTTAATCGAATAAACTAACATGCAATCTAGTCTATCTAACATATAAAGTAAATAAAGCAAATTTCAGTAATAAATCTAAATTAACGTGAAGGGAATAAAAAATGTTCTTTATCTTTAGCCTATTTGGTGGAACCTCACATGTTAAATTAATCGAGATCCATATTGATGAATCTACCGTTAAACTCTATTTACTATGATAGACCAAGAATAGGGTGATTGTGTAGCACCCTGATTCTATAGCATAGCCTATAAGAATCTTAAAACTGAAAATAGAGAAAACAATGAATTCAATGAAAGAAATAACATGTAAAATAATTGATCAAGAGTATAATTTCAATCAAACATAAATGTATAGGTTCCAATAACAAAACATCTGGTCTCAAGTGGGCCCCCTCAAGGATTAGCCTTTGCAGTCTTTCAAATAATAACCAAAATAGTGACATATAATGATTTTTGCATCAATTTATATCTTTAACAATCAATTGTACTAGATATTATATAATTTCTATAAAAGAAGAGTCTTACATATGATATTAACACAAATTTTAGTATGAGGCAGTTTCACACACACACACACACACACATGAGAGGGTGTTGCAAGCTCCATAAAAGGAGTAGAAAGGCCCCTTAAAACTCGATATAAAATTCTGATAATAGACATACAAAATTAAATGATTATAATTATTAATTGGCCCTACAACTTGGTTGGTTATAACATCCAACATATGGTTTAGTTCCTCACTCAACAAGTCATTATTTTCCCTTGCAATAGTTGATTCATTTGACTACAAAATATGGATCATGAGCTTCTCTAACTTTAGGTAGTTTTGAAAGCATTGATGCATATATTTAACTATCATGTGGCTTAAACCTATACCCTAATCATCATATAAGATGATCATGTGGAACTAAATACATAGGCATGCTAATGTAAAATAATAAGGATGCTTATTCACATCCTCATAGTCACGTTTGAGAATTAGGGGAATTTTGAGGTAAAAATGGGCCTCAAAATAAAAATGTACTAACAAAATTAAATTTAAAAAAACCAATAGAATTCAAGAAGATGATGTCATAGCCAAGGATGAAACTTTGGAGGGAAAAAAACACAACCATTTTATTTTAAATTATATTTTCGATTATACGCTTATACGTTTTACTCAAATTTCAATTATAGACACCCATTGGATTTAGAATTAAATTTCACATCCAACAATTACCCTCTCTGCATACTTCTAAGTAGAAACACATAAGAAAAAAATGAAAAAACAGGTTATAGTGTGCTTGCAAAGCAAGTGACCAAGTAAGTGGCGCAAGAATTAACTGCTACGTTATTGGATAAGATACATCTCCACAGGTAGGAATGATGGCATCGATTCATATTAGGTGCACAACATGTGCATAAGTTATAATGTGGGTCTTTACACAATGAATCCAATGGTGCAAATTGGTTTTATTCAATGGCCTAGAATTAATATCAGATGTCAACATGTGCATAGGTTAATGTGTAGTACAATACACAATAGGATATGATGGAAAAAATTGATTTTATTCGAAAACATAAATTAGATATTGGGTGCCAAAAAGCACAAAAGTTAATGCAAAGTCTAGCATGTGATATGATATCACTATTGTAACTAACTTGATCTGATGGGATACATTTACATTAGGATTTCTACATGCATGATATTTTGACAACATCAAACTCATCTGATGTTATATCTAGAGGTTGATAAGGAAGCACACATGGCACTAGGTAGTAATGACATGGCTCAAGAAATGACATGGAACCCTCATGTGATGACATGTGGCAGGTGGATTCATCATTTGTAAGTGCCCATGTCGCCCTTTTTCTAGTGCAATGTGGAAGTGATGTGGTGGTGACATGTCTTTGAATTTCGAAGAAATCTAATGGGAAAACAAAGCATAGTCAATACACTCATCAAGTGAAAGTACATATAGACTCTATATAAGTTATCAAATTGGTTTAAGCTCTCGATCTCAGCCTAAGGTAATAGGGAGTGAAATGTAAATGTTAGATGCTTAGTATTTAAGAAAATTTAAATGTAGTTTCAATCATCTAAGATCTGATGGTTATAAAAGGTAAAGCTATTAACAAAAGCCCCAAAAATCAGATTTGGGAGTTAACAAAAAACCATACCATAGTCATGTTTCCTCATTATATGAACCAAATGCTCAGAGGTAAGGGACAACGAATTTAAATTTTATCATTTGGATGGTTAAACTAAATATACTAAATTTCTCATGGGAGTAAAAGAATAATGTTATGTCTTTATAAAGTATCACAAGTGGCATGATATGATGAGTTCTAAAGAAAGCAAGTATTAAAATTGTGGTAGAGATACAAGATTTTTAAAGTTTGATTTGAACAATGAGGAAAAAGTAGAAATATACATAAAAGATTAAATATAAAAAGATATGGAAAAAGTGATGAAGGAGAGGCAATCAGAGATCAAAGCATATAAAGGGAATCATAGTAGATGTGAGTTATTGAATTTGTATGGGTTAGATAATTATAGATATGAAGTGTGAGAATTAGGTTGCAGAAGAGAAACTTAAGGGACAAGCAAACATGGAAGAAGATTCATAAGGATATTTATTTGAAATAAAAATTTAAAGATATAATAGTTATATGCACAACAAAGTAGCGTAGAACTAAAGCATTAAGAATAAATATGTAGAGAATAAGCTTAATCAAGGACAAATCAGAGAAAGATTTCTGAGGAGATTTAATTGAATCAAAGAATTAATGGAATAATATGTTATTGTAGAGAAATTAGAAGTATATTAGTGATTTTACAATTGTATGAGTAATATCTTAACTAAATACATTCTAATCTATGCTTGAAAATTAATGATAGAGAGATTTTAAAGACTAAGGAAGATGGTGCTTATATATCAAGGGGTTGGAGCCTCTTTCATATTAGTGACTATAAAGATCAGGAGGTCGGTGCCTTGAATATGTTTGTTTTTGCAAATAGTGGGAGTTGGTGCTTGCAATGAAAAAGGGTTGGAGGATGGAGTAGGTAGGTGTCTATGTAACCTAATGTAATAGGATGTTGGAGACTGGAGTTTTCATTTACATAATATTTAAAAGGAATTTGTGGTTTCATCCCCTTATGGGTTTCCACATAGACATCTATATCTCATGTTTTATCGTCTTTTGAATTCTGTTATTTTGGTGTTATTCTTTCATTATAGCATAAATAATATTAAAGATTATTAAAAGGTACATAATACTAATCCACACCCCCTTTATTAGTATGATCCTAGTTCCTAAAATTTTCTACTTTTACATAAATCTAATTTTTTCCTCCATCTTTCTCTTCAATCTATTTGATATCATTTCTCTTAAATTTTCTACAAGCACTGAATTACTCTAAAACTATTTGAAGGTCTCAGTGCTCCACTTCTCAAATGTTAAATATACATGAAAATAGTAATACTCAAGTGATCAATTAAGTTTGCATAGGAGGAAGGTAATATTTTCAAAATTATAATGATAATATCTATTCTTTTCCAGTGTCTTATTAATTGATACTCACCATATTAAAATTTAGGTCACATGTCATTCATACCTATAGCTTGAATATCATCATAGCCTCTACATTCTATTTTTCATAGATTTCCAGGAAATACACACCAATGACACACTAAATTTCTCTTGCAAATACATGCTTTTCCAAAAATCTAATTCAAATATGAAAAATATTTTTTTCTTTAATGGTATAAATTATAATCAATAAATTGTTCGTTGCCATCCAATAATCCAACATTATATGGAATAAAGTAACCAATTTTTATATTTAAAACAAATCTAAACTCACTCTTTGCATTCATAATCAGTATTAGTAAATGTTTTCTTATATTCTATTGGTATATGTAAATCCAAAAGGGCATGTGTTGGGTCCTTCATTTTTGAAGAAGTTTTGGAAAATATGGTCAAAAAGCAGTTGCATAGAAGAAATGGCTAGACTTGTCGAAGGAAGCCACTAGAAATTGGGAACCAATGGAGAAGTTAAAAATCAGTTATATTGTGATGTGAAAAGTTAGAAAAGTACGAAGAAAATGCCTTATTTTGTTAGAATCAAGCCGATAAGATCAAAAACACCAGAACTTGTCCAAGTGGGCTTGATTGAGATTCATATCAAGCAATATGCACATTTGTTA
Source organism: Pinus tabuliformis (assembly GCA_031772625.1). Lineage (NCBI taxonomy): Eukaryota > Viridiplantae > Streptophyta > Pinopsida > Pinales > Pinaceae > Pinus > Pinus tabuliformis. The sequence continues at coordinate 346,097,022 of CM062814.1, forward strand.
GATTGGATGAGATTAAGCCAACATGATCTATAAAATGGGCCAAAGATGAAGAAATCGAGATGCTGAGAGTTATATAGGGTGATGTATTGAAGAATGATATATTTTTGTTGACATAGTACTATGTAATGGGTCGAATCTCTATGAAATTATGTTCTACCCCTGTAATGTAAAGTAATCCATAGTTTTAAGATTTTTGAAGCATGTATGAATATATGGTGTAATGTTTTGGCCAATGAATAAGGGAGTTGTTGTGCGAATGATCTATGTTGTGATGTTAAATTATTATGTGTCCTCTTTAAAATTTTAGTTGTATTCTTATGATAATTTTACTATTTTAGTTATGTATGTTTAATATGCATGTCAGATATAGTGCACTAACTAATAATATGTTCAAGGTGAATGTGTAAAATGATAATTAAAGCTTTTTCACGACCCTTCTAGATCCCTTATATCTCTCTTTTTTCTAGCATGCTTTGGGTGAGATGCTCCTTTTTCCCAAAGGGACTGAAAATGTTGGTGATAAGCTAGACTATGACGATAATTTTTGTTGGCAACTTAAGGTTGAATCATGGGCCTCTAATGTTTAAATTTTATGCCAAAAAATGGTTTTGTTGTTGGGAACCATTAAAGTTTCATAAGCGATCTAGATCACGGTGTTAAGGATTCTTATTCGAGAAATCTAGGATTGGTGGCATGCGAATGTTTATCACTTTATTCTGCAATAAGCTGAACTAAGGTAAAATAATCTAGATTGGCTTAAGGAAGAAGTTTTTTATGAAGAGCCTGCTTGTAATCAATATGAAATTTTCTAGTGTAAGCTTCCTAAAGAATTGGAGAATTGGTTAAGGAGGCTACAAGTAAATATCAGAGTTGGGAATTTCCTCTGGCTTTGTAGATACTAGATGATAATTGACTTGCTTGAGCTATAGTAGTTATATATTTAACTAAAAAGGATTGTTTATTTTTGGGTGTGTGCAACCCCAGAAGGGTACATTATTGAGTTTGTAGATGCAAATAATTAATCTTTTTCTAATGAAAAAATAGTAATTAAATACGAGCTGTGATAAAGGCTATGGAAGGGAATTCTATTGTGGATCAAAATTCCAATGGCTGTTGAGAATATGTTATTGTTTCAAGAAAATAAGATGGCCGCTTAAAACCCTTGGTGCTAAGGATGAGATATAGGGGGAGGATCGTTCTGCAGTTGTGGAAGGTGACGGGTTGTTGTGATGGATCAAGAGGAGTTGCATAAGGCTCGAGACTTTAGAGTGATATGAACGACAAAAATAGCTGACGAGTGGAGGGAGAGAAAGTTTCTAGAAACTAGCGTTAGAAGAAGAAAATTGTAGAGGATAGGAGAAGCGGTGACGACTCTAGTGTTATGAAAAGAAGGATTGGTTAGTCAAGAGTTACGACGGAAAGGAAAATATGAAGGATCTGTTTCTTTCAAAATAGGAGGAACCACCATAAGTACTGTGGGAAGTTCAAATGGGAAATATGGACCCCACCTAGAATCAAGAGGATTTCATACGCTCAAACCACTAAGGCACGCAATTACCATGAATGATGAGCATACCCAAGAAGACGATAAGATGCATTTTCTAATGAGGAGTTTATTATTTGAACATGACTCACCCCTATCATTAGTAGTCTGCAAGCTAGTGATGTAACTACTCCTCTCCCTAACATTCCCATGATACTGTATTGAAATCTTGGTAATTTTTTTTTAAATTGTGTAAGATGTTAAAATTCCAGCGAGTTTACTCTAGATGCACAACATGCATTTCTAGTGGAGAAAATAGTTTTGGTAAAAAAAAGTTGTCAAGCTCAGGACATTGTTCTCAGTTGGGTACCCAAGGATTTGTAACAATTCATTGAAGGAAAAAAACTATGGTCAAAAATATCGTTGGTTCACTTACCCTATATCCAGAGTTTTCAGGATAGGGTGGTCAATATGTTGAGCAATATTGGTACTTATGTGAAGTTGTTTGGAGGGAAAGACAAACTCTTAATGTCACTAAGCTCATTGAATTTTAGATGACTTTGTGAGATTGAGCTTTGTGATGGTTCATTGAATGGTACAAATTGAATGAATACCACACTTTGAACCAAATTAAACAACATTTTATTCAAGATTTTAAACTTCCTCATTCCAATCTACAAGGTTTGGTAGAACTATTGGATATTAGGAAAGGAGAAGGAGAATCTACTTAGCAGTGTATATAATGGCTTAAATATTTTATTATTAAATTTTCTTATCCAATCAACCATTATCACCAAAAAAATGATTTATTAAATCATTGTTACTAATTGAACTGATTGCTGGATATACAAATGAATATATACTAGGTGGTACCTCTATTGAGCCTACCATTGTGGGACTTCATAATGAAATTGCTAATTTTACAATAAGATTGAAGGATGTTACTCCTATGTAACCAATGAGGCCTCACAAATGGTATACCAATTTTCATGTTGAGGTACAACATGCCACTGAATGTCCTCGATTGAGGGGTATGGGACTGTATATTATGCCTATGGGACCCCCTCCATTGTGGCATAGTGTTAGGGTTATGTAGATCTCTTTAGCTATACCATCTCAAGGGCACACTCAGTACTAGGAATTTCCTAGTCACCAAGGTATTATATGAATTCGTATTGTTAAATTTGTAGATCTTATGGTCATTCTCCATGTTTATGTCCCATTTTGCAGAAGTATTCCAATGTGCCAAACAATCTATTTTCTTATTTTTGTGGATCTCCTATGCACCACATAAACCAATGTAGATCTTTGTATTCTCTCGCCCATTGTATGGATTATACAACATTTAGAATTTATCAAACTCCTCAGGGATGAGGAGGAGGTGCTCCAAGGGGAGTGATAACAAGAGGAAGAGGTGCAATGAGATGTTATAACTATGATTAGGAGGTTCATGTTGCAAGAGATTTTTTGATGCCAAGGAGGCCTTTGTGTTTCCACTGCTGGGTAAATACACATGCCACTTAAGATTGTATGGAACTCATTTCATGTTAGGAGGAGTTCAATCGGGTAAAAGGAGTGAATTTGATCAATGCAGAACCGTGAGAACTAGAAACATCTTTGCAAACTAATATTAACATTGTGACCATAGGGATAGAAAGTACTAGAGATGATATTGGGCCTCCTGGGAAACGTAGTGTTATGACGTGGGTGTCAACTAAAAGGTCATATTACTCTAATCAATAGAAAGAATATTATAAGGATGTAGTTGAAATCTTCAGATAGTTGGTCTCGTCTCACAGCCCTCATACAGAGCAGTGAAGACGAGTGTAGGCTAAGAGTCCTAGTATTCATAACGAACATCTCAAACTATTATATAATGGCTCCAATTATTCTTTCAAATTATGAACAATGAGTAGTTGACTGGCCAGGTCTGCAAGAAATAGAAGGAAATTATGCAAGATGAATCATTCTCATAGACTACTATTTCTGCCAATTTACCTAAAAGACATTATATAAGATTTTAGAGAAATAAGAATAGACCAGGAAGGGAATTTTAAGTGGATACAAAAATTGCACAGTATCAGATTAAGGATTGTATTCTAGATCTTGGGTTAGATGTGAATATTTTTCCAAGGAAAACTTGGGAGGTGTTCAGAGAAAATTTAAGGGCTAATATTCGTAGGTGGGCTAATTTTCCATTTTTTTTCCAAAAAAATATTCACCAGTTCCCATTTTTTCTAAAAATAATTCAGCTAAATTTTATAGTATAAAGGTATTTTACATTGAGGATCGTCAAAATTTTATATAGACTAATATAACATAATTAGAAATCTAAATATTAAAAAAAATAGAAGTTTTACAATTTTCATATTAGGGACTAGTATCATTCGCGAAAGTTTCAAAAATTTAAAATAAACTTCCATATTTAAAATTTTCATTGGATGGATTGGGGAGGCCAAAGGTATTTTTTTCTTCAATTCAAATATGAATGGAAAATCAGCACTATATTTTGCCTATTGGTTGACTAGAGGATGTTGAGGTTGATATTGGAGGTGTCAAAACATATCTAGACTTTTAGGTGATAGACATTATGGGTAATAAAGATCTGTATCCAACCTTGTTGGGAATTGATTGGGCATTTGAGAACTATGAAATTATTGGTTTGAAGAGGGAAGCTATAAATTTTGAAGTAGGTAGAATTTAATCCATACAACCTTTAGACCCTTACTAAGGCCTGAGATTTACAATGTCTATGGATTATGTGGAGCAGCCTAACGTATTGGACCAGTTGTATTAGCAGTTTGGAAGAAGGAAAACTACATCAACCTAATGATAATGAGTTCTATTAGTTGTGGAAGCATTGAAGGTACTAAGGTAAACTCATATGTTGTGATGGATGGCTAACAACAATGAGATCATGAGTTCAATTCTCAGCACTGTGCAATTGTTTGATGCATTCGATGGATTGATATTGAGGTACGTGAATATCATACTTTTAGTGCTACTAAATACGTTGTAAGTTTTCTTAAAGAAGTTGATTCCAAGATTAAATAAGGACAAAACATACGTTTTATGGGTGTTTCTTTGCATGTGATCTCTACAAGATGGTGGGGATCCTATTACAACCACCTCCATGATTGGGAAGATGTTAAGTTTACCATGTTGTGAAGATTTTCTTCTCCAAAGAGCCCCTTTAGCAGAACTAGTCCACAAAATCACATACAAAATTGAAGTTATGTTTGGTCAGAAATTGGCTTACAAGTTGAAATTTTGACACACCAGTTCATTTGTACATTGGGACCTTTCTCGTGAGACTAGTATTTGAAGGAGTAAATGAAGAGGAAAATGGTGGATTGGAATACATTGATAGCTCAGTTTTAGAAATTTCTCATTCTCAGATGTAGATATGAGGATTGTGGTAGTCATGAAAACTATTAAAAGGGTGTTGTTCCTTTTTAGGATATTTGTTGAGGAATGTAGCAGATATGAAGATTTTGTACATCAATATGAATCATGTTTTCATGAGCTTGTAGCTTGTGAAATATTTAATAAAGGACCTGATGATGATCTTGAGAATTTAAGGCATCTATGCTTTAAAGAATATTAGGGAGAGAGATGGATAACAAAGGATGTTGTAAAGGATGCCCTAGATTTGAAACCACTCAAGCTATAGAAATTGAAAATTCGGATAGATGAGAAGCCTAAACTTGCCTCTATTGGTGATTATTGGAATGATAAAACCACTAAGGAATATTTTGAATTTTTAAAGGAGTATGGTGACTTTTCCTTGCCACAATATCATAACTAAATGGTAATAAAGGAGACTTGGGCAAGATGAACATAGTCTTGAAACCTTATGCAAAGCCAATCAAGCATTGACCCTATAGATTAAATTCACTATTTAAATACAAGGTGAAGAAGGATATTAATAAGATTCTCACTACAAGATTCGTATTTCTCATTAAAGAGGAATAATGGACTAGTCCCCTTGTGATCCAAGATAAGAAAGACTCATAGGAGATTAGGGTTTGTGTGGATTATAGGAGTCTTAACAACGCTTGTGTACATGATCCATTTCCTACTCCTTTCAATGATGAGGTCTTAGATAATGTTGCAGGTATTGAAGCTTATTCCTTCAGTGATGTTTTTTCTAGTTATGACCAAGTTTGTATTGTAGAAGAAGAGAACATGAAAACTACCTTCATGATTGAGTGGGGTTCCTATGCTTATAATGTCATGCCGTTTGGTTTGAAGAATACACTTGTTGTGCTTTCAGGGATTGTGACTGCTGCATTATGAGACTACAATCATAATTTCCCTTAGGTATATATGGATGATTGGACAATATACATTTTATTGTAGAAGCACTCTAGCTTACTCAAGGTGATGTTTGATTATTTTAGGAAATTACAAATTTATCTGAAATTGAAGAAGTGTATTTTTGTCGTTCCTTTTGGAACATTGTTATGGAATATAGTGGGGAAGGAGAGAGTATATGTAAATCCTTCCAAGGATGTAGTAATATTGAATATTCTACCACCAACTAGTGTTAAACAATTAAATTCCACTCTAGTACATACAAGATACTATCGAAAATTCATCTGTACTTATGCTCTCATTACTACACCACTAGAGAAATTACTGAAAAAGTCTAAGAAATTTGCGTGGACTACTGAATTTGAATCTTCATTTGATACACTGAAGGATAATATTGCAAGTGCACCAATCTTGGATTATCTATATTGGAATAAAGAGTTCCCTGCTTATATAGATGCACCGGGGATTGCTTTGGGAGCTATCTTGACCCACATTGGAGTAAGTAATTCAGTTCATACAATTTATTTTGAAAGTAGAAAACTTTATACCACTAAGAAGAACTACAACACTACTATACGAGAGGCCATTTCTATGGTGTATTCATTAAAGAAATTCAAGCACTATCTTTCGAGTGGTCCTTTTAAATTCTTTACCAATGATTCTTCTCTGAAGAACTTAGTTAATGAAATTTGTATTAGATGGAAGAATACACAGATGGTTTTAGTTATTTTGAAGAATTTAAACTTGAAGTATTTTTCAAGAAATATTGTTCGAATGTGGGTCCAGATCACTTTTCTTGATTGGAATAATGTGAATTTGGCGGATCTGTTGATGACCAATTACTTGATGCACATTTATTCAGATATGAAGTAGTTCTAGATTATTTGGAAGGTATTCCATTGTCTCTCTCAACTAGCAAGTGTCCTGATGATTATACAATGTATCAAAGGTGGCAAATCATTCTCTATGCTACTGACTATCAACTTATTGTAGGTCAACTATAAAAAAATGGGGCTCGATATGATCTTGTATCAATGCATTTTATACCAAGAGAGGTATAAAATTTTATGGGAATGGAATGTAGGAGTCACAAGAGGCCATGTTGGAGGTAAAGCCATTGCTCAAAAAGAATTGTAGGCTAGCATGTGGTGGCCAACACTATTCAAATATGCCAAGACTATGCTAAGAAGTGTGATATTTTTCAAAGAGTTAGTCAACCATCTTAGAGTGATGACCTTTCTTTATATCCCTTTAGAGCACTTGAAGCATTTGAAAAATGGGCGTTGACTTTCTAGGACCGATTAATCCACCTGCACGCCTCTCACATGTCAGGTACATCATCAATGTAATAGATTATTTGATGCAATGGGCAGAGACTACTCCTGTTAAGGATTACGCTACTCATACTACTACATGATTCATATTTGAAAACATAATTACTATATTTTGTTGTCTGAGAAGCCTTACTAGTGACCAAGGCTCACATTTTCTTACTGATTTTTATGATTCAACACCACAAAATAATCCCTTACCACCCGTAAGGAAATGGAGCTATTGAATCCCTTAATAATATCCTATAGAAGGATCTAAGTAAAGTTTTCTCTGTGAATAGCGATGACCAGGATGAATGGGCTCCAATGAATTTATAGGCTTATCACACTATAGTTAAGCGGTCATATAAGTGTACAACATCCCAACTTATTTATGGAATGGAAGCAATCATTCCAGAAAAAATCATATTCCCCAAAATTTTCATTGCTCACGCAATCAGGATGTCAGATGATGAGTCTATTATTGAACGATTACAGGAGTTGTGGCAATATAATGAGGAACAGTGGCTTGAAAATCCCCATCAAACTCTTGAGAAACAAAGGCAAAAGGCTTGACATGACAAGCACATTAAGAAGAAATCATTCTAAGTTGGTGACTAAGTACTGCTTTATGAAAACAAATTCCTTCAAAATCCTAGTAAATTACAAATGTATTGGCTTGGAACATTTTATATTATGGAGATTTGAGACTCTAGAGCCATCAAAATTGCTCGGTTGGATGGTATCCTTTTTTCTTGTTGGGTGAATGGCACATTTGTAAATCCCTACTATGGCCAATATTTTTTTTTGATTTTGTACGCTCTCTGCAAAGGGAGTAGTAGTTAGGCTTAGATTTAATTCAATTGCATTAGTATTATTAATAGTATGTTTTTGTTTAATTGCATCAATAAAATCATTTCTTCTTGCTTGCAACCCACCCTAATTCATTATGGTCAGGGAGGTGTCAATGTGTCTAGCCTATCAAATCATTAATCATAAATGTGTCTTTCCTGTCATAATTATCATCTTTGCGGTAATAATCTTCCTTCACGTTTAGTAATTTTTCCATATATAATTTCGTTAATATCCCTGTTTTGTCAGTAAGTGATGTTAAATCTTTCTGAATTCAGGCTTCTATGATCCACAATGAATTAAGAAAAGTCTTTCGATAGAAATCACAGAAGAGAAAATTTTGGCTGACACGTTTTGAACCAACTAGTGTGGTTCATCATCATGACTAGATGAAGAGCCAGACCATGGCAAAGGCTTAAAAAGAGAGCAATGTAAAGACCATAATTTCAAGTAACGACTATATTTGACCAATAAAATTTAAATTATGATATTAATTTATTAATATATTAAGAATAAATATTAATAAGTAACGACTATATTAAACGGATAGTTTTTGAAAAATAATATTTAAATTATGATATTAATAAATTAATAAATGAATATCATAATTTAAATTCTATTGTTCAAATATAACCGTAGCTTGAAATTATGGTCTCTACATTGCTCTCTATTTAAGCCTTTTCCATGGTATACCTCTTCATCTAGTCCTAATGATGAACCACACTTATTGGTTCGAAATGCGTCGGCAAAACATTTCTCTTATGTGATTTTTGTCGAAAGACTTTTCTTGATTTTAATTCTACTGGAAAGTTGAGCAATTTTATTGCTCTTCATGTAGATTTTTTGCTTCACATTGATTTGGTAAGTACTGATTTTATTAGGTAATGATACAATCTTTTTGCAGTCCCTCCATGTTTTTTATATATCCATAATTGCTCGTCATTTCTTTATCGCTATGTTCTCAACAAGTTTCCATCTTAGCTACTGTGTTGTATGCATATACATCTCCAACTCATATTCAGCCCCCTGTTCATCTTGTTTACAACCATTGATCATTTAACATGGGTCACCCATAAAAACCTGTCATCCCCTTATTCCGTTTTGATTCCCTCATTCATAATGTTGGTGATCTATTGGGGATTAATGATAAATCTTCCCTAGTCAACAATGATTTGTCTGATCATGCCCTCCTTCGTGTGCCTCACTATGATATCTTTATGTAGTCGAATTCATGACCAGGTGACCGACCTTTGCACAATATTAAATAATACTTTTAGCCTCTAAAGCTATCAACCCTAATGATTGTGTAGGACCTATCTGTCTTTGGTACTACTTGTGAGGTTAAGTGTTGCACCAAATTTCTTATTAGCATACTCTATGGAGTTTCCATATGGATGGATAGAGAATAATAGATTAATGTTGATGATATTTACAGGATCACAATATTATCACTCTATCGTAAGGATGTTTCTTATTCTTTTCAGAACATTTGAAAGAGTTTCAAGAAAACAAGAGACAATAATTTGTATACAAAGTATGCTACCCATAGGAAAGGGTGTGGAAAAGTGATCGATTTGATCAATAATGAAAATATCAGTTTTTCTTGTCGTCATGTCATTGTATGTAAACTAATACAACATTACACTAAGAGGAAATTCTCCTTGGACACCATAATTGTCATAGAAGTCGGCAATAACGATGTACAACTCAACTAGTAAAGTTTCATCTTAAATGAGCTCTTTGAGGCATGCAAGGATGTTCATAAAAATGATGCATATTTTATTTTTGGCTACTTGGCCCTAAATTGTAGAGACATTACTGAAGTCACAAATGATGAACCTTATGCTGATGCCTCATCTCCTTGGCGAGTTGTCATAGATTTAGCCGACAAGTAGTTTAATGAACAAGTATTTGTGAAATGGTACAATAAGATGGTTTAGGTCACACAAAATAGAGTCTAGGGTGACACTTAGTTTGCTCAACAAATATTCTTGCAAGATATGGTTTGGTATTGGTCACAAAAACTCTTATGTTCACCCTCATATTGTGAATCTGACAACCTTTTCTATAGGGAAATTTCCCTTCTACCTACATGACAGTGCATTCCCCACAGAAGTAATTCCAAGGCGAGGGGTCCAAGTTATGGTGATAGAGGGTGTATGCATCTATTATTTTTAGAGAATTATGCCACATAGTTCTAGCAATGACACTCTATCATCTTCCACGAAACATTTAGAATACTATGATCAGACCTCCAGCTGCTGATGAAGAAAGTCCAGGAGTGCATCGCATCTTTTTACAACACCATATCCGAGGTAGGTTCTATGGTAAATTTTGATACACCAGTTTATGTTTTTAACCCCATTTTTTTTCTCCACCTACCATCGTCGAAACCCTTCACATGTCTATGAATCCATCTACACAATTCCCTGGGTCATGACATTAATATCCCAAGCCTAAGTCCTCTAGTGTCATTGATCTTACTGGTGAAGGCACTCTTGAAACTCATAAATCCACTACCATCACTCAAGAAAATAAAACATCATCCACCCTCATTATCATAACTCTTCATCCCACACTAACTCTGAAGCCACTATTTTTTCTCACCCCGATCATGGAACTATCATTGATGACACTACTCACATGGAAATTGAATATGTGTAAGTGAACCCTATCATTTTTCCAGAATCTTCTACCCCAACACACACCCCAATGGAATAAGTTCTAATTCACTATGTTTCACCACCTGTTGTTCCCCCATGAAAACCTAATCTAGTGTTATCTCTCAAACAAGTTGCTACCTTTGCTACTAACCCACAAAATTGTCGCGAAGTTCTTACATTGGTTTCCCAACCAATAGATATTGTTACACTACTACCTAAGCTAATTATTTCTAATTTTTTCATGGAAATTTAGAAGCAATAGAGTCAGGACTAGGAATCCTCACCTTAAGGTCATTCAAAAATATCGGTTTCTAATAGACAACGTCTAGATGATCGATTCCCACCATTTGACACTCTTTCAGCTGATGATCTCTAGAGTTTGTCAACATTGCACTTGTTTCAATTCATTCCAACTTCTTCTACTCAATTAGAAGACCACCTAATTACTATTGAGTCCATATATAATGCAATTCTCACCACTTGCGAGTAGAAACAACAACAACTCATTTTGGTCACAACCGGGTGAGATTAGTTGCATGAAGATAAAGTACAGTCGGAGAAGAAGATTTTACATTTGGGTTCTAAGTTTCAGAAGATGTGGCCTACCATTGTTGATTTTCTTCTAGAGACACCAAAAGAATTCTTTGTTTATTCCCTTGTTCAATGTTGTGGATATGTTGAGTCTGCTTGTCTCAAACTGCCTGGGATGAATTAGAAATTGCAAGGTACTATTATTGAGCTTTTCCAAGCATTTTCAGACCCTTTCATGTAGTATCACGAATAGATCACTCAAGAAATTATCGTAGCATCATTCATAAGAGATTATCTTAAGCACTTCATGGATGATTTTTAAGATAAATTTTTCCAAGTCTCAGACTGAAATGGTGTGTTTTCAAAGAAGAACAAACTAGTGTACTCGCTCAAGGAAAATTTGAAGTGATTAAGTGATGCAGACTCCTAATTCATCCCAACTGAAAAATTTCTTTGCATAAGTCGATGCCTTAGATTCCTGTATCCACCATATAGAAGAAGCATCCCATGCTACTAAGCGTGTACTAAGGGACCTTTGTCCTTTTGTACATAATCATTCTTCTTTTCTACATTCTATACATTCTACAATGCATGGCCAATTACAGGAAGTTCTTAAATCTCAGCCTACTAGGCCTAATGTTTAGGCTATGAAGAAATTTGTTGGAAAAAATCAGTACCATTCTCGATACTTGGAGGACTATTGTTAGTCAATATATCCATTTCAAGAATGATGTACTATGGGATGTGCCAGAGTTGGATCCTTTGTTTGAGGTAGAAACAAAAGCATAGAAGATGTAGCAATAAGCAAAGAAGCGGAACTATAGATAGGATTAGATGTTCCAGTATCAAATTGAATTGAGGGTGAGTCAATAGCTTGTAGTTAAGGCCTATTGTGTCCTTCATTTTTTAAGAAATTTTAGAAAATATACTTTCCAGAAAGTAGTTGCAGAGAAAAAATGGCTAGACTTGTCGGAACCAGCCACCAAAAATATGGAAGCAGTAGAGAAGTTAAAATCCTATTATATTGGGATATGCGAATCCACAAAATAAGGAAACACATGCCATATTTTGAAAGAATCAAAGTTGATAAGAAAAAAGCACAAGAAAATTTCAAAGTGGAACTAATTGAGACTGGGATGAAGGAATCTGCATGTTGGATAGATTAGACCATACCAAGCGAGTGCAATCTATAAGAAGAGCCAACGATGAATGAATCAAGATGCTGAGAGTTCTAGAGGGTGATGTATTGAAGAATGATATATTTTGTTGATATAGTGTTGTGTAATGGATTGAATTAGGTTTGAATTATTTTTGTGAAATTCTGTTGTACCTCTATGATGTAAAGCAATCCATAGTTATAATATTTCGCAAGCATGCATGATCCAGGTGGATCTTCAAACACAGTGGCATGGGAAAAGCTCAAAATTCAAAGTGGTAGAAAGGCAATTATCTTGACATCAGATCGAACTATGCGTCGCCCTAATTCCAATGGTGCAAACGATGCTCCAGTCCGAGTCCGAATGAAGGAGATAGAAACAGTCAAAGTTCTAGGTCGACTTGCAAGAAACAGGGGAAAATGAAATTCCAAGGATGCTCCTGGAAATAGTCCCATTATGTAGATATTTTCATTCTGAATCTACTACAACTTGAATGGGCCAAAATGGACTTCGGATGATGAAGTTATCGCGAAAAGCGTTTGCCTTTGTTCCTTTGAAAAAGGAGGCATTTCTTATAAAAATGGGCCTAAAGCCTTATAAAGGAAAATCACAATTAGAGGATTTCAAAGGGAGGACTTAAGGCCAGGCAGGCAGAACCCTCGATTAGTGATCTTTGACCAATGGCAATCAGGGGTAGGCAATAGGGGATATTGTGACCAGGTGACATGCGACAAGCGATGGAGCAATCGTCGATATTGGCGTCAGTGATCGGTGTCGGCGTATGCCATATGGAAGAACCTCGGGCCATTGTATATGCAATATGTTGATGCAATATTTCAACAACGATTGCGATATGCTGATAACGATGTGAAATATCGGTCGTTAGATCAGAAAACAGATCAATGGTCAGGATCATATCGGAAATATCGGCAATTGGTGATCAACATAGTCAAAGGAAAGACCCCAAAGACTGTTTTGATTGTGATATGCGCAGACCTGATAGGAGAATAGGGTCGATTTAATGAAATTTGAGTTCAATCTTAAAGCTTTTCAGTTAGGTTTTTCAGTGTATCTTGTGTATTTTTGTATTAATGAAAAAAGGGCTATTTCGAGGTGTTGTTGCAACGGAAGGTCAGATGGTCAGATTAATAGTGGCCGTCGATCCTTCCATTCAAACAACATTCTAATATAAACAACCCGACCCCCCGATTTAAGTGACATTGTAACAAAAGAATGTTATAAAACACTATGAACATGGAAAAGTGCGGGGAGAGGAATTGGCACGCACTTCGAAGTAGGAGCAGGCAGGAGGGGTGAAAGTCCATTTTGTCCAGAGTTTGACAAAGTTTATATGGTTTCAACCCTTCTTGATGCCACGAAAAATATGGCGCTATCCATTTCTCCATATGAGTCCTCCATTTCTTAGCCATTTTCCAGAATGGAGGTATAAGACTCCTTTGTTGTAACTGATTGTATTCATCTTTTTCATGCCATTTAATGAATGAAGGCCTCCCCATTGATCGCGCAAGGCCTGGAGATGTAGTCCAAGTTGGATGAACTTCGTTATGAAGTCTTGTTGTCTTCTTCTCATGATTTATCTGTTTCTTTTTCTTCTTTCATGTGCACATTAGATTTCTATGGTTAAGCTGCAATTTCGACATGTGATTCTTTAATACATCTATAAGCAAATGATTCTTAGATCAAGTGGTATCCGAGCAAGTCTTTTTAAATTTGAATTGCATGTTTGTATGCTAACAAGAAACAGGCTCTGAAGCATAAAAGGGGAACTAGAGCCTTTCGATCCTGAAGTGGGGCATGCATATCAAAGGAGAAACATGGCAGATGATGAGGCTCACTATGAAGAGGAAGTAAACTTCTGCATGACTTTATACACAATGGCAGATTGTGTTGAGAAGTTGTTCTCAAGAGTTGAAAAACTTGAAAGTGCAGAGAAATAAACTCCAGAAGGGTGAGGTTCAGTGCACAGAGATGATGGAGGAGATCAACCTCCTTCTCCTTCCACAAGTTAAAGTTCTTCTTCCTCCCATCACCGTCATCATAGGAATTCAAGGGATGCACACAAGAAACCTTTATTTAAATTAGATTTCAAATTTGATCTTCTGATGTTTAATGGTGAAAGTAGTGTACAAAAGATTAATAATTGGATTAGGCAGATTGAGATCTACTGCAAGATTCAATAGATTAAGGATGAGGCAAAGATTCAGCTGGCCTCTCTATGGCTAAGCAGCACTGCTCTCGTCTGGTGGGAGAGCAGATTGAAAAGCAGTAATAATGTGGCTAACCTTCCTTCCTCATGGCCTGATTTCATTTCTGTGTTAAAGGAACAATTTTATCCCTTTAGTTATGTTGTGGCCACAACTATCACCTTATTAAAACATGCTTTGATAGCAAATTTTAAATGGGTCCCCTTAAGGCTGCATTTTTCTCTTCCCCGAATGATCTACTTTCATCTCAGAAACTCTAACTCTATGCTAGGTTAACCCTTCAATTCTCAATGGTCAAGACCTCCCCTTGAAACTATCTCTGCAGCATGATTTATTTATAACTTGCACTCTCCTTCCCTAATTGTACCTTTCTCAATCCTCATAAGTGTCTTTGGGAAAATAGGCCGCCATATATAATTTCCCCTACCCTTACTTTGGTTTTTCATGAACTTAATGCAAAAAACTCTCTTTCGCGCCTCATTTACCTTCATAATTGTTTATAGCCGAAGTGCTTCGCAAAGCATACATGAATCATCCATTTTCACTCATTGCACTTAGCCTTGATCAAAGGACGAAGGCTGGTTTATCATGAATGAATAAGAGTGATGCGAGTAAGTCCTCCATCGCATTGAAAATCACTAATTGGCAAAGCCCCAAAGCTATATATAAAAGGCACATAAATATTCCAGACCCGACGGCCATATTAACAGATGGATATTATATTTCGGGTTCGGGACCCATCCCTCATCGCTATCAGCGGGGTCTAGAATCTATGTATATGGGGCACCATAACCACCTTCACCCACCAATGATTATAAAACCTAGCACATTGATTTTCAAGTCCACCCTTATGGCTAGATATGCAGGCTTTTTGCTTATATCCTTGTGTTTCTGGAAAAACATTAAAGTCGGGGTTTTCCAAAGGGAAGGGTAACATTGCAGACCCGAAGGGAATTATTAACCTTAACATATATGTGTTTCGGGTCTGCAGCCCCATCGCATATTGCATATCAGTGGGACTCTGGGTCTTATGCACATATGCATCACGATCTACCAAACCCGACGGTATTATCAATTATACTTCATATATGTTTCAGATTCGGGGCTATATCGCGCATCACTATGAGACTTGTCCCAAAGATTATATATATAACATGCCTCTATCTGCCGGACCCATGGACAATTGCAAATCTGGGCATATAATATTTCAAGTCTGGCCTAATGGCTGGACTTGGGTTTTCCTGTGTATTTCTTTAATTTCGAAAGATATCAAAGGCAGGGCTTTTCAAAGGAAATCCAACAGGGGTGATGTTGCATGTAATATGCCATTGTGACTCGTTCACGACATGATTTTTGGCTAAACCAGGGGCCATTTTATTTCACAATAGCTCCTTTTGATTTCACAACACCTTATCATTTTTGAAGTTTCAATGATGGCGAGATTTGTTCTTGAGTGTCTCTATCATATTTTTATAATCACAGCTAATACAAATTATCTCTGCAGGTGAGTTTGAGTGGATCTAGCCACAAATGAAGGTGTTGTATGTTAGGATGCACCTCTCTGCCACCAGTGTCAGTATTGCAAAACCCACTCTGCTAAATGGGAGATAGACCGTGATAGTGCATAATGAAGGCGCTCTTGGAGTTCAATGGAAATGTTCATGACAGCACTAATCCACCAAGATGTCATCATCTCAAGATACATTACAAAGCATGCTAGATGTGGGCATGATGGGACCATATTCAGTTTGTTTCAAAGAAGAGATGGAGAATGATAGCGACCCCTCACAGGTGCTAAGAAATGATACACATTCCTCCCTTGTTCCAAGGACATCCATCCATTTCCCCTGGAAGGAGAATGCTCCACCAAGGGTGACCTCAACTTGTCGGCAGTTTCACAAAGCTTTCACATCTGCACATACTAATCTATGCAATGACAAGAGGGAACTGAAAGGTCACGGAAGGCCAAGGGTCATTCAAGGTTGCATAAGTATTACCTCTAAAGAAGGGAGAAAGCCTTTTTTATTTAGAAGAACAGTTTGGATTTATTGTGAATAAGGAGGACTATTTTGGGGGAAGAAGGAGCCTTTAGTTTCAGACTTATTTGATATTATTTTATATGTTTTGGATTGGAGTGTTGTCACTGGCATGAATGTAAATTTTGTTTGTATTTATGGATATTGATGCCTTATAATTCACTATTAGTCTTGTTAAACTAAAGGTGATTCAGTTTCATGGTTAACTTGTGAATGGTCTCTGATTTGAAACAAAGTTAAACATCACTTGCAAGTTTTAATTCCATAAAAGAATTTGGATTCCTATATGAGTGATTGGATTTCAATTTAGCTTTAATATAGTCTTTTGCAACTATGAATTCAGTGATTGATTCATTTGGACTTGAATCTATGCATTATGTTTAATCTTGTTTATCACGCTCCTGCCGAACATATATATGATGTTTAAGCCTTTGTATTATGCTCCTGCAAGGAAGATTAGGATAGCTAGGACTAGATTAGAGTAGTTGGAAGTAGTATAGATAGGATTTAACACATAGAGATTAGTTGTTTTATTTTGTTGATATAATTGAAGTCTTCCTCCAGTAAGCAATCTTTAAACATGATTAAACAGTTTACGGGGTCCCTTAAAACCTGTCAGAGCTAGCCATTCCAAACAAAAGTAGGTCTAATTGGGGCCTGTGATCAAGTTAGTTCCCCTTGTTGGCATAGCGAACATTAGCCATGTCAACAAATTGGAGCTAGAAGGAGGGCCTGAACCGCTGTCCAGAACTTTTCAAAATTTCATCTATAAGTGCCACGCATGGATTCAAAAAGGTTAATGTATGGATAGTAGAGGCTGAAAGAAAACTCCACCCATTTGAAAGAGCCTAATTTTGAAGAATGAGAGACCCCTCTAAGTCCTGTTTCCGGGTCACCCAAGGAAGAGACACTGTGGGAGAATCCTATCACTCAAGAACAACCGGTCAGAACACTTACTTAGGATTACGCTCGTTCCCTTTCTTAGCTTCCCATATTTGAATATTTACCTCTGACAACTAAGAGAAGGCCACGGATCTTTACCCTGAGTGAAGATACATCTGCAACCACTTCTCTCGAAGATATTGTGCTAGAATCCTTGCAAAGTATCAACGCCGCTTGGGAAGAAATTCTTGAGGGTTCCCCTTCTAAAGGTAACTCCTTGCTTGATTTTGAGAATCCTAATCGAGAATCCTCCAATCAAAACTTCCCTGTCCATAATATGGCCAACGTTCCCCCTACAGGTGGGAATCAACCCCCACCTCCTCTGGTGCACTCCCTCTCTAGCTTGCACGGGATGCTGTAGTGGTACCTGGGCAGTAGCATCCCTTTCCCAAAAATGTAGAAAGAGTGTTACCTAACTTCAACCCTGAGTGGGGAGATATCGCTGATAACCATGTTCGCTCTTTCTTCCTAGCCTTTTGCAAGTTGGGGGTCGCCGATGAATATGTGGTGTGCCGCCTATTCTCTTTTACTTTGACTGGTGTAGCCTCCACATGGTATTTCAGCTTTAGAATAGGGTCAATCACCTCTTGGGATTCTTTTTAGCAAGCCTTTTTAGACAAGTTTGGTGATGACAAAACACCTGCGGCCTTAGTTTTAGAATTATCCTGTCTGAAAATGGGAACCAAAGAGAAGGTGAAGGTTTTTAATATTCGGTTCAACACCTTTTTTAAAAGAATCCAGGCTAACGCTAGACCTACTAATGAAGTGATAATGGAATTATATATCTCTGTTCTCCTGGTCCCTATAGCGATGTGGGTTAAAAGGATTAACGCAAAGACCTTACAAGGTGCTATCAATCAAGCAGTGAAAATCGAGAATGAAATGATTAGTCTCACAGCGTGCCACCCTTCAACCAAAGAGAAGAAGGCCTCTCAGTCATCCAAGAATAACAATGGGGGTGATAACAAAGTAGCTAAGGGTAAAGAAAATGATGCCACAGATGTGGAAGGTTTGCATCAGATCATTAAGAAAATAACAAACACAGTCATCAATATGAAAATAAATGGTAGAGAGAGTACAAGTGGGAGTGGAGGAGATTATAATAACAGAAAACCCTTCAAAACCTTTATATCAGAAGAAAATAGAAGGTGGTCATGGTCAACTTGCATTGCCTTCTCCACCTAATGAAGGGGCTTTAAACACAGAAGAGTTGGCTCTTGTTGGATCGCTCCTTAACAAAGAAGAACATATACTGCCACTCGAACTAGAACAAGAAGAGGAGGAAGGATACCAAGTAGAAGAACCCTCGAATGAGGAAACCCAAATTAATGTGCTGGGGGATTTCCATAGTAATGAGAATGATAATGAGGGAGATAACGCCGCAGAAATCAATGCTAATGAAATCCACATGCGATGTAAAGGGCCGTCCCAGGTGTTATAGACATTTTTGGGCATTACAACCCCAATCATGAAATGTCCATAAACCAAGGGCTCCTAATTCCCTAAAAGTGTTGTTCTAACCCCTAAAGGAACAAGGTCAACTGATTACAGCTTCTCCCAGAAGTTCTCCATGAAAAACTACTCAGAACTGGTCAAAATAGGATCATTTCAGCTGCTCCATAGGCAAAGTGCGTTGCATCTCACCTAAATACACTGTGTGGGTGAGTTTCATTTCAAAAAGCCCTTCTATGGGGTGTGATGGGCGAGAAGTGACAAATGACAGTGTCATTCCGCGAGGTGGAGAGGCATGGAATCTTCCAGAAACTTCTCCTATGACACTTGCCTCTCTGAATTCGACCAAGGATGAGTAAGAGATCATCATCTCCAAGTGGAAGCAAGAACTATCAGAGGGAAGAAACTAATCAAATCACAAGCTGACTCATCTCCCTTACAGATATCTATATATGGATCCCTCATCCCAGAGATCCGGAGGCTGGAATTTTGCATATTGTAAGGAATTGCTATTGGTTTCTTGAGACAACATCATATTGTTGGGTGATCTAAGCTTTGTATGAGGTGAAGAGGGGTTTCTTTGCTGAGAGGATGATGCTGGGTCAGAACAACTAGTTGTAACTCCCTTGGCTCTTTCTTGTTTATCAATAAAAGCTATTCAAGTTTTCCTCCATACTCTTGTGTCATTTATGTTTGCTGCATTTGTATGGTCAATTTATATCTGATCCTTGATTGTTTATGATTATAGATCCATATTCTTGTAGAGTGCTATGCTACTGTGATCTTACAGGTACTCTGTGAAGCTGTGCGTGCAAGGGAACAAGTAGCGAAAGACTATCCAGAGAGAGAGGAATCGAACTAGGAGATTAGCGCAAGACAGAGGTTGGTCTTCTTTGTTCTTCTCTCATCTATACTTCATAAAGGAAAAACAAAAGTAGCTTTACTTTGTTTGTTTCTAAGGTAGCTATCACACCTTAGTGGGATAAGCAGTTCTGTGTAGACACTTTTCCTTGTAACAAAATGGCGACTTCGCTGGGGACAAATTAGATTGTTTGTTTATCTTCCTTGTTGTCTATTTTACAAACTTACAGATGGAGCCTGAAGTCGAGTCAGGTAGCTTTCGAACTGCATTTGCTATGCAAATGCAAAGTAGATAAATGTCACTTCAGTCAATCTTCGGGATTTGTTTATAAATTAAACAATTGATTTACAAACTCTCTGATTGCCCTTTGTGATAGCTCTTAGATCCTCCTTAGATCTACCCCTGTTTGTTGCATTATTGATTACCATTTGCTCAGCCAAAACCCATGAACTGAACTGCAAACTTTGACCCGGAACCCAAGCAAAGTCTCGTCTCTGGCCCAGCGCAGGTACTATTTTGAGAATCTGAAATTCAGCGCACTTCCTGAGTCTAGTAGGTGCACTGCATTTCAAATTCCCTGTGTTACAGGTGCGTTGATCAGACTAGGCATTGTTCAGTTTTGATTTCTGTGATTCATTCTTTCCAGTTCTATTCATGAATTTTGCTTCCTGTGATCAGTATATCTCTGTTTGAAACCCCTTTTCCTTGTTGTTATTCCGCCTCCTTTGTACAAAAGAACTGTAAGTGTTTTTGTGTATTTGTTGAGTCATTTTCAGTTCTCCTTTGCAAAAGTAACGTAATCGTACTGTCATCCTTTGATTTGAAAGCATCGCAAGTGTCGTTTTCAGTCATAGGAAAGAGTCTGGATGTTGTAGATAGTCGATTATCTTGTTACTATTGTATTTGGTCTGAATTTGTAATTTTCCTAGTGTCGAAAGCAAGTATTCATTTCCAAATCATAAAGTGTTGTGATTGTCTCCATTTTTTATTTCGAAAAGAAACTTGTTGGTAATTGTCACTTGAAAAGTATTTCAGATTTGTGCATTAGCTTTCTTTTCTGCATTCACATACTAAGAAAGTTGAAAACAAATACATGCATGAGCATTTGCATTTAGACTGTTTGATTTGTTTGATTTAGGAAACTGCATTTAGAGTGTGCTCTTTGCTCTTTGTTAAAGAATATTGTCTCTCTTTCCTTAATAGCTAGGATCTTCATTGCACAAAGAAGATAAAACATTGTTTATCATCTTAGATTGCATTTTAGGAATTACACATCTACATCTCACGGTGAACCTGAAAGGCAAACTTCATAAACAAGATCAACTATAAAATAAATTCAATGAATCTAACAACGCTTTGGAACCTAATGCACAACATTTAGAAGTCTAGGCTAGAGACATATTCCGGCGTCGTAAAACCTGGTAATTGTTGTTCTCACTGATGGTTGGGTGATTCCTCCACTTTGAGACGATAAGTGCCAGTACGGACTTGTGCTCCCACGTACCGTCAAGTATATTTTGGGAGACCACAATAGGCTTAATCCTTTATCCATAGGAAGCCGTGTCTGCTGCCCTATCAATCGCAATGCCCTGAACACAGCATTCGGGAAGATTGACTGCCGTACCATAAAAAGTATTCTGCAGTTTTGCAATTGGTTTGGTATTCCATCTTCCTAGATTTCCAGAGCAGTCCCTTTCGTTCTTTTTTAGACTCTCTAAAATTGAAAAGGACCGAGTTATCTTTGTCGTTAAACTTGTTAAAACTTAATAGCGACAAACTTGTCCATAGCAGACAAGAACGAGTTTCACTATCGCTAGGCTCGTTAAAACATAGCGATGGGTTTTCCCGAGGGGAAAATTATAGAACAAGCATATGTTATCCTCCTCAATCTTGACAAAAATAAAGAGGTACCAGTTAGCAGTAACTAGGGAAAATTGGGAAGAAAACTTGAAGAAACTTTGTTGGTAGCAAGTCACTCTTGAACATGACACTTTCACTCCGCATCCAAGTCGGGTTGGGTTGTTTCATTCACCGGTCACATCACCATGGTCCCATCACACCATCCACATTTGGGGTAATGCTACCAATCCATCATGTCAGTGTCGCCGTTATGTTCAAGAGAAGTCATTCAGAGAATTCACCTACGTCTCACCCACTACAATACATTCATACTCCATTCTTTCATGACCGCCACCCTGAACCGTATGTCATCAGATCGTTTTCACCTCCATTAAAATCATTTGCTCCATTCCATGTCATTGATGTGGGATTCATTAAGGCCCTCCTATGATGGATTGCTTCTTGTTGACATCAGCTCATTATCCAAGAAGTCGATCTAGGAACACCACGTTCAGTACTTTGAAACTTGCATGCCACAATGACAAGTTTCTCACTTCCGGTGACAAGTTTACATCAATGGCCTTCGACCGAAAGATTTTGCGTGGTGTTCGAAGCTAAGTCCTTTATTCACACCACGTGGATTGTACTGCAGTACCTTGAGGGTCATTATCATTATCGATGATTCCTCTCGCGCCTGTTAACAACTCACATCATTGGCTGGTAATCAGGCAATGTCTTTCCATGTTCAACTGCAGAACATCCCTCACATGGATAGACTTGTACTTCGAGTGAAGATCAAACGAGATTGAAGACCCCGGATCTAGTTTCATCCATCTGGGCTACGATATATGTTCAGGGAAATAAAGACATCAAATGTACATCGTTGTTGCACAGATAATCATCCAATCAAAGGGATGATGACTCTACTAGAATCATCAGTCTAAACTCAGATGATTGTCTATCCTATGTACATGAAAATGAATTTATAAAGTTGAGCATGGGAATGCCCACCTCAGCTAGATCATGAAAATATTATGAATATAATGTATTGTATTGTATCTTATTACCGGTCTCCTCCCATCTTGAAAGAACTTCGGATCCTCATAATAAAGCATTTCACCCGACATCAAAAGATTAACGACCTCATGCTTTAGGGGGAAACTGTTATAGACATTTTTGGGCACTACAACCCCAAGCATGAAATTTCCATAAACCAAGGGCTGCTAAGTCCCTAAAAGTGTTGTTCTAACCCCTAAAGGAACAAGGTCAACGGATTACAGCTTCTCCCAGAAGTTCTCCATGAAAAACTGCTCAGAACTGGTCAAAATAGGATCATTTCAGCTGCTCCATAGGCAAAGTGCATTGCATCTCACCTAAATACACTGTGTGGGTGCATTTCATTTCAAAAATCCCTTCTATCGGGTGCGATGCGTGAGAAGTGACAAATGCCAGTGTCATTCCACAAGGTGGAGAGGCATGGAATCTTCCAGAAACTTCTCCTCTGACACTTGCCTCTCTGAATTCGACCAAGGATGAGTAAGAGATCATAAATCTCCAAGACGAAGCAAGAACTATCAGAGGGAAGACACTAATCAAATCACAAGCTGACTCATCTCCCTTATAGATATCTATATATGGATCCCTCATCCCAGAGATCCGGAGGCTGGAATTTTGCATATTGTAAGGAATTGTTGTTGGTTTCTTGAGACAACATCAGATTGTTGGGTGATCTAAGCTTTGTATGAGGTGAAGAGGTGCTTCTTTGCTGAGAGGATGACGCTGGGTTAGAACAACTGGTTGTAACTCCCTTGGCTCTTTCTTATTTATCAATAAAAGCTATTCAAGTTTTCCTCCATACTCTTGTGTCATTTATGTTTGCTGCATTTGTATGGTCAATTTATATCTGATCCTAGATTGTTTATGATTATAGATCCATATTCTTGTAGAGTGCTATGCTACTGTGATCTTACAGGTACTCTATGAAGCTGCGCGTGCAAGGGAACAAGTAGCGAAAGGCTATCAAGAGAGAGAGGAATCGAACAAGGAGATTAGCGCAAGACAGAGGTTGGTCTTCTTTGTTCCTCTCTCATCTATACTTCATAAAGGAAAAACAAAAGTAGCTTTACTTTGTTTGTTTCTAAGGTAGCTATCACACCTTAGTGGGATAAGCAGTTCTGTGCAGACACTTTTCCCTGTAACACCAGGTGTGACAAAGCCCAGATACTAGATAATGCAAGATGTTCACCCTGTGAAAACATCCGCTACCGAAGTTTCTGTTGGAAAAGATAGATCTAGTGGTGATTCTAGGAATACCCCAGTTGCCAACCATCCAAAAAAGGATAAGACATCTCCCACTACAACTAATGCGACTCAAGATGGTAAACTCCCACCTAATAATGGAAAAATCGATATGTTTACCCTGCCCAATCCTATTTGTAACATTGATTACAATATTGTAGATGATCTTAAGAAATCTAGGGCTAATATCACATACTTTGATTTGTTGAAAGTATCATAACAAACAGATTTGCTCTTGAAAGCTATGAATGAGAGAAACTCCAAAGCTCTCACCATCCCAAGCAACCAAACCAAGAAACCAGTTTCCAAACCTATAAACACCTCCATTGTAGCCCAAATGACATCAGATATGGAGGCCACTTTATCTAAAATAAATCGAAAACCCCAAGATGTCAGTGCAACCATGATAGGGAGGAAATAAAAATCTATGACTCCACCATTCCTTATCATGTTTGAAATCTTCAACATGAATGTACAGAATTGCCTGGTAGATTCTGGTGCGTCATCGACCATTATGCCTTACGCTGTTGTTAAATGACTGCAGACAATGCCCAAGAAAATTGTAACTCAAATTATGCAATTGGACATAAAAAAATGCGAAAGTAATTGGGGCATTAAAAGATGTGTTGATTCGGGCAACTGCTAAACCACAGTACACACAAGTCATTGATATAGTGGTGGTTGACATACTGGAGGCATCTGGAATGCTACTTAGTACAAACTGGTCATAAAATCTCAATGGATATTTCTCAACTAATTGGTCCCATCTCTTGCTACCTCAGAGGGGAAAAGG
This sequence comes from Pinus tabuliformis, assembly GCA_031772625.1. Lineage (NCBI taxonomy): Eukaryota > Viridiplantae > Streptophyta > Pinopsida > Pinales > Pinaceae > Pinus > Pinus tabuliformis. The sequence continues at coordinate 346,121,782 of CM062814.1, forward strand.
TGATATGCTGAGAATCGATAAAGAAAGATACTTGAAATATGTGGCAACAGAACTAAATAGCCCCAATGAACCTGTAATGTTCTATAACTCTGTCTTTGGGAATTATAGTTTTGATGTTTATGCCACGAAAACCTGCTTTGAAGAATGTCATGCAGAAATAGTCAAGGAGAGTTTGACAAACACACAGCTGGAAGAAAGAATTAAACACCCCCACAATCCAACTGATGAGCTATCCTGTATTATAATATATGATAGGATTAGTTTTGTAGATAGTAGTCCAATTGATGTAACATTAGTTTCTACATTTTGGACACTCTATTTTGATGAATCTAATGGCTTTGAACGTGCAGGCACTGGAAACATTCTCATCAACCCACAAGGCATCCAGCATCTGATGTCCAGCCGTTTGGATTTCCCGTGCACCAAAAGCATGACAGAATACTAAGGATTGCTGGAGGGCCTGAAAAGGGCCATTGATATGAAAATGAAAAATCTTGTAGTTGGTCACTCACTCTTAATTGTGGACCCGGTAAAGAAAAGGATATACTACAATTCGCCACACCTAGTAAAGTGTCAAATTGAGGTATGGAGCTTAACTGACAGTTCTAATTCTTTTAATATCTCATACCTACCTCAAAGGCAAAACCATGATGTTGATCAGATGGCTGGAATGGCTACAAAACTCTTACCTAATCTTAGATTGAAGAAGAATAAATTTTATGTTGAATTATTTTTTATACCACCCATACCTGATAATTTCTCAAACTGGAAAGTGTTTGTAGGTGTCAATCAAACCGTCGAGTTCTTGCGTTGTGGAAAGGCATACGAAAATACATTCATCGATGGAAAGGAGTGGATGTATATACTCATAGTAACCAACCACTTCACTAGATGGACCAAAGCCATCTCACTTCAGAACGTTAGTGAGGATGAGGTAATATCTGTTATAGAGAAATATATCACTAATAGGTCTGGCATCCCTTACGCTCTCATACTTGATAATGTTGTGTACCATTAATCTCTAAAATCGAATGGATTTTCTATTAACAAATCAACCAGCATAAGGCATGCATTAGACTATTATCCCCAAGGAAACGAAAAGCTAGTGCTAAACTGGGGCAAGTTGAGTAAGCTAAAAGGTGAGCACACAAAGTTTCAACACTTATGGTTGGGCCCATTCCAAGCTATGGAAAAAATTTGTCATGAAACTTACAGATTGAAAACCTTGTAGGGAGAAGCTGAAAAACTCCCTGTTAATAACCAGCATCTCAAAAGATACTTCCAGTAGCCACCAAATGGTGGTTACTTCCGGAGTAGGTTAGAATCCATTTCATTTTTGCTGTTAGTAGTTACATTTATATCTTTCCTTTTCTTGTTTTATTGTGAGTTTACTCTCTTCCTGTTTTCAATTTCATCCTTTTCAACCATCTGTTTTCTATCCTCCAGCCTTATTTTCACCTCTCAAACCACTTCAAATTGCTTTGATTCCCTGCCTTTGGTGTTTGCACCCCTCATTAACCTGCTGATGATTTTTCTAGTCCTAAATCCATCATTACCTTGCAAACCAAATCAGCGCATGAGAACTTGAAAATCGGCTATGAAATTCAGACCACGCCACTCATTGGCTTCTGTTGAGAACTGGGTAAGATCTGTTGATAACGTGGATATCGGGAGCATGTAGGGGTAATTTTTTTAAACAAAATGTGTAACTACAGATGGATTGGAATTGAGGAAAGTTGCATTTTGAATAAATACCACTCATACCTAGCCTATACTTGCTTGTAAGGTTTATAGTCATTCTCCACACTAAATTGTCCTCTACTTGTTGCCTGCAAGTAAATCTCCTTTCATGGGTTAAGCTCACTGTCATATACCCTGTGGAAAATCCAACTATGCTCTAGTCCTTGTGCCTGAAACTGGAAGGCCTTATTTAAAAGAAAATGAAATTTCAAGTCCTTGTGCCAATCCGGTAGGATAGATTGTTCGGGAAGCCGGTTAGAGTAGGGCCTATTGCAAGGCTCAAAGTACCAGTTGATATAGCAAGCCCAACCTCGCTCAAGCAGTTTAAAAATATGGAAAGATCCATGACTACACCCCATTCAATCATATGAAAATATAGCACTGAAACTCTTTTATAAAATGCAGATGAACATATCCACACCAATTTTGACGAATGATAAAGAGCTGAGGTACACACCTAAATGGGTATTGATAGACCAGTGATGGCCCCGAAAGGATTTTTGAAAATAGGTAAATGGACCTTAATAAATTTCATAACATTGCCATTGGAGAATTCCTATCAAAACCCTATCAGTCAGTAGAAGCTATTTGTCTTTATCCCATCTGAAGCAAGTAATGTTCAAGTGGAACCCATGCATGTCCCTCCGTATAGTTTGTATTCCAAGTTCATCGTAATACCCTGATGTTTCATTGATCCAAGGTTTGTTTGGAAACAGAGATAACGGGTTCGCCCAGTGGTTCGCCATTTGTTGTGGCCACAACTACCACCCTATTCAAACATGCTCTGATAGCAAATTTTAAATGGGTCCCCTTGAAGCTGGATTTTCACTTCCTCGAATGATCTGCTTTCATCTCATAAACTCTAACTCTATGTTGGGTTAACCCTTCAATTCATAATGGTCAAGGCCACCCTTTCAAAATATCTCTGCAGCATGATTTATTTATAAGTTGCACCCGACGATATTATCAATTCTATTTCATATATGTTTCGGATCTAGGGCTATATGGCACATCGCCATTGGTCTTGTCCAAAAGCTTATATATAGCATGCCTCTATATGCCGGACCTGTCAACAATTGTGAATCTAGGCATATAATATTTCAAGTCTGGCCTAATGGCTGGACTTAGGTTTTCCTATGTATTTCTTTAATTTCGAAAGATATTGATGGTGGGGTTTTTTCAAAGGAAATCTGATAGGGGTGATGTTTCGTGTAATGTGCCATCGGGATGTGCCATTGCAACTTGTTCATGGCATGATTTTTAGCTAAACTAGGGGTCATTTTTTTTCACGATAGATCCTTTTTATTTCATAGCACCTTATCATTTTTAAAGTTTCGATGATGGTGAGAGCTGTTCTTGAGCGTTTCTATCATATTTTTATAATCACAGCTAATACGAATTATCTCTGCAGGCGAGTTTGAGTGGATCCGCCCACAGATGAAGGCATTGTATGTCGGGATGACACCTCTGCAGCACCAGTGTCAGTATTTCAAAACACACTCTACTAAAGGGGAGATAGACCGCCATAGTGCATAATGAAGGTGCTCCTGCAGTTCAGTGGAAAAATTGATGATAATGCTAATCCACCAAGATGTCATCATCACAAGATACATTACAAAGCATGCCAGATGTGGGGATGATGGGAACATCTTTAGTTTCTTTCAAAGAAAATATAGAGAACGATAGCCACCCCTCGCAGGTGCTAAGAAACGATACATAGTCCTCCCTTGTTCCAAGGAGATCCATCCATTTCCCCACGAAGGAGAACGCTCCACCAAGGGTGACCTCAGCTTATCAACAGTTTCACCATCCTTTCACATCTGTACATACTGATCTGTGTAATGACAAGAGGGAGCTGAAAGGTCATGGAAGGTTGAGGGTCGTTCAAGGCCGCATAAGTATTACCACTGAAGAAGGGAGAAAGGAATTTTTTTTCTAGAAGAACAGTTTGGCTTTATTGTGAATTAGAAGGACTATTTTGGGGGAAGAAGGAGCCTTTAGCTTTAGATTTATTTGATTGTTCTTTTATATGTTTTGGATCAGAGTGTTGTTGCTGGTATGAATGTAAATGTGATTTGTATTTATGCATATTGATGACTTACAATTCACTATTAGTCTTTTTAAACTGAATGTGATTCAGTTTCATGGTTAACTTGTGAATCGTGTCTAATTTGAAACTAAGTTAAACATCAGTTGCAAGTTTTAATTCCAGAAAAGAATGTGGATTCCTATATGAGTGATTGGATTGCAATTTAGCTTTAATACAAGCTTGTCTAGCTATGAATTCAGTGATTGATTCATTTGGACTTGAATCTATGCATGATGTTTAATCTTCTTTATCACGCTCCTGCCGAACATATATATGATGTTTATACATTTGTATTATGATCCTGCAGGATAGATTAGGATAGCTAGGACTAGATTAGAGTACTTACAAGCAGTATAGATAGGATTTAACACATAAAGGTTAGCTAATTTATTTTGTTGATATAATCGAAGTCTTCCTCCCAGAAGAAATCTTTCAACATGTTTAAATAGTTTATGGGGTCCATTCAAACCCGTCAAAGCTAGCCATTCCAAGCGAAACTAGGTCTAATTGGGGCCTACGATCAGGTTAGTTCCCCTTGTTGGCATAGCGAACATTAGCAATGTCAACAGGTTACAAGGAGAAAGCATTAATGAATTGGTAGTATTTAAGGCAAGGCAAAGGTCAGGATGTTCAAATTTTTACAGAGGAGCCTAGAAAGCAAGCACTTAATTTGGGTATTGCACTTGATACACCTGAAGTAGTAACTAAGTATATTTGATCATTACATTCTTACATTACGCATTCATTATTATTGTTTGAACCTACTACCATTGACTCGGCCAGTGTAAAAGCCATTCATCTGGAAAATAGGGGAACACATGGACAAGATGACCACTCAAAGATGATCGTGACAGCCAAGGGAAGGGGAGAAAAGCCCTCTTTCACACATTACGAGAAAAAGCGGCATGACGAAGAGAATTGCTGGAAGCTACACCTTGAGCTGAGACCTGAGATGAAGGACAGAAAGGGGAAGCAGAAGGTCGTCGCCACTGTGCAGCGAAGCCCAAATTCTTAGTCAGAGGAAGACGAGAAGGTCACAGCTCTAGGATTTGCATGGGTAGGCCCATTGACTTGGGGTCCAACTCTGGCGATGAGCTAATGTTTGTAGCCCTTAGGATTGTGGTGAGAGGACCCATAGATTTGGGGTCTGATTCCAGCACGGAATCAAGGATTTAAACCGATATAACGAAAATGGCACTCTCTGTAGTCGGACTCCAAGAACTTGAGGAGATCAACTACCACACCCAAGCAGAGAATGTTGAGCTAAGGAGGCTTCTACATGAGGCAAGGGACGATAAACAAAGATTACTATGCCAGTTGCAAGGCAAGGACGAGGCCTTGGAAAAGTTGCAACATAGCCATTTGGAGGTAAAAAGTGACTCTCCGATTTCATATGATTTTCATGATGATGAATTTTCTTCTTTTGAAAAACATACTACAAGGATTGGATCCAAACTAAGGAAGGAAATGGGATATCAAGGAAAGGGCCTTGGCATCAAAGGCTAAGGCATCATAAACCCCATCAAAGTCAAGGAATCACCGTGCCATGCGAGACTCGGATGCACCAGAAAGGAGCTAGGGGAATACTCCAATATAGCCAATAACCAACCAACGACAGACGACGAAGTTCCTTCCTCACAGTCCAGCGATAGTGAAGGCTCCTTGAACACTTATTGAATGTACACCAGGGGAAAGCACCCCAAGCTAGCCCTGAAAGTCTGGAAGAGAAATAATCATTGTATTTATGGCAACGAAGAGGGGCACCAACAAACCTCGTGTCCGATACTCCACACTCTAGAAACATCACTAGAGTAGCCGAAAGGCGAACATGTTCAACAAATAAATCCACCCCATTCACAGTGGTCTGCTTTCTTAAGTTGGGTTTTTTAGGGGTAGTAGCTTGTTATGGCCACCATTGTAAATCATATGTTGCAAGTAAGTGTAAAAATGATGGTGTGTTTCCCATCACTTCAAAGATGCAACGATGATATTTTCACCTTTCCTTATTAGTATTTGAGGCATTAGTTACATTTTTTCTAATCCTTAGCCAATGAGTGTGTCCTATGAACTCTTGGCAAGGAGGGGTTGTTGAGTCATGTGTGTTGTTCATGATTGCAAGAATGTACTTGTTTCACGTGCAGGTGATTGAAAGTGTGGATTGAGATAGTGTGCTAATGCTTTTGGGGTCCAAAAACTCTTTAGCGGGGAGGATTGATCCAGGTGGATCTTTAGACATAGTGGCACGGGAAAAGCTCAAAATTAAAGTTGTAGAAAGGAAACTATCTTGACATCAGATCGAGGTGCTTGTTGCCGTAATTCCAACAGTGCAAACGACACTCCAATCTGATTCTGAATGAAGGAGATAGAAGTCGTCAAAGTTTTGGGCTAACTTGCAGGAAACAGGGGAAATGAAAGTCCAAGGATGCTCCTTGAAATAGTGATTTTGCGTAGATCTCTTCATTATGAATCTACTACAACTTGAATGGGATAAAATGGACTTCAAATGATGAAGTTATTGCAAAAAGAGTTTGCCTTTGTTCCTTTGAAAAGGAGGCATTTCTTATAAAAATGGACCTAAAGCCTTAGAAAGGAAAATAGCAATCGAAGGAGTTCAAAGGGTAGACTTAAGGCTGGGCAGATGGAACCCCTGATTAGTGATCTCCGACTAATTTCAATCAGGGGCAAGAATTAGGCGATATCGGGAGCAGGCGACATGCGATAAGCGATGGAGTGATCGCCGATTTCAGCATCGCCATATGCCATATGGAAAAACCTTGCGCCATTTTATATGCGATATGTTGATGTGATATGCCGACAACGATTGCGATATGTTGATACGACGTGCAATCTCAGCCATCAGATCAAAAAATAGATCAATGATCAGGATCATATTGGCAATATCGGCGATTGGTGATCGGCAATCGGCATAGTCAAAGGAAAGAACCCAAAGGCAGTTGTGATTGCGATATGCACAGACCCGATAAGAGTGTAGGGCCGATTTAATGAAATTTTAGTTCCAGCTTAAAGCTTTTCGGTTGGGTTTTTCAGTGTATCCCATGTATTGTTGTATTAACGAAAAAAGGGTTATTTCGGGGTTTTGTTGCAACGGAAGGTCGGATGGTCAGATTAATCACCCCCACCGATCCTTCCATTCAAACAACATTCTATTATAAATAACCTGACCCCCCGATTTAAGTGGAACTGTAACAAAATAATGTTATAAAACACTATGAACATGGAATAGCGTGGGGAGAGGAATTGGCATGCAGTTCGAGGCAGGAGCAAGCAGGAGGGGTGAAAGTCCATTTTGTCCAGATTTTGACAAATTTTATATGGTTTCAGCCCTTCTCGACGCCACGAACGCCATGGCGCTATCCATTTATCCATCTGAGTTCTACATTTCTCAGCCATTTTCGAGAATGGAGGTATAAGTCTCCTTTGGATTTCAGAGATATGTGGTTTGTGTTATTTGAATTTTTGATCGGAGAACCCACAGTAATGGAGTTTTTACACCAACGTTTCGAATCCCAAATGGGATCCATCATCAGGGAAAAGAGAAAGATGATGAGAGAAAGATGATAAAAGAAGAGCCAGATGGAGGAATAAATACTCATGAGGGAAGAATATAAGGCAAAGCACAGGTCGGCAGAAAGATTTGTAATGAAACCTAATTTTAATTTTAATTTTTATTTTAATTTTGATTATAATTTTAATAAATTAATCTTATTAATTTAATATTTTTAAAACAAAATTCTTAACCTAAAAACTAAATAAATATAATTAACTAAAAACTAATATATATAATAATATTAATATCAAAAAACTTTTAAATAACCTAAAATCTATATAGATATTAATATCTAAAAACTAGAATATATATTAATATCTAATTTTAATATCTAAAATCTATATAGATATTAATATCTAAAAACTAGAATATATATTAATATCATAAACCCTAATAAATAACATAAATATTTATATATAACCTAATGACTAAATAACATACTATTTATGAAACAGGATTACTATATAACTAAATATTAATCTAACCTAAAGTTTATACAACTTAATATATATATTGGAATTAAAATCAATAAAGCCTAATACCTATATCAATATCTAAAAAACCCAATATATATATTAATATCATAAACCTATATATAACCTAAAATATATTATCTAACAACTAATGTATATATTAATATTAATAAATATGACTATATAACTTAATGATTATATATGACTATATAACTTAATAATTATATAACCTAAAGCCTATATAACTTAGTAATTGATTGTAATTGATTGTATTCTTCTTTTTCATGCCATTTAATGAATGAAGGCCTCCACATTGATTGAGCAGGGCCCGGAGATGTAGTCCAAGTTGGATGAACTTCGTTATCAAGTCTCGTTGTCTTCTTATCATGCTTTATGTTTTTCTTCTTCTTCTCTCATGTGCACATTAGATTTCCATGGTTAAGCTACAATTTCTACATGTGATTCATTAATACATCTATAAGCAAAAGATTCTTGGATCAATGCGCAAATATCTAGTGTAATTTTTTGGCCAACAAATAATGGAGTTGTGGTGAGAATGATCTATGTTGTGATGTTTGATTACTATGTGTCCCCTTTAAAATTTTAATTGTATTTACATTATCATTTTACTATTTTAGCTATGAATTTTTAATCTGCATGTCAGCTTCGGTGCATTAAATAATAATATGTTCAAGGTGAATGTGTAAAATCGTGATTCTGGCTTCTTCACCATAATTCTAGATCCCTTATCTCTCTCTTTGTTCTGGAACGCCTAGGGTGAGATGCTATTTTTTCCCAAAGGGAGTGATAATGTCAATGATAAGCTAGACTATGGCGGTAATTCCTATTGTCAACCTAAGGTTGAACCTTAGGTATTTAATGTTTAAAGTTTACACCAAAAACATGTTCTAACTATTCTATGTTTTCAATTCTTTTCACCAAAATTAGCGGTACAATTTTGGTGCAATCTATCTATTCTATGTTTTGTTTTTCTTTGGCTAGAACCTAGTAGTAAAAAATTTAACACAATCACTAATTTATGTTGTTTAAAATGTATTTTTGAATGCATAAATAGATTCAACACCCTAAAGAACCTCTATAGTACTCTAATTGTGTATATTTTATAGTTAAAACTTATAATTCCAAAAAATCCTTGAGGCATTTAAGATAAATTAACCAAAAAATATACTGGAAAAAACAGAAAAGCATAGGAGATGTAGACTATGCCATATAATTTGGTGCAGTCAGGCACTTTTATGTTGCAATTTTTCTAGCTAGAATCTAGAAATGATATTTTTAGTGAAATCATGGTTTTATTTTTCTTAAATTGTGTTTTTGAATGTATAAATGTATTCAAAACCCAAAAAAACTTTTAGCACTCAAATTCTATATATTTTACAATTTAAACTTGCAATTCTGACAAATCTCTGATGGATTTCGAAAAAAATTAACTGGGAAGTAAGCTTAGAAAAAAGACCATATCCCCAATAGATTTCAACAAAAAATAATTGGAAAACATGCCTATAAAATAACTAAATATAGAATGTTTACACTCTATCTTTCATTTTCATTAAGATCTAGCAACAAATGTCTTAGATAAATCATCGATTTATGTTGTTTAGAATTTGTTTTCAAATTAAAAATGTATTATGCACCACTAAAATCCCCTGTAGTACTTGTATTATACATATTTTATCGTTCAAACTTGTCATTACAAAAATAACAGTTTTTAAGAAAAAATGACTAGTATATTTGCTACGAAAAGAGCCAAAACATAGGATATTTATAATATAGCATACAATTTGGTGCAAACTATATTTTCTATGTTTTGGTTTCATAAGCTGAAATCTAGCAATAAGTTTTTAGTAAATTCATGGTTTCGTGTAGATGAAAATGAAATCTGAATTAGAAATTGGATCTGTAGTTTAGAAGTAAGAACCGAGGCAATTACTAGGGTTTTTTAGGAAAGGATTACAACAACATAGTGAGTTTGAGGTTTTTGGATCAAGTGAAGGATGGAAGAAAATACAAATCTCCAAGACGCAACAATTGAATAATTTTGTAAGGCAATTTGAAGGAACCAAGGAAATACAAAAGCAGATCCTACGAAGTTCGTCAAAAGATTAGAGTGGATCTTGAAATTAGTAAACCCTCCAACAACTTCCACCATGAAATCTTTAGCCTTGGTAGACAGAGGATTAGTAGGGAAATTTAGAGGACTTTGGTTACCACCCAAAATTTTTGATTTATATGTTCAACAAAATTGGATACCACTGTCCAAACGTAAGATTGATACCCATTTTTGTAAAGAAGTATTTTTCATGTTCCTTTCTTAACTTAAAGAATATAAATATATGGGTTTTAGGAATGGCCCTTACTTTATGGGACTAAGCGGCTTGTATTTGAATAAGTCGAGTATTGATTTTGACAGGAACCTGGATATTCCAAAATGCGTCCCTATTTAGATTAAATTTCCACATCTACATATGTAATTGTGGAATAGGGACACCTTGCAAGATATTAGAAACTAGTTGGAAAAATCATATACATGCCTTATCTAAAGGACAAATTTTCATGTGGCCAAATCTATGTAGAAGTAAACCTTGAAAAAGGATTACTAGAATAAATCAAAGTTTCCCTAAATGATTGGTCCATTTGTAATCCTTTGACTGTGAGAAATTTACCCTCACATCTTCAATTTGTGACAAATATGGTCACTTTATTAGAAATTCCAAACAAAGACAACCAAAGAAAGAGGATTCATCTTAGTAGGACAGTTGGACGCAAGTGAAGTGAAAAACTCCCAGCAAAATCGGGTCACCTAAGCTAAAGAAAAAGCCCCCAGTTCCAGAACAAACGAATCAGTTTCAGGTCTTAACTAAAGAAGGGGAGGTAATAGGGAAGGAGGTAGACCTAGTTCGGAAGGGGGAAAATATATATAACATCGACCTTGGAAAATAGAATAGAGATAGAAGTCCGCTGAAAAGAAATAGTCTTGCAACAAATCTCACTACCTAGGTCTATAGTCACAGAATCATTTGGATTGCAATAAATGGATGACTACGATAACTTAAGTACGCAAAATATTTGGAGGAAACTGAAATTGGAATTCTTAGAAACGAAATATCAAAGAGAGAAGGTGAGAGGTACCCAATGTAGTCTCATTGGCACTACAGAAAGGACCTGGCTGCTAAAACCCAAGAGCCCGCCTAAGTCAAGGCAAAGAGATCTAACAAAGGGACATATAAAATATGGCACAAACAACAAATGAAAGTGATATCGTGGAATAAAAGAGACCTGAGATGAAAGGAGGAAGCTCTGAAAGATATGAATAAAATATAAAAACCAACTCTACTTTTAATCCAAGAAGCAAATTTTAAGTTGAGGAGGAAAAAAAATTCGAGACAAATTTTGGAGGAACAACAATGGACTAGAAACTAGCACACAAGGGATTCGTGTGGATTACTAACTCTTTAGGATCCTGTCAAGGTAGAATTAATAAAAATAGACACACATTAGCACTATATTCTCAATGAGTCAAGATTATAGAAGTAAATCATGTTTTTATCTTTACTTGACATATATGTTCATTTTTACGTAGATGGGATGAAATACTATTGTAACTCTCTATCATACTATTTGGAAGAAAAAAATCACTTGAACATAGTGATTGAGGAAGATCTAAATATGGTTTTGAACCTTTGTGAAAATAAGGGAGGTAAAATAAGGAGAAACCCACTCAAACTGTATATACAAGGTTTGATGGCCTACTCGTATTGTCTAGACATAAACCCTAAAAAGGGTGAATGTATCTGGTCTAACAAAAGCATTAGATAGACCCATATAGAAACAATATTATACATATTCCTGGTACAAAGTATAATATTCCTAGCATGTTGGGACGTGAAGCCAGAGATTCTACCCTACTTCCTCTCGGATCCTTGAACAATCTCTTTGAGAATGTAAGAAATAATAAAGGGGGGACCAATTCACTTTAGACATAACACCAAGTGGATCCTATAGGATCATTTCCTTAGCATTTTTGGAAAATCATGGAAGTAGCCTTGGAGGGGGTCATCGTCATTTATTTGGGAGGAAAATATCAAGAGAATGAATTGAAAGTTGAAGGATTGTAGTAAGAATAATTATAGGGAGCCAATCCAATATAATATTTATATTTGAAGAAAATAGAATAGGTTAAGTTGGAGCTAGAACACAGATAGGCAACCAATGAAGGACTGGTTTTTGAAGAAAATCTCTTCAATGTATATGAAAAAGAAGAAGATTTATTGGAGACTAAAATTTCAAAGTTTATGGTTCCAAGAAAGATCTCAAAACAATATCTACTTCCATAACTAGGTGAAGGAAAGAGAAATGAAAAAAATAGTAAGAATGGTCAAAGGGGAAGATGGCCTTACCAAAGTAGAAAAGGACATTCCACGAGAATAAGCCTCTAAACAATTTTGAAAAATATACACAGAAGCGACTGAGGACACAAAAAGGTTCAAAGAATAAATGTGGCTAGAAATATCAAACATTATTTTGGAACAAGAAAGTAGGCCTAAGTTCACAAAAAAAAATGGGTACAGGGAAATCTAGGAGGCAGTCAAAAAGCTTGAACAAGATAAAGCTCCAGGCCCAAATAGATTCACCATTAATTTCTACTAGGAATTTTAGTGGATGGTTAAAAGTGGTTTATGGAGAATGGTCAATGAAACTTTGTGGTAAGGGGGAAAAAACTCATCATTTTTTCCCTTTATTACGAAAGAAGGACACATAATGTCCTTTTCAAGACTTGTACCTATCTCAATCTACAAGACTTATTATAAAATTGTCTTAAAAATAATATAAAAAAGGATAAATAATATCCAGAGAAGTATAATACTAGAAAATTAAGTGGGATTTATCCAAGGAATAGGAATGCTTGAAAAAATAATTATGCTTTAGGAGGCCATCCACTTTAGAAAGATGAGAAAGGAAAAAAGAAGGGTATTAAAGATAGACATGGAAAATGCCTTTAATAGAGCCATACATTCCTTTCTATTCAAGGCCCCAGGTAAATTTTGTTTTTCTATAGACTTTTTAAACTATATAAAGGCTTATATAGGAAATGCATGGGTAGCCCCCTAATCAATGGAAGGCTAGGTCCCTTTTCTTCCCTCTCTGGGGTATAGCAACAAGATTGTCCCCTTTCTCATTTGTTATATGTATTAGTGGAAGAAACACTAAGTCAAAGGCTAGAAAATGAGTGACATGGAGGAAGCACCCAAGGGTTCATGATATTAAGTGGAATAAAGGAAGTTAACGATTCACATTTTGTAGGTGATATGTTTCTTCTAGTAGGATCATCCACTATAATTTCATAGTGAATCAAGAAAGCCTTGAAGCTATTTTTCCAGGCCATGGGTTGCATGAAAAACAAGCAAAAAAGACAGATCCTTAGATTGGATTTCACTGGTGGGAACTCACTCAGATAGATAGAAGGATAGAGTTAACCCCAATCCATTTTTGGACTTCCTTTAATTATCTAAGATTCCAATTTACTTAAAATATGAGAGATACAAGGATTGGGAAAAATTCTTGTAGAAAATGGAGGGGAATAACACTCAATAGGGGGCACATTGATTGAATCCTATAGGAAAAGGAGCACTTATCTAGTCAATATTATCAACTCTTTTAATTTATGAAAGGTCCAAAATCCCAGCTCCGACCGATGTTCTCATGGAATTCAATTGTAGAAAAATAGATTTTCTTTGGCAAGGAGGAGTGGAAAACCAAGTTAATTTTCATCTCCTTTAGTGGAAGAAAAACAAAACTCTAGTTTTGCATGGGGGCATAAATATTAAGGACCTAAAATTGATGAAGCGGACTCTAAGATTCGAAATCCTATGAAGGATGGTCATGATACCTAACTCCTATTGGATTTCAATAATGAAAATTAATTATCTACAATGGGGGAAGCTTAGATGCCTAAACAGACCACTTTAATCTAACTATTTGAAGGGAATTGGCATATTGATGAACTATGAAAGAGCAGTGGATCTAGTAAGGTCAAAGATTTTCTCAATTTTGGGGAATGGAAGTAGCATAAAAAGTTGGGAGGAAAAAATCATGGATCTCCCTCTAACCAAAGAAAATCCAGACTTAGAGGCTCTAACATGTTACATGACATAAAAATGATTTCAAAGGAAAAAATATATATGCAAATGAAAGGATGAAGGGGACATACATTGGTAAGGTTTGGAGAAGACTGAGGTCCCCCTACATATGATAAAGAAGATGGAAAAATTCATGTAACTAAAGAACCCTTGTGCACTTATAGGGAAGAAAGTGGAAAATGTGAGGGGATGGGCCCAATGGGCAGTTATTCTATAAATCAAGGGTATAACCATCTTTTTGCCTCATTGGATTCATTGCTAAAGGCCCAAATTTAGAAAATTATTGGATTAAATGTGACGTTACTAAGCTAAATTTCTTTAATTGGTTAGTGCAACAAAACAAAATTCTAATGAGAGATCCTCTGAAGAAAAGGGGAATTCAAAGCCCCTCAATTTGTCCCCTTTACAGAAAGTAGGAAGAAACAATATGCCATCTCCTCCTTCAATGCGACTTTGTTTCTCAAGATTGGACTGTGATGCATAAGAACTTGATAAATATTCTTTAGAATCCCTAAGAAAACGAAGAAATCTTCGGAGATAGATTAAATTATTTTCGAAGACACCTTAAGAAAAATCCCTATCTTAATAGAATTTGGATGTCTCTACCGAAATACATAATTTCAAAAATTGCAAGTGATAATTGCATCAATTTTCAAACAAAAATTATCTACCCCCCCCTCCCCCCCCAAGGTGACAACCAAGCTACGTGGGATGCTCAAGGAAGCTTTACAAGAAAATTCATAAAGAAAGGAGGGAAATGAGGAGCTCAATGACAAGGAAAGGGGACATATACATATCAGAGGAAATTTTATCCTAAAAGTTCTCATGAAATATTCATGTGATTTCCGTGTCATAATATGTACACCAATCAAAATCATTTAAATTTAAGAAGAAATACATGTAAATATTTTGGAGAGAAAAGAAGAAAACTATTTTTTATTATTAGATCTAAGACTTTTGTGATCCATCAATTTAGAGAGAAGCCTTTTGGATTAATCACATCGTAAGGATGTGGAAATACATTCCACATCAAACCAATACCCATTGTGCATACTTTTAAGAAGAAACACATTAATAAAAATTGAATATACATTAAAAACTATGTTGAATTAAATTTCACATCCAATGAATACCCATGGTGCATGCCTGTGAGAAGGCCCACATTGATAAAAAATGATGATACATTAAAAAAGTTTGTTCAACAAGCTTTGTTAATGTATCTTAATGTTTTATCAATGTGGGTCTTCTCAGAAGCATGCACAATGGATACTCATTGGATGTGGAATTTAATTCCACATCCCACAAGTCTCTACACTTGAAATTTGTGTAAACCTATAAGGAGATAAGTTAAAAATATAGTAAAAAAATTATTTTCTTCTTTTGATTCTAAAATTCATAACTCTTATTTATTATTTTAAATATTATTATATTATTTTTCCTTAGGAGGCCACTTTTACATTGAAATTTCCTTTAATGGTCATATTCTCCACTTTGGGAAGACAAGAAAAGGAAAATTAAAGCCCATCGGGACAAATAGGAGTTGAGGATAGAAAATTATTTTTTTCAAAATTGGTTCAAAGAGTTGTATTCTTTTTTTCCTTTCTTCCATGGGGCTTCAAAAGGAAACCTAGGAAATGCCATAGTAGGAGGGATAATTTGGGCCCCTAGAGGACAATTTCTTAGAATCTTCTCCCTAGGATTAGGGATGAAATCCAATAAAAATGTGGAGCCAATTTCCTTGAATATTGGCCTTCACCTTTTGGCAAGTTTAATGGGGCTATGTATCAGTAACCAATGACTCAAAAATTATTATAGATATCCTCAAATGGAAAAAATATTTTATCAAAGGTAAACAATAATTCCATATGTAGAAAGAAATCAAAATGAAAACTTGTTCATTGAGGTTACCTTCGTCCATGATTGAAGAAGCCTAAATGAGATGGAATATGATTGCGGGAAGCATGTAACAGGGCTACCTGAAGGATTACTACTTGTTTTCATGATTAGAGTAGCCCCATCCCTATATATGGAAGTGGGAAGTTAAAAATGGGGGTTATAGTCATTCAAATAGGATCCTTGGAATGAAATATTATATTTCATGGAAGTGAGGGTTTTATAATTAAAGGGAGTGCCTTGGGTACAATCAAAGGATAGGGTTGATCTTACTCAAAAAATGGAGCCTCGTCTCCATAATAGGAGAAGTACCACCCTTATGAGAGCTAAAGTGGTTTGAGCAAAGCATTTCACCTACATTTCAACATTAATGGTGTCAACATTTAAAAAGGAGTAAAGGAAGAACTTCAACTTCACTACAACTTTTATATGGCAAGGAAAAAGGTAGGAAGTCATTTATCTCTTCAAATCACCTCAAGCAATGTGACCTTGAATCTATGAGATGGTTTAGAGAGATTGAATGACATTTTCAAGCCCAAAAGGGACTAAAAACTAGTAGAAGAAGGCGACAGTGGAAATGGGAGGAGGGCCACACTAGATGGAACTTGGTCGAGTCTTTTCAATCGACAAAAGGGGCAGTAAGTGAAATACTACAACATGGATACCACATAGGGGGAAAAAAGCCATTAATTTAGGACTCCATGTGGATGAAAGATGGCATATCATGGAGTGACAATGGGGAGAGTCTCACACAATAAAGGGATGGGAGTATGTTGATTTCCACAATGAAGGTTATTGTTAATGTGTGATATAAAGAATGAAAAGGAAATTGGGAAAGGTTTAAGGGGATGAGTATGATACATGGAGGTCCATCCTCTCAATTATGTGTGTGTGGGAACAAGCATTTACTAGGGTGACAAAGGAACTATAGAATAATTCCTCTAGAGAAGAGGCAATAGTGAAACTACTGCAGCAAGCATAGGAGAGGATTCATGTATTGGAATACATAATTGTTGATCTAGATGGTGAACTAGTGGTTTAGTAGCCTCAATAGGGAATTATGGAGAGACACATAGAAACATAAGGATCTTACGTTAATTGAATAATGGAGTCGACAAGGGAATACAAAGGAGGGCCAAAGGATATGAACTCCAAGCCATAGGAACATGAACTCATGCAATTTTTACTCCATCATCAACATATGAATAACTGGATAGAGGCTACCAAAAGAAAGACTTTGCAAAGATGAGTGTAAGGAAATTCATTATAGATGAACTGACCTCAACCTATGGGTTTTGGGTTGGATTTTTCTATGCTTCATGACTAGGCTACATTTTTTAAAATAAAAAAATAGGGATAATGTTTGTGCTTATTTTTTTGGGTATTCCAAGTCTTTGAATCTAATACTTTACCTATATAGGTCATTGTAACCTTCATGGGAATATAGGCTCACATCTTACAATTCCCCTATTTTACAAATAAAAGTTTATTGACTTTTTAGAAGGAAATACAATTTTGAAAGCATAAATGGATTGAACTCCTTAAACAACCATCATAAGACTTAGATTATGCAAATTTCATAGTCCAAACTTGTCAATATATCAAATCACTTATGAAATTTGAGCAAAATTCGTTGGAAAATATTCTTAAAAAATAGCCAAAATGTAGAAAATTAGTCTACACAATACAATTTGGTACAAAATAACTCTTCTAAGCTTTGTTTTTCTTCTCAAAAATTGAAATAATTTTTTTAGAAAAATAATGTTTTTATGTTGTCTAAATGCATTTTTTAATGCATCAATGGACTCGTCACCGTATAAATCCTTGCACTTAGATTATGTAGATCTCATAGTTCAAACACATCATTCCAAGGAATTCCTGATGGATTTCAATTAAAATTGACCAAAAAAATTCCCAAGAAAAATTCAAAAGATAGAAGATTTAGACTACACAATTCAATTTTGTGTATTCTAACTCTTGTACATTTTTTTTATATTCTAGTGATAATTATTTTAATGAAATCTTGTTTTAATGTTCTTTAAAATATGTTTCTAAATGCATAATTGGGTCAAATTCCCTAAAAAAAACCCTATAGCATTGGGATTATGTATATTTAAGAATTAAAATTTGTCATTAAAGAAAATTGATAATATATTTTGAGCAAAATTGTCTAGAAAATATGGTGAGAAAGGAGAAAAAACATACAATATTTATATTGTTGCATACAATCTGACATACTCTAACTCTTCTATGTTTTAGCTCTTTTGGTTGGAATGTGACAATACATTTGTTAGTAAAATCATGGTTTTATGTTGCTTAAAATGTAATTTTGAGCATATAAATGGATCCAATGTTGTAAAAAATCATGTACGTCTTGGATTATGTATATTTCCGATTTCAAAATTGTTACTCCAACAAATAAGTTAGATTTTAAGTAAAATTGATGAGAAAATATGTTCGAAAAATAGCCAAAAATAAAGGAGTTTTTATTATTTAAAATATTTTTTTAAATTCATAAACATATTTTTTCTTAAAAGTCCGGGAATGTTATTATTGTATAAACTCTATAAGTGAAACTTATAATAAGATAAAATTCAAACAAATTTAACCAATTTTTTTCCAAAAATAACCAAAACATAGTGAATCTAAAATAGGGCTATCATAACACAACCACATTAGTAAATGTGGTCGATATACAATGATCATCATCATTGTCAAAGACTAGTTGGCATATAAAAGCTAGAAAATGCCTCCAGTCAATATATAGCAACCATATTTACTAATGTGGCTTTCCTTCTAGAGTCTTGATATGTGTGGGGTGGATTCATAGACCATTAATGGCTATGGTTCATGTTGGCTTACTATAGTTTAAAATGGTTGTCAAGGGTTGACCATGGTTAACAATGATTAACAGGGGGAGCCGGGGGTTTGTGGCAGTTGATGATGGTTAACCATGGTTGAAGAGAGTTGATGAGGTTGAAGAAAGTTTATTAAGGTTGACGATGGTTGACTATGGTAAAACAGTAATGTAACAATGTATTTATGTTACATTAATCTAACAATGTCACAGTAATGTTGATGATTATTACAATATTACATTCATGTCAGATTAATGTTGATTGTGGGTAACCCTTGTCAATAATAGTTGACCTTGGTTGATGCTACATTAGTGTTAATGTTAATGTTAATATTACAATAATGTTACAATAATGGTTACATTAATGGTTGAAGAGTGTTGACGAGGTTGACCATGGTTGAAAGAGGTAGACTTTGGTTGATTAAGATTGACCTTGGTTTAACATGGTTGACCAAGAATGTATATGATACATAATGTTCGACTAAATGTGACCATGGTTGAGCTTCTTTGACCACAATTGACCATTGTTGAGCTTATTTGATAATGGTCAACTATGTTTAACTATGGATTACCTCGGGGGAACATTATTGACCATGGTTGTCAACAGTTATCTATAAATGACTATGGTCACCATGGTTGACCATGAAGATCACCCAACCATGTTTGACCATGGAAAAACATCATTTATCCAAGTTCATTATGGTTCACCATTTTTTCTTTAATTTTTCATCATTGATGATGGATGAACATGTTGACCATGTTCAACTAAATTAGTAAATATAGTTCACCATGGTGACCATGGTTGACTACAATTGAGTTGGTTTGAGAATGGTTGACTATGGTTGAGCTTATTGACTTCGGTAACCCTAGTAAACCTAGGTAAACCTTGTAAAATTATTAAGCCTACAAAATATAGATTAACCTAGTAATCCTCTATCACCCTAGTTCATCCTGGTAAACCTAAGATACATTTTTAAACTTAGTAACTTGCGTCAACCACGTAAATCTAGTTAACCATGGTTGACTATGATTGAGCTAGTAAACCTTTTAAACATACAACAACCTAGTAAACCTAAATCAACCCAATAAACCTAATAAACCTAGGTCAATCTAGTAAACCTAGTAAACCGAAGTCAACTTAATAAACCTAGTTCAACTTAGTAAATATAGTAAAGTTAATAAATCTAGGTCAACCTAGTAAAACTAGGTCAATCTAATAAACCTAATAAACCAAGTAAACCTAAGTAAATCTACAAAACCTAAGCCTATCTAGTAAACATAGGTCAAGCTCATAAACCTACATCAACCTATAACAACCTAGAAAAGCTAGGTTAGCCTAGTAAATCTAGTAAACCTATGTCAACCTAGTAAAAATAATAAACCCACAAAACCTAATAAACCAAGGGAAACCTAGTTAATCATAAATAAACCTAATAAACCTAGTAAACCTAGATAAACCTAGTAAAATAATTAAAGATATATATACCTAGGTTAACCTAAGGTAATCTAGTAAACTTCGGTTAACTTGGTAAACCTGCTAAACTTAGGTCAACCTAGTAAACATGGTTAAGCTAGTAAACTTAAGTTGCCCTACTAAATCTAGTGAACCTAGCAAATGTAGATAAAATTTGTAAACCTAGTATACTTATTAAGCCGAGTAAACCTAGGTAAACCTATGTTGACATAGATCAACCTAAGTCAACTAGTAAACCTAGTGTGCCCAACCCAACATAGTAAACCTTGATTAACTTAGTAAACATAGGTAAACCTATTAATCCTTAGTTGATGTAGTAAATGAAGGTCAAACTAGTTGACTGTGATTGTTACACATAATTTTGTCACCATTAGGAAAATGACCTCAAATCAAAATCCCACCCTATTTGAAGAACCTTTATAATTAATCCCCTACAAAGTCCGAAGAAATACCATTCTAAAGATCCCAAGAATCCTATAATACATTTCTTAAAAACCTTAATTTTATGTAGTGTTGCACCACTCCTAAGCACAAGCTATGAGACCACAAGTTAAGTCATTGAAACTTGTGCAAAGTGACACATTGTTCTCGACTACAAAGTGTTCCACCCTTTCAACATGGGGAAAAAGAAAAAAGTTAAGTATAGAACCTTGTTGAGGAATATTCCCTCAACCAACTAGATCTGGAGCTCTTACCTCTTTGGACCTCATCACAGTAATGATGGATCTTATACCACTTATTGTGGAATCAATCCCCTCTAATTGTGGATCTCATCCTTTAGAAGATGGATCTTCAACCTCCTCTCCTCTCCTATAAGCACAATGTAAACTAAAGGAGTAGGGGTCAAATTTTGAAGTACCCTTATGTTGTCAAATTAAAGAGTGAAGGCTTATCATTGCAAGAGGAAGGATTGGATATTTCCTGGAAGAGATATTATGAAATTAAGGCCAAAAGGGTTGTAATATTGTCCTCCCATTGTTAATACATTGTTCATTATATTTTCCATATAATGTGTTCATTGTTTACATGCATATATCAAAACTACTTGATCTTTTAGTTAGAAATAACTTGATTTCATTTATGTATTGTATGCTTTGATCTTGTTATGTTTTTGTCATTATAGATTCCATTTTAGGGATGGGAAGCAAATAAAGGATTGAGGTCTTATTTCAGTCATCAAATAAGATTACCTCAAAATGGTTCAAGTATTTTCTAGAGAATAATTAGTGTACTTTGTCTTTATTGTTACTAGGATTAGTTTCCAAGCTTAGGGAGATCTTGTTCTATTTTCATAATGAGATTTGTCTGGATAAAAATGATTGAATATGGTATATTAATGTTGTTGTCACATTATGACATTATTTATTTTTCATCATATTGTGATGTAATTTCTTATTAGTCAAATTATGAAAATGTTTCTTGTTCATCACTTTTGAACATCATTGTTTTATGCAATTCTGACATTGTTTATTATTCACAACATTACAAATTCGTTTGTTGTTTGTCAGATTCTGAACAATATTAAAATTAATTTCGATTGGGACTATGGTTCACCATCGCACCCATGTTGACCATGGTTGACCATGTTAACCATAACCAACCAAAGGTGACATGTGATAATGTATATATTAATATATAGTTAATATGTTTTCAATGTATAATAGACATTGTAAACCTAGGTCAACGAAGTAAACTTAGGTCAACCTAAGTCAATTTAGTAAACCTAATAAAGCTAGTAAACCTAGGTCGACCTAGTAAGCATAATGAACTTAATAAACCTAGGTTAAACTAATAACCCAAGTAAACTTAAGTTGACATATAAACCCCAATAAACGTAGGTCAACTTAGTAAACATAGGTCAACCTAATAAACCTAGTAACCTTAGTTAATCTATTAAGCATAGGACACCCTAGTCAACCTAGTAAACATAGGTTAGTCTAGTAAACCTAAGTCAACCTTGTAAACTAAGTAAACAAAGGCCAACCTAATAACCCTACTAAACCTAGGTCAACCTAGTAAAACTAGTAATATTAATAAAAGCAGGTTAACATAACAAACTTGCATGAACCTAGTCACCCTAGTAAATTAGTAAATCAACATCCACTTAGTAAACATATTAAACCTAAAAAACTTCAGTCAATGTAGTGGACTATGATTGACCATGTTAACCATATCCAAGCATACCCAACCATTGGTGATATGTGTTAGTGTATAGATTATGGATAGTTAACATATTATCATTGTTTTAATATCTAAAATTATGTATTGTTAAAGTCTTTTCAATGTGTTAATGTGTAAATTAATGTGTAGGTAAGGTGTATATTAGTATATTAATAATATCCATGATATTTTTTTCCACATTTTAAGATCTTGTTTCATAAAAAAATGCATGGTTATGCATCCAACCTTTGCCTTTTGCTCTTATTCCATATTGAAAATTGTTTGCTTTCTTGAAAGCTATCTATTTCATGACCCTTTGAAAATATATATTTACATAAACATTGATTCATTCCTTTTGACAATTTCTTAATATTTAGATATATGTAGTGGTTCTAGAGTTCTTTTATTTCACAAAATCTTAACCTTCGCATAATATTAACCAATTTTTTTAAAATTGATCTCTTATGCAGAAAAAAATTCATTAAATTCTTTCAATATAAGATTCCTGATTTCACATATTAGATATTGACACACATAAAATCACCCTTCAGAAAAAATACACAAGGAAAATGTTAGAGAAAAAACTATTATAGTTAATGTTAAATACTAAATACAAAATAATAGTTGACATCAGTGACCATGGATGTTTATGGTTATGGTGAACATGATGCCCATGTTGACTAGGTTGGATATGGTTGACCATGCTAGTGAGCCATAGTCAACAATACTCAACCTAGTTTACTATTGTCAAGTATGGTTGACATTTGTTTGTCAATATTTTCTTACCATGATGCCTATGATACCCATTGTTCACTATGGCACCCATGCTAACTATGATTTATTTTTATGCCAAACAATTACTATCAATAATTTAACATTATTTTTATTAATACAATTTTATAATAATTAAATTTTATTTATAAA
Organism: Pinus tabuliformis; assembly: GCA_031772625.1. Taxonomy (NCBI): domain Eukaryota; kingdom Viridiplantae; phylum Streptophyta; class Pinopsida; order Pinales; family Pinaceae; genus Pinus; species Pinus tabuliformis. Next base: position 346,145,118 of record CM062814.1, read on the forward strand.
TTTTTATGTCTCATACGTTAAACATATAAGTTAACAATTATTATTATTTACCTAATGAATAAAAATGTATAACTTAAATGTAGCTTAAATATATTACTCAAATATTGTATAAGAATGTATATTTAAATATATAGTTGAATTGTTATCATCAATAATTATATAATTTAACAACGTTTTCATTAATACAATTTTATGTATTATGTTTATTAAGAATGATTATCAATAATGATATTAGTTAACAACATTTGTATTAATAAAAATTTATATTATAAGATTTTTTAGTAAATTTTTATGATTAATAAAGTTTAAGGTTTTAATTTTTTTTGTAGATCGAAATTTTCTATTTATGCAAAATGATTACATCATTCTCTAGATATCTCCAAACTCTTACAAGCCTCAACCTTCCCAAATCTATTGTCGATTAGTTAGTTTCTGAAAAATATCAGAGAGTGCCAAAAAAATTTAACTATCTAGAAACAGAAAGACACTAAGAATCAAAGCACTATCAAAATTAGAGTACATTCAAAAGCCATTGTGAATCCAATGAAGATACCGAAGAAGGATTATCTAGTTTTGAACCAGGTGATGGTGGAGGCCTGAACTAGTAGTGAACACATTTCTCCATATGGGTCAGAAGGCCCTCCATATGCTTCTATTTTTCCTATAGATGCCATTGTCCCATTTAAAGGCTTGCTTGTTTATCTTGCATGTGGCCCTGATTTATTTTAAGATAACTTAGAAAGTAAACAATTGAATTCCTATCATCATTTCCATCCCTAGTGAGTTGAACCACAAGTAATTTGATTTGAATGATCTAGACATCAATGTCAACCAAGCTAGGTTCATGCACAGGAGAATTAGGTGGCCTTGTTGAATTAGGAGAAACGTCCCCAATTAAAGGAGAACCCAACCTACATATCTTGCTAGATTGACCTCCTTTGTTGACCCCTATCCACACAAAACAACACTGGAGAGGCATCCTTGGCTTGACAAAAGCACAGTGAAAAGAAATACTAGATAACTGCAATCACAATAGAATGATACAACTTTCCACACAAAGCACCAATAACAGACTCCACCCCTAAGTAACGTCACAACTCGCCCAACACAAACCCAATGTTGATGTCCCTATAAGAGTTATGAAATTCAAACTTCCTAGCCCACCTAACAAAGGGTTGATTAACCAATAGAGTTTCACCTCAAAGAGAACTGTCAAAGGCCCAAACTGAGAGGGTGCTAGCGAGAAAACATGGGTGTTGAACCTTCTCTCTCATTATGAACCCCCAAACTTTGAATATAACCCAAATAAACTCAACCCATAAGATGAAATCCAATACACCATAAATTTGAGCAACATCTCATTCAATACCACTAGGAAAAGGCCAACATTACCAATGCAACAAGCACAATATAGAAACTACAAAATAAAACTAGATTGTAATGAGATTTTAGTGTAAATTTTCTGCCTATGGCCCACTCTATCTAGAAGAGTGTTTCTACCACGGAACCAATCACCACCCATAGCAAAGAATATTATGTTATGTAATTACATTCTCCTCACTCAACGAGTTGAGTTCATTTCTCTCCCTTACCCTGACAATGCACTAGAAGTATCCACATGAACTCTTCCTCTAAATCTTGACATCTAGAATGCTTCTCAACCCCAGATATCAACACTAACCCCCTTGACGCCATCAAAATGAAAAAGGAGGAACCACCTTTACCAGACTTCTCTATTAATTCATTGAGCACCATCTAGAATTATTGAATGGAGTCATCATTGATGTGAATAGGGGTACAGAACCAAAGTTCCAGCGACAAAAGAAAACTCAAGATTTCTGCCACTCCCTTCATCATTACTTCCCTCGAGTACCAAAGACATACCATGGTCATAATAATCACCAAATAGATGTTATCATACATGAATTTGTGCACACGGGAGGCATGTCATGCCATGCCCCATCTAAATTGTCATTGGATTTAGTGGGGTGGTGGGCACCCTCGCTGAAATTATCTGTACCATGTTCAACCACTCGCATTGTGAAAGCTTAAGGTTTATATTTATTAAGATATAATTTTAATATTTAATAAAGTTACAAATTTATCAACCAAATTAAATAATAGTATTATTTAATAATATTAGAGTTTAATAAAAATTATTAATAAAATATAAATAAAATATACGTAAATTATATATATTTAAGCTAAATAATCTATTTTCCTAATTGAGGTGATATGTGAGCTAAACGAGTCAAGGGAATTAATGGCACGACACTCCACAATCTACCAACCACATTAGGGAGGGAAGTGGAGGCTCCAAGTGCGCAAAATGACAACTCTCACTTTAATGGATATGCGCTTAGATGAACGACCCACCAAACCATATGGCATTCGATTAGGCATTCTCTCAATGCAAGATAGTCGAGGTCTTGCGAATTTAGAAATTTCTCTAGTGGTATCAAGCGGCCTTCCGCCTATGTTGGTATTTTCCTATTAGAGGAGGGAGCACTGAAACTATTGGAAACCTAGACACTTCATAAAGGCTTTGGTGAAGGTTCTAGTGAACTACGAATTGAATGAAGCGGTTGCTTGTGGAAGATACTGTCGAATGTGATTTCCTTGTTCCAGCCGCAAAAGGAGGAGAGATCCATTGCGTATTGACAGTTATTTGTTTATGTTTGCAAGAATCATTGTTGGAACACCAAGTTTGTATGTGGCCAGCGTGGTGCAGTTCATAGCGAGGAGGCCTATGTTTGCTAAGTTGTGAAGCTTGTTCCTGCTCAAGCCAGGTAAGGTATGGAGTAAAAGTATTATTTGGTTTTATGTTTAGAGTGACGGGTCAGCAAAAGAGACTCAAACAATCATGGAGAAAATTGAAATACCTGAAGAGAAAGAATGAAATGGCAGAATTTGCAGAAGAAATGTTTCCAATTATAGAATTTAAGCCTAATGAAGATCTGAATCAGATAAAAGAATTTGAAGACACTGATGCAATACTGAAATGATTAATGCCAGTTCTGTCAATTTTCTCAGGTAAAAATTTTAAGCTTTGGGCAATTAAAATGGAAGGATTGCTTGGTTCAGTAGATTTATGGAAATTTGTCCAAGAAACTTCTATGGATTTGAATGATGAGTGTAGAAATGCAATAGCATTGATTCTCATCATCTCAGCTTTAGATGAAAATATTTTGTCTTATATTTTGTATGACTTTGGTGAAATATGTGATGCAAAAATATTTTGGGATATTCTTGAAATGAAATACGGTATGGAGGGTACTAAGAAAGCTTAGATTGATGAAGGTGTTGTTGCTAAAAGAGATTGTTTTGAAAGCATCATAGCTGGGAGTAAGGTTGAAATTATGTCTTTAGCTGACAATAGAGTAGCATGTGATAGTGACGAAATTCCCTGTGATGCAGAATCATATGAAGTCAAATTTGATGACAATTATGTATCCCATGATGAATGGTTAAATATGATGCATGAAAAGCATCTTACTGATGAGTTGTTGTTTGGTGAGAAGAGTTGCCTACCTTCATACACAAATCAAATGCAGGACAACATGTTTGCAGCAAAAGAATTGACGAAAGAGGTTGAAGACATGAATCAACCAACTATGTCAGCAAAGAAAGATGAAAGAAGCAAAGGTCTTTCCAAAGAGCACGATGGCAAAAATCAATATGGTTTTGTTTATGAATCTAACATTGTTTTTGAGTGTGCAGATATTGACAATCAGGAAAAAACAAGAAAACTTGAAGAAATTGCAAGCATTAAGGACAAGTATGGGTCCCAAGAACGTGAAGCAACGTTGAAGAGTGTTAACCTGCAATCAAGAAAGGAGAAGCTCCATCACTATTTTATGGAAAGAAAAGTGAAGATGAAGTTGCATCAACAAATGAACAAGAATGGTCCTTTTAGCAAGAAGGAAAAAATGAAATGTTTGTTGTAAGCCCAGCTGATATTTAGACCAGCAGGCATGTCAATTAGGAGTATGTTTAAAGTTTCTTATATATTTTATAGTTGTCATATGGCTGGATTTAAGGGGGAGTGTTGGAAAACATTGATAAATCCAACCACCAGCATTAAAAGCAGAACCTAGCGTCTTCTGGAGAAGTTGGCAGCAAGCGACGGGAGTCGGCAGATCACTGTAGAGTTTACAGCTATCTGTGTGTATAAATTTGCATGTTTGTTAATGCAATGATCAAGCTCATTTCTATGAGTCTTCCAGTTTCTGATATGGTATCAGAGCTGAGGGTTTGATCTGAAGTTTGTTGCCGCTTGGAGAGATATGTTTGTAAGAACTGTGTTGCGTTATGGTGTGGTTGTGAACTTGAGAAGGAGCTGTGTGTGTGGTGGAGCTGTGTGCTCATCTAGTTGGGAGCTGTGTGTTTATATAGTTGGGAGCTATGTGCTCAGCTAGTGGTTGGTTAACTCAAGTGAGTTGTGAGGAAGGCCCAGCAGTGTCTATGTGAGGCCGGATCTGAGTTAGAAGAGTGTTGTGTTAAGTGCAGATTATGTGAGGTGAGGCGGAGCGGTGTGGCTAGTCTTGATGTGTGTCTGCGAGGGTGTCAATCACCATGTCGAATCTTGTGTGTTGAGGACGATTTGAGTCCTGTGTTGCTGGGCTGCTTAAAAGAGGTCTCGGTGGTGAAGGTCTCAAGGAGAGAGATCCCATTTGTGTCTGAAGAGTGGTGGATTATGTGCCACCTAGAGTATTTCTTTTAAACACTGTTTGTTGCAAAGTGTTGTTGAAAGAGAATCATTGAAACACCGTGTGTGGAGCTTGCAAGGCCTAGGAGAGCCGCTAGTTGAAGGAGCTGGGGATTTCCCAGGAGGAGCTGCGAAGTGGTGGTAAAAGAGGGCGTTGTGCGTTGAGAGCTTGAGAGCCGCAGAAGCGTTGCTATTTTGAATCTTGGAGGAGATTATGTGTTAAGCGTTGGAGCCGTGAAGAGATTCCTGGAGTAGTGTTGTGGTGCTGTGAAGATTGGAACGTTGTTGTTTCTCTTTGTTCTTCATGTTCTTTGAATGTTGTAGAAAAATCAGTTTGCAGAGGGTAAAGGCTTTGGTGAAGGTCGAATTGGTTGAAGCTGTCTTATGAATGTGATTTATGTGTTCCAGCCACGAAATGAGGAGAGAGCACTGCGGTCATTTGTTTATGTTTAGAGCTCAAAAGAGCCTTCGTTGGAACAAGCATGGACCCCTTAGCAAGAAGTCAAAAATGAAATATTTTGTTGTAAGCCTAGCTGAGACTTAGACCAGTAGGCAAGTTAAATTTCAGGTCATCGTGATTAACGGGAGGTGTTAGACCATTAATCACAATGACCGTATGATTGTGTTAGTGGGCATAGAGCGGCCAGAATTCAACAGAAGCTTTAAATGTTGAATCTAGAATTCAACAGATGTATTAAATGTAGTTTCTAGAGATGGTTGACAATGGAGGAAGCTTCCTAAAGAAGTCACTGTCCCATCAACTCCAGAAACATCTGTGTTGTGTATAAATACCTGTTTTAGTCATCAAATAAAAATAAGTTCTGAGTCGTTTGTGTGTGCATCTCAGTAGCTTTGCTCTCTCTGACACTTCAAGATTTGGGAGAGGCCGGCCTCGTGCTTATACTTTAAGTCGAAGCTTATGGCCTTGATCACACAAGGTAACAACAAAATAAACTATTGTGGAAATGATGGAATTTGGCACTAGTGTTCCTTGTGGGGACGTGGTCGAAGATGAAGGAATCATCAAATTTTTAAGTTTACCTCCCTCATTACTCTATAATTTAAGATTGAGATGCTATTGTTTAACTTAAATATATTGTACTTTTATATACCTCGACACATTTTGTTAACCTGAACTATAGCTTCTATTTGAACTCCAATTTCTATAGCAAGTATACCTATATACCTAGACACATCTGGTTAACCTGAACTATAGGTTCTATTTGGACTCCAATTTACATAGCCAGTAGAGAGCTAGGACTGAAATATGAAGTATAGAGTATAGCGAGTTCCATAATAGGTGACCGCTATCAATGGTTGATCTATCTCTCTTTGAAGGTTAATACGTTTATGTCAACTTACTGAAAAAGTGAGAAGTTAAATAATATATACAAATTATATTAATATAATAAACGCAGTCCATGAAATCCAAAATGACAAAATTAAGTGTGCTTAGAGAGTCTCATCGACTCCGCCTTCCATCAATGACTATCGCGGTTCCACCGTGTCAAGGATACAGTGAAAAGAGAACACCAGATACCCGAAGGGCAACTTCCTTCCTCTTTTCTCGTGGGCTCACTACGCCGTGAAAAGAGAAAACCAGATCCGCGAAGGGCCACTTCCTCTTTTCTCGTGGGCTCACTACGCCGTGTGCAATGGATATTCCAAAGTAAAACTAGTTGGTGGCGCCGGAGAAGCATAACTGATTGGGGATTGGGCCAGGTGGATGGATGAGGCTTTGTTGCTGAGGGGCGGGTGGCTTTCGAACTTGGAAGTACAGGAGCTCCGTCGTCAGAATTGGTTTCCCTCTAGCAAACCGAAATACTTGGGTCGAAGAGAAACCAGCCAAATTCATGAGATGCTATTCGAGCTCAAGTTAGCAACAACAAAATTACAGAAATTCCATACAATACAGGGAGAAGACCAAGATCATTACCAAGAACATTGTTGGATTGCAGTTCGTTTGCTTTCGAATAGATTGGAAGTCTCCGTCGTCGCCCATTAAAGGAATTGCAAAATGATTGAAGAACATGGCTGAGATCATTGCTCTCTGAAGAAAATTTCTGGATATGTTTCTGGTTCAATAGCTAGGGTTTTGTAACATCAAAAGTACTGTCTAGGGTTTTATTCTTTGCAAATTTGTGTTCTGTTGTGCAGTAAACGAGCACTGTCAGACAAAATACGGGAGCTGTTCTGCTCCGCATGGAAGGCCACCTGCTGCTTCTAAACAAATAGGGTGAGCTTTTGTGCGATCTGTCATTATGAACACCATGGACCTAACGAGGAAATTAAAAGATAAATGGAAACGCCTGAAAAGAAATGCACTTGCAAAGCGACAACGAAACGAAAGGTTTGTAAGAAGGAAGATACATAAGATTAAGGTTCCAGATAAATCTCTAGCGTCAACCTCAATCATGGACAACGACGAAGAATATTCATTGAAAGTGAAATCCAAATCATTCAATATGTTGTCACCAAACTGGAATATTCATTGAAAGTGAAATCCAAACCATTCAATATGTTTTCACACAACAAAATTAAAAATGTGGAGCACCGATTACAATAGAAGATGCAGATAACAAATTGGCTTCTTCGCTTTTTCCTTACAGGCATGTTTAAAATTTGGACTCAACAGGGTGACCTTTAAGTCCATGACAAATGGGACAGGGATTGTGTCTCACAGATCCCTCCACGTCTCAATAGCGACATAACACTGTAGCGGCTTCAGGGTTACATGGCGTCAAACAATCTCGTCTTAATCACAGGTTGTGTCGCCGAGCAGTTTTTTTTGTTTATTTTCTGATTGGTGATCCCTCTCTTTGCAGCTTGGAAACTTTTCCGTCTTCACTTCCCTAGCTGTGACAAGCTACATCACACAACTGACGACTTATTTCCGTTCAATGACTGGAATTTTGTTTTGTTATTGGTACCGACTATTAAATTATTAAAGTGCATAGGCAGAGAATAAATGCATAAACTTGCATGAAGTGAGAAAAATTAGAAGATAAAATGAAATTTGTCTATTCAATAGTAATAAACTAATCAATAATACATAAAGCAATTAAGTTAATCTTCATTTCTGATAAGCATTAAGGTTAAGTAAAATTAAATGTGATTTATGTTAGGTTAACCTGTATATATATCACATGCAAGCACTAAACTTAATTAAAGTTTAGTGTGCATTATGGTTTGTTAATGTACATGTACACCAATATTCTCTTAAGTATAACTTAGGTGAATATGATGCAAGTTGGATAGCAAAGCCATTTTAAGTAACTATGTACAATGAATGAAAGAGGAAAGAGGGAAAACTTAGTAGAAACAACCTCACTCAAAATAAACTGTAAAACTAAAAGAAAAGACAATTTCTAGGTTGTTGTGTCCTTCACCCTCATATGATCTTGTAGAAAGTGGAACTTCTTCTGAGTGAAAGTTATGGTCAAGATGTTAGCAGTCTCTTCAGAATTGGGATAGTATTGCACATCAATGATCTGATCGTGAATCAATCCTTTGATGTCGTACATGTGGATATTGATATGTTTGGTCTAGTGCCACTGCACTTGATCTTTGCAAAACTTCAATGTACTCTCATTGTCGCACCACATGGCAGTCACACAATGGACAATGATACCAAGCTTGGAAAGGAAATGTTACAACTAAATGGTCTCAATGATGGCATTGGATGCTCCTTTGTACTCATCCTCTATTGATGATAAAACAATGGCAACCTACTTTTTTCTTGACCAACAAATGAGGTATGATCCCAAACTCTGTACATTGCTAGAAATTGACTCCTCTACAAATGGATCTTTAGGAAGAAGCTTCCTTTCTAGAAGTAGAGGTATCCATTGTTGCATGTTCATATGATTCCTTGCAACTTTAGAATGAGTTTAATGATCAAATGCATGTACCATATTTGAACACTAGACATGCATATCTCTATGGATGAATGTATGTGCATGAATGGTTTTAGGGATGCCTTCATGGATGCATGCATGGCTTTATAGATGTCTGCTTGAACGCCTGGCTCTGTAGTTGAAAGGAAATGTGGGACACCATTAAATTGAGACCACACCATATATACATAATCAACAACATCAATAGTAGAGGAATCAAAGTCCTCTTCTATGTTTTCAATAGTAGTGTCTCGATTTGTTGTAGATTCTTCATCACCAACGAAGGAAGATATTTAGTCATGTGTAACATCTTTCTTATTAGATATGATAAAATCCTCTTTTTCAATAGCTTCAAAAGCAACATAAAACGCAAAGTCTTCATGTGCAACATTGTTTTGAGAATATTCTGCCACGTTGTCGAAGAAGTCTTTACCACCTTCATGATTGTTGTGATAGATCAAGTTCTCTATCTCCAAATGGTGTTGTTCTAGATCATTTTCATCACCATATAATCCTTTCAATGTAGTCTAGATTTGGTGATTCAATATATATGATCTCATAAAAAATATCACGAGACATAGATAAACACAATCTTCCATAAGCCATGTTAGATATGTTAATCCAATGGAACTTCACATCCTTTGAAATTGGTTGTGTCTTAATAATCATGACTATACCATACAAGCCTTTTCTCCTAAGATGGAGCAAAATAATTGACTTCCATTCATAATGATTGTATGGAGTGAGAATGGCGAAAGTTGGGAATTATGTTCTTTCACCAATTCAATTATCTCACAAATTTTAACACTTTCACTTTGTGGAAAATTATGGCACTTTTAATTTACCAATAGTTTCTAGTGTTTTGGTCTTCAAAACTGCAAAAGATTATTCATGCACATTCTCCAATCCCCTTTCTATTCTCATACCATGTTAAGTTATTTGAGTTTGCATAATTAAGGACCAAATTGAAGAACAGTTTCATAAATAAATTATGTATATTCAATAATGATAAAGAAATAGTACATAAAACAACTAAATTAAACTTAGATACATGCAATCACTAAATCAAATTAAAACTAATTAAAATTAAATATGCTTTATGTTATATTAATTTACATATATACCACATGCAAACAATAAAACTAATCAAAACTAAGTGTGTTTTATGTTTTTCTAATATACATGTACTTTGACACTAACAACACCTTTAAACAACCCATTCTTTCAATGCGCCGTCTTCTATAGATATGGAACTCAGCACAACGACTCGTGTTCGGACATCATGGGTGGCGGAAATTTATTCACGAGTTTCTTCTTGCCCTATTAATTCCCACATCTATAATCTTTGATGCAATCAAACATGATTTCCCTTTCGATGGTGTGTCGAATGTGTGTAATCAACCCTTTGAAGGTCCAACTACTTTACCCAACACTTATTCTCATGAGGATGGTTTATGATTTTATTTCACATTTTAGGCATAAAATAATAACAAACACGTCGATATTATAAATTATTTTGCAAATTTATATAAAAAATAAATATATTATTTTAAAATTTTAAAATTTTTTTATAATAATATCTGAGTAAATGGTAATTTTCAAAAAAAACTTATAAATCATTATATAAAAATAAATATATATTTTTTTTATTTTAAAAATATTTTATAATAATAGCTGAGTAAATGGTAATTTTCAAAAAAACTTATAAATCATTATATAAAAATGGTAATTTTCAAACAAACTTATAAATCATTATATAAAAATAAATATATTTTTTTTTATTTTAAAAATATTTTATAATAATATCTGAGTAAATGGTAATTTTCAAAAAAACTTATAAATCATTATATAAAAATTCTTTTAGGATAGAATTAAATTTATAACCACCCTAATCTTTGCTTAAATAAAAATAAATGTATTCACTTATTAAATGTGTTAACCCATAAGAAAGAAAAACTTTTTAAACCATTTTCAAATAGTAATTATTAATTATTTGACTTGCACCATATTAAATATTTTATTATTATTACACTATTTTATAAATATTTGACTTGCATCATATTATGAAGGGGTGCATATTTTATTATTATTATTGTTTTTATTATCGGTAAGATTATATAAATAAGAAATAAAATATTGTATTCATAATTTCGTAAGAAATTAGGTAAAAGATTTAAATTTTCTTCCATTTTAAAAATTTTGTTTTATATAAGGTTGAAGTTTAAAATTTATAATAATGACATATCATAATAATTGAGTTATGGTGAATACTGATGAGGTCAAATATTTTTTTATAGTTTAAATATTTTGGAGGAATAAATCTTTAAATCTTATAAAATTTTAAAATAAAAATTAAATAATTAACAATTATAAAATTATATATCTTTTCTTAATAAAATTACCTTTAAAATATATATCATTATTGTTTATAAATATATTTAAATTTAATATACTAGTAAATTGAAGTTTATGAGATAGTTTAATTAGCTATCTTTATGTTATGAAATATTATATAAACAAACAAAATTATTTAAACAAACAAAATTATTTCAATAATTTAATAATTTATTATTTTAAAAATGAAAATAAGTTTATAAATTAATATTTTATCTATAATAAATATATAATTAATATTCCAATTAAAATAAACTAAAATTTTAATATTATCATTAAAAATCAAAAGGAAAATAAAATAAATTTAATATAAGTACAATTTAACAGACCTTTCTAAATATTTGAGAAACTATTATATTTTATAATTACCTATCTAAATTGGGAATAAAATGTTTTAAAGAGTTCTTCATAAAATACTTAAAATATATATATGATAATAATATAATTGACTAGAATGAAATTATACCAGCATCTTAAACGATGAAAAATGATAATTCAAGATCCATCCCTAAATGAGCTTTTAGTAGACTTATGTGATATAATAGGTTAATATATCTATACGTTATTAGAGGTTCTTATATTCAACAAAACTCAGCCCAAAACGAAATGGAAAACAATCGGTCTTCATTGATTCTTGAATTGGTTCTGAAAACGGTTCTGCGATGTAATAGTTTAACCCATTATATAAGTCGTCGAAGTTTGTGATGATCAAACAGAGAAAATAGAATAACTTATACCTTCTCCAAGATTCTCCTCCTTCTCACCTAATATATCTATATATATATAATTGATTTACAATCACAAATATATCTATATGATTTTATATATTTATCTATATATATAATTGATTGACAATCACATATATATCTATATGATTTTGTGTGTATATTAGAAACATGGTTTTAATATTATGTCAGTATGTAAACAGAGAAAATAGAATAACTTATACCTTCTCCAAGATTCTCCTCCTTCTCACCTAATATATATATTATTGATTTACAATCACATATATATGTATATGATTTTGCGTGTATATTAGAAACATGGTTTTAATATTATGTCTGCATGTAAACAGATTGGGATTATATTTTTACACAAACAAATTTGAAAAGAGTTAATATCTCATAAAGGAAATTATGAGGTCTGAACGCCAAATCCCAAAGCTAACCACACCGTCAGAAGGAATAACACAGTCCATTATTACATCTGAATAAAAATTATAGGAACAATCCATTTTTTACATTAGCAATAGCAAAAATCTGTTCTGTTACACAAACTAAAATAGACAAAATGCCACTAGACCAGGCCTAGAATTTGAAGTTTCACAGATATATTTTTTTTTAATGTATTTTTATGATGAATAAAAAATTTAAATAACAGGTAGAAAAATCACAGTAATTTTGGTGTACATACGTTTATGTTAACGACAGTAAATTAATTTATAATGGGTGATCGTAAATATGTAAGTTTGGTCAGGTTGATTCCAGTTAAAGCAAACCCATTTTCAACCTTGCAAGGAGGAGTTGTTCCGTGATAAGGATGGTCAATTATGATCTAATTATCTTCTATTTCAAGGGTTTCACTATCAATGGCCTCCAAAATGTGTTAGGCAATTAATGAGAAATCTCTTTTATTTTCAGGGTTTCACTATCAGTTGCCTACAAAAAGTGGTAGGCATTAATGACAAAGTGGTCGGCATTATTTCTTACTGCACTCACAGTAGAGATTCTTAATCTTGCTATAGAGATATAAATATGGAAATTTTGAATATCTTAATAAATCCCTAAGCGAAATGGAAAATGGGCATCTAGAATAAACTTATATATGACCAAAAAAATAAATATTATTAACATTCATACAACTTTACATATGACCCCAAAAAAACCTATTATTTACATTCATACAACCTCATACAACTTAAAATGATGTTCTTGGGAAAAAGGATAACGGTTATAAAATTTAGACAGGGCTAAACAAATTTGAAATTTCAAGCCTGCATTAAACGTTTCATCCCCTCTATAAACCGGTTACAAGACAATAATGAAAGCCAATGAAACCCGCTTCGATATAACTCTTGCGAACCACAGTAGAACGCTTTGAAATCTTACCTAAAACTTGGAGCCCACATGACGATCCTCATCGATGTATCGTAAACCTTTTGAGAACTGCAACAAATATAACACGGAAGAACCCTACGTTTTGAGAACTGCAACAAATCAAGCCCAGAAACCCTTGGGCGAGCGAGAGCCGATATAAACCTTGAGGGTTTTATAATTTTGAAACTCTTGGCTGTGAACAGTATTATTGACAGCAAAATTTTGAATGCCGAGTGGTAAGGGAAGGAAGCCCTGTGAAGTAACGATCGACCCACAAAACAAATTGGTTAGCGTTTTGTTGTACTCCTTTCCCCGCTTGATCGAACCAGTGAAGAAAATGTGCCTAGGAGGCACCTATATCTCAAGTAGAAGACGGCATCCTCGGATCTCTAAATCTTGCCACGAATTCACATGCCAAATCCTACCTCGTACTAGAACCAATGAACAGCCGCAGAATTGTAGTTCAATTTCAACCTATAAGTTTACTGTGGAATCCCCCAATGACGGAGAATGCCATGGATCAAATCAACTCGGATGATTTAACAGAGGTTACTAACCCTAAGCTAGCCGAGCAGGAATAATTATCGCTGTCATGAAGCATGAGGATGACAGATGAGAGAATTTTCCTCTGAGCTATAACCCTAAAGGTCCTCGCCGAGCCTCCATTATCAATGAAAATTGCGAAGAGTAGGTACAGATAATCCGTAAACCATAGTCGTTAACGAATGAACGATAATCGTCATCGTTGTCGAGATAATTTCAGTAACCCTCCAAAGCGACATGGGTAGAACCTTAAAAGCGGTGCCCAAGCCTCAGTTCAGATCCGGTCGAACCCTAGTCCACCTCCAGCTGAACCCGAATTCGCTTCCTTTGAAAGCCCTAATCGCTTTCAGATCGAAGCTCCAAACTCTTTTAGATGCACTATTTTGTGCGGTGTGGTCTATATATAGTGTATAAACTTCGCTTTAGGTATATGACTTACGTATTCAAATAACTTTTTCGTGGGTTACAATACCATTCCAAATACAGGTTTAAAAGTAGGTTTTCATAAAATATGCGAAATTCCTTCTTTGACCATAATATATATATATGGGTGTGGATTTTTAATTTTAAAAAGTGAAGGGTGCGCATTCTGGAAAGAAGGGTTTCATAAAATATGAGAAATTCCTTCTTTGACTATATATGTGCGCGGATTTTTAATTTCAAAAAGAGAAAGGATGGGAATTGCCCAAAGGAGTTGAAACTTAGAAAAGAATATACATTGAGATAGAAAGGCATGCCAAAAATTTTAGGGATGATGGTTGGAAATTGAAGAAGTTCTTGATTCTTCTTTTATCGTAAGTCATCATTCCCTTCTTTTCCCCTCTCCTCCTCGGCTTTTCTCTTTTGTTTTTTGCCCAATTTTTTTTTTGATTGATTTTACTATTTTATTATTTTTTATAGTATTATTTTTCTCTTTATCCTTTAATTTGAATAATATAAACTTAATTTTAATAAAAAAAATTAAGTATTATATTTTTTCCCTTTATCTTTTAATTTGAATAATATAAACCTACTTTTAATAATTTATTTATTTTTTGCGATGAAGTTTCTAGTTTCATAACAACTAGTTTTCTAATTGGTCATCCTCTAATAATAACTTGATATAGTTTATTAATAAATAACTTCTTTTCATTATTAAAATTCAATATTTTATTTTTGATGATTTCTAATTATTCCTTAACAACTATTTTTAACTAAACATAGAATATTTTAATGGAATAAGTCCTTACCACTAATTCCCTAATAATTAATTTCTTTACATTTTAACTAATTCACTAACAGCTAGTTTTTAACGCCTATTTCTAGGCAATGTTGCATCCTTACTATTTATTCCTTATGTTCGATGGATTTCTCAACTAGTCCTGAGGATGAACCACAATCGTTGGTTCGAAACGTCGACCAAATCCTGTCAATGTGATTAATCCGAAAGACTTTCTTCTAAAATATAGATATTAAGAGCTTTAACTATATTTGACTATATATGTGCACGGATTTTTAATTTCAAAAAGAGAAGGGGTGGGAATTCTCGAAAGAAGTTGAAACTTAGAAAAGAATATACATATTAAGAGGTTTAAATTTTTAATGTCGAAAAGGAAAGGGTTGGAATTTTGGAAAGAAATTGAAAGTCAAAAGTGAAGATTATATGTTTATTTCTATGAAAAGGATTCATTTCTATAGATTAGAACAACATAAAGGGGGTTTTAAGATGATATTTGACACATTTTTTGGGTAAATTGTGTTAACTTGAGACAAAAGAAAACTTGTGTATTGTCTTAAACATTGTAAGTGGGGCCTCAAAATTTTCGTCTTAAAATATTCTCTATAAAGACAATATATAACACAAGAATTTTTGTCTCTCCAAAGGCAATTTCATTTTTGTCTCCTTAGAGACAATACTTGGGATTAAAGACATATTGTCTTTAAAGAGACATTGTCCTTAATCCTAACTATTGTCTCTCCAAAGTCAATAAAAAATATCATTCAAAGATAATACACCATCACTTTTGTCTCTTTAGAGACAATATAAAATAACTAATCTAGAAAAATATCTCACCATTGAAATAAACCAATATTATAAGTATTTAATTAAAAATAAAATACAATATCTTTGATTAATTCATATTAGGACACAATGGAATCGAATTGAAATAAAGCAGGTGCTCTTCCATTGAGCTAGCACCCTTTGAAGAATTACGTGAGAGTTATGACAATCATTGAAATTGCTCTTCGATTGAGCTAACACCCTTTAAAGAATTACATGACAGTTATGGTAATCATTGAAATTGCATATATAGGCAATGATTTTAAAAAATGCTCGCCACATAATGGTGTAATCTTTGTAAAATCTAAAATCGTGCAACCCCTATTTTTGACTACATAAAAATAACTCAATGGAGTTAGCTCAATGTCACACCCATGTAGCATGACTGACACAACAAGCTAATAATACACAATAATTTACAAACTATTTAATCTACTCATACAAAAAGAGTAACTAGAATTATAACAAGTTGTTAATACATTGCCACAACTATTGAATGGTTTATGTTCAACATGTTTCCTCTCCATATATTCTAGCAATATGAAGCTTTCAAGGATTTTTCACATCAACTAAAGATAAGGTAGAAATAAATTTGCACAACCATCCTCCTATCTATCCCTAAACAATTTGTAGCAAGTTAGATAATATAGCGCAGTTATCATAACCTCTTAGTAATGATAAACAATGAGAGTCAACAATGTCCTCATATTTAACTTTCACCCTAGAAGAGAAGGTTAGTGCACAACCAACATTTGCTTGGTCATTCAATGTAACCAATGCTAATAGTATGATATACAATTACACTTCCAAAGAAGTCATGTGTAGCTGTGAAAGATCGATTTAATCCTATTGCATGGCAGTCAAAAGAGTATGGTATATTTTTTTGTATGACATATCCATATTACACCTCTAACCCACAAAGGTTGAAGTCCTAATTAAAAATAAAAGTGATCAAGCTGCCTTGAATTCATCTTCAAGAGTTGTAGCAGGGTCCATATCACAATAATTTTGGGGCTTCTTTGCCCAAAAGTCTCTTTGCTGGAACCTGATGAGAAATATAAGAAGCTCCTTTTAGGGAAGCAAGTTAGCTTCCTGCTTCTTGTGATACATAGACTTGAAACCATCAATCCTGAAAAGAGGAACCACACTCACTCCGACCTCTTCCACAAATCATTCGCAAATTCTACCATTACATACTTATATTTAACTTGTCGAGGAGTATCTTCATTCCAAGAAGAATTCCACTCTATGTACATGGCCCAAACATCATGCTTTTAGCATGTTGTTGTTGACATATTTTCCATGCTTAAATTGCCCACAACCCTACTGAAATCCATCTTTCAGCAAGTTAGTGATAGTTTTCTCTTTGTTGGTGACGGCTTGAAGCCATAGAATCTTGATCTTGAACTTGCTTTGTGAAATAACATTCTTAATATGAGCATAAAAGTGTAGCATTCCATCATCACCATCATATATATCCCAAACCTAATCTAATTCACAATGATTTTCTTTTCAATCCTTTAAAGTCATGAAAATTAGCATCATGTACATTAATATTCAGAATTGATTCTTCTTCCTTAGTATTTGCCATATCATATTTCTGTGATTTCTTGCTTGTGGAACTTTCCATGGCATCATGTTTTTCAATATTTGGCCTCTGCTTCCCCGATCACTTATTTTCTACCTTAACATCTTGCTCGTTGCTGTCATGTGCACCCTTATCTATATCGTTAACAGCTTCAAAGTCATCTTCATTATAGTCTCCATCATTTTCATAATTACAATCACTATCATTCACTTTTCTTTGCCTCTTGTTCTCATTGATGGCTTTCATACCATTTCCACGCGCATCTGCACTGCAAGCTTCTTCAATCTTTAGGTTGATTTTGATTTTCCCTGGGAGTAACTTATTTTTTCTTACTAGGCCTAGTTTTAGCCTTCACATCGCTTGCGACATTGGAAGCTGAGCTGGAACCCTTGGCAAAGGAATTATGAGCAACATAATTAACATTGGGATAGGGCATACCTTTAGACATACCTAGAAAATATCCTCTAGACAACATATGGGAAAACGTAGTTGTTACTCCCATGGGCTTTTGTACTGCAAAATTCATTTAAGTTTGACAAAATGGTTTGAATTCAAAGGTGATTAAGGGTTTTCGACAAGTTGGGCATAGAAGGTGATGATTGACATAATGTCTTTGGTAATCATACTATATTTTACAAAATGGACAAGACATTTAGAAGGTCATGATAGGAAAGGAACCACCAGTGCCCGTGTTGGGCTGAGTGGGGGGAAGGATGTTTGTAATAACAATTCTTAGCATCAGATGCCACATTTTGATGTTTCTAAATCTTTTGATGTAGTTGAAAGTATGGCATGTTTATCTTCTTATCATAAGAGGATCTCTTATCCTTATCAGAGAGCATGCTCCGCACTTCACCTATAAGCTTGAAAGCACCCTCAACACCTACAGACTTGTTCTTATCTATATGAGGCATCAGAGCCAGCCTTCTATATTTCTACTTGATAAATGCCTCATTGACAACCCAATCAACATGAAAAATCCCTTAACAATTAGTATGCCTGTTCGTTTTCTTCTCAACTTCCCTATGGACATTGAGAATGACCATCATCTAAGGAAGGTCATCCAACATAAGATAGAGTTGTTGGTCCTTCAAAATGAATTTCTTAGCCATGCTTAAGTTCTATGCGATAAATTTCTTTTTTGTGATCTCTTTGGCCCTACATGCTTTATGTTTTTTGTACTCTATACTTCCCAAACACTAAACTTCATTGTTTTGACCCAGAGCTCACAGAATAAAAAAATACACATAGGTACCAAACTTTCTTGCCCTTTGGAGCTATGGGTCAGCCATTCTCAACTGTCATTGCCTTCATTTCAGCTCCTTGAAACCCTTCCAAGCCAATTATGTCCAAAACCATCAAATGTACACCAAATCCAGTTGAAGAGAAACACCCCAAGGACAATAAAAATGAAAGAGGAGTGTACTTGAAACAGAGTCAAGGAAAGGAAATATTTGAAAGCTAGAACACCCCACTTCACCCTATTAATCTACGAAAACCCTCTCACTCTGTCTTCAAACAATGATTCTACATCAATCATATATTTAAACTCAGGTTTGCTATTGTGATTCTTAAATAGCAAAATGAAACTTGTGTATTGTCATTGAATAGTCATGGTCTCAATGGATCACACTTAATGCCAAAAGAAAACCCAACTTAAACTATTTTCATCTCGCTTCCAGGCTCTAGGAAACATTATAATTAAACTACATTAAGGTTGAACACATCTCACTCTCGTATATGACACTGCTCAAATGCACCAATATGCAGCACAATTGGTTTTCTCCCTCTCATTACCTTCATATGCCATATACATAACATAACAAATAAAGAGTTTTCCCTTGTATATTTGATGCCATCTTCTTATATGTTTGAGCAGGTAGGAATGCTCCCCTATTATGGCCCTGAATATAAAATGTATGCTCCAAAAGTGGTTTCCTCATTTCCTATTATCATGTAGAGAGGAATTCAGTCACACTTAACAGTAGTGACAATATCATCAAGCACTTACTTAAATACATTTGTATAAGAACTGATGATTTATAATCCCTGGTGTGGATGTCTTATAATCCCTGGTGTAGATGTGTTCATTTGTATAGTGATATCTCGACAATGCACTTGCTATCATGTCTCCATTAAAAGTGAAAAAACATGCTCCATGTATCAAGTTTGGAGCTTCTTATAGTAGCATATTTTCAAATCTAAAGATTTCTTTTTCTAAAACAATCAACTCCAACACAAAGAAACAATGTCTCAGGCACTACATAAGAATGTAGTGTGGCCGAAATTCATTCCAGATGCTTCCATATGCAGGAATATGATGCCTACTAAATTATATTAGAGTTACATAACATAATATAACATTTATTGTCTCGAGTCATGCCTTCAATGAAATTCATATCCATTTTACAAGAATTACAATCTAGGAAGACTAACTAAAAATGGAAAATTTTTAACCAAAATTCTAATCACAGAAACCAAATACTAGTTATATTAGCAAGAAAATATATAGAAAAGACTATCCTAAATACTACATACAAACTTTTTCTGAACAACCAAAGAAATAAATAATAATCGAAATTTTCTTCCAATTTTCCAAATTAGAAGGCATTGCAGACAGAAAGAATCAACAAGGTGCACATGGAGGAATTTAACAAGAGGTTACTTATAGATAACTTCAATGGAAACAATATCACATAAAAAATTCGCTTCATTAATCTCAATGGATGTACCATCATTGCTGGAATTTCCAAAAGCATCCTCTCATCTGCCCCAATCACTGTAGATGCAGACAATACTATGACATTGTTGGCAATCTCCTTGATATTACTAGATTTAACTAAGTTCGGTTATGATTCATATGGTGGTTCATATATATCCTCAAAAGATACAAAACCATGCTATAAATCATCCTTTTTATCTTCATTGATTTAAACATCTCTTCTAGTTCCTTCATCTTCATGTCCTTCTTCAAGCAAACTTTCCTCTTGAAATAACAAAGAAGCATTTGTAGGAAGACAATTTCTGAGTGAACTTTTAACCTCATTGCCAAAATCCATGCTACCTTCAATTTTATACTAACCCATAGGTTTGAAATCATCATAATTTGCAATTGCTCCTTTATATGTTGTTCCACTGTAGTTCCTCTTAAGAAGTCTTCGCATACAAAGATATTTTTCCAAAACAATATAGCTTCCATTATGCCTGTGTATATATTGTACACATTCAATAGAAAATTATACATATGTTTGAAATGAATATCCTATGAAACATTATACATGCTTATACAATCATAATTTAATTAAAGGTCATATAAAGGCTTTGAATTATTATTATATACTTTCAAAGACATTGAAAAATACATTAAAATTATGCAAAACTAACTGGTTCTAGATGACCAATCTCGTATCCTAGTGGCCCAAAGAGAGGTTAATGTTCAATCAAGCAAAGGATAAGTCTATGTCATTCACGTACTCCCACTTTTGCCTGAAATCCATCAGCAACATCAATTAATTCACGCCTGTCATCTACATATAATAATAAGAGATAAGAAATCAAAATTATAAATTATAATTCAGATTATACCATAGATCTTATTGCCTCAGTCATAAAGAAATATATATACCTCTCCTTGCATCATGTTTCTTTCTCTATCAACCATTGTAGCCGATGCTTGAATATATTTCAACACAATCATAAAAAAATAATTTTCTGAAGCCATAATAGGATCAACTAATTGAGAGCATTCCAAAAATGCAGTTCCAATTACCTAAAAATTGTTCCATCTCTTCACTCTATCTCGATCAAGAAGACTCTTCCTCTGTGTTGATTTTTCCATTGCCACAATACTTAGACCTGTTCCAGAACCAATTTTGGCACTCCAGTCGAGATCCTGTGTAGTAGCTAAAGTTGTTTCCTTTGCAACTACAATGTCATTCAGTACAAGCTAAGGACATCCTAATAAATCATAACTTTTGAAATCTTGTAAAGCTACACAACCTTGATGCTCTTCTTTCAAGAAATGACATCTCACATCTCAAGGATGTATTTTTGGAAGATGCAACATCACCACCACCTGCCCCAGCAATTGTCATTGCTAATGCCATCGTAGGTAGAGAAGAAAATGTAGAAGCCCAACCTGGATATATCATTGCAAGGGTAGCTTCAAAATACATACATTTTCATCATTAACATGAAATGAAGGAAAACATAGAGAGTGAAACATGAAATATTTTTCTGAAGAAGTTAGGAAGATAACACCTTGTAAAGCACAATTCTAGGGAATGTAAGTAGGCTAGAAAATATGAGATTGTTAGACATTGTACAACTGTTCCCATATCTTGGTACTATATAAATACCCATATTATATGAGCAGGATATATATTAAAAAAAATTCCATATTTAAGCATAGTAGCTGGCTATAGAAATCAATTTATTTATTGATTTTACACATATTTCTACAGTAAAAAGTAATTATGCATAAGCATTCGATAAAAGCAGTTAACAAGTGAATTTATCCACTTAAAACTAGTATTACAAAATTTAGACTCAGGAAAAACTCAACAGGGATAGTAAACTATGGGAATTAGGAAACGTGGGAAAAAGCTGTAGATCATAGGAAAATCTCATCAAGAAAAACCTCATAACTAAAGAACTTGCAAATATTTGAAAAACTAGTCATAGGGTCTTGCAAGAGTGCTTAAAACATGCAATTAGTTATTTCATAAAAACTAGTGTTGTGAAACTTAGCCAAAACTTGTTGAGATATTCCAAGTCCATCTTGCAACCATTAATAAGTGAAAACTATGCCTAAAATTTAATTAGAAATGAAACTCAACAAAAATTGTCAAACTCAACCTAAACTCATCAGACTTGCAAAACCCAAAGCAAATGCAGACTCTCACCTCATAAGGAAATGACTTAGTGAAAGGTCCAAAATGCAGTTTTTGTAGGGTCAAAAAGAGTGGGAACATGTCCACTAAAACAATGAATGTATAACCCATAAACAAGGTTCATCTCACTTCCATTTGATCATTTCATCTTGAGTGATCTACGTTCTCACTTGGATGATGAACACCAAAATGTTTCTTAAGTAAGTTCTATTATTCTTGCCTGGAGATTCGTCGAAAATAATTTGTTGTGTTATACATTTTAAGGATGGAAATATCTTTATTATTTCTCTGCACAAAACTTCTTATATTTTGAGAGTTTCCTCTTGGGTGAGTTTTGATGAGTTGACAACTTTGATTGAATCCCAAGATAATGGATTTTTTTTCCAAGCACATGTGTCACAAGCTACTCAGAACCTTGATAATCATTGTGTTGGGAGGAACAAACAACAAACACACCGTAATATCATTATTACACAAGGATGCTTTCCCCACAACCCTGAGATGCTCTATGAAACATTTGTTGTTGTCCCCTAATTTGTAAAATGTGAAGCCAAACATTTTGCTAAGAATAAGTAAGATTTTGCTTATTGTAAATCTTACTAGTCCTTAATATTCAAACTGTAAAGTTTTTGGCGATATTTTTGTAAAAGTATTCAAATTTCTATGGATTCTATATCGTTTCTATAAAATTTTGTCAATCTTTAGGCTAAAACAATTTTATTCTATAGAATTTGAGCAATTAATTTTTTTTAAATGCAAACCGTTGAATTTCTTTTGGGGAAAAGCGTAGAAAATTAACAACTCCCATGATTTCCTCCATTTTTTAATGAATTTTTTTAAGAAAATCAAAATTTATAAAAATAAATAAATCTAAACATAAAATTAAAATAATCTAACTCGACAAAACCTAGACCATTTGTTGGAATACCGTTTATAAATTTCCTCCGTTTTCAACGTTATAACAAGTCCAATGTTATTGCTATTTTCCTAAGCCTTTCTATAGGTAACTTCATGACATCATGATTAGAGAAAGCTATGTCAAACATCCCCAGTTGTGACCTAGTTTCCTTGATCGAAAGTTTAGAATATCCAAGTCATCTAGTATATTACCCATCTCTTATGTGCATGTTGTTTGACATCAACATGTCTAATTCATTTGCAAGCTATTGATGGTGTTGGACGTGCCAACATTCTGGGGATCTCCCCGGTATGAAGTCCCAACTAAACCCCTCAACGTGTGGTGTAGGAGTCCCATCCGGTAGGATGGCCCAATTGCCATTTAATTAGAGGTTTCCTTAGCTCTTGTTGTTCAGAACATGAGAGTGTTATGCTGGTGTCTTCAAAAAGCGAGGTGGGTGTGCCTGGTGAGTGCATAATGTAACTCATGTCTCAGTTCTCTTATTGCAAAGGAGGAGAGTAAAGTGAGCCTCTAAGTGAGAGGTAATAGTACCACCCAGTAAGAGGCACACACGAACCGTAAACGTTTGTCTAGTACCTAGTGGCTAGTCCACAACGGATGTGGCAATCATTCAAACCGAAGTGAAGGGGAGAACACGTACACCATCCCGTAGAGTAGTTCACAGGGATGTGACGGTCATTATAACTAGAAAAAAAATATGGTTTGTTGAGTATCCCATGGATTAGTCCACAAAATCTGATAGTGGTGATAACCAATACACAAAGATAGTAGGTCTAGTATCCTGCAGAATAGTCCATAGGGATGAGACATTGGTGATAACCAATACATAAAGGTTGTATGTCTAGTATCCCATGAAATAGTCCATAGGGATGAGACAACGGTGATAACCATTATAGCACATTTCCAATAATGTACGTACTAAAACGACCAAAGTAGTTCAACTATCTTAGTATAGGTGAAACAAACATGCGTTACAAATGCTGAAAGAATAGTATTACAAACATCTATAAAACATGCATGAAAACATGATGGCCTTAACAAGATTTTGAATTAGGTAAAGTCCCATGGCACAAATGTACACCATACATCACTAGTCCTAGTAGTGTGACATTGGAGCCACTCCGCACTCCTCAAAAAATTGACTGTCTACTCTCAAATCTATGTGGGAGGATCCAAGATGAAAAATTCCTTGCTCATACAATGGGAGGGGTATATATAGCCAAGGGTGATTCTTAACCCTTGTGACTCTTGGAGTACCCTCATGACCATTAAAATTCCTATGACTTGTCAACTAACATGACTCTTTAACTTCTTATGTGTGTCCAATGGACTTTCACTTTCCATTAGATTCAGTTACAACATACATGGCCCATAGTGGTGATGTGGCCTTGAAAACACATGACACAACTTGATATGACACCGCTGACATGTAATGGTTGGGTGCTAAGTGATGGATGTACTCTCAAGTGTGCATTGAATTGTCCTTTGCATGGCTTGTTGTTGCAGGGTCTTTCATGGTGTTGGTCTTGTAATATATTTCCATTTTTTTGCTCCTTTCGCTTATTGCTTGATGTGTTTTATTCATCTGTCCAGTTGCAAGTAAGTCTTATAGCATGTGCGTTGCTTCTTCATATAATTCGTCATCTTGCCATGATGTATTAGTGCACATGTTGATGCAATTCACTCATGATGAGACAACATCAAATCCAAAACCTCTTAGTCTAGCATGATGCATTGTTTTCCATGTTCTAGGCCCAGAACAGATGATAGGTTGGGAGAGGAGCCAATAGCTACACACTGTGTAGTTCCACATGACAGGGAGGAAGGACTAGTCACTGCGACTGCACATAGCGCATCTCAGGCTTGAACAAGGAACTCTTGGGTACATTCTTCATTGTCGGCGAAAACTCCACAAAGACAACTCGGAGGCAGAATTGCATAGTTAAGGAGGCCAGTGGCAGCTACACGGTGGGATCCTGAGGGACACCTCTATATAGTTTCCAAGGGGATGATAGGGGAGGATAGCAGAGGGACCAGCAGACAAATCTATGTAGTTTTTGAGAGCAGTGAGTCCAAACTGAGGGAAGTCATTGGGGGGAAATCATTTCACAATTATGGGAGCAGTGAAAGTTGAGGTCTCTACACAATGTAGCATTCCAACAAGTAGGAGGGAGGCTTGATGATTTTTCTTGTGAAGTGCACAGTTCAGATAGGTAGTGAGGCATTTTCTATACAGTTCAGGAAGGAAGACAGGCTTCTCACCTCTAGGATTGTGTAGTGCAACTTACTTGAAGGATATCCTCAAGCACTACACAGTTCGAGATAGGAGGGAAGCACCACTGAGGGTTGAGACTTTGTAATGCATCTTAGTCGGGATCCAGTGAAGTGAAGCTATTTTGTTGAGATATTTTTAGGAAAATGGCTAAGTGTGAGAGGAAAGTGAATTTGTGATGCCTGGAAATTGTGATCACACACTTAGCATACTTCGACAACATGGAAAATCATGACCCTCTGTGAGACTATTTAGAGTTGAAAGTGAAAAGTGTGACACTTCGAATAGACCTCTAGATGACCTTGACAACACTTGTGTTAATGTGCTTACAATTTTATGTGTGATTGTGACAGGTGTTCACATAGCTAAGACAACCAAAGAACACAAAGACAAACCTTCAAAATCACTAGAACAAGATCGCAAGCATGACAAAGCAATCAAAATTCCAAAAGATGATAGTTGGTTAAGAAAGAAAAAGGATGAAAAAGATCCTTATAGAGCTCAAGGAATGAGCTCAATTGTTTGCAACCATCAAAGGAAAAACCAAGGAAGGCTCTGAAATTTGAGTGCAAACTAAAATTTTGGAGGGTGTTGCAGCCACTACAACAATTGGTGACATGATGGTTGAATTCAGCTTCTTTGTTTTGGTTCGTTTCCTAGTGTCAGGCATTGGTCTCTCGGGGAGTATTTATTCATCGTACATATTACATTGACATCCCCACTTACCCCATGGATATACATGGTTCTCCTTGTACCAACTTAGTTGAACACAACATAATATTTAGCCAAATCATATTGTTTCGAATTAGGAAGGGTAGTTTGGATCACGAGCTTAAGAATTTCAGAGTATAGTTTTTCATCTCTAGTGTCTCTCCGCTACTGGAAAGCCTGGAAATTACCCTGGTGGAATCATGCACTAATATAAGCGTTAAGAAACCAACTCACAAAAAGATATAAAATATAGATCAACTACTTCAAAATCAGCTTCTTCGAGGGGGCACCCTCCTTTACATTACACAAATGAACAATCCTCGGGTGATACAAATGAAAACACCACTTTTCTATGTAGAGAAGTCTAAGGGGTCACAATATAATCAAAGCAGACATAAAAATAATAATATAAGGGAACGTCGATAATAATAGTGGGCTTTTATGGGGCACAGTAATAACAATATGGGGACAATAGGGGAACAACAATAACGATAAGGGCTACAATGAAAATAATAATGGGGGAATCACTAGTATTATAGGGACCTAACATGCCCCTCTCCTTCAAAAAAGGATTTTCCTCAATGCTTGAGTAGTTCTAGATGCTTCTTTATAAAATTCTCATCTTTCCATGTGGAATCTTTAGCAGGTAAGTTTTCCACTTGATGAGATACTCTGAAATTGATCGATTTCATAGCTGTCGAGTTCTTGTTTCTGTGACTGCTTTAGGTTCCAATATGATTTTTCCTTCCTTGTCAAGTTCTGGCAATATTGTTTTAGCTAGGAGCTTGTCACCTATAACCTTCTTTAAGTATGAAACATGGAAAATTGGGTGCACTCGGGAAGTTGTAGGAAGCTCCAATTTGTATGCCATAGTACCAATCTTTTGCAACACCTTCTACAGAGAATAATACTTTGGTGATAATTTATTATCCTTCTTAACTTGCTTGAGGGACATTTGTTTATATGGTTGTATACATAGAAATACCCAGTCACCTACATCAAAACTTCTTTCACTACGATGTTGATCTACCTATTGTTTCATTCTATTTTGTGCCAAAGTGAGGTTATCCTTTAACAGTTGGAGAACTTGTTGTTGATGTTGGATGTGATCTTCCACTACTTGAACCTTATAATTTTCTCTTAAATATGACGTGATCGATGGTGGATGATATCCATAAAGTGCCATAAATAGGGTCATTTTTGTTGCAGTATGGAAGGAAGTTTTATACAACCATTCAGCCAGAGGCAACTATACGTCCCATTGTGTATGTTTATCAGATAAAAAGCAACGAAGATATCCTTCCAAACATTTGTTTACTATCTCAATTTTCCAATCAGATTGAGGATGATAAGATGAGTTATGAGCTAACTAAGTACCGAGACAAGAAATTAATTATGTCCAAAAATTTCCAGTGAAAAAGGGATATTTGTCAATTACAATAATCTTTGGGTTTCCATCAAGCTTTTGAATTGTTTCCATAAATGCAGTAGAAATTGTACTAGCTTTAAATGGATGAGATAATGCAAAAAACTGTGCATACTTGGTAAGTCTGTCAACTACCACCATGATGACACTCTTTCCTTTGGACTTGGGTAAACTTGTGATAAAATCCATTGAAACCTCCTCCCAACATTGACTTGGAATGGATAAAGGTGCTAATAGACCTAGGGTCTGAATTGTTTCAAGTTTATTTTGTTGGCAAACCAAACATTCCGCCACAAAGTTTTGAATATCAGATTTAAGGCCATCACAAAAAAATCCTTCCTAACCCTGTGGTAAGTTTTTAAAAATCCTGAGTGCCTTCCTAAGGGAGAGGCATGCAATTCCATAAGAATATTTTGTTTGAGTTGGGAATTCTTACATAGGTATAAGTGATCTTTTTACCATAACAAATAATTTTTCCAGCTAAATGTATCAGATGTAATAGGATCTTGTTGTAACTTATGAATGAGTGCCCACACTTCTTCGTCATTCTTCCATTCATCCCTTGCTTTGTTTATCCAATCTGGTTGGATAATAGAAATGGCATAAAGCAATGCTTCCACATCCTCATCATTTCTTGAGAGTGCATCTGCCACAACATTTTTCTTCCCTTTTTGTAGATGATTTCAAAGTCATAACCCAACATCTTTGTGACCCATCTTTGCTACTCTTCTGAAGATAATATTTGTTCTAAAAAGTATTTGAGACTATCATGATCTATTTCTACCTTGAAATGCCTTCCCATTAGGTAGGGTCGTCATTTCTTAAGTCCATGTAGTATTGCCAACATTTCCTTCTCATAAATAGCTTTGTGTAAATAATTTCCTTTGACTGGACAACTTTCAAAAGCAATGGGTCTTTCTTCTTGCATTAAAACAACACCAATTCCATTTCTCGAGGCATCACATTCCACAATAAACTTTTCTTTGAAGTCCATTGTAGCTAAGACTGGTGCCTGACACATTGCCTCTTTAAGATGTTCAAAGGCCTTTGTTGCTTCTGGAGTCCTTGAAAATGCATCTTTCATCAATAATGTTGTTATAGGTGCTCCTATTCTCCCATAAGCCTTAACAAACTTGCGATAATACCCTATCAACCCAAGAATTCCTTGCTTTATGGAGGTGGGGATTTTCCATTCCTTAATGGCTTTAATTTTTCTAGGGTCTACCTTAACACCTTCATGAGATACAATATGACCCAAATATTCCACCTCTTATACTCCAAAGAAACATTTGAAGCTTTTTGCATATAATTGTTTCACCTCCAATAGTTTTAGCACCCTGTCAACATTTCGAACATGATCCTTCCAAGACTTGTTGTAGATTAGTATATCATCAAAAAATACTAACACAAATTTTCTAAGGGTTTGAAAATAGAATTCATCAAATGTTGAAATGTAGAAGGTGCGTTAGTAAGGCCAAAAGGTAGGACCAAAAATTCATAATGACCCTCATGAATTCTAAATGTTGTTTTCGAAATGCCTTCAGTCTTCATTCTGATTTGATGATATCCTGAATGAACATCCAACTTGGTGAAGTAAATTGATCCATGAAATTCATCCAATTATTCATCACTGATAGGAATGGGAATCTTAGCTTTAATAGTGAGCTTGTTTAGCTCCCTATAATCCGGACACATGCAACATGATCCATCCTTTTTGTGCACCAATACGACTGGAGTTGAGAAATAGCTTTGTCTAGGTTGAATTATACTAGCCTCTAGCATTTCTACAACCATACGTTCAATTTCACTCTTTCGGGCATAGGGATATCGGTAAGACCTGATGTTTGGAGGAACACTTCCTGGAATCAAATGAATAGCATCATCATGATCACGAATAGGTGGGAACCCTTAGGGAGTCTCAAATACCTTGCACTGATTGTCCAAGATTTTTTGGATGTCTAGAGAAATAGATGATTTCAATGTCGGAACCTCTAGTGAACATAATTGTACAATTATGCCCCATTTTTCTTTCTTTATAAGATTTTTCATTCTATTAGAGCTTCTTATCTTTCTTGCTTTCCCTATGATACCCCTTAATTCAACTGCCTTTCCTTCTGAAAAAAAATTCAAGAAACATTCTTGAAAATTGAAAGTTATCGTACCCAAAGATTGTAGCCATCGGAATCCTAGTACAACATCAGCACCACCCATTGGAATGGAAAGCATTGGGCTATTCAATACATGTTCTCCCATGGATAGCTTGATATTAAGGCACTTTCCAGAGTAATTTATGGTTCCTCCAATTGTAACCATCACTTCACACTCTGGTGCTGGATATAGGAAGCAATTCAATTCCTTGGTTATCTTACAATGAATAAAATTATCGGTACTGCTCGAATAAATCAACACTATTGCTCTTCTTGATATGTCCCTCTATCTTGATAGCTTCAGGAGTGGTAATTACGACCAATGCATTACAAGATACGATCGGATTCATTTCTTCTTTCTCTAGGGTTTGCTCCTAGTGTGTATCCTCTTCCTTTGATGTTTCTTTTTCATTTTCTTCCTCCTCTTCACAATATATGTAAAATAATTTCTTCTCAGCTAACTTATGACCTTTAGTGTATTTGTTATCACAACTGTAACAAAGCCCTTTTTCTCTTTTTTCTTCCAATTGTTGTGGTGTCAACCTTGTAGTTTGTGGAAGGTTAGGCGAAGCAACACTTCCATATTTATGGTTGTTAGTGGTAGGCTTCCTTGTTGCCATAATTTTTCTTTCCATTTTTCTTTCCAAGTTGAATGCCTTCTCCAATGAATCAAGTTCCAAAAGTTGAAAATTTTGTTGGATGTTATCCTTTAAAGTCCCTATGAACACATCAATCTTATGCTCCTCTGGAATATCTTTTACCCCTACATTCAATTTTTGGAAGTCCTCAATGTGATCCATCATTGTGTTAGGATATTCTGACACATAGGATATAGTTAAGTTCATCTTGGTCTAGTGTAGAGTTAGGTATAGAGTTAGGTAAAGTGTGTTTCTTTACCGTTGTACATTTTGTAACTTACAATCCGATGGTCACGATATGTAGTGATCCGACGGTTCATTCTCTCCTCGGTATTACCGACACTTGATCCGTGGCTTGACACCCGATTGGTCCATGAGTTCTATTTAAAGCGCATGGAGGGTCATTGTTCGGGTAATCCGTGCATGAGAGAAGATTATGTAAATTTTCATTCTTTGATTAATAAATTGCCTGTAGTACCCACGTTGGGACAGGCCGTGGACTGTTTCCCTCTTTGAGGGTTTTAACCACGTCAAAAATACTGGTGTATTGATCTGTGATCTGGTTGTGAGCGGTGTCCTTTTGGTATTCTTTCTGAGGAACTTACCCTGTAAATTCCTACATGGTATCAGAGCTATTTGAGGGCCGCGTCCGTTGGTGATCCAAATCTGAAGCCGGTAGAACTGCATGCGGCTGTCGTTTCCTAGATCTGCTGTTTTTTACTGCTTTCGGGCCGAGAGGACTACTCTGTTGCGTTCGGAGCATCTGTTCCAGTGAGGAACCCCTTTCGTTTCACGCGAAAAGGTTTCCGGTAGCCCCAGCTGCGTCATTTTTCAGATCGGGAGGTATACAATGTTTTTTGTAGTTTACTGTTATTTTCTCTCTGCTTATTTCGGTTTCGGTTTATTTAGCCCTTTTTTTTTAACCGGATCTATACCTTTCATTTCTGCGTATGCTCTTTGCCCTGCGACTCTATGCGATCTGGGCAAATCAGAAACAGAAAGGAAGGATTTTTCTCATGCGTATGCCCTTTTCCCTGCACCTTAGTGTGATCTCGGAAAATCAGAAACATTGAGAAAAATATTTAGTTTTTCGGCTAAAGCTAACTTTGAGATTTTTTAAAAAAAAATTCTAGTTTTTTGGCTAAAACTAACTTTGAGCCGGAAGGTTCGTTTTTCTTTGCATATTCGTGTTGGGTTTTGTGTTTTGTGTTTTGTAGGGAAAAAGAGCTTTCTCAAGGCAAGCACGCAAACCAAGCCCCCCCCCCCCCCCCCCCTCTCTCTCTCTCTCTCTCTCTATCTCTCTCTCTCTCAAATTTTTTGTATAGATCAATTGGTTCAAAGCTATTTTAAGAGAGTAGAGGTCTTGGGTTCAAGTCTCCATTTTGTGGGGGCGGATTTTTTCATTCCCGCACATTCGCGCACTTTGCCGGCAACGTCAACAATTGTTTTTCAAAAAGCCATAACTTCTTCATCCGGAAGCCTTTTTCAGAGTCGTTTTTTTTAAAATCGTCTATTTTTTCGAGATCTATCCATTGGAACACTTACTTTCAGCATCTTCAGCTTCAGTTTTTTTAAAAATGGAAAGTCCATGCCAAGTCATTCTTGACAGCACTAACTACTTCCAATGGGTAGCCTACATGGAAGATTTACTTAGAAGTAAAGGTCTCTTCAGAATAGCCACAGACCAAGAGAAGAAACCAAAAGATGAAGACAAGGCTGCAAAATGGGAAAATAGACAAGATCAAGCACGTGGTTTGATAGGGATGTCTATTTCTCCTGATCTTAGATTCCACATTGCAGAACTTGAGACTCCTCATGAAGCATTAGAAAAACTCGCTAAAGTTTTTGGGATCAAAAATGAAATTAGAGCCCATCAACTTGAAAATGAGTTGCTTACTTTGGATCCTAATAATTTTTCTTGCATTGAAGATTTCTTGTCCAAATTCAAGACCCTTAGATATCTCTTGGAAGGTGTTAAAGTTAAGAAAGAAGATGGTAACCTTATTTATTCCATCCTTACTAAGTTGGGACCAGCCTACTCTGTATTTGTTTCCACTTTCCATTCTACAATGGAAGCTTTCATTTGTCAAGGAAAAGACTACAAGGCCCCTTCCTTTGACTCCTTTTGTGATTCCTTAATAAGAGAA
Source organism: Pinus tabuliformis (assembly GCA_031772625.1). Lineage (NCBI taxonomy): Eukaryota > Viridiplantae > Streptophyta > Pinopsida > Pinales > Pinaceae > Pinus > Pinus tabuliformis. The sequence continues at coordinate 346,177,536 of CM062814.1, forward strand.
CAAGAAAAACTCTTACACCTTGGTCTTCTTAATCTTGGAAACTCTTCCACGAAAGCGTTAGCCGCCCAGCAGCAACCAAATTCAAAGAATCCTAAGAAGTCATATCCTCAAAAGAATGGTCCTAAACCAACTCAGCCTCAAAATGAAAGATCATTTCAGCAAAATGATAAGACCAATAAAAACAAATGGAAGAAGACTGATAGACATTGTAACTTTTGTAATCGAGATGGCCACTTAGAATCTAAATGCTTTAAGAAGATGGAAGCCTTGGAAGCCGCAATGAAGAAACATAACATCCATGTGGATCCTACTTCAACTTCAACTTCCGGAATGGCACTTTCTGCATGTCGTTGTCAATCATCTCAGTCTGGTTATGCATTAAATGTATCTTCTTCTTCTCCTTCTCATGAGTGGCTCATTGATTCTGGAGCCTCTTATCACATGGCCAAAAACCAAGCCATGTTTTCTTCTTTAAATGATTGTAACACCAAAAATATATATGTTGGTGATGATAGATCTCTTAATGTTGTAGGGACTGGAACTGTTCATCTAGACAATGGTCAGTTTAATGATGTATTATGTGTTCCAACCTTATCCTGCAACCTTCTATCTGTATATCAGATAACTCATTCAGGTGAAGGTAAAATTGTTGAATTTTCACCTCATGATGTTGTAATCAAGGATCTAACAGATCCTAAACAGATTCTAGCTACTGGTATTGCTGATGATTCCACAAGGTTGTATAAGTTTCACAACTTTGGGTCATCCCATCTTCCCTCAGTATTTGTTGCTCATAATGATGAAGTGAGCAAACTTTGGCATGAGCGATTTGGTCACTTAAACTATCGCTCCCTTCAGCATCTATGTAAAGAAAATATGGTGACAGGTCTTCCTATGGTATCTTGTAGAGATGGTGTTTGTTCCGGATGTGTACTCAGAAAACATCATCGGGACAGTTTTGACAAACGTGCCTCTTGGCACGCCTCAGCCCCTTTACAGCTTGTGCACAGTGATTTATGTGGTCCACTTCCTGTTGCTTCATTCTCTGGCTGCAAGTATTTCTTAACTTTCATTGATGATTTCTCCAGACGCACTTGGGTATACTTCTTAAAACTCAAGAGCGAAGTATTTAACACATTTTTGGCCTTCAAAGCCTTTGTTGAAAAACAATCTGGACATCAAATTCTTAAGCTAAGAACTGATAATGGTGGAGAATATGTTAAAAACACATTCATCAACTTTTGCACCGAAAATGGAATTCAAATGCAACATACTGTTCCATACACTCCACAACAAAATGGTGTGGCTGAAAGGAAAAATCGCACCTTAAAGGAAATGGCTAATTGTATGCTGCAATCTAAAGGACTCAGTCTTAGTTTTTGGGCCGAAGCAATTAATTGTGCAAATTATATAATCAATCGCACTCCTACTAAGGTTCTAGAGAATATCACTCCAGAAGAAGCTTGGAGTTCCATTAAACCAGATGTAAGTCACTTTCGTGTTTTTGGAAGTGAAGCATGGGCCCATATTCCAGATGAAAAGCATAAAGCTTTAGAACCTAAGAGTGAGAAATGTACTTTTGTTGGATACTCTGAAGATGTAAAAGGTTATCGACTTATTCCATTTAAGTCCAAAAATGTTATCATTAGAAGAGATGTAAAATTTGATGAAAATAAATCGGCCTGCGAGCCTAGTCCGGCGGATGTGCCACCTCTTCCTATCTCTTCTACTTTTGAAAACATTTCTTCTTCAGATGATGAAAGTGAGGATGACAATCCTCCCCCACCTTCTCAGGATCCTCAACTTCCAAGATGGGTCCGTGCTACTCGGGATGCAGCAGGTGATCTTGCCGGTGATCCTACAGATCAGCGACATACACGTTCTCAGTTTGAAAGAGCCTCTTCTTTACTGGCTCAAGCTCCAGTAAATCATGATCCTGACACTTTTGCAGAAGCTTCAGGCCATCCACATTGGGAAGCAGCTATGAATGAAGAATATCATTCATTGTTGACAAATGATACATGGGATCTTGTTCCTCTACCAAAGGGACGCAAACTTGTTAGATGTAAATGGGTTTACAGAACCAAGTATGGACCAGATGGGAAAGTTTATAAACATAAAGCTCATCTTGTTGCTAAGGGCTTTTCACAGGTTGAAGGCATTGACTACACTAAAACCTTCTCCCCTGTTGCCAAAATGAACTCTATCCGCCTTGTTCTTTCCCTTGCTACCTCTTTAAATTGGGAAGTCCATCAGATGGATGTTAAATCTGCCTTCTTGCATGGGGACTTGCAGGAAGAAATCTATATGGAACAACCCATTGGCTTCATACAATCAGACTCCAGCCTTGTTTGTCGACTTAAGAAATCCCTTTATGGTCTCAAGCAAGCTCCTCGGGCTTGGTATGCCAAAATGGATAGCTTTCTTTTAGAATCTGGCTTTTCTAGGTGTCATTCTGGCAATACTGTCTACACCAAGAAAGTGGGCAACTCTCTTATCATCCTTGTTCTTTATGTTGATGATCTTATTCTTACTGGCAGTGATCCCAACCTTATAAACCATGTGAAGTCCAGCCTTAAAAAGAAATTTGAAATGACAGACTTAGGACACTTACACTATTTTCTCGGTCTTCAAGTCTTGCAATCCAAGGAGGGTATTTTCCTTTCCCAGTCCAAGTATGCTTGTGATATTCTTTGTCATTTTCACATGGAAGACTGTAAGCCAGCCCCTTCTCCCTTTCAGTCTGGAGTCAAACTTTCAGTCTCTTGTACTTCTCCTGAAGTTGATGCTACCTTATACCGTCAACTTGTAGGAAAACTCTTGTATTTAACCCATACTCGTCCTGACCTTTCCTTTGTTGTTGGCCTTGTTGCTCGTTTTATGCAAAACCCCCGTGAAAGTCATTGGAAAGCAGCTAAAAGAATACTTCGTTATGTTCGAGGTACAGTACAGTTTGGGATTCATTATAGTGCCAAAGCAGCTCCTCTATTAGTTGGTTTCACTGATTCTGATTGGGCTGGTGACCCTGATGATCGGAAGTCTACTGCCGGTTATGTCTTCACTCTTGGTTCAGGACCTATTACATGGGCTTGTAAGAAACAGGCTACCATTTCTCTTTCGTCAGCAGAAGCAGAGTATCATGGTGCCGTGGAAGCTAGTAAGGAAGCCTTGTGGCTTCGTCAGATCCTATCAGAGTTTGGCTTTGAGCAGCAGCATCCAACCACACTTTGGTGTGATAATCAAAGTGCCATTCAGCTATGCAAAGATCCAGTCCAGCATCAGCGCAGCAAACACATTGAACTACACATGCACTTCATCAGAAAGCTCATTCATGACCATGTTCTTGAAGTGCAATATTGTCCAACAGATGATCAGGTTGCAGACATCTTCACAAAGGCTCTCACAGAGGCGAAGTTCACTAAACTTCGATATATGCTTGGAGTTCAGGACGTTGTCACTAAGGGGGGATAGGCTCTAGTGCCTCCTTCCTTCTCCTATTGTGTCATATTTGTAAATCCTTCAATCCTATCCCAAGTTGTTCTTAAGGGGGGATGTTAGGATATTCCGACACATAGGATAGAGTTAAGTTCAACTTGGTCTAGTGTAGAGTTAGGTATAGAGTTAGGTAAAGTGTGTTTCTTTACCATTGTACATTTTGTAACTTACAATCCGACGGTCACGATATGTAGTGATCCGACGGTTCATTCTCTCCTCGGTATTACCGACACTTGATCCGTGGCTTGACACCCGGTTGGTCCATGAGTTCTATTTAAAGCGCATGGAGGGTCATTGTTCGGGTAATCCGTGCATGAGAGAAGATTATGTAAATTTTCATTCTTTGATTAATAAATTGCCTGTAGTACCCACGTTGGGACAGGCCGTGGACTGTTTCCCTCTTTGAGGGTTTTAACCATGTCAAAAATACTGGTGTATTGATCTGTGATCTGGTTGTGAGCGGTGTCCTTTTGGTATTCTTTCTGAGGAACTTACCCTGTAAATTCCTACACATTGAACCCTTTTGTTTGAGATTTATCAATTGGCTAAAAAAGGTGTTTCTTTTTATTTCCTCATAATGTGCTATTATTTCTTCCATAAAAATTGCCCAAGTGAAATTTTGTTTATAAGAGCAATGCCATCGATACCATACAAATTGATTTCGTTCCAAATATAAAGTTAAAATGCATACCTTTTCTATTTTTTGCACATTATGGAGATCAAAATATTGCTCCATCTATAGTATCCATGTTATGGGATCCTTGCGATCAAACATCCTCATATCCATCTTTGGAACATGGTAGGTATTCAATCCAACATTAGAGTCTATGAAATCGTGACTAACATTTATTTTGTTCTCATCTTGAGTTTCATTTACTATCCTTTCACCATTAGTAAGCATTTCTTGTAGCAACTTTGTCAAATCTATATTCAAATATTCCATGTTGCCTTTCAATTTTTCTTCTATACCATCCATCTTAGTGTCCACGTCATTCAATCTTAGCTTCCATTGCATCCATATTATCTTACATGCCATCCATATTAACTTTGACGCCATTCATCTTAGCTTCCATGCCATCCATATTAGCTTCCACATCATTCATCTTAGCTTCCAAACATTTCTTTAAACCATCCATCTTAGCTTCTATTACGTTTTGTGAGAATGAATTTTGTTGCACTTGGTCTTGTAATTTTGATATATCATGTTGCATTTCTTCCTCTTCTTCATGAGTAATGTTAGAGCTTCCAGGTTGCTTACTAAGTGTTTCTAGTTTCTTTCTTCGGGGCATCAATTACTAATAATTATGCTTCACTATGCCCTTTGAATCACTTCAAGCTAATTTTTCAACCCAAACTTATGCAAAATTTTAAAAAGACTACACACATTTTTCTCTTTGTAGAATCTCCACATTGAATCTATTGTATCTTTGTAACTCTAGATCTCCAAGGTAGAAAATTGCATCCAATAGTAGCCCTCTGTGTTATGTTTCCAATGCCACCAGTTTGATCGAAATTGGATTCTCCAAGGAAGAATTATGCCCAATATCCCAAGATGACCTGATTAGATATCCTTTCAGTAGAGCTAACTTGTACGAAGTGCCATGTGTCACTATTTTGACCTTCAGACCTAAAAATGATACACAAAACACTAAAGTTTGTCCTATTTCTGTAACTTCTTATGAAATTTCAATGCGATGCTCAGAGAGAAAGTTATGACAATTTTTCCAAGGTCACCTATTTGGGATGTAATTCGGGAGCCTGCAAACACCCTGAAGTCCTTGGATCATATCTGTAACAATATAGCATGAAACGATATGAAATTTAGACTCGAGCTTCATTGCGATTTCAGCTCAAATTGCTTTTAATTTTATCTTCTAAAACATCGCAGAAAAATTTATAGTGAGAATTCCACAACAACCTATTTGGAGCAGCGAAACCCTAGAATCCAAATCCCTCATACCAAATTTTCAGAAACCAACTCACAAAAGATAGAAAAGATAGATCAAAGACATCAAAATAAACCTCTTCGAGGGGCAACCTCATTTACTTTACACAAACAAAGAATTCTTTGATGATGCAAATGAAAAAACCTCCTTTCTATACATAGGAGTCTAAGGGGTCACAATATAATCAAACCCGACATAATAATCATAATATAAGGGCGTAACAATAACAATAGTGGCCTTTTATGGGGAACAATAATAAAAATATGGTGACAATAGGGGCACAAAAATAAAAATAAGGGATAAAATGCCAATAGTAATGGGGGAATCACTTTTATTATAGGGACCTAACAATAAGCATTTTTCCACTTCCATTGAGCTTGGACAATACCTCGGTGGAGCTGCATGCTTCACTTCTCTGTGCAGGAAGCGTTTCTCTTCTTTCACCTTTGCTATTTTTGGAGCAGAAGAGGGATGCAAACTTATTAAGAGCAAGAGAGGTTGTTCCTTTAGAGAAGCATGTAAAGACCTTTGATTTAAGTTTTCTTGTTTAGATTTTCCCCTTCTCCATTTCTACTAGTTGGATAAGCTTGAACACACCAAAGCAGAGGTCTGAGTATAGCCATGACGTTTCCCAAACTGGGCACCCATTCATGATTTGACCAAAACTCTCCTTACAGATGGATCATATTTTATATCAAGACTTCATCATCCAAAGGTTACAATCAAACACAAAGAAGATAGATCAAGGACTGGCCAAGCGCTGCAGTGTCACAAGAATCTTTGAACTTCAGCCACATACACATTCAGAAGCTAGAACGTAGTGTGGCACAACACTTATTTAGAAAATCAAAATCGCATAACAGTAAGGAAAACAAAATAGCAAAAAAACCAACAAATCAAGCAATGAAATGACTATGTACATAGTGTGGGCCATGACCCTAGATCATTGAAAGTAACATTTTAATTCTTAGCCATTTTCAAGGAGAATGTCAATCTTCCTGTCAAGTGATTGAAGATGATATGTGCGTTGGCCAAGCTTCTCGTCGACTATAAATGGATTAATCCACAAGAATTGAAACTTCATGTGATTTCATTTTTCCTCATGGGGTTTGTCCCACTTTATGACTAGGTCACCCACACCGAATTTAGTACTACGTGTAGAATTTTTGTTGAACCATCTCTTCATACGGTTCTAGTGGAGTGTAATTTTTTCTTTTTCTTTATTCCTTTCTTCATGTACCTTGTGCAGTGTGTCCATTGTATGTTTAACTAACATAAACGACTTGCCTTGGGATTCTTGAGACAACTGGAGAGGCGGTAAGTAGATGTTCAACGGGAGGATGGCTTCTTTTCATATACCAGGAAGTAGAGGGAGGTATTCAAAGAAGGCTTAGGTGTGACTCAGTCAGCCATAGAGCATTCACCAAAGCAGAGTGCTAGTTTCATTATTCAGAGTAAATGGTATTTTTGATGATGCAGATGAGGTTCTTGTTTGTAGACTAAGCAATACCATTTCCCTATAGGTAGTAATTCGCAAAATGTTTCAACACAATACCATTTTGTAATGCAAAGTCCTAAAGATTCAACGAAGAAAAGAGTGTTGCATTTTCAAAAACAAGTGATGCGAGAACACCAAGCCTGGAGATGATGTTATGTTGTAGGAAGTTAATGACTTCCTGTTTGTTCACTTATTTCAGTGGAACTGCTTCTGTCCACCACATGAATTAACTAGTAGTAGTTAAAATATAACAATGTTGCTTTCATGAATGTGGGAAAATCTCCCTAAGGATATCCAAGCCCCACTATTGGATTAGGATGTTGACCTTTGGTTTCTACTAGCGCATCTACCAATGTGAGGATAGAATGGAAACTTGAAAGCATAGGCCTGTGCATCCATGAAAAATGTAGGCCAGTAGAAATCGACCCACGTGACCTTGTTCACTATTGTGTTACCCGTGAAGTGTCCCCTGGCTAGTCCATCATGGAGATCATATAACACATTATCTGAATCGTGTGCCTCCAGGAACCTAAGAAGTATAAAATTTTGGTGCTTTCTCTAAATAACTCCATTCACCAACTAATAAGATAGAGCTTTGAGTCAGAGTTCCCTCTTCTTCTACATAGAAAAAATGAGAGGGGATGGTGCCATGCTTTAGGTACTGGCTCACTTTTGCATACTAAGAGGTTTCGTACGAAGTGGGAGGGTTTCACTCAATATTATATATCTCTGTTTCTTTCTCCCATCCTGCGAGCTCTTCTTCTTCCTCTTGTGCATGCATTGCTTCGCTGCTAGTTTGCAAAGACGTGACTCATGATGGTGTGAACTGGCTTGATGTCAAGATCGTACTCTTACAGTCTTGTCATCCAGTTCACCCTAATTTCACCTAGATCTTACTGAACAAGCAGTGCTATGACTATTGGGTGCACCACAAAGATAATGCAATGGTTCTTCAGTAGGTAGGCTCTGAAATTCATCACCGCCTTGTACATTGCATATGATTGTTTGTCTATGGCAGGATAATTGAGTTCGGGGCCTTGCAGGTTTGCACTCATGAAGGGGATGGGTCATTCTTTGTTCAACTTGTCCTTCTGAGTGATCACAACAACAAGTGAAGTGTCAGAAGAAAAAGTATATAGAAATAAATATTTGCTAATGTTTGGGTTGTACAATCCAGGTGCTTGTGCTATAGCTTGCTTGATATAGGTGAACACACCCCTTTCCTTATTTCTCCAACTGTATATTGCTTCCTTCTTGATGATCTCTTGGATACATTTGACAATATGTGCATAATCAGAGATCACCATTCTGAGGAAGTTGATCATCCCCAAGAAAAGCTGCGTAACCTTCTTGTTCACTAGGTAACGAATCTGCATGATTTTCTGAACTCTTTCTAGATATACCTTGATCCCTCTTTTAGCAATGATGTGTCTAAGAAGGTTACCCTCGGACACTATGAAGATTCTCTTCTTAGGATTCAAGGATATCCTATATTTTCGACATCACTTAAGAAATTTCTTAAGATGGTGCAGGTGGTCTGACCGTTGTCTAGAGAAGGCTGTCACATAATCAAGGTATAACACTATGCTATGTCTGATGAGCCCACAAAATGTGATGTCCATTGCGTGCTGGAATATTGCACCCACGTTCACCAACCCAAGTGGCATTCTGCGAAAAGCAAACGTACCCCAATTCGTACGAAAGCTTGTTTTAACTCTATCAGACTCTGCTACCAAAACCTGGTTGCATCCTAAGAAGTCGTCAAGCAAAGAAATCATCTCTTCTCTAAATACTGTCTAAAGTATATGCTCCATCGACATTAATGGCTAGTTATCCTTGTCTGCGGCGTGGTTGAGATTATGGAAATATATGCGCAAGCAGATCTCCCTAGATTTCTTTCTAATAGGGGCTAGATTGGAAACCCACCTGTAATGCCAAATTTTGTAAATGATCCGAGCATCCAACAACTTAGTTAGTTATTTTTGTATGAGGGGCTCAAGTGAAAGATGAAATTTCCTTAGATTCTGCTGAAAAGGATTGGCCCCTTCCTTGATTCGAATGACATGCTGGATTATTCACATTCCATATGTCTTCAGGTCATCATACGTCCATGTGAACACATCACTGTACTATTTGCCAAGGTGAATGATGTTGAAGAAAAGTGTAACTAGTTTCGGTATTTGTCAATATAATTTTGATCTTTGTACTTTTCAAGAAAAAGAAATATTATTTTATATGAATGAGCTTCTTACTCATTATATAGGTCTAGGAAAGTCAAAGAGTCAAAATTATGTTAAATATCTCCTCTACAACATTCATGTAATGTACATGAGTCAACCTAGTGTCAAGTAGCCCTCCAATACAAGCACCATTGTTCAAAGAAGAAGACTGCCAACAAAACGATGTAAATCTCAGTCATGTCGACCTATAAATAATTTAAAAGGGTATCCATGTCAGCTCAATTAATGACACAATGGTTTACATTCATGTTGGCTTATTTATGGAAGAAAAACCATTATATATACCCCATTAGGGTTTGCGCAAAAAAGCAAGAACAATCTGTAAGGTCCCTATAATACTTGTCATTACCCCATTACTATTGTAGTTGTATCCCTTATTAATATTTTTGTGCCCCTATTGTCCCCATATTTTTATTATTGTGCCCCATAGAATCCCTCTATTGTTATTTTTGTGCCTTTATATTATTATTGTTAGGTCGGCTTGGTTATATTGTCACCCCTTAGACTCATATATATAGAAAGGAGGTTGTCATTTGAATCATCCAAGAATCATTCATTTGTGTAATGTAAAGGAGGTTTCCCCCTCGAAGAGGCTGAATTCTAAGTCATTGATGTATCTCTTCTATTTTTTTGTGCGCTGGTTTCATAACAAAATCTCGGACAAGGCTCTAAGATCTCGAATGGGTGTAGATAGAATCTTGGATGGGTGCATGACAGTAAGGTGCAGTCTCGATGATAGATACAATGAAGTCCTCGCATATCTCTTTGTTGTCTCGGCCTAGTCACAGGGTCACAATAAGGATCTCGGTGAAGTATCTATATCGCAGACATAGTCATCACTATAATCATGATACCAACAATGATCCTAATGAAGATAAATATCTCGGTTATAATACTAGTGGAGATAAGGTCATAGTGCATATCATGGTGCATTGGTGATATGTTATCAAAGTCATGATGAAGAAAAGGTAGAGTGCAGATATGATTTCGGTGAAGGCAGAGCTATGGGAAGACAATCATGATCACTACGAGTCTAGGAGTAGACCTCATGAATATCTTACTAGTATGGTGAAGACCTTGGTGAATGTGCAACAATGATGTTGTAGTAATTAACATATTGATATTGCAACAATAATGATGACCTCAACAGTGACAAGGAAGAAGAATCGTATCTTGGTCTTTGAGTGGCATAGAAGGTCACGTGTCAAGGTGTTTGTGTTCATCAATTGGAATCTCTATAAGAAGAATTACATTTTGGTTTTCCTCTCCAAGATGTAGAGGTTTTGGCCCTGAAAGAAAGCCAAACATCTTGTGTTCTTGTCTCTTTGTTTTTGGTAGCTATTTGAGGAAGTCAACACACACACCAATAATAAGAAGACGATAAAGCTAAGATAAATTGTAAAAGAACTTCACAAATTGTTATCAAGCTTAAAAGGATCCTACTAATATTATTTTCCCTAGATTCTTCAACATGGTATCAGAGGTAAGGTACAAAATTCAAAAGGAAGGGAAGAGAAAGAGACATACAAGGATCAATCCTCAAGAAGGGCATCAAAGTAACGTTAAGGGTTTTGTCAAAAATAAAGGATCATGTCTACAAAAATTAGTCTACATCAGTAAAGAACCTTTTATCCACAATCATCATCAAAAGGTCACCAAGAACCTCATCAATATGACTACAAAGAAAGATAATTCAAATTCAAATATTATCATCTTGGAGAAGGTAAAAAATCCGAGAACTAGTCCTAATCTACACTACAACAAAAGAAAAACACTATACATTTCATAGTCTCAGTGCTAGCCTCAAAATTTGGGTGTCATTACAACCCATTTCATACCACAACAATCTCAATGAATTAAGCAGTTTTGATGATTGGTATTGAACAATGTTCTAAGGCCACAAAGATATTTTCTCATGCTAGTCAACTCAAGCAAGGCTTTACTCCAACAAGGAGCATTGCAATAAGGCTACAAAGATATAGAATGACAACATACATTACAACAATGTCACTTTAGAAGGAGAACACAATGCCGCATCTCGGGTGGACATCATGACAGTGCTCTCAAAATTCCTGATATTGATTCCATACCCCCACATTCAAGGAATCAAATAATCTCAACATATCATAAAATGTAGTGCTTGGTGCTGAACAATGCAAAGAAATATCAAGAAAGGTTCTGAAACTCTATTGTACCAGGTAGATCAATAAGAATCTCATTGAAGTAGATCATTCAAGAAAGCATCAAGGTGAAGATTTCACCTTCATGTGAAAAGTAAGTATCTTTTCATTCAATATTCAATTTTTGTTAAATAACTTGATGATTGCAAGGAAATCTATGAATTTGATGGTTTATCAAGATTCCTTGCATGAAGAAGGAGAATAGATAGAGTTCCCTAAGTAGCTAAAGTCATCAAGAGGTCTCCTCTAAATTTATGAAAAGGGATATTTATGAAATATCACATAGAAATATTGGAGACATCAAAGTGATGTAGATGATAAACTCATTCTCTTAAAGTGAAATAAAGAGTGTCAAATGAAATCTAATCTACATGAAAGTAAAAAGGAATCAAAGGATGTAGGATATCTTTACAAGGTCTTATATATAAAATCTAGGAATGAATACAACCATCATTGATGCACTAGAAAGGTAACAAATATCCATGAATAAGAAGGTTACCTCACTCAACAACTTGTAGTCTCTATGCAAGATAAATGACAAGTTGATGGAAAAAATATTGAAGCTTAGAACAACTCAACCATGTGCAAAATAAAAAAAGGAAGGAAAGGTTTGTCCTCAAGAAAGACAATATAATTATCTTTAAGATTCAATGCTATAGAAATATTTTGGAAGTTCATATCACTGAAAGATGGAGGAAGCTAAAAAAGAGGGCCAATTAAAGAGGGAGTATCAAATATCTCCTATGAGTAAGATAATATCCCTTACAAAAGGGTCCTATCATAAGATCCTAAATCTTGTATTATAAGATATGACAATGATAATATGATGCATCATGGCATCATGTAAGAATTAGAAACAAGAGCTCATGACATTACCATAGGAATCATGAAGGACAAAATCCATGGCAAACAAACATATAGGGTATATAGATCTTGGGAACCTGTGTTATGAAATTATATATTACAGAGCAATGGAACACATAAATATTGCAGAAATATAAACACATAAAATGCATAAAACAAGAGAGACACAGATATACGTGGTTTACCCAGTTTGGGTTACATCCACGGAGAAACAACCAGCCCTTATTTTATTATATTATCCAGCAAACTAAAGAGATACAACCTACAGTAGATCCGTTGTAACTCACTCTTCGCTCTCAATCTCCTCTCTCTTCCTCACTCAGAATAGAAATATACATAGATGCAATACAATTCCCTCATACATAGCGAGGGGTTGCCTTCTAGCGCAAAAAACCCTAAATTAAACATAAATTCTACCGTCAGGTCTCCACCTAATGAACTGCCCAGATTGACTACAACATTACAGCATTTTACAAGGCATCCGCCCCCCCTGGACCCCCCCCCTGCAGCAAATATTTTACAGGCAGCGTTGCCGCCCCATTTTGAACTGGGGTCCAATGCAGCGATGCCTTTGAATACAGAGGATAATCAGGCTCCACACCCAACAACCTCAGTGGACATTAAAGAAAATAAAGGAGACATCTAAGGGTCATCATACATCAAGTCAAAAAGGAAACATATGATAGTTGGGGATATGCAAGATCCTCAATATTGTCTGATGGAATGCTTATCAAACAGTTCTCTAATCTAGAGAGGAAGCAAGTGTTTCAAAAAGAATTCCAACCTATGGAATCCATGAGATAATGATGTGATGACATGAAGCAGATCAAGGGATTGAATATCTCTTTAATCAAGGAAGTTGATGGTAGAAGTCTCGATGACCTGAAGGTAAAATAAGGTATGTGTGCTTGTGTTTAATATTATATTGACATTTCATGTGGTTGCAGGTAACATGGATCATTACTTCTACCTTGAGGAGCATGATCAAGAGAAAAAGGATCTCCTCCTTTGAAAGGATGCAGGAAAGCATAAGTCACACTAGATGAAATCAACATAATATGTCTTCATATGAAGTATGAGGTAGTTAACTACAATTAAGAAATTCTGATTGAAATCACCTAGTAAGGAAATGTGTGAGGAAGGAAGAGATTGTAAGATATGCAACCCTAATGAAGGAAATCAACATCCAAAGACCAAAACAATTTGGATAGGTAATCTCACAGAAATATATGAAGACTCTGATGAAAGTCTAAAAAAGATGAAGACACTTGACAATGGATATCTTTGGGATATGTGTCAACAGGAATGAAGGATGTTGATACCTATAGGAAGATGTCATGATGAAGATCCATATAACAAGGTACGATTTGATTTAATGTTATGCTTTTATTTCTTGAATAATATGTCAATGAGTGCATGTAGGGCTACTGGAATAAGAGTTGTATGTATAAGTACAACTGGCATTGATGTACTAGATGGAAATTTCTGAGAGAAGAATGATGGGAAATAAGTAGCTATACAACAAAGGTTCCAGATATGTATCAAGAAGGGCACTTTCCATAAATAGTGGAATGACATGATGAGACAAAGAAGGAAAGTGATCAATGCCCAATGCCCTACAAGGAAGACGCTAAACTAAACTCTATGACATCAAGGAAAGAAGTGGGTCAAGCAGTTGAAGGACCCATGAAGAAGAAGTTGTTGATGAAAATAAGAGTCCCGTGTTAAGAAGGAACTCTGAGAGGTCCCTGATCAAGAGGGAAGTTGAATTAGATCACCCCTAATCATAAAGGAGTGATAGTTGTGTTTCTCTATTTCATGTGTCATGAACTAGACTAGGACTAACAACCGTAAGTCTAGGTGAAGGCCATGAATGGAAATGTAGACACATGATAGACACAACATTCATGTCTTCACTTGGGAAGAAAGAATGGAGGTTTGGGTAATCATCTAGCATCTGATAATGTTTGAGGATGTGTAGGGCATCCAAGATAAGAGTAGGCAAGAGGACCGATATTCTTTAAGGGTTTGGAACCCAAGATAAGAATATTCCTAGAAGGTCACACTCACTGAAAACCCAGGTGGGTATGTATCATAAAAGAGAATGATGAAGGTGTCTATAAATCATTGGTTTCACCACCATTGTAGCTCATGATCTCATATAGAGATGGATTCGTTAGTTAAGGCCTCGTACTATGACAATGTTGGTCGATATGATGCTATATAGATGGGATTACCAATGTGATTCTTCTTATGATAAATTCTTCAGATTTAGAATAACCAAGTACCATTTTAAATACCTCCCTAGTTAAGAGGGAGTGTTGAAGAAAAGTTTAACTAGGTTCAGTATTTGTCAATATAATTTTGATCTTTGTACTTGTCAAGAAAAAGAAATATTATTCTATATGAATGAGTTTCTTTCTCATTCTATAGGTCTAGGAAAGTCAAAGAGTCAAAATTGTGTTAAATAGCTCCTCTTGAACATTTATGTAATGTACATGAGTCATCCTAGTGTCAAGTAGCCCTCCAGAAAAAGCACCATCCTTCAAAGAAGAAGACTACCAACAAAATGATGTAAATCTCAGTCATGTCGACCTACAAATGAATTAAAAGGGAGGTCATGTCGGCTTAATTAATGACACAATGGTTCACACTCATGTCGTCATTATTTATTGAAGAATAATGACTATATATACCCCATTTGGGTATACAAAAAAGAGGAAGAAAAATCTCGTACAAGGCTCTGAGATCTCAGATGGGTGTAGATAGAATATCATATGGGTACATGACATATTCTCATATGGGTGTAGGACAGTAAGGTGCAGTCTCGATGATAGATATAGTGAAGTCCTCACATATCTCTCTATTATCTCGTCCTAGTCAGAGGGTCATAGTAAGGATCTCGGTGAAGTATCTATATCATAGACACAGTCATCACTATAATCATGATGTCAATAATGATCGTAATGAATATAAAGATCTCAGTTACAATCCCAGTCGAGATAAGGTCATAATGCAGATCTCAGTTCATTGGTGAAGATATGTTATGAAAGTCATGATGAAGACAAGGTGGAGTGCAACTATGATTTCGGTGGAGGGAAAGTTATGGCAAGACAGTCATAATCTCATTGAGTCTAGGAGAATACCTTATGAAGATCTGAGTGGTATGGTGAAGACCTCAGTGAAAGTGCAGCGATGAAGATCTCAATATTACAGCAATAATGATTATTTCAACAGTGACAAGGAAGAAGAATGGTTTCTTGGTGTTGCAGTGGCATAGAAGGTCAAGTGTCAAGGCCTTCGTGTTCGTCAATTGGAATATCTATAAGAAGAATTGCATGTGGGTTTTCTTCTCCAAGAGGGAGAGTTTTTATACCTAGAAGAAAGCCAAACATCTTGTGTTCTTGTCTCTTTTTTTTGTATCAGTTTGATGAAGTCAATGCACACACTAATAATAAGAAGAAGATCAAGCTAAAATAAATTATAAAAGAACTTCACAATTTTTTATCAAGCCTAGAAGAATCCTACTAATAATAGTTGCCCTATATTCTTCAACAGATGAAATCTTGTTTCTCTTGTGATGTACAACATGTACCAATGTTTACAAAATTTGGATCCTTTTCCATTCTCAGATTAATCTGTTCATGCAACAACGTAGAGTTGTGGTTTTTATCATTCACGAGTCCCTCAAAGTAGTTCTGCAAGTCATACAACTTCTCAACTGATCCCACTCCCTTGGGAATGAGATTTCCTTTTCTTGTATCAGTTGCATCCTGCAGAGATTGCTAATGCTCGTCCTCGTCTATCCTTGCATCTTTGAAGATGTCGACATTAGACAGCAAATGCAGTATATGTTGATCATCATAAAAAATGCATAAATTAGTGATGTTATCTAGGATAGATGTTTTATACAAAATCTCAATATAAAATCTATCCCTTAATGGTGACATCCTAGTAGCTGCATTTACTAAGGCATCTAGAGATGCATTACACATTCTTGGTGCAGAAATAATATTGAAAGCTTGGAATTGAGAAATGAGTCACCATGCCTCTTATTGATAAATCTTAGGACAGGGTGACACAAAGTGTATAGTGTTACGTACCTAACTCACCACGATCTCGGAGTCACCAACCACTTTTGAATAGAAATGTTGAGGCTTATGGCTTTCTGTAAGCCCAACATGAGTGCTTCATACTCTGTAGTGTTGTTCGTGCACTCAAATAACAAGAAACTAGATATTAAGTGTGCTTGGGCAGGAAAGGAGACGCAAATGTGTGTTTTGTGGTGTAATGAATGGCTCTGCAAGATAGCGCCCCAACTGTGTTTCCAGAAAGAAATTGTTGAACATAAGTTCTGTGAGAGCCAACGATTCATTTTCTCCATTAAAGGGAGTCACATTATGTTTCATGTATCTCTTTGAAAACACCCAGATCTAGTTCTTTCTTCCCTTGTATCGAAGCCATAGGTGTGACCAGTAAGTACAAAAGTATCCTTGTAGCTTTCTTGACCAATCTCTGCTGAGAAAGAAGTCGTATGCTTTTAGGATATCCACAATCACAACATTGATGCATTGATGAACTCGTCTGTTGGATGATAACCAGATGATCACATTGCAAAGTTCACCGATTGTTGCAACACATGTTCTATCAAGTTAGATGATCTTCGCAGTTGTCTTGCTCCATTGGGAATTTATCTGCTTAGCAATGGAGAGTGGAATGGCATTGACTAATGCACCAGAATCAACCAAACAGTTGTGGAAATTGAAATTGAAGATTTCAAATGATAATAGGAAAGGTGGGAAAAGTGAGATCGCCTCCTCCTTACAGAGCACATTGAGCATGGATGCGACTGTGTAGGGAGACTTACTTGACAACTTGATGGAAGAGATAGCATTGCCTGTAGAGGTTTTCCCAAGTGTGTCCAGAAGAATGTCTTGTTGACTCGTGATATTGGTTAACTCATACATAGATATGTTTGAATGATTCTTCTTCATGTCCTCTACAATGTTGTAATCTAGAGTAAGAAGACTTACCGAGGTGTCCGGGGGTAGACTTGTGTTCATGGTGTCCAATGGGCTACTCTTGTATTTGATGCTCATAGAAATACTTTTTGTTGTAGTTGTCTTCCCAGACTTTCTCTGATTTTTTGTTTTGATTTGACTGACAGATCTACTATCCTTAGCATGTCTTTTATTATTTTATCTCTTGGTACCGCTGAATTCTCAAGTTGCACGGATTGTTTTTATTTGGGGTCGGACCGTCACTTGGAGGCTCCTTCTTGCTGGTGGTCATTTCGGCTGTGCGTGAACACTGATACATATTTATTGCATGCCTAGTACTTGGGATTTTAGTAGATGTAGCATCTTATTGATATTCATCGTTCGGCTTAGCCTATTCATTATCCACGAGGCTATCAAACAACCATGTACAAATATTTCTCAACATATGGTTCCACTCCGAGTGTTTTTCACACTAGAATGAGAATTACGAGTATGTCGCGAGCTTGTCAAGGTTCAAAACTATCTTGGAGGTCTACAAAGATTTGGATGGCTGGTTGTTGCTATTTCCTGAACCCAAATTCTTATTTGGAGGGTACTTGGAAGGTTTGCTTCTCATGTTTGTCTCGCTCGTCCATTGTTTGAGTTCAACAAATTCAGTATTTAAGGACTTGAGGACACGAGTAAGGTTGTCAATGTCACTTGATTCCATTTCCTTAGCCTTACTCAGAGAGGCTTGAGACGTCTTCCTTGTGTCCTTGGAGTCCTTAGTGGATTCATCATTTCCAATGACTCCAATAACACGCAGGTATTTCGCCATAACAATAGCCTCTTCAAAGTTTTATGTCAGGGTTGGTCTCGCAGCTCTCTTAACGAGCTATGCAATGTTGGTCAGCACTGCGGATGAACATGTAGTATTCAATGGTGATGGATTCATGAGGTTTAGTGTGTGTTGATAACTTTTGCAGAATTTAGTTAAACTTTGGATTGAAATATTCGACCTTCTATTTCTGCTCCATCTTGAGACTACCGAGCTCCTTTAGCAACATGGTGGGGGTCTTGACTTTATCAAACCTTTCAAGAAAGATCCTTTTGAACACCCCCCAGGTTTGGATGGAATTTGGTGGAAGGCTATGGTACCATACAGCTACTCTGCCAGCCAAGATACATCAAAAAAATTTGCATGCAATGTTGTCATAACATACCTTGAGTATTTGCAGATGTAGGTAGAATGTGTCTAAGTGGTATTGTGCCTTCACTGTCTTGTTAGGGTCATACTTCATTAAAAGCTTCTCTGCATTTCTTGGCATCTTTTGCAGGACACTCGGGAGTGCAAATGGGCCCTAAGTCATCCATTCCAAATTTTTCTCTATCATGTTGTCCTCTTCTTCGTCCTCCTCATCTTTCTTGGAATCTAATGGTTCTTCCTCTAAACTTTTTGTTTCATCTTCGCCTCCACCTCCTCTGCTTCCGTCCCCTCCACCTACTACACTAGAACTTGAGCCCAAGAGTAAGAGGTCGTATTCTTCTTCAGCTTCTGTCATCTCTTCAAGAGTGGAAAGGATTACTTCTTCCACAAATGAGACTACCACTCCTGTGGGAGTAGTCATTTTCTTCCTTTATGAATATGGAAGAGTATAAAATCTTGAAATAAGTCCAACAACTTTAGCGAAATGATGGGTCATGGGGAAAACAACATGGATATGATGATATGAAATTTCATGACTGGGTCTGGGATGTGAGAAATGGCCAACATCAGAGCTGTGCGTAGGGGAAATGTAGTGAGTGCTACTGCCTTGACCAGATGATCGATGAGTCGGTTCAGTGGGATAATCAGCCATAAACTATTCGAAACCCTCTTTCTAGCACTAGAAATGTTAATGGTGTTAGACATTCCAACATTCAAGGGATCTCCTTGGTATGAAGTCCCAACTAGATCTCACATTATTTGGTGTAGGAGTCCCATCCAGTACGATGGCTCGGTTGCCATTTACTTAGATATTTTCTTATCTCTTGTTGTTCATCACATGAGAGTATTATGTTGGTGTCTTCAAAAAGCGAGGTGATTTTTCCCTATGAGTGCGTAATGTAACTTGTGCATCAGTTATCTTACTGAAAAAGGGAGAGAGTAAAGTGAGCCTCTAAGTGAGAGGTAATATTACCACCTAGGAAGAGACACATGTGAACCAAAAAGGTTTGTCAAATGCCCAACGAATAGTCCACAGTGGATGTGGTAGTCTTTAAAACTGAAGTGAAGGGGACAACATGTACACCCCCCAATAGAGTAGTCTGCACGGACGTGATAGTCATTATAACCGGAAAATAAAGATGGGCCTGTCATGTATCCCATTAGGTACTCAAGAAGAATATGAAAGTGGTGATAACCAATAAAAAAAGGAAATTTGTCCAGTATCTCGTGAAATAGTCCATAGGGATGAGACAACGGTGATAACCAATACAAAAAGGTGGTCTGTCTAGTATCCTGCGAAATAGTCCACATGGATGAGACTGTTGGGGTCAAAGTATGAACAATCTATTCACCCTCTTTCCTATATTAATCTATCAATCTGGGTGGATATCCTTTTCAAGGAAACACACAAAGTATATGCAGGGGAAAGTTTACCATCTGTTACCGACCAAGGGTTCGTGATTAATACTCAAATCATTACCATGAAACGAAAATTAACTGCAGTAATCAAGAAAAGCAATTATAATAAATAACAATCTGCAACATCAACCATAAAATGATAAATGACACACAACAAGAACTACGTAGCACTTCATCAGAAGAGTGGGCCCAGCTCTCTGATCAAGGCTACAATAATCACAGCGAAAAGTGGAGCAGCAAAAGGAGTGGTATATTATTAACCAGAAGAAAACTATTACAATATCGACGGGGAGCCTCCCCTCCCTTTTTACAGGAATAACATGTCCTTTAGACAAGGTGAAGGAGAAGAGCATCCTTCCCCAAAACCTGGTAACCGTATACCTAGAAATATACATCGGTTCAAAATGGTACTAGCACTAGATGAACAAGATCATAGAATGGTCCAAGAATGGTTCAGGGGCATCTGCAACTCGAGCTACACTGCTTCCTTATGGGTGGTCATTGTTGTGAATCACGTATCTACAGTGGGACACTGAGAGGTCGGTACCTGTTCTCTAGAAGCTGCAGTCAAACATGTGTTTTAGTGCTGTGAATAGGAAAAACCCCATGACTTTACTTCATTAATAAAATATTCCAATAGACAGAAAAGGGGTAATTACCTTGCGGATTTAGCACAGTAAATATAGATGAATATGTGCAAAAAGGACAAAAAGAGGGATGGAAATGCAACAGAAAGATAGCTTGATTTGGTTCCCAACAACCCCCCCCAACTAGCCTTCTGCATGTCCTCATGCAGCTCGCAACCTCTGCATGTCTGGGTTATGTAGATTGTTGGCTTCGTGGAACTAAGCGAGATCATACTCTTCAACCATCTCTGTCCTTGGAACCTTAAAACCTTCTGAGAGGAGGGTTTCCTTCCACCAATCACCCTGAACATTATATGTTGGGGTATAATTTTCCACTAGCAACCAGATGGTGGGGAACTAGAACTGGATCCCCATCCACCAAACCCCGCATGTTTGGACGCATGCCACATACCTTGGCACTCTACTAAGTGCTTATGCAAAATTTGGTGCTCCAAACGGTTCCCTATGCCGAACCACTGTAGGTGACATCATCCATCTTTTCTGACAGAAATCAAGGGCTTCATCTTGAAACGTGACTAATTGTTTGACACAAAGATCAAGGCACCATTTTTGTGTTCTTAGAATTCTTTCCTTCTTTCCCACAATTACCAAAAATGTGTTGTGTTTATTTAACATGGTTGTTGACCTTTCATGTTCCCCTCCTACTATAAAGGGCTTTGTAACCTGATTGGACTCAAATGTATTAATAGCCTTCTGCCAACTGATCTGATTAAAAGTGTAAGAGGTGAGAGCCCTTAAATGAATGTCTCCCACATATGGGACACATTTTAATTCTCTGTCCATGCGCAGTAGATACCCACGCATGTAAAACTCACACATCAAATGATGAGTTGGCAAATCATGGCTCCTCAATATGCAGAGGAATTGTACACCTTCCTCTATTTCATAACTGATTTCATTCTCGATGCTCCCCATGTAGAATAAAAGAAAACATTTGTGCAAGAATAAAGAATAACAAGAAGTAGGGGAACGACATGCCATCACCTCTTATGCTAAGTTAAACATCTGCTCCTTATCAGCTTTCAATTCTGCCACTTGCCCTTCTAGCTATTTCATCTTGAGCTGTTGCTTCGCATGCCTCAACCTCATGACATATATATGCTCCACATATTAAAAAATGGTTGTGGAGGCTCGTTGCTAAGTTCTTTTTACCTCACTTTGATATCGTGCTACAATGGATTTCGAAGTCTACACTTCAGCTATTAGGGCATATTCACATTCTTCAAACAGTTGCTTGACCAGGTCTGTTTGAGTGGCAACAGAAGCTTCGGCTATCTGGTCCACCTAAGTCTGTGCTTTAACTACTGTTGCTTGGGACTTTTTGGCCCGCCGCTTGTATTTCTTCACCTGCTTCTGCAATTTATGTACCCATTTTCTCAATTTCCTAACCTCTGTCTTGAACCACATTGTTTCTCTAAATTGCAGCTGGTATTTTTTTTTGATAGGTAGTCTGCATTGTTCACACATCTCCACCCATTCTCGTATAACCAAAACCTCTTCAGCTTTTACAATTGGTTCTACTGGAGGTAAATTCCCCAGGAAAGCTTTTGCTACGTCAACAACCGGTTTTCCTTTCATTGCTCGTTCCTCAATTATTTCATGTTTTACAGCCTTCTCGCCCATCCTTACCACTAGCTCATTCATCGGGACCACTTCGCTTGGTCCCTCCTCTTCGCCAACAACTACTTCCTTTTGTTGTGTGATCACTATGACTAGTGGTGCCCTTGTGAGATGATCACCCATTAATATTTCTACTAGAACCCCTCCAGGTTCCCCTACCTCAAGGATATCTGCCTCTTATTCTCTTTCAGGCTCTGAGACACTTGTCGTCTGGTCAACATCTATCCCACCCGATTGTGGTCTTTTTGATGTTTTAGGCTCCTTTTCTCTGAGCTACCCTTTAAAAGCATCCTGTTGGGAGTCCCCAGTCAACAATCCTTCAGCACCTCTTCTTCTATTCGACTTGTCAAATTTCAAGGCAGGGGGAACGATGATATCTTTTTTTGTGTGCCGAGAGGAATGAGATACCCTCGCTCCTCTTAAAATAGAAGACAAAAAGGAAAACTGGCAGGGATCTTCATTTTGGCCTTCGACAATTTTGTTCTGGGTCACGTTCCTTTCTTGTACAGTGTTTGGTACCAAGGTTGATGCTGGTTTTTATGGAGCAGCACCAACCTCATGCCCTAGTTCTCTTAGAACTTCCTCTGTAGTTTCCATGGTTCTTCCAGGGCCGAGCTCTTCTCGTCCCGGTTCGTCCTCCTCCATTGGTTCTATGGTTGGGGCAGCCACGACCTCTTCTTCATTTGGGTTGTCTTCCTCGATTGGTTTCACGATGGTAGGAAGTTCTTGTGGGGTTCCTTCAACTGCAATATCAACCAATTCTCTTGTCCTTACTTGTTGTGGTACTTCTTCTGTTGTTGTCGTCTTGTCGATTTTCTCTACTAGCTCCACAGTCGAGGCTGGTTATTGTGGAATAGCCTCGGCCGTGGTATTAGTGGGCCTTCCTATGTTGACTCCTCCGTCTTCCATCAATTTCGCAGTTACGGATTTCTCTTAAGGAGTACCCTCTTCTTCAAGTTCCTCAGATCCCATTTCCATCTCCTATGGCTGCACTTGGTCATCATAGTAATCTCCTTCTCATTATTCTTCCTACATTGCCTCTGGTTCTTCTTCTCTGGTGGCCATAGTGGCTACTATCTCTTCCTCCGTGGAATCCCGAAATAGCTCCCACAGAATTGGAATTCAACTAATTGCATTCGTCACTAGTAACTGGACTAGCCCGTGGTGGGTAATGACCTCCATCACTTGTCGCGATCATTGAGTAGACTATGCCATTAGCTGACGACTCCATAGTAGGAAATAAGGCACATTTAATGAGAAGGCCACTACTTAGGGAAATCAAAGGTGAGCTAATATCTGGAAATGATTTTTAAACACAGTGGACTACCTCCATTCGAAAGTTATATACTTTATTACAAACTCTGCTACCTCTCCCCATGGATGCGGTAATGAGTTTCAGTTGTATCCTTGCCCCTTCTAAGCAATGCTTTCTCCTGCCTGCAAAAAGGCTTCAGGAAACTCTGAGAGGGAAGTTCTCCTTCAAAACCATATCTGTCCAAATTGAGGGAGCCCACTAACCTCTGCAATGGCTTCCTCTGTAACAGGGACTTCTATCTCGCGGACCCGAGAACTTTCTTCTTCCAGATTGAGTGGGAATTCCACCGCAATTGCCTCATTGGACCCCCTCAACCTGTCAAAATAGACATCCCAACCTGCACTTTCAAAGACCTGTCATACTTTCCGACTATTTCGAACTCTTGTTGTGTCTTCTGGCTCATGCCGCAGGAACCGTCCACCCATCACTCTAGAGGCGGGATCATCACAATGAATACAATTAGCTAGTAGGGGAAAATGACAGGGACCCAAATAGTTGGTAATAGTAATAAAATCATGGTCACCTCAAGATAAGGATGCTAGCAGTACTGGTACGTCTGAAGAAATCTCAGAGAATGATGGCGAGTTATGGCAGTGTGGTTGGTTGTTTTCAGTGGTTCAATGCGGTGAGTTGGGGAAGTGACCGGTTGTAACTTTTTGCGTAAAAATACAAATTCCAATGCGTCGGGGTCATGATTATGAAATCGTCGTAATCATTAGATTTATTTTCATGTGAATCATGTCATATGAATGCATTTTTGTTGGTAGGTCGTCGTTTATTATGACGGGTCCCCCACCACCCCCCCAAACTTAATTACGGCCGTCTGCAGCACGTATTGGTGTTTTTTGGAGTATTTTAATTAAATCCGCAAAAGTCAGCGGAGACATACCTGGGGACCTACCTTGTGGTGGAGTAACATCAAAATGACTGATGGAGTAACAGCAACACGGAGCAACAATAGTGATGGAGTAATGGCAGTGGCAGAGTAACAACAGTGGTAGAGTAACAGTAGTACGGAGTAACAATAGTGATGGAGTAACGACACTGGTGGAGTAACAACATCGGTGGAGTAATAAAAATGGTGGACTAACAACAGAGGCTGAGTAGCAGCACTAGTGGAGTAACAACAGTGGCTAAGTAGCAACTCCAACAGAGTAACAACACCGATGGAGTAACAGCACCGGCGGAGTAACAGCACCGGTGAAGTAATAGCACCAACGGAGTAACATCACCGGCGGAGTAATAGCACTGGTGGAGTAACGACAACCACTGAGTAACAACGCTGAGTGTTACATTCTCCTAGCTATATTCCTTTGTTATTCCTGCAAAATATAAACAAGTAAGTAATAACAAAGGCCTTTTTTTTCTTTTTTCTTTTAGAGTAGAGTGAGAGTGTCCTTTATACCAACAACCATTAAACCAGATGAATGGGAAAGATGTTTGACAAAGGCTTCTCTTGAAGCTAAATGGAGGTATAGCTTTAGACGGTGTCCATTTACTAAGAACGAAGTATGATTCCCATCTATTGTAATTATTCTAACTGTTCCATTGTCAAACACTCCGTCCATTTCATACGGTCCCATCCAACGAGTGCGAAGCTTGCCTTTGAAATATTTAAACTGGGAGTCGTAAAGTAATGCCCAATCCCTTGTGTGAAACACCTTTCTCTTGATAAATTTATCATGTCATTTCATTCTCTGTTGTTGAACAATAGTAGTTTTCTATACAACTACCAATCAAATATTTTCTAACTCATTCAGCTGTTCCAGTCGGTGTTTTTGTGCTTCTAAAAAGTCTAGGCCTACTTCTAAATCTGTTATGAGCATGCTGATCTTGAATTATACTCGAATGGAGAAAACTAGGTTGTGTTTTGTTATGTTGTTCTATACGCCCATAAAGCTTTTTGAAGTTTCTGTGACCAGTCCCGACGATGACTTGCTACTATTTTTGTCAAAATATTTTCCAAAATTTTAATTGTACTTTCTACCTGTCCATTCGCCTGGGGATGATAAGGGGCTGTCACTCTATGTTTAAACATGTATTTCTACAAAAACTTCCCTATCATGTGAGATGTGAATTGTGCCCCTCCATCTGACATAATTTTCCTTGGAGTACCATATCGAGCAAAGATTTCTTCGAAAAGAAATCTGCCACTACTTGCTCTGTTTCTCATGCGACCACTTTGGCTTCCACCCATTTTGTCACATAATCAATGCAGACCAAGATGTGATCTTTCTGATGAGAAGGTGGGTTTAAAGGTCCAACAAAATTGATGGCCCATTTCTCGAAAGGTTCGAGGACTATCTAGGGCTATTGAGGCATTTCATTTGCTTTCCCAGGTTGTCCCATCCGTTGGAAGCTATCACATCTACAAACATAATCCCAAGCATCACAAAATATGGAAGGCCAGTAGTATCCCATCTGCAGCACTTTGTGGCTTGTTCTCTTATCTACAAAATTTCCTCCACAGGGTCCATCATCAGCGGCCTTTAATAGCTCATAGATGTCATCCTATACCACACAATGCCAAATCTATTGATCAACCCCTATATGACAGAGATTCCCTGCCATCCATGAATATTGGGTACTATGATGAATAATCTTCCTCTGATCCTTATAGGACAAATGACGAGGTACCTTCCCTGTAGGAAGATAGTTAGAAATATCTGCACACCACAGAGTGTTAGAAGAAACTACAAAAAGATGTTCATCTAGAAAATTATCTTCAATGGTTGTATTCTTACCATCATTTTCTATCCAAGACAGGAAATCAAAAACCACATTGTCTTTCCCTATTTATCTACTATAGTAATGTCAAATTCTTGTAGTATAAAAAGTCATCTTGTAATGCAACCAGGGGTAATAGGTTTATTCATTAAATACCTCATAGCTACATGATCAGTATGTACAAAGGTAGGGTCCCCGGTAATGTAATGCCGTAATTGGTTGATGGCGTAGATAACAACAAGGAACTCTTTTTCAGTCACTGTCTAATTCAATTCAGCAGGGGCCAAATTCTTACTAACATAGTAAATTACATATGGTACCCTATCCTCTTGCTATCCCAATATTGCACCAATCGCTGTCTACGAAGCATCCGTGTGAATATGGAATGGTAATTCCCAGTATGGCCCTCTAAGGATCAGAGTGCTACAAACCAATTCCTTGATTTTTGTGAAGGCTACATCATAGTCATCCGTCCACACAAAATCTGCATCTTTTGTTAGCAATTGAAAAAGTGGATGTTCTACTTTAGCAAATTTTTCTATAAAGTGCCTATAATAACCAGCACAACCAATAAAGTTGCATACCTGCATGGGTGTTTTGGGTATCGGAAAGTGCAGAATTACCATTATTTTAGCTGGGTCCATCCGAATACGTTCAGCTGAAAGCAAATGTCCTAGAACAATTCCCTCATTCATCATCATATGGCACTTTACCATACTTAAGGAGACCTGTGCCTGTATGCACCTTTCAAGAACTTTCTCAAAATTTCTAAACCCTTCTACGAATGCGTCCCCTTATGGAGTAAAATCATCCATGTAACATTCAACACTATCGTCCACCAAATCAGAGAAGATCCCAAAAACTTCCCTCTGGAACGTTGCAGGTTCATTACATAGGCCAAAAGGAAGGACCCGGTATGCGAATGTTCCCCAGGGGTAGGTGAAGGTAGTTTTTTCCTCATCTTCAAGAGCTATCTAGATCTGGTTATAGTAACCCACTAAATCCATCTAGGAAGGAGAAAAACTTTTTGCCAGCCAATGTGTCCAGAACTTGGTCAATAAATGGTAAAGGAAATTGGCCTTGCTGCGTTGCCTTAGTTAATTCTCTATAATCCAAGCATATCTGCCATTTACCATTTTTCTTAGGGACCATTACTAATGGAGAAACCCATTGGCTTTTTGAAATGGAGTAAATAAAACCTACGTCCATTAATTTTTTAAGTTCTTCTTTAACAGCATTTTTCAATGGAGGTTTCATCCTTCTCTGAGGCTATCTTATAGGATGACAATCTTCCTTAATATATATATGGTGGGTACATAAGTTAGCAGGATCCCCTTCATGTCTAAGTAGTCCCTGGCGAAGGCTTTCTTATGTTTCCGAAGGACATCTAAAAGTTGTTTCTTCTAGGATTCTGATAGGTCTGGGTTAATGTTCAGGGTATTTCCTGGTTCTAATTCCACTGGGATACTTCCATGGGGTGCAACTACTGGTAGCTCCTCAGATCCCTCTATTGTTTCAATAGTTTCCTGTGTCTCACAACTTAAGATGGATTCTAGGATTTGTTGATTTGGTTCTGAAACGGAGCAAGGATCATACATAAAGGTAGTGATTGCATCAACCTCCAATTCCATTTTTAACTGGAGGGCCTGTCCAATAGTAAGAACTGGTCTTAATTCCTCATTTTCCGATTCGGGTTCCTTCCTTGATAACATTTTCTTGCTACCTGCTGGTTTTGTGGATGGGTTTGGTTCTGCAGGCAGGTATAACACTAAATTCTTAGTATTGTGTCCATTTGAAATGACCATGTTCCCTGAACGACACCCAACGTAAGCATCTATAGTAGCCAACCACAGCCTACCTAAAATCAGGGGATGGCCGCCGACCGAATATTTTGTGTGCAATATTAGGAAATCTATGGGATAGTGCCATGAATCCACTGAAATTGTTACATATTCTAACTTTCCTACTGGTTTTACTGTAGATCAATCTGCCAACTCTAACACTGTAGGTGTGTGCTTCAAGTTACGAAGACCTAATGTATGCATGGTTTCAGTGGTGATAAAATTGATGGAAGCACCCAAATCTACTAGCATATTCGGAATTTCTATCCCATTAATTTGCACTGTCAGAATTGGGTTCCCTGGATCTCCATACTCTATCGGAATTGACTTTCCCATCATACAATCTGATAATTTTCCCATGACATGAATAGTAAGGGTGTCTTTAGATTTCTTTGTTGGCTTCTTCGAACATTATTCCCTAAGAATCTTTGCATATATCAGTATATTCTTCATAGCTTGTAACAGGGGAATTTTGACAAATTAATTTTGTAATTCACCTAATAAGTCGAATTTAGCCTGAGGGCTTGATTTGCTCAGAGTTAGTCTTTCTGGATAGGGTGGTCCAACTTGATGTTGTTTTGCAAGAGGCACCTGATTTCTACTAATTTGTTTTGGTTCCTTGTTAGTTAATTCCGATTCTTTACCCTCACTATCAAGTTGTTCAATGATAACTGGTGGAGGTTGACCATCAACTATCTGCCCTGATGACAAATTCATTTCAGACAATTTTGCGGTGGAAATGCTATACGAAGGTAGGTTGAGAGTGTCGGTTTGATGAACTTATTTATTATTAGGATTCGAATTAGGATGGATGGGATGTTGGGGACGAACAAGTTGACTACTAGGCGGCACATTAGAGGGCAGTTGGAGTTGTTGTTGTGGCATCGACTGAGGAAGCTTCCTAGGAGAAGGTCCTCGCCATGTTGGAGCCCATGGGGAGCTCGAACCAGAACTAGGGTTACACTACTACCAAGGTGAAAATAATTTTTGTGGTCACATGGGTGGATAGGGCATGGGCTGAGTATTCGTATTGAAATTACTGAAATATTGAGATGGGTCCAAGTACATACCTTGATTTCCCATTGGTGGATGAGGCTGCCATGTTTTTTTAGACCCCATGAGGTACAGCTGCTCCATGTCCTCTCTTGTCCCTTGAAACACTGCTTTCAGGCCTGGCAAGGAGGGGCATGAGCTTGTTGCATGATTTAATTCACAGATTGTGCATTCCTCTATGTAGTTTAATGGACAATCCCTTTCTATATGCTTCTTTATACACTTTGGGTGTAATATAGCCATGGTCCTATCCAATTCTAGTTACTCATGTTTCACTTGTCACGTGTCCATCTATGCCAACGGAGTACTCAGGATATCAATTCTCAAATTGTCCAACAGGTTTCTGATTTCTGCCTTCGTAACACCCCTGCCAGATACCTTTGCTGAGCGAATCCCTTATCTGTTTCTTGCGAATCACCTCGAGCACTGGATGCATAGTTCACAGATAACATCGAAGCCTTCCTTCGATATATCTCCCTTTCCTATGATGTTCATCAATTCCAAAGAGTCCTCACGAAAAGCCTGGAGGAGGATAATTTTCAAAATATCCTTGCGCAGGTCGGAGTGACCTGACCTCTATAATGTGTACTTGAATCGTTCCACACAGTCTTCCAAGCTCTTTTCTTGTTTTTGTGTGAAATTAAAAAGCTCCTCTTTGATGTTCTAGGATTTGTAGTAATCCTGGTATTTTTCCAAGAAAGTTGTTTGCATATCTTCGCATGTGGAAATAAACCTTCCTCTGAGCCCCATAAACCATCGCAGAGCTGTCACTTTTAGTGTGGCAGGGAATATTTTTAACTTCTAGGTGTCCATCATGTAGTCATACCCCCGGCACACTATGTCAAACTTGAACAAAAATGTGTCAGGGTCTTTTGAAACAAGGCCATGAAAGCTTGGTAAGGCTACTAATGGAATGGGCTTCATGGGTGCGCCAACCCCCAGATCCCCGATCTGAAATCGATAGTGGAGGTTGTAGGTGCCATAAATATCTTCCAATAACCACTGTGTATTTCAACAGACTTTGTGGAAGATGGCCAACGGTTCCTTACCACTCGGGTTCGAATTGCTTTAACGGCACTTCCTCGATCCATTGGTGATGCAAGTGCCTCTATAATTCCTTCTCATGTGTCCTGATGACTTGATCCCTCAACTACAACCTCCTTTCCCTTGCTGGAGTGGCCTGACCCTATTGATGTTCTGCTTGCAACCTCTTCCCTTTCTATTACCAGTGTAGGGTTCTCCTAGTCAAGTATACTGTTGGATGTCTCCTCAAGCTGGAGGGGCTGCTGTGTCGAATCACCCAAGAATACTGTGGACAGCACTGGTTGATCTCCCGATTGTCCCTCATATTTTGTCCTCCGCGCACCCGGTCTCACGACTATGTGAGAGGATGTTTCTGATTTAGCTCTTTCTATAATTTACTGGATGTAAGTCTTGCTTCCCAAGTCGGGTCCTCCCCTCTTTGGTGCTCTCCCTCTGCCCCTCTTATTTGGTTCTCTGTTCATACAAATTTTGATATGATAGAAGGTCTTGGTGTCCACTTACAATTCTCTAGACTTGAAGTAAGGTGTCAAAAGACTATTCCTTCCCCAAGGAAAAAGAGCTAATGAAAAGAGAGACAACTAACAGAAAAGAAATAGGAATCTAAGGTTCAAGGCCCAGAGTAGGGCGTCAAAGGACTCCTCCCTCCCCAGGACAAGAAATAGAAAAAAACACACCTCCGAGAAGACCTAATACTTCAAGATCTGAAGTAGGGCATCAAAAGATTCCTCCCCCCTAGGGTAAAAGATAGGGTTTCCCAAAATTAAAAAAAGGGGGGTTTGAAAAATAAATCTAACTCAGGGTTTGCAACAGGGTGTCAAAACACTCCTCCCTCCCCAGGACAAGAGGTCAGCCCTATGAAAACAGCAAAGCAAATAAAAACAGGAAAAAAGAAGCACCTGTTCTTAGGACCCGGAGAAGAGTGAGAAAACTTGTTCTCTCCATAGGATGAGAGATTGACCCTCTGGTTGGTCTGGATCATGTCTTGCACCTTGTTAGCCTCCTCAGAAACGGCACCAAAATGTTGGGTTCCATGTATGAACAATCAATTCACCCTCTTTCCTACATTAATCTATCAATTCGGGTGCGTATCCTTTTCAAGGCAACACACAAAGTATATGCAGGGGCAAGGTTATCATCCATTACCGACCAAGGGTTCTCGATTAATACTCAAAGCATTACCATGACACAAAAATTAACTATGGTACTCAAGAAAATAAATTATAAGAAATAAAAATCTGCAACAACAACCATAAAATGATAAATGACACACAACAAGAACTATGCAGCACCTGATTAGAAGAGCTGGCCCAGCTCTCTGATCAGGGCTATGTTAATCACAACAAAAAGTGGAGTAGCAAAAGGAGTGGTATATCATTGGAACAAAACTATTACAATATCGATGGGGAGCCTCCCCTCACATTTTACAAGAATAACCTGTCTTTTATACAAGGCGAAGGAGAACAACATCCTTCCCCAAAACTTGGTAACCATATACCCAGAAATATTCATCAGTTCATAGAATGGTCCAAGAATGGTTTAGCGACATCTGCGACTACGGCTATACGACTTCCTTATGGCTTGTCATTGTTGTGAATAGTGGATATGCTGCAGGACACTAAGAGATCAGTACCTGTTCTTCCGAAGCTGCGGTCAAACATGTGTTTTAGTTCTGTGAATAGGAAAAACCCCGTGACTTTAATTCATTAATAAAATATTCCAATAGAGAGAAAAGGGGTAATTACCTTGCAAATTTAGCACAATAAATACAGATGAATAAGTGCAAAAAAGACAAAAAGACGGATGGAAATGCAACAAAAAGATAGCCCGGTTTGGTGACCAACAGAGACAACGGTGATAACTAATACAACACATTCCCAACAATGTATGTACTAAAGCAACCAAAGTAGTTCAACTATATTAGTACATGTGAAACAAACATGCATTAAAAATGCCGAAAGAATAGTCTTACGAACATCTACAAAACATGCATGAAAATATTTTGGCCTTAATAGGCTTATCAATTGAGCATAAGTCCCAAGACATAACTGTACATCATACATCACTAGTCCCATTAGTGGGACATTAGAGCCACTCCTCGCTCCTCAAAGAACTGAATCTCTACTCTTAAGGCTATGTGGGAGGAGTCATTTTAAAAATTTCCTTGCTCATAAAATGGGAGGGGTATATATAGGCAAGGGTGATGCTTGACCCTTATGATTCTTGGACTACCCTAATGACTGTTCAACTTCCTATGAATTTCAACTAACATGACTCTTTAACTTCTTGTGTGCATTCATTGTACTTTCACTTTACATTACATTCAATTACAATAGATATGGCCCACATTGGTGATGCGGCCTTAACAACTCATGACACAACTTAGCATTGCACTGTTAACATGTAATAGATGGCTATGCTGTCAATGTCAAGATGTTTCATTGCTAAGTGATGGATGTACTCTCAGGTGTGTTTTTTCTTCTTCCTTTCATGGCTTGGTGTTGTGGGGTCTTCCTTGGTGTTGGTCTTGTAATATGGTTCCATGCATGTGTTCCTTTCCCTTGCTTCTTGATTTTATTTGTTCGTCGATCCAGTTGCAAGTAATTCTTCTAGTGTGTGCACTCCTTCTTCATCCCATTCGTTGTCTTGCTATGATTTATCAGTGTACCTGTTCCTTCAATTCATTCATGATGGGATGACATCAAATCCAAAACCTCCTAGTCTAGCATGATGCATTGTTTTTCGTGTTCCAGGCCTGAGACAGATGATAGGATGGGAGAGGGCTCGCTAACTATGCACTGCATAGCTCCAGGTGATAGGGATGAAGGACTGGTAACTGAGACTATGTATAGTGCAGCCCAAGTTTGGACAAGGAACTCTGGGGCAAATTCTTAACTGTCGTGGAAAAATGCACAGAGGCCACGGGAGGTAGAATTGCATAGTTAAGGACAATAGTGGCAGTGGCAAGTTGGAGCCCTAAGGGACACCTCTACGTAGTTTCTAGGGAGAAGACAAGGCAAGACAATAGAGGGGTTAGCAGACAACTCTGCATTATTTTTTAGATAATGAACCTCAGTTGAGGAAAGTCACTAGGAGGACATCTCTATGAAATTTCTGGGAGTAGTATAGGTTCAGGTCTCTATGCAGTATAGGCTTTTAGCAAGGAGGATGGAGACTTGATTACTGTTCTTGTGAAGTGCGTAGTTCATATAGGTAGTGAGGCAGTTTCTATGCAGTTTTGGGAAGGAAGACAACCTGCTCACCTCTGGGATTGTTTAATGTAACTGATCTAGGGGAACACCTCAAGCACTACACAGTTCGAGACAACATGAAAACACTTATAAGGACTATGACTACATAATGCAGGTTAGTTAGTGTTCGATGAAGTGAAGTTATTATGTAGACATATTTTTAGGAAAATGGCTAAGTGTGAGAGGCCAGTGAGCTTTTGATGACTCAAAATTGTGATCACACACTTAGGATACTTTGACAACATGAAAACGCTAACCACCAAGACAACATGCCAAAGCATGACCCTCTGTGGGACTGTACAGAGCTGAAAGCAACAAGTGTGACACGTGGGATAGACATTTAGATGACAGCGATGACACTTGCATGACAGTTCTTACAACTTTGTGTGTGAGTGTGATGAGTGTTCACATAGCTAAGAAAACCCAAACACACAAATACAAACCTTCAAAATCACTAGTACAAGATTACAAGTACGAAAAAGAAACTGAGAGCGGGGGGGGTGAATCAGTATTAACAATTTAACAATTTTTCATTTCCATAAACAAACTAATATACGCTACTTTTGTTAATTAAAACTGCATATATACACAACTGTGTTTAGAGAAAATCCTGTATATCTTGCAGACCTCTAATTTAGTTAGCTGATCTTAATCTGAGTATTAGAACCATAAAATAGTAATCAAGTGCAGTAAATAGTACAACCAATCACACACATGACCACAAGATATAAGGTGGAAACCCAATGTGGGTGAAAACCACCTGCTGCAATTCATCTCTATCTTCTTTTAATAAGAAACTTCTGTTTACAATATTTTTGTACTAGTGCAGTCTTATACCAGTACGCAGGCCTCTGCCTGCAGAAGGCTACAACCTTCTCTCGTTCTGCAGCTTCTCCTAGAAGGGAGCTACAACCCCCTTATATCTTGTACTAGCTGATGTACTATTATGTAGGTGCTGACCTACAGAAGGCTACAACTTCTCTTTTCTTCCAGGGACCATGTTTCATAGATTTTCAGATTGGATCCATCAATAACATCAATCAAACATCAAATACATCTGCATTAAACAATCTCCTTTGCACCCACCAAAAACTGAATCAAACAATCACTTCTATGAATGTTGTAACCAGAATAAAGTAACAGTAACTATAAACCAATCCTAAACCTAGAACACTTCAGCAATGAACAGAAGTAGCTAAAACATATTTTTATGAGATGTACACTACTTTAATCTGAAGAACCTGCATGCATACACTAATATATTAAGGCAAACCTGCATATACACCGTTTTCAATTACTTAACCAGTGTGTATACATGCCTTTGATATGCTGAACCTGCGTACAGATCTATAAAAGATAATTTACCCTTTTCAATTATTTAGACATCAGTTATACCCAGATTTTCAGATTTATAGATCAAGTCATGCGCCAAATATAAAAAATCAAAATCACAGAAAGATACTTCTATTCAAGCCTTAATATATTGACCCATCAATAGAACTTCTCCTTCTCCTAGTGCTTAGGTTCCTCCTTGATTCAGATCCAAGTATGCACCATAACCCAATGACCAGTATTCTAGATCATGTTCTTCATAAGATATCTAATACTTGAGTTGCATTTTCCTAATGATCTCCTTCCCCTTTTATAGTATTAGGCCTCACTCAATACCATGGTCCAAAACCACTTAGAACCAATACCTGGGTTCAACACTTTGGACGAGATACCATGGTCTAAAACCATAGGTCCAAATACCAAGGACCAAAAACCAAGTTTTCCAAACTGTATGCGCTTTTCTGTGCATGAAAGTGCGTGTATACACATACGCGCCTTTTGGGCTGCGATTCAGCGTGTATACGTGTCTTGGTCAATGGGAAGCTGCATATACCTCCTTTTCCTTTATTATGAGATCTTTAACTATGATTTG
The DNA here is from genome assembly GCA_031772625.1 of Pinus tabuliformis. NCBI lineage: Eukaryota > Viridiplantae > Streptophyta > Pinopsida > Pinales > Pinaceae > Pinus > Pinus tabuliformis. The sequence goes on from CM062814.1 coordinate 346,212,783, forward strand.
TCATCTGAGTGAGTTGCCATCAAGGACAACACCTGTGTCATAGTGCCAAACTTGTGTCATAATGCCAACAATCTCCCCCATTAAACTTGATGGCAACCCCAAGTCACTCTCCCCCTTTCTCATTAAGGGCAAAGTGTTATGCTCCCCCTGAGTACATACTAAACCATTTGCTCTGCTGAAGTGTGTTGTTCATGCTCCCCCTAACTGTAAGAAAGGTCTGTAAAAAAGATGTTCTACAAGAAGAACATGACGCTATATATCATAAATGACCTTCCTATCACCAAAGACTCATACATACATCCATCTCCCAACCAAGTGGGGATATACCAATAATGACTCATCCACCCAACCAAGTGGGGATACACCAAAAGCTTATACATGATAAAACAAGAACATTACATCATCCATCCCAGGCATAGTGGGCAAACAATATAGGTCGTTACATGAAAAAGAAATACATGACATAGAGACTAAATATCTAAGACAAGACTATGATAGTCATCAACAACTATCATCAGCAACATTTATCAATCATCATCTAGACCAGCAACCATGATCTCCCTCTGCACCTATTACCCCTGAATCAAAAACAATTGTGAAATTGTACGAAGATCTTCGAAGATAATGCCAACAATGCATTATTATAAGTATATGCTCCCCTTGCAACTGTGCCAGATGGTCTCTGCCAGACCTATATTAGACTCTATGCATCCTAAGTCTGGACCACTGTTTTTCTTCAAACCAACATATACGCGACCGTATCCACAGAAACAGGCGTATGTACATGGATGCTCTTCATGAAACTCGCGTAAAACCACTTTTCTCTTAAATAGATAAGTGTCAATAGCAAGATGATGCATCAACTACTCCCAGCTTCTGTCTGAGATATTCAGATGTCTCCCTAGGCAGTGGTTTGGTGAATATATCAGCAACCTATTCCTTGGAGGGAACATACTCCAATTTGACCTTTTGTTCAAGCACTTGTTCCCAGAGAAAATGATATTTGATAGGTATGTGCTTGGTCTTTGAATGCATGACTGGACTCTTTGAAATATTGATTGCACTTTTATTATCACATAAAATGGAGATAGGTGGAGTACAAGTGATTTGAATGTCCTGCAATGTTTGCATCATCCAAAGGAGTTGTGTGTAGCAAGATGCAACAGCCACATATTTTGCTTAGGCTGTAGATAATGTAATTGAACTTTGTTTCTTGCTGAACAAAGATACTAATTTGGAACCCATAAAGAATGCACCACCACTAGTGCTTTTTCTATCATCCACACTTCCTACCCAGTCTGCATCTATATATGCATGAAGTGTGAGATCTGTATCTCTAGGATACCATAAGCCATAGTTTTGTGTTCCTTGAAGATATTTGAAAATCCTTTTAACTACCTGAAGGTGTGCTTCTTTTGGATTTGCCTGGAATCTTCAAACTATTCCCACTGCATGCATGATGTCTGGTCGGGTACCTATCAGATAGAGCAGACTACCAATCATGGATCTATAGGTTGGTTGATGTACTGCTGCTAATTCATCATTTGCGCTAAGACTGCATCCTGTTACCATAGGGGTACATACTTCAAATATTCCATGCCATATTTCTTCAAGATCTGCTTGAGGTACTTGGTTTGTCATAGAAAGATACCATCTTTGTTTTGTTGGACTTGTAAACCAAGAAAATATGTGAGCTCACCAAGCAGGGACATTTCAAATTCTTTCTGCATCACCAAAGAAATGTTTTGACTCATGTCTTCTTCATTGCTACCAAAGATGATATCATCAACATACACAACAAGTATTAGCAATTTATCTTTGTCAATTTTTATATATAGATTGCTATCTATTGATCCTTTTGAAAAACCTTGTTGATGGAGGTATTTGTCCAGATGATAATACCAAGCCCTTGGAGCTTGTTTAAGAGCATAGAGAGCCTTTTTGAGTTTGTGTACAAGTTTTGGATCATTTCCAAGGATAAATCCATCTAGTTGCTCAATATACACTTCTTCTTCTAAGTCTCGATTTAGAAAGGAAGATTTCACATCCATTTGATATACTTTGAACTTCTGAAAGCTAGAAAGAGCAAGGAACATTCTCATGGCTTCAAGTCTGGCAACCGGTGCAAAAGTTTCTTCAAGCTCTATACATTCTTATTGAGCATACCCTTTACAAACAAGTCTGGCCTTATTTCTAATAACATCTCCATTTTCATTCAGCCTGTTTTCGAATATCCATTTGGTCCCTATGACATTATTATCATTAGGTCTAGGTACCAATTCCCAAGTGTTATTCTTTTCAATCTGCTCGGGTTCTTCATTCATGGCCTTGACCCAGCATTCATCTTTGCATGATTCACTTACATTTTGTGGTTCAATGGAGGAGAGCAATGCTAGATAGCTTGAAGCTTCTGTAATAGTTCTTCTTGTTTGTACACCTGCCCCTTTCTGCCCCAAAATTTGAGTTTCTGGATGATTCTTTTGGGTGTACCTATATGGAGTCTTTTCTTCTACCCTTATCTATTCTTTTGGTGCATCATAGGTTTCTTCTTCATCATTAGTCTGATTTGAAGGATAGTCCTCATCATCTTCAAAATCTTCGGCTTTTACCTACTTTGGATTGTTGCCTGCTTCATCAACCCCCACATCAATACTTTCAACAATTTTTCCAAGTCTTTTATTTTAACACTTATATCCTTTACTTCAAGAAGAGTAACCAAGGAGAATGCCTTCATCTGCACTAGGTTCAAACTTGCCAAGCTTTTCATCAATCCCCTTGATGTAACATTTGCTTCCAAAAACTTTGAAGTATTTTACCGTACGAGTCTTACCATACCAAAGTTCATGAGGAGTTTGAGTGTTGTTTACCCGGACATTTGTTTTGTTGAGAATAGTAATGACAGAAAATGCGGCTTCACCCCAAAAGGTTGCAGGAGTTCCAGACTCATCAAGCATAGCATGAGCCATTTGTTGAACCATTCTGTTCATCCTTTCCACCACACCATTTTGCTAAGGAGTCCTTGCAGTAGAGAATTCCCTTCTTATTCCATGTTCTTCACAAAAGTTTAAAAATTCATCCGAGGCAAATTCCCCTCCTCCATCAGACCTGAGGCATTTGATTTTGCGATCTAATTCATTTTCAACCAAGGCTTTGAAAGCTTTGATATTTTCAAAAGCTTCATGTTTATGCTTCAAAAGTCCTATCCAACACATCCTGGAAAAGTTGTCAATGAACAATATAAAGTATTCTTCTCCACAAGGTGACTTTTTCCTTGATGGACCACTTAAATCAGTATGGACAAGTTCAAGTGGCTTACTAGCTAATCCTTCCTTCTCAGGGAAATGTGTTCTAGTTTGCTTACCAAACAGACATGATTTGCATATTGTATTGTCTGGAATTCTGATGTCAGAAAGATCGCGAACAGCCTGACATTTGCATCCTTTCCTTATCTGAGGGAAGCTTAGATGCCCCAATCTTCTGTGCCATAGCCATTGTTCATCAATTTTGCTTAGATAGCATTGTCATTGTCCTCCATTGACTATGTATAAATTGTTTGGAGTTCTTATGCCTTTGGTCATTGTTTCTCCTATATCAAGCTCACAAACAATACATCCATTTGATCGAAATATTACCTCATTTCCTTGATCACACATTTGACTAACACTCAAAAGGTTATGTTAAAAGCCATCAACATACATAACATTTCCAGCTTTGACCTTTTCTTTAAAAAGAACAGAGCCTTTACCTTTTATGAGTGTAGGGATGTCATTTCCAAATGAGGCCTTCCTTTCCTTTTCTAAGGCACTATATGCCTGAAGTTTTTCTTTTTCACTTGCCATATGTTTCAAGCATCCACTGTCGATGTACCACTAATTTTCTTGTCCTTCCGCATATAAGGCTATACCACATCTTTCTGGTTGCAGTTCTTTCTTTCTCCATGTTTTGGGACCCAATGAAGCTTGCTACTTCTGAGATGTTTGCCGAACCTTACTACTGCATTCAGAATCTTCATGACCGAAGTTGTTACAAATAGAGCATTCTATTTCATTTTCAAGAGAAGAAAATTTATTGTAGGTCCTCTTCATGATCCCAGTCACACTCCTTTGACTTTGTGCTTCTCTATTCATGATGGTCTTGTAGGAAACGCATTGAGCAGCTTTGTTTCCAAAGTTATGACATGAGAAACATTGGCCATTAAATAAATTCCTGTGATTATGAAATCTACCGACCTGGTGATTGTAGTTTCCATTGACATTCATTCTTGAGGCAAATTGAGAATGATTTACCTGTGGTTGGTTGTATCTTCTGTTCATCCTTGAAGTATATTGACCCTAATTTACCTAGTGATCCACTCTATGCCTTTGCTGACGATTGTCAACCTGTTCACTTCTCCTTGCTGCATCAAGATAACTTTTGGAGGTGGATGGCTTCTGTGCTTAAGATGCTTCTTTAGTATATCCAAGACCTGTCTTGATTAGAGGAGAATGTTGCACATTGATAATCTCATCTAAAGTTTCAGATCCTTTAGCAAATCTAAGATTAAGAGCTTTTGTTTTCTCAATATCTTTTCTAAGTCCCACAATTTCACATTCTAACTTTTCATTGCGATTTTCCCTTTCAGCAAGTTGGAATGTCAGAGTATCTATAATCATACTTTTTTCTTCTAAACAAATTTTAAGTTTAGAAATTTCTTCATAGAGACCTTCTTCATCTATAGCATCCAAGAAATCATCATCTTCAAATGGCATCAAAAGTCTATAATCATTACCATGTTCATCTTCATCACTATTTGAAAAACCATCGCAATCTTCATTTGTATAATAGCTCTTTTTACTTACATTCCATTTTCTATTCCATTTAACTGGTTCCTTACCTTTATCAAGCTTATCTTTATGAGGACATTTGGTTGCATAGTGTCCGACTCTTAAGCAAAGGATTTGAAAGGTAGCTTACCTCTGAATCTCCCAGAGCCTCTTTGAAGGTTTTTGACAAAGTTTGTTTCTTCCTCTCCTTTTGATGTATGTCCTGACTCATTGTATTATCCTTTTCCTGAAGCTTTGAATGTGGTTTCTCTTATGTCTGATGGACCCCCTTTTCTCATTTCGAAAACAGTTAGGATTCCATGCAGCTATGACATGGTAATACTCTGAAGATTCTTCTTTTCTTCTATGGCAGAAACCTTTGATTCAAACTTAGAGGACAACAATCTTAGAAACTTTTCAACTAAAGTGACTTCTTTTATCTCTTCACCCAAGTTTATCATGCGATTAACAATCTCATCTATACGTAAGAAATAATTAGCCACACTTTCATCATTTTTCATTCTGAGAGTTTCATATTGAATTCTGAGAGATTGTAGTTTTGAATGTTTTACCTGATCATCTCCTTCATATCCTAGAACAATCTTATCCCATATTTCTTTGGCAGTTTTGAGCTACATTACCTTGACAAGTTTTGATTGAGATAGACTCCCGAAGAGAGTATTGACAGCCTTTGCATTTGTTTCATACTGATTTTTACCAGTCGTATCTGTAGGAGTTGCTAATGGAAATGTGTATCCTCCTTCCACGATATCCAAAACTTTTGTACCAAGAGATTGAAGATAGGTTGTGATTCTTACCTTCCAATAGACGAAGTTTCTCCCATCAAAGATTGGTGGCCTAATAGATGCCTCTTTTTTGTAGTTGCTCATGATGATAGATCTTCCTTCAAGTGATCAAGCTTCTTTTGAAGGACCTGCTCTGATACCAATTGCTGGAAATAATACTTGGGGGGGGGGGGGGGGGGGGGGTGTGAATCAGTATTATTAGTTTAACGATTTTTCATTTCCAGAAACAAACTGATATACGCTACTTCTGTTAATTAAACCTGCGTATATACACAACTGTGTTTAGAGAAAACCGTGTATATCTTGCAGACTTCTAATTTAGTTAGCTGATCTTAATTTGAGTATCAGAACCATAAAATAGTAATCAAGTGCAGTAAACAGTACAAGCAATCACACACATGAAGACAAGATATAAGGTGGAAACCTAATGTGGTTGAAAACCACCTGCTGCAATTCGTCTCTATCTTATTTTAATAAGAAACTTCTTTTTACAATATTTCTATACTGGTGCAGTCTTATACCAATATGTAGGCTTCTACCTATAGAAGGCTAAAACCTTCTCTCATTCTCCAGCTTCTCTTGTAAGGGAGCTACAACCCCCTTAGCTCTTGTACTAGCTGATGTACTAGTACATAGGTACTGACCTACAAAAGGCTACAACCTTCTCTATTCTTCCAAGGACCACGTTTCATAAATTTTTAGACTGGATCCATCAATAACATCAATCAAACATCAAATACATATGCATCAAACAATCTCCTTTGCACCCACCAAAAACTGAATCAAACAATCACTTCTATGAATGCTATAACCAGAATACAGTAACAGTAACTAGAAACCAATCCTGAACCTAGAACACTGCAGCAATAAACAGAAGTAGCTAAAATGTAGTTTTATGAGATGTATGCTACTCTAATCTATAGAACCTGCGTGCATACACTGATATATTAAGGCAAACCTGCGTATACATTGTTTTCAATTACTTAGCCAGCATGTATACGCGCCTTTGATATGATGAACCTGCGTACAGATCTATAAAAGATAATTTACCCTTTTCAATTATTTAGACATCAGTTATACCCAGATTATCAGTTTTATATATCAAGTCATGCGCCAAATATAACAAATCAAAATCACACAAAGATACTTCTCTTCAAGCCTTAAGATCTTGACCCATCAATAGAACTTCTCCTTCTCCTAGCGCTCAGGTTCCTCCTTGATTCAGATCTAGCTATGCACCATAACCCAATGACCAGTATTATAGATCATGTTCTTCATAAGATATCCAATACTTGAGTTGCATTTGCCTAATGATCTCCTTCCTCTTTTATAGTATTTGGCCTTACTCAATACCATGGTCTAAAACCACTTAGAACCAATACCTGGGATCGAAACCCTGGGTTCAACACTTCGGACGACATACCATGGTCCAAAACCATAGGTCAAAATACAAAGGACCAAAAACCAAGTTTTCCAAACTGTACGCACTTTTCTGTGCATGAAAATGCGTGTATACGCATACGTGCCTTTTGGTCTGTGAATCTACATGTATACAAGGCTTGGTCAATGGGAACCTTCGTATACCTCCTTTTCCTTTATTCTAAGAGCCTGAACTGTGATCTGTCATCTGAGTGATTTTCCATCAAGGACAACACATGTGTCATAATGCCAACAAAAGGGTGAAAAAGACTCTGATAGAGCTTAAGGAATGAGCTCGAGTGTTTGCAACCATCAAAGGAAAACCAAGGAAGGCTCCAAAATTTGAGTGCAAGACAAAGTTCTGGAGGGTGATGCAGCCGCTACAACACAAGCGTAGATGAATTTTCCTTCTTGACATCTCTCCTGTAATCAGTCCATGTTTACATATCCAAAACCATGTCCTTGTGTTTAATGGGAAGCTTCTTGAGGTAGAACTACTTCTACCAAGTTGTTTTTGCGTAACTCTATCATGCCTTTGACCTCTTTCTAGTTTAGGTCTAAACAAAATTTATGGTTCTTTCATGACAAGCATAGGAAGAAAAATTGTGGATATCCCTTATATAAAGGAATGGGGACAATCTTCAAAATGGCTGTAAAATAGTAGAAGCTAGATGATAGAACTAGACAAACAAAATCAGAAGTGAATGAATAGATTTATTCCAAGGAAAAATTATATTTCATAATCTTCAGGAAGAACATTTTAACCTCCCATTCACTCAAAATATCTAGAAGCAGTTGGATCCAAAAGAAAATGGAAGATTCAATAGCCAAAATACACTTGAACTAATATTAAATAGTAGAACATGATAGACATTGAAGTAACATGTTCTAAAGTTCATAATGAGAATTTATAGGTGGATTTACTGAACCTAGTTGCTCATAAGATATAATTATTTTGATGAAAACAATTTCCTTGAGAAGAACGTACAAATACTCCAAAATAACAAGAGACTAATTTGCAGGTCGGTAAAATGCTTAGAAATCGATGAATTAACAATTATATTTAATATTATATATGCATTTATAATGTTACTTTTGACTTTTAGAATGCAAGGTATTCAAAATTATATTTAGCAAATTAGGCATATTACTTGCAAAATGACATATCTGGTACTATTGAAATCAATTTTCGTCTCTTATTTTTACAATACAAAAGAAATAGGACAATTTTTCAATTATTGGAACCTTCCAAACAAGTCATTTTGATTCTAGATATGTCAAGAGAAGAAAATTAAGGACTATCGAAGGTCTATTTTCCCTTATTTTGACCGATCAACAATATAAAATTATCATCTGTAGGAGAGACAAAATTTAAATTCAAGCACTTACATACCTCAAGAGGGAGTGCATCTGCAACCAGCACATGGTCATCAACAACAAGAGGGTTGAAAAAACAAGCTATGCATTTTTTTTTTGGATGCTTAGATAGGTGGACACACCATGTGCATATTCATATGTTTTAGGTAAAATTGAAAGCATATGATGCAACTAAGTGGGCTATTTACCATGGTATGAAGTGAATATAGTGAAATGCATGTTCTAGTTTCAATAAAAATATCACCACAAGCAACATATTTATCTCATGGTAGATCATGTTTCACACTAGTAAAAAGAGAAAATGAATTTAAATCTTCTTCACAATCATACCCATTTTTTAACTACATGCTTGCTCGTCTATCATTAACCGTAGATTCAATAAATGATTTTTAGCAATTTTAAACTGATTATCATTATCTGTTATTTCATCAGCAGTAAATTTTCTGAATGTATAAATATCCATATTAGTAAATTCTGCCATTACTTAAATTCAAAATGGTTCATAATCTTCACATGTTATAGGGTTCTTTATGGAATTCCTATCTATTTCAGGTTTGCAACCATTTATTGGATTGAAAATTATTGTTGGTTTCTCATCTTGCTCAAGTTGTTTTGCACAAGATCTAACGAAATAACACTTTCTTTCTATTTCAAGTAAGAAATTTTATTGATGGAACATTGTTCCACTTTCAAGAATGATGACAATGCCTAAGATGATCTGCAATTCAAAAATCAATTTTCACTCATCAGGAAGCATAAAACGAAGTGTCAGAATTGACATATCTAATAAGGAATCACATTACATACAACACAAAACAATAAAATAGGAAATTTAATCCCTATCATAGGAATGAATGTTTTCAAAGAATTAATTTATTACAAATTGAAGCCACATGAAGAACTGCCCTAGCCTGTGTTCATTCAATAAACACATCTATTCTTGAATTGTAAGAAATCACTTGTCATCCCTTGAGTTGTGTAGAATAAAAAATTGTATTTTAAATTCATAAACCCATGTTCCACCAAGTTTCAGGGATAGGGAAACATGGGGATGCATCTCCAGGACCAATGGAGAGACTCCCCAAGTTTCGAGGGATGTTGTGTCCTTTGACATAGGGACCATGCCCCAAATATTTAAATATAAAATACATAAAAAACCATAACAAATTATAAATATAAAGAAACTAATATTTTGTATGCATAATCGACCGCACATGCATACAATTGAGCAGCAACATTCATGATCGAACTCGCAATTACACAATTTGAAAATTGGTATAGAAAATAGTCGAATCATTGTCTAAATAAAAAATACAATTATATACATATAATTTCATCCAATTTTATTTAAATAGTAATAATTCCTCTGTATCCATGTGTTGCAAGAAAATATGAACATCATTTATGGGAATATGAAGACATCTAGCATATAGTTTCCAACGAAGTTGTTTCTCTAATCTTTCCAACTAAACAATGAAAAATGAAAGATGCTTCTCCAAGTTTTAACTATGAAAAGTTTGTTGAACCTGAAATGCAATAAAAATATGGTATAAAATCCATATTATCTACACTTTTTTTCCTTTGAAAGCTTCTTATTCAAAATCCAACTATAGCGTCATGTACTCAAACTAGCGTCTTATTAGGTGGAACAACAAAAGTTATGGTTTGGGAAAGTTATATAGAGAAGAAAAGGCAAGGTGAGGATGAGAATTCTGAGACGCTCCCTTTTCTTTAATGAAAAAGAACATTTGTTCTTTTTTGTTTTTAATTTATGTGTTTTAATGAGAGCCCCATGGTAAATTTTATTAAGACATCATTTGGAAATGACCCGTGTGGATGGCAGTAATGGTCTTTTAGGCTTGGTAATGTGATTTAAAGGGTTCTCCTCGCTAGATATATCTTTTCCATCATTATCAAGAAGATTTCGAAATCATTTTAGATAGTTTCCCCTAAGCTCAAATGGATGGCATTATATAGTTATGTTTTATGGACCCTCCCAACATCAACATGCTAGGTAGGTCTAGCCCAAGTTATTCAATAAGCGTCCTTCAAAGAGGGAACTTCACATTTAGAGTAATCTGTGGGATCAAAACACTTTCTTGATTGGTTAGGAGAAGATTTAATAAGCCCCATATTCACCATCTCAAGACAATAATGTGTTTTCAAAATGATACTAAAAATTTCAAGGCCCATTTGGAAGCACTGGAGATGTAGTCATTCATTGTTACATGGGTACATGTTCCCCATTGTACCAGGACTTGGGTACTCCAAAGGGGGTGGTTTACCCACATCCTCTTTGGGGAAGATGCAAGGGTACATAACATGGAACATCCACCTAAAAAAAAAGATGCCCCCATGCTCCCTTTTGACCAAAGTCACTATTCTGAGGAAAAAATACCAAAGAAAAATAGACTAAAAATTCAAATGAATGTAAACCTATTGCATTGTTAGATGAGGAGGAGCTTGAAGCACAACTCAAGTTTTTTGGTGTGCCATTGATCAATATTCTTGAGAATGCAAATGATTTTGCTTCAGATAGTGACGTTACTTGTTATATGGCAACTCATATAAGATGGTTTGGTCATCTATATTCTTAAGCATTCTAGATATTGATCATGTGGAGAATTCAACATGTTCTAATGTGGCTACATATTAATTAAGAAGCATTATCATACTTCAAATGCAAAAGAGATGCAAAAGGTGTGAAGGATATCAAAAGAAACAATATGGGGGAGGAGATTTTGTTACTCTCCTTGATGTCTCCTACAAAATACTAGCTAAAGCATTGGTCAAGATGCTAGGTTGTTGGTTTCCATGATAGTTAGAAAGGAGTAAATTGAAATGCTTAAAGGAATATTAATTCCATATGATCTTATAACTGAATTGGCTTAGGTGACTAGCCAAATTTCTCTTTTACTGAAAATTGATTTTGAAAAGGCTTGTGATAGGATTGAATGGAACTTCATACTTAACATGTGGTATGGCTTGTTATATCAAAGATTAGTGGAAAATTTGTTTTTTGTGAGCCTCAAGAAGAATAAGTCTGAATGTCATACTTTCAAACCCTATTCTTCTACAACAACATTTATAAAACCTAGGGATATCATACAATATTTGGGCATTCCCTTTGATATGAAGCTCTCTATTACTAGTCAATCCAAGAGGATAATGGTCAAGTTCGAAAGAAAATATCAAGCATGGAGTAATATTGATCTTTCACTTGACATGAAGGTTACAATTGTTGATTGAATTCTCATCGCAAGGCACATTTATTCCTCTTGTATTTTCTCCTATCAACTATGCTTGTTGGTAAAATATTGGCCAAAAAATAACTTTTATATTGGAGTTATTTGTAGAACCATGAACACAAACAATGGCATACTTGGCATGATCTTAACCAAGCTCAAGAGTCAAAATTCCTTCCTAAGTTGTCTTTTTTATGATGGAACTCCATGGGTTATGTCCTATCTAGAGGAATTGGATGTGGAGTAGTGGGAAGGAGCTTTATGACCTTCAAAGTTTCTCTATGCTTGAACAAAAGAGGGGGGTGAAGGATATTGAAGCATAGAGGCCAAGGAGGTGCCAATCTATTTGTAAATCTCAATCTTTTTTGAAGAAAAATGTGTTGGGGTACGTCTAATAAGGCTTTGTTTTTTAGACTAGGCTAACAAAGTTGAAAAACAAATAATGCACACACAATTTCTATTAGGAATTAAATGGTTGAACATGTCTTTTGGAGGTACCAATCTATTTGGAAATATTAATTTTTTCCAAGAACAATATGTTGGGGTGACTCCAATAAGGCTTGGTTGTCGATACTAGACTTCATAGAGTGGGTGCTATGAATGGTGCATGAATGTTTTCTGGTATGAATGAAAAAGTTGAGCGTGTATTTTGGAGGCGCATGTCCGCTATGACATTTTAGGAATCGTCTTAGGATGAATTTAACTACATTTTTACTTCGTAATTATTTGGAAAAGTCCTCTCACACTTGGATGATTAGGGACAACTACAATTTTTTATGGGACATGATTTGGTTCTCCATTATTGGATCTCTGTGGAAATAAAAGTGTAATGCTACTTTCAATGAGGAAACATCCCCTTTCAATAAGGAAGAAAATTATGTAGCTAACTATACAAGCAATTATAATCCAAAAGAAAATTGTCAATCATGAGTAATTTTCTTGCGTAGGTTACATGTCTCACTAAACAACACAATCAAATAAATACCATGTGGCATTAATGCCAATAAATAGAAACCAGCAAATGACTAACCATTTTTTCGGGTGTTAGTTTTTCTTATCTTAGTTTTACATGAAATTCCATAATTATCTGTATTAACTAAAAGATAGAACTGTGTCTAATTGATATCATGTAGTCCATTACCCATTGTTTTCTAGTGAATGGAGATATGTAATTATTCATGATTGACCACTTAGATTCAACACCAACTATTTCACCGTTGTTGGGTGATTTAATTGTTTGTTAAATCCCTGTCATTTAATTTTTAAACCTGGGGGTTTCGTAAGCTTATATGAAAACCAAAATATATGGGACCTTAGATGAGACTATTGTAAGAGGTTTGTTTAGAATGGAAAGAAACAAAAGAAATGCATATTACAAATAACTTCTAAAACTCAGAGGGTTCTAGTTCAAGACGCAGCAAGCAAAGGAAGAGGCTCCCAGTTCGGGAGGTCTTGGTGGTCCTTCCCCACAGTTTTGTCCTCAAGAAGAGAAACTAAAGCACAACAGTATGTGATGTATAGAAAGCAAGAGAAGAGGCTCCTAACTTAGGAGGTCCTAGTTTTCCTTCCTCATAGTTATATTCCAACAACATTACCATTGCACAAACTCAAAAATAACTTGAAATAAAGAAAAGGAAATGAAATCTAATTATTGTTCAGACCAAATAGAAGGAGAGCCTAACTTAGACTCTTGGTTGTCCCCTCATATGCTGATTAGAAACTAAAATTCATTCATAAGCATCAAAAGTAAAGAATTCATAAATAACTTGAAACTAGAAAAAGAGAATGAATTTCAATTATTACTCATATCAAATGGAAGAGAGCCTAACTTAGTCCCTTGTTTGTCCTTTCATATGCTGATAAGAGTTAAACTAAAATTCGTTCATTAATAATGAAAAATATTCAAACATCTAAGTAATTAAACGAAAATAAAATCTATAATGAAATAAAAATTTTCTTTGATCCTTTTAGACTGAGCTCAATTCACTTAAGAACAAAATGACAAACTATTCCATAAATTAATTTACTACTTAAGACAATTTATATCTAAAATTGTAGAAAGAAAACTTTATTCTATTCTATCATAAGTTAGGATACATGCTCCAAGAGTCCCCCCTTTGGAATGGAGGAGGTACTTCTATTTATACAAAAACATAAGAAACTAACTCATTAATGGAGATCCACTAATCCCTCCTAGATCCACCAATCCTTCATATGGTTACAACCAATATGAGACACATATTCCTTTATCCATGATTTTTCTCCATGATATATGCTTGACCCCTATCCCAAATGCCCTTCAAATCTTCAAGAGAGTTCGAATTTGAGTCTTGGAGGCCAGATAAGAGTGTCTTGGAACCTTCCAAATCACGTACACATCACCAAAATCATTCGACCTTTAGTTATAAGCAAATAGATGTTATTTTTCTAATTTTTAATCATAAATTAACTTTAAATACATAAAATAAATAACTTTGGAAAATGAAAATATGAACCCATATGGTAATGGAAATATAATGATAATGTGATGAAATGATGTGAAAAAATGAGGATAAAGGTGAAAATGGAGTGAAAGTGTATGCTAATTTGGTAGCCCAAAACACCCCCCAACTTAAGTTATTGCATGTCCTCATGCAATCTATTGCATTGATTTACTTTGATCATGATTTAATCTTTTGAATTGTCTTCCTTTTATATGAACTTTGGTTGATGTTAATTCTTCTTTCATCTTCGCATAATCATTTGATAACTTTGTTCCATTTGCAAATCGTCCGTTTGAAAAATATTTCTTTGCAACATATTACTTTGGTTGGTTCTTATGTGGCAACCAACTTTTAGTAGTATTGGTTCTTATGTAACAAACCTTCTGTTATTTTTGTGTTGCATCAAAACACTTTGAAAACATTTAATCAACCATGCATTCTATGATCATCATTTGCAAAACATGTAACATTTTGAATCATAATGCAATAGTAGCTCTTTGGAAAAGTATGTTGGTTAGGATAGCATGTGTATAAAAGACATATATGACATATGAAAGGTGATATATCGTGAAATGTGAATATGAGGTATGAACATTAATTCCCCCTCCAACTAGAGATATGACAATGTGAAAAAGGAAGTGAGGAACTTTACAAAGTTATAATTTTAAGCATTTTAAGGAATTGCATGAGTAAAAGTTAGGAAACCACATACCTTCAATTACCCTCAATGTACATGAGTTGTGGATAATGAAGAGTGTGGATGTTGATGCTGTTGGATCATGGAGTATGTAAACAAAGGAATTTTGATCTTCTTCTGCGTTCTCTTTCCTGATGACAAAGTTTGAATCTTTATTGCTACTATAACAAATTGATTTGCTGCAAACTGTTAAAATGATATAGTCTTCAATTGTTACAACACCCGATGGTACAATTCTAATCATTCGAATAAATTTGTCGATGTCGAGCATGGAGAGAAATCGTTGGATACCAACCATTGATGCATGTTGTTAACCAATGCGAGGCAACTCACCATTAATGTCAATGAGTGCCAAGGTTCCTAAGTACAACTTGCGAAGGGAGAAGAGATGATTTGACGTCAATCCATTTGCAAGATCCAACAATCAAGGGACATTGGTGTATTCCCATGATTTCTAGCAAGAGAGCATGTCATTAAAGCATACAAGCATCAAGGTACTACTACGGACTCTAGCCTTGAACCTAGATAATGTGCTAATGTCGATAGGCCAAGAATTTTTAGAAGGGAGGCCTTAAGGAATCCTCCATCATCTAACTCTAGCATGAAACAATAATTATGGATGAGAAATTTTGGAGGCGATCAAGGTTTATTTGGAAAAATGAAAAGAAAATGGAATGAATTAGCTTTGTAGAGGAGCTGAATGTTTTTATTGATGGGTTACAGGTTGGTGAAAGTGAGGCAAGAAAATGATTGTGAAGGAAAATGAACAATGGATCAAGGTTTTATTTGAAACATGAAAAGGAAAATGGAATGAAAATTTTATTGACTGAAAAAGTGAGAATGCAATGAAGACACTGGCATCTGAAAGGCTTGCAAGTGACAGATCTGATATGACATCATGTGCTCATCCATTGATGTTTCATCTTTGTTGTTGCTTTGATCATTTTCTTGTGAAGGAAGTGTGGTCTTTGAGAGGATTTTCAATGATGTGATGGATATGATGACATTATTCCCCTTGGCTTACCCAAAAGCATGTCCTCATGCTTAGAGTTTGACCTTTGATGTTTCTCTTATGATGTATTTATGAAATGTGGTCTTTGAGAGACACTGTTTCCTTGTGGTCGTATGTTTATCTTCCTGGAACCTGCAAAAACTTAGTACTTTTCTATAATGAAATGTAAGTTCATCATAAGAGAGAGGTGATCAATATCTCTACTTGTGACATTTACAAAAAAAAAAAAAAATGAGAATTGGAACTAATAAAACAAATTCATGAAAGAAAAAACGAAATAATTTATACCTATGTTGGAACTAGTAAATCATTTTACGTATTATATTTTGTCATCAATTTCTGTTGGCATTATTATACATATGTTGTACTTGATGGAAACCCACTCATCTCAGATGATAAATTATAGTGCAGCAAAGTTCACGCACTTTCATGAAGATAAAAGTTTCTTTCATGTAGAGAAACGTTCACGCGCTTTCATGAAGATAAAAGTTTCTTTCATGTAGAGAAACGTTCATGCACTTTCATGAAGATAAAAGTTTCTTTCATGTAGAGAAAATTTCACGCACTTTCATGAAGATAAAAGGTTCTTTCATGTAAAGAAAATTTCACGCACTTTCATGTAGAGAAAAGTTTCTTTCATGTAGAGAAAAGTTCACGCACTTTCATGCAGAGAAAAGTTTCTTTCATATAGAGAAACGTTCATGCACTTTCATGCAGAGAAAAGTTCCTTTCATGAAGAGAAAAGTTCACGCACTTTCATGGTTGGCTCATGGTATTAGTCCGACAGTTTTTGATCCTATGGTTTTGGTCCGTGGTATTGCATCCAAAAGTGTTGACCCCAAGTATTGGGTTCATGGTATTGTGTTGTTATGGTTTTGGGCCGTGGTATTGTGAAAGGCCTAAGACTATAAAAGAGGAAGGAGATCATTTGGCAAGGCAATCAATCTGAATGAATTGAATATCTAATAAGTGCTAGATCTGAAATATTTGTGATTTGGGTTATGGTGCAGAACTGGATCTGAATGAAGAAGGAACCTCAGCGCAAGGAGAAGGATAAGTTCTATTAATGGGTCAAAATCTTAAGGCTAGAATAGTGGTATCTCTATATGATTTTGATATGTGATATGTGGCGCATGCTTGATCTATAAATCTGATAATCTGTGTTAACTAATATCTGAATGTTTGAAAGAATGAATTTATAGATCTGTACGCAGATTTCTGAATAGTGAAGTAGCGTACATCTCTTGATTTATGTTCTAGCTGCTTCTGTTTATTGCTACGGTGTTCTGGGTTCAGAAGTGCGGTGTGATTACTGTTATTATGATCTGGGTATAGTCATCAGAGAAGTGTTTATTTTGATTCAGTTTTGATTGGTGAAAAGGTAATTGGTTGATGCAGAAATTCTTGATGTTTGATTGATGTTATTTGTGGATCCAGTCTGAAAATTTATGAAACATGGTCCCTAGAAGAAAGAGAAGGTTGTAGCCTTCTATAGGCGAACACCTACGTACTAGTATCTTGGCTAGTACAAGAGCTAAGGGGGTTGTAGCTCCCTTCTAGGAGAGACTGGAAAATGAGAGAGGGTTGTAGCTCTCTGCAGGTTGTAGCCTGCGTACTGGTAAAGGACTGCACCAGTACAAAATCATTGTAAAAAGAAGTTTCTAATTAAAAGAAGATAGAGACATATTGCAGCAGGTGGTTTTCACCCACATTGGGTTTCCACCTTATATCTGGTGTTCTTTGGTGTGACTATCTGTTTTTCTTGTTCTTGTTCATTATTATATGGTACTGACATACATATTAATGATCAACATCTGAAGAATAAATTAAAGGATAAATTTGAAAGGTATATTGAAAGAGTTTGATAATACTGATTCACTCCCCCTCTCAGTGTTATTTCCAACAATTGGTATCAGAGCAGTTCCTTCTGAAGAAGCTTGATCGCTTGAAGGAAGATCTATCATCATGAGAAACTACAAGAGGGAAGCATCAATCAAGCCACCAATTTTTTATGGGATAAACTTTGTATATTCGAAGGTAAGAGTTACTGCCTATCTTCAATCTCTTGGTACAGAAGTCTGGGATATCATAGATACAGGGTATACTTTTCCATCAGCAACTCCTACAGATCCGGCTAAGAAGAAGAAATAGGAAAAAAATGCAAAGGTGGTCAATACTCTATTAGGATGTCTATCTCAATCAGAATTTGTCATGGTTATGCAGTATAAATCCGCAAAAGAAATATGGGACAAGATTGTACTGAGCTATGAAGGAGATGAACGAGGTAATAATTATAAACTTTTAATGGCTTTTGAAGATGATGATTACATGGATGCTATATATGAAGAAGGCTTTTATGAAGAAATCTCTAAACCCAAAGTCTGTTTAGAAGAGAAAAATATGATTATTGGTTCTCTTCAATGTCAACTGGCTGAAGGGGAAAAACATCATGAAAAATTGGAATGTGAAATTTTTGGTCTTAGAAAAGAGATTGAGAAAACAAAAGCTCTTAATCTTAAATTTGTTAAAGGGTCTGAGACTCAGGATGAGATTATCAATGTGCAATGTTCTCCACGAATCAAGACAGGTCTAGGATATAATGGAGAAGCATCTCAAGCATCCACCTCCAAAAGTTATCTTGATGCGGCAAGGAGGAGTGAACAAAGGACTAATAGAAATCATCAGGTAAATTAGGGATAGCTTACCTCAAGAACGAACAAATACTACCAGGTAAACCAAGGGCAATCCATCTTAAGGGTGAACAAAAGCTACAACCAGCCACAGGTAAAAACTTCTAAATTTGCTTCAAGAATGGATGACAATAGAAACTACAATCATTTGGCTGGTAGATTTGATAATCACAGAAGTTTCTTCAATGACAAATGTTTCTCTTGCCATAACTTTGGTCACAAAGTAGCTCAATGTGTTTCCTATAAGACAATCATGACTAGAGAAGCTCAAAAAAAAAGAAGTATGACTGGGATTACGAAAAGGACCTATAACAACTTTTGAGCCCTTGAAAATGAAATTGAATGTTCTATTTGTAATAACTTCGGTCATGAGGATTTTGAATGCAAGAGCAAGTTTCGACAAACAGAGGAACAAGCCTCAAGCACCAGAACATGGAGAATAAAGGAACCACAACCAGAAAGATGTGGGATAGCTTTTTATGCAAAAGGAAAGGAAAATCTATGGTACATCGATAGTGGATGTTCGAAGCATATGACAGGTGATAAAGAAAAACTTGAATCATATAGTGTTTTAGAAAAGGGAAAGAAAGTTTCTTTTGGAAATGATACCCCTGCAGTCATAAAAGGAAGAGGCACTGCTCAGTTGAAAGAAAAGGTCAAAGCTGGAAATGTTTTGTATGTTGATGGCTTGAAGCATAATCTACTGAGTGTCAGTCAGATGTGTGATCAAGGAACCGAGGTAATACTTCGATCAAATGGATGTAGTGTTCGTGATCTTGATACAGGAAAAACAATGATCATAGGTAGAAGAACTCCAAATAATTTATACATATTTGAAGAAGGACAACAACAATTCTATTTGAGCAAGGATGATGAACACTGGTTATGGCACCGGAGGTTGGGGAATCTAAGCTTTTCACAAATAAGGAAAGCATGTAAATACTAGGCAGTTCGTTGTCTTCCAGATATCAAAATTCCAGACAACACAATATGCAAATCATGTCAGTTTGGTAAGCAAACCAGAACTAACTTCCCTGAGAAGCAAGGATCAGCTAGCAGGCCTCTTGAACTAGTCCATATAGATGTATGTGGTCCATTTAGGACAAGGTCACCTCGAGGAGAAGAATACTTTATATTATTCATTGACGACTTCACCAGGATGGTTTGGTTAGGACTTATGAAGCGCAAAGACGAAGCATTCGAAAAATTCAAATCCTTCAAAGCCTTGGCTGAAAACGAATTAGATCATAAAATTAATTGCCTCAGGTCCGACAGAGGTGGGGAGTTTACCTCAAATTAATTTTTCGATTTCTGTGAAGAACATGGAATAAGAAGGGAATTCTCTACAACTAGGACTCCTCGGCAAAATGGAGTGGTGGAAAGGATGAACAAAACGGTCCAACAAATGGCTCGTGCTATGCTTGCTGAATCTGGAACTCCCACAACCTTCCAGGGTGAAGCTGCATTTGCTGCGGTTTTTATTCTCAACAAAACAAATGTCCGAGTGAACATCACTCAAACTCCTCATGAGCTCTGGTATGGTGAGACTCCTTCAGTAAAGCATTTCAAAATTTTTGGAAGAAAATGCTATATTAAGAATAATGATGAACAGCTTGGAAAACTTGAACCTAGAGTAGATGAAGGCATTCTCCTTGGTTATTCTCCCCACTACAAAGCATATAAGTGTTACAATAAAAGACTTGGAAGAATTGTTGACAGCATTGATGTAGTGGTTGATGAAAAGGGATACATTCCTAGGCAAGTAAATTACGAAAATATCAAAGAGGATGAAGACTACTCTCCAAATCAAACTGATGATGAAGAAGAACCTCAAGAGGCACTAGAGGAACAGATAAGGATAGAAGAGAAGACTCCATCCAGGTACGGTCAGAAGAATCATCCAGAATCTCAGATTTTGGGGCAAAAAGAGGCAGGTGTACAAACAAGAAGAACAATTGTAGAAGCCTCAAGCTGTTTGGCATTGCTCTCCTCTACTGAACCTCAAAATGTAAAAGAGGCATGCAAAGATGAATGTTGGGTCAAGGAAATGGATGAATAACTTGAGAAGATAAAAAAGAATAACACTTGGGAGTTTGTTCCTAGACCAAAAGATAAGAATGTCATAGGGACAAAATGGATCTTTAAAAACAAGTTGAATGAAAATGGGGAAGTGATTAGAAACAAGGCCAGACTTGTTTGTAAAGGGTATGCTAAACAAGAAGGTATAGACTTTGAAGAAACTTTTGCTCTCGTTGCTAGACTTGAGGCCATCCGAATGTTTCTTGCTCTCTCAAGCTTTCAGAAGTTCAAAGTATTTCAAATGGACGTGAAATCAGCCTTTCTAAATGGAGACTTAGAAGAAGAAGTGTACATTGAGCAACCAGATGGCTTCATCCTTGGGAATGATCCAAAGCTTGTATGCAGACTAAAAAAGGCTCTCTATGGTCATAAACAGGCTCCAAGGGCTTGGTACTATCATTTGGACAAATATCTTCATCAACAGGGTTTTTCAAAAGGATCAGCATATAGCAATCTTTATATAAAAATTGAAAATGACAAATTGCTAATACTTGTTGTGTATGTAGATGATATTATCTTTGGCAGCAATGAAGAAGCTATGAGTCACAACTTTGCCTTGGTAATGCAGAAAGAATTCGAAATGACTTTGCTTGGAGAACCGACATATTTTCTTGGATTGCAAATCCAACAAAATGAAGGTGGTATCTTTTTATCTCAAACCAAGTATCTCAAGCAGATCTTGATGAAATATGGCATGGAAGATGCAAAACCAGTATGTACCCCTATGGTTACAGGATGCAGCCTCAGTGAAAATGATGAATCTGCAGCAGTGCATCAACCAACCTATAGATCCATGATTGGAAGTCTTCTTTATTTGACAGGTACTCGACCAGACATCATGCATGCAGTGGGAATAGTTGGAAGATTTCAGGCAAATCCTAAAGAAACCCATCTTCAGGCAGTAAAGAGAATTTTCAAGTATCTTCAAGGAAATCAAAACTATGGCTTACGGTATCCTAGAGATACAGATCTCACTCTACATGCTTATACATATGCAGATTGGGCTGGAAGCATGGATGACAGGAAGAGCACAAGTGGTGGAGCATTCTTTATGGGTTCCAGATTAGTATCTTGGTTCAACAAGAAACAGAGTTTGATTGCTTTATCTATAGCTAAAGCGGAATGTGTGGCTGCTGCATCTTGTTACACTCAACTCCTTTGGATGATGCAAACCTTGCAGGATTTTCAAATCACTTATACACCACCTATCTCCATCTTATGTGATAATACAAGTACAATCAACATTTCAAAGAACAGAGTTATGCATTCAAAGGCCAAGCATATACCTATCAAATATCATTTCCTCCGGGAACAAATGCTGGAACAAAAGGTCAAGCTAGAGTATGTTCCCTCTAAGGAACAAGTTGCTGATATACTCACCAAACCACTACCCAGGGAAACTTTTGAATACCTCAGACAGAAGCTGGGAGTAGTTAATGCATCATCTTGCTGTTAAGTCTTGACTGTTTCAGAGAAAAATGGGTGTACGTGAGTTGCCTGAGGAGGATCCGCGTACATACGCTGGTCTGTGCAGAGACAGTTGCGTATATGGAGGATTGATGGATATCAGTAGGGACAGGCTCTGGTTGAAGATAGTCTGATATGGGTCTGACAGAGACCATCTGGCACAAGTTCAAGGGGAGTAGATAAACTTCTAATGATGCATGGTTGTCATTATCTTAGAAGCTTTTGGTTCTAGTTCATAGTTGTTGTTGGTTTCAAGTGGAACAAATGCAGAGGGAGAACAGAAGGAAATCAGGGTTGCTGATCTGAATGGTGATTGTCAGATGCTGCTGCTATCAGTTATTGGTGACTTTCATAAATCGTTCTCTAGATATTTCGTCTCTATGTCATGTATCTCTTTTATGGTGTCAAGGTCATGTAACGGCCTATATTAGTTTCCCCACTATGCCTGGGATGAAGACGTAATGTTCTTCATTTATCATGTGTAAAATTTTGATGTATCCCCACTTGGTTGGGTGGATGAGTCAATTCTAGTATATCCCCACTTGGTTGGGAAATGGATATATGTATGAGTCCTTGGTGATAGGAAGGTCATTTATGATAGAGTCATGTTCTTCTTGTAAAACATCTTTTTGTAGACCTTGCTTATAGTCAGGGGGAGCATGAACAGCACACTTCAGCAGAGCAGAGACTTCAGCATGTACTCAGAGGAAGCATGTACAGAGTGGCAAACCTTGGCATATACAAAGGGGGAGCTCATTCAGAGATTTCAGTAGGTACTCAGGGGGAGTATGGGCAGCGGAATGTTTATCTAGGAAAGAGATTATCTTGGTCTGCCCTTTGCCCTTGATGTCAAAAGGGGAGAGTGATTGGTCGTTGTTGCCATCAAGTCCAAAGGGGGAGATTGTTGGCATTATGATACATATGTTTTACTTCATGGCAACCCACTCACCTCAGATGATAAATTATAGTGTAGCAAATTTCACGCACTTTCATGAAGATAAAAGTTTCTTTCATGTAGAGAAAAGTTCACACACTTTCATGAAGATAAAAGTTTCTTTCATGTAGAGAAACGTTCACGCACTTTCATGAAGATAAAAGTTTCTTTCATGTAGAGAAAATTTCACGCACTTTCATGAAGATAAAAGGTTCTTTCATGTAAACAAAAGTTCACGCACTTTCATGGAGAGAAAATTTTCTTTCATGTAGAGAAAACTTCACACACTTTCATGCAGAGAAACTTTTCTTTCATATAGAGAAATGTTCACGCACTTTCAGCTCATGGTATTAGTCCGACAGTTTTTGATCCTATGGTTTTGGTCCGTGGTATTGCATCCAAAAGTGTTGACCCCAAGTATTGGGTTCATGGTATTGTGTTATTATGGTTTTGGACCGTGGTATTGTGAAAGGCCTAAGACTATAAAAGAGGAAGGACATCGTTTGGCAAGGTACCCAATCTAAATTAATTGAATATCTAATAAGTGCTAGATCTGAAATATTTGTGATTGGGATTATGGTGCAGATCTGGATCTGAATGAAGAAGGAACCTAAGCGCAAGGAGAAGGATAAGTTCTATTGATGGGTCCAAATCTTAAGGCTGGAATAGTGGTATCTCTATATGATTTTGATCTGTGATATGTGGAACATGCTTGATCTATAAATCTGATAATATGGGTTAACTAATATCTGAATGTTTGGAAGAATGAATTTGTAGATCCGTACGCAGGTTTCTGAATAGTGAAGTAGCGTACATCTCTTGATTTATGTTCTAGCTGCTTCTATTTATTGTTACAGTGTTCTGGGTTTAGAAGTGGGGTGTGATTACCGTTATTATCATCTAGGTACAGTCGTCAGAGAAGTTTTTATTTTGATTCAGGTATGATTGGTGAAAACGTGATTGGTTGATGTAGAAATTCTTGATGTTTGATTGATGTTATTTGTGGATCCAGTCTGAAAATTTATGAAACGTGGTCCCTGGAAGAAAGAGAAGGTTGTAGCCTTCTGTAGGCGATCACCTACGTACTAGTATCTTGGCTAGTACAAGAGCTAAGGGGGTTGTAGCTCCCTTCCAGGAGAGACTTGAAAATGAGAGAGAGTTGTAGCTCTCTACAGGTTGCAACCTGCGTACTGGTAAAGGACTGCACCAGTACAAAATCATTGTAAAAATAAGTTTCTAATTGAAAGAAGATAGAGACATATTGCAGCAGGTGCTTTTCACCCACATTAGGTTTCCACCTTATATCTTGTGTTCTTTGGTGGGACTATCTGTTTTTCTTGTTCTTGTTCATTATTATATGGTACTGACATACATATTAATGATCAACATCTGAAGAATAAATTAAAGGATAAATTTGAAAGGTATATTGAAAGAGTTTGATAACACTGATTCACCCCCCCCCCCTCTCAGTATTATTTCCAACAATTTCTTCATTCTTCATCTCTTTAAAATTCTAACGATATTTTTCTCCTTGTGTAGATCTCTTCGAGATCTTTCCAATGATGCCTGAATCGCTGAAATATGATGCCGTATGAGAAAGTCTTGCTCATTTGAAATTTGGGTGAAAGAGTGAAGATTGACATAAGGTTTCTCAGTTGCAGGACTGTGCCCTTCCTGCATCTAAAAATATTGTCTATCTTCTTTCGCTGAGCCATGACATAAAATTTTCTAGTTCGTGATATCGTTGGCTTCTATACCTACAAAACTCAAAGAAACATGATCATATAAAAATACTTTATGAAACGAAAAAGCGTGTCTACAAGATTCAATCTTCCATCTACAAGATTCTCTTCAAGGCATTTTGCAAAACAATAATCTTGTAGATGAAGCACCCTTATTTTTCTTCTTCTTGATCCATTTTTAGTGTTGAAAAATGAGTTGGAAGATGGAGAGTGACTGTGTAATAGTGATGCGGTAGTGGGTGACATGGAAAATGGATGATGTGACATGTTGACAGTTTGATTGATAACGTGGTGATGAATGCACAATATTGGCCAATGTTGTACTGCCATGTGGTGGCAAAATTGTTGTTTAATTAATGTCGTGTCAAAATTGTAGAATAATTAACAAATTCCAATCCCCACAAGATTTGAACTGATGACTTCCATTATGCAATTTGAATGACTTATCAAGAGATCACAAGTCACATTTATTGAATTTAATGGAATTTTGGAAATTTTAATTATTCTAAAAAATAAAATTGAAACAACAACTTGACAAGTGGCTAATCTAAATGAAGAATTTTACGAAAATATGATTCCAAACTATTTTTCATATCTTTTGAATTCATTATTTCCAAGATTTTTAGGAAAATGGGATTCCAAAATATTTTCCAAATCATTTTTCATATCTTTTGAACTCATCTTTTTGCCTAGAGAGTGGATTTTTTAACCAATTTTTGTTCTATAAAAGCTTGGAAAATGTTTATGATTTTTTTTATATATTTTTTGTTACAAGTTGTAAGAATGGAGAAAATATCACTTCTAAAAATTTATGCACTCAGAATATTTTATTTTTTGTTTTTTCTTAATAATTAATATTTTTTGTTATTTAATTATTACAATTTTTCTTTTTATATTTTTCTTTAATTTATTGATTGATTTTTTTTCTCTATAGCTTGGCAATTTTGTTGGGTGTTTGGCCATGGCTCTGTGGCTAGGCCATTGGATGGTCGTGGCCTTCCTTTTCCTTGGCTAGTGGTTGCATTTAATTGAAAATCGTTTTTTACGCATTCTAGCAAATAAGGCTCCATAGAAACCTAAAAATCTCTCAAACTATTATGTATTTTGAGAAAATATTCAATGATAAACATAACTCACCCCATTCGGAGAAAAACCCATGTTTTATATTTTTGAGATTCGTTTTCATTTGGTCACAAATAGATTTTTAAAATGACGTTTTTAACCTCTGCGAATTTGACTTGTGCTCAGATAACTGTCAGGTGAAATTCGTTTTTTTTTTTTAATATGGAGAATGCACAAATATCTTTAATTTTTTCAAAATCATACATAACATTTGCAGTAGTTAGTTTCCTTGGCTTCCATAATTTTTTTGTTTTATTTTATCCTCATTTAAATTTTTGTGTTTTTATTTATTTTTATTATTTCTTTGTTTCTTTTAATGTTGTTGTTGTTGTTGTTGTTTTATCAAATTTGTTTAAATAAGAAAATCTTTTTTTTTTGTTTTTTTTAATGAAACAAATAATGAAAGAGTTTTTTTTTTAACAAAAGATATACTAACATGAAAATTCCTTTTCTGATCCTATAGGTCACACAAAGCGCAGGGGGAGGAGAGCATACTCGAGATTCCATTAATTGAATTTTTTTTTTTTTAATTTGGATGCAGAAAATAAAATGAAAAGAATCTATCTCACATATGAAATTATTGCTCTTCAATCTTCTCTTCTGCCCTTTGTTCACAATCGTTTGTTCTATTGCAATTTTTTCCTGCCACTGGTTAGTAAATGGGTGGTTCTTACTGCACCACAAAATTGCAAATTTGTCCTAAAAATCGCAAAAATGTATTTTTTATTTGTTAGTCCTATTCTATTGAAAAATAGATCAAACATTCTCTTAAGTATAAGAAAATTTAAAATGCATCCATTTGCGCAACAAGATCATGAGTAGACTCATATCCAAGTTTGAAAAATAAACCTTATTGAGTTCTTGGACATGATCATGAAGACTAACTAGCTGAAACCAAATTTGAATGTGATCTTTAGTTTTTTTCATTTTCTTCAATTGTCATAGCATGAAGCTCTTCAGATCTTGTTTTTGCAATTGGATATTTATTTATTTTTATTTTTTTATGAATGGGGGTTCTTGATTTTAATGTTCTATGTTTATATATGAAAATGAAAATAAACTTAAATGAAAAATGCCTAAATGCATCTAACCCCAAATGAAAATGATCTTAAAAGAAAATGTTTCCTAAAAAATGCTCCTAACTTAGTTACATCTAAGTTTGCTTCCTCGACAATGGCACCAAAATGTTGGGTGATTTAATTGTCTGTTAAATCCCTGTCATTTAATTTGTCATCTTGGGGGTTTCGTAAACTTAGATGCAAACCAAAATATATGGGACCTCAGATGAGACTGTTGTAAGAGGTTTGTTTAGAATTGGAAGAAACAAAATAAATGCATATTACAAATAACTTCTAAAACTCATAAGGTTCTAGTTCAAGATGCAGCAAGCAAAGGAAGAGGCTCCCAATTCAGGAGGTCTTGGTTGTCCTTCCCCACAATTTCTTCCTCAAGAAGAGAAACTAAAGAGCAGTGGTATGTGATGTATAGAAAGCAAGAGAAGAAGCTCCTAACTTAGGAGGTCCTAGTTGTCCTCCCTCATATTTCTATTCCAACAACATTACCATTGCATAAACTCAAAAATAACTTGAAATAAAGAAAAGGAAATGAAATTTAATCATTGTTCATACCAAATAGAAGGAGAGCCTAACTTCGACTCTTGGTTTTCCCCTCATATGCTGATTAGAAACTAAAATTCATTTGTAAGCATCAAAAGTCAAGAATTCATAAATAACTTGAAACTAGAAAAAGAGAATGAATTTCAATTATTACTCATATCAAATGGAAGAGAGCCTAACTTAGACCCTTGTTTTTCCTTTCATATGTTGATAAGATTTAAACTAAAATTCATTCATTAATAATGAAAAATCGTCAAACATCTAAGGAATTAAATGAGAATAAAATCTACAATGAAATAAAATTTTTCTTTGATCCTTTTAGAGTGAGCTCAATTCTCTTAAGAAAAAAGTGACAAACTATTCCATAAATTCATATACGGCATTAAGACAATTTATATCTAAAATTGTTGAAAGAAAACTTTATTCTATTCTATCATAAGTTAGGATACATGCTCCAAGAGTCCTCCCTTTGGAATCGAGGAGGTACTCCTATTTATACAAAAACATAAGAAGCTAACTCATTAATGGAGATCCACTAATCCCTCATAGATCCACAAATCTTTCATATGGTTACAACCAATATGAGACACATATTCCTTTATCCATGATTTTTCTGCATGAGATACGCTTGACCCCTATCCCAAATCTCCTTCAATTCTTCAAGAAAATTCGAATTTGAGTCTTGGAGGCCACATAAGAGTGTCTTGGAACCTTCCAAATCACCTACACATGTCACCAAACTCATTCCACCTTTAGGTATAAGAAAATACATGTTATTTTTCTAACTTTTAATCATAAATTCACTTTAAATACATAAAATAAATAACTTTGGAAAATGAAAATATGAACCCATATTGTAATGGAAATATAATGATAATGTGATGAAATGAGGTGACAAAATGAGGATAAAGGTGAAAATGGAGTGAAAATGTATGCTAATTTGGTGGCCCAACAACCACCAAAATGTCGCACTCCTAAATAATCCCTTTTTTCAATAGCCATAGAAAAGGTTCATGGAATAATGTAGTTTTTTCTTATAGTTCCAATGCTAACATTCCCTTGAAGTGATCCCTTTGAAGTAGGTGATTGGATTTCAACACTATCATCCTGTGCTTCATTTCCTTTCTTTGAAATTATAAATATACCCTTGCTACTTTGTGTTGTACTTTTTTTCTTGAATATGTTCCCTGATTCTGCACTCTTGAGAATGTACCCTTGCTACTTTGTGTTGTGCTCATTGTTCTTGGATATGTGCGCCGATGCTGCACTCTTGAGTTTATGATAAGAGGAAATGCATTTTCACCACTCATGCCATTTTTGGGTGACTTAATTTGCTTGAAATGATGGTTAGGTGAAATTTTGTTTTGTTGCAATAAGGGAGAGGAAGACAGATTCAATATCATTGTAACTTTCATGAGCTTAATAGCTTGTAAGAGAATGTCAAGAAATATAAGTGAACATGTATAGACTATATAGTATAATAACACAAAAACTACCTTGTTGGTAGTTGAATTCTCTCCATTTTCCAGGTTGGATTCATACTTCCGTTCAACTATCACTTCAGACTTTTGTTGCTCATCCTATGATTCCTCATTATTGTTATTGTTGGATTCACCCATTGGTGTTTATTTAACAGTTTTTCTCTTTGTAGTCCCGTCAAATTCAAACTCTTCCAACATATCAACTTTCGTAATGTTTGTTCCTATATTTTCATCATAAACCAAGTTTTCATTTCCAAGCTTCCCTAAGTCAGAGGATGAATCATTAGATAAGGATTTATTCTCATGATAGTCATTCCCATACCAAACCATTTCATTTTCGGTTTTGTGACCTACACCTTCTCCATTCATAGTGCTCCCAGAAAATTCTTAAGTGCTTACAATTGCTTGAACAAAACATAATTCAATCATCTTTGGAGAAATGAATTCACAAATTCATTTCACTTGTTCCCAGAGCTTCCTGCAACATTCAAGGCCACACAATCAATTCCAAAATTCATTTAGTCTCTGCCGAAATTTTCTTGGTAAATTTTTTGAAGATAAGTTACAAGACATTGAATAATATCATATTTACCAAGTAAAAACAAAATCACACAATTGTTTCATTGAAATTTTTCACATTCATACAACGATCAGGAAAACATTGAAGAATCAACTTGATCATTACCATTGAAAATTGAAATTGAAATTAATATTCCTTGAATCTCATGTCTTAAAAGGTTAATAAAGTGGCAAGTACATATGTCATACTACTTTCAAAATTGACTCATGTCTTTCGATCACTAAAGCTAGTAGTCCATTTCACTTCAATATCTATTGTTGTACACAAAATTTCAAGCAAGAAAAGAGCACCAAAATCCCTTCATTGCTCGCTTGTTTTCTCCTTCATAGTAAATCAAAAGATATTTTTCGTTTTGAGTGCATGAAGGTGTCAGGGAAGTGAAGAATTATAGTTTTGTGGGACAGTTTTATCCTTACATTTTTGGTCCTTTTTTAAATGAAACTATATATTTTGGGTGGTGAAGGATGCAACCCCACAGTACTCAAATGCATATGAAAGCATGTTTTGGGTACTTGTGCTGGTTTGCCATCCCCACTCACCTGCTAGGAAGATCCAGATTCATCTTGGTTCATGACATGAAGTCCCCATCCCAAATCCATTATGGGAGATAGGAACTTGTGACAGGTTTGGGCACCCCTTAACCTAGGTGTAAATCCCCATCTAACATAGAATTGGTCTTTGAAGGTAATCCGAGCCGGAAAATTGTAGAAGACAATTAAAAGTGTTTTCAACGTGTACAATTTGTTCCTTAAATTGAGGAAAAATCAATATATACTCACATACAAAATCTTTAGAGACATCACCAGTAAGTTGTTTAGTTTTCCTATGCCATAGAAGCATCAAGATTTAAAATATACTTAAAATTGGTAAGCCTAGTTTCCCACCATTTTGGAAGAAGGAAGGCCTCTTGAAATCTTCCAGATCTTTCATTCAGTAGCAACAAATTACAATTAATTAAATATCGGTAGAAATTTCTTCTCGCCCAAGAAATGTAAACAAGGATAATCCCACTAACCACATACAACATCCAACAACAATCTAGAGCCTATACACTTGGGAATGAGATTGCAAGATAACCACACCTAAGGAAAAGCAATTGTAAAACTCTAGGTGAGAGCCATTCAAATTGTCAAAATTTATGGTTAGAAAGTAAACTTTAAAATCAACCACTCATAACGAATTTGACTTGTGCAATTCCATGGACTTTTGAGTATACAATTGTTGGCTTCTTAATTCTCAAGAGAAATCAGAATGTTGGCATGAAGTAGCACATTCTGTCAAGTAAAGGTGACATTCATGGGTTGAATTCCTATTGGATGCAATGGAACTGCACATATACATTATTTATTGAATGAAAAGTATGAAGAATAACAACAAGCATTTGAAGAATACCAAACCTTTCATTTTATTCAAAGGTTTGGTATTATTCAATTAAGCAATACACGATAAAAATCCGTCAAATTATTACCCATAATACAACCTATCAAGTTTTATGGTCGTTGAATGAAATGGGAGTTAGATTCCACTAGGAGAAGTAAAACACTTGAAAATGAATGAGCTTGCATTCCAATGCTACACACCAACTTAATGAATTATTAGACAAGATATACAATATGGATTGTCTCAATGTACTTATGGTGTAACAACCTTGAGAAAACATTTGTTGACATTAGATATCTCAAAATATTACTTTTCATTCCGAAAAAAAGGTTGGGGTAGATCCAAATCAATTAACATGCGATCACATGTATGAATCTTTATGACCTACATGACCTAATGACCTACATAGGAGAAAGGAGAATCTCCTATGAGGAAAAAAGAAGCAACATAATTTTTTGTGGGTTGATTCTAGCTCCTAGTTGGATAAAAGAACTATAGCTCATCCCTACTGCTTTGAACTTGTACGTGGCATGTGAAATCTAATTAACCAAAAAATATCACTCTACCTATTTTCATCTTCTAAAGTTGTGTTGAACATTTCTTCTCCTTGCAAAGCAATTACACCTACTATGAGAAAAGTTGCAAGACCATAGGTACTACCAAAGCTCCATAACTCCCTAAATAGGAGGTAGAAATTCTAAGATCCCATCCTTTAAGAAGCATATGTGGTACCATCCTAAGATTACTTTATATTGTACCATATATGGAAGTGATTGGTAATATCATTTGACTTAAAAATTGCATGTAGTTGAAACAAGACATCTAGTGGGAAGATCCCCTTAAATCACATTACCAAGCCTAAAAAACCATTAATTCCATCCACATGGGTCATTCCCAAATGATGTCTTAAATAAATATACTATGGGCTCCCGATAGATCTCCCTTACAACTCATTTACCTGAAAATAATAATTCTTGTGAGCATGGATTAGTGTGCAAATCTGCAAACACCCACACCCATAAAGATAGGCCTCTTTTCCCCCTTACTTTCCCAAAGAAAGCTTTTTTTCTAAAAGAGATGTCCAACCATAAGGAGTCTATTTATAATTCTCGAGGAGTACAAGAGATGTCCATTTGTACAGAGTTTAGAAGAAGTTCAATTGTGAGAATCCTACCCATAATGGTAAGGTCTCAGCAGCTCCATTTCTGAAGCTTACGGTCAAGCCTCAGTTATTTTTTGAAACCATTGTGATTCAGTAACGCATTGTATTCTAGGCAAGGCTCAGGATCAAACCTTTTGGATGCTACTATAACACCAAGAGTATATCCAACAGCCTGTAAGCCTAATATATGAGGAATATATGACTTGGCAAGAACAAAGATGTCCTATATTGACAACAAGCATAGTGACTCCATGAGGCCGTCTATTCCTCTAGCCTCATCACAAGAGGCTTAATATGTCATTTCAGGGAATCAAACTTGGGTGGAAAGGGAGTTAATGTCCCATCTTAACTACTTAGCCTACCCTTGCTTGACTAAGTTGCTAGGATATTAATACTAAAATAGATATGAGAACAGGGACCCATTTTTATGAACATTGTGTACAAAATACGACTAAACACAACATATAGAAAATGACGTACAAGAATTTGTTTAAGTGTGATACTAATTCTAATCAGATTCCATGGAGAGACATAGTGTCAAAATAGTCCTACACCATAAAATAATATTTAAACATAAATCTATTAGTTGACAATCCCATGCATGATGAGAATTTTTACACAAGGGGAGATAATCGTTGGGCTTGTCACATATCCAATCTAATAACATATTTTTTGTTTTTTAGCTATTCAAATTGTTATGAATGTTGATTTATGTTATTATTTATGGGGATTCATCCCAGATTAATTCATAAAATCCCATATATATCTCCTATAGATCAATGATTTATCCCTTTTGGGTATGGATCGATGAAGGATCCAAGACATATCCAGGAAGGATCCAGATTTGATAGGTATTAATAATATAATGGGATGATGAGAGAAGTATTCAATAAAATGTTTTCAATAGTACTTATTATCTATATATAGAGCTCAATAAGGAAGGGGATTTCTTGATGTTTGATTATTTGTCTTGGTTGAGTAATTTTCCATTGTGATATGCCTCTGGAAATAGTTTCCCTATCCAACATAATAGCCTCTTTATTTCCTCATTTACAAAATATTTTGCGACAAGGAAATACAAAGTTTTCTCCATATATTTACAAAATCTTTTTCTACAACAACATTGGTGTTCAGGAAATACAAAATTTTCTCCATTAATTTCTGAGTTGTTTCAGTGTTAGGTTGAGTTACCTATAGTGTTAGGTTGAGTTCCCTACAAGATGGACATAACTAGCCACCATACTACTAGTAAACATAATATCCTTAATCTAGGGCATTGAATACAATCTTCTTTCAACAAATTAGAGCACATATAGTTATATCTTGTCAAGCCAAGAGGTAACTCCTCAAATCAAATTGTTTATCCATTAAGATTAATCATGGTTATATACAAAAGGAAGAGACCCTTGGGCTTCACCTCTAGATGTCTCCGCATTTTCCATTATTTACTATTTACATTATTTACAAATTTTCACCCAATCTTAATGATTGGGTGTCAACATTCCCCCCCATAACCTAAAGGGATGTTGGTGAGTCCAAGCATCATTCTGAATCTTTCAAACTTTTCTCTTCTAAGCACTTTGGTGAACATGTCTGCAATCTTATCATTAGTGGAATAATGGCGTAGATGGATTGTCTTGGCCTCAACATGATGTCGAATCAAATGGTATTGTGTATTGTTGTGCTTCGTTCAATCATGAAACTTTGGGTTCTTGGCCAAATTTATTGCAGAGGTGATGCTAATCATGCATGGAGTTGAATTTACTTGTTCCACTTGAAAATATCCCTGAATTTTCCTAAGCCACACAATTTATTTTGTTCCCTTAGTTGCTGCCATATATTCTACCTCTATTGTGGAATCTACTGGAACTGATTGTTTGCATGATCTCCAAGGGAAAGCTCTCAATCCAAGACTCATAGCATAACCTAAAGTAGATACCAGAGTTTCATTGTCTCATCGAAGTCTAAATCAGAGTATCCAATCAACCTGAAGTTTCCCACCTGTGTATACTTGAGTCCAAAGTCTTGGGTTCCCTTCAAGTACTATAGAACTCTTTTTGCAGCAGACCGATGTACCTCACAAGGCTTTTGTATAAACCCGGAGAGGATTCCAACAAAAAAAAAAATGTCTGGTCTGGTAGTAGTCAAGTAGTTGAGACTTCCTACAAGTTGTCTATACTTTGTTGCATCCTCAAATTCTTTTCCTTAAATGGATGTGATTTTTAAGTTTTGTTCCATTGGAGTAGTGAGAGGATTGCATTGAGCCATGCCAAACTTGTTCAACACATCTCCAATGTACTTATTTTGAGAGAGGAATATAGGCTTCAGATGTTGGGTTACTTCAATACCAAGATAGTAGTGAACATAGCCCAAGTCAGTCATTTCAAAACCTCTCCTGAATTCCGTCTTTATGGATGTCATGTAGCTCTCATTGTTCCCTGGCATCAAAAGACCATCTACATATACCACAAGATATACAACTATTTTTCTGACTTTCTTGACAAACACAGTTGCATCATCAAGATCACAATGTTTGAAGTTGAGTTTGAGCAGATGCTCAGTTAACTTTTTGTACCAGGCTCACGATGCTTGCTTGAGGCCATACAAGTATTTCACAAGTTTTCATACTTTATGTTCATGTCCCTTCAAAATAAATCCTTCTGACTTGGACATAAAAAAAAATTTCTTTGAGATCTCCATTCAAGAAAGCCATTTTTACATCCATTTGGTGGTCTTTCCAACCATTCTGAGCTACCAATGCAAAGAGTGTCTGAATGGTAGACCATTTTTCTATGGCAGAAAAAGTATCCTCATAACCGACCCCTTCCTTATCAGGAAAACCTTTTTCCACAAGCTTGGCTTTGTGCCTGTCAAGTGAACCAATAGCTTTATACTTGTTCTTGTAGACCCACTTGCAATGAATTGGTTTGATTTCCAATGGAGGATCAAAGAGCTTCCAAGTGCCATTCTTTATCAAGGCATCGTACTCCCTTTGCATCACTTATTTCCATTGATCATGAGAAGTGACTTCTTTGAATGAAGTTGGTTCAAAATATGTAGACAAATTCAGTTCACAATCATAAGAAACATTCATATCAAAAGGTGAATCAAAATCATCTACATCACCTCCATTTTGCCTCGTTAATGTCTTGTTGTTGTCTTTCCAACCTCATCAGGATGAACACTTTCAAGTGTCTTTGTCATCCATTTTGGAGGACCTTTATGAGATGGCCTAGGTTGCTCAGTTGACTAAGTTGGGACTGAACCAAGATTGAGTATCCCAATTCTATTAATCACATCACTTAAATTATCATCAGTGGCTCGAGCTTGATGTGGGGGAGAGAGTGCTTGAGAAGAAGATTCCATAGATTGATCCAGTATAGGAATCCCCCCTTCAAGATGTGGAATTTGATTATCAAATTCTTTTAATGATTTTGCATGTCTAAATCTATCCAAGTGATTAAGTTGTCGCTCAAAAACACTGTCATCTTTGGAAGATTCAAGAAAGATTACATCTCTAGATACAACAAGTTTTTTATTAACTTCATCATAGAGATAGTATGCTTTAGAGGTATTTGAATACCCTAAGAAGATACACTTACGACTCCTTACACCTAGTTTGTTTCTTTGTACCTTCGTAATCTAGGCATAACAGGTGGAACCAAAGACCTTGAGATGCTTTACTGAAGGAATGTGGCCATACCGCATTTCATAATGAGTATTGTTTCTAATAGCATTAGATGGACATTTATTCTTTAAATATAAAACACATAGAACTACATCAGCTGAAAACATCAATTTTACATTCTTGAAAAACATCATAGAACGTACCATATTTAAGATTGTCTTATTCATTCTTTCATCTACTCCATTCTGTTGGGGATTATAAGGCACAATTATTTGATTTTTGATCCCATGCTAGTGAAGATAGTTTTCAAATTCACTTGAAGTATATTTTATTCCATTATCAGTGTGAATAGAGTCAATATGAGATGTGAATTATTTTCAATCCATATATGAAAGTTCTTCAATGTTTGAAAAGCATCAAATTTGTTCTTCAATAGATAAACCCAACACATTCTTATTTAGTCATCAATAAATGTAATCATATATTTATTTCCATTTACAGAAGGAACATGCATTGGAGCACATAAATTTGAATGAATGAGTTAAGTTTTATATGTTCTTTGGAATGTGAATCATGAAAAGATTTTTTGCTATGCTTTCCTAGAATACAAGCATCACATTGCTTAAGTTTCCTAAGAATTGTAGGCAAACCAATAACACCATTTTTATTCAACAATTGAAAGTCGTCATAGTTCAAGTGTCCAACTACAGCATGCCATAAATACTTGATGGAAGTGTACCTTCATCATAATGAGAACTGTATGAGAAATTGTGTGCATGATTATAGGTACCTTGCAGCTTCATAAGCCTTTCTTCTTCTATCCCCATCATGACAAGTGAGTGATCGGATGCATTTCTGACGTCAACCATGCCATCAAACATATGAATGGAGTGTAGTTGCTGGCTGATGTGGACAAAGGAAAACTAGTTTCTCCCCTTTTGGTGGAGATATAAAACATCATGTAGAAGAAAGTCTCGAAGACCAGGAAATTTGAGCCGAATTGTGCGAAGCCCTGATGGCTTAAGTTTTGATTTCTCTATTAAGTATACCGCTCCATCAACATTATTAGTAAATTCTTCAAAGAAAATTTCTTCTAAAATACATGTGGCAATTTTCTTCTGAATCAAGAAACCAATCATTTTTCCAAGAAGGAAGTGAACAATTAAACAAGCCTTCATTTACTCCAATACTACAATGTGCCACAAAATAGTGAGCAAATTCAGGTGCTTTAACTTTCTCTTTATCATTGATATTAACTTTGGGTTGATTTCTTTCCTACTCAATTCTGTCACAAGGAAACTTGCATGTGGATGCATCATGTGATCCATCTCTAATACAACATATTCAATGAAGATCAAACTTTTCTCCTTGAGAGCGTTTGCCCCCCCTACCTCTGAAATTTATTCTTCCTCTTCCTCTTCGACCACCTCTTCCTCTAGAAGAATCTTGAGCATGATCCTTATCTCTATGTGCAAGAGACACAACTTCTTCACAAGACTAAGGAGCTTCCTTTTTCCCAAAATCCTTCTCTCTCTTAGCAAACTTTTCACAAGGGAGTCAAAGGTAATATTTTTGAAGTTTCCATTTGGTTGCAGTGACTAAAGATAATTTGAAAATAGCTATAAGAGGAATGTCTACTTCAACATTAGTGACTTTGATATCATGCATAATAGATCTTACTTATGATGCCAAAGCAGGAGGATCATCATTTTTTAATTCAATACTGAACAATTTAATCATCAATTTGACAACTTAAAGTTTTGAGTGTGAGTCATAGAGTTCCTTCAACTTTTGCAAGGCTTTAAAATCATTTGAAAATGCTGAAATATGGTGACTCATCTCTTCATTTACATATATTGCAATAAATGCATAGGATTTATTATTATTGTTTTCTAAAATGGAGAATTCCTTGTCTGAGGCAGGCTTTGCAGGTTCATTATCTCCTTCTCCTACACAAACTCCTTTCCACAGCTCATTGAAAACAAGAGTGTGTTTTATCTTCTGCAACCATTCTAGATAGTTTTCTTTCCAAGAGAGAACTACTCCAACTATAGAGATCAATGAATGCATTTAAAATGTGTACCCTGTAAAAAAAAGTACTTTTGCTGGCAAAAAGTTCCACTTTTGATGTAAACAAAAAACTGCACTGTAGTAGCAATATTTTGAAAAATGCAATCTTGGTAGCAATAAGACAGAGGTATTATTGGGGGAGGTATTATATGGGGGAGGAGTGGTATGGAGGAGTGGATATATGGGGAGGGCTCATATGGTGCTATTAACATAATGGGCCAGGAAGGACTGGCGAGGAGCATTGACAGTGGACTGTGTAACACATAGGTGTGTCCGAGCATTCAGTCTCTAGCAGGAAGTGTGGCCATAAAGTGAGTGCGTAGGAGGAAGGGTGGCAAAACACATGGGATGAATATACCATAGTGGTATGTAGGTAAGGCCAGTGGAAATATGCAAGTGGAAATGTGGTATGAGAAACCAATAGTAGAAGGTCGAGACCAACAGTGCTGGTAGAGTATGAGAAACCGTTGAAGCAACATGGGATTTCATTGGTATAGCAACGTGGAGTATTAAACAACGTTTGTGGGTGTGCATATGACAAAAACACAGTAAACTACTGGTGAGGGAGAGTTAAAGAAAATGTGAATGTACGCCAGATTATAAAACATGTAGAGGACAAAGAGCATAGGAATGGAGAATATGGCAGATTGTGGAAATGAAAGAAGGGAGTTATAAGGCATAAAAGATAAAAATGGAGCTAGCTCTGATACCATGTCAGGTTAGGATGTAACTCCTCAAATCAAATTGTTTATTCATTAATATTACTCATGGTTATATATAGGAGGGAGAGACTCTTGGGCTTCACCTCCTGATGTCTCTTCATTTTCCATTATTTACTATTGACATTACTTACAAATATTCACCCAATCCCACTGATTAGGTGTCAACATATCCTAAAATTGAGGTGTCAAGGGATAACCTTGTTTAAGTGGATTTTTGGATAGGAGCATTTTAAATGCAATTTTTGTTAACTCTTACCCAAGCTATGATATTAAGATACTAATTACATTGTAGACAAAATTGCGAAGAAGCAACTGCTTTATCATGTGTAATGAAGCCTCAAACAACCTTCTCATAGGCCTAAGGCTTTCTATAAAGCACAAAAAAGGAAATATTTACACCGTTGGGGATTATTTGTCTTGGTTGAGTAATTTTCCATTTTGTGGGATGCATGTGGAATAGTTTTCCTATCCAATATAATAGTTTTTATGTTTTCCTCATTTATAATATTTCTTGCTACAACAACATAGATTTTCAGAACCTAGTTACTACAAAGTTTGCTCCATTGATCCCTCAATAAACATTAGTGTTAGGTTAAGTGATTTATAGGGTGGACATAAGGCTACCAGAGCACTAGGAAGCACGATATCCCTAATCTAGGGCCTTCAATATAGTCTTCATTTAACAAATAAGAGCACCAACACTTCAAAGTTTCCTCCATTGATCCCTTGATTAGTGTTAGTGTTAGATTGAGTGAATTACAGAGTGGACATAAGTAACTGACCACCAAACTACTAGGAAGAAAAATATCCTTAATCTAAGGCCTTCAACACAATTTTCCTTTATCGAATAAGAGCACCTGCAACTATATCCTAAAAGTGAGATGTGAAGGGATAACCTTGTTTAGGTATAACTTTCGACAGGAATTGTTTAAATGACCTTTCTATTAACTCTTACTCAAAGCTAAGGTATTGCAGAAAAAACTACTAATTGCATGCGAACAAACTACTTTCGCATGTGTAATAAAGATTCAATCAACCTTGTCATAGGATTTAAAGAGAGCCTTCTAGATTTATTCCTTTTTCCAACCAATACATTCATGGGCAGTAATAGAAATGTTGAAGATAACCTCACCTTGATGAACCTATCTTTCTCTCGTTTTATGATCGTGGAGGCTAGCAACTTAATTCAATTTCATAAAACTTCTAGTATCTTGAAAGGGAGATCAAAGAGAGTGAACTTCTAATTATCCCCATACTTTGACATTGATGAACCCCACATTAGTGTAATAGATAAAGTAAAATAAAGAGGCAGAAAGTGAAAAATCAACTAGAGCTACCAAAGAATCCCAATTCCAGAGGATTTCACCATGGATAAATACAAATTAGTCAATCTATAACATTTGATCTAAAACATTAGCTTGTACGGAAAGATTTAAACAACTATGAGAGGTATCTTCACTGCCATAATAATCTTTAAATCAATCCTTTTCTCCAAGATTTGTAAGTCAGGAAAAGTTTTGTTGATTAGTCACAAACCTCATCCATGACCATTTTTTATCATTGACATTCACAAAGTGATGAGAAACAACAACCTTATCCGCAAGAATGCAGACATAATTTCCATTGATTATTCCTAATACAAAACCACCATAGAAAGCCATGACCCCATGTATAGCAAAATGAGCACGCGAAGTACAATACAAATTATTTGTAGCATTTGCTGGAAAATCCCTGACCATATAATTTGGGTCAATATATTTCACTGTAAACAGCGCATTGGGGTGATGTTTCTTTCACCACTGTTTCAGGTCACTACAAAGCCCAAGGCCAACATCCAAAAACACAAGATTACCATATCTGTCCCTCTTCTCCTTTTCATCGGGCTCCAGGGGATCAACTTCTATCTAGCTCATGCTGCAACTATAAAGATAAAATGCTCATTGTTTTCCAATCATTGCTCCACAAACTCAAACAATTCCCCTTCACCCTCCAAATAAAATGAGATCTTAGGTATAAGAAAATAATCCACATCTCTCATACTCAATGTCGCATGGACTGAAATATGGCTTGCATTGCGTCCCATTAACTTAACCACCCCCACTCTGGTTGTGCTCTTGACCTCCATATGGGTTGTATTGGAAGTGTTTTGTGAATCCTCAATTGCTTTCTGGAAGCAAAAGGACCAGTCATTGATGCCCAAATCATTATCCACAGCCTTCGAAACCCCAGCTATGGAGACCCTAAGCTTCCTCCTCTTATCTTATAGGGTCTATCAATGGTTTTATCTTCATAGGAATCAAAGGCATGGAAGAGATCATTAACTAAGCTATTATAGGTCCTCAATAGAAGAATGATTTCACTAAAAGATAGAATTTAAGTGTACCATTGGTGGAAATCGAGGCAGTGTCCTTGGGGGTCCTCCAATTCAGCTTAAGAAACATGAACCCTCCTAGGGTTGGAATGGATTCCTTCACCTCCTCAAATTAATGAAACCATGGCAGAGCCTGATCCTCATCGTCTTCGTCTTCTTCCTCCAATGATGGTAATCTTATACCTAGAGATATGGCCATGTTATTCGAAGTCTAGTTAGAGATGAAATTTTTTCAATTGTTGTAGGAGGTTTTGGGGAGGAATTAGACTATGTCATCTAGCAAAATGGCCTTGACGGAAAGCCTATGGAAACATGGGTATCATTCCTGTATCCGGCATCAAATTATGTCTACCTCCTCCATTTCTATTCTTTCTTACACTTGCCTTCCCAACATTTAGTTTACAATCCTTCACTACTACTAATGAGAGTAAGAAGTCTACCATAATGCTGAAATGCAGCACATACTGAGAAAAACCCTTTTACATTGGCTCGTTGGATTACAATGAGAAAGGAAACGCATAATAAAAATTTTTACCTTCTAATTTGAATCAAGGTAGGTTGCATTCTTATTATCAACCTCCTTATCTACATTTTTTTTAAATCTATATATTTCATAGATATAGTGTAATCTTTATGATATTATATCTCATAGAAGTGTAATGTTTATAGCATTTTGATGAGTAATTCAGCTAGTCATATATCAAATATTAGACAAAATTTAAATGTTTGTTGGATATCTTATGAACATTCAACTATATTTGGATATCTAACTAAAGTATCATTGGATATTTGATGATGAGAGATTTTTTAAAATAAAATACAAAAAAGGAAAGTAAAATTTGACATTACAATTGAACTGTTGAGGTACGAAGTCAAATTTTCCACCCACATGTACTTGAAAATATCCACCAATATTAGATTTTCTAGTGTTAGATATAAATCCATGGCTTTAAATTCAATCACCCATATACATAAGTAGTTAGCCTTAAGTTCAATCACCTTATGATGCCTATGCATCACTACCTATAACTCCATATACAACTATATAGGTTGAACTTTTCCCAATAATGTGGGTGCATGTGGATGCCTTTCTGAATGCCCTAGTCTAGCATTTTAGTTAAAGGCTCATATGCACAAGTTATTGGTCTTAAGTTCTTATTTAATTTAAGAATTCACATAAATGCTAATGGGACCTTGGTTCACTAGTGGAAGAGGAAAAATATTAATACAAATTTGTAATTTACCTCATCTAACATATACTAAATAGGCTTCACATGTATGACGTGATATTCTAATATGTGCAACATCTAATGTTCGGGGAATATCAAAATCCCCATTGGATTCAAAAAAAACCATTCCTTCATACAACAAAGAAAATTGTAATTAGGTTGACATTTTCTATAGCTATGAAGACAAGATAAAAACCTCTATGAAAGTATCAGATGAAGTAATGGAAGCGATTTTTCATATATATATATGTATATATATATATATATATATATATATATATATATATATATATATATATATATATATATATATATATAACTTATAATAAGTTACAACAATATACAAGAAAGTATACCTATGTAAATCAACTAAATCGAACAAAAATGAAATAGCTATTAGCCATAAGAAAGAGGGTTTAAGGAAGATTTAGAAAATTTCAAAGTCGCCATAGGGTTTCTAAAAATTACCTCGGAATGTCGGAAAGTTCCAAACACTTTAAGTTGTTGAACCATAAGAAGAGGTTATTACCTAACTATCCATGAAAGAATATACCACATATATACCTTTCGGATAAGAAATCAAAAAACCATAATACGCGTCAATAAATAAGTTTTGGTCAATGCATTTGAAAACTAGGTCACGACAAAGTACAAGACCGAGGAAGTGTCGATGATATTCAAGTCTAGTTAAAAAAGTAAATTTTTGCGACTTCAATATTTATGAACCTTTTAAGAGTACTATTATGGTTCAATACCATTGTTAGGAAGTACAATAATCTTGAATGCACTATACATGCAGAAAAATTTACATTGCTAATAGTATTCCATAAGACTAAATTAAGAATAATATTCAATTAGGAAAAGAAAATTAGTGTGAAATGGGAGGTACTACACATTAGATGTAATTCAAACAAGCAACTTGCATTCCCTTCAACCTGCACAACCCAAGGTTCTTAAGGCCTAAATACCATAAGGGAGAAGAAGGATTTATTTCCCATGGAATCAATCTTTAGAGATTCAAAGTTCATTCCTTTTCAATTTTTCAATGGTTATATTTTTTTATTCTAAGAAACATGAAAAAGTTTAGTTTGGGTGGGAGTTTTTTGTTTTAAGCACAGTAAGGAAATCTGGAGAGGTTGCTACTAGGTGAAATCATTTTTTAGAGATATGGAATTTTGTTAGAATTATGAGTATAATTCTTCATGCCTCAACACACTTATGTGTACCATTAATGTATTTTTCATCATGGCTAAGCCCATCCTTTGATTATTTATTATTATTTGTTTTAATACTAGGGAGATGATAAGGCCAACCTAGTCATATTTGTACATGTAGGCTCATTAATTGTATGAATTTACAAATATTACACAATAGGAGAAGGAAGGAGGAATTAGAGCCTATCCCCCTTAGTGAGAACTTCCTGAACTCCAAACATAAATCGAATTTTAGTAAAATTCACCTCTGTGAGAGCCTTTGTAAAGATGTTCGCAACTTGGTAATTGGTTGAACAATATTGCACTTCAAGAACATGGTCATGAATGATCTTTCTGATGAAGTGCATGTGTATTTCAATGTGTTTATTGTGTTGATGATGGATTGGACCTTTGCATAGTTAAATGCAACTTTTATTATCACACCGAAGTGTAGTCGGATGCTGCTACTAAAAGACAAAATTTGACAAGATCTGACAAAGCCACAGGGCTTCCTTACTCGCTTCTATGGTGCCATGATATTTTGCTTCTGCTAAAGAGAGAGA
This sequence comes from Pinus tabuliformis, assembly GCA_031772625.1. Taxonomy (NCBI): domain Eukaryota; kingdom Viridiplantae; phylum Streptophyta; class Pinopsida; order Pinales; family Pinaceae; genus Pinus; species Pinus tabuliformis. Next base: position 346,256,653 of record CM062814.1, read on the forward strand.
AATGACACTTTGTTTCTTCCAAGCCCATGTGATAGGGCCAGAACCAAGAGTGAGTACATAACCTGTAGTAGACTTTCGATCATCAAGGTCACCAGCCCAATCAGAATCAGTGAAACCAATGAATAGAGGAGATGCTTCTCCACTGTAACGAATCCCAAACTGAACTCTACATCAAACATACCGAAGTATTATCTTAGCTTCTTTCCAATGAATTTCATGTGGGTTTTCATAAACCGAGCAATAAGGCCAACAACAAAGGAAAGGTAAGGACAGGTATGGGTCAAATACAAAAGGTCTCCTACAAGCTGACAGTATAAGGTAGCATCAACTTTAGGGGAAGGACAAGTGATTGAAAGTTTGGATCTAGACTAAAAGGGAGAAGGGGCTAGCTTACAGTCTTCTATTGAAATTAGCAGAGAAGATCACATGCATACTTGGATCAGGAAAGGTGTTATGAAACCAGTTCACAAAAAGATAGAAAAGATAGATCAACGCCTTAGAATTCAGCCTCTTTGAGGGGGCAACCTCCTTTAAATTACATAAATGAACAATTCTTGGATGATACAAATGACAAAACCTCCTTTCTATATATAGGAGTTTGAGGAGTCACAATATAACCCAACCGATGTAACAATAATAATATAAAGCCACAAAGATAACAATAGAGGGATTCTATGGGTCACAGTAATAATAATATGGGGACAATAGGGGCACAACAATATTAATAAGGGATACAACTATAGTAGTAATGGGGTAATCACTAGTATTATAGGGACCTAACATGCCCCTCTCCTTTAAAAAAGTGTTGTCCTCAACGCTTGAGTAGTTCCGTATGCTTCTGTATCTCATCCTACCATGTGGAATCTTCAGCAGATAAGTTCTTCAACTTGATGAGATACTCCACAATTGAACGATTTCATAGCTATCGAGTTCTTGTCTCTGTGACTGCTTCCTGTTCCAATATAATTTTTCCTTCCTCGTCAAGTTCTAGAAATATTGTTTGAACTAGGAGCTTGTCCCCTATAACCTTCTTTAAACATGAAACATGAAAAACTAGGTGCACTCAAGAGGCTGCAGGAAGCTCTAATTTGTATGCCATAGTATCAATATTTTGCAACACCTTGTACGGACCATAATACTTTAGTGATGATTTATTATCCTTCTTAGCTTGCTTCAGGGACATTTGTTTATATGGTTGTAGCCATAGGAATACCCAATCACCTACATCAAAAATTATTTCACGGTGATGTTGATCTTCCTGTTGTTTCATTCTATTCTATGCCAACACAAGGTTATCCTTTAAGAGTTGGAGGACTTGTTGTTTATGTTCGATGTGATGTTCCACTACTTGAACCTTAGGATTTTCTCTTAAATATGATGTGATGGATGGTGGTTGATATCCATAAAGTTCCATAAATGGGGTCATTTTTGTTGCTGTATGGAAGTATGTGTTATACCACCATTCAACTAGAGGCAACCATTTGACCCATTGTGTCTATTTATCGGAGACAAAGCAACGAAGATATCCTTCAAAACATTTGTTTACTATCTTAGTTTTCCCATCAGATTGAGGATGATAAGATGAGCTATGAGCTAACTAAGTACCAAGACAAGAAAATAATTCTGTCCAAAAATTTCCAGTGAAGATGGAATCTCTATCACTTACAATAATATTTGGATTTCCATGTAGCTTTTGAATTGTTTCCATAAATGCAGTAGAAACTGTACTGGCTTTAAATGGATGTGATAATGCAGAAAAGTGTACATTCCTGGTAAGTTTATCAACTACCACCATGATGACACTCTTTCCCTCAGACATGGGTAAACCTGTGATAAAATCCATTCAAAGTTCCTCCCAACATTGGCTTGGAATGGATAAAGGTTGTAATAGACCCGGGGTCTTAATTGTTTCAACTTTATTTTGTTGGCAAACCAAACATTCTGCCACAAACTTTTGAATATCCGATTGAAGGCCATCCCAAAAAAATTCCTTCTTAACGTTGTGGTAAGTTTTTAAAATTCCTGAGTGCCCTCCTAAGGAAGAAGTGTGCAATTCCATAAGACTATTTTGTTTGAGTTGGGAATGCTTACAGAGGTATAAGCGATCTTTATACCATAACGAATCATTTTTCCAGCTAAATGTATCAGATGTATTGGAATATTGTTGTAACTTTCAAATAAGTGCCCACACTTCTTAATCATTCTTCCATTCCTCTATTACTTCGTTTATCCAATCTGGTTGGATAATAGAAATGGCGCACAAAAATGCTTCCACATCCTCATCCTTTCTTGAGAGTGCATCTGCCACCACATTTTTCTTCCCTTTTTTGTATATGATTTCAAAGTCATAACCCAACATCTTTGTGACCCACTTTTGTTGCTCTTCAGAGGATAATCTTTGTTCTAAAAAGTATTTAAGGCTATCATGATCCATTTTTACCTTGAAGTTTCTTCCCATTAGGTAGGGTCGTCATTTCTTAAGTGCATGTACTATTGCCAACATTTCCTTCTCATAAATAGCTTTGTGTAAAAACTTTCCCTTGATTGGACGACTTTCAAAAGCAATGGGTCTTTCATATTGCATTAAAACAACACCAATTCCATTTCCTGAAGCATCACATTCCACAATAAAGGCTTTTGTGGAGTCCAGTGTAGCTAAGACCGGTGCTTGGTACATTTCCTCTTTAAGATGTTCGAAGGCCTTTGCTGCTTCTGGAGTCCATGAAAATGCATCTTTCTTCAATAACGTTGTTAGAGGTGCTACTATTCTCCCATAATTCTTAACAAACTTGCGATAATACCCTGTCAACCCAAGAAATCCTTGTAGATGCTTTATGGATGTGGGGATTTGTCATTCCTTAATGGCTTTAATTTTGCTAGGGTCTACCTTAACTCCTTCATGAGATACAATATGACCCAGATATTCCACATCTTGTACTCCAAAGAAACATTTGGATCTTTTTGCATATAATTGCTTTTCCTCCAATAGTTGTAGCACCATGTCAACATGTTCAACGTGATCCCTCCAAGACGTGCTGTAGATTAGTATATCATCAAAAATTACTAACTCAAATTTTATAACGAAGGGTCTTAAAATGGAATTCATCAAACCTTGAAATGTAGAAGGTGCATTGGTAAGGCCAAAAGGCATTACCAAAAATTCATAATGACCCTCATGAGTTCTAAATGCTATTTTCGGAATGTCTTCAGTCTTCATTCTGATTTGATGATATCCTGAATGAAGATCCAAGTTGGTGAAGTAAATTGATCCATGCAATTCATCCAGTAATTCATCAATGACAGGAATGGGAAACTTATCTTTAATAGTGAGCTTGTTGAGCTCCCTATAATTCGGACACATGTTCCATGATCCGTTCTTCTTGTGCACCAATACTACTAGAGCAGAGAAAGAACTTTGACTAGGTTGAATTATACGAACCTCTAGCATTTCTACAACCATACGTTCAATTTCACTCTTTTGGGCATAGGGATATCTGTACAGCCTGATGTTTGGAGGAACACTTCCTGGAATCAGATGAATAGCATGATCATGATCACGAATAGGTGTGAGACCTTTGGGAGTCTCAAATACCTTGGAATGATTGTCCAAGGCTTTTTGGAGATCTGGGGAAATATATGATTCCGATGTGGAAACATCTAGTGAACATAATTGTGCAATTACACCTTTTTTTCCTTTTTTAGAATCTTTGTCATACTGTTAGAGCTTATTATCTTTCCCGGTTTCCCTGCAATGCCCCTTAATTCAACTTCCTTTCCTTCCACATAAAATTTCATGAAAATTTCTTGAAAATTAAAAGATATTGTACCCAAGGATTGTAGCCATTGGACTCCTAGTACAACATTAGCACCTCCCATTGGAATGGAAAGCATTGGGCTAGTCAGTACATATTCTCCCATGGATAGCTTAGTATTATGGCACTTTCTAGAGAAATTTATCGTTCCTCCATTTGCAACCATCACTTGACACTCTAGTGCTGGATATAGGAAGCAATTCAATTCTTTTGCTACCTTCCAATGAATAAAATTGTGGGTATTTCCTGAATCAATCAACACTATTACCTTTTTCTTCTTGATTTGTCCTTCTATCTTGATGGTTTAAGGAGTGGTAATTGCAGCGAATGCATTACAAGATATGGTCGAATTCATTTCTTCTTTATCTAGGCTTTGCTCCTGGAGTATATCCTCTTTTTTGACCTTTCTTGCTCCTTTTCTTCTTCCTCTTCACAATCTATGTAGAATAATTTCTTCTCAGCACATTTATGACCTTTAGTGTATTTGTTATCACAACTGTAACAAAGTGCTTTTGGCCCTTTTTCTTCCAATTGTTGTGGTGTCAAACTTATAGGTTGTGGAAGACTAGGGACAACAACACTTCCATATTTATAGTTGTGAGTGGTATGCTTCCTGGTTGCCATAATTTTTCTTTCCATTTTTCTTGCTAACCTGAATCCCTTCTCTAATGAATCAGGTTCCCAAAGGTGAACATCATGTTGGATATTATCCTTTAAATTTCCTATGAACACATAAATCCTATGCTCCTCTGGAATATTCTTTACCCTTATGTTCAATTTTTGGAACTCCTCAATGTGCTCCATTATTGAACCCTCATAATGTGCTGTCAATTCTTCTGTAAAAATTTCCCACATAAAGTGTTGCTTTTTGTATCCTCATAATGTGTTGTCAATTCTTCCGTAAAAATTTCCCAAGTGATAATTTGTTTATGAGAGCAAAGCCATTGATACCATACAAACTAATTTGGTTCCAAATATAAAGTTGCAAAACATAACTTTTGTGTGTTTTGCACATTATTGAAATCAAAAAATTGCTCCATCTGTAATATCCATGTTGCGGGATCCTTGCCATCAAACTTCCTCATATCATTTTTGGAATATGATGGGTCTTTGATCCAACATTAGAGTCTATGAAATCATGATTAAAATTTCTTTTTTTCTCATCATGAGTTTCCTTTACTACCCTTTCACCATTAGTAAGCATTTCTTGTAAAAACTTTCTCAAATCTGTCTTCAATTCTGTCTTCAAATCTTCCATGCATGTCTTCAAATCTTCCATGCCTATCTATAAGCAATCCATCCTTAGCATCTACACCTTTCTTTAAACCATCCATCTTAGCTTCTACATCTTTCTTTAAACCATCCCTCTTAGATTCTGTTGCTTTTTGTGCAAGTGACACTTGTTGCACTTGGTCTCGTAATTTTAATATATCATGTTGCATTTCTTCCTCTTCTTCATGAGTCATCCTAGAGATTTTAGGTTGCCTACTAGGTGTTTTCATTTTCTTTCCTCGGGGAATCAATTGCAAATAATAATACTTTACTATGCCCTTTGAATTCCTTCAAACTAATTTTTCAAACCAAGCTTATGCAAAAAATTTAAAAAAACTACACACCTTTTTTCACTTTGTAGGAGCTTGATATTGAATCTAATGTGTCTTTATAATTTTGGATCATCTAGTTCTGAAATTGCAACCTGCAGTAACGCTCTGTGTCCTCTTTCCAATGCCACCATTCTTATCCAAATTGGATTCTCCAAGGAAGATTTATGCCAAATCTCCCATAGTGGCCTAATCATAGACTAGTTCAGTAGAGTGAACTTGTATGATGTGCCACAAGTCACTATTTTTGACCTTTGGCTCTAAAAAATACATACAAGAAACTATAGTCTGTCCTCTTTTGTACCATTTTCCAAAATTTCAATCTGATGCTCAGAGAGAAAGTTATGACGATTTTCCCCAGGTCACTTGCTTGGAATGTAATTCAGGAGTCTGCTCAAAAACCAACTTCCTTAAATCATATCTCCGCAAATATTGTACGAAAGGCTTTGAAATTTGGATCTGAGGTTCCATGTGATTTCTTCTCAAATGGGTTTTTTTTTAGCTTCTGAAATGTCGCAGAAAAAATGTTATAGCAAAAATGCCATGATGACCTATTTGGAGCAGCGAAACCCTAGAATCCAAACTTCTAATACCAAATGTTGTGAAACCAGCTCACAAAAAGATAGAAAATATAGATCAACGCCTTAGAATTCAGCCTCTTCGAGGGGGAAACCTCCTTTACATTACATAAATGAAAAATTCTTGGATGATACAAATGACAAGACCTCCTTTCTATATATAGGAGTCTGAGGAGTCACAATATAATCCAGCCGATGTAACAATAATAATATAAAGCCACAAAAGTAGCATAGAGGGATTCTATGGGGCATAGTAATAACAATATGGGGACAATAGGGGCACAACAATATTAATAAGGGATACAACTATAGTAGTAAATGGGTAATCACTAGTATTATAGGGACCTAACAAAAGGGAAATACCTTCCTTGGATTGCAACACTTGAGACCAAGAAAATAATGTAAGTGTCCTAAGTCTGTCATTTCGAACTGCTTTTTAAGGTTGGATTTCACGTGGTTTAAAGGTTGGGATCACTACTAGTAATGATACGATCATCAACATAAAGAACATTATAGGAGACTTACCCACTTTCTTGGTGTAGACAGTATTGTCAGAATGACACCTAGAAGAGCCAGTATCTAAAATAAATCTATCCATTTTGGCATCCCAAGCTTGAGGGGCTTGCTTGAGACCATAAAGGGATATCTTAAGCTGACATACAAGGATGGAGTCTATTTGTCTAAAGTCAGGAGGTTTTTCCATACAGATTTATTCATGCAAGTCCCCATGTAAGAAGGCAGATTTAACATCCATCTGATGGACTTCCCATTTGAAAGAGGTAGCAAGGGAAAGAACAAAGTGGATAGATTTCATTTTGGCAACAAGGGGGAAGGTTTTAGTATAGTCAATACCTTCAACTTGTGAAAAACCCTTAGCAACAAGACGAGCTTTATGTTTATCAACTTTTCCATATGGTCCAAACTTGGTTCTATAAACCCATTTGCATCTAACAAGTTTTCATCCCTTTGGAAGAGGAACAAGATCCCATGTGTCATTTTCCAATAATGAATGATATTCTTCATTCATAGTTGCATCCAAATATGGATGACCTGAAGCTTCTGCAAAGGTGTCAGGATTATAATTCGTTGAAGCTTAAGCTGGTAAAGAAAAGGCTCTATCAAACTAAGAACACGTGTGACTTTGATCTGTAGGATCACTTGCAAGAGCACCTGCTGCATCCTAAGTAGCGCAGACCCATTTTCAAAGCTGAGGAGTTGAAGGAGGATCCCTAGAAGGTTGGGGAGGATTTTCATCATCACTGTCATCATCTGAGGAAGAAATATTTTCAGAAGTAGAAGGGATACAGAGAGGTGGCACATCCGCCGACCTAGGCTTGTAGGCCGATATATTTTCAGAAAACTTCTCATCTCTTCTAATGATAACATTTTTGGATTTAGGTGGAAGAAGTCTATATCCTTTGACATCTTAAGAATATCCAACAAAAATACATTTTTCACTCTTAGCTTCTAAGGCTTTATGTTTCTCATCTGGAATATGGGTCCATGCTTCACTTCCAAAAACACAAAAGTGACTTACATCTGGTTTAACTGAGCTCCATGCTTCATCTGGAGTGATATTCTTGAAAACCTTAGTACGAGTGCGATTTACTATGTAATTTTCATAGTTAATTGCTTCTGCCCAAAAATTAAGACTAAGTCCTTTAGATTGAAGCATACAAATAGCCATTTCCTTTAACGTGTGATTGTTCCTTTTAGCTACACCATTTTGTTGTGGAGTATATGGAACAGCATGTTGCATTTGAATTCCATGCTCAACGCAAAAGTTGATGAATTTGTTGTTAACATTTTCTCTGCCAATATCATATCTTAGCTTAAGAATTTGATGTCCAAATTGTTTCTCAACAAAGGCCTTAAAGGCCAATAACATGTTAAATAATTCACTCTTGAGTTTTAATAAGTATACCCAAGTGCGTCTAGATAAATCATCAATGAAAATTAAGAAATACTTGTATCCAGAGAATGAAACAACTAGAATTGGACTACATAAATCAATATGCTCAAGCTATAAAGGGGCAGAGGCGTGCCAAGAGGCATGTTTTTCAAAACTATCCTGATGATGTTTTTCGAGGACACATCCAGAACAAAAACCATCTCTGCAAGATACCATAGGAAGACCTGTCACCATATTTTCTTTACATAGATTTTGAAGGGAGCGATAGTTTAAGTGACCAAATCGCTCATGCCAAATTTTTCTCACTTCATCATTATGAGCAACAAATATTGAGGGAACAGTTGATGACCCAGAGTTGTTAAACTTATACAACCTTGTAGAATCATCAACAACTCCAATAGCTAAAATATGTCTAGGATCTCTTAGGTCCTTAATTACAACATTGTGAGGTGAAAATTCAATAGTTTTACCTTCACCTGAATGAGTTATCTGATATACAAATAGAAGGTTGCAAGATAATGTTGGAACACATAATACATCATTAAATGGACCATTGTCTAGATGAATAGTTCCAGACCCAACAACACTAACAAATCTATCATCACCAACATATATATTTTTGGTGTTACAATCATTTAAAGAAGAAAACATGGCTTTGTTTTTGGCCATGTCATAAGAAGCTCCAGAATGAATGATCCACTCATGAGAATGAGAAGAAGAAGATACATTTAGTGCATAACAGGACCGAGATGCTTCAAAACAACATGCAAAAAGTGTTATTCTTGAAGATGAAGTTGAAGTTGAAGAGTGCTCCAAATGGATGTTATGCTTCTTCATTGCTGCTTCCAAGTCTTCCATCTTCCTAAAGCATTTTGATTCTATGTGGCCATCTCGATTACAAAAGATGCAATGTCTATCAGTGTTCTTCCCTTTGTTTTTATTTTCCCTATCATTTTGTTGAATTTATTTTTCATTTTGAGACTGAAAGTGCTTAGTACACTTGCTTGGTTTAGGACCATTCTTTTTAGAATGATGCTTCTTAGGATTCTTTGAACTTGGTTGTTGCTAGGCGGCTAAGGCTTTCTTAGAAGAGTTTCCAAGATTAAGAAGATCAAGATGTAAGAGTTTTTCTTGTTCTTATTAAAGAATAGCAAAAGGCATCAAAAGAGGGGTACTTGTAGTCTTGTCCTTTAGAAATAAAGGCTTCTCTAATAGAATGGAAAGTGGAAACAAACACAGAGTACGCTGGTCCCCACTTAGTAAGAATGGAACAGATAAGGCTACCATCTTCTTTCTTAACCTTAACACCTTCCAAGGGAAGTCTAAGGGTCTTGAACTGGGAGAAAAAATATTCAATGGAAGAAAAATTATTGGGGTCCAACTTAAGAAACTCATTTTTGAGTTGATGGACTCTAATTTCATTTTTAATTCCAAAACCTTTATTGAGTCATTTCATTTCTTCATCAGGGGTATCAAGTTCTATGATATGGAACCTAAGGTTTGGAGAAATAGACATCCCTATCAACCCACGTGCTTGATATTGCCTATTTTCCCATTTAACTTGTCTATCTTCATCTTTAGGTTTAGACTCTTGGCCTGAGGTTATTCTATAAAGACCTTTACTTCTAAATAAATCCTCCTTGTAGGACACCCATTGGAAGTAGTTGGTGTTGTCAAGAATAAATTTTCATGGAGTTTCCATTTTAATAGAAACTGAAGCTGTATATTCTGAAACTAAGTGTTCTAATGGAAAGATCTAAAAAAAAATACACTGATTAAAAAAAGTGGCTCTTAAAACGACTTCTGGATGAATAAGTTATGGCTTTTTGAAGAAGCGTTTTTGAAGATGCCGATGAAGTACGTAAATGTGCGGAAGTGAATGATAATTTTATATTTTAAAAAAATCCCCCCTCTTTCTAAACTTAATCTAATTCGATCACTTTTAAAAAAATTATGCGACCCACTTTTATAAAAAAAGTGAATGTCACTTTTACAATGGTACTTTATGAGCTACTCACTAAATTGCAACTTAAATAAAAGATAAAGAGACTTTAAAATTATAAGTGACTCACTTTTTATAATGGGTGAGAACGTTTTTACATAAAGTAACTTTAAAACATAAGGTACATTTGTTTTTTGAAAAAGTAACTCAACAAAAAGAAAGACTTGAACCCAATACCTCTATTCTCATAAAGTAACTTTGGACCAAGTGAGTTAGTTTAAAAGGTTAGTAACTATTGGAAAAGAGGAAGGGAATTTTTTTTAAGTCACTGAAACTTTGAAGTACGTGCTTACTTGAGAAAACTCTTTTTCCCTACAAAACAAAAATCCTCACAACCCAAAACGGACATGAAAAAAACCAAACCTTATGGCATGAAGTTAGATTTCACTTGGAAAATAAATATTTTCCTCAATGTTTCTGATTTTCTGAGATCACACTAAGGCACGACAGAAAAGAGCATACGTGTGAGAAAAATCCTTCCTTTCTATTTCTGATTTTCCTAGATCGCACAAAGTTGCGGGGCAAAGAGTATACACAGAAATTAAAGGTATGGATCCAGTAATATAAAAGAGAGATAAATAAGCCAAAATAAACAGAGAGATAAATAACTAAAACTGGAAAATAAAGATTGTATACCTCGAGATCTTAAAAATGATGTGGCTAGGGCTACCAAAAACCTTTTTGCATGAAACGAAAGGGGTTCCTCACGATGCTCCTAACATAATAGAGAAGTCCTCTTGGCTTGAAAAAGATCAAAAACCACAGATCTAGGAAACAACAGTCGGATGTAGTTGTATGAGATTCGAATTTGGATCAACAATGAACGCGGCCCTCAAATAGCTCAGATATGATGTAGGAATTTACGGGGTAAGTTCCTTAGATAGAACACCAAATTACACCACTCACAAACAGATCACATATCAATACACCAGTATTCTTAACATGGTTAAAACCCTCAAAGATGGAAACAGTGCACAACCTGAGCCAATGCAACCACTTCAAGAAATTTATTAATGTAAAAGAAAGAAAATTTACATAATCTTCTCTCATGAACAGTCACCTTACAAATGACCCTCCATGCTCCTTAAATATAGATAATGGACCAATCAGGTGTTAAGCCATGGATCCAGTGTCAGTAATGCCGAGGAGAGAATGAACCCTCAGATCACTTCATATCTAGAACATATCGTGACCCTCGGATTATAAGTTACAAAAGTACAGAGTAAAGAAATGCACTTTACCTAACTCCACACTAGACCAAGCTATACTTAACTATTTCCTATGTGTCAGAATATCCTAACATTAACCCCTTGGAAGATCCCTGATTGTGTGTAAATACACCACAACTCTCATTTGTGTTCCATCATCTCATGATATTCTTGATTTCCCTTATATAGTGTTTTATGCCAAAGGGCACATATCTTTGTGTATCTCTTATGTAGCACACTTGTGCTTAGGCCTTTCTAGCACACTAGGGTTATCTCTCTCTAACACACTTGTCGAAGTTCATAAGAATTTTTAAATACTTGAGGACATGGCTAGAAGTTATGGCCAAAGTATTTCCACACACTCTTACTAAGTTAGCCTTTGAATGGTTTGTAAACCTTCCCAATAACTCTATAGAGACTTTTGATAAACTATGTGATACGTTTTTTGGAATGTATTCTCTTAAATCAATCGATGTATTTAAAGTAGTTAGTCTTATATGATTAAAGCAAGGAAAGTGGGAAGTTATGACCTATTTCATCCATAGATTCTCATTTTCCTTGACTAGATGTGAGACCAACTTCTCTCTAGATGAGCTTAGGAAAATATTGCTAGAAGGTATAAGAAACGATTTGAAAGGAGAATGTATTAATAATAAATAGATAACCTATTAAGATATTAGCAATAAGGTGTTGGACTTATAAACTGTCAACATTGGAAATCACCTAAGAATTCATTATCCTCCTATTATAGCTAGTGAAGTAGCTTCCCTCTTAGGTGACCCATAATCAAGAGTGACTAATCCAAAAGGAAACAAAAATGATAGAAATGTTGTAGGGAATGGTCTTACAAATTTATTTCATGAAGTTGTTGCTACTACTTCTTCCACTCATGCTAATCCACCCATAAAGAGACTTTTGAACATTAGAAGCAAACACAGGTACAAAAGTAAGTGTAAAACATGGCACAAATTGTGGCACAATAAAAGTGGATGTAAATATAGATGCAAAAAAAGAAGAAAACTTTGATGCAAAAAGGGATGCAAAATTGGACATAAACATGGGTGCAAAATTGGAGGCAACAGAATCCGTTGCAAAAGTAGATGCACAACAAGACACAAAACCTGATGCAAATCCTAATGCATAAGGTTGATATAAAAAAGGACACAAAAATAGATGTAAAAGTCGATGAAAACCTAGATGCAAATGAGGATGAAAATGTGGATGAAAAATTAGAAGCAAAAGTGGGTGCAAAGGGAGGTGCCAAACTAGGCGCAAATTGTGGCAGAACAAAATTGGTTGCAAAAGTGGACACAATAATAGATGAAAAAGAGGACGTGAATATGGACGAAAAACAAGATGCAAAAGTGGGTGCAACAAAGGAAGATAAAAAATTAGATGCAAAACTAGACACAAACCTCCACGCAAAACTTGGCATAAAGAGGATGCAAAAAAAGGATGAAAAAATGGATGCAAAAAATGATTTTAAAAAGAATTCAAAATAAGATGCAAAATATGATGCAAGTGTAGGTAGGAAAAAGTGGATGCAATATAGTATGGAAAAGCAGGTGAAACAAAATTAGGTGCCAAACTTGATGGAAAAACCTTGAGAAAAACATACTGCAAAGGATGGAAGAAGACTTTGCATAAAACCTGGTGCAAAACCTATTGCAATACCTGATGCTAAACTTGGTGTAAGACTTGGTGAAAAATGAAGCGCCAATTTTGCATCAAGTTTTGCACCATATTTGATAAATTGGTGCAAATAGCACCAGAAATGGGCTCTAGACAGAAAAAAGGAAGCAAAAAGGGATGCTAATCACAAGGTTTTGTTGTAGTGAGAAAAGGTTTAGAAGAAAGAGCATGTAAATGACTAGCTATTTCATCTAAGATAGACCACATAGTAGACCAACAACTAGAGTGGAAAAAAAAATGTTACTAGTGTACCTTGAAAAAAAAAGCGAATAGAGATCCTTGATATCATCCATAATCTAGATAAAAACTTAATCTAGATTGGATAATTATGCTTAGATGTATTTCACCCAACAACACCAAAAACTGCTCCAGTGAAGGCTACATTTAATCCACCCACCTCCACACCTGCAACCAAAATTACTACCCTTGTGAATTTCGTGACTAATTCTTCCACAATCCAATCTTTTATCCTCAGCATCTACTTCTCACAAAAAAATTCGTAGATATTTTGAATTAAGCATGTTGTCTGCCAATAGATATTCTATAATTTTCCTCCACCATCATTGTAGAAATTATGGTGTAGATTTGAAACTACTCATGAAGTTTTAATCAAAATCATAAGACACAAACCTACTCTACTACTTTGAGGAGTTAATTCACAATTTATAACAAAAATTTCAGACATACAATAAGAAATAACGCACATGACCACAATATTTTTCCTGTGGAAAGTAATATTCTAAAAACCCCAATGCCTACTTGCATTAATATGATGAATATAGATGTATTACAGTTGATTTTCTTAAATCATCACAACATGCAAGTGAATAACCTATCTCTCTACTCAGTGAGAAGTTCTAACCCAGACTTAGTCAATTTCTACCTCTCCTTGAGCCCATATTTCCTTGTGCAATTCCTTGAGAAATTAGGCCCTAATTATTTAATAATTTCTACAAAATGGATTACGCAATTCCCAAGGTTGAACATTTGACTGCATGCAACATATGTACACTCCCTACGACTAATGTTACATTGCCTTAGAATCTCCACCACATTTTGGGAACTCAAATTCTCTGCATGCACTAGATATTTTAGCTTGATTGATCAGTTAACTGGATGATCGTTGAGTTTGAATGAAGTCCCACTGCACAACTGATATTCCACTAGTTCCTCCAATAGTTGGAATTAGTTTAACTAAAAAAAACTTGAGATAACTAACTTTGATTGCTACAAATTAGCAGTTACACATGATTAACTAAAATTTAACTCCTCCGACTTGAATTTAATAAGTAAATCATGTGACACAAGCCATGTCACACAAGTTAACTACATCCAAGTTGTCTCGTGACGTGGAAATTTGAATTAGCTCATTTTAATCAAGGCAAAATCAAATTGAGAATTTCTTGCTGCATTTTTCAATATTCCCTCTCAACAAGAAAGAGATTATCAACCACCCCTATCTTGCACCTGTGGAACTCAAACTTCTCTCTTGACAAATCTTTTTTCAAAACGTCAACATCTTGTTCCTCTATCAGAATATAGTGTAGCAACATTATCCACCTTTGCACAGAATCCTGTAAATGGTGATACTAGATATCTATATGCTTGGATCAATCGTGAAATACAGGATTCTCAGAGAGCTTGATGCAACTTTTATTATCATAGTTAGATCCATCATCGGACCAAACAGTCCAATAAGTATTTTTTCCATTCATATCGCCTCACATGTTGCTTGATGTAAAGCCATGTATTTTTCTTTTGTTGAGCCCCAGTGCCACAGATTTTTGCTTCCTCTTGTACCAAGAAACAGTTGCAAAGCCAACACTAAAAATTCCACCTGATGTACTCTTTCGATTTGATGGAATTCGTGCCCAATTTTCATATGTGAATCCACATAGCTTCTCTCCCTATCCTAGTCTGTACTATAGTCCAAACAAGGTAGTGCCTTTGAGGTACTGTAAAACATGCTTAGCTTCTTTCCAAAATAACTTGGTTGGCCTAACTATAACTTGGCTTAGATGGCAGACTACATAGCACAAGGTAAATGAGTGAACCCACTAGCTGTCGATTAATGGCAACATCCACTTCTTCACCTGAAGTGGAATCCTCCTTCCTCCAGTTGGTCGCTAGAGGTGTCTCCATGGGTTTACAACTCTCCATGAAGAATCTTTGTAGTATCTCATTTGCATACTTTCCTTGAGAGATAAATTGTTCCCCATCACCTTATCATACTTCCAAGCCAATGAAGTAGTGCATCAAACCCATGTCCTTTATTTCAAATTCCCTTGCAAGGTCCTCCTTGCAAGATCTAATCAATTTCTCATGACTAGTTAAGATGAAATCATCAACATGTAAGAAAATAATAAGTTATTTACCTTACACAAACATGTGATAGAGGTTTGCATTCTCTTCACTTTTGGTTAAGCCCAAAACAGTGAGATAGATATTGATCCTGGTGTACCAAGCACAGGTTGCATGTTTGAGATTGTACACTGCTTGCTTCAGTCTACTCAGATGAGACTCCTGATCAAATGTCTCAAAACCTTTTTATTGCTCGATGTACACCTCCTCCTCAATAGCCCCATTGAGAAATTTTGTTTTTACATCCATTTGGTGGGTCTTCCACCCCGTCTGTATAGCCATAGTAAGAATTGATCTAATGGAAGAGTACCTTGCTAGAGGAGAAAAGGTCTCGTCATAGTCAATTCCCTCAACTTGATAGTATCGCTTGGCCACAAATATCGCCTTTTACTTCTCTATGATTTCATCTATTGCCTACTCCACTTTGAAGATCCATCTCGAACTGACTATTGATTTATCTGTTGGTCTTTGGACCACTTCCAAAACATTGTTCTTTACAATGGATTCATAGTCCTCCACCATTGCATCAACCCATACAAGTTTCTCTAATGCTTCCTCGAAAGAGGATGGGTCAGTCTCCATAAGCCTAGTCATTAGAGCCATGTAGTTAGTGTACCTCTCAGGTGACCTGCTTTTCCTGTGCAAATTTGAAGGAGCTCCCACATTCTCCCAGACATCCTACACAAGTCTATCAACATCCCTGGTTCTTTTTCTGCCTTCTTTGGATGGTTCTTCTTGAGTGAATGTCTCCACTCTCTGCTCCTCAATTTTTGGATGCTCCACAACTTCCTGAGGCTCCTCCTTTAGAGCCGAAAGCTCTTCTTCTGGTGGGATATAAATCTCCCCCTCAAGAGAACACCACATCGATTTATCCTCATCAAACTTTACATCCCTTCACACAATTGTCATTATGAGGGATGGAAAGTACACTTGGTATTTGTGGGGAGTTTCTATGTAACCCACAAATACCTCTAATTGTGCAGCCAACATAGGCTTATTCATTGTTTCTTTGGAGACATGGCAGTAAATAGAACATCTGAAAATCCTAAAGTGTGACACATTTGACATTCTCCCCGAGAAAGCTTCCTCCAGTGTAGTCATTCCAAGAATCCGATGAGGAATCTGGTTCTACAAACAGACTATTTTTTTGCATACCTTAGCCCACAAATGTAGAGGTAGGCCATGGTCATGCAACATCACCCTCGATTCTCCCAAAATGATACAGTTATTTCTCTCATCCACCCCATTCTTTTATGGGTTGTGGGGTGTTGTAAACTCTTACCTAATGCCTTCTTTCACAAAAAAAAAATTAAATTCATTCGACACGTACACACCTCCATTATCACTCTTGAAAGCCTTCACCTTCTTGCTAGTTTCTTTTTCAACCAGTGCCTTGAATTTTATGAGCTCGAAGAATGTCTCATCATTCTTTGGCATGAAGAAGATCCAACACTTCCATGAGAATTCATCAATAAGATTGAAAAAATATTTGTGTCTTGCACTGAAGGTTTTCGAGAAAGGTCCACAAACATCAGTTTGGATCATTTCAAGGACTACATGTGCTTTGTTATGTCAATCATGGAATGTGGATTTTAGGTACTTCCCCAACCTACATCCTTTGAATACATCCTACTACTTAAGTTATCATTTAAGAAGATAGTGGTTATTTTTTGTATAATATTTGAGGTTCCATGATGTAAATGGCGAAGTCTTTTGTTCCAAATTTCACCGCAATCAAGGCCTGCACTTTCTTTGCCTTAGTGCTTAATGCAACATAGTCTTCCACATCTAGATTATAGAGGTTCTTCACAAAAACCCTGATGTGCTTCACTTGTCCCATGGCTAAGTGTCTCAAGAATTATTTTCCTTTGCTGAAGATCACATCATAACCATGGTCTTCCAAAAGTACAATAGAGATGTGCTTTTTCTTTAGGCCTAGAACAAAAATTACATCCTTGAGCCTGAGAGGAAAGCTTGAATCCCTTTGAAAGGTGACTGTACCAATACCATTCATTTTGTACCTTCCATCGTCCCCTAGCTTGATGCGCACCTAGAGATCTTTCTCCTCTAGTTCACTGAAAAATAATTACACCTTGTCATGTGGAACGATGCACTTGAGTCCAAGTACCACACGCTCCCCATCACTATGTTGGACATGCATGCAATAAGGGTAAGTGTAAGGTTGAACTATGAAGCCAAGGCTTCACCTATTTCTCCTCCTAAGGTTTTCTTTCTTGCCTTTTTGTGTGGACACTTTGTGGCATAACGCCTATATTCATGACAATGGAAGCATTTAATGTTTGACAAATCTTTATTCTTTTCCCATTGGCTAGATTCTACTTTGGTTTGATATTTATTCCCTTTTCCCTTCTTTCCCTTTCCAACCAGTGGAAATTTTCCTTCATCATCACCCTTGGATGAGGTCCCATATTTGGTATTCCACCTTATTTGCTCTTGTACCAAATAAGACCATAATCATTCCCAATTTGATAGTTTCTCCCTCCCATTCACTAAATCTTGATAGTTATGCCAACTCTTGGGAAGGCCTAGAAGGGATAGGCTTACCAAGTCATCCCATGAAACAGTAACACCAACTCCTACAAGCTCATCACAAACTTGTGTGAACCTGCTCAGATATTGCAGGACAGCGTCATTCTTCTACATCTTGATATTTCAATGTTTATCCTTGAGCGCAAACTTCCTGTGGTCAATACTATTTTGGAATAGATTTTTCGGTGCCTACCAAGATACATAAGGATTTTTTTTCCATGGAGATCGGTGACAATGTGGTCTTATACTCCATCAAATATTATTCTCCTCACCTTGGCTACATCTTTCTTCCACTGAGCAAGGTTTTGGGCATCAGATTCTGTTGATTTTACAACATCTCTCTTGATGTATTCTATCAATCCATTGTATACCTCCTCAATGTGATCCTTCCATGCAATGAAATTAGAGCTTCCTTCCAAGGCATACTCTAGCCTTAACCAGTTGAAGGTCATCTTCTCAACTCTCAATAGATCCTGCTACGCTAAACTACAAATTTGAACCTCCTAAGAAATAACTTTGAAATTCCAACTCTAATGTGAATCCTGTTACGATACCATGTAGACATTATGGTGTAAATTTGTAACTTCTCATGAAGTTTTAATTAAAAAGACAAGATGAAAACCTACTCTATTGCTTTGTGGAAGTTAATTCCCAATTTAGAACAAAAATTTCTTACATGCAATAAGAAATAACACACATGCACACAATAGTTTTCCTGGGGAAAACAATATGCTAAAAACCCCAATGTTTTCTTGCATTAATATGACGAATAGAGATGTATTACAAATTTTTTGCTCAACTAAGCACAACCTGCAAGTGAATAAACTATCTCTCTGCTGACTAAGAAGCTCTGACCTAGACTTAGTCAATTTCTTCCTCTTCGTGAGCCCTTAATTCCTTGTGTAATTCCTTGAGATGTTATGACCCTATTATTTAGGAATTTTTCCAAAATGGATTGCATGATTCCGAAGATGTTAAGTTATGGTATGTTCTATGCTTATAACAGTTTACTTCCTTTTCTTATTATATTCCACCGATTAGCAATCACATGTACATAAAGTAAAGTGCAGATAGAACATTAAACGATCGACAGAAAACAAGCCAAGACAAGAGACACAAGATGTGGCGGCTAGCCAGGGAAAAACCCCACAATGTGTGGGGAAACCCTTTGATCAAATCTTCTTTTATCTTCAATAATTCAGCAGAGAGAAATAGTACAATAAATCTGATTCATATCAGCAGTAGCAAACCCTAGATCAGTAGCATCAGCATTAGCGGCTTCATTATCAAACTAGGGCAGACCATATCTCACAAACCGACAGTCGGATTGACTTCATTCCACCACCAAAAGTTTCGGCTTCCAGAGGAGGTTCAGATGAACCTACAGCGCAGTTTAGATGAGGATATCTTCTAGGCCACGGAAGTCAATCTTTACTTCTGTAGTTACAGCTTCAGTTTCAACAGTTTCCGGCTTCAAACTAGGGCAGTCGATCTCTTGCAAACCGTTCGTCGGATTGACTTCATTCCACCACCAAAAGTTGCGGCTTTCAAAGGAGGTTCAGATGAACCTACAGCACAGTTCCAAAGAGGAGATCTTCTAGGCCACACAAGTCAATCTTTACTTCTGCAGTTGCAGCTTCAGTTTCAGCAATTTCCGGCTTCAAACTAGGACAGTCGATATCTTGCAAACCGTTCGTCGAATTGACTTCATTCCACCACCAAAAGTTGCGGCTTTCAAAGGAGGTTCAGATGAACCTACAGCGCAGTTCCAAAGAGGAGATCTTATAGGCCACACAATTCTATCTTTACTTCTACAGTTGCAGCTTCAAATTCAACAGCTTCCGGCTTCACATGTGTGAGAGAGAGAGACCCATTTCAGCGCAGTAGAGAAGAGACTCATATCTGCTCAGTAGAGAGAGAGAGAGATGTGATGAGATGAGTGAGTCCAAATGAGGAAAAGTCCTCTTATATTTATACACAACGTTGGTGGGTGAATAGATGCGACTGTTGGGCTTCTGAGCCTACATGAGTTGTAGGTTGGCTTGATAATAATTCCATAATCAAAATAAATTCATATCTCCATGAATACTTATCGGAATTTGATGATATTTATATCAATCCTACACCTCTCGACGAGAGGAATCTAATAAAAATATTATTATCCATGAATAAGATGACCCACATGAAGTTTTGCCCTGGTTTCCAATTTTAACACTCCCTCTCAACCATGGAGAACTTCATCTGCAATCTGTCAATCGGTCGTTACTATTCATCCATCAAATGCACTGCCTTGTACAGCCTGACCCTTGCCCTGCTCTGCTCTATTTTTCCTGTTCTACTTTGTCTTGTTCTGCCCTACACTGATCTGTACTGTTTTGTTCTGTTCTTCTCTGCTCTTGCATTGTTATGTTCTACTCTGCTTTTGTCCGAATTATGAAGAAGAAGAAATGATCGAGGATGTATCATACTGACTCAAAGTCAGTCTCAGAGTATGTAAGCTGGTCCCAGACCAGTCTCAACCAACCGAAAGTCAGCGTCATAGTGAGTACAAATCCAATGGTCCCAGACCAATATCATCCTCGAGTGACTCAAAGTCAGTCTCAGAGTATGTACCACTGATCCCAGACCAGTCTCAACTGACCCGAAGTCAGCGTCATAGTATGGTACAACTCCTACCACTGGTCCCAAACCAGTATCATTGATCCCAGATCAATGGAGGTCATCCTAGCATAGGGACTACGGTAGTTACAACGATGCGTCCATCGGTACTACTATGGTCCCTAACTTCATTTCCCTACTCATTGATCAGATGAGAGGTACTTCTCATGAGTCCCAGACTGCATGGGTAGGATGCCTCGATAGGAGAACTAATCAATCCTGTCCTCACAGGAGAACACATTAATCCTACTACAATTGCCATGGAGAACACATCAATCTAGGCCTCACAGGAGAACACATCAATCCTGCTACAATTTCCATGGAGAACACATCAATCCAGGCCTCATAGGAGAACACATCAATCCTGCTACAATTGCAATGGAGAACACATCAATCCAGGCTTCCATGAAGAACACATCAATCCAAGCCTCACAGGAGAACTAATCATCCTGCTACACAGGAGAGCGAATCATCCTGTTCCACAAGAGAGAGAATCATCTTGTCCCACAAGAGAGTGAATCATCTTGTTCCAGTGTGCACCACCAGGGGAGGGTGAGTCACCCTGTGGTCATATGTTGCTCCGGTAGGAACCGCAAGCCCTCAGAGCTCCCAGAGCTCAATGTATGAAACATGCAGGACCCTTGTACAAGGGTTTCTTGCCGACTCCAAGTCGTTTGGGAAAATCACAGATTAGATCTTTCCTCAGGGCTTTGATAAGGTGTATCAACCTGTACATCATCTTAATGTGATGGAGCTTCCTTGCTCATCGACTTACCATATCCCAAATGATGTCTATCTGCTGGAGCAATTGACGAATACGGGATTCCTCAATAATCGAATCCCACCTCTGGTTGTTACAGAGAATCACAGTGGTATCCAATGTAAATCCAAACAGATCACTGAAGAGCTTTTGCAACCAGACTGCCTCACACAAGGTCATGCTAGCAACAGTATATCCTGCTTCAGCGGTGCTCAAAGTCATCGACTTCTGCTTCCTGCTCATCCAGGATATCGAAGTAGATCTGAAGGTGAAACAACACTCGGAAGTGCTCTTACAGTCCACCACACCACCTGCCCAATCAACATCAGTATATCCAAGTAGTCTCACATCTCTGACAGTGTATCTTAGCCCGTTGTGCCACGAAGATATCTCAGAAGATTCTTGGCATCAATCCAGTGAGGCTCAACCAAATATGAGCTCACAATGCTAACTACAAAACATATGTTCGGATGGAGGTTCACGAAGAACATCAATGCGAATGAGTTTTTAAAACTCAGAAGCATTTCCCAAGTCTGGTCTGACATCACTACCATATATCTTCTAAAAGTTAAGATCCTCGAGGTAGTCACACGCTTGCAGTCCATCATACCGAATCTTTCCAATATATTTACCACATATTTTCCTTGAGATAGGAAAATTTCCCTTGGCTTCTGCCACACTTCAAGTCCTTGGTCCTTCATTTCAAATTCAGAAGCCATCTCCCTCATACATTTGTGAATGAGAGGGTTTGCACCTGTTAGAAAGAGGTCATCCACATACAACACCAGTATGAGAGGCTTGTCATCTTCAACCTTAAAGTAAAGGTTAGGATCGGCTTCACTCCTAGTGAATCCCAGCTTCATGAAGTAGCTATCGATCCTCTCATACCATTCTTGGGGTGCTTGCTTCAGCCCATAGAGAGCTTTCTTCAACCTGCATACATGAGATTTTCGATCAAAAATCTCAAATCCTTCGGGTTGCTCCACGTAGACCTCTTCTTTGATCGAGCCATGCAAGAACGCAGTCTTGACATCCATCTGATGTAGGTTCCATCCTTGTGAAGCGGCAAGGGCTATGATCGAGCGGATGGTCATATATCTGGCAACAGGTGCAAATATCTCATCATATTCTATACCTTCCTTTTGGGAGAAACCTCAAGCAACAAAACGAGCCTTATACTTTTCCGTGCTTCCATCTGCTGCATGCTTTATCTTGTAAAGCCATTTGGAAGTAACAACAGTCTTGTCCAGGGCCTGGGAACTACTTCCCAGACATAATTCTCCATAAAAGACTCATATTCTATGGTCATAGCATCCTTCCATAGTTAATGCTTGATGACATCTGAGAATGATGAAGGTTCATTTTGTATGATCGTGCTCATGATGGTCAGGTATCCCTGATACCTATTAAGTTTCTTACTTTGATGGAAGGTTCCTCAGGGTGCAGCATGTCCTTCATCATCATCAAGTATCCCCCTAAGCCATGAAGGCCTCTTCCTAGAAGAGGAAGGCTCATGTGGATGAGGATCAATCGGATCCATGGGTTCTTCTACATCAGGCATTGATTCATCATCCTTTTCTTTCGGTTCCCTGGTGTCGGCTTCTTGAGAGCTACTCAAAGTCAGCAGATTGTCCACCTTGCTGAGAGCCATATCTTTGTCAAAGGTGACATCATGACTAATCACGACTTCCCTTTGACCAGTGGTGAACATTTCTTCAGGAGTTTAGGAACCCAATACTTGATGAGGGCATCGATTTTGTACATATACGGCGGTGATTGTAGTTTCAGCCCATAGAAACTTTGGAAGTCTTTGATCATGTAGCATGGCCTGGACAACTTCCATCATCGTGTGGTTCTTCCTTCCCACCACACCATTCTGCTCAGGAGTATGTGGTGTAGTAGTCTCCCTCTTAATGCCAACCTCAGGTATGCCTGAGTAAACCAATTGTAATATATCGGAGGTCTTGCTTTGGCTTGAGGGGAATGGTCCCCTTTTGAGCTTTCCTTCGGCACATCCTGGACATACACCTTCTTTCTCTACTCAGAATTCGGGCATCCCTGTCACCATCTGTCTTACATCGGGTAGAGCTTTGTAATGAAGGTGGGCAAACCTCCGATGCCAAAGCTTGGACTAAATAGATGTGTCACAAGACATGACACCTAGCGGACTTCCATCAACCTGATATAATGAATCAACACTAAACCCAAGAGTAAAGGCAACTTTAACATTATTTTTCCATATACATAACTTGCCATCACTGAAGGTTACCTTGTAGCCTTTGTCTTCCATTGCCGAGATGGACACTAGGTTCTTTTTTGAGGTTAGGTGCATTTAATACATCTTGGAATTTCTAGCCTTCTTGAATGCTTGTCCTCTTCCTTGATTCCAAACTCTCCTCTTACCTTTGCTGTTGAATTTGTCATGCCTTTGATTGCCATCAGAGGGATTTCGAGTTGCACCACTACATACTGTACCATGCTTCTCTAATCATGATTATCATCATGCTGCCCATGTCCATGATTTTATCCATCATAATGCTGCTCAAACTAGTGTGCATCATCATCATGCTATCCTATATGTCCATGATCTCATGTTGCCCTTTATGTCCATGATCTCATTCATAGTGACTTGCTTTATCGCAAATGTAACATCGTCATTTTCTTCTAGCCTTAGCTCCAGCCTTTCCTTTTGATTTAGTCCCGGAATTATTTCTTTTCTTTGCATGAGAAGAAAAGGCAGCAGGAGGACCTTTAGGCATGGGCATTTCTTGCACTTCTTCCCTTGTTTCTTCTTGAATGCATCTAGCCATTAATTCCTCGAAACCAGGAATTATATTATAGTTCAAAAGAGTAGTCCTGAACACATACCATTCAAATGGCAATCCTTCAAGAGTTGTGAGTGCCATTTCTCTGTCAGTATTAGTTTCCCCAATAGATAGGAGATCGTTCTTGATCTCGGTGATTCTTAAGAAGTATGCTTGCATACTTTCATCTTTACCCTTCTTGATTTACCTCAGCTTATTTCTAAGAAACAAAACTTGATTTGCATCATTAACTTTAAATAAACTCACCAGTCTATCGTAGATTTCCTTGGAGGTGTCCAGTTCAGAGATGTAGGCCACCAAGTGCTTGTCGATAGAGTCCCGGATGATCTTCTTTGTTTTGACTTCTCCATTTTTCCATTTGTTCCAGGCAGCAGCAGATGCATTTGATGAAGGCTCAACAATATTGCCTCTTACATGATCCAACACTCCTTGATTCTCAAGGGTTAGATCGATAGACATCTTCCATCCGTGATAGTCAGCTTTCTCACGGGGCTTGTCTTCGGCAGAAAGAGTGTTGAGGACCCCATAGTTCTTTTAGGATAGCCTTGCCGATCTTCTCTTCAATGATTGCTCTTACTCTTGCTCGGGCTTTGTCTTCACCTCAGCTCCGATACCATGTTAAGTTATGGTATGTTCTATGCTTATAACAGTTTACTTCTTTTTCTTATTATATTCCACCGATTAGCAATCACATGTACATAAAGTAAAGTGCAGATAGAACATTAAACGATTGACAGAAAACAAGCCGAGACAAGAGACACAAGATGTGGCGGCTAGCCAGGGACAAACCCCACAATGTGTGGGGAAACCCTTTGATCAAATCTTCTTTTATCTTCAATAATTCAGCAGAGAGAAATAGTACAATAAATCTGATTCATATCAGTAGTAGCAAACCCTAGATTAGTAGCATCAGCATTAGCGGCTTCATTATCAAACTAGGGCAGACCATATCTCACAAACCGACAGTCGGATTGACTTCATTCCACTACCAAAAGTTTCGGCTTCCAGAGGAGGTTCAGATGAACCTACAGCGCAGTTTAGATGAGGAGATCTTCTAGGCCATGCAAGTCAATCTTTACTTCTGCAATTGCAGCTTCAGTTTTAGCAGTTTCCAGCTTCAAACTAGGGCAGTCGATATCTTGCAAACCGTTCGTCGGATTGACTTCATTCCACCACCAAAAGTTGCGGATTTCAAAGGAGATCCAGATGAACCTACAGCGCAGTTCCAAAGAGGAGATCTTCTAGGCCACGCAAGTCAATCTTTACTTCTGCAGTTGCAGCTTCAGTTTCAGCAGTTTCCGGCTTCAAACTAGGGAAATCGATATCTTGCAAACCGTTCGTCGGATTGACTTCATTCCACCACCAAAAGTTGCGGTTTTTAGAGGAGGTTCAGATGAACCTACAGCGTAGTTCCAAAGAGGAGATCTTCTAGGCCACACAAGTCAATCTTTACTTCTGCAGTTGCAGCTTCAAATTCAACAGCTTCCGGCTTCACATGTGTGAGAGAGAGAGACCCATTTCAGCGCAGTAGAGAAGAGACTCATATATGCGCAGTAGAGAGAGAGAGATGTGATGAGATGAGTGAGTCCAAATGAGGAAAAGTCCTCTTATATTTATACACAACATTGGTGGGTGAATAGATGCGACTGTTGGGCTTCTGAGCCTACATGAGTTGTAGGCCGGCTTTATAATAATTCCATAATCAAAATAAATTCATATCTCCATGAATACTTATCGTAATTGGATGATCTTTATATCAATCCTACACCTCTCGACGAGAGGAATCTAATAAAAATACTATTAGGCATGAATAATATGACCCACATGAAGTTTTGCCCTGGTTGCCAATTTTAACAGAAGATTGATCATCTGACTATATGTAACACCTGTACAGTCAAGTCTAGTCTACAACTGTTGTTAAACTGCCTTGGAATCTCCACCACAGCTAGGGAACTCTATTTCTTTGCATGTACTAGATATTTTGGGATGACTGATCAATTAATTGGATGATCACTGAGTTTGACTGAAGTCCCACTACGCAACTAACCTTTCACTAGTTCCCCCAAAAATTAGAACTAGTTTAACTTAATACAACTTGAGAAACTGACCTTGATTGTTGCAAATTAGCAATCACACATGCTTAATTAAACTCTAATTCCTCCAACTCAAGTTTATTGAGTAAACTGTGTGACACAAGCCGTGTCACACAATTTAATTGCATCCAAGTTGTCTGCTGATATGGAAATTCAAATTTTCTAATTTTAATGAATGCAAAATCAAATTGAGAATTTCTTGCTGCATTTTTAAAATATCCTTCAGGTGATTCTAATCCATGGTGTCTATGACAATCAGGAATTTGAGCACAACAATATATTGATAATAGCAACCAACCAATAGAAGTAACATTTAAAATAAATGAAACAGTTAAAAAACACATATTAAATCAGAATTAGTGGAGACCCCGAAAAGTACTCCAACTATGTTATCGCCTATCAACATTCAGTGAAAGTGCCTCCATCGCTACTCTCATGAAGCACACCTTTGTTGTCAGCCTCCATCACCCTAAATCACATTATTTTTTTCGACCTCCATCACTCCACTTCCTAAAGAACCCATCAACAATGTAAAGATAGATCTCTAATCTTTTAACTTTACTTTTTTGATAGTGTTTTGTATTCAAAATTTTTAGAAAAAAATAAATTTTAAGACAAAATATTTATTTTGTCTTCAAAAATTGTCTTAAAAGCCCCCTCCATGTAGTAGGCCCAAATGCACCGAGAGACAACTTCTCTCTAATTGTATCAATACAGGTCGAAGAGGCAGAAAAGGAATTGATGTCAAGGAAAAGTTGTCGCGTTCTTCATAGTTGGTTAACCGCTCACAGTGAAGATCCCAATAAATCGTTGTCTTTATACTCAAACCATTGACCTTGTTGAAAAAAAAAAATCAGTGCTTAGAAAACTTTTTCAATCAATTCTATTTTTCCGATGTAACAGGCACTTCTTCAAATTTTCCTCCCGTTCTATTTCACATACCATTTGTGTTATGTCTGTGCTCTAAACCCGTCAACTGGTATCGGAGGGAGGTTGCGTGGTTAGGGATGTTTCTATCTGTTGCTCTGGCAGCAGGTTTCGATATTTCAAGGTTGTAACGCGGTTGTCATTTGAGGGCACTGCGCTTAAAGACTCCTGCTATAAAAGCTGCATCGAAATCTCTTTTTCTCGTCCAATATTCTGCGTCAAAAGTTTCGTAGCAGAGCACTGCTAGGGAAGGCGTGCTGGAGTCGCAGACTGGCAAACCTGGGCAGCAAATGGATTGTCAGATACTGAATCCCATAGAGTGAGAAACGTAAAAGCGAGGTGAATGAAGATTTGGCCATTCGAGTATTATATTTATGGGGGTTATGTGATATATTTATTATTATTATATATTTCAATTTCGAGTTGTATGATTTTCCAATTCATTTTAAAGCTTTATTCTCATTAGTGTATGGGAGGAAAGGGTTTGAGCCTTTTGGTTGTATTGAGTTGAAGCATTGAAGCAATTCTTAGAGGTGCCTCCTTTGAAGTATTAAAACAAAACGGAAAGGACTTTGAAATCGAAAATTATTTTGGTATTTTCTCTTTTAAAAGAAGCTTATAAAATAACATAAAAAAAAGGGGAAGGTTTTTTATTTTTATAGATAAATGTTTAAAGGACATGAATATGGCTTTTTATTTAAAGGCATAGTAATTAAATTTTTATATTATAAGTGGATTTTTTGTTTTTTGGGCTGTGAAATTTATAGAGAATGGAGACAACAACATGGAGAAGTTGAGTTGGGCTAAATTTTTCCTATGGAAATCACAGATAGAGGATATACTCAGTATTTTCCGATTAAGGGTGTAACAAGGAAACCCTCATCGATAACAGATGAGGAATGGAATAAGCTAGATAGAAAGGCGATTATGGCAATCCACCAATATCTAGCAAAGAATGTGTATTTTAATGTGTTCGAAGAAAAGACGGCAAAAGGATTGTGGAATAAGCTCCATGATCTATATGAGACGAACATGGCATAAAAAAAGGTGCTCTCAACGAAGAAGCTTTACAATCTCAGGATGAGGAGGGTGCTTGAGTTGTTGAGCACTTGAATGAATTCAATGTTATTACTAGTTAGCTTGGCTCTATTAAAATCATACTAGATGATGAATTTAGAGCCATTTTTTTCATGTGTTCTATGCCAGAAAGTTGGGAAATTTTAATTTTAGCTATGAGTACTTCAACACCTAAAGGGACTCTAAAGTATGATGATGTCGTGGTAGGAGAATCAATCGAGAGTGACAAGGGTGATCAAGATTGAGAGGGCGATCGAAATCAAGGAGGGGAAATCTCTTTTGATTTCATTATGGCAAACCCACACACAGGAAGAAAGAATGTCGAGTCTCGAAGAAAGGACAAAAGGATCAGAAACTATCGAGTACAAATCACAAGTCATCTAGCACAAATGAAGGTGAGACCACTGCTGTAGTCACAGATGGTGATGTGTTGTTTACTATTTCAATAGATGATACATGTTTATATAAATCTAGCAGTAGCTTTGATTGGATCCTTGACCTTGGGGCATCTCACCATGTAATCCCATGCAAAGATAGCTTTGTTGCATATAATCTTAGTGATTATGGTAGAGTGCATTTGAGGAATAATCATTTTTGTAGTATTGTTGGAGTGCTAGATGTCAAGGTCAAGATGAAGGATGGACAAGATATTTTGTTGAAACAAGGCTGGCATGTACCAGAAATGTGCATGATTTTGATCTCTATGGGAAGGCTAGATGATAAAGGTTGTTCCATAATCTTTAGAAAATGAGACTAGAAAATTATACAGGGAGCATTGGTCATGGCCAGAGGACCCAAGACAGGAGCATTATATACATTGAAGGCAATGATATGAAATTAGATTTTTGTTGTTGTCACAAAAGAAGGAAATTCAGTAGATCTGTGGCATAAGTGCTTGTGTCACATGAGCGAAAAGGGCTTAAAAATTCTTTTTGGTAAAAATTTATTGTCATGTTTGAAATCCTATAATATTGATCTTTGAGAGCATTGTATGTATGGTAGACAAAGAAGGGTTTCATTCTTTAGAGGTGACCATGACAGAAATATAAGTTTGTTAGAATGGATACACGCATATGTGTTTGGGCCTGTTAACATTAATTCATTAGGTGTAGCATCATAATTTGTTACATTTATAGATGATGCATCTAGGATGGTTTGGGCTACCCTATGAAGGGTAAAAGAGAAGTGTTTGAAACATTTCAAAAATTCCATGTTGTTGTTGAAAGAGAGACTAACAAATTTCTCAAGTTCTTGAGAACAGATAACGGTGGAGAATATTGCTCAAATGCATTCAAGGAATATTGTAACAGGTTTGGAATAAAGCATGAGAAGATTGTACCTGGTACTCTTGAATAGAATGGTGTTGTAGAAAGGATGAATCACACCATTATGGAGAAAGTGAGGAGTATGTTGTCCAATTCTAGTTTGGAGAAGAATTTTTTGGCATAAGGAGTTAATACCACTTTCTACCTTATAAATAGATCTCCAACTACAGCCTTGGATGGAGGCATTTCTGAAGAAGTTTGCACTGCTAAGAAGTTGAATTATTCTCATTTGAAAATATTTGGATGTGAAGCATTTGTAGATATTCCCAAAGAAAATAGAACTATGGTGGATGATAAATCTATGAAATGAATTTTTCTGGGATATGCGAATGAAGAATTTTGTTATCGTTTATGGGATCCAGTCAAACATAAAATTATTAGAAGCGGGGATGTTATATTTAATGAGTCAAAAATATTTAATAGGATTATAGGTGAGTTGGAGGTCAATAAATGTATTGACATGTTTGAAGAGCAACATGAAGACATCCCACCAATACAAGAAAATAGATAACAAACTCAGGGGAAGGAAGGATAACAAGTGGAATTCAACCTCATATTGAACCACCACAGTTGGTTCGTAGATATTATAGGCCTCATAAGCCTTCACAAAGGTATCCTCCTTCAAACTATATACTATTCACTAAAGAAGGTGAACCCGATTGTTTTCAAGAATCTTGTAAAGTTGAGCACCATAAATAATGGAAGAAATAAATGGAGGAACAAATGAACTCTTTGCTTGAAAATAAAAGATGGGAGTTGGTAAATCTCCCAAAATGTAGAAATCCTCTACAAAACAAATGGGTTTACAGGATTAAGCATGAAGGCGATGAAAATAAGGAGAGGTATAAAGCAAGTTTGGTGGTGAAAAGATTTTCCCAAAATGAAGGTATTAAATTCACTCATATTTTCTCACCTATTGTCAAAATGTCATCCATTGGAGTCATTCTTGGACTTTTTGTCACTTTAGACTTAGAATGTGAACAGTTAGATGTAAAAACTTCTTTCCTTCATTGTGAATTAGAGGAAGAAATTTATATGAAGCAGCCATAAGGCTTCATAGAAAAAGGAAAATAAGACCTAGTTTGTATGTTGAAGAAGAACCTCTATGGATTGAAACAGACACCTCGACAATGGTACAAGAAATTTGATTCATTCAGGTTGGAACATGGTTTTCATAGGTTGGAAGCTTACCATTGTGTTTATATCAAGAGGTATGTTCAAATAAAGTATATTATATTGTTGTTATATGTGGATGAATGTTGATTGTTGGGCATGATAAAAATATGATAAATACATTGAAGAAAGATTTGGGCAGCAAATTTGCAATGAAGGATTTGGCTCCAGCGTAACAAATATTTCACATGAGGATCATGTGTGATAGGAAAAACAAAAGGTTGTGGTTCTCACAAGAAAAATATATCAAGAAGGTGCTTGACCGGTTTAACATGAAGGATGTGAAGCCAATGGGCGCACCCCTTTTAGCCCACTTCAAGTTGAGTATTGATTTATGTCTTAGTGATGACAAGGAGAAGGAATAAATGAGTAATATTCCGTATGCTTCAGTAGTTCGCAGCTTGATGTATGCCATGGTATGCACATGAACAAACATTTCATATTCAGTGGGAGTAGTAAGAAGGTTCCTTGGCAATCCAGGAAAACAACATTGGCAAGCAGTAAAATGGATTTTGATGTATCTTCAGGTACTATTTATTATTGTTTATGTTTTGGCCATAATGAGACTGTGCTTGAAGAATTTATAGTTGCAAATATGGCTGGAGATATGGACACCAAAAATTCGACTATATGTTATGTGTATACATTTGTAGGGGCAACAATATCTTGGGTGTCAAGTATACAAAGAATAGTATCTCTCTCTACAACAGAGACAAAGTACATGGTTGCAACAAAGGCTTGTAAAGAGATTTTGTGGATGCAATGATTCTTAGGAGAGATGGGAATAAAGTAGGACAAGTATGTGTAATATTTTGGTAGTCAAAGTGTTATTCACTTGGAGAGAAACCCAACATTTCACTCAAAAACCAAGCACATTTACTTAAGGTACCATTGGATCTGACATGTGTTGGAGGAAGGACAATTATCCTTGGAAAAGATCCATACAGATAAGAACCTTGTTGATATGCTCACTAAGATTCTACCGAAAAATAAACATGAGTTATGTAGAGGCATGATAGGACTCAATGTGATTTGATTCATGATTCTTCATTTGGCTTCAACGGGGAGAATGTTAGATGTGAATCCAAATGACGTTGACACAACAATAGCCATAGACACCGCCTTTCTAACACTCCGCCTCCTACGCCAAAAGCTAATGTCATCCACAAACGACGTCGTATGCGGTTGAACCTAACACACTAACCATTTGAGTCACATGAATTTCACGTGTAGCTAATTCTAGATCAAAAGTGTCCTCATCTATAAATTTGTATATGCCTGAGCAATGAAAGCCAAGGGCATGGCCTTCCATGATTAATAGACTTTTTTGTTTTTCGTGACTTGAAATCTTCTATCCCTTGTCTCATGTTCTATCTTTGTTCCCCTCCGTGCCTTTGAACCCATCAAATAGTATGTTTTGTGGTATTTTAAATTTTAATTTAATTATGAATAATTATTAAATAAATGGTAAAGATTTGATTTTTATGGAATACTTGGAATATATTTTTTGTAATAGTTAGAACAGAGAATAAAATATTAAGATTTATCTCAAAAAGGTAATTATTCCTTTTTCACTTTTCAATTTAGTTAAAAATTGTATCATAGTGTTATTCAACTATTATTGCATATTGTTGTGTTACTATGTTTTTTAAATGTATATATGACTAGCACAACCACATTAGCAAATGTGGTTGGTATACATCAATCGGTGTCATTTTCATATGTTGGTTGTGTTATCACTCTAAAATTTCCCTAGGGTTGTTATCTTGTGTCAAACGGAATATTAGAGGTAACCACAAACCTACTTTTGAGATCAGGATCTAGCCTTCCTAATGCTCAAAGAGGGTTGTCTCTTTATGATTTAACTTTGTTGAGTTAATTGATTTTATGCTAGTTATTTAAGATTGATATGGTTTTTATTTTGATTTGGTGGTGGAATCACTAACTTATATGGATGGAGGGATATCTTTTACCATTGGGCTATGGGGCCAAGTGTCAAGAAAACAGGGCTAAATCAAGTTCTAAAAAGATAGTGTTCACAGGGCAAGGTAGCTGAGTAAATTTAGATCTTTTAGGCTATATGGTGAAGTGGTTTTCAATCGGGGCCAAGGAGCAGTTAAGGATTCCTCAAACCGAATAATGAGGGAAATGATAGAGGTTAATTGAAACTAGGGACCAATGAAGGATTCTCTACTCTGGATATCAGAAGAAAACATTAAAATGAATAATTGTTCAAGGCAGAGTGTACTTAAGAAAATTCTATAATAATATTCCATTTATTTCATTCAATTTAGATAACATGCAAGTATGTGAAACACTTAAGAAGCTAACAATTTGACAAACAGAAAGTACTTCACTGAAGCGGCCCAACTAATGAATCCTGTAATGCGATGCCTTTATTACTCAGTCTAGTATATTGACTTGAAAAATGCTACAATGAACCCTTAGGTTTTAGATAGATACAACTATATAAATTTTTAGCAATCCACACTTAATACTTCGAATTATGAAGTATTTATACAAAAAATTATTACAAAATATCCTAAACTAATTTTGGAATTATTCAAGGAAAAAGAAATATCTTCATGCAAGAAGATAGAGACAGATATGTAACTGATGCAAGTTGTCCCTCTTTTATTGTTTGTAGCTAGCTCTTCCTTGATATTACGCTGCTTTTTCTCTTTTGTTGTTTCTCTTCCACACTACCTGCTCTCTTGCTTTCCCTTTTGACTGATACTCTTGCATCTGATACTCTTTGACTTAGTTAATATGTTGCTTTTATTTCAATGCCTGTATCCACTGTTTACCTTGCATTTTCACAATAAATCATTTAATTTTTCCCAAGTCTCTATATCTAGTAGTTTAATATTTACGATTCCTCCGTAGACTTCATCAACTTCTATGTATTTTGCAAAGGTGGGCTTGTTTACAAAAAATATGGTTTACCTCATGTTGGAGGTAAAAGAGGTTCTAAAAAGTCTGGTAAAGA
This sequence comes from Pinus tabuliformis, assembly GCA_031772625.1. Lineage (NCBI taxonomy): Eukaryota > Viridiplantae > Streptophyta > Pinopsida > Pinales > Pinaceae > Pinus > Pinus tabuliformis. Next base: position 346,290,196 of record CM062814.1, read on the forward strand.
ACCTTTCCTGTAGGAATCCCTTTCATAGAGGAAATATTGGCTTGCTCCTTTGCCACTTATCTAATTCTCTTGTCATAGTCTTCATGTGGCATTAACCTATCATTTATTACCAATGGATTAGGCAGACCTTTCTGCCTCAAAGCGTCAAATTTGACCATGAACTTCCCTATAGCTAGCTCCATGGTTTGGCATTTGTCCTCGAGTTGCATCATCAAGTTCCTCTTGGTGATTACCTTTGTCACCTCTAGTATAGTGCCAGTTATGTCAGTTATTCCAAGCTCCTACAATTCATATTTATTCTTTGAGTTAAGGAATTGGATTATTCTTGAGGCTTCCTCTATCATATTTCCAATTTCGGCTTTAACCCTTTGAATTGCTTCATGAGCCTCTTTGACTAAATCATTTTTTTCAAAGATAACTTGTATAGATGGCCAAATATCATTGAACAGAGTCAATGATCTTGGCCCATAGCTACTCTTTTGCTTGGGCAAGTGGCTCCTTCAATGTTAATTCCTTTTCTAAGTTCTTTATCCTCTCAATCAACCTATTTGACTTTTGTACTCATTTTTATGCATGATTTGAGCCATTTTTTTCTCATCCTCTAGACTTTTTATCTTTTCTTTAAGTCTATTTATTTCAGTGGACTGAATGGACATGTCCTCCATGGCTTTGACCAGTTTACTTGCTTCATCACTTGGATGAGTTGCTACTGTTGTTGAACCTATTAGTGATGTAGTTACTGATGTAGTTGAAAGTGTTGTAGCTACTAGAGCTATTGGGGCCAATGAAGCTGCCAAAGTGGAGGAACTATTGTAGTGACTGTAGGGATAGTAGTGGCAGTGCTGTCTCATTGTTGTCCTGTTTCAACTGTATTAAATTGTCTAATTCATTCTCCATTTCTTTCAATTGAGGATTTAGTTGAAGAATGAGATCCATCATTTCATCCTACTGGGTTTGGCTCTCTAAGACCTCCTTGGTTTGTGGATGTTCAGTAGGAGGTAATTTTAACTACTTCTTCAATGCAACAATATCCTCATTTTTTTTCTTTAAGAGATTTTCTATTGCCTTGATTTCATTTGGATTATATCTAATATCAATCATCAAGTCCTTCGATGACTTGATTCTATTATCCTTGGCCTGTGAGGATGACTTTTCTAGCTTAAACTATGATGTTATGTTGTCTAGAGAACTTTGAATTTTTTTCACAATTATTGCTTTGTTGGTCATTGTCAAGTAAATCATTTCACCTTCCTGTTTATGAAATTAAATTTGATCAATAGGGTGTACATTCCTGGCCAAAACTTCAAACTCTATCTTCATATAATCTGCTGATGTTTTAGACTGCTAGACTGTAGGCTGCAAAAAGGTCATTTTCATTTTACTAGTTTTAATGTCAAAAGCTGACATCAACCTCTTTTGATTTCAAAGAGTCTATTTGAAGTACTGGGCATATGTTTCAACCTTCAATGCCTTATTCCTCAACTTTATTTCTTTGTACTTCTCTTTTATATCTTTCTCTTTATCCACTCATTTTCTGGATGAAGAGACTTCAACACTAAGTTGTTTTTCAATAATCTAAGTATTTGAGGTGGAAGGTTGGTGAGTTTCCTCTGAAACTATTGGAGCTGTATTATTTTTAACCACTGTGTCAGTATCAATGATTTCAATATCCATAGGAGGAAACTAACTATCCTCCGGCATATCCTAAGTGACGAGCACAATGGAGAGAAACAACCACAAATAATGGAATGTTTTACTCTCATCCTACACCTCTCAATAGTTCGCAAGGAACTCGCTACAAAGATAATGCAACCAATTGAACTACACGCCCTCCGCACATTGTGCATCTAGTGAAACAACTGGCATCGAAACCTCGTCTAGTCGACATTTCCTCATGATTTTTCCAGCAAGGATCTACGTAGCAATTTTTAGCACAGGCTTGGTGATGGGGGTAATAGAGTACCTGCACGACTTCTTCACGAGCTTGAATTTGTCCTTCATTTTCTCTACGAGGTCGTGCTCACTCATCTTTTCGCCAAACTCCTTGGGCAGATTCAACCTTGAGTGTGGCAACAACGTGATCCGATGGATCAGCCTATTAGTGATAGGGATCGGCACGCTTCACCATAAGCATTTGTCATGCATGAAGGTCAACAACTACTTGATAAAAATAAGGTTGATGTTGGAGTGGTGGTAGTGGGGTAACCACAACAGATTCAACAACCCTGACTGATTTACTCTGTGAATCCACTCCATATTCTCCAGCGTAGTCACACTTGATTCTTTGTAAAAGACACTCTTCATATAGTTCTCTGTAGCCAAGTGGGGGAACCTCTCGTGGTCCGCCAGATCCCAGTCATAGGGGTGTATTGAGGAGGAATTTTCCTGCATCTAGTTCCTTAGGGACCTTCAGTTTTCCCTTGTGTGGAAGGATATAATCCAGTAACTTGGATATGGGATCCACCCCCTCAGTGTCTATGTCCTCTGTGCCCTCTTCAACCTCCAAATCCACCACTTTAACCTTATCCTTAGCGCTCATTTCTTCTTTCTTCTGGGTTTGTGTAACAACATGCTTCCTAGGTGACTCATGCAGCAGCATGGAATTCTTCTTCTTGTCCTTCTTAGGTTTGGGCACTTCTCTCACTGGTGTAGGCTTTGACCTCGGGGACCTCAGTGTCGTAGGCACAATAGCTGGAGCCTCTTTATGTATTACCTCTAGAGAAACTCCCTCAAAGGTGATAGCTCCTCCAGTGCTAACAGTCTCTCCTAGTCCGGGCATCTTGTTGAGAATAGACAACTGGGCATCGTCAAGTAACTTATCAAATACAGAACTAGCGACTAGATCAATGAAAACCTAAGGACTCATAAACAATCGAAAACTCAACAAAAAAATTCTAATGATGCAAATTGTTTTTCACTCGATGGCCATGCGTAATTTATAGATGAATTTGAATTCAAATTCGACCGTTCCCCCTAAAATCCGTCCGTAAATGCTAAATTGGCAGTAGATTTCCAAAGATTTCACTCTTAAATTTCATCCTTAAATTCCCCCTGGCTCCTCTTAACCATCTCCTCATTGTCAAATCATGAAGAGTGACTATAACGGTCACTTTCTGGCTATGTTGTGTGGTCTCCCCCCCTATAGCACATCTCCCTTCGCACTTCTCTTGGTACTGTGATATCATCTTATTTTCCGCAGCCCTCATGTCGTGTAGCTCTACAACCTAGGTAGTGTAGTTTATAGTCTCACGCCTCCTTGTAGCTGCCTGGAGCGCTAAGACTATGCTACCATCATGTTGTCATTGGGATTTATTCCTAGTGTATGGCTTCAATCGGCTTCCATTTACCCTTCCCAAAAATGGATCTCCATTAAACTTTGGGAGATGAATTGCTCCACCATCTATAATTTCTTTGATAACGTATGGCCCCAACCAGTGCATCTGAAATTTTCCTGGAAACTTGTCAAACTTACTGTCATATAATAAAACCAAACCATTTACCTTGAAGGTGCGCAGTTTGATGTGTTGATTGTGCCTAGATTTTTCACGTTCCTTCTGAACCTGCTCATGAAATCCAACCAAAAATCTATCTTACTCAAGCTCCATTAGTTGTGTAAGCCTTTCTTCTAAGGCTCCATAGTCCACCATTCTTGTGAACACCGCGATGCATAGAGTAGGCACGATATACTCCATAGGCATGACAACTTCCACGCCATAGACCAACCTAAAATGTAGCTGACCAGTAAGCTTTTTACAAGTGGTTCTATAAGCCCATAACATTGCTGGTACATGCACGTCCTAAAAGAAAAATTACATATATGACAGAGAAATGCAAGACATATAATATGCGGAAAAACAAAAACACATAAAACCAGAGAGACACAGATATACACGGTTCACCCAGTTTGGGCTACGTCCACCGTGAATAGCCAGTCCTTCCTTTCTATTATCTAGAGAAATAAAAAGACACAACCTACAGCAGATCCGCTGTAATATCCTTTGTTTTCTCTCACAGTCTCACCTCTTTGTTTCTCACTCAGAGAATACACAGCCTCAATACAATGTTGTCATACAAAAAGAGGGGTTTCCTTCTAGGGCAAAAGACCCTAATCTAAACATAAATTCTACTGTCAAATCATCCACACCTAGATTGACTAGAAATTACTATACTTTTTAGCTTTGGGGGCAGTGCCCCCGAAACCCCTGCCGAGGGACCGCTGGCCCCCAGACCCCCCTAGCTGGGGGGGATGGGCCCCCCCGAACCCCCGTGGGGGGGCAAGTTCCCCCCCCACCCCCAACCCCCCCCACGTGGAGGGGTGTACAATCTCCCTTGGGTATACATCCGGTTGAAAACAAAGACCTCTAAATAATCATGCTCCACACCCAACACATCGCAACCATTTCATTGTGTGTTGCAAACCTTAGTTAGTGCATTCTCCAATATCTTATTAAAATCCTTAACTATTCCATTGTCCTGAGGATGATATGTCATACTCTTCTGATGGTAAACCTGGAACTCATGTGTCGGCACATTGACCATTTCATTGAGAAAATGCATACTGCATTCACCCATGAGTACCTTTGGGCAACCAAACCTAGTCAACACATATTCGAATAGAAATTTCACTATTGTTTCCCCTATATAGTACTTCATAAGCTATTCCTCCGTGCATCTGTTCAAATACTCGATCACGGTAATGATATACCATGCACCTATCTTCTTGCTTGGAGGTTGAATTGGTCCTACAAAATAAATTGCACATTTCTCAAATGGTTGGAATGATATCTGTGGATTCAAAGGTAGCTCATCCCTCCACGATGGCATGCCCGTCCTCTGGCATGCATCACATGACCTATAATACACTTTAGAGTCTTTATGCAACATTGGCCAACACAACCCAGTGCACAAAATCTTTTGCATTGTTGCTTTTCCCGCATAATTCCCTCCCACAACTCCTCCATGAGCTTCAACAAGGATATTATTTCATTTAAAATTAGGCACATAACATCGAAGCATCTCATCTGATCCCATCTTATACAAATGCCGTGCAATTATAGAGAAATTTGTTGCGCACACCACCAATTCTTTCTTTTGTTGGCTAGTGTATCCTTCTAGAGCCTTTCCTATTGTCAAGAAATAAATAATATCTATGAAGTGATTATCTGTTATGCGCACCATGAAGAGTTGCACATCATGCAGACCTTCCTCCAAATTATTAGGCCCCTCTCCTATTTCAATGTGTGATAGATGGTCTGGACCTGCATTCAATCACCCTGGCTTCACAATTACCTCGAAATCATATTCTTGGAACAACAACATCCATCTACATATTCCCCCCCGAAAACACATGCTTATTAGCTAGATATTTTAATGTAGAATGGTCTATGTACATCTTGAAATGTCTACCTAGGAAGTAACGTCTAAACTTCTGGAGCGCGTACACCATAGCCAAGCCCTTGCACTTTGTCATCGAATAATTCCTTTTAGCGTTAGACAAATTCCTACTCGCAAATGCTATAGGATGATCCATTTCTCCTTCATTAGCTTATGTCAGCATTGCCCCGAACGCAATACATCAGGCATCCACATGCACATGGAATTTCTTCTTCCAATCCGAGAAGACTAGGATCGACATGGTGACCATTTTCTCCTTAAGTACATCCATTTTGCATTGAAATTATTCATCCCAACAGAATGTAGCATCCTTCTTCAGTAGATTTTCCATAGGCATGATAATCTGAGGATAAATTTTGATGAACTTCCAATAGTACCGAGTGTGGCCCATTGTTGCGCGTAGCTGTTTACCACTTCTTGGTGCCTCCAAAGTAATTATACCGTGATCTCAGCAGGATCCACCATAAGTCCTTGCCTGCATACCACATGACCCAGCAAGGTTCTGAAAGGGATGTAAAACACGCATTTCTTCAGGTTTAGCGCAATATGATACCTTAGGCATGTATCCAACATTAAGCGCAAATTGGCTACATGGTACTTTACTAGCCCAAACACTGTCCAATCATCAAAATATACCTCCAAGAAATTGTGAATGAATTCTTTGAACGTCACGATGACTACGCACAAGAATATTTCCCACTCATTCTTATGTCCAAAAGGAATCATTGTATAATGGAAACATCCCCACTCTGTCGCGAAGCTGGTCTTACTCTTGTCTTCTAGCATGACCTTTATCTAATGCTATCCAAAGAACCCATCAGTGGATGAATAGGCCTCCTTCCCACCAACATTATCCAGTACCTCATCTGTGAAAAGTGTTGGAAAAGGATCATGGATGCAAGTATCATTAATCTTCCTGAGATCTACACAAATCCTTACTTCATCCTTCTCCTTCTTTTTCTGAACTACCCTTGGTCTCATCCAATCAGCTTCCTCCACCAGTTCAATAATACCTACTGCAAGCATCTTGTCCAACTCCAAGAGGACCTTTTCCTTGTATTTGGGATTAAGATGATATGCCCTTTGCTTAATGGGCTTCACATCCAATTTCATAGTTACTTTCATCACTCCCAAATCGCTTACGATGCCTTTTAAGTCCGAAAAATTAGTAGGGAATAAGTCCTAATATTTGTGGAGCAACTCAATGAATTTAACTACTGTAGCATCAACCCAGTAATCTCTAATTTTTGCAAACTCCAACTCTGCTTCTGTACCAATGTTCACCTGTCTAGTGTTTAATGGTGCGGTGATATCTGGATTTTTTATCTGTAGTCCCTCAAATTTGTGATGGCCTTCTGCCTCTGGGATGTTAATATTCCTTGGATCTTCATTATCTTATTTAGCGGTCACATTATAGCATTCCAACACATGGCGCAGCTGGGTGCTCCAATATGGTTGAATCAATTCTAAAGGATCTTGTGTTATTCTGAAAATTGTTGCCTTAACCTCATGTAGCACTGTGTTGATGCTTTCGAACCATCCTCAAAGCTGAATTTCATAAAATATCCTTCTCTTAAGATGTCCCACTCCATGGTACTATGGTGGAGCTTTGTTTCCAAGTACCAATTCATAGGAATGATGTCCAAAGTGTGACAGAAAATATGCACCCACTCTAGCTGCAGGTCCGTTTCATAGACCTTAGTCCATTTTGCTAAACGATCGCGTGGATCATTTCTCCCATCATATTTTTCAGTTAGCTGAACTTTCGGGCAACCAAACCACAATTGCGTCATTCTTCTATACTCATGCCATTCATCAAAATTGTCTTTATGCATACCCCACCACCATGTAGACGTAGCGCTCAATGTCAAATCTATAGCTTGGAAGTGATGCTTCTCAGCCAATTCCCTTCCAAATGCATCCAAAAATTTATCTACATCATTCGAACCTTTATAATAGGGTAAATTTCTTACCCCTGATGACACACAACACAACGATTTAGTCATCATATTACAGTGCAATGTAGATACTTCGTGCAACCTATTCTGCTAGTGTTCCAATTCTTCGTCTGAATCTGAGGTACAACAACTTTCACAGTCCCATGCGATTCGTCCATCAACTATTGGATTATCCCAATCTTGGTCCTGTGCAATTATTTTATAGATCTAGTCCAAATCATCATCGCCTTCCTCATATTCGCAGATTGGTTCATTATAGCATGGTCTTTCTACAGGGTCCAATGGTACTACTACACAGAGCGATTTCCTTTCAAATGACATTGTTCACTTCTTCAAATTCATCACCCCATTCATGTCGATAGCCCAATCAATTCCAAAGAGCATGAGGTATGGATTGTTGTCATCAACAATATCTATCACTTCAAAATCAGACAATGTGCTTGCACCTTCTATATCTATGGTCACTCCATGTAATCCTCCCATAGGGATAATATTCTGTTGATTTTCCATTCTCAATTGAATCAGAGACCACTATAGTGTAGGTATCCCCATTCTTTCCCATGTCTGTCTTGGCAAAACATTTTCATCTAACCCTAGATCCAAAATAACTTGATCCATCTCATAGTCTCCTATTTGCGCAGTAAGCTTCATCTCGCTTCCCGTTCTTTTCTTGTGTATGCCTATCTTTCTGACTATACGGTGTCCTTTATGAGCACCTTCCTTACTGGCACACTTATTTATCAGTTCTTGTACTCCTTTCATGGCCTTGCTCTCATGCCGCAACTTCATAGAAGTCTCCAAGAAAGTGGTAAGCATGGAGGGGTCAACTTCTTCAAATAGATTGTCTTGACTTCCAGAGGTAGAGGCCTCAACGACAATTTTCTTTGCTTCCGTGAACATTTCCTTCATGTGATCCAGATCAAACCCAACCTCCTTTTAGGGAGCCTTGTGAACCCACTCACTTTCTTCAGATTGCTTTCCTTTATCATCACTAGTCATCATTCCACTTCACAACACAATACTCACACTAGGATCCTCCTCGTGGGCCTCGACCCTCATCATTTGTAGATTTTGGGTATGTTACTGAGCCTGCATCTTCTTCTCCTACATCTTAGCTATCGGTATAGGGAATTTTTCTATCGCGTGGTAAAACTGAGTACAGTATCAACATGATGGGTGCATCTGGCTCATACACTCCCACGCGTAGTGTCCTGGCACTCCACAATTATAGAAAATAACTTGTCCTCCTCCTCTTCATCCTCATCCATAGCCCTGATATCCACGGTGCACTCTGCGGGCACCTTGATTCAGAGGCTAAGTTTTTGTTTGCATTCAATATGCAAGCATTCTCTCCATAATCAATTCATAGCTACGATAGTTATGCTCATCGTGGCCCACCGATTTACAAAAATTATAGAATAACTGATCTAGGTGGATATTGGTGGCCACCTGCCAAGTCCACCTGGACCCCCACCATTGTCTTTCTCAGCATTTTCAGTTTCCTTAATTGTAGCACAACTTACTATTTTTAGCAGTTTTTCGGGTCCTTAACTTCCGGAGCCGTTTTGAGGCCCTAAACGAAGTTTTTTGGGGAATCCAAGGGCAACATGGGCCCATGGAATGGACCGATGGTGCACATTCCAACAATGATAGTGCTCGGATAGATCTTTCTAATGAGCTATTGTACATGTCAAACGGAGATCATATGCCAAAGTTACGACCCCGGGAAGTTGATGTACCAACTTACCCCAAACGGGGCCCACAGTTTTGGCGTTTCATCTCCTAGGGCTAGGTTTTGGAATGTTAAGTGTTTTCCATTGTTTCTCAACAATAAATAGGCCTTTGAGCCTCATTGTAAGACAGTTCAGAGGCATGTAGCCATCACATCTCTTCTCAAAGATAAGCTACCATCGCCCTAGCTGGTTTATTTCCATTTCTGTTGTAAGCATATTTCAGTATTTTCCATTAATGAAATGAAGTATTATTTCCGCTGCATCTTTGTGTATATGGTTATCTCTGTAATTTGTTGTGTTCCTGTTTAAATCCGGATCAGTGGTATCAAAGCGGTCTGCTTTTTCTCTGTTTTTCTTTGCATGTCCCCAACAAGGTCAGGATAAAAGGAGTTAGGGCTTGAACTGGTTGAACCTTTGCAAGACCAGCCTCGCAAATCCCGACGGCCTCCCATGGCGGACGAGAAGAAAGACGAGGGGGCAGGAGATCCCATCAAAATCTTGCTCGAAGAAGCCCTCGAGCGACAACGGAACGTGATGATGCACAGCTTTGCCCAGATCCTTCAGCGGCTACCCAGAAGCAACGCATCGGCTTCCAGCAGCTACTCTGGAAACGCCACACCCTTTAAGGTACAAGTTAATTTTGAAATCCCCATATTCGAGGGTCAGATAGACGCAGATGCCGTAGATAAATGGTTAAATATGCTAGAGGGTTATTTTTCTGTTCATGAATTTTCGAGTCGGGAAAAGATTGTTTTTGCTCTCCTCAAAGCAGTCCCCCACGTCAAGGACTAGTGGGAAACCTACTGCGAGCAGAAGGATGAAAGTACTGGCTCACTATTTTCAGCCGCACCCACCTGGGATTCGTTCCGGGATGCCATCAAGGAGCAGTACTACCCTGTCGGGAGCTATGAGGATGAATACATAAAGTGGACCACACTGCAACAGGGAAGGGACCAAGACGTGCCGGAGTTCACCAATCTTTTCCATACCCTGCGCACAAAGTTGGGTATCAAGGATTCGGAGCAACATTTGATACTCAAATACCGTGGCTGCCTGCACAAGTACATCCAGGAAGAAATACAATTCCTAAACATCCCCTAGCTCGGCGCAGCATACCGGTATGCCATCAAGGTCGAGCAGAAGTTCAAACAAAAGAAGCGAGACTTTGGATCTGCGAATCCAAAGCAGGGGAAAGGTGCCCCTAAACCACAAAACAAAGGACAAAGCCATGGCGGGACAACCCAAGACAACCAGTCGAAGCTGCAAGCAAAGAACAGCGCCGCAAAGCCGAGAAAGGACACTGGAAAATGGTGCGAGTTCCATAAGAGCTCCACTCACAACACAAGTGAGTGTCGGGCCAAGCAGTCACTGGTGGCTGAGCTAAAGGTTTCAGAATCAGATGCATGTTCCAACTCTGAGTCAGAACCCGATAAGGGGTATGAAGAAGGGAAGCAGATCATTGATGCGGACCCCAGCGCCACTGTTGCTACCGCAAAGATCCAGAAAAATGAACCCGAAGATCCAGAGGAGGAGGAGCGTCTCTTCCACTCCCAGATGTGGGTAAAGGGCTCCCCGATATAGTTCATTGTTGATAGCGGGAGTCAAAAGAACCTCATTTCGGCAGAGGTCGTGAAGCAGTTGGGCTTACCGACCACAGCACATCCACAACCATACACCATTGGGTGGCTTCACCAAGGACGAGATCTTCGCGTGAGCCAGCAGTGTCGACTTCCATACAACATCAAGCCCTTCACGGACGAGGTATTGTGTGACATTGCTCCCCTTGAAGTTTGTGATGTATCACTAGGACAACCATACTTGTGGAAGCGACATGCTGTGTATGAATCAAGGCCCCGTGCTGTTATTATTACATTGGGAAATAAGTTGTTCAGGATACCAGAGGTAGCACCACCTGCCGCCATCTCTTTGATTACTGTAAAACAATGCAGTAAGATCATTTCCAAAACCAGGAAATTTGTTTTCCTGATGATACGCCCTCAAGGAAAGAAGAAGACAGTGGTCGCGGCCTCCAAACCGGGCCCCTCTGCACGACAACTACAGATGGACAAGATTGTGGAGGAGTACGAGGACATCTTCACCTCCCCGGCAGGGGTTCCTCTGCACTGTCAAGTCAAGCACTCCATCGATCTGACCCCAGGTGCGCCGCTACCCAATGGACCAATTTATCGGTGCTTCGTTCTGGAGAACAATGAAATCAAGAGGCAGATTCAGGAGCTCCTGCAGAAAGGTCACATCCGTCCGAGTTCATCGCCCTGTGGGAGCCCGATCGTGTTGGTACAGAAGAAGGATGGGACGTGGAGACTCTGTATTGACTATCGGGCGCTGAACAAGATCACTGTCCGTAATAGGTACCCGATCCCGCGGATTGATGACCTCCTAGACCAACTAAAGGGGGCGAAATATTTCAGCAAGATTGACCTAAAGTCGGATATCACCATGTACCAATCGAACCCTCCGATGTGTGGAAGACTGCCTTCAAATCCAAGGAGGGCCTCTTCGAATGGTTGGTCATGCCTTTCGGATTGACGAATGCTCCTGCAACCTTTATGAGGCTAATGGATGACATCTTGCGGCCATTCACCAACTCCTTTGTAGTAGTATACTTGGATGACATTCTGATCTTCACCCAGAGTTGGGAAGAGCACCTCCACCACATCCGACAGGTTCTCCAAACACTGCGGCAACACAAGCTATGTGCCAATTTGGAGAAATGCACTTTTGGCATGACCTAGGTTCAGTATCTGGGATACATCATTAGTGAACAGGGGGTGCATGTTGATCCAGCCAAGATCCAAGTCATTCGGGATTGGCCCTCTCCAACCACTCTAACAGAGCTCCGCAGCTTTCTAGGTCTTGCCAACTTCTACCGCAGGTTTGTGTTGGGGTTTTCTCATATTTCTTGGCCCTTGAGTCAAGTCACCAAGGGCGGGGCAAAATTCTTTTGGTCTAAATCTCAACAGAAGGCATTCAGGGAGTTGAAGGATCGCCTCTGCACGGCACCAGTGCTCGTGTTACCAGATTTACAACAACCATTTGAGGTCGAGACAGATGCCTCTGACTATGCTATTGGGGCAGTCCTTACTCAACATGGACATCCAGTGGCATATCACAGTGAAACACTTTCAGACACAGTCCAGAAGTACCCCACTTATGATAAAGAGATGTATTCCATTGTACAGGCCTGCCGACAATGGAAGCATTACATTTTGGGGAAGGAAACGGTCATCCACACAGACCACCGACCTCTGCAGTTCATACAGACCCAAGGGAAATTGCAGAATGATCGCCATCAGAAGTGGTCTACATACCTGCAACAGTTTCACTTGAATATCAAGTATAAAAAATGCAGCACCAATAATGTTGCAGATTGCCTCAGTCGACCACCGATCATGGCGCTAACCACCGTGCTCAACTCTTGTGGGCACGAGACTTTTGATTGGCCACTTCTCTACAAAAGCGACCCAGAATTCGGCCACACATACCAGACACTCTTGGAGGGTCGGCAGGTTGCAGATTTTCACCTCCAGGATGCCCTATTATGCCACCTCGGTCACCTTTGTGTTCCTTCAAGTGAGCGTGCCAAGATGATTTGGGAAGCACACTACAGTCGGGCTGTTGGGCATTTCGGGGTCGAGAAAACATTGGCAGTACTGCAAAATTATTTCTATTGGCCGAATCTTCGACAGGATGTTGGGAAGTACATCCGATCATGTACTGCCTGTGCCATTGCCAAACCGACCATTAAGAAGCACGGCCTCTATACCCCGTTGCCTACCCCTAGTCGACCTTGGGAATCCATCTCCATGGATTACATGTCAGGCCTTCCTTCCACTAAGCATGGAAATGACTGTGTTTTTGTGGTCGTCGACAGGTTCTCAAAGATGGCCATTATGGTGGCCTGCAAGAAGAATATCACAACAGAAGCCACTGCTAAACTCTTCTTTGAACGAGTGTGGGTGCACTTTGGGATCCCACAGTCTATCATCTCAGATCGGGACAGTCGGTTTCTCAGCACATTTTGGTCCAGTCTCTGGTCAATGCTGGACACCAAACTCACGAAGTCCACAGCCTTCCATCCTCAAACTGATGGCCAGACAGAGGTTTTCAATAGGATGATTGTGCACATTCTGCGCATGTATAACTCAAAGCATCCACGCACATGGGACGAGAGCCTCCCCTATGTTCAGCACAGCTACAACCGAGCTCTTCACAACTCCACTGGCCATAGCCCTTTTCAGGTGGGTTTGGGATTCCAGCCACTATGCCCCATTGATGTGGCCATGCCACTTGCAGCTACTCACATGAATTCAGCTCATGTCCAGTCCGAAACAGATAAGGCCACCAGCTTCATTGAGCGCATCCAACATATTCGCCAGCAGGTCCATGACATTCTTGAGAAATCAAATGCCAAGTACAAGCAGCGACATGATCAACATCGGGTGCCACACAAGTTTCAGGTGGGCGACAAAGTCTGGTTGGATTTGCAAAAGGAACGCCTTACTGGAGCCTATTGGAAATTGAGACCACTCCGATATGGTCCTTACACCATTACTAAGGCTATGGGAGACAATGCATTTGAGCTCAGCATTCCCCCATTCCTTGGCCTGCACCTAGTGTTCAATGTGGACCGCCTTCGACCATGCTTTCCACCATTGCTAGACACATCCGACATTGTCGAACAGCTCAAACCCACAGAATTAAATCCAGATTGCATGGAACAAGCTGCAACTGATCGGATCATGGACACACAGATCAAGAACACTCGCCAACAGAATATCCAACTGTATCGAGTTGTCAAAGCAGGCCAACTCCTTCAGCAAGGCAAGTGGCTCACCAGGGAACAAGTTCAGTAGAAGTTTCCTCATCTCATGGAGGAGCTCAACGCAATGGGGACCATTGCTTCCTAAGGGGGGAGGAATGATCCAGGTGGATATTGGTGGCCACCTGCCAAGTCCACCTGGACCCCCACCATTGTCTTTCTCAGCATTTTCAGTTTCCTTAATTGTAGCACAACTTACTATTTTTAGCAGTTTTTCGGGTCCTGAGCTTCCGGAGCCGTTTTGAGGGCCTAAACGACGTCTTTTGGAGATCAAATGCCAAAGTTACTACCTCGGGAAGTTTATGTACCAACTTACCCCAAACGGGGCCCACGGTTTTGGTGTTTCATCTCCTAGGGCTAGGTTTTGGAATGTTAAGGGTTTTCCATTATTTCTCAACAATAAATAGGCCTTCGAGCCTCATTGTAAGACAGTTCAGAGGCATGTAGCCATCACATCTCTTCTCAGAGATAAGCTACCATCGCCCTAGCTGGTTTATTTCCATTTCTGGTTGTAAGCATATTTCAGTATTTTCCATTAATGAAATGAAGTATTATTTCCGCTGCATCTTTGTGTATATGGTTATCTCTGTAATTTGTTGCGTTCCTGTTTAAATCCGGATCAATAACTATTAAGGCATTTGTACAAATTTCTATAGCAAACAACAATTATCTGTATCATGTTTTCTAGCCACCTGACAGATAGCACACCATAGCACAGGCCTTGTACTTGGTCCTGCGACAACCTCCTCTTTCAGGGGCATTGTCCCTCCCCCTGTAATATAATTCACAAAAAAGGGCAGTGATCTTTATCATGCCCCTGGATTTTACATTTTAGGCACCAAAATTCTTCACGTACCTCTGGCCGAGTGACTTTTTCCTTCTTCAAGCTCTGCAACTCCAAGCAAAGGTTCTGCAACTCTGCATGAATCCACTGAACTCCTAAAGCAACATCCTGAATAGGTGTTTCATACAATCTCATCGCAATTTCTAGTGCCTCCGCCTAGGTCCCTATCTTTTTCTGCGATAAAGCAATCCTTAGGTGGGGCAGAAGTGAGGCTACAAACCATTCAGAGTGCTAACTATCCGTGATATTAATGTTAGCTTCATGGATCTGGCACTTCAGTCTCTGATCCATCTCCCAGGGTGTTTCGCCAGGCCTCGTCATGGTTTCCTTGAATCTAATGATTAATTGTGATTCAGATTTGGGCCTACTGAATTCCTTATTCAGCATAGTTTGGGTGTCCACTAACGATGCCAAGGGGTTATCGGTGCAGTAATTAATATACCATGTGTTGAGCCCTGAAACTACATCTCTCCTACACATTTTCCTAGACTTTTTCCCCTCACCAGTACCTCGTAAGCTATCAAAGATCATTGCATATTGATTCTAAAAGAGCATTTAAGTGGTTTTCTAACTATGTTTTTATGTTTGCTATTTAAATTATATTTTTCTCATTTACTGTGGAATACAGCCACTTTCCGCAGTTGTTTTTGTTGATCTCTAGGTTACAGGTGTCATCAAGAAAAACAAGGCATGTGGGCAGTTCGGGAATGATCTAGACATGGATCAGGTCCTATTGGTTCATCCAAATCTGCAAAGGAAGCCCTTGGTCAAACGATGGTCAAACGAAGAGTTCTACGGCAAATAGGTCTTCGTTTTCAAACATGTGAAAGGTCCGAGACCACTTCTAGATCCATGGGTTCATTTTGACAGCTGTAGACTACCTCCACGATGCAAATCCAACAGCCATCTTTTGGTAGATTGAATGATCTTGGCAACCATCATGCTAAACTCACGGATGTTGTCATTTACATGTCTTCCGCTGAAGTAGTTTCATAGGAAAACTGTGATGTAATTTCCCTTATAAATAACGCGTGTGCAAACGCATGTAGAGTTAGCTTTTGATGTCGTTTTGCTATTAGTCATTGTATTGTGCCATGAACTGGTCCTGTTATTGTAACGAGAGGAGTCTTCCTCTGTTTTGCAATACAATAAAACTCTCTTTTATATGACTGTGTAAGCGTAATTCCAAACTGATAGCATGTTGACCAAGGCCGTGTAGAGGGCCCCTGCTAGCCGAGGTTTTGTTTTCTTTTCTGTAAATGTTTTATGTGTTGTTTCCTTATTTCCATTGCACATATTTCATAATTTTTTCACCTGTGTATATTTCATAAGTTAGTTATGAAGTGAACATTACATTCATGTACATGATTTTTCAAGCATTGTATATTGTTGCTAACACTGATCAATGTGTGTTTCAGGATAGGCTAGGCGCAGGCATTTTCATACAATTTTTTACAATAACTAGTGACATGAGATTAGCCTCTCTATTGAATTTTCTTTTCTTAGCTTTTCAATTTCAGTTGTGATTTGATTTCAGTTTTATTCATTTGTTTTATTAGTTAGTTTAGATATCAAATTCCTCATATCATTGACGTTATCTCCAGAGCCATAGCTTAACCCTGAAAAGACTACTTGGCGAGCTATCGGACTATGAATGATGTAGTTTGATTTTAGCTTTATCTTTCTGCAATTAGATATCAATTCCTCATGTCATTGACATTACCTCCAGAGCCATAGCTTAACCCCGAAAAGACTACTTGGCAAGGTATTCGACTATGAATGATGTGATTTGATTTTAGTTTTATTTTTCTGCAATTAGATATCAATTCCTCATATTATTGATGTTATCTCTAGAGCCATAGCTTTACCCCGAAAAGACTACTTGGTGAGCTATCGGACTATAAATGAAGTGAATTGATTTTACTTTTATTAGTTTGCAGTTTTTGATTTGTTTGAGTGCAGTAGCTTAACTCATTTTTTTTTCTGTATTTAGATAAGCAGTAGAGATAGTGATTTCATGATCAATAGTTCATTATTTGTTTGATTTGAATAGCAACATATTTCCATTCTTGTTCAAGTACTAATTTCATTACTAGTATGTTTTAAGACCTTCTGAAGTGTTAAGTTCTGGAAATTATTATAGAGGACATAATTGCCTTAAAATCTATATCCATACTTGCCTTCTAGAGTATTCTTAAAACTCAGGGATAGGATTTCCATTCACATTAGGAGATAAACAAAGATAAAACCCCCAAAACAAAATAAAAATTGAAAACAATAAAAAGTAAGAAAGAGGTTGTCTTGCACATATAGTGCGCCACACTTCATCAGTTTACGACTCCCATATTGATAATTAATGTAGCAATTTAGGACATACTAAATTGACTAAACATTTTGGCACCGTTGCCAGGGAAGTGTACCTAGGTAGCTGATCTCTTACAAAAATAAATAAAAAGGGAAAAATTGATAACTTCTTGAAGTATGCTCTCCTCTTGCACCTAGTGTGATCTGGAGGATCAAAAAAGAGAGTTATTAGTTCAATAATTTCTTGATTATGCTCTCTTCTTACACCTAGTGTGATCTGCAAGATCGGAAAGAGAATTATTAGCCTGACTTGAAAATAAAAATAAAAATAAAAACAAAAATGATATGCATAGAGCAAGAGATTCTAGGGGAAGGTTAATAGCTAGGGCCAAAAGTTCGATTTTTATAACTTCAGCTACTTCAAGGCATATACAAGATACACCTCCATCATCTCCGACTCATACTCCCAACCTTAGGATTCCTGGAATTCAAGGGGCAGCAGCCGAATTAGGAGAATCTCCCACACTATTTACTAAATCTGATCTAGGAGAAGAACCTTTCTTCACTTCTACAGGGGAACATATTGTAATCAAGGAAGTAGAATCACCTGAAGAAGAGGAGGGAGGAACTCTTCCTCATTCACCATTAATAGAAGAACTAGAGGACTCTGACGACTCTGAGGAAACTATCATGACAGAGGAAGTAGTAAATGGATTTGGAGGAGGGGGTAGAGGTAGAGGAAGAGGAAATAATGGAGGAGGTAGAGATAACAATGGGGGAAATAGGGATGGAGATTACTCATTTGGATTTCCTATAGCCAATGAGGAAACTCATACAACGATGAAAAACATTTCACCATCTGTCCTCCCAAACTTTTATGGATTGCGAAGTGAGGATCCTGAAACATTTCTATTTGAGTTTGAAGTCTTGTGCCGAACCTATGACTATATGGAAGACTCTCAAAAACTCAAACTGTTTCCTTCAACATTGAAAGGAGCTGGTTTGAAATGGTCATGGGATTAGTCACTCAATCTATTTGGACTTGGAATGATATGAAACAAACATTTTTGGATAGATACCTAGATTATTGTATGCCCACCAATCATAAGGATGAGGTATTCAAGATGATGCAAAGAGAAGATAAAAACTTGGAGGATTTACTTGAAAGATTTCAATACAACTTAAAAAGAGCAAAAATGAGCAATTTAGATGAGGAAACCTTGAAATCCCTTCTATTGAAAGTCATTATAGATGAATGGATAGATATCTTAAACATGATGGTGAAGGGAGATATTTCTCAACTTCCACTTCATGACATAGCAAAACTATGTGTCCATCTCTCAAGGGGAAAATCTAAAACTGGAAAAGGGCCGAGAGATCCTTCACTTATTAGAGCAAACAAATCTGCAACTGGATCAGTAATTAGGGTTGAGATTGGCAATATGCTTGTTGAGTTCCAAACTGATATTCTAGGGAGCCTTAGTGAACAACTAGACACCCTTAAAATACAAAACAAGAAGAAAGCAGAAGCTGATGCCTTGGCCATATTTTGTCCAAAATGTGGAAAGAAACATGCTCTAAGGGAATGTCTCTTGGATGCAAAAGTTGTAGAAACATGTATGATTTTCTCAGGAAGTCATGAGACCAAGGATTGTCCTTCAATCCCTGGGTTCGAAGCTATCTTCAGGAAGATCCAAATTCAATAGAGTCCCTTTGTTTTGTTTCAAGAAGACCATGGAAGGGGCAACAAAATCAAGGATTTAACAATCCTATTAACTTTCAGCTTCCGCCAAATTGGAATTCTTGGCAACAACCTTGGCCCCAATCTCAAAATCCATACCAATCATGGGCGCAAGGGATGCAAAATCCTTATGGAAGATTTGCTCAATTTTATCAATATCCTCCATCTTTTCCAAATCAATAAAATCCACCAATTCCAAATCAAAACCTACATCTTTCATTACCATTCCCACAACAACAACCTTCTCAACAAAATCCAAGTTCTCAACTCTTGCTTCCATTTCAACAAAAGACACATCAACTACCAGCCTAGCCATTGCCAAATTCCAACAGAAAAAAATCCTCAGAATGCTTACATGGTAGAAGGACAACAATTTCCTACCTATATGATTGCTCCTCTTAATGATGTTCAACTTAGATCTGGTAGAGCTTTAGAAAAACCATCTATAGATGTTCAAGAACAAGGTACCTCTGAGGACGATTCTCTTAAAGTCAATAAAGGTTCTAAGGAAGCATCTCCTCAAAACCCAACCATTCAAAAGCAAAAAGAAAAAGAGTCAACCCCCACAACTCCTATAGTTGAGCAACCTGCATCTTCATCCACGCCTCCTTTCCCTGAAAGATTACAAATTGACAAAGGGGTGGAAAAACAAATCTTGTTGCCTGACTATGATTTTCTAGATGAATTGAAGAATGTTTGTATCAAGATTCCCTTGCTACAAGCCATTCGAGAGATTCCTATTCTAGCAAAAACAATAAAGGAGTTGAGTTTTAAAAGACTAGGAAGGAAACCAAGGGATACAAGAAGAAACCACTTGGTAGGAAAAATTGCAGATATCATGATGGGAAAAATTACCATGCAGAAGTATGTAGATCCAGGTAGTCCAATTGTCAAGACACATATAAATGGGATAGAAATTCCAAAAACTTTGATTGACTTAGGGGCTACTATCATCATTATGAGTAGACAGACTATGGAACAACTTAAACTTCCTAATCTTCTTTTTACACCAACCTTACTGCAACTTGCAGATAGATCAATAATCAAACCAGATGGTGTACTAGAAGATATTTCAGTCTCCTTAGATTCTTGGGAATATCTGGTAGATTTCATGATTTTGACTCCCAAGAGTAATTTAGGAGGACATCCACTCATCTTAGGAAGACCTTGGCTAACCACAGCCGATGCTTTCATTAGTTGTAGATCTGGAGATATGTACATTTCTGATGGTAGTTCAACAAAGAAATTCAATTTGTATCCTCCAACAAAGGCAATTATAGAAGCAGGAGACAATGAATGGGTCTACGATGAAGATATTATACAACCTGTCTTTACTGTCTCTGAAATTAGTGAAGATAGTCAAATTCTGAACACATTAGAAAATTTTGAAACATCTTCAGAATATGACCACACAGAATTTCAGTTACATTTTGATATCGAATATATATCATCAAGAGAAATGTCTCTTTACTCTATGGAAGAGTTTGGTAGCTCTACCATTAAGATTTTTCTAGGAAAAACATTGAATATCAACAAAAATTTGGAAAAGTCACAACAGGAAGAGCTAACCAAAATCTTGCAAAAACATTCCACTGCATTTGCATGGGAGTATACTGATATGAAAGGTATTGAACCCAAGACTTGCATCCATCATATCTATATCGAGGAAAACAGTAGGCCAATTAGACAACCCCAGAGAAGGATGAATCCAAATCTTAGGGAGATAGTGAAAGAAGAGCTCCAAAAACTACTCAATATAAATTTCATTTACCCAATTTCAGATAGCCGATGGGTTTCTCCTTTGGTTATAGTACCCAAAAAGAATGGTAAATGGAGGGTATGCATTGATTACAAGGAATTGAATAAAGCAACTTTGAAGGATCACTTTCCCTTGCCCTTTATCGATCAAGTATTAGATACATTAGCAGGTAAAAATTATTTTTCATTTCTGGA
The DNA here is from genome assembly GCA_031772625.1 of Pinus tabuliformis. Taxonomy (NCBI): domain Eukaryota; kingdom Viridiplantae; phylum Streptophyta; class Pinopsida; order Pinales; family Pinaceae; genus Pinus; species Pinus tabuliformis. The sequence goes on from CM062814.1 coordinate 346,310,963, forward strand.
TGGTTTATTGGTTATAATCAAATTCAGGTAGCACCTGAAGATCATGATAAGACCACGTTTACCTGTCCATGGAGAACTTTTGCTTATCGAGTGCTTCCTTTTGGATTATGTAATGCACCCGCAACATTCCAAAGAGTAGTACTAGGAACTTTTTCTGATATAATCCATGATTGTGTAGAGGTTTATATGGATGATTTTACAGGTTATGGTGATTTGTTTGAAGAGGCATTAGAAAATTTTGAAAAAGTCCTTATAAGATGTAAAGAAACAAACCTTTCACTAAGCCATGAAAGATGTTTTATGATGTTTACTGAAGGTATTGTTTTAGGACATCATATTTCAGGGGATGGGACTAAAGTTGATAGATCAAAATTTGAAGTCATCTCCAAGTTACCTATTCCAAATTGTCAAAAAGATGTTAGAAGTTTTATGGGATTTACTGGATATTATAGAAGATTTATAGAAAACTTCACCAAAATAGCATCTCCAAACTTCAAACTGCTTACAAAAGACTGTGAATTCAAATGGGGTCCTGATTACCAATCAGCATTTGAAACTTTGAAAACAAGAATATCTGAAGCGCCTATCTTGAGAGGACCAAATTGGAAACTCCCTTTCTATATTTCTACATTTGCTTCAAATACAGCTCTAGGGGCTGTATTGGGACAGAAAGATTTATTTCCTTATGTCATTTACCATACCAGTAAAAATTTAACTCCCACTGAGTTGAACTATACTGTGACTGAAAAAGAGTTCTTAGCTATTGTTCATGCAATCAATAAGTTCAGACATTATATAACAGGCTATGAAACTTTTATTCATACTGATCATTCTACAATTAGATATCTAATGAACAAACCCATTACTAATGGCAGAGTTACAAGGTGGCTCTTACTTTTACAGGAATTCAATATTACTGTGTTAGATAGACCAGGGAAACAAAACACAGTAGTTGATTTCTTATCTAGGATTCAGAATACTAAAGAAGATTCTCCTGTAGAGGACAAGTTTCCTGATGAATATTTATTTGCAGTAACTACTAAGACTCCTTGGTGTGCAGATATAGCTAACTATTTGGTTACAGGGAAACTACCTCCACATTTATTTCCTAGTGAAAGAAGAAAGATTATTCAGGAGAGTTCAAAATATTCATGGATTTCTAATGAATTGTTTAAAAAAAGGCTAGACTTTGTGATCAAAAGGTGTGTTAGGGAAGATGAGATGCTGGATATTCTCAAAGCATGTCATGATGAACCATGCGGTGGAAACTTTGCTGACAAAAGGACAATCTATAAAATCCTCTCTTTAGGATATTATTGGCCATCCCTCTTCAAAGATGCAAAACAATATGTCAAAATGTGTGACAGCTTCCAAAGAGTAGGGAAAGCTACCCTCTCAAATGAAATGCCATTACAACCACAAGTACTCATCGAACCCTTTGAAAAATGGGCTTTAGATTTTATTGGACCTATTAACCCACCATCTAAACAAAGAAAGTATGTATTGGTATATATTGATTATGTCACTAAATGGGTAGAAGCCAAAGCATTATTTTCTGCTACTGAGCATTCAGTTGTCAGTTTTCTTTATGAGGATATTTTTACTCACTTTGGTGTTCCAAGAGAAATTGTGACAGATTAGGGAGGTCAATTCACATCCAAACTGGTGGAGAAGCTGATGGAAGAGTACAAGGTCAAGCACAAAAAATATGCTCCTTACCATCTGCAAGAAAATGGTCAAGTGGAGTCTACAAACAAAGTTCTTGAAGGCATCATTACCAAGACCATTCATCTACATAGAAGAGATTGGGCAGAAAGGCTTCTTGAAGCCTTATGGGCCTACAGAACTACATGGAGGAATACAACAGGACATTCTCCCTATGAATTTGTTTATGGGAAAGAAGTTTTGCTCCCCATTGAGTTCCAAGTTATAACCTTCAAGATGGCAGTTCAATTGGGAATGGATTTATCAGAAGCCCAAAAGCATAGAATGGAGTAGTTGAATGAGCTAGATGAGATCAGACAAGAAGCAATCCTAAGAACTGATCTAGTTCAATATCAAAGAGCTAAGTGGCATGAAAAATACATCAAGGAGAAAAAGTTTCAAGAAGGAGATTTGGCATTGCTATTTGATTCCAAGTTTAAACATCTCAAAGGTAAATTTTAGACTCATTGGCTTGGGCCATATGAGATTGACAAAATATTTAGCAATGGAGCAGTAAGAATCAAAACCATTGATGAACATCAAACTCCTCTTATTGTGAATGGCCACAGATTAAAGATCTATCATAAGCCTCTCTCAAAGGAGGAATTTGTCAAAATATTTCAAGATAATTCTGCAATAAGGTTGGCGAAGAAGAATCCTTCTTCTCCACCAGCCTAGTCTTTGTTCCTTTCTATTTCAAAAAATAAAAAAATAAATAAAAAATAAAAAAATAAAATAAAATAAAATTTTGTATAAGCATAAAAACCAATCACCGATTGGCAGCCTTATACAGAAAATACAGGGAAAAAATCAGAAACTTCTGATGCCCTATATTTTCAAAAAAAATTCTTTCCTCATTTTATTCATAGTTTCATGTCATTTCGCTCCACTCCATTTCATTTCATCATCTCATTCCGCCAATAAAACTCCTTTTATGACCAGTTTTCATATATCATTCACTCAGTCATCATTCATTTCCATCCATCTCCATTCAGTTATATGTTCACTGTTTCAGTTTCTGCAGCTGGATTCAGTTCCACAGCTAGAAACTGATTCCGCAGCAAGTTGATTGATTCCGCAGCTAACACTGATATTCAACACTAATAATCAGATGTTAGCCAAATAATGATGAGAACCAAGTGTAGGTATGACAGAGGAAAATATTTTGAAGACATAAATCACCTAAAGCACCAACAGGAAGTAGCTAATCAAAGGTTAATGGACGAAAGTGGCAAAAATTCCAAGGTATCAACAAGATTTATTTCAAATAGCATTTTAAAAAGCACATTCTATATAATTATGAAACCATGGATCCATTATATGTAATGATTAGCATTGATAGCTTCCATAACCACTCCATTACCTTTACATGATCTCTCCACGAACCTCACATTAATTTTTAACGGCCTCATGATCCGCCTCCGAATTTAACTCATGTTTATTTGTACATTGGCATTCCACTTGCTGAACTGGGTAATTATGAGGACGTAATCTATTTGATCACAACTCTTCCCCTCCGCACAAATGCACAGCCATTTTGAGAATGTGCTCATGCCTATTTCGCATCCTTCTATCTCAAAAGCCGAGTTCACTCTATTCCCATATTATCACGTTTGTCATTTCTAGTTGGTAACACTCCCGTGAACTCATTCTCATTACCTGTTCTCTGCTCTTTTGTTTACGACTACTGGTTTTCTCCATAAACCTTCTCCAGTCCCCTCTAGCTCGGTCGTTTCACCTCCATCAATCCATTATTCACTCAGATGTATTTTAAGGCAGGAGGAAGAAATGGGTCTTTTGCTAAGAGCATAATTGGAAGGGCCCAAATTCATGGAGGGGTATCTCCAATTGAAAAGCATACTAAGGAAGGTATGGTGGCTACAATTCATCCAAAAATTTAGAGGCTACAACAAAGAAGTTATGAAGACATTTGTGAGGTCTTTTAATGGCATGTAAGTTGAGGTTGGAGACCTTAAATTTTCAGTTACAGAGGCATCTATCATTGTAACAACGGAACTCCCATAGGAGGGGGAACGTTGGTTCAAAAACAAAAGCTTTTATGAGAGGGCCTAGAGGGTTATCCTACACAATCCAGGTATGGATATAACCATTTTCAAACGTGGAATCCCTGTCTCTGCTTTAGAAGAAAAGTGGACTTTCTATTATTTATAATCCAGAAGTTTATTACACGTGAGGGACGGTTCGAGTCCATGTATATGTACCACACCCGGTTGCTAATGAATTTTCTAGAAAATCAAACCATCAATTTGCCTTACTTTTTATTGAATAGCCTGAAAAAGATGTCCATAACTGTACAAAATAATTTGGAGGACATAGAACCTCACCTGTACCATCATGGCCTTGTAAAACTTTTGATTGAAAAACAGTTGAAAGAAAAGGACACCTGGGAACAATTTTTGGTTAGAAACTTCTTTCAAGATCCACCTGAAACACCCAAGAGGAGCTCAGCTAGGAAGAGTAGGGGAAGGAAAAAATGTGTGAGAATTTAGGACACTCCTACTAATATAGCTAAAGAAACTAATAAAGAAGAGAAGTTGTCTGAAAGTAGGAAGGAAAGAATTGAGGTTAGGAAGCAAAGAAAATTAAAGGGGAAAATAAATATTGAAGCTATTTATCAAACCCCAGAACCTTCCTTAGAAGAGGACCACCAAATAATTTATGAAAGACTAGTTTACCTTTAGGAACAATCAGCTGCAGCAAAGAGAAAAGGGAAAGAAAAACAGAGTGTGGAGAAAGAAGACACTAGCTCACAAAATCTAAGGAGGAGCTCCAGACTTAAAGGAAAACTGAGGAAAGTACAAACTAAAGGGCCCCACTTCATTGATTTAGGAGGGGAAACACCGGAACAACCTCCAAGAATCCCTCCTGGTTGTGGCCCACACCATACTCCTATTCCTCAGCCAGATTTTGAGATCAGTCCTTCTCAGCCAGATTTTGAGATCAGTCCTTCTCAACCAGATTTTGGGGACAGCCCAAGGAAGACTACACCTGAGATAGATCCAACCCAGTAAGAAATGTATGATTATATTGAGACGTTGGAGAAAATTGCCACAGATCAAGGCACTTCATCTGCCCAGCCTAATACAGCCCAGGAAGATCTAATCCACTCACTAAAATGGGAAGTTTTTGAATTGGAGGTCCTAAATAAACACATCAAAAGAGAAAATGAAACATTAAAAGAACAGAGCAGGTTGGATAATATTATTCACGACAACACCATGTTTCATCTCGGGCTATGGCAGAAGAAAAATAGAAAATTGAAGAAAAAGAACAGGAGGTTGAGCAGAGCCCTCATCAACCTCAAATTCAAGTGCCTAATGAGGAAGCCTAGGATGATAGTGGCACCAAGAAAGAAGAAAAGAAGGTTGGATGTGTTGGCAGAGGTCTCATAACACATGAACTGAAGGGAGAATGATTACAGTTTTGGTTGCATGGGGACATGCAACACCTTCACAGTGGGGGTATGTTGAGCCCTGAAACTACATCTCTCCTACACATTTTCCTAAACTTTTTCCCCTCACCAGTACCTCATAAGCTATCAAAGATCATTGCATATTGATTCTAAAAGAGCATTTAAGTAGTTTTCTAACTATGTTTTTGTGTTTTCTATTTGAATTAGATTTTGCTCATTAGCTACAGAATACATCCAATTTACGCAGCTCATTCGACTTTTTGCGGATACTTTTGTTGATCTCTAGGTTACAGGTGTCATCAAGCAAAACGAGGCACGTGGGCAGTTCAGGAATGATCTGGACATGGATTAGGTCCTATTGGTTCAGCCAAATTTGCAAAGGAAGCCCTTGGTCAAACAGTTGTCAAACGAAGAGTTCTACGGCAAACAGGTCTTTGTTTTCAAACACGTGAAGGGTCTGAGACCATTTCTAGATCCATGGGTTCATTTTGACAACTGTAGACTGCATCCATGACATAAATCCAACAACCATCTTTTGGTAGATTGGATGATCTTGGCAACCATCATGCTAAGCTCATGGATGTTGTCTTTTACGTGTCTTCTACTCAAGTAGTTTCATAGGAAAACTGTTATGTAATTTCCCTTATAAATGACGCATTTGCAAATGCATGTAGAGTTAATTTTTGATGTCATTTTGTTGTTAGTCATTGTACTGTGCCATGAACTGGTCCTGTTATCGTAACGAGAGGAGTCTTCCTCTGTTTTTCAATACAATAAAACTTTGTTTTATATGACTGTGTGAGCATAATTCCAAATTGATAGCGTGTTGACCAAGGCCATGCAGAGGGCCCCTACTGGCCGAGGTTTTGTTTTCTTTTCTGTAAAGTTTTTATGTGTTGTTTCCTTATTTCCATTGCACATATTTCATAATTTGTTCACTTGTGTATATTTCGTAAGTTAGTTATGATGTTAATGTTACATTCCTGTACATGATTTTTCAAGCATTGTATATTATTGCTAACACTGATCAGTGTGTGTTTCAGGATAGGCTAGGCCCGAGCATTTTCATACAATTTTTTACAATAACTAGTGACATGAGATTAGCCTCTCTGCTGACTTTGCTTTTCTTAGCTTTTCAATTTCAGTTGTGCTTTGATTTCAGTTTTATTCATTTTCTTTGTTAGTTATTTTAGATATCAAATTCCTCATATCATTGACGTTATCTCCAAAACCATAGCTTAACCCCGAAAAGACTACTTGGCGAGCTATTGAACTATGAATGATGTAGTTTGATTTTAGCTTTATTTTTCTGCAATTAGATATCAATTCCTCATGTCATTGACATTATCTCTAGAGCCATAGCTTAACCACAAAAAGACTACTTGGCGAGCTATCGGACTATGAATGATGTGATTTGATTTTAGTTTTATTTTTCTGCAATTAGATATCAATTCCTCATATTATTGACGTTATCTCCAGAGCCATAGCTTAACCCCGAAAAGACTACTTGGCAAGCTATCAGAATATAAATGAAGTGAATTGCTTTTACTTTTATTAGTTTGCATTTTTTGATTTGTTTGAGTGCAGTAGCTTAACTTATTTTTTTTTCTATATTTAGATAAGCAGCAGAGATAGTGATTTCATGATCAGTAGTTCATTATTTGTTTGATTTGAATAGCAGCATATTTCCATTCTTCTTCAAGTACTAATTTCATTACTAGTATGTTTTAAGACCTTCTGAAGTGTTAAGTTCTGGAAATTATTATAGAGGACATAATTGCCTTAAAATCTCTATCCATACTTGCCTTCTATAGTATTCTTAAAACTCAGGGATAGGATTTCCATTCATATTAGGAGATAAACAAAGATAAAACCACCAAAACAAAATAAAAGTTGAAAACAATAAAAAGTAAGAAAGAGGTTGTCTTGCACATATAGTGTGCCACAGTTCATCAGTTTACGACTCCCGGATTGATAATTAATCTAGCAATTGAGGACCTACAAAAATGACTAAACACCATGTCAACACGCGAACTTGTAGAGGAGTAACCAACTACGCATTCTTTATATAATCATTTGTAATATTCTGTGTCGTCCATACAAACTTTGCAACGAACCAAAACTAATTTGGGTCCTCACTTCCCAAGCCCTTAAAACCAGGCAACTTCATGGTATTCAAAATATTGAACAATGTTGAAGGTGGTGGCGGAGGTGGTGGCAGAGGTGGTGGTGGTGTGGGTGAATTTCTATGTTGTGGAGGTGAAGGTGGAGGTTGTGTGGAAGGATGAATTATTCGCAGAAAACCTTGATTTATCAACTATTAAGCGGTTCATGGTGAGGCCTGTACCACTCCCTCGTCATCACTCGAAGGAGGCTCTATCAATGGACTATATTCAAGACCAACTCTTTCTTGATTTCTAAATATTCGTCCACTTCGTGTAGATCGAAACATCAGGGCAATGAAATAACCCACTTGTCACGCAAGAGCGCTTTAATCCAAGTATACAAAAATTTCAAATAATTACCTCACAGTCCTTTGAAAAAGCCTCGCTCTACTTCACTGTAGCTGACTGAGGTATGAACCGTGAATTCTATCACAAATCCTCCTATGAATCGAGCAAGCCAGTGATATACAATGCACGTGATCTTATCTTCAGAAGCTTCCAAACTTCACACTAGCTACAGGGTCCACACTATTGGACCGTCAATCCTCCACCTTCCTTGGTCGTCTACCAATTTAGCAATCCACTTGTACAGCTTGATCGAGAAGGTGCAGAAGAATATTTCATGCATCTCTATGTATAGATACATGTCCAACCATTATTCTTTTTTCAGGCACATATTTATGTTTTCTTGCCCCACGAATTTGTGGATCTTTCTATCCAACCGCTTCTCAATTTCTTTCTTTGTCAGATTCCAGTGATGTGACATCACACATCTTTTTATGCAAATCCCGGTCCCAACAATAGAACTATTTTTTGTCTTAGTGGGTTCTGACCCAGGTTTAGAGTTAGTTGAGCCAAACAAATCCCCACACTACTGGCCCTTTCAGCATCAATCAGTGGAGTGTAGACTAAAGTCTCACTCAAAGCAGTATGGGGGGATGCTGGAACCAAGTTTCTGCACCCAGAGATTAGCTTGATGTTGTTTTATGCCCTAAATCCTCCTTCGTCCAGATCGATAAGCCTTTATGGAGTATTGATATAACTGCCTTTAATCAGCCTCTAGACCTCTGCGAAGGTCTATGACTATCTTTTGCGGACCTTAAACAACCTAATAAGCTACTTACGTGCATCAAAGATTACTCTTAATCCAACAATTACTCAGATTGGCCTAAGTGTTCTATAACTGTAGCATACAACAAGATAATCTCCGTGTAAACAAGTAACATCAATTGCATTCATATAACAATATAAATCATGTAAATTCATGCATCAATACATCATTATTTCATAAACCCATCATAACATAAAGCGCATACATATAAAATATAAGTAACAGATAAACATGGGTATTTCTGCAATAATCTTCTTTATTAATATTCAGTTCAGTTTACAGACTCAAGACTTCCCTACGCACTCAGCTACAAGGGTCTGCACACTCAGCCACAGACTCTACTCTAGGCCACTGCCCACATAGCTGCAGAGTCTTTCTTCTACTCTAAGACTTCTATGATCTTCCATCTACCGACCCATTACTTTCATCTTCATCTTCTATTGCTTGCCTTAAAGATCCTAAGACACACCTAATTATACAATCCCATGATCCACAGCTCATGTGTAGATCCTCAAAAATCTGACTCAATTTACATGAAGGGTAAAACCCTTTATGACTCTTTAACTATCTACACACTCCACGACCACAATTTGCTGAGACTTTACATTTTTATACAACAAAACTTGGGCTTTTTCCCCAAAATTGACCCTAGGAGACCCCATCCCAACACAGGCCTTAGCATTTATCTTCAATAAATTAATGTTCTATGCATATACCTGTGGCCTTCAGAAATCCTTGTAAAAATCCCCAAATTCCATAATTTCCTTTATTCTTCTAATTTACTAAAAAAATGCCATGATCTGGACATTCAAGTGTTGCATGGGCCAATACTCCAAGGTGAAGGATGGATCACCAATGTGTTGGATTTTCCCTTTTAATATTTATGATATCTAGGAAAATCTGGCATGGGGTGTTTCTCTTGGATGAGGACCTATTCTCATCTAAATCAAATTTCTCGTTAAGGTGTAATTTATCGTTAGGGTGTAGTTCCATCCAAGACCTGCGAAATCTAGAGGTGCACGTGGAAGGAATAAGTGGGAATGTTCAAATTCATCTGGGGTTGGATTAATTTTTGGACGATCTAGAGATCTACGAATCTCAATGTGGCGATGACACACACCTCTTAGGAAGCTCATATATTCCATGGGTCATATATCATGTGACTGGTTGAATTTCAATGAAGACTAGATTACACTCAATGACTATTGAATATAGGAATCCAAGGAATCTGATACTGATGAAACCATTGACTTCTGTGGGGGATTACATTGGTGGTGAGTCATATATCATCTAATGGGTCCTACAACATACAAGTTGTGGAACTGTGGTTTTATAGATCTAGAGTTCCAAGAGTGTAGAATAATGGCATTTTGTTGTAACACCTAAATAGGTTGTGAAATGGATATAATGGGAAAAATTACAAAACACAATGTGGGAGGGCCATGTCGAGCCCATGCCTGATCTCGTATGATAGTGTTGTGGGAATCTAACAAGGACCATGTTGACACCACGTACGAGCCCATTGGTGACATGAACCTTAATTAAGTTGACATGGTAGTGCCATATGGCCCATATGTAGAAGCCACGTGGCCACATCATGATGATGTGGACTTGTGTGATGTTGACATAGCAAGACCACATGGTGCCCTAGCATCAGCCACCACTCATTTCCCTCGATGTTGTTCATCATTGAATGCCACAGGGGTGAAAAATCCAGGCAACATGACTTGGAAGTAGAGACAAACCCCTTTATAATGACTTGTCTAGGTGATGAGGAAGCAACGTGAGTGCCAAAAGATCTTATCGCCAGCCACCACCCACCACTCGAATTTCAGCATGTTGTATGAGTGCACCAGAGATGAGGGGTCGATCCATCCACTTTTCCAGATTGGAATCCCTATTGTCACTCACTTCCTAATGCTCGCATCTCTTTGGTTCACACTAGGTTGGTAATGTGCTCGCTGACATGACATGGACATTGTTTTGGCACAAAACCTAAAAACCATTCACTGCCCATTGCTTGATTTTGGAGACTTTACAACAAAGGAGAACGAGTGATGGAGTTCTGCATTGGTCGAGCATGATTTGGGTCTACGGAGCCCACCATAATTGGGATTTGGGCTAAAGTGCATATAATGGGGAATAACTTGTAAACCACAAGGAGGAGGTCCCCATGGACCCCATTGCCAACCAAACCTTTTAAATGGTGTGATGATGGGAATGGACTAGATCAATGACTCAACAAAATCGTGGGCCCCCATGATATTTGATACATTATTATTTTGGGGGCGTGGAGTAAACCACCCAAGTTAATCCTAGGGTGGATGACCTTGATCAATCACGAGTCCCCCTATCCAATTTACTGAATGGAGACTTTTAAAGACTTTCCCCACATAAGCTACTCTAGTTCCTAGGAAGCTAAAGCCAAAACATAACATAAAAGCTTTGCATGTCAGGAAGGGTCAGGCCTATTGGAACCTGCATATTAAGATTGGCGTGGCTAGCACCACACAGACTTGGTAGTGGTGACATGGATGTCATGTAGGTGGGACCTGGGTGACATGGATCTATCTCTAATGACAAGGCAGAGCCACATGGAACACATGTGGGAATCCTTTGTTAATGTGTGATTATCTAATTGGTTAAACTTCACTTAGGGATATCTTTCAATCCAAGAGTTAGATTAAGATACAATTTATATCGTCTAAAAGTTCTCAACAAGATATACACAATGGCGACATTGGTTTTGAGATTCAATAACATTCGAAAAAGTGAAATTTTTGTAACCCTATCTGCACAACAAAATTTGGAGGTCAGGCTAGATTATCATGTAGCACCTCCCACAACCAAAGACAAAACAAGGAAGAGTGGAGAGAGATTGTTACACTTGCACTTACTCTACCTACCATTTGGAACAACCTGCTTGAAATGATGTTTTAACAATTCAAATATGTTCTACCTCTCATTCCATCGCATTAGATATCCACCCACTCTCAAGCAGAGGAATTTATTATCCTCCCATTTAGATTCACTTGTTATAAGCGATATGCTAAAGCCATTTACAATTTAAAGTACAAATATTTTAAAATACTTGTAAATGTAGTAATTTCACATATTTTTAATATTTTATTTACCATATTACGAAATAATAAAATTTGTATTATTAAAATATTTACTAATAAATTTTATAATCCAAAATTCTATTTTAAATTAATTTTAATTTTTAAACGGTTAATGATTTTAATCATTTATTTTATATGATAAATTTTCAAATAAATTTTAATTTTATTAATATTAATTTATAAAACATTTACATTAAATAAAATTAACTTTTGTAGAATTATTTTAATTAAAAATGTAGAAATTCGTGGGATCAGTTTTTTCAAATAAAAAATAATAAATATCATGACGAAGAAGAAATCAAATATAAATTGTCTTGCCTAACTATTAAGCATAAAACCTAAACCTTTAGAATTTATCTCCAAAAATAACCAATGTAACCTTTGACTTCGTTTCTCGCACGTCCACGCACCATCGTTAAGATTGGTCAGAGTTGAAAATTTAAATTTATGTATGACAATATTATTTTGTGTTAATTCTTCTCTGTAAAAGGCAAATGCACCATGGAGGAAGTATTTTTGTATATTTTCGGTCCAACATCACAATAAAAACCAAGTATTAAAGCAGGACTATCACTGCACATCCTTTATTACGAAACGGAAGCTTTCCAAACGACACGCACACGTGACACTTTGCCTTTTTGAAATAAATAAACCAAACAAATCAATTCAGAATGCCCACGCGACTAGTGGGTTGCTCGTTTGGTCGTAACTACCCAAAAAAGTTGGCTTGCACATGGGTGTTATGGAGACAAAGTAGAGCTTCACATGGGTACGATGGAGACCTTGATGTGGTGCAGGTGTACCAAACTATTCTAGATCTATAGACAGGATTGCTGTGTGACTGATCTATGGACATGATTGCTGTGTGACTGATAAGAACTCTTATATTTTCAAAGAGGGTTGGAAATTGATATATAAATTAATTAATATAATTATATTAAAAATATTAATGTGGTTGATATAATTGAGGTTTTATAAATATAATTAAAAAGATTATTGTAATATGAAGAATGCATTACTAATGTATATTTATAATTGATTAATCATGTATAAAAAGGTTATTGGTCAATTTTAATTTGAGAAAAAAATAAATTATATATCTTATTGTAAAACAGATTATTTTTCTAACTAAAATTTGCTTATATATTAATTTCCCCATCTATGTTGAATATAAACTTATTAGAATTGGAATAATCTCAAATCTCTAAGAAATTGGTGGATAGGAGACCACTTGGCAAGAATATAATTTTTTTAATTTATTAAAAGTCAATGCAACCTAACAAACTTTGTAATACACTATAGCCTTTGATAAACATTTCGATTTCGATGAAGCATGTGTTGAACATATTCCCTTCAGAATCAATCTAGACCATTAATTAAAAAATAAAAATAAAAATCACAAATCCTCATCAACCTGAAGTTGAAATAAAAAGCTTTAAATAAATATAAATTTTGTTTAAAAAATCAAAACTATAAATTGATTTGTACATTTAAAAATACAATTTAATTTATTGGTAATTACTATTTCACTAACAATCACATAATAACATAACATAATCAAATAAGTTAATAACAATCTCATAATAATATAATCATTTATCAAAATAAAAAATAAAAACATAAACAGTTAAACTTGTTTCTTCCTAATCCACATCTCACATAAGCTACATTATGGTCAGCTAATATCTTCGATAACCAAATTTCCATAAAGATTAAAAGAAAAACAGCATAAACCATTTAGACTTGTAATTTCCCAATTCCTCACTGACAGAAGTCAAGCTTTGGTAACTCAATGTCTTGCAATCTTAATCTTCAAATGTGAGCTATAACACAATTTAATTATTAAATGCTTTTGTTTTTAGTTGGAATTCGTAAATTTTAGTTTTATAAAATAAGTTTTAGAATATGTAAATGGATTCCTTATTTCAATATTTTTTTATTTCTCATTTTGTAAATGATATAGCTAAAGTTTATAATTCTATATTGTTTTTAAAAAATTCACTCTGAAAATTTAAAATATATTTATAAATTATATCATATATTAATATATGATTACAAAAAAAATTAGTTGAGCTTTAAAAATAACAATCAAATACAAAACTTGAAATTACTTATAGTTTAAATTTGACAATTTTAAGGAACCCTTATTCATTTAAACCGTCTTAATTAAAAAAATGATAATGATCTAAAATTATGAATCGCATTCTCCAAAATTAAGAAGATAAACATTTTAACTATCCAATTCCATTCATGTTGACAAGTGTGACAGGTGAAACCATATAATTGACTCAACTCCTACTTAAAAACATATCACTTCAAAGGATACTTACAACATATTAATATTGTTCCGAGTTCATCAGCAATTAAAAGGCGATTGAAAGCTGACTGATTGTTCAAAAACAGAGGCAGGATCGATGAAGGGGTAATTTTTTCAGCATTCTCGTAGAGAATTATAGTTCGAACTTCAACAGAGTCGGAAAACATAAAGGCATGTCAATGGCGAACTAGCTTTAGAGTGGCAGTTTAACTAGTTTAACTAGGTGTTTAAAATATTATTTCACATTTGGATTCAAAATTTTGAAAAACCCCTGGATACTTCAATTATTGATTATTATTCTTTTTTTCAGGATTCAAAATGTCGCGCTGCAGAAATCGCATATCGGGTAATCTCACAAATCGCACTTAGTGTACTCTCATAAGTATACATACAGCCCCTGCATACATAAAGCCCTCGGAATGGACCCCAAGGGATAATTGGATTATACAGAATGCACAACCCATACTTGTCACTCCAACCAAACCTACCAAATTTTTGATAAAAAACTCCCAAACGTAGAACAGTTAAAACTTGTTGGTTAATTACTGGCGATCGTGCGCTCAACTACCGGGCGACGAAGTTTCGTTCCGCCGCGTTACGAACTTGCTAAAGTGGATGATTCCAACTAGCTTTTGTTTGCTAGCGCACTGGAACCGCTCTCCACAACTCAGCTGCACATGGGGAGCACATGCACGCCTCTTCAAATGCGCCCTGCGGGACCGGTTCGGCATAGATCGATTAAGGATAAAGACAGGGAAGGGGGCGATTTCTAATACTATTTCTAATGGCCAGGGGCCACAACATTACCATGGCTAGTAGGCGTGTGTTGTCGACGCATTGTTGGGCGGCCAAACAAAAAACCAATCTCGCTTGTTTGTCGATTGGCCTATTGATATGCGCGCAGCACAGAAGTGACAGAACTGCATTTTTTTAATTTATGTTATGAGTGTACGAACTGGCGTTTGATACACGGCAAGGTCCGACCTTTCCGGCGGGATTCACGGGGCACGTCAGCAATTGAAACGGTACCCCTTACCAAACCGAAAGCTGTCATAGTAGCATAAGTACGAAGAACGATCTGAATGACTAGCAGAACAATACGTACGTGGCATCAACTGCGGGATCCTCGTGCAAGGTTACACGGTGATATTGACCGTTATGTGGAGTGTCACGACCACGAGTTGAGGCGCGCTGATATGTGTGGTGGGGGATGGTGAGAGAGAAATTTCGATTATGTGACGAGTCGAGTTTGTGAGGACGAGCGGGTGCGTTCCGTTAAACGTGCCTCGACAAGTGTGCGATGGTGAGTTGCGCGACAATGCGACGAGTTACTTGTAGAGTCGAAAAATAAAGATGGGAAAATTGGCTAAGTATGGAACAACGAAAAACCGACAAGTTGGAACAACGAATGGTCGCGGACGCCCTAGGCGCGCTGACGTGCGGAAAACAGACGTGTTGATTGGTTGACGTATTATTTGGCATTTTCATGGGTGGATTGTGTGGTCGCCCTGCACGCTGACGTGCGGAAAACGGACGTGTTGGTTAGCTGACGTATTATTTCGCATTTTCATGGGCGGATTGTGTGGTCGGCTTGCCACCTTAACTCGTGGAAAACGCATGTAAGTATGGATGGAAACTTGGACGAAGAGCATCCATCAAAGTTCAAGCATAAGGAATTGAGCCAACACTTAGGCAAGTAAAGGAAAAGACAATTGGAGAAAGGGCGAGGCGCAGGTGAACTGAGGGTCGCAATACCGAGCTGAGACCCGGAAAAGTAAGTTGCAGGTTTCGGGTGGACAAAACAAGGGACGAGCTGCAGTGGGCAAACTGTTTGGCACGCATGAACGGTGGGCGCCCTTGCCTAACGGACGAGTTGTGGAAGGTGACCCAGCAGGGTGGGCATCCCTGCCCGGTGGATGAGTCGCGGAAGATCTGTAGTGCATACGAGATGTGGGCAAGTCTACCCAATGCGAACGAGCTGGGAAGGGCACCGAGTTGCGATGCGCTGCGGAGGGCGCTGAGTTGCGACACACTGTGGAGGGCGCCGAGTTGCAACGACTTGTAGAAGGTTCACGGTGCAACGATCTGCGAAGGGCGACTCGACTCGGTGGGCTAGGTACCCCTACTCGGTGACAAGTTACACGACATGATGGACTTGGGCAGCCCTGAATGATGATAGGTAGGTGCTGCTAAACGAAGAGCGATCTGACCCAATGTGTAAGGACCTACGGTCCTAGGCATGCCCGCCGGATGAAGTGCGACCGCGGGTGGACAGCGTGCACGCGGTTGGAGTAAACGAAGTGCGACTGCGGTGGAAGTGCGAGCTCAACTTGGAGATATGTTATATGAGGAGGGCGAGCTGAACTTATATGCATAGGAGCATGGTGTAAACCTTATGAAGGCCGACCCTTACTTGAAGGCAAGCCGACAATGCGTTTGTGAAGAAGTAGGGGCTCGTAGTGCGTGGAGGACGAGTCGGTCGGGTGAGCCAACTCGCCCTGCCACACGTATATACATTGGAAGTGCATGGAGGAATTTCCACAATCGACAATCGCTTGAACATCTTCGCTCAAGGAGTAAAGGCGCAGGTCTAAGTGCGCAAAGCTAAGGAGAAGAGGCGCGGGTTGGGATGCGCCCATTCTTGGGCTAGCCACACGAAGAAGGACGTGTTTGACTCGGTTGTGGGTGAAGGGTGCGGATAGGAGCGCTCGACGGTTGGGTAAGGGCGTGCACAGGTGTGTGGCGCCTGGTTTATGCGACGGAGTGCTCGACAGTGAAACGTTGGTGGGTGCCCGGTTTGTGCGACGACTTGGCACAGGTTCTTGGGTGACTCGGGTGAGCGCCCGCCCTTCGTGCAAGTGTGCACGGAGACTTGGTGGAGTGCTGAGATTGTGAACGGAGGTGTGTCTCGGGCAGAGGCGCCCGTCTGTGGCAACTTGGAGGCGCACCCGAGTTGGGCAAACAACACGATCGTGCAACAAGGTGAACGAAGAGTTGGAGAGTCGTGCCACGACTGTGCGGAGGTGCCGACGAGCTGGGCAACCGAGTTTGCCGAAGTTGTGAAAATTGGCTAAGTGTAAATTTGGGGCTTCCCAAGATTTAACTTGTACTTTGTAAAAGTGAAGATTGTATAATATATTGATTCGGGCAGACTCATATTGCAGGGAGTTGCCCCTCCCTTTATACTGTTGTGCATTTCTCTTGTCTAATGTTGTTATGTGAATGTTATGGGCTTTCACTTGTATAAAGGAACACATTAATAATACTTGGTAACAAAAATAAAACTAAGTATGGAATGTTAGGCGTAGTCTACAATTGTAAGTATTGGTGAAAAGAAAACGATTGGTAGTGTCGCACCTCCATATAAGCGGTTGAAAGACTACCGTAGGTGTAGGGGCGTGACAGGTGGTATGAGAGCCGGTGAACTAAATTAAGGAGTTGATTCTACGAAGACCGAAGACTTGGCAGGCAGCTCAAGTTTTGCAGGTGACAGGTGGAATATCTGGGTGATTCAGGTGAATGATGAAACAGGTTTAGCAGAGGTGAAGCATCGTGCTTGGACCAAGCTGAACGACAAGGCATGGCAAGTTTGGAAGAATGAGAAGGGAAGATCTTGCTTACCTTATACAGGTTGAAGCAGATGAAATAAGAGAATCCCCGGATTCGAGATAAGCTTGAAGTCTTGGAAAAGAATGTTGAAGACGAACTTCTTCAACTTGGTTGGACAATGGAGCAAGATGAAGTTGCAGATTGTGCTGACAAGGAAGAGGAAGCCGTGATGATCGAGGATGTTGCAAATGTGACAATGATGGAGGATGAACTTGAGATTGATCAAGTTGGACCAGGATCGTGTAGTTTGCAGACATGGATGGATGAGGATACTCTCATGGAGGAACCTCATGAGGATGAAGTAACTATTGATACATGTGTTTCATCTGAGCATTGGGTGGATGGACCATATGCAAGGAAGGGCAAAATCAGTTTGCCGATGCCAGGGAACATCTTACCATGGATGTCTATGATGAGACCTTGTATGGAGAAGCAAGGATTGTTGACTGTTGTAGGACTTGTTGGGGTTGTTTGTGACCTTATGATAGAAGGTGCAAAGGCCCATGACAAGGGTGGAACATGATGGTCATTGTGGATGAATGGGTCATGCTTTATTCACATTGGCTAAGTGCCCGGCATGACTCATGGACAGATTATTGGAGGGCACACACTTGACTTGCTTGGGTGGACTTCTCATGGCGGGGACCAAGAGCAAGTCTTGGTGGAACCTTTAGTGGGGGAGCTATGATGGAGAGACTCATGTAATGATGATATGGTTGGGTGACAGAGTTCACTAGACCGAAGATTGCAGACTTGGATGAGGATGACCGATTGTTGAGATGGGTCTACTTGGTTGGACTACATGAGCAACTTAATCATGGACATCAGGTTGGAAACATGGATCATGGCAGTCTTATGCAGGGACATTATGCAAGAGCACTTGTAGAGGTGTCATTTATGGGCATCCAATGAGGAGTGCCAAGGCAAGGATGTTGTGCAGATAGATTGCTGATGTGACATGGAGATGTTTCACTTATGAGCCGATGGAGAGGTTGTGCACTCTTGTACAACAAGACCATGGAATTAGATGGAGTTGTGAGCAGACTATGGAGCATTCTTACTACATGGAGAGCTGAGGCATCTTGCAAAGACCTTTGGGCTGAGACTTGTATGCTTGCTGAGATGTTGGTTCGGGATGACTCATGGAGCTCATGATGACATGAGGTTGTGACTTTTAGGGACTTGATATATGGTGGACTTGGAGGATCTGATGCATTGAGGAGCCGAGGTCAGTGACTTTGATGCAGGATGGGGTGCATACTTTCAAGTACATGTATGGGAATGGCTTGAAAGAGTAACTTGATTAGGAGGATCGATATAAGACACTTTGGAGTGATGGAGTTACGACGATGATGATGCCTTGGTGACAACACTTGGGCATGGGTTGAGCCAAGACTTAACCATTTTGACACATGGGCGCTGATTGATCTATGATCATGGGCAGCACATGGATAGATGAGACAGGTGTATACTTGTTTCTATGGCAGACTTGAGGGATGACACATTGCAGATATGATGGAGGTTGCTTCCTGGGCCTGGATGTGACACATCGAGAGTCGGTTTGATGAGATGGTCTCTTCATATTGAGAAGGCACACATATGGATGATGATTTTGGGGTAGATGTGATTGATTTCATGTGGCACATTAGTACTAGACATCATGGACAACATGTTGCATATGAGATGGGGACTACTTCGTGGACTTGAGCATGGCTTACACTAGTATGGAGATCGATTCTTGATCGAATTGATGATATGATAGGATGTTCTGAGAAACGACTGATGATGGCATGAGGATATGCATTCTCATGGTTTGGACGTGATAGTTGGATTAGCTACCCAACTAGTTCAGACATGGGGGTCGACAATGTACAGAGATATGTTAGCATTTGTTGGAGTATCACGGCAGCGGTTCACACGAGGACGATGCATGTTGAGGTCGACATGAGATGTTGCAGGAAGCATGTAGTTTGAGATGGAGGGAACAACCTTCCACGATGGAGAGCAGCGTGTGGAGATTGTGACAGGGTGATCGATGGTCATGGATTGAGATGATTTCTGATGTATGACATACCGATGAGGTGTATACCTTGGTATGGTGATCTTGGTGACAGATGGTTGCCGGAACGAGACATGATGGAGACGATGGTTCTACATATGTTGCAGGGATGTTTGCAGTATGTGGAGGAGTTGACATCATGGATGAGGCAGAGTTGATGATCATGGTGGATGGCTACCAAGATGGTATGTTGTCAAGGACGACAACGACTTCAAGTGGAGGAGGATGTAAGGACCTACGGTCCTTGGCACGCCTGCTGGATGAAGTGCGACTGCGGGTGGACAGCGTGCGCGCGGTTGGAGTAAACGAAGTGCGACTGTGGGTGGACAGCATGCACGCGGTTGGAGTAAACGAAGTGCGACTGCGGTGGAAGTGTGAGCTCAACTTGGAGATATGTTATATGAGGAGGGCGAGCTGAACTTATACGCATAGGAGCATGGTGTAAACCTTATGAAGGCCGACCCTTACTTGAAGGCAAGCTGACGATGCGTTTGTGAAGAAGTAGGGGCTCATAGTGAGTGGAGGACGAGTCGGCTGGGTGAGCCAACTCTTCCTCCCACACGTACATACATTGGAAGTGCGTGGAGGCATTTCCACAATCGACAATCGCTTGAACATCTTCGCTCAAGGATTAAAGGCGCAGGTCTAAGTGTGCAAAGCTAAGGAGAAGAGGCGTAGGTTGGGATGCACCCATTCTTGGGCTAGCCGCATGAAGGAGGACGTGTTTGACTCGGTTGTGGGTGAAGGGTGCAGGCAGTAGCGCCCGATGGTTGGGTAAGGGCGTGCACGGGTGTGTGGCGCCCGGTTTATGCGACGGAGTGCCCGATGGTCAAACGTTGGTAGACGCCCGGCTTGTGCGATGACTTGGCACGGGTTCTTGGGTGACTCGGGTGAGCGCCCGCCCGTCGTGCAAGTGTGCACAGAGACTTGGTGGAGTGTTGAGATTGTGAACGGAGGTGTGTCTCAGGCAGAGGCGCTTGTGTGTGGCGACTTGAAGGTGAACCCGAGTTGGGAAAACAACACGATCGTGCGACAAGGTGAACGAAGGGTTGGAGAGTCATGCGGTGACCATGCAGAGGAGTCGACGAGCTGGGCAACCGAGTTTGCCGAAGTTGTGAAAATTGGCTAAGTGTAAATTTGGGGTTTCCCAAGATTTAACTTGTACTTTGTAAAAGTGAAGATTGTATAATATATTGATTCAGGCAGACTCATATTGCAGTGAGTTGCCCCTCCCTTTATACTGTTGTGCATTTCTCTTGTATAATTCTGTTATGTGAATGTTATGGGCTTTCACTTGTATAAAGGAACACATTAATAATACTTGGTAACGAAAATAAAACTAAGTATGGAATGTTAGGCGTAGTCTACAATCGTAAGTATTGGTGAAAAGAAAACGATTTTTAGTGCTGCACCTCCCTATAAGCGGTTGAAAGACTACCGTAGGTGTAGGGGCGTGACAAGTGGTATCAGAGCTGGTGAACTGATTTAAGGAGCTGATTCTACGAAGACTGAAGACTTGGCAGGCAGCTCAAGTTTTGCAGGTGACATGTGGAATATCAGGGTGATTTAGGTGAATGATGAAACAGTTTTAGCAGAGGTGAAGCATCGTGCTTGGACCAAGCTGAAGGACAAGGCATGGTAGGTTTGGAAGAATGTGAAGGGAAGCTCTTGCTTACCTTATACAGGTTGAAGCAGATGAAAGAAGAGAATCCCCGGATTCGAGATAAGCTTGAATTCTTGGAAAAGAATGTTGAAGACGAACTTCTTCAACTTGGTTGGACAATGGAGCAAGATAAAGTTGCAATTGTGCTAAAAAGGAAGAGGAAGCAGTGATGATCAAGGATGCTGCAGATGTGACAACGATGGAGGATGAACTTGAGATTGATCAAGTTGGACCAGGATCGTGCAGTTTGCAGACATGGATGGATGAGGATACTGTCATGGAGGAACCACATGAGGATGAAGTAAGTATTGATACTTGTGTTTCATCTGAGCATTGGGTGGATGGACCGTATGCAAGGAAGGGCAAAATCAGTTTGCCGATGCTAGGGAACATCTTACCATGGATGTCTATGATGAAACCTTGTATGGAGAAGCAAGGTTTGTTGACTGTTGCAGGACTTGTTGAGGTTGTTTGTGACCTTATGATAGAAGGTGCAAAGGCCCATGACAAGGGTGGAACATGATGATCGTTGTGGATGAATGAGTCGTGCTTTAGTCACATTGGCTAAGTGCCCGGCATGACTCATGGACAGATTTTTGGAGGGCACACATTTGAGTTGCTTGGGTGGACTTCTCATGGCGGGGACCAAGAGCAAGTCTTGGTGGAACCTTTAATGGGGGAGCTATGATGGAGAGACTCATGTGATTATGATATGGTTGGGTGAACGAGTTCACTAGACCGAAGATTACAGACTTGGATGAGGATGACCGATTGTTGTGATGGGTCTACTTGGTTGGACTACATGAGCAACTTAGTCACAGACACTAGGTTGGAGACATGGAGCATGGCAGTCTTATGCAGGGACATTATGCAGGAGCACTTGTAGAGGTGTCGCTTATGGGCATCCAATGAGGAGTGACAAGGCAAGGATGTTGTGCATATAGATTGCTGATGTGACATGGAGATGTTTCACTTATGAGCCGATGGAGAGGTTGTGCACTCTTGTACAACAAGACCATGGACTTGGATGGAGTTGTGAGCAGGCTATGGAGCATTCCTACTACATGGAGAGCTGAGGCATCTTGTAGAAACCTTTGGGCCGAGACTTGTATGCTTGCTGAGATGTTGGTTGGGGATGACTCATGGGGCTCATGATGACATGAGGTTGTGACTTTTAGGGACTTCATATATGGTGGACTTGGAGGATCTGATGCATTGAGGAGCTGAGGTCAAAGACTTTGATGTAGGATGGGGTGCATACTTTCAAGTACATGTATGGGAATGGCTTGAAAGAGTGACTTGATGAGGAGGATCGATATAAGACACTTTGGAGTGATGGAGTTACGACGATGATGATGCCTTGTTGACAACACTTGGGCATGGGTTGAGCCGAGACATAACCACTTTGACCCATGGGAGCTGGTTGATCTATGATCATGGGCAGCACATGGATAGATGAGACAGGTGTATACTTGTTTCTATGGCAGACTTGAGGGATGACACATTGCAGATATGATGGAGGTTGCTTCATGGGCCTGGATGTGACACATCGAGAGTCAGTTTCATGAGATGGTCTCTTCATATTGAGGAGGCACACATATGGATGATGATGTTCGGGTAGATGTGACTGATTTCATGTGGCACATTAGTACCACACATCATGGACAGCATGTTGCAGATGAGATGGGGACTACTTCGTGGACCTGAGCATGGCTTACACTTGTATGGAGATCGATTCTTGATTGAGTTGATGATGTGATAGGATGTTCTGAGAAACGACTGATGATGGCATGAGGATGTGCATTCTCATGGTTTGGACGTGATAGTTGGATTAGCTACCCAACTAGTTCAGACATGGGGGTCGATAGTGTACAGAGATATGTTAGCATTTGTTGGAGTATCATGGCAACAGTTCACACGAGGACGATGCATGATGAGGTCGACACGAGATGTTGCAGGAAGCATGTAGCTTGAGATGGAGGGACCAGCCTTCCACGATGGAGAGCAGCATGTGGAGATTGTGACAAGGTGATCGATGGTCATGGATTGAGATGATTTCCGATGTATGACATACCGATGAGGTGTATACCTTGGTATGGTGATCTTGGTGATAGATGGTTGCCGGGACGAGACATGATGGAGACGATGGTTCTACATATGTTGCAAGGATGTTTGCAGTATGTGGAGGAGTTGACATCATGGATGAGGCAGAGTTGATGATCTTGGTGGATGGCTACTAGGATGGTATGTTGTCGATGATGACAACGACTTCAGGTGGAGGAGGATGTAAGGACCTACGGTACTTAGCATGCCCACGGGATGAAGTGCGACCGCGGGTGGACAACGTGCACATGGTCGGAGTAAACGAAGTGCGACTGCGGTGGAAGTGCGAGCTCAACTTGGCGATATGTTATATGAGGAGGGCAAGCTGAACTTATACACGTAGGAGCATGGTGTAAACCTTATGAAGGCCGACCCTTACTTGAAGGCAAGCTGACGATGCATTTGTGAAGAAGTAGGGGTTCGTAGTGCGTGGAGGACGAGTCAGCCAGGTGAGCCAACTCGCCCTGCCACACGTATATACATTGGAAGTGCGTGGAGGCATTTCCACAATTGAAAATCGCTTGAACATCTTCGCTCAAGGAGTAAAGGCCCAGGTCTAAGTGCGCAAAGCTAAGGAGAAGAGGCGCAGGTTGGGATGCGCTCATTCTTGGGCTAGCTGCACGAAGGAGGACGTGTTTGACTCAGTTGTGGGTGAAGGGTGCGGGGAGGAGCGCCCGATGGTTGGGTAAGGGCGTGCACGGGTGTGTGGTGCCCGGTTTATGCGACGGAGTGCTCGACAGTGAAACGTTGGTGGGCGCTTGGTTTGTGCGATGACTTGGCAGGAGTTCTTGGGTGACTCGGGTGAGCACCCGCCCGTCGTACAAGTGTGCACGAAGACTTGGTGGAGTGTTGAGATTGTGAACGGAGGTGTGTCTCGGGCAGAGGCGCCTTTGTGTGTCGACTTGGAGGCGCACCTGAGTTGGAAAAACAACACGATCGTGCGACAAGGTGAACGAAGGGTTGGAGAGTCGTGCGGCGACCGTGTGGAGGTGCCAACGATCTAGGCAACCGAGTTTGCCGAAGTTGTGAAAATTGGCTAAGTGTAAATTTGGGGTTTCCCAAGATTTAACTTGTACATTGTAAAAGTGAAGATTGTATAATATATTGATTCGGACAGACTCATATTGCAGGGAGTTGCCCCTCCCTTTATACTGTTGTGCATTTCTCTTGTATAATGTTGTTATGTGAATGTTATGGGCTTTCACTTGTATAAAGGAACACATTAATTGTTGAAAATGCAACAAGATGATGGAGCTTAGTGGAAAGAAGTCGCCTTCACTAAGTGGGCCCATAGGCTATTTTTGGCGCAAATTCTATTTTTAGACATATGGATCATGGTCTATGATTTGCAGGATGCTATTTGTGGATGATTGGTCATGTTGGTAAAAATAGATGGACTTCTATTTTTAGACATATGGGCGTAGTCTATCTTTAGACTGCCAGTCTAAATATAGAACAGTCAAATATTATTAGCTCTTAATAATATTTGGACTATAAACATTATCTAATCCTCTTGGAGCACTTGAGTTCGAGCTACGGATGTGGCACATGCAACTGTCAGAAGGAAATACGCTTTTCTTATGGGTTAGTTGAGCTATTGCATGATGCACTTCAGTTAGAACTCAAGTGATTGAGTTTGGTGGAGTTGATTGAGGAGTTGATGGAGTTGTGTTCAGTTTGACTTAGTTGAACTAGTTGTATTTAGTCTAACTGTAGAATACACTAGTGATGAGTGATGTAAATTAATTATTAATTAATTCACTAATTATTAACTCATAAAGCAACTAAAGAATACATCAGTTAACTCAGTGCATGGACAGTTCAGTGGAGACAGGTGTTAGAGGTGGAGACTACTATCAGTTGCGACTATAGTTGTGCATGATATTTGCACAATCATTGATTGAGATTGCCAATGGGGATTGCGCAGTACAAGCCAAGGGAAAACAAGCTTGGATCATTCCTATTCTCACATTGGATTGCGAAGTAGAGGCAGGCAGACAGCAGAGGAGATTTGAACCTGTGACTTGATTCAGATCTGAGCTAGTTTGTGTGTAGCAGGTGGAGATAGCACTGAGTACTTGCGAAGAGTATTGTACTATGTATTGTCACATGTTTTCTATCATTATAATATACAGATAGTTGGGGGTTTTCAGCTGTAGGCTTTCCCCAGTACATACTGTGTTAATGTGCGCATGTGATTGATGTTTCATTGTTTTTAATTCCGCAAAATTGATGATCAACGTAGAGGAGGTTATGTATTATGCATGCATTCCGCAATATTGTATAATCAGGATAATCTCTGTGAATAAGTGTTATATTATTCAAAATTTCTACATTAATAATACTTGGTAACGAAAATAAAACTAAGTATGGAATGTTAGGCGTAGTCTACAATCGTAAGTATTGTTCAAAAGAAAACAATTGGTAGTGCCGCACCTCGCTATAAGCAGTTGAAAGACTACCATAGGTGTAGGGGCGTGACACAATGAGGTGGGCGGCCCAACACAAGCAGGTTGAGCTACTGAAAATTGGCAGAATTGCTAAGGTGAAATTTGGAGTTTCTTGGCAAAGGCTGTAAGTCTTATAAATAAATTTGTAAAACATTGAATTATTATTATTGTGAAGACTCTAATCTGTGAGTTGCCCTTTCCATTAAAAGAAAGTATTTCATTGTACATATTGATAAATAAAGATGATGTAAATGTTATTTTTCTCTGTAAATGATGAATGCTTAGTAGAAGGAAAGAAAAATAACTAAGCGTTGAATGTTAGGCATAGCCCATACTCATAATTATTTGTGAAAAGAAAGTGGGTAGTGGTGCTGCACCTGCCTATGTGCGATTGAAAAACCATTGCTAGTTTAGGCGTGTGATAGTTGGTATCACAACTCCGACTTCCATGGGCTTTGAATGATTTGCAGATTGAAGTGATACCACTACAGTTCGTGACAGTTGGTATTAGAGCACTCTTTCCATAGGGCTTTGTTGAAGATTGAAGCAAAATACGACGACAGCGTTGCAGTTAGTATTGAAGTTTTGTTAGACTTTAAGCTTCTGTGGTAGTTTTTGGAGTAGTATGATCTGGATTATCCACAGTATTATGTTCATTATGTCGACGTTTTGAACCCGAAAGGGGGTCCATTATCAGGACCAAAAATGATAGATTATGAATGATAGTTTTGAGAGAAGAATCTTCCAACCAGAGTATATATAAACCTAAAGAATGATAAAATTTAGTAGAAGCCGGCCCGTTCAAAGAGTAACCTACATATATGAATTATTTAATTTTTAATTATTTTAGTTTTAATTATTTTAATTTTATGTCAAATAAATAATTAATTATTAATTCCTAATATGAATTAGTGTATACTAATTAAAACTAATGAAATATTGAATAAATAAAATAATTGTAATAAGTTTATTTATATAATGTAATATAATTAGTTTCTAATTTTTATTTATTATTTATAATAAGTTTTTTAATTTTAATTACTATATATTTTTATTTTTATTTTTATTTTTTATTTTCTTTTATTTTTATATAATTAGTTTATTTTAATTTAATTAAAATCAAATTCTATTTTTATTTATTATTAAATTAATTAATTAATTAATCAATTAATCGATACATATATCTAAAAAATTAATAAATTTATCTAAAAAATAATTTATTTTAATTTATTAGTTTCTTAGGCTTCTTAAGGATTTTTGCTCTACCATGGGTATGACTGTTAACACTTACAAAACAAAAGTTATGATTTTCAAATCCAAGAAGGACACTTATGCTAATTTTATGTATGACAATAATAACTTGGAGGAAGTGAATTATTACAAGTACCTAGGAATTGATATTCATCACGAGCTCAATTGGAACCATAGCATTGAGAAAAGGTTTAATGGGGGGTGGAAAGCTTATTTTGGTCTTGAAAATAATTGTAAAATAGCAAACCTTGTAATGTGGGATAAAAAGAAGTTCCTCTTTGAAACTTTAGTCACTCATGTCATCTTATATCGCTGTGAGGTTTGGGGTTGCAGCATCTCTAGAGAATCATGGAGAAAGATTGAACAAATCCATAAGTGTTTTATAACTTATAACCTGAAAATTAAAAGTAATACACCCAATCCTATTCTCCTTATAGAAGCAGGTATTTGCCCTATTGAGAGGCTACCTATGATTAGGTTTCTGCTGTACAAGCACAAACTCAATAACATAGACGCTTATAGACTTCCTATGCTAGCTTTAAATTCCAGTGTAAACCACCTAAGGCTCAATCGGGGGTGGCATAAAGACACAAGGGCCTAGCTAAACTATTGGGAGCTCAACGAGAATGATGCATTGCAAAACATAAATAACATTAAAGATATTGTTACTTCTAAGTTCAAAGAAAAAATGTGGTGTGAGAAAGATTTAGCGACTAAAAGAAAATTAAGTTATTATAAGAAGGTCATCAACCCCACCATAGAGGATCAAAAGTATCTCTCTATTTTAACTAGCTCAAAGAAGAAAATTAATATAACAAAGATTAAAACGAATTCTCATGAGCTCCATAGTGAAACAGGTCATTGGGTAGTTCCTAAAACGCCATGGATGGAAAGGATCTACCATATATGTGAGAATAGGAACATCGAGGATGAAAACCACTTCCTCTTAGAGTGCCCCGCGTACAACCACATTAGATCTCAGTTCCACAATCTTTGTTACAACATTGACCTTCTTAGCCTTTTACAATGTCAAAATTATAGTGAGCTCGAAAGGCTTCTCTCCAAGATTTTTGAGCATAGGAATAAAATCTTAAATCAAAATAAATAATTTGTTTCTATAGGTCCAATAGACCAATGTTTGGTCTTAGCAGGCGTTAATCATCATCATCATCATCATAATTAAAAACAATAATATAAATATACATATTTTTTAATTGAGATATATATATATATATATAAGTAAGACTTAAAGAAAAATGTATAAACTCAATTTGCTAAAAATTAATA
Source organism: Pinus tabuliformis (assembly GCA_031772625.1). Taxonomy (NCBI): domain Eukaryota; kingdom Viridiplantae; phylum Streptophyta; class Pinopsida; order Pinales; family Pinaceae; genus Pinus; species Pinus tabuliformis. The sequence continues at coordinate 346,339,237 of CM062814.1, forward strand.
GACTTTTTCTTAAATGGTAAATGTAAATAAAAAAAATAGTCATTAATATATTTAATTAAATATTTATTTTTATTATAAACTTTTTTTATCATAATTATGTAATATATATATATATCAAAGTCAGTATATAGGTACATATTATATATATATATATATATATATATATATATATATATATATATATATATATATATAAACAATTTTGAGTCTAAACAAAGACGATTGAGTATCAGCCGGAAAAATCCAGCAAACCCTCGGCACAGCATGTCTGGAGGCATAGCTCGCGGTTGTCTTGCTGAGGAGCGAAAGGCCTGGCGAAAGAATCACCCCCATGAGCCTGAATTCGCTCGACTAGAACTGATCATCCATGCGCTGCCGAGAATAAGGGTTTCTTGCTGTTTGTGGCAGTTAGGGGTTAGAAGCAGATCGGAGGGGCGAATCCGGCCAGATCTACTGCATACGGTGGCTTCATAGGTGGCACATAAAGCTGGTCAACCCTCGATTGGTTCAAATGGGTTGGATATGCCATTGAAACACCCGCGGATCGGACACCGGACAATATGCTCTGTGGCAGAAAACGACGGAAAAGGAAACGCTGGCCTTTTGGGGTTAAAGAAGCCGCTACAGAACTCTGTAGAAAAGCACCCTGTGCTGATTATGGGTTTCATTCTCTATATATGGGTTTCTGGAACAGAGAAGGGTGCTGCCATAGCACTACAACCAAAATGAGATGATTTAAAAGTTGCGGCACTTAGAGCTGATGCAAGGCCGGAACCTGGAACTTACAAATCAGCTGAACACAAGTGAGATCTAGTATGCAGGTTATGGGTTCATGATGCTTTGCTTGATCAAAGCTAAGGTGGAATCTCAGTAGTTGATGGAGAAAAAGATCTAAGGATAGATCGGAATCAAATGGTTTGGAATGAATCATCTCTATATGGTTTGAACATGCTCATTCTAGATCTGTATACTGACACATGTAATGTTCTGATCTGGGTATAACTTAAGATTGAAATAACTGCAAAACATGAATGGATATTTACAAATGTATACCCTGGTTGACTTTGATAAAAGCGCATACATACGCAGGTTAGATACATCTAAGTAGCATATATAATATGAACTATGATGTTTGAAGTTATAGGTGTTTCTGGTTGTTGATACAAAGTCTGAGTTCTGGTGACTATTTACTGGTGTCAGTATTCTGCATATTCAGTTTGGTTGATTGTGTTTAGCTTCAGTGTTGATGGATGAGATCTATAATGGATCAGGATCATAATGACTTATCTTTATATGATCTGATGGAGTAGATCTGGTTGCTAACATATGTATTATCCTTGTATATGTAATGATCTGGGTATGTCTGAAGTCAAGAAGTGCAGCGAAGCTATCAGTAAGTAATTGTTGACATATACGCTGGTTCACTTTGGTGAAGTTGCGTATACACGCTAGTTCGGCTCTTCCAAGTAGCGTATGCATGATTTCTGTTGATACAGTTGGTTCTACATATTTTTGCAGATTTCTGTGTTCTGCCATGTGTTCTGGTGATTCTAGTTTGTTGACTGGGTTCCAGTGATTTAGTATTGGGTGATTTAGAGATTGGTGATTCTAGTGTTGATTTATTTTGTGCTTCAATGATATTGATGGGTCCAGTATGAAAATTGGATGAAATGTGGCCTTTCAGATTATGGTGTTGTGCTTTAGGAGTATCCAGTCTGAAAATTTACGAAGTGTGGTACCTGGAGGATGAAAGAGAAGGTTGTAGCCTTCTGTAGGTTGGCACCTACGTACTAGTACATCATCTAGTACAAGAGCTAAGGGGGTGGTAGCTCCCTTCCAGTAGCAGCTGGAAAATGAATGAAGGTTGGAGCATTCAGTAGGTTGGCACCTACATACTAGTACATCAGCTAGTACAAGAGCTAAGGGGGTTGTAGCTCCCTTCCAAGCGAAGCTGGAGAACGAGAGAAGGTTGTGCACTGGTATAAGGCTACACCAGTACAGAAATATTGTAAAAAGATGTTTCTTATTAAAAGAAGATAGAGACAACTTGCAGCAGGTGGTTTTCACCCACATTGGGTTTCCACCTTACATCATGGTGTTCATGTGTGCTTCTTGTGTGTGATGATCTGTTCTATTTTACTACACATGTTTATTATTCATATCGTTAATAAAAGTTCTTATGCACTAACTAAAGATCAACATTTAATGGATTAACTGAATCATAAGTTTAGTGGATATACGCTAGTTGCATTAGACATAGTTGCATGTACACGCAGGTTCCCTTCACTGAAGTAGCGTATATGAATCCAATTATGGAAATGAAAAAGTGTTTGATTTGATAATACTGATTCACCCCCCCCCCCCCCCCCCCCCTCTCGGTATTATTTCCAACAAAACCAGTATGGGCTAATTCTATGGTAGAGGAATATGATTCCAATGTCAAAAATAGTGTTTAGGAAGTTCCCAAGACCATCAACCAAATTAGTGATTGGTTTGAGATGTCTTTACAAGGTAAATAATGCAGCTGAAAAAATCATAGAGAAACACAAGTACATATTTTTGGCCAAGGGATGCTCCCAGGTTAAGGGAATTGAATATGAGGGGACCTTTGCACGAGTGGTAAGGTACTCATCCATCAAGTCAATTCTAGCAATGTCACTACAGATGGGGTAGAAGATCCACCAGATGGACGTGAAGACAACATTCCTTAATGGAGTCAGTGAGAAGGAGGTTTATATTGAGCATCTAAAGGGGTTTGAGACCTTTGATAGAGAGTCGCATGTGTGCAGAAACAAGTGAGAATTATATGGACTCAAGAAAGCACCCTGTAGTTGGTATACCAGGATCGATAGCTATCTCACTAGTTTGGGCTTCACCAAAAGTGAAGCAGATGCAAACCTTTATCACATTGTTGTAGAGGGTGAATTATTGGCTATTGTGTTATATGTTTATGACTTGATCCTTACTGGCGATGAGAAACCTTGACTGAGAGTTCAAGATGAAGGACATGGGCCTCATGCACTACTTCCTTGGATTGGAAGTATGGAAAGGTTATGGGGAAATGTTTGTCTCTTAGGGAAAGTATGCCAACAATATACCTCAGAATTTCTACATGGATAGGTGCAAACCCATGAAGACTCCTCTAGCAGGAAACTAGATGAAAGAAGATGCTACTTCAGGCGAAGTAGTGGAGGCTATGATTTATAGGCAGCTTATGGGTGCACTTAAGTATTTGGTGAAAAAACAACCATACGTGTTATTTAGTTAACTAGCTTAGTAAAGCAATGGTTAAGCCAACCAAATTGTATTAGAAGGCAACAAAGCATGTGTGTTGGGTAGTTGAGGCCCCGTGTAATAGTTTTGGGGCTTGAAGACCAAAAGTTAGGGTAATGATATTGTAAAAAGTTCTGTGAAGTACGCGAAGTGCGAAATGTAATAGGTCAAGTGAAAGGGTTGTCTGCCCCAAAAAATATAAAATAATAGCAAGTGAGTCGACCTGCCCATGGTCCACAGACCATGGTAATGTATAAATAGAGTGAGAATCTAAGGGTATAGGTAGCTTTTTGGAACCTCTGATGTGGTATGGGTTTGTGAAAGTATTATTCTTTCTGAGTTTATAAGTCTGAGTCGAGGGTACTGGTCGATAGATAGAGGCTTTGCAGTTGTGTGTGCAGAGGCTTGGTAGAGTCCACCGCTATGTGCGTAGACCCCTACAGCTGAGTGCGCAGGGCAGATCTAGTTGTACTGAAAAGGAGATCAATAAAGATAAGAAATTCTGAATCATTATATGTTTTATCGCGAATCTGTCTGTTACTTATGTTCTGAATTTATGCATATTTATGATTGCGCACACTGGGTATTATTGTTAAATGTTTGCTTAAAGACCACAAGAAGTACAATAGATCTCTAATAACCTCATAATAATAAGAATGAGTTGGTGCAGATCTATGTGGAAGACTGATAGTCGTGCAGAGTAGCGCGATGGCACAGATCAGTTCGTGACCCCTCTAGAACATATCTAGACATCCCAAGGGTGCGAAAACCTTGTTCCAGCACCCTCCCCTACTACCTCGGGTGAGACTTCAGTCCGCGCTCCGCGGACTGTTGCCCAAAGGGCCAGTAGCGCGGGATTTGTTTGGCTAATAACTCTTCCAAACATGGGTCAGGCGCCAATAAGCCAACAAATGGTTCTATTGCTGGGACCGGGATCTACCTAAGTGGTGTTTGATATCAGAGTAGGGGAAACCTACAAAGGAAGGGATTGAAGATTAGTTGAATAAAAGGCGGTACTATTTCGTGGTTGGCCTTGACACATCCTCTGCCAAAATAGAAATCTAACATGGCAAGCATGATCAAGTTGCTTGTATTCAAGGGAGTAGGGAGCAAAGATCTAGAACAGTTTTGGTTTGTAGTGGGGGCAGTGTGGGAAGCACATGGAGTTATGGATGATAACATCAAAAAGGCTACTCTGGTTAGCATGTCGTAGGACTACATGTTGACATGGTATATAAAGTATTTGAGCATTCACCTGAATGTGGGAATAGCGGCGATCTAGGATGCATTGAACAAAGAGTTTAGGCCAAAGTCAAGACACTGTCGATAATACGGTTCAAGGAGATCGTATTGCTGGTCCGTGAAACACCTTGGGACCTGGATCAAAGACTGAAGAGTACCATCTGAGAAGCTAACATGATGTTAACAAATGCGCAACACCGTGCATGGTTTGTGGCGTCTTTAATGTCGCATCTAAGGATGGCGTTGTCACAACAGAAGATCTCGACCCAGGCTAAAGCATTAGAAATAGCAATGAGGTTGCATGAGACTCCAATACATGATCCTAGGATGGTAGTTTAGCAGATCCATGTGCAAATACAAGACCTATGCTTAGAGATGCAGAGTTTGAAACAGGAGAAGGTACCCAGGCCAGAAGTGCGCGAAGAAGTGTGGTGCATAAAATACAAAGGCAAGGGCCACAATAAGGATCATTGTCCAATATTCATGAATTATTTGGTGGGGGGGACCAACTCCATTGCGACCAGAGGCATTGGTAGGGCCAAGCGTGGTGACCTCGCTATGGTGCACAATCTATCAGGTGGGAGGAAAGCACACCACAGATAACTGTCACCTCCTGCAAAATTTTACCCAGACCCCCCAGCAGCTATTTTGCAATTTCTGCAGATCGGTGCGCCACAAAAAGTGGGATTGCCAAAGTTGTGAATTATTGATGGACTGAACACCTGCCTATAGGATGAAAACTGAGGTGCAAGGTCAGGATCCAACAACAGTGATGAGAAGCGGTGGGTTCCAGGGGCGAGGACGAGGATGGGAAATGGGGCCAGGAAGGGGCCACGAGCAGCTAATATGCTATAACTGTGGAGGACCAGCACACTACGTGTGGGATTGTACCAACCTGACTAGAATATCATGCCCTTACTGTGAGCAGTTCAATCATGAAATGATAGATTTCATGTAACAAGCTTGGACATATAGCTAAGGATTGCAGGAACAAAGTACGGGCACCATACCAAAAGGAGAAAACATCATCACACTTGAAGATATGGAATAAGAAGGAAGTACAGTTAGAAAGATGTGGCAGAGTACAATATACAAACATAACAGACTCAGAGGGAGGTAAAAGTGTAAAACTTTAGTGTCCTAAATCTCATATGCAAGTTTCATAAAGGGAATTCGTATATATACGCGAGTTAGTTACTTCACAGTCGCATATATGTTAGTTTGAGGAAAAGTAGTAGGGATAGGCTCAGAAAAAGGGTCTGATATGATTCAGTCCATTATTTGCTCTATTTGATAATGGTTACAATCTGCTTATGATGTGTGGAAATGTCTTGACACTTGTAAGATGTTTTAAAGTGTTTTGATCTTAAATTAATTATGATGATGCCTTGATACTTCTTGCTGATATATGCATGATCAGATCTAACAGTGAACAGATGGCACAGGTTCAGGGGGAGCATATGCTTTTAATAATGAATTGTTGGCATTATGGTTAGTAGTCCTTGGTAATGTTGCTTATATGGCTAAATGATATATCTTGCTATGTTATGGTTATGAGTTATCCATGAAAAAATCTCATATGATTCTTGGGGTTACATATGATGCATATATGGTGCTTACATGGTGATCTTCATAAGGATAAGGAGAAGTACAAAGCTTGAATACACATCTTCATTACTTGATGATAACTCACTCATATGCTGTTGTCATAATATGCATAAAGATCATATAATACAGTTATGATGTAGGATTCCTATAGTTCTTGGCGCTCATGTGGATGAGGATTGTCACTGTTGATGATATCAAGAAGTCTTGAAAAATAATCTTGAGTTCAAGATACATAGTGCTAGATACATGAATGATTACTCAAAGTTGCATTGTTGGAGACATGATGATGATGAGTTCTTACCTATATGATGATAGGTTGATATTTACATATGTTGATTGATGCAGATGTCCCCAAAGTGATGATACTTGGATCATGCAGATCTTGATGAGACGGCTATGGTATTTTTCACATATGATATAATGTGAATGATTTTGTACGTCATATGCAGAATTCTGTTCAAAAGGATGAGTTGATATCTATATGCAGACATACCTTGTTATAGGTTGATGACTTCTAATGGACATATGCAGGTTGTTGGTCTACATGCTATTGACAGATGCTTATGGAGCAGATCATACATTGTGTATGATAGTTGCTGATGACTATCATGGCCTTATTTAGATGTTTGGTCTCTGTTATAAATTTCATGTAAAGGTCATATCAAGACTCATGATGTAACAATTTGTCTCTATCTATTGTAGTCATTTGATAAATCCCTTTTGGTCATATGATGTAATATGTACCCCCACTATGCATAGGAAAGATGATGTAATATTTCAGTCATCTATAAACAATTGGTATCTGGTGTATTCCCACTTGATTAGGTGGATGAGTCAATATTGGTATATCCCCACTTTGTTGGGAGATGGATGTATGTATGAGTCTTTGGTGATAGGAAGGTCATTTATGATAGAGTCATGTTCTTCTTGTAGAACATCTTTTTGCAGACCTTGCTTACAGTCCCGGGGAGCATGAAAGCACTCCTCAACAGAGCAAAGATTTCAGCATGTACACAGAGGGAGCATGGATAGATTGGTACAACTTCGCATATACAAAGGGGGAACTCAATCAGAGATTTCAGCAGGTACTCAGGGGGAGTATGGACAGTTGAATGTATATCAAAGAAGAGAATATCTTTGTCTGCCCTTTGCCCTTGATGTCAAAGGGGGAGAGTGACTTGGTATGGTTATTACCATCAAGTCCAAAGGGGGAGATTGTTGGCATTATGATGCATGTGTTGTACTTGATGGCAACCCACTTGTAGCAGAATATCTCACTTATACATAACTAGATGAATCGACAGAAGAGAGATCAGATGTGACAGAACACATGGGATGCAGGGCAACTCAAAGGAATCAGTTCAGATGACAACTCATTAAGTTGAGAGTTCCTAGTATGGCAAGTTAGCTTGCCATCAAGTCGAAAGGGGGAGATTGTTGGCATTATGATACAAGTTTTGTCCTTGATGGCAACTCACACAGATGACAGATCATAGTGTAGCAAGTTAGTAGCAAAGAATTGATGATCAGACTACAAAGAATGGAGAAAGACAAGTATATATGTAGGTTCACTATATACCAAGTCACGTGTATAGACGCAGGTTAGCTATATACCAAGTAGTGTATACAGAAGGGTTATACACGCAAGTTCAGTATATACAAAGGCACGTGTACATGCGGGATTGATGATCAAAAGTCGTGTATGCGTATGCATGCACTTTCATGCACGGAAAAGCGCATACATGTGGGGAAGCTTATTTTTGGGTCCATGGTATTTATACCTATGGTTTTGGACCTTGGTATTGCGTCTGAAGTGTTGAACCTAGGTCGTCTGAAGTGTTGAACCTAGGTATTGGGTCCCTAGTATTCATTCTAAATGGTTTTGGACTGTGGTATTGAGTAAGGCCTAAGACTATAAAAGGAGAAGAAGATCATTAGGCAAAGGCATTCAAAACGTCTTGAATATCTGATGATGTATGAGATCTAGTATGCAGGTTATGGGTTCATGATGCTTTGCTTGATCAAAGCTAAGGAGGAATCTTAGTAGTCGATGGAGAACAAGATCTAAGGATAGATCGGGATCAAATGGTTTGGAATGAATCATCTCTATATGGTTTGAACATGCTCATTCTAGATCTGTATACTGACACATGTAATGTTCTGATTTGGGTATAACTTGAGATTGAAATAACTGCAAAACATGAATGAATATTTATAGATGTATACCCTGGTTGAATTTGATAAAAGCGCATACATACGCAGGTTAGATACATCTAAGTAGCATATATAATATGAACAATGATGTTTGAAGTTATATGTGGTTCTGGTTGTTGATACAGAGTCTGAGTTCTGGTGACTATTTACTGGTGTCAATATTCTGCATATTCAGTTTGGTTGATTGTGTTTAGCTTCAGTGTTGATGGATGAGATCTATAATGGATCAGGATCATAATGACTTATCTTTATGTGATCTAATGGAGTAGATCTGGTTGCTAACATATGTATTATCCTTGTATATGTAATGATTTGGGTATGTCTGAAGTCAGGAAGTGCAGCGAAGCTATCAGTAAGTAATTGTTGACATATACGCTAGTTCACTTTGGTGAAGTTGCGTATACACGCTAGTTCGACTCTTCCAAGTAGCGTATGCATGATTTCTGTTGATACAGTTGGTTCTAAATATTGTTGCAGATTTCTATGTTCTGCTATGTGTTTTGGTGATTGTAGTTTGTTGACTGGGTTCCAGTGATTTAGTATTGGGTGATTTAGAGATTGATGGTGCTAGCATTGATTTATTTTGTGCTTCAATCATATTGATCGGTCCAGTATGAAAATTGGATGAAATGTGGCCTTTCAGATTATGGTGTTGTGCTTTAGGAGTATCCAGTCTGAAAATTTATGAAGCATGGTACCTAGAGGATGAAAGAGAAGGTTGTAGCCTTCTGTAGGTTGGCACCTACGTACTAGTACATCATCTAGTACAAGAGCTAAGGGGGTGGTAGCTCCCTTCCAGTAGCAGCTGGAAAACGAATGAAGGTTGGAGCATTCAGTAGGTTGGCACCTACATACTAGTACATCGGCTAGTACAAGAGCTAAGGGGGTTGTAGCTCCCTTCCAAGAGAAGCTGGAGAACGAGAGAAGGTTGTGCACTGGTATAATACTACACCAGTAAAGAAATATTGTAAAAAGAAGTTTCTTATTAAAAGAAGATTGAGACAACTTGCAGCAGGTGGTTTTCACCCACATTGGGTTTCCACCTTACATCATGGTGTTCATGTGTGCTTCTTGTATGTGATGATCTGTTCTATTTTACTGCACCTGTTTATTATTCATATGGTTAATAAAAGTTCTTATGCACTAACTAAAGATCAACATTTAATGGATTAACTGAATCATAAGTTTAGTGGATATACGCTAGTTGCATTAAACACAGTTGCATGTACACGCAGATTCCCTTCACTAAAGTAGCGTATATGAATCCAATTATGGAAATGAAAAAGTGTTTGATTTGATAATACTAATTCACCCCCTCCCTCTCGGTATTATTTCCAACAAAACTAGTGTGGGCTAATTCTATGGTAGAGGAATATGATTCCAATGTCAAAAATAGTGTTTAGGAAGTTCCCAAGACCATCAACCAAATTAGTGATTGGTTTGAGATGTCTTTACAAGGTAAATAATGCAGCTGACGAAATCATAGAGAAGCACAAGTACATATTTTTGGCCAAGGGATGCTCCCAGGTTAAGGCAATTGAATATGAGGGGACCTTTGCACGAGTGGTAAGGTACTCATACATCAATTCAATTCTAGCAATGTCACTACAGATGGGGTACAAGATCCACCAGATGGACGTGAAGACAACATTCCTTAATGGAGTCATTGTGAAGGAGGTTTATATTGAGCATCTAAAGGGGTTTGAGACCTTTGATAGAGAGTCGCATGTGTGCAGAAACAAGTGAGCATTACATGGACTCAAGAAAGCACCCTGTAGTTGGTATACCAGGATCGATAGCTATCTCACTAGTTTGGGCTTCACCAAAAGTGAAGCAGATGCAAACCTTTATCACATTGTTGTAGAGGTTGAATTATTGGCAGTTGTGTTATATGTTTATGACTTGATCGTTACTAGCGATGAGCAACCTTGACTGAGAGTTCAAGATGAAGGACATGGGCCTCATGCACTACTTCCTTGGATTGGAAGTATGGAAAGGTTATGGGGAAATGTTTCTCTCTTAGGGAAAGTATGCCAACAATATACCTCAGAAGTTCTGCATGGATAGGTGCAAACCCATGAAGACTCCTCTAGCAGGAAACTAGATGAAAGAAGATGCTACTTCAGGTGAAGTAGTGGAGGCTATTATTTATAGGCAGCTTATGGGTGCACTTAAGTATTTGGTGAAAAAACAACCATACATGTTATTTAGTTAACTAGCTTAGTAAAGCAATGGTTAAGCCAACCAAATTGTATTAGAAGGCAACAAAGCATGTGTGTTGGGTAGCGGAGGCCCCGCATAATAGTTTTGGGGCTTGAAGACCAAAAGTTAGGGTAATGATATTGTAAAAAGTTATGTGAAGTACGCAAAGTGCGAAATGTAATAGGTCAAGTGAAAGGGTTGTCTGCCCAAAAAAATATAAAATAATAGCAAGTGAGTCGACTTGCCCATGGTCCACAGGCCATGGTAGGGTATAGGTAGCTTTTTGGAAGCTCTGATGTGGTATGGGTTTGTGAAAGTATTATTCTCTCTGAGTCTATAAGTCTGAGTCGAGGGTACTGGTCGATAGATAGAGGCTTTACATTTGTGTGTGCAGAGGCTTGGTAGAGTCCACCGCTATGTGCGTAGACCCCTACAGCTGAGTGCGCAGGGCAGATATAGTTGTATTGAAAAGGAGATCAATAAAGATAAGAAATTTTGAATCATTATATGTTTTATCGTGAATCTGTCTATTACTTATGTTCTGAATTTATGCATATTTATGATTGCGCACACTGGGTATTATTGTTAAATGTTTATTTAAAGACCACAAGAAGTACAATAGATCTATAACGTCATAATAATAAGAATGAGTTGGTGCAGATCTATGTGGAAGACTGATAGCCGTGCAGAGTAGCGCGATGGCACAGATCAGTTCGCGACCCCTCTAGAACATATCTAGACATCCCAAGGGTGCGGAAACCTTGTTCCAGCACCCTCCCCTACTACCTTGAGTGAGACTTCAGTCCGCGCTCCGTGGACTGTTGCCCAAAGGGCCAGTAGCGTGGGATTTGTTTGGCTAATAACTCTTCCAAAATTGGGTCAGGCGCCAATAAGCCAACAAATGGTTCTGTTGCTGGGACAGGGATCTACCTAAGTGGTGTCTGATATCGTAGTAGGGGAAACCTACAAAGGAAGGGATTGAAGATTAATTGAATAAAAGGCAGTAATTGTTCGTGGTTGGCCTTGACAAATCCTCTACCAAAATAGAAATCTAACATGGCAAGCATGATCAAGTTGCTTGTATTCAAGGGAGTAGGGAGCAAAGATCTAGAACAGTTTTGGTTTGTAGTGGGGGAAATGTGGGAAGCACATGGAGTTATGGATGATAACATCAAAAAGGCTACTCTGGTTAGCATGCTGCAGTACTACATGTTGACATGGTATATAAAGTCTTTGAGCATTCACCCGAATGTGGGAATAGCGGCGATCTAGGATGCATTGAACAAAGAGTTTAGGCCAAAGTCAAGACACTGTTGATAATAGGGTTCGAGGAGATCGTAATGCTGGTCCGTGAAACCCCTTGGGACCTGGATCAGAGACTGAAGAGTACCATCTGAGAAGCTAACATGATGTTAACATATGCGCAACACCGTGCATGGTTTGTGGCGTCTTTAATGCCACATCTAAGGATGGCGCTGTCACAGCAGAAGATCTCGACCCAGTCTAAAACATTAGAAATAGCAATGAGGTTGCATGAGACTCCAATACATGATCCTAGGATGGTAGTTTAGCAGATCCATGCGCAAATACAAAACCTATGCTTAGAGATGCAGAGTTTGAAACAGGAGAAGGTACCCAGGCCAGAAGTGCGTGAAGAAGTGTGGTGCATAAAATACAAAGGCAAGGGCCACGATAAGGATCATTGTCCAATATTCATGAATTATTTGGTGGGGGGGACCAACTCCATTACGACCAGAGGCCTTGGTAGGGCCAAGCGTGGTGACCTCGCTATGGTGCACAATCTATCAGGTGGGAGGAAAGCACACCATAGATAACTGTCACCTCCTGCAAAATTTTACCCAGACCCCCCAGCATCTATTTTGCAGTTTCTGCAGATCGGTGGGCCACGAAAAATGGGATTTCCAAAGTTATGAATTATTGATGGACTGAACACCTGCCTATAGGATGCAAACTGAGCTGCGAGGTCAGGATCCAACAGCAGTGATGACAAGCGGTGGGTTCCAGGGGCGAGGATGAGGATGGGAAATGGGGACAGGAAGGGGCCACGAGCAGCTAATATGCTATAACTGTGGAGGACCAGCACTCTACGTGTGGGATTGTACCAACATGACTAGAATATCGTGCCCTTACTGTGAGAAGTTCAATCATGAAATGATATATTGCCCCACATTGATAGCATAGATACTTGAGAAGAGGGCAGCGCAACGTATGGCGATGAAGAACGTCCAAAAGATGAGGGTCGAACCATGCGTGGAAGACCCCAATGTGAACATGATGTTCAGAAGTGGTGCAGCCACAGGGGAGGATAAGGGGAAATTAACTAGGGGGTCGCAAGGAGACAGATCTGGAAGCTAGGAAGAGCATTGCAGAGGTCTCTACCCAAGGTAGTAAGGATCAACCCGAGCCGAAAAGCTATCCCTCAATGCTAACTACCCTTTTAGAGACATGCATGAAATTGCTTCATGATAATAGGGCAGTTAAAGGATTACAAGAGCTAATAACTAGGTGCGCAAGGTCAGGTGAACTCCACGTGGTCCGAAAATTAGGGAAACATGCTTCGCGTACTTGATGGGAAATGTGATTAATGGCACAGATTGGCGACTATGAGATGGATCAGATTATTCTGGACTTAGGCTCAAATTCAAACGTGCTACCTAAACAAACTTGGGAGCGCATGGGCAAGCCCGCACTGCAATGGTCTCCTATTCAATTGTGGATGGTGAACCAACAGAGGATCTTGCCCATGGTGAGACTGCAAAGAATCATAGTACATATAGAAGGCGTGAGCACACAAACGGACTTTGAGGTAATAGAAATCATGGAGGATAGTAGCCCTTACCCTGCGTTGTTAGGGATAGACTGGGCCACAGATATGAATGGGGTCATTAATTTGCAGAAGCGGAAAATGAAATTTGAGAAGAAGTCACTCTACGTATTCATTCCGCTAGACCCAAACGAAGGAGTGTGCTGAGTCCTACACTACAGATTCAAATGAGGAAAACAAGCGGTGGCATAATCGGTTGAATGGAGTAACAATACTAAACTGCAACATGATGACTAGGTCGATGTATTGTATAAAAGCTCGGGATCGAGAACTGTCGATGTATGATGGGCTGACAACGGTAGAGGAATTCCTGACCAAGTTTGAATGCGTCGTATGAGAGCACCAATGGTTCGATGCGTTAAAATGGGCATTCTGCGCAATGCCAACACATTGGTGGGGGATGCATGAAGGAACCTTTGAAGACTAGCAATGCCTACAGACGGATGATGCATATAAGGTTTGGGAATCTGGAACTATGAATAATTGAGAAATATGATGGAAGTGATGACCCATGCATGCACCTCACTAGATGGACCCAGGCCTATGGAGAAGAGCCCCAGCTGGAGTGGGTACACTTATTCTATCATACCTTGGATGTCATCCCAAGGAATTGGTTTACTGAAATAGAACTCTGACATGGTACAGGCAAATGGGATATCTTGTGTGAAGGTATTTTATTAACATTCTTATTTGAGGACCAATGGATGGATACTGTTGACATTGCCCTGCAAGTTGTGAAGGCCGCCATTTTCAAAGTACCACTGGAACTAGAAGAAATAGTGCAGCTAGATTGGTCGCATCAGTTGAGCCAGGCCCCAGAATGTTACAACGTGCAGATAGAAGATGATGAGAACGACCCCAGAAACATCATTATCCTAGAAACTGAGGGGAGTCACAAGGTTCGTGGACCAGCAATCAAGGACCTCGACATCACCACGTCGCTGAAAACAAAAAAAGTGAACATTGGTACAGAGGAGGAGCCGAAGTATGCAATGCTTGGGGACTATTGGGATGATGCCACGATGGAGAAGGTCATCGATTTACTTCGAGAATATCAGGATTTATTCCCGACTAAAATCACGCAGTTAAAAGGGATCCTCGAGGACCCAGGAATGATGAAGATAACTCTGAAGCCGGATGCGAAGCCAGTCAAGCAACATCCTTATCAGTTGAATCCAAAATATAAAGCAAAGGTTCGTGAAAAGTTGGACAAAATGCTTGTAGCAGGAATAAATGAACCAATGGAGGAACCTGACTGGGTAAGTCCCATGGTTGTACAAGAGAAAAAACAGAAGGGAGAGATTCGCATTTGTGTGGATCTCAGGAAACTCAATGATGCATGTGTTAACCATCCATTCTTGACACCATTTACAAACGAAGTACTGGAAAATGTGGGTGGACATGAAGCTTACTCCTTCACGGACGATTTCTTGGGGTACCACCAGATCAAGATTGCACCAGAGGATAGGAGTAAAACAACTTTTGCAACCTAGTGCAGTTGTTTTCAGTACATTGTGATGCCCTTTGGACTGAAGAATGCGCTGACGATATTCTCGCGCATCACGGTAGCTGCATTCAAGGAATTTATACATAAGTTTTTAGAAGTATATCTTGATGATTGGAATGTCTTTGGGCTAGTCAAGAAGCATATTGTGAGCTTATGGTTAATGTTGGATACTTGCCGAAGGCACCAGATTGTGCTAAATCTAAAGAAGTGTACTTTCCTCATCCCCTTCGGGAGCTTGCTCAGCCATGTGGTCTGCAAGTAAGGCCTGATGGTAGACCTAGCAAAGATTGCTTTCATACTCAATCTGCAAGTGCTACGAAGTGTCAAACAATTGCGCGCCATGTTGGGACACATTGGTTACTATTGAAAGTTCATCAAGAGCTACGCGCATATCATGGCACCGATGGAATAGTTGTTGAAAAAGGACACTACTTATTGTTGGAATGAGGAATGTAACAAAATCTTGGAAACTCTCAAGGAAAAGATGTCATCAGCTCCCATTGTGGTCTTTCCAAAATGGGACATTGAATTTCATGTACATGTTGACGCGTCATGTATCGTGTTGGGCACCATACTCACACAGGAAGGAGTGGAAGGAATTAATCACCCGATCACGTTCGCAAGCCAACAATTGTCCAAAGCTGAAAATAACTACTCAACCACTGAGCGTGAGGGGTTTTCGATGGTATACGTGCTCCAAAAATACCACCACTATATACTCGGGGGACACTTTAAGATGTATACTGTTCATTCCGTGTTAAAATACTTAGTCAATAAGCCTGTGTTGGGGGGGCTTATTTGTAGATGGTTGTTATTGTTTCAAGAATATGATTTTGAAGTCATCATAAAGCCGAGACGTCTAAACGCAGGCCCAGATCAGCTATCCCAAATTCAGAACAGTGAAGAACACACAAACTTGGAGGAGGGACTACCTGATGCCTAGCTCTATGCAGTGCGCATCACGGATGGCCACTTTGAGGATATAATCCACTTCTTAACCACAGGAACCATGCCGCCGAGGTATTCTGTTCAACAAAAGAAAGAACTGGTGATACATGCAGCAGGTTTTACTGTTATTGCAGGGCACCTCTACAAAATGGGCAACGATGAAATATTATGCAGATATGTACCTCAATTCGAGCAAGGATAGATCCTTGCCAAATCACAGGAGGGGGTTGCAGGAAGACATTATGCGGGACATGCCACAACACATAAGATTCTCCGTGCTAGACTATGGTGGCCAACTCTACATTAAGACTCAAAAGCATACTGTTGGGCCTATGACGCATGTCAACGGACTAGGAAACCATCGTGGAGGGATGAAATGACACTCAAGCCACAGATGATGTTGCAACCGTTCAAAAAATGGGCAATCGACTTTGTGGGGCCTATCGCACCTCAAGGGAAGATGGGCGCATGCTATATCATCACTGCGATAGAATACTTGACCCGATGGGTAGAAGCATAGCTGGTTAAGGACTGTACGACTACTACAGCTGCGAAATTTTTGTTCGAGAATGTGTTGACACGGTTTGGATGTCCCAAAATTCTAATGAGCGACCGTGGAATGCACTTTCTGAATGAGACTATCAGCGCGCTCACTGAGGAATTCCAAATATATCATCAACAGAGTATGCCATACCATCTACAAGTGAATGGGACCATCGAAGTGTTTATCAAGATTTTAGAGACTGTGTTGACCAAGGTATGTAATGCGCAGTGAAATGATTAGGACTTGCGCATCCCTACTATGCTATGGGCATACCGAACCACATGCAAGAAGTTGATGGGCCAGACACCTTTTTGGTTAGTCTACGACATGGAAGCTGTAATGCCAATGAAATACATTGTACCTAGTTTGCGAATAGTGGCAATGACAAGCATGGAAAACCGTGGGGCTTTGGAAGAATGGCTCGCGCAACTAGAGGAACTTGAGGAGGAACGGTTTTTGGCCAGATTCCATCAGCAGGTACAGAAGCAGCGAGAGAAAGCTTGGCATGATCGCCACATCAAGGTGCACACGTTCAAAGAGAATGATATAGTATTACTATATGACAACAAGTTCGAGAAATTCCCTTGTAATCTCCGAATGCATTGGTTGGGACCCTATGTAATCAAAGAAGTTATAGATGGAGGTGCGGTCCAGCTTGCCAAGCTTAATGGAGAACCCTTCCCTGGTAGAGTAAATGGTAGTTGCCTGAAGCTCTACATGAGTGGGCCGACCTCCTGACTAACCGACCGAAGGACAGTCTCACCACTCCAACCAGTTGAAAGAGAACGCGGGATGATAAAGCAGTCTGTGGGGAAGCTGTGCGACAATAGGGGTGGGTGTAGATTTGGTCTATTAAAAGGGTCACAGTTGCGCAAAAGGGGTTGTGTTGTTGTGTGGACAAGCAGAGAGGGGACCATTGCTGTCACTATTCATGATAAGATGTCTGACTCATGGTGAAAAGGAGTGGGCGGCAGGCAATTAAGAGACGACGTATGAGCTAGATCTGGAATGATCTGCTGCAGGCTTAACGTTACGGTGCCAGAAATGGAGGGAACAACTAAATTTGAATTTCAAAACGCTTATAAATCACAAGGAGGTATCCACCAAATGATTTGTGGTTCCGATCAAAGTAAGTTATTGCGCCTTTCCACTGGTATGGATCTGTTCATCATTAACATTAAAGAAGTCAGCATGAGGGGTGGGATATGGCCAATGGAGATGCAAGAATTTCTAGATAATGTGGTGTCAACGGCTGTGTGTGTTGCGTAGAATTCAGCACCAACAGGAGGAGATGTACCAGAAATTCTTAGACCTGAAGCAGAACTAGTCCGGATGGCACTGCCTAATCCATGCGCTGGTCGGCGACCCATCAAATATAATGGAAATACTATGAACATGGGGACAAATGATGGAATTGTAGTTTATAGTTAATCTCTGATGTACTAGGAAGATTGGGATCTCGCGAAAAACAAAACCTTTCCTGCAAAAATGCACCACAAGCTGCTGCTGACAATGCATATGGTAGACCAGATATTTGAAATTTGTTGCTATGGTGCGAGGAGTTCCCGTATGCGGCACCCTAGCTAGAGCTAAAATACTATGAGGGAGTGCTCCGTGTTAATCGAGCAGAGCCGAATGAGCATCATCGGTTGTGCCAATTAGTAAAGGTAATGGAGCAAGAGCTTGAAGAAGTGTTGTAAGAGACAAAGAGGGAGCAACAGAACGTAAGGCATCACTCAAATGGATGGTGGACCGTGGAGCTTTGGCAGCGCATATCGCCGCATTGACGAGTGACTAAGGATGAGTCACGATGATTGTGTGGGGGGCTTATTGGGTAGAGGAGGCCCCACGTAATGGTTTTGGGGATTAAAGACCATAATTTAGGGTAATGATATTGTAAAAAGTTCCGCGAAGTGCGCGGAGCGCGAAATGTAATAGGTCAAGTCAAAGGGTTGTCTGCCCAAAAATAATATAAAATAATAGGAAGTGAGTCGGCCTGCCCATGGTCCACGGACCATGGGAATGTATAAATAGAGCGAGGCTCTAAGGGTAGAGGTAGATTTTTGGAAGATCTGATGTGGTATGGGTTTGTGAAAGTATTATTCTCTCTGAGTCTGTAAGTCCAAGTCGAGGGTATTGGTAGATAGATAGAGGCTCTACAACTGTGTGCATAGAGGCCTGGTAGAGTCCATAGCTATGTAAGCAGACCCCTGTAGCTGAGTGCGCACAGCAGACCTAGTTGTACTAAAACGAAGATCAATAAAAATAAGAAATTCTGAATCATTATATGTTTTATCCCAAATATGTCTGTTACTTATGTTCTGAATTTATGCATATTTATGATTGCATGCACTGGGTATTATTGTTAAATGTTTTCTTAAAGACCGCAAGAAGTATAATAGATCTCTAATAAACTCATAATTATAAGAATGAGTTGGCACGGATCTTCATGGAAGACTGATAGCCGTGCAGAGTAGCGCGAGGGCACAAATCAGTTTGTGACCCCTCCAGAACACATCTAGACATCCCAAGGGTGTGGAAACTTGGTTCCAGCACCCTCCCCTGCTACCTCGATTGAGGTTTCAGTTCGCGCTCTATGGACTGTTGCCGAAAGGGCCAGTAGCGTGGGATTTTTTTGGCTAATAACTCTTTTGAACCTGGGTTAGGCCCCAATAAGCCAACAATGTGTTGAGATACCTCAAAGGAACTACTCAGTTTGGTCTTTGGTACAAATGAATAGAGGAAGTAAAGTTGCAAGGATTCACAGATGCAGATCGGGTGGGGAGTTCATAAGATAGGAAGAGAACATCAGGAGAAATTTTCATTGTTGTGTTAGTAGTAGTTTCTTGGTACAGCAGGAAGCAATGCTCTGTGGCACTCAACTCAGCAAAAGCAGAGTAAATGGCTTTAAGTCAAGTAGCATGTGAGGCTATTTGGATGAGAAAGAGTTTTGTTAGATTATTTGGTCAGATGATGGATCCTACTATGATTTACTGTGATAACCAGAGTTGTATCAAAATCTCTGAGAATCATGTATTTAATAATTGATCCAATCATATCGACATCTTCTATCACCATCTATGATATTGCGTGCAGACGCAGATTATGCTGTTGTAGTACATTTTGATAGAGTAACGAGATGCAGACATTTTGTCAAAGGCTCTCTCAAGAATAAAATTAGAGTTCCATAGAAGCAGGATTGGGTTATCTAATAATCCCTTTCTTGCTCAGAGGGAGTATTGGAAATGCAGCAAGAAAATCTAATTTTGACTTTTCCTTAGTCAAACTATTCGAATTATATTTCAGCAGAATACTTGGAGGTAGTTAACTGAGGTTACATGGCTCTTTTCACTCAGTTAACTCAGTAAATTTGAGTCAGAGGCACTTGTGTTCAGTTCTACGTGATTGATTGCTAATTTGTAGCAATTTTTTTTAGTTAATTTGAGTTATTGTGAGTTTAACTAGTTATAATAGTCAGAAGAACTAGTGGATGTCAAGTTGTGGAAGTGGAACTTCAACCACACTCAGTGATCAACCAATTAACTAATCAATTAGCCCTAAATAATTGTTGCATGTAGAGAATTCAAGTTGCTCGATTGAGATGGAGGTTCTAAGATAATGTACTAGTAGTTGTAGCATATTCCCATGTGTACATGTGGTGCATGTAAGCTATTGCACAATTCCTTAGTGTGAAATTCCTAAAAAATCGGGGCAATTTCCCAAGGGAATAGCACAAGGAAATAGGAGCTTGGGAAGATTTTAAATTGGCTAAGTGCTGGGATAGGTTTAGTCAGTCAAGAAAAGGGATAGACTATATAGTTGTAGGGTGTGCTCAGGCTTAAGCAAGCATTGTATTTCTTCTTTATTCTCTAGTTAATTCAATACAGATAATAAGGGATTTTGAGTAGCTATTTTCTCCTAGATAAATATATATGAATGTGTGATGTTTCCCATTTCATGTATATGATTCTTGTTTTAGATGATGAATTAACTTCTACATATAAGTAGAGTAGCTTCAAGTCTTATGATTCAGTAAATTTCATGAGTAGTTTTGAATCTACACATTAATTTCTACACCAATTCCCTTTCAAAATGAGAAATCTCCTCTTGGAAAGGTTGAGGAGTGAGGTCTTTGAACATTGCAGTGGAGCTTTTGGCCCTCGATTTTACCCTCATATGCCCACATTCCTAGTGGTAGGCGACTTCGTGATGAATCTAAGCCCTCTAATGTGGCATATTGAAGAATATATGAGCAATATAGACCTAATAGTAGATGGGGTAGCCAATGGACTTTGGAGTGGATTGTGTTAGAAGGAGAGGGTTGTGTTGAGAGAATTCACCAAGAATAAAAATTCCCCCTAGTTGCAACTTGTATACAAATAAAATTGGCCAAGAGTGAGCTACCACAAAATAGTGGAAGGGACACACAAGCCTTGATACCACCTTCTCCCTATTGTTTGCTAGAAACT
Source organism: Pinus tabuliformis (assembly GCA_031772625.1). Taxonomy (NCBI): domain Eukaryota; kingdom Viridiplantae; phylum Streptophyta; class Pinopsida; order Pinales; family Pinaceae; genus Pinus; species Pinus tabuliformis. The sequence continues at coordinate 346,360,089 of CM062814.1, forward strand.
TTAACAACCCTAATACTAGGGGTTAGTAATCTAAGAAAGAAAAAACAAAAAACAAAAGACCAATCATTCCCCTTCTATTCCTATAGTTTCACACTTGTAGTGTGCTAGTCCCAACAAATTGAAGCCCTGGAGAGTGCACACAATTGGAAAGAAAATTTCTCAAAATAGGACAAACTCAAAAATAAATTTAACAACAAAATTGCCTAAGTTAGAATGTGTGGTGTTAGGGGAAACAATAATAAACTACTTTCCATTTTGGTTGGCCTTCCATAGGCTCAAATCCAACTAGAAAGAGGACCAAACTGTTGACCATGCAAACTCAAGTGAGAGAAGATTCAAGTATTCATAGATACAACAAATGAATTACACCCTCTAATAAGAAAAAGATAACTCTTTTCCTCCTTGCTAAAGCTCTAAAGTGTGAAATAGAGGAAAGGGGAATTATGATAATGCTTCCTAGACCAGATATTAATCTACACAATGTTACCATAATGAGAAGTATAACAATCATTGAATATTTGATTAATGGCTCACTTCAACGAGATGTGTTGATTGGGAAAATGAATTACCTCAAGGGATGCAAAATTCACTAAGTATATACTAGGATCCATTGAGTAATAGTCACATTGGGTGAAGGGAATGTTGTATGGGTCCTAGGGTGGTGGGTAATGAATATCCCCATTCCCTCATGCATGCATCATCATGACCTTGGCATCCTTCCATGTCCTTCAGCATTTGGCCTAGTGGGAGAATGACATCCCACCTCCAACCCTTTTTCGTAACAATCACCCAATCCGAGGAAAGATAATATATATATACACACATACACACACACATGAATGAGTTTGACATTTTTTGTTCACATATTTTATAAAAAAAAAATTAACGTAAGTTTTTAATATGATATGTACAATATTGATTATAAATAGATAGATAGCTAGCTAGCTTTGAAAAAACATATTATTGTAAATATTAAGTTTTTATATGCTTATTAATTAATTTTAAATATGAAGTTCTCAAATAGAATAATTAATAATATGAACCATTATTTTGATTTCTACAATAAAATATCTTAATATAACTATTATCTATATTATATATTACACACAGAGACACACTCACAAATATATAGGCATAGCCTAACAAGAAATTGCATTTTTCATGAAATTTTGTATGGTTAATTTTAACCAAATTAAGGCATATATTTTTAAAAATTTGAATTTAAGTTGTTTAATAGGTACAATTTGAGTGTATCGGAGTTTTTTATGGTATTGAATCCATTTATCCCTTCAAAAAGGTATTTTAAAAAACCAAAAATCACAATCTTGCTTGAACTTTACCACCAAATTTCGATAAAAAATAATATTTCATATATATATGTTTTTTAGTTATATAATTTATATTTTTGTTAATTATATTTTCTAAAATATCACAATTGCTAATATAAATCATTAATATTTCAATTTATTTTAATGAGATATGCATATTATGATTTTTTTTATATAAATAAGTTTTTATAATTTTATTATAAAAACAAAAATATAATATATAATTGAATTGAATGTAACTTTTTTGTTTGAAATTATATTCTATTGTTTTTAATTTTCTATTTAACATATCATTTAATTATTGTAACATATTATTTGAATATACTAAACATTTACAATTTATACTTAATTACAAACCCTACAAAATATCACATATCTCACCTATACTAGATTTTAAACTATTACATATCTCACCTATACTAGATTTTAAAAAATATCATGAAAAATGAAAATAAATATATCTAAGGCTGAAACTTTAAATATTGAAGTGCTTAAAATACCACATCTAACAATTAGAGAGTGAAGTGATTTAATGTGTGGGTAAATAATTTTTATAATAATAATATAAATATAGGAAAAAATATTTCGATATAATGTTAATTTTATGAATATTTTAGAGATATATATATATATATATATATATATATATATATATATATAAACTATATAATTCTAAATATTATTTTTTATATGATTATTTAAAATTGTAAATGACTTTACTTTAGAACTGGGAATTTGACAGGCGATCAGAGAGCCGAAGGAGCGATGGCCATTGCTGAGATTTTTTTCTGCATAGGGGAGGAAACCCTTGTCCTTGCGGTTGTCGGAGGCAGCATGGGAGGGAAGGATGCAGTCCTCGCCCCTCACAGGATCGATTTTCAGAGCGCGGTGCTGGTATTCTTTGACGCCCTGATCAAGCGGCCCAATGCCTGGGAAGAATCGGATCTCCTCGACGCAGCAGTCACCCCACGTCCAAATCATCTACTGCCCGATGGGCAAAATAAAACCGATCTGACAGAGAACCAAACAAAGTCGACCGAGGTCAGAGATCTGCAGATATTATTTGTCTTAGGGCCCAGAATCCATCCAGGGGGCTGGAAACCGTTAGACATCGGCTTGTTTTTCACGGGATCGGCCAGTCTATTGTGCGTCAAGTGGATACCTCTTCAGGCGCTTACTGCATGCAAAGACAGGGGATCGCATGAGGCAGATCTGCCTCTTCACTCATTTGCATGGCCCCATCCCTGCCGATCCAGGCCGGATCTATATGATACAAGCAGTTTTCAAGACTCCCAAGAACCCAGGCTGCAGATCGGAGGATCTACACATCGATTCAACAGAGGGATCGCAGATCGCGACATGCAAATGAAGGAACATCCCAACAAGAGCCCAGATCTTGAAGACTGTCTACAACCAGCTCACAAGGCTATCAGCAACGACACTGGCTCAGGATCAAGATCTCAGCCAAAACGCAGACATCAGGTAAACAAAGCTCGATTTCAGATTTTCATTAAAACCCCAAATAAGCAATACTTTCTAGTATGGGTACATGCAGAAAGTAACGTTCTGCAGCTGAAGTAGCAAATTTGGGCTCTGACTAGTTATCCTGGTCAGATCCAACATTTAGTAAATGGCAGAAGATCTCTCCAGGATAACAGAACTTTGGCAAGTTATGAGATTAGCTCTGGAGAAACCATTTATGTGAACCTCAGACTGAGAGGAGGTGCCCTTCCTCAGGGCCAGCCTAGCAGCTCAGGAGTATACAAAGGGAAAAAGTCAGCTTCACAGCATCAACCTAACGGAGGTCCCTCCTACAAAAACATCCTTCAAGGCAGCAGGGATCCAGGGCCCTCTCCAGATCAAGGCGGATATACACCTAGGCCTTACATAGTAGACCAGCTAGGGCAAACTCCAGCCCTTAACTTTGATTCCTCAGGGCTGGATGATTATGTTAAGTCATATGAATCGCAGGCCTTAATATGCCGATTCAACAGCTTTTGGCCAACACCAACGAACCTATTTCACTGGATATTTTCCAATTGGACCATGGAATGTGATATACACTTATGCTCCAAAGGGTTCTTCATAGTCAGATTTGCATCCAGGGAAGTCAGAGAAACAATCATCAATGTTGAGCCTTAGTTCTGGGGAACGGCGGGCCTGTTCATGACCCCATGGTTTACAGACTTCGATCCAAACAAAATGACAGTCTCCAAAATGCCGGTCTGGGTCCGTCTATACAACCTTCCTCTACACTTCTGGAGTGAACGAGTTTTGGAAGGAATCGGGAACAGCATAGGGAAATACATCAAAACAGATATGGAAAGGATCGACGAAAGGATTTTCACTTTCGCACGAATTTGTGTGGAAGTGGATCTAAGTAAAGGGCTGCCTGACAACATAAGGCTGATCTACAAACAACAAAATTGGTTGCAAGCACTAGACTATGAAAATACTGCCTTCAGGTGCAGGCTCTGTAGACAAACAGGACACTTGCAAAGCACATGTCCAGAAGCCAAAAAAGTAAACAACAAAAGAAAGCAGAAAGGAAAGCAGAAGAAAGGATGGTTCTTTTCCCCTCCAGTCTCAGAAGATGAAGAATCAGAAGCTGAAGAGGAAGATATTACCACAGAGAAAGCTGAGGTTTCCCATGAAATGGGGATTCAGAAGGAAACCACACCAGACACCAAGGCATCACAGTTGCACCCAAATCAGGCAGAGAAGACAAATGATGACCTGAACATGGGACGGATTAAGCAGCATCACCAATCAGACACATCAGACTCAGACAAGGAACTAGGTCCGCAGAAAGCAGAAACACAATTAGTCATAGCCTCGATCGAGCCCACTCAAGGAGAGTGGCGCAAGGTCGAAAAGAAAAAAGGAAGAAAAACCTGAAGCGTGAGGCTCACTCACATATGTAATTCAGTTTTTTCTTGCCTCCACTCCTATTCCCTCTCTCTCTCTCTTTCTTCCTTTCTCATCATTTTTTGCACGTTAGTTATGTAACGTTGCGTAGGGTGCCATGGCACTCGAGCCCTTTGGGCAGCTTATGGAAATGCATCATGCATCTGCAATTATAACTTTTCATTTTTTAATAAAAGGTTACAGATTTTTTCTCCGGAAAAAATTTAAAATTGTAAATATATAAATTAAATTTAAACAATGTTAATTTTTAGATGTTCTGTTTAACATGAGAAAAGGTGGGGCAGACTATCGCCATCTTACTTGACAATATAACTAGGGGACATGGCAACACACCTCCTTAAATGTTTTGCTAGATATATCAATTCCGACAAGGGGAGTGAACCTTATTAGTTGTATGAAATTTGAAAATAGTGCATTATAACATCCCACAATAAACCTTGTGTAAAAGTACATAGGATTAGAAAAATTTTACGAAATTACTAGCATGTAACATTCTGAATTACTTATTCTATATTCTCTTTATATACCATTAGATAAAACCTTCATCATTACATAGAGTAACTTTACAAATGGAATAGTAAGTTTCAAAACATAACAATCACTGTTGTAGCATATCATCGTAAACTTCTTGATGTAACATTGGATAATTTTGATGATTATTTTAACTAGGTTAGTTAATCACACAGTTGAAAATATAATGTCACGTCATGCAAAGAATCAACTTAGTTAGAATGACACAATACACAAACACATCATTGAACACCAATATACCCTAGAAACCCCGTAGGGTGAAATCCAACAACATTTAATTTTATTAGATGCTCGTGAGGGTGTTCACCCCTATCTTAATGGCTGTAAGAGTGGTAACCCTTGACCAATCTTCAAAAATAATATTACAAAGAAATATCATCTTAAGTTTAGCATAACTAGCTAGAAACTATTACATTAATCATGATATTATTTACCCACAAATCCTCAATCATTACATCCTTGTGGCCTCATTCTTCCCATCAGTGGATTATCTTATAGTTCACATTCTTTCAATCTACATGGCCTCACGAGTTCTTTGCCTACTATAATGTTAAACATAATTTATCATTTGCATAAGTCACCATCCTTCCCTGCAATTGCTACCATCAACAAACTTTGATATCATGATTAGGTAAAATATTAATCAATAAATAAATCTTTACTTGTTATGCTTCAACATCTTTTCATGCCATTATATGAAATGTAAACACAATATCATTATGTGCCTCATTTAACAACACTGTGCATGCATTAATTAAAAGAACATAACTATCAAATCATGTCTATAGATAAATAACACATTAATTATTATTCCCCTCACACAAGCACACATTCTCTTCTAAAGAAAAACCACTACGGTTTTCCATATTCTTTTAAAGAATATTATCACCTTAGCTATGATCTTTGGGCATGTAATTATATTAAAAGAAACTAGATTCTCATCTTTTTTATTTGTGTATGTAATTATGTATTCTTTTATAAAAGAACTAATACAGTAGATATTGCTCTTATGCATGTGAATGGATGTTCTTATCCAAAAAGTAAACCTACGTAAGAAATACTCTTCTTGTGCATGAATATGCACATTATTTTTCTAGAGGCATCTTTTCCAAAAGAGATATATTCATAATAAGTGTTGTACATGCAACTACATGTTATTTTCCCAAAAATATAGCAAAATGATTATTCTTCCTCTTTATGCACATATATATTAGATATTCCTTTTTCAAAATAAAAGTAACATAATAACAATGCTTCATGTGCATGTATATAACACATCCTTCTTCATGAATAACTAACATACACTACTTCTAGAAACTCATAAATTAGCCATTACTTTTTCCCTGCATAAACACTCATTCTTTTTCACGGAAATTGGAAAAATAATCATTATATGTGTGCATCTAAGTAGCTTTTATTTTCAAGAAACTAATATAATACCTATTACTTTTTTCAAAAACACAATTTTGAGAAAAAAAAGTTATTACCATTGTGCATATAAACACATATTCCAAGAACTAACAAAATAAACACTTATTATTTCAATAAATTGTCACATGTACTTATCTTTTCAGTGTGGTTACTTCTCTAGGTGCGAACTTCAAGGGAGTGGTTCCTTGTCAATGTTGCTTAGAGTCCTCAAATACAGACACAACTTACACTATGTATTCGAAAGCCTTTCTACCCACCATTTATGCTATTATAGTGCAAGATAAAAAGAAAATATTACCTCCAAATATATCATGGCATAAAATATAGGTACACAACTCCATTTGGGGCAAATAAATATGAGGTATCAACACTAATTAAACATTCTGCTAAACATTCTTCCCATTGGAGAGAAATCACAATCCAAGATATTTTCAACTCCATGGAGAAATCAATACTAATGATTGTGATTATCACTGTAACTATAGGCATAAAGGGTGGTAGATAACTATCATCCCCATCGTCAAATGCAATCAACACCTTGTTTTTCAAGTAGAGATTTACCACCTTTGATTTTCTCACCACTTTTTTTTCTCAAAGATAGAATTCACCCAAATTGGGAGTAGAGAGAAGGAGGAGGAAACGTTGAGCATGTTCTCATGGATTAACACAATAATATTCATTAGTATCTAAGTTGATGGGAACTGCAATATGTGGATTTCATCTATTTATTGAATATCTTGCAATGACTGAATGGTATTGAGCCTCATGCAGAGAAAGAATCACATGAATGCCTTACTGATCTTAGAATTTAGGGAAGTGATGATGCTAGTGTTCGATGGAAATTAGACCATACGATATGGGCTGCTACTTGGTTCGATACTTTATGAGGCCATCTCCTTTTTAAGAGATGAACTAATACCCCTTTTCTTGTTTCTTTCGAAATTAGTTAGATGGTTATTATACAAACATAGATGAATTTGGATGTTGATCAAAGGAGACAAGAATTGGAGCAATCATATTTGCAAATTTAAAGTAGCCTATCTAATCAAGTCAAGACATCTTCCTCTTTCTTCAAGGAAAATGAGAATTTTGGTGACTCATCTAACCTTTTTCGCTTTGAAGATCAGGTTGGAGATCATAACTGGTAAAAATTAGTTTTGGAATACATTGAAGGAAAGGTACCTGAGTCTCCAGAAAATTCTTTCGCTATTTCCATGAATAAGTACACGAAATGTGCGTTAAAAGAAAAGTAAACTATAGCTAATGGTTTTACAAGATTATTTACTTTCTTATGTTGTGAATTTGAATAAGTATAAGCATATGTATGATAATTTGTTTGGCATGTATGAACTCAACAATTTTAATGAAATCATCACCTTGAAATATCAACTGAAAGACATGAATATGAATAAAGAGAGACTATGCAATCCTATATCATGAGGATATCTCGTCTTAAATCTAAATTGTAGAGAGTTGGAGAAACTATAACTAGTAGGGAATTGGTGATTGTAACTCTTATAGGTCTGCCTCCTATTTGGGAAACCTTCATTACTAACATACACAATAACAACAATTTTCATTCATTTGATGAACTTATTGGAAATATCACTCAAGAAGAATCTAGGATGATTTAAAGAGGGGGAATTCATGAGAATGGAGAAGAAGAACCCACTGCATTTGTTACTCAAGGTAAGAATAAAAATGTAAAAGGAATAACATCTCATTCGAATAGGTCCTTTCCCAATTCAAGGGACTCTTATAAGATACCAAGGGATGTAGAATGTTACAACTGTCACAAGCATGGTCACTATTCTCGAGCCTTTCCAAGAAATAGAAATGATCTAAGATCTATTTGAAGCTATAACAATAATAGGTATGACTATAGAAGAAGAAGCGATGGTAGAAAAAGAAGCAATGGTGGAAGAAGAAGTGAAGATAAAATAATTTGAGATGATAGAAGAGAGAGAGATGATTGAAGAATAAGAGATGCTCTTAATGATTGTGAAGAAAGTCATTTTCTTGAAAGAAGTCAATAAACTCTAGATATGGAGGTAGCATTGCTGCTATCCAATCTATATACATTCTTATTTCACCCATCTCTAGTTATTCTCCTTTGGATTCATACAATAGTTGGCTAGTAGATAGTGGGGCTTCTAGACATATTATTGGGTATAAGGAAGTCCTCTCAAATATGGTTGAGAGGGAGACATGTTTTAATTTTATTTTTTGGGACAACTCTATGTATCCAGTGATGGCCTTTTGTACTTTCAAAATTTATTTGCAGTATGGAAAATCTATTATTATTTATGAAGTAATGTATGTTCCAAAATTGAAGAAGAATCTAATATCTATTTCTTCCCTGGAAGACAAAAGAATCAGAATATCCTTTATTAATGGAAATGTACTAACCTCTCCAAATGAATCCCAGATGAAAGATGCATTTATCCTAGGATATAGACTGGAAGGATTATATGGAGTCATTGGAAGACCTCTTTTAGCAACATTATATGACACTATTCATTAAAGGGAGTTATGGAACTAAAGTAGAGAGAAATCTAGGGGACCATTCCCCTCTAACATGATCAAGACCAATGATAATTCCAAACAAAATGAAGTAGTTGTGAAAGATACTATGGCCTAAGAATCAATTAGGAAGGATGGAATATCAAATGATGCATCTTAAAAATGGATTTACGGAATGAGGTATGAAGCAAATGGTAGAATTAAAAGGTACAAGGAAGAAGCTTGTTTTGAGCACACCCTAAGGTTTGATGTACAGAACAAGAAGACTCCCATTAGCTGATTGAAGAAAAATTTGTGTGGTTTGAATCAAATTCCCCAAACCTATGATTGAATTGATAGTTACTAGGTGAAGTTTGGGTTCACAATAAGTAGTGTTGATATAGACATCCACTTCAAATTTGTCCAAGGTATGGCCTTGATCTTGATTTTAGATATTGATGATCTTACCTTGATAGGTAGTGAACCTCCTATGAGCAAGCATAGGAAGGATTGTAGTCTTAGATATACTTCCATAGATATGAGTCTATATGGATACACTGATGATGATTGGGCTAAAATACTTTGTCATACTTCGACTGATGAGAAATTTATAGCATGGATTCATGTGACCCTCCCAGGTAAGTGTCTAGGATGATCAATGACATTGAGTCAGTTCTTCCCCCTTATATGATCTCTCATGTTGAGAAATTGAGATGTAAGGCTCCTGGGGTTGGGGGATATCTAGAAAACAGGGTATCACCCCTTTATGTCACCCATACGATGGAAGATGTTTCTCCCCTATCTTTGTCTAATGAATATTACTCGAGTTGGAATCAGTCTTTCCCACACATCTAGCCAATGGGTGTTAGCTACTTGAGTTAGGTGCGATATTTTCCATTTATGGTAAGTTACTTCTCACTCAAACTAGAGATGTAGGTGTTCTATCAGAATATTTAGGGTCATGGTGGGAAGATCAAAAGATAATAGGATAGTTGTGATCCTTACCATTTATGGAAAGTGCTATTCATCCTATTATCGCTTTGTAGTGGGATCTGCATGATCCTTATATTCATAAGTGGCATCCCTCCTATTATTTGTAGTTTGTTGGGTCATTGCATTGGCTCCCCATTGGAAGAGTTTCCTTGGTCATAGCATTGGACCTCTGCTGGTAGATTTTATTGGGTTGTAGCATTGGTTCCTTTCTGGTAGAGTTTCGCAATTCATAGCATTAGCTCCTCGCTTGCATAGTTTCCCACGTTGTTTCATTGGCTCTCCACTGCTAGAGTTTCCCGGTCATAACGTTGACTCCTCGCTAGCAGAGATTCTTGGGTAGCAACACTGGCTTCCAATTGGCAGTGATTCTATGTGGTAGAATTGGCTCCCCGATGCATAAAGGGTGGTAGTTGAATCTCCCCTATGATTCATCTTCTTTATATTCAAGCACGGTTTAACATATAGTGTAAAGCTGAGATGGCATATGACATGATTAAAATATACTTATGATGATTACATGATGCAGTTAGAGTCTCTCCCGAGCTAAGAGGAATTGTCAATTTTTTGAAGCTCAATGAAAAATTCCAACTATTCTAATAAACTCCTCATTCCGAGATGACAAATTTTTACTTTTGAGTGCTCAATTTGGACAAGGAAAAGTGTATTTTTGAAGAAAATCCTACATGTGCACATAAGGACAAGTTGGCCCTAACAGGAAAATGGACACCCTTGGAAGCCTATAAATACAAGTGACATCAAGCTCAATTGGATATCACCAAGCATCTTCTTCTTTTCTTCTTCATTGATTGGTTTGCAAATGTCTAAGGCTAGGTCATGGATATTGGTTTGTACAAATATGAAATTGTAGGGTCCGAATCTTGCATGCTTGTTTTGGGTTTTGGTTTCCAACTGCAAGCTTGAAATAGGAAAAAATTTGGTTACAAGAAGCATGCAGGCTAATATGTGTAGTTGGAATATCTCAACAACATGCATACCTCTTCCACCATGCGGTTGGGATCTCAGGTTACAATTTGACAATTGACAATAGTTGACCGCAGTTGACCACACGAAAGAATAGTTGTCTCTAATAAATATTAATGCTAGGAACATATTTTTGAATGTTGTTTTGTTAATTTTGATGGATTATTTTTCATTGGCACATTGTACTCTTTTTTGCACATTTTATGACAATCTAATAGAAGAATAATTTCAAAGGGTTTTCCCCATAGTGGGTTTTTCCCTGGTAATTGACCAAATTTGGTCTCTTATTGATGTGTTTATTGTCTCCTATTGTCACTGGATTACTACTCTATCTTTAGTTACTATTGATTGATGAAAAGAACTGATTTCTATTGAAATACTTCTAATTGAAGAATCAGTTGAGCTAATGTAATTCAAACAACATATAGTGGTTTAAAAATTAATAGGACTTCATCTAGCCATTCCTAATCCATGATGGACATTGTCAAACATATGGTAAACATGAAAGCTATAGATCATGAATGCATATTTGATAATAAACTTCTAAATTTGATATGAGAATCTCCAAGAAGGCTCCCAGACCTCTCTAACTACCCACAATAACACTTGTTAGTCCATGCATTCATCAACCATCAAGTAACTCAACAAATCATGAAAAAGAGCCATAGCTAGAGCACATCATATTAACCAGAATAGAGACCATAACAGATCATCCATAATGTCGACACAACAACCAATACAAGTGCTCATAGATCCCAATATGAAAATAAGTCTTATTAACATATTAATATGAAAACCATGTTAGGGACTTCCATGTACCACCTGACCATATACTGGGCTAAACCAAATATCTCTTACATCCAATCACCCACATGCCATAATCCAAGCATGAATATGGGATCATAGGGGTAAAAGAAATCAAAGCTAACCAGGGCTTCCAAAATCCAAATCAACTCAACCCTCAACCACAATAATCTCACCTATACAGTCCAAAAATCACTAAAATCAACTAGATTAGTCTCTACCTAAGTTGTTTAGGTCTCTAGGAACTATTAACTCAATGCACAACTAAAATAGGGATTTAGAGAAATTTTACCAAACTACTGCTCCATGGACCAGTAACTCAACCCATAAGGCTCCAGAGCATTTGTCCCAACTTATAGGTTACATGAACTAGTAACTCAATCCAAGTTGTTCGAGGGAAGCAATGTTGGGTGTGGAGGTTGATTATCTTCTGTATTCAAAGGTATCGCCGCATTGGACCCCAATTCGTAATGGGGTGGCAAAGCCGCCTATAAAATATATGTTGCAGGGGGGATCCATGGGGGGGTAGTTGTGACCTTTGGGAGCCCCCCCTGGTGGGGAATTAGGGGCAGCGCCCCTAAAGCTAAAAATAGATGTAAAATTGCCTTGTAAAATGTTGTAATTTTGTAGCAATCTGGGTCGTTCATTAGGTGGAGATCTGACAGTAGAAGTTATGTTTAATTTATGGTTTTTTTCCTTAGAAGGAAACCCCTCGTTATATATGAGGGAATTGTATTGTGTCTATGTAGATTTGTATTTTGAGTGAGGAAGAGAGAGGAGATTGAGAGTGAAGAGGGAATTATAACAGATCTATTGTAGGTTTTATCTCTTTAGTTTGGTGGATAATATAAAAGCAAGGACTGGTTATTTCTCTGTGGACGTAGCCCAAACTAGGTGAACCACGCATATATGTGTCTCTCTTGTTTTATGCGTTTTCTATTTTTATATTTCTACAATATCTCTGTAATATATAATTTTCTAACAAGCAAAGAATTTGCTCCAACCCATAGCCATAGGGAACCAAAGAACTAATTAGAAAACCAAATGGGGAACCCACTGCACCATGGCTATCTAGGAAATAGGAAGGCAAGGTTGAAACCACTTTGAACCCAAGAAAATATCCATGCCAATCGCAACACATAACCAAGAAACTACATTCATATACCTTGCATAAAAAAATTAGCATGCTAAATCTCACGTGCACATTGTTACCTTCAATCCACAACTAATTTTTTCCTTACTTGCGACTTTCCAATCTTTATCCTGTGCTCCCTCGCTTTCCTATCTCACTTTCCCAAGTGCTTGTTCCCTCTCCTTTGTTGGTCCTGGTCAAAATATGAGCAAAAGCTATCAAATGAATCTCATGTGCCATTTTTTCATCGATGTCTAATCTCTTCCTTTCCTCTTTCATTTTTCTTTCATTTTCCTTCATTTTCTCTCTAATTTCTCTTGCATGCAAATTTGTGTCTCTTCACCTTCCTTTTATCTTATTTTCCTTATTTCTCGTAATTAATACCAATTATTGCCTCTTTTCCTTTTCCAATTTCCATAGCCATTACTAAACCACATGTGATGTCCACTATAATGTTTTTCCCACCATTCAACTTGTAATACGTGTCCCATGAACTTGATATTATTTTATTTACATGGAAAATCAGCCAGGGGTTTTTACAAACCCCTCCCACTTGGGGGAGCACTGTCCTCGGTGTTTAATGATGCATATAACTAGAAAATCATAATTCCTATGGAGATTTATAGCATAGATCATTGCAGTATTTAAAATAACAACTATTGAAAACATGACAAACATGCCACTTATGGATCTTTATAACAGAACTCGATATGGGATTTACAATGACAAACACATATATTCATGCACATTTTCTTCACCAAAAAATAATCATATTGTCTATGGATATTAATAAACAAAACTCAATACAATAATTTATAATAATATACACATATATACATATACATGTTTTCTCTAACCATCAAATCAAATGATACAATGCTCACATCAGTGAACAGGGAGTCAAGAGGATCACACCTCCACCCTAAAATTTAGTACCAAGATTCACCTCCTTCCCAAGAAGTCTAGAATCCACTCCCAAAATAAAATTATTCATCTAATGTGCAATTCTACAATCCTTGCACTACTTGTTTTCTGAGTGAGCAATCACTAGTTCATTATTATAGGGCACACTGCCGATGTGTTTTTGATTCCATCTAGTAATGCTATTGACCAAAAAAAATGTATTCCTTAACCTTGCCTTCACTACTACACAATCCCTCGAGCAATCCAGTCACCCCCTTCCATGTATTCACTCACCTTCCATGTTTCCCATCATCCCCTTCTATGCTACATAGACCCTAAGGTGATCCATCCCTTGGCAAGGGTTTGTCACATCGGAAGGTCCACAAACCAAGTCATATCCCTACTTGAAACCATCATACCGGTCATAGCATGCTCATGGAAATTAATGGACACTACTGGGTACCAGTGTCCCACAATGGCCCAGCTCCTGAACGCTTTATTATCACATTGTTGCATATTATAATTCCTTTCATTGTTACTGCTAACACTTTGGCAACCAATTCCAACCACCCAAACTCATAATTTTTTATGATTCCTCAAGTAAGAACATAATTTCCATTCAACTCTAAAGTAATTGAAATAAATTCAAGTGAGACATAATTGGTATCTCATCAACAAGGTACATCATGTATAAATCATCATTGGTATCTCATCATGTATAAATCATCATAACACATCCAATTAGCACAAAACTCAACCATCATAAATCAAAATCATAGACTATGCACATAATTAAAAAGTAAAATAAAATACTCATACTTATCTTTCGAATCATTCTTTTCTTTTGCCTTTGTTCTTTATCCTTTTTGTACTCATGAAAGATTGGTTGCCAAACTCAGCAAGAACCCCATGGCTTCTCTTATCTATGACCACATACATGCACTAGATCAATTATCAAACCCAACAAGCAACCAATTCCTTCTCTTATCAATGACCACATACACACACTGGATCAGTTACCAAACCCAAAAAACACCCAATGCCTTCTCTTCTCTTCCACACCAGCAACAAGAGAATCCAGAGACTATACCACATCTACACTCAATATCAGTAACTCAATATTTGTCTCATCCAAAACTATTTCAAGGCTCCAAAGCATTTGTTCCAACGTAGAGGATCTAAGGAGTAGTAACTCAACCCACAACCTCTAAGGAATCCCAAGTTGTTACAGGGCTCTAGCCCACAACCTTTAGGGATCCAAGGAACTAATCCCCAACACAAAGACATACACACAATGTACATCACAACATATACACCCACACACATTGTATAACATGGCACATACAACTACAGATAGTGTATAACACAATACATACACCTAAACACAATGTACCACAAAACCACACATTTACTTACACATAGTATATCACAATGAATACACATGTCATAATACAGGAAATGCATAATACACATGACACAGTATGACACATACACAACACAACATGTATGACATGTACACAACACCACATGTACAACTTGTACAACATGTACATAGTAGCAGTACTGTGCATCCAGAAACCACACCATCTCTACTAGGTATTCTTGTGTCTAGTGTCTTTCCCATGCCTTATTGCATCCATCTACAACCTAAGTCTTGGGTATGTGGATCTTTCCACCATCCATGCTTATCTCAGCATGTTGCAGATCACATTATTTTCATTTCATTGATGTATCCTTTAGCATTTCCTATCCATAGCATAGACATAGTCATAGTTATAAGAACATAATATCAAATCATATCGACATGATACTAACCATATATATCTTCCAGGACTATTCTTCCCACTTGATTCTTATTAAAACCAAGAAAAATTTCATGCCATTCTCCTACATAAAATAATAATTCTTCCACAAGAATGATCCCTTATGACCTTGTCAGACAATGGCATTCACACACGCACACACACACACACACACACAAACATTAGCATAATCAGGATCACATGATCCAAATCTTTGTACTTCATTGATGCATTTAGAATCGCATATAAAATATCATGTAACCATAAAATGAATACGCATAACATAATAGGAAATGAAATGAAATAAGGAGAATCAAAGCACAATAGATTGGTAATGAAGTTCACCTAGTGTGGGCTACTTCTCCAGGCTCTGCTCAAAGTGGGGAGGCCTCTCTTATTAATCTTAAACAAAAATCAAATTGCATACATGTACAAAATACACCTTATACTCCATTTAAGGGGTTAGCCTGAGAATTCACACCTCTGCTAAAGAAATGAATGGCATCATTGAGTTCCTAGCACAAAATCATGTCAAATGATTGTAAACTTGACCCCTTTCTGACACTGCCTAAATCTTGATCCTAAGGAATCTCAAAGATTCCCCAAAGATTATTTCTCACCAATTTCCTGGAGTTTCAATGCTCATATGACGAATCTGACTTCACTACTATGCTCCTTGTGAAAAAATGAGTAATTTGAGTAAAACTTCGGCCTTTTCCAAAAACTGTAAAAAATCAACCCTTAAGGAATCTTTTAGATTCCCTGATATTCCTCTCTATAAGTTGATAGAAGATTTTCTACTCAAATATGAAAACCGATCACACCATCAGACTCCTGGAAAAATTCAGGCTCATTTCACTATAAACTTGTCATGATTCTCTCACTCTGAAGTTTTCCCTCCAGGGAATCTTTTACATTCCTCACTAATTCACTATGGAATATTTTTTGGAATATTCCAAGGAACATTCCCTTGGAATATTCTTTGTCTCGAAAAGTGTGTCCACTCCTGGTGTCATCATGTGGCTCTTCCTCCATTTGTTCTTCCCCTGGTCAAATGTCAAAGGATGGTTTAAATAAAATTGGGTGGCAAACTTTATAACATCTGGCCACCTGGCGTCTTCGCTTGAGGTGTGATTTTGGATGGGCAGAGGTTCCAAGGTCAAACCCATGGGCATCCCCCAATTACCCTACTAGTATTTGCATTTGGTTGCCGTTTTTTTCTTTTAAACTTGGTGCATTTTATTATGGGGGGTTTCAGCGGTTAGTAGGTTATCATGTCACCACAATGGGCTAGCCGACCACTTGGCTGACACAGGTTTGAGCCTTGCTAGCTCCATTATGAATGGGTCTTCCTAGGTCAACACTGTGGGCCCTGACCCAACTTATATTAATAAACACAGACTGTTGGCGGGGGTGGCGGAAATGGAAGCTCGCCACCCATTTTTTAATATTTTTTTGAAACAAATTAGAAATGTTCTTTGTGAAAAATTTTTAGGCTCACCAAAAAAATTAAATACGTACCAAATTCATCCATTATGCATGCTAGAATCTGTCACCAATAGTTTCCAAGTTGTTGCCTCGTTAGTGGCTACCAATGGGCCTAGTTTGACCAAAATTTTGACTAACCATAACTTTCACATACAAACTTGGATTGAGGTGTCATTTGTGCAATTAAAAAGCTTATGACGAGATCTTTGATCTGACTCTAGATTCACTTCAATCTAGTAAATTTTTATTTTTGAGCTTTTCCTAAGCCCCCTTGGATCTTTGAGGGCCTCCAGAGCCTCCTAAACTGATCCTACCCACTGAGGATATTTTGGTCCTCCAAAAGCATGAACATCATATGTTGTGTTACACTTTCAAGCCACACTTCCAACATCTGCATCCCATGAAAATATGTGGTACATTCTTTGTAAATTACATACAAAACTAAACATGACTCAAACAACCATATACTTGGCAAGAGTTTATAATACACACTCTTTGGTCAAGTTTACATCAAAATGTATACCAATACCCCAACTATCAAAAGAGGCCAAAAACATCATCATTTCTTTAATAAGAAATGAAAACACATCATGACTTTTACAATTATATTGCAACACATGATTTACAAAATGTGGCTATGACAAGCTACCTTAACTAGTAAAACCATCTCTCACTCATCAAAGTGAATGGGTGATCTCTTTATGGCAGATTCACTTTTTGAAAATTTTCACTAGCTCATTCCTTCATAGGTTCCTTTTGGGTATGTAGTATCTGACACATGGCTCTGTGGTGTCCAACCTTCTTGCAATTACTACACTCATTATTTCTCATCCAAACATTCTAGATCCTCTCGGAACACTTACTCCTAGTGCGCATCTGATAAGTTCTCATGGAATCCTCACTATCACTGGAATGTGATAAAGTGCTCCCATCATCAATCGTTGGTTGGTCACAGGTTATCTTGGAGCATTTCCCAACCTCCTTTTTGACATATTCAACTCTTGCATACTGAGGAAATTCCTCCACTTCGATAGGATTCACAATGCCTTGTCCATTAATGCTGAGGCCCTTTCCTTGATACCACATTTTATTCAACAATTTTGATCCAATTCCTGTAGTATGTTTATCAAAAGTAGCGAAATCATCAGTATAAAAAGAACATAAAATTGAAGAATCAAATTTTACCTCAGGCTTGTTATGCTGCAACTTTTCCAAGCCATCCTCTTTGGCTTGTAACTAATGCTGCAACCTTTGTTTATCATTCTCTACTTCTTGTAGGAGTCCCTTTAGTTTACAATTATCCACTTGAATTATTTGGTTGATCTCTTAGAGTTCTTGGAGCCATGCAATATTTTGTTCCCTTCTCACCTTTGGCACAATTTCTGTTGAAACCTTTGTCTCGTCATTTGAATCGGAACCTAAGTCAATAGGTCCACCTTCTGCAATCTTGAGAACTTAAATCTTCATTTCATAACCTAAGTCTAATCTCAAGTCAATTTGTCCAACACTTGCAAATATTTCATCTTTGATCTTCTCATCATGCTATGATTCATATTCATGGTCTTATTGCACAGTTGCAACTGCCTTCTACTTCTATTTTCTTTCATTCCTCTTAGGCCTTAATTCTAGATGGTGTTTCCAGCAATATTCCCCATCATGCCCTTCTTTCTCACAATGAGTAAAAGAGCGCTTCACTTCCTTTGTCTTAGTTTTTGATGTCCTCTTTAGGGATTCTTCTAACTTATGCTTCCCCTACTTTCAAGATTTGCAACACTCACACTAGCTTCGTCAAGAGCTTTAGGTTCAAATAATAATAATGAATAATGCAAATAACTATGCAAAGAAACAATGTATTTCATCAATGTCTTAGAAGTGTATAGAGGAACATTCAATGTTAATCCTTGTTTCCTAAACTCTTCCATAAAATCCTAAACAGTTTGATCTTTGCATTGTTTTAAATGTTTCCATTCCATCATGGCCTTTTGTCTGTAACCCAAAGATTAAAATTGTCCTCTTAAAGCAAAAGCAAACTCGGGCCAAGTTAAAAGATGTTTGTAACTACTCTTACCACCTTTTTGCAGTTTGCATTCCAACCAAATGAGAGTAGAGCCACTCAGTTGAAGGGGTGCTAGCTAGATCTTGGCTTCATTCTCTTTGATTATTTGTGTGCGACAATACACTTCAACCTGTCATATCCAGTTATCTAGATTTTCTACATCAAATTCCCCACTAAAAATAACAAATCAAACTTGAAATCCAACTTAAAAAATGGCTTTTTAGATACATTCCTATGATGCTTGTTAGAATGACGAGAAGAGGAAGAAGAAGAAATTTCACTAGAGGACAGAGAGGGAGGGATCTCTTCTCATCCACCTTCATGATTAACCAAGGCATGATCATCTGATTCTTTCCTTTCTTGCTTCATTGTCTTCTCATATTCTACAAAAAAAAATTCCACTTTTTCTGCCATGGTGTAGAAGGTCTTGAGATAGTTTCGCTATTCCTCCAATCAAGCATCTTCATCTACCATTTTCCCTCTTTGTGTTTCATGCATGATTCTGGATCAAAGGAACTAATTTTTCATTCACTTCTTTGGAGCTTTCCCATGGTTACCATGCACTTGTAATTCACATCAACAAAAGACCTGCACTGATACCAAACTTCATCCGAATCTTTTTACTTCATTGATGCGTTCAAAATCGCATATAAAAGAGAATGTAACCATAAAATGCATACGCATAACATACTCGGAACTAAAAGGAAATTATGAGAAATTATGGGATATGTCTCTAGGATCTCCTCAAAGTGGGGAGCCCGCTTTCATTAATTTTTAGCAAATATCAAATTAAATGCATGTAGAAAAGGCACCTTATACCTCCATTTTACGGGCTAGCCTAAAAATACACACCTCTGTTGAAGAAATGGATGTCATTGTTGATTTTCTAGCATGAAATCATGTCAAATGATTGTAAACTCGACCACTTTCAGACACTGTCGAAATCTAAATCCTCGGAAATCTCAAAGATTCCTTCTTGTCATTGGCTAAAGTTCTGCTGCTCAAATGACGAATCTAACTTCACCACTACACTCCTTGAAAATATCTAAGTAACTTGAGTATAAATTCAGCCTAGTTCTGAAGCTATCAAAAATCATCCCTTAAGGAATCTTTTAGATTCCTTGAGATTCCACAAATCCTCTCTGCAAGTTGACTGAAGATCCGCTGATCAAATCTGAAAACTAATGACACCATCAGACTCCTTGAAAAAGTATGGTTCGTTTGTGTATAAAATTGGCATGAATCTATCACTCTAAAGTTTTTCCTGCCAAAGAATCTTTTAGATTCTTCACTCATTTTGCATGGAATAGTCCCGTGAAATATTCTCTATCTCGAAGATCACATCCGCTACTGGTTTTTCTGTGTGGCTCCACCTTTTTTCATTCTACCCCTGGTCGAATGGCAAAGGATGGTTCAAATAAAATGGGTTGGCAAAGTTTACAACAACCAGCCACCTCGCGTGTTGGTTGGAGGCCAAATTTGATGGGTGGAGGTCATGGGGTCAAACCCACGGGCCTTCCCCAATTACCCTTTCAGTAGTTGCATTTGGTTATGCTTTTATTTTTTTTTAAATTGGCACATTTTATTATTGGGGGCTTCAGGGTTTAGTTGGTTGTGGAGTCGTTGTAACGGGAAAGTGAACCACGTTGTTGGCGTGGGTTCAATCCCTGTCGGCTTCGTTATAAACAGGTCCTCGTTATGGTGGGCAGGGTCTCAGGTCAAATCTGTGAGCCCCAAGCCAACATATATTAATAAACCAGACCATTGGTGGGGGTGGTAGGGGTGGCTATTAGAAAATGTAACTAGATTCAGTCTTCATTAAATGTATTTGAGTCAATGTACTTGTGAAAAGAATAAAGAAGCGAATTTGTATTATTATTATTGTTTCTTATTAAAGCATGGGTTTCATGCTTGGGTCACAATGTTTTAGGTCAATTCCCCATTGAGGACTTCTAGGATTTATTTTGAGTTAATAGAGCCATTGTACTTTTAAAGAGACCCTTCTTGGACTTTTTAATTATGTAAAAAGGTTTAGTATTGAGTCAAATATAATTTATGTATCCTCCACATCAAGTCGAGCTAGAAGAGATCAAGTTGGCCTAAGGACATCAATTCGACCTCCCTTGAAGCTTATAAATAGAAGCAAGTTAGATTCATTTGGAGCCTCTCATATCAAGCTAGTTCAATATCTCTGAGGAAGCCGAAGAAGTGCGAAGTGGGTCTGAGGAAGGTAAAAGAAGTGCGAGTTTGGTGGAGTCTAACTAGAAGAAGAAAAATAAAATTTTGGTGCCTCTCTCTCTATCTTGCATGCCCTAGTTTGGAAGATAGAAATCTTCCAAGTTCTGCTGATGTTGAAAGCTGCATGATGCCAGAAGCTACCTCATGCCAAGAGATGCTACATAGTCAAAGTTGTTGGAAAGGAGGTCGAAGATTTGGTAGGCTAACCTGGTGTGGAGGTAAATTTTGGTCTTTATCTAAGGTGAAGAGTATCAAATAATAATATTTAAAGGAAGAGAATTTTGAACGGGTTTTCTCCTCGAGGGGTGTTTTTCCCTAGAATAGTGCCTACATCTGGTGTCCACTCTTTTATGTGCTATTTCTTTGGTAATTTCTTGATAAAAGAAAGAATATATAAAAGAAGCATAATAAAAAATCAATAACATCACGAGTAATTATCAAGAATAAGAAAATATTACTTCCTTTCTGATTTTCTAACATGGTATCAAAGTTTTGGTGAAGAAAGAAGAGAAAGGAAGTATCAAGCAATTGATCAAGAAAACATTCAAAATGATTATCTCAAGGAAAGAGTCTACTATATTGAAGGAAGATGTCTAGCACAATCAAGGCAGAGAACAAACTTGAAGGATCCTAAAATTATAAATTTTGGAAGAAGAGGATTGAAAAGTTAGGAAGCCTACAAATGACTCCATTGATGCTGACAAAGTAAAATTCAGAGAATTACAATTGGTGGCCATGTCTGTAATGGTAAAAGGAATAAAGGACAATATTGTCCCATTTATAGTCAACATCAATCATGCTGAGGATATATATGAAGCCTTGTCAAAGTTATTCACTATTGAGAACATTGGTCTAGTGGAAAGTTGGAAGAATGAACTAAGGACTACAAATATGACTAAAGAAGATATAGTGGCCTCCTTCTTTATGATGATAGCAAGACTCAGAGATGACCTTTTGGCCATTGATGAAATTGTTCTAGACAAAGAAATTTTGATCACCCCTCTATAAGGATTTCCACTTACTTGGGGTGCATTTGTTGAAGGACTTAATAGTTGGAAGGAAGCTCCCACTTTTCAAGAACTATGGACTTCCTAAAGTCAATAAGAATTGAGGATCTCTCTAGTTTCCAATCCTGAAGAAGTATCTAATGCCTACACTACTCAATAAAAAGTAAATAAATTGAAAGGACCAAGGAAGAAAGTAGACATGTCCAAAATAGAATGCTATTAATGTCATAAGAAGGGTCACTATAGGAGTGATTGTCCTGACAATCTAAAAAATAATAAGATTGTTAGAGATCAAGCTAACATTGTTGAAGAAGAAGATCCAAAGAAATTCAAACCTGAAGAATCTAATATAAGGGACCTACATAATTAATTCCTTTGCTTCTAGTCCTAGATATTCTATTTTTTATTTTTTGATGTTTTAGAATTTATAGGTTTTTAACATGCTTTTGGAAAAATACATTGTTTTCTTTTGTAATTTTATCTAGGTATGCCTCAAGCTTTGGAGGAAGCCCCAAACAACTCCCAAAGATAATTGTCTCATTTCTTTTTAGTTTTTGATTTTATGTACTCATTTACTTTTTATTATATTAATACTAATCACCATTCTCCCTCTATTGCCTTGATTCAGAAGACATCTTCCATGACCTTAAGGAGTATGGAAGAGGACCTCCCAAGGCAAGTTTGGTCAAAGAACAGGGGTGTGCTTTTAACTTTTATTTCCTTATAATAAATTATTATTCATTTAAAATCTATTACTAACATTATTGTGACTAGATATAGTGAATCATTTTGATTCTTATTTTGGGTGATTCATCACTTGGTAAATCTACCCCACTCCTATTCTCAACTAATTTTATAGAACCCTAGATAGGTTCTATGGAAAACCCTAACCTAAGGGTATGCTAATGTCAATGTATGAAACCCTAAACTGCTTAAGTATATTGAAAAATGTTATTTGAAGTTTATTGATGATCTCATGTTTGGGATTTTGCTTGTTAAGGGTTGAGTGATAAAGTCTCGGTCCTTTGAAATATAGGTAATGTTGGGTTTTCTATGAAACCATAACTCATTAAGGTATGCTAGAATGTGCAAGTAAGACCCTTGTAATGCCTTAGAAATGATTTCCTTGGTATGTGTGTGTTTGTCTAATCAAACCCTAGTATACTCAAGTTTGTTGTATGTCTAACCCTTATTGATCTTTGTGAAGTTGGGTTTGACTAACATATCATGTGGAATCCTAGATGTATGAGTTGACCTATTTGTCGGTGGTCATAAATCCTAGGGTTTGGAACTAAGACCTAATCAAATTTATCTTTATACAATGATATTATTTGTGAAATTCTAGGGTTTTTGAGTTGAACCTTAGTAGAAGTAAAAATATCTGATGTATGATGACAATATGATGATTTGAGATTTGTGTAAGATTATTGAAATCTAAGTTTTATATGGGATTGATGTTTAACTGAAAATATAGGGTTTGCAACTAACCCTAGAGGAAGTTGGTCATGTTAATGACTAAGATGTGATTGGTTTTGATTGATTCTTTTGTATGAAATCTAGGATTCTTATGAATCTCTAACGGAAATGCTAACATATGATTTCTGAAATTTGTTAGAAGCCTTGTAGATCTATATTTGTTTGAATTTTTTCTAGGGTTTGCTATATGTTGTAGTAGGGTATGTCAGACATTTGAAATAAACATTGAAACCCGAGAAGGAATGAAAGTTGTTATGAAGTAGTCTAGGCTTTATGACAAAGTCCCTAGCAAGATGTTGAAGAGTATGTGTCTCTTGTTTAATTTTGGATATCTGATATATGTAAGGTTGAAATGATTCTATAAGTTTGATATGGCTAACTTCATGCTTCTATAGTCTTGGTTGTACTTGCTATATAAGTTGTGAAGGTACACAATCTTCAATATGTTGAAGATGTTTGTTGATTTGATAAGCATTATGGGGGTGATGAAAACTCTAATTAAATGGTTGGAAGCCACGAAAGATACTTTAGTGATGAAAAGAGGAAGATATCTACCTAAGATTAAGAGGGAGTCTAGATAAAGAGATGCTCCTTGCTTGAGAGGGAGGGCATAGCTTGGTTTTGATTAAAGAATGAAGTTTTGAGGATATGTTATTGCATGGGAAGTAGGAAAGGAAAGTGCATAATTGAGGAATCTTCTATCATAGATTCACTTGTAGTCCTACTTTGAAAAGCTCAGAAGCAACATCAAGTTGTTTAGAAGACCCTAGAGGTTTGTATTTGATTATGTACATATGAAAGTATAATATTGATTGGGGTTGTGTTTGTACAGGTGAATCTCTCGAAGGTGTTGATAGCATAATGGATACAAATCAATTTGATTGGAAGAGATTGGTTACCCTTGATCTGTTGGATCTAGGAATGTTGAGGCTTTGAGAGTGAAGCATTTCCCGGGAGGACATCAGGCCAATAGTTTGTCTTGATATCTAAGTCTTGAAGTAGGAAAATCATGGTGTTGATTATAGAGATATCTTTTTGGATACACACATGGATCTTTGGCTTGGTGGTTAGCAAGTAATCCTGATGGTACCTAGAGAGGTTGAAAGATTGATTCCACCATATTCCCACTTGGATATATTTCCCTGGTCAGGAATCTAGTCCATGGCATTGTAGTGGCTAAATTGTTGACAGACCAATGGATAGATTTCCCCAGTCAAGAATCTAGTCCATGGCATTGTGTTTCCTAAAGTTCTTCATGGTTGATACAGTTGAGATCTTCCTTGTACTTCTATATGATGAAGGCCTCCCTAGTTGAGAGGGAGTGTAGGAAAATGTAACTAGGTTCATTCTTCATTAAACCTGGTCAAGAATCTAGTCCATGGCATTGTAGTGCCTAAATTTCTTCATGGTTCATATAGTTGAGATCTTCCTTGTACTTATATATGATGAAGACATCCCTAGTTAAGAGGTAGTGTTGGAAAATATAACTAGGTTTGGTCTTCATTAAATGTATTTGAGTCATCTTCTAATGTACTTGTCAAAAGAATAAAGAAAATTATTATTACTATTATTATTATTGTGACTTATGAAAGCATGGGTTTCATCCTTGGGTCACCATGTTTTAGGTCAAAGTCCCCATTGAGGACTTCTAGGATTTATTCTAAGTCAATAGAGTCATTGTACTTTTAAATAGACCCTTCTTGGGCTTGTGAATCATGTAAGAAGGTTTAGTATTGAGTCAAATATAATTTATGTATCCTCCACATAAAATTGGCCTAGAAGATATCAAGTCATCCTAAGGACATTAATTCGACCTCCCTTAGAGCCTATAAATAGATGAAAGTTGAATTCATTTGGAGCATCTCATCTCAAGCTAGTTCAATATCTCTAAGGAAGTCAGAGAAGTGCGAAGTCGGTCTAAGGAAGCCAAAAGAAGTGCGAGTTGGGTGGAGTCTAATTAGAAGACAAAAAATGAAATTTTGGTGCCTCTCTCTCTCTTTATTTCATGCCCTAGTTTGGGAGATTGAATTCTTCCAAGTTTCGTTGATGCCCAAAGATGCCTAATGTGCGAAGTTGCTACATAGTCAAAGTTGTTGGAAACGTGGTTGAAGACTAGGAGGCTGAGTTGGTGTGGAGTGAAGGTTTGGTCTTTGTCTAGGGTGAAGAGTCTGAAATAATATTATTGAAAGGAAGAGAATTTTGACTGGGATTTCCCCTCAAGGGGGATTTTCCCTCGCATAGTGCCTACATATGGTGTCCATTGTTTTATGTGTTATTTCTTTGGTAATTTGTTGATAAAATAAAAGAAAGAATATATAAAGAATCATAATAAAAAAATCAATAACATTCCAATTAATTATCAAGGATAAGAAAATCTTTATGCCTTTCTGATTTTCTAATAATGGCGGCCCATGGCCCTTTTTTTAATAATTTTTTTTCTTTTTTTTTAAATAAATTTAGAATTTTTCATTCCGACAAATTTTTAGGGTCAGTAGAAAAATTAAAGAGGAATAAAAATCACCCATTCTGGCCACTAGAATCCGTCATCAATAGTTGACAAATTGCTACCTCGTTAGTGGTTACCAATGGACCTAATTTTACCAAAAAAAGTGAATGGACATAACTTTCACATACGAACTCGGATTGGAGTGTCGTTTGCACTATCGGAAATTTTGTGATGAGATCTTTGATCTGGCACTAGTTTCATTTCAATATAGTAATTTTGATTTTTGAGATTTTCTAGAGACATCTTGGATCTTTGAGGGTCTCTAGAGCCACTTGGATCATCACAAAATAATTACCAGTGTTAATAAGGTCAAGGTTAAGATAACTCCCTTTATTCATGCAATGCATGCAAAATATTGAGAACAATAGTTCCTAATATAGCCAAGGAATCTAGTGCCTCTCATCCATGTGTTTTACCTTTCATAATTACCTTTCTCATGATTGTCTTGCCACTGTCCATTAACCGTAATGGGCCCAACCAACCCAACTAACTATCATATTCTTGCCTTTAACTTCCCTTTATTCGTGCACTGAGCTTCATCTAGGTCTTACATTACCTATTGGGTCTCATTCATCTATGCTTGATCTCCATTAACTTTCCTCTTTCCCCAACTAAGTCCCCAATACCCTCAAAACATAATAGGAATGAACGAAAGTGAAGATAAAAAATAAAAATAAAAAAAGGAAAAAAAACAAGAATGCAACACCACAAACAAAGTGGCATGGCCATGCACTAAACAAAATCAAAACTACAAATCAAGTGCAAACAAATCACAAAACACTAAAAGAACAAAACTTGCTACAAAGACCATGACTCAACCCCATGGTTCCCAATGCTTCTAAAGGAAATCTCAACCTGACCCTTCTTCAAAATTTCATGCTAGTCTCTTTTACCATGAAATTCCTTACATGATACTACCATAAACACACAATTGTCAGTGCATAAATAAATATAAAAATATACTAGTTACCTCGCCTTGTTATACCTAGCACACTTCCCTACAATTGAACACCTATACATATAATCTCTCAAGGGATTCCAATTCCCTCGACGAATCCAGCCCTAAATAGAAACAATTTATTATATCTACATCTGATAAATTGTCTTCCATGAAGCTTCCTCAGCCCCAAAGCTATTCCACACACTTTAACTTGTTATATTACTTGATTCCATAGCATGAGTTTATTATGCTACAAAATGCATTGAGGATTTTCTTGTAACTCGCCATTTGGTTCCATGTAAACCTCAATCATGGATACCTAATGATCTACCTACCCGTTATGTATTACTACAAAGATATAGAGAGTGCTCTAACCTACATCTCTAACTTCTCGTGCCTCCTAAGTGTTATATATATGAGATGTTCAACGCTTTTGTTGCAATACTCTATTACGAAGACCATCCTTCCTATGATGATCTCCACCACAGGTTCAATACTGCAATGGTTATCTACCACTACCTTTACTTTGTTGCTCTAGAAGACCCATGTTCTCTCTCAGCTACATTGAACTTCTTGTAAGGTGCCACATTTTCCTTATCGCTTGCATCCCGAGATAATAGAAATCCTTCTTCCTTCTATCATAATACCCCTTAGATAAGTACTTCATCCTAGAGAATCTCTCATACTCATCCCAAATCATCCTGTCACCTTTGATTCCCTTGACATTCTTCACATCTTCTTATCAGATATCTTCTTTCCCTTTGATGCTGAAGATAGCTATCTTAGCTTACATGTTCTCTAAGTAGTCATCTAATCTAAATATATTCTTCATCACAAGCAAGAATGATTATAAATCTTTTGATTTCTTCATTGCTCCATAAAATGTAGGAGGCTTGAGTTTCTTGAAATATTCTGGAAAGTACCCCCTCTCACTCCTCCTATAAGGATGTTGATAGTAATGACGATCATATCTGTAAGAACTAGAGCTGGCATAGAATCCATGAGTACTATACCTCCTATTAGGTGTAACCAAAGATCTACGACCTCTAACTATATGATATTTTTCCATCATGTGTATTCTATGGGACCTACTACCATCTACCCCATTATTCTTCTCCTCCTACCTATCTCCATAACTGATCCTCATCTTTCCTTGCTTCTGCTACTCTAAAAGACTCTGTAGAATCATGCTTTTACTTATGCCTACTTTTCATGAGCTCTAGAAATTCTTTTCCATGCCTCAATCAACCACTCATTTTCTACCTTGAAACTCAAAATTTATGCCTTCAAACTCCTCAACTTTTTTTCCAAACCAAGAGAATGTCCTTCTCCTTGATGCACAACTGATTTATCCCATCCTACCAATGTCTCTTCAGGCTTGTATGAAGAGCTTTATAAATTGAACCCAACTATTCTGCTCTTCATCTATGGTCTTCCATTATCCTACAATCATACCATGTTAGATAAACTAAATGTAATACATAATCGATGTACCCAAATATATACCACCTATAACTGTATCATCTTTGTCCATCATGTGTATTCTCTAAGACCTACTACCATTTACCCCATTAGTCTTCTCCTCCTTCCTATCTCCATGATTGATCCCCATCTTTCCTTGCTTCTACTACTCTGAAACACTCTATAGAATCATTTCTTTTACTTATGCTTACTTTTCCTAAGCTCTAGGAAGTATTTTCCATACCTAAATCAACGACTCATTTTCTACCTTGCAACTCATAATTTATGCCTTCAAACTCCTCAATGTTTCTTCCAAACCAGGAAAATATCCTTCTCACTAGTGCCCAGCTGATTTATCCCATCCTACCAATGTATCTTTAGGATTTTATGGAGAGTTGTATAAACTACAACCAACTATTTTTCTCTTCATCTATGGTCTTCCATTATCCTACAATGATACCATGTTAGATAAACCAAATAGAATAAATAATCGAAATCGTACCTCATCATATCTCAGGGGAGGCTATCACATCTTAACAACTCAGTATAGATTAGAAGGACACATAATAATACTAGAAACTTAACCACAATGAAAAGTATCATGAAGCATATGACCACAATGCATATAACAACAACTTAACTAGCATGCATGACTAATTGTTGCATATGAATATGACTGCACTAGTCAACTAGAATTTATCATGCATGTAACTACAAGAACAATACAATGACATGCATGCATATAACCACAATGTGTGTAATAACCATCAACCATCATGCCCACATGCCAACATATAAATTTGTATGATGATCTGCTTTTACCCTGTGGTCTAGTGCTACAACCTCGTTCTGATACTAATTTGTAATGACCTCCTCCCACATTTACCCACTTCTACGAGTTCACCACGATAAACATGAGATGAGTCTCACTATGACGTGAGTTGACCTTCATGCTCCAGTTATAGAAGTGGGACCGATAAACTGACAACAAATTGATAACCCATAGGGACTACATAGCACTATGGAGCTTGCAAGCCACCGCAAATGGTCAATCTACGAGATGGTACTCCTATTCATAGAGTTTACACCCTAATTTCACCCCTAACGCTCTATGCATGTGGTTGGTAGGATATAATCGGACACACAAGTCTCCTTCCATGTAGTTATGACCCAAAAACTCTAGTCATATGCCAACAATTCTGAGATCTGAGCCACCTTTCCATGCTAGTCTCTAGACCACTACCCAGAACCACCTGTAACTCTTCATAAACGTAAACAACATTCTAACAATGCTAAATATTTAGAACATGAACAAGAACTTAATCTAGCCATCCCCAATCCATGATAAAAATTTCGTCAAATGTATAGTAGACATGAAAACTACATGTCATGAATGCATATGTGATCATAAACTTCTAAATTTCATATGAAAATCACCAAGAAGGCTCCAAACCCTCTCTAACTAGTAGAAACATCACTTGTTAGTCCATGCATTCATCGACCATCCATTAAATTAAAAAATCATGAGAAATATCCATAGCTAAAGCACATCATATAACCAGATATATAACCACCATATAACGATAATAAAAAACATAACAGATCAACCATAATGTTAACATGATAATTAGTACATGTGCTCATATATCACAATATGAAAATAACTCTTATTAACATATGAAACTGCAAACCAAATCAGGGACTTCCATGTACCATCTGACCATAGATTTGGCTAAACAAAATACCTCTTTGAGCCAGTCACCCCCTTGTCATATTCTAAGAATGAATGTGGGACAATAGGGTTAAACCAAAACAAAACCAACCAGGACTTCAAGAGGCCAAACCACCTCAACCTTCAACCACAATGATCTCACCTATATTGTTATAGACATTTTTGTGCCTTACAGCATGAAGCATGAAATGTCAATAATCTAAGGGATCCAAAGTCCCTAAACATGTTGTTCCTACCCCTAGAGGAACAAGGTCAGCAAACCACAACACTGAATATCAGTTCTCCACCTGAAAACACTCAAAAACAAGCTAATTCTGGATCATGTCAACTGCTCCACTGAGCATCTGCGCTGAATGTCAAGTGCTCCACTGTGTACCTGCGCTGAATGTCAACTGCAAAGAAGGCTACCTGCGCTGGGCGAGTTTGGCCAAGTGGCACAGTCATTCCTCAAGGTGTCAATGCCCAGGAAGCTTCCAAAATGACACTTGGATCAGAGAATTCGACTGGTGATGAGTAAGAGGGTCTAGATCTCCAAGTGGAAGCAAGAACCTCCAAGTGGACTCAAGAACTGAAGAATAACTGAAGTGGGAGAGGACACTAGTCAGCTTCATGCCAGCCTCAAGCTGACTCATCCTTTCTCCAAAACTCCTATATATAGAGCTCTCTCATGAGGTCTAGGGAGGCTGGAATCTTGTGAATGTAAGGAAGTGTTGTTGGTTTGAGTATAGAACTATTGGGTGATTTGCTTGAAGGAGGTGAAGAGGAGATTTCTTTCTGCTGGGAGGTGATGCTGGATTGGGCCTTTTATGGTTGTATCACTTCCTGAACTTTACTTCTTCCATTAATAAAGCATTTGAGGTTCTTCTATATGCATGTATCTCAATGATGTGTTGCTATACTTGTGTATTTGATTTATTCTAATCCTTGGATCAGTTATGAATGTATGCTTCTTGTAGTTTCCTTTTCTTGCCATTTTGCAGGATCTTGGTGTAGCTGGGCCAGTGAAATAGCAAGGAGCTGGGAGCAAGCAGCAAAGAGAGAAGATTGGATCAATCATTAGCGGAAGACATCGGTTAGTGGATCTCTTCCTCCTCTCTCTTACATCTCATAAAGAAGTAATCTCAAATAGCTTTGCTTTGATTGTTGCTGAGGTACTATCACCCTTAGAGTGGGATAGGGTCATTCCGTATTGGATACTTTTCCCAACAAAAAATTGGCGACTCCGCTGGGGATCGTATCTTGTTGGTTGTTTGTGTTTTTGCTATTCATTTCATAAACACAGGGAGTACCGAATCGAACTGCATTTGGATCTTTCAAATGCAAAGTAGAGGGCAGCTACTCTAGCTCAGTTTCTGGGCATGTTTATGATTTGAAGAGCTGATCCACAAGGACTCTGAACAGCTCTTAGTGATAGCTTTTCATCCTCCTTTTCATCCCTTAGTGTGTACTTGATTGATAGCTTCTGATTTGGCCAAAAACTGTGAATTTTTGAGCAATCTGTGACCCGGAAACTGAGAAAAACGAGAGTTTATCTCTTCAGTGCAGGCATTGTGAAGGCATTCTGCATTTCAGCGCAGTTCCCGAAGGGGCTACCTGCGCTGAAGGTCAAACTGCCAGTGTACTACCTGCGCTGAACCAGTTTTGCCTAGTGCTACTGAGGTTCCCTCCTGTTTATTGCCCTGTTTTCACCCTTGTTTTTGCAGCCTGTTATCAGTCAATGTACCTATCTGAAACCAACTTTCCTTGCCACTATTCTGCCTCGGTTGTATAAAGAAACTGTGTTTGTTCTTTGTGTATTTCTTATATCATTTGCTTTTTCCCATAACGAAAGTGAACTAGTCTTGCTGTGGCCTCTTAGATCTAGACATGTGATAAGTGTCGTTTTGATCTTAAGAGTTAGTTTGTTTGCTGTTCATAGCTGATTGAGCTTTTGCTTTCGTCATATGGTTTGAATTTATATATTTCTAGTGTCGAAACAAGTAAATCTTAAGGTGTCTTTTGATTTTGGACAAGCTTGTTTGCTTTCACTTGAAATTGAATTCAAAGTTATACAACAGCTTTCTTTTTGTATTACATCAACATTAAGAAAGAGAAAAGAAATACCTGCATTGTGCATGTGCATTTTGACAGTTTGCATGTTGATTTAGGAAAAAGTGCATTAGTGTGTGCTCTATGATCTGTGTGAAAAGATGATGTCTTTCTTTTCCCTCAGTAGTTAAGATTTTCAAAGTTGAAAGATTGAAAAGCTTGCTTATCATCTTAGACTGCATTTAGGAGTGTTATCATACATCTCGTGGTGATCCATAAAGGCAAACTGCTAAACAAGATCAACCTTAAAATAAATTGAATTTACATAACAACGCATTGAAACATAACGCAAACACATAGAGGTCTAAGCTAGAGACGTGTTCCGGCGTCGTTAAACGTGATATCTTAGCGTTGAGTGGTTGGGTGATTCCTCCACGGTGAAGCGATAAGTATCAATACGGATTTGTGCTCCCACGTACCGTCGCGTATATATTGGGAGACCCCTATAGGAACAAAGCCTTTATCCATAGGAAGCCGTGTCGGCCGCCCTACTGATCGCAATGCAGTGAACACAGCATTCACGAAGATCGACCACTCGTACCGTAAAACGTATTCTGTGGTTTTGCGAAAAGTTTGGCACACCCTCTGCCTAGAACTCCAGAGTAGTTTCTTTTGGCCTTTTTCAAACTCTATAACTGAAAAAGTCCAGCCGAGCATTTGTCACTTCGGGCTCGTTAAAACATCGAAGGAGACTAGAGTCATCTTTAGCTTTTTCTCGACTCTTAAAAAGTGAAAAAGCAAGTTGTGTCTAAAGCGTCGTTATAAAATTTATTTTAAACGGAACATAATCACCTCCTATTCCTGCGTTGATCTGTAGGTTGAGAACATGGAACGCCCCAACCAAGGAATTCCACATGATGGAAATCCTAGTCCTTTCTCCTCTTGGGGAGAAGTTGGTGCGCCCCACATGGCCACATTGTCACTTCCAGGACTGACAATTGGCCTGCCAATTTGGCTTTTCTCAACCATTGTAGTTCAGAACACCATGGTTCCTGAACAGTCGAGTCAACAGTTAGATCAATCTAGAGCTGCCCACCAGCCCTCTACTTCCTATAACTCTTCCTCCAATCCTTCATCTTCGCAAGGTAGAGTCGGCAAAAGCCAAGCTCCCATGGAGAAGAAGGAGAAGAAGAAGAGAGAGAAGAAGAAGAAGGAGCCTAAGGCGACTGGGGGCAAGCAAAAGACATCTGACAAAAATCCACACACAGCACAGACCAGGCCTAAATCGCCATGTGTCATATGTAGAGGAGACCACTTCCATAGAGATTATCCCTGTATTCCCCGGATACTAAGGGACTGGTCCCCTCGGTTGCACAGTTCGGGAGCATCAACCTCTGATAGCCATGTTGAATGCTTACCGTCAACCAGCGAAAGTGAAGGTTCAAGACAAAAAGGGGGAGCAAGATTCCCCTGCAAACTGTGTGAAGGCGATCACGCCATCCACCGTTGTCCCTTCTTAGACGAAGCAAAGAGAGTTTTGGAAGATCGCCCGGTTTCACCGTTGAGACTTCCTCCTGGATACAAAAAACTCGTGCCAAGTCCTTCGTTGGTTGAAAATACAGCTGGCCCGCTCAAGTGGTCAGCTGAAGCGTCAGTCATTGAAAATGAACCTACTGAATCTAGACCAGACGAAAGTCTAAAGGTCGAAACGGCAGTTGACCCAGTTCTGCCTTCAGAGGTTTCATCTTCAAATGACACCGTCAATGAAGATTCATCTTCAAATGACACCCTCACTGAAGAGAATAAGGATGACACCATCCAGATTCTTTTCATCAACACCGACTCTAATGAGCATCAGGGCAATGCGCCCATTCCTTTATCGCAAGAAGGAACATCGTCAGGGTCATATCCGGCCGTGTATTCGGTCCCACCACCAAGCAACCTGGTTGTGTCCTTTGATTAGAACAAACTAGGCAGACCCCGATTGCCAGCAAGTGTACCATTCAGAATCATAGTCCAAATTTATAGAATGGTAATGGCTGGCACTATCATTGATGAAGGGGCATCTGTGAGTATCCTTTCCTCTGTTGCTTGGAAAGCACTGGGTTGCCCGGCGCTTTTACCTGAGATAAGAAATCTCTCGGGTTTTGATAAAGGAACCAGTCGACCATTAGGGATCCTCCCCAATGTACCCATTACATTGAAAGGGAAGACTGTTCAAATGAACGTGATGGTCGTTCAAGGACCCTTGGATTATAACCTACTCCTTGGACGAGACTATATATTGCATGGGAGCTATAGTCTCCTCACTCTTTAGAGTAATGTGTTTTCCACACGAAGAAAGAATGGTCAAGCTCGTAGACCAACTTTCATTTCCGGGATCACGCATCGCAAATAGTCACATACCAACCCTAAATGGTCTATTCAATCAAGAAATTTCTCCACCCCCAGTCCTCCTTCCCGATGAGTGCGAGTGATTCGGAAAGATGGGACTGGAACCCAGGGGGCATGCATCCTGGTCTGCTACGGGCAGAGGAAACCCTGGGTATAAGGTAGAATTTCCGCGAAAGAATATGACTAGTCCGTACCCCGTCCATGGATGGAAGAGGGGTTGTTCTAGAATAGGATTCTTTTGTCAAGGTTACTTGTTTGACAAAGGTCATTCACCATTGTCTACTTTGGTAGACAGTGCCGAAGAA
Organism: Pinus tabuliformis; assembly: GCA_031772625.1. NCBI lineage: Eukaryota > Viridiplantae > Streptophyta > Pinopsida > Pinales > Pinaceae > Pinus > Pinus tabuliformis. Next base: position 346,395,055 of record CM062814.1, read on the forward strand.
ATGTTTTCGTTTGAAGAAGTTAACAAAACAATCTTTGGGTAACCAGAAAGAGGCAAGCCTCCCTCAATAACACATATGTTTTGTCTTTGAGTAGTGTTCTTCTCTTGTCGCAAGTAGCTGTTCTCTTGTGATCTTACAAAAGAGCTGTCAAAAGTTGGGCTGACGGGAAGACAAGTACCGCATAATACCTGTTAAAAATAACGAGAAGACAAGTATCGTTAACATTAGACTAGCAAGACGACAAGTAGCTGTGAACACCCAAAGAAAAGCAGAGGTGGGGGAGAGGAGGGGTAGCCTTGAAATTGTATTTTATACCTGGGGGCATGCAAACCTTTTGGAGTGCAAGCTAAGAGCGGTTATTTATCTGTTTTTGGGATTAGCCGTTTCCGAACTTGCATAAAGAAAGGATGAGAGGGAGCATAGCTTATGTAAGGCGCGAGCTCTATAAAAAATGGGATCTTACAGGAGACATTCTTATCTTATGACTGGTATAATCGAGCAGTTTTACCGCGGAATTTATGCTCGTTAAAAAATAGAAAAGCGAGACCCGAGCAGTTTTAGCACATAGTTCATGCTCGTTAAAAAATAAACATAAGGTTGAGCTGTGTTTTTGGTGCATTCAAGCTCGTTAAATAAAAAATGAACCTATCCCGGTAAATAACCATTGTGATCATAAATTTATTAGCCATAAAAAGCCTTGGTCGTGTTTGCACCTGCCACCTCCATTTCATTTGGCCGATCGTTCACCTCCATATGATTGTTTACCCATTTTGAGGAACAACTGCGAAGAGTGATTTCACCTAGCCATCCTTGTGACACTGCCGTGATTGGAAAATTCCAACCTGTACCTGGAATCTGCTGCTATCCCTGTTTATCACTCGTTCCTCAAAAGACGAGTCTTATTTGAGCTCTTTTCTCTTGACTCGTAAAATATGAAAAGTTTGCCGAGTTTTGGCCTTCCAGCTCGTTAAAAGGACCGGAAGAGCTATCCCTCCCGTAGATTTTAATCTTTTTGGACCTGAGGGATTATTGCACAAAAAGGTCGAGCGCTTGTTTTATTAGGCTCGTTAAAGTTATCGAAAATTCATCCCTTCTGTATTGTTTTATACTTTTTCGGACTTAAGGGATTAGATGACGAAAAAGGAATTTTGGAGTTAACTTTCTGTACCTTTTCAGACTCTCTAAAAATGAAAAGGACCGAGTTTTCCTTGTCGTTAGACTCGTTAAAATGATTAAATAGCGACAAACTTGTCTTTAGACGAGAACGAGTTTCCCTATCGCTAGGCTCGTTAAAACATAGCGATGGGCTTGCCCGAAGGGCAGGATATAGAACAAGCATATGTTATCCTCCTCAAGCTTGACAAAAATAAAGAGGTACTGGTCAGAAATGACTGGGGAAAAATTGGGAGAACCTCAAAGCTTTAATGGTAGCAAGTCGCTCTTGAACATGACACTTTTCCTCCGTATCACATCGGGTTGGGCTGTTTCATTCACCGGTCTCATCACCATGGTCTTCGCCAAACCATCCACATTTGGGGCAATGCTACCAATCCATCACATCAGTGTCGTTATATGTTCAAGAGATGTTGTTCAGAAAGAGTCAACCGTGTCCCATCCACTGCCATACATTATCCTTCATCCATCCATGATCGCCACCCTGAATCATATTTCACAGATTGTTTTCACCTCCACTAAAATCATTAGCTCCGTTCCGTGTCACTGATGTGGGATTCATTAAGGCCCTCCTTTGACGGATCGCTTCTTGTCGACTTCAGCTCATTATCCAAGAAGTTGATCTAGGAACACCCCCCTCAGTACTTTGAAGCTTGCATGCCTCAATGGCAAGTTTCTCACTTCCGGCGACAGGTATACATCAATGACCTTCGACCAGAAGATTTTGCGTGGTGTTCGACACCAAGTCCTTTATTCACACCATGTGAATTGTACTGCAGTACCTTGAGGGTCATTATCATTATTGGTGATTCCTCTCGCGCTTGTTAACGGTTTACATCATTGGCCGGTAATCAAGCGATGTCTTTCCATGTTCGACTTCAGCGCAATTCTCACATGGATAGACTTGTACTTAGAGTGAAGATCGAACGAGTTTGAAGACCCCGGATCTAGTTTCATCCATCCGGGCTGCGATATATATTCAGGAAATACAAAGACATTTGACATGTACATCATTGCAGCAGATGATCATCCTATTCAAAGGATGACAATTTCAGCAGAGAATTATCAGTCTACCATCAGACGATCGTCTGTTCTATGTACCAAAATGAATTTATAAAGCTGAGCATGGGAATGCCCGCCTCAGCTAGATCATGAAAGCAGAATGAAAAATAATGTATTGTATTGTATTTATTACAGGTCACCTCTCAGCGATTGAATGAACTTCGGATCCTCCTGATAAAGCATTTCACCCGATAAACGACCTCATACTTTAGGGGGCAACTGTTATAGACATTTTTGTGCCTTACAGCATGAAGCATGAAATGTCAATAATCTAAGGGATCCAAAGTCCCTAAACATGTTGTTCCTACCCCTAGAGGAACAAGGTCAGCAAACCACAGCACTGAATATCAGTTCTCCACCTGAAAACACTCAAAAACAAGCTAATTCTGGATCATGTCAACTGCTCCACTGAGCATCTGCGCTGAATGTCAAGTGCTCCACTGTGTACCTGCGCTGAATGTCAACTGCAAAGAAGGCTACCTGCGCTGGGTGAGTTTGGCCAAGTGGCACAGTCATTCCTCAAGGTGTCAATGCCCAGGAAGCTTCCAAAATGACACTTGGATCAGAGAATTCGACTGGTGATGAGTAAGAGGGTCTAGATCTCCAAGTGGAAGCAAGAACCTCCAAGTGGACTCAAGAACTAAAGAATAACTGAAGTGGGAGAGGACACTAGTCAGCTTCATGCCAGCCTCAAGCTGACTCATCCTTTCTCCAAAACTCCTATATATAGAGCTCTCTCATGAGGTCTAGGGAGGCTGGAATCTTGTGAATGTAAGGAAGTGTTGTTGGTTTGAGTATAGAACTATTGGGTGATTTGCTTGAAGGAGGTGAAGAGGAGATTTCTTTCTGCTGGGAGGTGATGCTGGATTGGGCCTTTTATGGTTGTATCACTTCCTGAACTTTACTTCTTCCATTAATAAAGCATTTGAGGTTCTTCTATATGCATGTATCTCAATGATGTGTTGCTATACTTGTGTATTTGATTTATTCTAATCCTTGGATCAGTTATGAATGTATGCTTCTTGTAGTTTCCTTTTATTTCCATTTTGCAGGATCTTGGTGTAGCTGGGCCAGTGAAATAGCAAGGAGCTAGGAGCAAGCAACAAAGAGAGAAGATTGGATCAATCATTAGCGGAAGACATCGGTTAGTGGATCTCTTCCTCCTCTCTCTTACATCTCATAAAGAAGTAATCTCAAATAGCTTTTCTTTTATTGTTGCTGAGGTACTATCACCCTTAGAGTGGGATAGGGTCATTCCGTATTGGATACTTTTCCCAACAACATATATGGTCCACAAATCACTAACATCAACCATATCAATATTTACCCAAGATGTCGAGGGCTCTAGCTAGTAGTAACTCAATCCACAACTAATATAAGGCTTGAGAGCATGTTTTCCTTATCCAAGTGGCTCCAGAAATGCTCAGAAATTAAAATGTGGCTATAGAAAGGCTCAATTTTGGATGTTCCTAAATATTAACAATATTGTCACCAAGTTTGTTATGAAACCATCTCACAAAAAAATACAAAAGATAGATGAATGCCTTAGAAATAAGCCTCTTCAAGGGGGAAACCTCCTTTACCTTACACAAATGAACAATTCTTAGATGATACAAATGACAAGGCATCCTTTCTATATATAAGATTCTAAGGGGTCAAAATATAATCAGAGTTGAGATAACAATAATAATGTAAGAGAATAATAATAACATTAATGGGCTTCTATGGGGCACAATAATAATAATATGGGGTCTACATGGGCACAACGATATGATAAGTGGGCTTTACTAATAACAATAAGGGGTTACACTAGTAGTATAGGGACATAACATGCCCCTCTCCTTCAAAAAGTGTTGTCCTCAATGCTTGAGTAGTTATTGATGCTTCTGTATAAAATTTTTGTCCTCCCATGTCGAATCTTCAGCGGGTAAGTTCTTCCACTTGATGAGATACTCTGAAATTCATCAATTCTATGGCTGTCAGGTTCTGGTTTTTAGGACTACTCTAGGTTCCAATATTATTTTTCCTTCCTCATCAAGTTCTGGCAATATTGTTTGATCTGGGATCTTCTACAACTTTTGAATGAGTGGCAACACTTCTTCGTCCTTCTTCCATTCATCCCTTCCTTTGGTTATCCAATCTAGTTAGATAATAGAAATAGCACAAAACAATGCTTCCAAATCCTCATCCTTTCTTGAGAGTGCATCTGCAACAACATTTTGCTTCTGTTTTTTGTAGATGATTTCAAAGTCATAACCCAACATATTTGTGACCCATTTTTTATGTTCTTCTAAAGATATTTTTTGTTCTAAAAAGTATTTAAGACTATCATAATCCATTTTTACATTGAAGTTTCTTCCCATTAGGTAAGGTCGCCATTTCTTAAGTGCATGTAGTATTACTGAGATTTCCTTCTAAGAAATAGCTTGTTTGAGATGTAGCTGTAAAAATACCCAATCGCCTACATCAAAACTTCTTTCACTGTGATGTTGATCTACCTGTTGTTTCATTCGATTCTGCACCAAAGTGGCATTATCCTTTACAAGTTGGAGAATTTGTTGTTGATTCTTGATGTTATCTTTCACTGCTTGAATATTTTTCTTATTGATATGTCCTTCTATCTTGAGAATTTGAGGAGTGGTAATTTCTTCCAATGCATTACAAGATATGGTCAGATTCAATATTGTAATGGTTATCTACCACTACCTTTACTTTGTTGCTCTAGAAGACCCATGTTCTCTCTCAGCTACATTGAACTTCTTGTAAGGTGCCACATTTTCCTTATCGCTTGCATGCCGAGATAATATAAATCCTTGTTCCTTCTATCATAATACCCCTTAGATAATTACTTCATCCTAGAGAATCTCTCATACTCATCCCAAATCATCCTGTCACCTTTGATTCCCTTGACATTCTTCACATCTTCTTACCAGATATCTTCTTTCCCTTTGATGCTAAAGATAGTTATCTTAGCTTACATGTTCTCTAAGTAGTCATCTAATCTAAATATATTCTTCATCACAAGCAAGAATGACTATAAATCTTTTGATTTCTTCATTTCTCCATAAAATGTAGGAGGCTTGAGTTTCTTGAACTATTCTGGAAAGTACCCCCTCTCACTCCTCCTATAAGGATGTTGATAGTAATGACAATCATATCTCTAAGAACTAGAGTTGGCATAGAATCCATGAGTACTATACCTCCTATTAGGTGTAACCAAAGATCTACGACCTCTAACTATATGATATTTTTCCATCATGTGTATTCTATGGGACCTACTACCATCTACCCCATTATTCTTCTCCTCCTACCTATCTCCATAACTGATCCTCATCTTTCCTTGCTTCTGCTACTCTAAAAGACTTTGTAGAATCATGCTTTTACTTATGCCTACTTTTCCTGAGCTCTGGAAATTCTTTTCCATGCCTCAATCAACCACTCATTTTCTACCTTGAAACTCAAAATTTATGCCTTCAAACTCATCAACTTTTTTTCCAAACCAAGAGAATGTCCTTCTCCTTGATGCACAACTGGTTTATCCCATCCTACCAATGTCTCTTCAGGCTTGTATGGAGAGCTTTATAAATTGAACCCAACTATTCTGCTCTTCATCTATGGTCTTTCATTATCCTACAATCATACCATGTTAGGTAAACTAAATGTAATACATAATCGATGTACCCAAAGATATACCACCTATAACTGTATCATCCTTGTCCATCATGTGTATTCTCTAAGACCTACTACCATTTACCCCATTAGTCTTCTCCTCCTTCCTATCTCCATGATTGATCCCCATCTTTCCTTGCTTCTACTACTCTGAAACACTCTATAGAATCATTTCTTTTACTTATGCTTGCTTTTCCTAAGCTCTAGGAAGTATTTTCCATACCTAAATCAACGACTCATTTTCTACCTTGCAACTCATAATTTATGCCTTCAAACTCCTCAATGTTTCTTCCAAACCAGGAAAATATCCTTCTCACTAGTGCCCAGCTGATTTATCCCATCCTACCAATGTATCTTTAGGATTTTATGGAGAGTTGTATAAAATACAACCAACTATTTTTCTCTTCATCTATGGTCTTCCATTATCCTACAATGATACCATATTAGATAAACCAAATAGAATAAATAATCGAAATCGTACCTCATCATATCTCAGGGGAGGCTATCACATCTTAACAACTCAGTCTAGATTAGAAGGACAGATAATAATACTAGAAACTTAACCACAATGAAAAGTATCATGAAGCATATGACCACAATGCATATAACAACAACTTAACTAGCATGCATGACTAATTGTTGCATATGAATATGACTGCACTAGTCAACTAGAATTTATCATGCATGTAACTACAAAAACAATAGAATGACATGCATGCATATAACCGCAATGTGTGTAATAACCATCAACCATCATGCCCACATGCCAACATATAAATTTGTATGATGATCTGCTTTTACCCTGTGGTCTAGTGCTACAACCTCGTTCTGATACTAATTTGTAATGACCTCCTCCCACATTTACCCACTTCTACGAGTTCACCACGATAAACATGAGATGAGTCTCACTATGACGTGAGTTGACCTTCATGCTCTAGTTATAGAAGTGGGACTGATAAACTGACAACAAATTGATAACCCATAGGGACTACATAGCACTATGGAGCTTGCAAGCCACCGCAAATGATGAATCTATGAGATGGTACTCCTTTTCATAGAGTTTACACCTTAATTTCACCCCTAACGCTCTATGCATGTGGTTGGTAGGATATAATTGGACACACAAGTCTCCTTCCATGTAGTTATGACCCAAAAACTCTAGTCATATGCCAACAATTCTGAGATCTGAGCCACCTTTCCATGCTAGTATCTAGACCACTACCCAGAACCGCTTGTAACTCTTCATAAACATAAACAACATTCTAACAATGCTAAATATTTAGAACATGAACAAGAACTTAATTTAGCCATCCCCATTCCATGATAAAAATTTCGTCAAACGTATGGTAGACATGAAAACTACATGTCATGAATGCATATGTGATCATAAACTTCTAAATTTCTTATGAAAATCACCAAGAAGGCTCCAAACCCTCTCTAACTAGTAGAAACATCACTTGTTAGTCCATGCATTCATCAACCATCCATTAAATTAAAAAATCATGAGAAATATCCATAGCTAAAGCACATCATATAACCAGATATATAACCACCATATAACGATAATAAAAAACATAACAGATCAACCATAATGTTAACATGATAATTAGTACATGTGCTCATATATCACAATATGAAAATAACTCTTATTAACATATGAAACTACGGTATGAAAAAACAGGTTGAATAAACTTTTGGAGACTTATGGAGAGAGCGGCTTTGAACGGGAAGGCGATGGCGTATCTTCAGATCAGGGTTAAAGAAAGTCTGGATGCCGCCGCTGCCCTAACTGATCGGCACTACGTAGAAACGGAGGGATGCTTGGCAGACGCAATCGATGGGCAAGATCTCTCCCTTTGGATTTGGCCCAGAACTACACCCGAAAAGCCGCTCCAAGATTCGGAACAGGGCAAACAAAAACTAGAGTTTATCCTTCCCTTCTCGGCTCAGGATGGTTCATTCAAGATGGATCTGGGTGCCATTTATCACTGCGCGTGGCTGCATACATCAAATCAGACAGATCCGAACCAGTATAGAATGGAGGCGATGGTGATGATGTCTTTTCGAGAGATCAGGGCTTCAGATCTGGTTTACGCTGCCGCTAAACTCACAGATCTACACTGCGTAGAAGCGGATGGGAGCCTGGCAGACGGATTAGCAGCGTATAACCTCTACTATTGGTTTTAGACTGGATCCACCATCGGAAAGTAGGCTCAAGATTCGGAACAAAGCAAATAGGGAATGGATTTATTCCTTCCCTTCTCGGCTCAGAATGCCTCATGCAGGACGGATCTGGTTACCACTTCCCACCGCTCTTGGCTTTTTGAATCAATACAGTCGGATCCCAATCAGCTTCGGATAGTTGCGTTTCCCCCAGAGAGGGTTATGCCCGGGATCGGAAGCAGTGCCTGCGTCTTTGGGAAAACGATCCGGCAGACTGTTCCTATACCTCCTCTCGGAAAGAAGCGAGCCCGATCTGACACATTCTGGCAGCCCTCAATCAATCTGATTGCAGATCAAGCATGGGACGGGACCTTGGCTCTAGATCGCCTGCGAGCCACAGTACTCGGGCTCAGATCGGGACATAAACTTCCAGATCTAGACCTCTGTAGAGCATATCTACCCCCATGCAAATCAGATCTGGAAACACACCCACCAGAAAAGAAGATTAAAGGCAAAAAAAGCTCTCTCTTTATTAGATCTATGGGAGGGCACACAATATGCATCGAAATAGGGATATGGGAGGCAACAGAAATCCTCAAACAGAGGAGACATGAAAAGGCGGGAATCCCACCATGCAAACAACTCCTCCTCTACGCAGGGAAGGTAATTAGTATAAACTAATGGATTACGGTATAGCAAAAGACTCTACAATCTGTCTCAGCTCAAGATTGCGCGGAGGCTGCCCCGGCTCAAGTTCAAAAGGACCTGTTTCCTTCAAAGATGCAGTCAAAGGGAAGATGGAACCACAAAAGAAACCAGAACAGAAAGCTACAGCAACAGGGGCATACATTGTTGAACAGACAACACAGAACCCTGCATTAATAATCTCCACACCAGAGGTAAATGAAATATAAACTGACTATTTAACTAAAGCAGTGATATGCAGATTCAATGGATTTTAGCCCAAACCGAAAGCCCTTCGTCAATGGATCTACTCCGTATGGACAGAAAATTGTGATATCCATCTCTGTTCAAAAGGATTCTTTATTGTCAAATTTGACACCATAAAGGACAAAGATTATGCTTTGAACGAAGGGCCATGGTTTTGGGGTAACGCTGGCCTTTTCGTGAAATCTTGGTTCCCGGATTTCGATCCAAACAGCATGGTGGTCACCAAAATGCCAGTTTGGGTAAAATTGCTTAATCTTCCTATACACTTTTGGCACTACAAAGTACTGGAAGGAATAGGCAATACCCTGGGATCTTTTTTAAAAGCAGATCATGAGCGCCTATCTAAGGATATCTACACTTTTGCCAGGATATGTGTGGAGGTAGACCTCAGTCAAGGCCTACCAGAGCACATTATCCTAATACACAATGGAAAACAATGGGCACAACCACTGGATTATGAAAACACCGCCTTTCGCTGCCGCATATGTCGTCAAACAGGTCATCTACAGAGTACATGCCCACAAAACAAAAAAGATAGGAAAAGGAGACAACCACCAAAACCGAAAGGATGGCAATTTTCAGCCACATGGACAGAGGATGCAGAAGAGGATAAAGAAGAGGAAAGGAATGAGGGAACCAACAGCAATATACAAGAAGATGAAGACGGAAAGATAAACACAGAAATCAGCAAAGCAAGCTATCCACACCACCTACAGAACAATGAATATCTGATCGAAGGAGCAATAGACACAAATGCAGGTAACCCAAAGCAGCAATATGAGAACACCAGGCAGGAAATTGGAGGCAGCAAACGAGCATACTCGCCAACAAGCACAGATTCTGAAAAGGATATCATGGCTGCCACAAATGAAACACAAATGATTATTGTAACAGCTCCGCCTAACAATGAAGGTTGGCGGAAAGTGGAAAAAAAGAAGGGTAGGAAAGTCTAGATTGTCTAGTTGATTGATTATTAGCTCCTGATTAGCAGGACAAGTTTTGTTACTATGAACATCACAGCAATGCCAACGACATCTACTATATGTAATTTTCTAATCTTAATGAAAATTACTGATTTTTCCAGTGGAAAAAAAAAAAAAAACATATGAAACTGCAAACCAAGTCAGGGACTTCCATGTACCATCTGACCATAGATTTGGCTAAACAAAATATCTCTTTGAGCCAGTCACCCCCTTGTCATATTCTAAGAATGAATGTGGGACAATAACGGTTAAACCAAAACAAAACCAACCAGGACTTCAAGAGGCCAAACCACCTCAACCTTCAACCACAATGATCTCACCTATATGGTCCACAAATCACTAACATCAACCATATCAATATTTACCCAAGATGTCGAGGGCTCTAGCTAGTAGTAACTCAATCCACAGCTAATATAAGGCTCGAGAGCATGTTTTCCTTATCCAAGTGGCTCCAGAAATGCTCAGAAATTAAAATGTGGCTCTAGAAAGGCTCAATTTTGGATGTTCCTAAATATCAACAATATTGTCACCAAGTTTGTTATGAAACCATCTCACAAAAAGATACAAAAGATAGATTAATGCCTTAGAAATAAGCCTCTTCGAGGGGGAAACCTCATTTACCTTACACAAATGAACAATTCTTAGATGATACAAATGACAAGGCATCCTTTCTATATATAGGATTCTAAGGGGTCATAATATAATCAGAGTTGAGATAACAATAATAATGTAAGAGCATAATAATAACAATAATGGGCTTCTATGGGGCACAATAATAATAATATGGGGACTACATGGGCACAACGATATGATAAGTGGGTTTTACTAATAACAATAAGGGGTTACACTAGTAGTATAGGGACATAACATGCCCCTCTCCTTCAAAAAGTATTGTCCTCAATGCTTGAGTAGTTCTTGATGCTTCTGTATAAAATTATTGTCCTCCCATGTCGAATCTTCAGCGGGTAAGTTCTTCCACCTGATGAGATACTCTGAAATTCATCAATTTTGTGGCTGTCGGGTTCTGGTTAGGACTACTCTAGGTTCCAATATTATTTTTCCTTCCTCATCAAGTTCTGGCAATATTGTTTGAACTGGGATCTTCTACAACTTTTGAATGAGTGGCAACACTTCTTCGTCCTTCTTCCATTCATCCCTTCCTTTGGTTATCCAATCTAGTTAGATAATAGAAATAGCACAAAACAATGCTTCCAAATCCTCATCCTTTCTTGAGAGTGCATCTGCAACAACATTTTTCTTCCGTCTTTTGTAGATGATCTCAAAGTCATAACCCAACATATTTGTGACCCATTTTTTATGTTCTTCTAAAGATATTTTCTGTTCTAAAAAGTATTTAAGACTATCATAATCCATTTTTACGTTGAAGTTTCTTCCCATTAGGTAAGGTCTCCATTTCTTAAGTGCATGTAGTATTACTAATATTTCCTTCTAATAAATAGCTTGCTTGAGATGTAGCTGTAAAAATACCCAATCGCCTACATCAAAACTTCTTTCACTGTGATGTTGATTTGCGTGTTGTTTCATTTGATTCTGCACCAAAGTGGCATTATCCTTTAAAAGTTGTAGAATTTGTTGTTGATTCTTCATGTTATCTTTTAGTGCTTGAATATTTTTCTTATTGATATGTCCTTCTATCTTGAGAATTTGAGGAGTGGTAATTTCTTCCAATGCATTACAAGATATGGTCAGATTCATTTCTTAATGCTCAATGTGATCTTTCACTTCGTGAACATTTTTCTTCTTGATATGTCCTTCTATCTTGATAGTTTGAGGAGTGGTAATTCCGGCCAATGCATTTCAAGATATGGTCGGATTCATTTCTTCCCTCTCGATGTGATCTTTCACTTCTTGAACCTTTTTTCTCTTGATATGTCCTTCTATCTTGAGAGTTTGAGGAGTGGTAATTCCTGCCATTGCAGTACAAGATATGGTTGAATTCATTTGTTCTTGCTTTAGGGTTGGTTCGTAGTGTATATCCTCTTCTTTTTATGTTTCTTAATCCTTTTCATCATTATGAGGCATTTCTTGTAGCAGCTTTGTCCCACCTTCAAACCTTCCATTTCTTTCTTCATATATTCCATGCCTTTCTTCCAATATGCTTTCATACCATCGATATCAGCTTCCATGGCATAGATAAAACTATTTATCTTTTGCTTCTATAAAATATCATTTACCCTTATATTCAATTTTTGAAAGTCCTCAATGTGCTCTGCCATTGAACCCTTTTGTTTGAGATTTATCTATTGGCTAAAGAAGGTGTTTCTCTTTGTATCCTCATAATGTGCTATCATTTCCTCCATGAAAATTGACCACATTACAAGTGGTTTATGAGAACAGAGAAAATTATACCATAAAAATTGATTCGGTTCTAAATAATTAGATGCAATACATACCTTTTGTAATAGTGGTACACCATGTAGATCAAAATATTTCCCCATCTGTGGTATCCAATTTACTAGATCATTGCCATCAAACTTCCTCATCTCTGTTTTTCTTGATTTTAGGAGCTTGATCTTGAAACGACTGTAACTTTGTAATTTCAAATATTTAAGTTCTGAAATCTCATCCTATAATAGCCCTTTGTGTCCTCTTTCTAAATCTGCAAGTTTGTTTGCAATTGGATTTTTGAAGATGGATTTATTCCCAATCCCCTGCGATGACCTAATTATATACTAGTTCAGTAAAGTGAAGTTGTACGATGTGCCATGTGTCACTGTTTCAACCTTAGGTTCTGAATATTATACCCAAACAAAATAATGTCCATTCTCTTTCTATAACTTCTTATAAAATTTCAATCTGATGCTCATAGAGAAAGTTATGACGATTTTCCCAAGGTCGCCTATTTAGGATGTAATTCGGGAGTCTACAAAAACCCTAACTTCCACATATCATATCTTTGAAAATATAGCGAGACAAGATCTGAATTTTCGACCTGAGGTTCAACATGATTTCATCTCAAATGGGTTTTTTCTCGCTTATGAAATGTCGCAAAAAAAAAGGTTATAGTGAAAATTCCACAATGACCTGTTTGGAGCGGCGAAACCCTAGAATCCAAAGATCTGATACCAAATGTTATGAAACTAGCTCACAAAAAGATACAAAAGGTAGATGAACACCTTATAAATAAGCCTCTTTTAGCGGGAAACCTCATTTAGCTTACACAAATGAACAATTCTTAGATGATACAAATGGCAAGACCTCATTTCTATATATAAGAGTCTAAGGGGTCATAATATAATGAGATATGATATAACAATAATAATGTAAGAGCACAATAATAACAATAGTGGGCTTTTATGGGGCACAATAATAATAATATGGGGACTACATGGGCACAACGATATAATAAGTGGGTTGTACTAATAACAATAAGGGGTTACACTAGTAGTATAGGGACCTAACAAAGTTAAAGAGCTCATCATTACGATTCTAGTGATGCAGATGGCAATCAAGTCCAAGCCCGCATGACCAACTTATCACAATTTGAACAACAAAAGGGGGACCCACAACTTATCCTAGTCAGTAGGTTGGGCCTACAAGATTATGTGGCAATCAAGTGTTGGTCTACCAAACCCTGACAAATGGCTCTGTTTCATTGGCTTCTTGCACCTGAAAAAAGAATATATATATATATATATATATATATATATATATATATATATATATATATATATATATATATATATATATATATATATATATATATATATCGATATATATATTTTAAGTAATTTTTAATATATATATATATAACATTCAATCCTCATATAAAACAAAACTCATACATATTAAGAATAGGATCATAACAAAAACCATTTCAAAACCATATTACATAACCATCCAAATTAATTGGCAATGAATTATTGAAGGAGGTTATATGGTCATGTATACCATATATATATATATGGTCAAAGTCAAAAAAACAAAAGCCAATGAATATATGGTTATAAAAAAACCATTTAAAAGATAAATATTAAATGGCATGCTTATAAAAACAAGTTGGTTATTATAACATACTTATAACCTGTTGGGCATGGAATCCCCCCAAGGCATGTTTTGGGGCTTAAAGCCCATGGTTTGAAGAAATCCTTTTGTAAAAGCTCCGCGAACTGGGGGCGCAGATCGTGAAATCATAATAGAGTCACAGGGTTGTCCACCCTAGTTTTTGTAATATAATGTCAGCTGGATAGACCTACCCATGGTCTACAGGCCATGGGATTGTATAAATAGAGCGAGTCTCTAAGTAGAAAAGAGAAAAATTGAGGGGAATGATAAGTCTAGGTGATTGAGTCGAAGTGGAAAGTGTGTCTTTGGGTTGTAGAGTAGGAGAAGGCTCTGCAACTAAGTGCATAGAGGCCTAGTAGTCCACAGCTGGCTGTGCAGTGCAGGTTGAGTCTGTAACCATTGGAAGAATCAATAAAAAGAAGTTTACCATGTTTCTGTGTATCTTTTCCTCTTTTAATGTATGATTGGGTATAAATTGCAAGTATATTGTTTATTTGTTGCACGAACTCATATGAATGCTTTAAATAAATAAATATAACGTAAGACAACGAAGTACATGACGGTAATTAACTGGTATAGGAAGATAAGTAAGATATTGATGCATCTTAAGGGAATAGTGCAGAGCCCTGCTCTAGCAGCGTGGAAGCTCCACAACCCCTGGTTAGGGTTGCACGAAGGTAGTGTATCAGGGCACGAGGAATAGGGAATTACATGAAGTAACCTGCACGTAAGGACGAATAGTTGGACCAGTCAAAACTCTTAGACATCTCAAGGGTGTGGAAACCTAGTTTCAACACCCTCCCATACTACTTCGGGTGAGACCTCAGTCCATGCTCTGCGGACTGTTGCCGAAACGGCCAGTAGTACAGGGATTTGTTTGGCTAATTAACTCTGAACCTGGGTTAGGCCCCAATAAGCCAACAAATGGTTTCGCTACTGGGACTGAGATCTGCATAGAGATGTCTGATGTCATATCAATGGAATCTAACAAAGAAAGGAATTGAAGATTGGTTGGAAATGAATATTTACGAGTTTTGGGTGTAGGAAAATAGGAATCCGCAACTATCAAACGAAGAGTGGTTAGACTGCTACTTATATATAGAGATCCACAAAAAAAATTCACATCCTTCCCCACTAAGCTATACCAGTGGATTGCAAAGCTAGCAGATAGCCAAGGAAGGTGTAAACTTGACTGACTTATTGTGTGGACTCCAAAATTGGTGCGCAAATTGGAAGCATCACAAGATAAGGTCGTACACGCTATCGATCACTGGCTCGATCAAATCATAGGAGGATTCATCACTGAATTCGTGGTAGATACTTCAATCAGTTATAGCGAGGCAGAACAACGCTTCCTCAAAGAATCGTGAGGTAAGTACGTTAAATCTTTGAACACTTGGATTAAAATGCTACTGTGAGAAAAATGGGTTAAGTGAATAAATTGATGTTTGGGGCTATGTGAAGTGGGAGAATCTACATAAATGAAGGTAGAACTAGAAACTAGCCCCTTGATTTCACCTCCACAAGGGGGCGAAGAAGAGCTCGCGAAGGTCTCACCAAGAAATGCAATCAATCTGATAAGGCAGAGAATTTCGCACATACCACCCCACCCACACCACCACCAGTTGCACCATCTTCACCCCCATCTTCACCCATACCATCTCCGCCACCACCATGAAGCAGTATGGCGAGTGCGATAAAGCTACCAGTGTTCAAGCGAGTAGGGAATGAAGATCCAGACTAGTTTTTCTTCGTGATAAAAGCCGTATGGGAAGTGCAGGGTGTCACAGATGACAATATAAAGAAGGCAACATTGATCAGCACTCTGCAGGATCGTGCATTGACCTGGTACATTTAGCATTACAATGACAATCCAAATGCAGGATCGCGGATATCCAAGCTGCGGTAAACAAAGAATACAACAATCCAAAATCAAAGGCACAATCGATCATTGGGTTCAAGGAAATCACAATGCTACTAGGCGAGACCCCTTGGGAGTTGGAGCAAAGACTAAAGTGTATAATTCCCGAAGCTAACATGATGTTAACAGATGGGCAACATCGCGAATGGTTTGTAGCATTATTAATGCCACATCTATAGAACGCGCTATCACAACAGAGGCAACCCACTCAAAACGAGGCCTTGGAGGTCATGATGAGATTGCATGACACCCCAATACAAGATCCCAACCTGGGAGTTCAGCAGATTCACGTGCAGTTGAAAAAATTATGCCTTGGGATGTAGAATTTGAAACAAGACAGGACAACCCACCCAGAGATGCAAGATGAGGTATCATGCATAAAATGCAAGGGCTAGGGGCACAACAAGGACCACTGCCCAGTGTTCGTGACTTACCGTGCGGGAGGAGGGCCAATGCCATTAAGATAGGACGCATAAGTAGGACCGAGTGTATGGCTTGCACTATGGTGCGCGATTTGTCAGATAGGAAGAAAGCATGCTACAGATAACTGCCATCTATTACAGAAGTATACGCCCAATTCACAGCAGTTGTTCTACAATTTCTGTAGGTTAGTACGACATGATGAGCGCACATGTAGAAGTTATGAGCTGATGATGGATCGAACTCCTACCTATAGATTTCAAGCCAAAACACGGACCCTCGATCAAAACGCAGGAATGGCACACACCGGATTTCAGGGACATGAACAAGGCCAAGGTGGAGGGGGACTAGGGAGAGGTCGCAGAGAGGTGATATGTTACAATTGCGTAGGGCCAAGGCATTATGCCCACAATTATACGAATCCAACGCAACCATCATGCTTGTATTATACGTTGTTTGATCATGAGATGGAGGATTGTCCCACATTGATAGCGAGGTTGCACGATAAAGGATCACTCCAACCTCCCCCGACTCAGAACCTGCAAATGATGAGGTCTGAGCCACGCGAGGATAACCCTAATGTAAATATCATGCTCGGGAGTGGAATTACAATAGGGGATGACAAAGACAAGTAACCTGAAGAAAGTACTTGGGTTTGCAAGCCTCCAATGAAGGAACCAGAATTTGATTTGGAGCGCGCTAAGGAGACCTCATGGAAGCTAAGACGAGCTTCGTTGATGCCTCCACTTCAGGAAGTAAACACAAACTTGAGATGAAAATGGACCCATCAATGCTCACTATGTTCTTGGAGACATGCATGAAAATGCAACGTGATAGCAAGGTTGTAAAGGGGCTGCAAGAACTCATAAATAGATGCGTTGGGACCATGCCAAGAGAACCACATGTAGTCCAAAAGCTCAGGAAGCACATGATGTGAACAAGAAGGGAGATGAGATTGACCACGGAGATTGGGGAATAGATTGACCAAGTGATTCTGGATCTAGGATTAGAAGCGAACGTCTTGCCAAAGCAGACATGGGAGTGCATGGGCAGGCCTACACTGCAATGGTCTCCCATCCAACTGCGAATGGAAAACCAGCAAAAGATCCTACCTATGGGGAGATTGTAGGGAATCATAGTAGATATCGAAGGAGCAAGCGCACTAGCATATTTTTAAGTGATAGAGATTGTTGATGACAATAATCCCTACCCCGCGCTATTGGGAATAGATTGGGCCACTAACATGAATGGAGTGATAAATCTGAAGAAGCGCAAGATGATTTTTGAGAAAAAGTCTCTGCACCTAGTTGTACCTTTATAGCCTGTAGAAGAATCATGCTACACAGAGCCAGTGCGTGACTACGACAGTGATGACGATCTGGACTGCATCTACAAGATAACTGTGTGGGAGAAAGACTGGGTAAATCCAACAGCGGATGGCCAAATCTCATGGGAGCACGAAATCTCCTACACATCGAATTCTGATGAGGAGATAGAATGATGGTAGAACAAGTTACACGAGGTAACCATGCTAAACTGTAACATGATGACGAGATCATTGCGTTGCGTAGCAACAGAGGTAAGAGATCTGCCTATGTATGATGGGTTAAGCAAGGTGGATGACTTCCTGAACATATTTGAAAGAGAAGTGTTGGAACAGCAACGCTTCGACACTCTGAAATGGTACTACGAGCTATGCCTGCAAGGTGGTGGGGTACGCAGCAAAGAAGTTTTGAGGACTAGTGCGACTATAGAAGAATACAAAGAGAAACAGTTTGGGAAGCCTTAGATGTGACTAACAAACAAGATTATCAGACAAAACGGTCCACACACCCACCTATCTAGGTGGAGATAGCCATATGGTGGAAAACCTATACGGATGCACACAATACTCGTTGTAGGAGACATGGTCAGTAAGTAGGTTCCAGCAAGGCAATGGTGCGAACCACCTCTCCAGTTGGGGCCATGGAGTATGGAAAGACTAGGTGCGTAGAAGGATATCCAAGAAGAATGCTTTAACAAAGTACGTGAATCACTAAACAAGGTCCATAATGCGAAGCGGACTGATTGGGACCTGCACGTACCAGTGGTTCTATGGGCTTATAGGACCGTGTGCAAGAATCTGACCACGCAGGAACCACCAATACTGGAGTATAAACATTGTAAGCCCTATAGTACATGAAATCTTAGACTACGCATGATAGCACTGGTAGATATGACGATTCGCGGAACCTTCGAAGAAGAAATCCAACAGGGAAATTTTAGGCTCCAAGAATTTGAGAAAGAAAGGGTGCAATTAAGGAAAAAAAGCGTTCTAGTAAACACATAAGTCAAGATGCCAGAGGACGAGATAAAGGAATATTTTCTCGATAAAAAGACCAGGGTGATAAGACAAGATGCACATGATCATGTTGACAAGTTTGAGGACTATCACCGTGAATTAATCAGTCTGATGCATTGGCTTGGACCACACATTACTAAGTGAATCTGAACAAGTTTTGGTTCATGATAAAAGCTGTATGGGAAGCGCAAGGAGTCATGGATGACAATATAAAGAAGGCAACGTTGGTCATTGCTTTGCAGGATCGTGCACTGACCTGGTACATTAAGCATTCCAATGACAATCTGAATGCGGGGATCACGGATATCCAAGTTGTGCTAAACAAAGAATTTAGCAAGCCAAAATCAGAGGCACGGTCGATCTGGTGTAACCCACCCACACTAGACCACAACTTCACGCGTCTGTAGGCTATGACGTGTTCGCTGTTGGTGATTTTTTATGTTTACATGCAAGTTGATCGTTGATATTTTGCTGTTGGTTTTTAGTATGAGTTAATGCTGCATTAAATCTCCACCTGCCTGCCTCGGGCCTGGTTCCTCGAATCGCTCTTTGCCCAAACACTTGGTTTCTTAGTTATTCTGGATTGCTCTGCCCGTTGAGAGGTTCCTGTGAGGGTTTGGAGAGCCGCTCTGTGTAGTCTCTGTTCTGATGGGTGTGGTAACTTCTCTTTTGCCTCCGGGTAAGGCTATGAACGTGTATCACTCTGTTCGAACTATTTGTGGGCTCATGGAAGGCTTTCTCTGGTGTTTTGATGTTACTCTGGCTCTGTGATGCTTGTTCGGCTTCGTTTCACCTGGTAAGTTCTCGGTTCGTTGTACGATCCGACTGTAAAATATTTGTAAACTTCGACCCATTAGGGGAGTGCTCTCTGTTCTGGTTTTGCTCTCATGCTCACGTTCGGTTATTTTTTTCTGGTATTTCCGCTGCCTTTGGTCTCTGTTTTATGCATGAAATAATATCAACCCTGGTTCTCCTGGATTCAAGGAATACTCCGGTGGTCTTTCACAGTCTCAAATAGGTAACGAAACCCTTCACTGATTCAAATCATCCTCCTCATAGAATCAATTCTAACCAACCTCATTCCTTTGGTCTCAGCTCCGTCAATTTGTTTGGCAATGACTCTGTTTCTCGAGCCATGCTCCGCCTGCTCAGGTAAGCTATGGGAACCCTCTTATCTTTGGACAGTTTCGTTCTCTGGTTCTATTGTCGTGCATGCATGTTGATGTTTGTTGTTTGCTGGCACAGGTCTGCAATGTGACCTGGGTACGCGGGCTCCTCCATCTACTTCTCACGATGGTGAACCTGGCGGTAGGCTCTCGCTCTTCAAGCTATTATCGTGTTGTTAGGTTTCTGGGTCCTGTAGGTTAATGGTTGCATTTCGTCGTTGCTTTGTTTGTAGTTAATATCCCTATTGAAAGTTGTGCTTTTGTTGATTACGATGATTGTTGGTTGGAAAAGGATATGGGTCACTGTACCCAAACCCTCGTCTAGGGTTTGCCCTTAGTTTTAATTACAGTCACGGCACTTGATTTTAATTATATTACAGAAAAGAAACACTGGATGTAGATGTTTTGGTTGGTAACATAAGCAATACAATTTTGGTCTTCAATGTTCAATGTGTAGTAATTATGGAAAATGTGCGATGAAATACCTTTGTTCTGGTTTGTCTTCCCTGTGCTATTTCTTGTTTGCCCACGCTGGTTGATTGTTGCTTGGTCCTCGAACTGTTTCTCCTTCTTATTAGTTACCACACTGTGTGCAGATGTTCGCCCAGGCTTGAAACAATCTGTTTGTCGAATAAGAGCACAGTAGGATCACAACGCACGTGATCGCTCACAATTTATCATTTATCAATTTAGTGAATGAAAATTATAAAGTTACAGTAAATGAACAATGAACGCAAATGGACAGTAGTAGAAGAGATATGTCTCTGTATATATATTTTTTATTTCTTCAATCTGAATTTGCTGAACCCCTCCATAGTGTTACATTCTTGCTCTTATACATTTAAGGTTACAGTTGATTACAGTTAATTCAAACTTTCATAGATTCATTTAGACAGTCTTGATATGGTTGATAACCACTATTTGTTTGATATTACAAGATTCAGTTAGACAATTTGTCTTTTCTCTCCTAAGTTGACAAATTATTTCCTAATTGTTGTTTTATTACTGTTTGGATTGTAGCAATTCTCACTGTCTATTTAACTTTGACTTAACACACCAACTCTGAAAGAAAACAAATTAAAAGAAACCTAGCTTATGACCACGTGTACTAAAATAAAATGAAAAACAATCTAGATGATCACAAACCTTCAAACTTGGCTGAGACTTCACCCGGTCATGGTGAGCTAGATACTCCTACATCAGGCTCCCAGGGCAAAAAGAGATCATGGCTCCGGTCCATGAGCTTCTCGACCGAAGTTCCTATCTACGCAATCTGTCTGGCATCAAGCCATGAACTGTCCTCAATTGGACGGTTCTTCCACTTGACCAGGTATTGCATGTAGTCCTTCCACTGAGTTCATTTAACCACCTGAGTTTCAAGGATGCTTTCGATATTGGGAGGTTGAACGTAAGGCATCTGTCTCTTCCAAGCTTCTTTGTCTTCCTGTTTATTCCGTGTAGATCGCATAGTTCCGTCTTCTTCCTTTTCCTTTGGGTCAGCCGTGTATGGGAACAGGTCTGCTACATTAAAGATAGGTGAAATGCCTATTCTGAGTGGCAACTGTATCTCGTAGGCATTAGCTGAAAACTTTCGAAGGACTTTGCAAGGCCCTATATTTTTATACTTCAGTTTATTGTACGTACCTTTAGGGAAGTGTTCCTTACATAAGTGTGCAAGGACTTTTCCCCCACTTCAAACTGCACTTCCCTCCTCTTTAGATCTGCATTCTGTTTTTACTTTAAGTTGCTCTCTTGTAATTTTGTTTTCACCTGTTCGTGCAAGTCTCTCATTGCGTTAGTGAAATATTCTCCGTCTGCACTCCGTCTTTCCTGCAATCCAAGGTCCCGAAGTTCATGCACTCCGTGAGGATGCATGCCATACAGGATCTAAAAGGGATTGAAACTTGTGTTGCAGTTAGGCGAGTCGTTGTAAGTGAACTCTGCCTATGCTAGCACCCGGTCCCACATCCGTGAATTCTCCCCTACTAAGCTACGTAACATGTTTCCCAAACTCCTGTTTACAACTTCTATCTACCCGTCGGTTTGCGGGTGATATGCAGAACTGTAGCTTAGCTGTGTGTCCATTTTCTTCCATAAGGTACGCCAAAAGTCTCCCATGAACTTCATGTCCCTGTCCGAAAGGATAGATTTGGGCAATCCATGTAACCTGACAATCTTATTGAAAAACAAGTGGGCCACGTGGGTGGCATCACTGGTTTTTCGACAAGGTATAAAATGTGCCATTTTTGAGAACCTATCCACCACTACCATTACTAAATCATATCCTTGTTGTGTCTTCGACAGACCTAAGACAAAATCCAAACGAACTGAATCCCACGGTCTGCTTGGAACAGGTAACGGTGCATACATTCCTGTGTTCTGACTGTGCCCCTTTGCCAATTGACACACTTTACATTTGGCCACAAAACACTGTACATCTCGTCGCATCTTTGGCCAAAAATAAAAGTGACTAAGCTGATCGAGGGTCTTATCCATTCCGAAGTGTCCAGCCAAACCTCCACTATGCTTCTCACGAATAATATTCTCCCTCATCGAGCAGTCAGGTATGCACAGTTGTCCTCCTTTAAACAACAATTTTTCCTATAAATTGTAGTCCAACCAAGGACCGTTGTCTCTCACTAAAGGTTTCTCGCACGCCTCATAGGCCTCCTTAAAATCTGTATCCGTCCGGTATAGATCCTGTAAGTGCTCAAAACCCAGTGCCTACACAGTGCTTTCCTGCAGAAGTAGAGCCTTCCTACTCAATACATCTGCTACCTTATTTGCTTGCTCGCTAATGTGCTTTAGTAAAAAATTGAAACTCTGTAAATACTCTACCCATTTGGCATGTTGTGGTTGAGTTTGTGCTGCTGCATTACATACTGTAGTGCAGAATTATCCGAGAAAAGCACGAATTCATTTCCCAATAAATAATGCCTCCAGTGTTTTAATGCCTATACAACAGCATAAAACTCTTTATCATATGACAAGTATTTCTGTCTACTCTCGTTCAGCTTCTCGCTGAAGAATGCCATAGGCTTGTCCTCTTAACTGAGTATAGCCCCGATTGCTGTCCTGATGGCGTCACAGTGAACCTAAAACAACTTCTGGAAATATGGTAGCCTTAGGATCGGCCTCTCGGTAATCTTCCTCTTCAACAACTGGAAACTTCTCTCTGCTGCTTCTGTCAACCAAAAAGCCTAGCTGGCCTTTTTGATGGTATCTAGCATGGGCACACAAATTTCGCTGAAATTCTTGATAAACTTCCTATAAAAACTTGGCAATCGGTGAAAGCTACGTACCTCGAATAGAGTTTTTGGAGATGGCCAATTTACTATCGCTGCCAGCTTCTCCAGATCCATCTTCAGTTCATTCTCCATTACCACAAACCCCAAATAAATTCATTCCTTCTACAGAAAAGTACATTTCTTCAAGTTTATCAGCAGTTTGTTCTGCTATAATTTCTCTAGCACCTTACGCACATGTTGAAGGTGTTCTTCTTTCGTTATGATGAAAATAAGGATGTCATCCAAGTAAACTATCACGAACTTCCCAATATACTCCTTCAACATCTCATTCATTAACCTCACGAATGTACTGGGCTCATTGCTCAACCCAAATGGCTTGACCAGCCATTCGTAAAACCCCTCATTTGTCTTAAATGTCGTCTTCCACTCATCCCCCTCTCGTATCTGAATCTGATGGTACCCGCTATTCAAATAAATTTTAGAGAAATAAGCTGCCCCGCTTAAACAGTCCATCATATCATCCATTCGCGGTAGTGGAAACTTGTACCGGATGGTGATTTTATTGATGGCCCTTGAGTCAGTTCACATCCGCCATTCTCCTCCCTTCTTGGGAGCAAGGACTGTTGGAACAACACAAGGGCTCAAGCTTTCCCTTATTAAACCCTTGTCCAACAGTTCTTGCACCTATTTTATGCTTTCTTCATTGTCCTTGGGGCTCATTTGGTATGATGCTTTGTTCAGCAAACTGGCTCCTAGTATGAAGTCAATGTGATGACTAATGCTTCGTTTGGGGGGTAACTTGTCTGGCAGGTCGTCTACAACTATGTCTGCAAACTCCTCCATTTGCTGAATATCTGTGGGCAAGTCTGATATTTCTGTATGCAGCAGGATTGTCCTTACTTTCTTTACCACCGCATAACCTACCTTGATGTCCTCTACCTGTTTTAAAAACTGTTTTCCAATCACCAGCAATTCTCTGGTTTCACTTATCTCAGCTGCCCCTTCTTCTTCTTTGATAGGCACAAGCGTATGCTTGATTCCATCCTTCTCGAATTTATAACAGTTCGTCACTCCATCATGTGTCACTTTCGTATCATATTGCCAAGGTCTGCCCAACAATATGTGACATACATCCATCGACATGATGTCACAAACAATTTTGTCCTTGTATCTGCCTATCTGAAACTCAACCTCGCTCTATTCATCCACCAACAATTGGTGGCCCTTTTGTAGCCACGAAACTCTATACAGATTGGGATGATTTGAGTATTTCAACTCTAGCTTTTCCACCATTTATGTGGACACTAAATTGTCAGTACTTCCGCTGTCAATTATTAGTTTACAACACTTACCTCGTGATTTACAAATCGTCTTGAACAGAGCTTTCCGTTGTGTCTGTTTGGTATTCTCCTTGACTGGTTTCAATAGCACCTTATGCAGCACCAAAGCTTCTCCAGTCTCTGGAGCATTCTCCACCTCTTGAGGGAGTGCTGCTGCTTCCTTTGGTTGCGCCACATATGCACCCCGCTGTCCAGTTGGATCTGCTTCTGGACACTCAAACAAGCGGTGCCCTCACTTATGACACCTATAGCACTGATAACCAGTCCCCCTACCTCGGCCATTTCCCATGCCACACTGGGACGACCTGCCGTCTCTCGCATTGTCTCCTTTGTCTGCTGTTCCAGAAGTTTTCGAACTGCTAGCTTCCTCACCGCTGCTAGCAGTCCGACACCTGCAATAGGACTAGCCTTTCCCTCTGCTGGCCCCTCGTCCTCTCTGGGCATTCTGCCTTCTGGTAATTTTCTCCTCAGCCTTTATTGCGCTCTGATATGCCTCCTCGGTATTATTCGGAGATAAAATACTTATTTCATCTAAAATGTCCATCCTCAGCCCATTAACATACCTGGCGGATCTTTTTACTGTATCCTCTGTATATCGAGCTTGCAAATTCACTCAATAGAACTCCTTCGTGTACTCTTTGACCGTCAGTCCTTTTTGTCTCAGATTCTACACTTGCCTGTGCAATGCAATCTGATAGTCCCTTGGTAGAAATCTTCCCTTTAACTTGGCCACCATTCTTGACCAGGTTTTAATCGGCACCTTGTTCAGTCTCTTCCTCTCATTTTGGACGCTATCCCACCATAGGACTGCGTGTCCCTTCAGTTTCGTCTCCGCGAATTTGACACTGCAGTCTTCACTGACTTCCTCGCACTCAAAGTACTTGTCCATCTCGCTAATCCAATCTAACAAAACTTCGATCGTCAGGCTGTCGTCGTACGTCGGGAGTGCTGGTTTAGGTTTACTGCTTGCTATTAAAACAGATTTCAGCAATCTCACCTCTGTGGATTCACCCTATGGTCCATCTGCTGCTACTTCTACTTCCCCTTCACTGGCATCGCCCATTTCTGGATCTCTTCGTCTACCTGCCTCTACTGCCTCCAAAGAGGCAGCAAGAATTCTGATCTCCTCCCTCAACACTTCATCCGCCAATCTGCGAGCACCTCTGCCACCTCGGCCACGGCCTCATCGCCCTACTTCCATATCCTCAGCCAACTTAATTTGCTCTGATACCACTCTAGTGTAACCTAGCCACACTAGCCCACAACATCACGCATTCGTAGGCTATGACGTGTTCGTTGTTGGTGAGTTTTTATGTTTATATACAAGTTGATCATTGATATTTTGCTGCTGGTTTTAGTATGAGTTAATGCTGCATTAAATGTCCACCCGCCTACCTCGAGCCTGGTTCCTCGACTCGCTCTTTGCCCAAACACTTGGTTTCTTGGTTATTCTGGATTGTTCTGCCCACCGAGAGGTTCCTGTGAGGGTTTGGAGAGCCGCTCTGTGTAGTCTCTGTTCCGATGGGTGTGGTAACTTGTGGTTCACCTCCGGGTAAGGCTATGAACATGTATCACTCTGTTCGAACTATTTGTGGGCTCATGGAAGGCTTTCTCCGGTGTTTTGATGTTACTCTAGCTATGTGGTACTTGTTCGGCTTCGTTTCACCTGGTAATTTCTCGGTTCGTTGTACTATCCGACTGTAAACTGTTCATCAGCTTCGACCCGTCAGGGGACTACTCTCTATTCTAGTTCTTCTCTCTTGTTCACATTTGGTTATTTTTTTTTCTGGTATTTTCGCTACCTTTGGTCTCTGTTTTGTGCATGAAATAATATCAACCCTCGTTGTCTTAGATTCAGGGAATACTCTGGTGGTCTTTCGCGGTCTCGAATAGGTAACGAAACCCTTCCTTGATTCAAATCATCCTCCTCATAAAATGGATGCTAACCAACCTCGTTCCTTTGGTCTCGGCTCGGTCAATTTGTTTGGCAATGACTCTATTTCTCGAGCCCTGCTCCACCGGCTCACGTAAGCTACAAGAACCCTCTTATCTTTGGACAGTTTCATTCTCTGGTTCTATTGCCGTGCATGCATGTTGATGTCTGTTGTTTGCTTGCACAGGTCTGCAATGTGACCTAGGTACGCGGGCTCCTCCGTCTTCTACTTCTCACGATGGTGAACCTGCCGGTAGGCTCTGGTTCTTCAAGCTATTGTCGTGTTGTTAGGTTTCTAGGTCCTGTAGGTTAATGGTTGCAGTTCGTCGTTTCTTTGTCTGTAGTTAATATCCCTGTTGAAAGTTGTGCTTTGGTCGATTACGATGACTGTTGGTTGGAAAAGGATATGGGTCAGTGTACCCAAACCCTCGTCTAGGGTTTTCCCTTAATTTTAATTACAGTCACAACACTTGATTTCAATTATATTACAGAAAAGAAACACTGGATGTATACGTTTCGGTTGGTAACAAAAGCAATACAATTTTGGTCTTCAATGTTCAATGTGTAGTAATTATGGAAAATGTACAATGAAATACCTTTGTTCTAGTTTGTCTTCCGTGTGCTGTTTCTTGTTTGCTCACGTTGGTTGATTGCTGCTCGGTCCTCGGACTGTTTCTCCTTTTTATTAGTTACCACACTATGTGCGGATGTTTGCCCAGGCTTGAAACAATCTGTTTTTCGAATAAGAGCACAGTAGGATCATGATGCACGTGATCGCTCACAATTTATCATTTATAAATTTAGTGAATGAAAATCATAAAGTTACAGTAAATGAACAATGAACGCAGATGGGCAGTAGTAGAAGAGATCTGTCTCTGTATATATTTTTTTCTTATTTCTTCAATCTAAATTTGTTGAACCCCTCCATAGTGTTACATTCTTGCTCTTATTCATTTCTGGTTACAGTTGATTACAGTTAATTGAAACTGTCATAGATTCAGTTAGACAGTCTTGAAATGGTTGATAACCAATGTTCATTTGATATTACAAGATTCACTTAGACAGTTTGTCTTTTCTCTCCTAAGCTGACAGATTATTTCCTAATTGTTGTTTTATTACTGTTTGGACTGTATTAATTCTCACTGTCTGTTTAACATTGACTTAACACACCAACTCTGAAAGAAAACAAATTAAAAAAAACCTACCTTA
The DNA here is from genome assembly GCA_031772625.1 of Pinus tabuliformis. NCBI lineage: Eukaryota > Viridiplantae > Streptophyta > Pinopsida > Pinales > Pinaceae > Pinus > Pinus tabuliformis. Next base: position 346,422,660 of record CM062814.1, read on the forward strand.
TGACCACGTGTACTAAAATAAATAAATAAACAATCCAGATGATCAACAACCTTCAAACCTGGCTGAGACTTCACCCGATCATGGTGAGCTAGATGCTCCTGTATCACGATCATTGGGTTCAAGGAAATCACAATGCTACCAGGTGAGACCCCTTTTGAGTTGGATCAAAGACTGAAGTGCACAATTTGTGAAGCTAACATGACGTTAACAGATGGGCAACATCGCGAATGGTTTGTAGCATTGTTAATGCCACATCTACGTAACGTGTTGTCACAACATAGGCTAACCACTCAGGCTAAGGTCTTGGAGGTCACGATGAGATTGCATGAGACCCTGGTACAAGATCCCAACCTGGGAGTTCAGAAAATTCATGTGTAGTTGAAAAACCTATGCCTTGAGATGCAGAGTTTGAAACAAGACAGGACAACCCGCCCCAAGATGTGCGATGAGGTATGATGCATAAAATGCAAGGGCCAGGTGCATGACAAGGACCACTACCCGGTGTTCACAAATTACCTTGCAGGAGGACGTCCAATACCATTGAGACTGGAGGCACACCAGAATTGAGTGCAGCGCCTACACTATGGTGTGCAATTTTCCAAACAGGAAGAAAGCATGCTACAAATAATTTCCATCTATTACAGAAGTATATGCAGAGTTCACAGAAGTTGTTCTGTAATTTCTGTAGGTCAGTAGGACATGACGAGTGCACCTGTAGAAGTTATGAGCTAATGATCGATCGAACTCCTACCTACAGAGTTCAAGCCGAAACATGGCCCCTCGATCAAAATGCAGGAATGGCGCACACCAGATTTCAAGGGTACGGATGAGGCCGAGGTGGAGGGGGACCAGGAAGAGGTCGCAGAGAGCTGATATGTTACAATTGTAGAGGTTCGGGGCATTATGCTCATGATTGTATGAATCCAATGTGACCATCATGCTTGTATTGTAAATTATTTTATCATGAGACGAAGGATTGTCCCACATTGATAGTGAGGTTGCGCGATAAAGGAGCACTCCAACCTCTCCCGACTTAGAACCTGCAAATGCTGAGGTCTGAGCCACGCGAGGAAGACCATAATGTAAATATCGTGCTCTAGAGTGGAATTATGACAGGGGATGACAAAGGAAAGCAGCCTGAGGAAGGTACTTGGGTTTGCAAGGCTCCAGCGAAGGAACCAGAATTTGATTTGGAGCACACTAAGGAGACCTTCATGGAAGCTAAAAGGAGCTTCATTGATGCCTCCACTTTAGGAAGTAAAGATAGACTGGAGCCAGAAATGGACCCATCAATTCTCACTATGTTCTTGGAGACATGCATGAAGATGCAACGCGACAGTAAGGTTGTAAAGGGGTTGCAAGAACTCATAAATAGATGCGTTGGGACCACACCAAGAGAACCCCACATAGTCCAGAAGCTCGGGAAGCACATGATGTGAACAAGAAGGGAGATGAGATTGACCGTGCAGATTGGGGAATATGAGATGGACCAAGTGATTCTAGATCTAGGATCAGACGTGAATGTCCTGCCAAAGCAGACATGGGAGCGCATGGGCAAGCCTGCGCTACAATGGTCTCCCATCCAAGTGTGAATGGCAAACCAACAAAAGATCCTACCTATGGGGAGATTGCAAGGAATCATAGTAGATATCAAAGGAGCAAGCATGCTAGCAGATTTCGAAGTCATAGAGATTTTTGATGACAACAATCAATGCCCCACGCTATTGGGAATAGACTGGGCCACTCACATGAATGGAGTGATAAATCTAAAGAAGTGCAAGATGATTTTTGAGAAAAAGTCTATGTGCCTAGGTGTACCTTTAGACCCTGCAGAAGGATCGCGCTACACAAGCCAGTGCGCAACTACGACAACAATGATGATCTGGACTACATCTACCAGATAACCGTGTGGGAGAAACACTGGGTAAATCCAACTGCGAACGGCCGAATCTCATGGAAGCGTGAAAGCTCCTAAGCATCAGATTCTGAAGAGGAGATAGAATGAAGGCAAAACTGGTTACACGAGGTAACCACGCTAAACTATAACATGATGATGAGATCATTGTGTTGCATAGAAACAAAGGTAAGAGAACTACCTACTTATGACGAGTTAGGCAAGATGGATGACTTCCTGAACAGATTTGAAAGAGAAGTGTCAAAACAGAAATGCTTCAATGCCCCAAAATGGGCACTACAAGCTATGCCTACAAGGTGGTGGGGTATGCACCAAAGAAGTTTTGAGGACTAGCGCGATTACAGAAGAATGATGTGCATATGGTTTGGGAAGCCTTAGATGCGATTCACAAACAAGATTTTCGGATGAAATAATCTGCACACCCACCTATCCAAGTGGATACAGGCATATGGTTCGAAGCCTGCATGGATGGACACAATCCTTGCGATAGGATAAATGGTCAGTAAGCAGGTGCGGGCAAGGAAATCGCGTGAACGACCCCTTCGGTTGGGACCACGGAGTATGGAAAGACCAAGTGTGTAGAACGATATCCACACAGAAGCCTTTAAGAAAGTACACAAAGTGCTGGACAAGGTCCACAATGTGAAGCAGAATGATTAGGACCTGCGTGTACCAGCAGTTCTATGGGCTTATAGGACCGCGTGTAAGAACCTGACCGCGTAGGCACCACCAAGGCTGGAGTATAAAGCGAACGTTGTAAGCCCTATAGTAGATGAAAATATTAGATTGCGCATGATAGCACCGATAGATATGATTACTCACGAAACCTTGAAACAATAAATCTAATAGGGAAATTTTAGGCTCCAAGAACTTGAGAAAGAAAGGGTGGGATTAAGGAAGAAAAGTGCTCTAATAGACATGGAAGTCAAGAAGCTAGAGGACGAGATAAAGGAATATTTTCTCGATAAAAAGACCAGGGTGATAGTGCAGGATCAGCATGATCACACTAACAAGTTTGAGGACTATTGTTGTAAATTGATCAGTCTGATGCCTTCGCTTGGACCACACATTTCTAAGCGAATCAACTAGGGTGGCACGTTTCAGATGATAAAGTGAACGAAGCCACCCATAACAATAAAAGATCGGTATTTTCCAGGAAAAGTAATGGATGAAAGGATGAAACTCTATATAGGTGGTACGACCACCTGACTAGCCGAGGGAAGTATAGTCTTAGCAATCCAAGCAGTTGAAAGGAAGAGCAGGATTATAAACTATTCTTCCCAGGAGCTATGCGATGTTGTAGCTGCATGCAGAAGCAAAGATTCATAAGATCTGCAACCGCGCACGGGGGGCTGCGTTGCCACACAGGTTGGCCAGAAAGTGACCATTGAAGTCACTATAGATGATGGGATGCTCAACTTGAGACCAAATGGAGTGGGCGGCAGGCATTTAAGACACGATTTATGGGAAAGATTTGGGCAAATCTACTGCCAAGGGAGCATTCATGAACTAGATTTGTGGGAACGGTCGAATTCGAATTCAAAAAATGCTATAAATTACAAAGGGCTTCCCAACAAACAACACTTGCTCATTTGCAAATTGAGCTATTGATCAGAGCCCTATTTTTTTTGTGCCCAGCATTGATAGAGCCCCTGATTTTGCGAGTGATAGATTTATGGATCGACACAATGGCAACAGCTGAGGAAGTTATGGAAATAACAGCGATGACTACCGAAAAGGTCGCGCAAGCCCTAACTGTGAGGGATGCTCCAGAAGGTGCCGGGATTATGGTAGAAATTCTGAAATCGCTACACACGCAAAGACCAAAGAAGGAAAAACAAGCAATGGTTCCCATACATTTGTCCTCGTGGAACCCGATGCACACAAAGCTGTCAATGGAGGAGAAGGGGAAAGTCGTTACCATAGAAACTGTTGAGGAAGAAGAAGACCTAGAGGACCTTATCATCGAAGAAGATGAGGAAGAATGCATGGAGGAGGAAACTGAGCCTACACACCCTCCAACAAAGCTTTTTTCCTATGTCCCCCAGTGAAAAGGGAAGGCTAAAGTTCCCAAGGACCTTGATGAGACCAGGAGCTCCCTCCAGACCCCGCTCCTCCCAGACAACATCAGTTTTGAGGGCACGCACCTAGGATAGGTGCTAAGCTTAAAATTTGAAGATTAGGACCTCGCTGACCACGAGAAGTTCCCTCACCATGAGACCTCGCACATCATGAAGCCCAAGAAGAACACCGCGGTGGGGGTTATAGAATTAGAGCCATGAAAGTGGTTACATGGAGTGGAAAAGGCCGAGCTACTTAACCTACTCTAGGTGCCGCATTTCCATTGTGCCCTAATAACAATTTTGATCATCTGGCAGCTGCTCTGCCTGGTGCATGATGAGAGTTTGTGGCTAGAGGAGCCCATCCCCATCACAACAAGCTTGATTCATCGCATTACCCAGCTTCCATACAAAAGAGAGGACCTCGCAGACATCTCGGAGGGGAAGAGCAGTGACTTGGCCATCGCAGAGGACATGAAGAAGAAATACAAGCTGGTGAAGAAGAAAAGGGGCTACGCCATATCCAGCATCAGCCACAACGTAGTGAAAGTGGCGACCCAAATATTGGTCGGTAAGGTTATGCACAAGTGCTGTGCAGACAAGGTACCCGCGCTAGTGGTAGCACTTGCTGAACAGCGCACGGAGAGCTCCAGTTTAACTTGTCTGAGTTCCTCTACAAGGAATTCTTAGAGAATTGTTGTGAAGCTAAGGAACAGGGCAAAATGTTCCACTGTGCATGGCTTCTGTTGTCCATAGTGCTCATGGCAAGGGAATTGCCAGAAGATAGTCAATTCCCCACAATTGATCAAGATCTACCAGAGGCCGCGAAGTACGCTTCGTTTTGGGCCACAAAGGATGCAAATAGGATCCCCGATAGTAAGATATTATGGGTGTTCATGGAGATGAACCTCAGAATGGGGATCAACCGCAAGCTGCGGTTGTCACCCACTGTCTACAACAACCTGTAAATTTTTGTGCAATTTAGAGTAGACATCCACAAAATATACATCAGAGTGTGCAAGGACCCGGCCAAGCAATGGAGAGCACTACCCTTTGTAGCCACAAATAATGTAATCTTTAACATACTGGATACATGGCCACCAGAGTGGTGCACTCCAGACATCGTAGATATAGAGAAGTCGGCGGTGCATAGGAAGAAAGAGGAGGCCAAATTGCACATGGCGCAGTTGGCAAAAAAAAGAAGGAAGGACACAGCAGCACAGGAGGTAGCCGCAAAGGCACGCGAGGGCCAACGTTGCCTTTGCATGGGTAGGAAGTAGAGGAAGAAGAGGGAGGTGTGGACCCAAAAACCGCATCAACACAGTTGAAGCACTAGCACCCAACTGAGTAGACAGGGCTGCGCAAGAAGGTCAAGGCATCAAAGTTGTCTATTGACCCTATCACCCTAACTGAGGGTGATCTACATGACATCGACAAGACAGTGCATGATGTCATCTCTGAGGCCCTCCAAAATTTAATGTAGAAGAACTAGATTATGTTGGGGGCCCTCAGAGCATAGCTGCAGGAGTTGCAGGTGTGCACTCCTCAGGCTGGTACCCTTTCGACCAGCCTCGCAGTTGGAACAACGGTAGTAGAACAGATGTTGCGCGCTCGGGTGACGAATACCATAGTGCTGCCAGAAGGGGCACTAGTGACAACAAATGAGGTCGACAAGCCTACGATTAGCACGTTTAAGGGTCTCAGCATCAACATGGCTGCTCTCCTGCGGGGGACCTTATACGTTCTGCAGGATGGGATAACTACAAAATTGTAGGCTAGGGAGAGCCGCGCACTACAAGTCCTCAACGAGTAGAAAATCAACATGGAACAATTGAGCTTGCAGCGTGATGAAGTGGTGTCACAGAATCAACAATTGGTACATGTACTAGATGAAGCTTGTCAAAGCATGCCTGAGCTGGCCATCCCCGCAGACACACCAGCAGAGGTGCGCATCCACAAGCTAGCAGCAGGGGTGCACAAGGCACGTGAGAAAATGACAAAGGTTCAGCTGGAGCTAAACCTTTAGATCACTGATCTATGGTTAAAGGCATAGTCTTCCAACCCTCCATAAGTTAGAGAACACCGCGTCAACGCTATTATAGCAGGACTGGACGAGATCGGCAGTGCAGTGCGAGACTGCACCAAAATGTTGGAAGAGTCATTTGAGGTCCTCACGAATCTGCAGGAGGACCCCAACATCCAGTACTTAGAGATAGATGGGCAAGAACTCTGACAACAGTATGATAGCATTAAAGGAATTTCACAGATGGTGGCCATCACTCAGAGGCTCGTGCAAATGCAACATGCCAGAGCACTGAAAGAACACATGGACATGACACAACACAAGGAAGCAGTCCTGAAGGCGCGTGTTCAACCTTGGATCAACGAGGCCTTCACCTTCATAATAGAAATTGAAGGCAAGCTTGCACAAACACAGGGGATACAGGCACAAATGCAGAGAAGTAGTTCCTACACCACAGTCTCAGAACAACACGTACAACAGATCCAACAGGCTGCAGCTCAATGCATTGTCGACCTTGCAGCAGTTCAAGCAGAGTTGGAAGGACTCCGCACATGATCTAGGTGGATATTGGTGGCTACCCACCAAGTCCACTTAGACCCCTACCATTGTTTCTTTCAACTTTTCAGTTTCCTTAATTGTAGCATAGTTTACTATTTTTAGCAATTTTTAGGGTCCTAAACTTCCAGAGCCATTTTGAGGCCGTAAATGATTTTTTATGGGAAAACTGGGAACAACATGGGTCCATGGACTGATGTTGCTCTTCCCAAAGTTGTAGTTCTCGGATAGATATTTCTAATGAGATATTGTGCACATCAAACAGAGATTGTATGCCAACGTTACGACCCTGGGAAGTTGATGTACCAATTTATCCAAACATGGCCCACAGTTTGGCGTTTCATCTTCTAGGGTTAGGTTTTTGGATGTTTAGGGTTTTCCATTGTTTCTCAACAATAAAAAGGCCTTTAAGCCTCATTGTAACACAGTTTAGAGGCATGTAGCCACCACATCTCTTCTCAGAGATAAGCTACCATCGCCCAAGCTGGTTTATTTCCATTTCTGTTTGTAAGCATATTTTAGTATTTTACAGTAATGAAATGAAGTATTATTTCTATTACATCTCTGTATTTATGGTTATATCAGTAATTTTTTGTGTTCCAATTTAAATCTGCATCAATGGTATTAGAGCGGTATGCTTTTTCTCTATTTTTCTTTGCATGTCCCCAACGAGGTCAAGATATAAGGAGTTAGGGCTTGAACTAGTCGAACCTTTGCAAGACCAGCCTCACAAATCCCGACAGCCTACCATGGATGATGAAAAGAAAGATAAGGGGATAGGAGATACTATCAAAATCTTGCTCAAAGAAGTGTTCAAGCAGCAAAGGAACGCGATTATGGAGAGCTTTGTCGATATCCTTTGATGTCTACCCAGAGGCGATGCATCAGCTCGTAATAGCTACTCTGGAAATGCCACACCCTTTAAGGTACAAGTTAATTTTGAAATCCCCATCTTCAAGAGTCAAATAGACAAAGATGTCGTAGATAAATGGTTAAATATGCTAGAATGGTATTTTTATGTTCATGATTTTTCGAGTCGGGAAAAGATTATTTTCGCTCTTCCCAAAGCACCCCCCCTCATCAAGGACTGATGGGAAACCTACTGCGAGCAGAAGGATGAAAGTACGGGCTCATTGTTTTTAGCCTCACCCACTTGGAATTCATTATGAACAGCCATCAAGGAGCACTACTACCCTGTCGAAAGCTATGAGGATCAATACATAAAGTGAACCACACTACGGCAGGGAAGGGACCAAGACGTGCCAGGATTTACCAATATTTTCCATACCCTTCACACAAAGTTAGGTGTCAAGGATTTAGAGTAGCATTTGGTACTCAAATACCACGTATTCCTACACAAGTACATCCAAGAAGAAATAGAATTCCTAAACATCTCCTCGCTTGGCACGACATAAGGATATGCCATCAAGGTCGAGGAAATGTTTAAACAGAGGAAGCGAGACTTTGGATCTATGAATCTGAAGCAAGGGAAAGGTGCCCCCAAACTGTAGAACAAAGGACAAAGCCAAGGCAGGGCAGCCCAAGACAACCCGCCAAAGCTGCAAGCAAAGAACAAGCGCCACAAAGCCAAAAAAGGACACAGGAAATTGGTGTGAGTTCCATAAGAGATCCACTCACAACATCAGTGAGTGTCGGGCCAAGCAGTCACTCATGGCCGAGCTAAGAGTTTTAAAATTAGATGCATGTTTTGACTCTGAGTCAGAACTCAACAAAGGGAAGCAGATTATCGATGCGGAGCCTAACGCCACCATTGCCACCATGAATATCCAGAAGGAGGAACCTAAAGATATAGAGGAGGAGGAGCGTCTCTTCCACTACCAGATGTGGGTAAAGGGCTCCCTACTATAGTTCATTGTCAACAGCGAGAGTCAAAAGAACCTCATTTCGACAGAGGTCATGAAGCAATTGGGCTTACTGACCATAGCGCATCCATAACCATACACCATAGGGTGGCTTCACCAAGGATGGGATCTTCATGTAAGCCAGCAGTGTCACCTTCCATACAACATTAAGCCCTTCACGGATGAGGTATTATGTGACATTGCTCCCCTTGATGTTTGTGATGTATTATTAGGACAACCATACTTGTGGAAGCGACATGTTGTGTATGAATCAAGGCCCCGTGTTGTTATTGTTACTTTGGGAAATAATTTGTACAGGATATTGGAGGTAGCACCGCCTACCGCCATCTCTTTGGTTACTACAAAACAATGCAGTAAGCTCATTTCCAAAACCGGTAAATTTCTTTTCCTGATGATATGCCCTTAAGGAAAGAAGAAGAAAGTGGCCACGACCTCCAGACAGTGCCCCTCTGCACAACAACTACTGATGGACAAGGTTGTGGAGGAGTATGAGGACATCTTCACATCCCCTGCAGGGGTTCCTCTGCATTGTCAGGTCAAGCATTCCATCGATATGACCCCTGGTGCACTGCTGCCCAATGGACCAGTCTATTGGCGCTCTGATCTGCAGAACGATGAAATCAAGAGGAAAATTCAGGAGCTATTGCATAAAGGCCACATCCGTTCGAGTTCATCGCCTTGTGGGAGCCTGATCATGTTGGTACAGAAGAAGGATGGGACTTGGAGACTCTGTATTGAATATCGGGCACTGAACAATATCAATATCCATAATAGGTACCTGATCCCATGGATTGATGACCTTTTGGACAAATTGAAGGGGGGAAAATATTTCAGCAAGATTGGGTTGAAGTCAAGATATCACTAGGTACCAATCGAACCCTCAGATGTGTGGAAAACTGCCTTCAAAGCCAGGGAGGGCCTTTTCGAATGGTTGGTTATATCTTTTGGATTGATGAATGCTCCTGCAACCTTCATGAGGCTAATGGATGACATCTTGCAGCCATTCACCAACTCATTTATAGTGGTATACTTGGATGGCATCCTGATCTTCAGCTAGAGTTGGGAAGAGCACCTCCACCACATCTGACATGTTCTCCAAACGCTGCGGCAACACAAATTATGTGCCAATTTGGAGAAATGCACTTTCGGCATGACCCAGGTTCAGTATCTAGGATACATTATTGATGAACGGGGGGTGCATGTGGATCAAACCAAGATCCAACTCATTCGGGATTGGCCATCTCTAACCACTCTGACAGAGCTTCGCAGCTTCCTAGGTGTTCCAAACTTCTACTGCAGGTTCGTGTTGGGGTTTTCTCATATCACTTGGCCCTTGAGTCAAGTCACCAAGGGAGGAGCGAAAGCAAAATTCTTTTAGTTTAAGTCTCAACAGAAGGTATTCACAAAGTTGAAAGATCGCCTCTACTCGACACCAGTGCTCACATTACTAGACTTGCACAACCATTTGAGGTCGAGACAGATGCCGCTGAATATGCTATTGGGGTAGTCCTTACTCAACACAGGCATCCAGTGGCATATCATAATGAGACACTTTCAGACACAGTCTGGAAGTATCCCACTTATGACAAAGAGATGTATTCCATTGTATAGGCCTGTCGACAATGAAAGCATTACATTTTGGGGAAGGAAACGGTCATCCACATAGACCACCAACCCTTGTAGTTCATACAGACCCAAAGGACATTGCAGAATGATGGCCATCAGAAGTCGTACACATACCTGCAACAGTTCCATTTGAATATCAAGCATAAGAAGGGTAGCACCAATCTTGTTGCATATTTTCCTAGTCGACCACCGATCATGGCGTTAACCACCGTGCTCAACTCTTGTGGGCACGAGACTTCTGATTAGCCATTTCTCTATAAAAAACCCAAAATTTGGCCACGCATACCAAACACTCTTGGAGCGTCAGAATGTTCCAGATTTTCACCTCTACAATGCTTTGTTTTGCCACTTGGGTCACCTTTGTGTTCCTTCAAGCGAGCATGCCAAGATGATTTGGGAAGCACACTACAGTTGAGCTGTTGGGCATTTCGGGGTCGAGAAAATGGTGGCAGTTCATTGTAACACAGTTCAAAGGCATGTAGCCGCCACATCTCTTATGAGAGATAAGTTACCATCAACATAGCTGGTTTATTTCCATTTCTGTTTGTAAGCATATTTTAGTATTTTACAGTAATGAATGAAGTATTATTTCCATTTCATCTCTGTATTTATGGTTATCTCTGTAGTTTGTTGCGTTCCCATTTAAATTTGGATCAGTGCAAAGATCTCTGCACCGACAGAGTGACTTGAGCGCAAGTCACGATGTTTGCGTTAGGGGCCTGTTGGGCATGGAATCCCCCCAAGGCATGTTTTGGGGCTTAAAGCCCAAGTTCTGACCAAATCCTTTTGTAAAAGCTCTGTGAATTGTGGGCGCAATGCATGAAATCATAATAGAGTAACAGGGTTTTCTGCCCTAGTTTTTGTAATATAATGTCAGTTGGATAGACCTACCCATGGTCCGTAGACCATGGGATTGTATAAATAGAGAGAGGATCTAAGTAGAAAAGAGAAAAGAAGATGGGAATGATAAGTCTAAGTGATTGGGTCGAAGTGGAATGTGTGTCTTTCGGTCGTAGAGTAGGAGAAGGCCCTGCAGCTGAGTGTGCGGAGGCCTAGTAGTCCGTAGCTAAGTGCGTGGACCCCTGCAGCTGAGTGCGCAAGGCAGGTCGAGTCTATAACCGTTGGAAGAATAAATAAAGAGAAGTTTACCATATTTATGTGTATCTTATCCTGTTTTAATGTATGATTGGGTATAAATTGCAAGTATATTGTTTATTTGTTTCTCGAACTCATATGAATGTTTTGTATAAATAAATATAACATAAGACATCCAAGTACGTGAAGGTAATTAACTACTATAGGAAGATAAGTAAGATCCAGGTGTGTCTTAAGGGAATAGCGCAGAGTGCTGCTCTAGCAGCATAGAAGCTCTACAACCCCTGGTTAGGGATGCACGAAGGCAGTGTATCAGGCACGAGGAACGGGGAAGTACGCGAAGTAACCTATACGTAGGGACAAACAGTTGGACCAGTTGAACCTTTCAGACATCTCAAGGGTGCGGAAACCTGGTTCCAACACCTTCCCATACTACTTCGGGTGAGACCTCAGTTTGTGCTCTGTGTTCTATTGCCAAAAGGGCTAGTAGTACAGGGATTTGTTTGGCTAATTAACTTTGAACCTGGGTCAAGCTCCAACAAACCAACATAACCATATATATGGTTATTTTAATTGTAATGGGAGCATATGAATCGGTTACAAAAAAGGGATTTGGGAGACATTGTAATATTCTTTTAATAACTGTTTGTTTATATATATATATATATAACAAGACATGTAATGGGATTTGACCAAGGGCAGATGCTATAATAGTCAGACCATTTTTTATTAGGCCGCGGGGTGGGACTTTGGTTTGTCTGCCACTACCTTATATAAAAAACACCTCCTTGCCATTTGACAAAACAATGGAGTCGAGAGGAACCACGAGTGGAACTCGGCATTATGGAACAATGATGGTCATGTTTTCCAAGAACATGTTAAGAGAATATTTTAAAGGAATAATCTACAGTATATTTTAATACAGAATTGTGGAGGAATCTTTTAGATTCCTTAGAGCTGATTTTTTACAGAGTTGGAAGTATGTCAAGTTTATACTCAGAATGATCAGAATCACTATGAGTCTAATGGTGCATATGATTTCTTGATACGAGTAGTAGAATTTCAAACAAAATGCAGAAAATAATCTTTTTGAAATCTTAGGGAATCTTTAAGATTCCCTAAATGTCTGGAAATGATAGTTTTAGAACCAAGCCGACTTTATACACATTCTTCTCAGTTTTTTACAAGAATGTGATGGTGTCATCACATCCTTCATCTAAGAAACCGAATTCTAGTTAATCTGTGAGAAGGAATCTTTGAGGAATCTTTTAGATTCCTAGGGGTTCATATTTGGACCGAAGCTGAAAGGGGTCGAGTTTAGAATCATTTTCACGATTTTTCACCATGAATTCAACAGTGAAGTCCATTTATTCATAAAATGTGAGCATTTTCAATCCATCCCTAGAAATGGAGGTATAAGGTGTCTTTTGTACATGCATCTAATTTGATTTTGCCCAAGATTAATGAAATAGGCCTCCCCACATTGATCAGTGCCCAAAGATGTAACCTACATTGGGTGAACTTTCTTGTCAACTTTGTTTGTGTATTTTCTTCTTATGGTTGTCATTTATTTTTGATTCGTTTATGCATCTTATGGTTACATGACGTTTTAAAAGAAATTTGGTATGCATCTTTGAAATGAAAAGATCCAAATCAAGTTTGGTATTAGAGAGGGTCTTTTGTTGATGTGAATTGCAAGTGTATAATAACAAAGGAGAAGCTCCAAAGAGTTGAAGGAAAACTTAAATCCTTTGATCCAAAAGTGTGATGTGTAGCTCGAAGAAGGAAAATGGCATATGAAGATACTTAGTTGGAGGAAGAGCGAAATTATCACAAGGCCTTCTATGGCATGGCAGAAAAATTGGAAAACTTCTTTGTAGAATATGAGAAGACAATGGAGAAACCAGAGAAGAAGGAAGTACCAGATGACCATTCCTCAGTGAATCATGAAGGAGGAGGAGAAAAGCCTCCTAAACCTCCCTCTGCATATTCCAACGAAAATTTATTTTTCTTCCTCTTCTTGTCATTCTAGAAGTATAAAAACTCATAGAAATCCCCTTTTCAAATTAGATGCCAAATTTGATTTGTCTATGTTTAGTGGAGAAACTAATGCAAAAAAGCTAGATAACTATATCGGACAGGTTGAATTATACTGTCTCATATAACGAATCAAAGAAGTTGAAGCCAAGATCCAACTAGCATCCCTTCGATTGAGTGGCACTACTCTCATCTCGTGGGAAGGAAAGTTGTAGAAAGGTGGTAAGAGTAGTCGTAAACTTATTTCTTCTTGGTTTGAGTTTGTTTCTACTTTAGGAGGAAAATTTTACACATTGGGTTACAAACATAAGACTATGATGGAATGATAACATTTAAAACAAATTAAAGGTCAAAATGTTCAGAACTTTACAGAAGAGTTTAGGAAACAAGCATTAGCATTGAATATTCCCCTAGACACCCTTGAGACATTGATAAAATATATTAGCTCTTTTCTTAGTTATTTGCATCATTCAATGTTATTATTTGAGCCTAAAACTCTTGGTGAAACTAGTGTGAATGTTTTACATCTTAAAATAATAGGGAAGAATGAGCAAGAAGACCTCCTAAAAAGGGTAGAAACAACTAAGAGAAAAGAAGTAAATCTGTCTTGTACTCATTGTGAGAAATAAGGGCATGATGAGGAGAATTGCTGGAAATTGCATCTAGAATTAAGGCCAAAGAGGAATAAAAGAAAAGAGAAGAAAAAGATAGTTGCAATTGTGCAACAAGACCAAAAATTTGAACTAGAGGATGATGAGAAGATCAAAGCTGCTATATTGCAGGTTTTGAAGCAATTGACCTGGGATCAGACTCAGGTGATGAAATGAATATTGCAGCTCCTGGGATTGTAGAAGATGGAACTATTAGATTGGGTTCTAATTTAAGTGATGATACAAAGATATCAATAGATATTGTGCCGAATAAGCATTCCAAGATGATCAAGAAATTTTGGAGGAAAAAGAATCATTGTAGTCACTACAACAAGGAAGGACACCAGATAGCCACATGTCAGATACTCCATGTCCATAATGCACCTATGAAGGAACCAGTTGGTGAAGATGTTTAATAAGTGAATCAGCCATAGGGAGATGACCCATTCACTTTGTTGCGTGAGATATGGTTTTATGAGACATACTAGCTTATCATGGCCACATTTTGTAAATCGTATGTTACGAAATGATTGTAAAAGTGATGATGTGTTTCCATCACTTATGAAATGAAACATGATGATGGTTTGGATTCTTTTTGTTTGTAGATGGGGTGTTGGTTTCTATTATGATTATGTTGTAAACTTAACCAAAGAGTGTGTTGTAAACGCTTGGCAAGTATGGGGATTTCTTGGGTCATGATAGGTCTTGAATTTAAACATGTATTTTGCAAGATGTACTATAGGTTTGCATAAGATGCAAGTGTCGTTTCATCACTTATGAATATGAAGTACAAAGGTGAAGTAGAAGGAAGTGTGGCACGTTAGGGAACCTTTGTTTACATATGAGGGAGTAAAACAAATTGCAGATAGTGTTCATGATTTTGAGGACCAAAATATCCTCAATGGGGAGGAATGATCCAAGTGCTCCATAAATTAAAAGATGGCTCTAGAAAGGCTTAATTTTGGAAGTTCCTAAATCTCAAAAATATTGGCATCTAATTTACGAGCTTGTCATTAACATTCCAATGGCATAGACAACACTCGAATCTGAGTCTGTATGACCAACTTATCATAGTTTGAAGTTAACAAGTTAAACAAGAAAAGAGAGACCCACAACTTATCCTAGTCAATGAGTCAGGCCCACAAGCTTACATGGAAATCAAGTGTTGGGCTACTAGACTCTGACACATGGTGCTCTTTCATTAGTTTCTTGTACTGAATATCTATATATATATATATAATTCCATCAAAGACAAAAAAAAAAAAAAAAAAAATTATATAATTTTCAATCCTCATATAAAACAGAAACCATGCATACTAAAAATAGGATCATAACAAAAATCATTTCAAAACCATATTAAATAACCATCTAAATTATTTGGCGATGAATTATTGAAGGAGGTTATATGATTATGTATACCCCATATATATATGTTCCAAGTCAAAAAAAAGGCAATGAATATATGGTTATAAAGAACCATTCAAAAGCTAAATATTAAATGTTGTGGTTATAAAAATAGGTGGGCTATTATAACATAGTTATAACCATATGTTATGTTTATTGTAATTGGCAGCATATGAATCAGTTACAAAAAAGGATTTGGTGTACAATGTAATATGATTTTAACAAGGCCCCATAGCTAGCGTTCTTGCCAGTTTGTTTAATTATTGAAATTTGAAAAGTATGAAACAACAAAGATGTCTATTGTGTCTAGCGTTTTCAATCCAATGCACCTATTCCATCATTTTCTATGTAGATTTGGTTGTCTTTTGAAAAGTAAAATATCATTATTTTTAAAGTTAATATTACAATTAAAATATTTTAATATTAATTTTAGATTTTAAAGTTAATATTTTAATATTAGTTTTAAAAGATAATATTAATTCTAGCTTTTAATATCTTAAAAGTAATATTTTTTATTGTTGATATTTAAACTATTATTTCAA
This sequence comes from Pinus tabuliformis, assembly GCA_031772625.1. Classification (NCBI taxonomy): domain Eukaryota; kingdom Viridiplantae; phylum Streptophyta; class Pinopsida; order Pinales; family Pinaceae; genus Pinus; species Pinus tabuliformis. Next base: position 346,438,450 of record CM062814.1, read on the forward strand.
TATTAATTTTAGATTTTAATATTAGTTTAACATGTAAACTAAAATAGATTACGAATTTTATGTTTTAATATTAAGTTTTAGTATTACTAAATAATAATATTAGGTTTAATAATAATATTAATATTAACATTGTTATTATTAATAATATTATTAATACATTATTACTGAATTATTTAATAATATTATTAGATGTAATAGGTTAATATATTTTATCAATTAATTAAAAAATTTGTTAATGTGGCTAACATAATTATTAATGACTAACGGTATTTAATCATATATAATAATTGTCAATTGTATTTCTTGTCTGTAAATATATTAAGCCATAATTAATCATTTATCAATGTATTAAGTCAAGTATTAATACTTTGATAATTAAATGTTTTTTTTAAATTCATTAAAATTTATAATCACATCATAAATTGTATGGCTAAATAAATAAATTTTAATTAAAAAATTGTTAAACTTCTCATATAAACACCCATTAAAACTACTTAATCACTGTTTCAATAGATTCTCAGTTCTCTCATCATCTTCATCATCAATGGCCTCAACAACAAGAGCCAAGAAAGGGAAGCTCAAAGGATGGTGTCGACACTGTTTATTAAACATCTTCCGGAGGCACTGCAGGCCGAAACATTGATGTACCTATTCTCTCACTATGGGACTTATGTGGTACGCCCCTGTGTTGCGGGCAGGTACTCCTACTTGTATAATTGGCATCACAACTCAATTTTCATTACAAGTCTGTATACTAGTTGCTTCAAATATGAGGAAAGCAAATTCCAGATCATATTGAAACATTAAGATTCATTTTTTAGTTAATGCAACTAGCTAGAATCTTTTTTGAACTTTACTCCTGCATGGCATAACTTCAAATGGGGAAGGCTAGTAGGGCTATCAGCCATTCTTAAACCCTTAGTTATTCAGCCTTTGTGCAATATTTTATTCTCATTCTTTAAATCCTTAGTTATTCAGCCTTTGTGCTATATTTTATTCTCATTCTTTACTGTTATTCTGGGAAATAGTATTGTTTCCTTTTTATGTATTTGGTAGTTGTTTTGAGATACTTGCACTTAGGACTAGATCATAGAACATAAACTTCCTTTGGTTTAGTTGTGCGCCACTCGAATATTTGTTGCAGAGTCGTATGAGCGGCTCAAACACTTCATTACGGAATAAGAGGGTCTAAAGATGAACCAATCAAATTTTTAATAAATAAGATTAATATATTTAAAAAAAATAAATTATTTTGAATAATTAAGATTAATATATTTAAAAAAAAATTTATTTAAGTTTTGTAAGGTAAATATTAAATATTTTAGTTTAATCTTTGGTCAAAAGATAAATTAATGGAAATACCACGCACCTGCCAGCAACAGGATAATAAAGAAAGATTTATATCATATATGGTATATGTTTTAATTCTCTAGTTACTAAACAAATTGGTTGATAGGTTTTTGGAGTTATTATGAGTAAGATTTGAATTTAATAAAGAAAGATTAAAATTTGTAAATATAAATGAAAAAGAATAATTTGAAATATATTTATTTATTCTCCTTTTGAAAAGATAAATACAAAAATCACATATAGTATAATGACAAATGACATTGAAATGCATTTGTCTATGGACCAGCGCAATGAGACATAGCAAGTAATATTATTTGCTTTAGAATACTTGGCCTTACGTTCACGTCTCAACCTGTGAAATTAGTATTCAATTTTGGATGCATTAAATAGTGGTATGATTTGCTTCTCACAAAAGTTGATATGCACATGATTGTTATTATCAGGTTTCATTTATTTTTATTATTCTTTTGTAATTATTGAAAAAATGTAGTGTTAATGACCAATCAATTAAAAGTAGTAGTGTTGTCTTTTTATGTATTTGGAAGTTGCTTTGAGATACATGCACCGACGGCTAGATTGCAGAACATAGACCTTTTTTTTTTTGGTTTACCTGCGCACCACTCAAATTTTTGGTGCAGAGTCGAAGGGCGGCTCAAACATTTTTGCTACAGAGTTGTACGAATTGCGGTTCAAAAACATCTTTACACAATAAAAGGATCTAAAGACTAACCAATCAAATAAATAATCAAATAAGATTAAAATATTTATGAAAATAAATTATTTAAGTTTTATAAGGTAAAGATTAAGTATTTTGTTTTTTTCAGAAAAAAAATCATCATAGATTATATTAAAAAAATATAAAAATCTAAATACATAGAAAAAAGCCAATCAGATTCTTGATATTGTTAAAATTTCAAGTGAGTCCAAACTACTGATTACCAAATACTGTAAAATACCAAGCTACTGATTACCAGATACTGTTAAATATTTTAGTTTACTAAATTGTCGAAAGATAAGTTAATTGAAAGTCCACGCAATATCAATTGCGTTATAGCCCTGCCAGCGTCAGGATAATAACCGTTTTTTTTGGTTATATATATAAGAATTCCTGTAATGGGATTTGACCAAGGGAGGACGCCGTAACAGCCAGGCATTTTTCCATTAGACCGTGGGGCGGGACTTTTGTTTGTCTACCACTGCCTTGTATTAAAAAACACCTTGTCATTTGACGGAACAACGGAACCAAGCCGAGATGAACCATGAGCAGAACTTTGCATTATGAAACAATGACGGGCACATTTTCCAAGAGCATCTTCAGAGAATATTTTAAAGGCATATTTCACTGTGTATTGTTATACAAAATTTTTAGGAATTTTTTAGATTCTTAGAGCTGATTTTTGACAGAGTTAGAAATATGTCAAGTTTATACTCAGATTGATCAGAATATTACCAAGACTCTGATGGTGTAGAAGGTTTTTTTATCTGAGCATAAAAACTTAAGTCAAACTGTAGAAAATAATCTTTGTGGAAGTGTAAGGAATCTTTAAGATTCCTTTGAGACCTGAAAATAACAGTTGTAGAAGAAGGTCGATTTTATACTCATTCTTCTTAGTTTTTTGCAAGGAACATGGTGGTCTGATCAGATCCTTCATTTGAGCATCCAAATTCTAGTGAATACATGAGAAGGAATGGTAGAGATTTTGGCCGAAGCCGAAAGGGGTCTAGTTGACAGTCAATTTTCATGATTTTTACTCAAGAATTTAATGGTAAAGTCCATTTCTTCATAAAATGTGTGCATTTTCAGGCCATCCTAGAAATGGAAGTATAAGGTGTTTTTTTTACATGAATTTTATTTGATTTCGTCGAAGATTAATGAAAGATGCCTCCCCACATTGAGAAGGGCCCATTGACGTAACCCACAATGGGTGAATTCCGTTGTCAACTTTTTTTTTTTTTATCTTTGATTCTTATCGTTGGCATTTATTTCTGCTTCCTTTATGTGTATGCGTATTACGGTTACATGCCTTTAGCAAGATATTTTGTATACATCCTTGAAGTGAAAAGATTCGGATCAGTGCCAACCCCTGGCTCTAAGAACTAGTAAGTCAACCATAAGCCTCTAGAGTGTTTGTCCCAACCTAAAGGCTCTAGGAACTAGTAACTCAATCCATTTTGTTCTAGGGGTGCAGAGCGTTTGTTCCAATCCAGAGCCATAGGGAAATAGAGAAACATTTAAAAACACAAATCAAGAACCCACTACACCAGGGTTATCTAGGAAATAGCAAGTCAAGGTTGAAACCACTTGTCAATCCAAGAAAATCTCCATGCAATTGACAAGACATAACCAAGGAACCACATGCATATACCATGCATCCAAAAATCAACATGCTAAATCTCATATGCACACTGTAACCTACAATCCACAACTAATTTTTGTCATTACTTGTCATTGTAAAAACTTTCTCTTATGCAACCTTGCTTTCCTTGATTGCTTGTCCAAGTGCTTGTTTCCTCTCCTTTTTTGGTCGTGATCAAAATATGTGGAAAGGTTGTCAATTGATTCTCATGTGTCCTCTTATCATTAATGTCTAGTCTCTTCCTTTCCTTTTTCCTTCTTCTTTCATTTTCCTTCATTTTCTCTCTAATTTCTCTTGCATGCAAATTTGTGTCTATTCACCTTCTTTTTCTCCTACTTTCCTTATTTCTCATAATTAAATGCCAATTATTGTCTCTTTTCATTTCCAACTTCCTTTTTCAATTTCCATAGCCATTATTACATCATAAGTCATGCCCAATAAAAATGTTTTCCCACCATTCAGCTTGGAATACATGTCCCACGACCTTGGTCTTATTTTATTTACATGGAAAATCAATGAGAGCATGTTACAATTAAATTCAAAGTCTTATTCACAGTCTAGAAATGAATTTTCAAAAGATTAAATTTGGGTCAAAAATAATCTCTAAGAGCCAAGTCAATTGTGCTTGTCAAGTCAGCCCTTTCGAGGTATAGACACCCATTTGACTTACTCTGGGCAACTGTAAATAAAGATAAGTTGAGCTCATTTTGGAGACAAAATTTTGTGGCATCTATTAATTTTTTCCTTTGTGGTAGAACAAGAAAAATGAGCGAAGTTAAGAAGAAAAAAGGCAAAGGATGAATTTTGTTCTTTATTGAAGCTCACATGTCTCTTCATTGGTATATTGAAGGTTGTTGCTAGTGTTGAACTTATTGCTATACCTGATAATGTGCTTGATGTTGTGTCTATTGATGAAATTATTTATTCAAGGAGGGTTCAATTGGGCTTCCTTAAGGGTTGAAGTCTTATCTTGGTCTTGGATATCTCACTTTGATCTAATTCTATGAGAAGATGGTTTTCTGTGTTTTACTCCTTATGGAATTTTGCCTTGGGTTGGAGCCTAATTTCTTGTATTCTCTGTCTCTTATGATCTTCATATTTTGTTAATTTTTTTAGTAATTACTTGATGAAGGTAGAATATAAATTTGATAAGAAGCCAAAAAACCTTCACAAATAATTATCATGGTAAAAAAATCTATCTAATTTTCATGCATCTTGATTTCTCAACAACCCCTTAAATATTTCATTCCACTTTGTGCTGCACATTACGAAACTCCACAATAAAAGCGAATGTCCACCCATGGTCCAAGAGGGCGGAACATCACCCTCTTTTTGTGCATGGGATGGTAGTGCCCTCGTCATCACCCTCCATTCCACACGTCTCTAGTCACGACATATAGGGAATAATAAATGTATTTTTTTTTACTATACATATAGATTGTAAATTCTAAGCAAATTAAAATTAAAATTTATAATGAAAGTGAAAATAAATTACCTAACGTCTCCCATGTTTTAAAAAATAAAACAAGAGAAGCTGCATCGCAGCAAGTCCCTGCCAAGTTACTTTTACAAGTTAAAATTATAAGAATATAAAGTTATTAAAGAGTTGCCCAGCAACAATTTACATTATAATTCTTTTAAGCATCAGTAGCATCAGCTGCAGTTTCTTGTGTGAAAGATCCACGAGCAGCTGCATATCCATACCGTGCGTTATACCAAACTTACCGCAACGAAAATGGTTACAAGGTGAAAATGACCTATATTTTCTTAACCAAATGCACAATACACATAGGGAAATACTTGACTACGGCAGGTATAGTAAGGAAAACAGTTAGAAGGTGAAAATGACATATATTTTCTTAACGAAATGCACAATACACATTGGGAAATAATTGAACGTGTGAAGGATGAGAAAATGGCGTGCCATTGTAAACTGTAGAAATGGCAATGGTCAAATAGAATTGGGGAATCGAGCTGAAGCTGCGGTTTCAATTCTATCCACATCCCGAAGGTGCAACGATACTACATACCCTGGCAGACAGTGCCACAAGGTTGAAAGCTCTTAGTTGAAGCTAAGACAGGAGAAACAAATGCGAAACAAATTAACAATACAGCTCTGTTACTGAAAAGCTAAAGCGCACGCTTTCGCAATTCAGTACTGATTTCTTTTGAGAACTTCCCTCAATTTGTGAAGCAGTTGACTCAGATTTGTCTCTCACTTGATCCTTGGTTGTAATTGTTACCGAAGAAGCACACTGAATAGTAAATGGTTTCACAGATTTCTGTATACGCTCTTTCATCTCATCTGCTGCATCTTTATCTCTAAAACCAAAGCCACGAAAACTTTCATTCTGCAAATCAATGAGTGCAACCGTTATCATAAATGAAAGCATTCCAGAGTCCAAACTAAGCATCCAAATGTTGATATCACAGATTTTACATGGAGCATTATGTGTATGTTAGAAACATTAGAAGAAAACCTTGAAAAAGGTAGTATCTACCTCTTGGCGAATTACAAAGAATCTCTCTACAGGAACACTAATTGCATCTGGCTTGCGCACTGTATGCTAAAAAGGACTTGACCATCCTACAGTCATTCTCAAATTTTAAGTCAGAATCATTTAGGAAATAAGTATTTGCAATTAAATGTTGACGAACCATAAGCCTCAAGATTTTGTTTTATATGGACAACGTACTTTCAAATAAAAGAGATTCTACAGCACAGCAAGACTATGAGTGATTCCAAAAGTGGCCAGACACCTGTTTTATCTTTAGACATTTAGGTCTATAACATATTTAGCTCCATGGAAGGCAAAGATAGAGGACATGCCAGAAACTGAACCAGCAGAAAGTTTTGTAGAACATAATATTAGAGAGTAAAAATAAGGCTAATAGTACTGGCGACATGAAAATTAATGGACCACAAACACAAAGTTGCAATTGCGAATCAAGATAACAAAACTTAAGAATTAGATAATAAAAAGAAGATTTACGAAACCAAGATATTAGAAACCATCAACAGGAACAATGTAGCACTTTGAGCGAACCTGGTCACTAGGGGCAAACTCTAATTTTGTAAAGCATTATCCAGAGGAATGGAAAGGCTTCCTATGCTGCTAGAATTAGAAAATATCAAAATCCCAGTATGATGCAAATTTCCACATAGTCAGTGTCTACTGGCTCTGTAGATATACTTCTCAGAAGTGCAAAATGGCAGAAATAACTCATAAAAATGGCTAATGAAAAGAAGCACCTAGAGAGCACAGTCAAGGAATGCGAGCAAAACAAGAAAACTAGTACACTAGTTTTAGAACCAAATCAGATATTTGATCTCGAATTAAAACTCACAAGCAAATCATTGAGTTGAAAATGAAGTACAGCGCCACCGAGTGGTTTCATGTGAAGTTCCCCCACAGTTCGACTGTTCTGCCAAGAAGCACTGCCTCGAGCTGCCTCGAACAAGGCCACTGGACACCTTGCCTGTGTAGAGTCCAACAATCATAAGTCAATTTCCCTCAGCAAGTTTCACCTTTGATATTTCAGTTTCTACATATATAAAAATTAATTACTACATTCAGTTTCCTGCATAATGAAGAACTTCAAGCAATGGCAAGGTGTCTTCTAACAAGGTTTTTATTTTTCAGAGGACCAGGCAGGAAGTCGCATGCATTGTGTTTGATATTGGTCACATTTAAAATCAAGACCAAAGTATGTCAATGTCAAAGTACTGAAAAGTGGGTCAGAGGAATTCTTAATAAAATTTTAGAGGAATTTTTAATAAGACTAAGTATATCTGAGGATGTAAATATCCGGAACAGAGGAAAACAAATGGTGTCGCTTTTTTATCACTGGTATAGATTGGCCAAAATATTGCCCTAACAGAACTGGTCATGTAAATACGATAGGTCATTTTAATGTCATAGAAAAGAAAACACAATTCACAAACTGGATCAATTCAGCACAAACAGAAATGGGAAAATATTGCGTACCTTGAATGTTTGGCCACAATTAATCATAATGTGAAAAGATCAAACAGGTTGCTGTAAAGTACAGCAAGAAAGCAGGTTTTCCATGATAATTGACTAGTCTGTCTCCCAACCTTGATAGGATTGCTATCCTTATAGGGTTATACAATTTCAGACAAAAATGCTACAGTTACCCTAAGATCCTCTACAGATAATTAAGAGAGACAAGGCTTCAAATAACCTTTCTCCCTCATCTAGTTTATTCATCTCAAACACAATACTGTCTTTTGATTCCACCGAATAATAGTTTAAGTCTGTTCTATATAAGAAAAATTGAACACCTTTATTGCTTATTTAAAATTTGCAGCATTATAAGGTCAGAGGTAGAAAATTGTCAGAAAGTTTACCCCGCAGATCAATGCATTTACTATTCCAAGCCTCTGAGGACAACCGATGAAAACTTCATTTCAGACACTTTACTAGCCCCAAAATTCTATGCTCGGAAACTACAGAGGGAAACCGAACCATGGAAACCCATATGCTTTCTGCGATTTTTAGAAGCACCCGCCATTTTAAAAGTTTACAGGTGGACCTGAGAAAATCAATACTTACCACATATGTCGGAGGCCACCCAAGAAACCCACCAAACGAACATGCAGCAAAACATAATCAACGAAATGACAGAATTTAATACAGGAATTTTAACCCAACCTGGCAAAAACAAGAAAATATACTTACATGTATCTCAATATTATGGCCGGATCCTCCTCCGCTTGTCCAACAAAAGTAAGCTCTCAACTGTACCAGCTCTCAACTAAGAAACGACAATGCAACATCAAATTTCAAATTTAAATAAAAATAAGAAAATCAACCGATGTCAATAAAAATAAAAATGAAAGTCGAAACTTTTATCCACCTTGTGGGCCCTACATGACGGCCAAGTGCCTAACACCTATCTCCCTAGCATAACACATGCAAGCTATACAGCAGGCCACCTAAGGTGGCATCAGGTTAACAGCTGTGATCAGGGAGATTGAAACCTGAAACCTGGGCACTGTAGCTGGGTGGAATACTACTACTCAAGTCCATCCTCTTCCTGGATTGAAGAAACCCACAAACGCATATTTGAAAAATCGATGGTTGCAGACCTAGACCTAGAGTGGAATCCTTCAGCAGAAGGAGTTGTCTCCCCAGGATGCTGCTGTGATCATTCAGACCTGCTTTCGGGAATATCTGGTTCGTCGTTCCCAAAACCTTCGAAAGAATTGCGCTGAAGACAGTTGAAAAATGTGAGGCAGTCTAGGTTTTGAGATTTAGAATAGATTTCGAAATTTCAATTTTCGTTTATTTCTATGAAAATAACGGCGTTTTGTAACTCATCTTTGCCCATACGCTTATAGACGACCATAACGAACTATGGCGGTACTAATTTAAGTCAAACAGAAACTGAAATTTCTAGATGTGATTGAAGTACCTGATACCGTGAAGTAGGGAGCTTTTCAAGAGATGGGCGAACTTTCATTGTAGGCCTCGCTCAAAGTAGAAGAGCCCGTTCCCTCCATTTTCGATTCCTTCGGTTGAACCTATCGTCGAAGAAGAGGTAATTCTTTCACAGAAAGTATTTGAAGTGAGCTGTGGCACGTAGGTATTTACGTAACTATTCACCACACCCAAACGCCTCAAGGTCTCATCGAAGAAACGAGACACGCAGTAGATTTCACAAGGATCTGTGCAGAAGCTGTGATGGGCTTCATAGCTGTGGCCACGGACGAAGATGAACAGAACAGACCCTGTCGAGGCTCTGAGAAAAACCAGAACGGGGTTTTGAGCACAGAGGTGTTGATATTGGGGCCTCTGCTGATGCACCTGAATCAATTGGATCAACGGAGGCTAGGTGAAATGCGGGTGATACCTTTGCTTTCGACTCTAGTGGTGCTCCGGCCCCCCGCCTTCGCTAGAACAAGGACCCTGTCGAGGCTCTGAGAAAAACCAGAAGAATGAAACTGTCGAGGGGTTTTGCGCACAGAGGTGTTGATATTGGGGCCTCTGCTGAGCCGGTAGGCGGACACCTCCCGCCATGCAACCCTTTACCATATGGCGGACACCTGCACAACAGGGACTAACAAACCTTACCATATGTATGCCGTTCGGATATCATACGAAATAACATTAAACATTAGCCAATTAATCTTAGCATTAAGAGCAAACCGCTAACGGTCAGGCCCTGTTCATTGTGCCTAAATAGCAATTTAGGCTATGGTCGGGCCTCTTCCGCCTCGGGAAGAGGCCAAATAAGATGGCGAAGGTAAAGTCAACTCAAGTCAACTCCAAACTTTACAATATAAATGCAAATAACATACGAAAAGTTTGCAAATTAATGCTAACTGGGCTCCGAACGGTTACTATAGTCCCTGCCGGATGCCAGATGGCAGGGACTAATAAAGCATCTTAAAATTGGATAGGAACATGTAATTTCTTATGTATTGGGTTTTCTCCATAAGATGATTTTTATATTTTCATTATGTTATAATTTCTTAATATATAGTTAAGAACAATACCATAACTTTTAATAAAATGGACTTAATATATAGTTAAGAACAATACCATAAATTTTAATAAAATGGACAAAACTAATTAGAATAAATTATTGAATAAAAATGGTAATCTTAAAGTTAATTTTAATCCAAAATAAAATAGTAAAATATTATAGCAATTTCATTTTTGTGGGGTGAATTTTATTAATTGAAAAAGTAGAGGTTTACATAGTGGATTACAAAAGTTATGTCAGTCTCTCAAATGGAATATCATACCATAGCCACAAATATGCTCTCCTTAGGGGGGAGAGAGACATCTGAAGTATAAGGGAAACATAAGTAACTAAACCAATATTGAGGGACTGACTTAATTGGACTTGTACAAAAGTTTCTATAAAAATGAAATCATAAAATAGAATTATGTCATAATTATACTAAGGAATTAGAATCAAATTCTTCCACTGGGATAGGAGTTGTTGGATTCGTTGGATGTCTTCCTGCTACTAAAGGAATACCAACATGCTACTTCATCCTCTCCATCCATCTATCAAGATTCATCATGTGTTTGTGTAGGTGATCAAGGGATTGGAGGATGTCCGTACGAGATTCTTGGTGGTCCAACAAAGTTTGTCCCAATAGAAATATCATTTGCCAATATGAGTCTATTGTATGCATATACTAATTTAAACTGACGCCTCGTATGACTAGTGTCAGAGATCTAATATGCTCATTCAGTGAGAACTCCAGTATTTGAAAAGGAGGCTTTATGGGAAGAGGCCTCCCCCTTTGATCTAGTAATTTCTTCCTATACATGGGATGGAGTAAGATCTTGATAAAAAGCAACAAAATCCTCAATCCTTTGGTGCAAGTGGGTATGTTGTTGATGCACCTACTCAGGGTAATAAGAAGCCCCCCTGACTCTAACCTGTTGACGCAGGATGGAATATTTGACACCTATAATCCCAATTATGAACCTCGTTCCACACTGGTCAGGAGGAGACTAAGAAAAACATGACCACTCCAATCTACTACAGTGAGCATCTAAGAAATGAATGGTACCTTGACCTACCAAAATAACAACCTTCCCAACCAGGCACAATAATAAGGAAGAAAGTAATTTATGTACACAACACCAAACTTTTCTACTCCCAACAACACATTGATAAGAATGCCACCATGCATGCAAAGAAGACCCAATATCACCAATCAGGGAGAATGAAGACACAAGATTATGTGCTTGAAAGAGGGATAAAACTAGACCCGGAGATAAAAGTGTTTCACCAACCAAAACTCAACCCACCCCCTAAACCAAGGCCATTTACAAAGATAATATTGACTCCAATAGGACACAATTTCATGGCCGTAGAGTATGAAAGTAACTGAACCCACCAACAAAATAGCCCAAGCATGTCCAAGATAGAGAAAAACCTCCTTAGCCATCGAAGGTCCACCCAAAATGCATCCTTCATGTGGTGGGTAAATCAATGAAGGAAACCAACCACTGTACCCGGTCCAAAAAATTACAAATGGCTCAAAACCACCATATGAACTAAAAAAGCTATAACTGCAATCACACAAAATGATCCAAAATGACAATAGAGATCACCTGGCACAGGGGATGGAAAACTCCATCTTGTTAGCCTTGGAAAAAATAGAAACAATAGCCAACATTTTTATTTCACCAAATTCAAACAAGAATGGTTGCATATTACCTTGATGAGACATGGATTCCCATAATTGATGCACTAGTAAATTTTTTCTCTTACCCATATAGTCCTCTAAGCTTGAGGAAAAGTCTCATTCATTCACGTGTAAGTAAGCTATTGAGTGAAAGTTGCTTCAAAGCAACAAATTATTCCATGGTTGTTCTCTACCCAATGCCATGCATTCCTTTTGCCTTCATTTCACTATATTTTCTTGTTGACCCAAGATTTATAAATGCTAAGGTCATCATGACAACTTTCCTCTCCACATCCATCAATCTATCGAATAGATCACCATATTGGTCCTTCATCAACGTCATTAAAAGCTTATTAATGAGTCGTATGCCCAAATTTATACTTATCAAGGACACATTTACTTTGTCTCCTTACTCATTAGCTAAGTGGGGTGGTAACAACACACCCATCTACCCTAGAATGTCAACCCATGTAGAAAGAAATGTATAACAATTTACTTATGATTGAGTTCTACTATTAAATATTTAAATTAAAAAATAATATAGAAATCCCAAAATGATATCTAATATAAAAAATTATTTGTTTATTTAATTTTAGTCAACCTATAATATTAATAATAAATTGAATAATATTAATATAAATTGATTTTAATTGTAAGTTTTTTTTTTTAATAATTTAAATTGTTTTAAATATATTTCATATTTAATAATTTTAAATAAAATAAATTTATGTTATATATATATCTATATATATATATATATATATATATATATATATATATATATATATATATATATATATATATATATATATATATATAGATATACACTAAAGTTTTCAATATAATTTATTATATTAATCTTATTATAATTTAACCACGAGTGGAACTCTGCATTATGAAAAAATGACGGGCACATCTTCCAAGAGCATCTTCAGAGAATATTTTAAAGGAATATTTCATTGTGTATTGTTATACAAAATTTTAGAGGAATCTTTTAGATTCCTTAGAGCTGATTTTGATAGTTAGAAATATGTCAAGTCTATATTCAGATTGATCAGAATTTTGCCAAGAACCTGATGATGCAAAAGGCTTTCTGATCTGAGTATAAAACCTTAAGTCAAACAACAGAAAATAATCTTTCTGGAACCTTAAGGAATATTTAAGATTCCCTGGAGACCTGAAAATGATAGTTTTAGAACAAGGTCGACTTTATACTCATTCTTCTCAGTTTTTTCCAAGGGACATGATGGTGTGATCAGATCCTTCATCTGAGCATCCAAATTCCAGTCACCACATCAGAAAGAATCTTTGGGGAATCTTTGAGATTCTTGAGGGTCTAGATTTTGACCGAAGCCAAAAGGGGTCCAGTTTACAGTCAGTTTTCATGATTTTTAACCAGGAATTCAACGGTGAAGTCCATATCTTCAGAAGATGTGTGCATTTTCAGACCATCCCCAGAAATGGAGGTATAAGGTGTCTTTTGTACATGCATGTAATTTTATTTTGCCGAAGATTAATGAGGGATGCCTCCCCACATTGAGCAGGGCCCGAAGACGCAACCCACAATGGGTGAACTCCGTTGTCAACCTTTTTTTTGTCTTTGATTCTTATCGTTGTGGTTTATTTCTACTTCCTTTATGTGTATTCATCTTATGGTTACAAGCCTTTAAAAATAAATTTTGTATACATCTTTGAAGTGAAAAGATTTTGATCAGTTCCAACCCCTGGCTCTAGGGACTAGTAACACAACCCATAAGGCTCCAAACTCTTTGTCCCAACCTAAAGTCTCCTGGAACTAGTAACTCAATCCATGTTGTTCTAGGGTTGCAAAGCATTTTTTCCAATCCAGAGCCATAGGGAAATAGAGAAACAATTAAAAACGCAAATTGAGAACCCACTACACCATGGTTATCTAGGCAATAGCAAGTCAAGTTTGAAACCACTGTCAATCCAAGCAAATCTCCATGCAAATGAAATGACATGACCAAGGAACCACATGCATATACCATGCATCCAAAAATCAACATGCTAAATCTCATATGCACATTGTAACCTATAATTCACAACTAATTTTTGTGTTTACTTACCATTGTAAAAACTTTCTCTTGTGCAGCTTTACTTTCCTTGCTTACTTGGCCAAGTTCTCATTTCCTCTCCTTTTTGGGTCTTAATCAAAATATGAGGAAAGGTTTTCAACTGATTCTCATGTGTCCTCTTATCATTAATGTCTAGTGTCTTCCTTTCCTTTTTCCTTTTTCTTTCATTTTCCTTCATTTTATCTTTAATTTCTCTTGCATGCAAATTTGTGTCTATTCACCTTCTTTTTCTCCTACTTTCCTTATTTCTCATAATTAAATGTGAATTCTTGCATCTTTTCATTTTCGTCTTCCTTTTCCAATTTCCATAGCCATTATTACACCATAAGTCATGCCCACTAAATTTTTTTCCCCCCATTCCGCTTCGAATACATGTCCCATGACCTTGGTCTTATTTTATTTACATGGAAAATCAACTAGGGCATGTTACAATCAAATTCAAAGTCTTATTCATAGCCTAGAAAATAATTTTCAAAAGACGAAATTTGGGTCAAAAATCATTTCTAGAAGCCAATTCAATTGTGCTTGTCAAGTCAACCCTTCCTAGGAATAGACACCCATTCGAATTACTTTGGAAAAGTGTAAATAAGGATAAGTTGAGCTCATTTTGGAGACAAAATTTTGTGGCATCTATTAATTTATTCCTTTGTGATAGAACAAAAAAAATGAGCGAAGTTAAGAAGAAAAAAGGGAGAGGATGAATTTTGTTCTTTATTGAAGCTCACGTGTCTCTTGATTGGTATATTGAAGGTGTTGCTAGTGTTGAACTTGTTGCTTACTTGATAATGTGCTTGATGTTGTGTCTATTGATGAGATTATTTATTCAAGGAGGGTTCAATTGGGCTGCCTAAAGGGTTGAAGTCTTATCTTGGTCTTGCATATCTCACTTTGATCTAATTCTATAAGAAGAGGGTTTTTTGGGTTTTACTCCTTATGGGGTTTTGCCTGGGATTGGAGCCTAATTTATTGTGTTCTCTGTCTCTTACGAGCTTCATATTTTGCTAATTTTTTTAGTAATTACTTGATTAAGGTAGAATATAAATTTAATAAGAAGCAAAAAAACGTTCACAAATAATTATCATGGCAGAGAAATCTATCTAATCTTCATGCATCTTTATTTCTCAACAATCCCTTCAATAGTTCATTCCACTTTGCGTTGTACATTACCAAAATCCACATTAAAAGTGAATGTCCACCCATGGTCCAAGAGGGTGGCACATCATCCTCTTTTTGTGCATGGGATGGTAGTGTCCTTGTCCTCACCCTCCATTCCACGCATCTCTAGTCATGAGATCTAGGGAATAATAAATGTAATTTTTTTTTACTATACATATAGATTGTAAATTCTAAACAAATTAAAATTGAAATTTATAATTAAACTCAAAATAAATTGCCTAACCTCTCCCATGATTTAAAACATAAAATAAAGCATCTTAAAATTGGATAATAACATGTAATTTCTTATGATACAATTGGACTTTCTCTATAAGATGATTTTTATATTTTCATTATGTTATAATTTCTTAATATATAGTTAAGAACAATGCCATAACTTTTAATAAAATGGACATAATATATACCATAACTTTTAATAAAATGGACAAAACTAATTAGAATAAATCATTGAATAAAAATGGTAATCTTAAAGTTAATCTTAATCCAATCTAAAATAGTAAAATATTATAGCAATTTCATTTTTGTGGGGTGAATTTTATTAATTGAAAAAATAGATGTTTACATAGTGGATTACAAAAAGTTATGTCAGTCTCTTAAAGTGAATATCATACCATAGCCAAAAAATTTCTCTCCTTAGGGGGGAGAGAGACATCTGAAGTATAAGGGAAACATAAGTAACTAAACCAATATTGAGGGACTGACTTAATTGGCCTTGTACAAAAGTATCTATAAAAATGAAATCATAAAATAGAATTATGTCATCATTATACTAAGGGATTAGAACCAAATTCTTCCACTAGGATAGGAGTTCTTGGATTTGTTGGATGTCTTCTTGCTACTAGATGAATACCAACATGCTACTTCATCCTCTCCATCCATCTATCGAGAATCATCATGTGTGTGTGTAGGTGATCAATGGATTGGAGGATGTCCATATGAGATTCCTGGTGGTCCAACAAAGTTTGTCCCAATAGAAATTTCATTTTCCAATATGAGTCTATTGTATGCATATATTAATTAAACTGACCCATCGTATGACTAGTGTCAGAGATCTAATATGCCCATTCAGTTAGAAATTTAGTATTTAAAAGGGAGGTTCTATGGGAAGAGGCCTCCCCCTTTGATCTAGTAAGTTCTTCCTATACATGGATGGAGTAAGATATCGATAAAAAGCAACAAAATCCTCAATCCTTTGGTGTAGGTGAGTAGTTGTTGATGCACCTACACATTGTAATAAGAAGCCCCCCTGACTCTAACCTAATGATGCAGGATGTAATATTTGACACCTATAATCCCAATTACGAACCTCGTTCCACACTGGTCGGGAGGAGACCAATAAAAACACAACCACTCCAATCTACCACAGCGAGCATCTAGGAACTGAATGGTACCTTGACCTACCAAAATAACAGCTTTCCCAACCAGGCACAATAACAAGGAAGAAAGTAATTTCTATACGTAACACCAAACTTTTCTACTCCCAACAACACATTGATAAGAATGCCACCATGCACGCAAATAAGACCCAATATCACCAATCATTTAGAATAAAGACACACAATTATGTTCTTGAAAGAGGGATAAAACTAGACCCAAAGATAAAAGTATTTCACCAACCAAAACTCAACCCACCACCTAAACCAAGGCCATTTACCAAGATAACATTGACTCCAAGAGGACACAATTTCATGGCCACAGAGTATGAAAGTACTTGAACCCACGAACAAAATAGCCCAAGCATGTCCAAGGTAGAGAGAAACCTCCTTAGCCACCGAAGGTCCACCCAAAAACCAACCTTCATGTGGTGGGTAAACCAATGAAGGAAACCAACCACTATATCATGTCCAAAAAATTAGAATAACATCAAAACCTCCATATGAACTAAAAAAGCTATAACTACAATAACACAAAATGATCCAAAATAACAATAGAGATCACCTGGCATGGGAGATGGAAAACTCCATCTTGTTAGGCTTGGAAAAAATAGAAATAATAGCCAACATTTTTCTTTCACCAAATTCAAACTAGAATGGTTGCATACCTTGATGAGACATGGATTCCCATAATTGATGCACTAGTAAAAAATTTCTCTTATCCATATAGTCCTCTAAGCTTGAGGAAAAGTCCCATTCATTCGCGGGTAAGTAAGCTATTGAGTGAAAAAAGCTTCAAAGCAACCAATTATTCTATGGTTGTTCTCTATCCAATGCCATGCATTCCTTCTACCTTCGTCTTCACTATATTTTCTTGTTGAAACTTGTTCCCCCCCATCCGCTACTAGGAGCATTGTAAATGACCCAAGATTTATCAATGCTAAGACCTTCATGATAACTTTCCTCTCCACATCCATCAATCTATCAAATAGACCACCACATTGCTCCTTCATCAACGTCATTAAAATCTTATTAATGAGTCATATGCCCAAATTTATACTTGTCAAGCACACATTACTATGTCCCCTGACTCGTAACTAAGTGGGGTGGTAGCAACACACCCATCTACCCTTGAATGTCAACCCATTTAGAAAGAAATGTATAACAATTTACTTACGATTGACTTTTACTAATAAATATTTACATTAAAAAATAACATAGTATTTTTTTGTTTATTTAATTTTAATCAACCTATAATATTAATAATAAATTGAATAATATTAATATAAATTAATTTAAATTTAAATTTAAATTGTTGTAAATATATTTCATATTTAATAAATTTTAAATAAAATAAATTTAAGTTATATATATAAATATAGATATATATGTTAAAATTTTCAATATAATTTATTATATTAATCTTATTATACTTTTTGTTATATTCGTGCTATTTCAAATATATATTTTAGATGAACCAATACGATTTATTATCAAGCCTTATATTTGAGAAAAATAAATTAATAATTACAGATTTGGTTTCTTTTTTATGTTCGTCTTAAAAGTCAGTTGACATTATGATCATTGAAATGTTTAATAAATTTTATGTGAAATTTAAATTAACTCAGATAAATTTTCTATGTAATTAATTATATTATTTTTTTACTTAAGTGTATTTATTTTGGGTGTTAGCGAGGAATTTGTTTTTTTTAATAAGTTGGGTAACACAAATTATAATATTGAAATAGTACTTTTAAATTTAAATGATATTTTGGAATTCTTAGTGGTTTACCACTATGAAAATCAGACTACTAATCAACTTCAATTTCTTAGAAGTATAAAATAAAATCAGCAAAACAGTATAATTGGTAATTTAACGGAGAGATCTATTTTTTTTTTTTTAACTACGACCTATCAAAGACGTTCCTAACTAATGTAAGTGTCTATGACTATTACAAAAGGTATAAAACATAACAGAAATCTAAAAGAAACATGTGCTAGGTTATGGGGGAATCCACGTGAATGGTTTTGGATGGATCATTCTAGTTATATAGGTCTATAGATCCAATTTCTATAAGGTGTTTGGCTAGGATATTGATCTTTCTGTCCATTTTATTGATGTTAATCTGTTCCTAATCCAATTATAAAAGCATTTTTTTGTTGTTCTATTGACCTTTTCACAAGGAAATTTCCCGAGATTATTTTAATCTGCCACTAGAGGTCCACCATTTTAAGATATCCAATTTCACGAAATCTATTATATCCAGTTTCTAGCACCCAGTATCCAAGTTGTTCTGTTACATCAATGTCAAATATAATCCTTCTTTGTTGAGCCTCCTCCTCAGCTTTTATGATTTTCTATTTGATTTTCCATGGGGCGTTAATATAGTAATGCTTAGCAAGTTGGTATCCAAGTTGTTCTGTTACATCAATGTCAAATATAATCCTTCTTCTTTGTTGAGCCTCCTCCTCAGCTTTTATGATTTTCTATTTGATTTTCCATGGGGCGTTAATATAGTAATGCTTAGGAAGTTGCTCAACAACAAGTTGAGCTCTTGAAGTGGTAATTGCTCAAATATTTATCTTACCTCAACTACCTCACTCGTCTTCCAAATGTCTTTTTTGCCTTGAAATACACCACATACAACTTCCTTATGGAAAAATTTCCTTATAGCCACTTGAACTTATATTCCAATATCTACACTCCACCAAGGATGAGGTGTTGAGAGAAGTTAGGGAGGTCTTTCCTTCTAAGGCCATAAAGAAGGTAGTTGTGTTATTAAAAAATCATGATAGCTTCCAACAACCCAAATTTCAAAGAGTTGTAGTAAGAATAAAAATGTTAAATTGTAGCAAGAAATGGTTCATTTGACTTGTGCCTTAGTCAAATGGAGAAATTTGAATTTCCACATCAGCAGGATCACTTGAGTTGCAGTTAGCAAGAGTTCCATGGCCATGTAGGTTGTTAATACAATCAATTCAAGTTTGTGGGAAAGAAGTAGAGTTGTGCATGAGTTGATTGCTAATATATAAGAATCTAGTGGAGTTATAGTTAGCGAAAATTAGTTATATGAGCTCTAGTCATGAATAGAGTTAGTATGAGTTCAATTGAGTAGCCGTAATTGTTGTTAACTCACTGATTTCTCAGTCAACTAGTCAATTTACTCAAAATAACCTTAGTTATTCATGCAATTTGAATTGCCGAGGTGAGTGGAGGTAAATGACACATAGTAATTATCAATTGTATACTATTGAGTACACATGTTTTGCACTAGAGCAGGTGAGCAATTTCTGTAGGATTTGCGCAAGGAAATAAGAGATTTCCCTATTTTTTAGGGGCTAATTTCCTCAAGGATTGCACAAGGAAATAAGAGATTTCCCTATTTTTTAGGGGCTAATTTCCTCAAGGATTGCACAACGAATAAGAGCTTTCCCTATTCTTTAGGAGCTAATTTCCTCATGAATTGCACAAGGAAATAGGAGAAAGAAAGAGGCCTAGTTTGGCTAAGTATTTGTGAGAGAAGACTCAGAAGGAATAGATCAATATTACAGTGCATGTTTAGATTTAAGGATTGAAGCTATCATTGTAATAGATCAATTTTCTCATATGATATAATACAAATAGAGGAGGGATTTTTCCCAATTGCATTCCCTAGTAAAAACATTGTGTTCATTGTGATTGAACAATTGCATGTGTTTCTATTGTATGTTTCCTTTTTGCGGATTGAGTAGAAGAAACTTGTGTCTATTGTTTTTAGTCTGAATTCATTAGCAGCTAAAAATTTTGAGTTATTTCTACAAATAAAAATAATACGAGTGAAAAAATCATAGGAAAGGAGAACATTTCCCTCCTATGCCACAAAGAAGAGGATAATGCTACTTGTCCAACAAGGTTGAGGAAAACATACCCAATAAACCAGAAATGGAGATTGAGACCCCATAAAGAAAAAAGAAAAAAACTAGTCTGTCATCCACATACAACAAAAAACATCCCTATACAATGGAGGAGGAACCTCAATATTAGGTGGGGCAATAATAGCTTGAGATAGCCGAGAGAGAGAGAGAGAGAGAGAGAGAGAGAGATAGTTCAAAGGGAACCAAAATAATGAAATTGTATTAATGCACTTATTCATACTTGAAACTTGACTTGGAAAAGTTCTAGACAAAAAAAAATGGCATTCAAAGAATTGAATTCTGTTATGAGTCACGAGTAGTTCCAGGTTATATTCAAAAACGAATAACCAAAATTTACACCCAAAATAAAATACCAACTATGGAAAATTGACTTATAGGTTCTAGCTGAGAAACTAGAGCATGCTTTCCTTATTTTGTTGGATTCCCTAGTTTAAACCTAGTGTGCTATGGAAAACTTAAATTAATTGATGCAGACATATAATCAAGGTTCAATATAAAATCTATAAAGTTTAGAATACTAACAAGAATTTCACCCTTACCAATCTATCCCTTAAGTTGAATCACTCCAGGATACAGGATACCATGGAAATTGATTGGAGCATGACCAAAATAGCTTCCCAAGAATTAATCTTTGAGAATTTAAGTCTTGTGCAATCATTTTTTCATGATTTTTTTACGTTACAAACCCATAATCTAGCCATAAATGTTCCATTCATGATCAATATGATGGTTGTTACTGTCATTAAATTCAAAGGATTTCCTTGTTTTATCTGTTCGCCACCAACTGCCATGAAAACCCACACGGAGAACACAGTTTGGGATGATGCAATATTAAACCCACATGATCGCATGTGCATTGTCTTCATTCTTAGTCATGTTCAGAACAACCTACTTGAAACCACATGACAATTATTAAAATATGTTTTACCTCTCATGTCTCCCCATGGCATTGCATTCCTACCCATTGGGGTTGGGGCATTATCCTCTCCATTGAAGTTTAATTTTTACAAATGATATCTTGGGTTCATATGCAATTTAATATAGAGATAATTTAAAATACTTATTACTATAGTATTTTTCAATAACGTAGTCTAACTAATCGAGGAAATGGTTGGGACCACTTTTTTTTGGGCATTGGTTAATTTTGCCTGGTAGCAATTTTTAAGAAATGTAGTTTTAAATTGTTTAATAAAGTGTTGAATCCATTTATGCATTCACAAGTGCATTTTAACTGATAAAAAATAACAATCTTACTCAAAATTATATAATTGAATTCCCACGAAGAAAACCATTTTATAATAATATTATATAATAATAAAATTTAAATTATTAAACCCTCAATCAGGTGTGATTGACCTTGTAGGTTAGAGGGGAGAGAGGATCACCAAAGGTCATGGCGGGCTAAGCACAAAGAAGCTGACCAAATGGAAAGGCGGCGAGAGGGAGGACAGGTTGGTCAAGCGCCACGGGAGCTGGCAAACGGAAGTGGAGTAACAAGCAACACAAGGTAGGGACAGTTCTTAAGGTGGGCAGAGGTAAGAGCAGCTGGCCAGAGGGCACGACGGGTAGAGGGATAAAGGCAAGGATAGTTGGCACGGAAGCTGACAAGTGGTGAGGGAGAAGCATAGAACTCACATCAAGAGTAGTTGGCGGTAGGCAAGGATTAATGATCGACATTTATGGGAATGTTAGTGGAACCCCATCCCAAGACCCTCACGTGAGAGGAAGGGTGATAGACAGAGGAGCTGATCACATGGCAGATTTCTTGGAAGGTATGCCAGGCAGGTGGATGAGAAAACAAAATGGAAAGAAGGCAAGGATGAGAAGCATTTTCATGCAGAGAGAGAAGACAGGACCTGCAACTGTAGGTGGTAAGAGCTGAGTGTTGGGGGACGTCGAGTAGTGTTCGGCTTTAACAGTAAAACCTGGTAGCTTAAAAACTAGGGTGCAGAGGACTCTAACAACTCAGCACTGAAACCATGCCAGTGAGCACCAAGCCCTGGTCTAGGCGAGCCTCTTGGATAGGAAAGTAAAAAGTAGAAAGAAGAATTGGATGCTGAAGGAAGGCAACCAACAAGGAAGGAAAGGAAAGAGAAGACCGGGAAAGATAGAAAAAAAGATGAAAGGGCTAGAACCGACTACGAACAAAGGACAGAGCAAAAGAGGCAGGAAAACAGGGAAGGAGAGTATGCAAAACCTTATCAACAAGTACTACATAGGAACCCCGACTGAGGTGAAATCCATTATCTCTGAATGGGAAAGAGAACTAAACACAAACATCGAAAATGAAGAAATCCAGGTAAAGGAATGGGAGACAATCGTCAAAGATCCAGTTAATACCAGATGTCGCCAAACTTTGTTTTGCTAGACCATCCAAAAGTATTGGGTCATGAAAAACATGCTGGCCCGTGCTATGACAACCTATAAGGAAAGAGAAGACCTGGAGGAGGATAGACCAGAAGAGCTAAGTCTGAAGGCCCTGTAGAGGGAGATACAATATGTCCAAATGTAGTTGTATCACAACAACCTCTGTCTTAATAGGATCGCATAGAGTCTCCAAAATATGACGTGAAGTGAAGTTCTAGGATCAAGCGTGAAAGCCCCAGCCCCAGTTGATTCTTCAAATGAATGAAGCAACCCAACGAGTTTATTTTTGTCTTGATGACGATTAGCATTTACTTTTATAGCAAGAATTATATAGATGATAAAGTCGCCAATGTAGCATGGGTGATTAGAAAAACTCTTTTTAAATTTTGGACAATGCCAACAGACCTGGTTTACTGCTAGCAAATTAAGGCCACCTGCAATTTTATTGATAATTTTAATATTTTTTTTTTATTTTATAATTGTTTTATATAATATATATAATAATAATGATAAAACTTTAATAATCACCATATATTTTTATATTTTTATATTATTTTTGATTCATAATAATTTATAAAACATTTACATTGAATAAAATCAATATATGGTTTCAAATTAATATAATTTGAGAAATTTAAAAAATCGTGGAATCATTTGGAAATAAAAAAGAAATAAATATCATGATGAAGTAGAAATCAAATATAAGTTCTCCTTCCTAACTATAGCATAAAACCTACGAGGTTAGAATATCTAAAAAGTAACAAATCTAGCCCTTGACTTCGTTGCTTGGCCGTCGACACGCTTATTATGATTTGCTAGAATCTAAAATTCCGATTTAAGTTTTTTATTTAATCTTGAATTTAAGTTTTTGTTTCTTTTATTTTTGAAAAATTTTGAAAATAAATCACACTGATTAGTTTCGAAATTTTCTATTATATAATTTTGACTAAAAAAATTTCTTGTCATTATTTTGGGTTAATCTTTTAATGTAAAAAGCAAATGCACCATGGTAGTACTTTTCTATATTTTCGGTCCAACGTCACACTAAGAAAGAAGTATAAAAGGAGGACTTGTACATTGTTTATTTCGACACAGAACCTTTCTAAATTACACGCACACGTGACACTTCGTCTTTTTGAAATAAATAAACTAAACAAATGCAATTCAGGATGTCCAAACAAGCAGCGATTCAGGATGTCCAAACAAGCGGCGTTGGAATTTGGATTTTTCATTACTCATTAAACCATTTTTATTTTTTTTTTTTTTGATATTTTGAGTTTTTATGTTAAACATCAAGGAACGTTATATTTATTGTCTTTCAATTATAGTATTTTGATAAAAAATTGACTTTTCATTAATAAAATTTTAATTAAAAAAATACTTTCCAATCACACAACTATGTTAATTTTTCTTACATATTTATAATAAGAAAAAAAAAACATAACCATAACTAAATCATTTGTTGAATCATGAAGGTTGTTTTACTCATGAATGGGATCCACAACTCCCATACCATCTAGATTCCACTTATGAGTTATTCTTCCAAATATATGATACACAAATTATAGGTATACCAAGAAATCTATTTTACTCATGCCCAACTAATTATTATTGCAATCATGAAGGTTGTTTTACTAATGGATTGGATGCACAACTCCCATACCATCCAGATTCCACTTATGAATTATTCTTCCAAACATATGATACAAAAATTATAGGTATACCAAGAAATCTATTTTACTCATGCCCAACTAATTATTATTGCAATCATGAAGGTTGTTTTACTCATGGATGGGATCTACAATTCCCATACCATCCAGATTCCACTTATGAGTTATTCTTCCAAAGATATGATAAAAAATTATAGGTATACCTAGAATCTATTTTACTCATGCCCAACTAATTATTATTGCAATCAATCTCCTCTTATTTCAATATTCTCAATTTAGATTTCTGTTAGATAATTTAAATGTTGTAATTTCAGTAAACAAATGGATTTCTTTCACTAATATGAACAAAAAACTTCTCCAGAATAAATTTCTATCTCAAAGACTTTGGAATTGACCCAAATTATTTTTGACGTTCTTCTCCACCATCATAATCACATGAAATCGGCCTAAAATTTAAATTTTTAATAAAACCAACGAAATACATAAACTTAATTTATTTAAATATAAATAACATAAACTTAATTTATTTAAATAGAAACAAATATTATAGTGTAAATTCCAAATATTACAACACTTAATTATTGATCATCAAATATTCACCTCTAACTTCAAATAATATGAACTTAATTTATTTCCATAAAAACAAATATTATGGCACAAATTCCAAATACCAAATATTACCAAATCTTACCAGACTTAATTATTGATAAGTCAATAAAATATATTACGAGTAAATATGTGCGATCAAATTCCAGAAATGCTGCCATGCATGCAACGGCATGTTTTCAACGGCCTGAGAGTGTAGTAATAAAGTTTTCGTTAAAAAGTGAAAGGTCAAAAATACGTTTTATAACTTTCAAAACCCATCACAAAAAACGGTTGTTTGTTTTTTTTTTTTTTTAACGTAAAAATACGGTCAAAATGCCTTATCGGGTCAAATTCCAAGTGAGTTGCTCGTTTGCTCGTAACGACCCAAAAAGTGTACTTGCACATGGCTATGATGGAGACCAAGTAGAGTTTCATAGGAGTACGAAGAAGACCTTGATGTGGTGTAGGTGTACCAAACCAGTTTAGATCTAGAGACTTTTTTTTTATAACTGAAAAAATGTGCCTAAAGCATAGACATTATGGTTGTCATTTGATAATAGCTTTGATATTTCCAAACAAACTATAGATATGACAGGTAGATATTTCACTTTTCTGCCTTTATAAATATATATTTGATATTTGATAGAAGTAATATATTTTTGAATTTAAGTTTTTATGATTTATAATGAATTAAGAAAAATAGTTGGAGTCGTTTAAGGAGGCAGAGGAATTGTCTGGAAGATTAAAAGTCGCTAGAATCTGGGCAAAAACATTTCAAAAAATCTTGTAAAGACAGTGTTTGAATCATGTTTTTGATGGTGGAAATGGATTCAGCACAATCAAAAACATCTAGGACACCTAAAATTTTTAAGTTTGACAACTAAAACTTGGATTTACAGAAATCCTTGCCAGATTTTCTCTAAATATGATTGGAATTTCCATAACTTTTTGAGCAACTCCTCCGCCTCTTTAGACTACACGAAAACATTTCAGTAAAAATCACATTTTATAAATTTTTGGTCGATATATTTTGAACTAAACATCTTTTAGCCCACAAATATGATTTATGAACAAAATCAAATAAAAAACCAATTTTTTTTTTTTTAATAAATTTATATCACGATTGTGTAATTTTTAATTAAAAATGTAAAACAAATTTTTCGAAACGATGAATTAATCTATAAATTTAAAAAACAATTTAATTAAAAAAACAAAAGAAAACAAAAAACATACGACCCTTAAACTTCTTTTCTAATCCGGTTTCACGTACATTATGGTCGACCAAAGCCTTCCATAACCAAATTTTGAGAAAGATTTCTCAAAACACCCTTTTAGACATGTAATTTCCCAAGTAAGTTAGGCCATGGTGAGTTAAGGCCTTTTATCTTAATTATTTATGTAAATTATGGTAACCCAAAGTCCTCCATAACCAAATTTTGAGAAAGATTTCTCAAAAAATCATTTTAGACATGTAATTTCCCAATTCCTCTTCCATGTAAGTTAGACCATGGTGAGTTAATGCCTTGCCATCTTAATTAATAAATATAGGCTAGGTACAATTTAATTAATTAATAAATATGGGCTCGTACAATTTAATTAATTAATAAATATCTGTTAGGTACAGTTTAATTATTATTGTTTTTGTTTTTCTTAAATTACAGTTTAATTATTAATGTTTTTGTTTTTTTAAATTTGGGAATATAATTTTTTTGACAGTGTTTTGAATTTTAGGTATTTAAATGTATAAATAGATTTATTATTCTGATTTTTTTGTTTTAACTTCTAATTTTACAAATATTATAGTTGAAACTTATGGTTTAAAATGTTTTTTAGAAAATTTACCAAACAAATTTATAAAAAACAAAAATATCTAATAATTAGACCATACATTAAATACTTTTAGCACATTTTATTTGAAATTTTAAAATAATAATCAAATACAAAATTTGAAACTAATTACCTTTTAAATTTGATAATGTTAACTAATTCTTTAATCATCTTCACAGTTTTAATTAAACGAATTGATGATGATTCTAAATTATTAATCATATTCTTAAAAAATAAAAAAACCCAACATTTTAACTATACAATTTCATCCATGTTAACGAGTGCGACCGGTGAAACCATATATTTGACTCGATTCCGACTTACAAGCATATCACTTCAAAAATTAAAAACCATTCAAATCTGACTGATTTTTCAAAAATAGAGACAGGCTTTATGAAGGGTAATTTTCAGGATTTATGAAGGGCTAGAGAATTGGAGTTCAAACTCCAACACAGTTACAACACATAAGGACGGGTCAATGGTTAAATGGTTTTTGTTAGTGGGGATGTTTAACAAATTTATTTTATGTTTTAGAGGTGGTTTACTGAAATACAATATATTTTTTTTATTTGAAGTATGATTTTTTATTATTTAGAAGATGTTTTTAATATAAAAATAAATTCAATATTTTTCTTATTTAAATGGTGCAAATATTTTTTAATAATTTTTTACTAAATTAAAATGCCATATGATTATGTTTTTTTGTTTTCAAAGTTATAGAAATTTATGTTATATTTTCAAATAGGCAGCGATTTTTGTGAATCTAAGTAAAAATTGTCAAACTTCATAATTTTAAGTGTCATCTAGGTTTTTAATAGTGCTGAATCCATTTCCACTATAGTTTTTTGAAATTTTTTTGCCAAAATTCCAACCCCTTTTAAGCATCCTAGAATTCCTCCACCTCCCTAAACGACTCCGATTAAAACTACTCATAATTTGTTGGTTAATTACTGAAGAATCAAATACCATGCGAGGGCGTATCGTTCCGCAACGTTACGAATTCGGTACAGAGCATGATTCCAACTAGCTTTTGTTTGGTAGCGCACTGCATCATCACGTAATGGCGCGGTCACGGAATTCGGTGAATCGCTGTCCACAACTCAGCTGCACATGGGGAGCACATGTATACCTCTTCAAATGCGGTCAGCGGGACCAGTTCGGTATTTAACGACAAGAGTAAATACAGGAGAAGAGGCTATTTCTAATAACTGTTTCTAATTGCCAGGTGCCACGGTCATTACCCAAGTATGTGCTGTCGACGCGTTGTTGGGCAGCCAAACTAAAAGAAATCTCGCTTCTTTGTCGATACTTCGGTTGGTCGGTTGATACACGCGCAGCATAGAAGTGACAGCAATACAATTTATCAATTTACGTTATGAGGGTACGACCTGGGTTTTGATACGCGGCAGAGTCTGAACTTTTCGGCGGGATTCGCGGGCCACGTCAGCAATTCAACCGATACGCCTTACCCAACCGAAAGCTGTCACAGTAGAAAAAGTAGGAAGAACGCTACATTAATGGTGGCCGACCGTTGATTACGGGGCGTGCCCATGGTTCCAGTACAGACAAAGATCGTCCATCAGTATTGCTATATACAGTAACACTCTTGTTGTGTGTAACGCAGGTGCAGCAGCAGCTTGCAGAGTGGCATGGCCCGTTGGGTCCCTCTTGCCACTTACGGTCTTTGAGGCACAGCAATACGTACGTGGCTTCCATTGCCGGCAGCCTCGTGCAAGGTTACACAGTGACACTGATCGTTATGTGGAGGATGGCTCCTTTTTTTCTTTCTGTTTGGGGAAATTGTTTTGTTAACCAGCGGTAGAATAGACTTCTTTTCTGGCGGGTGCAGTCGCAGCTTTTCGGCAAACTATTTGGAGTAAACTGACGAACAAATTCTGAAATGATTGCTGCTGTCCTTTGGTTTAAAAAGGATTGTAAATGCTTAGAGCAAATTGGATGCGATTCTGTCAATCCTATCCTTCAACTTTGGAAAGCACTTAGCGGCAAAGCTAGACACATAGTTGCATCTAAAATTATTTAATCTTTTTTCAGATTCACCGTATATTTCCGAATGTTTCCTAGAAAAACTTATCTCTTTCCCAGCTAAACGATTCTGCGTTTTTACTTTTTCGATTTCTCTTCCTCTATCCACTAAAATATTTGCTTTATTTGTCTGCTTTTTCTTACATACTATTTGTGACAGGACGAAGTGGTCGTAAAGTGCTTGGACTCAAATTGGTGTTTTTCATCGAATTGTAGCACCGGGAGTGAGAGAAAAAGCATTCCTTTGAATTTCCAAAATGCATTCTTTTGAATTTCCATTACACATGACGGTGGCTTTTTTTCAGTGGGGGAGCGAAATCCTCGTTGAACAATCACAATACATCATATATTGCTAAAGCGAACAGATTTCATCATATAATATTGTCAAAGCAAGCAGATTCTATCATACAATATCACCAAAGCTAGCAGAATATGTGCAAAATACGTCATCATCGAAACACATACGTCATTATTTGATCAAATGCTGCAGCAGCAACGCGCGGCACCGACAGGAATCGATCTGACTAGGGTGCGAAAGCCTACAGCCCCCACCAGCGCGTCATGCACTCACGTGGCTTTAGTCCAGCGGGTTAGCTTAGTCCGGACTTACAGTTCAGTGTTTTAAGGTAGATCGAAGGTAAATATTTTACAAATATGCAGAAGAGGAAGGAAATTCCCCGATATTTTTTGAGGAATTTATGGTTAACTATTGATAACAAATTGAAGAGGCAATATATCGTACGTAGATAGCTTTCTGTAATGATATGAACACACAAATCTTTGTCTTCTGTTTTAACTCTTTCTGTTGGAATATTTACCGTTTGCACATTTGGTACTTAGGCATAAGTTACTCGATTTTAGTGTAATGATTTCCTATAAAATATGTTTTTAATCATTAAATTCATTCAGGTTAATTATATCATAATTTAATGGGTGTTTTTAGCCATTTCAATAATAATATGCACTTTTAAGAATATTGCAAAAAATGTTCTGTAAAAATGTACTTTCATTGGTCTTGAATCAGGATTTTTGTCTAAATATAAAGAATCTTATATTGAATAATTTCCTCAACAAATTGTTTTTCTAATTATAAAATTTAATTAATAAATAAATAATTATAAATATTAGTTATTATTAAAACTTTATTATATGATTTCTGAAAATAATTGTTTTAGGAAATCTTATTCAATTTTTATTAAAATAAAATTTTTAGTATATTATTTAATAAAAATTTATAAACAATGTAAATTATTAAGAGGGGTTTTTAGGAAAATCATATCATCGTTTATTTGTCAAAGCGTTTCGAATCAACAAGTGTGCTTCATCATCAGGACAAGTTGAAAAACCAGATCATGATTTCATGTTAAATAGATAGAATACATAATCCAACAACTATATTTGACTTGGAAACGGCTATACTATACTAGGAAATGACTATATTTCTATTAAAAAATTAGTTTATTAATTTATAAGTCAGTTATGTTATATTTATTACCATATTTGAATAAAAGTAAATTATTGTATTTAAGTACTAAATATATAAATAAATAAAAACTTATAATATTAATAGTATACAAATTAATAAAAATTTATTAAAAATATAATGAATTTAGTTAGTCAAGAAATGCAACAATTTCTCCTAATAGATTCAAGTTCTGAAACCCACAAAAGCCTAAAAATTATTATAACTAATAAAACTTTTAAATATCTTAAATTTTATAAATAAAAATGAATATATTATTAAATTAATAATAAAACTTTTAAATATATTAAATTTTATAAATAAAAATAAATATATTATTAAATTAATTTTTTAATTTTTCAGTTAATAAATAAATAGGTAGCTAAAGCTAAAGTACTCCTATATTAGCTTGCATAGGTCATTTCTCTTAACTATTACTATAACTATTAAATCACCATTCCTACCCTTAATATAATATAAAGTAGAATTAATAAAAAAACAAATCTTATATTATTTTACATAATACTTTTACATTAAATAAATTATTTTAAAGGATTAAATATATTATAATTCATTTATTTGAAAAATATTAATTAAAAATTTACATTTAATGTTTAATAAATATATTTTATAAAATTATTATCTTTATGTAATAAATATAATTGTTTTTGAATTGAAATATTTTTTATAATTTATGGATATATTAAATAGTGGAAAATTTACCATACCTTAATTGTCAAATTAATAGTGACGAGAATAATCACTAACTTCTATCTATTAATGCATGTTGGTTCATTATTATAGTCAAGGAAAATCAGGCCATTTGTAATTATGAGTTCGTGGTCTATAAGAGATTAGACTTTCAATCCTAGGAGATGTCTCTGGGTCTTTGGCTATTAATTTAGTTGTGAATATTATATATTTATCTTAATATGGAATTTATTTGTGAATAAAGTTTTTTTTTTTTAATTAGGCACTAAAGATAATCTCTACCAATAAATTTTTCTTTGTTTTAACCTTTTATATATTATAACAATCACCTCACACTCAAATTCCTTTGACTATGGATTAGTTTGCTAGGTTTTTGTGAGTTTATTGTGACATTAACCAAATTTTTGAAAAATGTTAAATATTTACATATTTCCATAAATTAAAAATATTTTTCTAATTTTGAAAATCTTATTTTTAATTTTATATTAGTTGAGTGAGCCTTGAAGTGACATAATATTTATCAGTGCTTGACAAATCATTTGAAAATGGAAAAAAATACTAATTGTGTAAATGACCATTCTGTCAATGAGTGCGTGCTCTGACACTAACACTTAAAGTGACACTACTATGCCTACACCGTTGATGCTTTACCCTTGCTCTGACACTAACACTTAAAGTGACACTACTATGCCTACACCGTTGATGCTTTACCCTTCTTTACTCCAAGTCCTTTACGTACACCGAGGGGACAAGAGGGCATTTATAGTCATGACTAGTTGTTCTTGGGTTATATTATTGCATCTTAAACTTTTTTTTCTTATTTCATTTTAAACTTTCACACATTAATCTATGTGGAACAACACATGTATGGAGCTAGGGATGTCTGTAGAATAAAGGATGTGTGGAAGAAGGGGTGTGTGTAAGAGAACGGTCGTGAACACAATCTTTCCTCCACACACCTAAAATTATTGTAACTTTAAGAAAAAACTTTGTATAATGGTTGCTTATGGTTTCTCTACAAATGAATATTTGATATACATCCTCCTTAGGATATCATATTCATCCATGTGATCTAATATCACGTTCATTATATAGAAGCAATGACTGTGAAAATAAAAAACTGCACAAATAATTGGGAAATCAAAATCTGCTGCAACACTTAACACAATAAATAATTTTATTCTAATGTTATTGCTCTCTATACTAATTTGGATTATCAATAAGCGACATTGTAGTATATTTTCAACAAGCTAATTATATTATTGAGAAGCCTAGAAAAGAAAATATTAATAGGATTGAGTGAAAAAAATTTCAAAACTATTATCTCAAGGTTGGAAAGACTCACAAATCCAAATAGGCCTGATTCCACATACATAATTGTATAATATATCCACCTTTTTCTCTAGATCTATTATCTTCATAAGATCCAATCTTTTGAATGATGTGTTTTTTCAAAAGCTTAAAAATTGTAAATCATCATTATCATATCACCATTTTTCATGTATATGTCTATATACATCTCGCATAAGTTGCTTTACAGGTTTGCGAGGTAGTGTTTTGTATTTGTGTTGTAAGCCTCAGTAGACTGAACTTTGTACTTTCTAATGCTAGTAATGTGGCTTTAATTCCCTAACCTAGGGGATTCTCCTCTCGATAAGAATGATCATATGTTAGGAAAAATATGGTACCATAGATCCAAGCATAATATCATTGGTTAAAAATACATGGTGCAAACAATGATAAGCGCTTTCTTGATCATTGTACCATTAACAACATATATGTTTTAACTTAGGGAAATTCAATGTCAAAATGTAAATTAATTATTAATCTTGTGTCCCTTTTTCATAGGACACCTAGGTTGCGTAATGGCATTAACTCTAGAAATTCGTGACATGGACCAAAGGTTTAGAAATTCACTGATAATCCAAATATCATGAAATGAAATATTGTTTTAAACACAAAAGCATTGAGGTTAACCATTGTGCTTGCTTCCCATTTGTTGTTCATTTCCTTATCAAAGATAAAATATATTGATCTAAATTTCATAGCTCTTCATGGTCCATTCATTTGATATCGTGACAATAGATATTGATATATCCCTAGTATTAGGCTTAGATCAAGTAGTTTGGAAAAAAAATTAAAAGCCTTGATGGCCAATCAGGTGGCACCACACAATCCGTGTAGTGGACCCATATTACACATCAGGTAAATTGATGGAGTTAAATCCCTTCTTACTTTATGGCATGATGTGCCTTATCCATAGTTGATCACTTTGGGGTGCTTTGGACTTTGCCACGTGCTTTGGAATTGTATTACATAAAAGACTTATCACATTGGTAGTTCACTAAATCAACAGTGGACAATGTATATCAGGTATTAAATAGGGGGCGGTTAACTGCGTGGAGCTACTCAATGGGTGGGTTGGATATGATATCATTACGTTGACATGGTGTTGGGTTATTTGATATCTAGTTTTAAATGGGATATGCTAGAATCAACTTACGGAAGATCTGACATCTAATTTTGAAAACTAGGATGGAAAATTATATTAGATTTCTATAGACAAAGGGACTTCATTGTAAACTACGAAGACCTAGGATGAAACCTTGACTATGACAAGAATCAATTTTGTCAAGTGACATGAATCATTTACTTTGGGATTTTTCTATGTACCTTATTTTAAAACAAAGGCGGGTGTTGATGTGGCTATGGAACAACAGGAAAAATTTGATAACAATGGTGCTAAGATCAGATAGCCAAAAAATTAAGCTTGAGGAGTCTTGTGGGTAGGACAATTGATTTGGTCAATTTCCAGTTACTTTACAAAATCAAAATGCCAGTATTACAGGGTTGAATTTCCATCATTAAGCAGCGTTTTGAGGAGTGAGGGGAACCATGATAGCAGAACCCCCTTCCCATTGGGTGACATCATAGGGTATCATCCCCCCGCAATTCATGATAAAAATGGATATTGACAAGTAAAGTGACCATCATCAAATTGAGGGGGTTGAACTCTGTGGTGGAACTTGAAATACAGACCCCTCCTCTCCCTTATTGTTGATGTCATGGGGGAGGGGGTGTCATGAGCCATTGAGTTTTATGTGAAATTATAATTTTTATATTAGTGGGGATCCAAACAGTGGTGGGGTATAACCAAGCATTCAATTTCAACAAGGGCGCAAGTAGCTATCAAATAGGAAAAGAAATAGAAAAAGAGGTATGTGGTTATGATTATAACTTTGAAAGAATTAAACATTAGTAGTCCAATACTCAAGGCTAGTAATCATAAAAGCTAAGAAAATATGAAACAAAGTCTAATTGTGGTTTCTATATATGAGAAGTTAGAATAACATAAAGAGAAGTTAAAAAGATTTTAAAAAGTAATCCGTCCTATTAGATTTGGCCAGGTGTTTATCATGCACTTTTTAGCACCCACGTTGGAAACACGTATTCAATTAGTTCTTGAGGGGGCATGTTACATACAATTTTCTCTAAAGTACTCTGATAAGTGCTCTAATAAGTTTTAATTCTTCTAGTTATATTATGTGGGCGATTTTTTCTCCATGTTTAGTGGTCATAATTTTTCTAGTTGCATTGTGTGAGTGATTTCTTTTTCAAAATGTGTAGTGGTATCTAATGTTCAATAGCTTATTATCGTAGTGAGTAGTTGTTTCTTTTTTGTTGTAAGGAGTATGAAAAGAAGTTGTTTTTGAATGTAGGGGAAAATTTCACAATATCTCTATCAAGTACATTGTGGTTCCTTCGTTATATAGGTGAATGCTTAAATAATTTACACAATATATGTTACAGCCTTGGAGTAGTCAAGTTTACCAATTTGTAATTATGTGAGTACATTTTACTATTTTCCTTTATGTTCTCCATGCTTTTTACCAAATGCAGAAATGTTTTATATAATGCATGTGACATTGAAAATTCAGGTGTTAGTATGACTATGTGCAAATTGTAGTGGGAAATTTAAAAAAATATTAATTTAATATAAATATATAATTTTTTTAGTTATCGTATTTATCTACAATAATTAGGTGTGGCTTCCGTTGCTTCGATAAAATATTGTTAATAATCCCTTTTAGCTATGTTCTCGATTTTTCATTTCAGGACTTATTTTCTGATGCAATGTCAGACTGACATTGTGATGTAAGTGGAGTTAACTAGACCTACAGCTTAATTTGTTACAATTAACTTCCAAATCTAGTTGTCGATTATGTGAAGACCAAAAGAAAAATTGTACATGTACATAATGGATGGAAATCCCTTTTGAATGGATTGAAAATCTGTATTGAGTGATGCAGGTTTATAGGAAAAATGAGTAATTGTAGTGATTGATAATTTGCTTACCCTATGAGAAGATTGAGTTAGGTAACTTTAAGCAGATTAGAACAAACTAACATAATACTTTTTCTATCATATTCAAGTAACGTTACATCATGATTTGGATATATGCATATGTTATTAATGTATATACTATTTATTATATTATGGCTTCTTCTTCCATAGCTATATTGTGATGTTCATCTTTTTGATTGTCCTTTATTCCAAATTTATTGTCTCAGAGATATTAGAGTTGCATAAACGATTTCAAATACAAATAAATTGGTGAATTCAAGACGCATTAAATTCTTTGAGACCAGGTACCAACTGAATAACAAAGTAATGAATAGTCACATGAGAAAAAATCCATAATGTTCATTTTATAAGCAATAGTTGTGTTGTGTCTTTCTTGGAACGATATGCCATAGTGAATTTAGAACATCTTTTAAGATTGATTGCTAAGGCATCAATGGAAAAGGATATGCTTGCTGTAAAAAAGGAATGTACAAAACACAATTATGTACCAACATATTCTATTTAGTTTAAATAAATTTTTATATGTTGTAGGGGGCTACCTATTTGATGTCATACAAATTTTATTCCATTTTAGATACATGTTAATAGAATTACAAGAAGGAACGATACAACATTCAAGAAATTGTTTAGAGCGATGAGTTATTGAAGAAATATTATCTTATCAACATGAATTGAACATATATGCATTAATAGAAATGCATGATATAAATTGCCTAAATGCTTATTTGGAAAAGATGAGAAAATGAGCTTCAACTTTTATAGTTCCTATAAAATGAGGACTAAGGTGGGACATATTTTTTATAGATCGGTTATTGAGTGGGGTAAAAATTCTGATAATACTTTCGTCCAAGGAAAAAATGAAAATCTATTTGCATTTTAATTCTAATTTATGCAAATATAGTTATGACGTATACTTTGTTCAATGAATGAAATTCAATTGCTCGACATTTTGAGCCACTATTGTACAAGAAAAGAGGTTTAACATTAATCGATCATGAACATATAATGAATATAGAAAACTAAGATTAAACAGAACAAAAATGGATGAAAATAGAGGAAATCATGAGGAGACATGGATTTACGAGAATGTATGGGGTTCAAAATTATTTACAGTGAAAACTATTTTGAAACAATATGCTAATTAACATAGAATGAATATGATGTTCCCTATTTATGATGCGTAATTACATAAACATTTTTCAATGCAACTATACATAATGATTCGTTCCCATCAAGGTGCATAAAAAAATACATAAACGAGAATGCAATCAAGCAATTCCCCTGAATTATAAATTTGAAAATATACATTATACATTTGGTGGTGCCATATGAAAAAGAGAATATAGATGGTGGCTTATTTGTTTATGGTTGGCTATGCTATATATTGAATATAACCATATACATATGTTGTCTGATATATTGACTATTGTAGCTAAATTTCTCTCATTCAAGGAAGGCACAATAATGTTTCATGTTATATATATGGAACAAATATAAATAATTTGAATTTTGAACCCTTGCAAGAAATAGGAATAGAGAAAAACATTTTACGTGATAATGAAGTAGTTAATGAAGAGAAATATATAGAATAACCCTATATAAAACATAATGGGGAAAATGTGGATAGCTTTAAAAACATGAACATAGATGAAGATACCATGGAACTTAATACAAAGCTTATTAATAGAAATAAGAGTTCATGTTTATCATTGCATCAACTCAAAATAAAATAAGAAAGAAGGATGTTGTCCAAACAAAACTAATTAAAAAGCATGGAAATGATCAAGATCAAGGTATCATGTGACATCTTCCAAAAAAATAAGGAATCTTTAGGAAGAGAAAGAAACATTTTACGCAATATTGAAGAACTTAATGAAGAGAAATGTATAGAAGACCCCTATATAAAACACAATGGGAAAAATGATGATAGCCTTAAAATCATGATCACAGATGAAGATACCATGGAAATTGATACAAAGCTTATCAATAGAAATAAGAAATCTTGTTTATCATTACATGAACTTCAAAAAAAAGGAAACAAATCTAATTAAAAAAGAATCAAAATAATAAAGATCAAGACAAAATGTGATTTATTCCAATTAACATAAGGATTCTTTACAAATTCTTGATTATATATTTGAAACAATAGCATAGCAACAATATTTAAAAAAAACACGTGCCAATTCATGATTGTGTGATATTCTATCAAACATGGTTTAAAAAACATGGCATAGAAAGACAATCAATTGATGTTTCCAAAAATTGGTGTGTATGTAGAAAATGCAAAAAAGCATTAGATAGTGACAAAACTGTCAAATTTGCAATTCCAAAGGAGATTAGGTGGAATAAAAAATTATCCATAGTGAAAGAGATGCATGAATCAAAAGAAAGACTAATAGCACCAAGATTGCCATTTTTGCAAAAACAAGAACTTGGGAACCATTTAAAAAAAGCATAATTGGCATTAACTAGTGGGCTAATCAATGTACCTATTGACACATCTCAAATTCAAACTGCACTTCCTCATGACATAAATGAATCTAATATAGTGGTTGTGGAAATTAA
Source organism: Pinus tabuliformis (assembly GCA_031772625.1). NCBI lineage: Eukaryota > Viridiplantae > Streptophyta > Pinopsida > Pinales > Pinaceae > Pinus > Pinus tabuliformis. The sequence continues at coordinate 346,476,494 of CM062814.1, forward strand.
AGGACATTCAATCTTTAGATGAGGGTGAATTTAGATTTATAATATGATGAAGGTGTTGAAATGATTGTGTAGAACTCTTCCTTATAAATTAGAGAATGTAAAAATAAATTAAAACTGGAAACAAGTCTTTTATCAGAACAAAGGTTTATATGCATTTGAGATAGATATAGAAAAATTGATAATAATGATGACTATGGTGAAAAACCAGTGACAAAAACACTACTTCATGGATTTAGTGATTGATATAGTATTCATGATCTTCATAATAGTCAAATAAACATTGTTCCCTGCAAAGGCTATAAACGTTTGTGCATATTTAGAGATAAATATTTGTAAGAGATGAATCACCTGACATTGTTCTATGGAAAAGGACAACCAAATATTGTTACAAGAAACCGTACATGCCACAATATTGCTCAATGGAAACTTTTGCATCAAGATCATGATTTTGCATATCATATGATGAATTCGTTTTACAAAGGAATGTAAATTATCTTTAGCCAAGTTTTTAATTGTATTTGGATTCAAACAAAGAAATTACAATGAAAAGGAATAAATCCAACAGCTAAATATGCCCCTATAAAAGAAAATATGAAGTGCATTTTGAAATTGAACATTTAGTATATGGATCATAAACGAATGTGAACATCATTGAACTTTTTTTTTACATTTGTAAACGAACTTATATGTAATGATTCGACAATTAGGTCCACTAACTTTCTTTGTTTCATTTAGAAGTATCGAGCATATCTGGGAGCCTTTGGTAAAGGATTTTCAACAAATGTAGCGAAAGAAAAAATTCTCAATTGAAAACAAAGTAGAAGAAGATGATAATGATACCTGATTGGAAATGACCCCATTACTTGCATGTGATATTATAGAAGTAGAATGAATTCTCTACACCAATTAATTTTAAATGAAACCAAGTACTTTGGTGAGGTAATTAACTATTTCTTTGTAACATAATTATAAAATTTAGGAAGCCAACATGAACATGGATTGCAATGGATAAAAATTCTCTTATCTATGGAGAAAGTACAAACATTGAAATTGATTTCTTTTTTGACAAGTACTTGTGTTATGATTCAAGTATACTTCCTATAAATTTGAAAAGTATCCAACATAATCATCATAAAAAAACTTGTAGGAAAAAAAATGCATTTTTGGTTCAGTTTGTTGATTCCATCAATGCGAAAAAACACAAATACTTGAGCCTATGAAATTCAACAGTGCAAGTACAAAAGAAAATGCAAGGACAATATTTGATGCACTAGAAAATATGGAACATGATGAAACATATACATTTTATGGTTTTCTTTAGAAATTAGGTGTAAATGGAAGTGATTACATCCATGCATTTCAATGTACTCTGAAGCGAAGAATAATTCTATTGAAAAGGGAACTAACAAACATATGGACTAATAGATTTTCTCAGCATATTCCATTCATCTAGGGTGGAAATATTGACGCTTAATTTGTGTTTGAATCACGTGCTACTACTTATAGTAGTTTGTACATGACAATAGTAGGTAAAGCAATGATGTTGATGTTTAAATATATATGAAATCATTGTCAGAAAACTAATGTTGATGTCATAGAAACAATTGCAAGACTTGGAAAATCTTTATTGAACTTGCAACAAATGTATGCACAAGTGGTATATAGAGTATTGTCATTGCATTAAATACTAGCTCAAGAAAATGTATATTTATTAAGGCTTCAATGATAAATGATAGAGCATTTGTACTAATAAGATTGAAAGAGTTGGAACATGAACCAAATGATACATAAAATGTAACATGTTTGTCAACCATCAATCCCTATGTACAATGACCAAAAAATATTGAACATATATACTTAGAAGAATTGTCAACATGTTATACACCACATGGTAAGAAGAGAGGTGTTGAGAAACCATACATTATAAGATACGTGAACACAATAAGTATACAAACCCGGATAACTATTACAAAAAGTGATTGATGTTGGATATCCCATATTTTATTAATGAGAAAACTTCTCAAGAACATGTTGTGTCCTACAACAACCCCCCATTTCATATCATCTGTATTTACAAATAATCAACGTATGAAATGGGTCCCTTTTAGAAATTAATTGGTATTAATGAATTTGTTCGAAAAAGCCATGATAATCAAATAAGTATGTAAAATGAAGCCTTTTTCGAATAACAATGTTACCAAAATAAAACAATCTTTTGTTATTGCGATAAAGCGATCGCAAGATCGCATATCGCAATGACAAGAGAGATGCACTTAAACGGCACTTCGGCCTTTGCTGATGCGATATCGTTATCGGAAATCGGCGGTATTTATGACATACACAAAAAGAGCACATATCTCACACCCCGATGCGACGCTATATCGGCGATCGGCTATCGGCACTGCTTCTTATGAGAAAACGCGTTAAGTTATAAACCCCGACCCGATGCGATATCGCTATCGGCCGTCGGCGGTATCCCATGCATTTTTATAAGGCGCCCAGCTCTTTCCCCGATGCGATGCGAATTCGCTATCGGAGTTCGGCAAATCACTTAAATTGCATCTGGTAATGGGTTCATATGCCAGTCCAATGCGATATCGCAATCGGCGTTCGCCAGGGCTACTTTCAAACGATAATGTAACACTCTCCCCCCATGCGATGCGACATTGTTCATCAGTAATCGGAATTTTCAAAAAGTGATTGTTTTAAGCTTTAAAGTTATATTTAAATCCGGTTGATAAGGCGCAGATTTCAAAATGCCGTTAAATGCAGGGATAAGGTAATGCATGCGTATTTAATAACCTTGCCCCTTCGATTAACGAATACTTGCGTCTAAGGCATATCATATCTGTTGCACGCGTTGGGTGGTCATTCAACTGAATAACAGCGTAAATGGTCATTTAATGGGTAGCAAGCCTTAAAATCACCATTAATGCATATGCAATCTCTTACCAGTGATTGGATCCGCAGCCACTTTTTGAAGATTAATAGCGCCATGCTTCAAGTGATATATACCTTTCCAATTATGCTTTGTCTTCATTATTCCTCGTGTTACGATTTCTCTCGCACTTGTGTAGAGTTCGTTTGTTGAAGAAAGCCTGAACATGATGGGGAAGAAAAATAAGAGGAGTTCTGGTTCTACTACAACATCTGTTGCAGGTCAAGCTGCTCCAATTTCAAAGAAAGGCTTAATCTCGGACAGTACGTGCACTGGTCTTCATAGGACCACATGGCAAGACACATATAATCTGTTGGAGGCCGAGCAACCAAAAGTGACAGTGAGAACGGCTAGTGTAGATGTATTAAGGAAGTCTGATGCAACGCTCAAAGACTTGGCCAACTCCTTTTTACACAGAATAGCGGCCAGAGAGTAGGTTCTCCCTTACACAGACGTGGTGCGCTGGGCAATCGAAGAAATCCCCATCACTGATAGAACTTTCCATACAAGGGACGGAAGGATTTTCGGGTCATTCAAGCATGATGACCTGAGGCGAATGTATCATCTGCCTGAACCAGAGCTAGTCTACAACAGAACCTTCGTGGAGAAATTCGCAAAAGAATATGAATCACCATCCGAACCCCTCCGAGATTGGAGGCAGAACCCAGCCAAGCACAAGCATGAAAGTTCGGGTAAGTAGTCCAATGTTTCTTTGGCTTCTCCCTATTGCTATGCGGGGATTATGATGTGTAGATTGTGGGGATTACATGACTCTGTTAATATCAATATTGACATGGTTCCCCTAATGGAAGGGGCTATCAATTCTATAATCATGGACTGGGCCACTATTCTTTCCGATAAATTGGTCGTAGCTGTTCGTGAATTCAGAAACAAAACTATAGTCTCCGAAAGGAAAATCCCTCCATTCTATTATTCTGCTTACATTATGGATACCCTGTGTCTTAATTCTGAGTTTCCTGTCCTCGGTTGGAGATGGACCACCCAGGATCCAACACCCATTCATTTATACCATCAGAAATTGTGGAAGTCCTCTTACAAGGACCACTTGTACCAAATTTGTAATGGTTTCATGGCGCCCATTTACTATTCTATTGGTTTGGGGAAGAGTATTTCTCCTATATCAGAGTTTTTGGGAGTAAGGCTAGGCCACATGTCCTCCCTTTGTATATCCCAGACAAGCTGTTAGCCCGGGAAATCTGCTACTAGATTATGGCCGACAGTGTCACACAAACTCTCAAAGAAGAGAAGAAGAAAGGTTGGCCCTCTTTTCCTTTAAGAATTGGGGTTTTTACTCTGCTTAATTACAAGCATGCAGAAAAAGAAGCAGCAAAAATCCAAGCTTTATCCCTGGCCACTCTCCCAAGCAGACTCTATGATCCAAAGAAAACTGCCTACATTGCCCTAGAACAAGCAAAATTAACAAAAGTTGATCATCAAGAGGATATATTTGATGACTTGTTCGTAGGTGTCGAGACAATAAGACAAGTCAAACAGCTTGCCATAATGAAATACAACGATGAGGCATTGACTGAGTTTAATAAACTTAGGGAGAAGAGGTTGCAAACTCTGCCCCTAGAGTTATTATCCACAACCCCAGCGTCTTCCTCAAGCGAGCCTGGTCGGCAACAAATACATTCACCTCCTGTTACAAATAAAGAACAGGATAAACAACAGGAGGAAAGACAGAAAAAGCTGCAGGCTGAGAAGCAGAAAAAAGAGCAAGCAGAGAGGCAGAAAAAGGAGCAGATAGAAAGGCAGCAAAAGACACAGAGGGAAGAAGAGCAGAGGAAGAAGAAGGAAGAAGAAAGATTAAAGAAAGAACTAGCAGATAGGCAGAAAAAGGAATTGGAGGAGAAGCAGCGGAAAACGCAAGAGGAGCATCAACGAAAATCATTTGAAGAACAGCAGAAGTTAGAACAAGAGAAAGAACGGAGCAAAGCCCATAAGCAATCTTCCATTGATCCTGAATTGATTAAACAATGGAATCAATTCGATTCCATTATCAGTGGTAAGGAAGGCTCCAAAGACACAGGCTCCTCTAAAACAAGCGATGCGCCCGATATCACTTCTTCTCAGGTTCTAGGAGGAACCAGCGGCCCACCCATTTCACAGAATGTCGAGGTAATCAATAAGGACCCTTCCGATCAAATTGTTCTCCAGGTGGAAGAAATTCCTCCCCTGGATATTTTCTATAGCCCAAAGCATAGAGCCGTTATCAAGCGCTCTAAGAAAAGACGAAGGCTTGATCAACCTTCTATCTTTCCTGAGCAAACAGTCACAGGCAATATGGTCTGGAAAGAGGATCTGGATCCCTCCGATGATCTAACAAAGCTGTCGCAATTCGCGGGAGCTTATTCTGCAGCAACTATCGACAAAGCATCAGAGGTAAGTCTTCTGTTGAAGACTAAGGACCATGAAATATATGCATTACAGGCAGAGGTAATTGAGGCGAAAAACAAAGTAGCACAGGTGGAAGAGCAGTTGCTGGCTCAACAGCAAGAGAACAATTTGTTAACCCAGCAACTGCAAATTGAAAGACAAAGGATAGACCAAAGTGAAACTCAGAAGGCAAAAGAATTGTCGGAGGCATTGTCACAGTTGGAAGCATCAAATGAGCTGATGATGAAATCAAAAGATGAGCGAATAGCTCAACTATCAACACAGCTCGAAGGTATCAAGAGCACACAGAATGTGAAAGTCTTCAGAGCAGAGGCAACTCAAATAAATGGCGCATTACTGTCTCAGATCAGACTTTTATGTCAAAAACTTGCTAAGGCTGAGAAATTATGCGAAATATCTACAACAGTGTGTGAGCAAATAGAGAAGGCCAGGAATGAGCTAGATCAGGTCGAAGAAGCCATATCCGAATACGTTGAGTGGCAAGACACTCCAGAAGGGAAAGCGGCGAATTTGTCCCGAATCCATGAAACGTATAAGGACATACTCTTCACTGAATGGAATACTCAGGTAATGAAGGCAGAAAGGGCGGCTTCCAGGTGTAAAATAATTGCCAGCAATATGATCGACCTAGTCAATGATACACTTTATTTGGCGAACATGATCTCCAAGTGCACACCTGGAAGCATAACAACAGCAGGTATGCTTGAAGAATCAAGTTATCCTGACTTGGAGGAACAGAGGAAATTAATTACCGGAGTAAATACTTTAACCTCTGATGCATATTGGCTCTTTCTAATCAAGCCACATACTCAAAGGTCTGCTCTCAAGTGTTTAACAGATGCCCTCGGATACCTGATCCTCGACATTCAAGATGCTACATATGATGCTCAGCTAACTTCGCGTCTCAACACTCCACCAGAAGTAGAGCCAATGCTGGCGATATGTCAGCTAAGGAGTAAAGGCAAAGAACCCATCGAATGAAGCATTGCCGCCAACTGCCAGATTGCCTAAAAAGATGGAACAAACATTTATTGATGCCAATTTAATAACTTTTCAGTTGTTTAGATATTTAGATTAGTATAGTATTTATAGACCCTTTCATTGTTTTGGAAAGGGTCGTAAAATTTTGTAATAAGACTTAAAGGCTGAAGTTAGCACTATTGTGCTTCAGTCTATATTCTTTTTGTGAAACTCGACCAATGGTTCTGAATTTTGATTAGAAGGCTGTTTTATACAATTGCGCACGACTGTCTGTTGTTTGGAATGCTTTCCAATTGGAAGGAAGGACTGCGACATAGTGATTGATGTACTGGATTGATCGATCAGCTTACATGGTACTATTATCTGTATCTGTGTTCTTTCTGATTATATGAATTGCTGTGTTATTATCTTTGCTATTGTTGAATGCATGTATGCGATATAACAACGAATCGTCATTTCACTTCACTATTGAATGTTTGTGTTGATTTGTTATCTCTTTCACTCATGCATGTATCAATGATATGAATGATTAAGCGTAGTAATTCGCTCTAATCGCTCTGCATAACTAATTATGCAGAGCAATGTTTAAATGGTTCAAACGTCTATGCTTAAAGTGTTAGAGTCATTTATATGCCTGCCTTAAAGCACAGATCATCAAACGCTACGCTTTGCCTAGTAATAAGTCCCGGGATCCGATTATAGTTATTACATTTTGTTTATAGTTTAGCTGTCCGCTCATTACCATCTTATCTCATAAGTCATTCATCCATCCCATTCACTTATACTTCTTGGGAAACTGGTCCCATTATCCCCAGTCGGAACCACTATTCCAAACGGAAAAGGAGCTGCATTAAGGTCCGGACCGGGTGGTATCCCCTTTGTTGTGGCAGCGATTTTCGAGGCCTCAACAAAATTGGCGCTAGAAGGAGGGCCTAACTGTGAATGGCAAGCCGACCTAAATCGGAAAGTCATTCTAAGAGTAATTCTCCCTCCAAATCTCCTTGTTCTTCTCAATTGCATGCTGGTTCTCCAGCCCATAACCAAGAAGAAGAGGAATCTACCACCACTGCTCAATCCCATCATATCCCAGAACAGCTAAGTCTTGAATCTCCTGAAGTCCAGTCTCTAATCCATAAACTTCAGAGCTTCTCGATCTCACCACAGAAATCTGAGATATCAGAAAGCAGTGCGACTTCGCAGTTCAACCTCACACATCCCCTTACCAGACTTCAGAGCGAAAAACTTGGAATTGAACCCACTGAGTTTCCTTTACCCAAAAGGAAAAAGCCAAAGAAAAATACTGAAGGATCTGATACTGGGGATTTTTCTTCCACATCCTCCATTTCATCTCATCATCTGCAAAGTCAACCACCCACTCCTCCATTACATATTGTTGTTCACCAGGGAACAGAAACCTCAATATCCCAATCTATTCACTCCTCATCTTCAACCCTTTCCAACACATCCAGAACCCCGACAGTAGTGACAACCACTGTCGCTAGCATAATGGCAGATCCATGGACTAGACCGGGTGCTGTCAACATGCCTGGACCATTACATGATCTACCAGATGCTCCCGAAAAATGGCTGCCTAAATTTAATCCAGATAATGGAACCCAAGCCGAAGAACACATCAACAACTTCATGTTAGCAGTTAATCTAAAAGGAGTGACAGAGCAAGATGTCGTAGTAAGACTGTTCCCTTATACTTTACAAGGATCAGCAGGATCCTGGTATTTTTCCTTACCCTCTGGTTCGATTACCAGTTGGGTTACATGCCAAGAGCAGTTTCTCACCAAGTATGGAGACGACCGGTCCCTAGCAACTTTAATAAATGACCTCTCCAATTTGAGAATAGAGCACAGGGAACCAATAAAAGAATTTAATGCCAGATTTAATAAACTACTGAATAAAATCCCTACCGCTTCTAAACCAAGTGAGCAAATCCGAAGCGAATGGTACATCACTGCCCTACCCGCCAACATAGCTATCTTTGTGGACAGGGCTGGCAAACCTACCCTAGCTGAAAATATGAAAGAAGCACTTGCAGTTGAAAAGCGCATCAATGCTCTTGAAAAGAAAGCTGCTCTAGAAGATAGAAAAGCTAAAAAAGTCTCGTTTAAAGAAGATTCCAAGAGAAAACCCCCAAGGACCCATATGACATGGAAGGTTTACAGAAGGTCCTTAAAACATTGTCTAATGAAATGGTTGAGATTAAAAAGCAAGTGGCCGAAACTTCAAGCAAAAGACCATTTAGGACTTTTAAGAAATCCGAATCAAAGCCACCTAATGTTATATCTAACGCCGATTCAGACCAAGAAGAAGAGGAAGAGGAAACACCTCCACAGACCGATGATGATGAAGAAGTGGCTGAATGTCACGGAATGTGGGATTTTATACTCCCAAACTCTGATACTGAGAATGAAGAAGAAGCCTTCCCGGTTACTACTAGAAGTAAAATTGCTTCTGAACTCCCCCAGGCAACTTCAAAGAAGAGGAGCGCAAGCGCTACTACAGCAAAAGAAAAAGTTCCCCTAAAGAAGTCACCTGTGGTAGTTCCTTCAAATCAGCCTTCAACTTCTAGTTCTCCTTCAACATCCAAGACTCTAGTGGTATCCGATTCAATGGAATATAACATTGTTGATGATATGAAGAAAACCAAGGCAAATATAACCATGTTTGAACTTAGTAAACTGAAACATCAGCAAAAGCTACTTCTCAAAGAATTAAACGCTGTTCCCTCTACTCCCCTTCCCAGTGCAAGAGCTGCCAACGATCAAGGCCAGCCTCCCGCAGGTATGGTTGAAATTACTGATTCAGTCTTAATCGGAGATAAATCAAATTCTCACACTCCACCCTTCCTGCTCACTTATGAGATTTATAATAGAAACCTACACAACTGTTTAATAGATTCAGGGGCCTCATCTAATATAATGCCAGCTTCAGTTTGCTCTAAGCTGAACATTGAACCCCAGAAGTCTGCAATTCATATTGTACAGTTGGATAGAACTAAAGTGCAGGTTGTGGGAGAAATTAATTCTGTAACCATCAGGTTGTCAGCCGACCCCAGAATTGTCCAGAGAATTGACATTTTAATCGCAGACATACCTGAATTTTATGGTTTGATTTTAAGCAGAGATTGGTCCGAAAAACTACATGGGTATATTTCCACAGATTGGTCACATATGTGGCTTCCCTACAAGGGAAAGCCAAATCAGATAAGGATCGATCGTGAGAAACATATGACCCACACAGTTACTGAATTCGAGCAAGAAAACCAACCTGTGGCATTCAACAATAACATTTTGGGGAATTATTCGGCAGAATCATTCTTTGGCAACTTTGTTGCCCAACCATCTCCTTTTTCAGTTAATCATTTTACATCTCAAATAGAAAATTTTTCACAAACTGATAGGTCCAGATGTTATAATGATGCTGAGAAAAATGTAGATACTTTTGTTAATATTCCTTTATTTTGGTCTCTGTATTTTGATGGCTCTAAGTCCCCTGAAGGTTCAGGAGCTGGATGTATATTGGTTAGTCCGCAAGGAGAAAAGACAATGTTGTCTTGTAGGTTAGAGTTTGAGTGCACTAATAATACAGCCGAATATGAGGCTTTAATCCAAGGATTATATAAAGCAATCGGTCTGAAGGTACGATATCTAAAGGTTTTCGGCGATTCGGAAATCATTGTCAAACAGGTTAGAAATGCAATTCATTGCCTTTCGACTCACCTTAAACATTACCAATCGCTCGTTCAAGAACTTACCTCACACTTTCTTGCATTCAACATTTCTTCTATACCTCGATCTCAAAATGCAGCCGCAGATTTGCTAGCCAATGTAGCTTCAAAGCTTCTACCTTCTGAAGACTACAGCCTTGATAGATTTTCCGTAGAATTACTTTTCAGACCTTCAATTCCCGACAATGTCACTAATTGGAGAGTATTTAATCATGACGATGATATTTTGCAGTTTTTAACTTCTGAGAATTCTTATGATAAGCAAGTTATTGAGGAAGATGATCATGATTCCCAGATGAAAGGAGTGCCCAAAGAAAATTCGATCCCCAAACCAGTGGTAAAATTAGAAGATCTTTACGATATCAAAGACAGGTTTAAACCTGTAATCAACACAAAGCTTCAAAGTTCTACCCTTAGGTTTGAATTGATAAATCTAGGAACCAACGAATCTCCTCAAAACATCAATTTAGGAACAGGACTATCTCAGAATGAAAAGGGAGCATTTATTAAATTGTTGAGAAAGAACAAACAGGTTTTTTCTTGGAAATATGATGACTTAAAGACATACGATACATCTATTATCCAGCATACCATTCCTATGCTTCCTGATAAAAAACCAATTCAGCAAAACTTAAGAAAAATACACCCAAATTTGGAGAGCCAGATTAAGTCGGAGCTTAATAAGCTTTTAAAAGACAAAATTATTTTTCCAGTCCGACATTCAAACTGGGTCTCTAACATGGTGCCAGTCAGGAAGAAAAATGGCGACATTCGAATTTGTATTGATTTCAGGAATTTAAACAAAGCGAGCTTAAAAGACAACTTCCCATTGCCCACTATGGAGCAAATTCTCCAATCGGTGGCAGGTTCTGAATTGATGTCTTTTCTAGATGGTTTTTCAGGGTACAATCAAGTTCTGGTACATCCCGATGACCAGCTCAAAACTACATTCAGGACAAAATGGGGAACCTATGCATATCAGAAAATGCCTTTTGGTCTTATAAACGCCGGAGCGACATTTCAGAGAGCTATGGACATGGCCTTCAGAGGGTTAATTAATCGATCAGTAGTCGTCTACCTAGACGATATTACTGTGTATTCTAAAAAGAGAGATAATCATTTGCACGACTTAAATCAGATCTTTCAGAGATGCAAAAGATATGGTATTTCTCTAAACCCAAAAAAGTCCTTCTTTGCTCTAGATCAAGGAAAACTCTTAGGGTTTATAGTATCCAAAGATGGTATTTATATTGATCCTGAACGAATTAATGAAATTTCTGAAATCCCTTTCCCACACAACAAAAAATCGATGCAGTCATTTTTAGGTCAGATTAATTTTGTCAAACGATTTGTTCCAGATTTTTCACAGATTGTATTACCTCTTCAGACAATGATCAAGAAGAATTCAGTCTTCAAATGGGGATCAGAAGAAAAGCAAGCTTTTGATGTTATCAAACAGTCAATAATCAATGCCCCAGCTTTGAATACCCCGAATTTTTCTAATCATTTTACACTATATACTATTGCATCCAACACTTCATATGCTGCAGTACTTACACAACTGAATGATAACAACCTAGAAGCACCCATATCATTTTTTAGTTCAAATCTTCAAGGTGCCGAATTAAATTATTCAGATGTGGAGAAACAAGCCTTTGCTGTGTTCAAAGCAGTCAAACATTATAGACCCTTCCTTTTGAAAACCCATACGAAAGTAGTAGTTCCTTTCCCAGCGGTAAGACAACTACTAATTCAGAAAGAATTGGGTGAAAAAAGAGCCAATTGGGTTACAACGCTTCAAGAGTATGACTTAGAAATAAAGCCAGCAAAGATTGTTAGGGGCCAAGGTTTTTGTAGGATATTGGCAGGAGCATCAAACATTCACGAATCAAGCGATGAAGATCAGATTAAATCCATCAATCAGATAAGTGTCACTGATTCTGAATCTCAATATGCTGATTTGATATTTTATTTGAAGAACGGTTACGCTCCTCCAAATTTATCTTACAAAAATAAAAGGGCCATTAGGTTGAAAGCTAAGAATTTCACTCTCATTGATGATGTGTTGTTTAAACAAAATTATGATTCAATCCTGCTAAGATGTCTTGAGAAAACTGAAGCACTAAAGGTTTTGCAGGAGCTACATGATGGACCAGCTGGAGGACATTTTGGAGCCGACACAACAGCTCATAAGATTATTCATGCTGGATATTATTGGCCTACTCTATTTAGAGATTGCCATGAGCACGTAAGAAAATGCCTTAATTGCCAAACATCTGGTGGAAGACAACGAAAACCCGCTTTCCCTCTGCAACCTGTCAACATTGAACAGCCATTCGAACAATGGGGATTAGATATCATCGGGGAAATTACTCCACCATCTTCCAAACAACATAGGTATATCCTTACCGCTACTGATTATTTTACTAAATGGGTAGAGGCTATTCCTTTGAAGGCAGCAAATGCAGAGGCAATCATCGAGTTCATCGACCAATTCATCATTACCAGGTTCGGTGTTCCAAATGCTCTTGTTTTCGATAATGCTTCTTATTTCTCAGGAAACGCTATATATGATTTTGCTATTAAAAGGGGGTTTAAACTGAAATATTCTTCCAATTACTATCCCCAGGGAAACGGTTTAGCCGAATCTACTAATAAAAACCTCATCAAAATCACTAAGCGAACTGTTGAACAGAATCATAGAAACTGGCATAAATCTTTGGTCTTTGCATTATGGGCTGATAGAATAACACAAAAGGCTTCAATAGGGACCTCTCCTTTCAATCTGGTATATGGAAAAGAAGCCGTGTTGCCTACAAATCTTGTTCTTCCATCTTTAGCCCTAGTGCAGTTTATTCAAGAGACTCCGTCTTCTTCTATCCAACTTAGACATGACCAAATTCTCAAATTAGAAGAAGAAAGGGAAAAGGCCAGAATCACTCATGCCAAGCATCAACAAATCATCAAAGCATCTTTTGACTCAGCATCATCCTCTTCCAAACAACTTCAAGTTGGTGACTTAGTTCTCAAATGGGACAAGGCCCATGAGGATAAAGGCAAGCATACCAAATTTCAGAAAATGTGGCTTGGACCATTTCAGATCTGTGAAAAGATAGGCCATTCAACTTTTATATTGCAAAGCTTATCAGGGTTGAGAGATTCTCTCCCCGTCAATGGCCTGGTCCTGAAGAAATTCTTTAACTGAGAAGGTAACCCCTTCTCCTTTTTTTAGATTTGCGTAGTTTGTAGGATTAGTAGGAAATAAAACTGTAGAGTACCTACATTGACCTTTTGTTGTGTTTAAGAAAGCTGTCTCACAGAAATAATATAAATACTTGTTTCTAGATAATAGAATCCTCACTCAAAAGAAATAGTTTCTAGGAAATTAGATATCCTTGTATTCTGAAATTTTAATCTAAATTTTGAAGACTCCTCTCAGGAGGTAAAAGTTCTGAATCATTTTCTGTTTCCAAAATAGTCTCCAAAGGTTATCTGTTAAAAGAAATAGAGGCTAAACCATTTTTCAGTATCTTCAACTCTTCACTTGTCATCCATCGGCTCTTAAGGAGAAAATTGTTCACCCCATTCACTAAAGGATGTGATTATTCAGAGTGTAATTCTAAAATATAAAAGATTAAAGATAAGAGGTCTTATCATAAGCCTGCTTACCATGTTCATAGGGAAATAGCTTAACTGACATTACCAATACTGCCTACCAAAACAGGGTAATGGCTTGAAATTTCAAGACAAGGGGTCTCATCACGAGCCGGCTTGATCAGTTAACTTATTACCAGTGAATGGCATTGTCATAAGCTGGCTACCAAACCAGGACAGTGGCTTTTTATCTTATTTATTACAAAGAAAAACAGATGAAGAAGTGAAATATGAAAACATTTTATGGATTCGTTCTGTTAATCACACTCTTATGTGAATGGAAAAGTAGACAATATTATGGTTAAAAGGTATCCCTGTCGAGACTATAAATGTCTGCTGGCAACAGAGGCTCTACCTATGACAAAGGAGTTAATTATAAAAGCTGATATGGGAAAGTTTTCTATTTTTATCATTATGAACCAATAAAGACTTATTTTAGAAACTTTTTATGTATTTGGTTTCTTTAAACTTAATGGGACGAAGTTAACAAAATAGAATTCACTTTTGTCAGAACACATGAATATCTAGTTATATTAGAAATTTCTCCTTCTGATTGAGTTTCTATTTATAAAAGACTTGAATGTTTATGTTAATTTCAGAGATAACTGGTTCTACCAACGAATCGCCAATTGTTGTGTCCTACAACAACCCCCCATTTCATATCATCTGTATTTACAAATAATCAACGTATGAAATGGGTCCCTTTTAGAAATTAATTGGTATTAATGAATTTGTTCGAAAAAGCCATGATAATCAAATAAGTATGTAAAATGAAGCCTTTTTCAAATAACAATGTTACCAAAATAAAACAATCTTTTGTTATTGCGATAAAGCGATCGCAAGATCGCATATCGCAATGACAAGAGAGACGCACTTAAACGACACTTCGGCCTTTGCCGATGCGATATCGTTATCGGCAATCGGCGGTATTTATGACATACACAAAAAGAGCACATATCTCACACCCCGATGCGACGCTATATCGGCGATCGGCTATCGGCACTGCTTCTTATGAGAAAACGCGTTAAGTTATAAACCCCGACCCGATGCGATATCGCTATCGGCCGTCGGCGGTATCCCATGCATTTTTATAAGGCGCCCAGCTCTTTCCCCGATGCGATGCGAATTCGCTATCGGAGTTCGGCAAATCACTTAAATTGCATCTGGTAATGGGTTCATATGCCAGTCCAATGCGATATTGCAATCGGCGTTCGCCAGGGCTACTTTAAACGATAATGTAACACTCTCCCCCCATGCGATGCGACATTGTTCATCAGTAATCGGCATTTTCAAAAAGTGATTGTTTTAAGCTTTAAAGTTATATTTAAATCCGGTTGATAAGGCGCAGATTGCAAAATGCCGTTAAATGCAGGGATAAGGTAATGCATGCGTATTTAATAACCTTGCCCCTTCGATTAATGAATACTTGCATCTAAGGCATATCATATCTGTTGCACGCGTTGGGTGGTCATTCAACTGAATAACAGCGTAAATGGTCATTTAATGGGTAGCAAGCCTTAAAATCACCATTAATGCATATGCAATCTCTTACCAGTGATTGGATCCGCAGCCACTTTTTGAAGATTAATAGCGCCACGCTTCAAGTGATATATACCTTTCCAATTATGCTTTGTCTTCATTATTCCTCGTGTTACGATTTCTCTCGCACTTGTGTAGAGTTCGTTTGTTGAAGAAAGCCTGAACATGATGGGGAAGAAAAATAAGAGGAGTTCTGGTTCTACTACAACATCTGTTGCAGGTCAAGCTGCTCCAATTTCAAAGAAAGGCTTAATCTCGGACACTACGTGCGCTGGTCTTCATAGGACCACATGGCAAGGCACATATAATCTGTTGGAGGCCGAGCAACCAAAAGTGACAGTGAGAACGGCTAGTGTAGATGTATTAAGGAAGTCTGATGCAACGCTCAAAGACTTGGCCGACTCCTTTTTACACAGAATAGCGGCCAGAGAGCAGGTTCTCCCTTACACAGACGTGGTGCGCTGGGCAATCGAAGAAATCCCCATCACTGATAGAACTTTCCATGCAAGGGACGGAAGGATTTTCGGGTCATTCAAGCCTGATGACCTGAGGCGAATGTATCATCTGCCTGAATCGGAGCTAGTCTACAACAGAACCTTCGTGGAGAAATTCGCAAAAGAAAATGAATCACCATCCGAACCCCTCCGAGATTCGAGGCAGAACCCAGCCAAGCACAAGCATGAAAGTTCAGGTAAGTAGTCCAATGTTTCTTTGGCTTCTCCCTATTGCTATGTGGGGATTATGATGTGTAGATTGTGGGGATTACATGACTCTGTTAATATCAATATTGACATGGTTCCCCTAATGGAAGCGGCTATCAATTCTATAATCATGGACTGGGCCACTATTCTTTCCGATAAATTGGTCGTAGCTGTTCGTGAATTCAGAAACAAAACTATAGTCTCCGAAAGGAAAATCCCTCCATTCTATTATTCTGCTTACATTATGGATACCCTGTGTCTTAATTCTGAGTTTCCTGTCCTCGGTTGGAGATGGACCACCCAGGATCCAACACCCATTCATTTATACCATCAGAAATTGTGGAAGTCCTCTTACAAGGACCACTTGTACCAAATTTGTAATGGTTTCATGGCGCCCATTTACTATTCTATTTTTGACAGACCCATTTCCAGAATTTCTTATGAAGCCTCCTTTGACTTACCTGCCGTAGCGAGTTGGTTTGGGGAAGAGTATTTCTCCTATATCAGAGTTTTTGGGAGTAAGGCTAGGCCACATGTCCTCCCTTTGTATATCCCAGACAAGTTGTTAGCCCGGGAAATCTGCTACCAGATTATGGCCGACAGTGTCACACAAACTCTCAAAGAAGAGAAGAAGAAAGGTTGGCCCTCTTTTCCTTTAAGAATTGGGGTTTTTACTCTGCTTAATTACAAGCACGCAGAAAAAGAAGCAGCAAAAATCCAAGCTTTATCCCTGGCCACTCTCCGAAGCAGACTCTATGATCCAAAGAAAACTGCCTACATTGCCCTAGAACAAGCAAAATTAACAAAAGTTGATCATCAAGAGGATATATTTGATGACTTGTTCGTAGGTGCCGAGACAATAAGCCAAGTCAAACAGCTTGCCATAATGAAATACAACGATGAGGCGTTGACTGAGTTTAATAAACTTAGGGAGCAGAGGTTGCAAACTCTGCCCCTAGAGTTATTATCCACAACCCCAGCGTCTTCCTCAAGGGAGCCTGGTCGGCAACAGATACATTCACCTCCTGTTACAACTAAAGAACAGGATAAACAACAGGAGGAAAGACAGAAAAAGCTGCAGGCTGAGAAGCAGAAAAAAGAGCAAGCAGAGAGGCAGAAAAAGGAGCAGATAGAAAGGCAGCAAAAGACACAGAGGGAAGAAGAGCAGAGGAAGAAGAAGGAAGAAGAAAGATTAAAGAAAGAACTAGCAGATAGGCAGAAAAAGGAATTGGAGGAGCAGCAGCGGAAAACGCAAGAGGAGCAGCAGCGAAAATCATTTGAAGAACAACAGAAGTTAGAACAAGAGAAAGAACAGAGCAAAGCCCACAAGCAATCTTCCATTGATCCTGAATTGATTAAACAATGGAATCAATTCGATTCCATTATCAGTGGTAAGGAAGGCTCCAAAGGCACAGGCTCCTCTAAAACAAGCGATGCACCCGATATCACTTCTTCTCAGGTTCTAGGAGGAACCAGTGGCCCACCCATTTCACAGGATGTCGAGGTAATCAATAAGGACCCTTCCGATCAAATTGTTCTCCAGGTGGAAGAAATTCCTCCCCTGGATATTTTCTATAGCCCAAAGCATAGAGCCGTTATCAAGCGCTCTAAGAAAAGACGAAGGCTTGATCAACCTTCTATCTTTCCTGAGCAAACAGTCACGGGAAATATGGTCTGGAAAGAGGATTTGGATCCCTCCGATGATCTAACAAAGCTGTCGCAATTCGCGGGAGCTTATTCTGCAGCAACTATCGACAAAGCATCAGAGGTAAGTCTTCTGTTGAAGACTAAGGACCATGAAATATATGCATTACAGGCGGAGGTAATTGAGGCGAAAAACAAAGCAGCACAGGTGGAAGAGCAGTTGCTGGCTCAACAGCAAGAGAACAATTTGTTAACCGAGCAACTGCAAATTGAAAGACAAAGGATAGACCAAAGTGAAACTCAGAAGGCAAAAGAATTGTCGGAGGCATTGTCACAGTTGGAAGCATCAAATGAGCTGATGATGAAATCAAAAGATGAGCGAATAGCTCAACTATCAACACAGCTCGAAGGTATCAAGAGCACACAGAATGTGAAAGTCTTCAGAGCAGAGGCAACTCAAATAAATGGCGCATTACTGTCTCAGATCAGACTTTTATGTCAAAAACTTGCTAAGGCTGAGCAATTATGCGAAATATCTACAACAGTGTGTGAGCAAATAGAGAAGGCCAGGAATGACCTAGATCAGGCCGAAGAAGCCATATCCGAATACGTTGAGTGGCAAGACACTCCAGAAGGGAAAGCGGCGAATTTGTCCCGAATCCATGAAACGTATAAGGACATACTCTTCACTGAATGGAATACTCAGGTAATGAAGGCAGAAAGGGCGGCTTCCAGGTGTAAAATAATTGCCAGCAATATGATCGACCTAGTCAATAATACACTTTATTTGGCGAACATGATCTCCAAGTGCACACCTGGAAGCATAACAACAGCAGGTATGCTTGAAGAATCAAGTTATCCTGACTTGGAGGAACAGAGGAAATTAATTACCGGAGTAAATACTTTAACCTCTGATGCATATTGGCTCTTTCTAATCAAGCCACATACTCAAAGGTCTGCTCTCAAGTGTTTAACAGATGCCCTCGGATACCTGATCCTCGACATTCAAGATGCTACATATGATGCTCAGCTAACTTCGCGTCTCAACACTCCACCAGAAGTAGAGCCAATGCTGGCGATATGTCAGCTAAGGAGTAAAGGCAAAGAACCCATCGAATGAAGCATTGCCGCCAACTGCCAGATTGCCAAAAAAGATGGAACAAACATTTATTGATGCCAATTTAATAGCTTTTCAGTTGTTTAGATATTTAGATTAGTATAGTATTTATAGACCCTTTCATTGTTTTGGAAAGGGTCGTAAAATTTTGTAATAAGACTTAAAGGCTGAAGTTAGCACTATTGTGCTTCAGTCTATATTCTTTTTGTGAAACTCGACCAATGGTTCTGAATTTTGATTAGAAGGCTGTTTTATACAATTGCGCACGACTGTCTGTTGTTTGGAATGCTTTCCAATTGGAAGGAAGGACTGCGACATAGTGATTGATGTACTGGATTGATCGATCAGCTTACATGGTACTATTATCTGTATCTGTGTTCTTTCTGATGATATGAATTGCTGTGTTATTATCTTTGCTATTGTTGAATGCATGTATGCGATATAACAACGAATCGTCATTTCACTTCACTATTGAATGTTTGTGTTGATTTGTTATCTCTTTCACTCATGCATGTATCAATGATATGAATGATTAAGCGTAGTAATTCGCTCTAATCGCTCTGCATAACTAATTATGCAGAGCAATGTTTAAATGGTTCAAACGTCTATGCTTAAAGTGTTAGAGTCATTTATATGCCTGCCTTAAAGCACAGATCATAAAACGCTACGCTTTGCCTAGTAATAAGTCCCGGGATCCGATTATAGTTATTACATTTTGTTTATAGTTTAGCTGTCCGCTCATTACCATCTTATCTCATAAGTCATTCATCCATCCCATTCACTTATACTTCTTGGGAAACTGGTCCCATTATCCCCAGTCGGAACCACTATTCCAAACGGAAAAGGAGCTGCATTAAGGTCCGGACCGGGTGGTATCCCCTTTGTTGTGGCAGCGATTTTCGAGGCCTCAACAGAACAACATTCACCTTTTTTCTGAATATGACTACTCCTATATTGATACAAAAATTTTGTTACAGAGAGGCTAAGGCCTCGAGATTTCTAGCTGTTGTGTCAGCATGCTTACAAAAATTTCTTGGGACATTGACCAAAACCCAGCATACTAACTTACTTTGAGACTTGAGACAACTAAAAAAAAGTGACAGAGTACGAGGACAAGAGAAAGGAATAGCACAACCGCTACCAAAACAGTGATCCATTAACATTCTGAACTGGAACAAGAGTAAACCACCCACACCTGGGTAACCCGTAAAGCCAAAATTGAAAATCGAAGTTCTGAGAGCTAGAACCATGAAAAGGCTATGAATGTGGATGGGAGTGAGCGACTTCAAACAACAATTGGACAAAAACCTTAAGGCACCGACCTGATCATTCTTCATGCTGTGGAGAAGGTGGTTCTTCGACTATGCAGCAGCCATAAGGATCAGGGTCTTCACTTTCAGAGGGTTGGCCATCTTTTTCTGAAGGACCTCTACTTAAAGGGGCACTAGGACCGGCTTGGAATGGTGTTGCCTGAGTTGCTGGACTACCTTGGGTGTTCCTTTGAGAATTCAAATTCTGCATTGTAGCCATCTGGTCTTCCATTCTTGGAACCGAAGGGTGTCTCGAACTATCAGCCTCCTAATCCTCATAAGATTCACACAGCTCGACAGTAATTGAGGCTGTGATGGAGGAGCGGCCAAGGGTGCACGGGAAACAAAAGCGAACTGTCTGGTAGTTGGGATGGAGAGAATGCTCGTCTGAGAGGAAATTCTCATGACCTCTACCGCGTCCGCTTCTAGTTGTTGGATACCTGTCAAACTGAAAATTCAAAGCCTCTGACGAAGTTTCTGAGGTAGAAGAGGAGGGCTAGCGGGAGACCCGTCCTCGTGAACTGCCCCTTCTGCTAATCATTTTGGTTCGCAGCTTCGGCATCTTTAAGAAATCTAGAGGAATTAAATAGTCAGCCGTGGAAAGGATTGAGAGGGGGTGACCCAGGGAGTTGGAAGCATACCATCCCCTACACTTGTCTTCGTCTGGTTCCTGGGACCACTGGTAGCCTGGACTATCTTCCACCTTGCCAAAATTGGAAGTGCCGGAGAGAGGAGTGGGACAGAGTAACATACAAAGCCGAGTATCCAACATACTAACATATCTACAGGAGTGGGTGAGCTACGTTATTGCAGCATTAATGTTTACTGACTGAGATATCAAATCATCGTTTGTGTGATGCCGGCTGGCACTTGTGTTGAGCCACTTGCTCTGCCTTTTTGCCACCATCCTTCTGAACTCTATGCTATACACCCGCATTCGAGGGTGATGAATCCTGTAGCACCAGAGAATTGCAGTCTTGTATTCGTTGTTCATCATTGGATTCACTTAAAGGTCCTGAGAAAAATGGAGTTGCTGAATGACTCCCTGATTAGCTAGTCTGTCTGCAACCTTGTTGGTCGTTCGTCGAATGTGTCTGAAGGTTATGCTTCTGGAGGCCCTTAGCCATTCCTATATTTGTTCCAATCTACTTAGAAGCCTCCAACTAGAGGTAATATTTGCTGCTGGGGTGCCTAAGTAAATCCTTGTGGCTGCTGTTATTAAAATTTGAGAATCCCCTTCTACCTCAAGAGGGAAGAAGTCCTCCTTTTCTGCTATGCATAGACCTTTCCATAAATCTTCTATTTCTGCGGCATTGTTGGTGTCTTTTCCGATTGACCCATGATAAATATACAGAGCTGAACCAACCTCATTTCTAAAGACCCCACCGTAGCCTGCCGGCCCAGGATTCCCCTTAGCAGCCCCATCGAAGTTCAATTTGTAAGATTGTGAAGCCGGGGGAGACCAGTGAAGGGGAGAAGTAGTTCTGATAGGGGGATTAGTTTTGATTTGAGCTACGAAAGTGAGGTTCATATTCTAGTCTCTCAGAATGAGTCGTTCCTAAGGAGAGTCTGGCAAATCCAAATCTTGCCAATGACTTAGCGCAAGAGTTTCCTGCAGATTTCGATTGAGAAGGAGCCATAAGGTATCAAGAGTCTTGCTAAGACTGTTGAAGGCTCTATTATTTCTTTCCTTCCATAGGATCCAATAAACGAAGCCTGGAATGAGGCTCCAAAGAGAGTTGAGAAGGCGACTTTGGAGTGGATGCCAGGGCCAGTTTCTGATGGTGTCTGTGATATTTCCCACACATCTGCCTGTCCTTCTATTGTAGTGAGCACTTATTTCCTACATCTGTACTGCTAATGGGCAAGTATCCAATAGATGCACAATGGTTTCTGAGTTGAGATTTCAGTTAGGACACCTTGAAGGTCCATTGAATCCACATTTTTGAAGATTATCCTAGGTAAGGATTCTCCCTTTGCTCAGAAGCCATAAAAAAGTGGAAACCTTAGGCCAGATACCAGGTTGCCAAATTTGATCCCAAATCTTATCCTTTACTATTTGCATGGGTTGATATAGGAGTTGGTATGCCTCTTTGGTGGTGAACATACCTTTTGGCGTGTGTCCCCATCGCAATTTGTCCTTTTTATTAGAGTGTTTTATTTTTCTGAGATTTAACTCCTGGTCGATTTCTTCATATGTTTCCTCTTGCCAATTTGCCTGCCAGGTGCTAGCTGTTTTCCAGAGTTGAAAGTCTTGTGGGGAATGCCTCTGCCAAAACTGATGGATATGGATTTGGTCGGTTTGCCTCATCGAAGCTTGCCATTTGGGTTTGTGGAAGAGAGTGGCTAGTCTAGGGAGCTGTTGCCAAGAGTCCTCCCAAAATCTAGCTGTAGTGCCCGAGTGGACTTCCCAAAAGCTGTGCGCTTGAATGAAGGCACTCTGTTGCTTGGCAGCATTCCAGATCATAGAGCCAGGAGTCGTTGTGCTGATTCTGATGAGATCTTCCCATTGACTTCCTGGTGTGTATTTTTCTTACCATAGGCATGCCCAAGGAATGTGTGGTTTAGAAATCTAATTCCACCAGATACAGGCTCCCATTGTATTGTTGTTGTGTAAGGGATCCCTCAATCCTAGCCCACTAGCTAATTTGTGTAGACAAACTTCAGTCCATTTGACTAGAGCCCATTTCCTATTGCGTCCATCTAATCCCCAAAGAAAGTTTCTTTGTAGATTGCGGATTTTCTTGAGAGCCCATTTGGGAGCTGCCAATATAGAAAAGAGATAAAGGGGCATAGCTTGGAGAACAGATTTGATTAAGATAAGTCTACCAGCTATGTTGAGCGAACGGAAGGTCCAAGAAGAGAGCCTAGTCTCTAACTTATCCAAGAGGGTTCTCTAGGAGGCATGTTTATTAGCAAAGGCTAGCAATGGAGCTCCCAGATATTTTGCAGGAAGCGCAGCTATCGGGAAGCCTAGAATCGTAGCAATGTTCCTTTGAGTCAGAGTGGGAGTATTGAAGAAAAAAAGCTGGCACTTGGAGGCGTTGATGGCGGTTCCTGAGGCTTCAGAGAAGAGATTAAGTAGGTCTTTGAAGGCAGTGGCTTCTTGAACTGACGGGTGGCCGAAAAACATTGTATCATCAACAAACTGTTGATGAGAGGTGGGGGGGAGTCCGTGTAGAGAGATGCCCTTTATAGAATGGGATGAGATGGTAGAGTGAAGGAGGCGACTGAGGCCTTCAGCCATTAGAACAAAGAGGAAAGGGGAGAGGGGGTCACCTTAGTGGATGCCTCGGGAAGAACGAAAGGGGGTAGAAGGTGAGCCATTGAGCAGGATGGAAAAGCTGGGTGTAGAGATGAGGTTCATGATCCACCGTGTCCAAGTAGCGCTGAAGCTGAAAGCCAGTAACACCTGATTGATATAATGCCAATGGAGTTTGTCAAAAGCCTTGGAAAGATCTATCTTTAGAATCATACCTGGATTTTTTAAAAGCTTGATAGAGTGGATTACTTCATTTGAGACAACGATGCCGTCCATTATCTGGTGCCCTTCGACATATCTGGTTTTCTTAGGCGAGATGAGAAGAGGGAGGAGAGGCTTGAGCCTATTCACCAGGACTTTCGATATGAGCTTGTAAATGACGTTACAGAGTGCTATGGGCCTGTATTTGTCAGGCGTGTTGGGTTCATCCACTTTAGGAATTAGTGCTATGAAGGTGGAATTAAGGGAGGGAAGGATCCAGTGCATCGATCTAGATTCCTCCACCATTTCCAAAACCTCTATTTCAATGAGCTCCCAAAATGCATGAAAGAAGTTGGTTGTAAAGCCATCGGGTCCAGACGCTTTGCCATCCTTGAGTTGAGCCATGGCATCCTCCACTTCTTGCTTGCTGGCGGCTTGGAGTAACATTTTGTTATGGTCCTCCAAAACCAGTTTAGGAATATGCTACGTTAATGAGCGTATGGCCTGATTCCTGCATCCTGGCGGCTCCTTGAGAATATCCTGAAATTATTCTTCGAATTCCTATTCCACATCTTCATGCGCCTCTAATCTCTCCCCCTCGTGATTTTTTATGAAGGCTATGTTATTATGCATTCTCCTCTGAATTGTTGATCGATGGAAGAATTTTGTATTTTTCCCTGTCCTTTAACTAGTTGATTCTGGATTTTTGTTGCCACAAAACATCTTCTTGCTGCCTTCGTGCATCAATCTTAGTTGAGAGGGTCTACTCCTGTTGCACATATTCCTCTGTTCTTCCCTCCAAGATAATTTTCTGCTGTAATGAGGCCATCTTCTGCTCCAACTCTTTCCGATTTTCTAAGATATTGCCAAACTGGATTCTATTCCAGGACTTGAGAGCCTGTTTGAGATGTTTTAGTTTTTTTTGTAGCTGGAACATCTTGGCTCCTGCTGGGGGGTGGAATGACTTCCAGGTCTCTTCTATGACTTCTTTGAATTTGGGGTGCGAGAACCAAAAGGCTTCAAAGCGGAAAGGTCTATTGCATTTTCTGCCCGGACGCGACCACTGAAGAATTATGGGCCAGTGATCGGAGCCCGCTTGAGGCATAATGGAAGCATGAAAAACCCCACCCAGGTGTATTGCATTGTCCGATATGAGGAAGCGATCCAGCCTGGACACAATATGCTAAGGTCCGCTTCTTTTATTGGTCCAGGTATACATACCATTGGAGGTTTGAAGGTCCAGTAACTGATTGCTGTTGATAAAGTCTTTGAAGCCGTAGTTGTCAGCTTCCAACTTCGATCTGCCTTCGGATTTTTCCTCTAGAGCTGTGATGATATTGAAGTCACCACCCCCAATCCAAAGGGGGAAATGCCTTTCTGAGTTGAGTGCTGTGAGTGTATCCAAGAGATCCATATTTTTTTGTAAGTTTTGTGGAATGTAAACATTAGAGAGATGGCCATGAATGTTGGTCCCCATTAGATGAAAGGTGGATTGAATGAAGAAGTGTGAGGCATGAAAGTCTTGAAGGGAGAGTATCTGCGGGTTCCACAAAATTTCCAGCCCTCCTGAAGCCCCTGATGCATCCACAAAGACTGAGTGGCATCCTAGCCATACCTTGTTTAGAATCCTTTCCAGTACTATACTGTTTCCTTTGGCTTCTTGAAGAAAGACAATAGAAGGCTTTTCTTGCTGAATCATATTTTTTAAAATTCTGTTTTTTGTGGGGCTGTTAAGCCCTCTCACATTCCATGATATGAGCTTCATGAGGAACCATGGGGGAGAGTTTTGAAGAACCTGGTCAGCTTGGGGAATCTACCAGAGTCCACCAGCATTTCTCCTATGATTATTGTCCTTTGCAGATCCGTTTTATGCCCTCGTTTCTTCATGTATCTCAGGATTTTCTTCCCATCCCATGGACTGCCAGCCTGAATGCCTAGGCTTTTATTGTGTTGTGCTCTAGCTAGAACTACTTCCAGCCTTTCAATTTCTCAGGGGGGTATGGTGTTGAACTCCTTTTCTCTGCATGTTGTTTCCAGTTTGAGAATATATAGACCTTCTAGATTTATGCTTTCGGATTCCTCTTCCATGTGGATAGGGGAGTTCTGATCTTCCTCATTTGTCTGATGGTGAATGCTGAGAGCTCAAGCCGCATCGATTTCCATGGTGGAAGATTTCTGGCCT
The DNA here is from genome assembly GCA_031772625.1 of Pinus tabuliformis. NCBI lineage: Eukaryota > Viridiplantae > Streptophyta > Pinopsida > Pinales > Pinaceae > Pinus > Pinus tabuliformis. The sequence continues at coordinate 346,502,186 of CM062814.1, forward strand.
ATCTCTGGATCAAATATTTTAGATGAGGTTGAGGCGAGAAAGTTGGTGAGAGTTTAGACAGGTTTCGGCATTTCAGAATGAGGGGCCTTGGGGGGTGAGGAAGGTGAGGGATCTCCTAGAGGGATATCAGTGTGAATCTCCGTACAGTTAAGAGAAGTCAGAATTTCAAACCTGTTTTAGGATGTAGGACTTTTGGAGGCGCTGGGAGCTGTTGGATTTTTCTTGGCATTCCTTCTACGGCTAGGGACCTTTGTGAAGTCTTCAAATTCTTTGCTAGTATCATTAGCTGGGGCTTTGGATTTAAGATTAAGAGGACAATCCCTGAAGAGATGGCCACGCTCATGGCATTTTCTGCAACGAAAAGGTATATGCTCATAATCTATAGTTTGAATCCACTCATAATCGTCATGAAATAGACTTACTAAGTTTGTGAGTTCTTTGGTCAAGTGCATGTGAACGCAGATCCTGGCATAGGAGGTGTACCTCCAGGTTTTTGTTTCTTCGGCTACTTTGATGAATACCCCCAGGCTGTTGCCTATGTCCTTTAAGGTCTCCTCCCTCGAGTATTCCAATGGCAGTGAATATAATCTTATCCATACTGGAGCCCAGCTGAGATCTTCCGTGTCTGGGTTGAACCTTTCCTTCCAGTTACAAAGGTACAATCCTGAAGAGTTGAAAAAATATGGGCCTCCTTTGAATATGTGATGTTTGTCTTCCAAGCAGTTGAAAGTGGCAGTGAAGAAGCCTTTGGGGCCAAGCTGCAGAGAGACTTGTCCTTTGGGCTTCCGTTTGGAAACTATACAGCCATGCAGGGCCTTTTCAGTAGGCCAGAATCCCATGAACTTGCCTATGAGAACATGATCCCTCATATATTGGATTTCGCTGTTGATTCTCTGACTAGGGAGCTCTACTTTTATTCTTTCTGCCTTCTTTGGAATGCATGTCATAGAAGATGCTTTTGGCTACGTTGCTGATGTCTCTTGGTCATTGCCTGTGTCCTTTACGGCTTCAGAGTTTGCTGCAGGGCCTTCGACAGCCTCGGTGGCAGTCTCATTGTCCTGGTTGTACCGAGGGAGCGTGCCTGGATTGCTCAGAGGGTCTGCGCTCTCTATTTTGTCAGAGGATAAAAGGGTGGTTGTAGGGGGGGATGAGCCCGCCCCTACAAAGGGCGAATCCATAGACGGGCGCTCAGCAGGAGTACTGAGTTAGGGGCTCCAGTTTCACAGAGTAAAGAAGGGGGGAAGGGGTAAATGCACAATCCCTGGTGCTAGCCGCATCTGAGGAACCCTAGCGCGAGTTGCAGAGCTCAGAACAACATTCACCTTGGAAGAGTGCATATCTTTTATTTAAAGAAGTCATATAAGGAAATGAACAAAAGTTTACGAACAATACTACAACTGATACAAATTGGATCATTATATTGTTTTTCATCCATCTCGATGCATTTGGAGTGGGAAAAATGGAGGAATCCAGTCATGGGACCATTTTTACCAGCAGGGCCCAGTTTGGCAAAACGAGGTCTAAAACCTTCTAGGAGCATTTTGAGGCATTGAACGACATTTTTTGGGGGTAAAAATTGGTCAATTTAGTGACACACCATTTCATGCTATTCTACACGTGGATATTTTTCCAACGACGCCAAAAGCCTATCAATCGAAGTCTATATTCAAAAGTTATTCCACTCAGAAGTTGACCTTCCTATTTTCACACCTATAGTTTGGGAGGATGCTGCGTCATCCCCCATTATTCATGGGAAAAGGTCTAGGCACATGATTATGATGTAAAGGACATTAGAATAGTCTATATTGTAACTCTAGTTAAGAGTTGATGTAATCAAAATTAACCACTAGTAGGCTATCAGTTTGTGTTATAACCTAGCCACTAGGAGGAACATGAATTCCATTCTTTGAAGAGAATTTTGTTCCATAGCTAAGCAAAGATAGCTAGGAGAGATAGGAGATAGAGCACATAGAGAGGATATGTGCACTATAGTAGCCCATGGGCCACAGGAATTAGTTCTTTGTACCTGCAACCATATTTCCAAACAGAGAAAGAGAGAAAAATGACTTGACCTTCCAACTAGGTTTTCTCCTGAAAGGGTTTCCCAAAGAGACTATCTTGGGTCTTATGTGTGTGTGAGAGAGATTATTTTGTCGTTCTCTAATTTTTTTGCATAATTTCCATTCGCATGCATGCAATAATTATAGTTAAATCTACATATATTAAAGTTTAATAAAACAACAATAGTCTAGAATCTCAAATTTTTAATATAATATTATAATATTTGTTATGAAAAACTGTGGAATGGAATATCTACAGAAATTTATAGATCATTTGGTATCATATCAGGTTTCTTTCGGTATTTTTTGAGATTGCAAGGATCTAGATCGGCGGGGATGAAAATCATAAAACCCTAATCATGGGCAACGAATCTGTAAACGAACCTTGCGATCCTGTAGAAGTAAGGTTTATGCGGTTGGAACAACAAGTTGCAGATATCAACCACAATATAAGCCTCCTAATGGAGGCCTTGGATAACAAGCTTGGGATATTTAGATAATATGGGGGTTTGAATGCAGAGGACAAATCAAAACGAGGATCAAAAAATTGGGGAGAAACAGAGAACCAATCGAAGAAAGGACCCGAAAAATATTAAACAAACTCAAGTGTCACGAACCAATCACAATCCCTATTTAAAATGGAAGAAAAAGTCGATATCAAGATATACCACAAAAATATCGACACTCTAAAGTTGAACCACTAGTTTCAACAACTAGAAGTTTATTTCAATGTCCATCAGATTGAGGAAGGAATAAATATCTCATTTATGTGACTGAAATTAGAGGGCCATACATTGACTCGCTGGGAGAGACACATGGAAAACCTAAGGTTGGAGGGAAAACCTTCATTGACTAAGTGGGAGGATATTAAGTCACAATTTTATCTCATTAGGTACGTGGAAGACCAACGTATCTGGTGGCATTACTTAAGGAAAATGTCATGCCAAAGCATGTAAGAGTACATCATGAAATTGAGGAAGATGACTATAATGTTGGGTATCTCTCAAAATAACCCAAATGTACTCCTCAAGTATTTGGGGGTTTTGCACCACCATCTACATGAGAAAGTGATGTTGCTCAAGCCCAAAATAGTGGATGAGGCTTGTGTATAGAAACAATACTTAGAGAACATAGGCCTATAGAGAGTGCAATCAAGTGGAACAAAATAGAAGGAGAAAAAATAATCTTCTTAGGAGTGGAAGAAGAAGAAAAAAGGGGGGAAAGATAATAAGACAACAACCATAACACACCAGTGCAAAGATCCTGGAAACCAATGCAACACCGATGGTCATACAGAGGAAAAAATTTGGAAGTTGCATCCAGAGCTAAACCCGAAGAACAAGAAGAAATATATCAAGAAGAATAATCACATGGCCACTGATTCAAGAAACAAAGTTGAAAGCAACTGGGATCTATGTGAGAAGATTTTATGTACATCAGTACAGAAGGAGGTGAATCCGAGTAGCCTTCAAGAACAAGAAGAGAAAGAAATGACCAAACTCTTCCATATAAAGATACAAGTGAAGAAGAAAAATATTAATTCTCTATTTGATTAAGAATTGTAGGTGAATGTCATTGCAGCAGAGATGGTCAAGAAGTTGTGGTTGGAAGTTTGTGATCATCCAAACCCATATCTAATGGGATGGGTAATGGTGCATTTAGAGACTAAAGAGTATTTGACTTCCATACCTCCAAAATTACTGCATACTAATATCTATGGGCCTGTAATAAACCAAAATTCCAAAAGGAGAAAAAATTGTATTCTCATCATTGATGATTTCACAATAGCTACTTGGATCATGCTAATGAGAGAGAAGTTAGAATCTTTGAGCATATTCAAAATTTTTAAAACCCAAGTTGAATTGAGGACTTAAAGATAATTTTTTGATGTGTGATGTAGGAGGAGAATACATGTCGAAGGAGTTCGAAGATTTTTGTGAAGACCATGGCATTAAAAGACAATGTTTGGTTGCCAAAATACCCCAACAAAATGCTTTGGTGGAGAGAAATAATAGATCAACTCAAGAAATGGCATGAGCAATGATGGATGAATCCAATGTTGCACATACCTTTTGGGGAGAAGCAACTCAAGCAATAGTTTACTTGTCAAACAAAATTATACTCAAACCAAATATTGATAAAACACCTTATAATCTATGGAAAAGGAGGCTTGCATCAGTAGAACATCTCAGGGATTTTGGTAGAAAATTTTATATCAAAAGGACTGATGAAATGCTATGAAATTTTTACTCATCACTGAATAAAGGCATCTTTATTGGTTACTAATAAATAAAGGGATACATGTGCTATAAAAAAAGACGATGAAAATAGTGGAGTTCATTAATGTCAAGGTGGATGAGTTCTTGCCAGAATCAGAGGAAGCTAAAAATTTTGGGGAACAAGTTGATGCACATTGTGATTTCATATAGTATGAAGATAAATAAGTATCATATGAGGAAGAAGAATAAGTAGATACTCCTATAGCGAGAAAGGCTCCCCCTAGTCATATAAAAAATCAATATCCTGAGAGCCAAAGCATTGGAATCAAAGAGCTAGGGGTTCAAACAAGAAGAAGAATGATAAGAACTTCAAATAAAGCACACTTTGCATTCTTGTCCTAGGTAGAGCCCAAGAGTTTCAGTGAGGCTAGTGAAGATAAAATTTGGATTAAGCTAATGAACAAGGAGTTGGACGAAACAGAAAAGAACACCACTTGAGAGATGCTACCTAAACCAAAATACAAGAATATTATTGGGACCAAATGGGAATTCAACAACAAAATGAATGAATAAGGACAAGTGGTAATAAACAAGGCAAGGTTAGTATGCAAAGGGTATACTAAAGTATAAGTTATTAATTTTGAAGAAGCCTTTTCTCAGGTAGCTAGACTAAATTCTATAACAATGTTCTTGGCATTTGGAAGTTATAAGAATTTTAAAGTTTATTAGATGGATATGAAATAAACCATCTTGAATGGTTAACTAGATGATGAGGTGTACATAGAACAACTAGAAGGATTTCAATCATCTCATGATGAAAATCAAGTTTGCAGATAAACAAAGGCTCTTTATGGGTTGAAAAAATTGCCAAGAGCTTGATATGAAAATTTGGATAAGTACCTACAACAATACGAGTTCAAGAGAGGATCAATAACCAAAAATTTATAAATTAAATTTGATAATGATCATTTTCTAATTATTGTATTATATGTAGATGGCATTGATTTTGGAAGTGATTTGGAGCAAATGGATCAACATTTTGCAGAAGATATGTAGAAATGATTGGAAATGTCCATGCCACAATAGCTATAATTCTTCCTTGGACTACATGTCACATAAGCAAATAAATGTATATTCATCTCTCAATTCGAGTGCTCATTAGAGAAATCCTAAAAAGGTTTGGTATGGAGGATTGCAAACCACTTAGCACAAGTCTACTTGCATATCAATGATTTATATTTTTTTGTATTTAAAAGCTTCTAGACCTAACATTATGCAAGTTGTAGGGTTCATCACAAGATTTCTGTCTTATCCCAAAGAAAATTCATGTCATTGTACTGAAGAAGATCTTCAAATATCTACAAGGAACAATTTATTATGGATTATGGCATTCTAAAAGTAAAGGTTTCAATTTGGTAAGTTATATTGATGTGGATTGGGATAATAGTATTGATGACAAAAAAGACATAATAGGAGAAACATTCTTTTTAGGTAGTTGTTTAGTCTCTTGGGAAAGTAAAAAGTATAATTCCATATCTTAGTCTACCATTGAAGCTGAGTATGTAGTAGTAGTGACATGTTGCACCCAAATTATTTAGATGAAGAAGACTCTCAAAGACATGTAGGTTGAATACGTTGATCCCATTCCTATAATGTCTAACAACACTAGTGCCATTATCGTTTCCAAAAGTCCTATACTCCATTAAGAAACAAAGCACATTCCCATTAAATATCATTTTCTATGAGATCAAGTTGCTAGCCATGTTGTGAGATTAGAATATGTGGCAACCAATGAGCACATTCAGATTTTCTTACCAAGCCTCTTCTCCTGGAATTATTTGAACATATTAGGAAAAAAATAGGAGTATTACCCTTTAAAATACATTAAATTATTTATATGGAGTTGGCAGTTGATCAAGAAGTTCATGAATCAGATGCAAAATAGCATCAAATATGGTGATGGTTTCTCAACCTCACATGGAAAAATGAAGTGTATTCTAATTTTGTTTCTTCAAAAGAGAATTGTTCTTGTATATATACAGGGGGAGAGTGTTCAATAACTCAAGGGGAGCATACATTGAAGAAAATTAGGCGGATTATATTCATTTTTATCAATAGTGCCCATGTTTTCTTAGTACTCCATCATTTCTACATATTTCTCCTTACCATTGATGTCGAAGGGGGAGGGGGGAGAGAGCATGATTAGTTTTCAAGGATCAATTTCAGATGGAAAGAATAGGCTCAGGTTGGTTCAACATGGTTCCATGAATTCCAAAGGGGGAGGTTGTTAGCATTTGTTCCAACATGAAACAAGTGATGTAGCATTGTTTGTATGCACTTGATGCAATATGTTTCATGTTTTATGACAATATTGAGGATAGGTATTGAAGATTTGAGGTTGAGTTGTTGTTTTGAGTGGTGTTTTACACGTCATTTTGTCGCATTAGGAAAATCACCATCGATTTGGATCTCTTTCTATCCACACGTGTTCTGTAGCATTACCCTGCCAAGTTTGAAACTAAATTATCCCAAAGAAAGTGGAATTTCTAGATCCTATGGTAAAAGACCTTGATTTTGGCTATGTTTGTAGTTACCTAGCTAATTCCTACACATACACAAGGAAGACCATTATTATTCGTGAATAAGTAGGCATTGTCTTCCACTATGACCTACGAACATGACTTGAAGTACGTAAAAATAAAAAGTAAAGCCTAGAAGCATTGTTGGTAGCATCTATCCCAACCAACAATATTCGAATGAGTGCCTATTTAGTGTTGATCCCTCCCATCCTGGAGTAACTCCCCTTCCTTTGTGGAACCTCTATCCCACTAATGGTGGATCTCATCCCTTGGAGAATGGATCCATAACTTCCTATTCTTGGCCTATAAAGCCATTACAGGTTTGATAATTGGGGGAGGACTGTTGGAAGTAGGTTTATGCTATTGAGATTAGATTGGAAGGATTTTCTTGCCAGGGAGAGGGTTGGAGTCTTAGGGAGATTGTAGAAAGGACTTGAAACATCAAGGCTACATGGTTGTAATGTTTTTCTCCAATTTTATGAATATAAGCAATTGTTCTTTCTCAATTCCATCTTCATTGATTTAATTTGTAGGATTCCTTGATCACCTACATGAGATTTGGCTATATAATTGATCAATTCACATATATAATTGGTTAATTAGTTCATTTATCTCTTTGATTATATGTTGTATAATGTTATCTCATGTTTGTCTCTATCTTTGTATATCTCTTTAAGGGCATTGTAGAGAAGCTGTTAGGAGCAATGCGAGGACATTTAGAGCAACAAAGAGCAAGTGGTTGAAATATTTGAGGGACTTCATCAATCAGCTCATTAAAACGCTAAGAGGCCTTCTTCATTCTATTTTCTTTAAAATGATCATAACTTAGAGAAAGGTAGAAGTTACTATGTGTTTGTTACTAGGGTTCTTTGAAGTTTAGGGAGATCGGTCTTATCTGTAAGAAGGATTTCTCCACATAAAAAATTGGTAACTTTGTTGAGCCCTGGTATTTCAAAAAGAATGTTGCAACTCCCAAGGATACCAACTTTAATTATTAACCAGAGGTTTGTACAAAATTAAGAGGTATCGACACTATATGTGTAGCATACAACATGTCCTTATTTTTTTTGTCTGATGTAATGGAGTGAATGCCATGAAATCAAAGCCTAAACTAATTGTAAAAATGGAATTGTTACTCTATTTACACAAAATCGAAATGCTACTTGCCCAACATATAATTGATAACTAATGAATTCATGAAAGGATAAAGATTAATCTAGTTGTAGAAAGAAAGATATTTTATCTTGTATAATTCATCAAACTACCAATAAAATTGCATGTACCATCTACCTAGTTCGTGCTTTCTTGTAAATTAGTAACCTACTAGCATCATACTTGTGATAAAGAAACTAAGTCTACTCTATTTTTGCAGTGAATAAAAGGAAGGGTTGGGGTGGCTAAACCTTAATATGCTATCATATCTAAACCTTAAAGCTAAAAAAACATTATTAATTGTAGAAGAAGAGGTTTAATATATACTTCATGTGCCTAAGAAAGGTTAGATGGGCCTTAATTTTTGTCTAATTTGGAGGCCCATCATACCCTCCTACTGAAACCATTGCTCATCCTCTGAGCAACCTATCCATCCTCCTTGCCCTATTTTTCTTCATGTATGCTAACATGTTTAATGCTTTGTTTGTTGTTGTATTTTATGTTGTTTATTCTACTCTTCTTGCTACTCTTTTATCTGCATTCCCCACCCCCCCACCCCCCCCAAACAAAATCTCAGTTTCCCAAGGAAGCCCTAATGTAGGTTGAAGTTGCTTCTTTCTCTTAGGTGATTCTTCAACTGTAATGAGTTCTCTTTTTGAGGGAAACACCTTGATTTTGGTTTATATTCCTGGCCACTTGGATCTTGTAAATTGACTGCAAACTCAAGTGAAATCTCACCATCATACCCCCTTACCTTTTCAAAGAATCTCATCTGGTTGCAATTTTAGAAAATGGTAAGCACATCAATTATAGGAGTGAATTTTTGGATTCTTGACCATGACACACCATACTATCCATCATTTTCTCATTAAATTATGGAATTGAAAACACTTAACATAGATAAATTTCTTCTTATATAGGGATAAATGATGATTAATAACCTAAATCAAGTTAAATGAATTATGTGATGACAAATATACTAAGTTGGATACCTTTCATCCTTGGAGAATTTACCATTATGCAACCCAAAATTCCTATAGCAAATCCTTTGTAGCTTTATTTTGTTTCTTTGTACCTTTCGGGAATTAATTAATTATTTTACAAAACCCCAGTAACAAATTTTTTATCAAGGAGCTCTCCTATAGTACTGTTGGTACTCTTGTAGCACTACTGGTACTCCTGCAACACTTATGTTCTTTCCTATAGCAACTATGTTACTCACTGTAGCAACTCTTTTTTTCTCTTGTAGCATCTTTGTTTGTACCGTTGCCATTTACTTTGAATATTTCCTGTAGCAAATATGTTCTCCTTGTAACAGTGATGTTCCTTCCTGTAGCAACTTTTTTCTTCTTGTAGAAGTTTTTCTCCTTCCTGTAGCACACAACCTGAATCATGTACAAACTAATATTTTCACGACAAAAGGTGGTGGGTCCACCTTTTATTTCTTTTATTTTTATTTTTTTGTTGATTTTTTCCATTATTTTTTATTTTATCAAATTTTCTCTATTTTTTCATTGTATGAAAAATAAACTCAAAGTTCTTTGAGTTAACTGAGTTAGCCCTCACCTACTCCTTCACACTCCCTATCTTCCATCACGACTAAATAATTACATCCCACCTTCTCAAGTACTCTTCACTTATGCCTTTTCCTCTACCCCATTTCCAAGTCTCTTGGTGGAAAAGTGAAGTTAACTGCTAGATAAGGCCAAGGCTTCTCTGTTACTAAGTTTGGCTATAAAACTGCCTTTTCCTTCATACACTTATAACAATTTTTTGAGCTAAAATAAATCTATAGGAGAGGTTTTGAGGATTGCATACCTGGGTCTTACCCTTGATGTATTTTTTCAGGTGATATTGAGGTTGATGATATCACTGTTGAAGTTGACTTTGGTGGTTCTAAAGTTGCTACTAATGATCTTGAAGCTGCATGTGATAATTTGTTGGAAGTCCTATTGCTGATAGCCTTGAAACTGAAGGTCTTCTAAGGTTTTTGTTGTTGTTTTTGTAATTGCTTTACATCCTTCACTAAAATGTGCTTTATAATATTCATAACATGATGATTTTGGAGGTATTTAATTCTTTTGTTTGTTTATGCACAAGTATTCATAGCATGATGCTTGTTTTCTTGGTTTATTTGTTTATTTGTTTTTGTTTTTTTGTTGTTTTTTTTTTATGTAGGCCTCTTTCGATTGTTCAATCTGTTGTTATTAAAGTTGATGGATGAACTTAGATCTAAACTTCAGGGATGGTGTGGCACTTATAATATTTATGAATGGCCTCATGATGCCTCCGGGTGGCTGGATCTTCTATTCTAGAGCTACAAAAAATATGGTTCAAGATCTTGTTAGAACTGTGCAATCTTCTACATGATTGATCTCCTTCCTATAGCAGTCACTTAGTTCCCCCTCAAGACCTCATTGGATTTATGGATTAGGAAAAGTAATAGGGGATATAGAGATAAGATTATGATCATTATAGGGTGGTGAAGGTGGTGAAAAAAAGGTGAAGACATAGTCCTTTCTCTATGTTTTTATTTTTAATGGAAGAAGTGGAGTTTTGAGGGTGAATTTAGCTGAATGGAGTGGATGAGTGACGAACGTGATGAGTGAATAATTAGAGGAACTATTTAAACCTTCCCTAAAGAACACATGACCATTTTACCTCATTCTCCAATCATATCTTCCTCCTGTAGCAATTCTGGTCCCTCTTGTAGCATTTATGGAGAAACTCCTGTAGCAGAATTGTTTTATCCATATCTCTCAAACAATAGACTAAATTGACCTGAAATTTTGCGTGCATGTTGCCATCATCCTTATTCACCTCCTCGTAAAATATGCTTTCCAATGAATGGAAACAAAAATAAAAAATGGTTGTAGGTGATGGAGGATGATTTCTCGAAACATGTGCACTAGGATTTGATGAAATTACTTAAACATGTTACTATCATCCATATTCATCTCCCCAAGAAACAACTAGGCCAATGGATGCACTATTTACAACATATGATAAAAAAAATTTCTACTCTGTGTATTTTGGCCTCCTGTAACAAAACAAAGCCCTCCTGTAGCATTTTAGGACAAGGAAAATGAATGGGAAAAGCTTGAAAATGATGGGTGGATGTTGGAAATGAATGAGGGTGATGGTTTGGCATGGCCTTGGTCCTATCGGAGAATCTGAGCAAAGGAGGATAAAGTCCAAGTTTGACTTCCTTTGAATATATTCTTGACCAACTCTTTCTTTTGGTGCTAACCTGTTTTTGTTGCTTGCAAAGGTTGGAGATCACTTGCATTCATCAAAGAAAGATACATGGAGCAAAGAAAAATTTTCATTTTTTTTTTCATCATTTTTGTTAGGCCTACTAGCTGCCTTAATAAGTTTTTCAACTAGTAGGTCTGCCTAGGTGCCTCAAAGGAGGTTTTCACCTATGATCTTTTATTTTTCTCTTCTTTTCTCATTTTCTGACCCATTGATTGCCTCATGGAGGTTTTCAATCAATGAGCCAATCTTAGGCACCTCAAATGAGTTTTTCACCTGAGATTTTATTTTTCCTCTTATTTTTTCATTTTTTTATTTGTTTCTATCCTACTCTACTTGAAAAGACAAAATCATTTTCAGTTGTAGGAATACTTTCAATGGATTCACTTGCACAACAGGATGACAACTATAATAATGTGTAGGTTCAAAACATATGCTTTGACATGTACCTAAATGTGAGATACCATTTGCTTTGACTAAGATGAGATCAAAAATTGTTGAAGAAGAGTGTGTTGTTGCAACTTAAAAATTTTCTAGAACCATATTCCAATATAGTTGTGATGCCCCTGGTCCACTTGGTAATTTGGATCATATTGGATGTCTTCTTCTTCCATGAAATTTATATAGTCTTCATTTTGTTGATTATTATATTGAAAACATGGAGGTCCTATATGATGGTAAACAGGAGGGAACTTTCTTAGTCTCTGATTCTGATGTCTGCTCTTCATTAAGAGCAACCCATGATTCTTTGGTCTTCTCATTCAAATCTTTTTTTCCTGCATGTTGTCCTTCAATGACATCAAGAGAATTTATTTTTTGAAATAATCTTCTAACCTAAGATGAATACCATTGAGATTAAGAGGAGATGTTAGGAAGTGTTCTACCTTAGCATTGTAAGTGTGCTTAGCTAAGTTCTTGTGTGGGTTTGGAAATTGTGGTACAGGTAGTTGAGTGGGAGTGTATCTTTAAATGGATGTGGTTGGGGTTGTGGTTGTGGTGGAGGTGGATGGTAGGGATAACATGGAGTTAGATATGGAGGATATTGTGGATGGATCCCATAAGTTCCTTACCAACCTTGTTGCCAAGATTGGTTTTGGGGTTGAGATGGCCAAGGTTGCCAAGGAAAGGGTGTGTTACAATTACTTTGAGATGGATGTGCATAAGTTTGGAATTGTGAATTAGGTTCTTGCATAATATTAGGTTGACTAGGCTACCATGGTCTTCTTGGAGCTACATAACATAACTTCTTTGGTGATTGAGTTGCTCCATTGTCCATTTGGTAAACTTCCTTCAACCTTGGTAATGATGGGCCATATTTAATAACATGTGATTCTACATGGAAAACAAAAATATCAACATATTCTTTTTCCTCATCGCACATTCTTAACATTTCTACTCATTTGCTTAGATTGCTAAGAGTTTATGGTTTAAAGTTATCAAACAAATTTCCAAGTTTAGCTTGACTTACTGACCTTGATGCTGAATGACTTACTCTTGCCCTTCCTCTTGGTATGTGTTTGCATGTTTCACAAATTTCTTCAAATGATAATTTGTATACATCACCTCTACTCATGAGATCAAGGAGATCAATCCACTCTTCCCTAATTGTTCTAAGCAAGAGGATTTTTAGTGTGTCAGATCCTAAATGATGTATTTTTTCCCTCTTAACATTATACTTGAACCTCTATATTAGATTATCAAGTCTCTCATCTTGATTTTGGTTCATTCGAAATATTTCTTCCTTAAGATCATGGTCTTTATATTTTTCTAGAAATATATTTTTCATATCATTCCATGCTCTTATTGAATTAGTCCCTAAACTCATGAACCACTTAAGAGCTCCATCCTTAAATGTTGTCAGAAACAATCTCAATTTTTGTGTGTTTAATAAGTAATCATAAGATCTAAAAAAAATTTCAAATTCAAAGAGATGGGTTTCTGGATCCTATGATCTCATACCATGGAAGTTGGGAAGGAAAGATGGAGGGATGTTCTTCATATGCACAGTGATACTAGTATCTTGAATGGGAAATCCAAGAGGATCTGCTTCATTGTCATCATCTCCATCCATTTCTTCTACCTTCTCTGTCACCTCCTCTTCTTGTACCTGCAAAAGTGGATGGTGATGTGGTTCTTATTGCACCATGTGATCAAATGGTGGGGGGAGGTTGGTGTTGGAGAAGTTTTTTTTTTTTTTAATAAGAAAGCTAATGCAATGCAATTTTCTATTTTTGAAATGAAATAATCCTAATGAAAATATATTTTTTTTCTAAAAAATGTAAAAGAAATGAATCATCTTGGGAAGAAAATAATACATGCTTTGACACCTCCCTTGCAACGACGCCAAAAAGTGATGAGCCCTAGTATTGCAACAAGAATGATGCAACTCCCAAGGGTACCAACTTTAATTATCAACCTGGGGTTTGTAAAAAATTAAGAGGCATCGACACTATATGTGTAGCATACAATGTGTCCTTTTTTTGATCTAATGTAATGGAGTGAATGTCATGAAACCAAAGCCTAAACTAATTGCAAAAAATGGAATTGTTACACTATTTGCAAGAAATCAAAATTCTACTTGCCTAACTTGTAAATGATAACTAATAAATTCATGCAAGGAAAATGGTTAATATACTTTCAAAAATAAAGTTATTTTATCTTTCAAAATTCATCAAAATACCTTTCAAAATTTCATGTACCATTTACCTAGTTAACACTTGTCTATAATCCAGTAACCTACTTGCATCATACTTGTGATAAAGAAACAAAGTCTACTATGTTTTTGCAGTGAATAAAAGGAATGGTTGGAGTGGCTTAGGAGCTTCCCATAATCATAAAATCATAGTTGGGAATAATTATTCAATCCTATGAGAGAAAAAGAAAACTTTTGGAGAAAATATAGTCAAGTTTGCACGTGCTACAGGAGGGCTACAGGAGGTGATACATGAGAAAACAAAATTGCTACAGGAGGATATAATTCACCAAATGACCAAGTAAATCAAATGAAAATGGGATGGGACGTTCTCTTCTTAAGTAGGATGTATTAGGTCTCCATTCCAAGTGCAATAACTCTAAAATACCGTTGTTAACATGTGCTAAAAAGTAGCAGTAAAAGTCTAAAATCTCGAAATTCGAGAACTAGTGAGCTACTTAACCTATGAAATGCCTAACCTAATCAAGTAAAAATTAAATGGGGTAATTTTTTTTATTAATTTGATTTTTTTATGATCTAATTCAAGTAGAATCAACTCAAATTAATCTCATTAACATGTTATAAAAAATAGAATAAAATTACTACTATTTTACTACAAGGACTTCCACAAATTCTAGATTTGTGAACTAGTAACACAATTCAAGTAGCTCAATGATGAAGATGGATCTTCAAAGATATTACAAGGATGAATCATGCTTGTGAATATGTGAGTTACATGTGAAATAAAATACTTCAATCATTTAACCCAATCCTACAACAAAAGAAGCATCAATATTGAATGCAGAAATAGGAAAAACAAGAATAAGAGATGCATGTGAATAAGAAGTGAAAGGAATCAAATAAAATTATAAAAAAGGGCTCTATGGATCCTCGGATGGCCAAGACCAAGGATACTCAGAGTCATATGAAGGATACCAAACTTTAGAAGATAAAAATGACATCAAACTTTATTATTTGAATCAATCCAAGTACATCCCTCCTAGAAATGAAAGTGGAGCTTGAAAAATACAAGTTTTCTCCACAAGAAGACTACGAAATACATGCCTATAGAGGAAAATTAGAATTGATACTTATAAAAATGATGAGGAAGCATTCTCTTTGAAACAAGGAAGCTTTCCCCTCCAAAATCCCTCAAATAGTGGACCTGGTTCCCAACACTAGGAGTCTGCATTAAATGACAGGGAACACATTCATATATTTTCTCAATCGTTGGAGCTCTAGAATTTGTGGAATAATTTCATAATATCTTATTGATTTATTATCCAGTATTTATCCTCCTGTAGTAGGGAGCAAGTACCTAAATTATCTCATCCTCGAAATCTTCATAATCTTCCCAATATTCTCACATTTTTCTACAAAAATAAATAATATTAGGCACATAATATGCAATCATCTCTAAAACTTCCTAAGAACATATTAAAGATAAAAAACATTATTAAGTGTAGAAGGAGAGGTTTAATATAGCTTTCATATGCCTAATAAAGGTTAGATGGGCCTTACTTTTTGTCTAATTTAGAGGCCCATCAGAGTCCACTAGAGATTCATTTCAATCTCTATCTTTTTCCTTGTTTGATCTTTTCAGCCAACTGCACAAGCCTTACCCGAGTGTCTGGAAATTTTATAAATTTGGATTTTGGTCTGGATTTGGTTTATTTTTATTTTTTCTTGAATTTCCCCATTGTGCGCACTTTTACTTTAGGCACAGTGCACATTTCTATGAACTTACCTCTTAGCAACAGAGTGCATGTGGACTGGTTTACTCGAGAGCCTGTGCACATGCCTAAATTTTTTGGAAAACTCAATTATTTCCTCTTCAAATCCAAAATTTATGTGTTTCCCCATTGTTCTACACCTGTTAAAACCTCCTATGAGTGTTTTTCAGTCTGATTGAATGTTTTTTTTGGTTTTTGTCTTGTGATTGGTCTTGTTTTGGTAATTAGCATTGAGTCTTGTCTCATGAATGGTTAACCTATAAAGAGAGAGGTTTATTGGTCCTATTGAGTTCATTGTTTATCTCTCTTTTGTCAATAAGTCCAGATTGCCCTTTCACAAAAAATTTATTTTGAATGTCAAAGTGAATGATTTACAAGGTTAGGTTTGGTTTATGAAAATACTTTGTATGATAGTTTTGGAATGAAAAATCATTTATTGTCTATTTGATAAAAGTGTGCATGAACTGAATTAGTTACTGCATGAAAAGTATTAGCATTCAATTAGGGAAAAGTTCATTTTTAGTCATCATTGGTTTCTTGCTGTATTGTTTGAATTTCTGAGTGCTCCTATGGAAAGAGATATTTCTTGTTTACTTGTGCTATTGGGAAAAGTGGAGATTTAAAATTGTTTTCAATATTCGGGTGATTTGAAATTGGTTATTTTCATTTTAGGGGAAAGTTTATAATGGGGTTTTGAGTTTCTATCTATCTTTTAGTGGAAAAAGTGAAAAAACTCTTTCCCTACCTTAGATAGATTTTCATTGAAACAAAAATATCATATCATCATTTTTGATTGCATTAGGATTCCGACAAGTCATAATTTCATCAAGTTTCACATCCATTACCTTTGCGTAATAACCACTATTAAAAACAATACTAATTAAAATCAATTTAGAAATTTTTATTCTTAGGGATCTTCTCCACCTACAATAGATTAAGTGTAGGGATTTGGAATAGGGAAGTGACTAAAATTTCCAAAGCTATAGAAAAATGCTAGAATCTTGTGATAGGGAGATAAATCTAGTTATTTCAGTTTTGCTTTAGGAAGCTGATCTAGGAGGATCTCAAAGTACAAGTGGCCTTAAAAATATCTCAAAAATCAAAGTGGTTATATAGTAGCAAAACTAGAAATAGATCGAAGTGCTCGTCGTTGTGATTCCAATGGTGTGAATGAAACTCAAATCTGAGTTCGTATGAAGAAGATAGAGTTGGTCAAAGTTTTGGTCAAAAGTTGGACAAGTGGCAAGCTTAAGGAGGCAGTAAATAGGCAGAGACTTGACGCATGGAATCTGGCCACTGGATGGGAGAAATTTTTGAAAATTTAATTTGTTTAAGAAGCCTTAAATTCAACAAAGTTGAAAATGTGTGGTTGGTATTATCAACACAAAAAATATAGAATAATAGGGGTGGTGTATTGCCACCCTTGCAAATAGGTTCCAATGGACGATATATGAATAATATTATAAAAAATGTGATTGGTGGGGCAAGCCACCCTCGATGGACCTACCCATCGGTCAAAGAACCCATCTTATATATATATATATATATATATATATATATATATATATATATATATATATATATATATATATATATATATATCTATGTATAAACCTTCAAGAGCTCACCTAAACTGCCGAAGCACAAAAGCGCTAAGTCGTTGCATGTGATATATATAGTTTAATAGTTATACAACTCTACCGATAATAAAACAATATGCCAAGGTTGGGGGGATGGCAAGGTTGGATCCCCTGACCTCCCCGCCTCCATTTCTTCGTCGAACCATTGCACCAAGGGTGGCAGCTTTGTAAAGTTTGCCACCCCACCACCATATAAATTCATCTTTTTACAGAGGCACAGGTAGAGCGCAACAGACCAAAGGACGAACTGACAGAACCATAATCCAGGCAAAGGTTGGAACCTTGCCCAGGGAATCTTGGGGGTATTAGAAAGATTCTCGAGGGTTTAGAAAGTGAGTTTGTCAGAATTGGATAAATTTATAGTCGATTTTGCACTACTCAGTGGTAGGAATTCAATGGTGATATCAGTTTTAGTAGTTGGGCTCTCCATTTTTCAACCATCTTCCAGATTGGAGGTATAAGGGTCTTTATGTAATTTTTTCTTTTACTTACTCTCTTTGATTCCACTTAATAAGAGAAGGAATCCCCACTATTAGGTAGGGCTCAGAGACGTAGCCCACATTGGGCGAACTCTGTAATCAAATTCTTGTGTCATGATCTCATGATTGTTATGTTATTTCCTCTTCATTTTATGTGCTTTTAGTTTTCCTGGTTAACATGCTCTGTAATATGTAATTATTTATGCATCTTTAAGAAAAATATCTTGGAACATGTTTGGTATCAGAGAAGGTATTTCTCGATGCAAATTCCATGAGAATACACTAACCAGGAACAAGCTCCAAAAAGGCGAAGGAAATCTTAAGTCCTTTGATCTCGAAGTAGGGTGTGCACCACAAAGAAGAAACATGGAAGATGAGGAAGCTCGTTGGGAAGAAGAGCGAAATTATTGCAAGACTTTGAACAACATGGAAGATAAATTGACAAGTTGTTTGTAGAGTATGAGAAGACATTGAAACTAGAGAACAATAGGTCAAATGATCATGCATTAGTAAACCATGGAGGTGGTGGAGAAGAACCTCCTCCCTCTCCATCCGCCAGTGAAATTCCTTCTTCTTCTTCTCATAATTCTAACAAGAATCAAATAAATGCATCTAAGAAACCATTCTTCAAGCTAGATATCAAATTTGATTTACCTATATTTACTGGAGAATCTAATGCATAAAAGCTAGATAACTGGATACAATGGGTTCTAGTATAGTTTCGCATATAACAAATCAAAGATGACGAAGCCAAGTTCCAGCTAGCATCGCTTTGATTGAGTGGCACCACTCTCATTTGATGGGAAGGAAATCTGCAATGAGGTGGTAAGAATAGTCATAAACTTCTTTCCTCTTGTTCCGAGTTCATTTCTGCTACAAGGGGATAGTTTTACCCATTGGGTTACCAACCGAAAGCCATGATGGAATGGAAACATTTGAAACAAAGTAAAGGTCAAAATGTTTATAATTTTATAGAGGAGTTTAGGAAGCAAGCTCTAATATTGAACATTCCCCTAGAGACTCCTGAGACATTAGTGAAATATATTAGCTCTTTGCATAGTTATTTATGTCATTCATTATTATTGCTTGAACATAAAACTCTTGATGACGCTAGTGTGAAGGTTGTGCATGTTGAAAGAAGGGGGAAGCATGAACAAGACGACCACCCAAAAAGGGAAGTGAAAGCTAGGAGAAGAGGAGCAAATCCCTCTTATACTCATGGTGAGAAAAAAGGGCATGATGAAGAGAATTGCTGGAAACTGCACCAAAAATTGAGACCTAAGAGGAATGACAGAAAGGAGAAGTAGAAGACAATTGCCACCATTCAATAAGACCAAGAGTCTGAATTAGAGGAGGATGAGAAGGTCACAACTGCAGGATTTGCATGAAGTGGACCAATTGACCTAGGGTCAGATTCAAGTGACGAAATGAGGATTGTAACTTTTAGTATCACAATAGATGAACCCATTGACTTGTGTTTTGTTTCGGGAAACGATACAAATTTTTAGCGGATGTTGTACCAAAGATGAAAAGGGCACCAAATACAGCATGGCTCCAAGAACTCGAAGAAATCAACCAAAGCATTTAGGTAGAGAAGGTTGAACTAAGGAGACTCCTACAAGAAGCAGAGAAGGAGAAATAAAGGTTGCAACATCAATTACAAGCTAAGGAGGAGGCCCTAGAAAAATTGCAGAATAACCAACCTGAGGTAAAAAGTGATTCTTCAATTTCATGTACTTTTCATGATGATGATTTTGATGCTTTTGAAAGACATACTATAGGAGTTGGATCAAAATTGATGAAGAAAATGGGGTATCAAGGAAAGGGCCTTGACATTAATGGCTAAGGTATGATGAAACCCACCAAAGTAGAGGAATTGCCTCATTATGCAAGACTTGGGTGTATAAGGAAGGATGTTGGGAAATGCCCCAAAATAGCTAGTGACCAACCAACAATAGATGATGAGAGCACTTCATCACATTCCAACAATAGTGAGGGATCCATGAAAACTTATCATAGGCATACCAGGGGAAAGTGTTCGAAGATGACTCGAAAATTTTGGAGGGGAAAGAATCGTTGTAGTTACTGTAACGAGGTGGGACACCACAGATCCATGTGCCAGATGCTCCATGCCTAGAAAATGTCAATAAAGAAGCCAATAGGCGAAAATGTTCAATGAACGAAACCACCACATTCATGTTGGTCTACTTTATTAAGTAAAAGATGGTTTTTCTAGATGTAGTAGCTTGTCATGGCCACAATTTGTAAATCATGCATTGCAAATAAATGTAAAAGTGTTGATGTGTTTTCCATCACTTAATAAAGAAACAATGATGTTTTTGGCCTTTATGAGTAGATGTGGTATTGGTTTCTACTATGTAAAACTTGACCAGAGAGTGTGCGTTATAAACTCTTGGCAAGTATGGGGTGTTTGAGTCATATGTGCTTTAATTACAAGGAATGTACCAAATTTGTGTGCAATGCAGATGATTGAAAGTGTGGTTTGGCAAGGACACAAGTGGTGTTTAACGTGTTAATTATTTTGGTGGTCCAAAATATCTTTAAGTGGGGATGAATGATCTAGGAGGATCTCAAAGTACAAGTGGCCTTAAAAATAGCTCAAAAATGAAAGTGGTCATATAGCAACCAAACTAGAACTAGATCGAAGTGATTGTCACCCTCGTTCCAACAATGTGAACGAAACTCAAATCCGTGTTCGTATGAAGAAGATAGAGCTGGTCAAAGTTGGGCAAGTGGTACACTTAAGGAGGTAGCAAATTGGCTGAGACTTGGCGCACAAAATCTGGCCACCAAATGGGAGAAATTGCCAAAGGGTTCATTCATCTAAGAACCCTTAAATTTGATAAAGTTAAAAATGTATAGTTGGTCTTATCAAATAGATATATATATATATATATATATATATATATATATATATAGATATAGATATATATATATATATATATATATATATATATATATATATATATACATATATATATATATCTATATATCTATATATAGATATATAGATATATCTATATAATAGGGTGGCGGGTTGCCACCCCTTCCAACCCCGTGAACAGGTACCAACAGAAAATATATGAATAATATTTTAAACAATGTGGTTGGTGGGGTGGGCCATCCTCGCCAGACCCACCCACCGATCAAACAACCCACATTATATATATGTATAAACTTTCAACTACTCACCTAAACTGTCAAAGCACGAAAGCGGTAAGCCATTGCATGTGATATATATAGTTCAATGGTTATACAACTGCATCAGTAAATAAAAAAATATGCCAAGGTTAGGGGCTTGATGGGGTTGGAATCCACAACCTCCCCACCTCTATTTCTCCACCGAACCACTCTAACATGGGTGGCGACTTTGTAAAGATTGCCACCACGCCACTATATAAATTCATCTTTTCACAGAGGCACAGGTAGAGCGCAACAGACCAGACAATGAGTGGGTGGAACGACAATTCAAGGAGAGGCCAGAACCTTTCCCAGGGAATCTTGAGGGCATCAGAAAGATTCCTTGGGGTTTAGAAAGTGACTTTGTCATAACTGGACAAATTTATAATTGATTTTGCACTACTCGGCACCAAGAATTTAGTGGCGATGTTAGTTTCAATAGAGAGGCTCTCAATTTTTTTTCCATCTTACATCTTGGAGGTATAAGTGTCTTTAAGTAAATTTTTCTTGTACTTATTCTCTTTGATTCCACTTAATAAGAGAAGGCCTCCCCAATACTCAGTAGGGCCCGGAAACATAGCCCACATTCTGTGAACTCCATAATCAAATTCTTGTGTCATGATCTCATGCTTGTTATGTTCTTTCCTCTTCATTTTATGTACTTTTATTTTTCTTGGTTAACATGCTTTCTAATATGTAGTTATTTATGCATCTTTAAGCAAAATTTGTTGGATTAGAAGCTGACCTTACAAAGGAGTCAAGCATGAGATCCTATCAGACCTGGTGAAGTGATCATACCCACTTGATTGGCTATGGTACATTGATTTACATGTATTACAATGGTGTTGAAAGGTACATGGGGTCACTTGAAAGGAAACCTCCAATTAACCATGTTGACGAGATTTCAAAAGGAATTGAGCTTTGTTACTCTTCCCTTGCGTGTACGTTTGATCTATGACTGTCCCTCCAAGTAGAATTTTTGTAGTTGTTAACCTTAGTGACCATAATCATAGGTTTATTACCCAGGGTGATGCTAGAGGGAAGGTCATGTTTTACTTGTAACAAAATTTGACTAGACTCATGTTGTAGCCACTACAATACCACCCAAATTTTTTAGCATATTGCAAATTTTGGGTACCCCACCACTCATCCTGAATCATGATCACACATATGCATAATGGTTTGTGATAATACATCATGATAGTAACCCTGATTTGTCTTGGTCCTCCTCCCCTCGAGTGCATTAAGATTCCTCAAATTTCCATCTTACTCTACGTCCTTGAATCTATAGCTGCACCATTGCTTTTTCATCACATAAATTTCTTGCAATTCATAAGTCCAGTCAAGGTGCCTAAATGTTGTGTTGACTTTTAGTTTCAAGCATACCTCATTTTACTCTTACAACTTAGTTCCAATCTTATGATCACCTCTAGATGAAATTATTTTCATGATTTTAATTCTTTATCCCATTTTTTGTTCAGTGGTTTAAATGTAGCTGCATTTGGCACATATTTAATAAAGAAGGATGAAGTTGAATAATAGCATGGAAATACGCTACTTATGGAGATAAATTGTCCAATGATATAAACATTGACTTCATGAGGCTTTGTCAAAGACAATATTGCATGGGACAAGGCATATCCTTGATACATAGCATGGTGGATGCTTTTAGTTATAGGAATAGTTGTCAGGAATGACCAAGAGCCAAGTTGCCACCATAAAGTTGGCACGCATCCCAGAGTGATGCATGGAGCATAGCCCCCATTATTTGGTCATCACATGAAATTGAGTAAAGGAGGTTCATCTACACATCAAATGAGGCAACACGGGCATTAAAAAAAACTTTGACTTGACATCACTTAAACGGTGGAAGTTTGAAGGGCTTGGGATTATTGTGAACACAACATACTAAGTGGCAATAGAAATAAATGAATGCATAAATCAAAGGAGTAATCAAAACTATTAGAAATGGGCAAATGAATATTGTATGGAAGAAAGGAAGTTTGAGAGAATGTGAAGGAATTAAAAGCAAGGACATTATGTTTGATCGCCTTAGTCCACTGCTTGTTTTCAAAATACTTCCATTGAGGGCCTTCAATGGTCAAGTTCAAAAGAGTTTTATGGTGAATTTTCCACTATTACCACAACAGATGGAGATACAGTTGTTGCTGCTGCTGATGAAAAATCCATCGTTGGTCTCTTTATAAATAGGATGTGTCATCTCCTTGAGTTTGAAAATGTGCATAAGTTTGCAGCTGAGCTAACTGGTCGATTTCATCCCTAGATAATGTTTCCCCTCATTGGAACTTGTGTGGAGCATGCTACACATAATCGAGATTTATTGAAGCTAAATTTGGGCCTTGTTTTCTATTTGACTCATTGATAATAAAAGGGAGAACCATCGCAATGCATGTGGAGACTACATGCAATAAGAAATATTGTGACTGGACGAGTTTACGAAAACTTAACGCATTATACTGTGTGTTGGGTGCTTATACATACTAAAAGAGATGACTGTGCCTACAAAATTATTGGGGATGCTAAGTCTAAGGAAAATCCATTGGTGGGTATCAACTTAAACAACAGAAGTTCGAAATCACCCATGTAGAACCAAATGGGGATCTTCTTCACTGAGCAGAAAAAAGGTTGCATTAAGGTGAGTCTATTCCCATCAAATCACGATGATCACAGTCCTCTGAAGTCGCACTGCCTATATGCCGCCCTCCATTAGTCTCAACCCCTTGACGCGACTGGTCGCAAAGTCACAACTAAACGATCCACTGAACCACATGACCTACACCACTTCATGACCCTGCGACCTCCACTAGCCATAATTCTGAAAGTCGAACTACTCCAGGAAAGTGCAATCTCTGCGTGAAGATGTGACTTGCTACTTCGTTCAACCCCATATGGGTATGCAGCGATAGTTACGAGACAGGTATGGTGGTTCATGTTCATGTCTTGAAGATGGACATGGCAGGTGGTTTTTCTAAAACTCTCAAATATTTAGATCCTCCTCATTGATTAGCAACCCTTACCCATTATTACAGGAATCTGTAATATGGCTTAAAAGAACCAAACGGTTTTTTAGTTTTAATTTTGTGGAAAAATTTCGAGGACTTACATATTTGTGATTTACATTGAAGAATAATCCATTAGTTGTAATCCTTTCCACCTACATTTGTAGACATTTGATTTATGATACTCACTGTATATTAAGTCGGCTATGGTGTTGCATTTACAAATTACAACAATCTCAATCTTTACTTCCCTAAATCAACCCTGTCTCTTCAAATCGGATATGGCACTTGAAAAGCTAATTTGTGTTAGATATTTGCAGGTATGGTGGATTTCATACCTAATCATTTGGGTAATGTATAGTATTTTTTTTTACATCAAGGGGAATATTAAATTCGAGAAAGGAAAGAGAGTTGGTATGTGTATTAGATTTCCAGAATATTTCACGTAGGGACTTAAATCCCATAGTAGTTGCAATATAGAGAAATCAACTAATGTTTCAAGGTACATTAACCACATTGACAGTTTCCCATTGCTTGAGCTCTCGTAGAAACAAATATCAGGGATGCTTGATTCCTCTAATGAGGAAGACCTTCGGCACTGTTTTCCCACGGATGTTACTCTAGCAAAGCCAGCATGTAGATAGATAGATAAGTCCTAGTCTATGATGCAGTTGGAGGTCGCATCTGCATTTCGGTCGCACCTTCCCTGCTTGTCAGAATCGCGAATTTTGAGACCTATCAGAAAGTCGCATCCATAAGTTTCACCAATGCTAGATTGTGTGTGTGCCTCTCCGCCCCTCAAAAATGCGGCTTCCCATACTCTCGGAACCGTGACTTGCCCCACCTATTCAATATATTGTGACGTATGTGCTCGATAGGGTAATGATATTATTATAAATTTGAGATCCAGTAATGAAGAGACCAACAAGGAGTAACCATGGAAAATCACTCCTTTAGACTCCATAAACCTCTCGAATGGTAAGGGAGTCCAAGAGAACAATGCAATTATAAACTACAATGGTTCCTTATCGTATTTTTTACATTCATAAGTTCATAGCCCTAGTTGAACTAGGAATTTAAACTCCATGAGTGGAATGAATGATGTAATTAGGGGAATCTTGAGAGTTCAGTAGGTCATCAATTTGTGTATGTGAGGAGAGTATGTTTTTCTTTTGGCTAAATCACTCCAGACAAGTGGGAGAATGTGACGGTCTACTGGAATTTTCTCCCATGGCTGCACACTGCAATATGAGTGATGGACTTCTCTTAAATTTGGGATCAATATTAACCTATATGGGTTGCACACCGCAACAACAACGTGGTCTAGAAGAGGGCTATAAAGGGGTCCAAATTAATGTTTTATTCAAATTATCATGTTTCTAGCGTTATTCTTTGATTGCACATTTATTTGAATAATGTCATTTGTTTGCAGGTAGGGAGGATGATCTATGAGGAGGAAGATAGGATCTCTCACTAGAAGCCTTGTAGCCAGGGTGTCCAGACGGTGAACAAGCTGGCTCCACATAGCTAACCAAGGCGCTATGTTAACCGCAATGGCAGATGTCATAACAAACAAATGCTCATTCATTACATCTAAGGAACCACACAACTTGGTCTTTTACTCTGGCAACCGCCTTCGTGACAAGAATTCTAGGGTCTACCAGAACTCTTTACATATTCTTCTTCTTTTTATCATAATGTAAATTTTCTCCTATGATGCCAATAGTTAAGCTGAATAAGAGAGTATTGAATAATCTCAAGAGTCATGAAGGTAGTTGAAAGGGCACGAGGGAAAGCCAAGGGTCATGGTAGGTGAATGGCCACCTGACCTCTATAAATGTTCCCTCATCCCTCACTAACAGGGGACTTTACCACTTGAGTTGAGGCCAATAGATAGTTGATTGATGCTTGAGAGCTAAGGCCACTAAGCCCTTGGTATTTAGGAGAGTGGTTTTGCAATAGGGCTAGGGTTTTGACATCGAGTGATGGTATGAACAGTCCTTGTTCCACTACTGGGTATTGACCAGTTGCATGATATGTATTAGAAGTTGCAACAATATTAATAAAATGTTTTTCCTTCCCTTTGAAATGATTCCCATGCTGACTCATGGTGGTTGTATTAGCTGTCTAGTACCTCACCATATCTGTGTGAGTGCTTTCATATACATGAGATGTTATGTACTGATACATAGTGGTTTCATGTATGTTTCTCTTTATAATCTGTGTTTACTTGTCCCTTTCCATGTTGGTGACCCATTGTGAACTACTTCACAATTGACCTCCAACATGTTCTTATTTACTATGTTTGATGGTGTTTTAGCTAACTAATTGCCCTCATCGTTCATCTCTTCTTATCGTTGTTGTGATATGTTTAAACCTCTTTCTACAATTTGTTAATCTTGGTTTGATTTTGTTTCACAACACGAGCACTTCAATCTCGCCCACTTTGACACCTTCTCATTTGATAAACAAGAGCAGAAAACATTCATGGTCGGAGCTGGGCCCACATACTGAATGGGGCTCCTGTTAGAAAATTATATATTACAAAGCAATGGAACACATAAATTATTCTAGAAATAAACAAAAAAGCCACATAAAACAAAAGAGACACAGATATACGTGGTACACCCAGTTTGGGCTACGTCCATGAAGAAGCAACTAGTCCTTCCTTTTATATTATCTAGTAAACTAAAGAGATACAACCTACAGCAGATCTGTTGTAATTCCCTCTTCACTCTCAATCTCCTCTCTCTTCCTCACTCATAATATAGATTTTACATAGACACAATACAATTCCCTCATATATAGTGATGGGTTACCTTCTAGGGAAAAAACCCCTAAATTAAACATAACTTCTGCCGTCAGATCTCCGCCTAATGAATGGACCCGATTGACTATGAAATTACAAAATTTTACAAGGAAATTATACATCTATTTTTAGCTTCAGGGGTGCAGCTGTCCCCCCTGGACCCCTGATGCAGCGAATATTTTACGGGTGGCATTGCTGCCCCATTACGAACTAGGATCCAATGCGACAATACCTTTGAATACAAAAGATAATCAGGCTCCACACCAGACAATCTCCCACTTGGAGACTGATTATAGCAACTCCACCGCTACTTCATTTCCTGGACAATGACTCCACTTTGGACCTGTTTCTCATCTTCTTCATCATACTTGAAGACTAATTGAAACTGAGCAGATTCTCAGTTTCGCCTTGGTTACAACCTTTGTTAACGTATCTGCAAGATCCTGGCTAGTGTGTATCTTTTCCATCTTCCACTGTCCATCTTCCAACGCTGACCATATGAAATGGTACTTGAGTTGTATATGTTTAGTCTTGGAATGAAATGCAAAGTTCTTTGCAAGATTTATGGCACTCTGGATGTCACTGTATAGCCTTCCCAACTCCTACTTCTTACCCAATTCATCCAGAAACCTTTGTAACCAAATAATTTCTTTACTAGCCTCTGTAGTAGCAACATACTCTGCTTCTATTGTTGAGAGTGCAACAATAGTTTGTAGTTTTGAGACCCAACTGACAGTTGTTCCACCTACAGTAAACACATACCCTGTTGTATTCCTCCTATTATCTCTATCACTTGCCATATCTGAATCAACATATCCCTCTAGAGCAATGTTTGAACCACCAAAGCATAATGCTTGATTTGTGGTACCTCTCAAATACCTGAGAATCCACTTCACCGCCATCCAATTTTCTTTTCTTGGATTGTTCATGTACCTGCTTACAACTCTCACTACATGTGAAATATCGAGCCTTGTGTAGACCATTGCATACATTTAGCTTCCAACTGCTGATGCATATGGAACTTTAGACATATGAGCCATTTCTTCCTAAGTCTTGGGACACTCCTCCTTACTTAATTTGAAATGGCTAGCGAAAGGTATACTAACTAGTTTTACATTCTGCATATTAAACCTTTTAAACACCTTTTCTATGTACTCACTTTGAGACAATGTTAATTTGTGATTCTTCTTGTCTCTTGTTATTCTCATACCAAGGATTTGTTCTGCAGCACCCAAATCCTTCATTGCAAATGAGTTCTCCAATTTTATTTTCAGCACATTTATTTCCTCCATGTTAGAACCTACAACAAGCATGTCATCTACATACAATAACAATATAGTATAGCTGCCATCACTTTTCCTTTTGAGATAAACATAATGATCAGAGTGACATCTAGTATAACCTTGTTCAGACATAAACCTGTCAAATTTTAGATACCACTACCTTAGAGCCTATTTTAAGCCATATAAGCTCTTCTTCAACCTGCACACTAGTTTCTCCTTCCATTTTACCTCATATCCTTATGGCTGCTAAATATATATCTCTTCCTCCAAATCCCCATGGAGAAAGGCTGTGTTTACATCTAACTGCTCAATACGCAAATCTTCAGGTGCTACTAGACTTAAAATATTTCTGATTGGAGTCATTTTAACAACAGGAGAAAATATCTCATCAAATTTTATACCCTTTTCCTGTGCAAACCCTTTCAACACAAGTCTAGCTTTATACCTTTTTCTACCTCCATCTTCTTCCTTCAACTTGTAAACCCATTTCTTCTGCAATGTTTTTTTACCTACAGGAAAATTGACTAAGTCCCAAGCCTGGTTATGTGCTAAGGAGTCCATCTCTTCTTTCATGGCTTACTCCCACTTTCTTCCTGGTTTCTACATGTACTACTTCTTCATAACATTTTGGTTCACCAAAATTAGTCAACAACACATAATATAATGAAGGAGAGTATCGTTCACGGGGTCTACTTATCCTGGTAGATCTTCTAACACCACTTTCAGGTGTTTGAGGTGCTTGTTGTTGTTGTGGTTGTTGTTCTAGATGCTGATCATTATGATTTTTAGGCACCATCACTTTTTTTGTGATCTCGTCAAGCACTATTTATTCTTTGTTTTCCTCTTCCAGTTTTTTTTACTGTAGCTGATCCTTATACAAAACCTTTTCATTGAATATGACATATCTGCTGCTAATGAGTTTGTGTTTTTCATAATCATAAAATCGATAACCAAAATCATTAACACCATATCCAATAAAGGTACATTTCTTTGATTTTGCCCCAAGATTTGTTCTATTTTCTTTATTAATGTGGAAAAAGGCTTCACAACCAAAAGTCTTTAAAAAAGAGTAGTTTACCATTTTACCTACCCATGCCTCCTCTAGAATACCACCATGCAAGGAACTTGAAGGCCTTCTATTTATTAGATAAAAAACAGTATCTACAACATCTGCCGAAAATTGTAAAGGCAATCCAGCATACAATCTCATGCACCTTGTACGCTCCACGATTGTCCTGTTCATCCTTTCTAATGCACCATTTTCTTGTGGTGTTCCTGGAACTATCTTCTCTCTACAAATTCCATTCTCTGAATAGTACCTATCAAAGTCTTTGCTACAATATTCACCTCCATTGTCTAATCTGAGACACTTCAACCTTTTTCCTGTCTCATTTTCAACCAAAGATTTCCATTTCTTGAAAGTATCAAATACATTAGATTATTTCAAATACAATAAACCTAGTTTTTTCTGGTTGCATCATCAATAAAAGTAACATAATAATGAGATCCACCAAGAGATGATACCTGAGTAGGCCCCCATACATCTCTATGAACAAGCTCTAATTTTTCACTCTTTTTTTTCCCGACTCCGAGGAATCTGACTCTCTTTTGTTTTCCATAAACACAATTCTCACAAAATTTTAAATCGACATGCTTCGAACCTGGCAAAAAAATTCTTGAGTGAAGAATCTGCGTCCCCTTCTCACTCATGTGCTCGAGCCTATTATGCCACAATGTCATATCTTCTCTTATAGAGGTTAAAGCATTAACAGAATTAGAAATGCCATTGCATAAATACAATGTACCAACCTTTTCTCCTTTTGCTATTACTAGGGATCCTTTAGTGACCTTTCAGGTTTTATCTGTAAAATTAGTCACACAGCCTTCACCTCCCAACTGCCCTATTGAAATAAGATTTTTATTCATATTTGGAACATGCATTACCTCCTTCAATAGCCATTGATTTCCATTCTGTTGTTTTATGAAAACTATAACAATTCCAATGATTTTACAAGATTTATCATCACCCAATCGAACCTGTCCAAAATCTCCTTGAACATAATAATGAAAATGATTCCTATTAGGTGTGGCATGGAATGAGGGCCCTAAATCTACCACCCATGAATTAATAATATTTTCTAAAGAAAGAATCAAAGCCTCTTGCAACACATCACCTATTACATTCGCTTCATGATTATTTTCTTGCTGCGTGTCTCCTTCCTTTCCCTTATGAGACTTGCAATCTTTCATTAGGTGTCCTTTCTTCTCGCATTTCCAGCACGCTATCCTCAATATAGACTTGGATTTGCCTTTTATTGACTTACTACGATATCTAGGGCTCTTTCCTCTTTCCATTTTTCTTCTCCTAGTCTCTGCAATCAAAGCATTACTTGATGTCTCACCAGAGCATTTCCATTGCATTTCCTCATTAAGGATTGCACCGACAACATCATCAAACTTTAAAGTACTAGATCCAGAGATAGAGTTACTAATGGCCATAACTAAACCATTCCAACTTTCTGGCAATGAGCACAGAAATAACAGAGCCCTAACTTCATCATCAAAAGTTACCCCTACAGAACTTAATTGATTGGTAACTGTATTAAATTCATTTAAATGATCAAAAACCGATCCACCTTCTGACATTTTCATATTAAATAAATGCTTCACAAGAAATACCTTATTTGAGGCCGAGGGTTTTTCATATAGTTTGGCCAATGTCAACATTAAACCCTCTGTTGTCATTTCCTTTTAAATATTAAACACTACCAACGCCACTAGGCACAACCATATTGTTCCAAGTGCCTTTTTGTCGAGAATATCCCATTTTGTGTCTATCATACTCATCAACTTCTTTGCCTTTCCACTCAATGGTTGGTACATATCTCTCTGATACAAATAATATTCCATCTGCATCTTCCACAACTGGTAGTTTTGGCCGCTAAAATTTTCAACCCTAAACCCACCATCTTCCGCAATTTCTCCCACTCGAACCAGGAACGCTTCTCTCTTGTGAGTTTATCAACCAAATAGACCTTCGACTCTGATACCAGTTGTTAGAAAATTATATATTACAGAGCAATGGAACACATAAAATATTGCAAAAATATAAACACAGAAAATGCATAAAACAAGAGAGACACAAATATACATGGTTCACCCAGTTTGGGCTACGTACATGGAAAAATAACTAGTCCTTCCTTTTATATTATCTAGTAAACTGAAGAGATACAACCTATAGCAGATCCACTGTAATTCCCTCTTCACTCTCAATCTCCTCTCTCTTCCTTCTAGGGAAAAAAGCCCTAAATTAAACATAACTTCTACCATTAGATCTTCGCCTAATTAACGACCCAGATTGACTATGAAATTACAACATTTTACAAGGCAATTTTACATCTATTTTTAACTTCAGGGGCACTACCCCTGATCCCCCACTAGGGAGGGCTCCCAAAGGTCGTAGCCACCCCCCCATGGATGCCCCTTATAGCGAATATTTTACAGGTGGTGTTGTCGCCCCATTATGAACTGGGGTCAAATGCGACGATACCTTTGAATACAGAAGATAATTAGGCTCCACACCCAACAACTCCTATCCCAAATGGTGTGAGGTCTAATTGGGACTTCACACTCGGGAGACCCCTTAGTCGTTGGCAGTACATTTTGGCCCATCAACAAATTGGCGTTATAAGGAGGGCCAGATGACAAGATGAGCCCTTGGAGCCTATAGTTTAGCTTCATATCTATTAATGGCTCTGACCAAAATCTCGCTCTTGGGGTGTTTATCTGGTTTGTTTGTTTTTCGATTTTCCATCCCCTAGAAGCAACTCCCTCACCTGTCTCAGTGAAAGTTTGATGGTGAGGATGGAATTAATTTAATCAGGCACATTTCTGATTTCCTCGAGTTTTGTGTATCTTTTGAGATCAATGATGAAGAGTTTGCTTGTGTGTTTATCTCCCTCACCCTTGAAGGTCATGCCAAGCAATGGTGCCACATGTTGCCAGCAACGTCCATTCAGTCATTTCAGCAACTTGTCAATAAGCTCCAACAAGAATTTGATAGGTATGATTTTCAAGATGTGTTAACGAAGATAAATGAGATTAGGATGAAACCTGAGGAATCTTTAGAGGGCTTTGCTTTCAAATTTCTACATCTTTGTTTTGAATTTCCTAAAAGTGATATTGACCGGGTGCATTTGAATATAAATTTTTAGCGATTGGTTCTTGTTTCTTTACAACATTTTCAATTAGAAACAAGTCCTATTTCGCATGAGTATCGTCATAATTTGCATATTACAAGGTGTCCAGATTCTTCCTGTAATTTTGTTTGGATTATCCCTCTGAATCTGGAACAACCTCAAAAACTTGAGGAGGTGATTATTGTTTGTGGGATTTCTAATGGTTAAAATGATGAACAGTTCTTTTTGGGAAACAGATCTGATGGTCTCACCTCTAAATCCCTCATACATTCTTTTGGTTTTGAATCTAAAAATCACATAACATCTCTTCTGATCAAATCCATTCAACATACGTCGCACTATATCACGGGACTTCATTCAACTGTACATGATGGTGTTGGTCTTGTCTCAAGTAATGATTGTCTTATCAAATCCATAGAACACATCAAGCCTCTAAATCTGTCTTACGTTCTGGCGAATATAAATGGGTAGGATGTGAGTCCGGGTCCGATTGGTGATCCTTCATCTCACCTTGTGCATCCATTATACCCTAATTTAGTTCATGGGTTTATTATACCGGTGGTTCCTTCAGATCATTCATACCTTTATCTTACCCGTGTTGATTGCAATGATGTGCATGGGGGTGAGGTTTCACGGTCAAGGGATGTAAAATCTGAATCCCTTATGCCTAATCTTTTCCACTCACATTCTTTAACAGGCGAGGAAGAGGGCCCTACATCTCGTATAGCTTAGGTTGTTTCCCTCATTAATCTCTCTTCCCCACCAAGCCAACAAGAAAATTATGTATCAAATACGCAACTTGATCAACTTGGTGGTTTCAACGATTCTCATTTTTCCAAATATATATTCTCTCATGCCTCTGGTGATTATCCTATGTAGACAACAGAGTTTTCTGACCCACCTTTCGAAGGTTTGGAGACTCATCTGGAAGTTGAGGCACTTCAGATTCCGCTGATGGTTATGTTAGTTTCTCACATTCCTAATGAGACCGCTGAACCATGTCGAATTAGGGTTTCTACACATCATGCTCCTCACAACATTTTCTTACCGGATGTCAGCTCATCTTGGAAACCCTATGATTTGAGCAATGTCTCTCTGAGAAAATCCTTCCATCACATGTCAACTGATGTGAATCAACCTCTATATCCTAATTGGTTTGCTGAAGGAAGTACTCTAGCTATTGTCTCAATTCATTTTGATTGTCTCCCAACCAATACAATTTGTCAACATACACAATCAAATGATACCTTTCAATATCCTACGTGGAAAAGGGCCAATCGCATCATCTCCCCTTTTCCTGACGATGTTGCAGTTGATTCAGTTCATTCTCAGGAATCTAAATAGTCTCATTTGTCATGTTGTCGATCTATAAATAGTCGACAATGAATCCCATCCACAATATTTTCACTGATAGTTGTCCTGTCACAACCAACAATAACCATATACAACCATCTACAAATATTGTGAAGCTACCTGTTATGCTCCTATACAATTAGGTGACATATACCACGATTGACTTGATGAGCTATGTAATATGTTCATACCTTTACTTGTTGCAAAGGTTTTCCATATTTTCCAAAAAATCAAAAAAATTTAAAAAATGTAAAGATGGTATACCCTAAAAGAAAAATGAAAAAGGTCAAAAAATGAAAGAAAATGAACCCCAAGAAAAGCAAAAAGAACATGAAAGTGTGCAAGTCTAAATGCCACTATTATTTACTTTTATGTATAATAAAGATTGTGCGCAATTTGTCAATTTATGACACAATTGATGAACAGTCAAACAACTTAAGCTTGGCTAGTTCATATTTGAATTTTATGCTTTAGAGATAGAGAATAAAATCTGACCAAACTGTTTAAACGTGGCAGATAAGTAGATAGGTAGAGTGAATAAAAGGAGCTCAACAGTTTAATCTGAGCCCTTGGATGTAATAATGTTAGACTTAGATAGATATCTACATGTAAAAGAAAAGAAAGTTTGATAAGGGTTTGCCAATCTAAGTGCACCCAAATATAGAAGTAAAAATGCTAGGATAAAGTAGGTAGGGTAAGTAGATGATGGTTGCAGAATAAATGTGTGGTGAATGGTTAAGTTTAATGTTTAAATATTTTACTTTCATCACTTGGACAAAGAAAAACTCACATTGGAGACAACACATCAAGGATACAAAGTCAAATTAATTAACTTCCTTACTCCATTTTTCCCAAAAAATTCACTAATTTCCCCTAAGTGCTAAAGGTACCTATAAACAAGTTAGGGGGGCTCAGAGAATTTCTCTGACTTTTGGAGGGACTAGACCCTTGGCCCAATAATTTGAAATACCTTAAGCGCTTAAATCCCTTTCATCAATATTCACCCCTTCATAAAGTTAGTCATTCCCTTTATAAAGCTTTTCCTAAGTAAAATCCTATTTTACTTGGGAAAATTAAAAACATTCTATCTACATGAAACCCTCATATATCACTAGCCTAAGGTATAAGTGTTGTATGATGAAATGCATTTTCGGAAAACATTAAACTTAGCGCTTTCCCATTCATTTTCTCATATTAACCATTAATTTCTTTGTTATGTAATTCTTGAATAAAACAACATTACCCACGCTCGTATTATTATACTATACAAAACCTCAATTTTTTAAATATCCCACCCTGATGGTTAGATATAACCATAATACATCATTAATTAGGATTAATTAGTTAATCAGTAACTAGTTAAGAACATCGACCCCCCGCCACATTAAAAAGGGGTTAACTAACCCTCATGGTTAATTAAAAACCTTCCCGACGAATCCCGTTGCTCCCGATATGATTAAAAAGAATTTAATTACATCGGGCCCACCCTCATTAAACCCCCGTCACCTTGCCTTCCTGATAGCCGTCCGATCAAGCCTCCAAAATCCAACAGTTTTCGTGCATATCGCACGATCCTCTGCAACCGAATGTTGGCACGCGATCAAGAAGTGGTTTTGCAAACAATACCCTCACCACGTGTCACTCGTTTTATGGTATTGCGCGGATGAGCCCAAATACTCTCTGCCCTCCAATAGCGGTGCGATAGAAACCGCTTACCACCTTCTACTAAATGGAAAAATGTCTCATCATTCAGTTGCTGCCAATTGTCATTTTCATTCACTCTCTAATATCAACCATTTACCCTTTTAAACACAAAAACCCTAGTTTTTCTTGTTTTCACCTGATTATGCAGTAAAAACCTATGTAACCCATCTGCACCACCCGAAGCCTCTTTTAACGGATTCAAGCATGGTTTACCTCCTAAAAAGCATTATGGACTCACTCCATAGACCTTTCAAGCTCCAATGAAACCTTTTCGACCCTCCCTGTCAACCTAATGTTTTCCTAACAGTTTGTTTTGTTTTACAAGTGATCAAAAGACTGCAGTCTTGGATAAACAGTCTTAATACTAGTCATAAGACCTGTTTACTCCAAGATTGTTATCAAATCTATTCAAATAGAGATGGAAAATAAAACATACAATTGAAAGACAAGTAGAGGAAACATGGAATTAAAAGGATTTACTGTTGAAGTAGATAGTGAAAACCTAAACTACACATTGAAGGTAAAAGGACACAGTAAAAAATAGTCAAAGTGTATCAAGGTTAAAGAGTATCAGATTGAAAACCAAGTCAAGTAAATCAGCTATCATGAAGATAAACAACAGGGAAGAGAGTTACAAAATAGAGTATACAAATTCATGTCAAAAATATCTTTAAGAAAGTTTAAATATCATATCTAAACCCTCTGAAAGAAATCATAGAAGTTGTTTTGAAAATTCATAAGAAAGAAAAATAATCATAAAATACTTAAAATTTGGCTTCCTGGAGAACTAACTTTTTCTTCAGAATTGTTTTATAGGTTTATATCTAATCTATGATGGTGGACAAGGATCAGACACAAAAAGGTTTAAATCATCCACCTGGGGACTCCAAAATCAATTTCATAATCAAGACTCCACTGGAGTAATGAACCTGAAAGAACTGTGTGAAAAGATCAGGCTTTTAACTTGGATTTTTATCCAAGAAATTATGTTCTTTCTCATTGATAAAGTTTTTCAATGTATATTGTATTTTAGAGATGATTTTAGATTAAATTTTTATTATTTTCCTTTGAAAAATGTAGATATAAAGTCTCCTTACACATTTGAACGAATTTGTGGAGAAGCAATCTGCTGATCTAATGTGTATGTTTGATGACATTAATTCTTTTGATGATTTTCCCAAATATGATCAATATGATGATAATTATGTTCTTCAAATCCAAACTAACTTTATAGAGAAACCATAAGCTAATTTGAGGAATAAGGAAGTTGAGGTTCAGCAGCTTGAAAATAGTGATCAACTTATTCATTTCAGCTATGAGAATGAGGAGGAAAGTGCAGAAAATTTTGAAATCAGTGAAGGAACTTTACCATTTTGTTTTGCTTTGTTTCATTTTATTAGAGATAATTATCATGCAATTAGAAATCAAACGTCAACAAGTTTTGATATTAACTATCTAGAGGGCTAAATCCTTGTTCAAGACTTCTCATATCTAGATTTGCAGTCCCAAAATGCCATTGAATGTCAAGTTGCAGAAGAAGAACTGGAAGCTGGAACATATGATCAAATGATCCAAGATGATTCCCTACCTCTTTGTTTTGAATCATTTCAATTTTTAAAGGAAATGTGGTATAATAGTTTCACCATACAGACACTACAATCAGTAGAAATATCATCACAAAGAGCAGCTGAAAACATGCAAGGTGTTAAAGATGAAGGTATTATTTCAGTTTCATGGCATGCAGGCTATACACAACAGATGTACAATTGTTTGAATCAGTTCAAGAATAGTGTATATATTTTACAAGATCCTTTTTTACAGTTTCTAGAGTCAAGAAAGGAAATCAAGAATTTCCTTATCTTGTCAAAGGTTAACAAAGCTATATTTGACTCTAAGATCTCAATTTTAACCACCAACAAGCACAAGCAACAAAAGTCACCAATGTGTATGATGCTTGAGTGGTTGCATTGGTTGTTTCATTTTACCTAACTAGCAACCAGATAGTTGATTAGACTAAGTAGGTAGGATTTCAGTTTGATTTAATTTAGTTTTTAGTAGATTATGAAATAAATACTTAAATATTTGAATCCAATCAAAAGGCCCTAAGATCTTAATGAGTTACTAATTTTGTTTGAAGGTTGTAACACCTTTTAGTTTTAGGTCAGATCTCAAGCTGTGCAGGAAAAGGTTAAGAAGATTTTGATTAAAGGACCACGGCTAAAAATTCCTACCTAAGTGACAAGGTGCTCAAGTGGGATTCAAGAAGGAAGAATAAAGGTTTGGTGTTGATTGGATGATAAGATTGTGAAGTTGAAGCTCAAAGAGAAGGCCCTAATCTTCAGAAGTATTATTGTCATACATACAATAAAGCAACAAGAAGAAGAAGATTTCATAGTACAGTCAAAATCATTCGGAGGCCATCTGACCTGTTGTTCTTGACTTTCCACTAGGAAAAGCCATCCCCAAGTGGAGCCAGTGTTATGCTTCTATACCAATAGGTGTCTTATATCATGATTTACTTGATGAGCTATGTAATATGTTCATACCTTTACTTTTTGCAAAGGTTTTCCATATTTTCCAAAAAATCAAAAAATTTTAAAAATGTAAAGAGGGCATATCGTAAAAGAAAAATGAAAAAGGTAAAAAAATGAAAGAAAATGAACCCCAAGAAAAACAAAAAGACCATGAAAGTGTGCAAGTCTAAATCCCACTACTATTTACTTTTATGTATAATAAAGATTGTGTGTAGTTTGTCAATTTATGCTACAATTGACGAACAGTCAAACAGCTTAAGCTTGGCTAGTTCATATTTGAATTTTATGCTTTAGAGATAGAGAATAAAATATGACCAAACTATTTAAACTTGGCAGATAAGTAGATATGTAGAGTGAATAAAAGGAGCACAATAGTTTAATCTAAGCCCTTGGATGTAATAAGGTTAGACTTAGATAGATATGATCTACATGTAAAAGAAAAGAAAGTGTGATAAGGGTTTTCCAGTCTAAGTGCACCCAAATAAAGAAGTAAAAATGCTAGGATAAAGTAGGTAGGGTAAGTAGATGATGGTTGTAGAATAAATGTGTGGTGAATGGTTAAGTTTAATGCTTAAACCTTTTACTTTCATCACTTGGACAAAGCAAAACTCACATTGGAGACAACACATCAAGGTGACAAAGTCAAACTAACTAACTTCTTTACTCCATTTTTCCCAAAAAATTCACTAATTTCCCCTAAGTGCTAAAGGTACCTATAAACAAGTCAGGTGGGGTTAGAGCATTTCTCTAACTTTTGGAGGGACCGGACCCTCGGCCCAATAATTTGAAATACCTAAAGCACTTAAATCCCCTTCATCAATATTCACCCCTTCATAAAGTCACTCATTCCCTTTATAAAGATTTTCCTAAGTAAAATCCTATTTTACTTGGGAAAATTAAACACATTCTATCTACATGAAACCCTCATATATCACTAGCCTAAGGTATAAGTGTTGTATGATGAAATGCATTTTCGGAAAACATTAAACTTAGCGCTTTCCCATTCATTTTGTAATGTTAACCATTAATGTTATTATTATGTAATTCTTGAATAAAACAACATTACCCACACCCATATTATTATATTTTACAAAACCCCAAATTTTTACATATCCCGCCCTAATGGTTAGATATAACCATAATACATCATTAATTGGGATTAATTAGTTAATCAGTAACTATTTAAGAACCTCGACCCCCCGCCACATTAAAAAGGGATTAACTAACCCTCATGGTTAATTAATAACCTTCCGGACGAATCCTGTTGCTCCCGCTATGGTTAAAAAGCATTTAATTACATCGGGCCGACCCTCATTAAACCCCCATCACCTTGCCTTCCTGATAGCCATCCGATCAAGCCTCCGAAATCCAACAGTTTTCGTGCATATCGCATGCTCCTCCGCGACCAAACATTAGCGCGCGATCAAGAAGTGGTTTTGCAAACAATACCCTCGCCATGTGTCACTCGTTGTATGGTATCGCACGGATGAGCCCAAATACTGCCTGCCCTCCAATAGCGGTGCGATAGAAACTGCTTACCACCTTATACTAAACGGAAAAATGTCTCATCATTCAGTTGTCGCCTATATATCAACCATTTACCCTTCTAAACACAAAAGCCCCCGTTTTGCTCGTTTTCACCTGATTATGCAGTAAAACCCTATGTAACCCATCTGCACCACCTGAAGCCTCTTTTAACTGATTCAAACATGGTTTACCTCCTAAAAATCATTATGGACTAACTCCATAGACCTCTCAAGCTCAAATAAACCTTTTCGACCCTGCTTGTCAACCTAATGTTTTTGTAACAGTTTGTTTTGTTTTATAGGTGATCAAAAGACTACAGTCTTGGATAAATAGTCTTAATACTAGTCA
Organism: Pinus tabuliformis; assembly: GCA_031772625.1. Lineage (NCBI taxonomy): Eukaryota > Viridiplantae > Streptophyta > Pinopsida > Pinales > Pinaceae > Pinus > Pinus tabuliformis. The sequence continues at coordinate 346,541,973 of CM062814.1, forward strand.
TAAGACCTATTTACTCCAAGATTGTTATCAAAACTATTCAAATGGAGATGGAAAATAAAACATACAGTTGAAAGAGAAGTAGAGGAAACATGGAATTAAAAGGATTTACTGTTGAAATAGACAGTAAAAACCTAAACTACACATTGAAGGTAAAAGGAAACAGTAAAAAACAATCATAGTGTATTAGGGTTAAAGAGTATCAAATTGAATACCAAGCCAAGTAAATTAGCTATCATGAATATAAACAGCAGGGAAGACAGTTACAAAACAGAGTATACAAATTCATGTCAAAGTGAAGACAAATGAAAAAACAGACCCGTAAAAGTAAAAAGTAAATAGTAAAAAGTAAAAGTAAGCATGAAAAAATTAAGGGTTAAACAAGATGAAAATGCTTTCACCAGCCACAATGAATTTTATCCAAAGTAAAAGTGAAAAACAGTCAAAAGAAGTTCAAGGTTAAAAGATAAAATCAGAGCAAAAATAGTACATTTTTCAGACATTTCCTGTTTAAGTCACAGTTTTGCAGAAAATATTGTGGCCAATCCAAGATGTATTTTGAGAAACTAGAGGAGGTTTTTGTTCCTAATAGGCCAATATACAAAAACATATCTCACGGTTTACACAGGTATTACCAAGAGGGAGATAATTGCATGTCTTCACAGCCTATATTTCAGTTTGTGCAAAGTCCTGTTTTTGACATATTTTTTGCAGAGAATATGGTGAATAGCTGTAGATGAATTTTGGGCAACTGAGAGAGGTTTATCTCAAAATAATTCTTATCTACAAAAACCTCTTTCACTTTTTACATATCTATCACGGATTGAGATATACAAGCGTATCATTGGACCCTAAGTTTGCAGAATTTCTGGGGCAGAATGCACAAAGGAAGGATGTAGTTACTGATTGGGATGCCTCATCATCAACTAAGAGTTGCTACCAAATTCGAATTTCTCTTCTTTGTCACCATAAATCCATAAAAATAGTGCCAAATAGATTCATTAGTTTTGAATGTCCTTTATTTAAGTTCTATTAATGTAAACAGTTGGAGATATTTGTGAAACTAATCTTGATATTTTTTGAGGATATTTTAGTTTACAATTAGTATAAATACTTCTTCATTTGAAGCATTTTGGGTGGATTCTTTGAAATTTCTGTAAACTAAGTTATTTTGAAAAAGAAGTGCTATTGTAACAACTCTTGTATGGCTAGTTGGATGCATTGAATAAAGTAAAGGACTCTCACAAGGATTCTCGTGCAAAACAATTGTCAATAAGTATTTTATATCTCTTGCTTAGTATTGTTTTTCCTCTGTTTATTAATAATCATATTTGTTTCCATAAATCTGAATGATAAACAAAATAATCATATCTCAGAAAGTGCTTCAGTGCAATCTGTTTTAAAAGGTTTATCTTTCTTAATGTTTTCTTCAAAACTATTATAGACAAGAAATTCTTAGTTGCTTCTTGTTTCTTAGTTTTTCATTTTGATGACTTAGTAAAGACTTCTTAACTGCTCTTCATTAGTGATCAACCACTTTCCCTCCCCTCAAAACTTGTTGAAGGATTTTTAATTGCCCTTCATCCCTTTTGAGACCATTCCACCCTTTAAAGTTCTCATTTGCCTCTTGTTTTGCTATCTTGCCCTTTAAAGCCCTCCTTTGCTGAAGAAACCAATCCTGTTAAGCCATCTTTAGTTGACTTCATAGCCCAATGGCTTGAAGTACTTTGTTTTACCCATCTGTTCCTGAATTTCACCACCAATCAAAACCAAAACCCCTAAACTTTCATAACTAGCCTAATATCTTTCAAAACAAAGCTAAAACTTAAAAAGAGAGCCCTCTCTGGGTACAAATTGGCTAGATTCTGTACCTAAAAGCTGGTTTGTGGTTACCTCGAACCCCTTTCCTCTTCCCAACAACTTCAAGGAAAATATGAGTGATAACACTACTAATATTGGATGGAATGTCGCTGGAAGGTTTAGACGTTGGCCAAGATTATGAGGCACTTCAACTTCCATTGACGGTTATGTCGGGTCCTCACATCCTTAACACAGTCCATGAAAAATTTCAAACTAGGGTTTTTGAAATTAGGGTTTATGTGTTTGAATGCTCAGGGATCTCAGTTACACTCGACAAGGGCCCCTCTTTTCAAAGTTATCAAGTTTATGATCCTCTACATCATGATAGGGTCATTGATCGAATCAATGTGGCTCATTCCTTTACTAGTTGGCAACATCTTGCCTTACTTGCATTGGATTTAGGGTTAGGCATAAATGGATGTATGTTATGGCTATATGAATATACATTTCACTCTTGTGGTTCAGTTTACCAGGATTGAGTTGCAGTTCTCCTTCAAAGGTCTTCTCTGGCACATTTCCCTATAGGTGGATGAGATGTTCTTGCTATTGTGCATGCTTTACAGGTAAACATGTTATGTTTTGCAAAACTCTTTCCATAATTTCTAATTTCTGCCATATTTGTTTTTCCAGGTTGGGAACTGCTGCAGTGGCTGCATTGGAAGTTTGATTTCACATAATCTAGCCCATGCTTTGGTTAAATTAGGATCCAGGGTTTTAAACTAGTTAGGTTTTGGTTTTTCTTATTAATTGGCTATTTGAAATTTTCTTTATGGTTTAAATTTTTCATGTTGCATTCTCTTTACTCTAGGTAGTTATTTCCTTGCTTGTTTCTTTATGCACTCACATCCCTCCATTTGTTTCTTGTTGAATAACATTCATTCAATCTCTGCATATGCACTGCATTGGTCCTTTAATTGTAATTAGTTGATCTCTTTTGCACGTAGCATTACATTGCGTCATTCACCACATCTACTGCATTGCACTGTACACCTGCCTTCTTGCTCACCACAAAATCACCTTTGACCTAGCCTGGAATTTTCACCTATGTTGCATGCTGCTGCATGGGCCTTCATGAGCCTAAATATTGCAAAACCTGTGGTGTCGTGAATTACTTTCTCACACCTTTTTCTCTTACTCCAAGTGCATTTCTTCAACCTCTTCACACCAGTTTGTAAACCCTAGGAGAGTTTCCTGGTCACCTAGGCCTAGAAGTAAAACCCTAGCCCTGTGCTTGTGTGAAGTTGTGATGGTTATGGGTAGCCTCTCTTAGAGCCAGTCATCAAATTCGCATCCTCAATATCTCTCCTACGAGTCAAATTTATTAACACAGAAAATATGAACAAATTGCTCATGGGGAACCCTAATCTGTTTAAATGACCTATACCCATACCCTAAACGTAGTGCCTGGTGTGGTCTTGATTGTTTGAATGACTTGTTTCCTTTTTTACTTGCTGAATGGAAATGAGATGTGAAAGCTTGGCATGAGGGAAAACCTAAAAAAATATATCTCTTAGTTTCTGTTAAACAAGAAACAACCTCTTTTACTCCTAAAATATGTCGGGATCCCTCATCTGCCCTAGCACAATAAATGCCCTTAAATAAGTGCACATGCACACGTAAAAGAAAATGAAACCAAATAAAGGGTAAAGGATTGAGAAATGCTTCCTATGAAGAGAGGTAACACAACGACTCTGTCGGGGTACTGACCAGGCTCGCTAGTAGTAGAGCTATGTTTGTGATTTCTGGAAGTGACTCCACTGGGGTACTGTCTAGGCTGACTGGCAGTGGAGCAACAACTGAAACTTACTTTTAAAATTTTGAATAGAATAAGCGCGTTGCCATGTTCTTTGCATCATCATCAACTATTGACATGTGTGAACTATTAGTGGGGTGTTTAGTGACTGGAAAGACCTAGTTGAGGCATGAGGGAAGGCATATTTGCAAAGGTCGTGGCCATGCAAGAGGTTCCCATAGTGTTTTTTCAATATTTCCCCTGCATCATTAATCACACTCAGACTACTACAGGGGTTTTGATAGAGATACTGGATTCTACCAGTGGTTCGCCAATTGTTGTAGCTGCTACAACACCACCCAAATTTTTGAGCATATTGCAAATTTTGGGTACCCCACCACTCACCCCGAAGCATGATCACAGATATGCATAAATGTTTGTGTTAATACATCATGACGGTAACCCTGAGTTGTCTTGGTCCTCCTCCCCTCGAGTGCACTAAGATTCCTCAAATTTCCATCTTACTCTACATCCTTGAATCTATAGCTACACCATTGCTTTTACATCACATAAATTTCTTGTGATTCATAAGTCCAGTCAAGGTGCCTAAATGTTGTGTTGACTTTCGGACTCGAGCATCCCTCATTTTATTCTTACAATTTAGTTGCAATCTTATGATCACCTCTAGATGAAATTATTTTCATGATTTTAATTATTTATCCCATTTTCTTTGTAGTAGTTTAAATGGAGGTGCATCTGGCACATATTTAATAAAGAAGGATGAAGTTGAACAATAGTTTGGAAATACGCTACTCATGGAGAGAAATTTTCCAATGATATAAACATTGACTTCATGAAGCTTTGTCAAAGACAACATTGCATGGGACAAGGAATATCCTTGATACACGACATGGTGGATGCCTTTAATTTTAGGAATAGTTGCCGGGAATGATTAAGAGCCATGTTGTGACCATAAATATGGCACACATCCCAAAGTGATGCATGGATCATAACCGGTATTATTTGGTCATCGCATGAAATTGAGTAAAGGAGGTTTGTGTACACATCAAATGACGCAACACTGGTGTTAAATAAAATTTTGACTTGACATCACTTAAACGATGGAAGGTTGAAGGGCTTGGGATTATTGTGAACACAACATATTAAGCGGCAATAGAAACAAATGAATGCATAAATCAAAGGAGTAATTGAAACCATTAGAAATGGGAAAATGAATATTGTATGGAAGAAAGGAGGTTTGAGTGAATGTGAAGGCATTAAAAGCAAGTACATTATGTTTGATTGCCTTAGTCCACTACTTGTGTACAAAATACTTCCTTTGAGGGCCTTCAATGGTCCCATTCAAAAGAGGTCTATGGTGAATTTTCCACTATTACTGCAACAGATGGAGATACAATTGTCACTGCTGCTGATGAAAAATGCATCGCTGGTCTCTTTATAAATAGGACGTGTCATCTCCTTGAGTTTGAAGATGTGCGTAAGTTTGCAGCTGATCTAACTAGTCGATTTCATCCCTAGGTGATGTTGCCCCTCACTGGAACTTGTGTGGAGCATGCTACACATAATCGAGATTTATTGAAGCTAAAGTCAGGCCTTGTTTTCTATTTTGACTCATTGATAATAAAAGGGAGAACCATCACAATGCATGTGGAGACTGCATGCAATTAGAAATATTGCGATTGGACGTGCTTATGGAAATTTAACATGTTACACTATGTGTTGGGTGTTTATACATACTAAAAGAGATGACAACACCTACAAGATTATTGGGGATGCTAAGTTAAAGGAAAATCTGTTGCTGGGCATCAACTCAAATGACAAAAGAAGTTCAAAATCACCCATGAAAAACCAAACAGGGATCTTCTTCACTGAATAGGAAAAAAGAGGGGGTTGAATAGTCGCATTAAGGTGAGTCTAGTCCCATCAAATCGCAATGATCGCAGTTCCCTGAGGTTGCACTACCTATATGCGGCCCTCCACCAGTCTCAACCCCTTGACATGACTGGTCACAAAGTTACAACTAAAGGAGCCACCAAACCACGTGACCTACACCACTTCGTGACCCTGCAACCTCCACTGGCCATAATTCTAAAAGTCGAACTACTCCAGGAAAGTACGACCTCTACTTAAAGATGCAACTTGCTACTTCATTCAACCCCATACCGGTATGCAGTGATAGTTTTGAGACGGGTATGATGGTTCATGTCTTGAAGATGGTTCATGTTCATGTCTTGAAGATGGACATGGCAGGTGGTTCCGCTAAAACTCTCAAATATTTAGATCCTCCTCATTGATTAGCAACCCTTACCCATTATTATAGGAATATGTAATATGGCTTAAAAAAACCGAATGGTCTTTTAGTTTTAATTTTGTGGAAAAAATTCAAGAACTCACATATTTGTGATTTACATTGAAGAACAATCCATTAGTTGTAATCCTTTCCACCTACTTTTACAGACGTTTGATTTATGACACTCACTATATATTAAGTCGGCTACGGTGTTGCATTTACAAATTACAATGATCTCAATATGTACTTCCCTAAATCAACCTTGTCTCTTCAGATCAAATACGACACTCGAGAAGCTAATTTGTGTTAGATATTTGCAGGTATGGCAGATTTCATACTTGATCATTTGGGCGATGTATACTCTCTTTTTTTACATCAAGGGAAATATTAAATTTGAGAAAGGAAAGAGAGTTGGTATGTGTATCAGATTTCCAGAATATTTCATGTAGGGACTTAAATCCCATAGTAGCTGCAATATGGAGAAATAAACTGATGCATCAAGGTGCATTGACAACATTGACAATTTCCCATTGCTTGAGCTCTCTTAGAAACAAATATCAGGGATCCTTGATTCATCCAATGAGGGAGACCTCCGACACTGTTTTCTCATAGATGTTGCTTTGGAAAAGCCATTACTTGGATATATAGTGAAGTCATAGTCTACAATGCAATTGTAGGTCACATTTGCATTTAGGTCGGAGCTTTCCCTGCATGTCAAAATCGCGACCTTTGTGACCTACCGAAAAGTCGCATCGATAAGTTTCACCAATTCCAGATTGTGTGTGTGCCTCTCTGCCCCTCAGAAATGCAACTTCCCATACTCTCGGAATTGAAACTTGCCCCACCTATTTAATATAATGTGACCTATGTGCTCGATAGAGTTATGATATTATTATAAATCTAAGATCTAGTTCGAGGGGACCAACATGTAGTAACCATGGAAAAGCACTCCATTAGACTCCATAAACCTCTCTATTGGTAAGGGAGTCCATGAGAACAATGCAGTTATAAACTACAATGGCTCCTTGTTGTATTTTTTATATTCATAAGTTCATAGCCATAGTTGAACTAGGATGTGAACTCCATGAGCAGAATGAATGATGAAATTAGGGGAATCTTGAGAGTTTAGTAGGTCATCAACTTCTGTATGTGAGGAGAGTATGTTTTTCTTTTGGATAAATCACTCTAGACAAGTGGAAGAATGTGACGGTCTACTGGAATTTTCTCCCATGGCTGCACACTACAATATGAGTTGTGGACTTCTCTCAAATTTGGGATCAATATTAACCTGTATGGGTTGAACATCGCAACAACAACATAGTCTAGAAGAGGGCTATAAAGGGGTCCAAATTGATGTTTTATTCAAATTATCATGTTTCTAGTGTTATTCTTTGATTGCACATTTATTTGAATAATGTCATTTGTTTGCAGGTAGGGAGGATGATCTACGAGGAGGAAGACAAGATCGCTCACTAGAAGCCTTGCAGCCAAGGTGTCAAGACAGTGAACAAGCTGGCTCCACATAGCTGACCAAGGTGCTATGTTAACCATGATGGCAGATGTCATAATAAACAAATGGTCATTCAATACAGCTAAGGAACCACACAATTTGGTGTTTTACTTTGGAAACCACCTTGGTGTCAAGCACTCTAAAGTCTACAAGCACCCTTTACATCATCTTCTTCTTTTTATCATAATGTAAATGTTCTCCTATGATGCCAATAGTTAAGATGAGAGAAATTAAGCCTGTACTAGGCAGTAGGTATGAGAGAGTAGTGAAGAAGCTCAAGAGGCATGAAGGTAGCTGAAAGGGCACAAGGGAAGGCAAAAGGTCATGGTAGGTGAATGGTGACTTGACCTTTATAAACATGCCCTCATCCCTCACTAACATGGGACTTTAGCACTTGAGGTGAGGCCAATAGAGATAACTGATTGATGCTTGAGAGCTAAGGCCACTAAGCTCTTGGTAGCTAGGAGAGTGGGTTTGTATTAGGGCTATGGTTTTGACATCAGGCGATGGTATGAATAGTCCATGTTCCACTACTGGGTATTGACCAGTTGCATAATATGTATTTGAAGTCGCGGAAATATTAATAAGATGTTTTTCCTTCCCTTTGCACTAATTCCCATGCTAACTCATGGTCGTTGAATTAGTTGTCTGGTACCTCACCATATATGTATGAGTTCTTTCATATATGAAAGATGTTATGTACTAATACATAGTGGTTGCATGTATGTTTTGCTTTAGAATCAATGCTTACATGTTCCTTGCCATGTCGGTGACCTATTGTGAACTAATTCGCAATTGACCTTTGACATGTTGTTGTTTATTATGTCTGATGGGGTTTTGGCTAACTAATCGCCTTCATCGTTCATCTCTTCTTATCGCTGGTATGATTTTTTTAAACTCCTTTCTGCAATTTGTCAATCTTGGTCTTATTTTGTTTCGCTACTCGAGCACTTCATTCTGCCCCACTCTGGCACCTTCTCATTTGATAACCAAGAGAAGAAAACATTCACGGTGGCAGCTGGGCCCACATACCAAATGGGGCTCCTATCCCAAACGGTGTGATGTCTAATTGGGACTTCACACTGGGGAGACCCCTTAGTCGTTGGTGGTACATTTTGGCCCATCAACAACTCACTTGGACTTTTTGGAGGTTAATATTTGCTTGAGACAGCATAAGAAAGGTTACTTGCACTAGATCATTTCTTTAAGCAAGTTGTTAGTGTAACTTGTTCCAATAGCTTATATCTACAACCACTTTTCGCTTTAATTTGTGACGTTGGAATTCATTACCAACTAGTGATTTCATTGTGAGAAGCTTGTTTGCATGGTTTTAATCCTTAGATTTTTTAGCATGTGTTAATTGCTTGCTTTTTACTATTTAGAGACCTTAGGATTGGATCGTGAATATTGTATAATTTTGTGAAAAATTTTAATCCTGGATGAATCACCAACACAATCACGTAGAATGTGAGGTCAACCTCCTGAATACACACCAAGTTAGTTGGAAAATTTCAAAATAGAAAGGTTAAATTCAACACAATCAAAAGGCTCATATGAACATGAAACATCAACAATTTTACAATATGAGATAGTAGAAACTAAATTGAATCCAACATGGCAAGTAGAATCAAGCTTAGTTCACTATGGTCTAGAGATTACCAAAGTAGTTCACACAAAATCTGACACTAGTGAAGTTTCAGACACTAAACCTACTGAACCAGACATAGAACATCTTGAATTTGAACTTTCTAAACTTGAATCACCTTTGGCTATTTTATCTCCTACTCATGACCCACCTTTACCTTGAAGGAAGCTGGTAGTAATGACTGAATTACCTCTTGGCTTAGTCAGCATTGAAGATGTTACCGAAGAAACATAGACACCTCATTCTCCATTTACTAGTACTGAAAATATTGACCCAAGACTTCCTTTCTCTCTGTCCCAACTTGATCCTTGGTATTATACAATGTTGAGTTTTGTAGATCAGAAATTGTCACCACCACACATTCCTTTTTATTCACCATAAGTAACTATGTCAGAAATTCCTATTGGGAGTGAACCCATTCCTTCATCCATGTTTACCAGCTCCCCAGAATCACTATTGTATGGTGGTCCATCATTTCCTCCTGGATACCATTCAAAAACTGGAACTTTTTTAGGTGTTGCTTCTTCTCCCAAACCTTCTACTTGGTCATCTGGTTTATCTAGGTCTACTGATCAAAGCATGAATTCCATGGCTGAAGCGTTTATGACATCAAATCAACATATTCACGTGGAGTTTGGTAATTCAAGAAACCCTCAAGTAACCTTGACCAATGTTTATTACCACCCTAGGGGTAAACCACCTTATCCTCCACCTAGAGGACAACCTATTATTGGGGGTCAATCTTTTACTGGAACCTATGGTTAGATACCACAACCTAACCTAGGTCAACCTATTGTAAATCAAGATTTAGTTGGTACATCTTCTCCTAGGATGAAAACAATTTGGAATCCTACCTTTAACCAACAGTATGGTCTAGGTGCTCCACATGTCCCACTTTATCAACCTGTCCAAACTATTGGACAAGTTATAGCTTTGATAACTATCCTGGGTATTGTTCTACCTATGTATCAACCTATTCATGGAATTCCTCAAACCGTTTTATAACTACCTATTCAAGGAATTCCTCAAACACTTCTTCAACAACTGATTCAACAACCTGTTTAGAGTTTGCCACAGAGCCCTATTCAAAGAAATGTTTCATAGCCAATTCCAAGTTATAGTTAGCCACCTATTCCAAGAGTATCACAAATGACCATTCCAATAAACCCTCAAATATCTATTACTTAGACTACTCAGGAAATCCTGCAAGATTCTTCTTCTCAACATGTTCTTATGGTCGAGTCTAAAACACATATTCTTATCGGGCAACCCATTGTCAGAACATTGCAAACACCTTTTCAAGGTTAATATTTTTAAAACCCTGCTTTTCAAGGTAAAGCTTACCAAGTTCCACCTTTTCAAGGACAAGTTTTTCAAAGTGTTCCTTTCCAAGTCCAAAATTTCCAAAACCCACCTTTTCAAGGTCAATTCATTCAAGGTCAACCTATTCAAAGTCAATTTTTTGAAGGTCACCATTACAAACGTAACTTATGCAAGGGAAATATTACTTAGGTAAAATGGGTCCAAATGAACCTTTCCAAAGTCAACCGTACCCTGGTCATACTTACCAAGTCCTTGTTCAACCCCAACCTGGTATGGTTCACCCTAATTACCCTCGTGGAATTCCAATTCAAACTGCTTAGTTTATTCGAGGATATCTTGGATATCTTCATATAGGGGTTGGCCTTAACCCACAAGATTCTCAAACTTTACCACAAGACCCTAGCTAGTACTGTTTATTATTGTTATCACGATTATCCTAATTAACTAACAATACTATTTATTATTTTCCTTTTTGGCTAGCGATTCCTACCAAGTTACCAAGTTACATACCCAAATTTGAATGTAAGTCATGAGAGGATCCATCTAATCATGTGATGACATATCATGTTTGGTGTGCACCGAATTATTTTATCTATGATTCCATCCGTCGATGCATTTTCCAATGAACTTTAATTGGTTCAGCAACTAAATGGTACATTGAGTTACCTCGTGCTTGTTTCCATAAATTTAACTCCCTAGCAACAAAATTTTTGACCCACTTTCAACTACCAATCCTTTATTATACTGGTATCGAACTATTTAATTCTTTAAAAAAATTGAAGTCAACTCACATCTCCTATCATATCCATGAATGGAGACGTAGACGTTGCTTAGTCAAAGTTTTCATTCTAGATCAAATTTTAGTTGAATGGTTTACAAAGTTTCTTCTTGTCATTATCATGAAAGATGTTGCCAAGGGAGGTTTTTCATGGAAGAGCAAGTAATTTCTCATTCCCAGTACTTAGACTTAGTCTAAACTCTATCTGCAACTTTGTACGAAAAAATCCTGAATTTACCTCGCCCTATTGGTGAACCCATTATTACATATGCCATAAGATTTGGGTCTAATTCTGCTGATGGTATTATAGGTTATGCCAGCCAAGAGTCTAAGGGGAAAAAAAAAATATAAAAAGATTCATACTTTAGCCATACAAGATACACCACCTGAAAGCCTTCCTTCAAAAACTGTTTTTGAGATCAACATTGTGGAATCATATACTGGAAAGATGAATTCAACCTAAAATAAAAATAAGGGGGATAGTAAATCGAAACAAAATGGAAGAGAAACTTGCTAAGGCTGAGCCTACTTATGAAAAATGAAAACCTTGTTATCCTTGCCTTATTTGAAATGAGGATCACTATATGAAGAAATGCCCACATCAAGCAAAGGTTTCTAAATTCATTAAATATTCTTCGACTCCTACTATTTTAAGGGATCCATTTCCTTCTCAATACATCAAAATGATTTCTCATAAAAAATTTCCTCTTCCACATCGCAAGATATCCATATGGTGTCTTCACAAGAATTTTTGGTAGCTATGAGATCCAAAGATTATGGGTCCAAGCATCCTATCAAAAATAGAAATGAAGCTGGTTCATCTGGCCAACCTTTCAATTCAATTCCTCCTCTTTCTGAACCATTACAGATCAAGAAGCCAAGCCCTGACATGATGATCTGACTGCCTCCCAAATGTGTGCTTCAGAAATCAGTTTTCAACTCGCATGCTAGAGCTGTGCAAAATTACAACATTATTGAAGACCTAGTTATGTGTTCTTTTGCAATGTTAGCTCTGGAAGTATTTCAAACATGACCGAAACAATGAAATATTTTATTGTATGCTATATAAGATATTTATCCTCTAACTTAATTATCTTTGATCTTAAGAGTCATATCCTGATACTCCCTCATCAACTGGAAATCTAGATTCCATTTTTTGTTAAAACTAGAAGAGTATTTCGTAGAGTTGTTGATGAAGGAGCTTCTACATGTATTATGTTGAATTCTTATTGGAAAGATTTAGGTTCTCCAACCATAAATCAATCTCCTACCACTTTGAAAACCATTGATGGAAGAGTTTTCATCCATATGGGATCTTGTACAATTTTCCAATACACTTAGAGGGTAAAATGGTAGCAATCGAAGTTTAAGTTGTGGTTGGTTAGCTAGATTACAACCTTTTTCCTGGCTGAAGTTGGACCTACTCTATGTAACCACTGGTCTCATCACTCCTTTGAAGGATACAATTTATTCATAAGGAAAAAATTGTCAAAGTAGACCAGTTGTCTTACTACACTTCAAACCCTAACTCTGCAGGTAGCATACCTTTTGTTGGAAAAACTAATTCTCCTTATGAAGATGTTGGTGTTTGTTTACTCAGACAATCATCATTGATGGGAACCTTTGTGATGCCTCCACCAAATTTTCCTTCTAATTTTTCTAAGGTAAACATGATTACATCAAGCATTGTACAATCTCCTCATCCTTGGACAGTCCCTTTAGAGTCCGAGTTATCCTCCTATGGCATTGAGATGCCTTTGAGCCCTCTTGAATTGGCCTATCTTGCAGTAAAATTGTTTTTTGACCCAACATCTTCAGATATAGATCGAGTGGATACAGTCAATAAAGCTTATTCTCCTTTGCCTTGGTTAGAACTGGTTTCATTCTTTGATACTTTCAATCATACATTTCCACGTGATGAAAGTATCATGGAGGTTATGAGTTCGGATGAAATGACATGGAACGATCATCATCATTGTTCATATTTTCTACTTATCCCTGACAAAATCGAGAATGATGATGGGCTCCAAATTAGACATAAATTAAGGCCCATCTAGCCATCCTAGAGCACATTAAATCTCTCTTTTTCCATTATACAATGTATTTTTAACTTTAATATTAGGAAGGTTTATGCATAATTTCATATTTGTGCGTAATATTATTTATTTTTGTGGAATATTGTGAGAATATTGTGTAGATTGTGAAGATTTGGAGGAGGATATAATTTAGGGACTTTCTCCCTCTATAGGAGGATCAATATTAAACAATAAATCAAGAATATATTATAAAATTGTTGCATAGATTCTGGAGCTCCAATGATTGAGAAAATCTAGGAATGTGTTCCCGGTCATGTAATGCAAATTCCTAGTATTTAGAACCAGATCCACTATTTGAGGGATTTTGGTGGGGAAAGATTCTTACTTTCATGGGGACTTCTTCCTAATAATTTTGTATAAGTACCAAGTCGAATTTTCCTCTAGGGGTGGATTTTTCTTAGTCTTCTTGTGGAGAGAACTCGTATTTTTGCAGTGCTGTTGTCATTTCTTACAGAGATGTAACTATATTGATGGAAATAATGAAGATTGGTGTGATGTTCAACTTTTAAATATTGGTCTCCTTGATATGAATTTCAGTTTCCTTAGGCTTGTCCTGCGCAAGAGCCTCAGAGCCCTTTTGTATCATTTACTTTTCTTCCTTTCGCTTCTTATTCACATGTATATCTTGTTCTTGTCTTTTTCTATTTCTGCATTTAGTAATAATGCTTTCTTGTTGTAGGATTGGGTTCAATGGTTGAATTAAGTTATTTATTAGGATCAAAAGCATCATTTCGTCATTTGAATAGATTTGGAAGGTCATAGTAATCATTGAGCTACTTGGACTAGTTTGTTTATTCCCAAATCTAGATTTCTGGAAGTCCATTGCCCCTACTCCTTTATAGGGGTCACTCACTCATTCCGATGGGTGAGGGGCTCGACTGTCAAGGCCGCCATCGGTCACTCACTATTCATATGGTGAGGGTTCAAGCGTAGTAGCCAAGTAGTAACACGCCGGTGACCGATTCGCCGTAGGAATACCTTTGGGCAGCGTGTTTCACTAACCAAGGCACTTTGACTTTCCCCTCGACCCGTATCCGTTAGTCATTCTTGAGATATTGAATGACGCTCATTATATATGTCATTACGCTATCGAATAATTGATCAAAGAATCGATCGAATTGACTTGATTTCTTCCGGTGTCAAAAATAACAGTAAATTTATGCTATTTCTTATAACATTCTATCAAGATTGAATTGATTTTATTCCACTTTCATTATATCACAAAAAAATATATTTAATAACATAATTTACCCCATTTCATTTGCAGTTGATTAGGTTAGGAATTTGACAAATTTACTAGCTCACCAATTCTCAAATTTCTATATTTTAGACTAGTAAGTTTTTTCTATTTTTTAGCATGGGTTAATAGAGTTATTTTTGAGTGATTACACTTGGAATGGAGACCTAATACATCCTAGTCAATAAAAAAAATTCCCATCCAATTTGGATTTGATTTGCTTGGCCATTCTATGAATTATAACTTCCTGTAGTAAATCTATAACATCTTGTACTTTCCTGTTGCACTCTTCCAGCGTGTATATACTTGGCCATATTTGCTAAAAAGATTGGTTATGGCCCCTTAGGGTTCAATCAAGAACCATAGGATCTAAATCAATGGCTGAGGAAGAATAAACACCAATTAGGACATGCATTTTTACAATGTAGATTAGGCCTATTTATTTGAATTCATGCTCTTAGGATTTCAATTACAATTTGTTTTTCTTTCCTAGGATAAATTTCTTTTACAAAGTAAATTTCCATTTATGAAATTAGTTTAGGATTTTATTTCCTTACATTCACTCCAGTACATCATAACATCAAAGGAAGGACACATTGTATGTTGCACATATAGTGCCGATACCTCTTAAGTTTGTACAAACCCTGGGTTGATAATTAAAGTTGGTAGCCTTGGGAGCTGCATCATTCTTGTGGCAATATCGAGGCTGATCACATTTTGGTGTTATTGTTAGGGAGGTGTCAAAGTATGCATTGTTTTCTTCCCTAGTTGATTATTTTCTTTTACTTTCTACATAAACAAAAAAAATTGCATTAGGCATATTTCATTCGAAAAATAGAAAATTGCATTGCATTAGCATTCTTATTCAAAATAAAAATAAAAATAATTCTCCAACACTAACCCCCCCATTTGATCATGTGGTGCAGTAAGAGCCACATCACCATTCATTTTTGTAGGTATAAGAAGGAGAGGTGGCAAATAAGGAAGAATAAATGGATGGAAATGATGACAATGAAGAAGATCCTCTTGGATTTTCCATTCAAGACACTGATGTCAGTGTGCATATGAAGAACATCCCTCCATCTTTTCTTTCAAACATTCATGGTCTAAGCTCAGAGGATCCATAAGCCTTTCTCTTCGAATTTGAAATCCTTTGTAGATCTTATGGTTACTTATTAAACACTCAAATACTGATATTATTTCAGAAACATTGAAGGATAGAGCTCTTAAATGGTTCATGAGTTTAGGGACTAATTAAATAAGATCATGGAATGATATGAAAATGAAAGTTCTAGAAAAATATAAAGATGATGATCTTAAAGAATAAATATTTAGAATGAATAAAAAAGAAGATGAGATCCTTGAGGATCTAATAGAGATGTTCATGTATAATGTTAAGAGGGAAAAGTTGCATCATTTAGGATTCGACACACTAAAAACCCTCTTACGTAGAACAATTATGGATGAGTGGATTGATCTCCTTGATCTCATGAGTAGAGGTGATGTATACCAATTATCATTTGAATAAATTTGTGAAACATGAAAACACATGTGAAGGGGAAGGGGAAGAGTAAGTAAATCAACATCAAGATCGATATCTCAAGCTAAAATTGGAGATTTGTTTTATGAATTTAAAACAAAAATTCTTAGCGATCCAAGAAAAAAGTATAAATGTTAAAATGCAAGATGAGGAAAAAGAAGATGTTGATATTTTAGTTGTCCATGAAGAATCACATGTTAAATATTTCCCCTCATTACCAAGGTTGAAGGAAGTCTACAAAGAAGACAATGGAGAAAATGAATTTCCAATGTAGCTACGTTATGTAGCTCCAGGAGGACCATGGAAACCTATTCAACCTGATATCAGGCAAAAGACTAATTCACAATTTCAAACTTACGAAAAACCATCTCAAAGTAATTGGAACGCACCCTTTCCTTGGCAACCTTAGTCATCTCAACCCCAAAACCAATCTTGGAAAGGAGCTTATGGGAACCATCCACAATATCCTCAATATTTTCCTCAATATCCTCCATACTAAATTCCATGTTATCCCTTACATTCACTCCATTACACCATGAAATCAAAGGAAGGATACATTGTATGCACACATATAGTGTTGATACCTCTTAAGTTTGTACGATCCCGGGGTTGATAATTAAATTTGGTAGCCTTGGCAGTTGTAACATTCTTGTTGCCATACCAATGCTCATAAAATGATATTTTAAATATGTTTTCACCTAAGATAGTAAATAGTCTAGATCACCCATTTCAGTATTTCAATCTAAATCCAAAAGAAATTTTAGGAATATATCCACGACCATTGTCATTGACATCTTAGTTAAAAAAGGGATTGATGGAAATATTCACATAGGTGCATTGTGCTCAATCGAAGAAATTCGAACATATAAGGCCCTATTTCAAGAATTTCGTGACATTTTTTCTTGGTCCTATGAGGAAATTCCAGGAATTGATCCAAGCATTGTAATACATGAAATTGAGACTTATCCAGATGCCAAGCCTATGAGACAACGATTACATCGAGTGCATCCATGAAAATTTGTCGCAATTAAGGATGAGGTCAAGAAACTGCTCAAAGCAGGTTTCATCTACCCGATTTCCTTAACTGATTGGGTATCCAATATCATACCTGTTAATAAGAAATAGGGAACCATTAGAGTATGTGTCAACTATAATGGACATCAATAAGGCCTGTCCAAAGGGAAATTAGCCTACTCCCCATATCGATCAAATCATTGACAAATGTGCCGGAAATGAGATATTCTCATTTATGGATGGATTTTCTAGCTACAATCAAATCAACATACTCCTAGCTGATCAACATAAAACAACATTAATTTTCCCATGGGGGGCTTTCCCTATCAAAAAGTCCCATTCAGTCTAAACAATGCATGTGCAAATTTTCAACCCCGACGTTTCTTATACATTTCACGATATCAAGCATATTGTGCAAAATTATTTGGATGACTTACCAGCTCATTCACTAAGATGGGAAGATCATCTAATGCATTTGAGAGAAATTTTCATCAGATGTCGCTGTTACAATGTTTCCTTGAATCCACATAAGTGTGTTTCCTATGTGAAATATGGTCAACTGTTAGGGTTTCTTGTTTCAAAGTAAGGCATTCATGTCGATCCATTGAAGTTTGAGCTATCTTGAATTTACCTCCTCCTTCCAATCTACACCAACTCCAAATTTTGCAAGGGAAAACAAACTTTCTACGTCGATTTATCTAGAACTATGCCAAGTTGACTAAGGGTTTTACTCGACTTTTGAAAAAGGGTATCCCATTTATCTAAGATGAAGTGGCTCAAAATTCCTTTCATGCACTTAAATATGCCTTGACTCATACACCATTTTTGCATCCTCCCAATTATCATTGAGATTAATTTTTATAATTAGCAATGTCTGACGCACCATTGGTATGGTCTTAGTTTAGAAAGACAAGTCAAATGAAGAGCATGTGATATATTATTTGTCGTAATTTGACTAAAAGTAAAGGAAAATATGCACATGTGGAGAAATTGGCCTTGGCAGCCATTCAAGATGTCCAACGTTTTCGTCACTACATTTTGTTGTGCAAAACTACTATAATTTCTTATTGCAACCCCATGATTTACATTCTTACCAGAAAATTGTTGGGGGACAAGTATTCCAAATGGATAGTCATCCTACAGGAATTTGATTTGGAATTCATTAAATCCAAATCTAAGAAATAATTAGTATTTGTTGAGTTATTGTATGGATTTCCCCATATTGAAACTGAAGACATGGAAAAAGATTCTCTTCCAAACGAATTTGTCTTTTCAATCAGTACTTTAGAACCCTGGTATAGAGATATCATCGTTTATCTTCGGACTCAGACATTTCGGACAAAACTAAGTCAAACTAATCATCATCGAGTCTGGTATCAATCCTAGCAATACAATATTGTTCTCAACACGCTTTATCATCGTGGTGTCGATTTTATCTACTGGCAATGTTTAACTCATGAAGAAGCCAAAAAGGAATTAAATGACTTCCATTCTGGATCTTGTTGTGGTCATATGTCAGGGTTTTCCATTGCTCAAATGATCCTATGCATGGGGTATTTTTGGCGTTCTATGTTTAAAGACTGTATAGCTACGTCCAAAAATGCCATAATTGTCAAATTTATAATCGAAAAATGCCTGCAGATCCAACTCCTCTTCACCAAGTGATTGTTGTCGGTCCTTTCGCTAAATGGGGCATTGAATTTCTTACATGTAACCCTCACTTGGTTGGGGAGCATGGGTATATTATCCTTGCAGTAGATTATTTTACAAAATGGGCTAGGGCGATGCCTACATACAAGGATGATGATGAAACAACATCCATTTTCATGTTCAATCATGTAATTTATTAGTTCGGAATACCACAACCTATCATAATGGACCATGGTAGCTATTTTCGAAACCATATGATGACCGATATTACCACAAAGTTAGGCCTACGTCATGAAAGTTACACCCCATATTACCGATAGGAAAATGGCCAAGTGGAAGTTGTTAACAAGGTTTTAACCACCATGCTTAGATGGATTATTGCGACACATACATGAGAATGGAATCTAACGCTACATCCACCTTTATGGGCGTACCACACTACAACAAAAACTTCAACTGGTTTTACTCGTTTCCAGCTTGTCTATGACATTGAAGAAGTTCTACCAATTGAATGTGAGATATTGTCTTTGAAATTGGAAATATAATTATTACCAGCTACTTCTACTGAAGAGGAATTATTTATGTAATTAGCACATCTCGATGAGACCTGTCGTGATGCTACATTATCTAACAAAGCCCAAAATAAATAAGTGAAAGCACAATATGATCAAAATTTCAAACCTCATTCGTATGTAGAAGGAGATTTAGTCTTTCTCTTTGATCAAGAGCATGATAAGTTAGGCACTAGTAAATTAGAGCCTGTGTAGAATGATCCTTATATTGTAAAACGTGCACTGGAAAAAGTGCCCTATGAACTAGTGGATTATGACGTTATTCCTTTTGGAAAGCCCAGAAATGGTCTTTAAATAAGGAAATATTATTCTTATATTGTTTGGTGAAACATTTGTATATTACTGTACAATAATTTACATATGAAAAATTTTAGCAGTTTTGCAAATTTTCGCTACTTCTCCTATTTATCTTGTGTTACACCTGATTTGCAGATGTCGATAGTCCCCCAAACTTACATTGGCTTTATTGATGGCATTAGTCATAGTACTCAAAATTTGTCTTCTATAGTCTGGGTCATTTATTCACCCACAGACAAGTTAGTTTCTATTCATGGGATATGCCTCAATCAAACAATGAAAAATATTGCAAAATATAGCATAGTGATTGAGCTATTTTATTATGCCATTACATTTGGCATCTGTCAATTGATTGTTAGGTTAGATTAACAACTCATGGTATTACAATTGAATGGTGTTTATTTAGTTAGAAGTGCTTCCATGTTAAGGATGTTTTTGCGGGTTTGTCTCTTGGAACGAGAATTTGATTATATTTAGTATCAACATATTATTCCGAGAAATTTAAACACATTAATAGATGAAATAGCTAATTATGTGTTAAATTGGCACTTGCAAAACATTTGTAAAGAAATCAATGCAATATTCATTCACATATTGTACGAGATAATCATAAATAGAATTATTAGGTTTTTCATTAGATAAAAGTCTGTAAATAGGTGTGGCTTTTACAAAAAATGTCATCCAATGACATGAGGTCCCGTGGCCTTTATTTTTCGAACATGTCGATACATCATCAAAAATAAAAAAATGTAGCCCTCAGTCTAGTTACTAGATATGATGATGATCATGGTAGCATACAATGGAACGTGCCACTTGTCGTAGTAAATGGCTAATAGGACTGGGAACTCTTGTATTATCCCTCTAGTAGAAAAGAGAAAAATCATCTATAGAAGCCTATGGAATGTCCAAAGTCAACCTCTTAAGGTTGTGCTCTATCTCTGTCAGTATCTATGTCGCATCCGGGATATTTACTATTGGGACAATTGGCTTATGACCACGTTGGTCATATCTGCATAATCCAGGGGGTCTCACTAGGACTACGTCTACATGATCATTTTAGATAATTAGTAGGATGTCAAAAATAACAAAAAAATTGAAAATATTAAAATCAACCAAAATGTGAAGTTTTACATGTAACACATGCCATTGCATCTCAGGAGGCATTGGCATGTATGGATCTCTTGTGTAGTCCATCCTTGCATACAGAAAGTCCTCAATCACGATGATATAACTTTTTAGCCACTTGAAGAATTCATGAGTAAATATGATTGTTGGTCCTTCACCACTTCCATGATGTGCCATAAGTGTACCCCATTTTAGCATGTGAGGGTCACAAGGCCCTACTCTCTCTACAGATACATATGGAGCCAGAAGAGGAATCTTCTCCAAAGCAAACGAAATAATGAAGGCACCATACCCAATTTTTTTGAGTTTTTTCGTTCTGAACTTGGTTAGTTTCCCCTTAAAGTTGGCAACTACAACCTCACACTAGTTAAATATGGTACTACAAAAACAATCCACAACAGTCTACATCTGAGCCTTAGTGAGAAAATGTAAACCTACACTACCACACAACCGTGCAATAGTTATCCTAATGGATTTAAAAGAATTTTAGATACGGTCTTAATATCAATTGAACCATCTTTTAGAGCAGCCCCATCAGTACAATATTGTATCAAATAGGTAACATTGGTCTTGCCACCACGCCTATGGCCATATAAGATTATGAGCTTCAGTTGCAAGCCACGGAAGAGGCCTTGGAGGAACTGAAGAAAAACAAACATAATCTTCAAATAGAGAACGCTGAATTGAAGATGCGTCACACGAAGGGAAAAAGGAAAAACAAAGTTTGCTATGACAGCTGCAAGCACAGGACGAGGCCTTGGAAAAGCTATAGCGAGACCCATGTGAGGTAAAAGGTATTTTTCCATCTTCATGTGTGTTTGCTGATGATGATTTCGCTATTTTTGAATATCATACCACAGGAATTGGCTCCAAAATGTTGGAGAAAATGGGTTATGAAGGGAAAGGCTTGGGCATTAATGGCCAAGGCATTGTCAACCCCATCAAAGTAGAGGAATTACCCTATTGAACAGGAATTGGGTATGTCAGAGAGGAAGTTGGGGAATGCACCATGACAGTTAGCAAACCACCAACAATGGATGATGAGCAACCCTCATCAATCCTTTCCAAATTGAAAGACGAGGTAAATGATGTTGATTTCCTTTCAGTTTCGTCTTCACATAGTATGAGTTCTATTGGATATGTGGAGATCCCAATTATAAGGAAAAACATGAGGCTCCTTAAAAGGATGAGGCACGAGGCAGAAGAAGAACTTGGTGTTAATAACTAATGCATAACTCAACCATTGGAGATTGTGTAGAGATCTCAATTTGCAGGCTCAAGATACACCAAAGGAGAATGCTCAAAGGTGTCCCATGCTTCTGAGACAACGTCAAAATCGTCGAGGAAAGAGAATGATGGAAACACATCCCCATCATCCCATGGCAGTTCCCATTCCAGGGAGAGAGCTGAGGCAAGCTCTCATCGCCATACTTACACCAGAGACATCAAAGGAAGGTATAACCACTTTCTATCTTCGAATGTTCATTTCGATTATGATGATGTTGATAATAATGAAAAAAGAACATGGCATCAAAAAACATACACCTTTTGTGGATTACATAACCATACATTTTCTAAGTGTTGGAAAAGAATGGTAGCATGAAAAAGGATGAGGTGTGAAAAACCCTCTCAACAGCATGTAGAGAATAGGTTAAGCAAATCTGGAGGAAGAAGATATATTGCAGTCATCGGAATAGAAGTGGCAATCAAAGAGCCACTTGTTGGAGGCTCCATCCAAAGTAGCGCCTTAAAGACAAAGCGTCAGTGTGTGAACCAGATGAAGCAGTTGTTCGAAAAGAAAAACCACGTCAAGGAGGTGACACATTCGCATTAATAAGTGAAAAATGGCTTCTAGACATGTTGTCATTTCATGGTCTTTCTTTTGCAAATCATTTATTGCATTTTAAAATGTGAAAGTGATGATGTGTTTTCCATCACTTGTTCAGCAACAATGATGTCTGGTCATATTTTGAGTAGCATTTTACACTCTAAAAGTGATGTTATGTTTCCATGTCGGAATATAGTCAAGTTTATACTTATTTTTCATGGTTTTCCACAGGGGTCGCAATGGCGAGGTCAGATGCGCCATTTGAGCTATAGATTTCCATTCCACCCATGGAGCAAAATCTTTGAGGAATCTAGATGGAATCTAAAGGATTCCTTGAGCCCCAGATTATCAACTTCTCAGAATTTAGATTTTGGATAGTCGATTTTGCACTATTCAATGCCACAAATCTGATGGTGTGTTCAGATTTCTCATTCTCTCATTCTATTCTTCAACCTCTTTTCTAAGTGGAATGTAGGTGTCAAAATCCATGTGCGAGCAGTGATGTGATTGATGTCCTAAGATCGATGGTCCGAGTAGCTTCAGCAGTTTGACATCCACTTCTTCAGATGGCCCTTGGTTGTGAGGTATATGCAGAGTTCCTGTACTTCTTTTGCTATGCATTCTGTTGCATAGGTCCTTGATTGATGTTTGATGTGGGATCCTTTTTCTTACTCATTTTTATGATTCCTGCTTGATGTGATGTGCAATCACTTATGTGATGTACTTTTTGTCATGACTCATCATGTTGTGTTTTGAGATCCCTTTGTTGCATGTTGATGGGATATTCATGTGTCACCATGCATGTTTGTTTTGAGATCCCTTTCATGCCATGATGGCGGGATGCTCATCGGGCATGAGTTTTGTGTCATACTGATAGAAGTATTTTGACTGAGAATTCCTGTAGTGGAACATCTCTTAGAGCCACTCCCGCGTGAGGGAATTTTCCTTGTATGATCACGAAATCATCTCTTCTGTACATCATCACTATTGACAGCACTTAATGCAACGACCTACACCATATTGACACCGGGGCCCGGAGACGTAGTCCCTCCTGGACAAACTCTATTATCAACGCCTTATGTTTTCATGTGTCCTGATGATTGACACATTCCTCTTCTTTACAACATGCAAATGTATTCATTTATGTTCTTTTTAAAAATGCAATTTAACACATCACGAAAGTAAAAGGTCTTGGAAGGGTCCTTTGTCACACCTGGACCTGGATCAACCAATCATGGTCAATAGAGTTATTTTATTCTTGTTCGGGCTTAAGAGACTTAATTTAAGAAAAACAACATTGTGGAGTTTACTTACGTTTTTCTTCTGACTCCCTAAAACTGAAAAACATTGAGCTTTAATTTCATTGGGGTCGTTAAAATTTTACGGTAAAAGAACTGAATGAGTTTTCTTTTCATGTCTTTTCAAACAGTTTAAACATAAAAATGAGATCAAGTTACCTCTTTACTGGATGTAAAAATTAAGCAATATAGGACTTGTTCAACATGACGAGACTGAACCACTATTCTTAGGGTTCATTTAAAAATAATTTGGAGGACTCATTCAAAGGATGAGCTTATAGGACAAGCATATGTTATCCTCTTCAAACATGTAAAAAATAAAGATGTACTTACTAGTAATGGTGGGAGAAAAGTGAGGAAGAATCCTTTTTTTGCAATTGTAAAAGGAAGTATGTCGCTCTTGAACATGATACTCTGTCACTTTCATGTTTGGTTTGGGAAATCCATTTGTTACTTAGTTGACCATACCTCATTGAAAGTCTTTAGTTGGGCTGGGTTTTATGTTTTGAGTCAAATTATGCCAACACAACACCCTCCTCCCACATCTACCCTGGTAACCATGCCAACCGGGGTAAACAGGTGACAAGAGGCTACTGTGATGGGATTTGACCTCCTACATGACCTTAAGGAAGTGGAATCAATGGAAACATAACACACAGACATTCAACATCACCTTCAGGATCCTCAAGAGCCAATTAGACACTTCAAACAACATTCCCTTGGGTACTACTAATGTTTTGACCAACTTAAGACTCAGTTCCTCTCTTTCTATAGGCATGAAAATTTCTAGAAACCTAGAGTTACTCTCACAGGCTTGCCTGCCAACGTCTAGAGACTCTTTTGAAGTTACCGGAGAATCCACAGTATGAACATTTTTATGCCAACGTTTCAAATCCCAACTGGGATCCATCATCAGGGCTTATGAATGATGATAAAAGAAGAGCCGCAAAGAAGGAAATAAATAATAATGAGGAAATTGAATTTTAGAATCAGCAGAAGTCGGCTGAATATTAATTATTAATAATTTATTTATTTATTAATTAATTAATAATTTATTCAATTATTTTATTTATTTTAATTTTAATTTTAATTTTTGAGTTTTAATTTTTATTTATAGGTGAGTTAATAAATTAATTTCAATTCAAAATCTAAATGGTAATACTAATAATAATTATTTAATATATGATAAAAAGAAATTATTTTATTTTATTTTATTTAATTTTTATTTTATTTAATCGTTTAATTATTTATTGATTTATTTAATCATGATTAAAGAAGGGAAAAGCTTATTTATTCTTATATAATAGTATTCAAGATAAGAGAAAATTATATTAATATTAATAATAATTAATTAATTAATTAATTGTTATAAACTAATAAATATTTTAATTTAACCAATAAAAGTTAATAGATATTAATAGGGTTAAAATATTAATACTTAATTAATAAAGTTAGTAAATATTAATACTTAATTAATAAACATTTAATAATGAATTAACAGGAATTAACATTAATAATAATTAATATATTAATTAATTGTTATATTAATTAATATATTAAGCTAATTAATATAAAAGTAAATGTTAAAATGTTAATAAATCAAAATTAATGATAATAAGAGATATTAGAAGAGTTAAAAATATTAATAATACCTAATTAATGTTGTTAATATATTAAATTAGTAATCTCTTAATAGTTAATTGACATTAATTTTAATAATAAATAATATATTAATTAATTGCTATATAAATTAATTAATATATTAACCTAATTAATATTAATAATGTTAATAAATACTAATTGATAATTAGTAATCACTTAATAATTAATTGACATTAATTAATATTAATAATAAATAATATATTAATTAATTTCTATATAAATTAATTAATATATTAACCTAATTAATATTAATAATGTTAATAAATTAATAATATTAATGATAATGGAAATTAATAGCGCTAATAAAAACCTAATTAATTACTTAATAATTAATGAACCAAAGTTAATATTAAAACTTGATAATTAATATTAATTAATATTACGACGTCCTTAATAAATAATGTCAATAAATAAAATATTAACTTTTTATTAAGATTTATATATTTATTAAGAATTTATTTATTTATATAAATTTATTCGCTTATTTATTCCAATTTTTTGATAGCATCCCCGAGATTTGAGCCACTTTTAGGCCCATAATGCAGGTTAGTACCCAGAATGGAATGATAACTTAGGACTAGTAAAATAATATGGAAACAATGATGCAAAAGCAATAAGTTAAACAAGACCTTAATCAGATCCCTACTAGCCATGACAAACATTTCATCAAAAATGTCACAAGCATGTAATCTACAGGTGTAACCAATAGAATTAAACATAGGGATCTTGTAATTATATGAGAATAATTAAGAACCATTATTCCCTCATGTCACTTTCTACATTAGTATCTATTGACCATAGATACATTATCCATTCATTCAAAAGTAAAAACATGCTGAGATCCTATTGATGCCTCTAATATCGCTGCATCAACATCGGGGAAAACCACTCAGTCCAGACCTTAGTGCAACTCATTTTCCATTTGGTATGGTGGCTCCGACTGCATAGAATGGGACCAATTTCCTAGTGATGTATGACTTGATGGGTGATTGTTTTATAACGTGTAACGAAGGTGATAAGTGTTTTATCCTACAATTCAAAAATACACAAATATAACTATATAACCTAGGTATCTTGTTAACAATGCGATTTCTGATTATTTCTAATGGACAAATAATCATAAATATGGCTTATTCGTAAATAGAAAGATGTATTCATATGATGATTACTTCGTTTAAAAAGTTAAACAAAGTAATAATATAAGCATATCACTTTCATCATAATATATATCACTGACATATATCCTTTGAAATAAACAATTCTCAATCTTCAAAAACGATATAATAAAGAATCGTTTGAAAAAGCATACATATATCAACAATAACAAATTTTAAGAAATGTTCGTTCACATAATGGAATAAGACAAAAATGGTGATAGAAGTACTGCATGCATTTGAATCCTTTTGATGTAAACAACACTCCAATTCGACTTTCCTATTTGAGAAAACCTCTAGAAGATGAAAAAGTGCAAGTCTTGAAAAAGCTTCTTTCACAAAAATGTAGAATCTTTGGTCCACTATTGATAAAAAAAATATTTAGAAGTACAAAAGTGTAACTTCTTAAGTCAAATCTGATACAAATTGAGGACATTTTCTAAATACATGAAAGTGTGTTAAATAATAAAAATAAAAACAAACTATCAACAAAAATCGCTATGATTTGTTCAAATTATAGACATGAAAATTTGGGATTTGCTATAAAAATAACAGTGCGATAGCGATTGAACTAATTCATTGAATCAACTTCCTTTCTTATGCTTGTAGCTGACATATTGCAAGCATTGGCTGGATTTCCAGAGGTTGACTCATCCTGGAATATGGTTGGGCTGTGTAGGTGGCATCAGAGAGTTTGGGAATCATGTAGCTGACTGCGTCAGAAAGGCATCTCATGGGCATCTACTGGCTATGTGGCTTGACTAGAAAAACCTAGAATGTGTCCCATGTCAAGTTTTGCACTTCTTCGATCCATTTTTCTCTACTTGCCAGCTGTTGTCCCCAATGATGTTCCAGTGCCTTTGATTTCGGGAGTTTACCTGGAGAGAAATCAGAGATCAGACTAGACATATGTAAACTGTTATTTACTAATTCGATTACACCTTTCATTGTAGCTTTGGATCTAGAAGTTTTTCTTTCGGCTTCCACTAGCTGAGACTCCCATTCCGTAAACAGGATTTCATTGTGCGATTCTTGTATTTTTGGAAAATTGGCAGCCATTCCTTCTTTAGAATCTTGCTAGGAAATAAAATTTGTTAGCCTTTCATCTTGTTTTTCCAATTCCAGTCTAGTGTCAACTGCCTTCTCAATCAGTGATGTAGAGATATGACACATTAGGTCAGCCAATGATATATTATGGACAAGGATTTCCAACTACCAGGACAAGGCTTTGGTTATCTCGAAGGATTCTTTTCTGAATTTAGTAACCCGTAGATAACCCCTGTACTTTTATATTTGTAATTGAATTTGTGCAATTTGAACTTCCTTGGCCTTCTTTTCCTGCTCAATTGTCATCTGAAGCCTGCTCAGTTCTTGAGACAACTCCTATTGTTTCTAGAGAGTTTTCTTATCAATCTTCTATTTCTCTAGTTTCAACTTCTCTTTTAGTTGCTCATTTTGTTGTCTCTACTCTGCTAGCTGCTGTTCAAGATGACTAATCCTTTTTTGTTCTTCTACCGATTGCACTTCAAGTTGAGTGATCATTTGATCCTTTTCCCTAATTAGCTGGCTGATCTTTGAGGCTTTGTCTATTGTTGCTGTTGTATAAGCCCCTGCATACTAAGATAATTTAGTTAAATCCTTAGAAGGATTGACTTCTGCCTTCCATACCACATTCATAATTTTGGCTTGAGGAGTTAGGAGTCCTTGATCAATTTTCCTCTTTTTCCTCTACCTTTTAACCACAGCCCTGTGCTTCGGACTGTAGAATACATCTAGGGGTGGTATTTCTTCTATTTTTAGTACAATCTTCTTTGTAGGATTTTCGGGCATGATTTCTATATCTTGCTGAATCTTGGGTAGGCCACTTTTCCCTTCAATTGGAACACTAATAACCTCAGGCTTTTGTGCTGCAGGTGATTTTGGTGTAGTGAGCTTTTGGGAGTCATTCAGGTTCTTGGTGATTAGATCAAACTACTCCCATTCCTTAATTAAATCAAGATAAATATTTATATCAGTATAAAGGATCTCACTAATTCCTTCCTTTGTCTGCTCCCTTTTAGGGCTCTTTTCCTTTTCAGGAGTCTTTTCAATAGTTTTTTCTTCAGAGTGGCCTTCTAGTTGCACTATAGAGGTAGTATTTAACAAGTCCAGATGTAGTGTTTGCAACCTCTGTGTCCTGAACTTAAAAAATTCCTCTAATCCCTATGCTCCCAATCTAATTTTTGCTAGATGTTTCACTTGAGAAAATTATTCATCTGAACTGAACAAATCATCATAGTCATCCTTCTCATGTTCAAACTTGGCAAGTTTGACATGAGAGGTGAAATTATAGGCGACTACTTTTGGATCATACTGCCTCTTTGGGATGAATACTAACTTTAACATTTTAATTTTCTCAGCTTCCTTCTCTGCATGTTTGAAGTCATGTAGTGTGAAAGTACCACATCATAGGGGGAATGAAGGCCACATATTTTTTTTGGACTCCTTTAGGTTCCTTGACATCCCTGCTTCTGTTATATGATAAGCTATTTCTCTGGCAAATAGTTTATCAGGAATGTATAAGGGGAGGACATGTTGATCAGTAGTGCTGCCAAAAAGTCTGTTGTAGGTGAACTCCTCTTAACTGAACCAACTACCAATTGATGTTAGGTCGACACTAGCTTCATCGGACAACCGAGGAGTGGATTTGTTGAAGATAGCATAATGAACAGGCAGGACAAAACCATGACAAATTCTATAAAGATGATTTTTATAACGGGCTTTCCACAATTACTTGTGATAGATATGAATGGGGTTCGGGTCTTGTGGAGTCCATTTCCAACCTAAAATGGGGTAATTAGAATTGAAATAGATGGTATCCAAAATGTAGGCACTCATATAAAATGGGGGTATTACCCAAGTAGTCATAAACCTATTTCTTCTATAATCAAGGATTTGGTTAGCCATTTTATTAGATAAAATGGTTGTGCAATCCATGATATAAGAGTTAACTGCTACTTCCAATAAAGGCACCATTTCTATAGAAAACTTAGCCGAATCATGGACTCCAAAGAGTTTGCATATCATAGCACCAACATAGCAGTAAGGAGATGCTAAGGAGTCTATGGAGTACATACCCGATGATTCATGCTTGTGTTTGTTTGGGTAATGCCTCCACTGCCTTATAGGGTCAGATGCCACGTTATTTTCCTTGGTGAAGGATTCGAAAAATGCCTTGTTGTACTACTTCTATGTTAGGAAAATGGTACATCTTTTGATATCTTCCACCCTAAATGACCCGAACATCCTTCCATCATCCGTAAAGAATGATCTGTCTGTTATGCTGATACTCTCAATTATCTATCTGAACAAGTCATTGTAGGGTAATATTTTAGCGTGGGCTATTATTCTGTGAAGATAAGAGCTGGCCAAATCCTTAAGAGTACTCTCTAACTTGTCAATGGAATCCGTTGTTCCCTTTTCTTCTTCAATCTCTTCTGGATCCTCAGCTTCCAGTAAATTATATATGCTTTCCCATGAAGCCTGGCCCAGACCGAGGCAGGTAGTATCAACTATCAAGACCTTTTTTATTGGTTCCTCTTTGGTTATGACGAGAACCTTTGGTTTCTTTGATTTCTTCATCATTTTCATTGGATTCATAAATTCAGACTTTCTCTGCACAACGAAACAGAAGAACGTAACAAAGGAAATATTTGCTCAAAGCTAATACACAGTATACAAGATTAACGGCAATTAAGTGCAATGAGTGTTATGGATTTTATATATTACACTACCATGGATGAAATCCATGAAGGATTCAGCCATAAATGCTTAATTAATGATTTTCCGTAATTGCCAATGTGACAATTAAATGCCATAAAGGTATGTTTCATTACAAATCTTGATAACGATTCTTTTAAAATAAATATCGTAACTTCCCGATTAGTGATAAGCAATTAATCGCATATCGCAGATCGGGAGGCATAATCATTATGCTTAATTGTTTCCTTTGTAAGGTTCTGATTGCGATATATCACATCGATGGATTCCAAATGGGCATTTGTTATGCGTTTCATGCTTTTAGTGATGGCCAATTGCGATCGGCTTATCGCATCAGAAGATTTATATGGCCCCTTGGAATGATTCTTTGATAAGTTGCGATATGTGCATTTCGATGGCGTTATCGCATCGGCGATTACTAATGGAAACCTTCAGTCTATATTTTAAATGAAGGATGCGACACATTCATTTATATTTGTTTTATGACAAGGTCTTGCTTAATATTTAAATCGGGGCAGACCTTTTCGTAAGGATTTTCATGCGTTGTATAGATTTTGCAAAGTTGCGATTGTTATTGAACTTAATCTAAAAGAAAAAGACTTATCACAACTATTGATTTTTTAAAAGTTTTATTGATTTTATCTAAGTTCTAAAAAGGGGATCCATTTCCTATTAAATTTTTAGATAAAAATTTTGAAATGGGAAGGGTTGTTGTATAACAGAACAATTGGCGATTCACTGGGAGAAACAATTATCTCTAAGAAAATAATGCAATATCTATAACTTTCTTAATTTGGAAACCACTAAGGATAAAGAAAACCATCTAAGAATAGCTAAATAAAAATTAACTCTGAGTATAATGACATTTTTTGTAATTTCTTTCCCAATCTTAAAAATAAAAACATTTTGGACTTCTTCAAGCTCTGATTGGTTGATATAAATAAAGCAGGGGGCTTCTCCAACTTATATTTTAAGTTTACTCTGTCGTCACAAGTAGTGCCTCTGCTACCAGCAGACATTTATAGTTTTGACAGGGTTACCTATTAACCATTAATCATTCATTGTCCCATCCATCTAAGAGTACAACTTTTGAAATATAAATTCAAAAAGATATGCTTACATATATATATATATATATATATATATATATATATATATATATTGATTTTTATTCTTTCAATTTTTAAAAGATAAAAAGCCATTGTCCTAGTTTGGTGGCCAGCTATTGACAATGCCATTCACTGGTTGTAATTGAACTGAACAAGCTGGCTCATGATGAGACCCCTTGTCTTATGATTATAAGCCATTACCCTATTTTGATATGTAGTATTGGTAATTTCAGTTTAATTAGCTCCCTATGATCATGGTAAGCAGGCTCATGATGAGACCCCGTGTCTTTTATATCATACATATTTTAGAATTACATTCTGAAAAATCATGCACTTAGTGGATGGGGTGAATGACTTTCTCCTTTAGAGTTTATGGACGACAATTTTAGAGTTGTAGATGCTAAGTCCGGAAAAGTCTTTACTTCTTACAAATAACCTCTCTCGGCTCTTTAAAACTCAGAATCATTTACAATATTTTCAAGGCTTGTGAAGATTTTACAAATCTAAAAGAGGTTATCAGAGTTTTAATTTTATCTATCTTTCTAAAACTGTAGTCTTTTCCTTAAAAGTTTCCATCTATTGAAAGTAAGTATTTACAATATTTTCTTAAAGAACTTTCCAATAGTATAAGATTAAGTGGAAGACTATTTACAACATTATTATCTACAAATATTTAAAATAAACAAACTTGCATAATGAATATTTACAAGTAAGAAGGGGTTACCTCCTTAAGTAAAGAATTTATTCAAGATAAGCCCATTGACAGGAAGAAAATCTCTCTTTCCTGATAGGTCTTGCAGTATGAACGTTGATGAGCCTATCTTCTCAATGATTTGGAACGGTCCAAGCCACATCTTTTGAAATTTGGTATCTTTGCCTTTGTCTTCGTGTGCTTTGTCCCATTTCAAAACAAGATCACCGATTTGTAAAAATTTTGTGCTAGTAGAATGTGCATCAAAAGAAGATTTAATGACTTGTTGATGTTTTGCATTTTTCATTTTGGATTTTTCTCTTTCCTCCTCTAATTTAAGGATTTGATCATATCTTAATTGAATAGAGGACAAAGGATTTTCTTCAATAAATTTTACTAGGGCCAGAGATGGGAGTGCTAAGTTTGTTGGTATTATATCTTCTTTCCCATACGCTAAGTTGAATGGATAAGTACCTATTGAGGTCTTCTAAGTTATGAAGTCTACCCATAATGTAAATATCAAAGACTTATGCCAATTATTTTGGTTCAGACCAACAGTTCTTTTAAGAATTTTAATGAGATTTTTATTAGTTGATTCTGCCAAATCATTACCTTGAGGGTAGTAGTTTGCATAATACTTTAATTTAATTCCTCTCTTAAGACCAAATTCATGTATGGTACTTCCAGAAAAATAAGATGCATTGTCAAAAATAAGGGCATTAAGTACACCAAACCTGGTAATGATGAATTGATCAATGAACTCAATGATTGCATTAGAATTGGTTACCTTCAAAGGAATTGCTTTTATCCACTTCGTGAAGTAATCCGTGGCTGTAAGGATGTATCTGTGTTGCTTGGAAGAATATGGAACAATCTCTCCTATGATATCCATTCCCATTGTTCAAATGGTTGCTCAATGTTCATTGGTTGTAAAGGAAAGGCTGGTTTCCTTTGTCTCCCACTAGCAGTTTGGCATACCTTGCATTTCTTTACATAGTCATGGGTGCCTTTAAACAAAGAGGGCCAATAATATCTAGCATGTATTATCTTGTGAGCTATTGTATCACCTCCAAAATGTCCACCCACTCGACCATCATGTAATTCCTGCAAAACCTTCTGTACTTCAATTTTCAAGGCATCTCAACAAAATAGAATCATAATTCCTCCTAAATAACACATCATCAATGATTTCAAAGTGTTTTTATTTTAATCTTAATGCGCATTTGTTTTTGTAACTAAAACTAGGAGGAGCATATCCATTTTTCAAATAAAAGACCGGATCTGCATACTGAGATTCAGAACTCATGATACTTATCTTGTTTACTTGAAGAGCATTATCTGAATCTTCATGTTCTAGAATATTAGAAGCTCCTGCTAATAACCTACAAAAACCTTGTCCTATTACAATTTTCGTTGTTTTAATATCTATATCATACTCTTGTAATGTTGTAACCCTGTTGGATCTCTTCTCTCCTACTTCCCTTTGGACTAGCAATTGTCTCATTGCTGAGAATGGGACTATTACTTTTGTATCTGTTTTTAGGAGGAATGGCCTAAAGTGTTTGATAGATTTAAACACAACGAAATCTTATTTTTCTACTTCGGAATAGTTAAGTTCAGCACCTTGTAAATTAGAACTGAAGAAGGAGATGGGTTCTTCAATTTGTTGATCATTGATTTGTGTTAATACAACTGCATAAGATGTTTTAGTGGCTGAAGTGTACAAAATAAAATGATTAGAAAAATTGGGAGTATTCAATGCATGAGCATTAATGATTGCCTGTTTGATTGAATCAAAGGCTTCTTTTTTGTTATGTCCCCATTTGAAAACTAGATTTTTCTTAATCATGGTATGTAAAGGTAAAACAATCTGAGAAAAAACAGGAACGAATATTTTTACAAAATTTATCTGTCCTAAAAATGATTGTATTGATTTTTTATTGTGTCGCAGAGGAATATCAGAAATCTCTTTGATCCTGTTTGGATCAATGTAAATGCCATCTTTAGATAACATAAATCCTAAGAGTTTACCTTCATCAAGAGCCAATAATGATTTCTTGGGATTAAAAATATCCCATACCTTTTACATCGTTCAAAGAATTGTTTCAAATCATGTAGATGATTTTCTCTTTTCTTGGAAAATACAATTATGTCATCTAGGTAGACCACAACTGACCTGTTAATCAAACCCTTGAATGTTATATCCAGTACTCTTTGGAAAGTAGCTCTAGCATTAATCAAACCAAAAGGCATTTTCTGATAGGAATATGTTCCCCCTTTGGTTCTGAATGTAGTTTTTAGTCTGTCATCTGGATGTCCCAGTATTTGGTTATATCTAGAAAAACCATCCAGAAAAGACATCAACTCTGAACCAGCTATTGACTGAAGTGTCTACTCCATTGTTGGTAATGGGAAATTATCTTTTTGGCATGCCTTATTGATATTCCTGAAATTAATGCTAATCCTAATATTCACCATTCTTCTTCCTAACAGATACCAAGTTTGAAACCCATTTAGAATGTCTGACTACAAAAATTATCTTAGCTTTCAAGAGTTTATTCAACTCTGCTTTGATCTGACTCTCTAGATTTGGGTGAATTTTCCTCAATATTTGTTGTACAGGTTTCTCCTCAGAAATCATCGGAATTGTGTGTTGTATGATAGAAGTACCATACATCCTCAGATCATCATAATTCCAAGCAAAAACATTTTTATATTTGTTTAACAAGTGAGCCCTAGTCCTAGATTAACATTTTATGGTTTGGACTCAGTGTCAAGATTTACTAATTCAAACTTCAATGTAGAAATTTGAAGTTTTAAATTAGTGACTTTTTTGAACCTATCTTTGATATCATATAGATCTTCAAGTTTGACCATAGACTTAGGTATATAATTCTCATTCGGTATTTGTTTTATTTAAATATCATGATCATTTTCGTCAATAATCTGGTCATCATAAGATTTTTCAGAAGTTAAGAAATCTAAAATGTCTTCGTCATGATTAAATACCTGCCAATTGGTGACATTGTCCAGAATAGATGGTCCAAAATTTAATTCAACTAAAAACCTATCAGAACTGTAATCCTCAGATGGAAGGAGCTTAGAAGCAACATTAGCTAATAAATCAGTTGTTGCATTCTGAGATCTAGGGATAGGAGAAATATTAAATTCTAGAAAATGAGATATGAGGTCTTGAACCAGGGATTGATAATACTTGAGATGTCCTGAAAGGCAATGGATAGTGTTCCTTACCTGTTTGGTGACAATCTCAGAATCACCAAATACTTTTAGATATTGAATCTTTAGGCCTATTGCTTCATAAAGCCCTTGAATCAATGCCTCATATTCTGCAGTATTATTTGTACACTGAAATTCCAGTCTGGATCATAGCATAGTTTTTCCCCTTCAAGACTAACTAAAATACATCTTTCTCTTGCACCGTCATTGGATTTTGATCCATCAAAATATAAAGACCAAAATACAGGCTTATTTATAGGTTTATTTACAATTTCCTCAGTAATAGTAACACACCTTGAGGTATTCGTATCAGAGAAATTTTCTATCTGTGATGTGAAACTATTAATAGAAAAAGGTGATGATTGAGCATTAAAATTACCAAAGAATGATTCAGCTGAGTAATTTCCAAGAATGTTGTTATTGAAAGCTATAGGTTGGTTTTCCTGCTCAAACTCCGTTACAGTATGGGTCATGTGTTTCTCTCGATCGATTTTGATTTGATTTGCTTTCCCTTTATAGGGAAGCCACATATGAGACCAATCAGTAGAAATGTAACTGTGGAGTTTCTTAGACCAATTCTTGCTTAAAACTAAACCATAAAATTCAGGGATGTCAGCAAGCAATATATCAATTCTTTGGACTGCTCTAGGATTAGTTGATAACCTAATGGTGACTGAATTAATCTCAACTAAGACTTGAACCTTAGTTTGATCTAACTAAAAAATATGTACCGCAGATTTTTGGGGCTCAATGTTTAATTTTGAACAAACTGAGGCTGGCATTATGTTTGATGAAGCCCCTGAATCTATTAAGCAATTTTGCAGATTTCTATTGTAGATCTCATAGGTCAAGAGAAAATGAGGAGTATGAGAATTAGATCTATCTCCAATCAAAATAGCATCAGTAGCATCTACTTTATCCAATGGTGGCTTACCTGATCCTTTAGCTGATTTGGATAATATAGAATTTGGAAGAGGAGAAGAAGGTACTGCATTTAACTGTTTCAACACAATTTTTGTTGATGTTTGAGCTTGCTAAGCTCAAATAAATAAATATTCACTCTAGTCTTATTCATGTCTTTAGTAATGTTGTAATCCATAGAGTCATAGACTACCAATGTCTTAGATGATGAGGGTGGATTGGAAGATGATGGCTGATTTTGGGTAGGCAAAACTGGAGTTTTCTTCATGGGAGCCTTATCTTTGGTAGTAGGGCTTGTATTTTTCTTCTTTTGAGTTGTTTGAATAGGCTCCGCAACGACTTTACTTCATGTATTTACTCAGAGAGCTTCCTGCTCACTTTTAGTATCAGAGTTAGGCAAAATGAAGTCCCACATATCGTGACATTCAACTATCTCATCTTCTTCTGTTTCCTCTAATGACAAAACTGTGTCTTCATCCTTATCATCATATGGATCTGATTCTGCATTAGATATGGCATTAGGTGGTTTTGATTAAGCTCTTTTGAAGTTACTAAATGGCTTTTAGTGGAGGTTCCAACTACCTGTTTCTTTATCTCTACCATTTTGTTGGACATAGTCTTCAGAACGTTTTGCAAACCTTCCATATCATATGGATCTTTAGCTTCTTTCTTTTTCAAATCATCTTTAAAAGTAAATTTTTTGGATTTTCTTTCTTCAAGAGCGATTTTCTTTTCTAAAGCAATAATATGTTTTTCAATGGTGATCAATTCTTTCATATTCTCTGCTAAGGTGGGCTTTGTAGCGCTATCAATGAAGATGGCTATATTCGAAGGTAAAGCAGAAATATACCATTCGCTTCGGACTTCTTCACTAGGCTTAGACGTAGTAGGAATTTTATTTAAGAGCTTATTAAATCCCAAGTTGAAATCTTTAATGGGCTCTTTTGACTCAGTTTTAGGATTGGAGAGATCATTGATTAATGTCGATGTGGACCTATCATCTCCAAACTTAGTTAAAAACTACTCTTGGAAAGCATTCCAACTATTAATGGATCCTAGTGGTAATGAAAAATATTGTGATCCAGCTGCTCCCTGTAAGGTGTATGGGAAAATCCTAACAACAACATCTTCTTCTGCCACCCCATTTAAGTTTATTGACAACATAAAATTGTTTATAAGTTCTTCTGCTAGTATGCCGATATCAGGATTAAACTTTGGTAACCACTTTTTAGGATGGGCCGGTAATTAACTCAAGGGTACAGGCATAGCGACTGCCCCTAGATTTGTCCATGGCCTAGGTTGTGGTTGATTTTGTGCCATTGTCACACTAACAGTAGAATAAAGTGAGGATGTAGTTAAAAGTGGTTGGGTAGAGGATGTCGAAGTATCTGTACCCTTTTGGACTATGATATGTAGTTGGGGAATGGATGGTTGACTTTGAAATGGATTGGATGAAATGGATGATGATGAGGAAACAGCCTCACTGTCAGACTCTAACGGTGTCTTCCTAGCTTTTTTTCGACTTGGCAGAGGAAATTTTGTTGGTGGGATACCAATCTTTTCGCTCTGCAATCTTGTAAGAGGCTGAGAAGGGATATATTGCGAAGTCACACTGCCTTGGTATAACTCAGACTGTTCTTGAGATATTGAAAACCCTTGAAGTTTATGAATTAAAGACTGAATTTCAGGGGGTTCAAGGGAAGAATTGTCCGATATGTTCAAGTTTTCAACAGTGGGTGTTGTCTTTTCAACTTCTCACTTGAAAATGGGAGATTTAGAATGCGAGGAAGAAGTTGGAGGAGATGGTGAGGGACATTTACTCTTAGAATGGGCTATGGATTTGAATTTGCTCACCATTCACAGTTCACGCCCTCCTTCTAGCGCCAAAAATGTTGATGCCTCTAAAATCGCTGCATCAACATCGAGGAAAACCACCTAGTCCAGACCTTAGTGTAGCTCCTTTTCTGTTTGGTATGGTGGATCCGGCTGGATATAATTGGACCAGTTTCCTAGTGATGTATGAGCTGATGGGTGATTGTTTTACAATGTGTAACGAAGGTGATAAGTGTTTTATCCTACAATTCAAAAATATACAAATATAACTATATAACTCGGGTATCCTATTAACAATGCGATTTCTAATTATTTCTAATAGACAAATAATCATAAAGATGGCTTATTCGTAAATAGAAAGATGTATTCATATGATGATTACATCATTTAAAAATTTAAACAAAGTAATAATATAAGCATATCGCATTCATCGTAATATATATGACTGACATATATCCTTTGAAATAAACAATTCTCAATCTTCAGAAATCATATAATAAAAAATCATTTGAAAAAGCATACATATATCAATAATAGCAACTTTTAAGAAATGTTCATTCACATAAAAAAATAAGACAAAAATAGTGATAGAAGTACTGCATACATTTGAAGCCTTTCGATGTAAACAACTCTCTGATTCCACTTTCCTATTTGAGAAAACCTCCAGAAGATGAAAACGTGCAAGTCTTGAGAAAGCTTCTTTCACAAAAATGTAGAATCTTTGATCCACTATTGATAAAAAAATATTTAGAAGTACAAAAGTGCAACTTCTTAAGTCAAATCTTATACAAATTGACGACACTTTCTAAATACATGAAAGGGTCTTAAATAATAAAAATAAAAATAAACCATAAATAAAAATCGCTGTGAGAAGTTCAAATTGTAGACATGAAAATCTGGGATTTGCTATAAAATTAGCAGTGCAATAGCGATTGAACTAATTCATTGAATCGACTTCCTTTCTTATGCTTGTAGCTGATAGATTGTGAGCATTGGCTGGATTTCCGGAGGTTGATGCATCCTGGAATGTAGCTGGGCTGCGTAGGTGGCATTAGAGAGTTCGTGAATCATGCAACTAACTGTGTCGGAAAGGCATTTCATTTCCATCTGCTGGCTATGTGGCTTGAATAGAAAAAGCCATAATGTATTCCATGTCAAGTTTTGCACTTCTTCGATCTATTTTTCTCTACTTGCCATCTCCTATATCCAATGATGTCCTAGTGAATTTGCTTTTGAGAGTTTACCTAGAGAGCAATAGGAAATCAAATTAGACATATGTAAACTATTATTTACTAATTCGATTACACCTTTCATTGTAGCTCTGGATCTAGAAATTACTCTTTTGGCTTTCATTAGTTGAGACTCCCATTCCGAAAATAGGATTTCCTTGTGTGGTTCTTGTATTTTTGGCAAATTGGCAGCCATTCCTTCTTCAAAATCTTGCCAATAAAGAAAATTGGTTATCCTTTCATCTACTTTTTCAAATTCCAGTTTGGTGTCAACTGCCTTCTCAATCAGGGATACAGAGATATCGCACAATGGGTCAGCCAATGATATATTATGGCAAAGGATGTCCAATTGCTAGGACAAGGCTTTGGTTATGTCCAAGGCTTCTTTCTTGAATTCAGTAACCTATGGATAACCCCTGTACATTACTATTTGTAATTCCATTTGTGCAATTTGATCTTCCTTGGCCTTATTTCCCTGCTTAATTGTCATCTGAAGCCTGCTTATCTCTTGAGACAACTCCTGTTGTTTGTAGAGAGTCTACTTATCAATCTTCTGTTTCTCTAGTGTCAACTGCTCTTTTAGTTGTTCATTTTTCTCTCTCTGCTCTGTTAGCTGTTGTTCAAGCTGGCTAATCCTTTGTTATTCTTCTCTGGATTGCACTTCAAGTTGAGTGATCCTTTGATCCTTTTCCTTGATTAGCTGGTTGACCTCTGAGGCTTTGTCTATTTTTGTTGTTGTATAAGCCCCTACATAAAGAGATAATTTAGTTAAATCCTTAAAAGGATTGACTTCTACCTTCCATACCACATTCATCATTTCAGCCTGAGGAGTTAGGAGAGGTCCTTGATAAATTTTCCTCTTTTTCCTCTGTCTTTTAGCCACATCCCTGTGCTTCGGACTATAGAATACATCTAGGGGTGGTATTTCTTCTATTTCTAGTACAATCTCCTATGTATGATTTTTGAGAATGATTTCTATATCCCGCTGAATCTTGGGTAGGCTGCTTGTCTCTTCAATAAAAACACTAATAACCTCAGGCTTTTGTGTTGCAGGTGATTTTGGTGTAGTGATCTTTTGGGAGTCATTCGGGTTCTTGATGATTAGGTCAAACTGCTCCCATTCCTTGATTAAAGAAGGATGAATATATTATCAGTATCAAGGATCTCACTAGTTCCTTCCTTTGTTTTCTCCCTTTTAGGGCTCTTTTCCTTTTGAGGAGTCTTTTCAATAGTTTTTTCTTCACAGTGGCCTTCCAGTTGCACCATAGAGGTAGTATTTAACAAGTTCAGATGTAGTGTTTGCAACCTCTGTGTCCTGAACTTAAAAAATTCCTCTAATCCCTCTGATCCCACTCTGATTTTTGCTAGATGTTTCACTTGAGAAAATAACTCAACTAAAGTGAACAAATCATCATAATCATACTTCTTATGTTCAAACTTGGCAAGTTTGACATGAGAAGTGAAATTGTAGGTGACTACTTTTGGATCATACTGCCTCTTTGGGATGACTGCTAACTTTAACATTTTAATTTTCTCAGCTTCCTTCTTTGCATGTTTGAAGTCATGTAGTGTTAAAGTACCACATCGAAGGGGGAATGAAGGCCACATTTTTTTTTTGGACTCCTTTAGGTTCCTTGACATCCCTACTTCTGTTATCTGATAAGCTATTTCTCTGTCATATAGTTTATCAGGAATGTATAAGGGGAGGACATGTGGATCAGTAGTGATGCCAAAAATTTTGATGTAGGTGAACTTCTCTTCACTGAACCAACTACCAACTGATGTTAGGACGACACTGGCTTCATTGGACAACAAAGGAGCGGGTTTGTTGAATATAGCATAATGAATAGGCAAGACAAAACCATAACAGATTCTATAAAGATGATTTTTATAATGGGCTTTCCACAATTCTTTATGATAGATAAGAATGGGGTTCAGGTCTTTTGGAGTCCATTTCCAACCTAAAATGGGGTAATCAGAATTAAAATAGATTGTGTCCAAAATGTAGGTACTCATATAAAACAGGGGTATTACCTAGGTAGTCACAAACTTGTTTCTTCTATAATCAAGGATTTGCTTGGCCATTTTATCAAATAAAATGGTTGCCGAATCCATGATATAAGAGTTTACTACTGCGTCCATTAAAGACACCATTTCTATAGAAAAATTAGCCGAATCATGGATTCCAAAGAGTCTGCATATCATAGGACCAGCATGACAGTAAGGAGATGCTAAGGACTCTACGGAGTACATACCTAATGATTCATGCTTGTGTTTGTTTGGATAATGCCTCCACGACCTGATAGGGTCAGATGCCACGTTATTTTCGTCGGCGAACGATTCGAAAAATTCCTTGTTGTACTGATTTTGTGGTTTAGGCAAATGGCACATCTTTTTGATATCTTTCACCCTGAATGACCAGAACATCCTTCCATCAGCCGTAAAGAATGCTCTATCTATTATGCTCATACTCTCAATTATCCATCTGACAAGGTTATTGTAGGGTAATATTTTAGTGTGGGTTACTATTCTGTGAAGATAAAAGCAAGCTGGCCAAATCCTTAAGAGTACTCTCTAACTCGTCAGTGGAATCTATTGTTCCCTTTTCTTCTTCAATCTCTTCTGGATCCTCGGCTTCCAGTAAATTATATATGATTTCCCATGAAGCCTGGCCCAGACCAAGGTAGGTAGTATCAACTATCAAGACCTTTTTTACAGGTTCCTCTTTGGTTATGACGGGAACCTTTGGTTTCTTTGATTTCTTCATCATTTTCGTTGGATTCATAAATTCATGCTTGCTATCCACAATGAAACAGAACAATGTAACAGAGGAAATATTTGCTCAGAGCTAATACATAGTATACAAGATTAATGACAATTAAGCGCAACGAGTGTTATGGATTTGATATATTACACTACCACGGATGAAATCCTTGAAGGATTCAACTATAACTGCTTAATTAATGATTTTCCATAACTGCCAACGTGACACTTAAATGACATAAAGATATGTCACATCGAAAATATTGATAATGATTCTTTTAAGATAAATATCGTAACTTTCCGATCAACGATAAGTGATTAATCTCATACCACAAATCGGGAGGTATAACTGTTATGCTTAACTATTTCCTTTGTAAAGTTCTGATTGCGATAAATCGCATCAGTGGATTCCAAATGGGATTTTTTTATGTGTTTCATGCTTTAAGCGATGGCCCATTGCAATTGGCTTATCACATCGGAAGATTTATATGGCCCCTTGGAATGATTCCTTGATAAGTTACGATATGCGCTTTCCGATGGTGTTGTCGCATCGGCGATTGCCAATGGAAACCTTAAGTCTATCTTTTAAACGAAGGATGTGACACATTCATTTATATTTGTTTTATGAAAAAGTCTTGTTTAATATTTAAATCAGATAAAACCTTTTCATAAGGATTTTCATGTGTTGTATAGATTTCGCGAAGTTGCGATTGTTATTGAACTTAATCTAAAAGCAGAATACTTATCACAACTATTGATGTTTTAAAAGTTTTATTGATTTTATCTATGTTCTAAAAAGGGGACCCATTTCTTGTTAATGTTCTAGATAAAAATTTTGAAGTGGGGAGGATTGTTGTATAGCACAACAAATCTATACAAACTTGTTGTCATAAAAGACACATATAACCAGCATAATAACAATAGAAATACTCATGAAAGTACATCCATATAGATCACATATAATTCATCAAAATACTCATAAAAATACAAGGGAAAATTACCTTTCATTAACGATACAAAAACCAAACCCAGGATGGGACTTCCATGTTCCACCCCACCATAGAATGGATAAGCCAAATCTCTCTTTAGTCATTCACGCCCATACCATATTACAAGCATGAATATGGGACTCAAAAAAAAAGAACCAACTATAGTATACAGAGACTAAACCACCTCAGCCTCATCAATAGAAACTAGGCTTTACCATAATCCATCCTGGATCACTAGGCCAACACAATAAATACATCATAACAAGCATGTATGCCACCAGATTTCTCCACCTACACCGTAACGAATTTTCCTGCCTCCTATTATCTCAGGCTTTACTGAAATCCAAACTTGGATCACTAGGATCTAAATTGAGACCCACTATGTAGGCTTTACTGTATATCCCAAACCCAGGATTACTAGGCCCAACAAAGAGAAAACCAACTCTTGCCTTTACCATATATCCTTACATTCAGTAGGGAGGATTCCTAGTCCCGTTGAGACAACACAATGCTGGCTATACTGCAACCCATAGTCTAGCTCAGCGGTCACTATGCTGATGGATTTACTGTGATCT
The DNA here is from genome assembly GCA_031772625.1 of Pinus tabuliformis. NCBI lineage: Eukaryota > Viridiplantae > Streptophyta > Pinopsida > Pinales > Pinaceae > Pinus > Pinus tabuliformis. Next base: position 346,585,708 of record CM062814.1, read on the forward strand.
ACAGTCTGTTTCAGGGACTATTAGGCCATGTGCTCTATCATTCAGAGATCCACCCCACTTAGATTCGAATCCATCCGAAAATCCAGCTCAGCCAAAACATGAGAAACCCATCACACCATGGCTATTCTGAAATGGCAAGGCTAGGCTAAAAACATTGTTACACTTGGCAAAACCCATGCCATAATAGTAGAAGAACGACATGAAATACCATGTATGCCAAATCTAGAAAGGAAAATATACATGCAAATTGATACCTGCAAAGAGTCATGCTATAGATACCTGATCCTACTCTTCCTTGCTTGTTCCTTCATTCCACTTGCTTATTTTCCTTTCATGATCCCATGCATAACCAAAGGAAAAGATTGAGTCAAGATCTTACACTAACTAAGACCTTGCCAACTAATCCTCATAAGCATTTTTGTGCATGAGGCCTCTATTTTCTTCATTTCCCATTATTTTCCTTCAATTTCCTCCTCACATGCAACCTATGACCTTCCACTTTCCTTTTCTCCTAATTTCCATTATTTTTCGTAAATAAATGTGCCAAAGATGTCATATTTCCTTTCCAAAGCCTTATTCATTGCCTTTTCCATTAAAATTAATCAACAACCATTAGGATGTTCCCCCCACCATCCATCTTGGAATACATGTACCATCAACTGCGGCCTTATATATTTTTACATGATTTCTTTAACAAGGGCTAGTACAAAACCCTCCCCCTTAGGGGAACATGGTCCTCAGTGATCAATGACACTTATATCCAACAAGACCATTGAACACAAAACGTACTCCTCTTGAAGATTTGTAACATGACTCATTGTGGTATTTAGAATGAATGACACACTCAAAATTAAAACATCATGACAACATGGCATCATACTTCATACTTGAGCTTGATAAGACATCTTATTATTGTATTTAAAATAACCACATACAGACATATGCACATTTGCTAAACCAACAAATAGAGGATATGATGCTTGCATCCACAACAAGGGAATCTAGAGGCTCACACCTCCACCCTCAAAGTAATACCAAGACTCACCTCCTTCCCAAGAATTCTAGAATCCACTACCACAATCAAAGTTGTATATAATGTCCAATGCTACAATCCCATGCCACTTATCCTCTCAACGAATAGTTACCGGCTCATTGTTTCGGGGTGCTCCCGATGTGCATATGGTTCCATCTAGAAATGATCATGACTAAAACAAATATATCCCAAACCTTACCTTCTATTACACGCTCCTCCCAAATTTACCCAAGCAACCAACTAGTTAGGGTAAACATGTGATGAGAGGCCACTATGATATGATTGGACCTCCTAAGTAACATTAAGGATTTGGAACTAGCAAAAACACACCATACAGACATCCAAAATCATCAGCAAAACCCTCAGAAGACAAGTCATCCACTCAGATAACCTATCAATGGGTCCCACTATCTTTTAAGTCTCTTGGACCATAGTCTCTCTCATGCTATGGGCACGCGAGTGACCAACAACCTAAATTCACTCTCACAGGCTTGTCTGCCAGTGACCGTGGACCAAAATTGTGAGTGTTGTGCTAATGAGTTCGAGATTTGAGCCATGTTTTCAGGCCTAGAGCCTAGGTCGTTGTCGAAAACTAATCCATCTGTTCAATCAGTAAAGTAACATGGAAATGACAATACTAAAGAAAATACTTGTTCGAGACCTTGACTGGACCCCTACTAGTCATGATAAGCATTTCAGAAAACATATCATCGACATGTAATCTACATATATAAATATTAGTGTTAATTGTAGGTATCTCATACTTATCAGATAATTGCTATGAACCAATTGTTCCCTCATGCCATTTGTTGCATTATAATTTATTAGGTCATAGATACATTATCCATTCACATACAAGTAAAACATTTTGAAAGCCATACATAATGGTTGTCATAAAATGTGCATATAACCAGCATAATAGGAACAAAAGTACAATAAAGATGACAACCATCAAATCTATAAATACATTAGTACCTTTACACATGTAAACCAAGGGAAAGGATTTCTCATTAATGAATGTAATGAACTAACTAGAGATGGCACTACCATGTTCCACTTGAATGTAGAATGGCTGAGCCAAATCTCTCTTCATCCATTCACCCTTGTGCCATATTCCAAGCATGAATGTGGGATCTCATAGAACACATCAATCAAAACTCATATAGGGCTTCTAGAAGCCATCCACCTCAACCCATCAAACAATGATTCCACCTCATGACTGGACATCACTAAAACCATCATCAGATAAATCTCCATCCAAGCCTTCTAGGGCTTCCAAAGCATTTGTCCAACCAAGTCTTCCAAAACTAGTATCTCAACCCACAGCTTATACAGGGATTCTAGAGATTTTTTTCAACCAAGGCTTCCGAGACTAGTAACTCAAAGCACCAATGACTTCTAGACTGTTTTTCCAACCAGGGCTTCTAGGACTAGTAACTCAACCCAAGCTATTACATGGCTTTTAGCGCATTTGGTCAACCAGGGCTTCCAGTACTAATAACTCAACCCAAGCTAGGGAAACATGAAAACCAACCAAAAAAAAGAAATGAAAGTAAACCCACAATCACCATGGCTATCCAAGAAATGGAAAGGCTAGGAAATCCATTGTCGATCTAGGAAATCCTCCATGCCAATGACATATCACAACCAAGAAACCAAATGAATATGTCATGCATGTCAAAACTAGTGAATAAATCATACATGCAACTCGGTACCTGCAAGAAAATATCATGTAGATGCTAATTCCGATACCTCCTTGCACTTTGATACTCTTCCTTCACGTTCCTTCTCCAAGAATCCAAGTATGCCACATCCTCCAAGAGTTCTGGAAGAATTCTCTAAGTATCCAAGAGTATGAGAGAGAGAGAGAGAGAGAGAGAGAGAGAGAGAGAGAGAGAGAGAGAGAATAATGAGAGAGCTCCAACACTGAAATGAAGAAAGGTTACCCAATGATCCTCATAAGCCTTTTTCTGTCTGAGGCTTCTATTTTTTCAATTTCCATTATTTTCCCTCATTTTCCTCCCCACATAGAACCTGTAACCTTTCACCTCCATTTTCTCCTAATTTCCATTATTTTCATAAATAAATGTGCCAAAATGCCTTTTTCCTTTTAATGCCTTAGCCATTGCCTTTGCCATTTTCCTTAGCCATAAACAACCAAATGAACACCCCTTAGGATGTCTTGCCCAACACTCAGCTTGGAATAAGTATCCCACTCATTCGTGGTTATTTGTTTTTAACTTTTATTACATGGAATTTTCACCAGGGCTGTTACAAAGTCCTCCCCCTTGGGGGAACAACGTCCTCAGTGTTCAATCACACCTATAACCAAAGTGACTGGTGAAAACAAAACATATTGCACATGGAGCTTTATAACATAGCTCATTGCAGTATTTACAATGACCATTGTTGAAACATGACAATCATACCATTTACTGGAGCTTTATAACATAACTCATTATGGTATTTACAATAACCAAATATACACATACACATTTGCTTCAACCAACAAATAACCATATTGTCTATGGAGCTTTACAAACTAGCTCGATACAATATTACAGTAATATACACAAATATACGTATGCACATTTGCTCAAACAAAAAATGAAATTATAATATTTCTACATCCACAACAAGGTAATCCAGAGGCTCACACCCATGGAAAATTTGAGGGGCTAATATTCGCAGGTGGGCTAATTCTCCATGATTTTTCCAGAAAAAAGTGATTTGTGAATTTCCATTTTTCTAAAATAATTCACCCAGATTTTATAATATAAAATTATTTTACCTTAAAAATCACCAAAATTATATAGAGACTATATATAAAATCGTTATAAATTTGAATAATTTTACAAATATATCAACAAACATTTTATAGATTGCGCAGTGGGGACTAGTGAGATTCTCCAACGTTTTTAAACTTCAAGATAGTTTTCCATCCTTAAAATTTTCCTTTCTCACGCCTCCACCCTCAAAGTAATACCAAGATTCACCTGCTTCCCAAAGAGTCCAAAATCCACTACCATAGTCAAACTACATCTAATGTCCAGTGCTATAATCCTATGCCACTTGTCCTCTCAGTGAATAGTTACTGGCTCATTGTTCTAGGGTGCACTCCCAATGCACATCTGATTTCATTTGGCAATGCTAATGACCAAAAAAAATCCATCCATTACCTTCCCTTCTTTGATACACAATCCCCCGAGCAATCCAGTCAATCCCTTCCATGCAATCACTCACCTTCCAAGTTCTGCTGACACCCCCATCCTAGGCATTCCATCGCTTAGTAAGGCTTCCTTGCATCATAAGATACAAAAACCAAGGCATATACCTCCCTCAAAACCATCATACTGATCATAACATGCTCATGAAAATCAATGGACATTATTGGGTATGAGTGTCCCACAACATCCTTGTTCCTGAAGTGCTTTAACAGCATACTGCTGCCTATTTCAATTCTTTTGCTATTGCTTCCAATTCTTGCAGTCGATTTCAACCAACCAACTAGGCATGTTCATGCTTTCTTGTACAAATCACATAACTTCCATTAGATTCAAAATTAATTTAAATAAAGTCAAATCGTACCTCATTAGTAGTTTGTCAATAAGGTACACTTGCAATCCTATTTACTTCCTGTCACAACAAGTCAAACTAACATCTTTGACCAAATCAACATGTATAAAAAAACCACATCAGGTTAGCTCAAAACATAACCATCATAGATAATATTCATAAATCACATGTAACTATCATAAACCAAAATCATAGATACCCGTAATGATCATAAACCATAATCATAAAACACATGTATAATAAAGATGAAATAAAATACCAATACGTATCCTTCATCGATCCTTATTTTCTCCTTTGTTCTTTCTATACACACACCGGATCGATTGCCACACCTAGAAAACACCAATGCCTTCTCCTCAACCATGTTGGGTTGTGTTATACTCTTTCCACGACTAGCCCACGTAGTTAACCAGGGTTTGGGGGGGCATCATAGGGGGTTTGAGGCATACCCGTAACCCCACTTTATGGGGTCCGGGGCAGCGCCCTGGAAAATTTTGGTTTTTCACCCTTTGTTAGGTTGGGCGGACCCACCTATGGTTTTTTGCACGATTTTCGCACATGTTTTTTGGACGCAATGGTTTTCGGTCCATGGTTTTGGACACAATGGTTTTTGTTCTATGGTATTGGATGCTTTGGTATGTATAAATATGTATTATAACATTGAAAGGACAATAATGAAAAATCAAGCTGGTAGTCTCGATTTTGGGAACCAGGGGAAAATCTTTGTGTATATGTGTTTTATTTCTTATGCTCTCGTATTATTTATTTTATGTGTTTTAGAATTCATATGCAGGTAATTTCTATATAGGGTTAAAACCTACATTTGGTATCAGAGCTGTTTTTGCTTCAAGGGGATGCCTTTGTTGCTGAGGGGTTTCGCTTGGGCCTATGATTGACCCTGTTCAGTGGGAGATCTGAGAGATCGATTCTGTTGGTGAAAGAAGTTGGCAAGTAGTGGAAATATAGAGATTGAGAAATTTAATGGTCAGAGTTTTGAGTTGTGGAAACTCAAGATGGAGGATCTGTTGGTGGATAAAGGTTAGTGGATCGTGGTAGATCCAGGTACTAAAGCAACGAGAGTGTCTAATGAAGAATGGAAGAAGTTGGATCAAAAGGCAAAGAACACCATACGATTGTGTGTCTCAGATTCAGTATTGCTGAATGTATTAGGGGAAGCTATGATGAAGGCTTTGTGGGACAAGTTAGGGACTTTGTACCAATCTAAGTCTCTCATCAATAGATTGTTCCTACAAAAAAAGTTGTATAACCTAAGGATGAAAGATGGAGAATCAGTGACAGAGCATTCTGAATGCATTTAATATTGTGGTAAGTCAGTTAGCATCTGTTCATATTAAAATTTCAAATGAAGATAAGTGCATCAGTATGTTGTGTTCTCTACCAGATTCATTGTATAGTCTGGTTATTGCAATAGGTAGCAATGCAATTGCCTTGCAGTTTGATGAAATATTCTCATCCTTGCTGACGGAGGAGATGAGACAAAAAAATTTGGAGAGCCAGAATGGTGATGCCTTGTTTTTACGAGGACGGTTCCAGAACATAAACAAAAATAAGTCATCGAGTGGGAGATCTAAATCTCCAAGAAAACCTGTAAAGGCGACGTGCTGGAAATGCAGAAAGGAAGGGCACTACAAAAGGGACTGTAAATCTAAAGCTCCTAACAAAGGAAACGGATCTGATGATGCTCCTTCTGTAGAGGAAAAAACCACCTTAGATGAAGGTGGGGATGTGTACTTGGCTTCTTCAAGTACACATGTAGATCATGAGGAATGGTTGATTGACTCAGGTGCACTGTTTCACTTCACTCCCCATAGAGAGTGGTTTTGCGAGTCTGTTAAATACGATGGTGGTGATGTCTTCTTAGGTGATGACAGGAAGGCTAGAATCATTGGTCATGGAAAAGTAAATTGAAGTTGTAAAGTGGAAGGGTTAGAACACTTCTGGGTGTTCTGCGTATTCCTGCATTGGCCAGAAATATGATTTCTATAGGCAAGTTGGATTATGCAGGTGTAAAAACATTGTTCGAGAAGGCTACCTGCGAAATGGTTCGGGGAGCACTGGTATTGATGTGGGAAGATCGGATTGGAACTCTGTACAAGCTGCAAGGTAGCACTGTTGGTGACGGGTGCAACAGTTTTGTGGTTCCTGAAAGTGGAGCAGAAAATCTAGTGGTCTCTGGAGAGAAGACCATGTTGTGGCATCAAAGGCTTGGACATATTAGAGGAAAAGGCCTTTGAATACTTCATGGTAAAGGTATGGTATAAGGTATGAGTAATAGCTCTCTGGATTTTGATTTCTGTGAAAATTGTGTATATGGGAAGTAAAATTGAGTGAGTTTCCCCTCTGGTAGTAAGAGGACGAAACATATATTAGAGCTTGTGCACAGTGATGTGTTTAGACCTGTGAAGGTTCCATCACTGGGTAAGTCTGGGTACTATGTATCATTTATAGATGACTTCTCAAGGAATACATGGATATATTTCCTTAAGAAGAAATCTGAAGTCTTTGACAGGTTTAAAGAATTTAAGGCTCTCGTGGAAAATCATATAGAGAAGAAGATAAAGGTGCTGAGGACAGATAAAGGTGGAGAGTTTTGCAGCAAGGAATTTGAAGAATTTTGTAAGAAGTGTGGTGTATCATGGCAGAAGACTACTCCATATACACCTCAGTGAAATGGAGTTGTAGAAAGAATGAACAAGACGTTGATGGAAAGGGCAAGAAGCATGCACAGTGGTGCCAGGTTAGGATAGGAATTCTGGGCAGAGGCAATGGATACTGCATGTGACCTGGTCAATAGGTCTCCCTCATGAGCGTTGGAGGATAAGACTCCACAAGAGGTATGGACTGGTATGAAACCCTCTCTTTCACATTGTTAGGCCCCTATACTAGGCCCCTATACTATTAGTATAGGGTCCTAACACACATCTAAGGGTATTTGGATGTGATGCATATGTACATGTTCCAAGGGAGAAATGAACCAAGTTGGAGAGTAAATTTGAAAAGTGAATCTTTATTGGGTAAAGGATGGTTTAAAGGGTTATATGCTTTGGAACCCAGTAACAAGGAAGGTTGTGTACAACTGAGATGTGGGTTCAGAGAGGTTAAAGATGTTATTAAACATGAAGTCCAACCAAAGAAACCATAGAAGATAGAGTTTGAGCTAAAGAAGGAAGAATCGTACTCTACAACAGAGGAGGAATCAGAAGATGAAGAGCCACAAACTCTAGTTTTGAGAATATAGTTCAAGAAAGAAGGAAACCAGAAAGGTATAATCCATATTCTTTCTATTCAAATTTTGTTTTGTCTCTTACTGATGATAATCCCAAAACTGTGAAGGAAGTAGTGGATTAAGAGGATGCAAAACTCTGGAAAGAGGCCATGGTTGATGAAATGGCATATTTGCACAAAAATGAGGCTTGGGATCTAGTGGAGTTTCCGGCTAGAAGTTAACCCATTGGCAACAAATGGGTGTTCAAAAAAAAGACAAATGCAAAAGGAAAAGTGGAGAAATACAAAGCTCGGTCGGTAGAAAAAGGTTATTCCTAGGTGTCGAGAATTGATTTTGGTGATATTTTTTCTCCTGTTTCCAAGGTAACTTCTATTAGATTACTTTTATCTGTTGCTGCTGCTTTTGATTTTGAGGTAGAACAGATGGATGTGAAGACAACATTTCTTCATGGGGATTTGGAAGAGGAAATCTACATGGAACAACCTGAAGGCTTTGTGGTGAAGGGTAAGAAAGAACTAGTATGCAAGTTAAAGAAGTCTCTGTATGGGTTAAAATAGTCACCAAGGATGTGGTATCAAAAATTTGATACATTTATACGGGGACTTGGCTTCACCAGAAGAAAAGCAGATCATTGTGTGTATTTTAAATTAATTGGTGACCATGTTATTTATCTGGTCTTCTATGTGGATGATATGTTGTGGGTTGGAAATGACAAAGAAATTATCCAAGATTTGAAGACCCAATTGTCCTTCAAATTTGACATGAAAGATCTTGGCACTGCAAACTATATTTTGGGCATGGAAATTAAAAGAGATTGGACAAAGAGGAAGCTCAAGTTAAACCAGAGGAAGTATGTCGAGACAATACTGCAGAGGTTTAATATGTAGGATAGTAAACTGGTGAAGGTTCCTATTCTTGTACGTGTTAGGTTATCTGCTGAACAATGTCCCAAGACATAAGAAGAGGAAGAGGACATGTCTCGTGTTCCATATGCAAGTGTAGTTGGTAGCCTGATGTATGCAATGGTCTGTACTAGACCAGACATTGCACATGCAGTGGGAGTATTGAGCAGGTTTATGTCAAAACCAGGAAGGGAGCATTTGACAATAGTGAAGTGGGTTTTCAGGTATTTGCGTGGCACTAGCGATTATGGTTTGTGCTATCAAGGAAGACCAGGATTGGACAGAGTGTTGGATATTCATGGCTTTGTTGATGTAGACTAGGCTGGAGATATGGATTAGAGAAGATCTACAAGTGGGTATGTGTTTAACCTATTTGGAGGTGCAATCAGTTGGAGGAGTAAGAAACAATCTGTAGTGGCACTATCAACTACAGAGGCAGAATACATGGCAACCACTCATGCAAGCAAGGAAGCAGTTTGGTTGCAGAGATTATGTTCAAGTATGGGGTTATTACAGGAAGCTATTAGGATATACCGTGACATCCAAATTGCAATTTTCTTGGCAAAGAACACTGCATACCATTCAAAGACAAAGCACATTGATGTTCAGTATCACTTTGTGAGGGATATGATAGAAGAAAAAAAGGTGTTGCTGATAAAGGTGGACACTTTGAAGAATACTGTAGTTGCATTGACAAAATTTGTGAGCTCTGAGAAGTTCTCTTGGTATAGAGAAACAATGGGCGTTGCAGGGCTGGATAAATAACTAGGCTCTCTTGTGGCCCCCTGTGGAGAGAAAACAACAAGTGGGAGAATGTTGGGATGTGTTATATTCTTTCCACGACTAGCCCATGTAGTTAATTGGGGGTTAGAGGGGGTGGGGTCATAGGGGGTTTGAGGCATACCCGTAACTGCACTTTATGGGGTCCGGGCCAGCGCCCCGGAAAATTTTGGTTTCAGACCCTATGTTAGGTTGGGCAGACCCACCTATGGTTTTGTGCATGATTTTCGCACATGATTTTTGGACGAGATGGTTTTCAGTCCATGGTTTTGGACGCGATGGTTTTCAGTCCATGGTATTGGATGCTTCGACATGTATAAATATGTATTGTAACATTGAAAGGACAATAATGAAAAATCAAGCTGGTAGTCCCGAATTTGGGATCCAAGGGAAAATCTCTATGTATATGTGTTTTATGTGTTATGCTCTTGCATTGTTTATTTTATGTGTTTTAGAATTTGTATTCAGATAATTTCTTTACGGGATTAAAACCTACAAACCAGGTGCACATACACATAGTGTACATCACACACATACAATCACACATGATATACACATCATGCAATACACGCACTTACACCTGACATACAACACATACACCTACACCCAGTGTATACAATACAATACATATGCCTACATCCAATGCATAGTACAATACATACACCCGATATACAAGACAACTCTTACATATATACTCGATGTACAGTGCCACATAATACATGTACCCACACAGTGCACATACCTAGTACCACATGCCCTCAACACAACATGTATGAAATGCACATAGTACCACACATGCACCAGTATCATATGTCCAACATGTACATAGTACCACCTGTACACCACACCACCTTCACAATGTGTGCACAACATCACATGTACACAACGCTACCTACAAAACATGTACACAATGCCACATGTACACTATACCTTTGTACATCGTGTAGATAATAGCACATGTACACAGTACCACATGCACTCCACGTACGCGACACCACATGTACACAACACCACTTGTACAATCATGCACACCACACCATATGTACATAGCACCACATGTACAAAATGCACGCAACACCACTTATACATAGCACTGAATTTCCAACATGTACATAGCATCATCTATACCCAGCCATAAATATCCAACATGTGCACAACACCATATGCACACAACGCTTCATATCCATCATGCACATAGTACAATATGCACACAATACCACATATCCAACACGTACATAGCACCATCTATACCCATCGTTGAATATGCAATATTCATACAACACTATAGATACTACACCATGTACATAGCATTAACAATCAACATGTATACACACTAAATATGCACCATACCACATGCACACAACATCATAGGTGCAACAAGTACAACATATACAAGATATGCACAATAGTACCATACATCAAAACCACACTGTCTTACCAAGCAATATTTCTTGCAGTGTCTTATCCATGCTTGTCCCAACATGCTGCAGACCACACTGATTCCATTTGATGATATATCCCTTGGTATAGCTTGTCCATGACATAGTCATAATATAATCACATGATATCAACTCATAACCACATGATATTGACCTTAAATATTTTCCATGACTGATCTTCCACTTGATTCCTCATAACCCAGGGACTTCTTCATGTCATTCACCTGCATAAGAAATCATTCCTCCTTAAGAATGACCCCTAACAACCTGTCAGATAGTAACATAGATACCCGGATACATACATATATAATCATCAACATAAAATAATCATCACCCTCTCAGACAACGACATACATACATACATGTATACATAAATAAACATCAACATAATCACCATCATAACATAATTATTAGATAACATAAGGTCTAGGTTAAGAGAACTTCCTTTATTCATGCACACCATTGAGATTAATCATTTCCAATCATAGCCAAGGAAACTGACACCTCATATCCATTTACTTTACCTTTTCTGGTTACCTTTCTCATGACTATAATACCACTGTCCATTTACTACAGTGGACCCAAGCAATCCAACTGACTATCATAGTCTTACCTATTGTTGCTCTTAGTCATGCAATGAGCTCCATCCATGTCTCACATTACCTGTTGAGTACCACATAGTTGTCCCCGAGCTCCATTAACTTTCCCCTTTCCGAAACAATTCCAAAGACACTCAAAACATAAAAGCCAATTCAAGAAACAACCAAGAAGGAAACCATGAAACTAATAACAACACCACAACCCAAGTGGCATGGCCATGCACTAAACATAACAAAACTGCAAATCAAGCACAAGAAAATCACAAAAGACTAAAGACACAAGACTAATAATAGACATGATGACTCAATCCTTACAGTTCCCAAGGAAACTCAACTAGAGCCTTCTTCAAGATTCCATGGCAACCTCTCTTTTCCTTGCAGTCCCCTGCATCATATTTCCATAAACACATAACTGTCAATGTATAAATAAGCATAACAATACATGAGTAACCTTATCTTGTTGTGATAAGGACATTTTTTTCAACTGAACATATCCACACCATCTCTAAAGGGACACCAATCCTATGACAGATCCACCTGTAACTAAATAATAGCTAATATACCTATCAAATACATTTTCATGAATCTAACACATATCCACATAATGGCAAACAAAACCAAGGTTAAGAAGACTCCATGTATGAAAAGCACTTGTTTTTTTTGAATTAAGGTTTCCAGCCATAGCTAAAGGAATTCTTACCTGATTCCCTTCTTTTACGTTTACCCTATTGCAACTGAGTCTTACTATGTACTATCATGTCACCTAACTATTAGTTATATAACCACATCAATTATTACATTTTCAGGCTAATACCATCATGCTTCTTGGAACTTCTAACACGTGTCAACCACATGTTCCAAATATCATGAAAATCATATCTATCAACTTGAAATCAACATTGAGAAAGACTAACAATCATGCCATAATCCATATTCAACTCATAGTAATTATACATAATGCTACAACTATCACCTACTTACACCAAAGTACATATCAACTATCTTGATACATATGTGTTAGTACAATCATCTTAAAACAAGATCAATGGAGCACATATTTATATTATGCAATTCAACAAAGATTCAAACAACTTAAAATAATACCATGTTAAACAAATCAACTAGATGAAATAATAGGCACCAAACACTCAACATAAAATAGACAACATAATCAATAATGAAGCACTAAGTATACTACATAAGAAAACACATACCTTAGTATGCCTTATGAGAGGCTATCTTGTCTGGACAATCAATCTAGTTTGCAAGATATAACTTTAAAACATATCAACTCAAACCTAAATCATCATATCCATATGTTGGAAATAATACTGAGAGGGGGGGGTGAATCATTATTATCAAGTTCTTTTAACAAATCTTCCTTATTTATACTTTGAATTATTTTTGCATATCAGTACCATAAAATAATGAGCATGAACAAGAAAAACAGATAGTCACACCAAAGAACACCAGATGTAAGGTGGAAACCCAATGTGGGTGAAAACCACCTGCTGCAATATGTCTCTATCTTCTTTCAAATCAAAAACTCCTTTTACAATGATTTTGTACTAGTGCAGTCCTTTACTAGTACACAGGCTGCAACCTGCAGAGAGCTACAACTCTCTCTCGTTTTCCAGTCTTTCCTGGAAGGGAGCTACAACCCCCTACTTCTTTTCTTACAAAGACCACTTTTCATAAAGCATCAAATGATCATCAAGTACATGTAAATTACACAGTGAACTGCAGTAACCAGATCAACAATAACAAAACTAACCCAGAACACCTTATCAGAAGAAAAATTCAATCAACAGAAGATCTTAAGACAGATACACAGTTTTTCTTTCTGTGGTCTGCGTCGGTACGCACTTCACCTTCTGCGTCCCTGCGTATACCCGCAGAGAGCGTTCTACTGCACCGCGTACCCACGCACTGCTTCTTCAATCGCGCTGCGTACTGTTACTGTAGGTACGCACCCAGAGACACTATCGCGCCGCGTACTATTACTGAAGCCACACACTCAAAGATACTATCGCGCCGCGTACTTTTGTTGTGCGTATGCACCTGAACCTTTGTCGCACTGCGTACCCACACAGTTCTCCTTCTTCTGCTCTGCGTACCCACGCAGCTCTCCTGTTTCTGCTCTGCGTACCCACGCACCTGTATCGTTAATCACCTGCGTACTTCTGATTAGGGCCGAATTGGCAGTCCACCAGTGTAGCACAGTTAGTCAGATGCCCAGATCTGATCATGCGCTCGAGAGATCACCCTTCACAGATTCGCTTTCAACCTCACTTACATATAGATCAAGCTTTTAAGACAATAACCCAATATTTCAGATCTTAAGATATTCAATTGCAAAGATACTTAGCCAAGTGATCTCCTTTGCTTTATATAGGCAACCTCCTCCTAAATTCATGGATCAATACCATAGATAACCAATACCAGGGACCCAAAAACATGGGGCTCAATAATAATAATAATATAAAATAATACCACGGGCCAAAACCATAGAATCAAGAGCGGCGGGCTAAATACCACGGGCCAAACATAGGAAACCCCACGTGAACGCGCTTCTCTGCCTTGAAGTAAGTGAAACTGGGGGTACGCACCTCCTGAACGGGTGACCTGCGTGTCTGGCCGCGGTCCCTTCACGGTGTACCTGCGGGTACGCATCTTCTGAACTGTTCTCCTGCGTACTTCTTAATTTTCAACATATTGAGAGCCTTGCCACGGGTGTTGCCATCAAGTACAACATCTGTAACATTGAGCCATACTAGAAACATAATGCCAAAAATCTCCCCCTTTGGACTTGATGGCAACCTCAAAAACTTCAGCTTCATTCTCCCCCTCTGACATCAAGGGCAAAGGGTTATTCTCCCCCTAAGAACATGCTCCCCCTGAATATGAACCAGATCTGCAAAGAAGAACCATAATCCACCAGACACCATAAATGACCATGAAAGAGATAGAGACATATTGCAGCTATATTCAGACCAGCTTCCATGATCTCCTTCTGTACATCTTCCATAATGCTAACAATGCATTATATGCTCCCCCTGAACCTGTGCCGCAACCCAGCACATGTACGCATATACCCCAGATGAACCATGCGTACAACCATCAATCAGAAGAGTTTCAACAATAAGATGATGCATCAACAACCCCCACCTTTTGCCTGAGGTATTCAAAAGTCTCCCTGGGCAATGGTTTGGTGAGAATATTAGCAACTTGTTCCTTAGAAGGAACATACTCCAACTTGACCTTCTGTTCAAGCGCTTGTTCCCGGAGAAAATGATACTTGATTGGTATGTGCTTGGTTTTTGAATGCATGACAGGATTCTTTGAGATGCTGATTGCACTTGTATCATTTCCAAGAATGAACCCATCTGGCTACTCAATGTATACTTCTTCTTCCAAGTCTCCATTCAGAAAGGCTGATTTCACGTCCATTTGAAATACTTTGAAGTTTTGAAAGCTTGAGAGAGCAAGGAACATTCAGATGGCCTCAAATCTTGCAACAGGAGCAAAGATTTCTTCAAAGTCTATCCCTTCTTGCTGCGCATACCCTTTACAAACCAGTCTGGCCTTGTTTCTAATTACTTCTCCATTTTCATTCAATTTATTTTTGAAGACCCATTTTGTTCTGATAACATTCTTATCCTTTGGCCTAGGGACCAGCTCCCAAGTGTTGTTCTTTTCGATCTGCTCAATTTCTTCATCCATTTCTTTCACCCAACATTCATCTTTGCATGCCTCTTTCACATTTTGTGGTTCAGTGGAAGAGATTAATGCCAAATAGCTTGAGGCTTCTACAATTGTTCTTCTTGTTTGTACACCTGCTTCTTTCTGCCCCACAATCTGAGATTCTGGATGATTCTTCTGAACATATCTGGATGGAGTCTTCTCTTCTATTCTTGTCTGCTCCTCTGGTTCTTCTTGAGGTTCTTCTTCTTCATCATTCTGTCTTTGAGGGTAGTCTTCATCATCTTCGATGTCTTCATGATGTACTTGCTTAGGAATGTATCCCTTCTCATCAACCACTACATCAATGCTATCAACAATTCTGCCAAGTCTCTTATTGTAGCACTTGTATGCTTTGCTGTGAGGAGAATAACCAAGAAGAATGCCTTCATCTGCTCTAGGTTCAAGTTTGCCAAGTTGCTCATCAGTATTCTTAATATAACATTTGCTCCCAAAGATTTTGAAGTGCTTTATCGAAGGAGTCTCACCACACTAGAGCTCATGAGGGGTTTGAGTGCTGTTTACCCGGACATTTTTTTTTTTGAGAATAACAATCGTAGCATGTGCAGCTTCACCCCAGAAAGTTGCGGGAGTTCCCGATTCATCAAGCATAGCACGAGCCATTTGTTGGTCTGTTCTGTTCATTATTTCCACAACTCCATTTTGCTGAGGAGTTCTAGCTGTAGAGAATTCTCTTCTTATCCCATGTTCTTCATAGAAATTGAAAAATTCAGTTGAGGTAAACTCCCCACCTCTGTCGGATCTGAGGCACTTAATTTTGTGTCCTGATCCATTTTCAACCAAGGCTTTGAAGGATTTGAATTTTTCGAATGCTTCATCTTTGTGCTTCATAAGTCCTAACCAAACAAACCTGGATAAGTCATCAACGAATAATATCAAGTATTCTTATCCTCGAGGTGTCCTTTTCCTGAATGGACCACATGTATCTGTATGAACTAGCTCAAGAGGCATGCTAGCTGATCCTTCCTTCTCTGGAAAGTTAGTTCTGGTTTTCTTTCCAAACTGACATGATTTGCATATGGTGTTGTCTGGAATTTTGATATCTGGAAGATCGCGAACTGCCTGATATCTGCATGCTTTCCTTATTTGTGAAAAGCTTAGATGCCCCAACCTCCGATGCCATAACCAGTGTTCATCATCCTTGCTCAGATAGCATTGTTGTTGTCCTTCTTCAAATATGTATAGATTATTTGGAGTTCTTTTACCTTTGACAACTATTTTACCTGTATCAAGATCACGAACAAGACATCCATTTGATCTGAATATCACCTCGGTTCTTTGATCACACATCTGGCTGACACTTAGAAGATTATGTTTCAATCCATCAACATACAAAACATTTCCAGCTTTGACCTTTTCTTTTAATTGAGCAGTGCCTTTTCCTTTTATAGTTGCAGGAGTATCATTTCCAAAAGAAACTTTCTTTCCTTTTTCTAGAGCAGAATATGATTCAAGTTTTTCTTTATCACCTGTCATATGCTTCGAACATCCACTGTCAATGTACCATAGATTTTCCTGTCCCTCTGCATAAAATGCTATCCCACATCTTTCTGGTTGTGGTTCCTTTATTCTCCATGTTTTGGTGCTTGAGGCTTGTTCCTTTGTCTGCTGAAACCTACTCCTGCATTCAGAATCTTCATGACCGAATTTATTGCAAATAGAACATTTAACTTCATTTTCAAGAACCGAAAAGTTGTTATAGGTCCTTTTTGTAATCCCGGTCATACTTCTTTGTTTTTGAGCTTCTCTAGTCATGATCATTTTATATGCAACACATTGAGCTTCTTTGTGACCAAAGTTATGGCAAGAAAAGCATTGTCCATTGAAGAAACTTCTGCGGTTATCAAATCTACCGGCCAAATGATTGTAATTTCTATTGTCATCCATTCTTGAACCAAATTGAGAAGATTTTACCTGTGGCTGGTTGTAGCTTTTGTTCACCCTTAAGACGGATTGCCCCTGATAGCCTCTGTTTGCAATTCGTCCCTGCTTTACCTGATGGTCTCCATTGTGCTTTTGCTCATTTCTTCTTGCTGCATCAAGATAACTTTTTGAGGTGGATGCTTGAGAAGTTTCTCCATTATAACCCAGACCTGTCTTGTTTAGTGGAGAATGTTGTACATTGATAATCTCATCCAAAGTTTCAGATCCTTTGACAAACTTAAGATTAATAGCTTTTGTTTTCTCAATCTCTTTTCTAAGACCAAAAATTTCACCTTCTAATTTTTCAAGATGTTTTTCCTTTTCATCAATTTGAAATTGTAGAGTATCAATGGTCATATTCTTTTCTTCTATACATCTCTTGAGTCTAGTAATTTCTTCATAAAGGCTATCCACATCTATAGCATCCATATAATCATCATCTTCAAATGCCATTAACAATTTATATTCATTACCTCGTTCATCTTCATCACTATTTGATAGACCATCACTATCTTCACGAGTGTAGTAGCTTTTCTTATTTTCACTCTGTTTCTTGTTCCATCTAGCAGGTTCCTTTCCTTTATCCTTATAAGGACATTTTGCAGCATAATGACCTACTCTTCCACATCAAAGCATTTAAAAGGTAACTTACCTCTGAACCTTCCAGAGCCCCTTTGAAGATTTCTGACGAAATTTGATTCTTCTTCTTCTTCTTCTGGCACGTGACTTGCTTCATAATAATCTCCTTTGCCTGAAGCCTTGGAAGCAGCTTCTCTTCTGTCTAAAGGACCTCCCTTTCTCATTTCATGAGCAGTTAGAATTCTGTGAAGCTGAGACATAGTAAGAATTCGTAGGTTTTCCTTTTCTTCTATTGCAGACACTTTAGATTCAAACTTGGGGGACAATGATCTTAGAACTTTTTCAACCACAATAGCCTCTTTTATTTCTTCACCCAAATTTTTCATGCAATTAACAATCTCATCTACCTGAAGAAAATAGTTAGCCACACTTTCATCATTATACATCCTGAGATTCTCATACTGAATCCTGAGAGTTTGAAGTTTAGCACACTTTACCTGTTCATCTCCTTCGTAGCTCAAGACAATCTTGTCCCATATTTCTTTTGCGGATTTATATTGCATAACCTTTACGAATTCTGTTTGAGATAAGAATCCCAACAAAGTATTGACTGCTTTAGCATTTGTTTCATATTTCTTCTTTTCGGCCGCATCTGTAGGAGGAGCTGAAGGAAAAGTATAGCCTGTATCTATGATATCCCAAACTTCTGTACCAAGAGATTGAATATAGGCAGTAACTCTTACCTTCCAATAATTGAACTTTGTCCCATCAAAAATTGGAGTCCTGATCGATGCTTCCCTCTCGTAGTTGCTCATGATGAATGATCTTCCTTCAAGCGATCAAGCTTCTCCAAAGGACCTGCTCTGATACCAATTGTTGGAAATAATACTGAGAGGGGGGGCGGGTGAATCAATATTATCAATTTCTTTTAACAAATCTTCCTTATTTATACTTTGAATTATTTTTGCATATCAGTACCATAAAATAATGAGCATGAACAAGAAAAACAGATAGTCACACCAAAGAACACCAGATGTAAGGTGGAAACCCAATGTGGATGAAAACCACCTGCTGCAATATGTCTCTATCTTCTTTCAAATTAGAAACTCCTTTTACAATGATTTTTTACTGGTGTAGTCCTTTACCAGTACACAGGCTGCAACCTGTAGAGAGCTACAACGCTCTCTCGTTTTCCAGTCTTTCCTGGAAGGGAGCTACAACCCCCTACTTCTTTTCTTACAAGGACCACTTTTCATAAAGCATCAAATGATCATCAAGTACATGTAAATTACACAGTCAACTGCAGTAACCAGATCAACAATAACAGAACTAACCCAGAACACCTTATCAGAAGAAAAATTCAATCAACAGAAGATCTTAAGACAGATACACAGTTTTTCTTTCTGTGGCCTGCGTTGGTACGCACTTCACCTTCCGTGTCCCTGCGTATACCCGTAGAGAGCCTTCTACTGCACCGCGTACCCACGCACTGCTTCTTCAATCGCGATGCGTACTGTTACTGTAGGTACGCACCCAGAGACACTATCACGCCGCGTACTGTTACTGAAGCCACGCACTCAAAGATTATATCGCGCCGCGTACTTTTGCAGTGCGTATGCACCTGAACCTTTGTCGCATTGCGTACCCACACAGTTCTCCTTCTTCTGCTCTGCGTACCCACGCAGCTCTCCTGTTTCTGCTCTACGTACCCACGCACCTGTATTGTTAATCACCTGCGTACTTCTGATTAGGGCCGAATTGGCAGTCCACCAATGTAGCACAGTTAGTCATATGCCCAGATCTGATCATGCGCTCGAGAGATCACCCTTCACAGATTCGCTTTCAACCTCACTTACATATAGATCAAGCTTTTAAGACAATAACCCAATATTTCAGATCTTAAGATATTCAATTGCAAAGATACTTAGCGAAGTGATCTCCTTTGCTTTATATAGGCAACCTCCTCCTAAATTCATGGATCGATACTATAGATAACCAATACCAGGGACCCAAAAACATGGGGCTCAATAGTAATAATAATATAAAATAATACCACGGGCCAAAACCATAGAATCAAGAGCGGCGGGCTAAATACCACGGGCCAAACATAGGAAACCCCACGTGAACGCGCTTCTCTGCCTTGAAGTAAGTGAAACTAGGGGTACGCACCTCCTGAACGGGTGACCTACGTGTCTGGTCGCGGTCCTTTCACGGTGTACCTACGGGTACACATCTTCTGAACTGTTCTCCTGCGTACTTCTTAATTTTCAACATATTGAGAGCCTTGCCACGGGTGTTGCCATCAAGTACAACATCTGTAACATAGAGACATACGAGAAACATAATGCCAACACCATAGTAGTAACTAATTGCCATGTTCACATGATGAGCTCATAAGCATTTTTCATTCATTCATAACAATCACATATGTACGATCAATATAGATTAGTACGACACCATATCACAAATATGTTAGCTCATACCCGAATATCGCAACCATAACCATCTGTATTGGTCAAAAAAATGTTTACACAAGACATATAACATCAAGATCTTCAATGCAATGAACATGACCATCACGCATATGACCAATCCAAATTACAACATCAAGATCTCAATTAAATAACCCTAACCATCTAGTTAATAGCGCATAACAACAATAACATATATATCATGCTCATCAAGAACATAAAACCTAATCGTCAAGCTAACTATCATATAAGCAACAACAAGTTAACCTATAACATACTCATCAACAACATATCATGTAACATAATCATCAAGTTATCTAACCTAACCAACAATAGTGATTCTTACAACCACATGTTACTATCATTCTTGACTATCCGACTCATGTTCATGTGACTATCCTAATCGAATATCATCTATCATGAATGTAAGTATAACATCAAAAGACATGTACATAAACCTAATCTATATAAAAATCCTTGACTTACATACCTGCATGTGAAACATACAATAATTGTATGACGATATGCTCTTACCCCAAAGTCCAACGTTGCAACCTCATTATGGTGATCTACATCTCCTATTCTATCTCACCCAACACGTTAGCATCATAGCAATCAATATCTCCATGATGACCTAAAATGCATATAATGACTTCAAAAGGCATGTTTTCCCTGCTATTCATGCATATCTTTAAACAAGACCGTACATGCATAACAACTGCATAATCAACCATTCACACATGAAGACATACTCCATGACAACACCTTCAACCTTCACATGGTGACATCACTATAACCATAATCAACACCATGTAAATGCAACAAGCACATGGACTGCATGCATAAGAAATGCTTATGGAACAAACATGAAAGCATGCACAACACACACGCTAAGGAGAGCGCATCCATGCTTTGATACCACTTTGTAACACCCTCCTCCCACATCTACCCAAGAAACCGGTTAGCGGGGGTAAATTTGTGATGAGAGGCCACTATGATATGATTCAAACTCCTAAGTCACATTAAGGAAGTGGAACCAATGCAAACACACCATAAAAACATCCAACATCATCAATAAAACCCTAAGAAGACAAGTCAACCACCTAGACAACCTATCCCTGGGTCGTATTAATTTTTTAGGTCTCTTGGGCCATAGTCGCTCTCATTCTATGGAAAAGGGAGCAATCAACAACGTAAAGTCACTCTCACAGGCTTGCCCGCCAGCAAATGCGGACCAAAATTGTCAGTGTTGTGTCATCGAGTCCGGGATTTGGGCCACTTTTTAAGACCCGGAGCCCATGTCACTACCCAGAACTGATCCATCTCTTCAAATCAATAAAGTAACATGGAAATGATAGTACTAAATCAAATACATCTTCAAGATCTTGACTGGACCCCTACTAGCCATGACAGGCATTTCACCAAACATATCATCTACATGTAATCTACAGGTGTAAATAACAGAGTTAAGAGTATGGATCTCATACTTACCTGAAAATCACTATGAACCATTTTTCCCTCATTCCATTTGTTGCATTATCATTTATTAGGTCATAGACACATTATCCATTCACATAAAACTAAAAACATGTTGAAATCCATACATAACTATTGTCATAAAATGTCCATATAACTAGCATAATAGGAACAAAAATACAATAAACATGGCAACCATCAAATTCATAAATACATCAGTACCTTTACATATGGAAATAAAGGTAAAGCATTTCTCATTAATTAATGCAATGAACCGACCAGATATGGGACTATCACATTCCACCCGACCATAGAATGGCTGAGAAAAATCTCTCTTTAGCCATTGACCCCCATGCCATATTCCAAGCATGAATGTGGGATCTCATAGAACACATCAATCAAAACTCATCCAGGGCTTCCAGATGTCATGCACCTCAACCCATCAAATAATGATTCCACCTCATGCTCGCACATCAAAAAAACCATCATCGGATTGCTCTCCATCCAAGCCTTCCAGGCCTTCCAGAGTGTTTGTCCAACCAAGGCTTCCAGAACTAATAACTCAACCCACAGTTTATATAGGGCTTCTGGAGCATTTTTCCAACCAAGGCTTCCAAGTCTAGTAACTCAACCCACCAAGGGCTTCTAGAGCCTTAATCCAACCAGGGCTTCCAAGACTAGTAACTCAACCCATGCTCTTATAGGTCTTCCAAAGTATTTGTTCGACCAGGGTTTATAGGATTAATACCTCAACCTAAGCTAAGGAAACATGAGAACCAACCAAAACAAAACAATTCAATTAAACCCACAATCACCATGGCTATCCAGGAAATCCTTCATGCCAATGACAGATCACAACCAAGAAACCATATGCATATGCCATGTACACCAAAACTAGTGAAGAAATCATACATGCAACTTGGTACCTATAAGAAAATCCTAGTGTAGCTACTGATCCTGACGCCATCTTATGCTTTCCTTCTCTTCCTTTTCCTTCTTGACCCAAGAATCCAAGTATGCCACACCCTCAAAGAGTGCTCCAAGAAATCTTTAAGTATCCAAGAGTATGAGAGAGAGAATCATGAGAGAGATCCAACAATGAACTGAAAAAGGTTACCCACTAATCCTTAGAAGCCTTTTTATGAATGAGGCCTATATTTTCTTCATTTTCCATTATTTTCTTTCATTTTCCTCCTCACATGCAACCTATGACCTTTCACCTCCTTTTTCTACTAATTTCGATTATTTTCATAAATAAATGTGCCAAAATGCCTTAGACATTGCCTTTGTCAATCTCCTTAGCCATAAACAACCAAATGAACACCCCCTATGATGTATTCCCCAACATTTAGCTTGGAATAAGTGTCCCATTCATCTGTGGTTATTGTTTTGAACTTTATTACATGGAATTTTCACCAAGGATATTACAGAATCCTCCCCCTTGGGCGACACCATCCTCAGTGTGCAATCACACATATACCTCAACAACTTGTTGAAAGAAAACATACTTCTCATGGAGCTTTATAACATAGCTCGATGAAATATTTATAATGAAATATTTGTGCAAAAGAAAAAACATCATGACAACATGACAACATACTACGTAGTGGAGCTTTATAACACAACTAATTATGGTATTTACAACCATCATCCTGCTGAGTGCCGACTCATATAACATCACAACATCATGATAACATAATAACATGACACACATACCACATAGTGGAGCTTTATAACATAGCTTTTTACGGTATTTACATCCATACACCTGGTGTACATATAACAACATCATCAAAATATAGATTCCAAAACATATGCCAAATCATATACCAAAGCATATATCAAAACATCTACTAAACACCATGTCTAAGTATATATCAAAACATCATATAGCATATATCAAACCATCATAAAGCATATATCAACCACCATAAATTAAATACCAAACCATCATAAAGCATATACGAAACCACCATAAAGCAAATACAAAACTAGCATAAGCAAATACCAAACCACCATAAGGAAATATCAAACCACCATGTCAAGTTGGTTTGCCTAAACCAGAAAACAAGGAAGGATACATAGCCCGCATCTAATCATCCATCTCTCATGTAGCTTCATCAGGCCCAAACTATTTCCATTGAACTTTAACTTGCTCTATTTCTCAGTTTCGGAGAATGAGCACCTTTTTCTACAATATACACTGAGGCTCCGACTGGAATTCTCCATCTGGTTCCACCTGCAATGTAGACCAGTGAATCACATGATCAACATCCTTAACATACGTCTTAAGAAAATATACATGGAAAACATCGTGGACTTTCACTGTATAGATACCAAAACATATGCAAAATCATATACCAAAGAATTTATCAAAACATATACCAAACACCATGTCTAAGCATATATCAAAATATCATATAACATATATCAAACCGTCATAAAGCATATATCAACAACCATAAAGTAAATACCAAACCACCATAAAGAAAATACCAAACCATCATAAGGAAATACCAAACCACCATGTCAAGTTTCTTTGCCTCAACCAGAAAACAAGGAAGGATACATAGCCCGCATCTAATCTGCCATATCCCATGTAGCTGCATTGGGCCCAAAGTGTTTCCATTTCACTTTAAATTTCTCTATTGCTTGGTTCTGGAGCATGAGCACCTTTTTTCGCAATATACACTGACACTCCCGCTGAAATTCTCCATCTGGTTCCACCTACAAAACAGACCAGTCAATCACATGATCAACATCCTTAACACACTTCTTAAGCAAAGATACATGGCCAACATCATGGAATTTCACTATCGGAGGAAGTGAAAGTTGATAGGCTACTAGCCCAATCTCCTCAATAATACTGCAAGGTCCACAAAATCATGGTTCCATATTGGCACATGAGCCAATCCACAAGGAGCTCTTCTTTGGTTTGATGTTCAATACACCTGTTCTCCAACCCGGAACTCCTTGAACAACATGTTCTTTTCTGCATAACTCTTCTACGTATGCTATGATGCCTTGAGATTATTCTTAATCACCTTCATATCCTATTCCATGTTAGCCAACATATCTGGTTCAATCAATGCTCTTCTAATTAGATCAATCCAAATAATGGGAGTGTTACAACTACACCCATATAATTCCTCAAAATGACTCATCCTCAATGACTCCTGATAATTGTTGTTGTATGAAAACTCGACCAAAGGGAGATAATCTTCCCACTTGCGTTGCTGATGCATCATATACATCCTCAACACGTCCTCTAATATCCTATTGACCCTTTATGTCTGTCTATTTGTCTGTGGATGATAGGTCGTGATGAAGGCCAACTCTGTGCCCAAACCTGTAAATAACTCCTTCCAAAACTTTGAAGTGAACTTCACATACCTATATGACAAAATATTCTTTGGAACACCATGTAGTCTAACCACATCTCAGATGAATACATGTGCCACATCACTAGCTGACAATGTATAATTTACCAAAAAAAAGTGTGCAACCTTTGTTAACCTGTCCATAATGACCATGACGGAATCATGTTGCTTCACTGTCTCTGACAACCCTGTGATGGAATCCATGGAAATGACCTCCTATTTCCACTAGCGAATAATGACCAGCTATAGCAATCCACTTGGATGTTTGCACTCTACATTCACTCGTTGAAAATAAAAAAATATAGCCACAAACTATGCTACATCCTTTTCATATTTGGCCAATAGTAATATATCTTCATCGCTGTGAGTGTCCTTTGGTAACCTGGGTGACCCGAATAAGGTTTCACATGAAACTCCCTCAAGATCACACTCTTGAGCTCACTGCTATTAGGTACATATATCCTATCTCTAAACCTAACCAATCCATTTGTCACAAGACAATAGTCCAAACCTTGTGCAACTACACCTGTACCTGTACCACTACCAGTACCTGCAACTGTACCTATACCATCACTTGTAACTGTACCTATACTATCACCTATACTTGTACTTGTATCTATATTTTGCTGCAACCTATGCAGAATCTCCATATATCTGACATCCTATAGTCCTGCCCACAAGATCATGTCCATAAATCTATCCCATAAGGGCTCATAACTGCTGAGCGATTCACCTTTATTGCTTTCTAAGAGAATCTTCCCCTTGGTTCTCCTTGCCTTTGATGTATCTAATCTCAAAGTCGAACTCACTGATCGTGGCCAACCATCTATGCTATCTAGCATTTAGATTTGGCTGGTCAAACAAATACCTCAACCCAATGTGATCACTCATAAGCACAAACCCCCTGCCAAGAAGATAGTCTCTCCACATTTTCAATGCATGTATAATCGCTACCAACTAGATATTATGCATGGGATATTTCTACTCATTCTTGTTTAGTTTTTGCGGCTCATAACATACCACCTATCCATTCCACATAAGGGCTCAACCGATCCCTCTCTTGCAAGAATTTATACATACTAAAAACTCTTTTCTGGATCTGCAATCTATAGCATTGGTGCATGTGTTAGCAACTACTTGAGATGCTCAAAGCTAGCTTCATACTCTTAATTCCATTTGAACATTTTACTTTTCCTTTTCAATGATGTGATAGGATAAGAAATCTATGATAATTTCCTAATAAGGGCCATCATGGAGTGGGTAGCTCCTAAGAGTGTGGATGAGGTGAGATCTTTCATGGGTCTGAGAGGCTATTATAGGAGGTTCATAAGGAACTTCTCATAGATTTCTTATTCTATCACAACATTGCAGAGGAAAGGTAAGAAGTTCGAATGGACTGAAGACTGTGAGGCTATATTTGAGCAGCTCAAGCAGTGGATGACACATGCACCAATGCTATAGATTAGAGATCCAGAGAAAGAATTTGTAGTATGTACAAATATTTGCAAGAGAGGGATCAATGGAGTCCTTATGTAGGATGGACAGGTGGTATGTTATGAGTCCTAAAAAATAAATGAGGATAAGCATAACTATCCCACTTGTGATCTCGAGTTGGTAGTGATTATACATGAATTTAAGATGTGGAGACACTATCACTACAACAAAACCAGCGATTTGCGCCAGATTTAGCGCCAGATTTTAGTGCATTTTTTTTGTAATTGTGATGAGCAACCTGGCGCTAAATCTGGCTCTATTGTACAATTTTTAAAGCGTCCTTTTTTGCACCTAATTTTGCATCCTTTTTCACGCTAGATTTTGCATCATTTTTTACACCAAACTATGCATCATTTTTTGCGTCAAATTTTGAACCAAGATTTGCATCTTATTTTATGACAGGTTTTGCTTCTAGTTTTGTGTCATTTTTTGCATCTATTTTTCATTCTCTTTTGCTTCCTATTTTGTGTCATTCTTTGCTTCCATTTTTGCACCATCATTTGCATCAAGTTTACACTGTATTTTGAATCCAATTTAACATCTTTTTATGCATCCATTTTGTGTCAGTTTTTGCATCTAGTCTTACACCAGGTTTTGTATCTAGTCTTACACTAGTTTTTGCTTCTATTTTTGCACCAGCTTTGGTGCCTATCTTTGCACCATGTGTTGAATTTGATTTAGCACCAAATTTTGCATCCATTTTGTGCCCATTTTTGCATCTTTTTTTGGACCATTTTTTACATCCACATTTACGTTTGATTTGTCTCCATTTTTCCCATCTCATTTTGCACCATATTTTGCGTCATTTGTTTCATCCAATTTTGCATCATTTTTAACACCATCTCTTGCATCTAATGTTACATCATTTTGAGAATCCAAATTTGCATTTATATTTGCATCTTATGTTGAGTCATGTGTTGTGTCCACCTTTGCATCTTATTTTGTGTCTAATGGTACATTCAATTTAGAGCCTTTTTTTACGTCTACTTTTGTATTTGTTTTTACACCAAGTTTTGCATCCAATTTTAAGCTATTTTATGCCACTTTTTGAACCATTTTTTTGTGTCTACTTGTGTCCAATGTTGCACCATTATTTATACCGACTTTTTCATCCAATTTTGCATTTTTTTGGTGTCTAGTTTTACATCGTTTTCACCATCCAAATTTGCATCTTTTTTGCCTCATTTTGTGTCCACATTTGCATATAATTTTGTGTCTGAGCTCGAGCCTAAATTTGCATGTGATTAGGAATCATTTTTTACATCCAATATGGCATCCTTGGTTTCACCTTTTTTCAGCCCCATTTTGCATCTTGTTTTATGTCTTTTCTTACATCTTTTTTTTTTTCCTTTTTTTGCACCCAAGTTTGCATCCCAAATTTACACCATTATTTGCATCATCATTTGGCATATTAATTTGTAACGTTTTTTGCTTCTTTTTAACGCTCAACTTTGCATCTTATTTTACATCTAGTTGTTGTCTTTTTTTGCATCTAATTTGGTGCCCATTTATGTGGCCAATTTGATATCCTTTTGTATGCCATGTTTTGTTCCCTTCTTTGTGTCAACTATTGCACAATTTTTCACTTCTAATTTAAAACACTTTGTATGTCAATTGTTTGCATTTTGTATTAATTCCTAGTTTAACATCCAATTTTGCATCCATGGTTACATCCGCATTTGACTTCTTATATAGAGTATATTTTTCTTTACATATATGACCCCCTTTATAGATTCATAGTGAAATATATGATAGTTTCTAAATATCATTAAAGTAGATATCACAATTCAAAATCATTTGTAAAGAAATTTAAGAGAAATTGACAACATCCATCCAAAAAAATAACAATGTGTCATTAACAATTTTCAAAACATGTATAAAATAGCAACATAATACTAATAAAATTAGTATTATTTTTAATCAAAACAAGTAAAATTCAAATATGATTAACAAATCAAAATATTTTATGAATATCGTTATTCTACGATAAATTAACAACATACATAAATCAAACTCATCGTATGATTACAAAATCAAAATGTCTCATTGATATAGGGTTAATTCACAACACCCATCTAAACATAACAATGTCATTCTACACAATAATTTCTTCATAAAAAACAATGCATGTGCATGCCTAGCTACCACCACTAAGATCATCCTCATGATCATCTTGACCATCCTCATTACTCTGATCCACATCATCACCAACACCGCAACTATCATCATCATCTCCTCCTTCACCACCATCATCCTCATCCTCACCCTCATCATCTCCTGATATATGTTGAACATAATTTGGATCATCGTCTTGGCAATCATTACCTATAGCATTCTGACAAAAAAAATCAATATTACATGTTAGTATTAATTACATAACACAACGCATGTTTTTGTTATACAATGTTAACCATAAAATGAGGTAAGATATAATATCTAATAGTACTAAAAAATAAAATGAAAATATGGTTTAAAAGTATATTGGAAATCCAACTAAAATTACATACCATAGAGTCCATCCAAACAACAAATTCAACCCATCTCTTTTGCTGCAGCACCTCCTTTTCCAAATGATTTGGAGGTCTTCCATATTTTAGTTCCTATCAATCAGTAAATAGGGAGAAATTAGATAACAATGACTTTCTTCTAGTACAAAATTTATTAAAAAAATATCACATGTTTAATATACTTACAAAGGTTGTTATCAGTGCTTTTAAACCTTTCTGGCCACTACGATGAGTGACTTTTGTCTTGGTTAACCTCGCCTTGGATGCCTTGTCCTTAAACATAAACCAATTCAATTTATTTTCACACAAATACATGTCTAAGATACTTATAAGTATTAATACATTCTAAATAATGTTTAATGAAAAATTCAATACCTGAATGCTCTCATTGTCGGCTTTTCTTTGTGCATCCAACTTCTCATATGATTTTACAAGTTCTTTCCATACTTTAAAAGGTATGTCAATAGGTCTTTGTTTCAGTCTTTAATCTTGAGGCATTTTTTCAATTTTTCTTGTTTGGTTAAAAATTTTGGTTAAAAAAAACCGAACAAGAAATTCACATCAATGGCATGGGGACTCTATGGATATGTGTAAAAAAATGGCTATAAAGAAAACATCCAAAAAACATATGAGCTCTCCCTTTGATGGTCACTTGGGGCATATGGCTGGAAAGGAACAACTCCATTTTTGAAAATCAAGGACAATCCTTTCTCAAAGTCCTTCCTAATATTTGCTCCAAATGTCTTAAAATGAAAAACAAAATTCAAACGTCATCCTTAAACATCTCCCTTAAATATAACGTTGGACCATAAATTCTTCATTTTTATTGTTATCGGCTCTGGAATGATTTTTCTATATGCAATTATATAATGAAATATGTGTGCACTAATGAAAAAACATTGAGTTTCATTTTTCATAATCACAAACAATGAAAAAAGAATCACACGTAACTAGCATCATTTTGGAAATTTTATATTTATTAAAAATCTTTAACATGTTTTCCTCCCATATCTCATAAAAAGGTGTGAAATTTTTTATATACTCTCCAATAATCACTACAACAAAACCAGCGATTTGGAGGTTTTACACTAAGTTTTTCAACATCGAGCTTACTAGGGCTTGCACCACCGGGGTTATTAGTAAGAATCTCATGAGGTTTGCATAGCCATGATTATTAGAATCAAAATAGTAGGATTTGCACTAAAAAATAGTTCATAGTGCTTTCCTGCTGGGGAGAAAATCACAAGTTCAACTTCTGCAGTGCAGAGCACCGAGAGCTCGTAAGCTTTCTTCAACAATCCACCTACGTTTGGAAAATGTAGCCTGCCTACTGGCGATGTTCTCAATCCTCTTCCTCTGCATCTTTCCCCTCACTATTCTTGTATGTCCTCTTTCGTTTTTCCCTCCAAACAAACCCTCTCAAATTGAGAAAGCAGAACAACTCACTCGATGAGAATCCAAATCCAATTATCGCTTCTAACAATAACCCAATACGATACCAGAAGTGATTACACAAAACCTCATTGACTCTTCATTTGTTTGGAAAAGAGGCAAGCATAAACTTCTGACGAGGGTTTCCGTCTCAAGTCTGGCTCGCAGGACGTCGCTTAGTCAATTGCGAGAAAAGTTTTCCACCTGCCTGTCACATACGGTTTGTCACACTATATATTAAAATAAGGTTGATCATACTAACAATAAGGTTGTATAGTGTAAAAGGAGGGCTCTCCTGACTGCATTTGGTTGGTTTATGGAAAAGATTGCTGGAATGTGTAATGTGAATGCTCTGCTAACTATTTTTTAAGCATTTGGAAGTATTAAAACCCCCTAGGATAATTAATGTAAGACCTGTTAATTAATGTGTAAAGATGGCTATTGTCCTTGGGCTACCTTAGCTGTTCGTGTTTAGTGATCTGTGGTATTATGACTCCTCAAGTCACTATTAAACCATGAGAACCATGCCCAAGCAGACTAGTGTGACATTGTGGATGAGAACCAAAACTAGACTCCTATAACCTCCTTTTTCATCCTTTAAATTACAGAATTAACTGACTGTTCTAGTAATCGTTCTTGAGCACCTGAAGATGTGCACCCTAAATAATAAGAATAATACCTTGTAACATATGAATACTCCATCCTGTGCATGTAGGATATGCACATGAGGTCCAATAAAATCACTAACCAGAATACCAGGTGTTATTAAAGCCTCTACAGGTTGATATATATGAATGTTACAGTGTGGAGGAGTATGATTCAATTCCATACGAAAATACAAAACATCTGATAGGATTTCCTTATACCTCATAGGAAAACAACCATTGTCCCTTCTATAGATGAGCAGAATAAGTGCTTGGTTCTCTACACTAAATAAAGACAAAGTATAGTACTTATTGCTGACAAAATAGGATTTAAATCGCGGTTCAATTGCTTGACATTCAGCTGGTCACAGAATTGTAGAGTGCATAATCATAAGTGATGTTGCGAGCCTCATTGCTCAAAGTCTAAGGGTCTTGCGAGCCATAATCACAGCCATGTATGGAATATCTTGTGATTACGGCATTTTATGAGGTCAATTCTTGTGAAGAAATTTCAGTTTATAATAAATTTTGAACCTCAACAGAGTTTTGGCAAGACCTGGCTGAGCTAGGACATCAACAACACATCTGATATGAATGACATAATCTAGCCTCAAGAGGGAGCCTCTTTTGTTTCATCACTCTAACAATCTATGAAGTGGTGGAAAGCATAACAACTTCCCCTTGAATATGACACCTAAACTGAGTACAAATCCTAAATGATGCAGCCTTTGGTGCATGTCTCTCAAAGTATCGATATTTCAAATGTTAAAAGCTCTTGTACCCATTTGATATGCATTCGATTGCAGTTCCCCTGAAGAAAGAATCTTATAAAGGTGAGGCCATGGCCAATATGTTAGCCATATCCATTGGAGTTGCCATTGCTTGACAACTTTAGTGTGATCAGTCCCACCATGATTCACATGGGCTTATACTCAACACTAGCTGTTGCTATTGTAAGATTCTTCAAGCTCGTTGAACCCATAGTATTGATAAGTGTATTCTTTGGGTCTCTGGTTTTCAAATTCTACCTATGTTTTCCTCTCAGTATCATTATTTCAAATGCTGAAAGCTCTAATTCCCATTGCTGTGTATTTGATTGTGGTTTCCCTGAAGAAAGAAGCTTATAAAGGTGAGCCTGAGGCCAATATGTTGGCCATATCCATTGGAGTTACTATTTCAGCTTATGGGGAGGCCAAGATGAATGCATGGGAGGTGATTCTCCAGTTAAGTGCAGTTGCATGTGAGACTACCCAATTGGTTCTCATACAAATTCCACGAACATCAAAAGGGATTAAGTTGAATCCCATCACATCTTTGTTGCTCCTTGTTGCCTTGTTTTTCTCAGCACCCCCTGGGCCTTAGTAGAATACCCATTTCTGATAATCAGGGTCTGTTCCTTTGATTTGGATTACATGAAATTCTGCTTGTGCCTTGGCTCTTAATCTTGCAGTGTTTCTTCTGATAGGAAAGACTTCAGCCTTGACTCTGAATGTTGCTGGTCTTGTCAAGGACTGGCTGCTCATAACATAATCTTTGTCTGTAATAAATGAAAAGGTTACAGTCATAAACTTGAGTGGGTGTGGATTGGCTTTTCTGGCTGTCTGTTACTATCATCATTTGAAACTTCAAGCTCTCAAGTCCAATGATAACCAACCAACGTACCTCAGCAGTGCAGCTGATGCCAATGATGAAGGAGAAGGTTTGATAATGACGAGTGGGAGATTCTCAATCAGAGATTCAGAACCAGTAGAGAAAAATCAAACTCAAGCTTCAGGATTAGGTATTTAGATCATTAATATTGTCTTGTGCTAGAGATTACTGTTCTTGGATTGGCTCCTCTATGCCCAGATCTATTTGCAGGGAACAGGCTAGTCATTCACAGTGAAGAAGATAATGACAAGATTAGTGTATAATGATGGACATGATGGTGCCATGGTGCCAACCTAAATCTCAAGTAAGGAGACATCTGTTCATCAATTTGTCAGGAAGCATGGCCTACAATTCAATTGCTCTAAGCCTATCACTTCTTCCACCTGTCAAATAAATTGTTTCCTGTTTGTTTAGTTGAATATGGTTCTAATAAATATACTATTGTTTGATGTAAAAAGACAAAACAAAACAAAAAATATGGAAAGTTGTGACCCCATTTTCTAACTACAAATTGAAATCGGATTACCATAGTGACCACCTCTGCTTATTGGAATCAAAAAGGGGGTGGGTTATGCACAATCCTCCGTATCATTTTCTATTACCAGAGATAATTAAAGCCACCCTAAACTCAAGTCTTAACTATACTGATAGGGTGTTTGGGGAGGGGGATCCCTTACCAACCCACTATAATCTGCACAAAAGCATCCTAAGAACATATGCAAAATGCTCTCCTATCATCTAATGTCCAAGCAAGGAAACTCTTGAAAATATTATCTCTGCTCTGCTGAATGTAGGGCTAGTCTAATAGGTGGAAGGTGCCATACTCTGGATCAGTCTGGAGCTGGTTTACCCCTAATGGGTGGAAGGTGCCATACTCTGGATCAGTCTGGAGCTGGTTTACCCCTAATGGGTGGAAGGTGCCATACTCTAGATCTGTCTGGAGCTGGTTTACCCCTAATGGGTGGAAGGTGCCATACTTTGGATCTGCAAAGTATCTGTCTGGAGTTGGTCCATAACTCGCTCTGATTATGTATGGCCTAGTCTAATAGGTGGAAGGTGTCATACTCTGGATCAGTCTGGAGATGATTTACCCCTAATGGGTGGAAGGCGCCATACTCTGGATCTGTCTGGAGCTGGTCCGTAACTCGGTCTGATTATGTATGATCTGTAACCTAATATGGCACAACCCCGAACAGGCATCAAAGATGTTGATTGACCACCAAGGCAGAAGGTTGAGGTGAGATCCCATCTAAAGTTGGAAGGAAAGAAACTATGGATAAAATCTTGGCTGCTCCTCTGAATCCGGGGTAGAATAACAGTTAGGAAGTACCCTGTGTAAAAGATGAAACAACATAGAAATGCTCCCTTAGTGCTTCCAGATGTATACCAATTAA
Organism: Pinus tabuliformis; assembly: GCA_031772625.1. NCBI lineage: Eukaryota > Viridiplantae > Streptophyta > Pinopsida > Pinales > Pinaceae > Pinus > Pinus tabuliformis. The sequence continues at coordinate 346,619,995 of CM062814.1, forward strand.
TGAGCATTCAAGTGTTATTTCAAATATGAATCAAATTTGAAACAATGTCAAAATTTTCCAAAATTCAAGAGAGCAGTGTTGTAAATGAAATCAAAGTTTAGATTCCAACATACAATGGTCAAACTAGTGCCAAATAAACACATTAATGATGTTCAGATATGACAGAAAGACACCAGCACCAAAGCACAAGACTATGTATGTAAAACAATGCATCCACAATAATAATAATAAAAAATAAAAATAAAAAATAGAAGATATATACTAGTTCCAAAACAAGAAAGTTTACATAACAATGATGCAAATAAACCCCAAAGTTTGATTATTCAGGACGTTAGCATGACCTCAAGAATTCTGCAGTAAAAGCTAGTACTTGAACTCCTAGTAACAGAAGATAGAACCAGTGTGATGCTAGTATTATTGAGTGGATGTTTGGGCTGTTATCAGCACTGATTTAGTTTTGGATATACCTGTGATATCAGTCATGCAAAATTTTTCAAAAAGGAAACGTTTTGACAGAGCAGAGTGTGATCTGGTTGCAGAGTAGCAAACCTTGTTCATAAATTCCAAAGGGCAGAGAGATAGGCTTATTCATGCGTTAATGTGAGTCTTTAGAAGATGTATCAAGCTATAAAATACCAAACCCATCATGAATACTTGCAGATTAGAATAATGTGATCTCAAACTCCAGACATAAAACTTCAATAACATAGATCATTCCAATTATATTAGTCAAATTGTTCATCTTGTTTTGTCATGACTCTGTCCTTGGAGATGTTTTCTGTTGCTAGATTTATCAGAATCATTGCAAGAAAGCAATGGAAACAGGCTAAAAATTAAATTGTTTATGCAGTCAATTGTTCCATCATGAAAGTGACTTGGAAGGTGTGGATCTCATGCATTTGAATGTTATGATGAGCAATAAATGATTATTATGCTATTTGTGTGTTTTATCTCTCATAAATAGATTGAGATCTGAAAAGAATTATATTTGTAGCCCTGAACGTCAAGCAATTAGGGCAGAATTTATTCAACTTGCCAAGCAAGTTGTTCACCTTGATTTAGGGTCGACGCTTCTGTAATGTGGAGATCAAGAAAATGGTGCAACACTTACCCTAAATCCTTAGTATGTGAACTTACACAGGAACTAATGGAAATTTCAAGCCTCCTGCAAACAATTCTGCCTAAGGATAACGCAAATGACAAAAAGGTAATTTGTATCAACAAGATGACCAATGTCAAATATTTTTTTTGGGAAGATTAGAAAACAGCCAGTCATGACTTTGGAAAAACTGAAAAATCAGTTGCCAGTCAGAAGATGCATATATTTTTGCCTAATTAATATATACATTTTTTTTCTTTGAAAAAAAAAGTCAAATATTATGTAGAATATTACAAGAAGGAACATAGGTTATCAATAAATGGATTCTAGCTATAACTGTGAAAAAAATTATTAACCTCGGAACCATTCTGCAATCACAAGAAATTAACATAAAAGCCACTTATCCCTGCCTGATAAATAAAATAAAATAAAAAATTAAGAAAAATCTCATCCAAGAATTTCACAATGAACTCTGGGAGCAAGGGTAAATCAAATTGAAATTGACCAGCCTCTACTTTTTTCAATCTTAGAGGAAGTACTAAAGAATTTACAAACCGTTTCTCTGTTTTAAACATCTTATACACTCCAAGATAATTGAAAATTATTCCATTTAACCTGGGATATAGATCAGGACAGACCAATCCTGTAAAATACAATAGCATTAGATTGAATAAACCATTAACTTGGGGAGGATGAAAAGAATATTTAGTTCCACAGAATTCTATAGAAAGAATAGGAAGTTCCACAAAATTGTAAAATAGAATTCATGGAATGCTAGATGACCAGTCTACAAATCACTTTTATTTAGCTTAGTTTATTTATTAGTGAAAAGTAACCTTAACTCAGCTACAAACAGTTGTATCTTAGGCAACTACTCTCCATGGTCAGTCCAAATGGTGAATAGAATTCATACTTGCAATGTTCAGAAAGGTTCAAATCTCATGGGGATTATACTGGCCTTGACTCATGAGGACTTCTCACTCTATTCAATGAAGCAAAATAACTTGAGACAACTGCAAGCAAGTAACTTGTTTCTGCCTTTCTGGAAAAAGTAATTGAACTCAAATTGTACCACCTTGCTGCAGCAAACGCATAGTTAGAAAGTTATGTCGCACTGGCTTTGGGACGGGGGGTAGCAGGGATGGTGGGTAAGTTTTCGGAACCACCAGAGTGCACCCCCAAATTTTTCAGGGGACAGAAAGTTGGAGATGGCAATAATATATAAATTATTTTATATATTATAATAATAATAGTAATAGTAATCATAAATATTTAAAATTTTGAAAATAATAAAATATTAAATATAATAATAATAATATTTTTTTCTTAATTCACCACGATAAATATAAGACATTTAAATAAATTCCAATTGCAAATAAGAAACACTGTGAATAAGAATTTAAATAAATTCAAAGAGAAAATTTAAATAGATCCCAAAAGCCACCGTTGATGCCCATCCCCCTGACATTGATAAAGATTATAAATACAGTCAGGGATAAGAATTGCAGAGGAATAGCAAGTATTGACTGAGAGTATGATGCACTGGAGTCTGTGAGTGCCATTGCCACAGAAAGGAATTGCTGAGAACAATTTTAGAATGATATGCTGAGATGACAGGTAGGATTTAGAAAATTAGAAGCAGGTAGGATTTAGACTTCAGGCAGGTGCAGGGATGGATTTAGGTTATATATATCTATATATATAGATATAATCTTGAACTGTCAGTAGGTTCAAGGGTCAGTTGACTGTCCCAGATATTTTTGTGGGGGACGGATTGGGAATGCCCTAGAAGTTCCCATGTCTCCAATGATGCCCCCAGCTCTTCTGGGACATTCCCAAGCCATTTTTAAGTCCCAAAAACACTGGAATGCAGGGCACAAGGGATTTGTCATCAGGCACATGTTGACTCTCCATGCAACATAGTTGGAAAGTAAGAGAGATATGGGAGACACGAGTTGGAAAAAAAAAAATTTAAAAAAAAAGAGTCTGAAGTACAAGTTAATTACAAAAATGTAGATGAAAGTAAGAATGACCAAAAATTCTTTCAGTACGAATGACCAAAAACACTCCAGTGGTATTTCATTAAAGAACATAAGTTTATTATTTTGAATCCTGACTGTCTTCTCCCATATAATCAACTTCTAAAAGGTTAAAAATTCCTCTAATGTTTAGCAAACAGACAAGTTGCTGAGTCGAGAGAATAAAGGAAGGCAAGTAGCATCTGTCTCCCTCTCAACCCTGCACATCCTACCCCGCACCTAGAATGGTTTCGCTTACTGTAGAGGAGATTCTGTAGCACATAAACAAAAAACTTAAGAGCCACCCTTATTGTCTTTAGCATAAACACTCTCAATAACGAAAAAGAATTGACTTTGTGTTTAAAATGGCAAATGCATGATGTAGAAGTAGTTTTAGATAAGCTAACTCTAGCTGCTTAGTACTTACTAGATTAGGAATGACTGCCACAAGTTATTCATGGATATAAATTTTAAGATAATGTGTTGGATAGCAAAAGGTTAGGATATGATTTTTATTAGTATATTTGTTGTACTTTGAACTGCAGCATTTTGCTTGGAACTGGATACAACTTACGCTTAATTAATTAAGATAAGCTAACTATAGCTGATTAGTAGAATGGGGACGACTTTCAGTGGTGTTAATAGTAAATTAAAAGTTGGATGAAAAAGTGTTAGAATGAAACTTTTATAAGTTTAGGTTTGTTGTACTTTGAGCTGCAATATTTACTCAGAACTGAATAAAACTTATGCCTGATTAACAGCACATGCAACAAAATATTCAATATGAACATATAAGGGTTTAAACCAGGAATTTCAAGTAAGGAGATGTTAAAGTCCTCTCTTTTTTTGAAAGATGTAAAGCAATGAAAAATATAGCACATACTCAGAATCAACAGGGGAAACCATTATTATCCTCATTTTGTTACAAGGTGTATTTTAATAAAATCTTAATTAACCCAAAAATCAAAGCATGCAGCATGAAACGATATTGAAGACGACTGTGCTGAGATATTATCTAAACAACACTATTGAATGAAAAGAGATTCAAACTTCCTAATGCCAATCATTTTCTGGGAATGGAACCTAAGAAACATTAAGCTAATTAAGACTCAAAATTTCTGTATTTAAATTTCATAGACAATTTAATTCCTCAAGAGCAGATGGCTTCTCATTGACTTCAAGTGTTTTGAGCTGTATTTTTCACTCAATTTAGGTTCAACGAGTCATACGATTAGCCCTTGTCACATGCCAGCCAGAGGTCACAAGTTCAAACTGTGCAGAATCAACAATTGCAAAAGTAAACCTCTCAACGAGCCACTCAGTTCTGCACTTCAACATGTTACATAACACACAAAAGTTCTCGCATTATCTAGAAGCGTAATGATTCATGTTTACAGCCCTAAATTTGATCAACTTAGCAAATCGTTAACAACAAAGACTCAACGAGAACCCTTTTAACATAATGCTACAATTCATTTGAAGGTAAAGCTCAACCTACATGCATAAAACTTCAAATAACATAACAATCAACCCTCAACATAGCATGATAGCCCTTTACACATGCCAGCCAGAGGTGACGAGATCAAGCCCTGGGGTCACCGATTGCCAAAGGAAACATCTCAATGACCTAACAAGTTATGTTCTTTCCGCCACTGTGATCAAAAACTTCGAGGATTTTCTATCTAGTGACTTATTGATTATCTGTGAAGTTAAGACAAGCTATCCTGATATTTGAACTTTTACCCATGGAAATTAATCTTTCATTCGAAAGGAACACTTCAGTGATTATCTATGAACTTAGGACAGGCTGTCGTGATATTTTAGTTTCACACACGGCCATAGAGTTTTGCTTTTAAATGAATACCTCATTGATTATCTCTAAAGTTAGGACAGGTTGTTGTGATATTGGAAGTTTTAAGCATCGAACCACGGTTTGCTTTTAAAGAAATTGAAATGCTACGTCGGAAGTGATTGTTATCGAGTTTACAAATCCAGTGTAAAAAACATTGGGATTAAATGTTAGAAGTCTAGGATGTAGTGATTTCATGCACTATATTTTTTTAAGTTAGTACGGGCTTAATAAACCTCTAGAATTGTCTAGATGATTAAATCATCGCCTAAATTCGATCTGCATAACTCGAAGAAAACCGTTTTGGGCAAAAAAAAATGCAATTCATTTTAAGGCAAAGCTCAACTTCCATGCTTGAAACCTGAAATATCATAACCTGTCCTAACTTTACAATTTATCAAAGAAATCACTACATTCTGAACTCATCAAGAGAACTAACGCTTCGCATTTCATTTTTGAAAATCATTCGTCACAGGCTATCTCTAAAACGCAACAAGAACCTCTTTATCGCGAATTCTTTTAAAGGAAAAAGCTCAATTTTCTTGAAAATATAAACAAAACAACAGCATGCCCTAACTTGTAAAATGATCCATGAAATCGGTACCTGGGAAGCTTGAACGAGCTCGTCCAGGGAAGCCGTAGGTGGCAGCTGCTGCTGCTTCTGGCTGTGATAGACCGCGCCCAGTTTCTCTTTAACTCCATGTTTGCTGAGTGAAAACCCTCGCAGCTTCCTCAGAGAAGACTTCATTTTTGCTACAGAGATTTTATGCTTCAGAAACAAAACCTCGAATCACCGTCTTAAAATGCAGAAAACCCCCCCGTCCTGAATCTGTCCGAACTCCATTACGCAAACCTCGCAATAGCCCCTCTGAAACGGTCAAGACATTATTGAGGGTCTTGGTATGAATGGGCATGCTGAAAATGCTCTTGGGCTCTTTTCTCAAATGGAGCACAGTGGCGTGAAGCCAACCTACATCACATTCGTGGGTGTTTTGACTGCATGCAGTCATGCCACAACATCTCTGTCAAGACATTTTGTCAAACAATAGACGTGCCATTTCAATACTTGCACATTTCGAATAGAGATCTGTGAGGGAGGTATCTACAAAGATGTTGATCTCAATCTCATTTCTAATCATGTAACTATGCACACACTTACCTCGTTGAAGAGCTTCGACCTATGCACATGCTCGGAGAACACTAACCATAGTAACAGGACCCGGTACCACCTCCTCTAGCAGCATTTGATGGAAAAGCGTCAATGCCTCATAGGCATGTCCATTTTGAGAATATCCAACAATCATAGAGTTCCATGACACCAAATCTCTCTCACACATTTTGTTAAACACTTGGCGTGCGTTCTCTATACTTCCACATTTTGCATATAGAGCAAGAAGGGCGTTCCCCACAAATAGATTGCAATCCAATCCGGCTCTTATTATAAAATGATGAACCTTCATCCCCTTCAGAATAAAGGGAAGAATGAGTTCATCGGGCTGTATGCCTTTCTGCCGCATTTGGGAATAGAGTAGGAGGGCTTCCTCACAGGGTCCATTCATGGCGTACCCTCTGATGGGCACATTCCATAAAACACAGTCCCGTTTAGGGGAATTTTCAAAAACCAGTCGTGCATAATTCATGCGGTCGACTTTGTATAGAGGTTTATTAGTTTGCTTAGCAAGAAAATATTTCCATGAAACCCAAATCTGAATATGTGTGTACAATCTTGCAAATATGAAGCCACACCTTCGTAAGTATCAATAACGGTGTTTGGCTTCTGTGTCTGTTTCTGTTTGTCAGTGGTTTTGCATTTAATGGTAGTGGAAGCTACAGTTGGGCTACGACAATGGATGAGATAGGCATCGCCATTGATGTTGATGTTAGAGTGTGCATGAATATTTACATGCTCTTCCTTTTTAAGTATGTGACGAAATTATGCTAAGTTGGAGGTTGCACAAGGTAGGATTGTATGTGCCAATTCCATTCTTCAACTGAGGGGATGAGAAAGACACCCCATGTATTTATTTCCAAATTAGTAATTAGTATACGGTAAGCTTCTTCGCACTCATAATACAGGGAACCCTTAATGCAAGAAATGTTACATGTAGAAAGCGAGAATAGCTAGAGTTTTTATTTTTTATCGGGAGAGGAGAATACATAAAATTGCAGAAATGTTACATTGGAAAGCGAGAATAGCTAGAGTTTTTCTTCTTACAAGGAGAGGAGAATTTGAGAAATTTTATATTGGAGCAATACTTAACAACACTCTTAATTGGGGTTTAGTTAAGTAATATTGCAAAGCCATTAAGTTAAGTAATGACCTTGGCTAACCCAAATATTTAATTAGAATTTAAGCTCAAACACAACATTAGAAATGAAACCTTCACTCTAGATCTAAGGATATAGGGGTCAACATTGGATATTGGATACAAGACAAGGTGATCAAATGTATCTCTTGGACTAGCATTTTTTACAAAGGAATACAAATTTTAATGCTTATATTAACATGTATGTATAATATAATAATGAAATAGTCACTCTTTAGTTCATGGATAAAAGTGTTGGTGTGGAAGGAAATCTCGAGGGATGTGTCACTATAGTCATAAAAATTTCATTTATTGTGGCACATGGAGAACTTATTAATTGGGTGTAGCTTTAAAAATGGATAGGAGTGTTATCCTCCCCACCTAACTTCAATTCCTACAAATGACATATTTAGTGATTAATGAGTATATTGTTGTAATAATTTTGAACCCTGTGTTAAGAAATCCCTATGCAATCCAATTTAACTTATGTACCATCCTCAAAATGAGGAGAAGTCATTTGTGGGTTTCCTTAGAATGTGTATTTCAAGGAAGAATGTGTACTTTGTCGATATGTTGAAAGGTTTTACGGTCTTTGTGTTTTAGTGTACCATGTCATGTTTGGCATTGAGCATTGGGTGTGTTGGAAGCCAACTCTTGGTAAACTCAAATACACTTGTCCTAAGGAGGGAGTTGGGGTTTTAAGGTTCTCTGGTTGTAAAAGCTTTCAAAGTCAATGTTTTTCATCCTCTTCTTGCATATTGCAGCCTCAAGGCCATTCGATGAGTTGGTGGTCATGCTTAAGGTTTTCATCCTATTCTTGCATTGTGCTTAAGGTTGATTGGTACCTTGTTCCATGAATTATGATCAACTTTGGGTCCTCTTTCAGTAGACACCTCGTAGCCACAGTATTAAAGGCAACATATTGGTTTCCTTTACTAATTTTAGCTTGTAATAAATTTAGATGTAATGGTTGTCACACGCGTTCATATACAACTACCTCATAACAAAGCTAACACAAGCACTTCTACCCATGCCTACATCACATCACAGAGGAGGAATCAATCAATATTATTCAATATCCCGCATTCGAGTATCCCTCCTTTGAGGATTCAATCCAACATTTATGGAGATCAGGTCATCCATTTACAATAACTAGCTTTGCCATATAGCATGTTCATATTCCTATTGTCATGGCCGAAAGTACCACCGACATATATCTTATGCAATACGAATAAATAATTAGAACGCCTCAATGGATGCAATTCATCCTATAATGCATAATACATATATTAGATAACCCGAACCATAGGCTCTACCGTTTCAAAACAAAATCATTTATCATACATAATCAATAATCCGTCTGCCATAGTTGCATGACACGTTAACATGTGTATCTTAGGGATTATGCACAATTAATCAGAAGCGCAACATTGGATGCATAGCACAAATAACTTGTACCATAGTTTATATAGTCGAGCCTTAACCACAATTAACAAATTTGCATAGCGGCTAAAGCACGACTATTCACTATCTTAACAAAAGACAGGTTAACACCAATTCTACATAAGATCCACATACTGTGACTGTAATTAGAATTTCATTTATGTGCATCCATAAAATCATCTCATTAACGCCACATGCAGTGCATTTAAAACTCAATCAAATTCTCTCATATGCTAAGGAATTTGTAACATAGAGGGTAAGAAACCAATATACAGAACAATCCACGCAAGTGAGTCAAACTAGATCAAAAGAGAGAACGACACTTGGAAAACAGAGCACCGCTACCCAACCTAGAAATGACTCTTCAGTTCACCACCGAGTCGAGGTTCTTGCCATGGATCAACCGCCTCCAATTGATCTATGCAATGGGTATATAATACCTTCTTTCATGATATGGTTTCCATTAGCGGTGTCTCGCTTTTATGGATCTTTTTATCCATTTGCGTAGGCTTATCTCATAAAAGCTCAGCTTTCTCTCCCATGAGGATTTTCCTCATAGAAGACTGCCTTTCTCTCCCGCACAACTTTTATGTTTTTCTCAATGGATATTTATCTCCAATCCATCCAACTTATCTAGAATTAAATCGAGAAGCTTTACCATGAAAGAATTATCCTTTCCCATTCACCAATGTGATTTGGCAAGAATCTCATCTCTTGGTGTCTCGCTTTTCCAAGTGATTAATTTATTAATAATGTATTTACTTTTTATATTACACATCATACCTAGCTTTTCTCAGCTTAGTTTTGCAAAGTTTGACACACAAGGGAGGGGTGTTACATTTTGGATCCCTCTCTTTCCTTAAGATCCCTCCAACGGCAGCTAGAGTTCTTAGATGACTGTAAGGAGGAAGCCCCTATTGGAAAGGGACAGACAGTTTGAAGGTGTCTATCTTGTTGGTAATTCCTATATCAAAAAGTTGTATTTTCATAGTCCAGGGGTTGGGAATACACAATTCCCATCCACTTGAGCTCAATTTTATCTCACAAAACTTCATTGGGATCTACCTAAACACATATGCAAACATAGGTGAAAATGCCTTTCAAAAGTCTTTCCCTGTCTACTTTGACGAATCTTCCAATAAAATTGCCCACTTTTTCTAAGAGATCTAGATGGGTAAAGTGAATGGGAAAACTGGGAATCTTACCCATACTAGAGTAGTCATCGGCAACATAGTGAGAGGATTGAAGTTGGGAAACCATGGCTTCACTAGAAGACCAACTCATCCCCAAAACCATGGACCTTGGTCAAGGATTTTTTTCTTATCCTCAAGACATTTGAAGATCACCACAAAAAAACATGGGTCTACATCCACCCAAACCGGCGTTCATCCAATCCTATCATAATCGAACATAAAAACGCTAATTTTTCAATAGAAAATGGGGAATAAAAGTATCACCCAAGGATAATGACCATCGCATCAAGCGCTCAATCATAAGGAGGAGCAATAATTTGACAATCACACGTCCTTGATTTCTGTTGATTTAACTCTGAACACTCACGTAATATTCTCTTGCTTGGCGAATTAAACACCACTGCATGGAATGGACGAGGATTGAGCCGAACCCTGGATGAAGCCCACTTCATTCTCATCTAAACACAAAACTATATATACGTCAAAGCTATTACAATAGATTCTGACTGTCAACACCTCGAAGTTCTGTTTATATGTGGCTACCTTTTATAGTTACTATTGAATGTGTGATTGGCAATAGTAATGGCAACTTAGGGCTGCCAAATTTCCTTCGATTCCCTCACTACATCCTAACGCAAATAGTTGTTCAATGCCTTGGTTGTCTTTCAAAACTGGTAGGCAGCGTCTTCTTTGATATTTCTCGATGGTTTTAATTCCACTACAATCACAACTTTCATTTACATAAACTTCGTGTTTTCGCACGAGCGACGATTGTTCCAAGGTGAAATGTCACTTGGATGGTTTCAATGTTGTTGACCCATCATAACTAACTAACAGATATGCCCATTACAATTTTATACCACCCCATTATCAATATCAATTATGCATGGGAACCAATTAAAGCAACTTTTCACATTAATTTTATATGAGCATGAGAACATGTGTTAACAAGAAGCCCATAAAGCCTCATTTTGAATGCCATAGTCACTTAGAAGGAATTCCTCTTGTAGTAGCATCCTCCCTACTAAACTTTGCTAGTGCTAACATTAGAACCACCATTACAACAAGATATCTTTCTAGTGTTGACAACACCATTATAGTAAGATACCTCAAGAGAGACAGAAAATTTAAAAAGTATGATAGTAATACGTATCCAGAAGATGGTATTGAAACTAGTAATTGTTCACGAATCCATAAGATTGTAAGGTCATTCTCATTATCATAATCATTGTCATCATCATCACCATCATCCTTGTCATTGTTATTGCCATCATTACATTATCATCATAATCACCATTATTGCCATCATCATCATCATTATGGACATTGTTTGCAATTGTTCATAATTGTAGATGTTGTAAGAAATATCATCAACCCAAAAAATGTGATCAGTGCTAGAAAAGGGTTGTTTAGGACACATTGATATACGTAGGAGAAATAACAACTCTATTTTTGACAGATGATCGATGATGATCATAGTCACCACCATTATCATTGTCATTGTCATTTTTATCATCCCCATCATCATCATTAATGTAATTTCTATCGACATTGTTGTAATCATGCATCATCATCATTCATGCCATTATTGTTTTTGATGATGACCTAGATGAAATTATGATCATGACACCAAAGATAATGCTTATGATTATGAAAATGACAACATCTAAAATTGGGAAGATTCGCCAACGTCATTAGCATCGTCATCATCATAATCATTGCCATCATCATCATTGTCATTGTAACCACTATCGTATTTATCATCATAATCACAATTCATGTCATCGCCATCATCTTCATTTTCATCATTGTCAATATTATTGACATTGTCATCAATTGTTCATAATTGTCAATGCCATAAGGAATATCATCAATGCAGAAAATATGATGAGTGTTGGAAAAGGGATGCAAAAGCGAACATAGAAATGGGGCAACAATAGAAGTAAAATTGGATGAAAAGTGGATACAACATAAGTAGATGCACAACAACATGAAAAACCTGACACAAAAGTGGATGCAAAAGTAGATGCAGTTGTCAATGCAAACTTGGATGCAAACATGAAGGCAAAAGTGGAAGCAAACATGGGTCCAATGGTAGGTGTAAAACTTGGCACAAATTGTGGTGAAACAAATGTGGATGCAACAACGGAAACAAAAGTATATGCAAAAATGGATGAAACAAAAGTGGATGCAATAGGGGATGCAAACATGGAAGCAAATGTGGTTGCAATGGTAGGCGCAAGATATGGTGCAACAAAAGTGGATGTAACAATAGACAAAAAATATGCAAAATAAGATGCAAAAATGGATGTAAAAGTGGAATCAAACATTGATGCAACAGGCAAAACAAAATTGGATGCAAAAAATGGATATAATGTAAGTAGATGCAAAAGTAGATACAAGACGAGATGCAAAACCCAATGCATAAACCTGACATAAAAGTGGATGCAAAAATAGATGCAATATTTGATCCAAAAGAGGATGTGAACATGGATGCAAAATTGGAAGCAAACGTGGATACAACAGTGAGTGAAAAACATGGTGCAAATTGTGGCATAACAAAAGTGGATGTAATGATAGATGCAAAAAAAGAATCAAAGTATTATGCAAATGAAGATGTAAAAAGGGATGCAAAAAGTGAAATTTAAAATGGGTGCAACAGTGGATGCAAAATTGTGTGCAAAAGTGGATGCAATAGAAGTCGATGCAAAAGTAGATGCAAAACGAGACACAAAACCCGATGCAAATCCCGGTCCAAAATTGGATACAAAAAAGGATGCAAAAATAGATGTAGTAGTTGATGAAAACCTAGACGCAAATGAGGATGCAAACGTGGATGCAAAATTATAATCAAAAGTGGGTGCAAAAGGAGGTGCCAAACTAGGCGCTAATTGTGGCACAAAAATATTAGATGCAATAGCGGGTACAATAATAGATGCAAAAGAGGATGTAAATATGGATGCCAAACAAGAGGGAAAAGTGGATGCAACAAAAGTAGATGCAAAATTTTATGCAAAACTAGACACAAAACACGATGTAAAACTTGGCGCAAAAGGGATGCACAAATGGATGAAAAAATGGATGCAAAAAATGATTTAAAAAAGGATGCAAAAAAGGATGCAAAAGTCAATGCAAAAGTTGATGCAAGTGTAGGTGCAAAAAGTGGATGCAAATGAGGATGCAAAAGTATGTCAAACAAAATTAGGTGCCAAACTTGATGCAAAACCTGGAACAAAACCTGGTGTAAAGGATGATAGAAAGCTTGGCATAAAATTTGGTGCAAAACGTGGTGCAAAACCTATTGCAATACCTGGTGCTAAACTTGGTGTAAGATTTGGTGCAAAACTTGATGCAAATTTTGTGTCAAGTTTTGCACCATATTTGATGAATGGATGCAAATAGCACCAAAAAAGGGCTCTAGATGCAAAAAAAGAAGTAAAAAGGGACACTAATCGCTGGTTTTGTTGTAGTGTATCTTCTTGGCAGACGGTTTGTGCTTATGAGAGATCACATTGCATTGAGGTATTTTTTTGACTAGCCGATTCTGAATGCTAGGTAGGCTAGATGGTTGGCCAGAATTAGTGAGTTTTACTTTGAGATCAGATACATCAAAGGCAAGGAGAATTGAGTGGAAAATTCTCTTAGCATATGGGTATAGGTGAATCACTTAGCAACTATGAGCTCTTATGGGACAAATTTACAGGACAAGATCTTACAGGCAGGACAACAAGATGTCATATATATTGAGATTGTCCACAGGTTGCAACAGAATACATATACAACTACAGGTACAGGTGATAGTACAGATACAGGTACAAGTGATGGTACAAGTATAGGTACATATATAGGTTCAGGTGTAGGTGCACAGGATTTGGACTATTGTCTTCTAGAAGATGGATTGGTTAGGTTCTGAGACAGGATATATGTGAAGGATAGTAGTGAGCTCAAGAAGGTGATATTGAGGGAGTTACATTCAAAACCTTATTCAGGTAACCCAGGTTATTAAAAGACACTAACAGTGGTGAAGATATATTACTATTGGTCGAATCTAAAAAGGGATGTAAGAGAGTTTGTGGCTAGATGTTTCGATTGTCAGCGAGTGAAGATAGAGTGTAAACATCCAGGAGGACTGCTACAGCCGATCGTTATTCCCAAGTGGAAATGGGAGGTCATTTCCATGGATTTCATCACAGGGTTTCCGAAGATAGTGAAGTGGCATGATTCCATCATGGTCATTGTGGATAGGTTAATAAAGGTTGCACATTTTTTCCTGGTAAAGTCTACATTCTCATCCAGTGATGTGGCACATGTAGTCATCCAAGCCATGGTTAGACTACACGGTGTTCCAAATAATATTGTGTTAGACATGGATGCGAAGTTCACTTCCAAGTTTTGGAAGGCGTTATTTGCTGGTTTGGTCACAGAGTTGGCCTACAGCATAGCTTAGCATCTGCAGATAGATGGACATACAAAGAGGTTCAACAGGATATTAAAGGACATGTTGAGAATGTATGTGATGCACCAACAATGCAAGTGGGAAGAGTATCTCCCTTTGGTCAATTTTGCATACAACAACAATTATTAAGAGTCACTAAGGATGAGTCCTTTGGAGAAATTATATGGGCGGAGTTGTAACACTCCCATTAGTTGGAATTATCCAGTTAGTAGAGTATTTATTGGAGCAGATATTTTGGTAGACATGGAATAAAAGATGCAAGTGATCAAGAAGAATCTCAAGGTAGCTCAAGATAGGAAGAAGAGTTATGCAAACATGAATGATTTGTTCTATGTTGGGGAAGAAGTGTACTTTTGCATCACACCGAAGAAGAGATCCTTGCACTTTGGCTCATGTGCCAAGTTGGCACCATAGTATTGTGCACACTTCAGTATTATTAAGCATATTGGGCCAGTATCCTATCGACTTGCATTGCCTTTGACGGTGAAAGGCCACGATGTTTTCCATGTATCTTTGCTTAAGAAGTATATTAAGGATGTTGATCATGCGATTGAATGGTATGTATTGCAAGTGGAACCAGATGGAGAATTCTAGCGAGAGCCTCAGTGTATATTGCAGAAAGATGTGCTCATGCTCCAGAACTGAGCAATAGAGCAAGTTAAAGTGAAATGGAAGCACTTTGGGCCCGATGAAGCTACATGGGAGATGGTGGATCAGATGTGAGCTATGCATAATTCCCTATTTTCTGGTTGAGGCAAAGCAGCTTGACATGCTGGTTTGGTATTTTCTTTATGGTGGTTTTCTATATTCTTTATGATGGTTTGGTATTTACTTTATGGTGGTTGATATATGCTTTAGGATGGTTTTATATATGCTATATGATGTTTTGATATATGCTTAGACATGGTGTTTGGTATATGTTTTGATATATGCTTTGGTATATGATTTGGCATATGTTTTCGTATCTATATTTTGATGACGTTGCTATATGTACGCTAGTGTGTGGATGTTAATACCTTAACGAGCTATGTTATAAAGCTCCACTATGCAGTATGGGCAGTAGGTTATTATGCTATCATGTGGTTAGGTTATCATGATGTTGTGATGTTATATGAGTTGGCACTGAGTAGGATGATCATTGTAAATACCCTAATGAGTTGTGTTATAAATCTTGAGTATGCAGTATGTTATCATGATGTTTTTTCTCTTGCATAGATCTTTACTTGTAAATAATGCATCGAGCTGTGTTATAAAGCTCCATGAGTAGTATGTCTTCTTTTAGTAGGTTGCTGAGGTAGATATGTGATTGAACACCGAGGATGGTGTCCCCTGAGCGGGAGGGTTCTGTAACAACCCTGGTGAAAATTCCATGTAATAAAGGTAAAAAAAATAACCATGGATGAATGGGACACTTATTTGAAGTTGAATGTTGAAGGTACTGAGTTGCATGTATGATTTCTTCACTAGTTTTGGCATGCATGACATATGGATTTGGCTTCTTGGTTGTCATCTATCATTGGCATGGAGGATTTCCTGGATTGATAGTGGATTGCCTAGCCTCGCCATTTCTTGGATAGCTACGATGATTGTGGGTTTACTTCCATTGTTTTGTCTTGGTTGGTTCTCATGTTCCCTTAGCCTGCATTGAGTTATTAGTCCTGGAAGCCCTGGTTGAACAAACACTCTAAAAGCCCTATAACAACTTGGGTTGAGTTACTAGTCCTCGAAGCCCAGGTTGGAAAAAAAATTTAGAAGCCCTTGCTGGGTTGAGTTACTAGTCTTGGAAGTGTTGGTTGGAAAAACACTCTGGAAGCCCTCTCTAAGTTGTGGGTTGAGTTACTAGTTCTGGAAGCTTTGGTTGGACAAACAATCTAGAAGCCCTGGATGGCTTAGATGGAGACCAATCCAATGATGATTTTGGTGATGTATCACCATGAGGTGGAATCACTATTTGATGGATTTAGGTGGATGTCCTCTGGAAGCCTTGTATGAGTTTTTATTGATGTGTTTTATGAGATCCCACATTCATGCTTGGAATATGGCACATGGGTGAAAGGCTGAAGAGAGTTTTGGCTCAACCATTCTAAGGTCGGGTGGAACATGGTAGTACCATCTCTAGTTGGTTCATTCCAAGGATAATTTTAGGGGCGAATGTTCGCCCTTTGGCGAAATTAAGGGGTTTTAAATTTTTAGTGGGCGAATATTTTGTATCATAGTACATTTTTACAAATCACCTAAAATAGCCCACCTTATTTTAAGGGAGAGGGTAAAAAAGGTAAATTTAGCCCTTGAAATTAGGACTTACAACCTTCCATTCACCCATTTTCAAGAATAGGTTTTATTTAAGTAAATCCATTCGCCCATTTTCAAGAATAGGTTTTATTTAAGTGAATCCTATGGGCCAAATACCATATTTATAAAAGAGGTATGGTAAATTAATAAAAATATAAATAAATGAGAGGTATGGTAAATAAATAAAACATTTTTTATATTTACTCCATAAGTCACCTTATATACATGTAACGATGTAAACAAATAAAAATATAAGTAAAGTGGAGGTATGGTAAATAAATAAAACGTATTTTTATACTTACTCAAACGGTATGGTAAATAAATAAAAATATAAATAAACTAGACGTATTGTAAATAAATAAAACCTCTTTTTATATTTAGTCCATAACCCTCGTTCTATTTATGAAGGCTCGAGAAAGAGGTTTTATTTAAGTGAATCCTATAGGCCAAATACCATATTTGTAAAAGAGGTATGGTAAATTAATAAAAATATAGATAAACGAGAGGTATGGTAAAGAAATAAAACATTTTTTTTATATTTACTCCATAAGTCACCTTATATATACGAACACTCAAAAAATGGGTTATATTTAGGTGAAACCTATGGACAAATACCATGGACTAGATTGTTATTAATACCATGCAAAAAACCATTATTAACCCTAATATTAGAATTAATAAAAATAAAAATGGCACATGGTATTGACCCATGGTATTCACCTGGAATGTAGCCTATTTAAATGGGGGAATTAAACCAGCATGTAGCCTATGCTAAGATTCACTAGGACTTTACAAAGTTTTATTATTTAGTGAAAGACTCGCGAAGATCTTACAAGATTTTATAATTGAGTAAAATATTCGCCATGCCTGGTGAGAGATTCGCCAAAAAATTATATATACATATTATATTATTGATAAAATCGCCTTCCATTTTTCCTATATACCATGGAGATTCGCCCATTTATTATATTTATAAATGTAGGGGGGGTTCTTGAAATTTTCCGTGGTTCATTCTAGTCATTAATGCGAAATACTTTCCCTTGTGTTTCATGTGTAAAGGTACTGATGTATCTATGGATTTGATGGTTGTCATGTTTATTGTATTTTTGTTCTTATTATGCTAGTTATATGTACATTTTATGGTTGCAGTTATGTATGGTTCTCAACATGTTTTTACTTGTATATGTATGGATAATGTGTCTATGAACTTATAGATGATAATGCAGCAAATGGAATGAGGGAACAATGGTTCATAGTGATCCTAAGTTAAGTACGAGATCCCTACACTTAACTATGTTATTTGCACATGTAGGTTACATGTTGATGATATGTTTGATGAAATCCCTATCATGGCTAGTAGGGATCTAGTCAAGGTCTTGAACAAGTATTTTATTTAGTACTTTCATTTCCTTGCTACTTTACTAATTTGAAGAGATGGATCAGTTTTGGGTAGTGTCCTGGGCTTTGAGCTTGAAAAAGAGGCTTAAATCCCAAGGTCATTAGAACAACATTGACAAGTTTGGTACACAGCCACTGGCAGGCAGGCTTGTGAGAGTGATTTTAGGTTTCTGGTGGCTCCCTTGCCCATAGTATGAGAGTGACTATGCCCCAAGAGACCTAAAAAAATAGTGGGAGCCAGGGATAGGCTGCCTCAGTGACTGACTTGTCTTTTGAGGGTTCTGTTTATGATGTTGGATGTATATATGGTCTGTTTCCATTAGTTCCACTTCCTTAATGTGACTTAGGAGGTCAAATCATATCATAGTGGCCTCTCATCGCATGTTTACCCCAGTTAGCAGGTTGCTTGGGTAGATGTGGGAGGACAATGTTATAGAGTGGTATCAGAACATTCTTCACCCCTCAGAATGGATGGGCTATGTGTTTGTCATGCATGCATATCAATTGCATGTGTGTCTCTTACACTTATATACTTGTTACATTTGCTTGATGATTAATCAGGGTTGTATTATTGTTATTATAGAAATTTTGATATTGATTTCATGAAATGCATTGTCATAAGTATGTGATTGACTGTGTATGAATTGTATTTCGCTTACATGTTGATTTTATGGTGCCTACTTACATCCTTGTATGTTAGGTTACATTCTTGAATATTTGGACTACATGTATTAGTCTTGTAGGTTGATTACAAGATTTTATTGTTTATGTTCGACTACATGCATTTATGCATAGGTGTAGTTGATTTGGCATTTCTTATAGATATTTTTGGTTGCATGTGGCAATGGGTACAATGGAGTAATGGTTGTTGTCATGCATGAGGTCATAGCATGCATTGTTGATATGGCCTTGCATTGATGACTGGATCCTAGTTAGAGTGATGTTTATGTGATACATTTATTTGTGTATGTCTATACGTTGTGATGATTATGTTATACATGTATCACGTTAATTTGGTGATATTTTAGACATGGTATCCTTCCCGAGCTATACTAAGATACGTTGGTTTGTTGTGATTTGTTTTATCTATCATATTATGCCTTGCACGAAGAAATATCAAATGGCTAGAAAGATGGTTGACTAGAAATATTCTCCCTATGAATCTAAAGAGAAGTATGGTGTTGGGATCTCTTCCGACTTGGAAGTGACACTAAGAAGCCTAAAGAAAGAGATAAGGAGTTTTAAGGAAAATAATGAAAGAATCATACAGTCACTGGAAAAGTTAGCAGAGGTGAATGCAGTAATACTTCAAAGATCTTCGGATTCACAGTGACAAGGGCCACTACGGATTAGTCATGAGCATGAGGATAAAACTAATGGGGAATGTGGTAGTAGATCACATGGTGGTCGTTGATCAAATAGAGATGATACAATTAGATATGGTATATTTTTGGACACTCTGTAGAGGAGAAGGGATAGACATAGGTACTATTCTAGTTCTGATTCAGATAAGCACTATGATCATAATTGTTATCTTCCTTATAGGAGGAATGACAAGGGATACTTGCCGGATGAGTTTAAGAAGGTAAAGACACCTACTTTCAATGGATAGATAAAGTGATAATAGGATGCAAAGGCATGGTTGCTTGGTGTGAATAAATTCTTCAGATTGCATGACTACTCAGAGAACATGAAAGCTAGATTGGCTACATTCAGTCTTAAAGGTAAAGCAAATATCTGGTGGGAATATGTGAAGAATGTCAGAGATATAGATGAGGAAGATCTGACTTGGAGTGAATTTGAGCGACTATTCAAGAAGAAGTATTTGTCAGAGAGATGCTTCAATTACATGGAAAATAATTATATGAATTAAAGATGGGATCCATGACACATGATGAGTACACCAATAAGTTCTTGGAACTAATGAGGTATGTGCCTTACCTTAAGGAGGAGAAGGCTAAGATTTAGAGATTTATTAGTGGACTACTGGTTGCATTCAAAAATATGATTCAATTCGATGAGCCTATGTCATTGGATGAGGCCATTCAAAAGTTAAAGCAATGCTATGAACAATTGAAGCACAGAAATGAGACTAAGCCAGACTGGAGAGGTAATGTAAAGAACAAAGGAAAATGGGATAAAAAGAGAGAAAGGAAACAGGGTACAGATAAAAAGTTGAATGTTGCACCACCTAAGAGGTTAAATGCATTAGATAGAGGACATGGACATAAAGCTGAGAAGAAGAACAAGGATGGAACTGGAAGGCTATAGAGTGTTTCACTTGTGGCAAAGATCATCATAGGAGGGATTGGCCATAGAATCAAGGTGGTAGACCTTAGATATACAGTGCACATGAGGCACAGACTGTTGGCGATGTAGGCCAGATTATTCCTAGTATCTATGTAGCCGTGGACAACAGGCACACAGAACATCATGCATCTATCATTGAGATGGACGGTAAGCTTTGTGATCAAGTTATTTCTATTTTGGTTGTCCATGGATCTAATTATAGGTATGTTAGTCTTGACTTGGTGGATAAGTGTGGTTTTAGTAAGGAATTGCATGTAGAGTCTTGGTTAGTGCAATTGGCTACAGGTACACAGAGGCGAGTTCATCATTGGATAAGAGCTTATACATTTGACTTAATATTATGCCTACTATAACACATTTGATTTTTTTATTGTTGGGTTCACATAGTATCTTGTTGGGCATGGATTGGTTGTATCTTCCTAGAACCAAGGTTGGCTGTTATGACAAATCCATTGAGTGTGTTGATGACAATGGGGAACCAAGAGTCTTGCAAGATAAGAAGAAAGCCACATCAGTTAGGATGGTGAAAACTATGAAAGAAAAGCCTAGCCATAGGAAAGGTTGCAAGATATTTGCAATACATATTTATAGTGATAAGGGTAAGGAGGTTGAGGATGTAGATGTGTTGAACAAGTACCCGGTTTTATAGAAATTTAGGGATGTTTTTCCTGAGGACATCCTCATAGGGAGGTATAATTTTTTATCGAGTTAGTGCCAGGGGAAACTCCAACATCGAAAGCACCTTACAGGATGAGCACACTCGAGTTTGTTGAGTTAAAATTGCAGTTAAAGGAAATGTTGGACAAAGGATACATTAGCTCAAGTGTATCACCTTGGTTGTGCATCGGTATTGTTTGTGAGGAAGAAAGATGTTACCCTCAGATTATGCATTAATTAAAGGTATCTAAACAAAGTGACTATCAAGAACCGATACCCTTTGCCAATGATTGATGACTTGTTCGATCAACTAAAGGGAGAAGTATTGTTCTCGAAGACCGACTTGAGATTTGGATACCATCATGTACTCATAAAAAAGGAGGAGTATTTACAATACTGTGTTTACGACCAGGTATGGGAATTGTGAGTTTATTTTTGTTCCATTTGGGTTAACTAATGCTCCAGCCACATTCATGTGTTTGATGAATAGTGTTTTGTGTCCATATTTGGATAAGTTTGTTATTGTGTTCATTGATGATATACTGGTATATTTTAAAAATGAGGAAAAGCATGTCGAGCACTTAGCAGTAGTGTTGAGGTTGTTGAGAGAGCATCTGTTGTATGCCAAGCTCAGAAATGTAGTTTCTTTCATACTGTGGTACACTGCCTGGGACATGTTGTCTCCAAGGAGGGTATTACAGTAGATCTAGAGAAGATAAGGGCCATCATGGAGTGGGTAGCTTCTAAGAGTGTGGATGAAGTGAGATATTTCATGGGTCTAGTAGGAAGGCTTGTGAGAGTGACTTTAGGTTACTGGTTCCTCCCTTTCCCATAAAATGAGCATGACTATGGCCCAAGAGACCTAAAACAATAGTGGGACCCAAGGAAAGGATGTCTAAGTGGTTGAATTGTCTTTTGAGGGTTCTGTTGATGATGTTGGATGTCTGTATGATGTGTTTCCGTTAGTTCCACTTTCTTAATGTGACTTAGGAGGTCAAATCATATCATAGTGACCTCTCGTCACATGTTTACCCCGACTGACCGGTTTCTTGGGTAGATATGGGAGGAGGGTGTCACAGAGTGGTATCGCATCTATGAGAAGTTCCTAATTAGTTCCTATTATAGGAACTAATGCAACTAATGGAAGTTCCTACACATTCCTATAATAGGAACTAATTAAAGTTCATACAAAATTCCTCAGGAAATCTAGTCACTCATTCCATGTAGTCACTCACCTTCCAAGTTCCCTGAAATCCCCTATTCTAGGTGATCCATCCCTTGGAAAGGCTCCCTCTCATGAGAAGATCAAACAACTAAGGCATATACCTACCTCAAGGCTATCATACTAGTGATAGCATGCTCATGCCAATCAATGGACACTATTGGGTACCATTGTCCCATAATGGCCCTACTCCTGAACTAATTTACTAGCATATCGTTGCATGTTCCAATTTATTTATTTGCGACTGCTGATTATTGTAGCTGATTTCAACCACCCAATAGGGTATGTTCATGCTTCCGATACCAATCACATAACTTCTATTATATTTAAAATAAATTGAAAAAAATTCACACCATACCTCATTGGTAGCTCCTCAATAAGGTACACTTGCAATTCTATTCATTTCCTGCCACAAAAAGTCAAACTAATTGTTTTATCAAAACATCATGCATAAACATATCACATCTAGTTAGCTCAAAATACAACCATCATAGATCAACATCATAAATCACATGTAACCATCATAAATCAGAATCATATATCACATATAATCATCATATACCATAATCACCAATCACATGCATGATAAAACTGAAATAAAATTATGATACTTATCCTTTCATCAATACTTAGCTTCTACCTTTGTCTTTTTTTTATACACACTCCGGATCAGTTGCCGCACCAAAAAAACACCGAGTGCCTTCTCCTCAACCATGTGCACAAACACATAGTGTGCATCAAACACGCACAACTACACATAGCATACAACACCATGCAATACATGCACCTAGTACCATGTGCCTTCAACACAGGATGTATGACATGTGAACAATAGCACACATACATTAGTATGATATGTATAAAGCACCACCTGCGCAACGTGTGCACAACATGACATGTACATGGAACCACTTGCACAATGTGTACATAATGCCACAGGTACACTAAATCATTGTACAACGCGTACACATGTACACAATACAACACGCGTGACATGTACGCGGCATCATATGTGCACAATGTCACATGCATGACATGTACACAACACCATCTGCACACAACACCACTTTCACAACATGTACACACCACCACATCCACACAACACCACTTGTATAATCATCCACATAACATCATATGTAAATAGTGCCACATGTACAACATGCCCATAAGACCACCTATACATAGCACTGGGTATCCAACATGTACATAGAATCATCCGTACACAACATTGCATATGCAATATACCCACATACATGCACATAACATCACATATGAAACATGTGCACAACAGTTGTACCACACATCCAAAACCACACTATCTTTACCAAGCAACCTTGCTTCCAGTGTCTTATCCATGCTTGTCCCAGCATGTCGCAGACCACACTGCTTTCATTTTGTTACTATATCCCTCGATATAACTTGTTCATAACATAGACATAATATAATCAAATAATATCAACTCATAACCATATGATACTAACCTTGTATATTTTTAATCACTACTCTTCTCAATTGATTCCTCATAAGACAAGGAACTTATTCATGCTATTCGCCTGCCTAAGAAATCATTCCTCCATAAGGATGATTCTTGATGACCCTGTCAAACAGTGACATAGATACATATATACATACATATATAATCATTAGCATAAAACAATCGTCATTCTGTCAGACAACGACATACATACATACATGTATACATATATAAACATCAGCATAATCATGATCATAACATAATTACCAGATAACATAAGGTCTAGGTTAAAAGAACTTCCTTTATTCATGCACAACATTGAGGACAATCGTTCCCAACATAGCCAAGGTATCCGACACCTCAAATCCATTTACTTTACCATTTCTAGTTACCTTTCACATGTTTTTACCATCACCATCCGTTTACTACTATGGACCAACCAATCCAATTGATTGTCATAGTCTTACCTTTCATTGTGCTTACTCATGAATAGAGATTCACCTGTGTCTTACATTACCTGTTGGGTACCACACAACTCTCCCCAACCTCCATTAACTTCCTCCTTCCCCAACCAATTCCCAAGACTCTCAAAACAATAAAGGAAAGAACGAGAAGCAAACAAGAATAAAATCATGGAAAACCAACAATAATATGATACCACAAACAAAGTAGCAAGGCCTTGCACCAGACATAAACAAAACCGTAATTCAAACTCAACAAATCACAAATACTAAAAGCACAAGACTAACAATAGACACCATGACTCAATCCCAATGGTTCCCAAGGAAATCTCAACTAGAGCCTTCTTCAAGATTTCATGGAAACCTCTCTTTCCATAAAATCTCCTCCATCGTACTACCATAAACACATAAATGTCAATGCATAAATAGACATAAAAATAAACTAGTTACCTTACCTAACTATGCCAAGCACGTTTCTTGCAACTGAACATGTGCATCTGATCTCTCAAGGGGCTCCAATTCCCTTGACGAATCCATCCATAACTAGAAAATGGGTAATATACCTGTCAAATACATGTTCATGACTATAGCACATATCCACATAAGGTTAGACAAAATCAAGGTTAAGAAGATGTATTGTATTAAAATCACTCATTTGTTTATAATTAGGGTTCAAAACACAGCCAAAGGAAGTCTTACCCAATTCCTTTCTTTGACCTTTTCCTTATTACAATTGACTGTTAATATGCATTGTCATATCACCCAACTGTTAGTGATATAAACACATCAACTATTACCTTGTTAGACTAATACTAGCATGCTTCCTGCAACTTCTCACACATGTCAACCACATGTTCCAAATATCAAGAAAATCATATCTATCAATTTAAAATCAACATTTTGCATAACTAACAATCATGTCATAATCCATAGTCAACTCATACTCATTAGAAATAATGCTACAACTATCACCTACTTACATGCAAGTAGATATCAACTCTCTCGATACATATGTATTAGTAGAATCATATTAAAACAATATCATTTCTTCATGAATCCCTATAGACTCATACCCATATCATGCAATTAATCAAACATTCAAGCAAGCTATGAACGCCCCATGTTAGATAAACCAACTAGATGATATAATAGGCACCAAACACTCAAACACGAAATAGAAAACATAATCAATAATGAAGCGCCCAATATAATGCATAAGAAAACTCATACCTTAGTGTATTTCTGGGGAGGCTATCTTGTCCGCACAATCAATTTAGGTTAACTTGATACAACATCAGAACATATCCACTCAAACATAAATCACGATATCCATAACAGTAACTAATTAACATGTTCACATCATAAGATCATAAGAATTTTTAGTTCACACATATCAATCACATATTCAAAGTCAATCTAGATTAGTACAACACCATATCACAAATATGTTAGCTCATACATGAATGTCATAGCCATAACCATCTACATAGGCCAATCGAAATTAGTATGATACATATAACATCAAGATCTTAAATGCAATAACCCTAATAATCAAGATAACTATCATATAACAACAACAAGTTAATTTGTAACATACTCATCAACAACATATAACATAATCACCAAGTTATCTAACATAAAACAACAATAGCAATGCATACAACCATAGGTTACCATAATTTATGACTATCCGAAACATGTTCATATGACTACACTAATCAACAACCATCTATCATGTATCTAAACATAACATAAAAATACATGTACATAAACCTAATGTATATAACCCTAATGCATATAACAATCGTTAACTTACATACTTGAATTCCCAACATACACACCTATATGACTAAATGCTCTTGCCTCGAGGTTTAATGTTCCAACTTCACTTTGATGATCTACATTTCCTATTCTATTTCAGCCAACACATTAGCATCCTAACAACCAATAGCAGCATGATGACCTAGATTGCATGCCATGACTTCACAAGGCATGTTTTACCTATTATTCATTCATAACTATAACCAATACCATACATGCATAACAACTGCATATAAACTTATAACACACGAGTACCAAACCATATCCAAATCATTCTAGCTAGTGTACAGTCATAAATGCATGACCATATCATCCACATAAACCATGACCTCATGCATGACAACAACCATTACTCCATTGTACACATTTCCACATGAAACCATCAACATGCATAAGTAATGCCTAATCAACTACACATACACATGAATGCATGTAGTTGAGCATAAGCCATGAATTCTTGTAACCAACTTGCAAGACTGATACATGTAATGAAACATACCAAGAATGAAAACTAACATACAAGGATGTAATCAAGTTGCATATAATCATGTAACCAATCATATACTCCTTACGATTCATTCCACAAAATCAAAATCATGATCCTCATGATAACCTTACTACAACCATGATCAACATGATGCAATGCAACAAACACATGGAATGCAAGTGTAAGAGACTGACATGCACCTCACATGCATGCATGACCAATCACCTTCACCCAAGAAGAACACAACCACACTCTGATACCACTTTGTAACACCATCCTCCCACATCTACCCAAGTAACCATGCCAGCTGGGGTAAACATACGATAAGAGGCTACTATGATTGGATTCTACCTCCTATTTGACCTTAAGGAAGTGGAATTGACATATAAACTACACACATACATTCAACATCAGCTTTCGGACCCTTAGGAACCAATCCAACACTTTAGATAGCTTGTCGTTGTGTCCTACAGACATTTTGACCAAATTACGACTCAGTTGCTCTCATGCTATAAGAGTGAGAGCATCTAGAAACCCAGAGTCGCTCTCACAAGCTTTCCTGCCAGTGTCCAGAGACTCATTTTTCCAGTTCTGTGCCGGCATCCCCAAGATTTGAGCCACTTTTTCAGGCCCAGATCCTAGGTCGTTTCCCAGAATGGAATGCTAACTTAGGACTATTAAAAGAACATGGAAATAATGATGCAAAAGCAATGAGTTAAACAAGACCTTAATCAATTTCCTACTAGCCATGATAGGCATTTCATCAAACATGTTGCAAGCATGTAATATACAAGTGTAACCAACAAAATTAAACATAGGGATATTGTACTTATCTGAGAATCACTAAGAAACATTTTTCCCTCATCTCATTTTCTGCATTACTATCTATTAGACCATAGATACATTATCCATTCATTTATAAGTAAAAACATGTTGAGAGCTATATATAGCTCCTATCTTAAAACACACATATAACCAACATAATAACAACAAGATACTCATGAAAGTACAACCATATAGACCACATATAATCCATCAAAATTCTCATACAAATACAAGGATAAATAACCTTTCGTTAATAATGCAAAAACCAAACCCAAGATAGCACTTCCACATTCCACCTAACCATAGAATGGCCGATCCAAAGCCCTCTTCATCCATTCACCCTCGTGCCATATTCCAAGCATGAATGTGGGACTAAAACGAAAAGAACTGATCAGGGCATACCGAGGATAAACCAACTCACCCTTATCAATAGAAGCCAGGCTTTACTGTAATCCATACTGGATCACTAGGCCAAACAAGCATGGATGCCACTAGATTTCTCCACCTACACTGTGAGGAATTTTCCTGCCTCCTAGTCTCTCAGGCTTTTTTGTAATCAAAACTAGAATCACTAGGCCCTAAACTGAGACCCACTCTCTAGGCTTTACCACATATCTAAATCCTAGGATTACTAGGCCCAACGGAGTGCAAACCACCTCTTTGCTTTACTATATATCCTACCATTCACCGAAAAGGATTCCTAGGCCCACCGACACAACACAATCCTAGATTTATCACAACCCATAGTCTAGCTCAGGGGTCTCTAGGCCAGTGGATTTACCATGATCCACAGTCTAGTTTAGGGACCACTAGGCCATGTGTTCTATCATTCGAAGATCCACCCCACTCAGCTTTGAATCCATCAAGTAATCTAGCTCAACCAAAACATCAGAACATGATCATACCATGGCTATTGGAAAATTGAAAGGCTAGGCTGAAAACACTGTTACACCTTGCAAAATTCATGCCACAATAGCAGAAGAACCACATGAAATACCATGCATGCCAAATCTAGCAAGGAAAATACACATGCAAATCAATACTTGCAAAGAATCATGATGTAGTTGCTTGATCCTACTCTTCCTTGCTTGCTGCTTCCTTCCCCTTGCCTTCTTTGTCTTTCTTGATCCCATGCATAACCAAAGAAAAATATTGAGCTAAGAGCTTACACTGACTAAGAAATTGCCGACTGATCCTCAGAAGCCTTTTTATGAATGAGGCCTCTATTTTCTTCATTTTCCATTATTTTCATTCAATTTCCTCCTCACATGCAACCTGCGACCTTTCACCTTCCTTTTCTCCTAATTTCCATTATTTTTATAAATAAATGTGCCAAAAATAACATTTTGCCTTTCCAAAGCCTTAGCCATTTCCTTTGCCAATTTCCCTAACCATTAAATCGAATCAACACCCATTAGGATGTTTCCCTCATGATTCAGCTTGGAATATGTATCCCATTAATTGTGGCCTTATATGTTTTTACATGAGTTTTTTAACTAGGGTTGTTAGAGCTAAGTCATGATGTTGTGTCTTTGATGTGTTTAAGAGAATTTCAACCTTAGTCAAAATTACTTTATTAGTCTTCACCTTCAGTTGCATCGACCATCCTTGAGTGAGTCTTGAATTACTCTAAACTATTGTTCTTCAAAGCTTGACATGAGTTTCGTGTTGTATGCCCTCCTACGACAGATCACTTCCTATCGACTTCAACTCATTATCTAGGGAGTTTATCTAGAAAATTTTAGTACCTTGAAGCCTGCATGCGTTAATGGGAGGTTCCTCACCTTCGATGATAGGTTCTCATCATTGGCCTTTGATCAAATGATTCTATGGGCGTTCGACATCAAATCATCTATTCACACTCCCTAAATTGTACAAGAATTACCTTGAGAGACATTGTCATTATTCGTGGTTTCTCTCGCGCTTGTTAATGATTAACATCATTGACCGTTAATTAAGTGATTTCTACCATGTTCGACTTTGAGACACTCACTCACATCATTAGATTCGTACTATAGATCGAGATATGGATATCAAGACCCTATATCTAGTTTCATCCGTCCACATTGCGTGGATTTATTAAATATTCATGATTGTAAACATAGATCCATTGATGGCTGCGTCCATACTATGTCATATTTTGACATGTATCGTTAGATGTATTTCCGTACTGTGATTTGAGACATTTATGTTCTATGTATGGGAATTCCTACCTTAGTGATGATATTATCTATTCCATTGTAACATTTATCTAATTGTTTCAAGTCTCTCACTATAGTCTCTAACCCAAACCTTCGCATGATAAATCACTTTAGTGATCAGAATAATTCTTCTGACTTTGCACTTTAGGGGGAAATTTGTTATTTGTCATTTTGTCATTAGGTAAATGACCATTAGTTTGGATCTCTTGCTATCCAAACATGTGTTCTCGAGCATTACCTTGCAAAGTTTGAAATTAAATTATCCTAGAGAAAGTGGAATTTCTAGATCCTATGGTACAAAACCTTGATTTTGGCTATGTGCACAGTTATCTAGCTGATTCCTACACATACATAGGGAATACCATTATTATATGCACATAATAATTCACTGTCTTCCACTATGACCTGCAAACATGACTTGAAGTACGTAAAAATAAAAAGTAAATTCTAGAAGCATTGTTGGTAGCGTCTATCCCAACTAACAAGCTTTGAATGAGTGCCCATTCAGTGTTGATCCCTCCCATCATGGAGTAACTCCCATTCCTTTGTGGAACCTCTATCCCACTAATAGTGTATCTCATCCCTTCGAGAATGGATCCATAACTTCCCATTCTTGGCCTATAAAGCCATTATAGGTCTGAGGATTGGGAGAGGATTGTTAGAAGTTGATTTATGTTGTTGAGTTTAGGTTGGAAGGATTTTCATGCACGGGAGATGGTTGGAGATTGCAAAAAGGGCTTGCTACATCAAGGCTACATGGTTGTAAGGAGTTTCCCCAATTTTATGAATATAAGAAATTGTTCTTTCTCAGCTACATCTTCATTGATTTAATTTGTAGGATTCCTTGATCACCGATATGAGTTTTAGTTGTATAATTGATCATTTCACATGTATATTTAGTTAATTAGTTCACATTAGGGGATATTTCAAGTCTAAAATGGGTATCCTAAGGAAATGATAAAATAATAGTGGAAATAATAAAATAAGATTAGATTACATCATCAAATTTTAGAGGGAAAACAGAAAAACTATTTTTTCAACTCATATTTTCAACATATCGCCCTATGCATTCACTCAAATTCTGAGTGACAACACTTGTTGGATGCACAATTTGATTCCTCATCCAAGGAGTACCCATCTTGCATACTTTTGATGGACCCTACTACACAAAAAGTGAGAAATACATAAAAAACATGATTGCAATAACATGTTTTCATGTATTTCTGATTTTTCATTTAGTAGGGTCCATCGAAAGTATGCAGCATGGGTAATCCTTAGATAATGAATTAAATTTTGCATCCAACGAGTACTCCCACTCAAAATTTGAGTAAAATCTTAGGGAGATAAGTTGAAAATACTAGTTGTAAAAGCAGTTTTATTATTTTTTAACTTTTTCACTGAAAAATGGTGAATCATCCCCCATGGTTGACATCATCATCTTGAATCCTATTGGTTCTTATAAAGTTTATTTTGGTTGTAAATTTTTCTTAGGAGGTCCATTTTAGACCTCAAAATTCCCCTAATGTTTATCTCTTTGGTTATATGTTGTATGATTTGACCTCCTCTTTGCCTTGGCTTTTCAGATCTCTTTTAGGACATTACAGAGAAGCTGTTAGGAGCACCGAGAGGACATTTTGAGTATCAAAGAGCAAGTGATCGAAAGCTTCGAGGGACTTTATTAATGAGTTTGTTAAACCGGTAAGAGGCCTTCTTCATTCTATTTGATTTCAAAAGATCATAACTCAGAGAAAGGTAGCAATTACTATGTGTTTGTTACTAGGGTTCTTTGAAGTCTAGGGAGATCACTCTTTTCCACAAGAGGGACTTGTCCACATAACATGGTGTGAGCAAATCTGGGTGGAGAAATTTTCAGTTTTCCTAATTTTAGGAAATGGAAATTGATTAGACATGGATTATTTGCATCTACAACACATATTTCTAGTGTCAAAACAATGTCCACATCCTAGATTACTCATTGGTAATCCACGTCCACAATCTTGTGTGTGCAAAAGAAAAAACCATGGGATTTCCCATGGAATTTTCCTATGGTAATTAATGTGTTGATCTTGTCTTCAACATTTGTTTTAGTCCATGATCTTATAGTTAATCTAGTCACTGTGATTGGTACGATTTGATTTGGTCCTTAGCACTTGATTTAGCCAACACGTATGGACTATTAAAAGCATTAGTTTGTAATTAGTTTTGAATATGATGATCTGGTTAGTGTGATGAGTGTTCCTGGAGTGGCAGAGTAGTGGTTCTAAAATGGTCATGCGCATGTGATTTATTTGGTCTTCATAACCAATGATTGATTTTGTCTATGTGAAGGTGTCAAAGATTGATTGATACATCGAGTGCTTAATCTGGTTTATGACTTTGGGTCTTGATCATTCTGGTGAAATTTCACATCTTCATTGAACCTTGTGGATGAGATGGAGTAACCTCACATTAATGACAACCTTATTGATGCTGTATGGAGTAATTTCTATCTAATCTCAGAAACTATAATGAAGGTGTAATGGAATGCAATTATTTCATGATGCTATGGTCTATAATATCGGCATATGTTGATCTGCTCTATGTTGGTGTAATGTGTATCAATTTTGTGCTTCTTCACCAATTACATATATGTTGTATGTGCAAAGGTAGGGGTTTTATTTCTTGAGAGTGTGAGGTACTGTAAAACATAATGGGAAGATTTTATTTTGGAATAGAGTGATCTTTGTATGGGTCTATAATAGCTTTCTTAAGGAGTATATCATTTTTCTTTGATTGTTTCACATGTGATGGTCAATGTTGATGCATGATATGAATGTTAGGGAGTAAAGAAAGGTTTGAATATTGGCCTCATTTTGAAGATTTTGTTGGGGAAACTCAAAGAAGTGGTTGAACAGGTTTTTAAATATTTAATAAATTGTTGTATGTTATTCACTTATGTTAAGCTAGAGATAAGATTGCATTTTCCTGGTGAATATTATCTAGTATTGTGTTTGCAGGGGTTGGGGCCTCAAGGAGGTGGAGGCTTGCTAAACTACCTAGGGAGTGGGTGGTCCTATCTCATGGGTGCCAACAAATTTATGTAGAGGGAGTGGGATCTCCTAGCTCGTGGGTGCCAGCAAAGCAATGGAATAAAATTGAAGGATAATAAAAGAAATAAGAGAAGTCGTACTATGGTTTTTATCCCCTTGAGGATTTCCACCTTAATCATTTTTGCTCCTGTGTATTATTAATTGTTCTCTTGAAGTTGCATATTTTTAATCAGTTATTTCAAAATTTAAAAGGTGTAATATGAACAATATTAACTTCAATATTGATTTACACCCCATTCTCAGTATTGATTGGTCCCATTAATAAGTCAGGTATAAGACATCAATGCTAGAAGACTATCCCACTAGGGAACCATGCCCAATAGAACCGTTCAACATGTTATCCATAGGTTAGGTGAATTTGTGGGTGTTAAGAGGTTGAGCAATTGTACAGGCCCATATTCGATCAAGGATGAATACATTGTATTGCAATAGAATGTTGGTGTGGTAGTGTCACAGGGGCCATATCAGATTACACATGGATTCCTAGTGGTAACATATTAGTGACATGGGAGGGTTTGAATGGCTAATACTTTGAGAGTCCATAACTTATGATCCCCAAGTGTGATTATTGTAAAATTTATATCACCATAAATCTCTTACCAAGATGAGTATGATGGTGATGCCAAAATCTAATTCTTCCAAATTTAGAGAAGCATTTTTTAACATTGTCTTCATAATAGACCTTGGCAGCCGGTTTAAAGAAAGTAGGTAACACATTCCATTGCCCAAGATAAGATCAAGGGTTGGAATTATGGTTACAAACAATGTCAAAGAGGATGTGGGGATCACGGGGTGCAAGGAGGGTCTGGGGCCTATATGAGGCTAAAGACCTCTATAAGAATGTACAAGGAGCAAACACCATTGGAGGTTTTAGAGGAAATTCAAAAATTGGTGAAGGATATTGTTAAGGAGAGATGGTTCCTATCATACTCTTAAGTGACCATTAATATAAGGGACTGGGTGTCTAACATAGGCCAAGCTTGTGGAAAGAAGAATCAATATTAGATCATGTTATCATGGGACTAGAATAAATCTAAGAAATTATTTTGGTATTACAAGAAGTAGTGTTGTGTAAGAAGGAAATGAGCATGTAACGCAAGAGTATTCAACCTTAGGTTTTTTATGATGCTTGTACCTCAACTACTAGGATTTTGGTTACTACAATGCTTCTATGACTAATGCATAATCTCTAATTTCCGTCTTTTTGAAAACTACTCTTAGTAATATGTCTATATACTACGATGTCATTCGAGGGAGCACTTTGTTTTTTAATATAGTTATTCAGAACTTGGCTTCATTTTGAAATGACACTCTATATTATTAGTAGTCTACTTTCACAAATTTCAGGCCATTGATAAGAAAACCATTTAAACTTCCATAATCCGAAAGAATTAATGGAAATTTGGCTTAAAGAAAATTAATTAAAAGTACAAATATTATAAATAATTAGAAGGTAATAAATATGAAACTCGTTAATAACGATCCTAATTCTTTTTTCTTAATATTTAAATTTTTTTAATGTCATAAAAAATATTAAAACATTATATTGAAAAAAATAAAATATATTTTACAATATGATACTAAAAACATTATAAGATTTATAATCCATTTTTCCCTACTCATAATATTGAGCTTAAAACAAATTATTATAATTTAATTATAATATTTTTTAAAAGAACATTAGAATGTTTATGTTGATAATTAACATCCACTGATATCTATATGGTCTAAACATAGTTAAAATGTCAAGAAGGTTGGTAGTGTGACAAATAATTTGAAAATTAGATATAATGTGATTATAATATGGACAATATAAGAGAAATGTTTTTCATCTTCAAACTTATTAAGATGTGAAAAACTCTCCCATCCTATGGCATTTTGGGTATTTTGGGAATTCACTAATTAGCTAGTGTCACTATGAAGCTAAAGAGAGATCCTTACCTTGGGAATTTTCATTTTCTTCTTACCACTAGTCAACAAAGAAAGGTAATTTTGGTTTTTTATTTAGGGGTTGACCACCTCATCATATCATGTAGCTCTTTATTTCCGTGTTGGAAGTGATAATATTGTTTATGTTATCCAAATTATGCAAGATAATCTCCTACTTTGTTCCCGAATGGTGCAACCAAGATAGGGCATCCTTATGCGACCCTCTTTGAGGAGAAGGTGGGGGTTTTGACTAGATTTATAAGCAATATTTGGAAACCTCTTCACATTCGTATTATATAACTTCTTATCCATAAGGTAAACATGCAAATGGGGAAATGCTTGCTTTAATCAAGGATAAGGTAGGGAGTATTTTCTTTAATTTTGAAGTTGTTAATTATAAACTACTTTTAGATCTATTAAATATTCCTTCATAACTTTTTGAATATACTACAACAAAAACCTCGCATGTATCTAAATTTTAATTTGATAAATTGTAATACACGTTATTCCTACCATATAAATTAAATGATTGGTAAATTCCCATAGGCATCAATCCATAATAAGTTCAAAAAACTTCATGATACATCTCAAGTTGCTAAAATTAAAAAAATCATAAAACTTACTAAATTATAAATTTATTTTAAATTATTATTGATTATAAAATGTATTAATTTACAATTAAGCATGTCAACATTTTCCTTAACTAATGGTAATAAGTCAACATGCATCCTTTCAAATGGGAAATACTCGGTTTGATCAAGAGAATAGGGTAGGAAGTATTTCCTTTAATCTTGAAGTTGTAAGTTATAAACTAATTTTAAATCTATGGATTTTTCCTTCATATCTTTCTGAATATACTACAACAACAAGCCTCAAATGTATCTATATTTTAATTTGATAAGCTATAATACATATTATTGCAATCATATAAATTAAATGGCTAGTAAATGCCCATAGGCATCACCACTTACTTGATGATACATGTCAAATTGCTAAAATTAAGAAAACCATAAAAATTAATAAATTATAACCTTATTTTAAATCACTATTAATTGTAACTAGGGAATAAACTCTCGGAGTGGAAAAGGCGGATTTCCCAGGTTTCGATCTTGAGACCACCCATCGTCATGCATCAAAGCTTCGCTAAGGGTTTGGACGGCAGAACAAAATGCCGGCAGGGGTCTGCATCTCACCTCGTGGTCTTGGATCTGAAGGACTGGCTTTGCGACCGGATTAAAGCCCCCCTGCAGTTTCAGAGGACAGTCTCGGGCATCCGCCAGATCGCAGAAGACGTCCCTCCGTTTGCTGGCCGCGTAGGCTGGTACCCACAAAGCCATCGCTTGAGAGGGGGCAAAGGGGGTTTCGGCCCTATTCAGAGGGGCGCCGTCACTAAGGCCGGCCAGACGAAGACCAGCACTCTACAGTCGCTTCATGCATGCAAAGACGAAGGGTTGCATGGGGCAGACCCGCCTATGTACACATTTGCATGGCCCGATCCCTGTAGATCCAGGCCGGATCTCTCAAATATGAGCAAGATGCAAGACCTCCAGGAGCTCAGGCAGCTGATCGGTGGTTATATGCATCGATCCAACAGAGGGTTGGCAGATCGCGACAGGCAAAAGGTAGAATGCCTCAATAGAAGCTCAGATCTGGAAGATTGCCGACAGCGAGATCACAAGGCAACCAGCAACATCACTGTTTCAGGCAGAGCAGAAACTCAGCTAAATTGCAGTCATCAGGTAACAAAAACTCGTTTTCAGATTTTCATTAAAACCCCAGAGACGAAATCTTCTTTAGTATGGGTACATGCAGAAAGTACTGTGTTGCAGCTGAAGCAGCAAATCTATGCATTGACTGGATACCCTAGCCAGATCCAACACTTAGTCAATGGCAGATGGTCTCTCCAAGACAACAGAACCATGGGAAGCTATGGGATCAGCCCAGGAGAAACAATTCTCTTGAACCTCAGACTGAGAGGAGGAGCCCCTCCTCAGGGTCAGACAAGCAACTCAGGGGGAGACAAAAAATCCTCAGGAGGGGACAAGGGGAAAAAGACAGCATCTCAGCAGCAACCCAAAGGAGGTTCCTCCTACAAAAACATTCTTCAGGGTAACAAAGATACAGGGTCCTCTCCAGATCAAGGCAGGTATACTCCTAGGCCATACATAGTAGACCAGTTAGGGCAAACCCCAGCCCTAAACTTTGACTCTACAGGGCTTGATGTTTTCGTTAAGTCCTATGAAACGCAGGCCCTAATCTGCCGTTTTAACAGTTTCTGGCCAAAACCAATAAATCTATTCCATTGGATTTTCACCACTTGGACCATGGAATGTGATATACATTTATGCTCCAAGGGATTTTTTATAGTTAGATTCGCATCCTCGGAAGTCAAAGAAATAATCATCAGAGATGGGCCTTGGTTCTGGGGAACATCGGGGCTGTTCATGACCCCATGGTTCGCAGATTTCGATCCAAACAACATGACTGTATCCAAAGTGTCGGTTTGGGTTCGTCTATACAACCTTCCCCTTCACTTTTGGAGTGAACGAGTCTTGGAAGGAATTGAGAACAGCATAGGGAAATATATCAAAACAGATCTGGAGAGGATTGATGAAAGGGTATACACTTTCACACGCATCTGTGTGGAAGTAGATGTAAGCAAAGGGCTGCCAGACAACATAAGGCTGATCTACAAACAACAAAACTGGCTGCAAGCACTAGACTATGAAAATACTGCTTTCAGATGCAGGTTCTGTAGGCAGACAGGACACCTGCAAAGTACATGCCCAGAAGACAAAAAAGCAAATAGTAAAAAGAAGGAGAAAGGGAAGCAGAGGAAAGGATGGCAATTTACCCCCCCGGACTCAGATGATGAAGAATTAGAACCAGAAGAGGATGACACCCCCGTATAGAATGCAGAGGTATCCCAAGAAATGGAGACTCAGAAGGAATCTACATCAGAAAACAAGATCACAAAGCTCCACCAAAATCAAGCAGAGAAGACAAGCGAGGATCAAAGCATGGGAGGGATCAAACGGCATCACCACTCAGATACTTCAGACTCAGACAAGGAAACAGCCCCACAGAAAGCAGAAACACAGTTAGTCATAGCTTCGATCGAGCCCACTCAAGGAGAGTGGCGCAAGGTCGAAAAGAAAAAAGGGGAGAAAAACTTGAAGTGTGAGCTTTTACTCACTGCCGGAATTCAGTTTTTTGCCTCTTTCTTCTCTCTCCTCTCTTCTCTTTTCTTTTTATTTTTTATGCACGTTAGTCTTCTAACGTTGCGTGGGGTGTGACTGCACTCGAGCCCATATGGGCAGCTTATGGAAATGCTTCAATGCATCTGCGAGTGTAACTTCTCATTTTTTAAATAAAAGGTTACCGTTTTTTTCCTTGGAAAAAAAATCACTATTAATTGTAAAAACAATTAATGTAAGCTTAAACATATACATTTTCCTTAAATAACAATGATCAATTAACTTGCATTCACATATAAGAACCATTGATGTTGTCCTCACTGCTAGTTTGACAAACAAGTTATGATATACATTTTAAGAAACATGGAACACGATTCTTAACCATGGAGATTTAGCTACACTTTAATATGGAAATTCTTAATATGTAAAGAGGTTTTGTTATAATAGATGGTCAAATGCCATGAATTATCAATACCATATGCCCAAAAAATCAGAATTCACTTCGAACGACCCTTCTTCTTATGTCATTTTTATAATTGGTCAATTTAATCAGAAAGATAAAAAGAACATAACTACTTTGAAAGTATATCTCAATCAATAATTTGTATAAACTATTATGAATATTTTAAAATATATCATGGAAATTGAATCCCTACCTTCTATTTAATAATTATTGATTAATAAATTGAAATTCTAAAATCCACATTCCAACCATTCATCTAAATTATACATCAATACAATATCTAACTATAAACAATCTTTTCCAAATAATCCCTATCAAAAAACTTCAGATTCAAAAAATAACTTTATTTTGAAATAAACTCCCTATCTATAAATTAAATTCTATTGCATAGTCATTAACCACCCAATATAAAGTATTAATGTTACTCTTTGTTATATTTCTTAGATTTTATTTTAAAATTCAATTCTGTCATAAATGTATCTAGTTCTTTCCTCTTTTCTTTGTTTTGAATTTTTTTTTTAAATAATCCATATATATTTAATAATTATATATTTAAAATCTGTTATATTTTAATAATTATACTTTTTGTATTTTTCGGTGGTGGTGGTGGTGGTGGTGGTGGTGGTGGTGGTGGTCACAAATTTTGAAGAAATAAAATGTGTTATATAATTATTTTAAATTTTGATATTTATATTGGAAATTTTGCCAAATAATTTTTGGTTAAATTCTAATTTTTTATTATTTAAAATGTATTATTAAATATATATATATAAATTTCAAACCGGAAAAAATACAAAAACATATAACACAACTCAAACTCATAATTCCAACATAATTCTTGTTGAATTCTAGAAAAAAAATTCAACTTAAAAATATAAACCCAAACCCAAATTCTGACCCAAACTCCAAGGAAATGTCCTAGATCATGACGCATGCATATTATCTAGTCTTCTTTTCTCAAGAGTTCTATTTAACATGCTCACAAAATGTTAAACATATTGCACTATAACGCATGTCCCCCTAAGTTAAAGAGGGCTTCATTTTAAAAATAGCCTTGTGAGTAACGATAACTGCATACACAGTTCGCCGGCTATCCGTGAATTCCCCGTTAACAGGAAATGCTATATAGGAACGGCCTTGTCTATTGAGGCGTTAAATTTGGTTGGACTGAAAAATGTTTAGGGTTATTTTATTAAAAAATATAAAAATTGATAGTAGGTGTTTGAATTTTTTTTATAGTGGAAATAAATTTATTATTAATCAAAAAAAAATTAAATACTCAGAATTTTGAAGTTTGATAAATATATATAAATTTTCAAATACTTCTACCAAATTTTAACAAAATAATTCCAAATTTTCTATTATTTTCCTTAAAACTTTGAAACACATATAAGAACCATTAAAATGTTACACTGCATGCTTATGACAATGATGTCATGTGACCATGTCCCAACATTTGAAGGCCCAGCATGCCATATTCGAGAACTAAATATTTGTTTGCAATGAAAGATTGAAATTTCCCATTGATAGTCATCCATCTTGGACTTAGCAGCTAGTGGCAAAGAACATGATCATGACTGTTGCCACCTGAGAGTTTGTTGTAGATGTTACATTTTCATAAGACAATATTTGAGACAATTTTTGGGTAAATTCATTTCACTAGTTTCAATCCCATTTCTTCGCCCCTATGAGCATCATTCGATGCAACAAGTGCTAAGTGGACTATTAAAAAATTAGGAGAAATTAGTCAGTTACGACTACCTCTCATAGAAATGGTCATAGATGAATGACTTACTTAACGTAGTTGAATATCAAAATGATATCTAATATAATGCATTGCAAAAACCCCAATATTTAATTCAAAAGAGTGAAGGGAACTCTACTTGAATGGTTCATGAGGCACAATACTTGCTAAGGTTTTGCAAATGGGGTAGCAAGCTAAGTGAGCTTGATTGTGAGGAAAATTCCACAGTTAAGCGCGCTTTAGCAAGAGGCGATCTCGGATGAGTGACCTCCTCGGAAATCCTGGTTATTGGGTGCAAGCCCCGGAACTAATGACTGATGCTATGTGATTCATTTCACTAGCTTCAATCTCATTTCTTCACCCCTCTGATCATCACTCGATGCAATGAGTGCTAAGTGGACTATTTAAAAATCATGAAAAATTAGTGAGTTATGACTACCTCTCATGGAAATGGTCATAGATGAATGACTTACTTAACGTAGTTGAATCCAAAAATGATATCTAACTTGTGCATTGTCTTAAATATTGTCTTTAAGTAGGCGTCTCAAAAATTATTGTCCTAAATATTATTGTCTTAAAAAATATTGTATCTTAAAGATTACTGTCTTAAAAAGTATTGTCTTAAAAAATGTTGTCTTAAAGATTATTGCCTTAAAAAATATTATCTTAAAGATTATTTTCTTAAAAACTATTGTCTCTATAAATACAACATATAACACAAGCATTATTGTCTCTTAGGAGACAATCTCCTTTTTGTCTCTCTAGAGACAACACTCAGATTAAAGACAATATGTTTGAAATACTAGCTATTGTCTCTCTAGAGATGATAAAAAATTTATTTAAAGATCATTTTTGTCTCTTTAGAGACAATATACAACAATGAATCAAGAGATATCTCACCATTGAAATAAATCAATATAAAAAACATTTAATTAAAAATAAACTACAAAATCGTTGGTTAATTCATGTTAGCACACAGTGGAATCAAACCACTAACCTCCTGCTTATAAGGCAGATGCTCTTCCATTGAGCTAGCACACTTTAAAGAATTATGTGAAGAGGTATGGTAATCCTTAAAATTACATTCATAGCCAATGATTTAAAAAAAAATACAGTTAGACGATGAATTTCAGACAAGGAAAAATTGCATATTTCAACAAATTTGATGTTGTAACACCCCTCCTTATCAACTTTGATAAGTAGAAGTGGATATTGAAAAGAGTCAATTCCCAATACAATTTTTTGGGAATGGGATCTAAAGGTCTCTTTTTTTTACTTGCCAAAATTTCACACCCTCGCCCTACTTACCCGAAGCATAAAGCTCAACTGATTCACCATCTCGTAAAGACTTCTTTTTGGTATCTGCTAGACTGTTCTATTTCCCAGAAGGAAATTTGACTCTATTGTTTTAGTTCTCATGTCATTAGAGTACATAATAACAAGTAGCCAATTCACAATATCATATGAGGCATAATGACATAAAAACAATACTGATAGCAAAATAAAAAAATTCACTCAAGTTCAGAAATCCTATTCCAAATTCTGAAATCCCTTCCCATGCAATTCCAAAAATGAATTTCCTCAATTCCTTATGTTCCTCTAGTCTTCTGCTACAACTCTAATATATTCCAAGGCCCAGAAAGTACCAAAGTTGTCGAGTGGAAGAAAATTACAACAACATAATAGAGAGATAAATTAGAAGAAGCGAGAAAGACAATGAGATTTGTTGACATTCACCTTTGCATGATATGGCAGATTATATTTTTAAATGGTTCCATGTAAAGTAGCAGGCCCTTTTAAATTATATGTGAACTCCCAATCTCTCCAAAAAAGTTATTATGGATCAAAGTTTGATAAGATCACCCAACAAGTCTCCAACCCATATATTTAATTACAATATTTAGATTAATCATATCCCATAGACAATTCCAAAAGGGTTTATTGTTAGATTTGAGTATCCTTATCATTTTCAAGAATATTTTATACAAGCCTCTTGGCTAGGAGGATCCTACACACAAACTGTCATTTTCATACACTAAGGCACCATGCTTCAATAGATCTACTAGATGCTTCACTCATACTCAAACTCAAAGGCAAAGCCTGGACAAGAATAGTATTTTCCAAATTACTTGCAATAATAAGCTCCCTTAAAAGATGTGTACTCTAATTTTTAACAACCTATTTATAGCTAATCTCCCAAAATTAGCTTATGTCTTTTTAGCTTATTACCATAGTTAGATACCAAAACAACAACATGACTTGTAATTTATTATGCTAAGTTTTTCCTTCATACTTGATGTCCATGATCATAGATTTTCCTTCATATGCACCTTCAATTATGTAGTTCTCCTAATGTTCCATTACCACTCATGGTATTACATCATTTAAGTTCTTCTGTCTCTTTTTTTCCTGACTATATGCCAAAATTCCCATATGAATTCAACTATCACATGCGAGAAATGAATTCGGTAGCCTAAAAAAACTATACTAGTGAAAGGTTTGCATCCCAATTTTGTAATAATATAGAAATTATACAACCACTTAAACAATTAGCAGTCAAAGAGCTCAATATGCTGAAGAGATATATAAAAACCCAATTAAATTAATACTAAGCATATCTGAGTGTAATGTTGAGAAGCTCAAATTTGGAGCACAAATCCAATTGCCATAAAACATGATACTGTTAGAGTTAGTCCTTTGGCCTCCCTTTAGTGATCAAAATGGGCCTCTTATTATGTCTATTTTATTAGGTGTTTTGCACATTATTTTCAGCACAAAACATGTCACAAGTATGCCTATCAAGAGCAACTCGGAAAGAGCTTTCCAACGGTATATCACACTCCCAAAATTGGCTCCC
Organism: Pinus tabuliformis; assembly: GCA_031772625.1. Classification (NCBI taxonomy): domain Eukaryota; kingdom Viridiplantae; phylum Streptophyta; class Pinopsida; order Pinales; family Pinaceae; genus Pinus; species Pinus tabuliformis. Next base: position 346,662,786 of record CM062814.1, read on the forward strand.
AGATCAAAAGATATGACCGAATGAATGGTTGACTCAAAGGCCTCCCGTGCAACAGTTCAAGTATTGAATGATCCAGAGGAAGCTAGGAGATGTCAGTGGCTGGTCTTGTGGCTGGATTGTGATAGAGAAGAAAAGAACATTAAAGAAAAGCATCTACAAGAATTCTTCAGTCAGAGTTATAGTTTTGTTGGTGATCTTGTGAAAACAAAAGGATCAATCTGGAATCTTTATAGTAGTAATGTTTTCAGTCAAGAAATGATTTTCAATGGGAAGCTCAAGGCCTTAAACCTACTGATGAGTCATGAATAAGTATTGTGTAGCCACCTATGGAGAAGACACATCACATAATGGCTAGAACTACAAATTTTGTCAGTGAGCATGGAGGGCAGTAAAAAATTGTTCTAAGGGTGAAGCAGGTAAGTAATCCAATTTTTGGGTTCCTAATGCTTGATCACCATCTTCATATAGACTTCAGGTTCCTGGTTAATAATCCTAAAATTTTGGATCCTGATAACAATGTTGATAAGAAAACATATCGAGAAGGCCACTGTTCAAGGAGAGGCCCTCTCCCGTCTTGGATCAGTGTATGGTATTGAATATGATGAAGAAGAAGGAATGGCTCAAGTCTCTATAGATTAAAAGGAAGGGACATCCTCCATCCAAGATTGTTCTGTTCATAAAACTATTTGTAGTGCAGACAATAGCATGGCTTTAGAGATATCTGAATCTTCAAAAGGAAAGGACCTTCAAAATGATGTTTGTAGCACTAAAGTAGATGCAGCTCCAAAGCATGATACTTCTATCATAGACCAACCATCTGTTTTAGAGGGTTCTAGACATCCTTTTGGTGACAATTGAGGAAGTCATGCTTCGCCTTCACATGAATTGGTGAGAAATAATAGAGAGTCAGTTCAAACTTCAAGAAATCAAGCTCATAGAGAAAGTTCACCAATATTGAAGCCACCATCATTTTTTAAAGCATGTAGTAGGAAACATGGTTGAATTTATTGCAAGGAATGGAAATGAATTCGAAGGTATTATTGTAATCAAGATAGAGAAAAGGGACAGTTCCCATTTCTTCTGCCTACAAATCAGTATCATCCATACTATCTCAAAGTCTTTGAAGCAACACAATAGGGTAAGTTTCATGAAAGTGGTTCAACCTAGTGAAAATCAAAATCAAACCTATCTGGAGTGTAGGGCTATGCTCTTGGCTGTGGCACTGTACTTCTAGACTATAGCGCTGCATGTAGGGCCATTCTAGAAAGAAAAGTTCTGTAGGAGCCCACTTGGCTTCGCATTGCTCTTTCACTCATGCTGGCTCTAATCAAAGAAGTCTGTTGGATAATGAGTTGGGTACAACACCTCCCATGGGGTGGAACTCCTGGAATCATTTTGGTTGTGACATCAGTGAGATATTATGCCATGTTATATTTTGCATAATACTGCTATTTTATCTAGCCAATTTGATTCCTTAATTCTGGGTACATTCCTGTTGAGCGTGAAGATTGTATTGTAGCTTTAGTGGAGTATGGACCTCTTCTAGGAGGGGACAGGATTTTCCCTGAGCAACATGTGACTATCTTTTCCAAAATATTTTTTGAATAGATGACACCCCTCATGAAGCTAGGCAATCAAAGGCTTATTACAAAGTCAGATGTTTGGAAGCTTGATACATGGGATCAAACTAAGAATATTTACAATAATTTCGAGTGATGTTGGGAACAAGAAAGTACCAAGCACAAACCATGGCTATTAAGGGCATTGAATCGTAGTCTCAGATGATGATTCTGGTTTGGAGGTTTATTCAAGATTGGATATGATGCTTCAAAATTTGTTTGTCCTAGGTGAAGATGGACGCTATTTCAACAAGGAAGCTGCTCAGATCATCATAAACATAGTAGTAGGCCATGGAGTAGGAAAAATTATTGTCGGCAGGGATGGACTAATGTCAACACCAGCAACGTCTGTAGTTATCCGAAAAAATAAGGCTAATGGGGGTTTTATTATGAGTGCAAGCCACAATCTTGGAGGAACAGAAAATGATTAGGGTATCAAGTTTAATTATGACAATGGACAACTTGCACCTGAATCTATTACTGACAAGATATATGGCAACACTCTGTCTATTTTAGAAATCAAGATGGCAAACATTTCAGATGTGGATTTTTCTAGATTGGGAGTTACCAAGTTTGGCAGTTTTACTGTAGAAGTTGTTGATCCTGTTTCTGATTATAGGGAGCTAATACAGAGTGTCTTTGATTTTGAACTTATAAAGACCTTCATAACACAGCTAGATTTTAGGTTCAAATTCAATGTTATGCATGCCATAACTGGTGCCTATGCAAAGCCTATCTTTGTGGATCAACTTGGAGCAAATGCAGATTCTATATCCAATGGAATTCCTTTAGAGGATTTTGGGAATTGACATCTAGACCCCAACCTAACATATGCTAAGGAGTTGGTAACTATTATGTATAGTGTAGACACACCAGATTTTGGAGCTGCTAGTGATGGAGATGGTGACTGAAACATGATTCTTGGAAAAATATTCTTTGCTACACCTTTAGATTCAATAGCTATGATTGTAGCTAATGGTCAAGAAACAATTCCATACTTCAAGAATGGACCAAAGGGTCTGGCAAGGTCCATGCCAACAAGCGGTGCCCTTGACCTTGTTTCAAAGAAACTAAAGCTTCCATTCTTTTTAGGTCCCCACTGGTTGGAAATTCTTCGGAAATCTCATGGATGGAGGGAAACTTTCAAAATGTGGGGAAGAAATCTTTGGAACTGGTTCTAATCACATTCGTGAGAAAGATGGAATCTGGGTTGTATTAGCTTGGCTTTCAATTATCGCTTATAAAAATAAAAAATGTTGGTGAAAAGCTGGTATCTGTCGCAGATATTGCTATAGAAGATTAGGAAACCTATGGTCATAACTTATTTTCTCATTATGATTATGAGGAATGTGAATTAGAAGGAGCCGACAAAATGGTTGAACATCTACATGGTTTGATTTCTAACATCCAAGGAGGAGAGAAGTACAGAAACTACATGATCCAGTTTACAGACGATATTGCATATACTGATCCAGTCGATGGAAGTCTGGCATTAAAATGAGGAATTCGATTTGTTTTCCCGGATGGATCGACGATTATATTTTGCTTATCAGGCACAAGTTCAGCCAGTGTGACAATTAGAATTTATGTATAACAATACGACCCAGATGTTTCTAAACATGACGTGGATGCACAAACAACATTGAAGCCTTTAATTGATGTTTCTTTTTCAATATCAAAGCTTAAGGAGTACATTGGAGGTGAGAAACACACAATAATTACATGAACCAACATAATGTGTTTGAGTTATATTCCAAGGGTTTAAAATTTTTTCATTATTATTTCCAGTGCAGGATCAATGAAAGTTTGATTGCTCCTTCCAAGACTTCTTCAGGGGCTGCCTCCAAGAAAGCAAAAGATATTTCAAAAGTGTTATCAGTTTTCAGGTGTGATAGTGATGGAGAATCATAAATTGGCGTGGAATTATTCAAATATTTCTAGGAATCGATGGCAAGTATTTTAGCTATGAAATCAACAGCATTGAGTTTTTGAAGGAGAGGTTGTAGTATTCAAGACATTCAACAAGAAAATGGAAAATACTTCAAGAATCCAAGGCATATACAGAGCATAGGTGCAGGATGATTTGAATAGCATCCCAAATTATCCCTGATTTCCAGTGATGGCTCCAAAACAAACTTAGGCAAGCAGTTTGACTTGTGGCGGCAAATCAATTGTTCTGTTTTGTTGTGATTTAATTCCTTAGTTATAAGTTAGATTTATTTTATTTGGCCGCATAAAAACATATTTAGGTGTTTGTTTGTTTTTCTATTTTAAATTATTTTGATTCATATGTTTAGGAATTCATAATTAATATGTAATAGGGTATATATAGGGTGATTTTTGAAGATTTAAGGGTTCGATTCTGGTAGCAGAGAGGCTTCTTGGGACTGTGTAAAGTTTTCTTGAATATGATTTTAATAAAGCAATTTTTTCCCGTTTAGACTTGGGGTCCATCAAGGTGTTCAATGTTCAGTATGTTTTTCCTGTATTTCACTTACATATTTTGTTTTCTCTACCTTGTTACAACATTATCTAAGAGATGTGTTAGCAATTCATCTACACACGATGCTCCTTTCATGATGATTTTGTTGTTAAATGTAGTGGTTGTCTTTGCAGAATCCATCCTCTGTTAGAAGATGTTGAGCAACCTTGTGTTTCTCATTCATCTAAAGTTGCTACTGCAAATCCATCCCATTTTTGATGCCTGCAGGGTAGCGAACTTTCTCTCCTATTCTTCTCACATTTGCAATATTTTATCTGGCTGAACATTGCACTTACTTTTCCCCTAGTTTGCCAGTAGAAAGTGGCATTGAGTCCATAGCCCAAATGGTCCTTTCTCTTACCTTTTTCGACCCAAAAACTTTCAAACAAATCCCCGCACTGCATAGCTAGCCTAAGATTTCATTTATTGCAGCCGCATTGTGTTGGCAAAGAGAGAGCCCTCTTTGGTCTGGTAGGGCTAGATGCCAAATCGAAACTTGGTCTATGGTTACCTCGGAATTGCCTCTTTTCAACCTTATGGTTCATTCTGAGTGATAATGTATTGCCGCCGTTGTCCGGGACGAGGTGACAGATCTTCTCTGGGAAAGATCGTTCAAGTTGCAGATCTGATTGTTGATGGTGGACAGTAGTTAGACACATATGAAGGCTGAAATCATCTACCTGACTCCACTGTTCGAGATCCTAAGTTTCAAAGTATTGATGGTGGCTCCACTGGCTAAATGAAGGAATAAGATGTTGCTTCTATTTGTTCAAGGTATTCATGTATCGTTTTTTATAATTTTCCTGGCTTTCCTATTCAATTACCGAAGGATGCATATATTTTGAGCAATGGCACTAAATTCAATGTGGAAGATCTGACTTTGACTCTTGAACATATAGCAAATTTCAAAACATTTATAAAATCTCTTAGAGTAAAAAAGGATGATGGTTTTATCAGATTGTTCTATGATTCATTTGAATGGAAATGTAGACAGTGGATCAAAAGTTTTCGTATCAGATATATTAAGTCATTTGCAGATTTTTGGCATATCTTGCTTAAAACATGGATGGAGAAACATGAATAATTTGAAATATAGGCAGCCTCTATTCAAGGCTTTAGAGAATGGGAAGATATGTGCATGGATGATGAGTTAGATGAGAACTTTGCTTGATCTCTTTCTTCTTATTTGAAGTTTTTTCGATGTAGCCATGAAGTTAAGTTCAATTTTTTGCAAGAATTTTCCATCAAAATTGAAGGAGATCTAACTGAATTAGAGACCCAAATATAGTCCTAGGATCTAGACTGTCGAGTCCCATTCTTTGTGGACCATTTTCAGTAGAAGGAAGAGAAGGTAAGGCTGCCTGTGGATATTTGCATTGATGGTTTGCAGCTGGAAGCATGTATTGAGGAATTGGGGCAGCAAACAGAGTCTGGTTTCTTCGATCCTATTCCAGCATACATGGAGTATTATTTCAGTTTGAATAACAAGCCAGATTTCCTTTTACACAATCACACTCATTTTGTGCATGTATGGCTATCAGCATTTACATTTTTGTCCTGGTTCAAGTACTTCCAATCAACATCCTTGTCACAGTTATTTGATTGGTTGATGTAGCATTACAACATCACTTGATGAATTGATTTTGCTGCAAAGTAGATTAGGTTTGTGTATAAATAAGCTATCTAAGATAGCATTTCAGTTTCCAATATTTCTTTATGTACAGATTGTAGTATGTGTATGTTTTATGGATTGGTATAAGTTGTTTTGAGTTTGCAACCATTTGAAAATATTTCCTAATGGATGAGGCACTAATTTACATGTTCCCAAAGATCTACAATTCTTGGCACCTCCAAGGAGTTACCATCCAAGATGGTGCCACTATTAGAGTCAGTCCTTTGGCCTTCCTTCAGTGATCAAAATGGGCCTATTATTATGTATATTTTATTAGGTGTTTTTCACATGATATTTAGCACAAAAGATGCCGTAAGTATGTTTATCAGGAGTAGCTCAGAGAGATATTTCCAACGGTATATCACACTCCCAAAATTGGTTCCCGAATAAAAAGATATGACCGATTGAATGGTTGACTCAAAGGCCTCCCGTGTAGCAGTTTAGGTATTGAATGATCTAGAGGGAGCTAGGAGATATCAGTGGCTGGTCCTATGTTTGGATTGTGATAGAGAAGAAAATAACATTAAAGAAAAGAATCTGCAAGAATTCTTCGGTCAGAGTTATAGTTTTGTTGGTGATCTTGTGAAAACAAAAGGATCAATATGGAATCTTTATAGCAGTAATGTTTTCAGTCAAGAAATGATTTTCAACGGGAAGCTCAAGGCCTTAATCCTGCTAATGAGTCATGACTAAGTATTGTGCAGCCACCTACGGAGAAGACACATCACATAATGGCTAGAACTACAAAGTTTGTTAGTGAGCATGGAGGGCAGTCAGAAATTGTTCTGAGGGTGAAGCAGGGAAGTAATCCAGTTTTTGGGTTCCTAATGCCTGATCACCATCTTCATATATACTTCAGGTTCCTGGTTGATCATCCTCAACTTTTAGATCCTGATAACAAAGTTGATAAGAAAAAATATCGAGAAGGGCACTATTCAAGGAGAGGGCCTCTCCCTTCCTAGATCAGTGCATGGTACTGGAGATGATGAAGATGAAGGAATGGTTCAAGTCTCTGTAGATTCAAAAGAAGGGACATCCTCCATCCAAGATTGTTCTATTGATAACACTTCTTGTAGTGCAGACAGTAGCATGGCTTTAGAGATAGCTGAATCTTCAAAAGGAAATGACCTTCAAAACGATGTTTGTGGCACTAAACCAGATGCGACTCTAGATAATGATACTTCTATCATAGACCAGTCATCTATTTTAGAGGGTTATAGACATCATTTTGGTGACAGTTTAGGAAGTCATTCTTCGCCTTCACGTGAACTGGCAAGAAATAATAGAGAGACAGTTTAAACTTCAAGAAATCAAGCTCATAGAGAAAGTTCATCAATATTGGAGCCCCCATCATTTTAAAAGCATGTAGTAGAAAAGATGGTTGAATTTATTGCAAGGAATGGAAAGGAATTCGAAGGTATTATTGTTAATCAAGATAGAGAAAAGGGATACTTTCCATTTCTTCTGCCTACAAATCAGTATCATCCATACTATCTCAAAGTCTTTGAGGCAACACAACAAAGTAAGTTGCATGAAAAGGGTTCGACCCAGTGAAAATCGAAATCAAACCTATCTGGAGTGTAACGTTGTGCTCTTGGCTATGGCGCTCTGCTTCCGGACTATGGCGTTGTGTGTAGGGACATTCTAAATAACAAAGTTTTGTAGGTGCCGACTTGGCTTCACATTGCTCTTTCTCTCATGCTGGCTCTAATCCAAGAAGTCTGCTGGACAATGAGTTGGGTAGGACACCTCCCATGGGGTGGAACTCCTGGAATCATTTTGATTGTGACATTAGTGATATATTATGCCAGGCTATATTTTTCATATTACTGCTATTTTATCTACCCAATTTGATTCCTTATTCTGGGTACATTCCTGTTGAGCGTGAAGATTGTACTACAGCTTCACTGGAGTCTGAACCTCTTCTAGGAGGGTACAGGATTTGCCCTAAGCAACATGTGAATATATTTTCCAAAATATTTTTTGAATATATGACACCCCTCATGAAGCTAGGCAATCAAAGGCCTATTACAAAGTCAGATGTTTGGAAACCTAATACATGGGATCAAACTAAGAATATTTACAATAATTTCCAACGATGTTGGGAACAAGAAAGTACCAAACACAAACCATGGCTATTAAGGGCATTGAATCGTAGTCTCAGAGGATGATTCTGGTTTGGAGGTTTATTCAAGATTGGATATGATGCTTCAAAATTTGTTTGTCCTAGGTGGAGATGGACGCTATTTCAACAAGGAAGCTGCTCAAATCATCATAAACATAGTAATAGGTCATGGAGTAAAAAAAATTGTTGTCGGTAGGGATGGACTAATGTCAACACCAGAAGTATCTGTAGTTATCCGAAAACATAAGGCTAATGGGGGTTTTATTATGAGTGCAAGCCACAATCCTGGAGGACCAGAAAATGATTGGGGTATCAAGTTTAATTACGACAATGGACAACCTGCACCTGAATCTATTACTGACAAGATATATGGCAACACTCTGTCTATTTCGAAAATCAAGATGGCAAAAATTTTAGATGTGGATTTGCCTATATTGGGAGTTACCAAGTTTGGCAATTTTACTCTAGAAGTTTTTGATCCTGTTTTTGATTATAGGGAGATAATACAAAGTGTCTTTGATTTTGAAATTATAAAGACCTTCATAACACGGCTAGATTTCAGGTTCAAATTCGATGTTATACATGCCATAATTGGTGCCTATGCAAAGCCTATCTTTGTGGATCAACTTGGAGAAAATGTAGATTCTATATCCAATGGAATTCCTTTAGAGGATTTTGCGAATGGACCTCTAGACCAGAACCTAATGTATGCTAAGGAGTTGGTAACTATTATGTATAGTGTATACGCACTAGATTTTGGAGCTGCTAGTGATGGAGATGGTGACCGGAACATGATTCTTGGAAAGATCTTCTTTGTTACATCTTTAGATTCAGTAACTATGATTGCAGCTAATGCTCAAGAAACAATTCCATACTTCAAGAATGGACCGTAGGGTCTGGCAAGGTCCATGCCAACAAGTCGTGCCCTCGACCTTGTGGCAAAGAAACTAAACCCTCCATTTTTTCTAGGTCCCCACTGGTTGGAAATTCTTTGGCAATCTCATGGATGCATGGAAACTTTCAATATGTGGGGAAGAAAGCTTTGGAATTGGTTCTGATCACATTCATGAGAAAGATGGAATTTGGGCTGTATTAGCTTGGCATTTAATTATTTCTTATAAAAATAAAAAAAAGTTGGTGAAAAGATGGTGTCTGTTGCAGATATTGCTAAAGAAAATTAGGAAACCTATGGTCCTAACTTATTTACTCATTATGATTATGAGGAATGTGAATTAGAACGAGCCAAAAAAATGGTTGAACACCTATGTGCTTTGATTTCTAACATCAAAGGAGGAGAGAAGTACAAAAACGACATGATCCAGTTTGCAGATGATTTTTCATATACTGATCCAGTCGATTGAAGTCTAGCATTAAAATGAGGAATACGATTTGTTTTCCCAGATGGATCTAGGATTATATTTTGCTTATCAGGCACATGGCGCGCTAATTAGACTTTATTTGGAACAATATGACCCAGATGTTTCTAAACATGATGTGGATGCACAAACAACATTGAAGCATTTAATTGATGTTGCTTTGTCAATATCAAAGCTTCAGGAGTACACTGGACGTGAGAAACCCACAGTCATTACATGAACCAACATAATGTGTTTGAGTTATATTCCAAGGGTTTAAAATTTTGTCATTATTATTTCCAATGCAGGATCAATGAAAGGTTGGTTGCTCCTTCCAAGTCTTCTTCCGGTGTTGCCTCCAAGAAAGCAAAATATATTTCCAAACTGTCATCAATTTTTGGGTATGATGGTGATGGAGAATCATAAATAGGCGTGGCATTATTCGAATCTTTGAAGGAATCAATGGCAAGTATTTTAGCTATGAAATCAACAGCATTGATTTTTTGAAGGAGAGATTGAAGTATTCAAGACATTCAACAAGAAAATGGCAAATATTTCAGGAATCCAAGGCTTCTACAGAGCGTAGGTGGAGGATGATTTGAATAGCATCCTAGATTATCCCTGATTTCCAGCGATGGCTTCAAAACAAACTTAGGCAGACAGTTTGAATTGTGGTAGCAAATCAATTGTTCTGTTTTTTTGTGATTTAATTCCTTAGTTATAAGTTAGATTTATTTTATTTGACCGCATAAAAACATATTTAGGTGTTTGTTTGTTTTTCTATTTTAAATTATTTTGATTCCTATGTTTAGGAATTCATAATTAATATTTAATAGGGTATATATAGGGTGATTTTTGAAGATGTAAGGGTTGGATTTTGGCAGTAGAGAGGCTTCTTGGGACTGTGTAAAGTTTTCTTGAATATCATTTCAATAAAGCAAATTTTTCCCATTTAGACTTGGGGTCCATCAAGGTGTTTAATGTTCAGTATGTTTATCCTATATTTCACTTACATATTTTGTTTTCTCTACCTTGTTACATCATCATCTAAGAGATGTGTTAGGAATTCATCTACAGATGATGCTCCTTTCATGATGATTTTGTTGTCAAATGTAGTGGTTGTCTTTGCAGAATCCATCCTCTGTTAGATGCTCTGTTGAGCAACCCTATGTTTCTCATTCGACTAAAGCTGCTACTACAAATCCATCCCCTGTTTGATGCCTGCAAGGTAGCGAAATTTCTCTCCTATTCTTCTCATATTTGCAATATTTTATCTGGCTGAAAATTGCACTTAATTGTCCCCTAGTTTGCCAGCAGAAAGTGGCATCGAGTCCATAGCCCAAACGGTCCTTTCTCTTACTATTTTCGACCCAAAAACTTTTAAACAAATCCCCACACTCCATAGCTAGCTTAAGATTTCATTTATTGTAGCCACATTGTGTTGGCAAAGAGAGAGCCCTCTTTGGTCTAGCAGGGCTAGATGCCAAATCGAAACTTGGTCTATAGTTACCTCGGAATTGCCTATTTTAAGCCTTATGGTTCATTCTGAGTGATAACATATTGGCGCCATTGTTGGGAATGAGGTGAAAGATCTTCTATGGGAAATATCATTCAAGTTGCAGATTTTATTGCTAATGGTGGACAGTAGTTAGACACATATGAAGGTTGAAATCATCTACCTGACGAATCCACTGTTTGAGATCCCGAGTTTCAAAGTATTGATGGTGGCTCCACTGGCTAAATGAAGGACTCAGATGTTTCTTCTATTTTTTCAAGGTATTCATGTATCAATTTTTTAATCTTCATGGTTTTCCTGATCAATTACCGAAGGATGCATATATTTTTAGCAATGTCCCTAAATTCAATGTGGAAGATCTGACTTTGACTCTTGAACATATAGAAAATTTCAAAACATTTATAGAATCTCTTAGAGTTAAAAAAGAGGATGTTTTTATCATATTGTTCTATGATTCATTTCAAGGGAAATGTAGATAATGGATCAAAAGTTTTCCTATCAGATCTATTAAGTCATTTGCAGGTTTTTGGCATATCTTTCTTGAAACATGGATGGAGAAAGAGGAATAATTTTAAATATAGGCAACCTCTATTCAAGGATTTAGAGAATGGGAAGATATGTGCATAGATGATGAGGTAGATGAGAACTTTTCTTGATATCTTTCTTCTTATTTGAAGTTTTGTCGATGTAGCCATGAAGTTAAGCTCAATTTTTTGCAAGAATTTTCCGTCAAAATTGAAGGAGATCTAACTGAATTGGAGACCCAAATATAGTCCTAGGATCTAGATCATCGAGTCCCATTCTTTGTGGACTTTTTTCAGCAGAAGGAAGAGAAGGTAAGGCTACCCGTGGATATTTGCATTGATGGTTTGCAACTGGAAGCATGTATTGAGGAATTGGGGCAGCAAATAGAGTCTGGTTTCTTCGATGCTATTGTAGTGTACATGGAGTATTTTTTCAGTTTGAATAACAAGCCAGATTTCCTTTTACACAACCACACTCATTTTGTGCATGTATGGCTATCAGCATTTACATTTTTGTCCTGGTTCAAGTACTTCCAAGCAGCATCCTTGTCACAGTTATTTGATTGGTTGATCTAGCATTACAACATCACTTGATCAATTGATTTTGCTGCAAAGTAGACTAGGTTTGTGTATAAATAAGCTACCTAAGATAGCATTTCTGTTTCTAATATTTGTTTATGTACAAGTTGCAGTATGTTTATGTTTTATGGATTGGTATAAGTTGTTTTGAGTTTGCAGCCATTTGAAAATATTTCCTAATGGAGGAGGCACTAATATACATGTTCCCAGAGATCTACAATTCTTGCCACCTCCAAGGAGCTACCATCCCAGATGGCACTACTGTTAGAGTCAGTCCTTTGGCCTTCCTTCAGTGATCAAAATGGGACTCTTATTATGTCTATTTTATTAGGTGTTTTGCACATGATATTCAGCACAAAAGATGCCGTAAGTATGTTTATCAGGAGTAGCTCAGAGAGATATTTCCAACGGTATATCACACTCCAAAAATTGGTTCCTCGATCAAAAGATATGACCAAATGAATGGTTGACTCAAATGCCTCCCATTCAGCCGTTTAGGTATTGAATGATCCAAAGGAAGCTAGGAGATGTCAGTGGTTGGATTGTGATAGAGAAGAAAATAACATTAAAGAAAAGCATCTACAAGAATTCTTCAGTCAGAGTTATAGTTTTGTTGATGATCTAGTGAAAACAAAAGGATCAATCTGGAATCTTTATAGCAGCAATGTTTTCAGTCAAGAAATGATTTTCAATGCGAAGCTCAAGGCCTTAATCTTGCTAATGAGAAATGACTAAGTATTGTGTAGCCACCTACGGAGAAGACACATCACATAATGGCTAGAACTACACAGTTTGTCAGTGAGCATGGCGGGCAATCAGAAATTGTTCTGAGGGTGAAGCAGGGAAGTAATCAAGCTTTTGGGTTCCTAATGCCTAATCACCATCTTAATATATACTTCAAGTTCCTGGTTGATCATACTAAACTTTTGAATCCTGATAACAAAGTTGATAAGAAAACATATCGAGAAGGGCACTATTCAAGGAGAGGGCCTCTCACTTCTTGGATCAGTGCATGGTACTGGAGATGATGAAGATGAAGGAATGGCTCAAGTCTTTTTAGATTCAAAGAAGGGACATCCTCCATCCAAGATCGTTCTGTTGATAACACTGCTTGTAGTGTAGACAACAACATGGCTTTAGAGATAGCTAAATCTTCAAAATGAAAGGACCTTCAAAATGATGTTTGTAGCACTAAACTAGATGCGGCTGTAGATAATGATACTTCTATCATAGACTAGCCATCTATTTTAGAGGGTTCTAGACATCATTCTGGTGACAGTTTAGGAAGTCATGCTTCGCCTTCACATGAATTGGCGAGAAATCATAGAGAGACAGTTCAAACTTCAAGAAATCAATCTCATAGAGAAAGTTCACCAATATTGGAGCCACCATCATTTTTTAAAGCATGTAGTAGAAACGATGGTTGAATTTATTGCAAGGAATGGAAAGGAATTCAAAGGTATTATTGTTAATCAAGATAGAGCGAAGGGATAGTTCCCATTTCTTCTGGCTAGAAATAAGTATCATCCATACTATCTCAAATTCTTTGGGGCAACACAACAGGGTAAGTTGCATGACAAGGGTTCGACCAAGTGAAAATCGAAATCAAACCTATCTCAAGTGTAACACTGTGCTCCTGGCTATGGCGATGCACTTCTGGACTATGGCGTTGCGTATAGGGCCATTATAAAAAACAATGTTCTGTAGGTGCCCACTTGGCTTCACATTGCTCTTTCGCTCATGCTGGCTCTAATAAAAGAATTCTGCTGGACAATGAGTTGGGTAGGACACCTTCCATGGTGTGGAACTCCTGGAATCATTTTGATTTTGACATCAGTGAGATATTATGCCAGGCTATATTTTGCATATTACTGCTATTTTATCTACCCAATTTGATTCCTTATTCTGGGTACATTCCTGTTGAGCGTGAAGATTGTACTGCAACTTCAGTGGAGTATGAACCTCTTCTAGGAGGGGACAGGATTTTCCCTGAGCAACATGTGAATATCTTTTCCAAAATATTTTTTGAGTAGATGACACCACTCATGAAGCTAGGCAATCAAAGGCCTATTACAGAGTCAGATGTTTTGAAGCTTGATACATGGGATCAAACTAAGAATATTTACAATAATTTCCAGCGATGTTGGGAACAAGAAAGTACTAAACACAAACCATGGCTATTAAGGGCATTGATTAGTAGTCTCAAAGGATGATTCTGGTTTGGACGTTTATTCAATATTGGATATGATGTTTCAAAATTTGTTTGTACTAGGTGGAGATGGATGCTCTTTCAACAAGGAAGCTGTTTAGATCATCATAAACATAGCAGTAGGCCATGGAGTAGGAAAACTTCTTGTCAGCAAGGATGGACTAATGTCAACACCAGGAGTGGTTATAGTTATCCGAAAACATAAGGCTAATGGGGGTTTTATTATGAGTGCAAGACAAAATCCTTGTGGACCAGAAAATGATTGGGGTATCAAGTTTAATTACGACAATGGACAACTTGCACCTGAATCTATTACTGACAAGATATATGGCAACACTCTATCTATTTCGCAAATCAAGATGGCAAACATTTCAGATGTGGATTTTCCTAGTTTTACTGTAGTAGCTTTTGATCCTCTTTCTGATTATAGTTAGCTAATACAAAGTGTCTTTGATTTCGAACTTATAAAGACCTTCATAACATGGCTAGATTTCATGTTCCAATTCGATGTTATGCATGCCATAACTAGTGCCCATGCAAAGCCTATCTTTGTGGATCAAGTTGGAGCAAATGCAGATTCTATATCCAATGGAATTCCTTTAGAGGATTTTGGGAATGGACATCTAGACCCCAACCTAACGTATGCTAAGGAGTTTGTAACTATTATGTATTGTGTAGACACACTAGATTTTGGAGCTGCTAGTGATGGAGCTGGTGATCGAAACATGATTCTTGAAAAAATCGTCTTTGTTACATCTTTAGATTCAGTGGCTATGATTGCCGCTAATGCTCAAGAAACAATTCCATACTTCAAGAATGGACCAATGGGTCTGGCAAGGTCCATGCCGACAAGCGATGCCCTTGACCTTGTGGCAAACAAACTAAACCTTCCATTTTTTTTAGGTGCCCACTGGTTGGAAATTCTTTGGCAATCTCATGGATGTAGGGAAACTTTCAATATGTGGGGAAGAAAGCTTTGGAACTGGTTCTGATCACATTTGTGAGAAAGATGGAATTTGGGTTGTATTAGCTTGGCTTTCAATTATCGCTTATAAAAATAAAAAAAAAGTTAGTGAAAAGCTGGTATCTGCCGCAGATATTGCTAAACAACATTAGGAAACCTATGGTCATAACTTATTTTCTCGTTATGATTATGAGGAATGTGAATTAGAAGGAGCCAAAAAAATCGTTGAACATCGACGTGGTTTGATTTCTAACATCAAAGGAGGAGAGAAGTACGAAAACTACATGACCCAGTTTGCAGACGATTTTGCATATACTGATCTAGTCGATGGAAGTCTAGCATTCAAACGAGGAATTCGATTTGTTTTCCTGGATGGATCTAGGATTATATTTTTCTTATCAGGCACAAGTTCAACTGGCGCGACAATTAGACTATATGTGGAACAATATGACCGAGATGTTTCTAAACATGAAGTGGATGCACAAACAAAATTGAAGCCTTTAATTGATGTTGCTTTGTCAATATCAAAGCTTAAGGAGTACACTTGACATGAGATACCCGCAGTCATTACATGAACCAACATAATGTGTTTGAGTTATATTCCAAGGGTTTAAAATTTTTTCATTATTATTTCCAGTGGAGGATCAATGAAAGTTTGGCTGCTCCTTGCAAGACTTCTTCAGGTGTTTCCTCCAAGAAAGCAAAAGATATTTCCAAATTGTCATCAGTTTTCAGGTATGATGATGATGGGGAATCATAAATAGGTGTGGCATTATTCGAATCTTTCTAGGAATCGATGGCAAGTATTTTAGCTATGAAATCAACAACATTGAGTTTTTTAAGGAGAGGTTGTAGTATTCAAGACATTCAACAAGCAAATGGAAAATATTTCAGGAATCCAAGCATCTACAGGTCGTAGGTGGAGGATGATTTGAATAGCATCCTAGATTATCCCTGATTTCCAGTGATGGCTCCAAAACAAACTTAGGTAGGTATTTTGACTTGTGCCAGCAAATCAATTGTTCTGTTTTGTTGTGATTTAATTTCTTAGTTATAAGTTAGATTTATTTTATTTGACCGCATAAAGACATATTTAGGTGTTTGTTTGTTTTTCTATTTTAAATTATTTTGATTCCTATGTTTGGGAATTCATAATTAATATCTAATAGGGTATATATAGGGCGATTTTTGAAGATGTAAGGGTTTGATTTTCGTAGCAGAGAGGCTACTTGGGACTGTGTAAAGTTTTCTTGAATATCATTTTAATAAAGCAGTTTTTTCCAATTTGGACTTGGGGTTCATCAAGGTGTTTAATGTTTAGTATGTTTTTCCTATATTTCACTTACATATTTTGTTTTCTCTACCTTAAATGTGTTAGAAATTCATCTACACATGATGCTCCTTTCATGATGATTTTGTTGTTAAATGTAGTGGTTGTATTTTCAGAATCCATCCTCTGTTAGATGCTCTGTTGAGCAACCCTATGTTTCTCATTCATATAAAGTTGCTACTGCAAATCCATCTCCTGTTTGATGCCTGCAGGGTAGCAGACATTCTCTCCTATTCATCTCACATTTGCAATATTTTATCTGGCTGAACATTGCACTTACTTGTCCCCTAGTTTGCCATCACAAAGTGGCATCGAGTCCATAGCCCAAATGGTCCTTTCTCTTAATGTTTTCGACCCAAAAACTTTCAAACAAATCCCCGTACTCCATAGCTAGCCTAAGATTTCATTTATTGCAGCCACGTTGTGTTGGCAAAGAGAGATCCCTCTTTGGTCTGGTAGGGCTAGATGCTAGATCGAAGCTTGGTCTGTGGTTTCCTCGGAATTGCCTCTTTTCAGCCTTGACGTTCATTCTGAGTGATAACATATTGGCACTATTGTCAGAGATGAGGTGACAGATCTTCTTTGGGAAATATCGTTCAAGTTGCATATCTGATTGCTAATGGTGGACAATAGTTAGACACATATGAAGGTTAAAATCATCCACCTGACGACTCCACTATTCGAGATACCAAGTTTCAAAGTATTGATGGTAGCTCCACTGGCTAAATGAAGGACTGATATGTTGCTTCTATTTGTTCAAGGTATTCATGTATCGATTTTTCTAATCTTCCTGGTTTTCCTAATCAATTACCGAATGATGCATATATTTTGAGAAATGGCCCCAAATTCAATGTGGAAGATCTAACTTTGACTCTTGAACATATAACAAATTTAAAAACATTTATAGAATCTCTTAGAGTCAAAAAGGAAGTTGTTTTTATCAGATTTTTCTATGATTCATTTCAAGGGAAATGTAGACAATGGATCAAAAGTTTTCCTATCAGATATATTAAGTCATTTGCATATTTTTGGCATATCTTTCTTGAAACATGGATGGGGAAAGAGGAATAATTTGAAATATAGGTAGCCTCTATTCAAGGCTTTAGAGAATGGGAAGATATGTGCATGGATGATGAGGTAGATGAGAACTTTGCTTGATCTCTTTCTTCTTATTTGAAGTTTTGTTGAAGTAGCCATGAAGTTAAGCTCAATTTCTTGAAATAATTTGACATCAAAATTGAAGGAGATCTAACTGAATTGGAGACCCAAATACAGTCCTAGGATCTAGATTGTCGAGTCCCATTCTTTATGAACCTTTTTCAGCAGAAGGAAGAGAAGGTAAGGCTGCCCGTGGATATTTGCATTGATGGTTTGCAGTTGGAAGCATGTATTAAGGAATTGGGGCAGCAAACAGAGTCTGGTTTCTTCGATCCTATTTCAGAGTACATGGAGTATTTTTTCAGTTTGAATAACAAGCCAGATTTCCTTTTACACAACCACACTCATTTTGTGCATGTATGGCTATCAGCATTTACATTTGTGTCCTGGTTCAAGTACTTCCAAGCAGCATCCATTTCACAGTTATTTGATTGGTTGATCTGGCATTACAACATCACTTGATCAATTGATTTTGCTACAAAGTAGATTAGGTTTGGTTATAAATAAGCTACCTAATATAGCACTTTCGTTTCCAATATTTGTTTATGTACAGGTTGCAGTATGTGTATGTTTTATGGATTGGTATAAGCTGTTTTGAGTTTGCAACCATTTGAAAATAATTCCTAATGGATGAGGCACTAATCTACATGTTCCCAGATATCTACAATTCTTGGCACCTCCAAGGAGCTACCATCCCAGATGGCGCTACTGTTAGAGTTAGTCTTTTGGCCTTCCTTTATGTCTATTTTATTAGGTGTTTTGCACATGATATTCAACACAAAAGATGTAATAATTATGCTTATCAGGAGCATCCAGAAAGATCTTTCCAATGGTATATCACACTCCCAAAACTAGCTCTTGGATCAAAAGATATGACCAAATGAATGGTTGACTCAAAGGCCTCCCGTGCAACAATTTAGGTATTGAATGATCCAGAGGAAGCTAGGAGATGTTAGTGGCTGATCTTGTGGCTGGATTGTGATAGAGAAGAAAATAACATTAAAGAAAAGCTTCTGCAAGAATTCTTCAGTCAGAGTTATAATTTTGTTGGTGATCTTGTGAAAACAAAAGGATCAATCTAGAATCTTTATAGTAGTAACGTTTTCAGTCAAGAAATGATTTTCAACGGGAAGCTCAAGGCCTTAATCCTACTGATGGTTCATGACTAAGTATTGTGCAGCCACCTATGGAGAAGACACATCACATAATGGCTAGAACTACAAAGTTTGTCAGTGAGTATGGAGGGCAATGAGAAATTGTTCTGAGGGTGAAGCAGGGAAGTAATCTAGTTTTTGGGTTCCTAATTCCTGATCACCATCTTGATATATACTTTAGGTTCCTGGTTGATCATCCTGAACTTTTGGATCCTAATAACAAAGTTGATAAGAAAACATTTCGAGGAGGGCACTATTCAAGGAGAGGGCCTCTCCCTTCCTAGATTAGTGCATGGTACCGGAGATGATGAAGATGAAGGAATGGCTCAAGTCTATGTAGATTCAAAAGAAGGGACATCCTGCATCCAAGATTGTTCTATTGATAATACTGCTTGTAGTGCAGACAACAGCATGGCTTTAGAGATAGTTGAATCTTCAAAAGGAAAGGACCTTCAAAATGATGTTTGTAGCACTAAACTAGATGCGGCTCTAGATAATGATACTTCTATCATAGACCAACCATCTATTTTAGAGGCTTCTAGACATCATTCTGGTGATAGTTTAGGAAGTCATGCTTTGCCTTCACATGAATTTGCGAGAAATAACAGAGAGATAGTACAAAAATCAAGAAATCAATCTCATAGAGAAAGTTTCCAATATTGGAGCCACCATCATTTTTTAAATCATGTAGTAGAAAATATGGTTGAATTTATTGCAAGGAATGGGAAGGAATTCGAAGGTATTATTGTTAATCAAGATAGAGAAAAGGGATAGTTCCCATTTCTTCTCCCTAAAAATCAGTATCATCCATACTATCTAAAAGTCTTTGAGGCAACAGAACTGGGTAGGTTGCATGACAAGGGTTTGACCCAGTGAAAATCGAAATCAAACCTATCTGGATTGTAATGCTGTGCTCCTAGTTGTGGCGCTGCGCTTCTGGACTATGGTGTTGCGCATAGGGCCATTCTAAAAAACAAAGTTCTATAGGTGCCCGCTTGGCTTCACATTGCTCTTTCGCTCATGCTGGCTCTAATCTAAGAAGTCTGCTGGAAAATGAGTTGGGTAGGACACCTCCAAGGTCTGACAAGGTCCATGCCAATGAGCGGTGCCCTTGACCTTGTAGCAAAGAAACTTAACCTTCCATTTTTTTAGGCCCCCACTAGTTAGAAATTCTTTGCCAATCTCATGGATGCAGTGAAACTTTGAATATGTGGGGAAGAAAGATTTCGAACTAGTTTTGATCACATTCATGAGAAAGATAGAATCTGTGTTTTATTAGCTTGGCTTTCAATTATCACTTATAAAAATAAAAAAAAAGTTGGTGAAAAGTTGGTATCTGCTGTAGATATTGCTAAAGAACATTGCGCAACCTATGGTCGTAACTTCTTTTCTCGTTATGATTATGAGGAATGTGAATTAGAAGGAGCCAAGGAAATGGTTGAACATCTACATGGTTTATTTCTAACATCAAAGGAGGAGAGAAGTACGGAAACTACACGATCCAGTTTGCAGATGATTTTTCATATACTGATCGAGTTGATGAAAGTCTAGCATTAAAACAAGGAATTCACTTTGTTTTCATGAATGGATCTAGGATTATATTTCGCTTATCAGGCACAGGTTTAGCTGGTGCGACAATTAGAATTTAAGTGGAACAATATGAGCCAGATGTTTCTAAACATGTCGTGGATGCACAAACAACATTGAGGCCTTTAATTGATGTTGCTTTGTCAATATCAAAGCTTAAGGAGTACACTGGACATGAAAAACCCATAGTCATTACATGAACCAACATAATGTGTTTGAGTTATATTCCAAGGGATTAAAATTTTGTCATTATTATTTCCAGTGCAAGATTAACAAAAGTTTGGCTGCTCATTCCAAGACTTCTTCAGGTGCTGCCTCCAAGAAAGCAAAAGATATTCCCAAAGTATCATCAGTTTTCGGTTATGATGGTGAAGGAGAGGTGGCAGTATTCAAGACATTCAATGAGCAAATGGAAAATATTTTAGGAATCCAAGGAATCTACATAGCGCAGGTGGAGGATGATTTGATTAGCATCCCAGATTATCCCTGATTTCTAGCGATCGCTCCTAGAAAAACTTAGGTAGGCAGTTCAACTTGTGTCAGTAAATCAATTGTTCTGTTTTTTTGTGATTTAATTCCTTAGTTATAAGTTAGATTTATTTTATTTGACGGCATAAAAACATATTTAGGTGTTTGTTTGTTTTCCTATTCTAAATTATTTTGATTCCTATGTTTAGGAATTCATAATTAATATGTAATAGGGTATATATAGGGTGATTTTTGAAGATTTAAGGGATTGATTTTGGCAGTAGAGAGGCTGCTTGGGACTGTGTAAAGTTTTATTGAATATCATTTTAATAAAGCAGTTTTTGCCCTTTAGACCTGGGATCCATCAAGGTGTTTAATGTTCAGTATTTTTTTCCTGTAATTCACTTACATAATTTGTTTTCTCTACCTTGTTACAGCATTATCTAAGAGATGTGTTAGGAATTCATCTACAGACGATGCTCCTTTCATGATGATTTTTTTGTTAAATGTAGTGGTTGTCTTTGCAGAATCTATCCTTTGTTAGATGCTCTGTTGAGCAACCTTGTGTTTCTCGTTCGTCTAAAGCTGCTACTATAAATCCATCCCCTGTTTGATTCCTGGAGGGCAACAAGATTTCTCTCCTATTCTTCTCACATTTGCAATATTTTATCTGGCTGGACATTGCACTTGCTTTTCCCCTAGTTTACCGATAGAAACTAGCATCGACTCCATAGCCCAAATGGTCCTTTCTCTTGTTGTTTTCGACCCAAAAACTTTCAAAAAAATCCATTTACTCCATAGCTAACCTAAGATTTCATTTATTGCAGCCACGTTGTGTTGGCAAAGAGAGAGCCCTCTCTATCTGGTAGGGCTAGATGCCAGATCGAAGCTTCTTCTGTGGTTACCTAGGAATTGCCTCTTTTAAGCCACGAGGTTCATTCTAAGTGCTAACATATACTACATTGAATAATATAAAATTCCTTAAGTATCAGGTTTGTAGAGATCTAAAAAATATGTACAAAAAATCCAAAGCAAACTGGAATTACTTTATGTTGCTGATAAATCTAAACTGGAATAAAAATAGGAAAAAATCTGTAACTGATTGTAATTTCTTTAGAAACTACAAAGGAGTGACATGAATATTGGTTGATGAAAATTGAGAGAATGTAATATATGCTAATCAAATATTATCTCACGGAATTCAATCTGCCTATAAAATAGCTACATATATTAATAAGATGGTCGAGGAAAATACTATTTTCAGTGAAATGAGGAAACAAGGCTTGTGTGAAAGGTTGTAATATCCTTTGACACTGGCAAGTCCCATATAGTTCTACTAAGAACTATGTACATCCAAAATGTGAGACCAGAGTTTGTCACGATGAATTCATGATTTACTAAGGCATGTCATACCTCTTGATTTTAAATATATATATATATATATAGAGAGAGAGAGAGAGAGAGAGTGATGTTTGTGTGTTATGTCTCTCTTCTTAATGAGAGAACAAAAGGGAAAAAGAAAGGGGAGAAGGCACCATTTGGACACTTCATGAGATTTGAAGTTAAGGAGAAAAGGAGGCTGAGAGAGAAGTACAGTAGGAGAAAGGAATAACAACAATGAGCTTTAGGCTGAGAAGGCATAGAAATCAAGGCTCTTCTCCACCACAAATTGCAGCTAGGTTAGCATGAGTTTCAAGGCCATTTCAGTGCATTTTTTGAAATAGGTTGAGCACTAAAATTGAGGGAATTGACAAGAATTTACTACTGTTAGTTATGGCACGAAATTCAAGGGTTTGGGTTGTATTCAATGCTGCACAAATTTTGAGATAGTCAGCTTTAAATTATGAGTAGATAGGGCATGATTTTCAAGGCTTTCAGTGGTGTGCACAATGCTGTCAGGGGTACGAAAATCAAAGTGTCAGGGCTCTAAAATCTAGGGCATATTTCTGAGTCTGTCAGTGCACAAATTTCAAGGCAAAGGAATGAATTTTGAGGGAGACTGACAATACAGTAGTGGCATGAATTCCTGTGTGAGCTGGGCATGAATTTCTGAGACTTTCAGGCACGAAATTTGAGGAGGTAGCTACAACACTTTCTCCAAGGAAATTTAAGCACAAATTTCAAGGGAGATAAGCATATTTAATTGCTTTTAAATAACTATTGTAATAATTTTTTTGATAATAAATAAAATATCCCTCTCCTCATTGGTTTTCCCTTCAAGGTTTTTCCAGGGTCTTTGGATCAAAAATCACTGTGTTAAATTGTGGGTCAGTTTGTGTTATTCTCAGCAAAAATTTCAAGTAGGGTTGACTTATGTGTTTCATTCTCTTTTTAAATATATTCATGTTTTAAAAAATAAATGATGGGTTGGGCATTAAACTGATGTGATTCCTAAAACTTAAAACCAGGTTGGGCCTTAAATTTCTACAACTTGTACAACAGATTTAGATTTAATGTAATACAAAAAAAATGGATGGGAAAAATAATCATATTCTCCAATCATTAATGTCCATTGTTAAAACATAAGATATATGCCTAGAATATCCCCAAAATATTCCCAGAACAACCACAAAATTTGTCTGAAATGTCCCTAAAATATGCCTGGAATGTCTTGGGGATAGCCAGTAGGTGCCCGTTGATAGTTTTTGATGGTTGGGTAGCATCAGACAGTTGTTCTAGTCTCAACTTTGGTCAGAGAGGCTAAGAAACACTAGAACTTTAGGACCTAGAAAATGTTTTAGGAGAAAACACCTAGAGATGGCTCAATTAAGTTAATTAGTCAATAATTAAATATTTCCTTAGTCTAACTTAGGAAAAGTGATTAATTAATAGGTATTAATTGAGAAAGGTGAGATTTCTCTAGAAACTCACATGGATCAACTTAGAGATGATTTTAGTCATTGATAAGGAGTAATCATGGTCGTTGGTGAGCCAACGAGAGATTATAAGAGGAGTTCGATGGGGTTGGAGCAATACACACTTGAGATTGATTTTCCTTGGTAGATCAAGTTATTCAACAACAATAGTTGAGCAGGGAAGAGGAGTTTGAGCCAAAGGGGAAGCAGAGTCAGTGAGGGGTAGAGACAGTGATTCCAAGGAGATTCCAGTTCCAGAGAGTCAGTTTCAGGGGGGGGCGAGTTTCCCTGAGTGAGGTTCAATTTTCAGAGGAGGAGTTCAATTCAGCTAGAGTGAGGATCAATTCATTGCTTGGAGGTGGAGAGAAATTCCAGAAGGCCAAGCGAGTCATTCTCATACTTTGAGTTGGCTTGGATGTCTTAATCAGAGCAACTTCTAGGTAGTGTGATTTTGGCCTGCACAGAGAGAGCAAAGAGGGTAACACCAGGGCAGTTCAAGTGGCATGTTTGTGCCAATTTTTTGCTGGATCGATGATAGGTGATATAAAATTTGTGTCTGAAATTTTTGGCCAGATTATCTTGTGGAGGTTTCTAGTTTTGGGCATCCAGATTGTACTCAAAATTTCACTACTGCATATAATAATAAAACCCTCATCTGTTGCACCGATTTTCCCCCATTGCATTTTTTGGGGACAATTGTCCAAGAATAATTGTCAAATTTTATTGTGTGCACTATATATTTCTCAGTTTCCAACATTTTATTTTTCGCAGTGTTTTTATTTGTGAAGAATTGCAGTGTGATTTATTCATTATTTTCTGTAGAAAATAAAATACATAATTAATTAGTTAGAAGAATAAATTTCTAGTTGCTACAATTTAAGAAAAATTGCACACCCACATCCCCAATGACATTCCCAACAATTTTGAAACAACGGGTTTGGGTTTTTTTTCCTTGGGAGGGGGGTGGGGGAGGGGAGGGGTTGGGTCCCTATGAAACATCGAATAAGACCCATCCAGATAAGGAAAATAGGATGAGTATAATTCTAAGACAAAGAAAAAAATTGAAATCTATCACGATATCCACTTTCCATTTGTGGAATTATGCACACTTCTGATTCTGATTATTAAGTCTCATCATTTTCTCCCTACTAAAAGAAGTTCTCCCAACTTATGTTGATGGTACATTCTTTCCAACAAAGGGAGTAGATGTTATTGATGGCTACTAGTTTCCCAAAGGGGTTTGGACCCATTGGTGAGGAATGGTGAGATTTTCAATAATGACCAATGTTCAATTCCCATGAGAGCATTTGACCCTTTACATTTCCATGGGAGCACCCAAATTTAGTGGTAAAATGTGTGAAGCTTGCACTGCACTAACCCTATAAGCAAATCAAAGCCAACACTCTTGTCATCCTTAAGACTAGACACTAACCGTTTTGGCTACAACCAAAATTTCAGCCCTAAGAGTTAGCTCAATCAAACCATCTACCCAAGGCATGTTGCTAATGAGGAGACTATAGGTCACAAGTTCAAATCCAATAAGAGTCCCTCAGGATTACCAACCACCATTATGGCTGGCAGTTCAGATGCCCTCCACCCAGATACTCCAAGGAAGAAGAGAAGAGATTCGACAAGTTTTTCCTTGGAACTGATACTAGTTTTCTAAAAAAGCAAACAATGAACAATTCTTAAAAAAAAAACTGTATTCTCAATAGAATATGACCTTCTATCAATTCAAAAAACACGGATACAAACCTTACATAACACAAAATCAAACTAATAGACATTTTTGTTTTTTATGCTTTTCCTCTTTTAATTTAACAATAAGATTGAACAACCTTTAGAATGCATTTCTTCTTATGAAGGGAGAAACTAATAAATTAACAAGTGCATTATTATAAATCATTTGATATAAACAACATATTTTTTGAAACTTGAATAATCAAGAAAAAAAAGCATTACTTCAGGACACATATGTACCCACTTGAAATTGCAAAGGTATTTCACTACAATAATTTACCAATTTGAAAATGGTCTAATTAGACATTTCACTACACCAATTAGAAAATGGTCCAATGAGGACATAAGAAAACACATTTGTATACATACAAATCAAACAGAATAGTGAAATTACCTTTGTACAATTTAGAAAGTATGTACATGACAATAGCAGCCTCCATGATGTTCCTCTTACTCTTCCCAAAATTATATTCCTCCTCTCTTCTGTCCTTTCTATTAATAAATGCGTATGCTCCATACATTTCCAACGTGAGATAGCCATATGGCTTCATTTACACATTGGGACCATTCTCAATACGGTTGTCATAAAACTCCCCATTTGGGAAAAGACTTATCGATGGATGCATGCGATATTGTACATTTAGAAGATGAACTGGGTGTCCAAGCCTCTCCAATCTTTCAAAGAGACTTCTTCCATATTTCATTTTCTTCGTAAGATGATGAACCAATCATTGCATGGAATTAATAAATTTCTAAGAAATTTTAGGAAAATGAAATTGGGAAGAGACTTTTGAAAAGGCCACTGTAAACAAACCTTGTTGATTACTGTTGTCGGTAGCTACTTTGGATCTCCTATCAGAAATGCATGTGTTACACCTTCAATATGTAGTGTAATTGTATATTTGGCCTCTTTGAGCTGGGACGCATCATCAATAATCAAACAGTCAAATGGTGTTTCCAAGTTCATGCAACTCTTTCCAGAAGATGATACAGTTGAAAAGGCCACTTTAGCACTTGACAAACACATTTTTAAATGTTTTTTCCTGGGGATTGTTCTTGCACAGTGTAGTTCCTTCCTTAGGAGATGGATACATTCACTTATCAAGCAGCAAATGGCTTCTTCTAAGGACATTCTATTGTTAATTAGTCTCTCTCTAAATATCTTTGTGCACTTTGTTAGCTCTTCACAGATTTCTCCATCACCAGAAAAGCATGTTCTAAGAATTTTCTCCTTACATGCATTTTTATGAATTAGATTTACAAAACACTCAATAGCTTCAATCAGATAATCCAAATCCTATTTCTCCAAGATTGGTCCTGGATAATCATTCAATAAAATCCACGCACACTCAAAAAAGTCTGCAGCTAAGTTTCCAAGCCTTTTTCTGACAAATTGTAGAAAGTTAACTGATTGCGTCTTCTGTGTTGTTTCTTGAAAAACCTCATATTGTGAAACTTCTGATTCAAGAAAATCAAGAAAAGATGCCACTCTCTGCCTCCACCCTATCATTGCCACACAACATTTTAACAGGCATTCCTCTCAATATGGAAGGAAAATATTTTCCAAAGGACCTTCAACATCTAAGCGTTCCTCATTTCAAACTAGTAGAAGGTCACCCAAGGGAAAAATACAAGGAAATTTTCATATATTGGGGCACTCATTAGATGGAATTATAACTAATTTCAATAATATCAACGCAATTTCTGATATTATAGCATTTGCTGGTGCACACACTAGTACTTTTTACCTCTGATGAAGTAAGACAGAAAGAAGTGAAACTAGCATCAAGGTCTTCCATGTCCCAGGGGGGCCCAGGATCAGATTTATACGGGGACGTCTTTTCTTCTTAGCAGCATTAACATGTGGGACTCATAATGTTTATTTCTCAATATATCTATATCATCTTCATTTTCTTTGACACTATCTTCATTATAGTCTTGTAAAACGTAGTGAGGTTAGGGCTCATTTTCTGGCTTGTCCACTCAACCAGTTAGATTATAGTTTACTAAAAATCAATGAAAAAAATAGATATCTCAAATCCTATAGAGGCCTAAAATAGTACAAGCACACACCTTTGTATTATAGTATACTTTTTGGCATTATGATACAGGTGTTGTCCTTGATGGCATCTCACTTGGATGATAAATCGTAGTACAACTAGTAAATAGCAAAGAAAAGGGAACTACTTACTTTCGGACCTACCCGGCTCATTCTCAACCTCTCCCCCAGCCAGCTATCTCTCTCATTAGGAATCATTCTCAACCTCTCTATCCATCTCACTCTGAGATGGGGAACGAATACTGAGCATCGTATATAATATAATCACCCTGAGATCACGAGAAAAGAAAACCTACCCTTCCTCATCGACGAAAAACGACTTGTTCATAATTCGAGTTATGTTCTCCGGGAAGCAGCTCATGCATGCACTTCCAGGTAGCCTGTAGTTGTACCACCTAGGGTTTTACCTTGCCAGATGAAATGTTTACGTGGCCTGGTGGGACTACGTCCACAGAGAAAGTGATGAGTTACGAAGTCCCTCCTCATTAGTGGCTACCCCACCCATCCATCCCCAGTCTCAAGGTGCTGCGGAATGATCAAAGAGGTATATACAATTGTGCTGTGACAAAGTAGTGTATACATGTGGGTTCACCGTATACGAAGTCATGTATATGTACACACCCACAGTTACAGAAGGAAAGGCATGTACATGTGGGGAATCTAAGTTTTGGTCTGTGGTATTTGGTCCATAGTATTTTGGTATTGGTCCATGGTATTTGGTCCAAAGTGTTGACCCTAGGTATTGGGTCCAAGGTATTCGTTCTACGTGGTTTTGGACCATGGTATTGAGAGAGGCCTAAACCTATATAAGGAAAATATCATTAGGCCAAGGAGAGCAAGTGTGCAAGTGATGCATATCTGATGAAGTGTGAGATCTAGTATGTTGGTTATGGGTTTGTGATGCTTTGCTTGATCTGAACTAAGGAGGCTCCTATGCGGTTGATGAAGGTTGAAGGACCAGGAAAATGAAGACTAAAATTCATTATGGATATATGTTATGATCATGAATAGATATGAATACTAACGCATGTCTTATCCTTTATATCTTATGTTCTAGGTATATTTGAGATTGAAATTGCAGCGCAGGAATTAGTAATTATTCTCAGATCTGTATATACTCTAGTTGCATTAAACACAATTGCATATACACGCGGGTTGCCTTAACTGAAGTAGTGTATATGAATCTGATAATGGAAATGAAAAGATTATTGATTTTCTAATACTGATTCACCCCCTCCTTCTCAGTACAATTTCCAACAATACTGCCTTCCCAAGCATAGCCAAATTGATTGTTTCATTGCCCAACTTAGGATGCAAAGCATTCCAGATTCACAAATTTGTTGCCATGTTACCAAGATAAATACCAAAACATTCATTTCTCATATTTCTATTTTTGGCGCAAAAAGGATGCATATCTGGAACACATATTTTCACCTCGAGAATACTGCTATCTTCATATTCACCACACTCTGTCGTACTTACTAAAGCCATCATGGAGTCATGAATATATTCCACACGTTGAGGTACTCTTGTTGAGAGTATAAGAATATCATTTGGTTTGGGCGTAAATTTTTGTCCTCCCTTCCTCTCTCAGATGTCATATTCTCTGTCAATAAGCATCTTGTATACCTCCATTGCACCATGTGATGGCCGTATTTTCTCAGGAAATTCTACAGCTGCATATGGAGCTTCATAGAAGGATTCAAGTTTATTGTGGAATTCTATCCTCATTCCTTTATTAGATGTGAAATAAAAGAGGAAACATACTCTACTATGGATTTAAACTTCTAATGGGTACACTAGACCTAAAAAAGTCATCAAAAGTATTTGTTTGAAAATTGTAGATTTCTATCTAAACATTGAAAAGTACTTTGATCACTAGGATTGACTCTATGCAACACATTTAACCTGAAAAATTCATCAAAAGCCTTTGTTTGAAAAATGCATATTTGTATCATAAATTTTTGAAAATGGGAGTACTTTGACCACTGGGATTGACTCTAGGTAGCAAACTTTAGAAAATTTGTGGAATATTAACAACAACTATTCTACAGAATTATAGTACCTCAAACCCACCAACAGTAGAAGGAGGTGCTCAAAGTAGTTCAAAAAACACATCATCACCAACCACATCATGAGAAGATTATGTAGATATGTTTAAACCATGGATGGGTGATGCAATGGTAATCTGGAGACTGAAACCACGGATGGGTGATGCAATGGTAATTTTAGAAATATTATTCAATGCCTTTAATTTTAGTCACCTACATAAAAATTCAACTCGGTATTTCAAAGCTTGAAGAAAAAGAGATATGTTGAGGAAGCATTACAAAAATAGAATAGCATAGAAAATAATTAATCGTCTACATAGAAATATTCCATCAAGGTAATAAGATAAGATGAGATTTTATCAGTGTCCAAAAAATGAATGCAAAAATAGGTCAGTGTGACTGCTGAGTACATAGATGTCAATACAAAGTGAGAGTTTAAGACAAGCTCCTAAGTAAATCAAGATGAAATTAAGAGAAATAAAATGAGGTACTTCCCTAACCTAAGATCTAAATAGAGCTCTAGAAGCTAAAACAAGATTTAGAAGAGATGGACCCAAAATCTGGAATATAAAGAGTGAGTGTCAATCAGGGTCTACCAATAACCACTCTCTGAATATCCAAGGCTGAATGGGGGATAAGAATAATTATTTAATGTCTAACAAATGACCACAAAAGTAGGACAATGGGACTATCGAGTAGAATGATGTCAATACAAAGCAGGAGTACGAAAAAATATCCTATATAAAGAACAAGACATAAAGTAGAAACATGAAGTCTATATGCGAAAACATGAGAAAACCCTTAGATCCAAGTGTAGGCAGTCACAATGGAAGGGAGATGTGAAAAGGGAAAGGATCTAGGGACTAGGTCACTATCCACTAGTTCTACCTCTCCTAACTTCCAAGGCCAAATGAAGAAAACTCAAGATAGGATCTCCAGATAGACCATTGTTTCGAAGACAAACTATAAGATAATTTGGACTATGCACTCTGCTATTGTCTGGACAATGACACCCAATGTTGAGGCATGGGAAGACTCTCTTGGCAGATAACACGAGCTGTCGAAGATCCATGTTTCTATTGTCACTAAAAGGTGGTGGTAATCCCCCAAGCTTGCACTGATCTTGAGCCGAAGGCCATACTACTAATGATCTATCTCTTGGTAGTATATTTGCTAGCTACAAAAATTCTCTAAGGAAATCCACATCATGCAAATACCCAACAAATTCTTGAAAAAACACAACTTTATGAAATTCTCAACAATTCCAATAACATATAAAGGAACATATAATTATTCATAATTATTGATACGTTACAAAAGCATGCTCACAGTGCTTTAGTTACAACAAACAACACTATGGCCGCTAAAAAGAAGTTGTCGCTACATGATTTTTCTTTGAATGTTTGTTAAATGCAATCATTATGTTTTATGCTTGGCATTAAGAAAAATTGTTTTGGTTCAATGGCAAGAAATATATGAGCAACATAGTGACCAACACGCTATTAATGACAAATCAGGGGTTCTTGATGGTGTTGATGACCAGAATCAAATTTTGAGGAAACTAATTCACATTGAGGACCTAAAAAAATCAAGTTCAAAACCCTTGGACAACCTACAGAAACTACTACTACATTTGTGGTTTCTGTTCAGGGAGAGCCTATTTTGTCGGTTGAAGATGTTGGCATTTCTTTAGCTGCAGGCACTTCAATTTATGGTGATCCTAAGAACTATACTCTTGGAGCTCCATTTAAAAATGGGGCCACAACTGATGTGGGGACCACCCTATATGGAGGCAACAGGGACTATATTATATAAATAATTAACAGGAAAATTTCTCTAGATAAAAGGTTTAATGATGCAAATGGTGAACTCGGTACTGATGTAGAAAGTATGACCCGTAGGACAAAATCCTTCCCATACCGAGCCACTGGAACTAATACAAAGAAAAATATTAGTGGGGGAAAGCCTGTGAATGAAATCTTACCTTTGCAGATGGGATGTACACCTATTGAAATGGATGAAATGCCAAATTCTATGTTGGAATTGCATTTTAATGATAGGTTGTATTCTGATACCAGATACACTTCAACTTAGAAACTTCCTTTGGGTGTTGTAACTACTACAAGAAGTGACAAGAGTGTGTTTTTAGATGTTCCTAGTGAAAAAAGAGAAACTCTTCATGTTGATGATGACAAGAGTGTTGGATATGTTAAGAATGACAAGAATTTTCTAGCTGGTTCTTTTATAGGTGTTGAACCATATATTAGAAATGAAGAGTTAGCATCTGAAAAATGGCAATTGACATGAATGTGTGGATCAATGTCCGGCTGATGGAAGTTTGGGGTAATGGTTACATACAAACTACTGGGAAGACCATGCAGCAAGATGCCCATCTCCAGGGAATTTCACAGGTGTCAACATTGGTTAAATTGATGCCAGATTGGATGAACAATAATTTTCCTGTACAAAACCGCATATGTCATGAACAAAGTCTCATCTTGAAATAGGTGAAAGAAAGCCAGATGCTTCTCAAAGACCTGATAAACAAGGATACAATCCTCAAATGAAGAAGACACTTCTGGTGCACTTTTTGAATTTATTTTGGTCCAAGGAACTGACACATGATGAAGTAGTCAT
Source organism: Pinus tabuliformis (assembly GCA_031772625.1). Lineage (NCBI taxonomy): Eukaryota > Viridiplantae > Streptophyta > Pinopsida > Pinales > Pinaceae > Pinus > Pinus tabuliformis. The sequence continues at coordinate 346,694,870 of CM062814.1, forward strand.
TGCTATGCAAATTTTGATTCTTCTTATGTTGGTCCATGCCTTTCAAAATGGTCATGTTATTGATCCTTCTATTATAAAAACTATTGTTGAAAAGATGATTGATCCACTTGAAAGGATAAGTGTAGAATACAATGAGCCCTTAAAGACAGAGTTTCTGCAGCTAGAAACACACTTGCTGAAGTATCTCCTTAATGATCTTGTGGACCGTAAAAAAGAACTTGAAAATTTAGTGGCAAACTATCTCACTCAAAAGGAACGTTCTAGCAAGTCGTGTGCCTTTGTTATGTTTTTCCAATATCTTTAGGTTCATGAAGTTCCTGTGAAAACCGTACTTCACGCATTTCTTGAGATTTTAAAAATGTCATGGCTAGAGAACAAGGATATAGTTAACCGAGATTTCCATATATTCGTACCACAACTACCACAAATATTTCTCTTAGTAGAAAGAAAGATACCTCTAAGGATCCATTATATGAAGGAAATACTGGTTGTAGAGTGCCATTCAATTTCTTATTTGGTTCACATTTTCCAGCTTACTTACAAAATTCAAACCTGTTTTATAGCTATCAAGCCCAAATTGAGTCATAGATGCTAAATTCTCTCTGTCGCCTTGGACTGTATCAAAACATTCGCCCAAAAAATAGACATCTAGCTATAGAACTCATTGGCTTGTTATTTCATGGGAAAAACAATATCAAGCAGAAGCACAGGCAACATCAGACACAGAGGGCCATGTTCAGTCTATGGATATGCCACTTTTGACTCCAGCTGTAAGAGGTTACATGATAAGTGCAACAATACATTCAAAACGTCCATTTGGTGCTTGAGGCTTTCCAGATTCTTTGACCAAGAAAGTTAAAAAAGAAAGTGGCCTTCCTAATTTTGAACCCAAGGATAAAGAAATGTTTCAAATATACAAAGAGATGTTAAAGCTACTATCAGAGGCTTTGGAGGTTTGGCTAGCACTTAATGTAAAGCTCAATAATTTGGAAGGGAATTCGCAACCTTCAGTGAAATACAAAGATCCTTCAACAATCCTCTTACATGACCTTGATGTCATGAATAAGATTTTAGAAAAGAAGCCACATCTGTTTATTCGAAACAATGTTCAGCAAGGAACTCAACTACTAGAATCTTGTTTCAATAGCAAGCTATTGAGTCTATGGAAGACATTATGTACTTTGTTAAAAATGGTATTTGATGCATACCTATTAGATGCAATGAATACAATACCAAACATAATAGTACTACAACCCATGGTTGGGGAACTTATTCACAGACATCTTACAATGGTTACTTCTCATCAAATTTCAATTGAGACTAGTTTAGCTAATTCAATGACAAGATTTGTAGTTTTTGTTATAAAAACACTAGTAGAGGGACAAAATAGTTTTATTGATTCTTTTTCTCCACCCTTTATTTGTGTCCTTCCCATGAATAAAGATGAAACTAAAGTTGCAGAAATAAAAGCAACAGGGAAAAGAAGTAAATCCCCTTCTTTATCCATTAGAGAAAGAATTAATAATTAGCAAAAAAGTCATGAAATTGTAAAAGTCAAAAGACTAGTATATGGAGGATATCATAAAATACTTCCAATACATCAAAGAAGGGAAACAAAGTGGCCAGTAGTAGGATTCATCATTGCTTGAGGACAAGTAATGTCAGGAAGGGGGAACTGTAATGTTCCCAAGAAATTAGTCATCCAAAGAATGAAGTAGCCTATTGATCCCTGTAGGCTATAATCCTCCATAAAGGGGAAAAAAGCCAAAATTCCCACAAGCGAAGAAACCCAAAACTGGGGCTTGGAGTAAAGCTTACTCAATTGTTTTAGAAGAAGAGACCCCCTTTACAAAATCTATAAATATGAGAGGGATGAATTCATTTGGAATCATTATTTTGTAGAACAATTTATCTATATTTTTCTTGAGCTTGAGGCTCTAAGGGTTTTAAGACCCCTTCCTTCCACTAATTTCGGTGGTAAAATATTCCACCCTAGTTAGTTCTATTTATTTTTGTTTGTTTTGTTTTCGCGCAGGTTATTGGGCAGGCTTTTCTGATCTAAAAGGATTAATAAACCAATTCAGACTCTTCTCAGGCGGCATCCATTTAATTGAGCTAGATCAAATCTATTTTTTGAAGTACTGCAAAGCTAAATATGAGAACAAAAACCCTAACAAAGTTTTGGACGGAGAGAAATTGGACCATACGATTCTATTTTGTGGCAAGTCAGGATTTATTTCTGAAGCAAAGCCACATACAAGTTTTCTGGCATGAAATTGAGCAAAGGATATGTGACCAGTATTATAGTGAAGGGTTTCCTACCCACTCGCAGTCATTTCGTGCTAAGGGAAAGCTTCCTACAACAATCATGTGACAGGTCGAACACAAATTCGAACACTGAAGAAAACATGGTTCATTGGACGTGATTTGCTAGAAAGTTTCCATGGGTGGTCTGAAAACCAAACAATCGATAGAATCTAAGCGTGTTTTGCGGCAACCCAATAAAGATCCACACATTTCACAACATTCATGATTCGTTGGAAGGTTCCGTTTTGGTGATACGAAAGGGTTCAAGGGCCCATACAATGGTAACACAATGAGATATTTAAATAAGAATCATCATTGTCAAGCTTCAATCCCCACTAAGGATTAAGGGGACCCAACATCTAGGCTTGGAATAACTGATTTAATGACTGTTGGCTACATGGAAATCCATGGGATCTAAACAAGAACTAAATCCTAACCCTGCCATGGGATGATAAAATGAAAGATTAACAGCAAGCCAGGACGTTGAGTCATACCACGAGACTTTATTTTTATTTGTTGTTATAGTCGTTAAAATTCTTGTTGAACTCCATATTTGGGAACTTAATTAGAAATTTTGTGTGAGACTGGAATTAAATTATTTGACAGTGAATACAATTAGTCTATATTTTCTTGGCAAAATTGGGGTATGCTGTTTAATTGTCATGGTGACATGTATATTTTTTTTCTCAGTAAATCTATGCTATTGTATTATATTATGTACAGGAAAACATTACAAACAGAAAGTCAGGTTGCCCAAGGCCGACTGTGGCTCTGTGGGTTATCAGCTCGCCACTCCATATTAGCCCACGCAGGGGCAGCATTTCCAACCAGAATGTCATCCAGAATGCCACAAACCACAACATTGTTTTCAATCCAAGCAAAAATAACCCACGCAGGGGCTGTGAAACTCAAAAACTTCCCTCGCAGGGGCGACAGAGGACCTATGACAGCGCCTTTACGAATCCTACTATCAGAGCCATGGCAAATATGGACCTGTATATGAGCTTGAGAGACATCGACATAAACATATACCCTATACCAGACCCAGACACAGACAGAGACCGAGACAGAGGACTTAAACCAGACCTGAACAAAAGTGAAGGACGTCGGAGCTTGCCGCAGAGTTCTACTCCTCGGGCTTCTCCTCGATGATCGGACACCATCCGTAATGTTCAGGGAGGCCTTCCTTTTCTTCCGCTACAGCTTTCTTGGAGGTCGACGCCTCCTCCTTCTGAGATTGGATGGGAGTCTACTCAGGGATTACCTCTGTTTTTTCCTCGACGATTTTCGGTTGCTCATCTGATAGCGCCTCCTTGCTTTCCGAACCGCCCTCACCTTCCTGAGTGTCCTCAATGAATAAGACTGATATGTGTGCATTGATGCATGAATTATTCCTCGAGCTGCCGAGGGTGAAAACGGCAGTTCCAAACGCTGGAAGAGAGGGTGGTCCTGCATTGGGGCCGCCCGTCTCCATGAATTGAGCAGCCTGTATGGGAGTAGCCCCTGCCCTTATGTGGAAGTAACAGAAACAGCAATGGTGGTGGGAATCCACAGCGGGATGGCGTGATGAGCCTCCTCGACTTGTGTCGCGTCTACAAGGCATCCTTTCCCTTGGTCTGACCATATTTGCAGTGATTCTGGCGGAGTGAAACAAACCCTCAATTGAAGGTTTCCCCCGCTTGACGGAGAATAGCTCTCTCCCACCAGATCTTGAATGAAGCACAGTATCACCCACACCGCTATCAACAGGGCATACGAGCTCGAAATGTCCCTTGACCTCTTGTAAACTAGTTGTAACAGCCGAGGCTGCTTCCTGGAGGAAGAGATAGCCAACACAAACCTTCGCGACGTGCTCCTTACTCTGAGTATGGACCTACCCCATTCTTTCTCCCAATTTAAGCTTCTCAACATTCTCTCGATTCTTGGACGCCATAAATGCGCTCTGCAACAAAACCAATTCACCTTGTGTTGCATTGAAGGCCCTGTGCAAACGTTTCAGAACTTTATTCCTCGGCGGCAATCAGAAATGAATTCCGCTGAAGGTCACGAGGCGGCACATGTTGGCCATGTGGCCCTTCACTTGCAGACGTACTGACACCCGCATCCGGGGCATGGTGACATGTATATTGAGTTATCTAGTTGTAACTAATTATTTGGAATGTATTGTTCATTAAATTTTATAAATTGTGAATTGTGGTATTAAAACTATTACCCATGAGAAGTGTTAAATTGTTGAATAATACTTAACGGTGTGAGAAAACCTAGGGAAAATTTCCCTAGCACACCACATTGTGGGAAGTTGGGTCACTGTGTTGTACAGTGTCACACCAAGAAGAATAAGAAGAAGGGCACAACAACTTCGACAGAGGTGGATGAGTTTGCCTCCAAATGTGACATAGAGTTTGACTTAGTGGTGAACCTTGCCACAAGTGTCACGTCTTCCACCATGTGGTTTGTAGACAGTGGAGCTTCCTGAAATATGACTAGAGTGAGAGAACACTTCACAAGTATGATAGAGGATGATATTAACTTGGAGGTTGTGCTTGAAGATAATGCCATGATTAGAGCAATGTGAGTGGATACAATATCATTTGAAAGGGAGTCTTCACCTCCTTTCAAAGTAATGAATGTCTTTATGTTCTAGGGCTGAGGAAGAACATGATTTCAATATCCAATATTGAGGATAGAGGGTATTCCATGTTGTTCCAAGGAGGACAACTTATATATCCCATGGGATCTAGTGTCGAGTATGCGAGAGCGATTGGAGTCTGTAGTGGGAGGCTATAAAAGTTTATGTTTTGACCTACTAAAGCCTTGGTGGCGGAGACCAACAGTGGTGAGTTGTGTGAGATATGGCATGGAAGGATGGCCCACTTTCACCATGGAGCATTCAGGTTGCTAAGAGAGATGGTTACAAGCTTACCTGAGTTTAGCACTGAGCATCATGATGTGTACAAGGGATGTGCTTTTGGAAAGTACACTAAGACACATTTCCCAAGCAATGAAAAAAAAATAGTATGTATCCTAAAATTGGTACACTCATGTCTCATGTATCATTAAGTGGACATGAGTACTCCAAGAATACCTGTATTTTCTTTATGAATACCAAGGATGAGGTATTCAAGATGTTCCAATAGTTTAAGACTCTTGTGGAGAATCATATGGGGAAAAAGATTAATATATTGAGAATAGACAATGGGGGTGAGTATACCTCCAAGGAGATGAAGGAGTTTTGTAGGAGTGCAAGCATCAAGATAGAGTACATAGTGCCTTATAACCCCTAACAAAATGGGGTGGCAGAGAGGAAGATTAGGGCCATAGTGGGTGCAGCTAGAGCTATGTTGCATGATCAGAGGCTACCCATTTTCTATGGGTTGAGGCATGTAACACTACAATGTATCTACAAAACAAGAGCCCACATAGTGTTTTGGGGAGTAAGACTCCTAAGGACGCGTTTTCTAGGAAGAAGCCTGAGATTGCGCACATCATGATTTTTTGGTGCCTTACATATTCACATGTCCTTGAGGAGAAGAGAACGAAGCTAGAACCCACTGCAAAGAAGGGTTTCTTTGGGTGTTACAGTGAGACCAACAAGGTTTATCATATATACATTCCTGAATAGAGGAAATTCGTCCTTAAGTGAGATGTGAGATTTGAAGAGGACAGGGTCTTAAGGAAGTCTCTGGAGAATGATTGGGTAGAGAAGCAAGCTCGTCAGCAAGGGGTCACACCACAAGTATCAAGATCTTCAAGTGGTATGCCACGGTTAGGAGGATTACCTACTTCTAGGGTGACAGGTCCACAGAGTCCAGTATCACCAGGCACAAGATGTCAGAGTAAGGGTTTACCATAGAATACGTGAGGGCCTTCCTCATCAAGAGGAGAGGCTCTAGTTGAGTATTTCCCCATTCGAATAAAAGAGGCTACTATAGGGAAGAGAAAGCATAGGAGACAATGGGAAACCCAAGTAATCAGTGTAGGAAAGCATACCAGCAGAGAGGTTGAGTGGCTACGTGAAAAATGTTGTGGAGATTGAACCGAGTAGCTGCGAGGAGGTTGCTAGTCAGCAAATCTGGAGAGATGCCATGGTGAAGGAATATACCTCCATCATGAAGAATGATGTATGAGAGATAGTGTCGAGACTTGATGGGAAGTTAGTGGTGACTTCCAAATGGTTCTATAAGACCGAACATGTTTTGGATGGCAACATGGAAAAGTTCAAAGGTCATTTTGTGGCACAAGGGTTCTCACAGGTAGAGGGAGTTGACTATGAGGAGGCCTTCAGACTAGATGCTCGTTATACCTCTATTAGATCAGTGATATCGATAGAAGTTGAGATAGGTTGGAGGATTCACCAGATGGATGTGAAGACCACCTTTCTCAATGGCTTCATACAGGAGGAGGTGTACATTGAACAACCATAGGGCTTTTATCATGGGAGAGAGTCCGATGTGTGTAGGCTTAAAAAATCCTTATACAGACTAAAGCAGGTGTCGAGAGCATGGTCCGAGAGGATAGATACCTACTTGCAGCAAATGGGTTTTGAGAAGAGTGATGCAGATCGAAACCTATAATTTATCATGGTTGGTGACGATCCACTCACTATAGTTCTATATGTGGATGACTTCTTTATTACAGGAGAGGACATACTCATCCAACATTGCAAGAGGGACCTTTATTCAGAGTTTGATATGACTAATCTAAGAATAATTCCTTACTTTTTGGGGTTGGAGGTTTGGTAGGAGAATGGGCATATGTTTGTGGGCTAGGGAAGATATGCAAGGGACATACTGAGTTCGTATGGAGGATTGCAAGCCTATGGCTACTCCTATGATCACAAAATGGAAGAAGTTGCATGCTTCAAATTTTGAGTTGGGGAACCCCACCTTGTATCACCAATTGATCAGTTCCTTGATGTATCTAGTCAACACTACACTGGATATCTATTTCACAATCAACACATTGAGTCAGTTTATGATGGAGCCCAGGAGAGTGCACTAGGTGGTTGAGAAACATGTGTTGAGGTACCTACAAGGAACAATGGACTATGGTCTGGACTATATCCTAGGAGATGGAGTTAGGGTGAGAGGTTGAGGTACCTAGAAGGCACAATGGACTATGGTCTGGCCTATATCCCAGGAGATGGAGTTAGGGTGACAGTTGTACAAACTCAAACTGCGGAGGCATTTCTAGTTACTGTCGGGCGGATAAATCATTCTTGCGGACAAGACCGATCTCCCTAGTATCTCTGGATATCTAGCGACAAGCAAACCAAACAAATTCTATCTTTCTTTAAATATGTGATTTATAAATAAAGGCTAATAGATGTTTTAGGCCTACCTCGAGTCCAGTGCTAGTTTGTGGAAGCCACACTCTGTTTGTCCAAATGAGCTCCCTTTTAAAGAACCTGCAAACACAAACAGGCACACACATCAAATAACACCTTCATAGCCAATATAATAAACCATATTTATTATGATGATCAAGGAATTCATGAAATAAACCATAGAAGACAATTTATTGAGAAAAATGAATTTGATTGTATTAACTTTAAACAAAGAAGAACTTTACAACCTTAGTGCCTTGATGATGTACAAGCTCCTCCCAGGGTCCAGCAAGAATCTCCTATACTTTGACAAGTTTCACTCTCTTCCCAATGAAGCCAAAAGGCATGTAATCTCTCCTTTCAAGCTCAACTAGGAAGTCTAAATTCCAATAGCATTTACCCTAAAAAATATTCAGTTTTCAAGCTCCCTAGCAACCAGCCCAATGCCTCAATTTATAGTGCAAAGGAAGGAAGTTACTAGGTCCACCTTCAAAGGGATAGAGTTCTTCTTCAAAGGGATAAGCTCCTCTCATCAAGGGGTTAGCTCCTTTAGTCATGGGATGCATACATCACCTAGGAGCGAACTTGCCACCTCAAGATTCCTTCTAGAAGCATCCAGAATTAATCCAAAGTGAGTTTTTAATAATAAGCTTGCACCTTTTTTACTTTTACAGGGGTCCGCACCCATTCCTTTAAAGACAGAGCGGGCAGGTCCGCAGGGAACATGACTAAGGGGTGCGGGACCGTAGGTAATGCTAAGAGAAAGTGAAGAACTAGAGTTTTAGAGATTTTCAAAGGCTTTCTCTCATTTTTAAGGCTTTGACATGAAGATCTGAGGTTTGAGACTTGCAAAGGAGGACAGTATGAGTGGTGATAGACTCACACTGACTGCAGAAAGTCATGGTGACAATATTTTGTGTAACAGATTGCCCCCTAAAGTGTGAACTCTGTAGTAGATGAGGATTTCATTTATCATCTAAGAAGAGTGAAGTACTTTATCATTTCGAGGATCATCTTGTGGAGAGCCTGGTTGGAACCTGTAAAAACATTCAATACAAAATATATATATGAGATCATATCATCGCTGAGGTAGGCATTCCCATACTCAGATCAATGCTGACTAGAAAACTAACTAAACTGCTCTGATATAGGAATGATCTTACAATACATCACAAGTATAGACACATGTAGACACAGTATGGGCACAACCATATTTTTATGAATATTCCACTGTATAATGAATACAAAATTCCTTGCAGCCTGGATGGTGGAAACTAGATCCAGGGTCTTGATTTCTACTTCCTGAAATAGTACGATTCTATCCATGTGAATGAATGTGTCGAAGTCGAACATTGTAGAAACCACTTAATTACCAGTCAATGATGTAAACTGTTAACAAGTGTGAGAGAAACCACCAGTAATGTCAATGGCACTCAAAGTAATCAGTACAATCCATGAACTGTGAATAAATGTGTTGATGTCGAACATGTCACAGAATCCTTTGATCGAAGGTCAAGGATGCAACCTGTCGTCGAAGGCAAGAAACCTGCCATTGAGGCATGCAGATTCCAAGGTACCGCTGATTTCTAGATCATCTTTCTAGATAATGAGCTGAAGTCGATAGAAAGCGACCCGTCGTAGGCAAGCCCACAACAGGAAATCATAGATCAAGTTTGAAGAAATATGTTTGCAAGGACTGACTCAGGGATGGTCAAGATGGATGACAGATATTTTGTAGATGAATGGTTTATTTGCACTGACCTCTTGAACACATAATGACACTGCAGATGGTTTGGTGACAATTGACCCAAAGCTAATACCCAGAAACCGGCTGAGGACTTTCAATATGGTTTGATTAACTGTTAGGCAAAGGATTTCCCAACCCAAGTGAACAAAAAGTGTCGTGTTCAAGAGTGGTTAAATTTTTTTTTCTGAGACATAAAGTATGACAAACAGGTCCATTTTTTTCTCTTTTCCCCCACCATTTCTGGCAAGTACCTCTTTATTTTTGACAAGTTTGAGGAGGATAACATTTTCTTGATTATAAGCTCATCCTTCAGATGAGTTGAACTTAGTTTAAATTCAAACCCTAAGAAGGAGTGGTCCATTCCTATTCGTAATTGAACAGGTCCTTTACTGTTAAATTTTAACGAGTCCAGTATAGGAGAAACTCAGTGTTTTTCAATTTTAAAGAGTCGGAAGAAAAACTTAAGAAAACTCCGTGGTTGTCCTTTTCCGTAAATTTGTGTCTCCCAAGCCCGAAAAAGTATAAAATAATACTTGAGAGAACCGCTTGACCATTACAATCAAGGAGTACTTTCATAATTAGTGTCTCTGATCCAAAAAAGTAAAAAAGCGATCAAGGACACGTCATTTTATAACCAATATCGAATTTGAAACGACAAAAATCCAGCAATCTTTTCATGTTTATACGGTCAGAAAAAAGCTATAAGTGGACCGTCTTTTTAATTCCGTTTTAATGAGCTTAAAAAGAAAAACTCGGCAATATTTTCATATTTTAGGAGTCAGAAAAGAGCTTAAAATATGGCTCTAATGTTTTTTGTCGAAAATGATCAATTTTGCTTGAAAAATACGATATTCTGCACAAAAACTCAAACATTACTCATACCTGTTTAAAATAAATAAAAATACTTCAAAAGTTACCTCCTTAAAGTGAAAAGTAAACAAATTAAAAATTCATTTATTCAAAAAAGATTGTAAAAAGGGCTTTTGTAAATTCATTTTTACCGTTTGACTTCAGAGTGAGAAAAGAGAGCTTTCAGTAAGACACTTCCCGTGAAGATTGCGGAAAATCCGTCCGTTGGAATCGACAACCGTTGCCTCCAAGTAATCCACATCACTTTACTCTTGCATTTCAACTGTTTGAAATTTGTTTTTAGGTTTATATTTTGAGTTTTAGGAAGAATTTTTGTTTTAAACACCGCTCGTGAGGGTCCGCAGGCGCTGTTAGATGATCCAAAAATACAACTTTATCATAGGTTATAAAATTAGAATAAAATAATTATTAATTTAAGATATTAAATTAATAATTATTATTCTAGAATGTTTAATTATTTAATGGAGATTGTTAGAATTAGCATATTGTTGTAACTAGATATGACTCTCCAAATGTGTCGTATCTTAGGCTCTATTTTAGGAGATTAGTTAGCTAGTTGGTTTGAATAGCATTTAATGTAAATGGACACTTGTTATTTAATAAGTGATCCATAATTAGAGGTAGTTAGGACATGGAGCTTATAAATAGCTCATTGCAAGAGTGTTTGGTTGTTTGGGTGTAAACTCTTGCAAATCAATTATGTAATTGTTTTTTTTCTGATTAATAAAATTACGTGTCTCAGGACACTTCTGCCATTATTGTGGTATCGGAGCTATGGTAATGCTGCAGTTGATTTGAGAAGGAGATTCCAGCAGTTGATTTGAGGAGGAGATTCCAGCTCTATCAGATCGTGGAAAAACTCAACTCCGTTGAAGTGCTCAGCAATTGGTATGAAATTTGTCAAAATTTTGTTCAAAAGAGAAAAAATTTATTGATTCTAGATTTTTCAAATCTGAAAATAATTTTTTTTTGAGGCTATTGAAAACCAATTCAAATCTGTAAGTTAAATATAGAAGTGCGCAGAGTTATGTTGAAATTCTGTCGGAATTCAATTGAAATTTGATATGTTTCGAATAGCATTGAACAATACAGTAAATGTGTGATTCTGGCATGTCGGATTCGAAAGTCGAACTCATGAAGCCATATACATAATGGTGAAAACTAATTAATCTGTTGTTAATGGTGCGGTTTTTAAAAATGCTGTTGTTAAAATTCACATAGCACAGGTTATTGAATGTCGATTGTGGGATGTGTACTTGCTTTTCCCTGCACTGTAATTGTAATATCCATCCGCTCGCCTGTGGGCACCTAGATCAGCAACTCTACCAGCGCTACCGAAAGCGAAAGAAGATGGCACAACAGCTGTTGCTGCTTCATTTCTTTGGTGAAGTGTAACTTAAGGCATGATCCAGAGCTAATTGTTTTTATACCGTTAACATCTGATTCCACATGACAAATTTTGTTGCAGCATGCAATTATCTGCAATAAAAAGAAATTAAAGATATTGTTGTTCAGGCTCCACCAAAGCGCGGATGTGTATCTTGTTCTTTTGGGTTGCCGACATCTGCTGTACATGATGTAAATATAACAGTAATCATAGAGGGAGTGTTTACCGGATTCATGATGTCAAACGATGGGACGAATCCTTGCTGTCATCTAGAAAAGTTGGCCTGAGCTTTCCTGGAAAATCGACATAAAAAAAACGTTTTCTCATTGTGCAAACCGTACATAAGGAAGCAATCTACAGTTTCAGCAGGGGCTTTTCGAAAGTATCATTAAAAGAATATTTAACTATATTTCGTTGGGTTCAAAGAAGTGATAAACAAAAAGGTTGAGAGTGTTTTTTGAAAGCCTCATACTAATGCTCGCTACAGCACCTTCGCTTTCACCTTCCAATGTGAGGAAGTAGCTGATTTTGTATGGTGTTAAAACTAAAGTTAAATTGAAGAGTAAAGACGCAGAGATAAGGAGTTTTTTTTGTATTTTGAGAGTTATGGTATTTTTTTAATTTATTGTGTGTGAAGTAATTAGTGATTTTGTTTGGGAGAAATACGGTGATTGTAATTTTTAAAGGAACGTATGTAAAGGCTTTTTTAAAAAGAGTGTTTATAAAGTCTTTATGGAATTTTAAGGAGACATAAGGAGTATTTCTAATTCCTTATGTAATGGAGTGATAAGTTTGGAGAGATAGCAAGTGGAATGTGAGAGAATGAGTGGAGTGTTTCCATGAGAGATTTAGTGAGAATATTTATATGAGAGATAATGACTTTTTATTTGTAACTTGGAGAGATAAGGTGTGTTTGGTAATTTGTTTTCAAGAAGCTATTTTTTAATTGGGATCATCATATTTGTAACTCAAAGTAATTTTACTTTGAGGGGGGGTAAATTTTTTTTTTACCAGGTTGTGCAAGGCACCATTGTAAAAAGTCAAATTTTGAAATTTGCCCTGTAAAAATTTGAGAAATTGACTAGAGCCAAGTGCAAAGCTCAGTCAATATTCTCCTGTTTTGACGACTATTCGAGGGTCAAGGCCAAGCCCCGATAGATCGTGTTTTTGCGTGGTGTGTTGTGTTGACTATCTTGTCCTTTCTGTTCTGCTTCTTGGTGCGTCTCTTCATCGCTAAAAATGTCTAAGTTGATTAACTTATTTTCTGATTCCGAAAAACTTGAAGGCACCAAATCTTATAAAATGTGGCATCGTCTTATTGAAAGCACACTCATTTACAATGAATTATGGCAAGGAATATGTGATGGAGATGTTAAGCCTAATAAACCCACAGATGCAGATCCACTGGCAAAATGGGAAATCAAGAATGCTAAAGCCTTAGCTCTTATTAAATCGTCTGTGAATGATGAAATGTATGTACATATAGAGAATGCCACAGATGCATGGACTGCCTTGAAAACTTTTAAAGACCTCTTTGATACTCAGCCTGAATCAAAGAAGGTTGATTTATAGTTAAAATTGTTGCAACAAAAATTAACTGAAGATGGTGATATTCTTGAATATCTCTCCAGACTTAAGAATATTAGGTAGGAAATTATTAATGCTGGTTTTCCCGCAATTGATGATAGCTTTATGGTCACAATTGTAATTGCTGGGCTTCCTTCTTCCTATACGCATTTTTTAGAGACTTTACAAGTAACTGGGAAATTAGAAAAACTAAAGTTTGATGAACTTTGTGAAATGTTAAGTCAACATGATAAAAATTTTGGGAAGAAGAAGAAAGTTGGTGAAGATGTTTTTCTCACAGAAGCCAGCACAAGTAAGTCTTCAGCAGATAGTTCTCGAGGAAGAGTCCGACGGAATCAGAATAAAGCAAATCGAGGTCAAAGCCAAAGTAGAGGCAACAATTTTAACAGAGGAGGAAGAAATAATTTTCAAGGTAGAGGAAACAACCAAGGAAGAGGCAATTTTCAAGCACAAGGATATAATAGTCAAGGTAGAGGACAATCTCCAAATAGAGGTCAAAGCAGAGGTAGAGGACAATCTTCAGGATGAGGAAGAGACTTTAGTCAAATTGTGTGTCGAAGATGCAGCAAAGTTGGCCATTATGCTGAAGATTGTCGAACTTCACTTAATAAAATTCCCAAGTTTCAGCAGCATTCAGCACAATTTGCAAATGATCAAGATGAAGACAGCTCAGAATATGTTTTTACTTCCTCACCAGCATCACAAATTTCATCTCATCTTAGAAGTGACTATGAAGATGCCTGGATCTTGGATTCCGGGGTAACTCAGCACATGACATGTCGACGTGATTTTTTCTGGAATTTTCAAGAATGCCAACTTAATTCAATTTTTCTTGCTAATGATACAAAACATACTCCTTATGGAAAAGGAGTAGTGAAAGTTCTTCTCCCTGACATTGGAGAAAAATTGATTTCCAATGTATGGTATGTACCCAGTTTCAAGAAAAATTTGCTCTCTTTAGTCACGATTCGACAAGCAGGATATCAGGTGATTATGGAAGATGGTTTAGTGAAGATTAATTCTGTAAAACAGAATTTGAAAACAGTCATGACAGGTTATGAAGATGGAAAACTGTTACGGATGAAAGGGACAGTTATTCCAAGACATTCTGATTTTGCAGGGGCAGTGACTACAAGTATTTCACCTATCAGACTATGGCATGTACGATATGGACATTTGAATTTTGAGAGTCTTTCTCAATTGCAGAAACAATGAATGGTTAAAGGACTTCCCACATTCAAAAGGGAAAATGCACAATGTGAAGCTTGCATTTATGGCAAACAACATCGCGAAAGTTTTCCAACAAGTTCATGGCGTGCAAACAGGCGGCTACAACTAATTCACAGTGATGTTTGTGGTCCACTACAAACCTCATTTGGTGGTTGCAAGTATTTTTTCCTATTCATTGATGATTTCAGCAGAATGACTTGGGTTTACTTCTTGAAGAACAAGTCAGAAGCATTTGATAAGTTTAAAATTTTTCACCAACTTGTTGAAAATGAAGTCAAAGAAAAGATAGGTACTCTCAGGACGGATAATGGGGGAGAATTCACTTCAAATGAATTAAAAAATTATTGCAGTGAAAATGGCATAAGACGACATCTCACTAATGTTTACACTCCACAACAAAATGGAGTAGTTGAAAGAATGAATCGCAATTTGTTAGGAATGGCAAGATCCATGTTAACCTTCAAGAGGTTAAGTCCCACATATTGGGCAGAAGCAATACATACAGCTGTCTACTTAAGAAACAGATCTCCAACTGCTTCTTTAGACGGAATTACTCCTTATGAAGTTGTTGTGCCCTACAACAACCCCCCATTTCATATCATTCTTATTTTTCAAAAAATTAACATGTGGAATGGGTCCCTTTTAAAATTTTGGCATCAATGCTTGCATGTTCAAAAAAGGCCGCATAATCAAATGAGCTTTCATGTACTTAAGCCTTTTTTGGACATTAATGTTTCAAATAACAAACAATCTTTTATTATTGCGATAAAGCGATCGCAAGATCGCATATCGCAACAACATGAGAGATGCATTCAAATGGAATTTTGGTTTCCGCCGATGCGATATCGCTATCGGCGATCGGCAATGTTACATACACACAAAGTAAAGGCACATAACTCATGTCCCGATGCGACGCAATATCGGCGATCGGTTATCGGCGATACCTCATGTGAAACCGCCTTGTGATTTAAATCCCGACCCGAAGCGATATCGCTATCGGCCGTCGCGCACTTCGGTAAGGCATTCGGTTCCTACCCCCGATGCGATGTGATATCGCAATCGGTAACCCCAAACCATTGTATATGCACCTACTTCTGTTCCCATGCGCTAGCCCGATGCAATATCGCTTATCGGCTATCGGCACGATCTTTTGGTAATAATTGTGCAGCACCTAATCCCCGAAGCGATGTGGTATCGCTCATCGGTGGTCGGGAGTCTTAAAAGCCATCACTTAAAAGCTTTAATTTTATATTCATATCCGGTTGACAAAGCGCGAATCCCAAAATGCCGTTAATACAAGGGATAAGGTAATGCGTGGGTATTTAAAAGATTTTGCCCCTTCGATTAATGAGCACCTGCGTTTAACCGCCAGAATATCTGTTACACGCTTAAGTGAGTCATTCACCCGGATAACGGTATAATTATCACATTTAATGAGTAGTAGGCCTCAAATCACCATTAATGCATCTGCAATATACTCTTAGCGATTGGATCCGCAACCACTTTTGAAAATTAATCTTGGCACGCTTCAAATGATATATCTATCTCACTGTGTAACGTCATTGTTATTATGTTGTTACGATTTCTCTTGCAATTGTGTAGAATTCTTCTTTTGAGAGAAGCTTAAGCATGATGGGGAAAAGATCCAAGAGGGCTACGGGCTCTACTGTTACACCTGTAGTAGGTCAAGCTGCTACAATTAGCAAGAAAGGCCTCGTTTTAGACACTACATGCACTAGTCTTAACAAGGCTACATGGCAGGGCACATATAATCTATTAGAGGCCGAACAACCACAAGTTTCAGTGACAGTAGCTACTGCGGACACACTCAAAAAGTCCGACGCAACTCTCAAGGAGTTGGCCGATTCCTTTCTTCACAGAATAGCTGCTAGAGAGCAAGTGCTTCCCTACACTGATGTAGTGCGATGGGCAATTGAGTAAATTCCAATCACTGACAGAACGTTCCACACAAGAGACGGACGGATTTTCTGGTCGTTCAAGCCAGAGCACCTGAGGGAAATGTATCATTTGCTTGAGCCAGAGAAAATCTACAACAAAGACTTCGTGGAGAAGTTTGCAGCTGAAAACGATGTACCATCTGAGCCCATTCGAGATTGGAGGAAGAACCCGGCCAAACACAACCACGAGAGCTCGGGTAAGTATTCTGTCGATTCCTTGGCTTCTCCCTATTGCTATGCGGGAATTATGATGTGTAGGCTATGGGGATTACATGATTCTACCAATTTCGATATAGAAATGGTTCCCCTAATGGAAGCATCTGTTAATAGTTTTATCATGGATTGGGCCACCATTCTTTCTGATAAATTGACTGTAGCTATTCGGGATTTTAGAGCTAAATCTGTAGTCACCGAAAGGAAACTCCCCCCATTTTATTATAGCGCCTACATTATCGACACATTGTGTTTTAACTCTGAGTTTCCCATCCTCGGTTGGAGATGGACCACCCAAGACCCTTCGCCCATTCATTTGTATCATCGGAAATTATGGAAGTCCTCTTACAAGGACCATTTGTATCAAATTTGCAATGGTTTTATGGTTCCTATTCATTATTCCATTTTTTATCGGCCTATTCCCAAAATCTCCTATCTCGCTTCCTTCGACTTACCAGCTATCACAGGATGGTTTGGAGAAGAGCACTTTACCTATATTAGGGTTTATGGAAGCCAAGCCAAACCGCATGTTCTCCCTCTATATGTTTCAGATAAACTGTTAGCCCGAGAGATATCCTACAAAATTATGGCTGAGAGTGTAACCCAAACACTCAAGAAAGAGAAGAAGAGGGGCTGGCCCTCTTTTCCCTTAAGGATGGGTGTTTTTACTCTGCATAATCTCCAACATGCAGAAAAGGAGGCTATAAAGATGCAAGCTTTATCCCTGCCCACTATGCCAGCCAGACTCTATGATCCACATAAAACTGCTTACAATGCCCTAGAACAGGCCAAACTGACTAAGATTGACCATCAAGAGGATGAGTTTGATGACCTGTTCAGAGCTGCCGATTCAATAGGCCAAACCAAGCAGCTTGCCAAGATGAGATATAATGATGAGAGTTTAACTGAGTTCAATAAACTTAGAGAGCAGAGGTTGCAAACTCTGCCTCTAGATTTATTTTCATTAACCTCAGCGTCCTCCTCAAGCGAGCCTGGTCAGAAGCATACAACCCAATCTCCTGTTGTAAATAAAGAACAAAATAAACAGCAGGAGGAAAGATAAGAGAAGCAGCAGGCAGAGAAGCAGAAAAAGGAGCAAATGGCTAAGCAGCAGAAAGAGCAGAAGGAACAAGAGCAGAGAAAGCAGAAGCAGATAGAGGAACAACGGAAGAAGGAAGAGGCAGATAGATAGAAAAAGGAATTAGCAGATAAGCAAAGAAGAGAGCAAGAAGAGAAACAGAGAAAGGAGTTAGAAGAACAGCAGCAGAAAGAGTTGGAGGAGAAAAAGAGGTTGGAACAAGAAAAGGAGAAGAGTAAATCACAGACCTCCATAGATCCTGAATTGCTGAAACAATGGAATCAATTCGATTCCATTATCAGTGGAAAGGAAGTCTCCAAAGACGCACCAGACACCACTTCTTCTCAGGTTCTATGTGGAACCAGCGGCCCACCCATTTCAAAGGATCTCGAGGTAATCACCAAAGACCCTTCCGATCAGATTGTGCTCCTGGTGGAAGATATTCCTCCCCTGGACGTTTTCTACAGCCCAAGGCTCAAAGCAGTTGTTAAGCGCTCAAGGAAGAGACGAAGGCTTGATCAACCTTCCATCTTCCCTGAACAGACAGTCACAGGGAATGTAGTCTGGAAAGAAGAATTGGACCCCTCTGATGATCTTACCAAGCTATCGCAGTATGCGGGAGCTTATTCTGCAGCAACTATAGATAAAGCATCAGAGGTAAGTCTTTTGTTAAAGACTAAGGACCAAGAGATTTGTACATTGCAAGCAGAAGTAGCCGAAGCACGAAACAGGACAGCACAGGTAGAAGAGCAGTTGCTGGCGCAACAGCAAGCAAACAATGTATTAACCCAGCAACTGCAGACAAAAAAACATAGGATTGATCAGAGTGCAATCCAGAAGCAGAAAGAATTAACGGAATCATTGGCACAATTGAGAGAGGCAAACGAGCTAATGACGAAGTCAAAGGATGAGCAAATCGCTCAATTATTAGCACAGCTCGAAGATATCAAGGGCACTAAGAAAGTCGAGAATTTCAGAGCAGAGGCAGCTCAAATAAATAATGCACTAATCTCTCAGGTTAGACTCTTGTGCCAACAATTAACTGAGGCTGAGCCATTATGTGAAGTATCTACAGCAGTATGTAAGCAAATTGAAAAAGCTAGAAATGAGCTAGATCAGACTGAAGAAACCATAACTTCATATCTTGATTGGCAAGATCCTGATATGGGGAAAGAAGCAAAATTGCCTAGGATCTATGAGCCATTCAAAGACATACTCTTCACGGAATGGAACACTCAGATGATGAAAGTGGAAAGGGCAGCTTCAAGGTGTAAAATGATTGCCAACAATATGATTGATTTGGTCAACAATACACTCTATTGGGCCAACATGATCTCTCAGTGTACACCTGGAAGCATAACCACAGCGAACTTAATTGAACAAACAAATTATCATGGACTGGAAGAAAGGAGAAAGTTAATCACTGGAGTAAATACTTTAACCTCTGACGCATATTGGCACTTTCTAATCAAGCCGCACACTCAAAGGTCGGCTCTTAAGTGTTTAACAGATGCTCTCAAGTGCCTAATCCCCGACTTTCAAGATGCCACATATGATGCCCAACTCACGTCGCGTCTCAACACTCCACCGGAAGTACAGCCAATGCTTATGATATGTCAGTTGAGGTTTAAAGGCAAAGAGCCCACCGAATGAAGCATTGCTGCCGACTGCCAGATCACCAAGAAAGATGGAAAAACATTTATTGATTCCAATTTCGTAGTTGTTCAGTTTTTCTTAGATATTTAGATTAGATTAGTATTTATAGACCGTTTCATTGTTTTGGAAAGGGTCATAAAATTTTGTAATAGACTTAAAGGCTGAAGTTTGCACTACTGTGCTTCAGCCTATATTCTTTTGTGAAACTCGACCAATAGTCCTTTATTTGACGAGAAGGCTGTTTTATGCATTTGTGCACTATTGTCTCTTGTCTGGAATGCTTTCTAGTTGATGAAAGGACTGCGACATAGCGATTTATATAATGGATTGTTGAGAAGCTTACATGGTACTTTTATCTGCATCTGTCCTCTTTCTTTTCATATGAATTGTTGTGTTATTATCTTTTGCTATTGTTGAATACGTGTATGCGCTGTAACAGCAAATCTTCATTTCATTCCACTATTGGATGTTTTGTGATATGCCTTTCTTTTAATCATGCATGTAGCAATGATATGAATGACAATGTGTAGTAATTCGCTATTATCGTAAACATCTATGCTTTAGTGTTAGAGTCATCTATATGCCTGCCTTAAAGCACAGATTATCAAACGCTACGCTTTGAAAGATTGATAAGTCCCGGAATTAGATTATAGTTAATATATATTTCGCTGATAGTTTTAGTTGTTTATTCATCACTATCATACCTCACAAGTTATTCATCCATCCCACTTTTATCTATTATTGGGAAACTGGTCCCATTATCCCCAGTCGGAGCCACTATCCCAAACGGAAAAGGAGCTGCTTTCAAGGTCCGGACCGGGTGGTTTCCCCTTTGTTGTGGCAGCAATTTTCGAGGCCTCAACAAAATTGGCGCTAGAAGGAGGGCCTCAGCTATGAATGGAACATAAATCCAAACCTATAAGCCATTCTAAGAGTACTTCGCCCTCCGAATCTCCTCGATCTTCCCATTTGTATACTGGTTCGCCGGTACCCAAACAAGAAGAAGAGGAATCAACTGCCACTGCTCAAACCCATCATACCACAGAACAATTAAGTCTTGAATCACCTGAAGTTCAGTCTCTAATCCATAAACTTCAGAGCTTCTCGATTTCACCACAGAAATATGAGGTATCAGAAAGCAATGCGACTTCGCAGTTCAACCTTACTCACCCTCTCACCAGACTTCAGAGCGAAAAACTCGGTATTGAACCCACTGAGTTTCCTTTACCTAAAAGGAAAAGGGCAAAGAAAATTACTGAAGGGTCCGCTAGTGAAGGGCTTTCATCCACGTCCTCAATTTCATTTTCTCCACTGCAAGGTCGACCATCCACTCCCCCATTACAAATTGTCGTTCACCAGGGATCAGAAGCCTCGATATCCCAACCTATTCACTCCTCATCTTTAATTCCTTCCCATACATCCGGAATCCCAGCAGTAGTCTCAACCACTGTTGCTATCATAATGGCAGATCCATGGACTAGGCCAGGAGCAGTCAATATGCCTGCACCCTTGCATGATCTACCCGATTATCCCGAAAAATGGCTGCCTAAATTCAATCCAGATGATGGGACTCGGGCTGAAGAACACATCAACAACTTTATGTTAGCAGTTAACCTAAAAGGAGTGACAGAGCAAGATGTTGTTGTAAGACTTTTCCCTTACACTTTACAAGGATCAGGAGGATCCTGGTATTTTTCCTTACCTTCTGGTTCAATTACCAGTTGGAACACATGCCAAGAGTAGTTTCTCACCAAATATGGAGATGATAGGTCCCTAGCAACTTTAATAAACGACCTCTCCAATTTGAGAATAGAGCACAGGGAACCAATAAAAGAGTTTAATGCCAGATTTAATAAACTACTGAATAAAATCCCTACTGCTTCTAAACCAAGTGAACAAATCCGAAGCGAATGGTATATCACTGCCCTACCTGCCAACATATCCATTTTTGTAGACAGGGTTGGCAAACCTACCTTAGCTGAAAACATGAGAGAAGCACTTGCTGTTGAAAAGCGCATAAATGCTCTAGAAAAGAAAGCTGCTCTAGAGCATAGAAAAGCTAAAAAAGTCTCGTTTAAAGAAGATTCCAAGAAGAAAACCCTGAAGGACCCGTATGACATGGAAGGTTTACAAAAGGTCCTTAAAACAATGTCTAACGAAATGGTTGAGATAAAGAAGCAGGTGGCCGAAACTTCAAGCAAAAGACCATTTAGAACTTTTTAGAAAACCGAATCAAAGCCGCCCAATGTAATATCTAACGCCGATTCAGACCAAGAAGAAGAGGAAGAGGAAACATCTTCACAGACCGATGATGAAGAAGAAGTAGCTGAATGCCACGGAATGTGGGATTTTATACTCCCCAACTCTGATACGGAGAATGAAGAAGAAGCCTTCCCGCTTACTACAAGAAGTAAAAGCACTCTTGAACCCGCCCAGGCAATTTCAAAGAAGAGGAGTGCGGGTGCTACTACAGCAAAGGAAAAAGTTCCCCCAAAGAAGTCACCTGTAGTAGTTCCTCAAAACCAGCCTTCAACTTCTAGTTCTCCTTCAACATCCAAGACTCTGGTGGTATCGGATTCAATGGAATATAACATTGTTGATGACATGAAGAAGACTAAGGCAAATATAACCATGTTTGAACTCAGTAAACTAAAATATCAACAAAAGCTACTTCTCAAAGAATTAAATGCTGTCCCCTCTACTCCCCTTCCCAGTGCAAGAGCTGCCAACGATTAAGGCCAGCCTCCTGCAGGTATGGTTGAAATTACCGATTCAGTTTTAATCGGAGATAAATCTAATTCTCACACTCCACCCTTCCTGCTCACTTATGAGATTTATAATAGAAACTTGCACAACTGTTTAATTGATTCAGTGGCCTCATCTAATATAATGCCAGCTTTAGTTTTCTCTAAACTGAATATTGAACCCCAGAAGTCTGCCATTCATATAGTGCAGTTGGATAGGACTAAGGTGCAGGTTGTGGGAGAAATTAATTCTGTAACCATCAGGTTGTCAGCCGACCCCAGAATAGTTCAGAGGATTGACATCTTAATTGCCGACATACCTGAATTTTATGGTTTGATTTTAAGCAGAGATTGGTCCGAAAAACTACATGGGTATATTTCCACAGATTGGTCACATATGTGGCTTCCCTACAAGGGAAAGCCGAATCAAATAAAGATCGATCGGGAGAAGCATATGACCCACACAGTTACTGAATTTGAGCAAGAAAACCAACCTGTGGCATTCAACAACAATATTTTGGGGAACTATTCGTCCGAATCATTCTTTGGCAACTTTGTTGCCCAACCATCTCCTTTTTCAGTTAATCATTTTACATCTCAGATTGAAATTTTTTCACAAACAGATAAGTCCAGATGTTTTAATGATGCTGAGAAAATTGTAGATATGTTTGTTAATACTCCTTTATTTTGGTCTTTATATTTTGATGGCTCTAAGTCCAGTGAAGGCTCAGGAGCAGGTTGCATTTTGGTTAGCCCGCAAGGAGAAAAGACAATGCTGTCTTGTAGGTTAGAATTTGAGTGTACTAATAACACAGCCGAATATGAAGCTTTGGTCCAGGGTTTATATAAAGCGATCGGCCTTGAAGTGCGATATCTAAAAGTGTTCGGCGATTCGGAAATCATTGTTAAACAAGTTAGAAATGCAATTCATTGCCTTTCGACTCACCTTAAGCATTATCAATCGCTAGTGCAGGATCTTACCTCACACTTTTCAGCCTTCAACATTTCTTCTATTCCTAGGTCACAAAATTCAGCAGCCGACCTACTAGCCAATGTAGCCTCTAAACTGCTACCTTCCGAAGACTACAGCCTTGATAGATTTTCTGTAGAATTACTTTTTAGACCTTCAATTCCTGACAATGTCACTAATTGGAGAGTATTTAACCATGATAAAGATATCTTGCAGTTTCTAACTTCGGAACAATCCTATGACAATCAAGTCATTGAGGAAGATGATCACGATCTACAGATGAAACAAGCGCCTCAAGAAAATTCGATTCCTAAACCCGTGGTGAAGCTTGAAGACCTTTATGATATCAAAGACAGGTTTAAACCTGTAATTAATGCAAAGCTTCAAAGTTCCACCCTTAGGTTTGAATTAATAAATCTAGGCACAGAAGATGCTCCTCAAAACATCAACTTAGGAATAGGACTTTCCCAAGAAGAAAAGGAAGCATTTATTAAACTATTGAGAAAAAACAAACAGGTCTTCGCTTGGAAATATGATGACCTAAAGACATATGATACATCTATTATCCAGCATACCATCCCTATGCTTCCTGATCAGAAACCAATTCAGCAAAAATTAAGAAAAATACATCCAAATTTGGAGACCCAAATAAAGTCGGAGCTTAATAAGCTTTTGAAAGCCAAAATTATCTTTCCGGTCCGACATTCAAGTTGGGTCTCTAATATGGTGCCAGTCAGGAAGAAGAATGGCGACATTCGAATCTGTATTGATTTCAGGAACCTCAATAAAGCGAGCTTGAAAGATAATTTCCCGTTACCTACTATGGAGCAAATTCTTCAATCAGTAGCAGGTTCTGAATTGATGTCCTTTCTTGATGGATTCTCCGGATACAACCAAGTTTTGGTTCATCCTGATGACCAACTCAAAACCACATTCAGAACAAAATGGGGAACTTATGCATATCAGAAAATGCCTTTTGGACTCATAAACGCAGGAGCGACATTCCAGAGAGCCATGGATATAGCCTTCAAAGGGTTGATTAATCGATCAGTAGTCGTCTACTTAGACGATATTACTGTATATTCTAAAAAGAGATATAATCATTTGCATGACTTAAATCAAATCTTTCAGCGATGCAAAAGGTATGGTATTTCTCTAAACCCAAAGAAGTCTTTCTTTGCTCTTGATCAAGGAAAGCTCCTAGGCTTTATAGTATCCAAGGATGGCATTTATATTGATCCTGATCGGATTAAGGAAATTTCTGAAATCCCTTTCCCACACAATAAAAAATCGATGCAGTCATTCTTGGGTCAGATTAATTTTGTCAAACGATTTGTTCCAGATTTCTCTCAAATTGTATTACCACTTCAGAAATGATCAAGAAGAATTCAGTCTTCAAGTGGGGAGCAGAAGAAAAGCAAGCTTTTGATGTTATCAAGCAATCAATAATCAATGCCCCAGCCTTGAATACTCCCAATTTTTCTAATCATTTTACATTGTATACCGTTGCGTCCGATGTATCCTATGCTGCAGTTCTCACGCAGCCAAATGCTCATAACTTGGAAGCACCCATTTCATTTTTTAGCTCAAATCTTCAGGGTGCCGAATTAAATTATTCCGATGTGGAGAAACAAGCCTTTGCTGTGTTCAAAGCAGTTAAACATTACAGGCCCTTTCTTTTGAAAACTCACACAAAAGTTATAGTCCCTTTCCCGGCGGTAAGGCAACTTTTAATTCAAAAAGAACTAGGAGAAAGAAGGGCCAATTGGGTCACAGCACTTCAAGAATATGACCTATAAATAAAGCCAGCAAAGATTGTTAGGGACCAAGGTTTTTGCAGGATATTGGCAGGAGCATCAAACATTCCTGAATCAAACGACATGGATCAGACTCAAACAATCAATCAGATAAGTGTCACTGATTCCGAATCTCAATATGCAGATTTGATATTTTATTTGAAGAATGGTTATGCTCCTCCAAATTTATCTTACAAAAATAAAAGGTCCATTAGGTTAAAAGCAAATAATTTCACTCTCATTAATGATGTGCTCTTTAGACAAAATTATGATTCTATCCTGTTAAGATGTCTTGAGAGACCTGAAGCTCAAAACGTTTTACAGGAACTACATGATGGGCCAGCGGGAGGACATTTTGGGGCAGACACGACAGCCCACAAGTTGTTATTCATGCTGGATATTATTGGCCTACACTGTTTAGAGATGCTCATGAATACGTAAGAAAATGCTTCAATTGCCAAACTGCTAGTGGAAGACAACGGAAATCAGCTTTCCCCCTGCAACCTGTCAACATTGAACATCCATTTGAACAATGGGGATTAGATATCATTGGAGAGATTACTCCACCATCTTCCAAACAACACAGGTATATCCTCACTGCTACCGATTATTTTACCAAATGGGTAGAGGCTATTCCTTTGAAGGCAGCAAATTCAGAGGCAATCATCGAGTTCATAGACCAGTTCATCATTACCAGGTTTGGTGTTCCAAACGCTCTCGTTTTTGATAATGCTTCCTATTTCTCAGGAAATGCTATATATGATTTTGCTATTAAGAGGGGGTTTAAATTGAAATATTTTGCTAATTATTATCCCTAGGGAAATGGTTTAGCAGAATCTACTAATAAAAATCTCATCAAAATCATTAAGCGAACTGTTGAACAGAATCATAGAAACTGGCACAAATCTCTAGTATTTGCATTATGGGCTGATAGGATTACACAAAAGGCTTCTATAGGTTCCTCCCCATTTAATCTAGTTTACGGAAAAGAAGCAGTATTGCCTACCAATCTTGTTCTACCCTCTTTAGCCCTAGTACAGTACATCGAAGAGACTCCTTCTTCCTCTATCCCACTTAGACATGACCAAATTCTCAAATTAGAAGAAGAAAGGGAGAAAGCCAGAATCACTCACGCCAAACATCAACAAATGATCAAAGCATCCTTTGACTTAACCTCATCCGATTCCAAACACTTCCAAGTTGGTGACTTAGTTCTCAAATGGGACAAGGCCCATGAAGATAAAGGTAAGCATACCAAATTTCAGAAAATGTGGCTTGGACCATTTCAGATCTGTGACAAGATAGGCCATTCAACCTTTATATTGCAAGACT
Source organism: Pinus tabuliformis (assembly GCA_031772625.1). Classification (NCBI taxonomy): domain Eukaryota; kingdom Viridiplantae; phylum Streptophyta; class Pinopsida; order Pinales; family Pinaceae; genus Pinus; species Pinus tabuliformis. The sequence goes on from CM062814.1 coordinate 346,721,071, forward strand.
TAGCAGGGGTGAGAGATTCTCTCCCTGTTAATGGCCTGGTCTTGAAGAAATTCTTTAATTGAGAAGGTGATCCCTTCTCCTCTTTGTAGATTTGTGTAGTTTGTAGGATCGATAGGAAATAAAACTGTAGAGTATCTCCATTGACCTTTAGCTTGGTTTGAAAAAGCTGTCTCACAAAATAATCCAAATATTTGCTTTTAGATAGTAGAACCCTCAACCAAAAGGAATAATTTCTAGGGAACTAGATATCTGTTTGTTCTGAAATCACCACTTAACATTTTGAAGACTCTTCTCGAAAGGTTAAAGTTCTGTAAATCATTCTCAGTTTTTAAATACTGGTCTCCAAAGGTTATTCATTTTAAGATAAAAACTAACCCATTTTCAGCATCTTCAACTCTTCACCTGTCATCCATTTGCTCTTAAGGATAAAATTGTTCACCCCATTCACTAAATTTTATGGTTACTCAGAGTGTAATTCTAAAATATAGAAGATTAAAGATAAGAGGTCTTATTACAAGCCTGCTTACCATGTTCATAGGAAAGTAGTTTGACTGACATTACCAATACTGCCTATCATAACAGGGTAATGGCTTGAAATTTCAAGACAAAGAGGTCTCATCACGAGCCGGCTTGTTCAGTTAAATTATTACCAGTGAATGGCATTGTCAATAGCTGGCCACCAAACCAGGACAATGGCTTTTTATCTTATCAATGACAAAGAATGAAAAAACGGATAAAAGATAAAATATGGCAACATATTTTAGTTTCATTCTGTTAACTACAATCTTATGTGAATGGAAAAGTGAATAATACTATGCTTAAAAAGTATCCCTGTCGAGACTATAAACGTTTGCTGGCAACAGAGGCTCTACCTATGACAGAGGGGTTAATTATAAAAGCTGATTTGGGAAAGTTATTGTTTTATCATTATAAACCAATAAAGGCCTATTTTCAGACTAAGAATGTATTTATTTTTCTCGAAACCAAAAGGATAGAAGTTAACAGAATTCACTTGGTTCAGAACGCACGAATATCCAGTTAAATTAGAAGTTTTTCCCTTCTGATTGAGTTTCTAATTTTGAAAAGCTTAAGTGTTTGGATTACTTTCAGAGATAACTGGTTCTTCCAACGAATCACCAATTTTTGTGCCCTACAACAACCCCCCATTTCATATCATTCTTATTTTTCAAAAAATTAACATGTGGAATGGGTCCCTTTTAAAATTTTGGCATCAATGCTTGCATGTTCAAAAAAGGCCGCATAATCAAATGAACTTTCATGTACTTAAGCCTTTTTCGGACATTAATGTTTCAAATAACAAACAATCTTTTATTATTGTGATAAAGCGATCGCAAGATCGCATATCGCAACAACATGAGAGATGCATTCAAATGGAATTTTGGTTTCCACCGATGCGATATCGCTATCGGCGATCGGCAATGTTACATACACACCAAGTAAAGGCACATAACTCATGTCCCGATGCGACGCGATATCGACGATCGGTTATCGGCGATACCTCATGTGAAACCGCCTTGTGATTTAAATCCCGACCCAAAGCGATATCGCTATCGGCCGTCGCGCACTTCGGTAAGGCATTCGGTTCCTACCCCCGATGCGATGCGATATCGAAATCGGTAACCCCAAACCATTGTATATGCGCCTACTTCTGTTCCCATGCGCTAGCCCGATGCGATATCGCTTATCGGCTATCGGCACGATCTTTTGGTAATAATTGTGCAGCACCTAATCCCCGAAGCGATGTGGTATCGCTCATCGGTGGTCGGCAGTCTTAAAAGCCATCACTTAAAAGCTTTAATTTTATATTCATATCCGGTTGACAAAGCGCGAATCCCAAAATGCCGTTAATACAAGGGATAAGGTAATGCGTGGGTATTTAAAAGATTTTGCCCCTTCGATTAATGAGCACCTGCGTTTAACCGCCAGAATATCTGTTACACGCTTAAGTGAGTCATTCACCCGGATAACGGTATAATTATCACATTTAATGAGTAGTAGGCCTCAAATCACCATTAATGCATCTGCAATATACTCTTAGAGATTGGATCCGCAGCCACTTTTGAAAATTAATCTTGGCACGCTTCAAATGATATATCTATCTCACTGTGTAACGTCATTGTTATTATGTTGTTACGATTTCTCTTGCAATTGTGTAGAATTCTTCTTTTGAGAGAAGCTTAAGCATGATGGGGAAAAGATCCAAGAGGGCTACGGGCTCTACTGTTACACCTGTAGTAGGTCAAGCTGCTGCAATTAGCAAGAAAGGCCTCGTTTCAGACACTACATGCACTGGTCTTAACAAGGCTACATGGCAGGGCACATATAATCTATTAGAGGCCGAACAACCACAAGTTTCAGTGACAGTAGCTACTGCGGACACACTCAAAAAGTCCGACGCAACTCTCAAGGAGTTGGCCGATTCCTTTCTTCACAGAATAGCTGCTAGAGAGCAAGTCCTTCCCTACACTGATGTAGTGCGATGGGCAATTGAGGAAATTCCAATCACTGACAGAACGTTCCACACAAGAGACGGACGGATTTTCGGGTCGTTCAAGCCAGAGCACCTGAGGGAAATGTATCATTTTCCTGAGCCAGAGAAAATCTACAACAAAGACTTCGTGGAGAAGTTTGCAGCTGAAAACGATGTACCATCTTAGCCCATTCGAGATTGGAGGCAGAACCCGGCCAAACACAAGCACGAGAGCTCGGGTAAGTATTCTGTTGATTCCTTGGCTTCTCCCTATTGCTATGCGGGAATTATGATGTGTAGGCTATGGGGATTACATGATTCTGCCAATTTCGATATAGAAATGGTTCCCCTAATGGAAGCAGCTGTTAATAGTTTTATCATGGATTGGGCCACCATTCTTTCTGATAAATTGACTGTAGCTATTCGGGATTTTAGAGCTAAATCTGTAGTCACCGAAAGGAAAATCCCCCCATTTTATTATAGCGCCTACATTATCGACACATTGTGTTTAACTCTGAGTTTCCCATCCTCGGTTGGAGATGGACCACCCAAGACCCTTCGCCCATTCATTTGTATCATCGGAAATTATGGAAGTCCTTACAAGGACCATTTGTATCAAATTTGCAATGGTTTTATGGTTCCCATTCATTATTCCATTTTTGATCGGCCTATTCCCAAAATCTCCTATCTCGCTTCCTTCGACTTACCAGCTATCGCATGATGGTTTGGAGAAGAGAACTTTACCTATATTAGGGTTTATGGAAGCCAAGCCAAACCGCATGTTCTCCCTCTATATGTTCCAGATAAACTGTTAGCCCGAGAGATATCCTACCAAATTATGGCTGAGAGTGTAACACAAACACTCAAGAAAGAGAAGAAGAGGGGCTAGCCCTCTTTTCCCTTAAGGATGGGTGTTTTTACTCTGCATAATCTCCAACATGCAGAAAAGGAGGCTATAAAGATGCAAGCTTTATCCCTGCCCACTATGCCAGCTAGACTCTATGATCCACATAAAACTGCTTACAATGCCCTAGAACAGGCCAAACTGACTAAGATTGACCATCAAGAGGATGAGTTTGATGACCTGTTCAGAGCTGCCGATTCAATAGGCCAAACCAAGCAGCTTGCCAAGATGAGATATAATGATGAGAGTTTAACTGAGTTCAATAAACTTAGAGAGCAGAGGTTGCAAACTCTGCCTCTAGATTTATTTTCATTAACCTCAGCGTCCTCCTCAAGCGAGCCTAGTCAGAAGCATACAACCAATCTCCTGTTGTAAATAAAGAAAAAAATAAACAACAGGAGGAAAGACAAGAGAAGCAGCAGGCAGAGAAGAAGAAAAAGGAGCAAATGGCTAAGCAGCAGAAAGAGCAGAAGGAACAAGAGCAGAGAAAGCAGAAGCAGATAGAGGAACGGCGGAAGAAGGAAGAGGCAGATAGATAGAAAAAGGAATTAGCAGATAAGCAAAGAAGAGAGCAAGAAGAGAAACAGAGAAAGGAGTTAGAAGAACAGCAGCAGAAAGAGTTGGAGGAGAAAAAGAGGTTGGAACAAGAAAAGGAGAAGAGTAAATCACAGACCTCCATAGATCCTGAATTGCTGAAACAATGGAATCAATTCGATTCCATTATCAGTGGAAAGGAAGTCTCCAAAGACGCACCAGACACCACTTCTTCTCAGGTTCTATGCGGAACCAGCGGCCCACCCATTTCAAAGGATCTCGAGGTAATCACCAAAGACCCTTCCGATCAGATTGTGCTCCAGGTGGAAGATATTCCTCCCCTGGATGTTTTCTACAGCCCAAGGCTCAAAGCAATTGTTAAGCGCTCAAGGAAGAGACGAAGGCTTGATCAACCTTCCATCTTCCCTGAACAGACAGTCACAGGGAATGTAGTCTGGAAAGAAGAATTGGACCCCTCTGATGATCTTACCAAGCTATCGCAGTATGCGGGAGCTTATTCTGCAACAACTATAGATAAAGCATCAGAGGTAAGTATTTTGTTAAAGACTAAGGACCAAGAGATTTGTACATTGCAAGCAGAAGTAGCCGAAGCACGAAACAAGACAGCACAGGTAGAAGAGCAGTTGCTGGCGCAACAGCAAGCAAACAATGTATTAACCCAGCAACTGCAGACTGAAAAACAGAGGATTGATCAGAGTGCAATCCAGAAGCAGAAAGAATTAACGGAGGCATTGGCATAATTGAGAGAGGCAAATGACCTAATGACGAAGTCAAAGGATGAGCAAATCGCTCAATTATTAGCACAGCTCGAAGATATCAAGGGCACTAAGAAAGTCGAGAATTTCAGAGCAGAGGCAGCTCAAATAAATAATGCAATAATCTCTCAAATTAGACTCTTGTGCCAACAATTAACTGAGGCTGAGCCATTATGTGAAGTATCTACAGCAGTATGTCAGCAGATTGAAAAAGCCAGAAATGAGCTAGATCAGACCGAAGAAACCATAACTTCATATCTTGATTGGCAAGATACTGATATGGGGAAAGAAGCAAAATTGCCTAGGATCTATGAGCCATTCAAGGACATACTCTTCACAGAATGGAACACTCATATGATGAAAGTGGAAAGGGCAGCTTCAAGGTGTAAAATGATTGCCAACAATATGATTGATTTGGTCAACAATACACTCTATTGGGCCAACATGATCTCTCAGTGTACACCTGGAAGCATAACCACAACGAACTTAATTGAACAAACAAATTATCATGGACTGGAAGAAAGGAGAAAGTTAATCGCTGGAGTAAATACTTTAACCTCTGACGCATATTGGCACTTTCTAATCAAGCCGCACACTCAAAGGTCGGCCCTTAAGTGTTTAACAGATGCTCTCAAGTGCCTAATCCCCGACTTTCAAGATGCCACATATGATGCCCAGCTCACGTCGCGTCTCAACACTCCACCGGAAGTACAGCCAATGCTTACGATATGTCAGTTGAGGTTTAAAGGCAAAGAGCCCACCGAATGAAGCATTGCTGCCGACTGCCAGATCACCAAGAAAGATGGAAAAACATTTATTGATGCCACTTTCGTAGTTGTTCAGTTTTTCTTAGATATTTAGATTAGATTAGTATTTATAGACCCTTTCATTGTTTTGGAAAGGGTCGTAAAATTTTGTAATAGACTTAAAGGCTGAAGTTTGCACTATTGTGCTTCAGCCTATATTCTTTTGTGAAACTCGACCAATAGTCCTTTATTTGACGAGAAGGTTGTTTTATGCATTTGTGCACTATTGTCTCTTGTCTGGAATGCTTTCTAGTTGAAGAAAGGACTGCGACATAGCGATTTATATAATGGATTGTTGAGCAGCTTACATGGTACTTTTATCTGCATCTGTCCTCTTTCTTTTCATATGAATTGCTGTGTTATTATCTTTTGCTATTGTTGAATACATGTATGTGCTGTAACAACAAATCTTCATTTCATTCCACTATTGGATGTTTTGTGATATGCCTTTCTTTTAATCATGCATGTAGCAATGATATGAATGACAATGTGTAGTAATTCGCTATTATCGCTCTGCATAACTAATTATGCAGAGCAATCTTAAATGGTTTAAACATCTATGCTTTAGTGTTAGAGTCATCTATATGCCTGCCTTAAAGCACAGATTATCAAACGCTACGTTTTGAAAGATTGATAAGTCCCGGGATTAGATTATAGTTAATATATATTTCGCTGATAGTTTTAGTTGTTTATTCATCACTATCATACCTCACAAGTTATTCATCCATCCCACTTTTATCTATTATTGGGAAACTGGTCCCATTATCCCCAGTCGGAGCCACTATCCCAAACGGAAAAGGAGCTGCTTTCAAGGTCCAGACCGGATGGTTTCCCCTTTGTTGTGGCAGCGATTTTCGAGGCCTCAACAGAAGCTTGGTTTGGTTTCAAACCTCGAGTTAAACATCTTAGAGTTTTTGGGTCAGTGTGTTATGCCTTAGTTCCGAAAGAAAAACGAACTAAGCTTGACTCAAGAAGTTTAAAATGCACAATGATTGGCTATTCTGATGAGAAGAAAGGGTATCGTCTTTTGACCAATGGAAAATTCATTGTGAGCAGGGATGTCATTTTTGATGAAACAGAAAGTAAGAGTGCTGAAGAAATTGAAAGTCTTCTTTACAAATTGGAAACTAAGGGAAGTAAAAGAAATGGCAAAATGCAAAGTCAACCAACTTCACCAAAATGGTATGAACGTGATTTTTCTTCCTCTGAAGATGAGTCATCCAGTCCATCTACATCAACAACATCATCCGGGTCTTCTAGCAGTTCATCCGCATCTCCAAGCAGTAGTAGTTCTTCAGACAGTGAGTCTCCACATTCTTCACCTGAACGACGTACATCAGTTTATATTAATCCCCTTTATAATGATGGGGACTTTACAGAAGCACAAACAAGTGAGCACCAACTTCCGAAATGGGCAGTTCAACTTTTGAAAGATGTAAAGCCTGATGAACAAAATAAAACTGGCACCAGAAGGGCACATAGAAGTGAAGGCAATTTTGCCTTGATAGCAAATGATTTTACTGAACCTTCCACATACAAAGAGGCAGTAAAACATAAAGAATGGCAACAGGATATGGTTCAAGAATATAAAGCAGTAATTGATAACAACACTTGGAAACCCATAGGATGCAAATGGGTTTACAGAATTAAGTATAATCAGAAGGGTGAACTTGACAAGTATAAAGCACGACTTGTCGCAAAAGGTTTTGTGCAGCAGGAAGGCATTGATTATGAAGAAACTTTTGCTCCAACAGCTAAATGGAACACCATCCGATTAACACTTGCATTGGCCGCTCAAAAAGGATGGAAAGTTCATCAAATGGATGTGAAAAGTGCTTTTCTCAACGGCGATTTACAGGAGGACGTGTATATGACCCAACCACCAGGTTTTGAAGTGGAAGGACAAGAACATAAAGTCTGCAAATTGATCAAGGCTTTATATGGGTTAAAACAAGCTCCCCGAGCTTGGTATGCAAAGATGGATGATTACCTTAAGAAAGTTGGTTTTCATCGCAGTGAATCTGATGATACTTTGTATGTGCGACAACAGGGCAAATATCTGGTAATTCTTGTTATGTATGTCGATGATTTGATCATCACTGGTAATCATGATGATCATATTGCACAGGTAAAAAAGGAGTTACATGCAGGTTTTAAGATGACAGATTTGGGATTACTTCACTACTATCTTATAGTTGAAGTCTTCCAACGTCCACATCATATTTTCATTTCTCAGAGTAAGTATGCCGCAGAGGTTCTTCAGCGATTTGGCATGCAAGATTGCAAGCCCGTTCTCACCCCCATGGAGCAAAACTTGAAACTTTCAAAATTTGAAGGGGGGGAAAAGGTGGACAGTACAACTTACAGACAGTTGATTGGTAGCTTGATTTATTTGACAAATACTCGTCCTGATCTATCTTATGCAGTCAGTATTCTTTCCCGTTTTATGCAGGAACCACGAGACAGCCACTGGAATGCAGCCAAAAGAGTTCTTCGATATATCCAAGGAACAAAAGATTTTGGTCTTCTTTACACAAAGACCAAAAATTTTGTACTTGGTGGATATTCTGATGCCGACTTTGCTGGGAGTATTGATGATCGAGCATCAACATCAAGTTATTTAATGAATATGGGGTCAGCAGCAGTATCTTGGAGTTGTAAAAAACAAGCTACAGTGGCCACTTCTTCAGCAGAAGCAGAGTACATTTCAGCGTGGGAAGCAGCATGTGAAATTGTTTGGTTGCGCCGAATTTTGCAGGACTTGGGCATTTCTCAGGCAGAAGCTACATCATTGTTCATTGACAGCCAGTCAGCCATCAAACTTGGCAAGAACCCAGTTTTTCATTCAAAGACAAAGCATGTGGACACCAAGTATCATCATATCAGGTCTCTCATTGCCAAAGATGTCCTCAAACCAATTTATTGTCCTTCCGAAGATTAGATCTCCGACATTTTCACGAAACCGCTTGGCAGAATAAAATTTACTAAGTTCAGGGATGAACTTGGTATCTGTTGTAATGTATCTTTGGATCATAGGGGGGAATGTTAGATGATCCAAAAATACAACTTTATCATAGGTTATAAAATTAGAATAAAATAATTATTAATTTAAGATATTAAATTAATAATTATTATTCTAGAATGTTTAATTATTTAATGGAGACTTTTAGAATTAGCATATTGTTGTAACTAGATATGACTCTCCAAATGTGTCGTATCTTAGGCTCTATTTTAGGAGATTAGTTAGCTAGTTGGTTTGAATAGCATTTAATGTAAATGGACACTTGTTATTTAATAAGTGATCCATAATTAGAGGTAGTTAGGACATGGAGCTTCTAAATAGCTCATTGCAAGAGTGTTTGTTTGTTCGGGTGTAAACTCTTGCAAATCAATTATGTAATTGTTTTTTTTCTGATTAATAAAATTACGTGTCTGAGGACACTTCTGCCATTAGGCGCAGCACGCGAAACCTGCGGACCCCGACTTTTTCGTATGCAGGAAAAAGTTAGGGGCCCGCACCCGCTATTTAGGCAGAGTGCGGACCTATGCATTGTCTCTAAATAGAGAGTGCAGTCCCCACAAAATAGGGTTTAAAGTTCCAAATTCTTCAAATTCTGCCCTAAAACTTTGATTTAAAATATCCTAATCCGCCTTTTCTTTCAATGTAGGGTATACATCATGCTTAGCTGACGGGAACAGGAGCACGAGGATGTGGACCTCACCATAATCAATCATCAACCTTCAATCGATGCATTAAAGGAATGCGGTTTATTTAAATTCTGGGCCATACCTGGCATGAGGGCCCAGGTGGACTTTTTGCAGTGGCTCGTGGACAGGTGGAATGTACAGGACCAGTGTTTCATTGTTGGTGGCCACTAGCTTGAAATGGAGCCAGAGAAAATTTACTTTTTGACTGGTTTTCCTAAGAGAGGTGAACAATTGACTCTATTCAGGACTAGGCCGGGTGGCCATTGTGTCGATAGCCTCCAGCTAGAGTTTTGTAACAACCAAACCAAGGACAAAGGGATTGATATCAAAACCATCTCCCGTCCTGAACTCAAAGTGATTGCATTACTGTCACCAGACTTTACGGGAGCACAACACTACATATGGCCACTAGATCCCAAATGCGGATGGCAGTAGACTGTTTTCGAGGCACCGTCTTCAACTGGTGCGAAGCTGTGTTGGCTAATGTAAAAGGCCAACTGACTAGAGCAAAAAACAGACAACTGAAAAACTTTGGATATGGTTTCTTAGTTGTGAGCTTTGGTCTAGAGAGGGTCCCAATGTTGGTCCCAAAGCATCTTTCTATTGAAGCTAGGCTTCCCCGAGAGCCCAAGCTGATGCATTGGGTTGCAGTTATGGCCCTTCATCCTGAGGAGGGTTCAAAGGTTGTTCGATTTCCTCCTGAGTATTTTCATTGGTTAGAGAACCAAGTTTTTTCTATTCAGGATTTTCCTTATGCTAGGATGGATTATCGTGGTGACCCAGACATGGCTCTTCCACCAGGAGAGCAATGGGATGACTCAGGTAAAATCATTTTCAACATTTTCTAATTTTTTTTTTTAAATCGTCTGAAAATTGATAGTAAAAGTTTCAAATGCAGATGTAGGTCCACGGCGACCAGCCACTCTCCAGCCCTATGAGAGGAAACAGCCAGCTGCACCAGCCCCATGGGACGAATCTACAAAGACCCTGGCCAAATTGGAAAACCATCTAGAACATTTGACAGCAGACATTCCAGAGACTAGCATAGATGACATTCCTCTTAGGCTACAACGCTATGTGATTGGGGTCCCGGGACCTTTCAGGAGGTTCCTTTGTAGGGTGGCCTGTACAGTGGTTTCTTATCGTGATCATCACCAATGATAGGATGATCGCCTGTTGTAGACTCATATGACATTTTCTCTTTTTGTACTACCATTTTTGCCGATCATAAGGTGTTTTTCAACCTATGATCGAAGACGATGTATATTTGACACACTTCTATGCTATGCTATATCACTATTACTGGCTATCTTGTAAAACATGTTATGAAATGTTTTTAAATTTACTGTTTGATTATTGCAAATGTCTACTTATCATTCGAGAAGTAATTGCATCTGCTAATGTATTTAAATATCTTGGAATATGCTAATATTCAATATAGTCAAATTCACGTTCCAAGAGACAAACTCTCAAAATTAATCTCAATAACACTAGATTTCTAATGGCATAAACTCTATTAAGTTGTAACACAACGAGTTCAAAATCTAACCTCACAATCAAACTCCGAATCCCAAATGAAATGGATTTAGATAATAACTTAATCACAACACTATACTCTGCAATGTTGTTCGTTGTTTGACCGAGGCTTACCCCATGCATAGATACCAACTCATCAGAGGGTGAATAGATAACCCAAGTTGCGGAAGAGATGTTCCATGTATTACGACAAGCGCCATCAGCAAAACCAATGTATGTTTGAAGAGACGTCGACATCTGCAATATCAAGAGTAAAATCAAGATAAGCAGGAATAATGACAAAAACACTCTCTAAACTAAGCACACTTTTTCTAATCTAAAACAAACCAGCTAGAAAGAAAAACTAATCTAACTAAAATCTCCACACCCAGATTTAAGCATAATATCTCTTCAGGTAAAGACCATTTATGGGCTTACCTAAAGAGGTCTACCAATTCATAGGCCCCTTTTGCTAGCTTTCACTTAACAACATAAGGACCATGCCACATGGGTATGAATTTGCCAGCGCCTAACTTATCATTTTCTTGATCATACAGTAAGACTTGGTCTCCTTCCGAAAAATTACAAGGTGTAACATTCAATCATACTGAGCTTTAATACGTTTGGCATGAGTTTCGCTTGCTAGTGTAGCATCATGTCGATTCTCATATAGTTGAGCCAAATACAACAAACGTTTCTCCTATTTAGAAGTGGCTGGAAGTAATTCTATGGCCATTTGCAATGATGGGATTTCACATTCAATGGGTAACACATCATCCAAATCGTAAACTAGTTGGAAAGGAGTGAAACCAGTTGATGTTTTTACTGAGGTTCGATACGCCCAAAGTGCTAAAAATAACATGTTATGCCAATTCAACCTATGAATCCCAATGATTCGTCGGATCATAATGACTAGAACTTTTTTGATGGCTTCAACCAGACCATTAGCCTGTGGGTAATATGGGGTTGAACTATCGTGACGCAGGCCAAGTTGATCTGTTAGTTCAGTCATCATAATGTTTCAAAAATGATGCCCATGATCAGTGATAATCGCTTGTGGAACACCAAACCTAGCAATTATATGATTGAAAACAAAAATCACAGTAGTTTTGCCGTCATTCAAAAATGTAGGCATCGCCTCGGCCCACTTGGTAAACCATTTGCAATGACGGGATTTCACATTCAATGGGTAACATAGCTTCCAAACTGTAAACTAGTTGGAAATGAGTGAAACCAATTGATGTTTTTACTCAGGTTCGATACGCCCAAAGCACTGAAAATAACATGTTATGGCAATCAGACCTATCAATCCCAATGATTCGTCGGATCATAACGACTAGAACTTTGTTGATGGCTTCAACTAGACCATTAGCCTATGGGTAATATGGGGTTGAACTATCGTGACGCAAGCCAAGTTGATCTGTTAGTTCAGTCATCATAATGTTTTGAAAATGACGCCCATGATTAGTGATAATCTCTTGTGGAACACCGAACCTAGCAATTATATGATTGAAAACAAAAATCGCTGCAGTTTTGCCATCTACCGAAAATGTAGGCATCGCCTCAGCCCACTTGGTAAAATAATCTACTGCAAGGATGATATACGCATGCCCCTCGGCCGAGTGAGGGTTACATGTAATAAAATCGATACCCCTTTCCGCAAAAGGGCCGACGACAATTATAGGGTGGAGAGGAGGAGGTGGAAAGCATCTTTCGATCAAAAATCTGGTAGTTGTGGAATTTTCAGACCGCGTCAATACAATCTTTAAACAAAGACGACCAGAAATAGCCAGCACACAATATCTTTTGGGCTATGGTAAACCCAGACATATGACCGCCACACGCTCCAGAGTGACAGTCATTTAGAACCCTTTCATCTTCCTCATGAGTGAAACAACATTGGAAAACAGAGTCTGCCCCATGACAATAAAGTGTATCTCCAATAATTTTGTATTGTTGGGATTGGAATCGGATTTTCCGACACTCTGACCTTGAAATTTCAGGCTGAAAGGATCGGGTTTGGAGATAAACTATGATATCTCCATACCATGGATCAAGAGTGCTGATAAGAAACAAAGATTTGTCCTCAATGGGCTCTTCCGCCACAGTCTCAGTATCAGCACGGGGGAAGTCACACATTAACTCCGCAAAAAATAATGATTTCTTTGAATTAGATTTTTCAAACTCCAAGTCAGATTCCTGCAGGATAACAATCCATTTGGAATACTTGCCCCTAGTAATTGTTTTGTCAAAATATGGATAATAGGGTTGCAGTCGGAAATTACAGTAGTTTTGCCTAGTAAAATGTAATGACGAAATTGTTCGACAGCTTGAAGAGCTGCCAAGGCCAATTTCTCCACATGTGAAAATTTTAGCTCAGTTGGATTCAAAGTTCGACTAAGATAATAAATCACATGTTCACTACCGAATTCATCTTCCTGAACTAACACCATTCCAATGGTGGAATGAGAGGCGGCGAGATATGAGAAGTAGTCATGGTTGTAGTTGGGAGGATGCAATAACGGTGCATGGGTCAATGCGTGTTTTAGTGCATCAAAAGATTTGTTAGCTATCTCATCCCAATAGAATGGAGTATTCTATTTCAACAACTTGGTAAAACCCTTTGTTATCTCAGCGTAGTTAGGAATGAATCGACGTGAAAATTTGCTTTCCCTTGCAAACTTTGGAGTTGGCGAGGAGTCGAAGGAGGAGGCAATTTGACAATAGCTTCAACCTTCGAGGGATCGACACGAATGCCAGCTTTCGAAACAACAAATCCCAGTAACCGACCCATTTCTATAAAGAAAAAACATTTGTGTGGACTCAACCTAATTCGATAATGCCTACATCTCATAAAGATTGCTCATAAATGAATGAGATGATTGGCTCTATGTAATGAATGAGAAGGTAAATCATCGAGATAGGGTTGCACAATGTGTTTTATGTCATGAAACGTGTAAGACATAGCTCGTTGAAAAGTTGCTCCGGTGTTCTTCAGCCCAAAAGGTAATTCACAATAAGCAAATGTCCCCCATGGACAAATGAAAGCTGTTTTTTGTTGATCAGCAGGTAGAATATTTATTTGATTATAACTGGAAAAGCCATCCATAAAGGAGAATATTTCACTACCGGCACAATCATCAAAGATTTGATCGATATAGGGAGTTCAGTAATTGTCTTTTGGACAGGCTCGATTAATATCCCTATAATTGATACATATTCTTATTGTTCCTTGCTTTTTGTTAACAAGAACAATATTCGATACCCAATCCGTTAAAGGAATTGGATAAATGAAACCTACTTTAAGTAATTTTTCAACTTCTGCTTTAATAGCAGCAGCTTTTCGTGGGTGAATATGACGCAAACGTTGCGGGACGGGTTTAGCATCTAGGTAAGTTTTGATTTCATGAACAACAATTGTTGGGTCAATTACTGGCATTTCTTCATATGACCAGGCAAAAACGTCATAGAATTCTTGAAATAGGGCCTTATATTTTTAAATTTCATCTTCCGTACAAGAGGCACCTATATGAATGTTTTCAACAATTCCAGGCTTAACTGAAATGTCAATAGGAACAATTCGAGAAATATTTCCCAAATTTAACTCAGAATTAGGATTTTGCAATGGATTCTAAGGTTCTTTGACATAATCAGCTGTAAAAATAGATGAAAAACCATTTTCAATATGATCAATCTCAGGTAAGAATGAAGATCTATGATGAAGATGTTCCCATGGTAAATGATCAACACACAAGATTTCAAGAATTTTCTCATCAGTGTGAACAAGTTCGGAAAAACCTGTTGAATCTAAGTTTGATGTTGAAAGTGATTCTCCATGGACCACATTCATTAAGTCAATTTCGGTTGAAGAAGGGTCGGAAAAAGGTTGTACGGCCTGATACGAAATTTCATATGGACTCAAAGGCATAGCATCACCAAATGAATCTATCTCAGATTCAGAAGGTATGATCCAAGAATCATCATAAATAATAGTGTCTGATGAAATCATATGAATGGTTGCAGTAGAAGGCGATACGTTAGGAGGAGGAAAGGAAAAAGCTCCTAGTAAACCAAAATCTTTAACTAATCCTACTCCAACATCCTTATAAGGGATAGTTGTTTTGCCGACATGCTGGATACTTTCAAAAGAGGCTGGGTCTGATGAAAAGTAAGTACACTAGTCTATAATTAAGATATTTCCATTATGAGGAAACTTTATAAGCCGAAATACTGATGAAACAACAACAGTCATAGCGTAAGACCAACTACGACCCAAGAGAAGGTTGTAATCTAGAGGGGCATCAACCACCTCCACATCTAGATTAATAGGTTTGCCTTCAACCCCTATAGGTAAATCCTGTAGAATGCCAAAAGGGTGGAACCCACAGCCATCAAAAGCCTTTAGTATCATCAGGGATTGATTAAGTGTAGGAGAACTAAGTGATCACCAACACTAGATTGACATAATACACGTTGAAGCTCCCTCATCAATTACAGTCCTATAGCAAGGTTTGTTTTTTACTAACACTGGAATCTGGAAAGCCATTTGATGAGGTAAATGAGGTGTACTATTTTCTAAATTGAAGATTATAAGGTTTGAGTCCTGAATATCAACAACTCCTATAGCCGAAAATAGCAATTTACGCTGTGCAGGACATGATTGTAGCACCTCCAAAGCCGACATTGATGAAGGTGAAATGGCTAAATCTTTTACAATGTTATAGTTCTGAGCAGCTCTCGCATGTGGATTGAAAGCTGACTTTTGAAGTGTACCCTTCGCAGGCGGTTTGATTACTAAGTCCGGGTTAGGTTTCTCGATCTGTATCGGATCAGAACCGAGAGTTGAGGCTGATGGGTTCGAATTAGAAGATTCTTCTTCCTTACCACTAACAGGACTTTTACTTCCATAATCTTGCGATCGTGTCGCAATCCTAACATGGGACATCATCATTATGGGTTCTTCTGGGGCATTTTAAGAAGAACCTATCATCTTACTGTCTTGACTAGGAAAAGGATCCTTCAAAACAACAGGCGTTTGAGAACCTTTGATGATTTTCGCAACCTCAGTGTGATGAGGGCAGTCTCTTGTGAAATGCTCTTCATCACAAATGAGACAAGGATAACGAGGTTTGCGTTTCTCATCAGTAGATTCCGTTTTATCTGGTTTCTCTTTTGAATTTTTATCTCATTTATTTTTCTTCTTCCCCTTCTTTTTACCGCAGGATTTTGATTTCGCCGTAGATGACTCTACGACATGAATATCGGCTAAAATTTCCACGAAAGAGTCTCCTGTCGGGGAATCTGGTAAAGTTATGATAGGAGAAGAATTATTGGAAGATTTCTTCTTACTTTTGGTGTTAACTGAACCAATCATACTGTCAGCGGCATGAGACCCTGAAGGAGCTGCAGTTATTTGATTTTGTTTAGGAAGGTCGGAGATTTTTTCGTGTAAAGTACCCAACTGCATATAAACGAGGTCAAGGTACTGAGCTTGAGCAATTACTTGCTCTTCAGTAACGACTCCTGCCTTAGCTACATCCTCAGTGATTTTAGGTAAATAATGATTTAACAAACCATTCTGCTAAGATCTAATCCGGAATAAAAACTTTCACTAAACGCTGTTGATGTCTCCATTCATGAATTTGATCTGAAATATAAGTGGACGTTGACTGTTTTAATGAGGTTAATACTTCCGTGCCATTGTCATATCTGACAGGCAACTGAAAATGAGTTAAGAATGAAGTAGCTAGCTGACTAAAGTTATAAAAAGTGGCTCGCGGTAACTCAATGTACCACTTGGCCGCAAGACCAATTAGAGTGTGTTTAAAAACACGTAAACGAATCGAATCATCTGAAATAGAGTTAGATGCACACCAGAGGTAATAAGTCATCACATGGTTCGACGAATCCTCTCTAATTTACCTTCAAAATTTGGGATGTCACTGGGAAACTTATTCGGCATTGGCAGCCAAAACGGAAGATAATTAATCGGATCGTTCATAAGGAGTGACAAATCAGGAAAGTCCAAAGTTGAAAAAAATGGTAACTGACGATTAGGGTCTCGAAAACCCTGGGTCATGAGACCAGCCCCAGGAGGAGGATATCCAGGATAACTTGGAATTGGAATTGCGTTTGGGATATTATATCCTCCCAGAAAACCAGGATTAACTAGACCATACTAGGGTTGTGGTGGTTTCTGATAAGTATATCCAGGGTATGGTTGATATTGATAGACTGGGTTCTACACAGCAGGATCGAATTGGTACTATCCCTGGTACGGTTGATAAGTAAATTGAGGTTGACTTGTGACAACCGTACTTGGACCAAGTTGACCTACAGGCATTTGAACCAAAGTCTAAATTGTAGGTCCAAACTGAGGTAAAGATGCTTAAGGAATTGATGCAGGGATAGTAGAAACCAGAGCTATCGATACTCCAGAAGTAGGTGGGGTAGATGGAACAGATGTTGCAGCAGTCGTTTGAGGCAGAGTTCGAGGTGAACTAGGCCAGGCTGAGAAACTACAGAAGGTGTAGAAGCTCGAATAGTAGGCTGGACAGGTTGTTGGGTTGAACCAGAAACCAAGGGTTCTCCAGATTGAGATGACCACTGCACATTCGGTTGCAAGATCTGTTGGGATTGAGATGGATCCCACACTATGTTCATTCCGAGGTATGGACCCATAGAAGGTTGAGCATATTGAGGACCATAACCAGGTTGAGGGTAGGGTTGATAATTCAAAGGTACATTTCCAGCTCCTTGGACAAATGATTGACCTGAAGGTGGTTGGAAACCGTGGGTTGAGTACTGACTTTGAGGTTGATAAGCTTGAGGCACGTACTAAAACTGGGCTTGACCTTGAGGTACATACTGAGTCTGGGGTTGACCTTGAGGAATGTACTGTCCCGAAGGTATGTACTGTCCTTGAGGTTGCCCCCGAGGCGGTAATTGGGTACCTCGAGGTTGCCCCCCAGGTGATAATTGAGGACCTTGAGGTTGCCCCCCAAGCGGTAACTGACTACCTTGAGGTTGCGGATTTGGAATGGTACCTGACATCATAAGAATATCTTCTACACTCAACGACTTAGTTCCATTATTACCAGTTAATAACCCATGTCCAATAGGTTGAGAAGATGCTCCCGAAAATGTACCAATAAGTGACTGGTACCAAGAGGGAACAGAAGGTCCGCCATATAAAATGTTTCTAGAGATTGAGAAAACATGGATGATTGTCTCGACATATCCAAAGGAGGATAATAACCTCTAGGTGTTGGATGAAAAGGAATACGAGGTGGTGAAAAACTTAGTCCTGGGTTTTCCAAAAAAATGGTCAACGAAAGATACCAAGCGTCCCTCCTAGGTGGACTGTAAAAGATCGATTCATGCTCTCTAAGTTCTATTGTTGGTTGATTTTCAGGGATAGGTATACCTTCTTCTAGAGTAACAAGTTCTTGAATAGCAATAAGTCTAGAAGGAAGATTTTGGGTAATGACTCTTCCTACCCTGGGTAAACCATGTCCACTGGAAGTTGGAAAGGCAAATCCTGATGATGGAGTAGCAGCAGGTTCAGTTTGAAGTTCAGAAATTTCAGGTTCCTGGGCTAATTCACTGGTAGAAGAAAAACTACCAGTAACTTCGGAAAATGAAATATGTTTAATAATATACTCTGGTGCTTGAACTTGGTAATCAGGATGCACAACTAAAGAAGATCCTCCTTATTTTGGTGACCCAACTCTACTGTCACTAGGAGTTACAAGAGCTCGTAGCCCTTCCAGCTGGCTTGGTGAAAACTCAGGAGGTTGGCCCCGAAGTCTACGGGACTGCCTCGATAATTCAGCCATGATTAAATATTTTAATTACTTCACACGCAAACAAAGAAAAATCTCAATGAAAACCACCTAAACTCTCTAAAGAACCAAAAAATTTGATGCACACGCCTAAAGAATCTAGGAGGTCAAACCACACACAAATAGTAACCTTCTGTACCAAAAACACTAGTTGGTGATGAAATCCAACGTCGCAGAATTCAATACAGAAATGGCGGTTGGAATAGTTAGCCCGAAAACCTGCTTAATGAATAGACTAGCACAAGTTTCTCCACTAAACTGTCTCAAGTGAAGAGAACCCCCCAGAAAATCCAAGTGAGTCTAGTCGACGTCTGCTCCAGGTATAGTCGGATCTTCCCTCCACCATCACCTTAGGAAAGAATCCTATAGATTATGGTCACTATGGTTACCAATGGAAACAAATATACCTGGGGGAACAGTCTGTGATCCGATACACACGCAAGGGCAGAGTAGCAAAGCTCAATCCCGTTGAAGGCTCTTTGAAATAATCCAAGGTTTACCAACCAGTGACCCCAGGCTCCTCGACAATGGTTAATCTGAGGTTTACCGTTTTTAATACGTGTATATTTGATATCGTTCCCAATGAGGAAGGATTGATTACCGCACTGGTTCGGATATGACCTCGTGCTTGACTCCTTTAACAGGAGCTTCCCAGAGCATAGTGTTATAGACATTTTTGTGCCTTACAGCATTGAGCATGAAATGTCCATAATCTAAGGGATCCAAAGTCCCTAAACATGTTGTTCCTACCCCTAGAGGAACAAGGCTAACTAACCACAACAATTCACAGAAGTTCTCCACCTGAAACCACTCAAAAACAAGTCAATTCAGGATCATGTCAACTGCTCCATTGAGCATCTGCACTGAATGTCAACTGCTACACTGGCTACCTGCGTTGAATGTCAACTCCAACACTAGCTACCTGCGCTGAGCGAGTTTGGACAAGTGGCAGGCTCATTCCTCAATGTGTCAATGCTCAGGAAGCTTCCAAAATGACACTTGCCTCAGGGAATTTGACTGGTGATGAGTAAGAGGTTCCAAATCTCCAAGTGGAAGCAAGAACCTCCAAGTGGACTCAAGAACTGAGAGAGGGAGAGGACACTAGTTAGATCTCAAGCTGACTCATCCTCTCTCCGAAATAACTATATATAGATCTCTCCTCCATGAGATCTAGAAGCTGGAATTTTGTTATTGCAAAGAATTGTTGTTGGTTTGAGACTGGAAACATTGGGTGCTTAATGCTTTGAAGGGAGCTGAAGAAGGAATTCCATTCTGCTGGGAAGGAGATGCTGGATTGGAGCCCTCTGGGTTGTATCTCTTCCTGAACCTTGTTATCAATCAATAAAGCTATCTTGGTTTTCTCCTATATACTGGTGTATTGGTATGATTGCATTAATGTATTTGATTTACTTCTAATCCTGAATCATTTGTGAATATGAATATCTGCCTTTGTGTTGTGTTCTTCTCTTGTCGCAAGTAGCTGTTCTCTTGTCACAGGTAGCTGTTCTCTTGTGATCTCGTGTGAATCAAGTAGCTTTTCTCTTGAGTGAGCGAGGAGGCAAGTAGCTATGAACACCCAAAGAGAAGAGGATCTAGATCGAGGGACAAACGAAAGACAATGGTAAGTCTATCGATCTCCCCTCTTTCACATATCATAAAGGAAGAAACCAGAATAGCTGTATTTGTTTGTTGCTAAGGCATTGTCACACCTTAGGTGGATAGGATCATCCTGCATAGGCATTTTTCCCCACAACATATTGGCGACTCCACTGGGGAGATTGCTTTAGTCATTTTATTTGTGTTTACATCATTGTTTTCTTCATAGACTCAACATCAACAATCGAACTGCTTCTGCAAAGTAGACTGTTGCTACCTTGATCCTTCACTGGATTTGGTCTATGATCTGAACAATGGACTCACAAATGACTTGATGATCCTTTGTGATAGTCTTTAGTACCCTCTCAAAGCATCCCTTTGATTATACCTTGCATGTGTTTCTGATTTGGCCTGAAACAGTTGATTTTTGAGCATTTTATGACCTAGAACCCAAGAGAAACGAGAGTTTCTCCTTCAGCGCAGACACTGTGAAGGCAGTTTGCATTTCAACGCAGGTCCCGTGAAGGCTACCTGCGCTGAATGTCAAACCCACAGTGTTGGACTTGCGCTGAACCAGTTTAGCCTTGTGCAGCTGGGGTTCTCTGTTGTCTGTTGCCCTGTTTTGATCTCTATTTTTGCAGCCTTTAACCAGCATAGGTACCAGTCTGATAACTCCTTTTCTTCGCTTATATTCCGCATCCTTTTGTACAAAAAGACTGTGAGTGTTTTTATGTGTTTTTACGTCATTTACAGTTTTCCTTTGCATAAGTGAAATAATCATCCTGTAGCCCTTGATTCAGATCTAATTGACTGTGATCTTAGGAGAGAGTTCATTAGCTGTTTACAGTTGATTATCATTTGCTTTTGCTTATTGGTTTGAGTTTGTCTTTTTTAAGTGTCGAAACAAGTATTCATTTCGAAAGTCGCAATGTGATTGTAATCTCTTCTACCCTTGTTGTTTTCGAAAAAGTAAACTTGTTTGTATCTGTCATTTAAAAGCAAATTCAAAGTTGTACAAAAAGCTTTCTTTGTAGGCATCTATACTAAGAAAGTGGAAAACAAACACCTGCATTGTGCATTTGCATTTTAATAAGTTTGCATGATTGATTTAGGAAAGAGTGCATTAGAGTGTGCTGATTGCTCTTTGAGAAAAGATAATGTCTTTCTTTTCCCTTAGTAGCTAGGATTTTCAAAGTTGAAAAGATAATAAAGCTTGCTTATCATCTTAGACTGCATTTAGGAATTGTACCATACATCTCGTGGTGATCCTGAAAGGCAAACTTCTAAAAAGATCAACTTAAAATAAACTGAATGAACCTAACAACACTTTGCAACATAATGCACAACATAGAGGTCTAGGCTAGAGACGTGTTCCGGCGTCATTAAGCCTAGTGACTGTCGATCTCGTGGAAGGTGGGTGATTCCTCCTGAGGGACGATAGCGCTAGTACGGATTGTGCTCCCACGTACCGTCACGTATATATTGGGAGACCCCTATAGGCATATATCCTTTATCCTTAGGAAGCCGTGTCGACCGCCCTACTGATCGCAATGCAGTGAACACAGCATTCACGAAGATCGACCGCCCGTACCTTAAAAAGTATTCTGCGGTTTTGCGAAAAGTTTGGCACACCCTCTGCTTAGATCTCCAGAGCAGTTTCTTTTGGCCTTTTTCAAACTCTATAACAGAAAACGTCCATCCGAGCATTTGTCACTTCGGGCTCGTTAAAACATCGAAGGAGACTAGAGTCATCTTTAGCTTTTTCTCGACTCTTTAAAAGTGAAAAAGCAAGTTGTGTCTAAAGCGTCTAATAAAATTCATTCAATTCGGAAACACCAATTTCCCTTTTTGTATTTTGGTTGATCGAGTAATCCGCAATCGTGGAAGAAAGTCAATTGAAACCCCGTCGTTCGCGGAGTTTTACGAGTCAACCGTCTTTGTCTCCGAAATCGAAAACAGTACGGACAAAGCGAACTCGTTTAACCGGTTCAAAATCTCCTATCAAAGTTAGAACAAGTCTTCCGACAACATCTGAGATTCCGGTTACTCCAAACATTTCTGGAAACCCTGCCTCTATAGAAGAAGTTCAACAGCCACAGAGGGACAGTAATACTGATCCTAGTCTAGGGGAAAATACTTGCGTTACTAAACCAGTTCCATCTGTAACCGGTTTAGAGAGTCTTGCTCCCCAAACAACTGTCGCTGTCGATTCAACCCCTTCTTCGGCACCAGAAATATTTTACGGACCTGACGGTCTTCCTCTTCCACCTGGTTTGATTGCGATAGAGGAAATTGTAGATGATCCGCAAGCGAGTACTCCAACCCTTTTTGGAGTAGGGGTCACTCTTTTTCCTTCTACATCAGAAGTTAGTCCATCACCAGTGGAAGTTCCTGTAGAATCGTTAGGCAATTTATTGTATAGACTCAAAATGTCTGAGCAACCGTCGACATCTAGGACTGTGTCAAATGACACAGTGACAGCAGAACCCCCTGCTGTCACTACAATGATGTTTTCCGGTTTACCATCTGTCCCAACTAGCTCACAACCGCTAGAAGGAGCCCACCCAGGGACTATTTCGACAGTGTGGTCTGTTCCAATTTGTTCCTCCGGGATAATACCCGGTAACCCTTATGTTGAAACTAGACAGATTGATCCCTATGGAGGTCAATTTGGGCCATCCAGTCCCCAAGGGCAAACAATCCCCTTGAGTTCCGGATTGCTACCGTATGGGGGGCAGTATGCGCTTTCATTACCCCCTCCGGGAGGATATCCATACGGCAGTTCTCAACAGTATTCAGGTTATACTCGAATTACATCAAGTGGTTGGGTACCTATGCTACCTCAACAACCAAGGGTTGTATATTCTATGCAACAGTGTGTACCTATGTCGAACATCCTGACTGCAGCGACTATTGTGAAAGTGTCACAAGTTCAAACGATGCCTGTTGTATGTCAACCTCTGATTTCTCAGGTTGTGATGCAACAGCCCCTTGACCCTGTGACACAACCACAATCTCCAACTGGTGGGGCGACACAGGTCCAAACGGGTACAATTACCCCACATCTTGGTCCTACGGTTAGTATAGCGCAGTAGAACATGGCTTCACAACCGTGGCTGGTGCAATACCAACAACCACAATTCCAGCAAGTGTACCAAGGTTCCGAGCAGCAGATCTTTGCAAACAATGGACAACCGTATATTCAAAACGGTCAAAACCAACCGCTTTACAGTGGTCAAGTCCATTAACCGTATCAGTCATACCAACATCAATTACATTATGCTGGTATGCAAAGGCCTACCGCTCAGGCAATTCCATCGTATCCTGGGTACGCCTCACCTAACCTGAATCAACAGTTACCATTCGTGGCAACTTTAGAATTACCGGATTTACACCGATTAACGAACGATCCAATTGCTTACGCCCCTTGGTGGCCAGCGATTCCTCACAAGCTTCCGTCGGACATTCCTAAATTCAATGGAAATCCAGGCGAAGATCCATGGAATCATGTGATGACTTTTCATCTGTGGTGTTCATCAAACACCCTAAATGATGATTCGATAAGGCTTCACCTTTTCCAGAGGACGTTAGCGGGTCCAGCGGCAAAATGGTATATTGAATTACCTAGAGCCTCGTTCGACAATTTCAGCTGCCTAGCCACGAATTTCTTAACCCATTTTCAATTATCGATAAGGTATGAAACGGGAACAGAAATATTAACCAACTTCAAGCAGACAACTGCCACTCATACATCCGATCATATACATGAATGGTGTCGTCGCCGTAGGATGGTGAAAACGTACGTTCCCGATCAGCTGTTAGCTGAATGGTTTATAAAGTCGTTACTTCCTACTATAACAGAAGATGTGGCAAAGGGGGGAGTCGTAACGGAGGAGCAAGTTATTGATCGTGCACAATATCTAGGCTTAGTTTATACTCAGTCTGGCATGCTCTACGACAAAATACCTGACGCCCCTAGACCGGAATTCTCAATTCCTCCTCCTCCTAAATCGAATAGTGACTCTCATGCCGGCAATGGTGTGATTGGCACAGCAAATGCGAAATCGACAAAGGCTTCGGCTAAGATAGCCCATAAATATTTGGATCAAAATTCAAAAGATGAAATTCTTGCTTCGGAAGTAAATGTCGTATCAGCAGATAAAGGCAAAGAAACCAAACAACCAGGAAGGAAGAAGAAACAAAACAAAGGGAAGCAGAAGAAACAAGGAGAGTCATCTCCTGGAAAAATTCTTCAAACCCTCCTGGAAATAGGAAATATCCATGTCAAATATGTGATGAGGAGGATCACCGGACAAGAAATTGTCCATACAAAGCTGAGCTTAGAAGATTCTTCAAAAGTTCGCAAACCTCAGCTGTGTTAACTGATCCGTTTCCAAATCCAGGACAAAATCTGGTTGATAATAGAAATGCTTCCCTGTCGCAAGTGCTAATGCTGACGATTTCGAAACATCAAAATGATGCTTTGATTTCGACAAGGAACAAAGATTACGGGAATCCACAGGTGTCGAATAAGAAGGCGAATGAACAACCTAGTAGTTCGACAACGACTTTGACCAAAGTTGTGCCACCCATCATTCCTGAACCAATGATAAAGTCGCCAAAGGGAGTAGTACACAAATCGACATTTAATCCTCGTGCCAAAGTAGCAGAGAATTATAATATAGTACAGGACCTGGCCCAATCACCGTCCGCTATGTCGACACTTGAGGTACCGCAAAAGTGCCTCTCCCAAGAGCAAGCTTTATTATCAGCAATAGGTGGGATTGGCCCAAGGGATTCCAATCTTGTAGCCTTTGATCATAAAGGATATGACCCTCAGTTACCAGCTCAACTAGCTTTCCTTATTCAAGTGAAAGCCCTCAACAAAACTGTTCATCGAACAATTATTGATGAAGGGGCATCTACGTGTATTATGTCGATGAGTTGCTGGAAGAATTTAGGCTCACCACCCTTGTCGAGATCGTCAATGACGTTAAAAGCATTTGATGGATGATCATACACTCCATACGGGATTTTAAGTAACTTTCAAGTTGAACTAGGGGGCAAAACAGTAGGAATTGATGTTGAAGTAATTGATGGAAACCTCGATTACAACATCCTACTGGGAAGGCCCTGGATATATGCCATGGCCGCAGTTATGTCGACCTACTTCAGGAAGATTGCATTTCCCTTTCAAGGAGGAATTACAGTCGTCGACCAACAAACTTTCCTCCCTGACAGTTCACAAGTTACAGGAAGCATTCCAATGATCCATGGAAGCAATCATTCGCTTCAAAATATTGGAGTAGGTCTCCTAAAAGACCCTGCCTTAATCGGTACTCTCGCCCTACCGCCTGCAAGTAATCTGGCGGAAGTGGCCACAGTGGAAACCTACAATATGAAATCTTCTATATCTAATGGATTCGGAAGATTCCTAAACATTTTGTCGGCGTGGATCATCGCCCTAATGGAAATACTGTAAATACAGTGGGCTCCGAGGACGGTTCTAATCTCGTGTCAACCTCGTTAAAAACTGAAACAAGGAGTCATGAGGATAGTTCTGTTACTGTGTCAACCTCATTAAAAAATGAAACAATCTCCTTTCCAAATCTCAAAGGTAAACCTTCATCCCAACCACCAAGTTGAATGCAATGAAGCTTGGGGGGCATTCACCTCGATTTGCGTTGTTATGCTGGGGGCATGAAAACTTATCATCGAGCAGTTTTAGCACACAGTTCATGCTTGTTAAAAAATAAACGCAAGATTCGAGCAGTTTTAGCACATAGTTCATGCTCGTTAAAAAATAAACATAAGATCGAGCAAATGTTTCCACCCACGTTTAATCTCATTAAAAAATGAACTATCCCGGTAAATAACCACTGTGAATGTAATATCATCAGCCATTAAAGCCTTGGTCGTGTTTGCACCGTCACCTCCACTTTTCATTTGGCCGATCGTTCACCTCCATATGATTGTTTACCCATTTTGAGGAACAGCTGCGAAGAGTGATTTCACCTAGCCATCCTTGTGACACTGCCGTGATTGGAGAATTCCAACCTGTTCCTGGAATCAACTGCTAACCCTGTTCATCACTCGTTCCTCAAAAGACGAGTCTTCTTTAAGCTCTTTTCAACTGACTCGTAAAATATGAAAAGATTGTTGAGTTTTGGCCTTCCAGCTCGTTAAAGCGACCAGAAGATCTATCCCTCATCTAGATTTTAATCTTTTTGGACCTGAGCGATTATTGCACAAAAAGATCGAGCGCTTGTTTTGTTCGGCTTGTTAAAACTGTCGAAAACTCATCCCTTCTGTATTGTTTTATACTTTTTCGGACTTAAGGGATTAGATGACGAAAAATGACTTTTGGAGTTAACTTTACGTACCTTTTCAGACTCTCTAAAAATGAAAAGGACCGAGTTATCATTGTCGTTAGACTCGTTAAACCACTAAATAGCGACAAACTTGTCTTTAGACGAGAACGAGTTTCACTATCGCTAGGCTCGTTAAAACATAGCGATGGGCTTGCCCGAAGGGCAGGTTATAGAACAAGCATATGTTATCCTCCTCAAGCTTGACAAAAATAAAGAGGTACTAGTCAGCAATGACTGGGGGAAAATTGGGAGAAAATCGAGAAAACTTTGATGGTAGCAGGTCGCTCTTGAACATGACACTTTTCCTCCGTACCACAAGCGGGTTGGGTTGTCTCATTCACCGGTCACATCATCATGGTCTCGCCATAACATCCATATTTGGGGTAATGCTACCGATCCATCGTATTAGTGTCGCCATATGTTCAAGAGAAGTCGTTAAGAAAGAGTCAACCGGGTCCCATCGACTGCCATACATTATCCTTCATCCATTCATGACCGCCACCCTGAATCATATGTCACAGATCGTTTTCACCTCCATTAAAATCATTAGCTCCGTTCCGTGTCACTGATGTGGGATTCATTAAGGCCCTCCTTTGACGGATCGCTTCTTGTCGACATCAGCTCATTATCCAAGAAGTTGATCTAGGAACAACCCCTTCAGTACTTTGAACCTTGCATGCCTCAAGGGCAAGTTTCTCACTTCCGGCGACAGGTATACATTAATGACCTTCGACCAGAAGATTTTGCGTGCTGTTCGACGCCGAGTCCTTTATTCACACCACGTGAATTGTACTGCAGTACCTTGAGGGTCATTATCATTATCGGTGATTCCTCTCGCGCTTGTTAACGGTTTACATCATTGACCGGTAATCAAGCGATGTCTTTCCATGTTCGACTTCAGCGCAATTCTCACATGGATCGACTTGTACTTAGAGTGAAGATCGAACGAGTTTGAAGACCCCGGATCTAGTTTCATCCATCTGGGCTGCGATATATATTCAGGAAAGATAAAGACATTTGACATGTACATCATTGCAGCAGATGATCATCCTACTCAAAGGATGATAATTTCGCCAAAATTCTCATTCTACCATCAGACGATCGTCTGTTCTATGTACAAAAATGAATTTATAAAGCTGAGCATGGGAATGCCCGCCTCAGCTAGATCATGAAAGCAGTATGAATCATAATGTATTGTATTGTATCTTATTACAGGTCTCCTCCCGGCAAATGGATGAACTTCGGACCCTCCTGGATAAAGCATTTCACCCGATAAACGGCCTCATACCTTAGGGGGAAACTGTTATAGACATTTTTGTGCCTTACAACATTGAGCATGAAATGTCCATAATATAAGGGATCCAAAGTCCCTAAACATGTTGTTCCTACCCCTAGAGGAACAAGGCTTACTAACCACAGCAATTCACAGAAGTTCTCCACCTGAAACCACTCAAAAACAAGTCAATTCAGGATCATGTCAACTGCTCCACTGAGCATCTGCGCTGAATGTCAACTACTACACTGGCTACCTGCGTTGAATGTCAACTCCAACACTAGCTACCTGCGCTGAGCAAGTTTGGACAAGTGGCAGGCTCATTCCTCAATGTGTCAATGCTCAAGAAGCTTCCAAAATGAAACTTGCCTCAGGGAATTCGACTGGTGATGAGTAAGAGGTTCCAAATCTCCAAGTGGAAGCAAGAACCTCCAAGTGGACTCAAGAACTGAGAGAGGGAGAGGACACTAGTCAGATCTCAAGCTGACTCATCCTCTCTCCAAAATAACTATATATAGATCTCTCCTCCATGACATCTAGAGGCTGGAATTTTGTTATTGCAAAGAATTGTTGTTGGTTTGAGACTGGAAACATTCGGTGCTTAATGCTTTGAAAGGAGATGAAGAAGGAATTCCATTCTGCTGGGAAGGAGATGCTGGATTGGAGCCCTCTGCGTTGTATCTCTTCCTGAACCTTGTTATCAATCAATAAAGCTATCTTGGTTTTCTCCTATATACTGGTGTATTTGTATGATTGCTTTAGTGTATTTGATTTACTTCTAATCCTGAATCATTTGTGAATATGAATATCTGCCTTTGTGTTGTGTTCTTCTCTTGTCGCAAGTAGATGTTCTCTTGTCACAGGTAGCTGTTCTCTTGAGTAAGCGAGGAGGCAAGTAGCTGTGAACACCTAAAGAGAAGAGGATCTAGATCGAGGGACAAACGGAAGACAACGGTAAGTCTATCGATCTCCCCTCTTTCACATTTCATAAAGGAAGAAACCAGAATAGTTGTATCTGTTTGTTGCTAAGGCACTGTCACACCTTAGGTGGATAGGATCGTCCTGCATAGGCATTTTTCCCCACAACACATAGATGTAACAATTGGAATTTATCTCCTACTGCAAGATATAGCTACTTGTTTGTTTTTATTATCTTGGAGAGTTAATTACTCCCTACTCCAAGATACTAGCCTAAGCTA
The DNA here is from genome assembly GCA_031772625.1 of Pinus tabuliformis. Lineage (NCBI taxonomy): Eukaryota > Viridiplantae > Streptophyta > Pinopsida > Pinales > Pinaceae > Pinus > Pinus tabuliformis. Next base: position 346,750,088 of record CM062814.1, read on the forward strand.
TGTTGGTGATAAAGAGCCCTAGAAATAAAAATATTACTAGATAGATTTTACTTTAAGCGTTATTTTTACGGTTGTTCCTTAAGTCAAAAGGTGTGGAGATGAAACTTTATGGTGTGAAGACTCCACTCCAAAACAATAAAAATGCGCCTAAGATGATAAACAATCATTTTTCTTCAATGAATTTCTAGCTAAAGAAAGAGTTGAGAATGCAAATGCTTGAAAAAACAAATCTTTCCTTAACAAACAAATGAAAAGAATTTTTTTTTTTGTCTTTTTCAATAAACTCAAAAATGAGACTACTAATTATGCTCACGAAAATTTCCCTTTCCTTTCAACACTTCAAATACTACAAAAACAAACCTTTTTTTTTCAAAAGATATTTTTTTTAATTTCTAGAACACACTCAAAACTATTAAAATCTAATCTTGAGATCTATAAATTCTAAAAATCTAATTGAAGTAAAAGCTTACAAATTTTTTTTTCAAGGATGTTTTACTTAGTTATAAGCAAACTAAGGACTAGTTTGTCCAAAATAACAAATTAATCAAAAAACGACCAGCTTATGTTTTCTTTTTTAAAAATGAAATCCAAAACTTTCAACACAAGTTCTTTCGAAGCTTTACAAAGAGAAAAACGAGATGTATTCCTCACCAAAGGCGTATTTTACAAATCGGTTAGACTCATAAAGAAGACCAGCAAAAACTAGGGTGATCTGAGGTTTCTAAGGCTTCTAAGCTTTGAGTTACTACAAAGACCAAACGAAAATAAAGCCAGGCACACAAAACTTCTAGAAATCCACCTAAAACCTAAATGCCAATGGAATTCACCTACGAAATGTTTCTGACAAGACACGTGCAGATCTAGGCAGAGGCTAAAACACATAAGCAAATCCTAAGCTGACTGAATGAAAAGATTTTAAGTTAATCAAAATTTTGATAGGGTTCAGAGGCCCCCAGTACAACTAGGTGCGGTACCGCTCTGTGTGTAAAGCAAAAGTGCGGGGATGTCTGCACTGTGTTACAACCAGAACGTGCAGTCCTCTTCCAAAAGCATGAAAAACAAAAACAATTCAAAATCTAAAGAACCTACCCAATACCACACACATCAAGCAAAAACTAGAAACAGAGAAATAGTTTCTCAGGTCAAAGTAAAAGCAAAGGCAAAAACCAAAAATTCAAGTCCCCAGTGGAGTCACCATTTTGTTGGGCGGATAAATCGTTCTTGCAGAAAAGGCCGATCTCCCTGGTATCTATGGATATCTAGTGACAAGCAAACCAAACAAATTCTATATTTCTCCAAATATGCGATTTATAAATAAAGACTAATAGATGTTTTAGGCCTACCTCGAGTCTAGTGCTAGTTTGTGGAAGCCACGCTCTGTTTGTCCAAATGAGCTCCCTTTTAAAGAACCTACAAACACAAATAGGAACACACATCAAATAACACCTGCATAGCCAATATAATAAACCATATTTATCATGATGATCAAGGAATTCATGAAATGAAACATAGAAGACAATTTATTGAGAAAAATGAATATGATTGTATTAACTCTAAACAAAGAAGAACTTTACAACCTTGGTGCCTTGATGTTGTACAAGTTCCTCCCAGGGTCCAACAAGAATCTCCTCTACTTTGACAAGTTTCACTCTCTTCCCAATGAAGCCAAAAGGTATGTAATCTCTCCTGTCAAGCTCAACTAGGAAGTCTAAATCCCAATAGCATTTACCCTAAAAAATATTCAGCTTTCAACCTCCCTAGCAACCAACCCAATGCCTCAATTTATAGTGCAAAGGAAGGAAGTTACCAGGTCCACCTTCAAAGGGATAGAGTCCTTCTTCAAAGGGATAAGCTCCTCTCATCAAGGGGTTAGCTCCTTTAGTCATGGGATGCATGAAGCACCTAGGAGCGAACTTGCCACCTCAAGATTCCTTCTAGAAGTGTCCATAATTAATCCAAAGTGAGTTTTTAATAATAAACTTTCGCCTTTTTTACTTTTACAGGGGTTCGCACCCATTCCTTTAGAGACAGAGTGGGCAGGTCCACAGGGAACATGACCAAGGGGTGTGGGACCGCAGGTAATGCTAAGAGAAAGTGCGGAACCAAAGTTTTAGAGATTTTCAAAGGCTTTCTCTCATTTTTAAGGCTTTGACATGAAGAGCTGAGGTTTGAGAGTTGCAAAGGACGACAGTATGAGTGGTGATAGACTCACACTGACTGCAGAAAGTCATGGTGACAATATTTTGTGTAACAGTGACTGAAAGAGTACTTCCAAATGTTGTTTCATGTTAGGTTCAACGATGGTGTTGTGGTTAAGTAGGAGACAGAGATCAATAACATTGAGCTCAATGGGATTTGAGTATATTGTAGCTAGTCAGGCTAGTTGTGAGGCTAGTTGTATGGCTATTTGGCTTAGAAAGATGACATGTGGTTTATTTGATCAAAGGTTGAGACCAACTACGATATAGTGTGATAATTAGAGTTGCATCAAATTCACGAAGAATCTAGTATTTCATGACCAGTCAAAGCATATAAAGATCAAGTACCACTTCATTAGGGATTGGGTTCAACCAAGGGCAATGAGGCATCAATATATATCCGTTAATGAATAGGTTACAAATATTCTCACCAAGTCATTTCCAAGGGGCAAGCATGTGTATTTTGGAGAAAGGATGGGATTGCTGAGAAACACCTTCCTAGCTAAGAGGGAGTGTTAAAAATAATAAGAGTACCAAGGAGGTGTTTCCTAGTGCATTAGCCTTTTTTCCTAGGAAGACACTTTAGTTATCTTTTTAGTATGTGACTTTATGGGTTATATTAAATTGATGGTGTAAAAGTCACTTTATGTGGTACATGTACTAGGTACTTTATATTAACGTCACTTTATGCCTGAAAGTACCTTTATGAGAAAAATTACTTTCTAATATTAAAGGCACTTTATATTGTTAAAGTGACTTGATGTGGATAAAAAGTGTAAGGTACAAAACTATAGTTAAAAAGTGACTAGGAGTAATTAATCAAGGGGACTACATTAAAAGGGGGTCAAGTGAGAGAATGATCACCACCATTGATCTCATGGGCTGAGACCTAATCTCAACCCTTGATCAATAGGGTTAGGGATATCCTATCTAATGAAAGACAAAAAGGGAGAAAAGGCAAGAGATATCATTCATTCTTCACATGAGAATTTTCAAAAAGAGAGGGAGAAAGGAGAAGAGGAGGAGAAAGCTGAGGGAGAAGGTTTTACAGTTGAGAACACTTGCTACAAGAGCCTTGAGTTTCTAGGAGGCCAGGTTCAAGCTCAAGGGAAGGGCACAAAAATCGAGGCAACTAGAGCATTTCGGCACACTGTTTGAAGTATAAACAGAGGTTTGGTTCAGTGATTTTTGTGGTAGAGAGAAGTTTCAAACTGCATAAATTTCTAGGCAACAATCTGCACAATTTTCTGAGGTCACTCCTCCAGTAGTCAGTGAAAAATTTGGGACAGTTATAGAGAGATAGGTAGCACAAAAATTGAGGAAGTGATTATTGGTCAGTCAGCATGGGTTTCCAATAAATATGAACATTAAAAGAGGGTTGACTGACATGCATTTCTAAGCAGTCTAGGTCAATGTTAAAGCTCTAATTTCAAGGGAAAAATATCAGCCAGAGGTCTGAGATGCTAGTCTTTGAACGCTGAACATAAGTTTATTAAGGAGTCAAAGTTTTTGGTTCAGAAAGCAGAGAGAAAGTGGACTGACTGAGGCACTCTTCCCAAGGGAAAGATAAGTACACCTTGTTGTTAATTATCTTTGTAATATTTTTCCTGAGAAGCTAATAAATCCTCTTTGAAGACTGATTTTCCCTTTGTGGGTTTTTCCAGGGTCTCGTTGACAAAAAACACTTGTCTCCTATGTGTTAAATGCTTGCATAAATTTTTTATATCAGCTAGAAGGAAAATGAAAAATGTAGAGTAGTCCTAAATGTTTCAAAATAATTTTCATTAAATTTATATTAGCTAAGAGTTTCGGGGTGGGGGCATTAAACAATATACAAGACACTTGAAATTGGTTGGGCTACAAATTTCATAATATTTTTCTGTAAAATTGAAAACATCAAAGTGGTAGAAGGTGCAGTTCTTTTCCATTTCACGTTTATGGACAACTTGCTACATTTTGGGAGTGGAGCAATGACAAAGGCCAAATGATTTTGGACCATCCTAAATCAATTATCTAATGTGATAGACATTGAGGTAAATCTCCAAAAAATCATCCATTCATTTCACCTATGTTAACCAAGCTCAAAAAAGGATGATAGAAGGCTTCATCCCATTCATAATGCAACATTTCAAGGAAAACATGGCATACCAAGGGTTCAAACTGGAATCGAATAACTACAGATATCAAGATTGGATTTGGATCCTTGAGAAGCTAAACTCTAGAATAAATCACTGTTCAATAGATGGATTTCAATCATTGGAAGGCTTGTCCTCTTAAAACATATAATCAACATGTTAGATTTTTGGTTGTCACTTACATATATACCAAAGCAGATCTTCAAAAGTATGAGACAAATCATGTTTAGATTCATTTGGAATGAAAACTTGGAAAAGAAGGGCAAGTCACTAATAAGCTAGGAATCAACATCAATGCCAAATGAGTAGGGAGTTCTTGGCATAAAAAACATTCAAATTTTCTTGACAACATTAGCAATGAAAGGAGGCTATAAATTTTTCACAAGAAAAAGATTATGGCAGGAAATCCTACATCTAAAATACATTTCCCTGAGAACTATCACAAATTGAATGAGATCCCCATACAAGAACCAAAAAATGGGGGTAAATTTTTTGGAAAGATATATCATCTTCTTACCATTTAATTGGATCTTACCTAAGTTAGAAAGTAGGAAACAAGGCTAACATCTGAGTTGATACAAATTTTTGGATAGGAAAAGAGGTACACTACAAAATGCCATGTGAGCTCATGGAGGCTTTCAAGCTTTAAAGGCATTTAGCACCTAGTATATCTATATTTCCCACACACTCACGAATCCCTAGATTAGGTCTAGAGTAGAATATCAACTTGGGGCTAATAGGGCCAACAACAATCCAATTGGAGGAGATGATACTTCAACTAAATAAGGCTAGAATTAATATAAGGTGAGAAGAGGATTCAAATGCTTGGAGTGCAAATCCAACCTAGGGTACCTACTCAATTAAATTGGCATATGAATTAATTTTTAACCACCAACAAATCCAAGATCCACCACCTTCGTAGCAGAGCATTATCTAGAAGGTCAAGGCTCCCCCCAAATCCATCCGCTTCACATATTTAGCACTAAGAAATACCGTTTTCACATGCAATATTATTCGATGCAAATGTTTGGAAGGCCCAAGCAAATGTCCCCTACATGGAAGAGAGATGGTAAATCACTTGTTCATAAATTGCCACTTCTCACTAGAGGTCTGAAGCACCATTGGGACACCTTCCCTTTTAAAGGAAACTAAGTAGGGAATTCACTAAAACAAGCCCTTCATTGGATTATCATGATGGAAAAAGGAAAAATCCCTGGTCTTACTTCTCGAGGTGCTATGGCCTCTACAACTTGCATGCAACACATTTTGTTTTGAGGATAAGTACTCCCCCTTGGAGGCCTTCCATAGGGTGAGAGAGAACATGGGATCTATTAAAGCCTAACCCATTCAAAAGGCCCCCATGGATCCCAGCAACGTAGAGAGAAGATAGGAATGAGCCCAAAGCATATTCAGCAAAGCCTCTAGCAACAATCTAGGTGGAAGTGGTGGTAGGATATGGTTACAACTACAAAATGGAAAAAGGACAACATTCAAGCTCAAAGTAGGCCAAAGTCACCTAGTTCGAATTTGAATTCAAGCTTGACAAGATTGAAGTTTGATAAGGTTGCACGAATGAAAATTTCCCTAATAAAATTTCACATTAAATTTGACATCTTATAAAGTTTAAAAATACATATAATAGATGAAAACTTGCATGGAAGAAAGCTAACACTTGTCAAGTGGATGAGTCCATAGAATACATGAAAAAATTTGTAGGGGTTGGGACAATGTTTGCAACGTCCACTTGGAGGTCCTGTGGAGGAGGGTTGACGATGCACACAATAGTGTCCATGACTTGACAGTTGGGCAAAGTCAAGACATACGGAGTGTAGATTTTCCACGAATTTTATCTAGTGCTATGAACAATCTGAACCCAGCTCTATTCATAAGACACAAAAGTTCTCTACTAGAGTTCAACATTATAGGAACGGAGAATAAAACACAATCACACAATTCAAAGCATTTTTTCTACTAGGAGACCCAGCTAGGAAAACCCTTTGCGTGATGATAATTTTATTGATAACAAAAATTGAGCAATTGATCTCTTACAAAATACAATTCTTTCAATCTAAAGACACACCTGCCTTTCCTGCTTGATCTGAGAATGAAACCCTTGCAATATTGTTGATCTTTGCTACCCTCTACTAACTTGTGTACAAGCTTCTCTCTAACACTCTTCCTCTCACAAGCTCCACGCACAAACTTGTGCTTCCTATTTCCTGGTCTCACCAACTCATGCTCACCAAAACAATGATTAATGTTATGCCTTCACTCCTTTTAAAGCAATTCAAATGGATAAAATTAGTGAGTTTCTAATTAAAGTAATTGTTTTTGTGATTGATGAGTTAGCATGAGTTAACTAGTCATGCAACATGTCCTATTTCAAGTCAACCACTTCAAACTCAATCAGTCATGCTTTTCCTTAATCAACTCATGCTCGAAGATCAAAACTTTGCCTTCAACTTCAACACATCAGTTAACTACCTCATGCACTCCTAATATTTAGGGAAACTCCATGCACAAAAAGAAACTTGACTTTTACTCTTTGAATTAAGGCACAAATCAAGGAATCACTTTTCTCACTAATTTTGGACATGGAAGTTGGTGAAATGCAGAGTTTATAGTCGCAAAGTGGGTCAATAAAATTTCGATTACAACTGCCATGTGACCTTCGAGAGATGAAAACCAAGGATGTGGAAAAAACTACACATAGAGAACCAAAAATTGTGTGGAAAGAGCCTAGGGCTTTTAATTTTTTACTTTTCCATTGAATTTTGAGCACAAAATTTGAAAATTTGGTTGAATTCATTCACTTCATATTCGCTCGATGTTTGGCTTGAATTTGAAATCCAATTCAACATGGAATTCGCCAAATGTGAGTCGAATTAATTCAATTCGCGTTTCGAATTTCGAATTTTAAACTTCAAATTCACCGAAAATAGTGACACTGTTTGTCACAACATTTATTGTCTCTGTTCATTTTGCAACAAGTCAGTCACAACTTTTCCATAGAGACACTGTGATCTAGCTCAGGGACTTGGAATTTGCCACGATTGTTTTACGTTTTCAATACTTCTGGATGCAAGTTGGCCTTCAAAATATTCCCTAGACAGATGCTCTCCCTCCGATTTCACGTCTTTCTGACTCGTATGGGACTCTACATTTTAGTACATGAATCATTGTTGCTCTTGTTTTCTACCCTTTATGCTTTCCGTGGAGCTTGTGGCTTGTACTGCAGTTGGTGGGTGTTGCTGATAGAGGGCAGTGAACCTACGAGTGCTGCTTCCATTATTTACTAGTAACCCAAGTGAACTGGGTGTCAGCCAATCTGTGGTTGGGAAATTGTTGGTAGCGCTTGTGGAGGCCACATGCACAACCCACCCCCTTTTTCTTTTGAAAGCCCTGTATATTACTTTCTATTGACAGTTGAAGGAAGATTTTAAACATTAACATCAAGATTCAAAACAAAACAAATGGAGAATTGTGGCAGCAATGAACAATAAACATGATTAGCATCAATCAATGATGACACTGTCAATAACTCCACCCAGAAAACAGTGCTTCTAACTTGAATAATCGACAAAAGATATCTTACGGGAGAAGTAAAACCACTGAAAATGGCAGAAGTCACAGGTAAAATCGAATCCATAAAAATGTTTTCAAACGCATCTGATAGAGTTTTTATATGGAGGATCTGGATATTCCTATATGCAACTTTCAAGATCGACCTGGAATAAAGTTAACCAAAAAAGGTTCCCCATGCAAATAGCTAACTGAAATTCTCGGACCAACAACATGCGGCCTGGGCAGGTCATCTGCCCCTCTCGGGCATCACCAACGAGATTTACAGGAAGATCCCCTTCCTTATGCATCCAAATGTGCAACGTACGCCAGATAATTGGCAAAAAAGAAGTGTAAAAACTTACACTACGATCTGGTCACTCAAGATCAATTAATTGTGCCCTAATTATTGATCAACCAATAAATCTCTCCAAGAAAATGTGAAATAGAGCCTGTTCTGGATGACAAACATTTCAAGAAAAATTGCAGAGTTGTCGCTGTGATTGGTAATAAACAAAACTGGCAAAAACAGGGTATGTAAAATCTTTAATGAGAAGGGTTTTATTTACTTACATCCTCCCAGAATAAATGCCTGTGAACGGCCCAGCTAAGGGCATCTTTCAAGCATCGACGATATAACAACCGTACCCTCTCCTTCTAAGCCGCTCTACGAGCTAGATACGTTGATGTTGTCGCTGCCAAGCTCATGGCTTCTCCTCTGGCCCTGCCCTACCCTGTATTTCTCGAGACAATTCCTTTATTCCAATTTATTATAGCATTCCACTCCAAGTCATGTTTATAGCACTCAAATTTGATTTAAATGTGAATGTGAAGATGGTCGTTTATATTTCTTAGATATTTTGGGTTTTTACGTGGTGTTTAACTTATAAAAGAAAGATTTAACCACTTATCATAAACTAGTCCTCTCTTATCGATAAAAATATGAAAAAAATATTTCAACTAAAAGGAGCTCTAGCAAGTTTTAAATGTCATTCATGGTTCAACAATATAGTTGGAAGTTTTTAACATAGTGAGATTTTTTTCATTTAATTAAAAAATAATGTTAGGAGGATGAACCACATTATCTAGTTTAAAATGTCCACCACATAATATTGATGTCGTTAATCCAAAAGACATGCTTACTACATTATGGATCACAAAAGCCTAAGATCTAAATTAACTTTTTATTATATTTCACAATTATCTGAAATAGTTTATTTATATAAATATATTGATTAATTATCTTAATAATTATTATACAATTGGTAATGTTGTTTTAAAATTAATAATCATGATGGTTGTTTCATATTTTATGGTTTTTCTTGAAATTTAGCAAACCATCAATCATTGAAATTGTTGGGTATCTTGCTTAAATTGTAATTCTGAGATTCTATGTTAATTTAGAGATATATAAAAACCTAAAATTGTAATTTTCAATGATTGATATTGCAGTTTTAGAATATTTGGATTGCAAGTCTTTAATTCCCAACATATTTTTGTCAAAATAACACTAAAGAGACTTGGCATTTTGAATTCTAATCATCCTAAGCAATTGTCTTGGGAAGTTAAATCTTTCTACTAATGCATCTCACTTTGTTCACATTACATCATTCAAATTGTATTATTTTTTTATCATCATAAGTGCTTTTAAATATACATGTAAGGATTGAAAGTGTTTTTTATTTGTCTTTGAAATGAGAATATTTGTGACATTAAATTTTACATTAGACTTCTACTCAACTTTGTCTTGTTTTAACATAGCACTTGAGTGAAGGAAATCATGGTAATACCGAACCCACAATGTACATCATAACAAACTATAAACCTTGTGTATGAATAAAAGGAAACCCATATTGCACGTCCTAATATTCTACAAACCCCATGTGTGAACAAAAGCCACTCATAGTGCACATCCTAATATTCTACAAACCCCGTGTGTGACCAAAAGCAAGCCATATTGATGCATATGGTTAAATTTAACTATATTCACTTTATAGTATTTTGTATTTTTTTCAAACATAGGTTAAAATTGGATTATTCTCTAATGGTTAATTGTTCTTTAGTGTGGTTGATAAAATGTTTGAATTTATTAACATTGTCTTTTTTTCCTTTCACAGAGGTTGAAATTGTGTCATTTAACCAACATGTGATAGGTTCATTAGTGAGCTTAATGTCATATGAAGTCCCTGCTTGAGTCATAATTGGACCAAACCTACTTAAAGCACCTATTGAAAATAAGCAAAGTATTAGCTCATTAGTGAATTAATTGGTTATTTCAACAACATGAGTCGAGGGGTGGAAGGACTAGCAATGATGCTTCTTAACCTAGTGATTCCTCATATCCAAGTGACCTTGAATTCTAACTAACCCTCCCTTGTCACATTAAAGAAAGAGTCCATATCCAGAGCCAAAGTTCAACATAACCTACTCCATAACACCTATTGACGATGATCAAAGCATTGGGTCAATAACATGTCCAACTAATTAGTTTAGTGACATAAACTCACTGGTGGATGGCCTAGCAACAACACTTCTCTACCTTACATATCCTTACTACCCAGTGACTCTAAATTGTAACTAACTCTATTTTATCACAGTGAAGTAAGAGTCCATGACCAAAGCTAAAGTTCAATAAATTCTACCCTACAACACGTATTGAAGATAAACAAAGAATTAGCTCAAGGATGAGTCTAAAAGACTAGTTTAGCCACATAAACTAAGTGGAAAAAGCCCTAGTAGCAAAAATTCTTAGCCCAATGAGGCCATATTGCCCCATGACCCAAAGTTGTAACCAACCATCCTTTATCATAGTGAAGAAATAGTACATGAGAAACTTAGGTGCTAAATCATTATTAAGTCATCTACATAAATATCTAATAATCCTTATTAGGGTTTCCTTGTTTCTGCATATATGTCATTGAGAAAATACCTCCAAACTATTAGGGAGTAATATAGATGACACTGCTACAGAAATATATCCAATGGCGTATATAGATACTACTACATATTTGAGATGACATATCAATATGGGCTTGGATATATGTATATATATATATATATATATATATATATATATATATATATATATATATATATATATATATATATATATATATATTTTACTTCCTACCAACATGCCATGTCGTCGAGGCTAATTTTATTTTCGTCCACTAAGCTTTGCAAGAACATTTGCTTTTACTATAGGAACCATTGAAATTAATCCTGTAATTAAGTACACTGCTCCTCACCAGCCACCAAATGGTGCTCAGACCTATGAACCTAATTCATAATGACATCAAAAAATATATTATCTTCATTTTCGCTTAAGAAAGAAGCACATATTCTCCATTCCCTTTTTCACGCGACAATGATGATCTTGAAGTTGTTTCGGTGAAAATCAAAACCACAACCTCACACCGTCTACAGTTTTGAACTCGTCTTCCTAAAGAAGGTATTCACCCTTTCACACTTAGACTATTTGGCTATCATTTCATGCCTAAGCCCACACTTGGTGCCAATTGTGAGTAGGATGATAACGGTAGGTGCACAAGTGTCTTCCTTGTGACTCAATAATAGAGGAAATTGGTGGCATCAAACACAAATGGACAAGGAGACAAGTAGTTGAATTACCTAACACTACAAATTGCGAGACATTCGTAGTATTAAAGTGGTGCATTGATAATATTGAGGATATCTTGGAGGACACGATTATATCCATGGAGATGATAGCTGATGCACATGACTTTCACAATAAGTTCAGATGAGTATTGTGGACGATATGAGGTTAGAAAGATTTGAGAACCATATAGGTGAATAGGTCACATACTAATTGTGTGATGAGGTGCATTTGCAACCTTATTATAGGCATGCCAGAGGGGAATTCGGATTGAGCACAAATATTGGAATGTTTACACCCAATATTTGGGATTAGGAAAACTTATGTAAATATTCTAAATAGAAAAAAATAAAGGGAGACAGAAGACAAAGAGGCATTGGGAGATGAAACCCAATAGTCTCTCTCTCCTTGTATATATTCACATTCTCTTTTAATTCAAAACTGAATGAAGTTGGAACAACTCTGAAACAACCTGAAACAATTAATGTTAATATTAAAAATTTAAGTAAAAGTTGACAATATCCTTATTATTCCTTTTCAAAGAGGAAAGATAAGGAGAATCTCAACTTTGACTTTAACCTTAAAAATTAAATATTACCATTGATTACTAGGGTTAGGCTTTTTAGGGCCCTAGGGTTAAGATTTTTTTTCTCATTTTAAGTATTTTTTATTAAAAAATTAATATTTGGTGGTCATTAGCTATGTTGCACTACATTCTTCGAAATTGGTCAGCTTAGTAGAGAACTAGTTACTTTGGTGTTTTAAGGTCAGTTCAATACAAGACCAACCTCAGCCAATTTGAACCAGTAAACTAGACTGGTGCAACTCTAAAACCATTGGGACCAACCAGTTCCACTAGTTCTAGGGAAGTTCCAATAAGAGTGTGTCATTCTCATCTCTCTCTCAAGTCGTTTTGTTGGATTCTTTCAGGAATTATGATTTTGAGAGTGCCATAAATTTTCAGACTATTGTGAGCACCTAAGATCATAAGTAGTTAAGCCTTGAAAAGCATAAATTTGCAAGGAACTAGTATAAACCTCCCAAAAAATATTTAGTGAGGACGTGCATGCAAGGAACTATTACAAACCTCGCAATATAGTTAATGAGGATGTGCATGATCAAAAAGCATCAAACACAATTATCGACCCTCAAAACCCTTGCACAAAACATTGAAGTGTGGTGCAAAACAAATTGTTGGTAGGCTAATGCTACCAACAATCATTCCCTCTCCACTTTCAAAAGAAGCTCCTACTCAAGCTACCTCCTCCACTGTGGTTATAGTAAGTTCTTACAACTATGTGAGCTACAAGAAATTAAAATTTCCTTGGAATCTCCACCAATATTAGGCAACTTAACTTCTATAAATGTACCAACTATTTTGGGTTGATTGATTAATTAATTGGATGATCATTGAGTTTGACTGAAGTCCCATTGCTTAAATGACCTTCCACTAGTTCCTCCAAAAGTTGGAACTTGTTTAACTAACAACAACCTGATATAATTGACCTTTATTGCTACAAATTAGCAATCACATATCCATAACTGAGCTCTAACTCCTCCAAATCGAATTTACTCAGTAAACTTGGTGAAACAAGCCATGTCACACAAGTTAACATCATCCAAGTTGCTGTGTTGATGTGGAAATTCATTTTTTCTCAATTTAATCAAGGAAAAATGAAATTGAGAATTTCTTGCTTCATTTTTCAAAACATTGCTCAATGGAATGTATTACTTTCACTATGAACTTGGCATATTTCACAACTTAAGTTCATAATGTTTTGGGCTGATGTGGTTCTATGTGTTGTGTATATAAAGAATAGGTGTCCATCTCACGCTATCAGAAGCATGACTCCCTATGAAATGTGGTATGGCCACATTCCTTCAGTGAGGCATCTAAGGGATTTTGGTTCCTCTTGTTATGCCTTCATACCTAAGGAAAAAAGAAACAAATTCAGTGCAAGGAGTCACAAATGTATCTTCATTGGGTACCCATACCTCCAAAGCATACCATCTCTATGATGAAGTGAATAAGAATTTTATAATATCTAGAGATGTGATCTGTCTTGAGTCTTCCAAGCCTGACATTGTTGTTGAGCGACATATTAATCGCTTGGATAGATTCGAACATGCAAAGTGTTTTTATGATTTTGATAGTGAAATTCCACATCTCCTTCTCTTAGCTCTATACTTTCTATGAAGAGCCTTGAAGAAATCAAGTTGAAGGAAATTCCTTCCCCTACTTTGTCAGGAAAGAGCTAAGAGACAACTAGCAGCAGGTAGCCAAATTTGACAATCAGTGAGGGTATATGCAAGATACAAAGCAAGGTTTAATGCAAAGGAGTGTATTGACTATATACATATCATCAAACATCGTCCATCCCACTTAGCATGCCTTGCATCATGCCTGGTTAGTCATAAGATCATGTTGGTCAGAACCTCCCTAGCTTAAATAAAAAAGTGGTAATACTCTTCATCTTCTAAGCTATGTAATAAACAAAAGAAAGAGAGAAAGACATGTAGAGGAAACACATGGAATGGCTTTCAGGGATTGTAACCATGAATCTCATTGAACACATAATGATACAACAATGATAAAGAATGCTTTAAGCTACACTAAAAGGTGTATTTCAAAATATGTGCTTTGTTTTCCATACCTACCCTCCAAAGGGTCATGCATCAGATGGAGTCTTCATGCGATCCCGATATTCTATCATACCTCGGGTTCCTTTGTATGCTCATCTTTATCCTCAGCTCCTTCAGAGTCATCTAACATGGCATCCTTCTTCGTGGCCCCTGAGAGATATAATTGCGTAGTTTCAATAGGTAGTGATTGTTATTGGTTGAGGCATTGGGAGGACACATCTACGTAGTTTCAGGATGCAACAAATACTGGGTAGTCAAGGGACAAAACTGCATAGTTTTTGGAGACAGTGGGTTCTGGCTGAGGAAAGGAGATTGGAGGAAACCAATGCACAGTTTTGAATACTAAGGGAGGCTAGGATTTCTGTGCACTTCACAGTTCCAGTAGGCAACGGAAAATATTGAGGGTTACAGATGTGAAGTGTGCAGTTTAAGAAAGTTGGATGAGGCCAAGTTGCTAGGGAAACTACGAAATTTGGCTAAGTGTGGAATCAATGGAACTTATGTGAACAGTGATAAAAGTTGATTATGATCACACACTTGAACACTTAACCATACAACATAGACCATCTAGAACATATAACACATACTTTGCTTCATGCAACAAACTTTGTGGCAGCTTACGACAAGTGTGGCTCACAAGGATTTCCCCTTGAAGCAAAACAAACCTCCCTTTCCATGACAAGCGATAACCCCCATGCCTAAAGATGACACATTCTAGGTACAGATAAAATCATGAATGACTTTTGATTGCTAATTGTCTTAAATAGGTTTCATCTAAAGTGGCCATTGTCTTAAATATAAAGTTTTGCCTTAAAATGTTTTTGTCGAAAACTACTTTTGTCTTAAATATAAAGTTTTGTCTTAAATTATTTTTATCTTAAATAGAAAGTTTTGTCTTAAAATATTTTTGTCTCAAACTTCTTTTGTCTTAAACTATTTTATTGTCTTAAAATATTTTTGTCTCAAACTGTTTTTGTCTTAAATTTTATATTTAAGACAATTATCCTTGATGTAGTAGTGCATCTTTCTAGGCTATGGCACCATTAAGGACGTAATGATCATAGCTAGAAAATCAAAGTGTCCATGTAAAAGTTAAAACATAGTTCTGACATATTATGTTCTTCCTTTATATTTAAGGTAAACCATGTGTGTCTTCACTGTGTGCGCATAAATCTTCATGAAGTTTTATTTCATTTCACACCAAAAACATACAAAGTTGTAATTCCAACCAATGACAACTAACCAAACTCCTGTCCTTTCTTCAAGAAGTCATCTTCAGGGCTTTTTGATGCATGTAATAACCATGGCCGCTCAAATGGCAGAAAAATCCATCTTTAATGTCCTATAGTGATATTTACCATTTATATTTAGAATTATAATAATGGATTGATACTATCTTACTACAATATTTACTATTTATATTTTATATTTAGTTTAATGTCCTATAGTGATATTTACCATTTATATTTAGAATTATAATAATGGATTGATACTATCTTACTACAATATTTACTATTTATATTTTATATTTAGAATTATAATTATAATTATAATAATAGATTGATACTATATTATTATGATATATATGTTGATATTATATTACTACAATATATGTTATAAGTTTTTAAGAATTTTTTTTAAGTATATTTTGGTATAATATGTTTAGAATTAGACAAAGATTTGTTGGAATCACAAATTTGAGTTATGAACTCTCTTCACAATATGATTGTTCCCACATTCACCTTGTTGAATCCATATATAAATTCAAAAAATTCATTTTAAGCAACAAAAAAATTAAAATATAACTATTTTTTTCTTTTTTGGACTAAATTTTCAAAAGAAAATTGAGAATATGATTATTTTTAATTTTCAATATATCAAACCCTAATTCATCGCATTTATTAAAGTAAAAGAATTTTAATAATATAAAAAAATTGGAAAAAAATGAAACTAATTTTATGAATTTTACAAATTATTATATGAATATAAATATAAATATACATAAAATTATTTTATTTTATTTTCAAAAAAATAAATTTATTTTATATAAAGTAAGATATTCCAAATACATATTTTTTAGATCATAATACTTTATATTTTGGTTTATTGATATTACATTTCTCAACCATAAAAAGTAGGCATTGTATTCAGAGGAGTCAATTGTGTGAGGATGGCTAAAATTTGTGGGCCATTTCATTTAAAAAAAAAAAAAAGTAGGATTGTTTGAAATGGATTCAACACTATAAAAATCAAAAGTTCTTACTACACACAAAATCTTGAAGTTCCATAGCTATAATCTAGATTTCCAAAAATTTCTATGTTATTTTATCAAAATAGTGCCAAAATTTCTGATATTTTATGAGGAAAATGATGTCTCTTTACACTACGACTTAAAAATATGCTTAAAATATCCATTGACTTCTCTTCCTACAATAACCACACATCACTTTACTAAGACAAGAGCCACTATAGTCCTTGGTTACACTGTGAAATGGTAAAAATGGTCGAGAGCAAGATCATGATATATATGGCTGTGAGCTACCGACATTTCTTAAGTAATTAAATGATTGTATATTCAAAAGATATGAGTGAAGTCAATTATTTAACCTTTCCCATGTCCATCAAATCCAGAAATATTCATAAAATCCACAATCAACTTTAAAAGTAAGAAGTCACTGATAACCAGAAGTAATTAGGAATCACAACATCATTTAAACGAAGTACAAAGTACTATGATAAAGCTTACTAAAAGGAATGGAATAATACTCTCATAATACTAAAAGGAATAATACTTCATATGAAAGTGACCACCACAAACTGTCTGATGCATTAGCTTTTCTAAAAAAAAAAAATTTATAAAATATATTAAAGTTTTCAAAAAAAATATTTTTTAAACTCAATATTTTGAAAATAAAAAATAAATTTTGAAATTTAAATTTCTATTTTTCACCGTGTCATAGAAAAATAAGAAAAATCATGTGATACCAAGTGTCATAATAATACACACACCAAATTTCAATATTTATGAAAAATAGTATAATCTCAATATTTATGAAAAATTCAATTTCTAAGTGTGCCAACTCATGCTTGACTTTTAATTAACATGTAACTTTTGAAAATAATTTACAAATTTCGTTGAAATTTAACAATCACATTTTATTTTATAATATCATTTTTTTGGTGGTTATATATATATATATATATATATAATCCTTTTATATATAGATTCACTTTTATCTATAATATTAACATATATAAAATACTTGATATAAAAAAGACATCTAAAATTATTATGTCACTACTTAAATGTAATATTTCTAAGTTTTATCGGGAAATATTTAACAAAATTTCTTTTAAGTCTTACTACTAGGACTCCAATACTATTACAACAACTACAAAAAATACAACAAACATATTTTTGATTTTCTATCACTTTCTATATCAATATAAAGATATTTTTGAAAATGCAATCTAAGTTCTTTGTCTAAACTCTTGCTTCATTTAAGTCTCTCCCTACATAAACTTCTTTAGAAATATGATCACCATTTGATTTGAGTTATATATATATATATATATATATATATATATATATATATATATATATATATATATATATATATATATATATATATATATGAAAAAAATATAGAAATTGTTTTTTACCTTCATATATTGGTTTCTCATAACTTAAATTCTCCTAATACTTATAAATATTTTTCCATTGTTTTCATAAAATGCCTAAAACTTAACTATTCATTTTCTAACAATACATTTCAAAATAATATAATGTATTGATAAGAAAAAAATTGTCCGCTCCATTATAAATCTTTATAGCTCTTTGGTATACCTCTAAGTCAACATGCATTTTCATAATTAATTATGTGTTCTTTTAATATTATATAATGTTTTTATTTCAAATATTTTTACCTACCTTTAATAGTTAGCTTGATTTTATGATATTAAATATTTTTCTTCAAAACATTTTTACCTACCTTTATTATCTAGCTTGATTTTATGAGAAACTTGTTCAAGATTCATAATGCATGGTAAAGACTTATAAGCATTTGTAGATGCATTAGTTATTTAAGAATATAGACAACAAACAAAAGCCAATTGATTCCATTTGTTGTGTAAATTTTTGTCATAAATGATTTTAATGAAAAATAGAAATTCCATTTTTTTAACGAAATACTTATTGAATCTTAACTTTGTGAATTCAACTATAAAAATATCCCTACTTAAAACTTTAATGATTTTATTTGTTTTAATATTTTTTTTTTTAACATTCTAAAGTCTAAACCTAAATTCAAAAGTTGAAGAAGATCTAAACTATTCTAACGTCGCTTGCAAAACAGAGCCTCGCAAATAATAAGTTTTAACAATTAAAAAAAATTAAGATCTTTATGCATGGGCGTGAACGAAATTTTTATAGTTCTTTTATCAATTACTTTTGCCATAAGAAACATGTACTAAGTAGCAACAATGGATATTAGACTTGTTTATTAATGTCACAACCATGGAAAAGTAAAAAATTCAAGGTTAATGTTAGTTCTAATAATACATTTATGGCCCTTGCAAATCCACATGGACAAGTTCTTTCCTGGTCTTTTATGGTCAAAGTGGTACACCATGTGTTGTAGACCAACCCAAATTTGGATGCTATGTAACATGCGACCACTTGGAAGGTTGAATTTTCCACATTTAAATGTAATGTAGCATCCTTTTCACATATCGATGCCATGAAAAAATTGTGCCTGGAACCCAATTCCTTATCCAACAGACTAGGCCTATTAGAAATTGCCATCCAGTCCTCACCAATTCTAAATATTTGGTCAGTATGCATCAACACAAGGAGAATGATAAAAAAATAAGTGAGTTGCAAGGGTTTCAACCCTATTTCTTGGGAAATCCTTGTGCCTAAATATCCTCACTTCCATTATTTTGAGACCTAGGAACACGACTTGAACTGGCTACCTCTAAGGTTGTTTCTTCCTTACCATAGAGAAAACCATTTATGGTTAAATAAGGTCCCTCAAGTTGTGAGACACTTATTCCAACAAAATATATGGGGGATCCCCTAAGGTATGCTTCTTAATCATCATTTAGTAGGGTTAACAATAATGAAAGATGAAATTATTTTTCACCCTTTGCCATTTCGTCTTCCATGGTCATCAATGCAGTACCTAAAGAATCTAATACAAGAAATACATCAAACTTGAGAAGGAGTTGTGACATCGCTTTGGTGGGAAAAAATTATTAGGAGTCTTAGAATGAAACAAGAAACTAACAATTTATGTAGGTACATCATTTCTCTTTGGTTTTTTTCTAATGTTTTTATAATTACAAGAACAAATTCTATGGTTATGTCATTTCTAAAAAGTTTTTTTTTTAATAATTTTCACGAATACAAAAATTCACAATCTTGCAACTTGGAGATTTAGCTCCTACTTGTCTTATGCATATTGATTGATGTTCCTCTCATCAATAAATGTATCTGTTAATTAGTTGGATCTAAGATATTTATCCTGTTAGCTTGAGGTGCAGTTCTAACTTTTTGAAGGTCAACAGAAAGGCTCAGTCTGCTTCGCTGCTCTTAAAGGGGTCCCATATGGGCCATCATTCCCCTTCTTCCCTTATCTCGCTCACACTTTACCTTTCCCGCTTCCTTTATTAACCTTCTAATCCTAACAAAACATGCCTTTGGCCTTAGCCCCAAGCATGAAAGCCAAAAATACCCATAAAACCTTACCCATATGTCTTATGCGCTTACAACACATTCTCCGAAGACATCTTGTACCTTCACCACATCTCCGCTATCAATCTACCCACCAATCCAATGGCCCACATTTCACCCAGTCAATGCATCATGCCTGATCATTCTCCACCATTAGTTCAACCCCGCTAGGTCTAACGGTCATCGTCCACATCGCTCAGACAACTAGCACGAAAGGTACCCACCCGATGACGGTAGCTTCTCTCTCTCCTCCGCCGCTATGTGTCATCCATTGAATGGCATCAGGCGAGTTCTGACACTCTCTGCTTACCACCCAAGGCCTTCTAATAAAAACCATTACCACTCAAATCAAACCACCCCGCACATTATTGTCTGCCCATCTTCGTCGCCCGATAATCGTCCGATCTACTCACCTGAAGATCTAATGGCCGAGACATGTCCCGCTCTAACCATGACTGCTAGCGTTCAGAACACGATCTCCACCATACGTCTCCCTTGATTCGATGGCCATCATTCACGATCACTCCCAATCATCCATCCGCCCATGCACTCCATACCCCACGTCCTGTCTGTTACTCGAAGAAGAAGATGGCCGACTCCGTCAGTCTCGCGACAGTGTGACCATGAAGCAGAATTAAAATAAGAGCATGGACGAAAGAGAAAAGGACACAACATGACTTAGCAACCAAATTAAACAGTCATGGAACTCCACTGCCATGATCAATTCAAGCACCTGGCAAGACAGCACAGCACCAGAACTGACCAGGTTTTCGTAGTGGAGAAAGCAACTACGTGCAAAGACGTTATCAGACAGTTAATGGTAGTTGGTGGTCAATTAAGACCCCTCCATTCCTAAACGGCTAGGGGCATTGTAATGATAAATTATAAATAGCCGAAAGAAAGATTTAATCAGGGTTGGTTGTGTTTTAGTTCAACTTTTGGAGACTGTAGATATTATGTAACTTGCAGTATCTCATCTTCATTTTTAGCAATGCAAGCTTCTTTTGTTGTTGATTGCTCAATGCCCATTTCTCCTCTGTTCTAAGCTTGTGCCTGAAGGGTTGTATTCATGATTTCTTCCATCTAATGCTAGATAACTATCATCTTATCTCTGGATTAGACAATTGGATGTATTAGTGAGTAGGTCACTCAGGCTTCTTCTGTATCTAATGCAAGATAACTACCATCTTATCTCTGCATTAATAGATTAGATTTGCAAGTTTCTTTACTAGTTGCAGCCGACCATCTTACATTCTATATGCATCTGCTAGTGTGGTTAGTATTCTTCGTCTATTCACCTAATTCCCAAATTTTTGAGCATTGGTGGCCTAAATCCTTGTAGTCTGAGGGTGTTCATGCGTGTCTAGAGTGAAAACATAGTAAAAGTAGTTATCTGGCTTGAACCAAATCATCACCCATCCCAATAAGTTCCTAGAACCATATTGAAGATTAGATGTTACTATGCATCTCCGAGATACAACCTAGGAGAGTTTCCTGGTGAGCTAACATAATTGGCGCCATTGTCAGGGAGAGGAGATTGAAGCTCAGCTTCCTTGGGAGAATGACACAGATCCAACTTTGATGATAGACAAAGTCTGGACACATTTTTGGTTGTAATCATCTATCTTGCAACTCTACTAGAGGTCGAACCTCTTGGCAGCTCCACATCATATTTTTGGCTCAGTTTGTGAGGCATACTCGGCGAAATCCTTAGAAGTCACCAGCTAACCTAGTACCTGACCCTGAAAAGATCACCAAAGAAAGAAGGATATCATAGAAAGGATCATCAGGATCAGGTAAATCTAAACAATCCTCTATACCTCTACAAGAAAAGCTAGTAATAAAACAAATACATGTTGAGAGTATAGCCTCTAACGCTAGTTGTGAAGAAAAACTTTCAGTGCTTCATAAATCTCATTATTCTTTAGGTTCTCCTCTTGCTTTAAGCCCGAAGGAAAGCTCACCTCCTATCCCCCATACTCCTTTAGTCCTGCCAGTCACTCCTCAGCTCCCTATCATCCAGGCTACCATCACTTTTCTATCCACCACAGCTATGGCAGGTCCACAAGCACCCACCAAAATGGATAGAATTATAGTTGCTAGGTATGGACCTCTAGTACTACCTGTTCCTCTGAATGCTATGCCTACTGGAGAATATTAGAAATACATGCCTAAGTTGACTGGGACTAAAGGAATTATAGCTGAAGAACATCTTGAGTCTGTTTATAGCTATGCAGATAATCTAGACATTAGTGAATATGATGTGTGGTTGAGAGTTTTTGTCTAAAGCCTCGATGGAGAGGAAAGAAAATGGTTCATAGAATTAACCCCTAGGTCTATAACAGACATTGAGGCCTTAGATGATGTGTTCCTAAAGCATTGGGGGGATAAGAAAGATCTGCTCTATTATCATACTAAGTTTGGAAACCTAAAAAGGGAAAATGGGGAGTCATTGTCCGATTTCAATAAAAGGTTCAACCGCATGTACAACAAGATACCAGCTAAAGTGAAACCTACTCTCACATCTGCCAAGCTCACTTATGCCAATGACTTTGATTCTAACTTTTGCCTACTATTAAGAGAAAGAAGATGTGCTTCTCTGGCTGAGATGCATGATGTAGCCTTGGAGGTTAAATCTAATATTATGGCTATAGAGAAACTCAAAGGACATGCTGACTGAAGGAGATAGAGGGGTGAATCTTCTTCATCTTCAGACCCCAAGATAGAAAAACTGACCAATATGATAGAGTCATTGGCCTCTGAAATCTCCAAGCTGAAAGTTGAGCATCATTCAAGGAAAGGAAGGGTTCCTCATACATTTTCTCCTAGGAACCCAAATCCATATAGAAGAGCCAATGAGGAGTTACAGATCATGCAAAGTGCAAAGAGACTAGCGAAGAACAGAAGGTGAAGACTCCTTTCCACAACATAGTCATGGAGGAGGAGAAGTTTGATGAAGAGGATGAGACCCACTGCATGGAAGACAAAGGCAATGCTTCCTTTCTAACATTAGCTGCTTATGACAAGTCATTACTCAAGGACCAACCTAGCCAAGAGTGGGACAGAGAAGCTGTTATGCAAACAGAAGATCAAGAGACATATAACCTGAGGTCAAGGATGAGTAATGGCAAAGAAATCCCTGTCCAAAGAGCTGATGTCCCCACAGAGCAGCAGATTAGCAAGCAGAAGTGACCAACAGCTAATCCCAACACCCTCAAAGCACCAGCTCAAGAGGTAAGAGGTCTTTACAAGTCCCCTTCCCCTTTCAGTTTTGAATCAGAAGTCCAGAAGTTGAACATATATGTATCTCTGATAGAACTAGTAAAGAATGACGCCTTTAAGAAACCCATCCTTCATGCCCTTGATCTCAAAGCCACACAAGCATTAAATGACTATGTGAATTTGCAAGATGATAAATATCCTGTTGTTCTTAGTACCATGACTAAACCTGTTGATGACAATTTACCATAATTTTATGTCTCCTTGACCATTCATGACAAAATCCTTCACAATTGCCTACTAGATGCAGGAGCCAGTAATAATCTAATGCCCAAGGCTATTATGGATGAGTTAGGCCTTGATATCGCTAGACCTTATCATGACTTGTTCTCTTTCGATTCTATAAAAGTGAAATGCCTAGGGTTAATCAAATACTTGGCCATCACCTTGTCTCAGTTGCCCATGAAGAGCATGATGATGGATATTGTGGTAGCAGATGTCCCCCTAAGTTTGGCATGCTACTTTCCACAAGATGGATAAAGAGGTTGGGTGGGACATTGCAAAATGACATGTCCTATGCCACTGTCTTAGTTTTTGGGGGAGAAAGCAGAAGGTTATATAGGGAAGCCCAATTGGCATATATCATCAGTGATGAAAAGAATCCCACTAATAATCCCATTTATGCTATGGAAACTGATTTTGGAGCATGAATTATCCAAATTGAAGAATCCCAGATGGCCTCAGTGTAGCTCAAGAAACCAGTATGCCAGGTCATGGAGAAAAATGGGCCACAGATTTGGGATATGTTCTTTGATGGAGCTTGCTCTAGGGAAGCTGTAGGAGCAGGTGTAGTGCTGGTATCCCCAACACAGGAATGCATACATCTGTCTTTCAAGCTGACTTTTTAGGTCACCAAAAATATAGCAGAGTATGAGGCTTTGATAT
Organism: Pinus tabuliformis; assembly: GCA_031772625.1. Lineage (NCBI taxonomy): Eukaryota > Viridiplantae > Streptophyta > Pinopsida > Pinales > Pinaceae > Pinus > Pinus tabuliformis. Next base: position 346,774,139 of record CM062814.1, read on the forward strand.
TGGGCTTAAATGTTGCTAAACAAATGGGAATAAGAGATATAAAGGTGTTTGGAGATGCTGATCTCATCATTCAACAAGTGAACAAAATGTTCCAAGAAAAGCACCCAAGGTTGAAAGCATACAGAGATGAGGTATGGAGGCTCAAAGATTCTTTTAGTAGCTTTTGTATCTCATATATTCCCAGAGTCAAAAATTAGCTTGTTGATTCCCTTGTTGTGTCTGCTAGCGTGTTCATTCCTCCCATGCCCCCTAAATTGGCTTATGAAGTTCAGGTAAAATATAGACCATCTTTGTGTGATTAAGCCAATAGGTTTCTGCAAGTCATTGGTGAATTATCTGAAAAGCAAATTGATCAAGAGAATGAAGCCATGGAGGAATGTCACCAGTCTCTGCTAATAAGCGAAATTGGTCAGAAAAACATTGTTCAATTGCCTAGTAACCATATACCTAAAGGGTTGGTGCCTCTAGAGAAGTCGTTTGACCATAACGATGTACCCTATAAGACTACCCAAAAAGAAAATAAGTCTGCAGTCCATAGGCATAACATAGGGAGCCTAGATCATCCAAAGTATGTAAATTTGTCCACCCACTTGTCTACTACCCAAAGTTATGAATATTGCACCCTAATGAAGCAATTTGCTGATGTCCTTGCCTGGGAGTACAGTGACCTTAAGACTTATGAAAAAAACATCATCTAGCATAAGATTCCACTAGAGAAAGACACCATCCCTTTTAAGCAGAAGCTAAGACCCATCAACCCTTTACTGCTACCTTTGATTGAAAAGGAGATTAAGAAACTGTTGGCTGCCAAGATCATAGTTCCCCTGAGGTATTTGAAGTGGGTAGCCAACCTGGTAGTTGTGAGGAAGAAAAGTGGGGAAATCAAGCTTTGTGTTGACTTCAGAAACCTGAACAAATGCTCTAAGAAAGACAACTATTCCATACCCAAAATGGAACATTTGCTGCAAAAGGTTTTAGGGGCTAGAGTCATGTCTTTCATAGATGGATTTTCACGTTACAATCAACTTGTTGTACATCTAGAGGACCAAGAAAAGATTGCCTTCACCACTCCTTGGGGCACTTTTATGTACAAGATGCCCTTTGGACTGATGAATGCCGGGCCACCTTTTAGAGGGCCATGGATATAGCTTTTATAGGAGAGAAGGACAAGTTTGTCCTAGCTTATCTAGATGATATAACAATTTACTCTAGCAGTCATCAGGATCATTTGCAGCATTTGAAGAAAGTGTTTATGAAGTGCAGAAGGTTGGGATTTCGGTAAATCCCAAGAAGTCACAATTCAATTTAGAAGAAGGAAAACTTTTAGGACACATTGTTTCTACTACAGGTGTCAGTATCGACCCAGAAAGAGTTAAAGCAATACAAACATTGTTTGTCCCAAGGTCAAAAAAGGACATTCAATCCTTTTTGGGTAATATCAACCTTTTGAGGAGGTTTATTCCCAATTTTGCAGAATTAGTGAAACATATCACCTCCATGATAAAAAAGGGATCAGAGATTAAATGGATAGATGCAGCAAGAAAATATTTTGAAGCCATAAAAAGAGCTATTATGGAAGCCCCAACTCTAATCAGCCCAGACTATAAGAAGGAGTTCCATATCTTCTCCTTTGCTTCCTGTGACACCCTTGCAACAGTCTTGTTGCGGAAAAATGATGAAGGTATAGAGCACCCAATGGCCTTCTTCAACAAAACTTTAAGGGATGATGAATTAATATATGACATTATCGAAAAACAGGCTTATGCTCTTATTAAGTCTTTAAAGGAATTCTGAATCTACTTTTTTCACTCAAAAGTGATTTCCTGTGTACCTTCTACCTCAGTAAAGTATGTCCTAGCATAGCTAGATGTCAATAGAAGAAGGGATAAATGGATTGCAAAGCTCATTGGGTTCAACATAGAATTGAAGCCCACAAAGCTTGTCAAAGGCCAGGGCCTGGCTAAGCTTATGGCTGAGGAAAATTGTAGTATGTTGGACATAAATTGCATTGGTGCAGATTTAGAGGTTGAACAAGCAGAGGAGGCAATAGAAGAACGAAGGCAGAGCCAGTCATTAGATGAGAATTTGGCTTCTTGTGATTGGTATTCTAGTATAACTCATTTCCTATTGAAGCTAGAAGTCCCTCGAAGGCCTAGCTCAAGTCAGGCCAGAACCATCAAGCTCAGAGCAACCAAGTTTTTTATTAATGAGAGACTACTTTATTGGAAGAACCCAACTGGAATCCTCTTGCGATGTCTAGACAAGGAGCAATCTATGGAAGTTATGCACCAGTTCCATTCTAGCATCTATGGTGGACGTCATTATTGGAAAACCATAGCCCACACGATCCTAAGAGTTGGGTATTATTGGCCCACTCTATTCTCTGATGTGTTTTCATTTGTGAAATCTTGTGACAAGTGCCAGAGGTTTGCAGGAAGGCAACATCTGAAATCGTTGCACCTGAAGCCAATACATACCAGTGGCCCTTTACAACAGTGGGGTTTGGATTTCATAGGGGAGATTAATCCCCATTCCAGTGGCAAGCATAGATGGATTTTAGTAGCCACTCATTATTTTACCAAATGGATCGAGGCCATCCCCACTAAGAAAGTTGATCACCAGGTTGTCATGAAATTCTTGACAGAAAATATTTTTACCAGGTTTGGTTGCCCAAACAAACTGGCTACAAACAATGTAGCAAATTTCAAGGCAAAAGAATTGGTGGACATGTGTGACTCAATTGGCATTAAACTAGTGCATTCCACCTCATATTATCCTCAAGGTAATGGCCTAGCAGAATCATCCAATAAAAGCCTAGTAAGGATAGTCAAAAAGTTGCTGGAAGACAACAAGTGGAGTTGGGATTCCAAACTAAAGTTTGCATTGTCGGCTGACAGGGTCACCACCAAGAAGTCCACAGGGAATTTTCCATTCAAATTAGTATATGGCACTGAGGCTGTTTTCCCAATCCAATTGATCCTCCCTGTGGCAAAATTCTTACAAGAAGAGCAGAACGAGGAAAGTGGCATGGCAAGGAGGATGACTGGCTTGGCTGAAGTTCATCAGATCAGAGATCAACTGATTGAGAGGTCTACAATACATCGAAGGAAAATCAAGCAAGCTTTTGACAGAAAGGCAAAGATGGATAATCTTCAGGTTGGTGACTGGGTCCTCAAATGGGATGCACTGAAGGAAAAGAAAGGCAATCATGGTAAATTTGATGCTCTATGGACATGACCATTTGTCATCTCTCAAGTAGAGGGAAACAATACTTTCATGCTGCAAAGTTTGGAGGGAGAAACTGTTTTTGATGGCCCATTCAATGGGCATTTTTTGAAAGTTTATTTTGTTTAAGGCTTTCAAGCCTCAATGTTGTAAATATGTTATTTTTAAAGTTTTAGTGTAGGCTTAGATAGACTCCATGACCAATGGAACACTAGGAAGCATTTTTGATTTTGTTGCTTACATGAAAGGCAGTGGTGTATGATTATTGAAACCTCACAGGGAGGATTTCATCCCCACAAGGAGCCAATGTTAGCCCTAAGGTGCAATTCTGACTTTTTGAAGGTCAACGAAAAGGCTCAGTCTGCTTCAATGTTCTTAAAGGGTTCCCACATGGGCCATCATTCCCCTTCTTCCCTTATCCCACTCACACTTTACCTTTCCCACTTCCTTTATTAACCTTATAATCTTCACAAAACACCCCTTTGGCCTTAGCCCCAAGTACGAAATGCCAAATTAGCCATAAAACCTTACCCATATATCTTATGTGCATATAGCACATTCCTCGAAGACATCTCGTACCTTCACCACATCTCCGCCATCGACCTACCCCACCAATGCAATGGCCCAAATTTCACCCGATCATTGCATCATGCCCGATCATTCTCCATCGTTAGATCAACCCCGCCAGATCTAATGGTCAATGTCCATATCGTGTGAATAACTAGCACGAAAAGTACCAGCCTAATGAGGGTGGTTTCTCTCTCTCCTCTGCTGCTACATGTCATCCATTAAATGGAATTAGGCGAGTTCTAACACTCTCTGCTTACTTCCCGAGGCCCTTCCGATAAAAACCGTTACCACTCAAATCAAACCACCCCGCGTATTATCGTCCGCACATCTCTGCTGCCCGATAATTGTCTGATCTGCTCACCTAAAGATCTAACGGCCCAAGCATGTCCTGCTCCCACCAAGACCGCTAGCCTCCAGAACATGATCTCCACCATATGTATCCCTTGATCCGATGGCCATCATTCACGATCACTCCCAATCGTCCAACTGCCCATGCACTCCATACCTCACGTCCTGTCTATTACTTGAAGAAGAAGATGGCCGACTCTATTAGTCTGGCGACAATCTGACCATGAAGTAGAATTAAAATAAGAGCACGGCCGGAAGAGAAAAGGACACAGCATGACTCAACAACTGAATTAAACAGTCATGGAACTCCACTTCCATGATCAATCCGACCACCTGGCAGGACAGCACAATACCAGAACTGACTAGGTTTTCATAGTGGAGAAAGCAACTATGTCCAAAGATGCTATTAGACAGTTAATGGTAGTTGGTGGTCAATTAAGACCCCTACATTCCTAAACGACTAGGCACCATTGTAATGACAAATTATAAATAGCTGGAAGAAAGATGTAATCAGGGTTGGCAATTGTGTTTCGGTTCAACTTCTGGAGACTGTAGATATTCTGTAACTTGCAGCGTCTCATGTTCATTTTTAGTAGTGCAAGCTTCTTTTGTTGTTAATTTCTCAATTCCGTTTTCTCCTCTGTTCTAATATTGTGCCTAAAGGGTTGTATTCAATATTTTTTCCATGTCTAATGCTAGATAACTGTCATCTTATCTCTGGATTAGACAATTGAATGTATCAGTGAGTAGGTCACTCAGGTTTCTTCTGTATCTAATGGAAGATAACTATCATCTTATCTGAGTCTGCATTGATAGATTAGATTTGCAAGTTTATTTACTAGTTGCAGTTGGCCATCTTACATTCTATATGCATCTACTGATGTGGTTAGTATTCTTCGTCTATTCACCTAATTCCCAAATTGTTGAGCATTGGTGGTCTAAAGCCTTGTAGTCAGAGGGTGTTCATGCATTTCTAGAGTAAAAATGGAGTATAAGTGGTTATCTAGCCTGAACCAAACCATCACCCATCCCAATAAGTTCTTAGAACCATATTGAAGATTATATGTTACCAGGCATCTCTGAGCTACAACCTAGGAGAGTTTCCTGGAGAGCTAACAAGTCCAACTAAAATAGTTCCTAGATTAGTGTTTGGTTGAGATATTTTCTCAACAAATTGATTGTGTAGTCAAGATAGAATTTTCAACCAATGATTGATATATTTATTTGTTTGATTCATCTAATGTAAATTGAGGAGTTTTGGTGTGCAACTAATTTTACAAATTGGTATTAGAGCTACTAGCTTTGGGTTCACTCCTTAAGGGAGGGCCCATATATCCATGTGAAATATATGGGACATAGCATATTTAGATGAATATTACTGTTAATGGAGTATGAATATTTAGATGTTGTTGAGAAGCACATTATTAAGAGGAGTTTGTGTCGTTTTGTACTCTTGTTGCTTTTGTGAACAATGGAGTTGTGCGGTGGTGAAAGTGACCTAATTTCGTAATGAATAACTGACTTATTAGAGACATATCAATTTTTTTCTCATCACTAGAGTTCAGGATGACACCATGCAAAACTGTGTGCTCGAGTTTGAAGAGAACCCACCACTGATTGTTGTAATGTGGGCATAATAGTTTGAAAAGGTTAGCATAATGAGGAAAGATTAATTCGACTAATATTTATTTGTCCGCATTTTTTATTATCTATAATGACAATGTATGAATGTGGAGATCATGCCACTGATTACCTAAGTACTATTTCTAGCAAGAGTAATGTCTAAGATGGTCATGGTTTTGTGGCCCTAAACTGTGTAAAGATCCCTAAAGGAATCAACCATTGAAATGGCGTCAGTTATATCAGTCCTTAACAACAAGTATGTTCTTCGTTTAATAAATAGAGTGATCGAAAAGGTCTTCTTGATATATAGAATTAGCCGAGCTTTATACAATACTTAAAAATATGACAAGGAGTGAATATTTGAGGTAACCCTTTGTGCTAACTCTAGCATAGGCTTTGAAGGGTAAATATATGATGTTGAATAATATTAAAAAAGACAAATTACATCGTTGTGTTAATCCCAAAAGGAGCTCTGTGAAATGGTGTGGTTATAGCAGTTTTAGTAGGAAGATAATTGTTTGAAATAATGTTAATATGTATTAAATTTTTAAATTAAGTGATTATGAATTTCAAATAAGATAAGGAGGTCATTTCATAAAATTGACTCTAGATACATTCTGTATCTAAACTACTTTTCCATACAACTAGAGAGTATAATGGTTGGCACCCATGTATTTGAGTAGATGGGAGATCATCCATAGAATGAAGAGTAGTTTAGTTTTTATTGCATATAGGTAATTGATTGTGTTTGAAGCAACAATTTTAAGCGATCAAGTGGTGTAAAAATCAATACAGATGGTTTTCCAAATAGTTTGGAAGTTGTGGATCTATGGAAGGATCCCTCATTTGTTGAAGACATGGAAGTGGTCTTCTCATGAGGTTATGTGACATCTTGGGATGTTTTTTCAGTAATTAACTTTAGGAGATCTGTGGTTTTGGAGCTTAAGAGTGGAACTCGGGGTTCCAGTTCGCTGACTACACCTTTACGAGGGTTATGAGACAACTTGATGGAGTTCTCTCTATGCAATTTTCAAGATGTTTAAAGAAGCTAATCAAGATTTTGCAGACATGAAGATCAAAAACAAGCACTCATTAAGGAGGGGAGGGTGGGGGGCACTTGGATATTTAACTCCTACTTGTCTTCTGCATATTGATTAATGTTCCTCACCAAAAAATGTATTTATTAATTAGTTGGATCTAAGATATTCATTCCAACTAAAATAGTTCCTAGATTAGTGTTTGGTTGAGATTTTTTTTCAACTAATTGATTTTTGGTTAAGATATAATTTTCAACCAATGATTGATGTATTTATCTGTGTGATTAATATAATGTAAACTTAGGAGTTTTATTGTCTTACAAATTAAAGGATGAAGAGATAACAATTCAGAATGCGATGAAGCTATGTATATCCAAACTTTCAGCCCTCTAAGATGGCCAAAATACATGCTTGTAGGCTTCTAGTCGACAAATGTTTTGTTTTTATATTGTTAAAGTTAACCTCAACAAATTGTCAAAACAAAAATGCCTTTGATTACGGGTTTAAATCTCTCTATTTAGTTTTAGTTTCCTTAGAAATGTTAGGTTGTGTGGTAAGAATTTGAACATATTAAAAATCACACAAAAATTTGAACACGATGAAAATAATAAAAGTCTTCTCAAATTACTCATTCAGTCGTTACCATATAGAAAAAAGTCTTCTCAAATTACTCATTCAGTCGTTACCATATAGAAAAGGAAAAAACATCCAACAAATTAATTCACTAGGAAAAACAATTTTTCCAACTATCACTTTCTCCCGTTGCCCATTCCACGTATATCTGAGCATATGTACTTCACTATATTTGCTAGTTAAATTTGAAATAAGTTGCAGTCCTAGTATGGCTACCAAATTATCTCAAATAATTTAGATTAATGAAAATTAAACTATTCCTATATATTTGAATGATGTTTGAAAGAAACATAGCAACCAACTCAAACACGCAGCTATGACTGCTAACAAAACCATAGATGATTTTATAAAATATCGAAACGCCAAACGCCAAGAACAAAAACTTAACTTAAACCACTGACCATAAAAGTATATATTAACTTAAAGCATAAACCAGAAAAATATACATGCAGCTACAACTATGTTATAGCAATGACTATGCATACCTCTTCTATCCATGATCATCTAGATTTATACAAAAACTAAGTTGGTAATTGTCCCTTCATGTTGAAGGAGTTATGGTGGTGCCCCTTAAAAACTCAATAGGTTAAGGTAGTGTGTGGTTCAAGAGTTGGAGGCAGTGCATTGGAAAAATAATTAATGCCCGACGAGAGTAATTATCTCCAAAACTCCCAATTTAATTACAACTCACAACTTAACCTGACTCGAGAGTAATTTTCTCCAAAAATCCCCCTTAAATTACGACTCACAACTTAACCTTGATTCAACATAACTAAAAAATGTTTGTTGGTCTAAGTCTGACCTAGGCTTACAATGACCCAAAAAAAATTCCATCAGCTCTTAGGTTGGATTTCTTTTTCCTTTTCTTCTAGATCATGTATCCTTTCAATCCTTTCAAATTTGTCTTTTTGTTGTAGGCTCCAAATTTCAGTTTCTTCATTTGTTGTTGCACTTGTTCCATTGTTTTATCTGTGTTTATAAAAAAAACATAGAAAATCATTTTAGGTTTTCCATGCACATCATCTACTTCTTGAAACGTCTGCTTATATGTGGGTTGCTGCCATGTTTCATCATGTACAATTTTCTCTTCATCATCAATCTTTTGAATATCAATTCGCTGCAACGTAAGCCCATAATAAAATTCTCTCTTGAAGACTCCAATAAATGAAAATTTCATTAACATTTTCATTTTCAACATCATCCATACTATCTTGAACATTCATTGTTGCAACTTCAATGAAGACTTCATCAACACATGTTGTTTCAAGTCATGCTTCAAGGAACTTTAATTCTTCTTCAAATTTTGTTGTTTCCTCTTGGTTATTATTAACATCTTCACACTCGAAATAAATGTTAATTTTATATGAAAGAACATCTTTAGAACCATATTGATTTTTTTTTATTTTTCTGCAATGAGAGTTTTCTCCTTTTGTGTTTGCTTCTCTGCATCTATCGCTCCTTTCTTTGCTTATTTTGTTGCATCATAATATTTAGTTTCCACTTCTTTACTAACCTTTGCTGCTGCAAACATGTTTTCATCCACTTGGCTTCCAACCAAAAGTGGGTTTCTCTCACCAAATAACAACATAACAATAAGATGTTTCTTTTGCATCATGTGCAACCACTCATCACAAGTTAATTGTTCTTCATCAAGGTTAACATCAACACTTTCAATTGTTCGATCCACCAAACCACTCGCTGCTCCATTAGTAGCTTTATCTATACCAATCTCAACTAATGTTGTTAACACACCATCATCATTGTTATCCACTTTTAAGTGAGATTCACCAAGCTCTTTATCTTTCTGTAAATTTTCTGCTACAAATCCACCTTTTCTTTCATCTTCAAACACTGCTTCCATGGGTTATACAACACTACTTTCTTCGACTTGATTAGTCCCCCTTACACAAAAAGTCCTCTCAAAGATATCTCAGGGAATAATGTTGTCGTCTACCCATTCCTTTATGCATTTTAATGCCAAGACATTATTTTGCCTTTTAAATTCCAACCCTGTCAAATCTACCTCAAACTCTTGCTATTGTTTTGACTTTCTTAACTTCTTAACTTTTCCCATTTATTTAATCACCTTATACATTACCATTACCATTACCCTACATTACAGTGTTCTACAAATGCAAATAAAATTATAAAACCAACGATATTTTTTTCCCTTTTACAAAATATAATAACTACGCATTTTCTTCATATATTGTTCACTAGATTTTTACCCATTCTTTGCTTAAGAATTCAAAACTTCAGCATTAGAACATTATAGGTGAAAGCCTCTTATTACCAGAATTCGAATGAAAGTCCCAATAGAACCCTTGTAGCATGCCAATGGTTAGGTACGTGCTATGTCATTGTGGGATTAAGACGCACATATATGTGGGACTGTCTTGAATCAGTAAGCTTATACAGGATAATGAATCTGGTCTTCCTCTACCAACAAGTCACGTCTTGAAAATATATCATATGAAAATATCAACTGGAGTGACCAAAGATATGTCACCCTTTCGTCTCTTCTGGACTCATTTCTTGCGGCGACTCCACGTAGCACAGTTCACTAGTCGACGCACAGGTTCTCAATTTTCAGCATATACAACAATCTGCTCATCTACAACAGCTCGTGGACTTCAACAATCTGCTCATCTACAAGTTACACTCATAGGATCAATCTACAGTGACAGAGAATATGCCTCAACAAGTCTTCTCTTCGATATGGTCGTAGCTCTATAGACTCACGGCTTTCTAATCAACGACAGTGTTCTGGAATGGCTATCTACCTCTTCTTTATTCAAGGGAACATAAGCATATGTATCCTTGAGATAAGAAATTGAGGGAACAACGTTCCCTCAAAATAACGCTCAGCGGAGTTTCGCCACTGATCAATCTAGCATTGATAACGCAACAAGAAAATATACGATGGGATTGTGATTTAAAACGTATACTTTAATTTAAGCTCAAATTCATGTAATGATCAATTGAGACACAATTATAATCTCACAATATCGAAGACTAGTTGCATATAAAACGATGAACATGCATTTTCTATCTTAAACATTAGAGATTATAAAACAATTATTATCAAAGATTAAACTTTTGCAAAAGTATTTTATTTGCAAAAATTACACTGAAAATCATAGGTTGACTTAAATTCATAAATGTAAAATTTACAGCGGAAAAGGCTAAGCCTGCAATAAGCTTTCAAATTACCAATAGGAAAAGATAAAGTTGCATTTTCTTTCTTAGACATTAGAGATTATAAAAAAAATATTATCACAACTTGAGCTAATAACAGGTCAACGATCAATTGATTCCTATAGTATTGACCTTCGATGGGAATTAATTAAAAAAATTAATGACATGGAAAACATGCGCATTCTGTGTTTTGGCTTCAATAATACTTCCAATCTAAAAATAATTTAGATTGTCTTCTTTTAACACTATTTGAACATTTGAACTCTGCTGATAATGTATTTAATTGGGTGCTAGTGTATTGTTTCATTGCGTTTTTCTGTTTTAGTATCATAATTGAGAATTCATTTGTTGCCATATTCAAGATAAAATTCTTATACATTCCTTAAATTGTGGATAAAAATAGATAATTTAACAATAAAACATAATTTTTATCATAATTTCTTTTTACAATTTTTTTATGAGCAAATGTTTTTTTTTTAAATCTTATATTAAAAGTGTAAAATTGTTACCTAAAATATCGCTTGATAATTTAGAAGAAAATGTTCATCATAAGCTCAACATGAAGGAATTAAGTCTTAGGTGGAAACAATAAAATATCTCTCCCAACCACTCTAGCGACATCCAAAGGGCATTTATATAATATTATTTAAAGGGACAACATTACAACATACTAGACCATATGCAATCTCTAACTGCAGTTATATAGTTTCTTATCTATAATTATAATATTGATGGATTCCAATGACACTTTTTGAGTGTTGGGTAATGTGTAATTTTTAATATGTTAAATGCAAAATTGAAAAGCTACATTTCAAAAAAATATATTGAGAATTGTAGATTCATAAAAAAAATTTATAAAAGTTTAAAAAGATTTAAAGTTTTCGTTTTCAAGAAATTAAATTCCATTTAGAACATGATATATTTATTTACCGTTAAAATATATCTATACTAGTTTTAAACATAGATAAATATATTACATGTTAAGTCCTAGTTGAATATAGAATATATCACACATTTTTCTCCTCACTACAACATTGAAATATTTAAATCATAATATGTTTTTTACTTTGAAATATTTAAATCATAATATGTATTTTACTTTTAATTGCTATATGTGTGTCTTACATTGAAACATATTTTTACCCATATTATTGTTGGTCTTAATCCTATATAATTAATGGTTGCAAACATATTCTTAACAAATCATAAAAGATACAATGGAAAACACACACATTAACATATAAATTTTATCTTGGAAACCTAAATATTTTCTTTTGTACAATAATAAAATATAATATATATCTTAAGTATCTATGAACTACCAAACCATTTATGATGGATTAGAATAAAACATGGTCCTCAAAACTAGGAAACCATCGAAAAAACCACCATGCACCAAAAAATTGTTAAAGGTTAAAACCATGTCTTGAAAATGACCCAAAAAACAAACACAACAAATTACCCTTATTTTTGGCACTATCCCTAAAATCTTGTGCAAAGCGGCTTTGCACCCTTTGTGACCCCCTTGAATAGGGAAAGCTTCGACCCCAATTGTGACCCCCGTGCTATGTTTGGTGTGACGTACAACACATGCTAATAGTCATGCAAAAAATATAGCACATACATGGATAATCATGCAAATGATAGAACACATACCCAACATTCTCCCACATGTTGTTTTATTTGCACACCAAGGGTAGTAGGAATGCCTTGATCATTTTTCTCTACACAAAGAGAAATTTTTAGAGCTCATAAATTTTTTTAATGAATTTACAACGTTCTTCAAACAATCCACCTTCACCAACAATACCTTATTTTCTTTAACAATATGTCTCACAAATTGATACTGAACAACAATATGCTTTGTCTTAGAATGATATGATGGGTTTTCTGCTAGAAATATTGCAATTGTTAGGATCCAAGCCTAACCTCTTTTCCTTATGTAATAAACCCAATGGGCCTAGCAAGAGTCATAGTCAGTTAGTTGAGTCAATAACGCCCATAAGTGGTTATTTGCATTAATAATAATTGTAAGTGATTAACCCAGATTATAGAAAAGGGACCGCAATTAGTTATAAATGGGCCATAGTCAATAAATAAAGAGGTTAACCCGAGTTATGTAAGGGACCACTAGTAGTTAGTGTTTTGGATGTCATTTAGCTATAAATAGTCTTAAATAGTAAAGGAAGAATCATCGCGCCTTATTGTAATTGACTCTTCTTTGTTGGAGGTTGCCCCCTCGAAGAGGCAAGTGAAAATTGTGTCCTTCTTCTGAATAATAAAATATCTTTATAGATTGTCACATTTCTAGTGATATGTTCATGTTTTGGGTTATATTGCTTCGTATTTTTGGTATTCTAGATTCTCATAGATCAAGAGCATAACAAGTGGTATGAAAGCACTCTCCAAGGCCAATTGTAACTCTAGTTTTCACATAATTGCTTTAGTCTATAGATGTGTTCCACCATCTTTAAACCACATGATTTGTCATTGAGCTCATAAACCTGCAGATTTGGGGAGGCATGCATGCAGGAACTATAAGAGATGGCCATGTGTGTTGGACTTCCTTGTAACCCTTGTGGCTACCCCTTCAAGTAGTAGCACATTAGACAAAACCACGAACGAACTGTACTTCCACGTACCCTTGGGTATATCAGAAGCCCCTTAGGGTAACCTGAAACCTAACCTTAGATAAGTCTCCGGACGTCTTGTTGCTACATTAAATTAAGAACAACAGTTGGGGAGATTACTCGCACGTACAATAGGGTGTTTGGGTAGTATGCCTAAGGGTACGGTCAATCTTCCTTAGATAGTGCCCTCAAAGATTGGGTTGAGTATTATTGTTAGACCCATGTATATATTGCGATATGTACCACCTGACACTCCTTTGAGACCATAGTTGCCTTAGTTATCTAAAGATTGCCCCCTACCATTTCTTCCATATCAGATCGAGTTGCTGCGGTTCTACTGCCATTGTCTAGGTCAAATTTAATAGTTGGGGCTCTGTCACCACCCAGCAGATCATATTCAGTAGTTTGCATTTTCACAGCACAGATAAGACTCTTTGCACAGTGAGGATTTTATTCGTCATAGTCCAGATCAGAATGTCATAGCTCATTCGACCATATCAAAACATTTGGGGTTTCGGTCACTATAGTCCAGGCCTAATTTTTGTAGGATATTTGGTAGTATCAAGCTTTCTAGAATTTGACCATTATAATATTGATCAGCTGGGAATAAAACTCCTTTTGGAGCAAAACAAAAGTCTATAGACCATCCCGGGACACTTACAAGCAAGTTAACCCATAAGATTCAAGACGATGAGCTGTCGCAGTGGTACCATTCACTTGTAATCCCCCAATTTTCTGGCAAGTCCCAAAATTTTCTTGATGCGGCTTCAAGTGACCCACTTCACTAGATCCTCAAGATTACCCTCTTTTGAAGCATATTACTCTTATGTAAGCTCAAAAATTTTACCAGGGCTTGTGTATGCTCGGTACCATATATCAAGTTATGGCTGGAGAAAGGGTAGTCGAGAAGGTCAACAACATTGAGAAAAGACTCGAGGCATTCAAAGAAAAAAGTTCCACCCAAATCTCAATGCTAGCAAATGCTATAAATATGTCTTATGAAATTAGGAGCTAGGAAACTAGTGTTTATGCACACATAGAAGGATAATCCAGCCGTCACATTCACTTGCATGGCATTCACCTCTTCTCGAGCCACCAGACGCCAAAGTTGGACATTTACAAATTTGATGGCCCTAACCATGTAGTATGGGTAGCACAAATGGAACAATACTTATTCCTTAGTGATATTTGTGATGATGGAACTAAGCTACATGTGGGAGTCCCTTACATGGACTACGACAGATGGTAGTGGTGGCAGTGGCATCAAAAAGGCTATCCACGGAGAGAAACTTGGAACATGTTCTCAAAATCCATATGTGATTGCTTTGATAGGGAATCTAATTTTTCGGGTCAACTCACTAAGCTTCGAAAAATAGGTACATTAAAGGAATACATTGAAGCCTTTGAACAATTGGCCATCATAATTGAAGGCCTCAGATATGAATTTTAATTGGACTGTTTCATCCATCCAAGCCCATGTCGAGATGCATCACCCAACTACTTGTTGGACGTATGTTGTAAGGCCTTAGATGTGGAAGTCGTCTTAAATCCCCAGTCAAATCATCCAAATTTCATTGCTAAGGCACGCCCCACCTAGTCTCACGGTGTCACAGAAACAGTAAAGGTAAAAAGGTGTCACTGATAGAAATGGCCGAAAGAAGGAAAATAGGACTATGTTACCATTGTGATGACAAGTATTCCCACAAACATAAATGCAAGGAACCAAAATTATTTCAAATTAATGCTACTAATAATAGCTTAGCAGATGAAGCTCCATCTCTTGAGGTGCCTAAAAAAGAAGCGGGAGAAACACATATTGACCTCAACAATGATCTCACGGCTATGCCAGATGAGGCAGTTACATTAATACATGCCTTGACTGGAATTTCTTCATCCCAGAATCTCAAAGTTTGAGGTTTTATTAAATATCATCCAGTAGTGGTGCTGATTGATGGTGACAGCACTCATAAGTTTATCCATAAGCAAGTCACAAAAGATGTTCATTGTTTTATACAGACGATACCTAATTTCCAAGTCCTTATCGTTGATGGGGGGGCATGAAATGTGAAGGACAATGTAAAAATATTAAGCTTCAGATGGGGGATTATCACATCAAAACCCACATGTTTGCCATTCAAATGAGTGGTTGGAACATTGTCCTTGGTGCTAAATGGCTCCACACATTGGGCCCTATCATAAAGGATTTCCAAGAGTTGTATATGAGTTTTAAGTAGAGCGACCACACTCATACATTGATGGGACTCCAGGAAGGTGCTCCTACTATCGTCAGCTCACACCGAATGGAGAAACGTTTAAAAAAGGGTCATCATGGGGTAGTTTCCCAATTTCATGCCATCTAGGCCATTGAATTCACTACTCCTCATATTCATCCTGATATGCAACAAGAATCAGATTACCATGAGCGGGTCTTTGAAAAACCTAAAGAGCTCCCACCCTCTAGGGGTGAACATGATCCATCCCTTTGGTCCCAAGTGCCCAACTACCAAATGTCTTCCCATATCGGTATCCTTAATGAAATTGAAAAAATCATCAAGGAGCTCCTCGAAGTCAGTGTTATGCATCCCAGCACCAAGCCTTATACATATCTAGTGGTCATGGTTCTAAAGAAATATGGAGAATGGCACATAAATGCAACATGTGCTAACCTGTTCAACTTAGGATTTGGTTGCATAAGTGTGAGTTAACTGTAAAATGTGGATCCTTTTGTAGCTATAGCATAGTTCAAACCAATTTCACAAAGAAAACATAGATTATGCATTGAGAGTGGATGATTACCTTTTTCTTATAGCTTTACATGATGTGGATGCCCCATAATTTATGGACGAAGTAACAATGTGTAAAAAATATATGAAAGAAAGGAAAAACATTTTTTAGAAGGAATATATTTCAAAGGTTCAATGATAGGGTTCTACGACTCTAGGTTTTTATTTTCCCTTGTGTTTTGTGTAAAATTTATTTGTTAAAGAAATTTCAGACTAGGGGAATTTTAGAACAAGTCAGGACTTAGATGTGTTTGGCTAGTCAGAGGTTAGGTCATTTTATGGAAAACACAGGTGTACAGTCGGGCTCAGACTCCCAACCTAGTGGGACTTGGGTACATCAGTCAAGTTGGGTGGTTGTCCATTCAGGCGAGTTCAGGTGGAAATTAAAAAAATTGCTGGCCCTTGGCCCCCAAACTATGTAAGAATCACTATAGATGTCAGCTAGGGTGGTAGGATCATTTTGATTTGTGGTTATGTGGAAACACAGGAAGAGGACATGTGGCATGTGTTTTCAACATTTTCAGGTGGCAAATTGGGCCAAATTCAGGTGACACATGGAACTATGTATGCAATCATAATGTTAACATGGTGCAAGAATGAAGTAAGTAGAGGGTGTGGCAGGACCTCAATTTTAACACCAGGGAGTTGGTTTATAGAAGTTTTTTAATCTATTAGTCTTCAAAAAAAGGAAAATAAAAGGACCCAGGTATGGCCTCTAGGACTAGTCTGTGAGTTATGGAAAATTGAAGTGCATAGTAAGTGGAGCAGATCGACCCCGACCTTTGACTCCTAGCCTGCATTGGAAGGCATGCCTAGGAGTTGGTAGGGTGACAAATCAATTAGACCTAGTGTAGGAAGACAGGTAGCAAGTGTTGATTGGTTGGTAATAGTGATTGTTAGAGAACCTGGTGGAGGGAAGGAGTTATATCACACTCATGTTTAGGGACATATTTTAAGCCACCTGTCCCCACCACCTCATTGAATAAAATGATGGGGTTTGTGCCATCCTGTAGGTTAATGACAAGAGAGTTCCAACATTGGGCAATCTTCCCAAACCTATAACCATGTGATTGACGGTTGAAATTAAAAGTTAGGGCCTTTGTTATAAATGCAGATCAGTACTAAGACGAGGGGGTGAATTAGTAATGAAATTATGTAATTTTAAACACCTTTTGTCGCATAACAAAACAACCATAAACATCATAATATGAGTAAATAAATGCAACATAAATCAATAGATAAGAGAAACGAAAAACATCAATCAACACATGCAGAATGAGAGACAAGTATTTCCAGGGGAAAACCTCAAGGAGAGAAAAACCACCCATTGCTGATGTGATGCTTCTTCTTCTCTTGTTATTATAAATAAAATATTTTACATCTTTCATCTGCTCACCACTAGCTACGAAATCTCTACTCACATGACTTTGCAAACCACCACCTTACTAGAAGCCACCACTCCCAGTAAGCCTCCCCCAATGACATATTGACTATCCAACCACCACTACATCGAGATGATACTCCCAATACATTGTTTTAGTATCCACCACCAATAAGGAGCCACCAATCCTATCTAGTTCATCCACAACTGAACAAACTCCACCACCTCCTCAAACTCATGGAACCATTCTTTCATTCATTTCCAAACTGGATACCAAGGAGAACTTCACAACTCAACAAAAACATATTAGTCCTCTATGAAATGATAAAATCAACAAATACAAACATTATATTAGATATATCATCAAATCTCCCTTTTCACCATATCCTCGATCTCTGTTCAATATGCTAATTGAATCATGCTTCTTCTACCTTTTGATCTATGCTACAACGCTGAACACACTTGTCTCTAGCATTAAATCAAACATTGCCTTTGCATCACAAGCTTTATCACTATGTTGACCTCTTCATTTTTCATTTTAATCTATGTTTTCTCCTCCCTTATCCTCTCCAAGTTCACCTATTGTAACAACTCAACCTATGGCTTCTACACAAATCTCTACTAACTCTATACTCCACCATCTAATCTCACAATGAGTGATCTACTCATCTATTAAACGTACTTGATCCCTTATGTCCACTACTCAATTAATCAATCAATTCACACTTTACACACTTATATAGGTGGAGGTAAGTCAATTCAAAATTTTCAAACAGAACCTAGTTATAACCATTAAAAATCACTAGAATGCATAATGTACCTAGAAAATTCCACTTACAGGCACTAATGTAGATCTCCCTTTGGGGAAGAGTGTTAGTAGCATTGGTTTTATGTTAGGAGCATGCATTAACCTATATCCTAATGCAAGTTATGTTTAAGAAACTTGTGTTACCACTTCAATGCCTCCATTATGTCATCTACCTAGCTTGAAGACCTCCAAAACTTGAGTATCTACTTCTTCAAGCACCTCCTAACACTGTAGAATCTTTGTGTTTCCATGATAAGTCTCTGATAATCATGACAAAGCCTCCAAACATGTTATTTGCAATAATCAAGGCATTAACATAAACCTCCACCTTGTTAGGTACCTATGCATCCTCCTTCAGTCTTTCTACAATTTCAAAGGGTGAGACACAATGTAGGTTGACATCAACACAACACAAACCCTTCTAAGTTCTTGTTGATATTAATTCCATCACCCCTCCCCCTCATACTCCAAAGCCACTCAAGGAGCTGGCACGTTAAACGATTGGTGGTAAGCGAGTCGATGACTATTTTGGCCGATGCACTAAATTCAACCTTTAAGCCATATCTGAAGGGTCGCTAAAACTGTAAAGCCTCTACTAAAACCTTATGCTAGAATCAATGGAATTTTCAGATATTTGGCATGCTAGGAAACAAGGACTATGAAAATTTAGATAAATAATAGTGTAGTATCTACATGAAAGAGAGCCCTCCTCGATCATAAGATTAAGGCATCAATTCATTTAATGAGCAAGGAAAGCCATGCTAAGTATTAAAGATATCTAATAGGATGCTAATAGAATTAGAGAAGCCTTACAAAGAAACAATGGAGACCATACTAGTTTTAGTTGGTTGAGTAAATTGAGCGCATACTCATATTCTTAGTTAAACATCAGTGTTCCATATTGTGAGTAGTTTGAGTTGATTAATGAGTTGAAAATTTTGGGTTGTGTTATATTCTTTTGACAACTAGCCGACGTAGTTAACCGAGGGGTTAAAGGGGGGCTCACATGGGGTTTTAGGCATACCGTAACCCCACTTTATGGGGTCTAGGGCAATGCCTCAGAAAAGTTTGGTTTTGGAACCTATGTTAGGCTGGGTGGACCCACCTATGGTTTTGTGTGTGATTTTCGCACATGTTTTTTTGGACACAATGGTTTTCGGTCCATGGTATTGGATGCTTCGGCATGTATAAATATGTATTGTAACATTGAAAGGAAAATATGAAAAATCAAGCTGGTAGTCTCGGTTTTGGGTTCTAGGGGAAATCTCTGTGTATATGTGTTTTATGTGTTATGCTCTTGCATTGTTTATTTTCTGTGTTGTAGAATTCATATGCAGGTAATTTATGTATGGGGTTAAAACCTACGTTTGGTATCGAACCTGTTTTGGCTTCAATGGGATGCATTTGTTGCCGAGGGGTTTTGCTCGGGCCTGTGGTAGAACCTGTTCAGTGCGAGATCTGCGAGATTGATTTTGGTGGTGAAATAAGATGACAAGCAGTGGAAAGATAGAGATCGAGAAATTTAATGGTCAAAGTTTTGAGTTGTGGAAACTCAAGATGGATGATCTGTTGGTGGATAAATATCAGTGGATCACAGTACATCCAGGTACTAAACCAATGAGAGTGTCCAATGAATAGTGTAAGAAGTTGGATCAAAAGACAAAGAGCACAATACGATTGTGTGTCTCAGATTTAGTATTGTTGAATGTATCAGGGGAAGCTACAGTGAAGGCTTTGTGGGACAAGTTAGGGACTTTGTACCAATCTAAGTCTCTGGTGAATAAACTATTCCTATGGAAAAAGTTGTATAACCTGAGGATGAAAGATGGAGACTCAGTGATAGATCATTTGAATGCATTTAATACTATGGTAAGTCAGTTAGCATCTATTGATATTAAAATTTCAGATGAAGATAAGTGCATCAGTTTGTTGTGTTCTCTACCAGATTCGTGGGATTGTTTGGTTATTGCAATAGCTAGCAATGCAACTGCCTTGCAGTTTGATGAAATAGTCTCAACCTTGCTAACAGAGGAGATGAGACGGAAAAATATGGAGAGCCAGAAAGTTGATGCCTTGTCTATACGAGGACGGTCCCATAACAGAAACAAAAATAATTCGTCTAGTGGGAGATCTAAATCTAGAGGGAGATCTAAATCTCCAGGAAAATCTATAAAGGTGGTGTGCTAGAAATGTGGAAAGGAAGGCCACTTCAAAAGGGACTATAAATATAAAGCTCCTGAAAAAGGAAAGGGATCTGATGAGGCTCCTTCTGCAGAGGCGAAAACCACCTCAGATGAAGGTGGGGATGTGTACTTGGCTTCTTTAAGTCGACATGTAGATCATGAGGCATGGTTGATTGACTCAGGTGCATCCTTTCACTTCACTCCCCATAGGGAGTGGTTCTGCGAGTATGAGAAATATGATGGTGGTGATGCCTTCTTGAGGGATGACAGGAAGGCTAAAATCATTGGTCGCGGAAAGGTGATGTTGAAGTTGCAAGGTGGAAGAGTTAAAACACTTCTGGGTGTTCTACATATTCCTGCATTGGCCAGAAATCTAATTTCTATAAGCAAGTTGGATGATGCAGGTGTAAAAACAATGTTCGAGAAGGATACTTGCAAGATGGTTCGGTGAGCACTGGTATTGATGCGGGATTTCGGATTGTAACTCTGTGCAAGTTGCAAGGTAGCATGGTTGTTGATGGGTTCCTGAAAGTGGAGAAGAAAATCTAGTGGTCTCTGCGGGGAAGACCATGTTGTGGCATAAAAGGTTTGGACATATTGGAGAGAAAGGCCTTCGAATACTTCATGGTAAAGGTATGGTAGAAGGTATGAGTAATAGCTCTCTGGATTTTGATTTCTTTGAAAATTGTGTATATGGGAAGCAGTATCAGGTGAGTTTCCCCTCTGGTGCTAAGAGGGCGAATCAAATGTTAGAGCTTGTGCATAGTGATGTGTTTGGACCTATGAAGGTTCCATCACTGGGTAAGTCTATGTACTATGTATCATTTATAGATGACTTCTCAAGGAATACATGGATATATTTCCTTAAGAAGGAAACTGAAGTCCTTGACAGGTTTAAATAATTTAAGGCTCTCACGGAAAATCCGAAGGAGAAGAAGATAAAGGTGATCAAGACAGATAATGGTGGAGAGTTTTGCAACAAGGAATTTGAAGAATTTTGTAAGAAGTGTGGTTAGCATGGCGGAAGACTACTCCATATACACTTGAGCAAAATGGAGTTACAGAAAGAATGAACAAGACGTTGATGGAAAGGGAAAGAAGCATGCTCAGTGGTGCTGGGTTAGGACAGGAATTCTGGGCAGAGGCAGTGGATACTGCATGTTACCTGATTAATAGGTCACCTTCATCAACATTGGAGGATAAGACTCCACAAGAGGTATGGACTGGTAAGAAACCCTCTCTTTCACATATGAGGGTATTTGGATGTGATGCATATGTACATGTTCCAAAGGAGAAACAAACCAAGTTGGATAGTAAATCTGAAAAGTGCATCTTTATTGGGTATAAGGATGGCTTAAAGGGTTATAAGCTTTGGAACGCAATAACAAGGAAGGTTGTGTACAGTTGAGATGTGGTGTTCAGGGAGGTGAAAGATGTTATTAAACATGAAGTCCAACCAAAGGAACCTGAGAAGATAGAGTTTGAGCTAAAGGAGGAAGAATCAAACTCTACAACAAAGGAGGAATCAGAAGATGAAGAGCCACAAACTCCAGCTATGAGAAGATTAGTTCGAGAAAAAAGGCAGCCAAAAAGGTATAGTCCATTTGCTTTCTGTTCAATTTTTCTTTATCTATTATGGATGATGATCCCAAAACTATGAAGGAAGCAATAGATTCAGAGGATGGAAAACTCTGGAAAGAGGCCATGGCTGATGAAATGGCATCTTTGCACAAAAATGAGGCATGGGATCTGGTGGAGTTGCCGGCTGGAAGAAAACCCATTTGTAGCAAATGGGTGTTCAAGAAGAAGACAAATGCAGAAGGAAAAGTGGAGAAATAAAAAGCTCGGTTGGAAGAAAAAGGTTATTCCCAAGTGCCGGGAATTGATTTTCGGTGATATTTTTTCTCCTATTGCCAAGGTAACTTCTATTAGATTACTTTTATCTGTTGTTGCTGCTTTTGATTTTGAGGTAGAACAGATGGATGTGAAGACAACATTTCTTCACATGGATTTGGAAGAGGAGATCTACATGAAGCAACCTGAAGGTTTTCTGGTGAAGGGTAAGAAATAACTAGTATGCGAGTTAAATAAGTCTTTGTATGGGTTAAAACAGTCACCAAGGATGTGGTATCAGAAATTTGATACATTTATACGGGGACATGGCTTCACTCGAAGCAAAGCAGATCACCGTGTGTATTTTAAACTAATTGGTGACCATGTTATTTGTCTGGTCTTGTATGTGGATGATATGTTGCTGGTTGGAAATGACAAAGAAATTATCCAGGATTTGAAGACCCAATTGTCCTCCAAATTCGACATGAAAGATCTTGGTGCTACAAACTATATTTTGGGGCATGGAAATTAAAAGAAATTGGGAAAAGAGGAAGCTCTGGTTAAACCAGAGGAAGTATGACGAGACAATACTGTAGAGGTTTAATATGCGGGATAGTAAACCGGTGAAGGTTCCTATTACTGTAGGTGTGAGGTTATCTGCTGAATAGTGTCCCAAGACACAAGAAGAGGAAGAGGACATGTATCATGTTCCATATGCAAGTGTAGTTGGTAGCCTCATGTATGCAATGGTCTGTATTAGACTAGACATTGCACATGCAATGGGAGTATTGAGCAGGTTTATGTCAAAACCAGGGAAGGAGCATTGGACAACAGTGAAGCGAGTTTTCAGGTATTTGCATGGCACTAGTGATTATGGTTTGTGCTACCAAGGAATACCAGGACTGGACAGAGTGTTGGATATTTTTGGCTTTGTTGATGCAGACTGGGCTGGATATCTGGATCAGAGAAGAGCTATAAGTGGGTATGTGTTTAACCTATTTGGAGGTGCAATTAGTTAGATGAGTAAGAAACAATCTGTAGTGGCATTATCACGTACAGAGGTAGAATACATGGCAGCCACTCATGCAATCAAGGAAGTAGTTTGGTTGTAGAGATTGTGTTCAAGTATGGGGTTAGTACGGGAAGCTATAAGGATAGGCTGTGACAGCCAAAGTGCCATTTTCTTGGCAAAGAACCCTACATATCATTCAAAGACAAAGCACATTGATGTTCAGTATCTCTTTGTGAGGGACATGATAGAAGACAAAAAGGTGTTGCTGGTAAAGTTGGACACTTTGAAAAATACTACAGATGCATTGACAAAATCTATGAGAACTGAGAAGTTCTCTTGGTGTAGAGAGACAATGGGCATTTCGGGGCTGGAAAAATGACTAAGCTTTCTTGTGGCCCCCTGTGGAAAGAAAACAACAAGTGGGAGAATGTTGGCTTGTGTTATATTCTTTCCATGACTAGCCCACGTAGTTAACCAAGGGGTTAGAGGGGGGTCACATGTGGTTTGAGGCATACTTGTAATCCCACTTTGTGGGGTCCGGGGCAATGCCTCGAAAAATTTTGCTTTTGGAACCTATGTTAGGCTGGGCAGACCAACCTATGGTTTTGTGCATGACTTTCGCACATGTTTTTTGGATGTGATGGTTTTCAGTCCATGGTATTGGACACAATGGTTTTCGGTCCATGTATTGGATGCTTCAACTTGTATAAATATGTATTGTAACATTGAAAATATGAGAAATCAAGCGGGTAGTCCCGGTTTTGGGATCCAGGGGAAATATCTGTGTATATGTGTTTTATGTGTTATTCTCTTGCATTGTCTATTTTCTATGTTTTAGAATTCACATGCAGGTAATTTCTGTACGGGGTTAAAACCTACAGAAAAATTACATCATTTAGTGTGTTGCTATTGATAAAAACAAAAGAAACACTAAGTCTGTCGGTTGAGTGCGAAGTTGTAGGAGTTGTGTGGTGCACAAATGAGATGGGTTTTAAGTGTGAGGGTCCAACAAAGCAATGAGAGAAGAGAGTGTAGTAGAGCTGAAGTTGTAGGGAAGAGGGAAAATAAGAGTGTGGATGCACATAGAGAGGAAGGAGTTGTAAGAGACAACATAACATGTTCTTTGTGTTTTATGTAATAGAAGTAAGTCATTGTTCTCAATTTGAAAATCGTATGAAAAGTAGGACAGTTTTTGAAGCAGGTTATGGCTTGCATTTATAAGAGGTTGGATCCTTTTGGCAAGTTGTCGCTTGCTAATTTGAAGGGCCTTTGGGTCTCCTATGAGTACCAGAGTGCTAATAAAAGAATTGATTTAACTATGTAGGAGCTTAGATTACATCATATTATCAAGCATATTGGTGGTTTTTGCATTTTGCTTTTCCACGCGAAATCCTTGTGTTCATGTGTGTACGCTACCCATATAGATAGTGTGTGTATGTCAATGATTTACTTTTTTCTTATGTATTTAGTTGTGAATGCTCACATGGGTGATTACTAAATATAAACAGAAAATGAGATCGGATGTCAAAATTGAAATTAGCGCTAATCACAAATTCATTCCCCCCTCTTAGTAATTACATAGTCCAACATAATCAATTGTAATGCAGGTGTAGACACAGAGCAATTCCTCCCATGTCAGAAGCCTTTGGTCATGGTCATCCTTTGCAGTCCACGAGGTTGAAGAATCTTTATTGATCATGTAGGAGTCCTTATGGTATGTTAGGATATTCCGACACATAGGAAATTGATATCCTTTGTAGGAGATCAATACACCAGTATTTTGACGTGGTTAAAACCCTCAAAGAGGGAAACAGTCCACGACCCGAGCCAACGCGGCCACTTCAGGCAATTTATTAATAAAAGAATAAAAATTTACATATGTTTCTCTCATGCATGGATTACCCTACAAATGACCCTCCATGCGCTTTAAATAGAATTCATGGACCAATTGGGTGTCAAGCCACGGATCAAGTGTCGGTAAGACCGAGGAGAGAATGAACCGTCGGATCACTACATATCGTGACCGTCAGATTGTAAGTTACAAAATGTACAACGGTAAAGAAACACACTTTACCTAACTCTATACCTAACTCTACACTAGACCAAGTTGTACTTAACTATTTCCTATGTGTCGGAATATCCTAACACATGGCTCGTTCATTTGTGAAGGTTTCTAAGGAGCCTAAATGTGTTATCAACAGTTGTTGAATATGATGTTGTTCAAATCCTGTTTGCAAACTTCTCTAAAGCTTGTGATTACAACTGCAGTATACTTTCCAAATTCATTCCTCGAAATTGGGTTTCATTAATCAACAAATAGATGCTCTCTTTGTTTAGTTCTAAAAAGATACCATTTATTTGATATAGGAAATTGTTCTAATGCTCCATTCTTCACATAATCTAACCTGATTCATGTGAAAATGTCTAGACAAATAACTCAATTGATCATTTTATTGTAGTGAATGTGAAGCCCTCCACTTTTATGTTTCATTAGATGCACTCATTGTGTTGAAAATGATGCAAACTTCAAACATAATGACCCCTTATTTATATCACAATTTTAAAAATGTCTTAATGTCTATGATGCATCTATTAGTGTCCTATATATTGATTATTAATGCAAAGATGTGAGTAGACTTATGGGATATCAAACTACTTTCATGTGTTCATTGCAATACAGTGTTCATTGCAATACAGTGCTTGAGCACATGTCAATCACATTCGTGGATTTAGTGTTATGATTGTACATTAGGGTTAGGATTACATGAGCATCAAATGGATTTAATGTATAACTTATGTTTACTGAAATCATTTCATTATAATATTTTATAAATATTTTCATATATTAAATAGAAAATTTAAATTAATAAACCAATTATATAAACTTTTAATACATTATTATTATAATATAAAATTAATTTAATGATGATTTATAAATAAATAATAATAATAATTATGTTTTAAGATAAAGGTTATAATATATCTAAAAATTAAAATATTTTTAAATTATTAATAAAAATTAATTATGTATTTTTTATATAATTTAAAATATTAGTAAATATCCTTATATAATTTTTGATATATTATTATTATATTCCAAATATTATTTGTTATTATTAAAAACTATTTTAACTTGAATTTTTATGAATAGAAAAATCATATATTTAAAAACAAAATAATAATAATTTATTAAAAAAATAATTATATTTTAAAATAAAATTTATAATATAAATATATAAAAATTAAATATATTTATTTACTTTATAGAAAAAGTATGATTATATAATTTCTGATATATTATTTTTAAATGATTGGAGACTATTGCAATGAGCATAATTTAGATATATTATTGCTAAATAATTAATATTATTGAAATGAAAAACAATGTAATACTAGTTTCATAAAAATAATAATAATAATAGATATAATTATATTAATTTCTACGATAAGAGCTAACCAGCCTGCCATAGGGCATTAAATGCCTGGTTAGCTGCGCCCTCGATATCCCTATAACACACACCCATTATTTTTTATTTATAAAGTCACCGCGTGCATGTGTTATCGGGATATCGAGGGCGCAGCTAACCAGGCATTTAATGCCCTATGACAGGCTGGTTAACTCTTGCCAATTTTACTATATTAAATAAATAAATATATATATATATATATATATATATGAAATTAATATATAATGAGAACATAAACCATATAGAATATACAAATGGATCCTCAAGTGGAAAACCAAGCTTGAAAATGCTACAAAATCCTACCAAGAAGGACCAAAAAAGGAGATAAGCCAAAAAATCAAACTAAAATAAGTGAAAGGTTAAACTAGGATATGTGAAAAATCATTACGTACAATAAGGAGACATGGAATACAATTTGCATATGATGGTTTATTAATTTATTTTATGAACCTTTAGCCCTCCAACCAGGTTTCGACACAATATACTTCAAAAATAGGTTTATTTGTCTTGTCATGAAGTACTTTCCACTATAAACATGCATCGTCCTCGACAAAATTAATCTTAAACTATAAACATGCATCGTCCTCGACAAAATTAATCTTAACCTATGAACATGCATCGTCCTCGACAAAATTTAGTGGACGGTGGAGTACAAAATTTAGCGAACGATGGAGTACAAAATTTAGCGAACGATGGAGTACTAAAGGTCCCAGCGAAAATTAATTGAACGGTGGACACTTTTAAAATTATATTTTAGTTATTGAAAATAGTTCGGTGAGGGTTAGTACTAAAGGTCCCAACGAAAACTAAATGAACGGTTGATGCTTTTAAAATTATATAAAACATTTATTTATAATATCAAATGTGAGATACAAATGAGGGAGTATATAATCATAACAAAGGTAGAAATCTACGACATTAAATTTTTTATATTTAATGGACTAGAGATTCAAATCTCATGTGGTGGTTTAGAATTCAAATCTCATGTGGTGGTTTAGAATTCAAATACAATAGTAATATAAACTTATGGTGTAATAAAGTGGACAAATAAGGACGAATTTTTTTTTAAATTTCAATCATGTACAAGTGAAATTAACTTTTTATTATATTCAATGATAAATTAACAAGTGTTTTTAATCAATATTTTATTATTTGGACCTTGCTGCGGCATGTTCTCACACCTTAGTTTTGTAACAACAATATCTTTATTGCATGTAAGAAGTAAGGTGTTATCATATTATAGACGTAACTTGTTAGCATATCATAGAATGGAATAAATCTATGACAATTTTGATGTTATGTGGTTTATGTGAAAATTTTAACAAAAATCATAACAAAATAAATTTGTTTTAATTTAGGTTTTCTAAAAACTCACAATGTTATATTGAAATTATAATTTTTTTTATTTTTATATATTTTTCAAGTATATCCTCTCAATTTTACGATTGAGTGGATGTTGATGATTATGAGGGGATATGATCTTTTCCTTTTATGCATTTCTAATATTATCCAAAGTTAATGGTTGTTAAGGGTAAGAAATCTTTTCCAACATCATGTTTGACCAATCTGCAACATTTAGGATGTCTTGTGCATATTGATTGATGTTCCTCTCATCAATAAATGTATTTGTTAATTAGTTGGATCTAAGATATTTAGTCCAACTAAAATAGTTTCTAGATTAGTGTTTGGTTGAGATATTTGCTCAACTAATTGATTGTGTAGTCAAGATAGAATTTTCTGCCAATAATTGATGTATTTATTTGTGTGATTAATCTAATGAAAAGTGAGGAGTTTTGGTGTGCAACTAGTTTTACAAATTGGTATCAGAACCACTAGCTTTGGGTTGACTCCTTAAAGGAGGGCCCACATATCCATGAGAAACATATAAGACATAGCATATTTAAATTTTGTTAATATGTAGGTAGGTGTTTGTGTAAATTGATTATTATGGTGTGATGAGGTTGTATTGGTATATGCAACTTTGAGACCAGTTGAGAGGCACAAACCATGTGGAAGAGAGGGTCGCCTAAAGATTATTGTTACACGAGATTACTGTCAATGGAGTGTGAAGATTTACATGTTCTTGAGAAGCTCAATATTAAGAGGAGTCTTTGTCGTTGTGTCCTCTTGTTGCTTTTGTGAGGAATGGAGCAGTGTGGTGGGGTAAGTGACCTGTTTTCATAATGAATAACTGACTTATTAGAGACATATCAGTCGTTTTCTCATCATTAGAGTTCTAGATGACACCATGCAACATTGTGTGCTTGAGTTTGAAGACAAGCCACCACTGATTGTTGCAAAGTGGGGATAATAGTTTGATAAGGTTAGCATAATGAGGAAAGATTAATTCGACTAATATTTATTTGTCTACATTTTTTATTATCTATAATGCTAACGTATGAATGTGGAGATCATGCCACTGGTTACCTGAATACTATTTTTAGCAAGTTTGATGTCTAAGATAGTCATGCTTTTGCAACCTTGAACTCTGCAAAGATCCCTAAAGGAATCAACCATTGAGATGGCGTCGGTTATATCACTCCTTAACAACAAGTATGTCCTTCGTTTAATAAATAAAGTGATCGAAAAGGTCTTCTTGATATATAGAATTAGCCGAACTTTATACAGTACTCAAAAATATTACAAGGAGTGAATAGTTGAGGTTACCCTTTGTGCTAACTCTAGCAGAGGCTTTGAAGGGTAAATATATGGTGTTGAACAATATTGAAAAAGACAAATTACATCGTTATGTCAATCCCAAAAGGAGCGCTGTGAAATGGTGTGGTTATAACAGTTTTAGTAGGAAGATAATTGTTTGAAATAGTGTTAATATGCATTAAATTTTTAAATTAAGTGATTATGAGTTTCAAATAAGATAATGAGGTCATTTTGTAAAATGGACTCTAGATACATTCTGTATCTAAAAGGATCTTTTATACAACTAGAGAGTATAACGGTTGGCACCCATGTATCTCAGTAGATGGCAGTTCATCCATAGAATGAATAGTAGTTTAGTTTTTATTGCAAATATGTAATTGATTTTGTTTGAAGCAACAATTTTAAGAGATCAGGTGGTGTAAAAATCAATATGGATGGTTTTCCAAATAGTTTGGAAGTTGTGGATCTAGGGAAGGATCCCTCATTTGTTGAAGACGTGGAAATGGCCTTCTCATTAGGTTATGTGACATCTTGAGATGCTTTTCAGTAATTAACTTCACGAGATCTGTGATTTGGGAGTTTAAGAGTGGAACTTGGGAATCCAGTTTGCTGACTACACTTTTACGAGGGTTATGAGACAACTTGATGGAGTTCTCTCTATGCAATTTTGAAGATGTTTAAAGAAGCTAATCAAGATTCTGCAAACATGAAGATCAAAGACAAGTACTCGTTAAGGGGTGGATTTGGATATTTAACTCCTACTTGTCTTGTGCATATTGATTAATGTTCCTCATCAAAAAATATATTTATTAATTAGTTGGACCTAAGATATTCAGTCCAACTAAAATAGTTCTTAGATTAATGTTTAGTTGAGATATTTTCTCAACTACTTGATTATATGGTTAAGATAGAATTTTAAACCAATGATTGATGCATTTATCTGTGTGATTAATCTACTGTAAAGTGAGGAGTTTTATGGTTTTACAAATTTGCAAAAGGATGAAAAGATGACAATGCATAATGCAATGGATTTGTGTGTATCCAAACTTTTAGCCCTCTGAGATGGCCAAAATACATGCTTCTAGGCTTCTGGTCCACAAATGTTTCGTAGAAATGTTAGGTTGTGTGCTAAAAATTTGAACATATTCAAAATCATACAAAAAATTGAGCATGTTAAAAATAATAATAGTATTCTCAAATTACTCATTAAGTAGTTACCATAGAGAAAAAGAAAAAACATCCAACAAATTAGTTCACTAGGAAAAACAAATTTTCCAACTATCACTTTCTCCCCTTGCCCATTCCATGTATATGTGAGCATATGTACTTTACTATATTTTCTAGTTAAATTTGAAATAAGTTGTAGTCCTAGTATGGGTACCAAATTATCTCAAATAATCTAGATTAATGTGAATTAAACTATTCCTATATATTTCAACGATTTTTGAAAGAAACAGAGCAACAAACTCAAACACGCAGCTATGAATGTTAACAAAAACCATACATGATTTTATAAAATATCGAAATGCCAAATCCCAAAAAAAAACTTAACTTAAACCATTGACCATAAAAGTATATATTAACTTAAAGCACAGACTAGAAAATATATATGCAGCTACAACTGTGTTACAACAATGACTATGCATACCTTTTTCTATCCATGATCATCTAGATTTATACAAAAACTAAGTCGGTAATTGTCCTTTCATGTTGAAGGAGTTATGGTGGTGCCCCTTAAAAATTACATAGGTTAAGCAGTGTGTGTGGTTCAGGAGGTGGAGTCGTTGCATTGGACAAATAACTAATTTCTGACGAGAGTAATTATCTCCAAAACTCCCCCTTAATTACGAATGACAACTTAACCTTGACTCAACATAACTTGAACATGTTTGTTGGTCTAAGTCTTAGCTAGGCTTATAATGACTCAAGAACATTTCCATTAGCTCTTAGGTTGGATTTCCTTTTCCTTTTCTTCTAGATCATGTATCCTCTGAATCACTTCAACTTTGTCTTTTTGTTGTAGGCTCCAAATTTCAGTTTCTTCATTTGTTGTTGCACTTGTTCCATTATTTGATCTGTGTTTATCATAGAAACATAGAAAATGATTTTAGGTTTTCCATGCACATCATCTACTTCTTGAAACATATGTTTATATGTGGGTTGCTACCATGTTTTATCTTCTACAATTTGTTCTTCATCATCAATATTTTGAATATCAATTTGCTGCAACGTAAGCCCATAGTAAAATTCTCTTTTCAAGACTCCAATAAATGAAAATCTCATTAACATTTTCATTTTCAACATCATCCATGCTATCTTCAACATTCATTGTTGCAACTTCAATGAAGACTTCATCAACACATGTTGTTTCAAGCCATGTTTCAAGGAACTTTAATTCTTCTTCAAATTTTGTTGTTTCTTCTTGGTTATTGTTAACATATGCACACTCGAAATAAAATTTAAGTTTATATGGAAAAATATCTTTAGAGCCATATTGATTTATTATTATTTTTCTATGCAATGAGATTTTTCTCCTTTTGTGCTTGCTTCTCTACATCTATCACTCCTTTCTTTGCTTATGTTGTTGCGTCATAATATTCATTTTCCACTTATTTACTAACCTTTGCTACTGCAAATAGGTTTTCATCCACTTGGCTTCCAAACACAAGTGGGTTTCTCTCACCAAATAACAACATATCAATAAGATGTTTTTTGTTGCATCATGTGCAACCACTCATCACAGGTTAATTGTTCTTCATCAAAGTTAACATCAACAATTTCAATTGTTCAATCCATCAAACCACTTGCTGCTCCATTAGTAGCTTTATCGATACCAAGCTCCACTAATGTTGGTAACACACCATCATCATTGTTATCCACTTTTAAGTGAGATTCACCAAGCTCTTTATCTTTCTCTACAAATCCACCTTTCTTTTCATCTTCAAACACTGCTTCAATGGGTTATACAACACCACTACCTTTGACTTGATTACTCCTCCTTACACCAAAATTCCTCTCAAGGATATCCCTGGGAATAATGTTGTTGTCTACCCATTCCTTTATCCATTTTAATGCCAAAATATTATTTTTACCTTTTAGATTCCAACTCTTTCAAATCTACCTCAAACAACTCTGACTATTTTTTTGACTTTCTTAACCTCTTGACTTTTCCCATTTATTTAATCACCTTATACATTACCATGCATTACAATTTACGAATGCAAATAAAATTATAAAACCGAAGATATGTTTTCTTTTTGACAAAATATAATAACTACGCATTTTCCTCCTATATTGTTCACTAGATTTCTACCCATTCTTTGCTTAAGAACTCAAAACTTTAACATTAGAACATTATGGGTCAAACCCTCTTATTACCAGAATTCGAACCCAATGGAACCCATGTGGCATAGTGGTCAGGTACGTTCTATGTCATTGTGGGATTAAGACACACATATACCCATGTGGCATAGTGGTCAGGTACGTGCTATGTCATTGTGGGATTAAGACGCACATATATGTGGCGCTGTCTTCAATCTGGAAGCTTATACATGATAATGAGTCTGGTCTTCCTCTAGCAACAAGTCAAGTGTTGAAAATATATCATATGAAAGTATGAACTGGAGTGACTAAAGATATGTCACCTCTCGTCTCTTCTGGACTCATTTCATGCGGCGAACTCCACATAGCATAGTTCACTAGTCGACGCACAGGTTCTCAATTTTCGGCCTGTACAAGAATCCGCTCCTCTACAATAGCGCGTGGACTTCAACAATAACCTAACACAAGTTACACTCATAGGATCAATCTACAGTGACAGAGAAGATGCCTCAACAAGTCTTCTCCTCTATATGGTCATAGTTCTATAGACTCACGGATTTCTAATCAACGGCAGTGTTCTAGAATGGCCATCTACCTCTTCTTGATTAAATGGAACGTAAGCATATGAATCCTTGCGAAAGGAAATTGACGGAACAACCTTCCCTCAAAAAAACGCTCAGTGGAGTTTCGCCAATGATCAATCTTGCATTGATAACGCAACATGAAAATATACGATGGGATTGTGGTTTAAACGTATACTTTAATTTAAACTCAAATTCATGTCATGATAAATTGAGACACAATTATAATCTCAGAATATCGAAGACCAGTTGCATATATTTCACTGATTGCAATTATGTAGCATTCTGATTTTGTTTAAACATTTGTAAAACAAAGCGTAGACAATAATATAAAGGCGGAGCGGCTCACAATAGTGGTGGTTGTGACTTATGGCAGAGGCCTTTGGCGGCTCTTCTCCTCTGGCACACTGAGTTCTTCGAAAAAGGGTCACAGTTCTCAAGGGCGATGATGGTTGTTCAATCTTCTATGAACAAGTATTGTGCAAAAGGAAAATTTCTTTTGATTCTTCTTCTTCCGACTCAAATATTCACGCTGGACGTTCCACAGAACACACAGTTCTATAATCACCCAACCTTGCTCTCAAATTCCAACACTCTAGAAACTGATACCAATTGAAATTCTAAGTACATAGCAAAACCAATAACCGCACCCTGAACACTACCTCTTCCTTTCACCAAACGAACAACTACAACAAGTAAACAACACCTTCACGTCATTAGCACCTTCCTCATGTTGAAATGCTAATTCCAACTGCAGTGTTTATTTCAGAAAACTGCCTGTTTTTCCCTTGCGATACGATCTAATCGCAGATCGCAAATTGCATCCATGGCTGCTGCCTTTGTCTGTTCCCTTGAATTCTTCCTTCGTCTCTTCCCTTGAATTCTTCTGGTGCGATGTTGCGATGCGATTCGATCGCCATATCACAGATCGCACCCATATGTATCAAGCCTCCCCCTGTTTTGCGCCAAATGCAATTTCACGATGCGATCAAATCACAAATCGCATAATTCAATGGTTGATGTACATGCCTGCACCATGGACTTGACGTGAATTGAAATTTTTTCAGTGACTGACAATTTTTTTGGGTAAAGTAATTAATGTAATTTACCATGGTTGGTAAACGTAGGTAAAGTTTTTTTTTTTTTTTTTTTTTATTCACGGGAGCATAGCATAGGTAAAAGTATTGTCATGTTCGTTTTTTTAGTGTGTTGCTGTTGAAAAAAAACTGAAAGGGAGGACGCAGCAACGTGCATGTAATTTCTCTTGGTGAATATGCAATGTAATATGTGAAAAACGCAGCAACTTATGTAAGAAATTTTCTTTACACAACAGTGTAAGAATTTGAAGGCAAAGACAGAGCTCTTTTGTAGCAACGTGAATGAAGGGATGTTTTTTACACACAACAATGTAAAATTTCAAAGGAGAGACAGAGTAATTTTTTTGTGGAACTGAAGCGTTCTCTGGTTGTAATCCCTCTGTTAGAGGATATTTTTTTGTAACAGGCAATATTATTAATGAATACAAGTTTCTTTGTGTATGTGTGTGAAAACTCTCTTCCTCTGTGTAAAAACAGAGAATTATTCTCTGTTCTTTTGTTTCTGGAATTATCAGAAATTCCCAACATGGTATCGGAGCTTGTCCAGGCTCTTTGAAGGTATCAAAGAAGCTAAAGGAATGATTTCGTATTGCAACAACTTCTCCAGCAGAGTGAAGACTGAATCAAGAAAGAATCCAAGGTATTTCTCAAGTTATTTTTTGTGTTACTGTTGAAGATAGTCAGCTATTTTAATACACAGTCAAGTATTTTGAAGAGTACAAGAATGGCTGGAGCCAACACTAGCATGGGTATCTGTAATACTCAGCTCCCACAATTTAATGGTAAAAACTATGACTATTGAGCAATAAAAGCTTTGCTTGCTTCCCAAGACTTATGGGAATTTGTTGAGGATGGTTTTGAAGAACGAGCGGATGAAAATGAGTTTAACAATTTAACTCAGGCAGAGAAAGATCTGTTGAAGAGTAATAAGAAGAAGGATTCAAAAGCCCTCTATTTTTTGTATCAAGCAATGCATGAGAGTGTGTTTCCAAGGATAACAGTAGCTAAGAGATCCAAATAAGCATGAAATACTCTTAAGATAGCCTATCAAGGCATGGAGAAAGTGAAGACAACAAAACTACAGTTGTTGAGGAGAGATTTTGAGAATCTTTGCATGAAGGAGTCAGATAATATTGACTCATTCTTCACACATGTGATTGGTCTGGTCACACAGATAAGGTCTCACAGAGAAATTCTTGAAGAAAGAAGAATTGTAGAGAAACTATTGAGGATCTTACCCTCAAGGTTCGATGTGATTGTCACCACCATAGAAGAGACAAAAGATCTCACAAACTTTTCAGTTGATGAACTACATGCATCACTAATAAGACATGAGCAGAGATTGAGTAGAAATGAAAATTGATCTCTAGAACATGCCTTTAAGACCCAGATGTTCTTTGGAAGAGGAGAGGTCAAGGCAGTGGAAACAAGAGAGGAAGAGGCAGAAGCCAAAACATAGGTGGAAGAAACAGTCCAGCAAATGCTCAAGGAAGAGGCAGCAATCCAAATCAGAACCAAGGCCAAGGCAACAATGAACAAAGTGGACAACATCATGCTCAAAGACAAGGTATGATAAATCCAATGTCCAATGTCACTATTGTAAATAAATATGGGCATTATGCAAATGAATGTAGGAAGAAACAACATGATTTCACTAGAAACAACATGTAGGAATGAGTAATAGAAATAGTGCAAATTTCACTAGAGAAAATATCATCCAAGATAATTTGTTTTTAGCTTGTAATATGGCTGAAAAAAAGAGTGAAGATATATGGTTTCTAGACTCCGGTTGCAGCAACCATATGATAGGAAACATAGCCCTATTTTCTATGTTAGATCAGAATGTGAAGTCACAAGTCACACTAGGGACTGATAATAAAGTTTTTGTTATGGGAAAAGGAGAAGTAAATGTCTTAACGAAGAAAGGTGAAAAGAAAACCATAGCAGATGTTTATTATGTTCCTGGAATGGAATGTAATCTCCTTAGTATTGGACAGCTTGTTCAAAAGGGGTACAATGTTTTCTTTGTGAATGATGTATGCACCATCATGGATAAAAAAACCCAGCAAACAATGTATTGTTGAAGTGAAAATGACAAGGAACATGATGTTCCCTCTCAGAATGAAGGCAAATTTGAAAAATAAATAAGAAATAGCAGCAGTGGCTCAAGAGGCTTTCTAAAGCGAACCAAAGGATGAAAATTGGTTGTGGCACTTGAGATTTTGACATCTCAACTTTGGAGGTCTTAACTTGTTGAATAGAAAAGGGATGGTAAGAGGATTACCATTGATAGAGAAAGTAGACTGCCTTTGTGAAGGTTGTAGCTTAGGGAAACAACACAGAGAAAGTTTTCCATCTGGGAAAAGCATAAGGGCAAAAGCACCCTTATAGATTGTCCACTCAGATTTATGTGGACTGATGCAAACTCCATCACTTGCAGGCAGGCACTATATACTAACATTTATTGATGATTTTACGAGAAAAACTTGGGTTTATTTCCTTAAGAACAAAAGTGAAGTGTTCGGAAGATTCTGCAATTTCAAGGCACTTGTAGAAAACCAAAGCGGACTGCATATCAAAGTTCTAAGCATTGATAGAGGAGGTGATTATAACTCCAAAGAATTTCTACGTTTCTACAGAGAAAATGGAATTCATAAGCAGTTTACCACTAGGTACACTCCGCAACAAAATGGAGTTGTTGAAAGGAAGAATAGGACAATCATGGATATGGCGAGGAGTATGTTAAAGGCAAAGAATTTTCCAAATGATTATTGGGCTGAAGATGTACACTGTGCAGCGTACATTTTGAATAGATGCCCTACAAAAGCAGTCATGAACAGGGCGCCGAAAGAAGCATGTAGTGGGACAAAGCAAGGAGTCACCCACATGAAGGTTTTTGGATGTGTGGATTATGCACACATTCCAGATCAACTAAGGAAGAAGTTGGACAACGAAGGGGAGAAATGTCTTTTCATTGGATATAGTGAGGAATCTAAAGCTTACAAGTTGTATAACCCATCCACCAAGAAGCTGATTGTGAGTAGAGATGTTCAGTTCATTGAGGAGGAAGCTTGGGATTGAAGCATAGAGAAGACAGTGAATGTTAAAAACTCTTTGTCACATGATGAATATGATGAGGAGATGGCGGAAATACATCCCCAAATAGCAACACCAACACAAAGGTAGCAAGGGACACCCTTGAGGAGAAATGAAAGTGCTTCCCAAAGCACACCACAAGGAGGAAATTCAAGTTCTTCTTCAAGCACTTGTACACCAAATGAAAGAGGTAGGAAGTTCATAAATTTAGGTGACCTTTATGAACAGGAGGTAGAAAATGAAGGTATGAACTATTTGTTTGCTTTATATTGTCATGTTGATGGCCCTGTTCATTTCGAAGAAGCAATTAAGGATAGGAAATCGATAGAAGCTATGGATGAGGAGATCAATGCCATAGAAAGAAACACGACATGGGATTTTTGAACTACCAAAAGGAAAGGAAGTCATTGGAGTTAAATGGGCCTACAAGACGAAAAGTAATGCTGAAGGCAAAATAGAAAGACACAAGGCAAAACTTGTTGTCAAAGGATATAAGTAGCAGTATGGGAGAGACTATGAGGAAACTTTTGCACCGGTTGCTAGAATGGAACCCGTGAGAGCAGTGTTGTTCATAGCAGCACAAAACAAGTGGAAAGTTTACGAAATGGACGTGAAGTCAGCATTCCTAAATGGAGTGTTAATGGAAGAGGTTTACATTGAACAACCTCTAGGCTATGAAAAGAAAGGCCAAGAGCACAAAATGTGCAGATTGAAGAAAGCTCTTTATGGGCTAAAGCAAGCACCAAGAGCATGGTACAGTAGGATAGATTCCTATCTATTGGAAAATGGATTTGAAAAATGTGAGGGAGAACCCATCCTCTACATCAAAGAAAAAGATGGTAAAATTCTAATTGTTGTGTTATATGTTGATGATGTTATTTTCACAGGTAATGATGATTGCCTTATTGAAAATTTCAAAACAGTCATGAAAGAAGAATTTGAAATGACTGGCATGGGTTTGCTGAGATACTTCTTAGGAATAGAAGTAGATCAAAATGGAAGTGGGATTTTTATCTCATAGGTGAAATATGTTAATAAAGTGTTGGAAAGATTTAATATGCAGGAAAGTAAAGCAGCAATCACTCCCACAGTGATGGGATTAAAACTCAGCAAAGAGGACAACAACAAGGATTTTGATCCTAGTTTGTACAAGAGCATAGTTGGCAGCCTCACGTATTTGACTACAACTAGGCCGGATATAATGTATGCTACTAGTCTAATTTCCAGATTCATGGAGAGGCCAAAAGAAGCACATTGGCATGCAACAAAAAGGATTCTGAGGTATGTTAAAGGTACTAAAAGGTTTGGCATTTTATATACTACTTCAGAATGTTCAGATTTAATTGGATCACTGATAGTGATTGGGCTGGAAGTGTAGATGATTGAAAAAGCACATCCGGTTATGTTTTTCACATGGGTTCAGGAGCCATTTCATGGGCTTCTAAAAAATAGCCTATTGTAGCGTTGTCTACAGCAGAGGTAGAATATGTGGCAGCTACATCAGTAGTGTGTCAAGCAATTTGGATGAGAAGGATGTTAAGGAGCTTATGCCAAGAGCAAACAAAAGGAACTGT
Source organism: Pinus tabuliformis (assembly GCA_031772625.1). Taxonomy (NCBI): domain Eukaryota; kingdom Viridiplantae; phylum Streptophyta; class Pinopsida; order Pinales; family Pinaceae; genus Pinus; species Pinus tabuliformis. The sequence continues at coordinate 346,813,197 of CM062814.1, forward strand.
AATTTTTTGTGACAATAGTTCAGCTATTGCATTATCCAAGAATGTTCTGTTTCATAAGAGAACGAAACACATTGACACAAAGTTTCATTACATCAGGGAATTGGTAAACAATCGAGAAATTGTTTTAGAACATTGCAAAACACAGGAGCAGGTCGCAAACATCCTGACCAAACCATTGGGGCAGAAAAGTTTTGAGTTTTTGAGGAAATGTCTGGGTATGACTGATAACCCAACAATTGAAATTAAAGGGGAGTGTTGAAATTCTAATTCCAACTGCAGTGTTTCTTTCAGAAAACCGCCTGTTTTTTCCCTTGCGATGCGACCTAATCGCAGATCGCAAATTGCATCCATGGTCACTACCTCCGTCTGTTCCCTTGAATTCTTCCGATGCGATGTTGCGATGCAATTCGATCGCCATATCGCAGATCGCACTCATATATGTCAAGCCTCCCCCCTATTTTCCATCGAATGCGATTTCGCAATGCGATCAAATCGCAAATCGTAAATCACATAATTCAATGGTTGTTGTATAGGCCTGCACCATGGACTTAACGTGAAGTGAAAGTTTTTCATTGACAGACAATTTTTTTTGGTAAAGTAATTAATGTAATTTACCACGGTTGGTAAACGTAGGTAAATTTTTTAATTTTATTATTTTTTTATTCACAGGAGCATAGCATAGGTAAAAGTATTGTCATGTTCGTTTTTTTTAGTGTGTTGTTGTTGAAAAGAGAAATGAAAGGGAGCACGCAGCAGCGTGAATGTAATTTCTGTTGGTGAATATGCAATGTAATATGTGAAAAACGCAGCAGCGTATGTAAGAAACTTTCTTTACACAGCAGTGTAAGAATTTGAAGGCAAAGACAGAGCTCTTTTGCAGCAGCGTGAATGAAGAGATTTTTTTACACATAGCAGTGTAAAATTTCAAAGGAGAGACAGTAATTTTTTTGTGGAACTGAAGCATTCTCTGGTTGTAATCCCTCTGTTAGAGGAAGATTTTTTTTTGTAACAGACAGTATTATTAATGAATACAAATTTCTTTGTGTATGTGTGTGAAAACCCTATTCCTTTGTGTAAAAACAGAGCATTATTCTCTGTTCTTTTGTTTCTGGAATTATCAGAAATTCCCAACACCTTACACACTATACCAGTCTCTGATTCCAATTGAAAGAATCAAATCACACAGTTCAAACACGCAGCTATGGCTATTAACAAAAACCATACATGATTTTATAAAAGGTCGATACGCCAACCCCAAGAACAATACCTTAACTTACAGCATTGACCAGAAATATATATATATATATATATATGCAGCTACAATTGCATTACAACTACATCGGAAACGTAAAAACTACATCGGAAATAAGCTTTCAAATTATCTATATAAAACGATCAACATGCATTTACTATTTTAAACATCAGAGATTATAAAAAAATTATTATCAAAGATTAAACTTTTGCAAAAGTATTTTATTTGCAAAAATTACATTGAAATTCATAGGTTGACTTAAATTTATAAATGTAAAATTTATAGCAGAAAAGGCTAAGCCTGCAATAAGCTTTCAAATTATTAATATGAAAAGATAAACTTGCATTTTCTTTCTTAGACCTTAGAGATTATAAAAAATAATATTATCACAACTTGAGTAATAACAAGTCAACGATCAATTGATTCCTATAGTATTGACCTTCGATAGGAATTAATTAAAAACTTAATGACATGGAAAACATGCACATTCTGTGTTTTGGCTTCAATAATACTTCCAATCTAAAAATGATTTAGATTGACTTCTTTTCACACTATTTGAACATTTGAACTCTGTTGATAATGTATTTTATTGTGTGCTAGTGTATTGTTTCACTGTGTTTTTCTGTTTTTAGTATCATAATTGAGAGTTCATTTGTTGCGATATTCAAGATACAATCCATATACATTCCTTAAATTGTGGATAAAAATACATAATTTATGAATAAAACATAATTTTTATTGCAATTTTTTTGTCAGTAATTTTTTTTTTTTAATCTTACATTGAAAGTGTAAAATTGTTATCGAAAATAGAAGACAATATTCATTATAAGTTCAATATGAAGGAATTAAATCCAGGTGGAAATAGTCAAATATCTCTCTCAACCATTCTAGTGATATCTAAAGGGCATTTTATTTTATTTATGGTCACAACCAATTTAGATAGCAATTTGGTTGTGATATTCAAGATATAATCCTTATACATTCCTTAAATTGTGGATACAAATACATAATTTGAGAATAAAACATAATTTTTATCGCAATTTTTTTAAATCGTATATTGAAAGTGTGAAGTTGTTATCTAAAATAGAAGAAAATCTTCATTATAAGTTCAATGTGAAGGAATTAAATCCAGGTGGAAACAATAAAATATCTCTCCCAACCACTCTAGCGATATCTAAAGGGAATTTTATTTTATTTTAAGGTCATAGCCAAGCCACACAGCAAATTGGTGTATGAGACCCCCTTGTTTACGGGACAAGGGACCCAAATCCAGGTGGAAACAATTAAATATCTCTCCCAACCACTCTAGCGATATCTAAAGGGAATTTTATTTTATTTTAAGGTCACAGCCAAGCCAGACATCAAATTGGTGTATGAGACCCCCTTGTTTATGGGACAACGGACCCACCTCAGCGCAGCGATTTCACTGCTAAGTCTATGAAGGCATACATACTCTACCCCCCTCTGGTTTTGAACCTGTGACCTCTTAGGACGAAACACATGCTCTTAACCATTAGGCCCACTCAATGATGCTTTTTGAGTGTTGGGTAATGTGTAATTTCTAATATGCTGAATGCAAAATTGAAAAGTTTCATTTGAAAAAATATATTGACAATTGTAGATTCATCTTAAAAAACCTTTATCGAAGTTTTAAAAAAAGTTTAAAGTTTTCATTTTCAAGAAACTAAATCTCATTTATCACATGATATATTTAGCGTTAAAATAGATCTACACTAGTTTTAAACATAGATAATTATATTAGATGTCAACTCCTAGTTGAATATAGAACATATCACACATTTTTCTCCTAACTAAGCATTGAAATATGTAAACCATAATAATTTTTTTACTTTCAATTGTTATATGTGTGTGTGTCCCACATTGAAACATATTTTTACCCATATTATTTTTGGTTTTAACCCTATATAATTAATGGTTGCAAACATATTGTTAACAAATCATAAAAGATACAATGGAAAACACACACATTAACATAGAAATTTTATCTTGGAAACCCAAATATTTTCTTTTATACAATAATAAAATATAATATATATCTTAAGCATCTATCAACTACCAATCCATTTATCATGGGTTAGAATAAAACCATGGTCCTCAAAATTAGGAAACCATAAAAAAAACTGCCATGCACCAAAAATTTGTTAAACGTTAAAACCTTGTCTTGAAAATGACCCAGAAAACAAACACAACAAATTACCCTTATTTTTGGCACTATCCTTAAAATCATGTGCAAGGGGGCTTTGCACCCTTTGTGACCCACATGAGTAGGGAAAACTTTGACCCCAATTGTTACCTCCCTGCTATGTTTGGTGTAACGTACAAAATGTGTTGATAGTCATGCAAAGAATATAGCACATACCTAGATAATCATGCAAATGATATAACACATACCCAACATTCTCCCACTTGTTGTTTTATTTGCACACCAAGGGTAGTAGGAATGCCTTGATCATTTTTCTCTACACAGAGAGAACTTCTTAGGGCTCATAGATTTTTTTAATGAATTTACAACGTTCTTCAAACAATCCACCTTCACCAACAATACCTCATTTTATTTAACCATGTGTCTCACAAATTGATACTGGAAATCAATATGCTTTGTCTTAGAATGATATGATGGTTTTCTCGCTAGAAAGATTGCAATTGTTAGGGTCCAACCCTAACCCCTTTTCTTTATGTAATAAGCCCAATGGGCCTAGTAAGAAGCATAGTCAGTTAGTTGAGTCAATAAAGCCCATAAGTGTTTATCCACATTAATAATCATTGTAAGTGATTAACCCAGATTAGAGAAAAGGGACTGCAATTAGTTATAAATGAGCCATAGTTAATAAATAAAGTGGTTAACCCGAGTTATGTAAGGGACCACTAGTAGTTAGTGTTTTGGATGTCATTTAGCTATAAATAGTCTTAAATAGTAAAGGAAGAATCATCATGTCTTATTGTAATTGACTCTTCTCTGTTGGAGGTTGCCCCCTCGAAGAGGCAAGTGAAAATTGTGTCCTTCTTCTGAATAATAAAATATCTTTGTAGCTTGTCCCATTTTTGGTGATATGTTCATGTTTTGGGCTATATTGCTTCGTATTGTTGGTATTTTAGATTTCTCATAGGTCAAGAGCATAACAAGTGGTACCAGAGCACTTTCCAGGGCCAATTGTAACTCCAATTTTCACAGAGTTTTTTTTACTCCATAGATGTGTTCCAACATCTTTAAACCACATGATTTGTCGTTGAGCACATAAACCTATAGATTTGGGGAGGCATGCATGCAGGAACTATAAGAGATGGTCATGCTTGTTGGACTTCCTTGTAACCCATGTGGCTACCCCTTCAAGTAGTAGCGCATTAGATAGAACCATGAACGAACTACACTTCCATGTACCCTTGGGTATATAAGAAGCCCCCAGGGTAACTTGAAACCTAACCTTAGATAAGTCATCGAATGTCTTGCTGCTACATTAAATTAAGAACAACACTTGGGGAGATTATTTGGATGTACAATAGGATAGTTGTGTAGTACGCCTAAGTGTACGGTCAATCCTCCTTAGTTAGCACCCTAAAGGATTGGGTCCAGTACTATTGTTAGGCCCATGTATTTATTGCGATATGTACCACCTGACACTCCTTTGAGACCATAATTGCCTTAGTTATCTGAAGATCACCCCTACCATTTCTTCCATATTAGATCGAGTTGTTGTGGTTTCACTGCCATTGTCTAGATCAAATCTAGCAGTTGGGGCTTTATCACCACCCAACAGATCAGATTCAGTAGTTTGGATTTTCACAGCATAGATCAAACTCTTTGCATAGTGAGTATTTTACCCGTCATAGTCCAGATCAAAATGTCATAGCTCATTTGACCGTATCAAACATTTGGGGTTTTGGTCACTATAGTCTAGGCCTGTTTTTCATAGGATATTTGGTAGTGTCAAGATTTCTAGAATTTTACCATTACAGTATTGCTGAGCTGGGAGTAAAACTCCTTTTGGGGGAAAACAAAATTATATAGACCATCCTGGGACACTTGCAAGCGAGTTAACCCATAAGATCCAGGACAATGAGCTGGTGATAGTGGTACCATTCAGTTGTAAGTCCCCATTTTTCCGGCGGTCTCAAAAATTTCTCGATGCGGCTTCAAGTGTACCACTTCACTAGATCCCCAAGATTACTGTCTTTCCAAGTGTACTACCCTTATGTAAGCTCAAAAATTTGACTGCGGCTTGTGTATGTGATAAGACCCGGAAATGGGTAACTATATGGGCTCATTTTGCCTATTATTCTAATTTAATCCACCATTCTCCATAATTTTATGCATGCTTTTGAATATATTTATGTTAATTGTGTGAATGGGAATAGTCACTTTACCACAAAGTCTAATACATGTTTATTGTAGATTTGTGGACATTTTTGGACCAAGATCAGGCATTTATGAGTAGATCGGTAGTCAAATACGAAGGAACAAGGCTACCGATTTGTAGGAGGGGTGTCTCCTACACTAAATGACCCCTTCCTCGAGTTCTCCACCATCAGATCAAAGTTCAACAACCCACCAAAGATGATTTCAAGGGGCAGCCAAGCAAGTCCAATGAAGTGGCTGATTAACTGTATTTCTGGGCAGCCAAGCTCCTAAAATTAAGGAGGACTATTGGGAGTCCTTGTTTGCATAAGTAGGAAGGCTTCAAGCCTTAGTAGTTTAGTCATTTATTAGTCTATTTTCACACTTTAGTGCAGCCCTATATCAGCACATTTTCAAGCTTCTTCTTGTAGAGAGTTTTTTGTGATGCAACTATTTTTTTTTTGATCAATGAAGATGAATCCATCTTTGAACCAGCTCTGAGCTTTCTTAGGAGGCTGTAGCTCTTGGGGTTGGGACAACCCAAGTGCCTAGTACCTCCTTTGTGTACTTTTATGTGTTTTTCTTTCATTCATAGAATAATTTCTATTATTTAGGTTAAAATCTTGCTTTATCACTTAGGTTGTTTTTGATGATTAAGATAGTTGTTCATGCTTCAGGTTTATTCGACAGTTTAGTAACAGAAAAGATCCATAAAAAGGCTACCAAGCAGTCCTTGATATCATTTCTCACTCCTAGGGACTAGGAATTGAGACCAAGGCACACTTGCTGCCACAAAAGCACTGTTTTTGCCTTCCAATGCAATTGCTAGTGTTAGATTTTGAGTTGGAAAAGTTGATATCAGTTGTGTTTTCATGTTTAGATCTATTCTTGCTCAGTTTCCATAGGTATCTTGCATGATTTTCTATCTATAAACTTTTGTTCATCACATTTCTGGTTTTTAGGGCAGATTAGGTCAAAATAGATAAATCTTTATTTTTTTAGCCCTTGTTTGGATCAGTTTTGGAAAGTAGTGTGTAGAGAACCTGTAAGACATTCCCATCTACCTTTCATCCATTATACAACTTGCGCCAGTCCCTCACTCAATATTTCCTTCCTTCATTTTCCACACTTTCCCAACTTGCCCTAATTTCTACATTTTTGTGCAACATTTCTTTCTTCATCCTTGAACAAATCCAACCATATTCATCACTCCTGAGCTTCATTTACTAGGTCCTACACCTCTTAACATGCCTACCCATCCTTTATCTCCACTTTCCCACCATTTCTTTCACCATCAACCCTCTAAAAACTACTTTCGGCCTATTCCTGTAGAATTTCCTGTAGATCCCCTGCAGCCTCCTGTAGAAGATAACGTGAGCAATTTTTTGAGATCTGAGCGTGATGGAAATCTCCAGAAGAGTGCTAGGGACCCCTTAGGTCCTCTCCACATCATCCCAGCCTCCTGTAAATTCCCACGTCATTTCCTTTCACTAATAAACCTCTGCACAGTAAAAAATAGTTAAAACACATGCGTAATCATTCTGCGTGAAATTACTCAAAAATACAAAAATATGATTTTTCCATGTTTATCTTCAAAAGTAGCTTAAACACATGTATTTTACCTTTGTAATAGTCAATGGCATCCATTTCAGTAGCTTACATCTCTTTTCTTGTACAAGTAGGGTTAGTCGGTAAAACTAGGGTTTACTAGGGTTTGCATTCCCTTTCATCTTTCATCTTCTTTCTGTAAGTAGACTAGCCTCTTTTGAGTTATATTTCATCGATCACAGTTAAAAGCTTCTTCTAAGAACTTGTAGAAGTTGAATTAAGATCCTAGCGAACTTGTGCCAGCTGATCAAGTGACAGTGCGTAGTAAGAGCTAGTACTTGTGCATATAGCACTGTCGCTTCCAAGTTTGTTATGAACTACCGGGTTGATAAAAGTAAAGTAAGGAGTCCCAAGAGTTACAACATCATTGCTGCAATACTGAAGCTCACCATATTTTTGGCACAGTTACCAGGGAAGCATCAGAGTATTTTGTGATTACTGCTTTTATTTTATTTTTTACTACAACCTTCTGCTAAGTAGTTTATTTCAGCAAGAGTAGAGTAGTTGTTTCATTTCAATTCTGCAATTTCATTTCAGAAAATATATTAGTCCTTTCTTTCTTTCATTTCAATTCTGCAATTTCATTTCAGCAAAATAGATTATTCCTTTCCTATTTTCATTTCAATTCTGCATTTTCATGACAGCAAGATAGATTTTAGTTAGTTGCAGGTCAATCTATTCAGTTTTTACAGGTACAAGCAGAAGAAAAAAAACAACAAAAATCACCCAAAAAAGAGATTTCATTCCATGCCTCGTAGGAACAGAGACAATTCAGAAAAATTCCTACCCAACACCCCCACCACATCACTGAGTCACCCTTCTCTCTTCTTTGGTGGCAGTGATCCCAAAGAACCTATAGGTGAACCTCCAGATATATACGAAGATCCTATAACAGAAGAAGAGCAAGAAACCATTCCTCCTGAGACCATGGCTGAAAACAGAAACAATAGAGGGAATGGGGAGAGAGTAGAAGGTACCTTTCCCATCCCAGAGACCAAAGGGGACATAAAAATGGAAAACATAAGTCCCTCAGCCTTACCTCACTTCCATGGATTGACTACTGAAGACCTTGATACCTTCTTGTTTGAGTTTGCTATCCTTTGTCAAACTTATTACTATGCAGAAGACGAGCAAAAGTTGAAACTTTTTCCTTCTACCCTCAAGGATGCAGCACTCCGCTGGTTCATGGGGCTACCTGGAAATAGTATCACAACTTGGGCTCAAATGGAGCATGCCTTTAACAACAAATACCGGGACTACTATAGGTCAAAGGATACAAAAGGAGAAATCTTTCGAATGACCATGGAAAGTGATGAATCTTTAGAAGACTATGAAGGGAGGTTTCAACTCAGTTATAAAAGGGCTAGGTGCACACTTAACCCCAAATCTCTGAAGTTGGTTTTGCTCAGAGGAGTCCCTGAAGACCTTCTAGATACCCTCCATTTTCTGGCTAGGGGAGACATCTACCAACCCTTAAGGACATTGTCAAAGAAGAACTGCAAAAGTTGCTGGATTGAGGATTCATCTATCCCATCTCTAATAGCGAGTGGGTTTCTCCTTTAGTGCTTATGCCCAAGAAAAATGGGAAGTGGAGAATCTGTGTATATTATCAAGAACTTAACAAATCCACCAAGAAGGACCATTTCCCTTTGCCTTTCATAGATCAAGTGTTAGATGGCTTGGTAGGGAATAAGTTCTTTTCCTTACTATATGGGTTTAACGGGTAGAAACAGATCCAAATAGGCCTGGAGGACCAAGATAAGACCACTTTCACTTGTCCATGGGGTACCTTTGCCTACCAAGTCCTTCCCTTTGGGTTGTGAAATGCTCTTGCCACTTTCCAAAGAGCAATACTGAGTAGATTCGCTGAGTTGGTTCATGATTCAGTGGAAATCTATATGGATCACTTTACCTCTTATGGTTCTAACTTCCAAGAAGCTCTGACTAACCTGAGGAAAGTTTTAGCCAAGTGTATTGAGATGAACCTGTCCCTCAGTCCTGATAAATGTGAATTCGTAATGACTGAAGGGACCATGCGAGGTCATACAGCGTCTCAGCAAGGTTTACAAGTGGATCCCAACAAGATTGCTATCATCCAAAGGGTCTCGCCTCCTCAAAAAGTAAGAGATGTTCGGAGTTTTCTAGGCTTAGCTGGATATTATAGAAGATTCGTTAAAGATTTTAGTAAGTTAGCCTCTCCATTGTTTGGTCTTTTGGGAAAATATGCTAAGTTCATATGGACTGATAACTATCAAGAGGCTCTGGATGCCTTGAAGGGTAAGCTGATAACTGCCCCAATCTTGAGAGGTCCAAACTGGACCCTACCTTTCCACATTCACACAGATGCCTCAAAGAAAGCCATAGGAGTAGCCTTAGGACAAGTTGAGGAGAAGTTACCATATGCCATATATTTTGTTAGTAAGAACCTGTCCAAGCCAGAGTTAAACTATACTGTAACCGAGAAAGAGATCTTGGCTGTAGTCCATTCCCTAAACAAGTTCAGACACTACATCACTGGCTATCAAACATTCGTGCATACTGATCATGTTACAATTAGGTATTTGATGAAAAAACGTGATGTAAATGCTCATATCATTAGATGGTTACTTTTATTGCAGCAATTTGGTTTGACCATTGTTGATAAGCCAGGTAAGGAAAATGTTGTTGTTAATTTTCTGTCTAGACTAGATTTGCCTGTAGGTGAAGAAGGGATGGTGGATGATCAAATGCCAGATGAAAACCTGTTTGATATTTCAGTACTCTCTCCATGGTTTGCTAATATAGCAAATTATTTGGTTTCAGCACATTTTCTACCATACCTGTCCTCAAAAGAGAAGAGCAAGATCGCGAGGAAAAGTTCCCCATTCACTTAGATTGTGGGAAATCTTTTTAAACTTGGCCTAGATCATATTTTGAGGCAGTGTGTCAGGGAGGAGGAAGTTTTTGACATCCTCCTAACCTGTCACGATGGGCCCTCTGGAGGCCACTTTGCAGCAAAGAAAACCGCCTTCAAAATTATATAAGTAGGATACTATTGGCCCGCTCTTCATCAAGATGTTAGGAGATACATCAGCCAATATGACAGATGTCAAAGGATGGGGAAACCTACTCCAAAGGATGAGATGCCCTTGCAGCCTCAGGTGAATTTCGAGCAATTTGAGAAGTGGGGCATGGACTTTGTCGGTCCTATCAACCCTCCTTCAAAACAGAAGTCCTACATCATTGTGTGCACAAATTACCTGACAAAGTGGGTGGAAACAAAGGCAACCAAAGTAGCAACAGAAGAAAAGGTAGCTAAGTTTTTGAGGGAAAATATCTTCTACAAGTTTGGCTACCCAAGAGAATACGTTACACATCAAGGAAGTCAGTTTACCTCTAACCTGATTGAATACCTGCTCACTCATCACAAGATTAAGCACAAAACTTCCACCCCTTATCATCCACAAGCAAATGGACAGGTGGAAGTTACTAACAGAGATTTGGAAGGGATTTTGACCAAGGTAGTGAGCAGCAACAGAAAATATTGGGCAGATCGCTTGGTTGAGGCCAGTTAGGCCTATAACACTACTTGAAAAACTACAATACGTTTCACACCCTATGAGTTGGTGTACGGGAAGAAGGCTTTGCTATCCATAGAATTTGAATAGAACACATTGAGGTTGGCAGCTCAGCTAGACCTAGATCTTAGCCATGCATAACAGGAAAGATTGTTTTAGCTAAATGGATTAGATGAACAGAGAATGAAGGCCCTTCTCCACTCGGAGGTAGTCCAACTTCAAAGAAAGATATGGCATGACCGACACCTCAAAGAAAATAAATTTCAGCTAGGGGATTGGGCACTGCTATATGATTCAAGATACAAGGATTTCAAGGGCAAGCTAAGGACAAGATGGCTGGGACCATATATAGTGGAAACATGGAATGACAAAGGTTCAGTCCTTATTCAGACCATTGATGAAGAAGGCATCCTGATGCTCGTCAATGGGCATAGATTGAAAATCTACAGGAAGCCCCTTTCCAAGCAGGAGTTCATTGAGACTCTTGGCAAATCAATATTGGTAATGGAGCAGGTCCCTGTCTCCACTCCACTTACACCATGAAGAAAAAAAAAGAAAAGAGCAATAAAATATCCTTGGGTGAAAACCTCTTGGAGGTGCCCAGGGCAGACAATGAGGGTGAAAAACTCATGGAGGTGCCTCAGCTATCTCAAAAAAAAAGAAAGGGAAAATAAGGAAAAAAGAGAAAAGTAAACCTAATTTTTGTTGAATAAATTACAGGTGCAGCAATATCATTGCAAGTTTTGGGAGGATTGTGCAAGACTAAGATAGAGGACATGACCAGGATGCATGCATCCCTCAAAATCCATTCCTCCATCATCGTTACCCTTTCCCAAGATCTGGTCTCATTTGGTCCGAAATTCCACATCCTACAGGAAGCTTTATATCTTCCACAGGAGGATCTTGTAGAAACTACAGACAAGCCAAAATCAATCTCAGAAGAGGACCCGAGCATTTGAAATATATCTATGAGGCCTATAAACCTCCCTACCTCCATCCCTTGCCATTTTTCACCCTTTTCCATCTCTGTACACCTCCATTACACTCATTTTTATGTCCCTGCACAGTCACACACAAAAATCTTGTTTTTCATGCTGCAAACAAGATTTTAATGACAAATCGAAACAATAGTTTTTTTCACTTTGTATACATAATACTCTCCATCTGTGATTCATTGTTAGCTGACACCCTCGTCAGCAGTTGTAGCCCTACTCATTTTAGCTTTAATTTCAAAAGGAGAATCAACTATAGGAAATCCTACAGGATTCCTGTAGCAGGTGATCCCTCTAAAAGGCACACTACAGAGACAGGGACAACAAAGTATAGCATATGAAACAAGCATGGAGCTCTATTTGAATGTATAACAACAGCTTGAGGACGAGCATGCAGAACACAGGTACCAACAACAATGAAGAAATGGGTTCCAAAATCTGAAATGTGCATAACATGGCTGCGACTGCACATGTAAGTGCCTGAACCTATTCCTCAATTACATGAATCATATTTCAAGGTTGTGTGACTAGGGGAATGGTTCAGATTGAATGGAATCAGTGGCTAGTTAACTGGCGACCCTGGGTTAGTTACACATCATCGTGGAATCCAAACAAGCCCTGTCAAATTCAAAACTGTTGATTAGATACGCAGCCAGCATGTGTGGAATTTCCATTCAAGAAGAAATATTTGGGACTAGTAGTGGTGGTGGTGGATAATGGGAGTAAGGGAGGTGATGGCGGTAAGACAGCATGCAGAAACATTATGACCGTGATGTAGGATCAACGGTCCGATTCAGCCACCTCATCACCTCACCACGAATCACGCCCGCAGATAAAAAATAGCTCAGATAAGTCATTCACCACCCTTTGTTCAATCTTTACTCATAACGTTCTCGACTGGAGTATGCATCTACCACTTCCAGAGCAGCTAACTAGTCATCCTCCACTAGATTTCTGCCTGTTTTTAAAAAATCTCCCACCTCTTGGACTCTACAGGAAGCACAGTTTCATTCTACAGGAGTCGGGTGACTTCTACAGGAAGGGTTCTACAGGAAAGGCAGAGAATAGCTCTACAAAAGAAAACTCATAATTTTCATTGAATTTCAAGCTCAAAACGAGGTAGGCTAGGGAAAAATCGTATGTGCATGATTTGTTTGTGCAAGGTGGTGAATTGAACATGGCAATAGATTGAAAAATAAGAGTAAAAGTCTGCATGTGCATCGTGAAAAAAATGAAAGTATGCCGACATATTTCACTGAGTTTACCTAGTTTTTTTCTCTACATCCGAAATCTCCTCATAATTTTTAAAATTCTCCTGTAAGGAAGATACATGCAACAGTACAGGCCAGCCTGTGTGTATGTGAAAAAAACTGAATTTACATATCTATCTATGTGTTGAGAAAAGAACCTTTGTCCTTATGCTCTGTTCTGTAAAAAAAAAATTCCTTTCATAAATAGACAGTCAAATTCTGGGTGACAGCAGTTTTCAAATAGGGGAATTATTGCCATTTGATATTGTAAGGAGCACATGAGAAATTCCTCCTTGGGTTCAGAAAAAAACCGGATTCAGCTATCCTCTATTTCAGTGAATGACTTTTTTTTTTCCCACCTGAGCATTTTCTTTTCTGGTTAAACCACAAACTCAACACGATGCCCGGAGGATTCTTGAGGAAAGAACCCTTAAACTCTAGAAAATTGTATGAACACCCTAAGGTGGTGGACCTTTTCACCAGGGAAAACTGGATATCGTTCTTTAACAGAATTCAGGGTTATGATGAGGAGGTGACTGAGGAGTTTTTGATGTCCCTAAGACCACATTCGAAGACACATGTCACAGTTGGTTTTAGGGGTTTGACTCTAGAACTTACCCCTGATTTTATCAATAGAATTACTGGTATACCATTGGGGTTCCCTTGGGGCAAAGAGGAGAAATCATTGGGACAAGTGGCTAAGAAAACACTTTTCTTGCTTGAGGAGCATCCTGTAGAAGACAAAAACGGGGTCAAAAGGACAAGCTTGCCTCCTCTCTGGAGTGAAGTCAGTTATCAAATAATGAAGTATATCACATGTGAAGGGAGGTTTACCATCATCTATGGTTATCATTTCAGGTTGCTTGTTGGGTCCCTATAATACTAGTGATTACCCCATTACTATTGGAATTGTACCCCTTATTAATATTGTTGTGCCCCTATTATCCCCATATTGTTATTACTGTGCCCCATAGAATCCCTCTATTGTTATTTTTGTGGCTTTATATTATTATTGTTAGGTCGGCTGGGTTATATTGTGACTCCTTAGACTCCTATATATGAAAGGAGGTTTTGTCATTTGTATCATCCAAGAACCGTCCATTTATGTAATGTAAAGGAGGTTGCCCCCCCGAAGAGGCTAAATTCTAAGGCGTTGATCTATCTTTTCTATCTTTTTCTTGAGCTGGTTTCATAACATTTGGTATCAGAGCTTTGGATTCTAGGGTTTCGCTGCTCCAAACAGGTCATCGTGGAATTTTCGCTATAACGTTTTTTCTGCGATGTTTCAGAAGTTGCAAAAAAAACCCATTTGAGAAGACCTTGTGCTGAACCTCGGGTCCAAATTTCAGAGCTTTTCGTGCTATATTTGCGGAGATATGATCTGCGGAAGTTGGTCTTTTTGTAGACTCCTGAATTACATTCCAAATAGGTGACCTAGGGAAAATCATCATAACTTTCTCTCTGGGGATCAGATTGAAATTTCATAAGAAGGTATAGAAAGAGGACAGACTGTAGCTTCTTGTATGAATTTTTCAGATCCAAAGGTTGAAACAGTGACTCGCGGCACGTCGTACAAGTTCGCTCTACTAAACTAGTATATAATCAAGTCACTGTGGGAGATTCCACGTAACGCTTCCTTGGAGAATCCAATTTGGGTCAGACTTGTGGCATTGGAAAGAGGACACAGAGGGATACTGCAGATCACAAATTCAGAACTAGATGATCGGAAAGTATAGAGTTACACCAGAGGCAATATCGAGCTCCTACAAAGTGACAAAAGGTGTGTAGATTTTCTTAAATTTTTTCTTAAGCTTGGTTTGAAAATTTATTTTGAAAGGAATTCAGAGGGCATAGTAGAGCATTATTACGGTTACTGATGCCACGAGGAAAGAAAATGAAAACACCTAGTAAGGAACCTGAAAGCTCTAGCATGACTCATGAATAAGAGGAAGAAATGCAACATGATATATCAAAATTACAAGACCAAGTGCAACATCTGTCCCTTGCACAAAAAGGAACAGAATCTAAGATGGATGGTTTAAAGAAAGATGTAGAAGCTAAGATGGATGGTTTAAAGAAAGGTGTAGAAGCTAATATGGACTGTTTAAAGAAAGGTGTAGAAGCTAAGATGATTGACGTGGAAGCTAAGATGGATGATTTGAAGATAGATTTGAAGACAAACATGGAAGATAGACATGGAAGATTTGAAGACAGATTTAACAAAGTTTCTACAAGAAATGTTTACTAATGGTGAAAGGATAGTAAAGGAAACTCATGATGAGAACAAAAGAAATGTTAATCATGATTTGATAGACTCTAATGTTGGATCGAAGACCCACCATATTCTAGAAGTCTATATGAGGAAGTTTGATGGCAAGGATCTCGCAACATGGATATTACAGATGGAGCAATTTTTAGATCTCAATAAGGTGCAAACACACAAAAGGTATGTATTGCAACATTATATTTGGAACCAAATAAGTTTGTATGGTATCAATGGCTTTGCTCTCGTAAACAATTTATCACTTGGGCAATTTTTATGGAAGAATTGATAGCACATTATGAGGATACAAAAAGCAACACTTTCTTTAGCCAATTGATAAGTCTCAAACAAAAGGGTTCAATAATCGAGCACATTAAGGAGTTCCAAAAATTGAACATAAGGGTAAAAAATATTCCAACGAGCATAGGATTGATGTGTTCATAGGGTCTTTAAATGATAATATCCAATATGATGTTCTCCTTTGGGAACCTGATTCATTAGAGAAGGCATTCAGGTTAGCAAGAAAAATGGGAAGCAAAATTATGGCAACTAGGAAGCATACCACTCACAACTATAAAGATGCAAGTGTTGTTGCCCCTAGTCTTCCACAACATATATGGTTGACACCACAACAATTGGAAGAAAACAGAGCAAAAGGGCTTTGTTACAGTTGTGATAGCAAATACAATAAAGTTCATAAGTGTGCTGAGAAGAAATTATTCTACATAGATTGTGAAGAGGAAGAAGAAAAGGAGCAAGAAGGGTCAAAAGAAGAGGATATACTCCAAGAATAAAGCCTATATAAAGAAGAAATGAATCCGACCATATCTTGTAATGCATTGGCGGGAATTACCACTCCTCAAACCATTAAGATAGAAGGACAAATCAAGAAGAAAAGGGTAATAATGTTAATTGATTCAGGAAGTACCCACAATTTTATTCATTGTAAGGTAGCAAAAGAATTGAATTGCTTCTTATATCTAGCACCAGAGTGTCAAGTGATGGTTGCAAATGGAGGAACAATAAATTGCTCTGGAAAGTGCCATAATATCAAGCTATTCATGGGAGAATATTTATTGACTAGCCCAATTCTTTCCATTCCAATGGGAGGTGTTGATGTTGTACTAGGAGTATCTTATCAACTGGAAGAACTTATCCGTTGAAGATTCCACATGGGAGGATGAGAATTTTATACAAAGGTATTCAGAACTACTCAAGCGTTGAGGACAACACTTTTTTGAAGGAGAGGGGCAAGTTGGGTCCCTATAATACTAGTGATTACCCCATTACTATTGTAATTGTACCCCTTATTAATATTGTTGTGCCCCTATTATCCCCATATTGTTATTATTGTGCCCCATAGAATCCCTCTATTGTTCTTTTTGTGGCTTTATATTATTATTGTTAGGTCGGCTGGGTTATATTGTGACTCCTTAGACTCCTATATATCGAAAGGAGGTTTTTTCATTTGTATCATCCAAGAATTGTTCATTTATGTAATGTAAAGGAGGTTTCCCCCTCGAAGAGGCTGAATTCTAAGGAGTTGATCTATCTTTTCTATCTTTTTCTTGAGCTAGTTTCATAACATTGCTAAATGAATTGAGGTATGGGATGGACTTGCCTCAAGCTAAGAAATTGAGCATCCCATATTTCCTCCTTCAGTCTTTAATTGAATGTGGTACAAAGCTAAATGTAGGAGTCTCAAATCAGTTAGCCCACCATGGACTCATCAAACTATTGGTGGAAGATGCTATACACAACTATACTATCCCCATAGCTTGGGAAATCTTCAAAAATATGTCCAGGGATGATAACATTAGAACTTTGGTTGAGAACATCAGCCCATCCAATAGTGATGAGGGGGAGCAAACTAAATAAATTGAGAAGAACATTGATGAGGGAGCAAAAGACATACAATCAGAGGGAAAAACAAAGGAAGAACAGAAGGAAAAAGAGGAATTTGACAAGACCATTGAGCTTGAGATAGAAAAGGAGAAAACAACAAATATAGAGAAGGGAAAAAGGACAAAGATTGGAAAGAAAAAGGCCAAGAAAGCCCAAAAGAAGACTGCCACAACCAAGGCAGGTACCCAGCAAGAGAAAGTAGAGACACACCCTGAGATATCAGGGAAACAAGTAGAAACAAGGGGCATACAGATTTCTACAGGAAGTGAGGGGAAAGAACAATAGAAAGAGAAATCCCCTAAAACATTGGCAAGGGAAGCAGTAGTTGTGCTTGCTGCATTAAGCACACCTACAAAACAAAAAGGAAAAAGAAAAAGGTAGACCTCCATGTACTTTAAAGCCAGGAAAAGCACAAGGATGAATGTGGGAAAATCCCAACTACCATCAAAGGAACCAATTGTCATTGAGGACTCACCCACTAAAAAGAATTAGGAGTCTCCTTCCAAGATATCCATCATCTATGAAATAGGAAGTGCAAAAACCTCTACATGGAAAGAGAAAATCAATTTGATGGACTCAAAAGCAGTTCTATAGGAAGCTAAAACATCTCTACAGGAAACTCTAGCCAAGTTAAAAGAGACTGAGAAATAGGAGGAGAAGGTAGCCAAATAGTCATAGGGGGAGAGCAAGGCCAAAGAAATACATGAACCTACCCCTCAGCCTGATTTGGCCTCATATTACAATCTGTTGGAGGGTGGGAAACTCATCCCACGGTAATTTGTTGTACCATTATTTTTTGAATTAGAGAAAGAGAGGATCAGAGCAAACACATGGATGCAAATTGCCAAATCTAAAGGAGTTGAGGACATAGGCCACATGGAGGATAAGCTAAAGGAATTAAGAGGGGAATTGGCCATGGCAAGGCACATAGAAAGTTGCAAAAGAGCCTAGCTATAGGAGGAGAATGAGTTGCTGAAAAGGCAGTTGCAGCTACAGGAAGTCCATAAGGAAGATAGGTTGTCGATTTTGGATGGGCAGCAATAGTAAGAAGGCCCTCCAACAGACAAGGAAAAAAATGAGAAACAATAGAAAGAGGGAGAGCTACAAGCTAATGTGGAGATGCTAAAAAAACTGTTGTAGGAACAGGAGTCTGAGGCAATGAAAGAAATACATGTTTTAAAATAGTAGTTGGAAGAAAAAGAAGCCCAAATGGCCTGCATGGCCAGTTGGGCAGTAGAAGCCTTACAGTGTAGGAAACCTGCTAAATCCTATGCATTATATCTTCAAGACCAATGGTTTCTATTTCAAATTAACACATTGGGCCAAAGGGGCACCACTCCATTTCAGAATTACAATCACTTTCTACAATTGTGTGATAGTAGCTCAGTGGAAGATAAGGCCAAGTTAGCAGAATTCTATTTACACAACTATGCTTCCTAATATGAATCTATGGGACCCAAACACTGTATTGGGAGATCTGCAACTCATGGCCATGGCTTCTTGGTTAAGCCATGAGGAAAAGAGGGGAGTAGAGATTCAGAAGATTATGGTCAGGGAACTAAATGAGCCACTTATGATCATGGTAGAACCAGAAGATCCCTCAACTCTTATATATTCGCATCGGTGCCTTGCAGACAACCCTCACATCATACCTGACTATGTTGAAAGGCAGGCTAAGGCCATTGCTCACTTTGAAGACATGGAAAGACTGTTTGGTGATAATTACATTCATTCTTGTACAAGGAGATGGAACACATTGTCCCATAGTTTGAAAATAAGAGAGTACCGCTTCCCAACCAGAATGAGGGAGGCTATGAGAAGAGTACCCCTATACAAACAATCAATGCAAAACTTGAAAGTTAATTGGATTGCCTTAAGTTCAGCCCTCCACTACTACTGGGGCTGTTAAAAGGGGTCAAGGAGGAAGAGGAGCAAAGACAATGGGAGGAAGTAGATAGAAAGGTAGCTTTTCATGATAGAGAGGGGGACACCACCTCAGAGGCCTAGGATGTGAGAGAGGTAGTCAAAGCAATCAAAGATGATGAATTGGATTAATTGCTCAGAGGATAAGCAACACATTTAGCAAGGAGGTGATGATGAGCCCTGGAAATGGGTAACTATATGGGCTCATTTTGCCTATTATTCTCATTCAATCCACCATTCTCCATAGTTTTATGCATGCTTTTGAATATATTTATGTTAATTGTGTGAATGGGAATAGACTTTACCAAAAAGTCTAATACGTGCTTATTGCATATTTTTGAACATTTTTGGACCAAGATCAGGCATTTATGAGCAGATTGGCAGCCAAATACGAAGGAAAAAGGCTGAGGATTTGTAGAATGGGTGTCTCTTGCACTAAATGATCCCTTCCTCAAGTTCTCCACCATCATCTCGGAGTTCAACAACCCACCAAAGATGATTTCAAGGGGCAACCGAGCAGGTCCACTAACGTGGCTGGTTAACTGCAGTTTTGGGAAACCAAGCTCCTAAAATTAAGGAGGATTATTGCAATTCCTCGTTTGCATAAGTAGGAAGGCTTAAAGCCTTAGTAGTTTAGTCATTTTTTAGTCTATTTTCGCACTTTAGTGCAGCCATGTATCAACACATTTTCGAGCTTCTTCTTGCAGACAGTTTTTTGTGATGTAACTATTAGTTTTTTGATCAATGAAGATGAATCCAGCTTTGAATCAGCTCTAAGCTTCCTTAGGAGGCTGTAGCTCTTGGGGTTTCACCCAACCCAAGTGCCTAGTACCTCCTTTGTGTACTTTTATGTGTTTTTCTTGCATTCATAGAATAATTTCTGTTATTTAGGTTAAAATCTTGCTTTATCACTTAGGTTGTTTTTGATGATTAATATAGTTGTTCATGCTTCAGGTTGATTTGATAGTTTGGTAGAAGAAAAGATCGATAAAAGGGCTACCAAGCAGTCCTTGATCTCATTTCTCCCTCTTGGGGGCCATGAATTGAGACCAAGACACACTTGCTACCACAAAAGCAATGATTTTGCCTTCCAATGCAATTGCTAGTGTTAGATTTTGAGTTGGAAAAGTTGATATCAATTGTGTTTTCATGTTTAGATTTGTTCTTGCTCGGTTTCCATAGCTCTCTTGCATGATTTTTTGTCTATAAAATTTTGTTCATCACATTTCTTGTTTTTAGGGAAGATTAGGTCAAAATAGATAAATCTATGTTTTTTTTAGCCTTTGTTTGGATTAGTTTTGGAAAGTAGTGTGCAGAACACCTGTAAGACATTCCTACCTACCCTTCCTCCATCATACAACCTGTGCTAGTCCCTCACTCAGGATTTCTTTCCTTCATTTGCCACACATTCCCAACTTGCCCTAATTTCTACATTTTTGTGCAACATTGCTTTCTTCATCCTTGAACAAATCCAACCATCTTCATCACTCTTCAGCTTCATTTACCATTTCCTAGACCTCTTAACATCCCTAACCATCCTTCATCTCCACTTTCCCACTATTTTTTTCACCATAAACCCTCTAAAAAACACTTTTGGCCTGTTCTTGTAGAATTTCCTGTAGATCCCCTACAACCTTCTATAGAAGATAATGCGGGCGATTTTTTCAGATCTGAGCACGGTGGAAATATCCAGAAGCATGATAGGGACCCCTTAGGTCCTCTCCTCATCATCCCAACCTCCTCCAAATGCCCACACCATTTCCTTTCGCCAATAAACCTCTGCACAGTAAAAAATAGTTAAGACACATGCATAATAATTCTGCATGAAATTACTCAAAAATACAAAAAGATGGTTTTTCCATGTTTACCTTCAGAAGCAGCATAAACACAAGCATTTTAACTTTGCAATAGTCAATGGCATCCATTTCAGTAGCTTACATATCTTTTCTTGCACAAGTAGGGTTAGTCAGTGAAACTAGGGTTTACGTTCCCTTTCAGCTTTCATCTTCTTTTTTCAAGTATACTAGCCTCTTTTGAGTTAGGTTTCATCTGTTACAATTAAAATCTTCTTCTAAGAACTCATAGAAGTTGGCTTAAACTCCTAGCGAAGTTGTGCCAGCTGATCAAGTGACAGCTTGTAGTAAGAGCTAGTACTTGTACATATAGCACCATTGCTTCCAAGTTTGTTATGAACTATCGGGTTGATAACAGTAAAGTAGGGAGTCCCTGGAGTTGTAACATCATTGCTGCAATACTAGAGCTCACCAGTGCTCAACAACATATATCAAGTTATGGCTACAGAAAGGGTAGTCGAGAAGGTTGACAACATTGAGAAAAGACTCGAGGTATTTGAGGATAAAATTTCCACCCAACACTCAATGCTAGCAGATGCTATAAATATGTCTCGTGAAATTAAGACGGAGGAGCCTAGTGTTGATGCACACATATAAGGATAATCCAGCCATCACCTTCACTTGCATGGAATTCACCTCTCTTCAAGCCACTAGACACCAAAGCTGGACATGTACAAATTTGATGGCTCTAACCCTGCAATATGTGTAGCACAAATGGAAAAATATTTATTCCTTAGTGATATTTGTGATGGTGGAACAAAACTACATGTGGGAGTCCTTTACATGGACCAAGAGAGATGGCAGTGGTGTCAATTGCATCAAAAAGGCTATCCAGGGAGAGAAACCTGGAACATGTTATCCATATCCATATGTGATTGCTTTGATATGGAATCTAATTTTTTGGGTCAACTCACTGAGCTCTGGAAAATAGGTACATTAAAGGAATACATTGAAGCCTTTGAACAATTGACCATCATAATTGAAGGACTTAGATATGAACTTTACTTGGAATGTTTAATCAATGACCTAAAGGAAGTCGTCCAAGCGCATGTCAAGATGCATCAACCAACTACTTGGTTGGACATATGTTGCAAGACCTTATATGTGGAAGTCGTCTTGAATGCCCAGTCAAATTGTCCAAATTTCGTTGCTAAGGCACGTCCCACCCAGTCTCAGGGTGCCACCCAAATGCTGAAGGTTCAAAAGGTGTCGCTGACAGAAATGGCTGAAAGAAGGAAAATAGGACTATGCTACTACTGTGATGTCAAATACTCCCACAAACATAAATGCAAGGAACCAAAATTCTTTCAAATTGATGCTATTGATAACAACTTTGCAGATGAAGCTCCATCCCCTGAGGTGCCTAAGGAAGAAGTGGAGGAAACACACATCAACCCCAACAATGATCTCACAACTATGCCAGATGAGGTAGTTGCATCACTACATGCCTTGATTAGAATTTCTTCATCCTAGAATCTCAAAATCCGAGGTTTTATTTAACATCATCCAGTAGTGGTGTTTATTGATAGTGACAACACTCATAAATTTATCCATAACAAAGTCGCAGAAGATGTTCATTGTTTTATACAGACAGTACCTAATTTCCAAGTCCTTATCGTTGATGGGGTGGGCCATCAAGTGTGAAGGACAATGTGAAAATATTAAGCTTCATATGGGGGATGATCACCTCAAAACCCACATGTTTGCCATTGAATGGGTGGTTGCAACATTGCCCTTAGTGCTAAATGGCTCCACACACTGGGTCCTATCATAATGGATTTCCGAGAGTTGTATATGAGTTTTAAATAGAACGACCACACTCATACATTGATGGGACTCCAGGAAGGTGCTCTTACTATCATCAGCTCACCTCGAATGGAGAAACTTTTGAGAAATGGCCATCATGGGGTAGTTTCCTTGTTTCATGCCATTTAGGCCATTGAGTCCACGACTCCTCATATTCATCCTCATATGTAACAGGTATTAGATTACCACGAGTGGGTCTTTGAAAAACCTAAAGAGCTCCCACCCTCTAAGGATGAACATGATCCATCCCTTTGGTCCCAAGTGCCTAGCTACCAAATGTTTTCCCATATCGATATCCTTAATGAAATAAAAAAAATCATCAAGGAGCTCCTCGAAGCCAGTTTTATCTGTCCCAACACCAAACATTATGCATATCTAGTGGTCACGGTTCTAAAGAATTATGGAGAACGACACATAAATACAACATGTGATAACCTGTTCGACTTAGGATTTGGCTGCATATATGTGAGTTAACTATAAAATGTGGATTCTTCTGTAGCTATAGCATAGTTCAAACCAATTTCACAAAGAAAACGTAGACTATGTGTTGAGAGTGGATGATTACATTTTTCATATAGCTTTACATGACCTAGATGACAAATAATTTATGGATGAGGCAACAATGTGTAAAAAATGTATGAAAGAAAGGAAAAATATTTTTCAAAAGGAATATATTTTGAAGGTTCAACAACTAGGTTCTAGGACTCTAGGTTTTTCTTTTCCCTTCTGTTTTGCGTAAAATTTATTTGTTAAAGAAATTTCAGACTTAGGGGAATTTTGGACCAAGTCAGGACTTAGGTGTGTTTGGCCAGTTAGAGGTTAGGTCATTTTATAGAAAACACAGGTGTATAGTCGAGCTTAGACCCCCAACCTAGTGGGACTTAGGTACGTCAGTCAAGTTGGGTGGTCATCCATTCAGGCAAGTTCAGGTGGAAATTAAAAAAATCTCCAACCCTTGGCCCTCGAACTATGTAGGACTCACTACAAATGTTAGCCAGGGTGGTAGGATGATTTTGATTTGTGGTGATGTGGAAACATGGGAAGAGGGCACGTGGCATGTGTTTTCAACATTTTCAAGTGGCCAAGTGGACCAAACTCGTGTGACACATGGAACTGTGTAGGCAATCATAATGTTAGCATGGTGCAAGAATGATGTAAGTAAAGTGTGTGGCGGGACCTCGATTTTAACACCAGGGAGTTGGTTTGTAGAAGTTTTCTAATGTATTTAGTCTTCAAGAAAAGGAAAATAAAAATGACCCAGGTATGGCCTTCGGGACTAGCCGGTGAGTTAGGGAAAATTCAAGTGCATAGAAAGTGGAGTAGATTGAGCCTTGACCTTTGACTCCCAACCTACATTAGAAGGCATGCCTAACAATTGGTAGGGTGATGGAGCAATTAGACTTAGTGTAGGAAGACAGGTAGCAAGTGTTGATTGGTTGGCAATAGTGATTGTTTGAGCACCTTGTGGAGGGAAGGAGTTAAATCACACTCATGTTCGGGGACATATTTTAAGCCACATGTCCCCACCATATCATTGAATAGAATGATGGGGTTAATGGCATCCTGCAGGTTAATGACAAGAGAGTTCCAACATTGGGCGATCTTCCTAAACATACAATCATGTGATTGATAGTTGAAATTAAAAGTTAGGGCCCCTTGTTAGAAATGTAGATCACAACTAAGACAAGGGGTTGACTTAGTAAAGGAACTTATATAATTTTCAACACCTTTTGTCGAATCACAAAACAACCATACACATCATAGCATGAGTAGATAAATGCAACATAAATCAACAGATAAGATAAACGAAAAACATCAACCAACATATGAACAATGAGAGACAAGTATTTCTGGTGGAAAACCTAAAGGAGAGAAAAACCACCCAAAATTGATGTGATGCTTCTCCTTCTCTTGTTATTATAAATAAAATATTTTACATCTTTCATCTGCCCACCACTAGCTACAAAATCTCTTCTCACATGACTTTGCAGGCCACCACCTTGCTAGAAGCCACCACTCCCAATAAGCCTCCCCCAATGACATATTGACTATCCAACCACCACTAGATCAGGATGCTACTACCAATATATTGTTTTACAATCCATCACAAACAAGGAGCCACCAATCCTATCTGGTTCTTGCACTACTAAACAAATTCCACCACCTCCTCAAATTAAAGGAACCATTCTTTCATTCATTTTCAAACTGGATGCCATGTATAACTTCACAACTCAACAACAACATATTAGTCCTCTATAAAATGATAAAATCAATCAATACAAACACTACATAAGATAGATCATCAAAGCTTCCATTGCACCATATCCGCAATCTCTGTTCAATATGCTAACTGAATCATGCTTCTTCTACCTTTTGATCTCTGCTACAACTCTGAACACACTTCTCTCTGCCATTAAATAAAACATTTCCTCTGCATCACAAGCTTTATCACTATGTTGGCATCTCCATTCATCATTTTAATCTATGTGTTCTCCTCTCTTATCCTCTGCAAGTTCACCTATTCTAATAGCTCAACCTATGGCTTCTACGCAAACCTCTACTAACTCTATACTCCACCATCTAATATCACAATGAGCGATCTACTCATATATTTAACCTACTTAATGCCCTATCTCCACTACTCAATTAATCAATGAATTCACACTTTAAACACTTATATAGGTGGAGGTAAGTCAATTCAAAATTTCCAAACAAAACCATGAACAATTACCCTAGTTATAACCATTAGAAATCACTAGAATGTGTAACGAACCTCGAAAATTCCACTTACAGGCACTAATGCATATCTCCCTTTGGGGAAGAGAGTTAGTAGCATTGGTTTTATTCTACGAGCCTGCATTAACCTGTCTCCTAATGCAAATTAATTCTAAGAAACTCGTGTTACTACTTCAATGCCTCCATTATGTCATCTACCTAGCTTGAAGACATCCAAAACTTGAGTATCTACTTCTTCAAGCACCTCCTAACATTGTAGAATCTTTGTGATTCCATGATAAGTCTCTGTTAATCATGACAAAGCCTCCAAACATGCTATCTGCAATAATCAAGGCATTAACATAAACCTCCACCTTGTCACGTACTTATGCATCCATCTTAACTCCTTCTATACTTTCAAAGGGTGAGACACAATGTAGGTTGACATCAACACAACACAAACCCTTCTAAGTTCTTGCCGAAATTAATTCCATCACCCCTCCCCATCATACTCCAAAACCACTCAAGGAGTTGGCACGTTAAAGGATTGGTGGTAATCAAGTTGACGACTATTTTGGCCTGTGCACTAAATTGAACATTTAAGCCATGTCTAAAGGGTCGTTAAACTGGAAAGCCTCTACTAAAACCTTATGCTAGAATCAATGGAATTTGCAAATATTTGGCATGATAGAAAGCAAGGACCATGAAAACTTAGATAAATAATAGTGTAATATCTACATTAAAGAGATCCCTCCTCGATCACAACGTTGAGGCATCAATTAATTTAATGAGAAAGAAAAGCCATGCTAAGTATTAAATATATCTCATAGGATGCTAACAAAATTAGAAAAGCCTTAGAAAGAAACGATGGAGACCATACTAGTGTTAGTTGGTTGAGAAAATTGAGCTCATACTCATATTCTTAGTTGAAGATTAGTGTTCCATATTGCGAGTAGTCTGAATTGATTAATGATTTGAAAAATTGCATCGTTTAGTGTGTTGCTATTGATAAAGACACAAGAAATAATGAATCTATTGGGGCAATGCAAAGTTGTACGAGTTGTGGGGTGCACAAATGAGATGGATTTGAAGTGTGAGGGTCCAAAAAAGCAGTGAGAGAAGAGAGTGTAGTAGAGCTGAAGTTGTAGGGAAGAGGGAAACTAAGAGTGTGGATGCATATAGAGAGGAAGGATTTGTAAGAGACAACATAACATGTTCTTTATGTTTTATGTAATAGAAGTAAATCATTGTTCTCAATTTGAAAATTATATGAAAAGTAGGACAGTTGGTTGAAGCATGTTATGGCTTGCATTTATAAGAGGTTGGATCCTTTTGGAAAGTTGTGGCTTGCTAATTTTAAGGACCTTGGGTCTATTATGAGTACCCAAGTGCTCATAAAAAATTTGATTTAACTAACTAGGAGCTTAGATTACATCATATTAACAAGCATATTGGTGGTTTTTGCATTTTGCTTTTCCACGCTAAATCCTTGTGTTCATGTGTGTACGCTACCCATATAGATAGTGTGTGTGTGTGTGTGTGTGTGAATGATTTACTTTGTTTCTTATGTATTTAGTTGTGAATGCTCATATGGGTGATTACTAAATATAAATAGAAAATAATTTATGGATGTAAAAATTGAAATTAGCAATAATTACAAATTCATTCCCCCCTCTTAGTAATTCCATAGTCCAACACAATTAATTGTAATGCAGGTGTAGACACAGACCAATTCCTCCCATGTCGGAAGCCTTTGGTCATGGTCATCCTTTGCAGTCCACAAGGTTGAAGAATCTTCATTGATCATGGCTCGATCATTTGTGAAAGTTAATAAGGAGCTTCAATATGTTATCAACAGTTGTTGAGTATGATGTTATTCAAATCCTATTTGCAAACTTATCTAAAGCTAGTGATTACAATGCAGTATATTTTCCAAATTCATTCCTCGAAATTGGGTTTCATTGATCAACAAATAGATGCTCTCCTTGTTTAGTTCTAAAAGGATACAATTTATTTGATATAGGAAATTGTTCTAGTGTTCCATTCTTCACATAATCTAACCTGATTCATGTGAAAATATCTTGACAAATAACTCAATTGATCATTTTATTGTAGTGAATGTGAAGCCCTCCACTTTTATGTGTCATTAGATGCACTGATTTTGTTGAAAATGATGCAAACTTCAAACATAATGACCCCTTATTTATATTACCATTAAAAAAAACCTGAATGTCTATGATGCATCTATTAGCATCCTATATATTGATTATTAATGTGAATATGTGAGTAGACTTATGGGATATCAAAGTACTTTCATGTGCTCATTGCAATATAGTGTTTGAGGAGATGTGACTCACATCCATGGATTTAGTGTTATGGCCATACATTAGGGTTCGGGTTACATGAGTGTCAAGTGGAATTAATGTATAACTTATGTTTACTGAATTCATTTCATTGCAATATTTTATAATGATTTTCATATATTAAATAGGAAGATTAAATTAATAAACAAATTATATAAACTTTTAATACATTATTATTATAATATAAAATTAATTTAGTAATAATTTATAAAATAATAATAATAATAATAATTATGTTTTAAAATAAAAATTATAATATATCTAAAAATTAAAATATTTTTAAATTAATAATAAAAATATATTATATAATTTAAGATATTAGTAAAATATCCTTATATAAATTTTGATATATTATTATACTGTAAATATTATTTGTTATTATTAAAAAAAACCATATATTAAAAAACAAAATAACAATAATTTATTAAAAAAAATTATACTTTAAAATAAAATTTATAATATAAATATATAAAAATTATATACATATTTAATTACCTTATAGGAAAAACATGATTATATAGTTTTTGGTATATTATTTTTAAAGATTAGAGATTATTGAAATGAACATAATTTAGACATATTATTGTTAAATAATTGAGATTATTAAAATGAATAACAATGTAATATTAGTTTTATAATAATAATAATAATAATAATAATAAAAAAAAAAACATATACCTATAATATATATCAATCACATTTATAAATATAATTATATTAATTTTTATTATAATATATATAGATTGAAAACTGAACAATCTAGAAAATACAAATAGATCCTCAAACTAAATGAGAGGGGCAACCAAGATTGAAAATGCCACAAAATCCTACCAAGGACGGAAAATGGTACAAAATCCTACCAACAAGGACCTAAAAAGGAGATCAGCAAAAAAATCAAACTAAAATAAGTGAAAGGTTAAACTAAGATATGCGAAAAATCATTACGTACAATAAGGAGATATGGAATACAATATTTATTTTATGAACCTTTAGCCCTCCAACCAGGTTTCGACACAATATACTTCAAAAACAGGTTTATTTGTCTTATCATGAAGTACTTTTCCACTTAATCCACTCCTTGACAAAATTCATCTTAACCTCTGAACATGCATCGTCCTCGACAAAATTTAGTGAATGGTGGAGTACTAAAGGTCCCAGCGACAACTAATTGAACGGTGGACACTTTTAAAATGATTTTTTTAGTTACTGAAAATAGTTTAGTGAGGGTTAGTACTAAAGGTCCCAACGAAAATTAAATGAACGGTTGATGCTTTTAAAATTATATAAAACATTTATTTATAATATCAAATGCGAGATACAAATGAGGGAGTATATAATCATAACAAAGTTAGAAATCTAGGACATTAAATATATTTAAAATTATATAAAACATTTATTTATAATATCAAATGTGAGATACAAATGAGGAGTATATAATATAACAAAGGTAGAAATCTAGGGCATTAAATTTTTTATATTTAATGGATTATACATTCAAATCTCATGTGGTGGCTTAGAATTAAAATACAATACTAACATAAACTTGTGTAACAAAGTGGACAAATAGGAATGACAAAAATTTTAAATTTCATTCATGTACAAGTGAAAATAACTTTTTATGATAGTTAATTATAAATTAACAAGTTTTTTTAATCACTATCTTATTATTTGGATCTTGTTGCATCATGTTCTCACACTCTAATTTTGTAACAACAATATCTTTATCTCATGTAAGAAGTAAGGTGTTATTAGTCCCTGCCTGGGACTAATAGCGTTTGATCAGGCATTGACTTTCTATTAATTTGAGTTGATCGGAGCATTTAATTGATGTTTTTGGGTTTTACCCAAAGTCTTATTTTAGAGCTTTGATTTTTTTTGCTTTTTATCCAAAGTTTTATATTGGAGGTCTTATTGCCGGGTTGTTGAATTTCCAAATCCAAATTTTTTTTTTAACCAAAGTTTGGATGGCTCGTTTCGCTTTGTGAATTTTAGACCAAAGTTTGGATGGCTTGTTTTGCTTTGTGAATTTTAGACCAAAGTTTGGATGGCTGGTTTCCACCCACCCCATAAAATAAAATGTTATTTAGGAGAGAATTCGTCCGCTGCTTACACTTGACACTTACACTTGCCACAAGCCACATGCCACACAGCTTACACAGCTTGCTTACACCTGCCACACAACTTGCTTACACCTGCCACACAATAAATCATTCTTTGTCTTAACAATTCATCGAACTTTTCCTCTCATCACTGCCCTTTTTCCCTGCCTTCTGTTCGGGAATTTTATGCTGCTGCAAAATGCTGAAAGACAACTAAAATAATAGATGACTGCTATGAGCGTTGGAATGCATAAGCTAAGCAGTGCACACTGTAAACTGAATTTTATACTTGTTATCAGGTTTTTTCTGTAATCTTAGCTTTGGTGGTTAAAGCAGCAAACGGAGGTCCTGAAGAGTATGAAAATGATGATGAATATATTGCTACAAGGCCTAGCAACCTCCGTCAGCCTCTAATCAATCGTCAGGGAACTCAAGTTGTCGCTGTGTCAACTCCTGGTTCTGAGCAACGAACTTCTCGTAATGATGCCTGGAGCACTCGAATGAGAGAGAAGGTATGAAATAATGAAAAGCATATAATTCCTTTGTAGAATAGAGATTTCTGCAATAAGTTATTGCGTATAAAAGACATTCATGGATTCCACTAATGGTTTGGAGGTACTGGAAGCAAGACACATCCCAAACTTGTAGACTTATTAGAAAGGTTCTGGCAGCAAGATAGACCGAAGACTTGACACAAAGTCAAACAAATTCTGAATTACTATTAATCTGTAAGGTGCTTCATGATAATTTGTGTTTGTGCAGGCTCATCTGTAATGTGCTTCATGATAATTTGCACAAAATGTGCTTCATGATGATTTGTGTTTGTGCAAGCTCGAGATGAGGGAGAGAATAAGCAAAGGAAGGATAAATCAATGGGTGGTTTCTTTTTCTCTTTCAAGAAAATAGTTGGTGCTGGCTGAAAGAAAACCCATGAGAACGAAGGATAAATGAATGGGTGGATTTTTTTTGCTCTTTATCTTCTAAGTAGAGGAAGGATAAATCAATTGGCAGTTTCTTTTTTGCTTTTAGGAAAATAGTAAAATAGTTGGTGCTTTCTGAAAGAAAACCCATGATTCAATTTTGTGCTAGTAATCCACTTCCAGATGCTTCTGCCATTTAGAGTGGTTTTTCTTATGTCAAAATTTCAATTCATCATCATTAATGTATAACATTTTATATACTTTCCCATTCCCATTGCACATGAACCTCACATTTCATTTTTTTTTTTATGTTTCCAGAATTTATGAAGTAAACTTGAGATGCAATTTGTATATTTAGTTTTACTAATTTAGTCCTATTGACTGCCACTAGGTAAAAACCGCCTTGAGTCCTCATTTCTTTCGCTATCTCTGTGCATTTTTTCCACCTCCGAGAATTCTTTGTGCCTGGAGGAAAGCGAATGAGCCCATCCAGGTGTCAGGGCATCCAGCAGGCCGTCAGATTGGACAATTCAACGATGGCCTGGTGCCGGAGGCGATAGGGGTAATAGAAAGTTTATAAAAGCAAAGCGGGACAAGACAAGGAGAAAGTAAATCTCACAATCTTCTTGGACTAAACTGCTGCTTGATATTATGTATACTTATTCATATGAGCTGCTTCAAGTTTCAAGGGTGGAATAATGGGCATAATGCTCCATGATTTCCGCACATAAATTTTTGGAGGGAACACCACTTGGAACTACGGTGCTGTTGCAATGTTTACTTCAAAATGCTTGTTACTTGCATGAACTGGAATATTGCCAGTTAATAAGGCAAAGTGGCCTTTTTATTATCCAAAGTCACCGCTGCATAGAAGCTCTTGCTCAAAGGTTTAGGACCTCTTCTTCAAAGGTTTATGGGGAGGACTAGTTAAATACATCCGGGCAACTGCTGCGATATCAAAAATCAGTAAGCAACAGAGCAAAGGTGAGGGCAAGGCATGGGATCAAAACATCATTTCCCTCCTCCACAACCGTTGCTTCTCGATCTAGTCCAGGCTTCAACTATGTATGTCTTCACTATTCTCTGCCTAGTTCGTAAAGCCTTTTGTTTTGGCCGTCGCAGATGAGGTATTCATGTCGAACACTATATACTATTTTTAAAATTGGAACGCTACCTGCTTTCGATTTTCGACTTCTCTGTAACGAATAGAATACTCTTATTTTCTTTATAGGTCTTAGCACAAAATCGTGTTCTCTTTCTTTATTTGCAGTGACCCTGCATGTTTAGCTTGGGATTGATTGTCACTCATTCCCTAGCTACATCCAGTGCATCTAAGCAGCAATCATAGACATTATTTTATGAAAAAATAGTTCTTATTCACATTCGATTTGTTTTTTATCTACCTGCAAATTTCTCTGCTATGGTTTGCTTCTGTTTGATGACAGAGATGTTACTAGAGCATGTGTTAGCATAGAGTCATAGCTTTATAGGTTCCCGCTTTGGATCTGCTGAGAAGCAGCTGCATACCTGGCTTAACTCGGAAGATCATCAAGTCCTAATAATGGATATATATGGCATTGGTGTCATTGGCAAATCGTCGTTGCTAAAATCGATCTACAACAACTACAAAAAGGTAATGTGTTCCCATCAGTGATTTCGATACTTTTTAAAAAGATATAACATTTTGGACTTCCAGAGTGTAATTGTTGATAAAGTTAAAGTAAGCTTGGGGAGTTGCTCGGATATTGAGAGTAGTTCTTATGTTAAGAGGTAGAGAAAGGTGAAGTTGTTTGCAATTATCGAATAACTTATTATTTAATTTCAAAACTTTCTTATTATTATTTATTTAATATATAAAATGTAGGAAGTTACAAATTTTAACAATAGAATTGTTACATTTTCGAATAATTTATCGTTATATTATTCTTTGAACAATTTTACAGAGACAAACATGTTAATTTTGGACTCATCTGTTGGAGTTGGGTTTTCCTATACAAATACATCCTCCGAATTGAAACGTTTCTGAGACAAATCTACAGCCAACATTTTGGCGTTCGCGCTGATTTGATTTCACATTTTTGAAAACTTTGAGTCGCATTAAGCTTATGTCTAATAACGTTAAGCTCTAGTCAACTGAATTTGCAGCGGAAGACAGTTACGGTTTTTTGTTAAGTCTCTAGAGTTTTACATAATAAGATTGAGTTATGCAGGTCATTTGAATGAGGATTTTATATCTATTTATATTTTAAATTATTCTAAAACAGTTTCTTATACTATCTTTTTGTAATATACATTTTCACATTTAATTTATTTGAAAAGGTTCCAAGTATATGACTATAATTGAATATAACAATTACAGGATGAAGCGGGATGTTACGTAATCAAATGGATTGTAAAATAGAGCAAGATTATCTATATAACTCAGAAAAAAGATGATATAAAATTGCTAGTTATAAAATAGAGCAAACCTATCTTTATAAACCCGAAAAAAGGCAATATAGACATAAAAAGTAAATAAGTAAAAAATTCCTGTATCGCCTTGAAAGTTAAATTTTTAACTGAATAATATTAAAGAACGTGATCAGAGTACAAAGACAGTTAGTGCATAAGTAATAAATTCAATAAAAATCTCATCCCTTAAAATTTGAATGACATAAACTACCCGTTACATTTTTTTCGGCGACTGGTAATGATCCAAAGGAGACATACAATACCCGTTACATTTTTTTCAGTGACTGGTAAAGATCTAAAGGAGACATACAATTCTCAACACAACTGCCCACAGAATCTAGTGCTTTGAAAAAAAACGAACTACACTAGTTGCAATTCACTTTTGTTTTTGTTTTGATATTTAAAATAATAAAAACTTACTCATTTTTATATTTGAAATAAAAAAAAAAAAAAAATACTCACTTTGGATTTGAAATAACAAAAATTATTATAGTGTTTTGTTATTTCATTTGTATTTTTCTATATAAATAAGGAAAAATTATTATTAATAATATATATAAAAAATTATTATTTATTTTAAAAATTAAATATTATATAAAATAATTAATTTTATATTCAAAATGGAATTTATATATTTACATATTTTCATAACATTGATATTAATAAGGATATTACCCAATATTTAACTTATAATAAAGACATGATATTGATATTAATAAGTATATCACTTCATATTTAAAGTATAAGAATTTTTTTATTATAATTATTTTATGGAAATATATTTGTAAGTAAATTGATCTGAATAATGAGAAGGGCTTAGTATGAAGATGTGTAATTCCTTTTATATATATATAGTTCCAATTAAGGGAGATCTTGAGAATCTAGTCGAATAATTTTTATTTTTTTTAAATCTAGTAATGATATTCCAGGACAAGCATATTTTCATATGCATGTAATTCTTGTTTGTAACATAGTTATTTTTTTCTTTTTAATCGTAAGGCCATCAAGGTACTTGAATGCCTTTTGATGGTTGATTATCCTCTTTGTTGTCAACTAGGTTTGTTGATGGTTTAACGATGCTAATTGGTGTAATTCTGAACTTCGATTCACATAGTATCACATTTAACATTCTACCGTGTACTCTTTCGTATGGTCCGCAGGTAGTATGCTACTGACCTGGGTGTGCAAAACATTACCTCTTTACATTATGCAGTAGAAACATAAGTGCATTGTTGATCATTTTATACGTTCATACATTAAGAGGTCGATTCTGAATGGAAGTATGTTCAAACATGCAATATCTTTTCCGTATTTATTTGGTTGTTATGTTTCTCGCTTGTATAAAATTTATTCCACCACACCTGTAAAATTAATTTGGGAGGTTATGCATCAACGTTTTATGTTTTGGTTTGCACTAGAACACAACTATCATGCTCAGAATAGGTTTGGAATCATTATGAAGATTGCGTATCATCATTTTTGTACAGTTAGTACAATTCTAAAAAGTTATTCCCAGAGAGGAAAGTGAATGGGTGGTTCCTCCGAATATCTTGTAAGCAACTTCAACCTCTAAATATTATTTTCCACCGGCTGCTAGCTTTAATTATCAGCAATATACACTTTAGCAGGGCCAACGTTGAAGCGCACACAGCAACGACTAATCCCCTATATTATTTTCAATCGTTACAGGTACGACTTGAGGAAATAAAATAATTTTTCTTTCGTTGTACCAAAGACATTCAACTTAATTCCTAAATTGACTTTCTCTTCCTTAGTTTACACGTCATACATTTCTCAATTCACCCCAAACTTTGTGTGAAGTTATCCTAACATGAAGATAAAAGTGATTCGTTCATGATATCCTGAAATAGGGTTTTTGCTAGACTTCTAACCCTCCCATGGATACCATGTGTATAAAATGGTTATGAGCCTTAACAAATGACATATTATATGGTTAGGCAGGGACTACCGGCTGCATGCAGCACTTGTCATATCATAGACGTAACTTGTTAACATATCATAGAATGGAATAAGTCTTTGAGAATTTTGATGTTATGTGGTTTATGTGAAAATTTTAATAGAAGATAATAATAAAATAGAATTATTTTAATTTAGGTTTTTTAAAAATTCAAAATGTTATATTGAAATTATAAATTTTTTTTGATATATTTTTCAAGTATATCTTTTCAATTTTAGGATTGAGTGGATGTTGAAGATTATGAGGGGATATGATATTTTCTTTTTATGCATTTCTAGTATTATCTAAAGTTAATGGTTATTAAGGGTATTTGCAACATTTAGGATGGCATGACATGTGAAGTTAAGGTCTTACTTATTTGGCCTTGGAATCAATGTGTAACACACGCCCTACTAACCATAGCCCTAACTCCCATTATCGGTTATAAAAATGGGGTCTAACTTTTTTGACATTTTCTGACTTTCCTAAAACTTAAAATGGAGATCACAGTTGTGTTCGTCTCCTCGAGACCTTTCCAACAATAAAAAAATTTACATCGACCTCACTTACGGATCAAAATATATGACCAATTAAAACTAGCCTTTTAGGCCTTACCATGTCATCTGGCTTGCCACATGGACTCCTTGTGGAACCCCACGTTGTTCCCACGTGGTTGTTATGCTTTTGGGAAAGCCTACGTAGAAGGCATGTCACCCAACCTTGGATCCCGTCAATGGGAAGGTTGAGGTCGATCTCTCTTTTCCAACTTGTTTTGTGAGTCGTTTTACACTGACGAATTTTATGATTTCCTTGAGAATCACTTGGACCTAAGGCCTTCATGGCTCAACCACCTAGTAAAATTTGGACATCAGAGGCCGACGATGAAGAACTAAGGTACTTCATTGCTTTGCAACGTATCATGGCCATGGCAACCACAAATCAACACACTCAAAAAAATAAGTTGGACTTCATTGAAACTCACAAAAAACATTAATCTCAAAATATACTGAAATGAGTATAGATCGTCCATTCACCTTCATGGAAAAAATACATAGAGAACGTGCATCTAAATGCACTTCCTAGGATCATCGGGTGATCAATCTCATTTCCCAACCACAATGTAAATAAGAATTTCTTTCCATGGAGCACAACTCCCATACACAGTGTAAAAAAAATAGAATGGCATGGCAACCAACAAATTCATCAAAATAGAGGAATAAACATAAATATCTACCACCCCCTCATTCTTGAAAGCCATTGAGAATGAAAATCTCTAACATATGAAAGAAAACAACATTAGTAGGAAATCAATACAATGACATGTACATAATATATAAATATAAGAAACATAAGGCGTAATGAACGA
Source organism: Pinus tabuliformis (assembly GCA_031772625.1). NCBI lineage: Eukaryota > Viridiplantae > Streptophyta > Pinopsida > Pinales > Pinaceae > Pinus > Pinus tabuliformis. The sequence continues at coordinate 346,849,831 of CM062814.1, forward strand.
CCATATGTGATCAATTTGAAAGGGTACAACATGCTTGAATTGTTAATGGAATTGGCCCATTTGTAGGGTTTTTTTCTTTGATATGTGCACATTTCATATGTCATGACATTATGATGAAAATGGAAAGTGAAAGGATGACGGAAGTGAGAAATCAAACAAATGAGTATAATGCAACTCGGATTCCATAAATCCCATGCATAACCTCGACTCTATGGCATATTAAAGGTGGAATAATTCATATTTAAAACTCATCACCAATAACATGGTAACAATGTTGATAAATTCATCTATTTCTTGGCGTTCGTATATGATTATAGATATTCTTACAAAATATGTTGAAATAGTATCATCATTTATCATCTTAATAGTTTTTATTTCATTCTTGAGGCTTACTATTTGGACAATGTTCTTGTATGTGAATAGCTTGGAAAGATCCTCATACATTTCCTGAGCAAAATTTATGTTGGATATGTATGGAATTAGATTATCCTTAACTCCATCCACTATTGTGCTCATAGCCACAATTTCAATTTCTCTAAACTTTTCTTTCTCTTCGTCACTTGATTCATCGATAGGCTTATTGAATATTCCTTGATCGAGATCCAAAACTTTGTTCTTTTCGAGAATCAGGTCCATCCACTTTTTCCAGGCTGTGTAGTTGGAGGCTCCTAATTTTTTCTTCAACACTATTATCATTTAAACTTATGATAACGTCGACCATCAAGCATTGCCGATGTGATTTATTTGAAAGTAAGCTTCAACCAATCTTTAAATATCGATGGAAAAAATACATGATGTGTAATATTTTCTAAGTAGTGGCAAGCCCCAACAAGTGATTTCCACAAGCTTCAACATGAAAACCATATATGACACATTCAACCCCATCATGATTGAGACAGTACATAGGAATGGATCAACTCCATGGTGAAAAATGTTATCAACAATAATAAGATAATTTGCCTAGACTAGTGGTGTATATGGTGATGCTCATTGTGAGATAATTTATACTAAAAACATTTAGTTTGGAGATATAGGAGAACATCTCCATACCAGGGAGAAGAGGAGCTAATGAGAAATAAGGACTCATCAGGAAATGTGTCCTCAGGCATAGTTTCTTCATCAACATGGGGTAACTCATACATCAACTCACCTATGCTAGGGATTTGGTAGACTTAGCAACTGCAAAATCCAAATCAAAATCCTCAAGGATAAAAATACACTTAAAGTAATTTCCCCCAACGATTTAATGACTATGAATGCATTTCATGGGGTTGGCATTGATGATCACAGTGGTATTTTGCAAGAATATATAATGCCATAAATGTTGGACATCAACAATGGGTGTCAAATCCAACTTATTAATATGGGAATAACGAAACTCAATACGAAGATGGAATTTGTTAAGATAGTAAATAGGATGTTCGTTCTGCATATTTTCCTCTTGCGTGAGAACCATATCAATGATGGATTTAGAGGTCACTAGATATAACACATAGTTATGGTTAAAATAAGGAGGAATAAGTAATGGGGTATATAAAAAGGCGCATTTCAAAGCATCAAAAAAATGTTTTGCCTTGGTCATTCCATATAATAGGTACTACCTATTTCAACAAATTCATAAAACCTTTGGTATCTTAGTATGATTGGAAATAAATGTATGCAAGAAATTATGATTTCCTTGAAGAGATTGAAGTTGTCAAACAATGCATGGAGGAGGATGATGGCATCAACATTAGAGGGATCTACATGAAACCCTTCCTTGGAAACAATAGAACCTACCAACCTTCTCATCATACACAAAAGAAACATTTTTGAGGGTTCAACTAGATTTTTTAATAATGATATTGAAGAAATACTTCCTTTAGATGGGCAGGATGTTCCTCATGAAATAAAGATCAAGTCATAAGGTCATTAAGATAAACTTGAATCATGTATTTATATCATGAAAAGCATAAGACATGTCTCACTTGAAATTGGCCCCAACATGTTTAAGACCAAAAGGAAATTTCCGATATGAAAATTCTTCCCATGGGTAGTGTTAGCTCTGCTATAAACATCAGCGTTTGAAGGTCAAATTTGGGTCTGGTGGTGTGTTTATGCTGAAAAGGAGTTCGCAGTAGTCATTCAGCTTCTTCTTCTTCGATTTCTTCATACCCCATAGCCTTGCCATCTTTGTTTCTTTTTCTCCTGAAACCTCTTTGTTCCCCGTTCAAACACTCCACTTCACCTCTAAATCGTTGTGAAAGCCTATGTTCTTTCTGCCCTGAGCGCTAATTTTGAATCATCATATGACCGCGGTAACATGACCATGCACCTACCCCACTATTCCTCACCTTAAAATCCCCACCATCGATCGCACATCACCCGATCTAATGGTCTCCGCCTTTTACCCCTACACGTTAAACCTCGTACACGTTCCCTGCCATTCGACCATCTGTCGCTCGATCGGACAGTAGCCACAAGCCTCCCTCGTGTGAGCTAGCTGCTCGTTAATGCGCAGGGAAAGCGGTTTCTCACCCATCGCTGAAGCCACGCGTCGCAGTTCTAATGCATTGTGGGGGTTTATATGGAAACCACCGCAGCTCCAAAGGTGCTGTAAGAAATACCACCCGCCTACGAATCAACCGTTCCCTGCGCGTTATCTTCCATGCAGCTTCTGCTCCTGTTAGCCATCGGATCTGTCTGACCACGATCAGACGGCCCACGTTTGTTTGCTCACGATTTCCTCCCGATATCTCCTGTAGGCCGATCTCCGCCGTCCATCTGCTAGATCTGATAGCTCACAATCATTTCACCTCTGCCTCCTCCCGATGTTGTTGGACGTTAGATCTCCACCATTGATGTCTACGATCCAATGATCGATACCTATTATTCACCAGCTCATACATTCACCATGCTCCTGAAGGATAGAAGCAACCATCTATCAATGTTTGGTGCATTAAATCCTCAACAACTACATTTAACAATAAATCATGGCCGAGAAGGAAAGGACCAATCTCAAGCAGTTAAATGCATTTATAATTTATGGCGTTCCTCTTAGACAACTTTCCACCTACTCAGGAAGGACGACAGAATATCAGAAAAGATTAGTTTTGTTCATTAAAGCAGTCAAATTATAACAGAGGCCCATTTTAGATAGTTAATGTGGTTGGTGGTCAGTTATGACCCCTCCACGCATAGCATAGCAAAGCATTTTTGTAATCAAACTCTTTAAATACCCAGAATAGACATGTAATCAGGGTTGATGATTGTCATTTTGATGTAAGTTTCAACTTCTGGAGACTGTAACTACTATGATACATGCAGTGTCTGGTCTTCATTTTCAGGTAGTACAAGCTTCTTCTGTTGTTAATTGCTCACTTTCCACTTATTCTTTGTTCCAGGCTATGCCTGTTATGCATTTCGCATGTGCTCTTAATGTTTAGCATTTGAGGGGCTGTCATCCCACCTCTGTGTTAGAATCTAGTATGTATCATTGAATGTGTATGCAGGTTTCTGTTATTTTAATGCCAGAGTGTTGTCATCCTATCTGTGCATTAGGGAATAGATTTACAGACCTTTTAACTGGTTGCAGCAGGCCATCACAGGGTCCTGTGCATCTGCTGGTGTGGTCAGTATTCTCCATCTTCACCTGTTCCTAAAACTGTGAGTAATTGGTGGTCTAAAGCCTTGTAGTCTGGGGGTGTTCACCCATGTCTACGGCTAAGCATAGTAGAAGTGGTTATCTGGCTTGACTATGCATCATTCCTTCCATTCATCCAACTATTTCCAACATTTTTGTTGAGTTTGTAATGTTCCCGAGCATCTCTGAGATACAACCTAGGAGAGTTTCTTGGGGTGATAACATTAATTGGCGCCATTGCTAGGGAGAGGAGATTGAAGCTCAGTTTCCCTGGGAGAATGACACAGTTCCAGATTTTGATGATAGACAAGGTTTAGACACATTTCTGGTTGTAATCATCTATCTGGCGACTCTACTGGAGGAAGACCAACCTTTGGCAACTCCACATTGTAGTCTTGGCTCAGTTTGTGAGGCATGCTCGGAGAAATCTTCAGAAATCACCAACTGAACCATTGCCTGATCCTGAGAAGAGTGTTAACCAGAAGAAAATTTCTTGGAAAGGAGCATGAGGACCATGTAAGCCTTAGAAATTCCATGTATCTCTGCTAGTGAAAAATCACCTCCAAAGATTCACAAAGCTCTTGTTTATTCACGTCCCTTTCCGATCTCAGTCCTAAGAAGCTTCCATGTTGTCCATCATATTCCTCTGTCTCTATCATCCTTTTCATTGATTCATACCACTCAGTTTACCAATATCCTTTCATTTACCTCAGTAATGGCAAGTTAGCAAGCTCTCACAAAGACAGAAAGAATCATTGCTGCTAGGTATGGACCCTTGGTCTTTCCTGTTCCTCTAAATGCCATGCCTGTAGGAGATTATAAATAATTTATGCCTCAGTTTATTGCTACAGAAGGAGTATCAGCAGAAGAGCATCTAGAGTCTTTTTATTGTTATGTTGATAACCTGGATATCAATGAAGAGGATGTGTGGATGAGGGTTTTTGTCCAAAGCCTAGATTGGGAAGCTAGAAAATGGTTCAGAGAATTACCCCCTAGGTCCATTGCAGATATTGAGGCCTTAGATGATGTGTTTTTAAATCATTGGGGGGATAGTAAATATTTGCTCTTTTATTATACTGAATTTGGGAACTTGCAGAGAGAAGAGGTTGAGCTGCTGTCTAATTTCAACAAGAGATTCAACCATTTGTATAGAAGAATACCATATGAAGTGAAACCCACTCCTACTTCTGCTATGCTCACTTATGCCAATGCCTTCTATCCTCAGTTCTACCTATTTTTAAGAGAAAGAAGATGTGCTTCTTTGGCTGATATGCAAGATGCAGCTTTTGAAGTAGAATCGAACATCACTGTTGTAGAAAGACTCGAAGGTGATGCTGAAAGGAGAAGATAGGGGGGTGAGTCCTCATCATCCTCAGATCTTAAGATCGACAGATTGGCCAGGATGATAGAGGCATTGGCCTCTGAAGTTTCCAAATTGGAGGCCGAGCAGTATTCTCAGGAAGCAGGAGCTCCTTTTTCCTTTACTCTTCCAAAGCCAAATCCATATAGAGGAGCACAGGAGTAGTTGCAGATTTTGCAAAAAAGTAGAGCTTCTAATTAAGACAAAAGGATGAAGACCCTTTTTTAGAGTATAGTCATGGAAGAAGAGTAGCCTGAAGTGGAGGAGGAGGTCCATTGTTTGGAAGATAAGGGCAGTTCCCCTTTCCTAACCAGAGATACCTATGAGAGGTCATTATCTATAAGCACTATTCACCAGTTTGTTGTAGCTGCAGAACAACAAGCTGATCGACAGAAGCAAGTAGCAGAAAATCCCTCCATCCTCAAAGAGCCTGAAGCCAGCATATCTTTTAATGGCTATGTAGATCTGCAAATTAGCTAGCCTACTGTTATCCCCAGCATAATGATCAATAAGGGAGAAGAAAGCTCCCCATCATTTTTTGCTTCTCTATTTGTTCAAGAGACAATCCCTCAATGTTTCCCCCTGAACACTGAGGTAGGACAAAATTCAATGCTCAAGGCTGATCTGGATAATATCTATCTTGATATTCTGATGCCTACCCAGCTGGCCTCCACACAGTTTGAAAGGGTAGATTGCCAGATGATAGAGGAAGAGGATGCAAAGTTTTGGGACTCCTCCTTCGATGTGAACTGTTCTATGCAAGATGTAGGAGCAGATGAGATCTCTGTGTTCTCCACACATGAACACATTGGTACACCATTCATATTAATTGTGTAGGCCATAAGTGACAAAGATAAGTACACAACAACCATGATTATTCAGCAGGTGTACAAAGGCTCCCATGAAGAACATCCAAGGATGAGAACACACAGAAAGGGGATCAAATTTGATCCATATCTACCTATTAAGCTCAAATGTCCTAAGTTTTTTGAGGTAGATGGTCAAATAAATCTAGTTTTGCAGCTCTATGATGAAGGGGCCGAGAGAAGGAGAAACAATTTTGGTGGTCCAACAAATGGGAAGCTTTTGAAGTTTTAAGCTTTCAAGCCTTATTGTTGTAATTGTGTTATTTTTAGTACAGACTTAAATAGACTCCATGCCCAATGGAATACTAGGCATAGTTTTTTAAGTTGGTTTTGTATGAAGGCATTAGTCTGCAGTTCTTGAGACCTCACAGGGAGGATCTCATCCCCAGAAGGAGCTAGTGTTAGCTTTGCTATAAACTTCAACGTTTGAAGGTCAAATTCGGGTATGGTGGTGTGTTTATGCCGAAAAGGAGTTCGCAGTAGTCGTTCACCTTCTTCTTCTTCGGCTTCTTCATACCCCATAGCCCCGCCATATTTGTTTCTTTTTCTCCTGAAACCTCTTTGTTCCCTATTCAAACACTCCACTTCACCTCTAAATCGCTGTGAAAGCTTATGTTCTTTCGGCCCCCGAGCGCTAATTTTGAATCATCATATGACCGCGGTAACATGACCTCGCGCCTACCCCACTATTCCTCACCATTAAATCCCCACCATTGATCACACATCACCCAATCTAACAGTCTCTGCCTTTCCCCCTACACGTTAAACCTCATTCACATTCCTCGCCATCCGACCGTCCGTCGCGTGATTGGATGGTAGCCGCAAGCCTCACTCGCGCGAGCTGCCCGCTCGTTAACACGTGGGGAAAGTGATTTCTCATCTGTTGCGGAAGCCACGCATCGCAGTTCTATTGCATCGCGCGGGTTTATACGGAAATTGTCATAGCTCCAAAGGCGGTGTGGGAAATACCGCCCGCCCGCGAATCCACCATTCCCCATGCATTATCTTCTGCGCAACTTCTGTCCTCGTTAGTTGTCGGATCTGTCTGACCACGATATTATGGCCCATGTTTGTTTATTCACGATTTCCTCTCGATATCTCTTGTAGGCCAATCTCCGCCATCCATCTGCCAGATCTAAGGACTCACAATCATTTCACCTCTGCCTCCTCTCGATGTTTCCTTCCGTTAGATCTCCATCGTCCATCTTTGTGATCCAACGGCCAATACCTATTCTCTGCCCGCTCATACATTCTCCATGATCCCGAAGGACAAAAGCAGCCATTTATGAGTGTTTGGTGCATTAAATCCTCAACAACTCCATTTAACAAGAAAGCATGGCCGAGAAGGAAAGGACTAGCCTCAAGAAGTTAAACGCGTTTATCAATTACGGCGCTCCACTCAAACAACTTTCCACTTGCTTAGGAAGGATGATAGAATATCAGAAAAGATCAGTTTTGTTCATTAAAGCAGTCAAATTGCAGTAGAGGCCCATTTTAGATAGTTAATGTGGTTGGTGGTGAGTTATGACCCCTCCACACATAGCATAGCAAAGCATTTTTGTAATCAAACTCTTTAAATACCAAGAACAAAGATATAATCAGGGTTGATGGTTGTCGTTTTAATGTAAGGTTCAACTTCTGGAGACTGTAACTATTGTGATACCTGTAGCATCTGGTCTTCATTTTCAGCTAATACAAGCTTCTTTTGCTATTAATTGCTCACTTTCCACATCTTCTTTATTCCAGGCTGTGCCTGTTATGCATTTCTCATGTGCTCTTGATGTTTAGCATTAGAGGGGCTGTCATCCCACCTCTGTGTTAGAATCTAGTATGTATCATTGAATGTGTATGCAGGTTTCTGTTATTTTAATGCCAGAGAGCTGTCATCCTATCTGTGCATTAGGGAATAGATTTACAAACCTTTTAACTGGTTGCAGTCGGCCATCACAGGGTCCTGTGCATCTGCTGGTGTGGTCAGTATTCTCCATCTTCGCCTGTTCCTCAAACTGTGAGTAATTGGCAGTCTAAAGCCTTGTAGTCTGGGGGTGTTTGCCCATGTCTGGGGTTAAGTATAGTAGAAGTGGTTATCTGGCTTGAATATGCATCATTCCTTCCATTCATCCAACTATTTCCAATATTTTTGTTGAGTTTGTAATGTTCCCGAGCATCTCTGAGATACAACCTAGGAGAGTTTCTTGGGGTGATAAAAGGTAGATAAAAATGGTTTTAGGTTGATCCTCAGGATTTATTTGGATTTGATTATAGCTAGAGAAACCATTCATAAAGGAGAAAATGGAATTTTTGGTGTAATCATCAAAAAATTGGTCGATAAAAAGTGTGGGATAGTTATCTTTAGAGAAATCTCAATTCAAATGTCTATAATCTAGAAACACCCTAATCGTCTCTTACATATTATCAACTAGAACAAGATTACAAACCCACTTTTTAAAGGGTAACAAATAAATAAAACTAGCATATAATATTTTTTGAACATATACTTCGATATCAACTGCTTTAGGAGGATTAATCGGCTCGAGCCTTTCCAATTCCTGGATAACCATGGCATGATGGGATTCATTCTTGGTTGAGCTTTGGATTTCCAAAAGGTTTTAGATATGGTTGGGGTGGTCTCAAGAAAATCCCCAAGGGTTGCGGGTGTATATGGTTTTCTCTGGGAAGCCTTCGATAGGTGGGTGGAGACAGGAAAATTCCTCAAGAGATGGTGAAGGAATTTTGAGGCATCCAAGCTTGGTTTCGTTTTGTGTTCTCAGGACCAGTTTAGGTGAGATAACGATAGTGTGAGGGTGGATATGGTTTAACCTCTATATTCCCTTGGTTGTTTATGTATCAGTTTATCCCATGAGATCCCATTCAAATAAAGATGAGATAATACAAGACCTCTTAGACCTAGACATAGACCTCCTCCACCCACCATTCAACCCCTCCTTCCAAGAGATGATCCCTGTCAAAGTCTCCAAGTGGCAATAGATTCAAACTTTTGGACCAATAGTAGATTCAGAATTTCGACCCCAACAACTACACGAAACTTTGTACATGTGGGAGATAGATAGACCAAGAATTTGATTTAGGTCTTCCTAGCTACTTCACTCACCTTTTTTGCTTCTTTTCCTCATAGATCGAACTTGATCAGTGAGTGATCCAAATAGGTCGAACTACCTCTCTCTATATAGAATTTATACTCAATCAAAATTCACCGATGTGGGCTGAATTTATAAGGATAGGGTCGACATGGTGTGGAGGTGACAAATACCTTTTTGACTAAAAAATAATTCTCTTTACATGATACAAAATCCAAAGAAGGGTCTAGTAAAAATGACAATGACTCTATTGACTCAAGACAAAACCTAGAAGCCTTCAATGGAGGACTTGACCTGAAAACATTGATCCAAGCATGAAATCCATGCTTTAATAAGTCATTTTATTTAATATTAAAATTTCTTTTGACAAGTACAATTATGAAGACTGACACTAGTTAAATTCTTCAACAGTCTCTCTTAACTAGGGAGGTATTCATATTTACATATATATATATATATATATATATATATATATATATATATATATATATATATATATATATATATATATATATATATATATATATATATATACAGTTAAATGAAATATCTCAAAATGATATGAACTATGAAGAGTTGTAGCACACACAATTCTACATATTAAATACATGACCAGGGTACTCTAATCAAGTGGTACTAAGGTGAACTCAACTTTTAACCACTCTAGGTACCATCAATAGTTTAAGCTCTATCACCAAGCCAGGGTTCTAGGTATCTATCCAAGGTTGGAGCTCCATGACCAATGACATCCTCACTACTTCAGGATCTAGACATCAACACATAGGCCGACCATATGTCCTCCCAAGCATATTTCCATAATATTTTTCAACTCTCCTTATCAACTAAATCTGTAACATCAACAAATCCATGCATGCTTCTAAAATATTCAAACTTCTTATTCAGAAAAGATTTTGTTAGCACATCAACTACTTGTTCATCTATCAAAATATATGATAGGTTCAGGACCCCATCTTATACCAAACTTCTAATGTTTCAATACTTATTGTCGATATGCTTCATCCTTACATGGAATACAGGGTCTTCAGACATCTTGATGTTGCTTTGATTATCACAATTTATCATTGTAGGATCTAGATGCTTTCCAAACAAATCTGACAAGATTTTTCTTAACCAAAACAAATTATTTTCCTACTTCACATGCAACAACATATTTTTGTTCAGTAATACCTAACACAAGAAGATTTTGTTTTCTACTCATCCATGAAATCATTGCAGATACAAAATTGAAACAACCACCAGTATTGATCCTTCCATCAATCTCACTACAACCCCAATAAGAATTTGTAAAACCTATTAATTTAACTTCTTTTCCATCATACTTTAGATAGAGATGTATTATGCCATGTATGTATCTCAAGATATTCATGGAAACTATCCAATGTTCATGGAAAGACTCATACTAAAATTGACTAAGAAAATTTACAGCAAAACATATATCAAGTCTAGTATTTACCAAGTACATTAGAGAGCCCACCAACTTATGATAACTAGTAGGATCGATGTGTCTACAATTGGAGATTCTCAACTTCTTGAGATTAGTGATCGTGGGAGTGGTCATAGGCTTGGAATCCATCATAACAAACTCTTGTAACATCATTATTATGTACTTTCCTTGACCAAGATATATCTCAATGGATTTATATGAAACTTCCAAGCCCAAGTAATAATGCATGAGTCCCAAATATTTATTTTCAATTTTTTCTACCAGCATTTTCTTACATTCTAGTATTTTGCACTCAATACCTATAATAAAAAAATCATCCACATCTAGTAGTATAATGACAGGTTCATTATCCACTATCATGATGTAGAGATTTGAATCGACAGAAATTTTGACGAACCAAACCCTTAAGAGATATGCATCCATTCTTGCATATCAAGCCCCAGTAGCTTGCGTCAAGCCCTATAGATCTTTCTTGACTTTGCAAACATGTACATCCCTGTTAATTATTTCAAATCCTTCCAATTGTTCAATGTATACTTCTTCATCAATTGGTCTGTTTAGAAATTTTGTTTTGACATCCATTTTATGGATATTACATCCCATAGTAGAAGCCAGTGAAACCCAATATCTTATAGGAGTATACTTAGTAGTGGGAGCAATTTTTTCTTCGTAGATTATTACTTCTTTTCATGAGAAATCCCATGTTACAACATAGAATTTTATTTGCCTATGCTTCCTTCAATGGCATGTTTTATTTTGTAAATCCATTTGGAGGTGACAATTGATTTGTCACTTGGTTTAGGAATGACATCCCATACCTCATTCTTCATGATGGATTGATATTCTTGCTGCATCTCTTTCTTCCATTCTTCTCGATGAGAAACTTATTCCTACGTAGTTGGTTCTGATTCTATTAATTTTTTCATGTATGTTGCATATCCTAAATATCTCATTCAACTTTTACCTTCTATAAATTATCCTTTAGTTGCTCCATTCCCTTCAACATCTTCAAGTGTATCTTTTAATCGATTTGGCCTCTTCTTCATTTTGGTAATGAATGTAGGTTGAATAGGCTCACTTGGTCCTTCTTCTTATTCTTCTTGGTTTATAGGTTCCTTGTAATGATGCTCTTCTTCTTCAAATAACAAGACATCTTCTTCATCAAATTCGATTGGTATATCCTTGGATATTTTGTAGGAATGGTTTTAACCAAATATAGAATCCATGCAATAGCCAAAAATATTCCTTTTATCCTTGTAGATTCCAACTTCTTTCACTTTTGTTTTGGAACATGGATGTATGTTAGACACCCAAATATTTGGAGATGGTCCACTTATAAATGTTGTTTTGACATCCATTTGATGGATATTCCATCCCATAGTAGAAGCGAGTGAAACCAAATATCATATAGGAGTATACTTGGTAGTGGGAGCAAATTTTTCTTCATAGTTTATTCCTTCCTTTCATGAGAAATCCCATGTGACAACATAGATTTTTATTTGTCTATGCTTTCTTCAATGGCATGTGCTATTTTGTAAATTCATTTGGAGGTGATAATTTATTTGTCACTTGGTTTAGGAATGATTTCCCATACCCCATTCTTGATCATGGATTGATATTCTTGTTGCATCTCTTTCTTCCATTCTTCTCGATGAGTAGCTTATTCATAGGTAGTTGGTTCTGCTTCTATTATTTTTTTCATGTATGTTGCATATCCTAAATATCTCGTTCATCTTTGACTTTCTCTAAATTATTCTTTAGTTCCTCCATGTCCTTCGACATCTTCAAGTGTATCTTTTAATCAATTTGGTCTCTTCTTCATTTCACGAATGAATGTAGGTTGAATAGCCTCACTTGGTCCTTCTTCTTATTCTTCTTGGTTTGTAGGTGCCTTGTCATGATGCTCTTCTCCTTCCAATATTGAGGCATTTTCTTCATCAAATTCGATTGGTATATCCTTTGATATTTTGTAGGAATGGTTTTAATCAAATATAGAATCCATGCAATAGCCAAAAATATTCCTTTTATGCTTGTAGATTCCAACTTCTTTCACTTCTGTTTTGGAACATGGATGTATGTGGGACACCCAAATATTTGGAGATGGTCTACAAATGGATTTGTCCCTATGAATGCTTCTTCCTGTGCCATGTTATCAAGGATTGTATGAGGACTTATATTTTGTATATATATTATTTTCATTGCTTCTTCTCACCATAGAAATTTTGGTAGATCTTGATCAAATATCATAGTCCATATGCATTGTTCAATGGTTCTATTCTGAATTTCTGCAACTCCATTCTGTCCAAGGTTGTAGGGAACAATGACCTCCCTCTTAATACCTACTTTATAATATGTAATCAACTATTTTGAACTGTATTCCCCTCCATTTTCAGATCTCAATGTCTTTATGTTTTTTTCGGTTATGGACTCAAATTCACATCTAATTTTCTTGAACTTTTCAAATACTTCGTTCTTTGTCTTGAGAAGATAGAGCCCTATTTTTCTATAGTGATAATCAATGAAGGTCACATAATAAATATGTCCTCAAAGAGATTTATTAGACATTGGCCCACACACCTCAAAGTGAATGAGGTATGATATCTCCTTAGACCTTGTATCACTACTTTCAAGAGGTTTCCTAGTATTCTTTCCCAAATCTCATCCCTTGCATAGTCCTTCATGATCTCTCTTAATGTTGGGGATGCCATTTACCATTTGACTAATAGAGGGTATTATCTTTTAATGAATATTCCCATATCTTCTATGCCATAGTTCGATAGGGTTGATCTCCATGTGAATTAGGGCTTGAGGAGATGGTGTTATAAGTCTATATAGTCTTCCCTCACGAACTCAAATAACCTTTTCCTTTTCAATACTTGAATCATTTCCCCAAAAAAAAACTTTACCATCTACAAATGAAACACTATCTCCTTTATTTTCTAGACAAGAAATGGAAAGTAAATTATTTTTCAAACTATGGAAATAGAGTACGTTGTTGAGATGTAACTCTACTCAACTTTCCAGCTTCAATCATGTAGATCCATGGCCCTTGATTACATAAATATTCTTGTATCCTAGATCCACTACATCTGATGATGGTTCCCTTGGTAGATTATTAAATTTTACACTTTATCCTATTATATGTCTTGAGGCTCCATTATCAATGATCCATGCATTGTCATCATAAAAAGTACCTATCAGTTCAACTAAGAATCCTTCGCTCTTAACTCTCCTAGATAGATTGTAGATGATCCTTCCAATCCACATTCCCATGATTTTCATGATATTGAGACCCATCTTCGAATACATTTTCATAGAGGGAGTAATCTTTTCTTCCAAGACTATTTTTTTCCTTCTTCAAATGATAGCCTACAAAGTGATATTCAACCTTCTTCCACCTTTTCTTTGATACCATGTTGAGAGATCAATGTTTATAGGAATTAGGGTTTTATTCCTTTTTCTTGATAGTTACTTGTGAATTATGTTGGCTTCTTTCAATTATTTAATTGTTTATATTTTATCAAGAAATTACAAAATTATATGTATATGAAGACCACAAAAATAAGAAACACAAGATGTTGGCACTCAACTAGGGAAAAACTCCTTGAAGGGGAAAACCCAGTCTAACTCTTCCACTAGTAGATTCAAATCAAGGTGAGACAATAAAATACCTTTTAGACATAGTCAAAGAACTCCTCCAACCACCAAGTCAACCATTCCATTCAATAGATAATCCCTATCAAAGTCTCCAAGTGATAGCTTTGTAGTAGCAACTACAATCCAGAATTTCATCCCCTAGAAACATATTTTTAGCCCCGAGTTTCAGAATTTCAGACCTACAATAGATTTAAAATTTTGACCCCAACAATTTCCTATAAACTCTGCATGTGTGAGAGATATATATCCCAAGAACTCATTGTAGTTCTTCCCATCTTCTTTCATCCTTCTCGAGATACTTCGCTCTCTTTTTCTTCTTCTCTTCCTTGTAGATTGGACTTGATGAGTGAGTGCTCCAAATAGGTCTAAATGCCTCTATATATATATCCTTTTTACTGGCTCAAATTTCCCTAATGAAGTCCAACTTCATGGGGAAATGCCGACTAGGTGTGGAGGTGACAAATACCCTTTTTGACTCAAAAATAATTATTTTTACACAATAGAAAATCCCAAGAAGGGTCTAATAAAAATTACAATGACTCTATTGACTCAAGACAAAACCTAGAAGCCTTCAATGGAGGATTTGACCTAGAAAACATTGACCCAATCATGAAACCTATGCTTTAATAAGACATTGTCTTTGATAATAAAATTTATTTTGACAAGTACAATTATGAAGACTGACACTAGTTACATTACTTAACAATAAATATGAACAATATAATGGTTGCACTATAAGATACTATAAATTAGCTACTAATAGTCATATATATGCAAATTTTAGTCATCATTTGAAACCAATTAATGACCAAAGAAAAGTGACTAAATTTCAGTCGTGTTATAAGATACTGTAAATTAGCTGCTAATAATTGTATATATGAAAACTTTAGTTGTCATTTGTAATCACAAATTTATCATTTATAGTATCCATTTATCGTTTTTTGGAAGTTTCATATTCATTATCCAAACGATTAATTTAGTTGTTTATATTCATTTCATTTACTTTCATTAATAATCATTATAAATGACCAATCTAGTCATTATATATTCATTTTATTTGTGTTCATCTTAATCAATATAAACTAAAATTTAATAGTTTAAGTTTAACTTTATGTATTCATTATTAATCAACATAAATTAATTAGTATGATTTTGCGACTAAATTGAAAAAATGTCATACAATGTGCATGTTCATCTAATATGAAAATGCAGAGTTGCATATGTTAATTACAACACTAAATAATATCAAGTACCATAAATTATATTATATGAAATTCCAAACATTGCAATACGAGTTTCCAACTTAATATTGGTTAGACTACACTCTACAAATGAAATATTGTTTCATCACTTCAAAACATTATCATTGTGTTGCCAAGGCATTGTAGGTGAATTTTCCAAATCTAAAGACTTGACCATACTTTTGTATGTGTGTGTATCATGCGAGATATTGGTTTTAAGTTTATCACTAGACCAATTCTCTTTTCTCTCTTTCTGCATTTGTCACTCCAGTGTTATTTTTCTCCTCTTTTGTTGATTCCTTCTTCTTACCATCAATACTAAGTTCCTATTCTAAAAATGAAAGAAGATATAATGTTTAGAATAAGACATGAAATACGACGAACAATGGAATATAACCTAACATAGATTACAAAGGATTTATATGACATAACCTCAACATTAGCAATGCCAATTCCATTTTTCTCCAAAAAAGCAAGAAACACGAACAAGTTTTATTAAGGTGGGCGATAGTTGCCACTATGTGACCAAATGACCTGTATAAAAAAAGAAAATAAAATGTCACCATAGAAAGAACAACCAGGAACTTATTCAACCTTTAGGAAAAGCTTAGGCAGAATCATCCCAACTAAGTTACATGCCAAAAATATCACGTTCTAGATAACTTATGAAAACAAATGGAAAGAAAAGACAAAATGTAATATATAATGTATGACAACTGACTGAAAAATTACGTCATAAAATATTTATTTTCCTATGGTTACCCATACATGTGGGTGAGTAACATTTCCCAATATGCCATAATCCTTAGAGTCTAGAGGAAGTAAACCTCCTACTAACATAATGATTGATTGGTTGCATCTTCGCATTGCCTCTCCTTTATGAGTCCAAAAAATAAAAATAATTCTATCCTTAACTAGTTTTACTCCAGAGCATTCATTCTGCATGTTATCTCCACATAACCACCAAAATGTCAGATATGGAAAAAATGGCATTTTGGAATTGTTTCTAAAACTATGTCATTTATACACCCTTCCAATGAATCTCACCAAATGTACCCACTTGATTTTCCTCTTTCATATTCATTTACATCCTGAAAAATATTTGTTTCAAAAACCGAGACAACCCCAATATCTCTAGATCCTAATAATCATCCATATTTGCCAGAAACCATAGTAATTAATACTCTCTTACAATCAACCCACTAGTCTTAATATATATTTTTTCTTCTTTCCATTATTGATGCACATAAAACGCACATTATGTGATCTTATATTAGTTTGTCAACAAGCTGTCATTAACCACATCAATTCCATCATTTTTAATGAAATGTCTCCATGCAACCTTTTATTTCCTTCCCTAACAAAGTAACTCGTGAATTATTATATGAAAGACGATATTTCATGTGCCATACAAAATATCAATTGCAATATACTATGAGTACTATAGAAAAAATTAGAGTTAATATTTACAATTAAGAAAAAGTTATAATACCCATTGTATCAACAACCTTTAAGGAATGACCTTCTCATGACTTATTGCACAAAATTCCCATGAAAAAATCTAACCAATAGAACATAATAGTAAATGGCATAAAATCAACCAAATTTTGGATCAATGAAAGCGTAATTTGAGATTTCTCTAATTTATTGGTATACTTTTGGCTATAAGAATGTTTGTGACAAAAAACAATAAGCATGCACAATCTAACCTTAAGACCCAAGGAAAAAATAATCTAGATTTGATCATCACGTACAACATGAACTTGCTCAAATACACTTTCTTGTATTTATTTATCATATTGTAACATAATGTGGCATAAAGGAGGAGTATATTCATGAAGAATATATACTTACAAGAGTTCTTCCAATGTTCTCCTATCATATTTTCTTTTGAAAAGCCTTGGTAAAACCTCCACCATAGCTCCTAACAAAAGAAACTTTCATTGAAGATGACAATCCAAGTCATTCAATTATAAGGATTGACAAAGTTTGATAAAGGAAAAGTACAAATTTACAAAAAAAAGGCTTTGAACATCTACAAAAATTGTGTTTCTAGACCTCCAACACATGGAACCATTTATTTTTGAGCTTATCGCATGCGTAAATTACAAAAACAATTTTAATTATTGGTCATGATCAACATTGAGTCTGTTGGACCCAAAGCTCTCATTTGATATTTGAATCCTTAAACAAGAATATATATCTTAATAAATACAAAACAAAAGGATCAAAAATAGCTAAATAATAACATTCTTGTTGATATCAATGTCTTTACTTTAAAATCTAGGTGAAAGTGCATCTCAAACACCAATGGAAAGAGGGCATGTTGGTGCCATTGATCCCAAGCATCCATGGTTGTTGGACAACTCTTCAGAATTTGTATTGACCTATGAGGACAAGGAAGGATATTGGATGCTTGCTGGTGATGCCCCAGGGAGGTGAGTTGTGATACCCATGCAATCCAAATATTCACTTTTCAGATAAAATAATACATATATAGAATGTTGCACCAAGTTGTTGGAAATAATACTAAGAGGGGGGGGTGAATCAGTGTTATCAAGTCAATAAAAAATTTTCATTTCCATAATCAGATTCATATATTCTACTTCCACAACTTCTTATGATTAAGTTAATTGATCTTCAATGAGTGCATTAGAAAATTATCAACCATATTAACAGTTAACAGATGCAGTAACATAGAGTAGATCATCACACATAAGGCACACACATGAACACCATGATATAAGGTGGAAACCCAATGTGGGAGAAAACCACCTGCTGCAAGTCATCTCAATCTTCTTCTTAATAAGAAAATCCTTTTACAATATTTTGTACTGGTGCAGTCTTATACCAGTACGGGAGCTACAACCCCCTTTGCTCTTGTACTAGCCGATCCATTTACTAGTACGCAGGTTGCTACCTGCTACAATGCTCCAAATATTTCCTTTAGCTCTTATACTAGCTTAGATACTAGTACGTAGGTGCTGGCCTACAATCTTCTCTCCTCCAGGTACCACGTTTCATCAATTTTTAGACTGGATACACTGAAGCACAACACATAATCTGAAAGGCCACATTTCATCCAATTTTCATACTGGACCCAACAACAATATTGAAGCTCATAATCAAACAACCTTCTGAATCACCCAATCACCAGATCAATAGAAGGATAAGTCATTATGAACCTGATCCATTCATCTATCAATATTGAAGCTAATCATAATCATTCAATCAATCACTGCTGTTATCAGACCATAATACCAGACATCACTTCAAAACCCAGGACACAACAATAATAAACAGGGGCAGCTAAATAGAGTTCATGAAAAGTCCGCAGCTTCACCCATAGAACACATGCGTACATCTGCACTGTTTCCAACTGCCTTCCTGCGCACCCACGCACTCTGTCTCATGGACTTCCTGCGCACCTCCGCTCTGTGTCCAATGGGATTCCTGCGCCCCTCCGCACCTTCTGCAATTCTGGGCCTGCGAACCTGCGCACCTGCAACGCTTCTGGGCCTGCGTACCTACACACTTTTCCTTTACTGTACTTGCGTTCCTGCGGGTATAGATAATTTCAAGACTTCAAGAATAACCCAGACTGTCAGATCTACAGATCTGAACATGCGCCGAGCAGATATCAACCCATTAGTAGATCCGACTTGTAATTCTCATGTTTCTCCTTGATATTGATTCAACTCTCTCTCACAAACCGATTACAAGAATTTCAAATCTAGCTTCTCTTAATATCTTCTAATTTCACCCATGTTTAGCCAAATGATCTCCTTTGCTTTATATAGGCAGGCTCTTCCTAAAATCATGGATCAATACCATAGATAACCAATACAAGGGATCCAAACCGAGGCTAAATTAGATCCTATACCACGGGCCAAACATAAGAAACCCCACGTGAGCACGCTTCTCTGCCTTGAAGTGAGTGAACTGGGGTCCGCACCTTTTACATGGTGTACCTGCGGGTATTTACGCACTTTATCTATGACATGCCTGCAGGTCTGCAGCTTTTGTACGGTGTACCTGCGTACCTCTTGTTTTCTTCATTATTTGTGAGCTAATCATCAATCTCTGCTACTGACCTGTTGTACAGTGATCCATCACCTGTATGAGTTTCCATCAAGGACAACACTTTAGCCATAATGCCAACAATCTCCCCCTTTGGACTTGATGGCAAAGCTTACTTGTGAATTGTCATCTGATCCCTTTGAACTGTCCTACATCCATGTATTCTGTCATATCTGATATCTCTTCTGTGGATTCATCTGAATGTATACAAGTGAAATGATCTTCTATGAGAGGGTTTCCATCAAGTACAACACATGCATCATAATGGCAACAATCTCCCCCTTTGGACTTGATGGCAACAACACCAAATCACTCTCCCCCTTTGACATCAAGGGCAAAGGGTTTTGCTCCCCCTAAGAAAATGCTCCCCTTGACTATAAACCAGATCTGCTGAAGTCTCTGAATGAGCTCCCTCTTTGTATATGCCATGGTGCACCAATCTGATAATGCTCTTTCTGAAATATCTGCTCTGCTATATAGTGTTGTTCATGCTCAAGCTCCCCCTGACTGTAAGCAAGGTCTGCAAAAAGATGTTCTACAAGAAGAACATGACTCTATATATCATAAATGACCTTCCTATCACCAAAAGACTCAATACATACATCCATCACCCAACCAAGTGGGGATACATCAGGAACTAAATACATTACATCTTCATCCCAGGCATAGTGGGGAAACCAACATAGGTCGTTACATGACCTGAAGAGATGACTACAATAGATAGAGACATACTATTACATCATGAGTCGTGATATGACATTTATAACAGAGACCAATCACCTAAGATAAACATCAGCAACAACACTGTATGATCTGCTCCATAGTATCTGTCAACAGCAACTAGATCAGCAACTTGCATTAGTGCATGAATCATCAAGGTATGTCTGCATCAACTCATTCATAGCCATTATGAACCAAGTATCATCAATTTGGAATATCTGCATTAATGCAACTTTGAATAGTCAACCATGAATCCAGCCAACAATCCTCATCCATATATGTGCCAAGAACAATAAAGACTCCATGCAAGCACCATTTGAGAATCAACCACAAATCTGATCCAAGAACCATGTGAACAACTCATAACCATAGCAAGATGAATCATAAGCATCGTCACCAAGGACCATAATGCCAACAATGCATTAAGAGCATATGCTCCCCCTAAACTTGTGCCATCTGTCAGATCTTATCAACAAGAAAAGTCAGCCAATAAATGCCTTAAGACAGATCCACAGTTTCTCATTATATGGCCTGTGTGGCTCCGCACTTCACCTTCCGCTCTTCTGCATATCCCCGCACTTTACTTTCTGTGTTTCTGCGTATTCACGCAGAGAGCCTTCTACTACAGCGCGTAACCACACACATGTGCCATCAATCGCGGCGTGTATCTATGCACCTACGGCTTCTGTAGCGCCGCGTACTTTCACTGTGCCTCCGCACCTGAGCCTCTGCCATGCCGCGTACCTTTACTGTTCTCCCACACCTGAACCTCTGTCGCGCTGCGTACCTCCGCACTGGCACTTTTGCTTCGCTGCGTACCCTCGCACATTCTCTGTGTATCACCTGCGTTCCTCCGCACCGGAACTTCCGCTCTGCTGCGTATGCCCGCACTTTCACAGTGAATGGTCTGCGTACCTCTGATTAGAACCCAATTAACATTCCTCCTCTGTGCCACTGACAGTCAGATTCCCAGATCTGATCTTGTGCTCGAGAGATCATACTTCATAGATTCACTTCCAACTTCACTTTCCCTACTGCCTTTCTTCAAACAATCATATACGCGATTGTGCAGTATCCAACTCGCGTATATACGCGACTTCCCTTTATGGAGTTTGCATATGAGATTCAGGACACTGAAGTTTTGTACTTTCAGCTCCCTCTGATTCTGGTATGTCTGTATGTTGTGCTGTGCCGCCACTTTCTGACTGAACTTCCTTTTTCTTCCATATCTTCAAGCGTGATGATGTTTTCTCCTTTTGGTGTGATGTCCGTGCTTTGTTCCTGCATTCCTTTGCTATATGTCCAAGCTTGTTACATGCATAACATCTTACATGTTTCATATTCCTTTTGTAGCAATCAGCAGCTTTGTGACCATACATATTGCAAGCAAAGCAATATCCATTAAAGTACCTTGAATGTGATGATCTTTCTACATAATGGTCTTGAACCCTTCTTCTTCTACATCTAGCTGCAACATGTCCAAGATTATGACATACATAAAATTCAACATTATTCATAGGAGGAGTAAAGGATTTTCTTTGAGGAATCTTTCCTTGGTTGATGATGAGATTGATCTTTCATTTCTTCGTTGATCACTTTAGATTTCTCTTTAGAGTTCCTTGCCTCACCTTGTGAACTAGATTCACCTTCAACAGATTCATGGAAACCAAGACCAGTCTTTATAGCAGGAGACCTTTGACTACTAAGAATATCATCCAAGACTTTAGAACTATCTTGAAATCGTAAAAGCTTATCCTTTTCTTCGAATTTACCTTTCAAGATATTTACCTCAACCTGAAGCTGTTCTTCCTTTTCAAGAGATTGCTTTTTCAAATCTTCTTCAACTTTCCTTCCTTCCTCCATTTGTTCCCTTAGTTTGAGAATCTCCTTTTCTTGTTCTTCATTCAGATCCTGCTGCATTTGACGAACTCTGAAGGCACATTCCAGCTGGGATTTTAATCTAATGACTTCGTTGTCTTGTTTTTCAATTGCTTGGTGTAGATATTCATTCTGCTTCTTTGATTCTTCAAGATCTTCCTTTAGTGAGAGGATCGTGGCTTCAAGACTTTCATAATAACTGGATCGATCTCTGAGCTCCTTGATTGTTGTGTTCTTTTCAATGAATTCATTTCTTAGAGATGTTGCTTCAACCTACAACTTTTGATACTTTTCCTTGCATAACTCTCGATGAGCTTTTTGTCTAGTAACAACTTCTTTGAGGGCACCACTCTTTATGTTCAGAAGTTTTTCTTGTTCACTAATTTTATTTGTCAGCCTGTTAAATTCAGCCTCTATTTGATATCTTTCTTTCTCACCCATAAGAGCAAATTCAGTAGTCTCACTATCACTTTCATCTTTTCCAAAAGGAAAGATAGTTGGAACATCAGAGGATAGCAAATTCATACCTGAATGGTCATCTTCATTCTGAACTGATTCTAAATCTGAAGAGCTTCTTATACCTAATCCCCAATCGATTCTCCCACTGTCATAGTTCCTCTGAGATGTCTTCTTCTTCTTATGAACTTTCTTCTTAAGCTTCTTTCCCATTGTTCCACGGATCTCCTTCAAGCGATCAATTTTCTACCAAAGGACCTGCTCTGATACCAATTGTTGGAAATAATACTGAGAGGGGGGGGTGAATCAGTATTATCAAGTCAATAAAACTTTTTCATTTCCATAATCAGATTCACATATTCTACTTCCACAACTTCTTATGATTAAGTTAATTGATCTTCAATGAGTGCAATAGAACATTATCAACCATATTAACAGTTAACAGATGCAGTAACATAGAATAGATCATCACACATAAGGCACACACATGAACGCCATGATATAAGGTGGAAACCCAATGTGGGAGAAAACCACCTGCTACAAGTCATCTCAATCTTCTTCTTAATAAGAAAATCCTTTTACAATACTTTGTACTGGTGCAGTCTTATACCAGTACGGGAGATACAACCCCCTTTGCTCTTGTACTAGCTGATCCATTTACTAGTACGCAGGCTGCTACCTGCTACAATTCTCCAAAGATTTCCTTTAGCTCTTGTACTAGCTTAGATACTAGTATGTAGGTGCTGGCCTACAATCTTCTCTCCTCCAGGTACCACGTTTCATCAATTTTCAGACTGGATACACTGAAGCACAATACATAATCTGAAAGGCCACATTTCATCCAATTTTCATACTGGACCCAACAACAATATTGAAGATCATAATCAAACAACCTTCTGAATCACCCAATCACCAGATCAATACAAGGATAAGTCATTATGAACCTGATCCATTCATCTATCAATACTGAAGCTAATCATAATCATTCAATCAATCACTGTTGTTATCAGACCATAATACCAGACATCACTTCCAAACCCAGGACACAACAATAATGGGCAGCTAAACAGAGTTCATGAAAAGTCCGCAGCTTCACCCATAGAAAACCTGTGTACATCCGCACTGTTTCCAACTGCCTTCCTGCGCACCCACGCACTGTGTCTCACGGACTTCCTGCGCACCTCCGCTCTTTGTCCAATGGGATGCCTGCGCCCCTCCGCACCTTCTGCAATTCTGGGCCTGCGAACCTGCGCACCTGCAACGCTTCTGGGCCTGCGTACCTACGCACTTTTCCTTTATTGTACTTGCGTTCCTGTGGGTATAGATAATTTCAAGACTTCAAGAATAACCCAGACTGTCAGATCTACAGATCTAAACATGCGCCGAGGAGATATCAACCCATTAGTAGATCCGACTTGTAATTCTCATGTTTCTCCTTGATATTGATTCAACTCTCTCTCACAAACCGATTACAAGAATTTCAGATCTAGCTTCTCTTGAGATCTTCTAATTTCACCCATGTTTAGCCAAATGATCTCCTTTGTTTTATATAGGGAGGATCTTCCTAAAATCATGGATCAATACCATAGATAACCAATACAAGGGATCCAAGCCGGGGCTAAATTTGATCCTATACCACGGGTCAAACATAAGAAACCCCACGTGAGCAAGCTTCTCTTCCTTGAAGTGAGTGAACTGGGGTCCGCACCTTTTACATGGTGTACCTGCGGGTATGTACGCACTTTATCTATGACTTGCCTGCGGGTCCGCAGCTTTTGTACGGTGTACCTGCGTACCTCTTGTTTTCTTCATTATTTGTGAGCTAATCATCAATCTCTGCTACTGACCTGTTGTACAGTGATCCATCACCTGTATGAGTTGTCATCAAGGACAACACTTTAGCCATAATGCCAACAATCTCCCCCTTTGGACTTGATGGCAAAGCTTACTTGTGAATTGTCATCTGATCCCTTTGAACTATCCTACATTCATGTATTCTGTCATATCTGATATCTCTTATGTGGATTCACCTGAATGTATACAAGTGAGATGTTCTTCTATGAGAGGGTTGCCATCAAGTACAACACATGCATCATAATGCCAACATTTTCTTTATTTTAGAATAGATGCATAGGAGAGTTTGGCTTTGTATTTAGGGAAAATATTGAATGGGTTTGCATAGAGATGTTTTTGGGAAATTCCTTCATTTGTTTTGAAGGTATTTTTCAAGAATGTTGGAAATTTGTGGATTTTTTGGAAGTTATTGGTTGTGATCTAAAACATTGAGCCTATTGCATTCAATACTTAGATTAGGAAAAATTCTAGAAATCGGTAAATTGCATTTTTTCATTGCTAGTGATACAAAATATATTAATTCATTGATAGATCGATTCAAATCAGGAAATTAAATTATATTCCCAGGGTCAACTTAATAAGAAATTTTGATTCTGCTTCTTTAGAATCAAACACCTTGACCAATATGAGCTTCACTTGATATGCCTAAGTGGTTATCAACCTAAGTGATAGATGGATTGGAAAAAAATATTTAGAGGCATGGTCAATGCCCTAACTAGGAGGTATAAATATTAATGTGAAGGCACATGCAACTATTATGCAAAAAGTGCTTCTCTAAAATATATATAGTTCATTGACTTTGACAATGAAATTTATGCTGAAAATGTTTCATCAAATGTATAAACAAGAATTTTCCGGCCCTTTAGACTCTTTTTGGCATCATATATAAGTGTTGGTTCTAATGCTTCCTCATAAAATGTCTTCACAAACATTTTTCCACCAACCGAAACCAAATCCTCCATCATAAAAGGTTGATAGTCTTTTTGCACAACATTGTTCTGCACAAAAAAAAAAAAAAAGATACTTTGGGTTTTCTTTCAAGGTGTTGTTTCAATAAAAGAATTGTTGTAGAGCGTACAAAAAGTAGATAGATATATGTAAACCATAAAGCATTGATACAAGAGAAATTATGCTACACTAGGAAAGTAACAATAGATAAAGCACATGACAAAGTATGCATTATAAGTCGAGAGGATGGTAATCATAAGAAGAAAAATGATACTAGTGTTGTTATAGAGTATTGGGGCTATGTAAACATTTTTACTCTACAAAAGATAGAACTTCCCTATTTACAAGTGAATCAATTCTTAACTTCTCCATCTACTTGCAACTTCAAAGTGATGAGACACGAGAAAGGTTGTAAAATAATAAGTCTAACCACAATGAAGAGGTAGTTTTCATATATTCTTGATGTCTTGAATCATGGCCAATTCAACCCACAACATTTTATAGCGTAAAATTTTAACACTTGATACTATAGGATGCTTGCATGTTTTAAGAGGTTCCTAGACAAAACAATATTGTGAAAGGTATTGTGAAGTGTACAAAATGAGGAGGCTCAATCCGAGTATGATGAGAGAAATCAGGAGTCTATGGTGTTAATCAAATTCTCAGTACCTGATGAGATGCTACCTAATGTTCACAAGGCAGAGGAGGCATTCAGAATTTGGGGGCGCCATAAATCATGCAAGATACATTAGACAAAGAAGGTAAGCTACAAATGTCTAACTTGGTCTAGATATGTTGTTTTTGTTTTGGAATAAGAAATTCTATTTACTTTCTACTTCTAGAATGACTATTAAAGGGTGGAGAGGAGGAGGGGATGTTGGTGCATTTATCCATTTAATGGTCATTTCATTTTCTCTCATATGGGACTTGAGTTAAATTCATATTGATCATATTTTGAAATATAAATTAACATGAGTGTTTTTTTCCATATGAGAAAAAAATATGGAATTAAAATTCAAGATGAGACATCTCCACAATTTAGATAAGGAATGGTGATGGGCTCGCAAATGCATGACAAGAGAAAAATAAAGCCTACCTTTAAAAAGAGTAATTTAAAACAACATCATCCTTTTATTTAGATTATCTAACAATATTACCTCATTTGTTTTCTTTTCCTCAAACTGACTAACTTTTTGTTCAAACAACTACTTTTCATTGGAGAGTTTCTTGCACATTTCTTCTGTTGAATGAAGATCATATGCCTCAATCTTCAATTAATTCCTCAGTTACTTAATTTTTGCCTATAGGGAATAGCAAAGATATAAAAAAATTTGAAAATTAGAAGTGAAGTTTTAACTCAAAACACTAAATGCTATGTTTGAAATAAACATGCAATAACATCATAAATCTTAGTACTAGTAATTTGTGTGATGTTATGAATACTAGTAAATGAAAACACTTGGAAAATATGTTACCTATCAAATCAAGTTTTGATTTTATGACACTCTGCCTTCATTTGTGAATGGAATATCTCTATCCCTTATACTTAATTACACCGACAAAACTTTTATGTGAGTGTTCTCCAAATCTAAATTTCCATTTTGCTCATTGGCAGAACTTGCTACAAAGCCCTTATCTAAAAGTCCCATATAAAACCTATGAAGGACAACAAAGGAGGTTAGAAAAGAAAATATTGGGCATTACAATACTCTAGAAAGCATCAGCACAATCATAAAATTTTACAGAAGATAAACAATAATTCCAAGATTTGGTACAATAACAAGAGAGAAGGTAAAAAAACTTGAAAAGTAGATTTGTTTTTAGCAAACAATTCATGAAACTTGTCACGATATTCAAAAATTTTAGATAAAGCATGCCTCTCTACTTGCAATGAGTCTTTCATCCCTTCCAGTTCTTCTAAAAGTTCAGTCTCCCTTTTTCCCTTTGCATGAATCTCTTTTGAAAGTTGTAAAACAAAATAATTTTAAACCAAAACAAAAATGTTCCTTCCTAATGGATTAGAATTTTGTCGAGTGTAGAAATTCAAAAAAACCTACCTAATCCTTCTTTCTTTGAGTTTCTTCTATGATTTTCGACATCTATTTTATACACTTTTCATATATTTCAAGGCCATGAGGTTATATATTCTTTGGTGAATCCTGTTAACATAACCATTGGAAGCAGAGTGTGTCTTCGTCGTTCGAGTATCGCCTCAACATCACATCATTTATGTGTGTCTGAAATTCCACACATATCTCTGCACCCTGCAATAGGTACCAGAGAATGGATATCATACGAGATAAAATATGAATTATTAAATATTATAGAAGCATCATAATTTTCAAAACACTCATACAATATGCTATGCCAATTTATTTGAAGTAATGAATGTTGGCCTAAAAATCTCATGCTATGTATAAGTTATTATTCAAACAAACCTTCTTTGTTATAAACTATAATATGTGAAGAGTTCCCACTACTCTCATTTTGAAAAATATTGTTTTCTTACTGCTACCAAATTGCATAATATCCTGCAATTCAGTTGAATGTAGATATCCCTTTTGGACTGGATGAAAAAAATGAACTAATATATAATGTGAAAGAAATGATTTATCATTAAACCTTCAAATAATGGGAACCCACAATATGATGAATCAAATGTTATAGGTAAAACTTACCCCACACTTATTTATGCCTAGGATGATCTGTCTTGGTAAAAGTCTTATAGGATCTTCCTTTTTTCCGAACACTAAAAATGATAGAGTTCTCATAAGAGAGTGATCTTAGAATACGAAGAAGTGGTTTCCTTGAATCATCCTTGGACATATGCTTCTACCAGATAAGCAGGGTTGATATTTCAAACCATTTTAGTCATATTAGAACCTTATAACTTTTATGTATTCCCACTTCCACCCAGGTCCACCAAACTATTAATATTTGCAATTAAATGTCACATTACAGGGCTTATTATATTTACCTAAATTAAATTAAAAGTCAAAACAAATATTTCATTGAATGTTGGAATTCCAAGATAAAGTTACTAGTGACTAACATACTAATACACATACGTGTAGAAAACAGTAATTTGTACTCTATTTTGAGGCATACATATCCACCATTCCACCCTATGTAGTGTAGAATTTTAATCCACACCAGATTTTGACTTAGTAAATAATTAAAAAGTGTGTTCATTTAAACTCCCACAGAAGTAACATGTAGAATGTTTATCACAATACAAATTATGCCTCAAAATAGATTACAAAAAATAATCACAAAAACTACAAATTCTACTTAGTAAACTTAACAATCCTAGAAAATGGAGAGAAATAAGACAACACCAAACATCATAACACCAAGTAGAATCCATGTATGTCTATGGAAAATAAGAAAAATGCATATATACAATGGCAATAATGAAGTCCCATTGGACTTAACAAGTTAGCAAAAATAAGAGAAATGGGACCATCTCAAATTTTAAGTATTATGAACCTAAACATGTAAGTTATAGTAGCATAAAATCAAATCCATGCCACTATTTAAATCTAGGTGTTTTAGAAACCAAGAAAAGATATTTCTATAGCCCCTTATCCCTTATATCTTTCTATGTAATTTTATTTGATATAAAGAGAAAACTCAATAAACCATTAATTTTCCATAGCAGTGACCAGTAGTGAGCAATAATATCAATCTCCCAATCACACTTTGCTGATGTAACCAAAATTTGTCTAGGTAGATATATTTCTAAAAGTGTTTTCCAATAACTATTATCAATTACATGATATTCTGATCATCATCTCAAAAAAGCTTAAAATAATATCACTAGTAATCCACACATCCAAAAAAACGCTTGATATTAAATCCAACATTGGGAAGAGAGATCCAATAAGCCATCTACCTATTAAGGAGGCAAGAATAAATCATATGAGAAAAAGGATAAATTTCCCCAACATATCAAATGTTTCAACATTCAAGATAGAAACAAACCATCAAAGCAAAACTTATCTGCTTGTCTCTAGATTACTGACAAATCCTATTTCACCAAGTATGTGTAATGTAGCCAAATGTGATGGATCATTCCTCTTAACAGGATATTCACCGAGTATGTAATCATGTTGTAGTTGCAGTTACAATCATTCTTTTCTTAATAAAATATTCAATGACTGAATATTACATGCTAAACTTCTCATAATTATATACTGGACACTGCTCATAATTACTATAAAAGAATGTTGTATGTGATAGAGTACCAAATTCATACTGCCACATAACACAACTACACAAACATTTTTTCTAGTATTACTTCATTAGACTCTCGGAACAACCACTTCTTGAATGACAACTTGCAATGCAAAATTTTTCCCTTGCTACAGTCTTTGGTTGATTTAAGCTTAGCAACAAGATCCCCTATATATTTGTTGTCATTCAAAACTATGTATTCTTTTGGATACATAACTAATTCAAGAATAAAAAATTTGAGAGGAATTGCTCTGTATATGAAATTTAACCTTGCAAATAGTTAGTGATCTCTATGAAAAATTTGAAATAGCCCAATCACTATTCATAATTTCCGTAAAAAAAAATCATTTGTTACCATTTCCATGATCGAGTGATTTCAAACCAGTAACAACTTTTTCTCACTCAAATAGACTGAATGTGTTGTATGTATATAGTTTAAGTATTCCTGCAAGTTCCTCACATCACAAAGACATTAATAGAAAAATGTTACATCAACAAAGATTTCTAATCAAATAATTGGCACTAGAAATAATGTTCACAAATCGACTACTTGAACAATGTACTCGAGACATTTAACTAGAGTTCTCACAACAATGCCACAACAACGTCTTAGCAAAAGAACAAGCATCATCTCACAATTTTGTTGAAAAAATTATGAAATAGCTAGGGACATATACATGTGAATAAACTAATGTGTTTTAATAGTTTGGAAATAAATGAGGTTTTATTTTGTTCTTGTCACACATTCACAAGTCCATCACCATTCCTTATGTAAATTATTGAGATGTCTCATCTTGAATTTTAATTCCCTATTTTTTTCTCATATGGAAAAAACCACTCACGTTAATTTATATTTCAAAATATGATCAACAGGAATTTAACTCAACTCAAGTCCCATGGGGGACAAAACACAATGACCATTAAATGGATAAATATGTTGGGCACCAAATCGGGCTATCTTTCTATTTCATTTCCATCCCTCTCTCTGTCCTTTTTGCACTTCTTCACCTATGTTTACTATGCCAAATCCGCAAGGTAATTGCCCCTATCCCGTCTATTGGAATATTTTATTAATGAAGTAAAGTCGCGGGGTTTTGCCTATTCAATACACTAAAACCTATGTTTGACCATAGCTTCTAGAGAACAGGTATCGATCTCTCAGCATCCCGCAACAAATCTGCAATTCACAACAACGACCAGCCATAAGGAAGCCCCGTAGCTGGAGTCACAAATCCCTGAACCATTCTTGGACCATTTGCTAATCTTGTTCATCTAGTGTTGATGCCATTCTGAACTAATGTATATTTTTGGGTATACGGTTACCAGGTTTTGGGTAAAGATGTTGTTCTCCTTCGTTGTGTATAAAAGATAGGTTATTCGTGTAATTGGGGGACTCCCCATCAATATTGTAATAGCTCTTTCCAGATTAATAATATCATCTCTTTTTCTGCTCCATTCTTCGTGTGATTAATGTAGCCCTGATCAGAGAGCTGGGCCCACTCTTTTGATCAGGTGCTGCGTATTTCCTATTGCATGTTATTTATTATTTTATGGTTACTGTTACATATTGTAATCCTTGCAATTGCTTTGCTTGAGTATTGTAGCTAGTTCAGTTTTACACCAATGTTTGGAGTATTAAATCACAAACCCTTGGTCGGTAAAGTATAGTAACCTTGCCCCTGCATATACTTTGCATGTTTCCTTGAAAGGATACACACCGAGATTGATA
The DNA here is from genome assembly GCA_031772625.1 of Pinus tabuliformis. Lineage (NCBI taxonomy): Eukaryota > Viridiplantae > Streptophyta > Pinopsida > Pinales > Pinaceae > Pinus > Pinus tabuliformis. The sequence goes on from CM062814.1 coordinate 346,881,041, forward strand.
AATTAATGTACAAAAAGGGTGAATAGATTGTTCATACTTGGACCCCAACATTTTGGCATCATTGCCAAGGAGGCTAACAAGGTGCAAGACACAATCCAAACCAACCAGAGGGTCAATCTCTCGTCCTGGGGAGAGAACGAGTTTTCTCACTCTGCTCCAGGTCTTGAGTGTAGGTGTTTCTTTCTGCTTGTTTTTATTCTCTTTCTTGTGTCTATAGGGACAACCTCTTGTCGTGGGGAGGAAGGAGTCTTTTGATGCTCTGCTCCAGGCCCTAAGTTAGATTTATTTCTTTCAAACCCTTGTGTGTTTTAATTTTCAGAAACCCTAGCTTTTACCCGGAGGAGGGAGAAGTCTTTTGACACCCTACTTCAGATCTAGAAGTATTAGGTCTTCTCAGAGGCGTGTGTTTATTCCTGGTTCTTGTCCTCGGGAGGGAGGAGTCCTTTGACGCCCTACTCCAGGCCCTGAACTCTAGATTCCTATTTTGTTAGCTGTCTCTGCTTTTGTAAGCCCTTTCATCCTGGGGAAGGAATAATCTTTTGACACCTTACTTCAAGACTAGAGCGTTGCAGGATTGATACCAAGACCTTCTGCCATATCAACAATTGTATGAACACAGAACCAAACAAGATGGGCAGAGGAAGAGCCCCAAATAGGGGAGGATCGGACTTGGTAAGAAAGACTTACATCCAAAAAATTATGACAAAATTTGAATCAGAAGAATCCTCTCGCACAACCATGAGACCAGTTGCACGAAGAGTAAAATCCGAGGGACAATCAGTAGATCAACCAGTGTTGTCTGCAATATTCTTTGGCAATTTGACATAGCAGGCCCCTCCAGTAGTTGAGGAGACATCCAACAGTATACGTGATCGGGGGAACCCTACGCTGGTAATAGAAGGGGAAGAGGTTACAAGTAGAACATCGACGGGGTTAGGCCACTCCAACAAATGAAAGGAGGTCATAGCCAAGGGATCAGGTCATATGGATGCAAGAGAAGGAAACGGAGGGGCACTTGCATCACCAAGGGAGCGGGGAAGTGCTACTAAAGCAACTTGAACCCGAGTGGTAAGGAACCCTCAGCCATCTTCCACAAAGCCTGTTGAAATAGCCAGCGGTTATTGGAGGATATTTATGGCTCCTACAACCTCCACTATTGAGTTTCTGATTAGGGATCCGGGAGCTGGTGTGCCCATGAAGCCTATCCGATTAGCAGCCTTACCAAGCTTTCATGGGCTTGTTTCAGAAGACCCCGACATGTTTTTATTCAAATTTGACATAGTGTGCCAGGGATATGACTACATGACGGATGCCCAGAAGTTAAAAATTTTCCCTACCCTGTTAAAAGGGACAGCTTTGTGATGGTTCGTGGGCCTTGGAGGAAGTTCTATTTCCACATGGGATGATATGTGGACAACTTTTCTCGAAAAGTACCAGGATTACTGCAAATCCAAGAACATCAAAGAGGAAATTTTTAAGTTCACACAGAAAGAAGACAAGATCTTGGAAGACTGTGTGGAATGATTTAAGTATACATTATAGAGGTCAGGTCACTCTAACCTGGACAAGGAGATTTTAAAAATTATCCTCCTTCGGGCTTTTCATGAGGACTCTTTGGAATTGTTGAACATCGTAGGAAAGGGAGATATCTCTAAGGAAAGCTTTGAGGTTATCTGTGAACTATGCGATCAGTGCTTGAGGGGGCTTGCAAGAAACAAACAAGGGATTCGCTCAACAAAGGTGTCTGGCGGGGTTGTTATGAAGGTAGAAATCAAAAACCTACTAGACAACTTGAGAACGGATATCCTGAGTGCTTTGCTAGCACAGATGGATATGATGTAAGTAAAATAGAAGCAATTGGAATTGGATAGGACCATGGTTAAATTATGCCTGAAGTGTACAAAGAAGCATCCAGCTAGGGAATGTCCATTAAAATCCATAGAGGAATTTTCAATCTATGAATTAAATCATGCAACAAGCTCAGCCAGGCCTAAAAGTAGTGTTTTGAGGGATAGGAGAAGACACAGAGCAGCTGTACCTCATGGGGTCTAGAAAGCCATGGCAACCTCGACCACCAATGGTAAACCAAGGTATGTACTTAGACCCATCTCAATATTTCATTTATTTCAATATGAATTGTTAGCCCATGCCCTATCCACCCATGTGGCCACAATACCAGTTTCCACCTTGGCAGCAGTCCAACCCTCAAGCCGGTTCGAGCTCCCCATGGGCTCCAACTTGGTGAGGATCTTCTCTTGGACAATTTCCTCAACCGATGCCACAACAACAGCTCTAACTTCCCTCTAATGTGCCTCCTAGTAGTCAACCTATCCATCTCCATCTTCCAATCCAACCTAACCCAAATCCAAATAATAAGGGAGTTCACCAAATCGACAATCTTAACATACCTTCGTATAGCATTTCAACTGCAAAGTTGTATGAAATGAATTTGTGATCTAGATGGACATTCGATGCTCAACCTCCTCCATTTATCATTGAACAACTTGATAGTGAAGGTAAGGAATCAAAATTATTTAATAAGGAACCAAAACAAATTGGTAGAAACCATGTGCCTCCTACAAAACGACATCAATCTAAACCACCCTATCCAGAGAGACTGAATTTAAGTAAATCAATCCCTCAAGCTAAATTCAACTTATTAGGTGAATTACAAAACTTAGTTTTCAAAATTCCCCTATTACAAGCTATGAAGGATGTACCGATATATGCAAAGACTCTGAGGTAATATTGTTCAAATAAGCCTACAAACAAATCAAAAGACCCTCTTACTATTCATGTCATGGGAAAATTATCAAATTTTATGATGGGAAAGTCAGTGCCTGTAAAGTATGGAGATCAAGGGAACCCAATTCTGACAGTACAAATTAATGGGGTAGAAATTCCGAATGTGCTAGTAGATCTAGGTGTTGCCATCAACGTTATGACCACTGAAACTATGCATACATTAGGTCTTCGTAACTTGAAACATACACCTATAGTGTTAGAACTGGCAGATCGATCTGCAGTTAAACCAATAGGGAAGTTAGAAGATGTAAAAATTTCAGTGGATTCATGGCACTATCAAATAGATTTACTTGTCTTACATACGCAATCTTTGGTTGGCAGCCATCGCCTAATTTTAGGTTGGCCATGGCTGGCTACTGCAGATTCATACATTGGGTGTCGTTTAGGGCACATGGTCATTTCAAATGGGCACAACACTAAGAATTTAGTGTTATACCCACCTGTATAACCAGACCCATCCACAAAACCTACAGGTAGCAAGAAAATCTTATCCAGGAAGGAACCTAAAACTGAAAATGAGGAATTAAGACCAGTCCTTACTATTGGGTAGGCCCTCCAGTTAAAATTGGAATCGGAGGATGATGTAAACACCTCCATTATGGATGATCCTTGCTCTGTTTCAGAGCCAAATCAACAAATCCTAGAATCCATCCTGAGATGTGAAACACAGGAAACTATTGAAACAATAGAAGAATTGGAGGAGCTACCTGTAGATGCACCCCATGGAAGTATCCCTGTCAAATTAGAATGAAGAAAGACCTTGAACATTAACCTTGACTTGTCAGAATCCCAGAAGAAGAAACTTGTAGATGTCCTTTAGAAACATAAAGAAGCCTTTGCTTGGGATTACCCAGACATCAAGGGGATTCCTACTAATTTATGTACCCACCATATATATATATTAAGGAATATTTTCATCCTCTGAGGAAACCTTAGAGAAGGATGAACACTGCATTGGAAAATGTTGTGAAAGAAGAACTTCATAAACTACTAGATATAGGTTTTATTTACCCCATTTTAGATAGCCAATGGGTTTCTCCATTAGTAATGGTCTGTAAGAAAAATGGTAAATGGAAGATATGCGTGGATTATAGAGAATTAAATAAGGCAACACAGAAAGATCATTTTCCTTTACCATTTATTGACCAAGTTCTAGACACATTGGCCCGCAAAAAGTTCTTCTCCTTCCTAGATGGATTTAGGAAAAAACCACTTTCACATGCCCTTGGGGAACATTCGCATATCGAGTCCTTCCTTTTGGCCCATGTAATGCACCTACAACATTCCAAAGGGAAATTTTGGGGATCTTCTCTGATTTGGTGGATGATAGTGTTGAAATTTACATGGATGACTTTACTCCATATGGGGATTCATTTGTAGAAGGGTTGAAAAATTTAGGGAAAGTTCTTGAAAGGTGCATACAGGCGCATGTCTCCTTAAGTACGGTAAAATGTCATATGATGATGCAGGAAGGAATTGTTCTGGGACATTTGCTCTCAGCTGAAGGAATCTGGATGGACCCAGCTAAGATAAAGGTAATTTTGCACTTTCTAATAACCAAAACACCCACGCAGGTACATAGGTTCATTGGTTGTGCTAGTTATTACAGGTGCTTTATAGACAAATTTTCTAAGGTAGCACATCCACTTTTTCAATTTCTAACAAAAGATGCAGATTTTGTGTGGACAGATGACTGTGATGTAGCCTTCACAAAAATCAAGGAATTGGTTTGTAGCACTCCGATCCTTATAGGGACAGACTGGGCATTACCTTTCCATATTCACATGGATGCTTCCCAGATAGCGGTTGGTGTAGTATTAGGACAACAATAGGACAGGTTACCATATGCAGTTTACTATGTTAGTAAGAATTTGGCCCCTGCTGAATTAAATTACACAGTGACTGAGAAAGAGTTCCTTGCTGTCATCTATGCCATCAACAAATTCTAGCATTACATCATCGGGTATCCTACCTTTGTACATATTGATGATGTAGCTATCAGGTATTTAATGAATAAACCTGTTACCCCTGGTCGCATTACAAGATGGATTTTTCTACTACAAGAATTTGACATTACTATAGTAGATAAACTAGGGAAGGACAATGTGGTTGCAGTTTTCCTATCTAGGATAGAAAATGATGGTAAGAATACACCAATTGAAGATAATTTTCCAGATGAACATCTTTTTGCAGTTTCTGCTAACACTCTGTGGTATGCAGATATTGCTAACTATCTTGCTACAGGGAAGGTGCCTCATCATTTGTCATATAAGGATCAGAGGAAGATTATTCATCATAGTACTTGATATTCATGGATCACAGGGTATATTTTTCATAGAGGGGTTGACCAATAGATTCGGCATTGTGTGGAAAAGGATGACATCTATGAGATATTAAAGGCTACCCATGACAACCCCTGTGGAGGGCATTTTGCAGATAAGAGAATAGGCCATAAAGTGCTACAGATGGGATATTACTGGTGTTCCATCTTTCTTGATGCTCGGGATTATGTCCGTAGATGTGATAGTTGCCAACAGATGGGACAACCTGGGAAAGCAGATGAAATGCCTCTACGGCCCCAGATAGTCCTCGAACCTTTCGAGAAATGGGCCATCAATTTTGTTGGAAATTTAATTCCACCTTCTCATCAGAAAGCTCACATCTTGGTATGCACTAATTATGTGACTAAATGGGTAGAAGCTAGAGCGGTCACAAGAGCAACAGAGAAAGTAGTGGCAGACTTTCTTTTTGAAGAAATCTTTGCTCGATATAGTACTCCAAGCAAAATTGTGTCAGATGGAGGGGCGCAGTTCACATCTCAAATGATAGGGAACTTGATGCAGAAATACGAGGTTAAACACAGAGTGACAACCCCTTATCATCACCAAGTGAATGGACAAGTAGAAAGCACAAACAAGATATTGGAAAATATCTTGACAAAAACAGTAGAAAGTCATGACCGAGACGGGGCAAGAAACTTCCAAAAGCTTTATGGGTATATAGAACAACATGGCGAAACACAACTGGGTTTTCTCCATTTGAGTTAGTCTATGGGAAATCCCCCTTGTTTCCAGTAGAATTTGAGATCAACACGCTCATAACAGCTTTAGAAGTAGGCCTAGACCTATCAGAAGCATAGAAACACCAACTGGAACAACTGAATGAATTGGACGAGATTCGAGCAACAACTGTCCAAAAAACTACTATTGTTCGACAACAAAGAATGAAATGGCATGATAAATTTATCAAGAGTAAGGTGTTTCATGAAGGGGAATAGGCATTACTTTACGACTCCCGGTTTAAATATTTTGAAGTCAAGCTTCGCACTTGTGGGATGGGACCATATGAAGTGGACACAGTATTTGACAATGGAATAGTTAGACTAATTACAATAGATGGGAATCATACCTCGTTCCTAGTAAATGAACACCGTCTAAAGCTATACCACCGTCTAGCCTCTAGAGATGTCTTTGTTAAACACCTTTTTGATTCATCTGGTTTAATGGTTGTTGGTATAAAGGACATTCTCACTCTGTTATATATATATATATATATATAAATACTATTATTACTTACTTGTTTGTGTTTTGCAGGAATAACAAATGAATATGGCTAGGAGAAATGTAACACTTGGCGTTGTTACTCCACCAGTGCTGCTACTCAGTTGTTGCTATTATGCTGCTAGTGCTGCTACTCCGCCGGTGCTGTTACTCCACCGGTGCTATTACTCCACTAGTGTTGTTACTCCATTGGCGTTGTTACTCCACTGTTGTTGTTACTCCACCAATGTTGTTACTTCGTCGTTGCTATTACTCTGCCGGTGCTGTTACTCTGTTGTTGTTATTCACTTGGTGTTGTTACTCCACCGGTGTTGTTACTCCACCGTTGCCATTACTCCACTGGTGTTGTTACTTCGTTGTTGTTGTTACTCCACTGGTGTTGTTACTCCGCAGTTGCCATTACTCCACCATTGTTGTTACTCCACCATTGTTGTACTCTTTTGGTGCTATTACTCCACTATTGTCGTTACTCCACCATTGTTGTTACTTCGCCGTTGTAGTTACTCCATCACTACTATTACCCAAGTGTGTTGTCAGTCCACCACAAGGTAGGTCCCCAGGTACATCTCTGCTTAGTTTTACAGATTTAATTTAAATATTCCAAAAAGACACCAATGCATGCCACAGACGACCGTAATTAAGTTGGGGGGGTCCCGTCATAATAAACGATGGCGTACCAATGGAAATGCATTCATGTCACACGATTCACACCAAACTAAATCTAATGATTATGAAATTTTGTAATCACAACCTTGACGCATTGGAATGTGTATTCGTATGCAAAAGTCACAATCGGTCACCTCCCCAACACGCTGCATTAAACCATTGAAAATATCCAACCATACTACCATAACTCGCCATCATTCTCTGAGATTTCTTAAGACGTACTAGTGTTGTTACCATGCTTTTTCTCGAGGCGACAATGACGTTATTACTATTGCCAACGGTTTAGGTCCTTGTCATTTTCCCCTACCAGCTAACTATATTAATTGTGCTGATCCCACCTTTATAGCGATCAGTGGATGGTCTGTGCGGCATGAGCCAGAAGATACAAAAAGAGTCGAAGTAGTCGGGAGGTATGGCAGGTCTTCGAAAACACAGGTTGGGATGTCTACCTTGATAGGTTGAGAGGGCCCAACAAGGAAATTGTGGTAGAATTTTCACTCAACCTGGAAGAAGAAAGCTCTCAGGTCCGCGGGATAGAAGTCCCTGTTACAAAGGAAGCCCTTGCAGAAGTTAGTGGGCTCCCTCAAAATGGACAGAGATGGTTTTCAGGAAGGACTTCCCTCCTAGAGTTTCTCGATGTATTTTTGCAGGCAAGAGAAAGCATTGCTCAGAAGGGTTGAGGATACAACCGAGACTCATTACAGCATCCATGGGGAGAGGTAGTAGAGTTTGTCATAAAATATATAACTTGTGAAGGGAGATAATCCGCTGTGTTTAAATACCATCTCCGGATATTAGCTCACCTACAATTCCCCCAAGCAAATACCTTTTCATTAAATGTGCCTTATTTCTTAATAAGGAGTCTTCAGCTGATGGCACATTCTGCTCAACAGTTGTGACAGGTGATGGCGGTCATTACCCACCACGGGCTGGTCCAACAGTTGGTGATGAATGAAATTAGATGGATTCTGATTCCATGGGAATTGTTTCTGGATTCCACGGAGGAAGAGATAATAGCCGTTGTGGCCGCTAGTGAAGATGAACCAGAAGCAATGGAAGAAGAATATGCAGAAGGAGGTGATTATGTTGATTAGGAGGAGCAATAGGAGATGGAAATGGAAGTTGAAGAATTTGAATAAGAGGCTACTCCTCAAGAGCAAGCCACAGCTGCGGTGGAAGACGCAGGAGTTGACACAGAAAGGCCCACTAGTACCATGATCGAGGTTGTTCCACAAGAATCAGCCTCGACTCTAGAGCTAGCAGAGCAAATTAATAGCATGACAATAGTAGAGGAAGTACCACAACAAGTAAGGATGGGTGAATTGGTCGATATTGCAGCCGAAGGTACCCCACAGGGATCCCTTGCCACCGTGGAGCTGATGGAGGAAGACAACCTGAATGAAGAAGAGGTTGTGACCACCCCAACCATAGGTTCAATGGAAGAGGATGAACCGGGACAAGAAAAGCTCGAAGCTGGGAGAACCATGGAATTTATAGAGGAAGTTCTGGGAGAATTAGGGCATGAGGCTGGTGCTGCTCCACAAGAACCAACATCAACCTCAGGACCAAACACTGAAGAACCCTACTATTTTTCCTTTTTCTCTTCTATCCCAAAAGGAGCAAGGGTATCTCGTTCCCTCGGTGCACAGAAGAAGACATCATCGTTCATCTTGCATTAAATTTATCAAGAAGAACACAACTGAATGGAATAGATGCTGCCCAGGTGACAAGCACTTCAGAGCCTAAATGGGGAGAAGAGACAGAAATCCCTGAGGCAGGGGAACCCTGAGGGGCCCCAGCAGATACATTAACAGGTGATCATCTCACAAGGGCACCATCGATCGTGGTGATCATGTAACAAAGGGAAGCGGCTGTTGGCGAAGAGGAGGGACCAAGTGAAGCGGTCTCGACGAATGAGCCAGTGGTAAGGCCAAGTGAGAAGGCCATAAAATGAGAAATAATCAAGGAAGAATAGGTAGTGGAAGGAAACCCAACAGTCAGCATAGCAGAAGCTATCCTGGGGGATTTACCTCCAGCGATCGAAACTGAAGAAGTTTTGGTTAAGCAAGAATGGGTGGAGTTGTGTGAACAATGAAGACTACTTGTCAAACAAAAATACCAGCTGCAATTTAAAGAAGCAATGCAGCTTAAGATGGAGGTTAGGAAATTAAGGAAGCAGGTACACAAATTACAGAAGCAGGTGAAGAAATACAAGCGGCAGGCCAAAAGGTCGAAGGCCATGGTAGAAGAAGCAGAGACTCAAGTGGACGAGATAGCCACAACTTCTGTTGCCACTCAAACAGACCCGGTCGAGCGACTGTTTGAAGACCAGGAATATGCCCTGAAAACCGAAGTGCAGACTTGGAAATCCACTGCAGCTACATATCGAAGCGAGGTCAAAAGAACGCAGGAACGAGCCTCCACAAACATTTTTGAATATGTGGAGCATATAGATATCATGAGATTGAAGCATGTGAAGTAGCATCTCAAGATGGAGCAATTGGAAAAGCAGGTGGCAGAGTTGAAAATTGATAAGGAGCAGATTTTTAAATTGGCACAAGAGGTGATGGCATGTCCTTCCCCTGCTTCTTGCTATTCTTTATTCTTGCATGAACGTTTCCTTTTATTCTGCATGGAGAGCATCAAGAACGAGATTAGTTATGAAATAGAGGATGGTGTACAATTCCTCCACATATTGAGGAGTCATGACGTGCCAACTCAGCATTTGATGTGTGAATTTTACCTGCATGGGTATCTACTACGCATGGACAGAGGATTTAATCTGGTCCCATATGTGGGAGACATTTGTTTAAGGCCTCTCACTTCTTACAGTTTTAATCAGATCAGTTGGCAGAAGGCTTGTAATACATTTGAGTCCAATCAGATTACAAAGCCATTTATAGTAAGAGGGAACATGAAAGGTCAGTCACCATGTTCACTAAACATCACAACTTTTTTGGAATTGAGGGAAAGAGGGAAAGAGGGAAAGAATGCTATGGACACAAAAATGGTACCTTGATCTTTGTATCAAACAATGAGTCACATTTCAAGATGAAGCCCTTGATTGCTGTCAGAAAAGGTGGATGATGTCACCTACAATTGTCGGGAACAGGGAACCGTTTGGAGCACCGAATTTTGCACGACTGCTCACTAGAGTGCCCAAGTATGTGGCGTGCGTCCAAACATGTGGAGTCCAGTGGATGGGGATCTGGTTCCAGTTTTCCAACATCTAGTTGCCAGTTGAAAATTACACCCCATCATATAATGTTCTAGGTGATTGGTGGAAGGAAATCCTACTCTCAGAAGGTTTTAAAGTTCCAGGGATAGATATGGCCGAAGAGTATGACCTTGCTCAGCTCCAGGAAGCCAACAGTCTGAAAAAACTAGACCTGCGGAGGTGGCGAACTACATGAGGACATCCAGAAGGCTAGTTGGGGGGAGATGTTGGGCACCAAATCAGGTTATCTTTCTATTGCATTTCCATCCCTCTTTCTGTCCTTTTTGCACTTATTCACCTATGTTTACTATGATAAATATGCAAGGTAATTACCCCTTTCCTATCTATTGGAATATTTTATTAATGAAGTAAAGTTGCGGGGTTTTGCCTATTCATAGAACTAAAATGTATGTTTGATCACAACTTCTGGAGAACAGGTACCGATCTTTCAGCATCCCATAGCAGATCTGCAATTCACAGCAACGACCCGCCATAAGGAAGCCATGTAGCTGGAGTCGCAGATCCCTGAACCATTCTTGGACCATTTGTTGATCTTGTTGATCTGGTGTTGATTTCGTTTTGAACTAATGTATATTTCTGGGTAATTGCTTACCAGGTTTTGGGGAAATATGTTGTTCTCCTTCGTTGTGTATAAAAGACGAGTTATTCCTATAATTGGGGGACTCCCCATCAATATTGTAATAGCTCTTTCCAGATTAATAATATCATCTCTTTTGCTACTCCATTCTTCGTTGTGATTAACGCAACCTTGATTAGAGAGCTGGGCCCGCTCTTCTGATCAAGTGTTACGTATTTCCTGTTGTGTGTTATTTATTATTTTATGGTTGTTGTTATAGATTGTAATTCTTGTAATTGCTTTTCTTGAGTACTATAGTTAGTTCAGTTTTAGAGTAATGTTTTGAGTATTAAATCACGAACCCTTGGTTAGTAATGGATAGTAACCTCACCCCTACATATACTTTGTATGTTGCCTTGAAAGGATATGCACCTAGATTGATAAATTAATGTAGGAAAAAGGGTGAATAGATTGTTCATACCTGGACCCCAACAAAATACACCAACATTCAATCCCCCTCTCCACCCTTTAGTGGTCATTCTAGAAGTAGAAACTACATAGAATTTCTTATTCCAAAACAAAGACAATATATCTGGACCAAGTTAGACATTTGAAACCCACTTCAAAGTGTTTGCTTTAGTTGGTAACTGGTAATGGACTTTATCCCCTAAATATGATAAAGATAAGTGGTGTTCTTAATTTATTTTTTGGTCATTGACTTACCAGATGGATGAGACAACCAATATGGTCTGATTACTTATCCTTTCCACCACTGATGTTGAACACTACTTATTCACTGAACTCAAATACACTGTGGAAGTTCGAGATATGAAAATTTAGCTTCACTGTATACATTGATTCTTCTTCACCCTCCTTTAGTGTATTCTTCTCATTATTGTCTTAATGAACATAAAAATTAGAGTGTAATAAATCATATGCTTGCACTTCCTTTAGTGCTTTCCACTTTTCCATTTTTTCTGGCAATATTCCATGGTCTTGTAGTACTACCTAGGGATTTTTGTTTTCTCCTTGCCACCTCATATCAACTTTGTCCTCCTAATGATTGGAGTTATTTTATAAATTTCATCGTTGCAACGTTTGTGCACATCAACCATGGAGCATTGTCATTTAATATTGACATTGTTCCATACATAATTATAGATTTTCTAATAAACTCTAGTCTCTCGTATCCACAACAATCATATTCATCCTAAGATTGTCAACCCCAAAAGATTTCTGAAAGAAAAATTTAAGTGTGGGAGACTTTTCATAATAGAAATAACTAAAATAAGATTTATTTCTAATCTTTGAATGAAGAAGACATTTATGAAGAGCATATGTTTACCTTTCATCTTAATTTGGACACTGCCCTATCTTTCAATTCTATAGTTATCTCTTATATGGTTGATTATCAACAAATGGTTTTGAAGAGAATCACTCTCCTAAATCCATTTTTCCCCTTTCCATGAGAAATATCTTTAAATTCCATATGAGGAATATACATCTTATAGTCCTCGAGTTTAGTGATTGGGGGCAATTTTTCCCTAGTACTTCTTAGGGACACTAGGGTTTTTAGAATAAAATTATATTGTTGAAAATAAATAATGCATTTCTTAATGTAGTATAATATTATGGAAATTTTATTCAATAAACAATAAATGTTCACTAATCCACAATGGCACTATTCATAGTGAATCCAACTACATTAGATTCAAGGAATTGACAACTAGTTCCAATGTTCAACATAAGCATACTAAACGAAACTACTGAATCATTGACTAAATTTTTTTTACACCTATCTCGAATGTCTACAAATTAAATATTACTCTTAAAATCCTATCAAACAAGCCCCAAAGAAGACTCCTATAGAAATGATTATTTTTTTGTCCATAGCTTGCATCCAAGAATGAGTACTGATCTCTCAAGAGAACTTTCATTCACGATTAAGAAAATTCAGTATGTCATCAAATCTGGAGCTTAAAATCATTAGAAGTGGCATTGACCTGAATCCAGATCCATGCACATAGTCTCGGAAAATTTGGTCTGTGATAAGTAAGCTTTGGTACTTCCAAAACCTTGCTCAGCTGCCTTCGGATGGCATTATTCTGTCTCCAAGGAACTCACATTCAACCACAAAGAATTTGGATATTTGTTACAAGATGTCCTCGGTTACTTCAACAACCCCAGTTTAATGGCTACAGGAACCTATTGCTACTTCAGACCCTCGACTTGCTACCAAGAATGCTTATGATTCATATGACCTTGTTCTTTCTACAGAATTAATCATAGAATCTGTTTCCTTAAGGAATATGTCTTCCCTACTTTGCTAGAAGAGGAAAGGAAAGATAAACTAAGCTTACTAACTAGGGTGGAATCTTTCACCGCATAAATTAGTAGAAAGAAAGGGTCTTAAAACCCTCAAAGCTAAGCTCAAGAAAAAATATATTTTGATCCACAAGTGATGATGCCTCATTGGATTTCAATCCTCTTATATTTATAGATTTTCCATGGGCTCCAAAGTGTGAGGGGTTGTGGGTGAAACCCTTAATTTTGTTTTTTTTTAGCCTCGGCTAACCCAAATTTTGCAAAATGTTTCATCAACATAGAAAAAATCGGGGTTTTACCCCTTTAACAATACTATAGCCTATGGTACCAGATAAGATATTTTTTCCTCCATTAGCCATCAATTTGGAGAAGACATTACATCCAAGGATTGCCCAGACAACAATGCTAGAAGCTATTACAAGAAATACTCATTATGAGCTTAACATGTCACATGAAGGAATTGAACCCGCGTGGGGAGGATAACAAGCTAAACCCAACTGACTCTCACTCTTACTTCTTTATTGAGATAACTTATTCTTTATTTATAATTCCCTACATTCCTTGTCTGATGTCTCTCGCATGATTTTGGGAATCCCCAAATTCGGAATGCCTCATCTACCTTGTGAAAATTAGGTCGCATCTCATCAGGCATCGAGAATTTGATCAGCATCACAACCTCCTAATTTCTCTCATCATACTCGAGTTGAGACTCCTCATTTTTCGATTGGAATTATGGCTCAGTGGTTTAGTTGGAATTTATGTCAACCTAGTACCATTAGTGTTGGAGGTGGCATTGATGTTGTGATGTGGCATTGATGTTGTGATCTAACGTTGATGGTTTTCATTGATTTCAACATGATGGAATTAGCTTTTGATATCATATGATGGCTTGTATGATGAGTTTCAAGGTATGCCCTTGGTGTTTGCAGATGCTGGAGTAACCATTGTGAAGTTTTGATGGCTTGAGTGTTGGAGAAGATGATAGATGGATATGATGATGGAGTTGCTAGAGTGGATTGCTGGAGTGTTGCAGAGGCTACAATGGCTTCCTGAGGTCTTACAGAAGGTTACCAAGCAATGGAGTAAGTTTGGGCAGAATCTGAGTAAGGAAACTTGTTTTTAGTCTTCCTCTGCCACAGTCGCATGGAGCCAAGCCTGTGGGAGTAGATGAAAAGCTCCAGTCACTGTCTTGTAGGCTTATGGGAGAGACTGAGGAGTTCCATCTTCATGGAGCCTATATTTTTTGACAGACCGAGGATTTTCACCAAAGTTCCTCTACATTCCTCATTCTCATAAAGTGTTTATTTGTTTTTTCAGCTTGTCTTGTTTGGGACTCATCATGTAAAGGTTAGAAAAAGGTCATTGGACTTCTATTAGATGTTTTAAAAGTAATATTCATTATTAAATGGAGTTAGTGGATATATTCAGTCAAGGAGTAGTGAACCAAACCACTTTCAGCATATGAACATAGCTCCACTACATAATTGGAATTAATTGATTTAATCATCTTCATAAATTACAAATATGTGAAGAAAAGTTTCTCATTTTCATGCTTCTCTTGTGTGAGAAAGTTTCATAGTGGTTTGGAGAGGCATTGTGAGCAATGTAAATTTGTTGAATCAGAATGTGCATGGATTTATAGTTGTAGCAAAGACACAAGCATGCATGGCTAAATATTATGATTATGTGACATGGCTACAATGGATTTCGCTAATGCATTTGTGATTGTAGGGGAAGAATTATTGTTTGATTTTATATCATTGTGAAATATTGGTTGCATTAGTGTATCATGTTTTCATATCGAAGTTATGTATTGGAATTTTGAGTTTCTGCTTCTAGTTTGTTTGTATAAAATGTATTGAGGCCATGTGAGTTGAGTATGAGAGAGAGGGATATGATTTGAGTTGATTTAGTCATTGATATTTTTTGTTTTCATTATGTGTTATGAAGATATTGTTGTTGTGATGTTCATATTTAGCAACTCAAGTGTTCCAGTTTGAAAATGTATGAAATGTGAACTGCATAGAGAAGTGGGATGGGTTCTTCGACAAAATAGCTATTGAGAACATATTTCGTGATAAATCCAATGGGTTTTGGGAAAGGCTTGTTGATCAGATGGGTGTCTATAGAGTTGTAGATGTAGATCATAGTTCATTTTAGATAGTTTCCATATTGTACTCTCTATGTAACGATTTTCTTAAAAAACAATAAAATATATTGAGCAACACAATAGCAATAGGGTGGTTCGCTTCCCAAGGAAGGGTTTTCCACCAAATGTTTCATGTTTCTATGTGATGTGATGATTTATGTCTCATTGTGGATGTTCATTTAAATAGTTATGGCTCCCATGTGTTGATTCTAGATGAAGTTGCATGTTCAAATCTAATGATTATTTGTTAAGTGATGAATTGATTAATTTACTGGAGAATTTTTTTATATTGTTGAAATTGTTATCACAAATGATTCACCCTCACCCCTCTCAGAAGTGATCCTAGTTCCAAAAGTTGGTATTAGGGCATGGTTCCTTCTAGTCCAACTTCACCGCTGGAAGGTAGATCATGGGTAACTGGGGAATATTTGCAGCAAATGGAGTTCCTTTTCTACATGGATGTAATTACATTCTTTGGAAGGTAAAATTTGAAGCATATATTTTAACTTTGGATGTGAATATTTTTTTCTCAATTGGATAAGGCACATAAGATGAATTTAATGAGGAAGCCAAGAAGATCATTTTGAAGTGATTGTCAAATTATGATGTAGCAAAAGTGAGACAATGTGAGACTGCAAAAGAAATCATGGACAAGCTGCATAGTTTGTATGGAAAAGAAAGGATTAAAGATTTTGAAATTATTGAAAAATTCCATTGCATTCTTGAAGAGGAAAAGAATGATGAAAATGGTTCCACGTTCATAGAAGTAGTAGATCCAATTTTATCTTAAGAAGATAATGAGAGTAGTCATGAGAGTAATGGCATGAAAATCACTGATATGAAAATTGAGCATGAGGAAGTTATCAAGTAAATGATAATTTTCCAAATCAGATGCAAGATTGGGAAGCCTATTATGCAAGTCTAAAAATAGAATTAGCCTCTCTAACATGTGAGGCTAAAATGAAAGAAATTCGCTATCTAAGTATTGAAAATTGGAGAAAAGCACAAAAAATTTGGGTGAAATTCTCGTGAATCAAATATATACACTTATTAAAATTGGTTTGGTCTTTGAAGAAGAATCATGTCTTGTAAAATAAAAAGAGAAACTGGAGGACAACCAAGTAGCATAAAATAAAAATTCCACCACCTCTAAAGTTAATCAAGGTTATATGAAGAAGCATCATCAAAGGAAGGAAAACATGAAAATAATTTATTAGAAGAAGCAAAGAAAAGAAGATCAAAATCACATCATGAAACAATTCAAGAAGGTAAGAAAGTTGTCAAGCATTCATGGTCCAATGAATCAAAACACAAGGTATCCAAGTTTATTTTATGGGTATTGTTTTTCTATCAATCATTATGGTCATCATGCTAGAGAATGCAATTTTTTTGCAAGAAAACAAAGTTTATTAGATAATCATTATTCCAAGTGTGGAAAATATGGCCACAAAGCTTTAGCTTGTAGATATGATAGGATCAAGCCGTCAAAAAGAGGAAGCCCACCATTAAAGACAAAGATGGAATGGAGGAGAAAAGACGAGTTGCAAAGAACTAGATCTTCAAAGGACATCAAGGAAGAATATTTTGTTTTATAAATGGATATTATACTCAGGGAGAGTAGATCTTTGTCTTGTACAAAATAGGAGATGGCTTCAAGAGAAGCCAAACTTGATGGGTGGATGTGATTAAAAGGAGGAAATGTCAGCCTCATGCACCTATTCATTTCAGGTTCACAAGATCATTTTGAGGTATAGAAGGAGAGTGCATGAGTCCAAGGGGAGTTATACAAGGTTGATGCATTACATATCATTTTATCCTTTTGTTTCATGATTGTTGATAATTGCAGCCATGTTGTTAGAAAATTATTTTTCTACTTTATGCGCACTAACTAAATTTTATGCAACAAGCAACAAATGTTAATGGAAAGATGGCATATGCTTAGGGGGAGTTTTATTTGGCTTTATGATTTGCATGTATAACACTTATGCCGTGCATAATACTATGTCTTCCATGGGAAGTTTGGTGACAGTTTATGAGAATGATGTTACTATCACTGAAACATTCACTCTTGTACTTCATTAGAGAGTCATTTTTCACATGAGGAAGGGTCATTGATACATGCATGTGTATTAGGAAGTTATTGATTGATTTTTTTGAGTTGTTTGAAGAAAATTGGTACATCATTCAATATTGTTGTAGCATGGTTGAGAGTCCATTTCATGTATATTCACATGAGTCATATGTATTACAGTTCATTATCATGAGGCCATGCATCCTATTTTCATATCATATTGTCATAAGGATCTCACCTTGAAGACTATCACATATATTTGTTAATGATGATGAGGATTGTGCTTGTTGGTGCACATATGATATCCAAAGAGAGTGGATGAAGTTTGTATTGTAGATTTCTTGCTTCGATCATGGTCATCATATGCCTAGAGGTTGTGCTACAGAAGCTTTGTTGCATGGTTACTACTACTAATTGTATTTGAGGATTACTTACATATGTTGTTGCTACATTATTTTTTCCATATCAAATTATTGCTCATGACATATATGTGTTGTTGCTGTTGTAAAAAGAAAGATTGTGTTAATGGCGTATATATGATAGTTGGCTAATGATTAGAGGCATGTTATTGGTTTCTATTCAGTTGGAGGTTATAGTGTTGATTCATTCATATGGATGGATAATAGTGTTTTGTTACTTATTGCTATATGTAAATGGATAGTTGCTGTTATAGTTCATTCATGGAGCCTTGTGTTGTTCGGGCTGCTAACTATTGGTGTTGTAGACTGCTAGTCCAGGATATGTTTTGGAAAATAATTGGAGAGAGTTGTGCACACTTTTTTTGGCATGCATCTATTCACTTTTGATCATGGACAAAAGCCTTGTACTTTCACTTCTCATCTTCATTTTTTTGATTGAGTGATTTATGAAATGGATTGTGTGTTTCGTCATGAGTCAAGATTTTCTTGAGAGAGAGCATCATGAGATTTATTTGAGCCTTATATCAGCTGGTATATCTTATGCTTTTGCAGTCATGTGCAGTATTTCAGAATTATTTTGCAGCCATGTAACATCATATATCACTCTTGGGTCATTGGTAGAGCCATATGAGTGATGTTCATGTATATGTGAGGAGTTGTATTTAAGCTTTTATGAAACATTATACAGTCACAATCTATCATTCTTGTAGCCATGCAGTAGGATTATGAAGCCTTGTAGTTTCATTGCAATATTTTCGAGTCACAGTCCTTAGTTCTTTTGGAGTAGCCTCCTGCTTATCACTTGGAGGAAATTATGTGTTGTTGCTCACATGATATTGGATGATGGTAATCATATGACTCACTACTATTTTTGTTGATTATGATATGTTACTGCATGGGGCGATGTTATTGGTGTTGTTTACACTATGTTACTAATGATGGATGCAGTATAGTCTTGCTTTATGATGGTGATCAATTGTTTTCTTGTTGCTACTGGTAATGTTGGTGGAGGGAGTGTCGTTGCTCTGGTTGAGAGTGGTGATCATGGATTTTTTGATTATTTTCTCTGTTGTTTCTTATGATGTGTTTCTACTGATGGTTATATTGTTTATTACTCTATATTACTACTCTATTTAGGCCTTGGTATTTTTGTTGATTTAGATGGTGTCATTACCTGAGATTACTGTTGATACTTTAGGAGAGGGAGATAGTCATTACTGATATTGTTTAATGACATGTTGCCATGAGGAGTGTTGTTGTCTGTTGATGCATTATGATTATGGTCCACAATGTGTTCATGGTCATAGTTATTACTACTTGTTGAGACACAACTAGTGTTTAGGCGGAGTAGTGTTTATTTCGTTATCCATTCTTGAATGAGCTCCACCTTTTTCCATTGATTTCAAAGGGGGGATGAAGGAGGATTTATTCAAAGCCTAGTTAGTTGGTCTAGTTTGGTTTTCCATCAATGCCAAATGGGAATATTGTTCACATTATGGCTCAATTGTTTGGTTGGCATTGATGTCAGCCTAATAGCATTGGTGTTGGAGGCTGCATTGATGTTTTGATGCAGTGTTTTTGGTTGTAATTGGTGTCAACCTGATGGCATGACTTGTTGATATCATATGATGGCATGTATGATCAGTTGCATGGTCTGTCATTGATGGTTGTAGATGTTGTAGTAGTTATGGTGAAGTTTTGATGGCTTGAGTGTTGGAGCTACTAATGGAGTTGCTATAGTGGATTGATGGACTGTTTTAGATGATACAATGGCTTCTTGAGGTTTTAGAAAAGGTTGTCTAGAATTGGAATAAGTTTGGGAAAAATATGATAAAGGAAGTTTGTTTTCAGTCATCCTCTGCCATAGTCACATGGAGCCAAGCATGTGGGAGTAGCTTAAAAGATCTAGTCAGTGGCTTATAGGCCTATGGGAGAAAATTAGGAGTTCCATTTTCATGCATCCTGTGTTCTAGGAGCAACCGATCTGCATTCATCACACTCATCATGTGTTTATTTATTTTTCAGCTTATCTCGTTCGGCACTCATCATATAAATGTCAGAAAAAGGTAATTGGACTTATAGAAGATGTTTTAATAGGAATATTAATTAGTAAATCAATGTATTGGATAGATTGAGTAAAGGAGAATTGAACCAAACCACTTTCAGCATATGAACAGAGCGCCACTAGAAAATTGGAATTAATTGATTTAATCATCTTCAAAAATTACAAATATGTGGATAAAGGTTTCTCATTTCGTTGGTTCCCTTGTGTGAGAAAGTTCTATAATATTTTGGAGAGCCATTGCTGAGGGGTGTGAATTTTGAAGTAGAATGTGCATGGAGGTATAGATGTAGCAGAGACATAAATATGCATGGCTGAAGACTATGATTATGTGACAGGGCTACGATGGATTTTGATAATGTATTTGTGATTGTAGGGGAAGAATTATTGTTTTAGATTATATGAATTTTATATATTGGTTGCAATACTGTCTCATGTTTTCATATGGTAGTTATGCATTGCAATGTTGAGTTTTTTCATCTAGTTTATTTGCAGAAAATGTATTGAGGCCATGCTAATTGAGGATGAGAGAGAGGGCTATGATTTGATTTGACTCAGTCATTGATCTTTTGTGTTTTGATTATGTGCTATGAAGATATTTTTGTTTTTACGTTCATGTTGAGTAGCTCAAGTGTTCCAGTTTGAAAATGTATCAAAGCTGAACCACATAGAGAAGTGGAGTGGCTGCTCCAGCAAAACAAGCATTGAGAACATATTTATTCATAAGTTCTATAGGTGTTGGGAAAGGCTTGTTGATAAGTTGGTTGTCTGTAGAGTCCAAGATGGAGATCCTAGTTCCTTTCATACAGTTTCCATATTTTACTCTCTATGTAATATTTTTCTTAACAAATAATAAAAATATATTGAGAAGCGCAACAACAATAGGGTGGTTTTTTCCCAGGGATGGTTTTTCCAACATATATCATGTGTTTCTATGTGATGTGATGATTTTTGTCTCATTTTGCATGTTCATTTAAGATTTTATGGCTCTCATGTGTTGATTCTAGATGAAGTTGCATGTTGACATCTAATGATTATTTGTTAAGTGATGAATTGATTAATTTACTGGAGAAAAAGTTTTAAATTTTTGAAATTGTTATCACCACTTATTCAAACCCCATCCCCCCTCATAGTAGTGATCCTATTTACAACATTTTTACACTTCACAATTATTTTAACAATATTTTTCTATCGAGGAACCTCTGAAAACTTGCAAGCATCCTTTACTTTCAAGTGTTAAGAGTTTATACTCCAAAATGTTTTGGGTTAAATTGGCCATGATTCAAGACATCAAACATATATGAAATATGCCTCTTCTTCATTGTTAGACTTAGTATTTCACAACCCTACTCATGTCCCATCACTTTGAAGTTGTAGGTAGATGGAAAAGTTAAGAATAGATTTACTTTGCAGATCTAAAAGTTTTGCCTTTTGTAGAGTGAAAATGTTTGCACAACCAAAATACTCTATAACAACACTAGTGTGGCCTTTTTCTTCATGTGATTAAAATCATATGCACTTATAATGTACACTTTTTCATGTGCTTTATGTATTGTTACTTTCCTGGTGTAGACACATTTATCTTGTATCAATGTTTTATAGTTTACATATCTCTATGTACTTGTTGTACCCTCTGTAATAGTGCCTTTCTTCCAACAATGCTTTGGAAGGACACCCTAAGTATTCCATTTTTATGAACAAGAGGAACATATCAGTCTGCTAGTATCTATGTAGCTTCAAAGAAGGCAGGGGAAGCGATTTCTAACACTTTAATCACATCTATGGGCTTTCCATCACAGGTCTCAATTTCTTCATTATTTATCGACATTGGGGAAGGCCTGATATAACATACTTATTTTTCACAAAGGATATACTTCAAGGCAAGACTATTGCAATATTCCAAGGTCCAAATCAAGGTGATGAGGAAAGGGGCTTCACATACATTGATGACATTGTCAATGGTTGTGTTGGTTCTCTTACTGCAAATGAGAGCACATGAAGTGGAGGAAAGAAGAAAGGCACTACCCAAATTAGGATTTACAACTTGGGGAACACATCACCTATCTCAGTCCCAGATCTTATGAGGATTCTGGAAGAATTGCTGAAAGTGAAGTCCAAGAAAAACGTCCATAAAATGTTGAGAAATGGAGATGTGATCTTCTTGCATGCCAATGTCACCCTTGCAGGCATGGATTTGGGTTACAATCCCACCACAAATCTCTAAATAGGTTTGAACAACTTTTTGAAATGGTACTTGAGCTATTAAGGTGTACCTAGAGGATCCCATGAAACAAATAGAAGATAAGATAAATTCTTCCTATATTTAACATATTTATATGACACAATGCCAATAACTATGTCAAAATTTGTGAAGACAAAGACTTATTAATATTTTCAATTGCAATTATTGAACTTGTAAATTTTGGTTTTTCCTCTCCTTTCTTCAAATCTATTTATATGCCTCTTGGCAGAGTTATCTATCAAAACTCTAAGGATTTGTGTACATGTCCCAATATAATGATTTTCTTAAGGGTCAACTTGTGTAGATACCTCAATGACTATCCTCTAAGTATGGTTTGAAGATATATGTCTAGAAAACTTGTGAGATATATTAACCTACTAACACTTGCATTAGGTGTTAGTTCCCTTATCATAAGATTTGAGATTCCTCTTTATATCCAAACCCGAACCTTTTCATAGAAGCCCCATAAGCTCCTTAAGATTTTCTACACTCTCAATATATGCATGCATGTTAGTGAAATTCAAATTAGTGTTGTAAATATCAAATATTTATCCCAATATTTCCAATTTTTTGGATATTTTTAGATTCTTTCAGATCTAATTTTATGGTTTCCAATACTTTTCAGTAGCTTCTGATATTTTTGTTTAGTCTACTTTTCGAGCTACATCAGATGAATATTGTGGATTATTCCAATCATACTCAAGTACTAGTTTTGGCATGCATTAATTTCAACTTTATCACTTTTCCAAATACCAAAGAGTTTATGAGATATATTCTCAGCCTTCGTAGAAAAATATGATCACTTAAGAAAACAACTAGTTCCAAATTAGGACTTTTTGTATACTAGTAGGTATCAATGATGCAAGACCTAGAGGATATTTTATTTTTTAGATGCAAAACCCATACTTTTCAATATTTATAAGAACTTGAACAAAAAGAACCAATCCATTTCACATAGTGCAATACCCAAGGGGGAGTAGATACAATTTGTTAAAGGCTAGATAAAGATTATATGTGACAATATTTCAAAGAAGAAATTGAATTCAATATGTAATATGGAGCTAGCATACATAATTCCATCCAATGCACATGTTACTTGAATATCCTCACACACATTTTTGACATCAACATCAATAGTCTCTTCAGTCCTAGAAGAATAATGTGTTGAAAGAATACCTCCTCAAGAATTACTTAAACTACATTTGTGATTAATGGAATACGAAAAACATATGAAGGGAAGAAAGTAGTATCTTTGGTAAAGTGAACTCAATAAGAACCAAACTTCAGAGATCTACAAAATCAACCATGACATTGAATAAGGGTACCATTGAAAGTAAAACCATTAGCAGAAGTTGGTCACCATTAAGCTAAATAAGGAACTTATAGGAACCAATGTCACGAATAGTATTGAGAGACATAGAATGTCAACAAGATGTGCCACTTTAGGGTCCTGGCCCCTGGGAGAGATGAAGGTTGAAGTGGATATCATTTAATATTTTAATACAAGCAAATTTGGTTTGACGGGAACAAAATTTACCAAAGATTCAAAGTTAGACAATGGGAGAGGATTAAACTAGACATTGGAAATTCCCTCCCCTTTCCTTCATCTCTAGTATTCTTATAATAAAATAAATCAAAGACATAAAATGCTAACTGTTATTAACAAAATGTGGAATACCACTACTTTCACAAGCTTAGTTTTCTACAAACAGATAAAAGCATTTCTACTTCACTGTTCATCCTGCAAATTCATTATTTTTGTGTCTCGGTATATATAGCCTATTGGCATTACTTACCACAGTGATCCTTTTGGCATTATCCTGATTTTTCAATATGTAATCGTGTTTTGAAAAAATTTAATCCCAGATATGGAATTTTTTATTCTGGAAAGCAAGGATACTTTTCACATGATTAAATTGGTTGAATTTGTTCAAAACTAGCAATAGTTGAAGAACACCCATATTCCACTAAAAAAAATGATAGAGCTTCCAAGGTGCATCAAAAGTCAGGAGTTTGTTTCCCACATTTCCCAAAAGGAAATCTAACATGGAAGGTTGATTTTGACCAACTTACATGTAGGATTAATAAATGGTAGTGCCCCAAGGTGTAGTAAAGATAAATGAAGTTACAAGATTGGAAAATGTTTTAACCTAAAATACCAAAACTCAAGACTGTTGTATACTACTTGGATATGAGGGTGGTATCCAGAGAAAATTCAAGATATTTCTAATCTACGCATTAGTGATCTATGATGCTTGCTCTAGGCCTCATTGAAGCATAGCCAAAATGCTCAAATCAGAATTCTTAGTAGGAAGACAATACTTTCAAAACCACACTTGGGTAAAGCTATAAACGTTAGTGAATAATGAATGTCGTGAATCACCAACTACCGTTCCCTTCTCAAATGAACACCCATATCATATAAAAAAAATTAAACATGTAGGATGTAGGTACCAAATCGCTATTGTGAAACACAAAGCTCCTCCTCATTACCACTTAGAATTGAAATAAACTTGGGATAAATTCAATAAAATGCAATAAGAAAAGCACCACCTACAAATATTAAAAACCCAACAAGACTATGGTGCAAATATCTATAAATTAAACCCTAAATTTAAAAAGTGTAGCTACAATATAGATTTAAAAATTAAAAATCCCAGAAATAAAATTTCAATAACAATGACACCCACGAGGAACATTAAATAAATATATATGCAAGCTATTAATCTCCCACATAATCAAACCAAAAAAATTAAAATCAAATATATATGCAAGGAATAGACATTGTTAATTGTCCACAAAACCAAATTGTATACAAGTTGTGATGTTGATATGCACTATTTACATATAAGGATGAATTCATATTGATGTTATGAAAATACCCAAATTAAAGTATAAATCAAAAATGAATTCCCTCAAGAGAAAACATACAAATATACCTGAAATCTAAACAAAAAAACTACCAAGACAAAATTTGTGTTCCTTCTGGGAGAAAGACATAAATATAATGTATTCAATGTTTATCAACATTTCACTCAACTTGGCTCGATAAACCTTTTGTGAGATCTCTACAATCCATAATAGGAATAGATATCAATGAAATTTTCGATGTCAATGTATTTTCCGTAAGTTAGGAAAGATTGTCTAAGGGCACCCACCAAAAGTTCTTATTGATTTTTTAAATTTTTCGGTTACCCATCACAACTTACAGTTGTTTTACTATTCAAGTGACAATATATAGACTTAGAAATTTTTCAAGAGAAGGTTTTCCCTCCTGGAATCTTGTACCAACTCAAACTAGAACTCAACCTCCACAAGGGCTACAACACAATCTCCAACAAAACTTGGCCTCCAACCAGAAATGTTTATAAGTCGACCTCTAACCAGGACTGTAACTTGACCTTTAACAAGTACTGCACATCAACCTACAACTAGAACAAGTCCAATATAATTTGGTCCAACAAAACATCAACTGATATCATGTATTGTAGTTATAAGACATTGATTCTCAAAAGCCCAACATAGTAAATCCTAATGCATGCACCAAGAGAGAAAAAAGAAATTAAAGCACTTTTGTTTTTTGTAAATGTCCAATGTGTTGTCTATGGACAAACTTTGACCACATTTCAACTTTTCCTTATAAAAACAATGAAAAATCGAATTGAGCATTTACTTCCCAATTGTATGGAAAGAAAATACATATAAAAGGGTCAATAAACGAAAGGGCCAATAAATTAAGCCCTTGTGAACATTTCAAGTTTTCCGTATAAATGCTATGAAAACTAAAATTGCTCATCCTTATGTCAATAGAATTAAAAAGCTTTGATACAATTATTCCCAAAATATCATTGTTGTTTCAATTTTGTATTTAATATGGAGGGATTTCTGCAATATACATTTTCTGTGTATGGTTTATTTCTTATTCTTAACTATATCATTGAATTTTGAATCACATTATTGTTTAGGAGGGCTTATAAATTTTCAATGATAGGATTCATTTAAATGTAAGAGTTGATCAAAAGAAAAAGATTAAGGTTAACTATGGGAAGTGAAACAAATTTTAGTATGAAGTTATGAAACATAGAAATGATAACTATTGCAAGAAGCAAAAAATATTTCACTTCGTACATTTTAAACTCGATATAATTTTATTTTTATTTTGAATATTGATGAATTTAAAGGATAATTCCATGTCAACAATCATTTTGTTTAGAAATAACATTTTAATAAAACTATGGTGATATCCTTTCCCATCCTTAAATTGTAGCACCCCAAGGCATCCACTTTCCATCATGTCTAAGAATTCAAGTAAAGCCATGTATATCAAATATTAGGGCATATATACAAAAATAGTATAATATCCTAACAATCTCTACTAAAAATAAAATTATTAGAACAGGCCAAAAATAACTAGTAAGTATCAAATTATTAGAATGAAAGAGAAAATTAATAGAAAAGTATTTTTCCGGTGCAAGAAAGTGCTTGTAAGACTTCAAACAAAACTGAGGCAGGGATGTTAGCCTACCAACTTTCTGAGAATCCCTAAACCATTTGCTCATTTGATTCACTAGCTTTACGTTAATGAAAACAACCCCTAATTGTCTTACTATTTCCTTTGCAAGTAATGTTTTCCCAGTTCCAGGTCAGCAATACAACAAACACCTTTTGGAGGGTTGAGGAGATTGCACTTCCCAAGCAAATTAGGCCTCTATAATGGAAGAATAACCAGCTCATAAAGTTACATTTTAACCTTTTCTAACACTTGAATTGAGTCAAAGGTTACATCAATATCATCTGGATTGATAACATCACAATCTATCACATCATGTAAGAGAAAGGAATCACAATCCAAAAACATGTTTGTAACAATCAAACTGGAAGAAAAAAAGGATACAATGAATAGAAACATACTCTATGTGTAATAACACTCGGATATGTAGCTAAAAAAGTATTGATAAGTATACATGGAGATCAAAATGATTCAAACTTTCAAATGTCTGTCGTCTAGACATAGCATGCAAAGTTGGAATGGGAGCAACAATTTGTATTCACACATTTACAAATGGGTAAATTTTTTCATAATGGAAATTATAGCTAAATTCCCACAAAAGCACATTTGTAGCAGTAATACAGAGCAGTGTGATCAAACATTTGCAAGGTAGAAATTAACGTTTAACAGGTAAAAAATTATAGTTCAAATAAAAATTTAAATATTTAGAATTTGTTAGAAAATTTGTCCATGAAGGAGAAAAGTTTTTTACGTTTTGAGGAGTGCGATTCGGAATGTTATTCAAAAAATCCATAATAGAAACCCCAAGATAACAATTTCAAGAGCATAAACGATTCTTATTTTAAGGTTTTGGTACATGGGGTTATGTTTTAGCAACAAAAATTTTGATGTGGCAGACCACCTACCAATTTCGAATTCCCCGAAGACACAAACAAGCAGTGGAGCACATGTATTGTGACATAAGAGTACCCCTTGACACAATAGCTATGAAGGAAGTGCATGCGAGTATTGATTCATCTTTTGAGGGCCCTCATTCCCATGTAAATGGATTTCTTGTGGTGTTTGAATTATTCATACCTATTGCAATGCTTCCAAAGTCTAGGGAAGAACTTTCAAATATCAATGTTTTGGAACCCGCAATTTTCAAATATAAATTAATGAATTTAGGGTTACAAATCCAAATGTAGGAATATTGAGTGGAAAAAATATTAAAAGGCATGACCATGGAGATAGAAATAGAGACAAAAAAGTTAAATAACTAATCAATTCAAAGTTCAAAATCAAAATCAAAATCAATGTATGTGAAAAAATAAACAAAAAAATTATGGCATGAATACTCGGTAAATTGTCAAGATAAACAATAATTCATCAGTCTAGGGTTTGAAGTAAAATCCGACATTTTTTAAGTCTAGAGTTTGAAACAAAAGTTCATATTTTCAAAAGTATAAATAATTCATAGTTTCTGAGTACATCCCTTAATTCAGTTTTCAAAGGTTGATGTAATAAACATATTTAAGACCATTAAAATCCGTATATATTCTTGGGGTTTGATTAGGGAACAAGAATTTTCAAATATTGATAAATAACTCACAAAGGTTTGAAAATACCGTAAATATTTGTGTTATGAAACTAGCTCACAAAATAGAAAAAAAATATATATCAATGACTTCAAAATTAGCCTCTTCGAGGGGGAACCTCCTTTATAGTACATAAATGAACAATTCTCGGATGAGACAAATGAAAAGACCACCTTTCTATATATAGGAGTCTAAGGGTCATATTATCATCAGAGCCAACATAACAATAATAATGTAAGGGAACAACAATAATAATAGTGGGCTTCTATGAGGCACAATAATAGCCATATGGGGACTACATGGGCACAACGATATAATAATGGGGTTGTACTAATAACAATAAGGGGTTACACTAGTAGTATAGGGACCTTACATTCCCCTCTCCTTCAAAACGTGTTGTCCTCAACGCTTGAGTAGTTCTCGATGCTTTTGTATAAAGTTCTCGTCCTCCCATGTGGAATATTAAGCGAGTAATTTCTTCCACTTTATGAGATACTCTGAAATTGATCGATTGTGTAGCTATTGTGTTCTTGTTTCCATGACTGCTTCAGGTTCCAATATGATTTTCCCTTCCTCTTCAAGTCCGGATAATATTTTTTGAACTTGGATCTTGTCACGTATAACCTTCTTTAAGCATGAAACATGGAAAACTGGGGGCACTTTGGAAGATGCAGGAAGTTCCAATTTGTATGCCATAGTACCAATCTTTTGCAGCACCTTGTATGGACCATAATACTTTGGTGATAGTTTATTATCCTTCTTAGCTTTCTTGAAGGACATTTGTTTGTATGGTTGTAGTCGTAGAAATACCGAGTCACCTACAACAAAAATTATTTCAATTCGATGTTGATCTGCCTGTTCTTTCATTCTATTCTGTGCCAAAGTGAGGTTATCCTTTAAGATTTTGAGAACTTGTTGTTGATGATCGATGTGATACTCCACTACTTGAACCTTAGAATTTTCTTTTAAAGATGATGTGATGGATGGTGGATGATATCCATAAATTTCCATAAATGACATCATTTTTCCTACAGTATGGAAGGAAGTGTTATAACACCATTCAACCAAAGGAAACCACTTAACACATTGTGTCTATTTATTAGATACAAATAAATGAAGATATATTCCAAAACATTTGTTCACCACCGTAGTTTTCCCATCAGATTCAGGATGATAATATGAGCTATGAGATAACTGAGTACCCAAATATTCTAGCTCTTGTACTCCTAAGAAACAATTGGAGATTTTTGCATATAATTGTTTCTCATCCAATATTTTGAGCACCCTGTCAAATCGTTGAACACGATCCTTATAAGACTTGATGTAGATTAGTATATCATCAAAAAATACTAGCACAAATTTTTTAAGGGTTTGAAAATGGAATGCATCAAAGCTTGAAATGTAGAAGGTGCATTGGTGAGGCCAAAAGGCATGACCAAAAAATCATAATGACCCTCATGACTTGTAAATGTTATTTTTGGAATTTCTTCAATATTCATTCTAATTTGATGATATCCTGAATGAAGATCCAACTTGGTGAAGTAAATTTATCCATGTAATTCATCCAATAATACATCAATGACAGGAATGGGAAATTTATCTTTAATAGTAATCTTGTTGACCTTCCTATAATCTAGACACATGCACCATGATCCATCCTTCTTGTGTACCAATACCACCTGAGTAGAGAAAGAACTTTGAAGAGCTTGAATTATACCAACCTCTAGCATTTCTATAGCCATACATTTAATTTCACTCTTTTGGGCATATGGATATCTGTAAGGACTAATGTTTGGCAGAACACTTCCTGAAATCAAATGAATATCATGATCATGATCATGAATAGGTGGCAGGCCTTTGGGAATCTCAAATACCTTGGATTGATTGTCCAAAACGTTTTGGAGATCTAGAGAAATAAATAATTTCGATGTGGGTACCTCTAGTGAACATAATTGTGCACTTTCGCCCCTTTGTTCTTTCTTTAGAAGCTTTTTCATGACATTATAATTGATAATCTTTCCCGGTTTACCCATGATACCCCTTAATTCAACCTCCCTTCCTTCCCAAAAACAATTCAAGAAATTTTTTTGAAAATTAAAAGCTATCGTACCCAAAGATTATAGCCATTGAACTCCTAGTACAACATCTGCACCACCCATTGGAATGGAAAGCATTGGAATATTCAAGACATATTCTCCCATGTATAGCTTGATATTATGGCACTTTCGAGAGATATTTATGGTTCATCCATTTGCAACGATTACTTCACACTCTAGTGTTGGATATAGGAAGCAATTTAATTCCTTGGCTATCTTACAATGAATAAAATTATGGGTACTACCCGAATCAATCAACATTTTTACCTTTTTCTTCTTGATATGCCCCTCTCTCTTGAGACTTTGAGAAGTGGTAATTCTAGTTAATGCATTACAAGATATGGTCAAATACCTTTGTTCTTTCTTTGGGATTGGTTCCTAGTGTATATCCTCTTCTTTTGACATTTCTTGTTCCTTTTCTTGCTCCTCTTCCCCATCTATGTAAATTAATTTTTTCTCAGCACACTTATTACCTTTAGTGTATTTTCTATCACAATTGTAACAAAGCCATTTTGCTCTTTTTTTTCCAATTGTTGTGGTCTCAACCTTGTAGGTGGTGAAAGGCTAGAAGAAACAACACTTCCATCTTTATAGTAATATGTGGTAGGCTTCCTTGTTGCCATAATTTTGCTTTCAACTTTTCTTGCCAACCTGTGTTCCCTTCTCCAATGAATCAGGTTCCCAAAGGTGAACCTCATGTTGAATGTTATCCTTTAAAGTCCCTATGAAGACATCAACCCTCTACTTCTCTAGAATATCATTTAACCTTATATTCAATTTTTGGAAGTCTTCAATGTGCTCTGCCATTGAACCCTTTTGTTTGAGATTTATCAATTGGCTAAAAAAGGTATTTCTCTTTGTATCCTCATAATGTGCTATCATTTCCTCCATGAAAATTGACCATGTGGTAAGTGGTTTACGAGAACAAATCCCTTTATACCATAAAAATTGATTCAGTTCTAAATATAAAGATGCAGTATGTACCTTTTGTAAAAGTTGCACATCATGTAGATCAAAATATTTCTTCATCTGGAGTATCCATGTTATGGGATCCTTTCCATCAAACATCCTCATATTGATCTTTGGAATATTGTGGGTCTTCAATCCAATGTTAGATTCTATGAAATCATGATTAATATTTATTTTTTTCTCATCATGAGTTTCCTATAATACGTTTTCGTCATTAGGAGGCCTTTCTTATAGCAACTTTATCCCACCATGGTCCCACCTTCCTTCAAACCTTCCATGTGTTTCTTCAAATATTTCATGCCTCTCTTCAAATTTGCTTCCCTACCATCGATAATAGCTTCCATGACACATATAAAACTTTTTATCTTAGCTTCGATCACATTCTTCAAATCGTCCATCCAATTTTTCTTACTAGTTGTTTCTATTTTATTGATTCGAGTCATTCTTTTTCTTGCTTTTAGTTGCTCAATCTTGAATGTATTGTATCTTTGACATTTTGGATCTCCAAGGTCTGAACTTGCCACCTACATTTTCCCTCTATGTCCTCTTTCACCAGTTTGATAGAAATTGGATTCTCCAAGAAAGAGTTATGCCCAATCTCCCAAGATGACCAAATTATATACTTTTTCAGTAGAGCGGACTTGTACAAAGTGCTACGTGTCGCTGTTTCAACCTTCGGACCTAAAACTAATACCCAGGAAACTACAGCCCATCCTCTTTCTATAACTCCTTATGAAATTTTGATCTGATGCTCAGAGAGAAAGTTATGACAATTTTCCCAAGGTCACTTTTTTTGGATGTAATTCAGGAGCCTACAGAAACCCTAAATTGCTTGGACGGTATCTCCAAAAATATAGCGAGACAAGATCTGAAATTCTAACTAGAGGTTTAGAAAGATTTGGGCTCAAATTGTTTTGTTTTTATCTTTTGAAACTTCATAGAGAAAACGTTATAGCGAAAATTCCATGATGACCTGTTTGGAGCAGCAAAACCCTAAAATCCAAAGCTCTAATACCAAATGTTATGAAACCAACTCACAAAATAGAAGAAAAGATAGATCAACAACTTCAAAATCAGCATCTTAAAGGGGGAAAACTCCTTTATGTTACAGAAATGAACAATTATTGGATGATACAAATGACGAGACCTCCTTTCTATACATAGGAGTCTAAGGGGCCATAATATAACTAGAGCCGACATAACAATAATAATGTAAGGACACAACAATAACAATAGTGGTGTTTTATGGGGCACAATAATAACAATACGAGGTCTACTTGGGCACAACGTTATAATAAGGGGGTTGCACTAATAATAATAATAATAATGGGTCACACTAGTAGTATAGGTACCTAACAATTTGTGAGTATTCAAGGCTGACCAAAATGTTTTGTGATTTCCTCCTTTCATTTTGCTATCTTTTTGAGTCATACAACTACAAGTAGACAATTTATGGCAATACTAATGATGTATAACATCAATTCCTATGAAAATCAATCTTTCTTGTGTGCCATGTTGGAAAAATACATATGAAGAAATGTATGGTTTTATAGTGATAAGAACCAGTGCGTAAATATGAATAAAGGCGCAATTTGTATATCTATTTTGCTCGACGAAGAAGGAAAGTACTATATCTTCAAAGTTGAGAATTGTTATTGGGTTTAGTACTTGAAGAAGAAAAATAATAATTTTCAAATGTTCTCCACAACTAACATATTACTCTTGCATTAATAGATGATTGGCAACTTTATGCGTTCACCTTTATGGTTAGTTGAGGTAAAACACCATAAAGATAACGACCTTTTTTTGAGATTTTACGGGTCAACAATTAACATCAAAATTAACGTAGGAAGAAGGGAAGAAGTTATAGATAGATTTATAGTTATTTTCAAAATTTCAAAATTTATGGTGGTAATAATAATTATTAAATTAAAATAAGGTATAAATATATTTATAAGCTTGTTTGGTGTTATTTTTATTATTAGTGTTTCAACATTAAAGTAGATGTTAATTTAATACTGAGGAAGATGGTTTGTTTGCTATTCTCTGTAATGTATACTTCACCTTCCAGATATTATTCATAATTTATTTGACTCAGTTGTAAGTCCACTCCCATTTTGGATAATATGTCAACCTTAGAATTTAATTCCCTATGAATATGATCAAAGGATATAACCCAAAATATTCTAATAATCTCAACAACTCTAATCATCCAAAGATCCAATAAAGATGTTAGGTCCCTATAATACCAGTGTATTCCCTCGTTGTTATTGTCAGTGTATCCCCCTTATTGTTATTATTGTGCCCATGTACTCCCCATATTGTTATTAGTGTGCCCCATAAAATCCCACTATTGTTATTGTTCTGCCCTTACATTACTATTGTTATGTCGACTTTGATTATATTATGACCCCTTAGACTCCTATATACAAAGGAGGTTTTCTCATTTTAATCATCAAAGAATTATTCATTTTTGTAATGTAAATTAGGTTTCCCCCTCGAAGAGGTCTATTTTTAATTCCTTTATCTATCTCTTCTTCTATTTTGTGAGTTGGTTGCATAACATTTGGAATCAGAGCTTTGGATTATAGGTTTTCGCTGCTTCAAATAGGCCAACATGGAATTTTCGCCATAAAATTTTCTCTACGAAGCTTCAGAACCTAAAATGGAAATAATGTGGATCTGAAATCTTGGTGAACCTCATGTATGAATTTTAGATCTTGTCTCGCTATATTTTAAGAGATATGATCTGAGGAAGTTAGGGTTTTTGCAGGATCCAGAATTCCATCTCAACCATGTGACCTTGGGAAAATCGCCATAAATTTCTCTCTAAGCATCGAAGTTAAATTTTGTAAAAAGTGACAAAACGAGGATGAACTTTAGTTTTTTGGGTATTATTTTCAATGTTGAAGGTCGAAATAGTGACACATGTCACTCCATATACAATTTCGCTCTACTAAACCAATCTATAATTAGGTCATCATGGGAGATTGGGCATAAATATTTCTTGAAGGATCCAATCTCGATTACACTTATGGGGTTGGAAAGAGGACTCAGAGTGCTACCACAGGACAAAATTTCAAACCTTGGAGATCCAAAATTACATAGATACAACATATTCAATATCAAGCTCATACAAAGAGAAAAAACAATGTGGGGTAGTTTTTAAAATTTTCATAAGTTTTGTTTGAAAATTAGTTTCAAGTGATTCAAAGGGAATAGTGAAGGATAATTATCATTAATTGATGTCCCAAAGAAAGAAAATGGAAACTCCTAGTAAGAAACCTTAAATCTCTACTATGACACATGAAGAAGAGGAAGAAATGCAACATGATATATCAAAATTGTGAGGCCAAGTGAAACAAATTTCCCTCTCAAAGAAAGTAACAGAAGCTAAGGTTGATGATATATAATAAAAAGTGAAAGACAACATGGAATATTTTAATAAATACTTGAAAAGTTGCTACAATAAATTCTTCCTAATGGCGAAAAGCTAGTAGAGGAAACTCATGATGAGAACAAAAGAAATGTTAAGCATGATTTCATAGACTCTAACATTGGATTGAGGACCCACCATATTGCAAAGATCAATATGAGTAAGTTTGATGGAAAGGATCTCGTAAGATGGATACTATAGACGTGGAAATATTTTGACCTCCATAATGTGAAAAACACACAAAAGGTATGCACTGCAACTTTATATTTAGAACCCAATCCGTTTGTATGGTATCGATGGCTTTTCTCTCATAAAAAAATTGTCACTTGGTCAATTTTTATGGAGGAAATGATAGCACATTATGAGGATACAACGAGAAACACCTTCTTTAGCCAATTGGTAAATCTCAAACAAAAGGGTTCAATGGTGGATCACATTGAGTACTTCCAAAAATTGAATATAAGGGTAAATGATATTCTATAGGAGCATAGGATCGATGTCTTCATAGGGACTTTAAAGGATATAATCCAACATGAGGTTTTACTTTGGGAACCTGATTCATTAGAGAAGGAATTCAGGTTGGCAAGAAAAATTGAAAGAAAATATATGGAAACAATGAAGCCTACTAGTCACAACTATAAAGAAGGAAGTGTTGTTGCTCCTAGCCTTCCACAAGCTACAAGCTTTACACCACCACAACTGGAAGAAAAAAGAGAAAAAGGGATTTGTTCCAATTGTGATAGAAAATATATTAAAGGTCATAAGTGTGTTGAAAAGAATTTATTTACATAGACTGTGAACAGGAGGAAGAAAAGGAACAAGAATTATCGAAAGAAGAGGATATACACTAGGAACCAACCCCAAAGAAAGAGGAAATGAATCTGACCATATATTGTAATGCATTGGCAAGAATTACCACTCCTCAAAATCTCGAGATAGAAGGACATATCAAGAAGAAAAAAGTAACAATTTTGATTGATTCTGGTAGTACCCATAATTGTATTCAATGTAAGATAGCTAATGAATTGAATTGCTTCCTATATCCAACACCATAGTGTCAAGTGATGGTTGCAAATTGAGGAACCATAAATTTCTCTAGAAAGAGCCATGATATCAAGCTAACCATGGGAGAATATGTATTTAATAGTCCAATAATTTCCATTCTAGTGCGTGATGCTGATGTTGTACTAGGAGTCCAATGGTTCCAAGATTTGGCTACAATAGCCTTTAATTTTCAAGAAGTTTTCTTGATTTTTTTTTTGGGAAGGAAAGGAAGTTAAATTAAGGGGTATCATAGGGAAACCAGGAAATATAATCAAATCTAATGGAATGAAAAATATTATGAAAAAAGAAAAATGGGGGGTAATTTCACAATTATGTTCATTATAGGTTCAAACATCGAAATCATCTATTTCTCCAGATCTCCAAAAAGTCTTGGACAATCATTCCAACGTATTTGAGACTCGTAAAGGCCTCCCACCTATTCATGAGCATGATCATGTTATTCATTTGATTCCAAGAAGTGTTCCTCCAAACATTAAGCCTTACAGATAACCCTATGCCCAATTGAATGTATGGTTGCAGAAATGCTAGAGCTTGGTATAATTCAACCTAGTAAAATCTCTTTCTCTACTCCAGTAGTATTGGTGCAAAAGAAGGATGGATCATGGTGCATGTGTTCGGATTATAGGAAGCTCAACAAGGTCACTATTAAATATAAAATTTTCATTCCTGTCATTGATGAGTTATTATATGAATTACATGGAACAATTTACTTCACTAAGTTGGACCTTTGTTCAAGATATCATCAAATAAGAATGAAGGCTAAAAAAATTGTGAAAACAACATTTAGAAATCATGAGGATCATTATGAAGTTTTGGTCATGCCTTTTGGCCTCACCAATGCACCTTCTACATTTCAAGGTTTGATAAATTGAATTTCAAACACTTCCTTATAAAATTGGTGTTAGTATTTTTTGATGATATACTAATCTACAACAAGTCTTGGAAGGATCATGTTCAACATGTTGATAGGGTGCTCAAACTATTGGAGGATAAACAATTATATGCAAAAACCTCCAAATGTTTCTTTGGATTACAGGAGGTGGAGTATCTAGGTGATATTGTATCTCATGAGGGTGTTAAGGTAGACCCTAATAAAATTAAATCCATTAAATAATGGAAAATTGCCACATCCATAAAGCATCTGCAAGGATTTCTCGGGTTGACAGGGTATTACCGCAAGTTTTTTTAAGAATTATAAGAGAATAACAACACCTCCAACAACATTACTATAGAAATATGCATTTTATTGGACTCTAGAAGCAACTAATACCTTTGAACATCTTAAAGAGGCAATGTGCCAAGCACCGATCTTAGCTAAGCCATACTTCACAAAAGATTTATTGTGGAATGTGATGCCTAAGGAATGTAATTGGTATTATTTTCATGCAAGAGGGAAGACCCATTGCTTTTGAAATTCATCCAATCAAATGAAAGTATTTACAAAAAGATATTTATGAGAAGGAAATGTTGTCAATACTACATGTACGTGAGAAATGGTGACCTTACCTTATGGGAAGACACTTCAAGGTATAAATAGATCATGATATTCTTAAATAATTTTTAGAACAAATATTATCTTCAGAAGAGCAACAAAAATCGGTCACAATGATGTTGGGATATGACTTTTAAATCATCTACAAAAAAGGGAAGAAAAATCTTGTTCGAGATGCACTCTCAAGAACGGATGAGGATGTGGAAGCATTGATTTGTGCCATTTCTATTATCCAACCAGATTGGATAACTAAATCAATGGATGAATAGAAGAATCACAAAGAAGTGTGGGAATTGATTCAAAATTTATAGCAAGATCCAAGTAAATATGATATATTTAGCTGGAAAATGATTCATTATAGTACAAAGATCACAACTCAAACAAAAGACTCTTCTAGAATTGTACACCTCTCCCTTAGGATGGAACCCAAGATTTTTTAAAACTTATCACAGGGTTAAGAAGGATTTTTTTTGGGATGGCCTTAAATTTGATATTCAAAGGTTTGTGGCAGAATGTTTGGTTTTCCAGCAAAATAAAGTTGAGACAATTAAGACCTCGAGTCTGTTATGACCTTTATCGATTCCAATTCAATGTTGGAAGGAGGTTTCAATGGATTTTATCATAGGTTTACCTAAGTTCGAAGGAAAGAGTGTCATCATGGTTGTTAGGCCCCTATACTACTAGTGTAACCCCTTATTGTTATTAGTACAACCCACTTATTATATTGATGTACCCATGTAGCGCCCATATTGTTAGTATTGTGCCCCATAGAAGCCCACTATTGTTATTATTGTGCCCTTACATTATTATTGTTATGTCGGCTCCAATTATGTTATGACCCCTTAGACTCCTATATATAGAAAGGAGGTCTTTTCATTTGTATCATCCAAGAATTGCTCATTTGTGTAATGTAAAGGAGGTTCCCCCCTTGAAGAGGCTGAATTCTAAGGTGTTGATCTCTCTTTTCTATCTTTTTGTGAGCTGGTTTCATAACATTTGGTATTAGAGCTTTGGATTCTAGGGTTTCGCTTCTCCAAACAGGTTATCATGGCACTTTCTCTATAACACTTTTTCTACGATGATTCAGAAGCTAAAAAAAATCCCATTTAAGAAGAAATCGCGCTGAATCTTGGGTCCAAATTTCAGAGCTTTTGGCACTATATTTGCGGAGATATGATCTGAGGAACTTGGTCTTTTTGCAGACTCTTGAATTGCATTCCAAACAGGTGACCTGGGGAAAATCGTCATAACTTTCTCTCTGAGCATCGGATTGAAATTTCGTAAGAAGGTATAGAAAGATGACAGAATGTAGTTTCTTGTATATATTTTTCAGAGCCAAAGGTCGAAACAATGACTCATGGCACGTTGTACAAGTTCACTCTACTGAACTAGTCTATAATCAGGTCACTGTGGGAGATTTCACATAACTCTTCCTTGGAAAATCCAATTTGGATCAGACTGGTGGCATTGGAAGGACGACACAAAGGGCTACTACAGGTCGCAATTTCAGAACTTAAAGATCCGAAAGTACAGCGTTACAGTCATTTCAAGATCGAGCTCCTAGAATCAAGAAAAAACAAGATGCAGAAGTTTGATGGCAAGGATCCGGTAAATTGGATACTTCAAATGGAGCAATATTTAGATATACATGGTGTACCACTGTTACAAAAGGTATGTATTGCATCTTCATATTTAGAACCAGATTAATTTTTATGGTATGAAGGGCTTTTTCCTCGTAAACAACTTGTTACATGGTCAATTTTCACTAAGAAAATGATAGCACATTATGAGGATACAAAGAGCAACAACTTCTTTAGAGCAACACCACAAAAATTGGAAAGAGGAAAAGGGCTTTGTGACATAGTGGAAAGAAAAATTATGGAAACCAGGAAGCATACCCCTCACAGCTATAAAGATGGAAGTGTTGTTTCTCGTAGCCTTCCACAACCTACAAGGGTTACACCACAACAATTGGAAGAAAAAAGAGAAAAAGGGCTTTGGTACAATTGTGATAGCAAATGCACTAAAGCTCATAAGTGTGCTGAGAAGAAATTATTTTACATAGAATATGAAGAGGAGGAAGAAAAGGATCAAGAAACATCAAAAGAAGAAGATATACGCCAGGACCCCACCCTAGAGAAAGAAGAAATGAATCATACCATATCTTGTAAAACATTGGCAAGAATTACCACTCCTCAAACTCTCAAGATAGAAGGAAATATCAAGAAGAAAAAGGTGCAAGAAGTGAAAGATCACATCGAGAAAGAAGAAATGAATCCAACCATATCTTGTAATTCATTGGTCAAAATTACCACTCCTCAAACTATCAAGATAGAAGGACATATCAAGAAGAAAAATGTTCAAGAAGTGAAAGATCACACCGAGCATCAAGAAATAAATCCAACCATATCTTGTAAAGGATTGGAAAAAATTACCACTCCTCAAACTCTAGAGATAGAAGGACATATCAAGAAGAAAAAGGTTCAAGCAGTGAAAGATCACATCGAGCATCAACAACAAGTTCTCCAACTTTTAAAGGATAACACCACTTCGGTGCAAAATCAAACGAAACAACAGGTAGATCAACATCGTACTGAAAAATGTTTTGATGTAGGTGATTAGGTATTTTTACTGCTACATCTCAAGTAAGCTATTTATGAGAAGGAAATGTTGGAAATACTACATGCACTTAAAAAATGGCGACCTTACCGAATGGGAAGACTCTTCAAGGATGAGGATGTGGAAGCATTGTTTTGTGCTATTTCTATTATCCAACCAAATTGGATAAAAGAAGCAAGGGATGAATGGAAGAAGGACGAATAAGTATGGCCACTTATTCAAAAGTTGCAAAAGATCCCAATTCAAACAATATTGCCAAAAATTGAAGAGGAAGGAAAAATCATATTGGAACCTGGAGAAATCACAGAAACAAGAACCCGACAGCTATGAAATCGATCAATTTTAGAGTATCTTATCAAGTGGAAGAACTTACCCATTGAAGATTCCATATGGGAGGACAAATTTTTTATACATAAGCATCAATAACTACTCAAGCGTTGAGGACAACACTTTTTGAAGGAGAGGGGCATGTTAGGCCCCCATACTACCAGTGTAACCCCTTATTGTTATTAGTAGACCCACTTATTATATTGATGTACCCATGTAGTGGCCATATTGTTAGTATTGAGCCCCATAGAATCCCACTATTGTTATTATTGTGCCCTTACATTATTATTCTTATGTTGGCTCTGATTATGTTATGACCCCTTAGGCTCCTATATATAGAAAGGAGGTATTTTGATTTGTATCATCCAAGAATTCCTCATTTTTGTAATGTAAAGGAGGTTGCCCCCTCAAAGAGGCTGAATTCTAAGGCGTTGATCTCTCTTTTCTATCATTTTGTGAGCTGGTTTCATAACAATGCTGGTAGATGATAGATTTACCAAGTATGCACACTTTTATTCATTATTGCATCCATTTAAAGACAATGCAATTGCCACTTCATTTATGGAAACAATTCGAAAGCTACATGGATACCCAAAGATTATTGTAAGCTACAGAGATCCCATTTTTATTGGAAATTTTTGGCCAAATTTGTTTTCTTTCCTGGGTACCCAATTAGCTCATAGTTCATCTCATCCTCCTCAATCTGATGGGAAAACTGAGAGAATAAACAGAGGTTTGGAAGGATATATTCATTGCTTTGTATCAGATAAATAGACAAAATGGCACAAGTGGTTACCTCTGGCTAAATGGTGGTATAATACTTCTTTCCATACTGTAGCAAAAATGACCCCATTTATGGCACTTTATGGATATCATCCACCATCCATCACATCATATTTAAGATAAATTTATAAGGTTCAAGAAATGGAAAATCACATTGAGCATGAACAAAAAAATTTCCAACTATTAAAGGATAACGTCACTTTGGAGCAAAATAAGATGAAACAACAAGCATATCAACATCACAGTGAAAGAAGTTTTGATGTAGGCAACTAGGTATTTTTACGGATACTTGCATAAACCTGTGACAAAATCAATTGAAACGTTCTCCCAATGTTGAATTGGAATGGATAAATCTTGTAATAGACCCAGGGTCTTAATTGTCTCAACTTTATTTTGTTGGCAAACCAAACATTTCACCACAAATGTTTGACTACCAGATTTAAGGCCATCCAAAAAAATTCCTTCTTAACCCTGTGGTAAGTTCTTAAAATCCCGAGTGCCCTCCTAAGGGAGAGGTGTGCAATTCTAGAATATTATTTTGTTTGAGTTGGGAATTATTACAAAGGTATAAGTGATCTTTGTAACACAATGGATCAATTTTCTAGGTAAATGTATCAGATGTACTGGGATCTTGATGCAACTTTTGAATTAGGGTCCACACTTCTTTTTCATTCTTCCATTCATTCTTTTCTTTGGTTATCCAATCTGGTTGGATAATATAAATGGCACAAAGAAATTAGTTCACATCCTCATCCTTTCTTGAGAGCATTTACAACAACATTCTGCTTCCCATTTTTGTATATGATTTCAATGTCATAACCCAAAATATTTGTGACCCATTTTTGCCACTCTTCTAAAGATAATATTTGTTCTAAAAGGTATTTAAGGCTATCATGATATGTTTTTACCTTAAAGTGTCTTCCCATTAGGTAAGGTCGTCATTTCCTAACTACATGTAGTATTTCCGACATTTCCTTCTCATAGATAGCCTTGTGTAAATACTTTCCTACGATTAGATGACTTTCAAAAGTAATGGGTCTTCCTTCTTGCAATAAAACAACACTTATTCCATTTCCTAAGGAGTCAAATTCTACAATATATGTTTTTGTGAAGTCTGACATAACTAAAACCGATGTCTGGCACATTGCCTCTTTAAGATGTTCAAACACCTTAGTTGCTTCTAGAGTTTAAGAAAATGCATCTTTCTTCAGTAATGTTGTTAGAGGTGCTTCTATTCTCCCATAATTCTTAATAAACTTGCACTAATACCATGTCAACCTGATAAATCCTCACAGATGCTTTGTGGATGTGTAGATTTTCCATTCCTTAATGGCTTTATTTTGTTAGGGTCTACCTTAACACCCTCATGAGATATAATATGACCCAAATATTCCACCTCTTGTACTCCAAAGAAAAATTTGAAGGCCTTTTCACATAATTGTTTCTCCTCCAATATTGCAAGAACCCTATCAACATGTTGAACATGATCCTTCCACAACTTGTTGTATATTAGTATATCATCAAGAAATACTAACACAAAATTTGTAAGGAAGGGTTTGAAAATGGAATTCATCGAAACCTAAAATGTAGAGGGTGCATTAGTAAGGCCAAAAGGCATGAAAACAAATTCATAATGAACCTCATGAGTTCTAAATGTTGTTTTTGGAATGTCTTCAATCTTCATTCTTATTTGATGATATCCTAAATGAAGATCCAACTTGGGGAAGTAAATTTCTCCATGTAATTCATCCAACAATTCATCAATGATGGGAATGGTCAATTTATCTTTAATAGTGAGCTTGTTGATCTCCCTATAATCCAAACGCATGCACCATGATCCATCCTTCTTGTGCAATAATACTACAGTAGCAGAGAAAGAACTTTGACTAGGTTGAATTATACCAACCTCTAGCATTCCTACAACCATATGTTTAATTTCACTATTTTGGGTATAGGGATATCTATAATGCCTAATGTTTGGAGGAACACTTCCTATAATTAAATGAATAACATGATCATGATCACGAATAGGTGAAATTCCTTTGAGAGTCTCAAATACTTAGAATGATTGTCCAAGACTTTTTGGAGATCTAGATAAATAGATGATTTTGATGTCTGAACCTCTAGTTAACATAATTGTGCAATTATGCCCCGTTTTTCTTTCTTTAGAAGATTTTTCATGCCATTAGAGTTGATTATCTCTCCTGGTTTCCCTGTTATACCCCTTAATTCAACTTCCTTTCCTTCAAAAAAAAATCAACAAAATTTCTTGAAAATTAAAAGCTATCATACCCAAAGATTGTAACCATGGGACTCCTATTACAACATCAACACCACCCATTGGAATGGAAAGAATTTGACTATTAAATACATATTCTCCCTTGGATAGCCTGATATTATGGCACTTTCCAAAGAAATTTATGGTTCCTCCATTTACAACCATCTCTCAACACTTTGGTTCTGGATATAGGAAGAAATTAAGTTCCTTGGCTATCTTACAATGAATAAAATTATGGGTACTACCTGAACCAATCAACACTATTACCATTTTCTTCTTGATATGTCCTTTTATCTTGAGGGTTTGAGGAGTGGTAATTCTTTCTAATGCATTACAAGATATAGTTGGATTCATTTCTTCTTTCTTTGGGGTTGGTTCCTCGTGTACATCCTTTTCTTTTGACATTTCTTGTTCCTTTTCTTCCTCCTATTCACAATCTATGTAAAATAATTTCTTCTCAGCACACTTATGACCTTTAGTGTATTTTCTATCACAACTGTAACAAATCCCTTGACCAGAGGTATGGTAAATAAA
Organism: Pinus tabuliformis; assembly: GCA_031772625.1. NCBI lineage: Eukaryota > Viridiplantae > Streptophyta > Pinopsida > Pinales > Pinaceae > Pinus > Pinus tabuliformis. Next base: position 346,924,820 of record CM062814.1, read on the forward strand.
TAAAATCTCTTTTTATATTTACTCCATAAACCTCTTTATACTTACTAGCATTCAAAAAAGAGGTTTTATTTAGTTGAACCCTATGGGCCAAATACCATGGGCCAAATTATTATTAATATCATGCAAAAATATATTATTAACCCTATTATTATTATTAAATCTAATATTCATATTAATATATTATAATATTAATATTATTATATTTAATAACTTTGGATTAGTACAATATTAAATTTGTTATATTATAATATATATTAATATATCATGATATATATTAACTCTAGATATATATGGGAGCGAAGAACAAAGAAAGAGTGATGGATGTGGAGAGATAGGGGGAGTGACAAGGGAGTGATGGAGATAAATTGAAGCAGAGGGGAGAGGAATTGCAAGAGAGGAGGAAAGAGGGAGGGATAGAGAGATGGAGTTGGATGGGGAGAGAGGGAGGGAAGAGGAAAGGCATAGAGAGTTAGAAGTTGAGAGAGAGAGGGAGTGACAAGGGAGAGATGGAGATAGAGAGTGTATTTTGAAGGGTGAGATAAAGAGACAAAGAGGGAGAGATAGAGAGAATGGAGGATAGAAGGAGAGAGGAGAGAGGGAGGGATATAGTAACATAGTTGGAGAGAGAGAGAGAGAGAGAGAGAGAGAGAGAGAGAGCGGAGAGAAAATGAGAGAGAGGAAGAATGAGAGACAAGACTTTATATAGAGGAGGAGAGTGATAGGGGAAGAGAGAGGATTGGAGGGCAGAGAGAGAGAGAGAGTGATGGGGGAAAGGGCGGGAGGTAGGAGAGAAAGAGAGAGAGAGGAAGTATGAGAGAGCAGACTTGGGAGAGAGGAGGAGAGAGGGAGGGAGAGAGGAGGAGAGAAGGAGGGATAGGGAGATGGATTTGGAGGGGGAGAGAGGGAAGGAAGAAGAAATACATAGAGAGTGAGAAGTGGAGGGAGAGAGGGAGTGACAAGGGAGAGATGGAGAGAGATTGTGTATGTTTCGGGGTGAGATAAAGAGATAAATAATGAGAGATGGAGAGAATGGGGGAGAGAAGGAGAGCGGAGATGGGGAGGGATATTGTAACAGAGTTGGAGACAGAGAGAGAAAGAGAGAGGTTGTGAGAGAGTGGAGAGAGGGAGGGAAAGAGAAATGGAGTTTTAGGGGGAGAGTGAGGGAGGTAAGAAGAAAGAAATAGAGAGAGGAAGGTTGAGAGAGAGAGGGAATGATAAGGAAGATGGAGAGAGAGGGAGAGAGGACAATAGGAGGGAAGAGAGATAGAAGCAGGGGAGAGGGAGAGAAGGGGAAGAGAGAGAGAGAGAGAGAGAGAGAGAGAGAGAGAGAGAGAGAGGAGGAAGGGATAGATATATATATTTGAGAAAGAGAGTATATCTTTTGGGGGTGATATACAGAGACAAAGGGAGATAGATATATAGATGAAAAGTGAAGAGAGGGAAGAAGAAAGAGATGGAGAGAGAGAGAGAGAGAGGACAAAGAGATTGATAGATATGGAGTGAGAGAGCGTGTATGTTCAGGCGTTGAGATAGAGAGACAAAGAAGGAGAGATGGAGAGAGATATAGATATAGATGGAGAGGGGAGGGAGTGAAGAACATTTTTTGTACTACATGCACAGATTTCAGTCTAGATGGTTATTTCTAATCCTATTTGATTGCTAGCACTAGATGCATTGATTTTAGTGTATATATTGATTTCTAATGATATTTGATTACTTGCACTAGATTCATTGATTTCAATGTAGATGATTTCTAGTCCTATTTGATGGCTTGCACTAAATGTATTGATTTCAGTGCAGATGGTGATTTCTAATCCTGTTTGATTGCTTGCACTAGATGAATTGATTTCAATGTAGATGTTGATTTATAATCATATTTGATTGCTTGCACTAGATGCATTGATTTCAATGTAGATGATTTATAATCCTATTTGATTTCTTGCTCTAGATGCATTAATTTTAGTGTAGATGGTGATTTCTAATCCTATTTGATTTCTTGCACTAGATGCATTGATTTCAGTGTAGATGTTGGCTTATAATCCTATTTTCTTACTTCCACTAGACGGATTGATTTTAGTGTATATTTTGGTTTATAATCCTATTTTCTTACTTGCACTAGATGCATTGATTTGAGCATAAATTTTGATTTCTAATCCTATTTGATTGCTTGCATTAGATGCATTGATTTAAGTGTAAATGTTGTTTTCTAGTCTTATTTGATTGTTTCCATTAGATGCATTGATTTCATTGTAGATGTTGATTTATGATTTGATGTAATAGGATGTATGATGGTATATTAATTATAAAGTGATTGGATTAACATTGAACATTGATTTCAATGTATGCATAAAAAAATGTTGACAATGTACATTGACTTTTGTGTTATAGTAATTCAGCGTATAAATATTGGAGAGAGGGAGAGAGACAAGGTATGATGTTTAGTACAAGAGCTTGAGTTAAATATTTAAATGGTTTACGGTTTAACTTGTCCTTTTCATATAATTGATATGAAAATATGACAGTCAATATGAAAAGATGGAAAAAGTAGCAAGGGTGGCAATAAGAATAGTAGAAGAAAATAGTTTGAGATTAATCATAATGAAGACTATTTGTAATTCAGTATATTCTTATTATTCACATTTTCTATTATTCAACACTATTACGTTGTCACTTCACATTCAAAAAATTTATTTCATCATTTTTCATCATTAAAGTTATTAACAATATTTATCATCTCAACAAACTAAGGTAACTAAGAAAATTTAAAATTAAAATGACCAGATTAATTTGAGACATATTTAGCATATTTAAAATGATTATATTAATATTAGATGAATTTACATATTATTGATAAAATTAATCATATCTCCATTATATTTTATTTAGGCACACACGACTAAAACTAGCCTACATCCATCTTACCTCCTGATCTATCAAGCACCGAGAGGGGTCAAATCTCTCAAGGTGCAAACTTTCCTTACGTTTTGCACTCAAAAAAGGGGTTTGCAACTCTAGAGATTTGATCCCTCTTGGGGCTTGACAGTTCTGAAGTTAAGATGGATCTAGGTTGGTAAATAGATCAAATAAGTCTAGGAAACATAATAATAATTTCGAAAATATCATACCCATACGCTAATTTTATATATTTTAAACATAGATCTATATTACATTTAATCAACTTTAAATCTATTTATATATAATTTTAATATATATATATATATATACTCTCCACACACACACACACATATATAAACAAAATCTTAAATATATTAAAATGTTATATAATATTTTTCTTTCGTTATAATTAATTAATGATAATACAAAAGAGCAAAAGAATGGTTCATATCACTAGCTTGCATATTTCAGAACTAAAAATTTTAAATATATTGAAATGGATAATACAAGCTAGTTACCAAAGGATTCTTATTCCAACTTAAGGTGGATGAGGATCTGTTGACTTTATTTTTTATTTTTTATTGACGGCCTAGATTGATTCTCAAGAGAATATGCTCAAGATATACTTCGTCTCAATGCTTATGGACAGTTGTAGTGTGTTACAGACTTTTTCAGGTTGCATTGACTTTTAATAAATTTAAAAAATTACATTCATTCCACTTGGCTCCCTGCCCACTAATTTCCTAGGGATTTGAGATTAAAAAAATTCTAATAAGTTCATATTCTAATTATATGGGGAATTGTGTTACCCTCACTCTCATGTGATGAAAACAATTCTAAGTCCAAAATAATTAAATTAATTAAAATCATGAAAGTTAGGATTTAATCCTACCTTTCTAGATTGAGTTTGTTCCTCGTATGTAGGAGCCAGTTTAGGCTTAGTTGGTTGAGAGATTCTCTCCAACTAGTTAGGCTCCTAGATTAGTGTGTTGTTAAAATATTTTCTCAACCATAGTGTCCAAGATAGATGTACTATCTTGAGAGAAACTTCCTCATGTATTTATTTGTACTATTATCATTCTTTGTATATTGGATTAGATTGTGAATGAGAGGAATACAGTAAGGTTGTTGCCTTTTATGCCATTTCTATGTCTCTGGGATTTTTTTATGTGTGTTAATTGTGTTTATTATTCTGCATGTGGTATCAGAGTCTAATTATGCTGGAGGGAAAGAAGCATAATTATGCAGCACATTTTTTTGCTTTACTTGGAGCAAAGGATAGGCTTTCTCTTGCATCAGATATTTGATCAGCGTCCCCACTTCTTCCTCAGAGTGCTTGAAATTATACAGGTGTACACACTGACGCACTTCACACTCAATTCATAACAATACCTCAATATGTGCATGGGGGTGTTGTATTTAAATTCATGGCCACTTGGCTTCTCCATCTGACGTCACACTGCGTATCTTCGATTGCCGTCATCTAGAGCAACCAGCGCCTTATCTGTTCGTAGATCGCATTGGCGATGGAGGCGATGCCTCTCACAATGAAAGAGCTGCTTCTCGAGGATTGCAGAGTGGCCACTTCCATTTTCTAATTCAAGTATTCAAGGGATTTTTCCTTCGGCTTCGGGCATTTATAAATATTCCACTCCGTCTACTGGCCAGAAAATTTGTTTATCTAAAATTGGAGCAGTGCGATTTTCCTTCCATTTTCTGTTCTATTAGTGACCACAATTTTTTTTTGTCTTTTTATCTTAAGCTAGTTTGTGGGTTTTTTCGTGCATGTAGTTCATTATCTGCCGTGATTGTGATTGAACGATGCTTGTTAGATTTTTCATGGTGTTCAGCAAGATTTGATTTCTGGAAGCTTGTTTCACCATAAACATTGTTGTAATCCTTGTATATCATACATTTTTTCTAAGAAAATAGTATTTTAGCTACGAATGGTGTTAAGATCGTCTTGGTCCATATTGTGTCAAGGGCCTAAGGAATGCTCACATAACTCATATGTGCGATGGCTGGCGACATACAATGGTTCTGGATGTAGATGGGAAATTGTATGGTTGGGGATGTAATAAGAGATATGCCTTTACTTAGAGGAAAATTCAAACTTATAAAACAACAGTTCTATATTCAAGTTCAAGTTTTATGTTACCATCAAAGAGATACTCAGTTGTCCCAGATAAAACTAATGCTTTAAATCAGTGCGTGGAGCTCTGGAGTCCACTAGATTAGTTTTTCTTGTGATTTGAAGAGCAAATTGTGGAAGTGACAAGGGTAATAATTTAATTTTTCCTTTCCTGGAAAAGAGAATACCGAGTGAGGATATGCGCATAAATTCCAAGTTAGTCTTGCATTTCCAAATGGGATAATTCTTCACAATGTTCCATTGGTAAACATTCAAGTGTAACAAAACCAACATAATCTTGAAATAATTTGATACCTATTGGAAGGATTGCAGGGATAGATTTGAGAGAAATTATGTTTTTAGCGCAATAAGATAGAGAATCGAACCATAGAAATCTCAAGGGTTGGAGCACTGGAAACAAAAGCTACTATCGTTTGTATCTACAGTCAGACTGGACCAGGATTTGACAAGTGATTTGTGTATGATTTCCCTAGCCTCGGGCTTAACTATACACTTCCTCAAAAGAGAGATACATGTAATTTATTGTTGAAGTGATTTAATGATTTTTTTGGGAGTTTAAAAATATTGAAAAGAAAATTTTATTATTGGCGAGAGGAGTTTTTTTTTAAGAAATGTCGGTGAAACTATTTTTTGTAGTTTTGGAGTGATAAGTGAATTTTTGTATTTGGAGCAATAAGTGAAAGTCATTATTGTAATACAAAGTAATATTTTACTTTGGCAGTGATTAAGTCAGTCCAGGCAGTTCTTTGAAGACAATTTTCTTCCAAAGTTTGCAAGCGTGGCATTCTCATTGAGAAGTTTCCACGACAAAGTTGTGACATTGAAGAATTGTACTCTAGTAATTAATAAAATCATAATTTTTGTGGTGCTTGTGTCCTAGATATGCCTGAAATTGAATAAGGGGATCTTAGGTACACCATGTGTAATGAATGTGTGTGCATGACTTGTGTTCAGATTATCAAAATGCTCTCTTTGTATTACGCTTAAACAACTACATGCACATAAGCAATCCTAAGTATAAGAATGCTTAATCAAGCTCATGTAATCAAGCTTAAGTACACAAGCACAAAGTGTCACATCATCAACTTGATAAGATGATCTTCCAACCAAGCACATTTCACATCATGTAATCAAAGCAATCAAGTTAAGGACGCTACAAAATCAAGCATTTCAAGCCAAGACGAGATCCACATCATCAACACTTTTTGTATCACTTGTAGATAAACATTTTTTAATTGAATTGTACGAGTGCCTTTTCGGTTGTAACCAACACCTTAGTTTGAATTGTTATGGTGAATACATTAAGTCAAATAAATCTTCAACTGAGTCATCAAGATTGAACTTGTCATTTGTCTCTTGGGTGCATTTTCGACAATGTTCGACACCCTTCCTTTTTTTAAAAATCAGCACATTCAGTGAGTACATTCAAGAAAGCATAAAGTGTCAGTAATCAGTGAGGCAAGTTCAAGCAAGCCATCTAGCAAGCAATCATCATCAAACGAGTGTGAAGTCTACTATTATATTCTTCAAGTGAGAATCAAATCAAGCCAGTGTTTAACGCAAGTGCAATAAGCAATAAATAAAGGGAGCATGTATTTCAAACAATAGAGCAAGCGAGCATGTCATTCAAACTACCAAGCAAGCAAGCGTGTCAAAATCAAGTGCGAAAGTTCAAAGCACGACATCTAGAACAAACGAGCCAGTGTGAAGTTGATTGAAGCATTCACAAAGTGTCAGTGAAGCATTCAAGCAAAGCGATCATCATCAAGCGAGTGTGAAATCAAGAGCTCAATCAACCAAGTTATAAAACTCTAGCAAGTGTTTAAAGCATCAGCAATAAACAATAGTACAAGCAACCTGAATTCAAAGTGAGCAAGCTAACATGGCGAGACACATTCAACTATCCCTAATTCTTAACAATTTGATTTTATCATCAACTAGTGACATGGTGAACATCAGCAAAACAACTCTTGCTGATATTCAAGTGCATTTTCAACATGCACATGAAATGATTGAGTTCCTTCAACTAGAGTCACAACTACAAAGAACTGAGTTGGTAGAGAAGAGTGATGCTTCCAAGTCTTCGAACAATACAAATACAGTTGATGATTCCAAGTCAGTGATCCAACCAACTTCAAGTGTTGAAGTGGTCCCTTGTTCAGTTCAACTTTATTCCAAACCAATCATCAAGCCATGGGAAGAAATCAAAAGTAACAGAAATTGACGATGCTTAGGATATGTCAAAGATGATGCAAAATTGAATATCCCAGACTATTCAAGGCCCATTAAGTTTTTCAGTGTAGGGATTCTTGCACAAATCACATCGACTAGTTCTGAGAAAGTTGAAGACAAACAAAAATACACAGAAACTGAAGTTGCAGTTAAACCAAAATGCCTTCATTGTCAAAGAACCGATCATCTGCAAGATCAGTGTTTTGATCTCCATCCTTGTCACCATTGTGGCAATTCAAGTCATTTATCAGCACAATGCAGCAAACAACAACAATCAACCAGCTTCAAGATCAATTATTCAAGGATTAATCACTAGAAATGGTCATCCACGATCAGAAGATTGTATAAGTTTTACAATCAAGTTCGCTCACACATATTGCAGCCAACAGTAAAAATGAAGATGGTACTCTCATGCAGTTGAACAGGGAGTACACCATTGAAACACTCGTACACCTGAAGGGGGGAGTTCAGAAATAATTTGAAGAAGATTGTCTCTCCTTCCAGCTGACAAAGGGGGGAAATGTCAATGAAATTGACAATGGTTGTCAGACTGAAAATCTCGACAACATCAACGCATCGAGTGGGCATTTTCATCAGCGAGGCATCGTCAACAAATCAACGAGTGGGCATCTTCAAATTCGCCAGTGGGCATCATAAACAAATTCGCCAGTGGGCATTCTAAATATTTTGTCAGTGGACAAGCAAATTTGCCAGTGGGCATCATCAACATTTTGTCAGTGGACGAAGGATGCCAATTGAAAGCAAAGGATAGATGAATCATTTTGCAGCTTGGCACATGATGGAGTTGTCAAGAAAAATTTCAGAGATGACTCAAACTTGCAGCTGACTCATGTTCTCGTCAGATTAGAGTTTTTTCCGCATCTAGCTTTGGCGGGTTTTCGAGGCAGGATCAACATGAGAACTTAGAAGATGTTTCCTCGTTCTTATTTTGGACTATCATTGAGGGGGGGAATGTTAGCTTCACTCTCATGTGATGAAAACAATTCTATTTCCAAAATAATTAAATTAATTAAAATCATGAAAGTTAGGATTTAATCCTACCTTTCTAGATTGAGTTTGTTCCTCATGGTTATAAGTGAGTTTAGGCTTAGTTGGTTGAGAGATTCTCTCGAACTAGTTAGGCTCCTAGATTAGTGTGTTGTTGAGATATTTTCTCAACCATAGTGTCCAAGATAGATGTATTGTCTTGAGACAAACTTCTTCTTGTATTTATTTGTACTATTATCATTCTTTGTATATTGTATTACATTGTGAATGAGAGGAATACAGTAATGTGTGTTAATTCTATTTATTATTCTACAAATTTATATATAAAGAAATTTTATTTAGCAAAATGGTCCATTTTACAATAGGATGTGTAATTCTTTTTTTTCACAAATTAAATTAGATTATGCCACATGCCTCCTTGCCCATCAATTTCCTAGGAATTTGAGATTATTCCAATTCTAATAAGTTCATATTCTAATTAGATTGAGAAGTTAATATATAAGTAAATTATATTTAGTAAAATGATCCATTTTATAATAAGATGTGTAATTCCTTTATTTTCTCAAGTTAAATTTGACCCATAACCTTTTTATACATAATTATTTAGATAAATATGTACATTAATAAAACATTCTCCGTATTACAATAATATTTTTCTTATATTTATCAAACCTTAAATTATATCCACGCATTAATATTTTTAATATAATTGTAGTGACTATCTTTTATTTACCATAACTAATAATAAAAAAAATATACACTCGTATCACTGGCTAGTAATCCCATTAAAACAGAAATACTGTCACCCATGATTTGATAAGAACTATGAATGAAGTCAAAAGTGAATATGTCGACAAAAGTGCGAACGGCATAGATTATACACTAATGAAGGTAGTTATAAAGAATATTAATAATTTTCCTTTTTGATGTATTGGAGAACTCTATAGAAAATTGGAATGTAGTAAAATGGCGTGTTTATTATAATAAATATTAAATGAATAGCTGAATAATCCAAAAAAATGGATCTTGCGTACTGTAAATAGATAGATAAATAGTGCTGAGTAGACGTTAAATACATAAAAAAGATTAAGCAACAGATGTTCGGCGCGCAAAGTAAAGAGTGATTTGAAAGAGAATGTAAACCTAATTTAATTACGGGAATTTCACTAAAATATTATTGCAAAGATTATGTTGGTAAATGATTATGAAGAATGATGGGAAAGCTTAACGTTTAGCAGGATTATGAAGAATGATGAATGTCTAAAAAAAATGGACAATTTGATCTTAATGAATTATTAAATTTACTTAATGGGTTTGGGTTTCGTAAGAAATAATGTTAAGAAATTTAACTAATACTATTGAATTTAAAAATGTTGAAGAGAGTGGGTATATAATATTTATGGTTTTTTATTTATTTGATTTAAAATAATGATATAAGTAGTGATGGTAGATTGATTTATTTTGGGTGGTTGAGAGATTGATCGTTTCTTTCTTCATCAAGTTCAATTCTTATAATATATCCGATTAATTTCTTTGAGTCTTAATTAAATAGAAAAAATAAAATGATATGTTATATAAAAATTAATAAATTTTTATAACCTATTGACTTATTTCTTTGAGTCTTATTTAAATAGAAAAAATAAAATGATTTGCTATATAAAAAATAATACAATTTTTATAACCTATTGACTTAATTTCTCTGGGTCCTATGTAAATAGAAAAAATAAAGTGATTTGTTATATAAAAAATAATAAAAATTATTACAAATAGTTAATAAAATATTTGATAGGTACAACCATCTATTTAATAGATAAGTTTTAAAAATATATAATAAATATGATATATTTTTTTATATTATTATGATAAAAAATATGAAAAATGAGGTTTTAATGATGGATTTTATTTACTATAAAAATCTTAAATGGATGGGATATGAATTAAAATTTAAATATAATTTTATGGAAATTGGTTGGACTCATTATTACATTAACTAGTAACATAGATTTCATGGGATTTTTAAGGTTATAATGTAGATGATTTGCATGGTTAGATAGTCTTCATTGTGTTGCTAAAATTTTGATGATGTTTGAAAAGTCAATTTAATGGATTTTTTAAGGCAACAATGTATATTATATAGTAGTAGTCTAATTTATAGAAGAAATAGACTTTTTCATTCCAAGAAAAATAATTTCACGAAATAATGTGATTTTTTGTTATTTAAAATGATTTTTTGAATGCATAAATGGATTCAACATCTTCAGAAACCTCATGGAGCACTCAAATTGTACAAATTAAACTCAAGTTTTAAAAAAAAAATCTTTAGGATTTTGCTTAAAATCAACAAGAAAAAATATAATGAAAAATGTCATTTCGTTTATAAGTTAAGCTAATCCTATTACATATAATAACGTCTAAATAGACTACAATTTTGCCAGAAAAACAATAGAAATTCCAATTGAAAAAATGCAGGAAATAGAAATTCAAATTGAAAAAATGCAGAAATTTTTTAAAAGTTCGGTTATAGTTATCAAGCTTCAAAATTTTGGGTGCCCTAGAGGTTCTTGATAGTGTTGAGTATATTTCTGCCATCAAACAAACAATTTAAAAACTAAGAGTGAGATTTTTTGAAAAAATTCACTAAATTCCAATGAGAAATTCGCCATTCAGAAAAAATTGTGACCACTAGCTATTTACATAGATAAAAACACTATTTACATGGTTAAATAATATTTGTTCTCTTCCAAATGATGATGCTTGAAAATTCAGTCTTGTTGACACTCCATCACTATAGTAGAATCAATCGAGGATGGGCTAATTATTGCCATTTCAATGATTGTCCTATAGCATTACTAATTGCTACCAATTTAGTTACTAGGTGAATGTCGAGGGGAATGACATTCTCCAACTATAAACTTAAGTTGATCGATTTTCAAATATTTACCTAATAACATTTGTTTCAATTCTATAATATTGTTTTTGAGAAGGAATTGTTGTAGTATAATGGATGTTAAGGTAGTGTTATATATTAAAGTTCATTTGTTTGAATTCCACAATATTGCTTTTCACAAGGACTTGTTGGATTATAATTGATGTCAAGGTAGTGTTATATATTAAACTTTTTCCTTAGGTGTATGTCAAGAAGTCTAATTTAAAAGCATTCACTATGTAAAAGTTATTTACAATACAATGTTTTCTGTGGGATTTGTTCAAATATTCCACAGTGTAACTTAGTACGAATATTTTCCAATCACGAGACTCGGAGCACTTCTCCGAATTTTGGTGAGCTTTGAGCCACATCTCTTCGACTGATGAAAGATAGTATTGAATCTATCTGCCTGACTATCAGATGTTTGTCCCCTCATTTTCCTATATAAAGAAGGATTAAGGCTCATTTTGGGCATTCGGTGTGTGAGTGTGATTTTGGTTATGTTTTTGAATTTTTGAGTCCGAGGAGGAAGTTATTTCTTCCATCTCTCTAGAGTCGGATGTGAGAAGCTTGCGCATTAGAGTGAGAGCTCCAGTGAGAACCTAAAGTGGCGGGAATCTTAGGTTTTTGAAGCCTTCAGATAGCTTCTTGCTTGGCAAGTCGCAACATGTGATAAATGCCTAAACAGTCTATCTCTCGAAAGGAGCTTCAGAATTTCTCTCTAAATTTGTAAAGAAACTTCTGCATAAATATATGAGTATCCATTTTCTGAGCATGATACATTCTGCTTGAGTACATTTTTTCATTTCTGTATGTGTTAAAACTGTCTGTTGAGGTATTATCTATGAGATAAGAGGTTCGCTTGAGGTTCGCCAAGGTTTGAGGAAAACCAATCCGTTAAAGGCAGGAAGCCGTGTGTTAGACACTAGAGTGTGAAAGTCCAAAGGTTCAGGTAAAGGTTCATGTATTGATCACAGAGAAGAGACTCAACAAGAGAAAGCTTCGCATCTGAAGCCCCTACATTTAATATGGCCATAAATGAAGAGAATAAAGAAGGAATTGAAAGAATGAAATTGGATTTTTAAGTAAAGCGTAAATAAAAATGTTATACACTTACAATTTGATTACAGTAACATCATAATTAAAAAAAAATCAGGTGAGTATTCAAAATCATTTGAGGGATTTTTTTATTTTTATTTTTTTCAAGTTTTTATAAAATATTTTCGTCATTCTAATGCATTTAATATTTTTTTAATAGGTTAAAAAAACACAAAAGTGAAGCAATCAGCAATAGAATTTTATTTTTGCTTACAACTCAACTTCACTTGGTTTACACCTCAATGTTAGGTATCTTTTGTGAGGTTTAATTTTTTTTTTCAATTTTATTTAGTAATTATTTTTATAAAATTTTCTTTTTAATATAGCTAACATTAATTTAGTCATTATCTTTGTATGATATTTGTATACTTGTCCAAGGTAGAGTATATTGTAAATTTTTTGGGTCAAAATGCTTTGACTCTTAATTAATTTGCATTTTTTTTAGAAATTAAATATTATTTTAAAAAATTGAAAATTATTTTTTTGAATTTTTAAAATTTGAATTTCTAAATTTTGATCTGTGGGTGACTAATTTTATGTAATTTAAAATCAATTTTTCAGAATTAAAAATTGTTTAAAAAAAAAATCTCTAATTGACATGTGTATTCATCAAATAAATTTTCAACAAAAATCAAATATATGGACTTTTCCATAATTAATATTTTATTTCCATTCATCTCAATGCGGGAGATAGACATAGTGCAGGAGGCACCTCGTGGTCCATCACGACCAACAACTGGCACCTAGGTCAAGGCTTGCCCCTTCTCCCTCTCACTCCACCTGACGTATGGGGAGGTGTAATGGTATGTGTGTGGAAGTGTCTTGACTAGTGTGGGAGATGTCATTCTAAGGTCGAGGGTGGTCGACGAGGACTTCATTCATTTTTCATTTCGGCTTCATGTTATTGCCTAATTCTTTTCTCACCAGAGAAGCAAGCGACGTCACTTCCATTGGGCAAGGTGGTGTGCCTGGAAACACAGTTCACCCCAGGACATTAGCTTTGTAAATTTGTAACTTTACTGCTACAAGGGTGTTTTTTGGGTGGTTGTCGACTGTGGTTCCTGGTGAAATTGACCTTCGTGAGCTTTTGGCTTATTTTTTTTATTGATGTTCTGTAGTTACAGGTCTTTTGGTGGTTGGAGTGGATCACATAGGCAGCATTTCTCTTGGGAGGGGTGGGGGTTCTATAGATGGTTTTTGTCTTTTGGCTTGTGGTCCCATAATTGGGTTGTTTGGATTCTCCGTATGAGCATTTTTGTGTCATTTGGGGGGAAGGGAGAAAGAATCTTGGAGGTAGAATTGATCTTTGTTGTTGGTGTGGTTGTCGGGGAGGTTCTCAGAGTGTGGTGGGAAATTTTGTGCTTCTTTTGGCCCTCATGTGTTCGAATTATTCAGATTTCAGTATCTCTTTGTGTTCAAGCCTTGGGTGGCATGACTAGTGGCATGGAAGATCTCCTGATTCTATGTGGTGCTATGTGGTTTCGATTGGTGCGAGTCTACAGCCTTGTCTGGGAGGTTGCTAGTTTTTGCACTAGGTGTGGCAAACCTGGTGGGTGTGGGTCAAGTGTGCCTGGAGGGTCTTATTCATTGCAGGTGTAGCTACTAGTCCAAATTCTATGTGTCTAGCCCCAAGAAGAGGGAAGTCTTCCCACCCTAAGCCTTGCTTGGGGGGATGTGGGGACTTGACTTCTCAATTGCAAAACATGGAGCAGAGGGTGGAGGTGTTTGTGGCTCGTCGGGATGGCAAGTCAGTGGGAAAATCCTAGAGGATGGTGGGTGGTGTACAGGGTTGTCGAGGCTGTGGTGGCTTGGCGAAGGGCCACAAGGGTCGATCATCATGAACACCGACGAGGGGCAGAGCTTACTAGCATAGCAGTTCAGGATGACAAGGGGGTGCAGAGTCTTTGGTTCCTGGTTCGAGGGTAATTCAACATCATTGGATGGAAAATTGTAGAGACTTGATTCAATCCTTGATGGATCAATTGGAAACTACTGAAAGGATCCGATGACAAGAACATGCAGAACTAGGAGCTACCATGGATAAATTGCACTACTTTTAGTGCCACATCCAAAAGCATATTTTGATAGTCTGGTGAGGACACAACTACTATCAGAGAAGGGAAGTTGGAGTCCTGGATGGCTCATTTCAAGGAGCACATCAATTTCTCTTTTCAACCTCTGCCTCCTCCTGGGATAGTCCCAAACAACCCAACCTTCATTGCATCGGATGACTAGCATGGCTAAAGTTGTTTTCTATGTTTTACTTGTCTTCTCGTTCTTTTGGCCTTCTCGGTTTTGGACGAATTCCTTAGTTTTCTTTTTGTACTTTTGTCATATGTTGTATGTGGTAGTCAACAAACTTGATCAGGGTGAGACCATATTTTTTTGTTGCTGCTCTCGATGTATATCTTTTTGAAGAGCGAATAGAATTTCGACTTACAAAAGAAAAATATTTCATTTACATTCATTGTCATAATTATTTTTAATAATAAATATTTATTAATCTATAATTATTCATTTATGGTATTCTTTCTAATAAAAAAGTTTTTTTTCACATTTTTCCATTAGTAAATTTTATTAATCATAAATTTTTTCTATTGTTTAATTATTTAATTTTTGCCCACTCTTTTTTACTAAAACTATATTATTATGTGCCAATATATTATTAGCAATTTGATTCCCCTTCGACTAAGGTTGTGGTGCTTAAATCATTCACTTAATATAACTAGGTTATATGATCACATTCACCCCATAAGGGTTCTCTAATTTTTACATAAGTGGAAAGTATGAAGCAACAACGCTGCATATTACACTTGTTTAATAAATTTTCATCAATAAAAAATATTTTTTATTTTATATTAATGTTATTATAAATTTTGATTTCATATATATATATATATATATATATATATATATATATATATATATAAACTCTTTCAATTAGTGTTATTGTCTCGTCATAGGTATAGAAGTGAACACCTTTAAGCCTTGTCTCTTATTCCATTTTCTAATGAAATATTTTCGTCATATTTTGGATCTCTCTTAATCTTTTGTGAAGAAGAATTATTGAAGATGTGAAGTGTCTCAGATTTTATATGAAGCCCAACTCTTATCAATTCGAAGATTAGTTGTTCCATAGGTTATTTTGATGGCTTAGATGCCCTTAGGTCATGGTTACTCAAGCCACAAGTTAGGTGTGCTAGTCATCTCAGGACTCACATTACCTAGAAAAGAAAAAATAATAATTTGAAGATTGGTTGTGGATTTATAAGAAAATCAAAGTCAATATCTCTATTTCGACAAATAGTTTGTTTTCAACTAGGGTGATCAACATGTTCTGCTAAAAGCCATTCTCAAACGCATCATGGTGTATTACCTTCAATTTTTAAAGCACCAAAAGAATCCTTTGTAAAATTACAAAATCCTTTTTCATTTTTCTTTGGTGTGGAAGTAGGAAAAACAAAGTAATATCACGGACGAATTAGTATAGGATTATTCAACCAAAATGCCTAGGAGGATGTGGAATACAAATTATCTTTCATTTCAAAAAAGCCTTAGTGGCAAAGAATCTTTGAGTGTTAACTTTTATTCGATCTTTATTGGGTAGAGTTAGGTGCACTGCATATTTAGGGGGGCCTAATGATTGAAGAGTTGTTTTAATTACCCAGAAAGTTGTCTATAAATGAGTTAATCACTTAGAAATCCTTCATGGATTCCTTTCCCATTATTGGCTATTGAAAACATTCAAAGATTGACAATTATTAGTGATGAGCACTGGTATTGCATCAAGGATGTTTCAACTCCCAAGACTCTCAACTTAAATTATAAACTTGGGGTTCCTACAAACATAAGAGGTGCCAGAGCTATATGTACAACATGGAATGTTTCCTTCTTTCATTGATCTGATGTAAAGAAGTGAATGTCATAAAATCAAAGCCTAAACTAATTGTAAAAATAAAAATGTTACTCTATTTGCAAGAAATGGAAATGATGCTAGCCCGAGTTGTAGGAATGTAAATGTTATGGTGATTGTAGGAATGAAAAATGCTTGTTTATTTACAAAATGTAAACCTTGTGCTACATGCAACAATGTGAATTATTATTCTAATTGCAGAATGTGAAAACTTTGCTTGGAAAGATCTAATCTTATGCAAGAAAAACAATTTGTAATTGAAATCGTATGAGCATGAATTCAAGGAAATAGGCCTAATATACTTTGCCATGGAAAATAACCCTCTTATGCATTGTGTTTGAAGGTACTTGAATGCAGTAATAGAGTACATATGCATTTCATAAGATAATGATCATTACGATTAAATTTATAAATTTCTCACCTAACCTTAACTATCAAATTTTGTTTACAGTGAGAAAAAGGCATGCTCAAAATGGTAATGGGTTCTCTTAAATCATGGATTTAGAGCCTAGAGATGAGTATTCAAGCATAAGGGATAAAACCAAGATTTTGGAGTGAATCAGGTCAAGTTTAGGGAGTGCTACATGATTGCTACACGGTTTCTACAGGACTACTACATGGCTGCTACAAGACGCTACTCCTCGAGATAACTCATTGAATGCCAAAGAAAATAAAATGAAAATGAGATGGGAAAATTTTTGTTATAAACTAGGATATCCTAGGTCTTCATTGCAACTAGAATCACTCAAAAATACCCTTGTTAACATGTGCTAATAAATAACAGCAAATTACTACTCTAAAAACAATAAATTAAAGAATTAATGAGCTAGTTAACCTACCAAATGCCTAACCTAATCGAGTGCAAATGCTATCGGGTAAGTTTTTTTCTTAACATGAAATTTTTAATGGATCAATACAAATGGAATCAACTCAAATGAAGCTTGTCAACATGTTCTAAAAAATAGCAGAAAATTACTACTATTTTGCTACAAGAGACTTCCTGAAATTCTACATTTGTGAACTAGCAAACCAATCCAAGTAGCTCAATGACAAATATGAATTTTAAAAATTATTCTAGAATGAATCATATGTATGACTCTATAAATAACCTTCAAAATAACTCACTTCAATCATTTAACCAATATGACCTACAACAAAAGAATCATAAATAGTAAATGCAGAAATAAGAGATGCAAGTGAAAGCATTCACATAAGATAAATAAATTTTACAAGAGGGCTCTAAGGCTCCTTGGATGGCCAAGCCCAAGGTTACTCAGATTCCTATGAAGGAAACCAAGCTTTAGAAGCTAAAATCACACAAAACTGGATTATTTGAATCAATCTAAGGACATCCTTGCTAGAAATGAAAGTGGAACTGCTAAATAACAAGATTTCTCGACAAGAAGACTAAGAAATACATGCCACTAGAGGAAAAATTGAATTGATAGATATATAAGGTGACGAGGAAGCATTCTCCTTGAAAGGAGGGGGATTTCCCCTCCAAAATCCCTCAAAAGTGGATAAAGTTCCCAACACTAGGAATCTTCATTAAATTGTAGGGAACACATTCCTAGATTTTCTCAATGAATGGAGATACAACATTTGTCGATAATTTCATGATATTTTTTTCATTTATTATCTAATATTGGTACATCCTATCGTAGGGAGACATTCCCTATATTATCTCATTCTAAATTTACTCAATATTTTGCAAAAATAAATGATATTAGACACATAATATGCAATTATCTCTAAACCCTCCTAAGAACATACTAAAGCTAAAAAAACACATTATTAAGTGAAGAGGGAGAGGTTTAATATATCCTTTATGTGCCTAAGAAAGGTTAGATGGACCTTAATTTGTGTCTAATTTGGAGACCCGCCATACTCCCCTACTAAAATTGTTGCTCATCCTCTAAAAAATATTCATCCTCCTTGCCTTATTGTTCTTCATGTATGCTGGCCTACTTCATTCTCTGTTTGTTGGTCTATGTGCTGACCCTTCTACTTCTCTTCTTGCTACTCTTCTATTTTCATTTCTTCCCCTATCTCAGTTTCCCATGGAACTTCTAATGCAGGTCTAGGCTACTTCTTTCTCTCGAGTGATTCTTCAATTACAATGGTTTCCATTTGTGAGGGAAACACCTTGATTTTTGTTTGTCTTCTAGGTATTCCTCTAGAAATTCTTCTTGCAAAAAGAAATATTTTTTGGCATTCATATTAATTTCATTCTCATTAAAGTCCAATCCTTTTACCGCTAATACAAATTCTTGGCCACTTGGATCTTATAAATTAACCACAAACTCAAGTGCAATTTCATCATCATATCCCCTCATCCTTTCAAATAATCCCATCTAGTTACAATTTTGGAAAATGGTTAGTGCTTTAGAGAGAGATAGGATTATATTTCCAGCCACAACAAATTATCTCTACTTCCATATACCCTTCTTGTGCAAGAAAACAACTATTTTTTAAAGCAATTAAAGCGCACATAGGTTTGCTACAGGATTCTTGTAGAAGGAAGATTTTTCTCAAAAAATGTATGAAAATTGGAAGGAGAAGGTGCCACTTACCCCAAAAATAACACAATAGAATATAAAACTTCAGATCTTTATTAATATAAAAATCCTAGAAACCCTTGAGGTAGGGTAACACCATGCACTCACTCCTTCAGGAAGGAGAATACTCCACAATACATTTTCTTTCCGATACAACATTCCTTGATGTAGCTCAATGGAGAGTCTATAGCCTTTATAGAGGCTTCATACACACAATACCGTGGGTAATAACCATGGGTCTCTAAATACTATACATCCGTTACAATGGGATTATCACATTATTCTTTAACTACTTTTGGACCCTTTTATAATGCAAGTTAACCACTTTATTTATTGATGATGGCCCATTATATTATTACATCATTTTATTCCCTTAGGTATCTCCCTCTGTACCCCATATGATCCTGCAATATATCTAACCTGTAATTATAATAAACTTTCAAAATATACCCAAAAACAAAATGCGATAGAAATCCTTCTCTTTATTAATCAAAATCCTTGAGGTAGGGTAAGACCATACAACTACTTTGTAAGGAAGGAGATCATTCCATAAGACATATGCTTTTCAATACAATGATACTTGACATCCCTCAATGGAAAGTCTCTAGCCTCTATATAGGATTCATACATACAATACGATGGGCAATTACCATGGGTCTCTCAAAACCATACATCCAATACCATGGGATTATCACATTATTTCCTAACAACTTGTGGTACCCTGCATAATGTTGGTTAACCACTTTATTTATTAACTATGGCCCATTTATTTACTATATTGTCATATTATTCCCTTGGGTACTTCACTCTGTACCACATATTATCCCCCCTAGGTATACTACGTTACACCCCCTTAAGCATGTTTCATCCCTAAAACATGAGAAGACCACAAATAATAAGATCTATTTAAACATACATTTGCATCTAGCCATTCGAGAGAAAGGTGAACACTTGGTCTAGCTGGTGTCCCACTCACTTGAGATGGAAGTTGGTTTTGGTGGTTTCTCTGTGTGTGTTCCCAGGAATGTTGTCTTTGTTGCTAATTTGTTACCACCTTCCTAGTTGTTGTCTTGTTGGGTGATGTGGGTGGTGATATGTTGAAGTTTTAACTGATCATATACCTTTTGTTAAATCTGCTACTATAGGTGCTTAAGTGGTGTCTGGTGCTTGTTTTGGTACTTGGTTTGATGTCCATGTTTGGTTTGCTACCATCAAAGGTTCATGGTCTGATGTGTTAGTGTCATTAGAATTTTTTTATTTTTCCTTCATACTCTCTTCCTGGTTTCTAATGGAAATATCTTGTAGGGTAATTTTCTTCTTTTTATACCATAACTTTAGGAATTTATTTTTTACATTAACATTGATGGTGCCCATTGATTCCATCCAAGTATAACCCAAGAGAACATCTGGCTCACCCATGTCTAAATCATAAAGGATAGCATGTAATACATATTTATCCATGGTCACCTTAAATTTCTTAAATATTTGAATAGGCGCCCCATCAACCTGTGTGCTTGCAATATGTTGTGTTGGAACATGCAAGTTTTTGGTAATTTGAGAATGATTAGATTTTTCTTGCAAGTAGAGAAAATCAAAACAATGATATTATATTTTTGAATACTTCCATGAAACTATAAATATGAGTAGAAAATAACCATTTATTTTTCGTATTTTCCTTCTTTCTAGTATGAGACCATTTGTCCAAAAGGATGTTTTCAAGTTCTTCACTTGGAAGTTTCCTCACTGAACTATCAAGTGAGAACCACCATTTAGTAGCACCATATTTCATATCAAGATTTAGGATGGATGTCCAAAAACATTGGTATTGAGACTTGTGGTACTATATTAATTCTTCAATAGTGGGTCCATTATCACATCCTGTAAAAATCATCTGTCTAGAACCCATAAAATAGAGTAAGGATTTTGAAGAAAATCACTTACTTTGGCAAAAATTTAAAATGTGCATAACTCGGTCAATATAAACTGGAATCCTTACTATAAATTGTTTTGGGAAATATATCACCCATTTTTCATATTCCCATGTGACGGAAATCATGATCTAGGCATTCTAGAAACTCATGTATGCACTGCACTTGTCTGGTTGTCATAATATTTTTTTTTAAATGAGCTAATTTTAAATCAGCGATATCTCCCTCATTCGGAATCGAATTCGACTAATTTGTTCTTTTTTTAAATCAGGTGATTTTTCAATAGTCATTTATATATGCAATTAGTTTTGTGAAATTTGGCACAAAAAACTGCAAAAAATGACTCGAGAGCTGTCGTCCATGAATTTTCGTCAGAAAAAATTCTAAAAAGGAGCTATTTTTAACGCAGCAATATCTCCCTCATCCGGACTCCAATTTGGACAATGTTTTTTTAATTAGGTTGTCTTTTCTCAAATAATTTAGATATGTAATTGTTTTTTAAAATGGCGAGCCAAAATTTTCATACCTGATCTGCAAACTCACTAGCCAAAAAACATTCGTACAAAAAATAAAAAAATAAATATCCACACTCTCCCTAAGAAAGTGCTTTAATACCACTTGCAGTAGATCTAACTAGAAATTATAATAAAATTGAATAATATGCCCAAAACACATTTCATATAGAAATGCTTATTTTTATTAATCAAAACCCTTCGGGTATGGAAACGCCATACAAATACTCATTAAGGAAGGAGATCACTCCACGAGCCAGATGCTTGTCAATACAATGATACTTGACATGCCTTATTGGAGAGTCTCTAGCCTCTATACAGGCTTCATACATATAATAGCATAGGTAATTACCATGGGTCTCTCAAAACCATACATCCAATACCATGGGGTTTTCACATTATTTCCTAACTACTTGTGGTCCCTTGCGTAATTCAGGTTAACCACTTTATTTATTAATTATGGCTCATTTATTTATTATATTATCACATTATTCCCTTGGGTATGCCCCTCTATACACAATTATATCTCCCTAGGTATAATACATATCTACCCTAGTTATACCCCATATTATCCCCCCTATTTATACTACATTTTGACCCTTCTCTACCTCTCAACCTGATCCTATAACACCTCCTCTCCAATCATGTAGCCCTGCTGGTACCCTTGTAGCATCATTGGTACTGTTGTATCGCTTTTGTTATTATTGTAGCAACAAACCCAAATTCTATAGAAGCTATTATTTACATGCTAGGAGGTCGTGGGTCCACCTCTTTATTCTTCTATTCTTAATTTTTATTATTTTATTTATTTATTCATATTTTTTTTCTTTTTTCATTGCGTGCAAAATAAACTCAGAGTGCTTTGAGTTTAACTGAGTTCCCCCCACCTTCCCCTTTACACTTATTGTCCTCTATCATGATAACAACCTAGTTTTTCAATTCTTTTTCACTTTTGTCATGTTCCTCTCCCACACATGTGGGTGTCTTGGCGGAAAGTTGAAGTTAACTACTTGATAAGGTTGAGGTTTCTCTACTACTAATTTTGTTTATAAAAAAAAATTTCCTTCATACACTTGAAATTTTTTTCAAGCTAAAATAAGTTCGTTGGAAAGTTTAGAGGATTTCATAACTGAGCCTTACCCTTGATGTGTTTTTGTAGGTGATATTCAGGTTGTTGATATGGCTGTTGAAGTTGCCTTTGGTGGTTTTGAAGCTACGAGTGATGATCCTTTGATGATTGCATCAATGATATAGACATGGGTGAGGTTTTTTTTTAGTGTATTCTATGAAGTCAATTTTTTGTCTCCCTTTCCTTTTGTTATTTCTTCAGAAGAATATAAACATTTTATGTTCTCTGCTAGCAGAAACTTGATGATGTAGGTCCTTAGTCTTTTGTGAAAGTGATTTTGGAATCAAGTGTTGTTGCTCTGTAGGTGATCAATAATATGATAACAACTGATATGAGGTCATGTACCTACTAAAGGATCAAAATTGCAATCCTCAAGTGCTCATGGTGACTGAATTTTAAATCTGATGCGCTAGATGTGGTCTAACAAGGGATGTGCACATTGCTACAGAACTGTGTGTATTCCTCTATCAGTCACGTAGAACCTCCTAAGATGATTATTTCCTTTAGGTGATACCTTTAAGAATACTGATAATTCATGAGTAATTTGTTGACAAGGATAAAGGCCCTTTTTTATGGTGGAAGGGATGGAAGAAGGGGTGAAAATGAGTATCTTTTATTAGAAAAGGTGGATGTTTGAATGGAAGATATGCCAAATGGTGTGGAGGATGGATGATGAGGGTGTGGTGGACAGCCCATCTTGTTCCTAGATGAAAAAAAATAAATTGAACCCTTTTTCTATGTCAACACATTCGTGTAGCAATTTGGGTCATTCCTATAGCATTTTAGGACAATCTTGTAGCAAACTTGTTATACCGAAATCTCTCAAATGGTAGATTTGAATGAAGTGAAACATTTTGAGCATATTTCCATCATCCTTATGCATATCCCCACAAAACAAATTGGCCTACGAATGGACAAAATATCGATAAAAAATGACAAATTGTTGTAGATGATGGAGGTCATTTTCTAAAAGATTATGCATCGGAATTTACTGAAATTTCTTGAGCTTGTTAACATTGTTGCGTGTGTGTTATATTCTTTCCACAACTAGCCCCATGCATGGACCTACCTATGGTTTGGCACATGCTTTTTTTCATATTGTTTGGGGCATAAAGGTTTTCTACCCATGGTATCTTGTAGATCTAGTCAAGGGAACTACTATTATGTTTTAATCTAGGGTTAATGGACTAAGGTTTATGGATGATTTGGCATGTATATAAATGTATTGTAACATTGAAAGGAATATAATGAAAAATAAATTTGGTAGTTCTAGTTTTCCGATCCAGGGGAAAATCTCTGTGTATATCTATTTTATGTTTTATGCTCTAGCCATTTTTGTATTTCTCTTTTTAGAATTTGTCTACAGGTAATTTCTATACAAGGTTAAAACCTACAACCATCATCCTTATGCAACTCTCCATGAAACAACTCATCGAAATGGTGCATGGTTTTTGATATATAGTCAAAATAATTTATTCCTTGTGTATTTTGACAGTCTTGTAGCAAAATAGAACTTTCCTATAACACTTCAGGACAATGAGGAAAATGAGTGGGAAAGGATTAGAAATGATGGGAAATCTCATGGAAATGGATCTGGGTGATGGATTGACATGGTTTTGGTCCTATTTGATCTAGGAGAATCCATAAATATAAGTGGCCTTGAAAATAACTCAAAAATAAAAGTCTGCATATGGAATTGAAACCAAGACCAAATTGTAGTGCTTGTCACCCTGATTCCAACGGTGAAAACAATGCTCAAATCTGGGTTTGTATGCTGAAGTTATTGTTGGTCAAAGTTCCCATCAAACTCGGACAAGTCGCAGTCTTAATGATTCAGAAAATTGGCAGAATCCTGACCCACGAAATCCCATTGTTAGAACAGGAAAAATTATCACCTCTTTAATTTTCTTGATATCCCTTTTTTTTTGGCAAACAAAAATTAAAGGTTGGATTATTTAAAAAAAAATAAAAAAAATTGGGGGGTTGAATGTCAACCTCGCCACCCCAATTGACGATTATTATTACAAATTTAAAAAAATGGGTGTGTATGGCGAGCGGCCACCCCCGATGAACCTGCCCAACCACCAAACAACAACATATTATTATAATAACCATTCTTGGAACTATATGTCACCATTTATGTCAAATAAACTGCCGCGCTAAACCATTGTGTATTATTGTCATAATCATTCATCAAAAATATATGTAATAGCCAATAGAGTAACTGCTGACAACCGGAACCATGCGATATGTGACCACTGAAAATTAACCACTGAGTCATGCCAAACGCTTGTTTCCATGGTTAATAAGGTAGTTAACTATTATGGGAAGGTGGGGGATTTGAAACCAAGATCTTCGTCGAACTAATTAGCTTTTCCATCAACGAGCCACAGGCACACTCCTTAGTGGCTCCACCAAGTGAAAAGTACTTAAACTAAATCATTCAGTTGACCAGCTAGTGAAGGTGTGGAGGAGTAGTGGAACCTTTAGCAGGTCCAGGTTGCAGAACCCTAAGCGAGGGCATCAACAAGATTCTTTGAAGATTCCCGTAGAGGGTCAGAGGTGAATGTGTCAGATTTAGGCAAGTTTATAGTCGATTTTGCATGATTTTGCACCAGGAATTTAGTGGTGACCTCCATTTCTCCATATGAACTCTCCATTTTTAGGCCATCATCCATATTGGAGGTATAAGGGTCATTTTTTTAGAAAGTTCCTTGTAATTGATTTCTTTGATGCCACTTAATAAAAGAAGGGCTCCCCACTATTGAGAAAGGCATGGAGACGTAGCCCTCATTGGGTGAACTTAGTAATCAAATCGTTGTGTCCTTTATCTTATGTTTTCTTATGTGTTCCACTTCTTTTCATGCGGTTTAATTTACTTGGTTATTATTCTCTTTTATATGCAATTTTGAATGCATCCTTGAATTTAAAAGATATGGATCAAGTTTGGTATCAAAGAAGGTATTCTTGATTCTCCTTGCATGAGTGAATGCTAACAAGGAACAAGCTGGAAAGAGGTGAAGGGAAACTTAATTCATTTGATATTGAAGCAGGGCGTGCACCATGAAGACGAAACATGGAAGATGAGGAAGCTTGAATGGAGGAAGAGTGAAACTATCGCACGACTTTCTACATCATGGCAGAGAATATTAATAAGATACTTTCAGAGTATGAGAAGACAATCAAGATAGAGAAGAAGGAGCCAGATTACCATGTATCGGTAAATCATGGAGATGGTGGAGAAGACCCTCCTCCCTCTCTATCTTCTAGTGACATTTCTTCTTCTTCTTTTGCTCATCACCCTAACAGGCATCATAGGAATACATCTAAGAAGCCAATTTTTAAGCTAGACGTAATGTTTAATTTTCCCACATATAATGGAGAATGTAATTTAGATAAACATAAAAAATGGATTAGATAGATCAAGGTTTATTTTTGGATTCAACAAATTGAGCAGGATGGGGGAACGT
Organism: Pinus tabuliformis; assembly: GCA_031772625.1. Lineage (NCBI taxonomy): Eukaryota > Viridiplantae > Streptophyta > Pinopsida > Pinales > Pinaceae > Pinus > Pinus tabuliformis. The sequence continues at coordinate 346,950,641 of CM062814.1, forward strand.
TCCAATTAGCATCGCTTTTATTGATTGACATTGCTCTCGTCTTATGGGAGAGCAAGCTGTGGAAAGGCAACAAAAACTTCGATAATCGCCTTTCTTCTTGGTCCAATTTTGTTTCTGCATTAAAAGATTAGTTTTATCCTTTAGTTTATCGACAAAATGCTTTAATGGAATGCCCATATTTAAGGTAAGGAAAGGGTCAAAATGTGCAAAGCTTCACATAAGATTTCATAAAACAAGCATTGGGAATTTCACTTGGTTCGCCTGAAACTATAACAAAGTATATTGGTGCTCTACATAGTTACATAAGACATTCATTGCTATTGTTTGAGCCTACTACTATTGATGCAGCTAGTGTGAGGCCATTAACCTTGAAAGTGGGGGGAAGAATGATAAAGAAGAAAATCCAAAGAAATCATCTTTTAAACCTCATAATGGCAAGTTCAAGGGAAAAGGAAAGGTAAAGGAAAAAAAGGTGGCTACAACCAAGAAACAGGAAGGAGAAAAGCCATATTGCACACATTACAAGAACGAAGGCCACGTTGATGAACAATGTTGGAAATTGCATCCAGAGTTGAAACCAAAGAGATTTAGAGGAAAGGGAAAGAAAAATATGGTGGCAACCGCACAACAGGACCTTGGATATGATTCCACTGATCAAACATTGATCATAGTAGTGGCACACAAGGTACTCTTTGTCTTCATGCTAATGAACTTCTGAATCGCATGCAAGTACACATGATTTAAATGAGCCTGTTGTGTAGGAATGAAAGAGTGTTGAATTGTTGCACATTAGAGTCATCATAAAACATACTAAAGTGGAAACCTTGTATGATTTGGGCTCAAAAGAAAATTTGATTTCAAAGTCCTCAGTTAAAAAGTTATGATTAGAGACCAAGCCTCATCTGAAACCATACCCACTTGGTTGGGTGTTTGATAAAGAAAAATTACATGTAACCAAGTAGGGTAGAGCTAGATTTGTGATTGCATTCAAAATAGTTGATCTTGATGTTGTACCCTTCGACATCTATGGTATTGTATTGGAGAGTCTATATTTGTATGCAAGGAAAGGAGTTTTCTTTCACCATGAAACCTCATGAAATATCGGGTAGAATACATTGTTAGAGCTCATAGCGCGAAAGTCAATGCTAGTCTTGTAAGTGTAGGTCAGATGAAGATATTGATTAATTCTAGAAAAGGGTGTATACTCATGGTTGTGAGAGAAAAATATTTCAATACATATGAATCTTTCCAAGGTAGTGATCTCACTCATGAAAAGGAATTGTATGAAATGTTTTCTAACTATGACAAGATTTTTCAGGAACCAAGTGGGTTGACTCCAAAGCGTGAAATCCAACATGAGATTCACTTGCAGCAAGATGCTTGTTTATCAAAAATTACTATGTAGAGATTGTCATCTATCAATATGGACGATGTAAAGAAGTAGGTACAAGAATTATTGAACCAAGGGATCATAAGACTGAGTTCTTCTCTGCGCAGCTCACCGATCATATTGGTGCCAGAAAAGGATGGCACATGGGGGATGTCCATGGATTCCATATCACTCAACAAAATAATGGTCAAGAATCAATACCTTCTCCCTCGCATTGATGATTTGTTTGATCAATTGAAAATTAAATATATTTCACAAAGATGGACTTGCATAGTGGTTATCATCATGTCAGGATCGCATAATAGGATGTATGGAAGACTATATTCAAGAAGAAACAGGGGTTGTTTGAATGGTTGGTGATGTGATTCAAAATGTCCAATGCTACAACCACATTCATGAGGGTGACGAATGATATTTTCAAGCCCTTTCTTGATGATTTTGTACTTGTGTATCTCGATGACATTATTTTTTATAGTAGGACATGGCATGATCATGTGTGTCTTGTTAAAAAAGTATGTGATGTATTGCAAAAAAAAAATATGTATGCCAAAATGCCTAATGTGAGTTTGGGAAGACCTCTTTGGTTTACTTAGGTCACATTGTCGGTGGTGGACAATTGAACATAAACCTTCTAAAATTGATGTGATTGTAAAGTGGCCTAAACTCACCAATGTTATAGAGGTTCATAGATTTTTGGGTGTAGTACAATACTAGAGAAGGTTCATTTCCACCTTCTCCCTAATTGCACCCCCTGTTGGAAATAATACTGAGAGGGGGGGGTGAATCAGTATTATCAGATCAATAAAACTTTTTCAATGCTCAGAAACATATACGCTACTTCAGTTAAGTGAACCAGCATGTACACGCTACTGTGTCTAAAGAAAACAACGTATAACCAGAAAACTTATAATTCAGTTAGTTTATCTTTAGTTAAGTGCATCAGGACATTATTCACCATATTAAGAGTAATCAGATGTCGTATAACAGAACAGATCATCACACAAAAGCCACACACATGAACACCATGATATAAGGTGGAAACCCAATGTGGGTGAAAACCACCTGCTGCAAGTCGTCTCTATCTTTTCTTTAATAAAAAATTTCTTTTACAATGTACTGGTGCAGTCCTTTACCAGTACGGGAGCTACAACCCCCTTTTCTCTTGTACTAGCTGATGCATTTACTAGTACGCAGGCTGCTACCTGCTACAATGCTTCAAGAATCTCCCTTAGCTTTTGTACTAGCTTAGATACTAGTACGTAGGTGCTAGCCTACAATCTTCTCTCCTCCAGGTACCACGTTTCATACATTTTCAGACTGGATATTCCTGAAGCACAACATATAATCTGAAAGGCCACGTTTCATCAAATTTTCATACTGGACCCATAACTATCATTGAAGCTCAAAACAATCACTACTAACATCATCAATTTCTGAATCACTGAAACACTGAAACCCTGTCAATAACACAGTCACCAGAACACAGAGCTGACACAGATCTCTGCAAAATCATTCAGACCCAACTACAACTTTAAATATCAAACTTTACAATGTACACGCTACTTGGATGAACCCAACCTGCGTGTATACGCACTTTTTCCAAGGCCAACCCGCGTACAGATCTAAAAATATTTCCTTATAACTTTGCGGCTGTACCAGACATCAATCATACTATAACCCTTATAGAACATTATTTGCGTCAGTATGCAGATCTAGAATAAGCATAATCAACCATATAAAGATAGTTCATTTCAAACCATTTGATCCCGATCTCTCCTTAGATCTTGTTCTCCATCAACCGGTGAGATCTCTCCTTAGCTCAGATCAAACAATGCATCATCAACCCATAACCTGCATACTGGATCTAATACTTCATCAGATATTCAAGAAATTTCAGATGCACTTGCCTAATGATTTCCTTCTCCTTATATAGCCTTAGGCCTTGTTCAATACCAAGAGCCAAAACCATAGAAATCCAATACCATCAACTTCAAAACTAGGGATCAACACGTCCGTCGAGACACCAAGGTCCAAAACCATAGGCACAACTTCCAAGGAATAACCGCCGTGGACCAAAGATAAGTTTTCCACATACACGCGCTTTTACTGAAGCCAACCTGCGTGTACACGCGACTTGGTATATAGCGAACCGGCGTATACGCGACTTGGTATATAGTGAACCTGCCTGTATACGCGACTTGGGCTTAATGAACCTGCGTGTATGAACTTTCTCTTCTTCTTATAGTCTGATCATCAATTCCTTGCTGCTGACCTTCTGTACTATGATTTGTCATCAGTGTGGTTTGCCATCAAGTACAACACTTATCTCATAATGCCAACAATCTCCCCCTTTGGACTTGATGGCAAATCTAACTTGTCACACTTAGAACTATCATCTGATTCCTTTGAGCTGTCCTCCATCAGTCACATCTGATATCTCTTCTGAAGATTCATCCAGTTATACATAAGTGAGATATTCTTCTATGAGAGGGTTGCCATCAAGTACAACACGTGCATCATAATGCCAACAATCTCCCCCTTTGGACTTGATGGCAACAACACCAAATCACTCTCCCCCTTTGACATCAAGGGAAAAGGGTGGACCAAGATATTCTCTTCCTTTGCTGAATCATTCCACTGTCCATACTCCCCCTGAGTACCTGCTGAAATCTCTGAATAATCTCCCCCTTTGTATATGCCAAGGTGTACCAATCTGTCAATGCTCCCTCAGAGTGCATGCTGAATCTCTGTCCTTCTGAAGTGTGTTGTTCATGCTCTTCCTGACTGTAGGCAAGATCTGCAAAAGATGTTCTTCAAGAAGAACATGACTCTATACATCATAAAAGACCTTCCTATCACCAAAGACTCATACATACATCCATCTCTCAACTAAGTGAGGATATACAAAAATTGACTCATCCACCCAACCAAGTGGGAATACATCAAAAGTTTACATATGACAACCAATCACATTGCATCAATCATCCCAGGCATAGTGGGGAAACCAAAATAGGTCGTTACATGACCTTGACACCATGAAAGAGATACCACAAAAGAGATATATGACATAGAGACGAAAGAACTAGATCAAGACTTATGAAAGTCACCAGCAGCATCTGATAATCACCATTCAGATCAGTAACCAAGAGATCCTTCTGTTTTCCTTTCGCCTTTGTTCCTCCTGAAATCAACACCAAATGTGAACTAGAACCAAAAGCTTTAAGATAATGCCAACAATGCATCATTGGAAGATTATTTGCTCCCCCTGAACCTGTGCCAGATGATCTCTGTCAGACCCATATCAGACTTTCTGCAACCAACATCTGTCCCTACTGATTTCCTTCAAAACTCCATATACGCGCCTGCATCCACATAGACAAGCGTATATACGCGGATAGGCCTTATGAAACTTGCGTACAACTATTTTCATATCAGCAACCTGTAAATGTCCTACAGCAAGGTATGTTTGAACATAGATGTCAACTCCTCCTTTTAAACATCATCATGAAATCATTCACATTACATGTGAAACCACCATAGCCATTTCATCAACGTCAAGATCTACATGATCCAAGTATCATTACTTGGGAACATCTACATCAACCAACATATATAAGTATAAACCCATCATCATATAGATACGAACTCATCATCATGTCTCCAACAAAGTGACTTTGAGTAGTCATCCATGTATCAGCACTATGTATCTTGAGCTCAAGATCATTTGAAAAAACTTCTTGATATCATCAACAACAACAATCCTTATCCACAAGAGTGCCTGCATCATAACTGTATGATCTTTATGCATATGACAACAGCAGTATATGAGTGACTCATCATCAAGTGAGGAAGATGTGTATTCAAGCTTTGTACTTCTCCTTATCCTTATGAAGATCACCATGTAAGCATCATCAAAGGATCAACCATAAATCTGATCTGAACATCTACGATGTAGCTTCAAGAATCATATGAGAGTTTATCATAGATAACTCACAACATCATATCATAGCAAGATATATCATTTAGCCATATAAGAATCATCATCAAGGATTATTAACCATAATGCCAACAATGAATTACTAAAGGCATATGCTCCCCCTCAACTAGTGCCATCTGTTAGATCTGATCATGCATATATCAGCAATAAGCATCAAAACATCATCATCCTCAAGTTAGGTTCAAAACACTTCTAGACATCATACAAGTAACAAAACATTTCCACACATCCTCAGCAGACTGTAACCAATAGAGCAAATAATAGACTGAATCATATCAGATCCTTTTTCTGATCCTGTTCCCACTGCTTTTCCTCAGACTGACATATACGCGACTTTGCAGTGTCTAACTCGCGTATATACGCGACTTCCCTTTAAGGAACTTGCGTATGAGATTCAGGACACTGAAGTTTTACACTTTCAGCTCCCCCTGAGTCTGATATGTCTGTGCTGTGCTGTGTCTCAGTACATTGTGCTGACTGTACTTCCTTCTTCCTCCATATCTTCAAGTGTGATGAGGTTTTCTTCTTTTGGTGTGATGTCCATCCTTTGTTCCTGCATTCCTTTGCTATATGTCCAAGCTTGTTACATGCATAACATCTAACATGTTTCATGTTCCTCCTGTAGCAATCAGCAGCTTTGTGACCAAACATATTGCAAGAAAAACAATATCCAGTAAAGTACCTTGAATGTGATGATCTTTCTATATGATGGTCTTGAACCCTTCTTCTTCCACATCTAGCTGCAACATGTCCAAGATTATGACATACATAACATTCAACATTATTCATAGGAGGAGTAAAAGATCTTCTTTGAGGAGTCTCTTTCCTTGATTGTTGATGGGATTGACCTTTCATCTCCTTGTTGATCATTTTAGTTTTCTCTTTAGAGTTCCTTGCCTCACCTTGTGAACTAGACTCACCTTCAACAGATTCATGAAAACCAAGACCAGTCTTGATAGCAGGAGACCTTTGGCTACTAAGAATATCATCCAAGGCTTTAGTACTATCTTGAAATCTCAACAGTTTATCCTTTTCCTCTAATTTACCTTTCAAGATATTTACCTCAACCTGAAGTTGTTCTTCCTTTTCTAGACATTGCTTCTTCATGTCTTCTTCAACTTTTCTTCCTTCTTCCATTTGTTGCCTTAGATTGAGTATCTCCTTTTCTTGCTTTTCATTCAGATCCTGCTGCATTTGACGAACTCTGAAGGCACATTCCAACTGTGATTTTAAGTTGATGACTTCGTTGTCTTGTTTTTCAATTGCTTGGTGTAGATCTTCATTCTGCTTCTTGGATTCTTCAAGATCTCCTTTTAGTGCGAGGATTGTAGCTTCAAGATTTTCATAGTAGCTGGATCTATCTTTGAGTTTCTTGATGGTTGTGCTTCTTTCATTGACTTCTTTTCCTAATGATGTCACTTCATGCTACAATTTTTGACATTGGTCTTCCTTGTCCTTGAGAAGCTTTCTTACCTTGTTTCCTTCTTCTAGTTGGGCCTTTAGTTTGGTAACTTCTTCTTTGAAAGCACATTCCCTTTTGTTCAATAGATCTTGTTGATCTTTAACTTTGTCTGCAAGCCTTCTAAATACTGCCTCTATTTGATACTTTTCTTGCTCACCCATAAAAACATGTTCAGTAGTTTCACTATCACTTCCATCACTTTCACAAGGAAATATAGCAGGAACATCAGAGGATAACACATTCATACCTGATAATGATTCTGAATCTGATTCTGAATCTGAAGAACTTCTTATACCTAATCCCCAATCGACTTTCCCACTGTCATAGATCTTCTGAGATGTCTTCTTCTTCTTATGAGCTTTCTTCTTAAGCTTCTTTCCCATTGTTCCACGGATCTCCTTCAAGCGATCAAGCTTCTACCAAAGGACCTGCTCTGATACCAATTGTTGGAAATAATACTGAGAGGGGGGGATGAATCAGTATTATCAGATCAATAAAACTTTTTCAATGCTCAGAAACATATACGCTACTTCTGTTAAGTGAACCAGCGTGTACACGCTACTGTGTCTAAAGAAAACAACGTATAACCAGAAAACTTATAATTCAGTTAGTTTATCTTTAGTTAAGTGCATCAGGACATTATTCACCATATTAAGAGTAATCATATGCCGTATAACAGAACAGATCATCACACAAAAGCCACACACATGAACACCATGATATAAGATGGAAACCCAATGTGGGTGAAAACCACCTGCTGCAAGTCGTCTCTATCTTTTCTTTAATAAGAAATTTCTTTTACAGTGTACTGGTGCAGTCCTTTACCAGTACGGGAGCTACAACCCCCTTTTCTCTTGTACTAGCTGATGCATTTACTAGTACGCAGGCTGCTACCTGCTACAATGCTTCAAGAATCTCCCTTAGCTTTTGTACTAGCTTAGATACTAGTACGTAGGTGCTGGCCTACAATCTTCTCTCCTCCAGGTACCACGTTTCATACATTTTCAGACTGGATATTCTTGAAGCACAACATATAATCTGAAAGGCCACATTTCATCAAATTTTCATACTAGACCCATAACTATCATTGAAGCTCAAAACAATCACTACTAACATCATCAATTTCTGAATCACTGAAACACTGAAACCCTGTCAATAACACAGTCACCAGAACACAGAGCTGACACAGATCTCTGCAAAATCATTCAGACCCAACTGCAACTTTAAATATCAAACTTTACAATGTACACGCGCTTTTACTGAAGCCAACCTGCGTGTACACGCGACTTGGTATATAGCGAACCTGCGTATACGCGACTTGGTATATAGTGAACCTGCTTGTATACGCGACTTGGGCTTAAAGAACCTGCGTGTATGAACTTTCTCTTCTTCTTATAGTCTGATCATCAATTCCTTGCTGTTGACCTTCTGTACTATGATTTGTCATCAGTGTGGTTTTCCATCAAGTACAACACTTATCTCATAATGCCAACACCCCCCTTACATGCATTGAAGAGTGTTAAGAAAACGTTTCAGTGGGGAGGAAAGAGTGAGAGAGCCTTTGATGCATTGAAACATAAGATCAACACCGCACCTATTTTCGATTTACCAGACCTCCAACATCCTTTCGAGATCGATATTGATGTTAGTGGATACTCCATGGGAGCATTTTTGATGTAGTAGAGGAAACATGTATATTACCATTCAGAGACATTATCCCAAGATTTTATGAACTATCCCACATATGACAAGGAGTTATATGCCTTGGTTTAAAGCATGAAGAAGTGGAAGCACTATTTGTTTGGCAAGGAGACCATCACTCACATAGATCACCAACCCTTGCAATACCTTCAGTCATAGAGCAATCTTCAACAGGCCCATCATTTAAGATGGATGGGACTCCGTCAATAGTTTCACTTGCAATAAAATACAAGAAGGGCACTAGCAACAAAGTAGAAGATATGCTTTCTCACCCTCCTATTTCTGCATCTATAGTTTTGAAAAATGCCTCTTTATATTTTGAAAGTTATGCTGAACAATATGTTGATATTGATGATTTTAAGGATATTTATGCAAATATGACTCATGGATCCCAGGTGGATAATTACCATTTGTAGGGAAATTTGTTGTATCACCTTGACAAACTTTGTATCCCCACAAATGAAAGAGTACACGTAATTAGAAAGGCACATACCTCTATTGTGTCAGTTCATTTTCATGTATGGAAAATCTTGTGCCATTTGCAAAGGTTATGTTATTGGCCTCACATGAAAAATGTTGTGACTTGATATGTAAAGGAATGTGTGTTGTGTTTAGTTAGCAAGCCCACTAACAAAAAATTGGGCTCTATACCTCACACCCTATTCCAAGTAATCCATGGGAAAGTGTGTCGATGGATTTTATATGCACTTTTCCTTTGTCTAGGAGAGTTCATAGCTATTTATATGTTGTTGTGGATCGATTTAGAAAAATGTGTGTATTAATTCCTTGTAAAACATAGGTAACTACAGAGTAGACTCCTCATCTCTTCTTTCAATTTGTATGGGTCCACTTTGGGCTGCCCACATCCATTATGTCTGATTGAGACTATCGATTTCTTGGAGAGTTTTTCGAAAGTTTGTTGAGAATGATAGACATCAAGTTGAGGATCAGCATGACATTTCATCTGCAAACTCACGGAAAAATAAAGCTTGTCAACCACCGAGTGATACACTTACTCCAAGGCTATTGTGGCAAGCATCCCAAGTTGTGGGATGAGGAACTTCCTTATGTACACCATGCACACAACCACATAGTGCATTCATCCATGTAGAGCTCGCCATTCAAGACATGCTTTGGATATCTCCCAAAGGATCCCTTAGACATGGTCTTTGGGAGAGATAAAGATTCCAGTGGGCAAGATGATAGGGACAAAGTGTGGATGTTGGAGTAGTTGGACAAGTGTCAAGGTTAATATAAATCCCAAAATGACAAGGACCAAGTTGATCACCAGTTCTAGGTTGGAGACAAAGTGTGGCTCCACATTAGCAAGGAAAAAGTGAAAGGAAAAGGAAATAAGTTTCGATCAATCCCATATGGCCCATTCACCATATTGGAAAAGATTGGAGACAACTCTTTTCATATTGATTTTCTAGCATACATGTAGATGTACTTAATGGTAAACGTAGAAAACTTGAATCTTTATGAGCCTTTGCTGATCATGGACATCGAAGAGGTTGGGCAGGTTCCTAGAGTGGACAATTCTACACCTGAATATTTGGACAACCTACTAGAGGACATCATTCTTGATAGGAAGAGAAGGACTTAATGACAGCGAGATGTGGAGTATCTTTGTATTGGCTTCAAAGGAATGCATTTAAGTAAATTTGAATGGATGGAGAAGGAGAAAGTTAGGGACAAATTCCCTCACTTTCCAATTGACTGATAAATCTTTTGGCAGTCCAAAAGATCCTTAGTAGGGAAGAATGATCTGGGAGGACCTAGAAATACAAATAGCCCTGAAAATATCTCAAAAATCAAAATTTTCATATGCAAGTAAGACCAAGACTAGATCTTAGTGCTCGTGACCGTGATTTGAACAGTCTGAATTGCATTCAAATCCAAGTTTGTATGCTCAAGTTATAGTCGGTAAAAGTTCTGGTTAAACTTGAACAAGTGCCAGCCTTAATGAGGTAGAAAATTGGTTCAGTCATGGAACATAGAATCTCGTAGTGAGAACAGATAAAATTGTTGCCTCTTTAATTTGCCTAATATCCCCTATTTTTTGGCAAACAAAAATTAATGGTTGGATTATTTTTAAAACAAAAAGAATAATAAATTTTGGGAGTGGGCTGTCAACCCCACCACACCCCAACGAATGGTTAATATTACAATTATTAAAAAAAAAAATGTGTGTGTGCTGGGTAGGCCACCCGTGGCTAACCTACCTGACTACCAAACAACAACATATAATTATATAGGCATTCGTTGGAACTATATGTCACCATATATGTCAAAGAAATCATCGCTTTGAACTGTTGTGTATTATTGTCGTAACCATTCACTAAAAATATATATAACAACCAACGGAGTAACCTCTAATATTCGAAACCATGCTATATGTGACCATTGAAACTCAAACACTAGGTCGCACCAACCATTTATTTCCATGCTTAATAAAACATTTAACTATTATGAGAAGGAAGGGGTTTTGAAACCAAGACCTCCATCGACCTAGTTGGCACTACGACCAATGAGCCACAACCTCACTTGGTGGCTCTGCACAACGAAAAGTACTTAAAATAAATCATTTAGTTGACCAGGCAGTGGAGGCATGGAGGAGAGGCAAAACCCTGAGCAGGTCCAGGGTGCGGAACCCTAAGAGAGGACATCAACAAGATTCTTTGAAGATTTCCTTAGACAACCAGAGGTGATAGTGTTAGAATTTGGCAAGTTTATAGTAGATTTTGCACATTTTCATGTCAAGAATTCAGTGGTAAGATCCTTTTCTCTAGCTGAGCTCTCCATTTTCAGGCCATCATCCAGATTGGAGGTATAAGGGCAATTTTTTTGTAAATCTTCTTGTAACTGATTTCTATGATGCCACTTAATAAAACAAGGCTTTGCCACTATTGACCAAAGCTTGGAGACGTAGCACACATTGGGTGAACTCCGTAATAAAATTTTTGTGTCCTTGATATTATGTTTTCTTATATCTTCCACTTCTTTTCATGTCGTTTAAGTTACTTTGTTATTATTCTCTTTTATATGTAATTATTAGTGCATCCTTGAAGTTAAAAGATCCAGATCACCATTGGAGCATTTGGGAAAAGTGCGAGAAATCCCAAGTTTGACTTCCTTTGTCTAGGTTTTTGATCAACTTTTTTCTTTTAGTGCCAAATTTTCGTTGTTGCTTACAAAGGTTGGACAGCACCCACATTCATCAGATAGAGATACACAAAGCAAAGAATTTTTTTCCTTTTCATTTTTTCCTTCTTTTTCTTTTCTCTTAGGCCTACTAGTTTCCTCAATGAGGTTTTCAACTAGTATGTATGCCTAGGCATCTCATAGGAGGTTTTCACCTAGAATATTTTCCTTATTTTTTCTTTCTTCTTTCCAACCCACTAACTGCCTCAATGAGTTTTTCAATTAGTGAGCCAATCTTAGGTGCCTCAAAACAAGTTTCATTTGAGATTTTATTATTTTCATCTTATTTTTTCTTTTTCCATTTTTTATTTATTTTTCTATGCTACTCTAATAGAAAGAAACAATATCCCTTTCAAGTATAGGAATACTTCCAATGGAGCCGTGTACATATAAAGATGATAGATAAACCATGTGTAGGCTTGAAATATATTCTTCGAAATGCACCTAAATGTGAAAGCCCAACTTCTTTGATGATGTCAATAATTGTTGAAGAAGAGTGTGTTGTTGCAACTTAGTGATTGTCTGGAACCAGATTTCGATGTAGTTGTGATGCCCTTAGTTCATTTTCAGATTTGAATCACCTTATGTTTCCTTTTATACCATGACATTCAAATATTCTTCTTTTTGTTGATTATTCTCTTGAACACATAGAGGATATGATGGTAAACATGATGTAACTTTCTGAATCTTTGATTCTGATGTCTACTCCCCATCAAGCGCATCACATGATTCCTTAGTCTCCTCATTTGAATCTTCTTCTTCTTGATGTTGTTATTCAATGAAATCAAGATAATATCTTTGTTTCTATAAACTTCTCAATCTTACATGATTACCATTCACATCAAAAGGAGTTGTTTGGAAGTATTGTACCTGAATAGTATAAGTGGATTGAGTTAGTTCATTGTTTTAATTAAAAGATAGTGGTATAGGTAGTTGAGTGGGAGTGGATCTTTTAGATGGATATGGTTTAGGTTTTGGTAGTGGTGGACGTTGATAGTAGGGGTAACATGGAGTTCGGTATGGAGGATATTGAGGAAAATATTGAGGATATTATGGATTTATCCCATAAGGTCCTTTCCAACCTTGTTCCCAAGATTGGTTGTGGGGTTGAGATGGCCAAGGTTTCCAAGGAGAGGGCATTTTCAAATTACTTTTAGATGGATTTTTATGACCTTAAAATTGTAAATTAGGTTCTTGCATCATACCAAGTTTACTAGGTAGTCATGGTCCTTTTGGAACTACATGAAAGAGTTTCTTTCACGATTGACATGCTCCATTGTCCTCTTCGTAAAATTCCTTGGTAATGATGGGAAATATTTAGTAGAATGTGATTTTGCATGGATAACACAAATATAATCATCTCATTTTTGCTCATTTTTCATTCTTAACGTTTCTACTTGCTAATTTAGATTGCTAATAATTTCTAGTTTAAAGATATCAAGAAAATTTCCAAGTTCAACTTTACTTACTGTTGGGCCTAAGAACTATCCTTAAAATATATCCACTTTCATTCCATTCACACATTTTCTCACCTATATTCCACCACCATGTCACCACATCAGCTTCAATTTCATCATTATATGGGTTACCTTTGTGTTTTCCGAAACATTATTAATTCTTAGTATTTTTAAGAGAATTTATGGTTAAACTTTAGAAAATAATCTCCATATACTTATACCTAACAATCAGAATGAGTTTGTTGACATGTGTAGAAATAAAGGAAGCTTCAAAGGCATCTTTATGTGGCACTCTATGTTCAAATTCGAATTTGAGAAGATCATGGACCTCATGGAGAAGATCATGGACCTCATGGAGGAGGTCATGGAGGATAGGGTTATGTGTCACCTTTGGTTGACAAATATGTGGGTCAAAGGAGGGAATAGTGGGTCTAAATTTATGATTTTGTTATCATAGCTTTTGTATAAATAGGAGTGTTATCTCCTTCATTTGTAATCTTCATTTGCAATTTAATAGATTGCATGAGGACATGAAATACCTTCAGTTTGGTGGTATGTAGGGCCTAAGAATTATCCGTAAAATACATCCACTTTCACTCCATTCACACATTTTCTCACCTCTATTCCACCACCATGTCACCACATCAGATTCACTTTCATCATTATATGGGTTACCTTTGTGTTTTCCAAAACATTATTAATTCTTAGTATTTTTAAGAGAATTTATGGTTAAACTTTAGAAAATAATCTCCATATACTTATACCTAACAATTAGAATGATTTTGTTGACATGTGTAGGTACAAAGGAAGCTTCCAAGGCATCTTTATGTGGAACTTTATGTTCAAATTCCAATTTGAGAAGGTCATGGACCTCATGGAGAAGATCATGGACCTCATGGAGGAGATCATGGAGGATAGGGTTATGTGTCACCATTGGTTGAGAAATATGTGGGTCAAAGGAGGGAATAGTGGGTCTACATTTATGTGTTATCATAGATTTTGTATAAATAGGATTGTTACCTCTTTCATTTGTCATCTTCATTTTTGTAATCTTAACTTTTAGAATTTAGAAACTTAGTCCTTCGTTTATAATTTTAGATTTTAGAATCATTGTAATGTAGAGCTTAGAAACTCTTGGAATGTAAAACTTGGAGCTTGTAATCGCAATTTGCAACTGATGATAAATAAAGTGGATTGGATTTTCTTCTACATTTGACTTCTTTCTAAGCATGCTTGTGGAGCTATGGAGAGCCCCCATTGCCTCACTTGCATACTTTTTTTGGTATAGTAAGATTTCTTTCATTTATATTTTTAATTTCATTAGTTTAAATATCTTGATGTTGGAAATATAAATATCAATTTTTTTTCATAAGAATCATGAAGGAACTAGCCATTCCTTCTTGAACACACTTATGTTTTCTTTCTACCAAGTTTCTTTACAGGTTATAGGAGAATCAAGTGATCATTAAGGAGGTTACATTGTGATGACAATTGGTCTTCCAAAGACTAAATTTATGAAATATTCTAAAGACAAATCCATGTCCACAACCACTACCTTGCACCTCCCTTTATGAAAAAGATTTTGAATACATATCCATTTTTCACAAAAAGAGTTCTTATTCATTCAACATGCACTTCATTTCATACATTCCTAACCCACCAATAAAAGAAAAGAGGTTTACTTACAAACTTCTTGCCATTTTCCATTTCCATTTTCTTTTACCTAGCATTTTTCATTTTCCGCCAATAAAACCCTGCTTCTACATATCATTGAGTCAAAGTCCTAGAGTCTAATAATCTTAAAAAAAAAAACACCTAAAGGCTTTCATGCCTTTATGGCAAGTACTCTTGCCAATGAACAATGGAAGTACATTAATATTCTTTGTTCATTGGATCTTGTAGGTGACTCAACCACACAAAACTTATTCGTACCTACAAAGATGTGGTAGGAATCATGACTCCCATTGGAATCATGGTGGGAGCTCTCGTGTTGGCTAGTGGCATTCATTAATGGCTGCTAAGTTAACAATTTCTTGCTATGTTCGACACCAGAACATTTATTCATAAATTAAGATTTGTGCATTGAACGTTGAAGACTTGAACACCCATATTTTGTAACAGATGAAGCATATTTCCTTTCATTATTTTTCCGTTTCTTTGATGTAGATGACTTGAGGAAAAGTAAATAAATAAAACTGAGGGGAAGTGTAAATTCTAAATTTTGTATACCTTCCAAGACTTATACATTTTCAGCCGCATTCAGTAGCAGATTCTGAATATTCAGTAGAAGATCCAGCAATAGATTTAGAAACAGATGCAGCAACAATAAAAGATTTGTTTTCTTGATCTCATCCACTATTTTCACAACCAAGTAAAGAAGACTATGAACAGAATTTTGTAGCCACACGTGCACAGCTCTCATCCATTTTTGAAAGGGTAAGCTAAGGTATGATATTTTCTAACTTTTAACCATTTAATTACTTGAAAACTTACAAGAATAATTTTTGGAAAAACTTCACTTCCTTTCGTCATATTTGTCAAATTGCCAAAACCATCAGTTGGAGGGTGAAGTACATTCACATTCATATGTTTCCACATTCATATTTTTACATATTCATATCACATTCTAAAACCCACATACCTTCAAAATATATTCACTATTACATGAGCATATAAATGGTTTTGTAAAAAGTATTTAAAAGTTAATTGGATGCCAACACAATCATGGTTGTTACACAAGAACCAACCATGATGCATTCCAACAAAAATACTTTGCAATAAAAATCACATTATCGATATGAAAATATCATACATTAAAATTAAATGCAACAAACAAAATATGGTTGAAACACAAGAACCAACCAAGCTGCAATTCATCAAAAACACTTTGCAAAAATTTAAGTAAATGATATCATGCAAAGTTTAAGCCAAAGCTCAAGTATCAAAAGTAATGTAATAGATTGCATGAGGACATGAAATACCTTCAGTTTGGGGGTATGTTGGGCCTAAGAATTATCCTTAAAATACATCCACTTTCACTCCATTCACACATTTTCTCACCTCTATTCCACCACCGTGTCACCACATCAGCGTCACTTTCATCATTATATGGGTTACCTTTGTGTTTTCCAAAATGTTATTAATTCTTAGTATTTTTAAGAGAATTTATGGTTAAACTTTAGAAAATAATCGCCATATACTTATACCTAACACTTAGAATGAGTTTGTTGACATGTGTAGGTACAAAGGAAGCTTCCAAGGCATCTTTATGTGACACTCTATGTTCAAATTCGAATTTGAGAAGATCATGGACCTCATGGAGAAGATCATGGACCTCATGGAGGATAGGGTTATGTGTCACCATTGGTTGAGAAATATGTGGGTCAAAGGAGGGAATAGTAGGTCTACATTTATGAGTTTGTTATCATAGGTTTTGTATAAATAAGAGTGTTATCTCCTTCATTTGTAATCTTCATTTTTGTAATCTTAACTTTTAGAATTTAGAAAATTAGTCCTTCATTTATAATTTTAGATTTTAGAATCTTTGTAATGTAGAGCTTAGGACCTCCTGGAATGTAGAACTTGGAGCTTGTAATTGCAATTTGCAATTGAGGATAAATAAAGTGGAATGTATTTTCTTCTACATTTGACTTCTTTCTAAGCGTGCTTGTGGAGCTATGGAGGGCCCCCATTGCCTCACGTGCACACCTGTTTTGGTATAGTAAGATTTCTTCCATTTATGTTTTTAATTTCATTAGTTTAAATATCTTGACGCTAGAAATAAAAATGAATAGTCTCTTGTAAGAGAGCTTTAATATTTCTTGTAATCAATTTGAATTACGTTTAAATGCCTTCATTTCTTAATTAATTGATTAAGATGTTAGAAATATTAATGGACAGTCTCCTGTAAGGGATCTTTAATATTTCTTACACTTGTAACAATGTCTTTAGATTTCATTAAATGACTAAATAGGTGTTGGAAATCCCAATGAAAGACCTCCTGTAAGGGAGCTTTGGCATTTCTTCACCTATATTAGTTTAGTTTGTCTCTAAGTCCATATATATTGGATGATCCTTGAATTTTACTTACCCGGATTGATAGTAAATGAAACTCTAATTTGCATCTGCATTTTAGACCAAACACTTACCAATCTTGATGTTGATTTACTTACTCTTTCCCTTCTTCTTGATATGCACTTGGATATTTTACGAATTTCTTCAAATGATAACGGGTATACATCACCTTTACTAATGAGATCAAGGATATCAATCCACTCATCACTAATTGTTCTAAGTTAGAGGGATTTTAGTGCATAAAATACTAAATGATGTAATTTTTCCCTCTTAACATTATACATGAATCTCTCTATTAGATCCTAAAGGTTATCATATTATTTTTGAGTCATTCTAAATATTTATTCTTTAAGATCACTATCTTTATATTTTTCTACAAATATATTTTGCATATAATTCCATGATATTATTGAATGAATCCATAAAATCATGGACCATTTCAGATCTCTATCCTTCAATGTTGTTTGAAACAACCTCAATTTTTTAGTGTTTAGTAAGTAAACATAAGATCGACGAAGGATTTCAAATTCAAAGAGAATTTTTTCTGGTCTGACCTCATACCATGGAAGCTGGGAAGGAATGATGCAGGGGTTTTCTTCATATGGACAATGTCTCAATACCTTGAATGGGAAATCCAACAGGACCTTCGCCATTGTCATCATCTCCATCGATTTCTTTTACCTTCTCTGCCACCTTTTCTTCTTGTACCTGCAAACTTGGATGGTGATGTGTTTCTTACTGCGCAACATGATCAAATGGGGGGTTTGGTATTGGAGAAGTAATTTTTTTATGTTTTTATAAAAAAAATTAATAAGAATGTTAATGTAATGCAATTTTCTCACATGAAATATGTGTAATGCAATTTTTTGTTTTTGCAGAAACGGATCAACTAGGGAGGAAAACAGTGCATACATTGACACCCGCTCGCAATGATTCCAAAAAATTACGATCCCTTGTATTAAATCAAGCTTGTTATAATTCCTGAGACTCTCAAATTAAATTATCGACCCAGGGTTCATACAAACTTAATAGGTGTCGGCACTATGTGCAACATGCAATGTGTCCTTCTTTCATTGATATGATGTAATGAACTGAATGTCATAAAATAAACTAATTGTAGAAATGGAAATTCTACTCCATTTGCAAGATATGGAAATGATGCTTGCCCTAGTTGTAGGAATGTAAAGTTTATGCTAATGTAAGGAATGAAAAGTGATTTTATATTTGCAAAATGTAAACCTTGTGCCACCTGCAACAAAATGAATCATTAGTCTAATTTCAAAATGTAAAAATTTGCCTTGAAAGGAGCTAATCCTATGCAAGAACAACAATTTGTAATTGAAATACTAAGAAAATGGATTCAAATAAATACGTCTAACATACTTTTAATTCAAAAATAACGCTCTTAATCAATGTGTTTAAGGTACTTGGTTGGAGTAACAGATATCATACGCATTTCATAAGATAATCATCATTAGCATTCAAACTAGAAATTTGTCACCAAACCTTAACTACTGAATTTTGTTTGCAATGACGAAAATGCATGCTCAAAATGGTCTTCAGTCCTCCTATATAATTTATTTAGAGCATAGATATTAGTATTCAATCCTAAGGTATGACAACCATGTTTTTGGAGCAAATCCGGTCAAGTTTAGAGAGTGCTACAGGATTGCTACAGGGACGTTATAAGACTGCTACTCCTCAAGATAGATTGTCGAATACCCAAGAAAAATGAATATAAAGGAGATGGGAATTTTTTTTTTATGAGATAGGATTTCCCAACACTCCATTCCAACTAGAATCACTCAAGGATACCCCTATTAACATGTACTTAAAAATAACAAAAAATTACTACTCTAAAAACTAGAAATTTAAGAATTAGTGAGGTAGTTAAACTACCAAATTCCTAACCTAATCAATTGAAAATGATATGGGGTCAATTTTATTATTAAATTGAATGTTTTTATAACTCAATAGAATTGGATTCAACTCAAATGAATCTCACTAAGTGGTTCTAAAAGATAGCAGAAAGTTACTACTGTTTTACTACGAGAGACTTCTAGAAATTTTAGATTTTTGAACTAGAAAACCAATCGAAGTAGCTACTTGATGAATATAAATTTTCAAAATTATTCTAAGGATGAATCATTCTTTTGGCTTTCTAAATAAATTTTAAAACAGCCTACTTTAATAATTTAACTAATATGACTTACAACAAAAGAAGCATGAATTGTAAATGTAGAAATAAAAGATACAACTGAAAGCATTCAAAGAAGATAAAGAAATTGTACAAGAGGGTTTTGAGGCTCATATGATGGCCAATACCAAGGATACTCAGAGTCATATGAAGGAAACCAATCTTTATATGCTAAAAGCGGAATCAAACTTCATTATTTGAATCCATCCAAGTACATCCCTCCTAAAAATGAAAGTGTAGCTACTAAAGGACAAGTTTTCTCCACAAGAAGACTACAAAATAGATTCCCCCTAGAGTAAGATTCGAATTGGGACTTGTACAAAGTGATGAAGAAGCATTTTCCTTGAAAGGAGGCATATTTCCCCTCCAAAATCCCTCAAAAAGTGGATCTAGTTCCCAACACTAGGAATCTTCTTTAAATGATAGGGAGCACATTCCTAGGTTTTTAAAATTATTGTTGCTCTAGAATTTGTCAATAATTTCATGATATTTTGTTCATTTATTATCTAAAATTGGTCCATCCTGTAGTAGGGAGAAAGTCCCTATATTATCTCATTCAAATTTTCTCAATATTCTATAAAAATAAATGATATTAGTTACATAATATGTAATTATCTCTAATCCCTCCTAAGAACATATTAAAGATAAAATAAATTATCAAGTGTAGAAGGAGAGGTTTAATATATCCTTTATGTGCATAACAAAGGTTAGATGGGCCTTAATTTGTGTCTAATTTTGGGACCCATCAATTAACAAGTAAGAACTAGGGAAGATCCTTTCTTATAAGTAGGTAAAAATTTTAGGTTGTCCTAAAATCTAATTATTAGGTTCCAAGAGAAACACCATTTTAATATTTTGGATATTTTCTCCCATATCCATCTTCTTTTGATAGGAACGTGTGGCTCTCTGCATGACATATTTTCCTTGAGGAAGGTTTGGCAAGGAATGACACTCATATGTCAATATTTTAGTCTAAGGATTCATTTGTATTGGTCCTAAAGTGGAAAATTCTTTGACGTGATCATTAAACTCAGCTACATGTGCTTTCACTTCAAAATTGGGGTACACTCCATGTTGTGAATATTAGTTTCAAGAAAAACATAGGTTATGGTGGAAAAACCTAAGGAAAATATATCCCCAAGTAAAAAACAAATTGTCCTTTGGTTTGTTTTCTACAATAAGTTATTATCACGGGAAATTATGCTTAAAAGAGGCTAGAGTGGGCCCATATAGTGTCCTATGTGAAAAAATAAATCTCAATCTCCTCACTAGTTATTCATTTCATGTGCCTTCATTATTCAACTATGGAAATCTTTGAAAATAAAATTTAGTGTATCCACTTCATGGGAAGGTTCCATCATAGAGGCTTTTTTACATTCTTGCCTTAATGCGGCCCTCGTATTATGCTTTGGTTCTCTTCTATTGTTTATGAGCTATTTTATTTGGTGGGTTGGGAATTTGTTGATTTTCCGAGACAAATAGGTCTCTACAATCCTTGTGGATGACTAAATTGTTAATTTAACAAAGGAATATAATATTCATCCTACGTAGGTCGAGATTTGATTCAAGTCATGCATTACATAAATCCCATCATCCTATGGGGTTTCATTAATGGGATGGTGAAGGGCACTCTCTACATTGTTGAATGTAGGTAGTCTTCCATATATCTCAATCTCATTTTTTAAAACTATATATGGTCTAATTCTTGGTTCTAATATGAAAGCTAATTTTTTGGCTTATGACTCTACTCTTTCAAGCACTGAAAATTGGTTTTCAAGGTCCCAAGTTTTAGGAGATTCAAAGTTGGTTATAGACTAGGCTAGTAATAGGGAACACATCCAAATGTCAAAATAAATATATTTTGAGTCAGGTCAAGGATTTCATCTAAAGTATGGAATCATATTACTTTTCTCATAACTATAGAGAGTTAAATACTCGTGTTGATGATCTTTCCAAGGAATCCCCATTCTTTAGACTAAGGATTTTCTTTTCCATGAATATTTTGAGGATTGTTTGGCCCGAGAAATATCATTCTCATTATAGAACTTGACATGTGGTCTTGTTATCATAAAGGCTTTCTAATTATCTAGATCGTTTGATCATATAAAGAATATTCTAATACAAGTGTCAAAACTTTTGAGATATTTTTGTTATCCCTATTTTGGAAAGAATTTAGAAGTTTTATTTTCTCTAGGAAGGAAGGATTTAAATGTAGAGTGGACTAAATATTCTTTTTGATAAACCGAGTGGTTTAGCTAGCTAATCCTACAAAGAGAGTAATATGTATATTTTTATTTCAAGAAATAGAAACTTCTTTTCTTTACGGGGAATACACACACACACACACATAAAATTAATATAGCTAAATAGCATAACATTATCCTAATTTTGGATTCATCATGCAATAAGAGGGATCAAATCCTTTAAGGTGAAAACTTATTTAGAGCGAAAAACTTGTGGAATGAATTACACATGAGGGACTTTCAGAACATTATAACTATAGAGTTATGATGGATTTATATATGTTTATTATCTTGATTTTTTCATTATTATAAATTCATTTTAATTCTAGGTCTTCACATTTATGTAAAATTTCCATCCACACATGGAGTGATACATGGGTAGGAGTTGGGGTGATGGAAGGGTTGGAATCAAGGCACACACAACCCTTTGTAATAACACAAGCGATATAAAGAACGGTGCATGTGAGAAGGTGCAAGATGATCCTTGTAATCAATTCTTTGCATTCATTCCAAACATGGGTGATGAAAGTTATAGATCAAAAATTCATCTTGTGGGGTCTAGAAGACAAAAATGACCCCTACCAAGTCAAAGTGTCAAATTGTGGTTGGTGAAACATCAAAGAAAAATGGTGTTTTTGAGGGATCAACACTCTTCCATTTTTGTGGGTGAATTGAAAGGCCTAGCAATGCTCCTTCCTAGTGTTGGGGACTAACTAGAAGCCTATCAATGCCCTCTCTACACTAGAGTTCTGGAATAACGTGAAGTTTCAAATGGATAAGCATGGATATATTCTAGTTTAACAAATTTGATTAAAATAATCATTTATTTGGTCTATTTTAGTCATCACATATATTACGGTCAAGAAAGTGTTCAGGTCCAATGAAGACCAATCATGACGAAAATCTATAAAATTCGAACTCTTCGCTAGTCACAAGGAGGAGAAATGAACTTATGCCAAAGTGTTGCCACTATACATCAAAGATAAATTTATGCATGTAGGTGCCAACTAGTGATCATAGAGGTTAGGAAAGAGGCTAAATACTGAGCCATGGAGGACTCAAGAATGTACTCCTATTCATCATGAATACTTCAGTAATAAAATAATCTCCCCATTGTCTGTATATTATATGGTTGATGAATGTTATGTTATGAACTAATATCTTTTAACAAGAAGATTTTTTGTTCCTTTTTTTCATGTGTGGGCCACTTGGTAGATAAGGAGAAAAAGATCTCTAGGAGATATTCCTAAGAGCTATCTTTACCAAATACGAACTAGGATTCTCATATTACAAAGGTGAACCTTCACATTCCTCTTGTGATTTAGTGTGCATGAGATTGTCCTCTTAGCTTATCTCTACTTCTATACACACACAAACTATTTGGGTAGGCCTTGGGAATTTTTTTTTGGGTCTAAAGTAACTTGTTACTGAAGTTTGGTGAAATTTCCCTTAAACAAAAATAGAAACTTCACTAGGGAACTCCCAGCAAGTGTGTTTTTGTAGCCTATTGTATTCAATTTTTTGGGGGGCTTTTATAGTTCCTTGGTGTCTTACAATGGTATATAGTCTTCTAAAAATATAGGATTTGAAACTGAGATCCAAGAACCCTATGGATCTTTGTTTTCTTCACTATGTTTCATGCTTGTAGTTTAGATCATGGCATTAATAGCCATCTTGTTTAATTTGTACACTACATAAAAGCATTGATAGGGAATCTTGTTTGGTCAATCCTTATTTAGAATAGCATTGAAGGCTCTTTTCTTCAAAAATTGGAGGATTTAACTCATATTTGTCACGATATTTTTGGATCTTTGTAAGTCGTGTAGGGGTGTATATCTGAATCTACATTTTTGGACTTTAATCATTGTTATTTTTGTTGATTCTTCATGCAATCTTGTAGACTTTTTATATAATTAGGTTTTGAACCTTTCTATTGGGTTTTGATTCGTATCAAGAACATTGGTGTTCAGATACCTCTCCGGCATCATTGTACTAATAGCCATATATTGTTTGTCTACCTGTGATCTTACTACTTGATTGAAATTTCTTTTTCAAATATTAGTGCATTCTGGTTGGTAGACTTAAGATTTTTGGTTTTGAGTTGATTTTTTTTGTTTCCTTTTCCTCCTTTTATTGCACTATTACAGCTAGTTTTTCTAATTTAACTGATATATCAGAGTGTCAAATGACAGAGAAGTGAGGACTATGTGTATTGTTGCATATTAAAAGAAAAAATATATCTTTCATGATTTAGGTGGGATTCATTGAAATCAAAATTTGCATTTGCATCTATTTCCATGGTTTCTTTGGATTAGATAAGTCACAAAGCCATACAAGTTTCATCCATTAGCTCTAACTTAACAAATTACCTCTTAAAATAGCATGCATTAATAAAATTTATTTGATATTTTGTTTTTTCCATGGTAGCACATGAACATTAGATAGGCTAGGGTCTTAGGATAGGTAATAAAGGTTAATTTCCCCAATACTAGAAAACAAACACAGAATCTTGTGATAGGAGTGTAAATCCACTTTTAGTGGCATGGTCGAGGAAACCCTTCTAACATAAGGGTTAAGCATTAGGCTAATTTGTGACCTTCTAAAGTGACCTCCCAAATCTATTTGGAACTGGTGGTGTTTATATTCGAGACCTACATCATACTTGTGGGAGTCTCATTCGGGAGGCTTCAGAGTTGATATCATACGCATATGTGTAGTTCTAGATGATGACTATTCCTCAAAGACATGTTATTGTTAGCGGTGAATTTAGTGGCCTTTATTCGGATATTATCATGGGTTAGGACTATGGGTTTGACCCTTACTATACCTAGGGCAGATTTCAACGAGACTCACATGGTTTTCTTAGGAGTTTTCTCCATGAATCATAAGAGCACTTGGTCCTAGATTGAATTGTAAAATGGTTGGTGTACCAACATGGTACTTTTGGTGATGAATAAGTCTGTTATGTTTTGAGATTTTTCTCAAATAGTGAAGTATAACTGCAGATTCATATTAGATAGAAATTTTTGAAGAGGGAAGGATTCCATTTAGATATTATTTTAGTTTAGGCTTCATTATGAATATGATCATGAAGAAGACATCTATCACACTCTATATTGTAGTGGCCAAGTATATTGCAGCTGAATTGGTAAGTTTAGGAGTAATATGGCTTCAGCAGCTTCTTGCAGGCTTGTCTTGATTAGATGTAGATGACGACCATGATGATAGGTCGAAGAAACATGAGATCTAGTACTAAGATAGGGTACAAAAGAGAAAAATATGGCTCCAATTCTATAGTCAAGTACTAGATTGATCCCGAGGTGATGTTTTTATACTTCAAGGGCACAATTGGAATGATTGAGTGTGTCTCTCTTAGTAAGAGGGAGTGATGAGATAATAGTATCAAGGACATAAATTCTCTCTAGATTAGGGTGACTAAAAGAATGGTTTAGATTGTTTATATGATAACATCAGGGGACATAAATTATACCTTAGGAGAATAGTCTAGTCGGGGACAAACGTTCTACTCGAAGGAGAATGGTTCAAGATAGGACAAACATTCTTCCCTAGTTAAAGATATTGACCAAAATGAGAAAGAATGTTCCTAGAGGCCTATACACTAAGTTCAATGGGTGCATTTCCACATACTTTTATACTCTCCATTTAGGATGAGGATCAAACTTAACATTACACTACAATCACTCATGAGGAATGATGCCCTTGGAGATTCACCATGAGTCATAGATATTGACCATGATGATGGTGAATAGTCTATATATCATGTGTCATTGTGACCATATTATGGTGACGAGTTGATGCTAAGATATACCATGTGTCAACTACCAAACAGGATATGGAAAAAATTTGATGTTGATGATTAACCATGTGATGCTAATTAGATGATATTTTTTATTTACCATGCATCAAAGTTGTTTTTACCAAATTATGAATTATGTAAAATTTAGAAGTATTTGTGAGTGCACTAAACCAATGAAAATATTTTGAAGTCTGAAGACCTACTATAGATGTCAAGTTGAGTCATTCGAGAATATCTTTCTCAATCTTGAGTATAAATATTTCTTTGTTCAAGGTTGAGGATCTTGATTGTAAAGTGATCATGATGGGATCATAACATGGAATAATTTTTAACATCATTGAATTTGTCAATAAATATCTTCAAGATTCCTAGGTACTTGCAATCAAAACCCTATATGAATTTTCAATGATGTCAATTTTTATAAAGGTTTTCATGCATAAAATAATATAATTACAAACCTAGGTTTAAATATCGATGACTTCTTGAATCACTCGAATGAGTGTTATGCATCATAATTGCAATCTTGTTTGAAGTATACTTATACAATCCATTGTCATCATAAGATAAGCTTAGTGTTTGGTAATTTTATTGATGTTAAATTACTTACATGAATTATCAATTAGAGCTAGTAAACTGATGAAATGTATGTGCATTGTATGTGCTAGGAGTCTTTGTCACTCATTCAATTCCTAAGTTAATTTGAGTTATCAAAATTCACATGTTATTCTATAGCTATGTAACTTATACAAAATGAAATCAATTTTACTTTACTTGCTTGAATAATGATCACACTTACACTTGCATTAAAATAAAACCACTCTTGCTCTTAAAATCACACTTGCATAAATGAAAAATCACTCTTGAAAACCATAACTGCTTAAATATAAATCACTCTCAAAACCACACTTCCTTAAATGTAAATCACACTTGCTTGAATGAAAATCAATTTTCAAAACCACACTTTCTTAAATGTAATTCACACTTGTACCTGAATCTAATCATTCTCTACAATAAAAGCACACTTACAAACAAATATGTTCTAACTTAAAGAAGGATTAGTTCTGTAATTGAAAATCACTAGAATGTAAATCTTATACTTCTACTGCTATGCTAGATTATACTCTATCCATGTGCATCTGAAATCTCTCTTCACCTGAACAATCAAATAATTAGAAAAATCAATCTCAGACTTGTATCTAAGAATCTGATGCAGGAGCATCTAACTCCTCGTAAATTGAAGAGGAATCCGAAGCTGAGCGAGGAGGACGTGGACAACGAAATTGAACAAAGGGAAGATCTGCTCTTAAATTGATTTAAAATGAGATATTTAAGTAAGTTGTTGAGTGATTTTAGGACCGAATTTGTGGATCTTAAGTGATTCACACCTTGTAAATACTTTATAAGCAAGTATGTATGCGCGAGATGGGGAGAGGAAAATACAATGTAATCGGTGTGGATTTATTGGCTAAGGCTGCAACGCCTTAGATCAGTGACCTTTTTTATATAATCAACACTATAAATTATGTCGATTTGTTGTCTATTGAATTATGAGTTTTTACTGTTTGAATGTATGGTTGAAATCGTGTGTTGTGAGCTTGATCGGTCATCGATCACTTAGAAGATTGATGGCGATCAAAATATTCGTTTAAACGTTATATGTGATTGTCTGTTGATGCCAGAATTTATATGAACTGTGTGATAAATCTATTACAGAGTGTGGCGCAGAGAACCATTCCACATCGTAACACCTTTAAATGGGAGCAGCAAAGGCTTGCATTGCATCGGCGTTGTGGCAAATGGATCCAGCGATGGATTGGGTTAATTGCCACAATAGAAAGTTCTAAAGAGCGAGATTTCAGATGGAGCTCATGCCGAGAATGGTATGAATGAAAACTGTGATCGAACTGAAGATCAGGTTTGTTGTACATGATGACAGTGACTGCAGAGAAGCGGAGTAAGCGACATCGCATCAGAACCGGAGAGACTCCTATATATTAAACAGAAACAGATGCGATCAGTTATAAATCAGATCAGAGGGTTTTCATATTGGCATAAGATCGGAGCAATGGGGTTTTGCCTTGGATTGAAGTTGTGTGGAGTGTGATCGCCGAGGTTTATAAGGGCAGTTGCATTACATTGATAAAGGGTAGGATGTGAATTGTTAAATATTTGTTTGTTTGGAGTGAATCGATTGCGATTGAATCGGATTGGAGCATGGAAGACTTACATCGCATCGGAATTGTGATGAACACGGAAAACTGAAAGCGCCTTTGCTGACTTCCGATTTTCGAAGTGATTATAGTGAAGGATCGGTCAGATCGGAGTGTCGGAATTTTATATAATTTCCCATGTATTTTTTTTATATATGGAGGACCTGGTTTCAATGTAGATCCACGTAAATAAAAAATGAAAAGGTTTACAGTTTTATAATGCTTCCTACAGGACTTAGTGGCCATAACCCACAGGTCCATGATCGAAGAAATTACAATGAAAGAGGATTTTGGCAAATACCCAAGATCTCTTTTCATCAAGTGGTATCAGAGCAGGGAAAGTTTCCTGCGAGGAGAAGGATTCCAGAGAGAGAAGAAGAATCAGGAGGTACAGTTGTGCTAAAGCTGGAGAGTTTATGGTCTTACCGTTGTGCAGATGGCGACAACGGAAGGTGAGAAAATTTGCAGCAACCTAGAGCAAGGTGTGCTCTGTTGGTTCCAGAGAAGAGAACCAAAAGGATGCCAAAAGACCGAGTGCGGAGGGCTTGGTGAGGTATCGTGTAACAGAGGAGACTGTTACTACAGAGGTTGTTTGCAACTCACAGAAGATCATGAAAGCAGTTACACTAAAGAAATACAGTGGGTAGAATTGCTAAGCACCAGGAGAAGTATATGACCAGAAAATCATAATTTTTTTTACCTCGGGAGTCTGATGCAGGAGCATCTAACTCCTCATAAATTGAAGAGGAATCTGAAGCTGAGTGAGGAGGACGTGGACAACGAAACTGAACAAAGGGAATATCTGCTCTTAAATTGATTTAAAATGAGAGATTTAAGTAAGTTGTGGAGTGATTTCAGGACCGATTTTGTGGATCTTAACTGATTCATGCCTTGTAAATACTTTATAAACAAGTATGTATGTGTGAGATGGGGAGAGGAAAATACAATGTAATCGGTGTGGATTTATTGGCTAAGGCTGCAACACCTTAGATCAGTGGTCTTTTGTATATAATCAACACTATAAATTATGTCGATTTGCTGTCTATTGAATTATGAGTTTTTACAGTTTGAATGAATGGTTGAAATCGTGTGTTGTGAGCTTGATCGGTCATCGATCACTTAGAAGATTGATGACGATCAAAATATTCGTTTAAACATTATATGTGATTGTCTGTTGATGTCAGAATTTATATGAACTGTGTGATAAATCTGTTACAGAGTGTGGCGTAGAGAACCATTCCACATCGTAACATCTTTAAATGGGAGCAGCAAAGGCTTGCATTGCATAAGCTTTGTGGCAAATGGATCCAGCGATGGATTGGGTTAATTGCCACAATAGAAAGTTCTAAAGAGCGAGATTTCAGATGGAGCTCGTGCCGAGAATGGTATGAACGAATGCTGTGATCGAGCTAAAGATCAGGTTTGTTGTACGTGATGACAGTGACTGCAGAGAAGCGGAGTAAGTGACATCGCATCGGAACCGGAGAGACTCCTATATATTCACAGAAATGGATGTGATCAGTTATAAATTAGATCGGAGGGTTTTCATATTGGCATAAGATCGGAGCAATGGGGTTTTGCCTTGAATTGAAGTTGTGTGGAGTGTGATCGCTGAGGTTTATAAGGGTAGTTGCATTACATTGATAAAGGGTAGGATGTGAATTGTTAAATATTTGTTTGTTTGGAGTGAATCGATTGCGATTGAATCAGATTGGAGCATGGAAGACTTACATCCCATCGGAATTGCAATGAACATGGAAAACTGAAAGCACCTTTGTTGACTTCCAATTTTCGAAGTGATTATAGTGAAGGATCGGTCAGATCGGAGTGTCAGAATTTTATATAATTTCCCATGTATTTTTTTTATATATGGAGGGCCTGGTTTTAATGTAGATCTGCGTAAATAAAAAATGAAAAGTTTTACAGTTTTAAAACGCTTCCTACGGGACTTAGTGGCCATAACCCACAGGTCCAGGATCGAAGAAATTACAATGAAAGGGGATTTTGGCAAATACCCAAGATCTCTTTTCATCAGAATCAAAACTCAATTACTCAAATGAATTAACATCAATCTACATGAAATATAAACTGAAATACTAATTTTTAATGAATGAATACCTTACTATCTCAAGGGGCCCTCCTACGGGAAGCATGTAGCACTATCAAGCTTTCACAAGTTAATTATCGATGCATTGAGATCACACTGCAGGATGGAATCGAAACTGAGTTTTTATATATCAAAACAGAGTGCTTACAAATAAAATTCTAGTCTCCTTTAGCTATGTCGAGAGGCGTATTTATAAAAACCTTACACAATAAATGTGTTTAGAGCTTTACGCCTATGCTAATTGATATTGGATATAACTAACTTAAGATATAAGATATTGTAATCTTTTTTATGATTTTCTATCAACGCGGCAAATCATCAGGCAAAAAATATACATCTTCATCGCTTGACTCACCTTTCACAATGGTTGACTTATCCTTTGAATGAATTGATATATCTCCTTCTTCATCGATCTAGCATCTGTAAGTAGGAACAAATAGTTGTCCCGCCCAATTTTCAACTACCCATGTTCGCTATTTCTCGATTGAGGCTCTGAAACCTATCGAACCTTGGATTTATTTGCAGAAACATTCATTAGCTACAGAATCACTTTGATTTGGTAGATCAAGTAGGTATTAAGTTAAATAAGATATACAAATGAAATTTATGAAATATAAGATGAATGTACCTACTCTACTTTCAGCCTTGTAAATTGATACCCAAACTATAGTTATGAAGGTCAAAAAGGAAGGATTTGAGTGAAAAAGGATTATTAAAAGGAAGAAATTATGGGGTTCAACATTCCCCCACACGGAAGACATTGCATGTCCCCATGCAAAATTTCAAAATTTGTGAGTCCTTCTTATTATTGAACCTCCTTAGATACTTGAGAAAGGACATCTAATTACTCCTTCATTTCTTAGTAGTGATTGCCATCCTCAACGTTTTCATTAGAATTTTGTGTTGCAATCTCATAATATTCCTCTTAAGAAATATCTTATGAGCTATCAATTTCTTGTTTTTCTTATACCAAAAATCAACGTGTAGTAGGATTTTATCATTCTGAATTCTTTGGATTTCATTTTGTACTTATACTGCTTCGTTATCCTACTTTAGATGTTTATTCAATATTTCTAATTCATAAATTTCTTGTTTGAGGGTTTCTTCAACTTGATCTTCTCCTGAGATGTTACAATGGATTCATTCACTTTCTCATTGGTTTGAGGATGATGAAATGATTTTACCTGTAGCTGTTCTTCCCAAAGAATATCTGTAGTCATAAATTTCTTGTTGCATAAGATCAATCTCTAATGTTCTTCTAACTAGATTAGAAGTTGTGGGTGATGACATTGGTGATGATGGAATTGTAGGTGATGGTATTAGTGATGATGGAATGGTAGGTTTCATTTCTTGTTTCTCTAAATAAAAAAAAAATTGGGGATTGTCAAGGTTATTCATGCATTTTTTTATTGAGACTTGCACTTCTCCTTATGGAAGAGGATGGTTTCGATGACAATTTAGTAATAAGGGGTTGCTTCTTAACCTTTCTCTTTTTTCTCTTTGGATAACCTTCCTTTCTTAGTACTAGTTACCTTTCTCTTAAGATTTTCCTTTCTAAGATTTACTAACATATCTGTGAGATGAGTCTCATCTTCTGAATGTTTCTCTTGTTCTATAGGTAAATTATCTTTTATGGGAAACTTCCTTCTACTTCACTTTGTTTTACCATTGGGCTCTTCTATTTCGGCTTCCTTGAAATGATTTCTAACTAAGAAATATTCCCAATTCTCTCCCATATTTTTAATATGTGCTTTATTTGTACTAGAACATGATGATATACACTATTAATAGATTGAATTTTCCTTTGAATGCTACCAACCATTTTTCTTAAGCTTTGAAGTAGAAAATATGCTAGGTCAACTTAATTTCCATATAGAAAATTCATCATTAATCTTGCATGATAAAAGGAACATATCACCAAATCTTCTCCTACAAGCTATAAACTTTTGAATGACTAGCGACATGTTTCTCCATTTATTCTTCAATGTTGTGACTGATATTCCTTTTTTAAACTCAAAAATATTCATACCTAGATTCTTGAGAAAAACCCTCCATTCTCTTCTTCTTAAACCAACTTTCTCCAATTCTTGGCAATCTCGTCGCTTCTGCTATGAAGGATTATGTCAACACCAGCTTCATGTCCCCAATTTATATTTAAATGTCATCATACGCCTCAGCAAAATATTTTGTTACCTCCTTCTCATGGCCATCTAATTTCTCCACAAATTCTAGCCACTCAGCTTGCTACAACAATTGTTTAACCTATGGATATCCCTCTTTAAAGCTAATTCCATTCAGATCTGACCTTGCAATGACTCCCATGACAGAGGAAGTCTAACCCACAATCTCTCTTTTGACATGTTTAATGAATGGGAAGCAATTTGAGTATGAAACGAGTTAGGAAACAAAGTTTAGGCAAGAGTAGTCTCGACGCTAAAATAAGGTCGAGTGAAATGGAAGTGTTCGACATGCAGAGGAATGATGAATGGAGAGGTGAGGGTGATTTTTGACTTATATCATGGTTAAACCCCAACTTGGTTGATAATACATTGATATTTACATTAAACCAAAGTCATGTGAAAATAATTAAGGGTAATCCTTATTCAATATGGAAGTAGCAATGGTTACTCATCTTTTTGTTTCATAATTCAAATGTTTTACCTTTATTATATAAATCAATATTTAAATACATTTGATCATTTGTCTTACTTCTTTGCATTTGTATTTTGTAGGTTGTCTAGTTGCTTCAACCACAATCTTTATTAGATTTTTCTTTTATCATAATTTCCATTTTCTCTTGTCACAATCTGCCAATTCAGCTATAGAATTTTGTTAGAGCTGCAAATTATTGACAATTTCGTAGCTGCATTATTTCAATGGAGAAAAATAGGATACAATAAAATGGGATTATAATAGGGAAAAGAAAATCTAAGCTTCCAAAAACTCTTGGTTTTCAACTTGGATTTTTTGTATAAACGTGGAACAATGTGGGTTTTCATGTTTATACAATTTTATTATTATTGTTGTTGTTGTTGTTGTTGTTGTTGTTGTTGTTGTTGTTGTGTTGTTGTTGTTTTTGTTGTTGTTTTTATAATTTTGTTTCTGAAAAAGAAAGTAAAAGACTGAGTTCGAGAGGAAGAAGAGTCTTCCTTTACCAGTTTCAAATCAAGATTGTCTTACAGATTTCTTATGAATTCCTCCCTTGTTAATGGTTTATGATATGTTCATAATCTATGACAATTTACAAGGAATGTCACATTCTCTTCATGAATAGTTCTGATTTTGACTGCTCCATTATCAAAGATAGTTCCAATCTCATATGGACGAAGCCAGTGAGTTTTAAATTTTCCTTGAAAATATTTAAATTTTGAATCAAAAAGAAATGCCCTATCCCTAGGCTGAAATTTTATTTCTTTGATAAACTTATCATGACACCTAGATCTTTACTGTTGGACTACATGGGTTCTTTGAATAGAATCTTGTCACATATCATCAAGTTTGTTCAATTTATCCATTATTTGTATTTGGCCTTATGATAAATCAAGACCCAATTTTGTTGTTGTTTTAAAATTCTTTATCTAGAACTCAATAGGAAACATGAAATGTCTTCCATAAATAAGTTTATAAATAGTGTGTCTAGTTGTATTTCTCCATGTGGTACAATATGCCCACAAGGCTTATAGAAGCTTATCTGCCCAATCCCTTCTATGCAAATGCATGGTTTTGGTAAGAATTGGTTCAATTACTTTTTGGTAGATTCAACTTGTTCGTTGGCCTATGAATGATATGGATTTGACCTTTTATGTTTGATTTTGTATTCCTATAATATCTTTTGTAAAAGCTTGGATGTGAATTGAGTGCCTTGGTCTGTCAGAATTTCCCTTGGAACACCAAAACGAGTGAAAATATTTGCAAAAAGAAATGAGATTACAATATTTTCAATAGCAGAAGAAAGTGCTTTAGCTTCTACCCATTTTGTAACATAATCTGTATAAACAAGAATATACCTTTTTTGTCTTGATGGCAGATTGATTAGACCAACAAAATCCAGAGCCCATTTTTCAAAAGGTTCAATAAGTACCTGATGTTGTAAACACATTTCATCTAAGGGAACATGTTTTCCCATTCTCTCGCAAGTGTCACATCTCTTAGCATATTACTTGTCATCCTTAAAAATAGAAGGCCAATAATATCCCAAGAGAAGGATTTTATAAGAAGTTCTTTTATCAGCGAAGTACCCTCCACATGGTTCATCATAACAAGCCTTGAATATTTTTGGTACTTCATCTTCTCTAACACATCTTCAAATTATTAGGTCAAGTCTTGTCTTGTACAATTATTCATTTATCCATGAATAGGTTGCACTAGTTTGAATAACCTTCTTCTTCTCTCAAGGAGACAAGTATGATGGTAACTTCCATGTAGCCAAATAATTAGCAATATCTGCATACCAAGGAGATTTAATATATAGTACAAAATGATATTCAACAGGAAAATTATCCTCTACAAGAACATCATTATTATCATTTTGGATTTTAGATAGAAAGTTAGCAACTGTGTTTTGTTTTCTAGGTCTATCCAAAATACTAATATTGAATTGTTTTAATAACAACAACCATCTTATAATTCTACCATTAGTAATTTGTTTATTCATTAGATATTTAATTCCAGAAAGATTTATGTGTATGAAGATTTTATAACTAGTGATGTAATGTCTAAATTTATTGATGGCATGTACAATAGCTAAAACTCCTTTCTGTTACAATGTGAATTTCTTTGTTGAATTTCCATCAAAGGTAAACATATCAATGGATCTACAACTTATAAAAGCATCAGCTATAGCTAACCATGGTCTTCATAGAATCAATGGGTGCCCTCCTAAGTTATGCTTGGGTGTCAAGATCATAAATTCAACATGATATTCCCAAGAATCTAAGGATTAAAATATATCTTCTAACATACCATCAAGTTTGATAACAGATGTATGTGTTAATTGCAAGAATGTAGGTGTATATTAAATATTAGGAAGTTTCAATTGTTTCATAGTTTGTTTACTCATGATTTTTATGGTTGCTCCTAAATCAATCTATGTGTTAGTAATTTCAATACCATTGATGTTTTTTTTCTCAATGGGACTTCTTGGATCAAGATATTTATGATTTTTTTTCCCATCATTGTATTTGCAATTTTTTTGACTAACTGAGTACTTTTTACATTTTTTCTTTTTCGTCTAGGTTTTTTAATACTTCACTCCCTAATTGTCTTTTCAAATATTGGTATTTATTTGATAGCTTGTAACAAAGGAATTTTTATCCAAAAATTCTTCAGTTCATCTATCATATCATAACTAGGCAACACAATTTGTTTTTCTACCCCTTTATCAATTTTCAATCTTTCAAGAAACATTGGTGTTTGAACAGAAACTGAAGCTTGTTCTATGATGGGAGTTGAGTTTATTGGAACATCATCAAGATGTACAAGGGTGGTTTGTTTTTTAGAATTTTCCTCTTGATGAGGAGATGCCTTTTCCTCACAAAGGTTTTCTTTTTCAGATTCCTGAATAACAATAGAAGGTGACTTCTTTTCCAATACTCTACCAGATCTAAGTTGAACATTTTTTATATCTAATGGAGTTATCATGTAAGTTTGAAATTTTTGTCCTTCTATATTGTAAATGGGCTATGAAATTTTATTACTATTTAGATTCGGACGTGGTTGGGTAGGCAGTTGATTTGATCTTTGTGGAAATGGTAATGAAAGTTGTGGGTTTGAATTTTGAGGTTGAGATGTTTGAACAGGTTGAGGAAAATATTATGGTGTTAAAATACGATAAGATTGTTGAAATTGAGGATATTGAGCATAATTGCCATAAGGATTTTTCCACCCTTGTGCCCAAGTTTGAGGCCAAGGTTGCCAAGGCGAGGGTGTAGTCCAATTACTTTGTGATGGCTATTTATATGCTTGAGTGTTGAAGTCTTGAGTCATATTTGGTTTTGGATTTTTCCATGGTCTCTTAGCAATAAACTAGATGGGTTCTACTTGATTTGGTATTACTTCCTCTTGGTAGACAACTTTAAGCCTTGGTACTGAAAGACATTTCTTTCTATCATGATTTTATGCACATATAACATAGCTTTCTACACTTGTTAAGTCAAGAGGGCATTCTCTTAAGGCATGTTTCTTTCTACATTTCGGACAAAAGATAGATAATGCAACATTTTTAGTCTTTTTCTTGTTTTTTTTCTTTAAGAGTATCTATTTTCTCACTAAGACTCCAAAAAATATTTGATTTAAAGCTGTCAATATAATTTTCTATTTCAGATCTACTTATTGTCCCAACTGCAAATCTATTAATCCTAGACATAACAGGATCCCTTGGATTTTTCCTAGTTCTTTCTTTACCTCTTGAATTGTGTATGCATAATTCACAAATATCTCCAAATGATAACTGGCAAATATCTCCTTTACCCATCAGGTTAAGAAGATCAATCCACTGATCTCTGATAGATTTCAGTAAGAGAGATTTCAAAGTTTCTTCATCTAGATTATGAATTTTAGCCCTTTTAACATTATAAGAAAATATTTCATTGAAGTCTTCAAGATTTTCATATTCTTTTTGCATCATTTTAAAGACTTCATCTTTAATATTATAAGGAATACATCAATCCTTGTCTTTCTCTAATAATGTAGTTTTCATTTTTCTCATGTTCTTATGGAATGTACTCCTAAACCAATAAACAATTTTAATGTTGCATCCTTAAGAGTGGCTGGAAACAATTTAAACTTTTAAATATCAAGTAGTTAGTCGTAGAATCTACACAAGACCTCAAATTAAAAAAAGAAATGTTTTAGGATCCTCATTCCTTAATCCATTAAAATTAGGAAGGATGGAGGATGAGATATTTTTCGTTGTAGTTGTAGTATCTTCATCAAGGACGGGAAATCAAAATGGTTATGGATCTCCTCTACCCCTTCCTCTTCCTCTACCTCCACCTCTTCCACCTCCTGTATTTCCTCCTCTTCCAACTACAATCCTAGGTTTTTCACCATTTAGATTATGTACTTCTCCTTCCCCTTCTCTTGCCATTGTAGATTCCTCAGAACTAATGCAAGTTTCCATAATTGGATTTTCTAGTTCATCTTCTAGCTCCCTTGGTTCTCCTATTAATGTAATATTAAAATATGTTTCTTGTTCTTTCTCTTCATTAGGGATTTATAGCTCTTGTGCTAAAATTTCTTCTCCAGTTGAAGATAGAAAAAATACTCCTTTTGTTGGGGATGTCAAATCCTCTTCTTCTATTGTGGCTTCAGTTGATGAAGTTGGTGAATCTCTATGTTAGATTTCAGATCTAAGTAGCTTTGAAATTTTGCGTCTTCCTGCAATTTATGTAATATGAGTTTCGAAGCATGGTGTTTCACCACAAAGTCATGGTGGGGTGAGTGATGATGTTGGAATCGAACTTATACCTTTACCAACAAATCTACCTCTAGAATCTCTTTCCCTATGCAAATCATTATTATTATTATTATTATTATTATTATTATTATTATTATTATTATTATTATTATTTTAATCAAAAGAAAAAGGAAAAAACTCCTATATACACTTCCTTGACAACGATGCCAAAAGTTTTTGTAATTTTATTGATGTTAAATTACTTACATGAATTATCTACCAGGGCTAGTAAACTGATGAAGTGTATGTGTACTATATGTGTTAGGGGAGTCTTTGTCACTCATTCAATTCCCAAGTTAATTCGAGTTATAGAAATGCACATGTTCTTCTATAGCTATGTTACTTATACAAAATGAAATCACTTCTACTTTACTTGATTGAATAATTGTTAAAATTGGAAACCAGGGCAAAAATTCACGTGGGTCATATTATTCATGGCTAATAATATTTTTATTAGATTCCTCTCGTCGAGAGGTGTAGGATTGATATAAAGATCATCCAATTCCGATAAGTATTCATGGAGATATGAATTTATTTTGATTATGGAATTATTATCAAGCCGACCTACAACTCATGTAGGCTTAGAAGCCCAACAGTCGCATCTATTCATGCACCAACGTTGTGTATAAATATAAGAGGACTTTTCCTCATTTGGACTCACTCATCTCATCACATCTCTCTCTCTCTACTGCGCGGATATGAGTCTCTTCTCTACTGTGCTGAAATGGGTCTCTCTCTCTCACACATGTGAAGCCGGAAGCTGTTGAATTTGAAGCTGCAACTGCAGAAGTAAAGATTGACTTGTGTGGCCTAGAAGATCTCTTCATCTGAACTGCGCTGTAGGTTCATTTGAACCTCCTCTGAAAGCCACAACTTTTGGTGGTGGAATGAAGTCAATCCGACGAACGGTTTGCAAGATATCGACTGCCCTAGTTTGAAGCCAGAAACTGCTGAAACTAAAGCTACAACTGCAGAAGTAAAGATTGACTTGCGTGGCCTATAATATCTTCTCATCTGAACTGTGTTGTAGGTTCATCTGAACCTCCTCTGAAAGCCACAACTTTTGGCGGTGGAATGAAGTCAATCCGACGAACGGTTTGCAAGATATCGACTACCCTAGTTTGAAGCCGGAAACTACTGAAACTGAAGCTGCAACTGCAGAAGTGAAGATTGACTTGCGTTGCCTAGAATATCTCCTCATCTAAACTGCATTGTAGGTTCATCTGAACCTCCTCTGGAAGCCGAAACTTTTGGTGGTGGAATGAAGTCAATCCGACTGTCGGTTTGTGAGATATGGTCTGCCCTAGTTTGATAATGAAGCCACTAATGCTGATGCTACTGATCTAGGGTTTGCTACTGCTGATATGAATCATATTTATTGTACTATTTCTCTCTGCTGAATTATTGAAGATAAAAGAAGATTTGATCGAAGGATTTCCCCACACATTGTGGGTTTTGTCCTTGGCTAGCCGCCACATCTTGTGTCTCTTGCCTTGGCTTGTTTTCTGTCGATCGTTTAATGTTCTATCTGCACTTTACTTTATGTACATGTGATTGCTAATCGGCGGAATATAATAAGAAAAAGAAGTAAATTGTTATAAGCATATAACATACCATAACTTAACAATAATGCTCACACTCACACTTTCTTTAAAATAAAATCACTTTTTCTCTTAAAATCACACTTGCTTAATTGAAAAATCACCCTTGAAAACCATAACTGCTTAAATGTAAATCACTCTCAAAACCACACTTTCTTAAATGTAAATCACACTTGCTTGAATGAAAATTACTCTTGAAAACCACACTTGCTTAAATGTAAATCGCACATGTACTCGAATCAAATCACTCTCTACAATAAAATCAAACTTACAAACAAATATGTTCTAACTTAAAGAAGGATTCATTTTGTAATTGAAAATCACTACAATTTAAAGCTTATACTTCTACTGGTATGCTAGATTATACTCTATCCATGTGCATCTAAAATCTTTCTTCACCTAAACAATAAAATTATTAGAAAAATCAATCTCAAACTTGTATCTAAGAATCAAAAGTAAATTACTCAAATGAATTGACAGAAAGCTACAGGAAATTTAAAATGAAATACTAACTGGTAATGAACGAACACCTTATTGTCTTGAGGGGGCCTCCTATGAGAAGCATGTATCACTATCAAGCTTTCAAAAGTTAATTATCCATGCATCGGTATCGCACAGTAGGATAGAATCGAAAGAGAGTTTTTATATATCAAAACATAGTTCTTACAAATAACATTCCAGTCTCCTTTACGTATGCCAAGAGGCATATTTATAAAAACATTAAGCAATCAATGTTTTTAGATACTTACTGCTATGGTAATTGACATTGGATATAATTAACTAAAGAGATAAGATATCATAATATTGCTCATGATTTGCTATCAATGCAGCAAATCATGAGGTAGAAAATTTGCATCTCACTCGCTTTCTTCGCCTTTCACGACGGTTGACTTATCCTTTAACCAAATTGATATAGTGCCTTCTTCATTGATCCAGCTTCTACAAATATGACTAAATCATTGTCCCAGCTAATTGTCAACTACCCATGTCCCATGTTTCTTAGGTAAGGCTCCACAACCTATTGAACCTTGGACTTAGCTCCAGAAACATTCATCAACTATATAATCATTATGATATGATAGATCAAGTAGATATTAAATTAAATAATAAATAAAAATGAAATTTATGAAATATAATATGATTATATACCTGCTATGACTTGAACCTTGTAAAT
Source organism: Pinus tabuliformis (assembly GCA_031772625.1). NCBI lineage: Eukaryota > Viridiplantae > Streptophyta > Pinopsida > Pinales > Pinaceae > Pinus > Pinus tabuliformis. Next base: position 346,990,731 of record CM062814.1, read on the forward strand.
CGATACCCAAATTGTAGTTATGAATGTCAAAAAGGAAGGATTTGAGTGAAAAAGGATTGTAAAAAAGAAGCAATTATGAGGTTCAATACTTATTTAGAAGCCTAAAGAGTTACGTCATAATATTATGATAGACCAAAGGTACATGGATCTGGAAACAAAGTGAGAAGAAATGGAATAATTATGCAAATCTTGTGACAAAAGGATCTATTCTAGAATGAAGATTTGAAGATATGAGCTTAAGAGGGAGCAGGAAGATAAGAAAACTGGAAATATTTATATTTGTAACTAGATATGAGAGAATAGAATATTCTCCATGTAAGAGGGAGATCATGTTCATTGCATATATCAATACTTTGAAGAAGTCTCATAACTTAAGAATATCCTTAAGGACTCATGTGGAAAAACTATGATATGTTGTACTAAATAACGAGTAGATAATTTATGTTAGCTTCATAGGGAGCTCGAAATGATCACAATATAATGTATCTCAGATTGAGAGGGAGTTGGTCACTAAATGTTGTCCTGAATTGATGAAGCCTAATGATATCCTCTTTGCAAAAGTTTGATGATGATAGGAGTCTAACTGGTTCTTTACTGAACTTGACATTCAGCTTGGGCTATTAAAATACTCTAACTCTAATTCAGATGCAAGTGACGTTGATGGAAAGAGTACATTTGGTGGATGTTTTTGATTGGGCTTAACAATTGTTTCTTAGATGATATTGACACAATCTTATGTGGCAATTAGAACTACTGAAGATGAATATATGGTAGCATATGTATTTTTTTGTGGAGTTTTACTTTGGAAATTACGTGTTGGAATGTTTGAGCAAGTGGTAGAATCAACCATGATATTTTGTGACAGTTAAAGTTCCATGGTAGGTTGAATCATATTGAGATCAAGTACCACTACTTTCATGATATGGTATAGAAGGGAGAGTTGAGTCTCCAATACATCTCAATTGATGACCAGAAGATTAACATTTCTTATAAAATATTTGTCTTGGGAGAAGTTTGTATACTTCAGAGACAATATTGGACAACTAGAGAACTCCTCTATTTGTGAGAGGGAGAATTGATGTGACATTACAGGCATATCACTTGGAATTTTGGTGACAAAAGGAGGATGACTTGAATTGTTTATGGATCGAAAATAGTAGCATAGATCGAACTCTTAGTGATAACAGGATCATGTCTCAGACCATTGGTGATAACAAGAGAATGACTTAGGCTATTAGTGACAACAGGAGCATGGTTGGCATTATTGTTGACAACAACAAGATGTCTCAGACTATTGGTGACAACAAGAGCATTGCTCAGACTGTTGGTGACAATAGGAGCATGGATCAGACTATTAGTGACAATAGGAAGATGGCTTAGACTATTTTGACAAGAGGAAAAATGGCTTAGACTATTAGTGACAATAGGATCATGGCTCAGATTGTTGGTGACAACATGATCCTATCTTAGACTGCTAAGAATGGCTCAAACTATTGGTGACAATAGGCACATGGGTTTAACTATTGGTTAAAATAGGAGCATGGCTCATACTGTTAGTGACAACCGGAGCATGACTCGAAACGTTGGTGAAAACAAGAGCATTCATCAGACTATTTGTGACAACAGGAGAATCACTCAAACTATTAGTGACAACAGGGGCATGGTTGTGACTATTGGTGGCAACAAGAGCATGGCCCAGACTATTAATGGGTTGAAAACATGGACATGGCTCAAACTATTAGTGACAACAGTAACATGGATTAGACTATTGATGATAGTAGGAGCATGGCTCATACTATTGGTGACAATATGAGCATGGCCTGAGTTATTGATGGGTGGAAAATAGGGACATGGCTCAGACTGTTAGCGACCATAAGGGCATGGATCATACTATTAGTAACAACAGGAGAATGGCCCAGACTATAGGTATGGAATGAACTATCTAGAGAGAATGGTCCTTGAGGCCCAAAAACTCAATAGAGTGGGTGCCTTCGTAAGATAACATGAGGGATGGAAATTCTAAAGAGAATGGTCCCTAAGGCCAAGACACTAAATAGAGTGTGTGCCTTGGTAAGATAGCATGAGGGTTGTACATTCTAGAAAGAATGGTTCCTGAGGCCTGGATACTCAATAGAGTGGGTTCCTTGGTATGATAACATGAGGGATGGACATTCTAGAAAAAATGTTCCTTGAGGGTCATAAACTCAATAAAGTGGGTGCCTTAGATAGATAGCATGAGGGACCGACATTCTAGAGAGAATGGTCCCTAGAGCCAGGACACTTAATGCAGTGGGTGTCTTTTCATCATCATGTCCTAGAGTGAGGAATTTGAATTTGGTACATGGGATTCCTTATGGTTTAGCCATGCAGGATGAAAACGCTGAACTATTCAAGGTACCATGAGGTGAGGCACCCACCAAATTATGGTCACTAGTTAAGTAAGTACCATTGGTTACTAGAAGAGCTCATATGGGTTGTGGTACATATTGATGATGATGTTGGTGCAGTTCAAGTGTATTGACCTAGATAATGATGTTATTAATGATATTTACCTTTTTTCTTAGAAATATCATGTATACAAAATTAGGGATATTATGCCTGTGTCAATTTGACCAAAATTAGGAAGAACAGTTTAGTGAATAAACATTTTCCTTTATCATGTATTATGACTAGAATTAGGGATGTTGTCCCTCTATTAAATACATTAACCAAAACTGGGAAAATGGTTATGAATGATGAGTTGTAGTCACTGAGTATCTTTCTTGGATCTCTGAGAGAGTTGCTTGGATCTCTAAGAGAGGTGCTTCGATCTCTATTTAGAGAGAGCATGTTTTGACATATAGGCCTGGGTTTAATCCACTTGGAGTTTCACTTGGACTATGTACGCTAATCATGCGATGATTAATAAGGACTAGCATGGATATCATGAGGTTGAGACATTGACCATATCATGGTGACTAGTTGATATTAATGTTGTACTATAGGATCTCGGTGGATGCCATGATTATTATAGGTCAATAGGTTTGACCTAGATGATTGTGATGATGGAAATTTTGATATTGATTTAGTCACGATGCTTATAGTTTTTCCTTAGTACACTTTTCAATTAGTTGACATATTCTTAGACACTATGAATGCCTCCCTAGTTAAGAGGGAGTGCTCATGAAGGTAAATATGACCAGTCTTCATAATCCTTCATGTATTTATAATACTATGTAGAAACATGAAATAAAATTTAAATTTAAATTAGAAGAAACAAAATAAAGAAAATCAACAAAACCATAGCTCATACTGACATAAATAACATATTTACTATAAGTTACTAACCACCACAATTTAACCAAGTATTTATCTAAAAAATGGGATAAATAACACGATGTAAACAAATATTCTTACCATGAATTAGTGCCCACCATTGTTTACATGATCTTCAACACTTGAACAAATATGAGTAAAAATGTAAATGTGCAGACTTACTAGAACTTAATTTACAAAGATACATGATTTAATTTAAGAGACATGTCTCTTGGGTATCTTGGGTATACAATACACTTTGACATTTTCATTTTACACATTCACTTGTCACACACATATATTGCTCTCTTACACACATGATCTCACATTCCTAAGATTTTCAACATTTGTGATCTTTACTTTCCTTTCATGGTTATTCATTGAATTTATGAACTATGATTATGTGATGAAGATAAAAGAAATATAATATATATTCACAAGCAATTACCATAGTTCAAAAATGAAGTACTTGCATCAATTATACTAAATAATAAAAATATTATAGGCCTAAAACATATGTTTATTGAGTAGTTGACCAAAATCTACCACCTCATCATCATACCTCTAAATCAATATCATCATGTGTGGGTGTGAACATATTTGGATATTTCCATAGTCCCTTGCCCGAATATTTCCTGGATAATGTTGATATTATTGCATCGAAACCTGTTCTGTCCACACCTATAGTGATATATGGTCTTCCACATGTCAAATCAACATCCATCCCTTTGCCCATGGATCCAATCCATACTACATCCTTAATGACTCTTTCTCCTCATTCTAGAAGAATCTTAATGGAATTTCACCACTTGGCACATCTAGTATGGGTGCATCCACATCAGTGACCTTTACATATCCATTCACATTAAGTGTAGATTCTAGTTCCAAAGCATCGAGTATCCTTATGTCCAATGTTGGAGGGTCGAACCTCTCTTTCACATCTAGTTTCATGTGCGCCATGATGGGTTATAGTATCTCAACACGAATTACAACAATAGCTAATCATGGATTTCCACATCATTAGAATCCTTTCAATGTATCCATATCATCCTATAGGTAGTATCATCCTTTTGGCATTCAACCACTTGGATCATCCATGTTCGAGGGTCACACATCTTAACCATGGAATGCTTTTAGGAGGAAAAACATTTTTTACATGTATGGTTTGTTGTAGCATGCATTTTTTGTTCCCTTTAATATTCATGGTTCATTCAAAAATCACTTGAAAATATCTTTAAGAAGAGATAAAAGCAAGATGAAGAATTAACATAGCGGAATCGCTAAAAGAATTGTAAAAGAATTGGCCCTGGAGTAGCCATAGTTGCTATCGAAACAAAACAAGTCATTATATAAATGATTATATGGATCTAGACCCCATATATATATATATATATATATAAGTGCATATCGAAACGAGAAAGAAATAAATAAAAATATCAAATTTACAAAGGAAACAAGTGTTAAAGTGTTAACATCGAACCCAAAATATATATGTTGCATTTTATCAAGTTCGGTGGGTCCGAAATAATACATAGAGCTTATTATATATGTATGTGATCCCACCAATCACGATCTGCGATAAGGTCCAGACCCAAATATATACATATATATATATATATATATATATATATATATATATATATATATATATATATATATATATATATATATATATATATATATATATATGTGTTTAATAACTCCGGTGGGTCCACAAAGCCTTTTATGCATGTATGTTGGTTCCTTTGCCAATTGTGATGAGTGATGGGGATTCCAGACCCGATAGTTTATATGCTATATTTTATAACTCAACGCATCCATCCTATCATGGTTCGTAAAGGTTTTTATTGATATATCATTTGAAATGGGCCGATAGCGATTGCGATAAAGGTATGCCTTGATATTTGTGTGTAACCCGCATTAAAAGCAGAAAAGACATGGTTATGGTGTATTTCTATTAGAAAAGATATATAGTTGAAATAGCGCAATTTATGCATAAGTCCAACATTACGTTAATACACCACAAGAAAGGGCCAATTGTGATTTGCGATGGGAAGTCAATGGAGCGTTGAAAAGGTGGATCCGATGGATTTATGAAGCAGAGTTAATACATTTTTAGTTCCGTAGTTAGCAAAGGTTTGCGTTAATTTTTCTTATGAAAGGGAAAAATGAATCTTAAAGCCGAGTCCAAAGAAAAGGCGGATGGGCATGTTTTATTTATGTTTTTTCCAATCAGATCATTCCTGACATATATATATATATAATATATATATATATATATATATATATATGGACCCCTTTCAAATCTTTTGGCGAAGTTCACATATTTTCTGAGTTTTAATATTGTATATGTAATAAATTTGAATAATTTCAAAGATAAAATAGTTTTATAATTGTTATAAAGTAGTTTATTAGTTGTTCCAAGAAATCAATTCCAAAACTAATTTGATAGAAGAGATAAAAGCCCAGAAAGAGAATTGTAATGGTTGTTGTTGGAATTTTGGAGAACCTAGAGACTAGGCCACTGTATTCTTGATATCATCATTGATTAATGAAAGAATCAGAAGTTTCCATGAGTTGTTGGGTATAATTTTGTAACCTTCTCTGTCATGTGTCATGTTATGTTTTCTTTTTTCAAGTATGGTAATGAAGCTGCAGGACTTTATTTCCTTATGTACATAAAGTTAAAATTCCTTAAAAGAGCGCTCCTATAGTTGAAGTTTCCATCTTCCTTTCTAAGTTATAGATAATAGTTTCTGTGAAAGACCAACATATTATCTTTAACTTCTCCAAGGGTCATAGATAGTAGGTTCTATGTTAAGAAGGATATTTTCTATGATTCAGTTCTCATTTTCATAATTCTTCTAAGTGTCAGATAATAGTTTTTGTGAAAGATCAACATATTATCTTTAACTTTTCCTTCAAGCTTTCTTCATTCATCATTTGTATCTAGCAACAAATGGCATTCTGAGATGTTCTGGTCATACATGTATTAAGGGTTAAAGACAAATTTTTCCAGGTCCTTCATTTGAGGACGCAACAAACAATAAAGTGACAAAGAAAGTGACAGTAAATAACATTTATTAATGTCTTAAGCACAATTTCTCTACAGCCAAGAAATTGGTTTCTTAAGGTACAACATTAATTGGTGTCGTTGCTAGGGAGAAGAGATAAGAACATTTTTCCCTGGGTTTTCAATATTTTCCTCTAGTTGTTCAGTGAGGAGGAAATACTAGGATGTTTCAAATAAAAGCAATAAAAGGCAACTCCATTGTAACAAAGACCACAGACTACAAAGCAATAGAATAAGAACACTTTTTCTTGAATTCATTAAGTTTGAAGCTAATTCTTGATAGTGACAAGTTTCAGTAGTTGGTTATACATTCACACCTGTGATTTTCACTTACAAAATTGATTGGCGAATCCACTGTATTTTGAAGTTTTCTTTTCTAGGTTTCAATGGCTCTCCCTGCATTCTTAGTCCGTAAATTTGATCCATTTGATTTTACTGGGATCACCGGCTATCCTCATGATATGCCTGCATTTTATGCCTAGAATGAGCATCTTCCAATATTTAGTAGAAAGGAATATGAAGATACATCTCAGCATCTCCAAGAGTTTCATGAATGCATGGAGCAGCAGGGCATCATTCATGAAGATGTGAAGATGAAGTTGTTTTTGTTTTCTTTAGACCAAGAACCTAGAGTTTGGTTCAGGTATTTTCTTCGTTCAAGCATTTCATCTCTGAAAGATTTCCACTCAGTATTCAATTCTTATTGTAGAACTTATTATCCTCACAAGTTTCTTTTTTAAGGTTGTTGTGAATATTATGATGCTAAAGAAACTTTAAAGGCTCAAGATAATCTTGTTGATGAAACTAATGATATTGTTGATAATATATCAATCATCCAGAGAGTTATAGCCAGCTTAACTATGAGCAAGTCACTGAAAGTGAGGAATTATCATTTTTTCAAAATGATGCGGATAATTTTATAAAACATTTCTCTCCAATAATATCCCAAGCAGAGAATTGGTTGACTCTGTTCCAAGCAAATCTGGTGGCAGCAGGAAAAGCACCAAAAACATAGCCTATCTAAGACAAGGGAAAGACAAAGATGGAATCCTCTCAAAGTCAAATATTGGAGGATATGTGTAATATAATTAAAGCTTTGTCAGATAGGTTGAATAAGTTAGAGTTAGAAAAAAAAAATCTCAAAGATCTATGTTATATGCAGTAGATGAAGATGAACTTGGTATCAAAGGAGAAGAGTAGGAATATGATGAAACAGATGCCATTCATGATGAAAATAAAATAAATGAATATTGGGAGCAATTCTCTGATTTTATGCAGACTGAACTACATAAGAAATGTGACTTGAGATTGAGGAAAAGATCAAGAAGTCAAGAAAATAAAAGTGAGAAGCAAGTTTCAATTTCCTCATCAAAGGTGACTCCACAAGAATCTCAGCTTGTAAAACAAGTGAATAAAGCATATTAGGGGAGTATTCAGAAGGAAGAAAGCTCATACATGCATCAAAAATTTATTCTCAACAGTCGAGAAGAGGAACAAACAATTAAGTTGCAAATAAATCCCCAAAGATCTTATTTTGATAAGTTTGATGATCCTCCTATTTATAATGAAAATGGTATAAATGGAGAATAGGATGAAGTGCTTCAAGTTCATCAGTTGGGTGTTGAACATACAGGAAGGAACCAGCAAGTGGGATATGCTGGACAACAATATATTCAGCCATATATCATAGCAAAAGAGGCTATCTTATGTGAAAAGAAAGATGATAAAGAGATTGTATATCATTGCATTGAAGAACATAAGGATGCCCATGGATCAGAGGTAAATAATCTAATTGAAGTTGATCATATGTCGTATAGGAATGAGAAAAAATTTATTTTTCCTCCTCAGGTTAAAATTACAAATTATTTTCAATCAAAGCTTAGAGATGAAAAGTGGAGATATGAAAGTGACATAGATCATTTTCTTAAATATGTTGTTGATTATTCTGTTGAACATATTATCACAACAAATGGTTCAATTGATCAGGAAACTTCATACATAGAGAATTTATTTTTTGGAGCTAATCAAGAACATATTTTTTCTTATAATTTTGAAGATCATGTGGCAGATTACATGAAATAATTTATTAGCAATCTATACATATCATTTCGTGGATATACCACTAATTTTTGTTGTGAGCTGCCTTTATGCACGATTTATTTTTCATTCAAGATGAATTGTTTTTTTTTAAATCACTAGCAGAATGGTTCAAGATTATGCACTCAAATGCTAACCTGGTACCATTGGAATATTGACTTCACCTGATGGAGATCAATCATGTACATATGTAGGGACTTGTACATAAATAATATCAGGTGTTGTGCATTTGGTTTCTAGTTGCAGTTCTTCAATTTAATCATTAGTTGATGAATAAAGGTGTCTTTCCCAACTGGAAACTGGTTTGCAGAGGTTTTAGACTTCAAGATTGTCAGGTTCCAGTTTGTCAAATTTCAGGGTTTTCACAGTTTTGGACTCCATGCCCAACTAAGGTTACTGATCTATGATTGTCAATACTTTTCTATCAAAGCGCAAGAATTTTATCATTGCAGATATTACAAAATTTTCACACAATTAAGTTTGGTGAAGAAATATATGACTCCATGCCCATTCGATAAGGCACTAATCTACAGTTCTTAGTGTTTTTGTCGCAGAAGCACTATCCCCAGGTGAAGCAAGATGTTGTAGCATGCAATTTTTTCTACCATTAATATTCATGTTTCATTCAAAAATCACTTGAAAATATCTTTAAAAAGAGATAAAAGGAAGATGAAGAAGTGACATAGCAGAATCGCTAAAAGAATTGTAAAAGAATTGGCACCAGAGTAGCCATAGTTGCTATCGAAACAAAACAAGTCATTATATAAATGATTATATGGAGCTAGACCCGATATATATATATATATATATATATATATATATATATATATATATATATATATATATATATATATATATATATATATATATATATATATATATATATATATATATATAAGTGCATATCGAAACAAGAAAGAAATAAATAAATATATCAGACTTAAAAATGAAACAAGTGTTAAAATGTTAACACTAGACCCAAAATATATATGTTGTGTTTTATAAAGTTTGACGGCTCCGTAAAGCCTTTTATGCATGTATGTTGGTTCCTTTGCTAATTGCGATGAGTGATGGGGATTTCGGACCCAATAGTTTATATGCTATATTTTATAACTCAACACATCCATCTTATCACGAGTTGTAAAGGTTTTTATTGATATATCATTTGAAATGGGCCGATAGCGATTGCGATAAAGGTATGCCTCGATAGTTGTATAGAGCCTGCATTAAAAGCGGAAATGACATGTTTATGGTTTATTTATATTATAAAAGAGATATTGTAGAAATAGCGCAATTTATGAATAAGTCCAACATTACCTTAATACACCATGGGAAAGGGCTCATTGCGATTTGTGATGGGAATTCAACGGAGTGTTGAAAAGGTGGATTTCATGGATTTATGAAGCAGAGTTAATACTTTTATAGCTCTGCAATTACCAAAGCTTTGCGTTAATTTCGTTTGTTAAAGGGAAAAATCAATCTTAAAGCCAAGTCTGAAGAAAAGGCAGAGGGGCATGTTTTATTTATGTTTTTTCCAATCAGATCATTTTCGACATATATATATGGAACCCTTTCAAAAATTTTGGCACGGTTCACATGATTTCTGAGTTTTAATATTGTGTATGTAATAAATTTGAATAATTTCAAAGAGAAAATAGTTTTATAACTGTTATAAAGTAGTTTATTAGCTATTCCAAGAAATCAGTTCTAAAACTTATTTGATAGAAGAGATAAAAGCCCAAAAAGGTAAATGTAATGGTTGTTGTTGGAATTTTGGAGAACCCAAAGACTAGGCCATTGTATTCCTGATAACATCGTTGATAAATGAAAGAATCAGAAGTTTCCATGAGTTGTTGGGTATAATTTTGTAACCTTCTCTGTCATGTGTCATGTTATGTTTTCTTCTTTCAAGTATAGTAATGAAGCTGTAGGTCTTTATTTTCTTATGTAGATAAAGTTAAAATTCCTTAAAAGAACACTCCTATTCTTGAAGTATCCATCTTCCTTTTCTATGTTATGGATAATAGTTTTTGTGAAAGACCAGCATATTATCTTTAACTTCTCTAAGGGTCACATATAGTATTTTTTGTGTTAAGCAGCATATTGTCTGTGTTTCAGTTCTCATTTCCATAATTCTTCTAGGTGAGGGATAATAGTTTCTGTGAAAGATCAACATATTATCTTTAACTTTCCCTTCAAGCTTTATTCATTCACCATTTGTATCTAGCAACAAATGGAATTCTGAGATGTTCTGGTCATACATGTATTAAGGGTTAAAGACCAAGTTTTCCAGGTCCTTCATTTGAGGACACAACGAACAATAAAGAAACAAAGAAAGTCACAACAAATAATATTTATTAATGTCTTAAGCACAATTTCTCTATAGCCAGGGAATTGGTTTCTTAAGGTACAACATAGTCCATGGGGTCCTAATCCTCTTAATAACCCTATGACACCCCCCTACAACCTAAGAGCTCAACAACCTCTTTGAAATCCTTTTTAAATTGGGTTCACTTAACTTGGGGGCATTAACCAACCACAAGTTTACATGGGAACTAAAGCTAAGAAATCTAGCCAACGCACTTCCATGAGTAGACCTAATGTTGGAAACAATGCTATGGGGGGACCACCTCCTCCACTTGGGTCGCAAGTGGGCTCTAACCCCTTCCAAGTGACATTCACATCTACTTTCCTGTAAACTCTATATTTTCTTGATATTTCTAAGTTGATGACTGGCCAGGTATAACATAGTCCTGCACGGCCACCTGTTCCACATAAGAGACTAATAAACATTCCAAAATTCGATTACAAACCTAGAGAAGACCCGTTAGCCCATCTCACTACTTATCATTTTTGGTGTTCATCCAACTCTATTATGGATGATAGTATTAGGTTGTGTCTTTTTAAGATGACGCTCATTGGTAGGGCTTCCAAATGCTATATTAATCTAGAATCTATTACTTATAATTCTTTCCTATCTTTGGTATCGATATTTGTTAATCATTATCAATTTCCTCTTAGATATGACACTAGTACATATATTCTCAGTAGCTTCCATTGGGATAACTCCACACACATTATCATCTTATTCATGAGTGGAGGAGATGAAAACATTTGGTTTTAATGAAGCTTCCTAATGAGTGGTTTATTAAGTATTTATTTCCTCAAATTGTTGAATATCTATAAAAGGGTGGAGCCCAAATTGAAGAGAAAGCCATTTTATGTACCCACCAACTAAACTTTATCTATTCTCAAGTGATCACCCTATATCATCTTATTCTAAATTCTCATCGATCATCGATTGATCCTACGCAAAAACCCAAAACCCATGCTGATGGATTCATGGGATTTGTATCTTCTAGAAACATAGGACAACTAGCCTCTTCGATGGGCAAAATGAACATCTCTTCTAGTGCCTTGGTTGGTCAACCTGCTACTAAAAAATCTCATGTCCTTGCTTCCACCTCTATGGTAAACTATGTTCAATCCACATTGAATAAGAACCCTCAATGACTAGGAGGTATGAATAAAAGGAACAAGTCCAAGACTTCAACTTAGTAACAAGGGACATCACAAACCCAAGACAATAATTGGAGTGGTACCAAAGAAAAGAAGAAAAATAATAACTTTCCTTGCAATATTTTTGGGGATGATAATCTTAATCATGAGTTCCCCTAGATGGATGGGAATTATTCATATTTCTCACAACAACATACTCATAAACTAGTTTTCTTGATGAATCCTTTTCCTGTCCAACAACTCATGCTTTAAAATCTCCCCCACCTCAGCAAGGGAGAACTGGGGTGAACTCATTTAATGCCTCATATTTGATGCAAAATATCTTTATGGTTAAGTTAGGAATTCATTTACAAACCAAAGCCCATAGTTACGAGAATTCTGAGAGTGAAAATTCTACCTTAGAGCTTGTCACCCAAATGCCACTAGATGGTAAACTTCATTTTGAGAATCCATCACAGAACACTTTATCATTCCAACATAAGGGATATTTTTAAAGACTGCACATAATCCCAAATGAAAACTCTACTCATAACTATAGAATTTTTGAGGATTGGGACCAAGCTCCAGTTGTTATGTCTGCATTATAAGTGTTGTAAAGTCGCCTGATGTAATACAAGGCACTTTTGTCTACTACTGATGGGGTGGATCCCTCAGATTCAAATATCATGACCTTCAATCCTTGTTTTTGGAAACCTTGCATTCCACATCATTTGTTACTCCAAATAATGATCCATGGTTTTTGACAACGCATCATAGGACAATTTTTTATGAAGGGGAATTGACTTGTATCATGTCATCGAAGTGTTGGAAAGCTCTTGGTTCTTCGAAATTTTCTGAACCTTGATCAGCATTGAAGGGTTCTTTTTCAAAACACCTTGCAACCTCAAGGGGTATTTTCAGCTTTACCTATAGAGCTAGGAGGGAAAACTATCTTTATTGAGGCTGAGGTCATTGATGCATCATTATAATATAACCTATTTCTTGAGCGAAGTTGGTTCCATGATATGTCTAATTTCATGTCTTCATTCTTCCATATCGTGATTTTTCTCCATGAGGGTAAGATCATCACTATTTATCAGCGAGAATTTTGCAAGACTGATATTCAATTTCACGATAATCAGATGGTCCCCTTTGTAGGTGATTCCACCACTTCTACTCAAAGTATTGGGGCGGAAAATTTTAAAGACTCCTCCTTGATGGTCACATTCCCTCTCCTTCTACATGAATTGTTGGATTCATTCAATGCCATTAATATGGTCATCTCCATCTCATATGACTCTGATGGGTCTACTGATCCTTGGGTAATTTTCTTCTCTTGGAGATGTTGGCACATTTGGTGAAATGGTGTCTTTTGAGCTTAACTCAAGCTATTTCGATGATGTTGAACTTTCTTCTCCCTCCATTTAATATGAATTCAATGGATCCACTACTCCCTGGATCGATTATGTTCTCAAGGGACTCGAATTGTTTAACAAAATGACAGCAGCTCACTTCATGTCAAGTTCTTCATAAGTTGTCGAACATGATTCTCCTCCCTCTTTATCTAATCATGATGGGCCCATTTACCCATCAATCATCCCATCAGGGTCTCCATATGATGATGGACTTGGTTCCTTCTCTCTACCCTCTTGGGATATCACCCATTCTTGTTTATGTGCCTTTGATGTCAACCTCAAGGAAGAAATCCAAATTTTTTATTTGTCTTAGGAGGATCCCTCTCATCCTTTATTGTTTTTCCCTTGGTTAAAGCTATGGAATGGTGACTTTCACACCTTTGATTCTCTGTGAAATTTCTATTGGATGAAACATCTTAATATCACCTATGATGTGATATTTGAATGACATCTTGCAGACTTTCATCTTGATATTCCCATTGACATTCCTCCAAAACTCAGGGTCATGGATCACTTAACAATTGAATTGAATTTCCCTCATGATGAGATTTCTCTTGACACTTCTCTTTATCCTGTCATCTATGACATTCTTCACCATTTACATGAGGTTATTCTTGGTCTCAATTCACAACTTCTCATGCATTTGCTTCATAGGATCTAGTGGCGTGCATCCCCGAATTGGGTTCATAATATCATTGACATGATAAAACAAATGTTGTTTGTCACATCTATGTTGAATTTAGACCTTATTATTATCTGAAGTATCTTGGTCATGATGGGTACATCATCAGTAAATCCCTCACTGGGTTCCTTTATGGACGATATTCTGTCTAGGTTTCTAAGCATGGTTTCTTGTACATATGTATGTATTATAATTTCTTTTTACTTTTTCTACATGTATGTCATGTTTCAGTCAATTTCTTATCATGTATGGTAATTGTTTTTTAGATGATTGTATTATATTCGATCTATATAAACTATACTGATGGTGCTAGCCGTACTTCCCATAACATTGCCTTCGTAGCTTGGGTACTCTTTATTCCAACTAATTAAACTTTGAGTTGAAGGGGCATGTTTCTCGGCCCTATGACCAACAATGTTGTGGAATATATTGGCATTATTTAAATCTTAAACGAGGCCATATCTTGAGGTGTCCATCAGTTGGTGGTTAATCTAGATTCTCATCTCATGGTATCATAGTTGAGTCAAGTCTATCATGTTTTGCATCTTATCTTAATTCATCACTTCTTAAGGGTACGCTTGCTTGAATGTTCAATTGGTTACATCTATTATCAACATGTCCCTACAAATTTTCATGAATTGGCTATCTATGTATTGGAATACCATTTCTCACATTTATAATCAACCATGTATAGAAAAACATGGGACACATTGTATATAATTTACACATCCGTGAGACAAATACTAAAATTTGTATGTATATATGTAGAAGATAGTTTATACACATCATCATAATATATAAAATTCTATAGTGTCAAAAATTGGGCTCGCGAGCCCAAGCTCATAAGCTAGTTACATCAGCACTAAGGGCAACATACAAAATTCCCCATGGGGATTATATAGCAGAATCCTAACACTACTCATCATCATAGACACGGTGTGCTTGGTAACACACTATCATCCTCTCTAATCAGTGAAGAAGTTGACCCATTTTACTAGATATGCCAATAGTGTGGTGTTGCATGTGTCTCATAACCTCATCCAGTCGGGTCAACAACACTCCCATCATCAACCCCTCCACATTTTTTCGCATTATTCTCAGCTCATTATGGTCCAAGTCTTCCTCCTCATATGTCTCCTCCTAGGCCACTTGTGGCTCTCCCTCTCTTGTTGTTCCTCATTGGTCATAAAGAGATCCACCCTCAAGTATCTATGGTGCAACATTTGTATCATCCATGCAAGTTAATGATTAGTACTCTATACCATCAAAGAAATAAAAAATAATTAAAAACTTAAAGAAAAAACTTTGCACTTACCCAAGGGACCCTACTACTTTCTAGGGGGAAACATAAGGACAACACCATGACAAAAGTCTACTCCTACATATGTATAATCATAAATCCATATATATTGTATGTGTAACCATATCAAATAATCCTCATAGTATGCTTGAATGATTGTTCCACCCCCTAACCTCAATAATAATTCAGTGCACCTATCCATCTATAGGTCTAAACTCTCTGTCAGTGCTGGTAAAACATGTTGTTATAGTGTTGGTACCCTCTCAAAGAAAAATGATACTACGACACTTCCATATCCAAACATGTCTCGCTTCCTTGTTTAGGATTTAGTCAATTGATCCTTTAAGTTGATGAGTAGCCCCTCACATTAGTTGAACACTATAGTATTCAAACATCATATTGCTATGTCCACCTGAATTTGGAAGCTAGACAAGGATTTGTTGTACTGGCCACACAAGTCAAAGTGAAAAATATGTTTTATAGTGGAAGTTTTGTCACTCCTTTTATAAGGATCTTCCAACCTAATTTTTGGGTAGTAGGATAGAAATACATTTCTATCCACTCCTCCATGGCTCTCTACCCATCTAGCCTTCCTTTGAATACTCTTATCTACGCTCCTCACCTTGATAAGCATGTGACGAAGTATATGTCCTCTACCTTAATGGTCATTCCCTATCCCTGTATCTTGAAGTGTTTGTCCTCAGGATCCCACCATTAAATAATCCATTCCAAAAGCATAGGTTTACCTCTTATATACCAGGTCTTGAAAAACTTAAAGAGTCCTCAATTGTGGAGTGCTCTCGTAGTCCCTACATCTAATAGTGTTGGCATTATGGCTAATGTTTTCTCTTTGATGTCAACCTGGATGTCAACTGTCTTGTCCTTGATGTCAACTTGTCATATGATGACACACTCTTGTTATGCCTGGCTAGTCTCTCAGTGGATGATGACTACAAAGATTTGTTGAACTCTTGCAGATGATATGAATGCTTGTACAAATGTCGTAGGAGATGAGGAAGAGTTTTGACAGCTTATCATAGGTTTGATTTGAAATAGATTGAATAATTTGAATTTTAAAAAATATAGGCCACTTTGCTTCAACAAATTCACATACATACACTACTTTCCGTCATCAAAGTCTCGTATATGCCTTGAAAGTGAAATTCCTAATTTGTGCACATGAAGTTATATTGATTTGATCAAACTTTTAAAATGGTATTTATTCCTATGGTAATTAGAAATAAATGGTTTTTACCCTTGGTATTGATGACATGAAATAACTAGGAAAGGAGCGATGGAAGCCATTTGGTGTGCATAATCATAGAGTTTCTTGTCTATTACAGGGCTACACAATGAGGAGTAAATATGGGTGATATGAACATGCTTTATTTTAGTGTAGGATCAATAAAGGCTCATTTTTCTTATGATGAATTGAAGTGCTAGAATATATATTTGTATTTCAAGGGTAATGGAAGAGTAATGAAGCCAATCTATTTTGTCTTGATGAAGAGCTAACAGTAAATTTGTTCCAAATCTGATATGAATTCAAAGATTAATGAATCTATTGTAGTGATCTAATGTGAATGTGATGTAGGTGTTTGCATACAATGAAAAGGTATTTGTATACATATTGATGCCCTATCTTTATATATAAATAAAATTGAATATGTAGTTTGCAAACATATGGTTGTGTTCTTCGCAGTGTATGCAAGGATATTTAGGCTCATCTAAAGGTGTATGAAGGACTATGTATGCAAAGACCACTGTGATAATGTTATTTAGAGATATGAGCCTTTTTTCAATGTAGACATTAGAATGGACTGTTTTCAAATGATTTCGGATCTCTTAGTGACAATATATGTAGTATTTCGATATAATGTTTCTGTGACTATGATTATATTTTTGTAGAGATCCTCTTGATACCATTGACTAAATTGAATGCAGACAACTAATGTGAATTGTTTGAGTTGTTGATTGTCTTGCACATGGAAGTATGTATGAAGAGAACTTGTTTGTGGTAGAAAATTATGCCTATCAATGTTGTTTCTTAAAATTAGTTGAAAATTGTTACTTTACAAGAGCTATTTGGTTTGCAGAAAATATATGGTGGCAATGGCTTGTTTTAGAGCTTG
Organism: Pinus tabuliformis; assembly: GCA_031772625.1. Lineage (NCBI taxonomy): Eukaryota > Viridiplantae > Streptophyta > Pinopsida > Pinales > Pinaceae > Pinus > Pinus tabuliformis. The sequence continues at coordinate 347,008,222 of CM062814.1, forward strand.
TCCCAATGGACCTTGATCATTTTGTATGTATGGAGTGAGATATATGATACTGTAACACCTCCTCCCATATCTACCCATTTTCACTGACTTGCCCAGGGTAAACATGATTTGAGGTATACTATGACTTAACTCAACCTCCTAGATAAACTTAAGAAAATGGAGTCAGCAAAATAACATCTTACTCACCTGCCTCAAGCCCTAGATGACCCCCAGGAGCTAACCAACCACTCTATGTGTCCAACCCCTAAGTTAACATTCTCTTTCACTAAACTAGATCCCTAGTCACTCCCATCACAAGACCTCCATGTCACTAAAACCCTCTAGTCTCTCCCACATGCCTACTTCCCAATGACTACATTCTTTTTTAGCCAGTTTTGTGAAAGTGTCAGTGAGATCTAAGCCACTTTTTTTGCGGCTAGTAAGAAAACCATTGCCCATAACTTGATGTGAACTTCCAGAATAATGAATGAAACATAGACAAAACTTTTAACATTAAACTTCAATAAGGACTTGACCTAAACTAGTCTAACCATGACAGTCATTCCGTCAAACAAAATGAAAACATGAGATATACAGGTCATGAATGCATATCTAAACATAGAGATCTGAAACTTACTTCAGGTTTACGAAGAAGGTATAATTCCCTATCAAAATAGCTACCATGATACCAATTTTTTCATACATTCATTAACCATTCACTTACTAATCAAAACATGATGACAACCATAAGTCAAGTATGTCATAAAACCATTTTTATAACCAACATATAACCAAAATAATAACAATGATAGAAAAACCATAAAAACCACATAATAGCAAGTACATTTACTCATGAAATACAATGCAAAAAGAACTCTTATTAACGTATTCAAAATCCAACAAAATCAGCGACTTGCACGTACCACCCAACCATAGATTGGGCTAAACTAAATATTTATTTCATCCAATCACTCCCGTGCCATTTTCCAAAAATGAATGTGGGATCTCATGGGATAAAACAATCCATAAAAAACCAAGGGATTCCAAATGTTAAATGACCTCCACCCTCATACTACCATGATCTCACCTAAATTGGTCCTTAGATCACAAAAATCAAACCAAGATTGGATGCCTTAAAATTCCCTCGCATCCCTTGAGGAATTTTCTTGTCTCCACCCACCTATTGAGGGCTTCCTAGAGAAAACCATCTCCACCCCCAACCCTTGGGATTTTCATAATACCTCCTCAACTAGATCCAAAATCTTCCATCAACCCAAATCTCAACCAATAATGAATCCCATCACACCATGACTATCCATAAATGTAAAAGCAAGGCTAAAACCATTGTTGAAACACAAAAAACACATGTAAATGGAAAAAAGTGAACCAAATACACATATTAATATACCATGCATGCCAAAACAATATAGGAAATCATACATGTAACATGTTACCTGCAAGTTTTCGCTCTGAACCCACTTGATCCAACCTTTCCATGTTTGATCCTTGCTTTCCTTTACTTTCCTTTTCTTTTTTTGTTTTTTTTGCTTTCCTTGTCCTTCCTTTGCTTGCTTGATTTCATTATCCTATTGGTGGTCTTCTCCTCTCTGATATTAATTTCAAAACAAAAGTAACAAAACATTGTGAACTGACCCTTAGAAGCTTTTTTTATCCTTGAGGCCTCTATTTTCATCATTTTCCTTCATTTTTCCTTCAATTTCCTTATCATACAAATTAGTGACATTTCATTTCCCTTTTCTCCTAATTTCTTTTATTTTCATAAAATAAATGCCAATAATGCCTTTTTCCATTTTCAAATCTCTTTCAATTGCCTTTGCCAATTTCCCTTGGACATAATGAAAAACAAGTGATGCCCACTAGGATGATTTTACCAAGATTCATCTTGGAATATGTGTCTGATGACCTTGGTCTTATGTTTCCTTTATTAAATTTATTAAATGAAATTTTAACTTGGGGTTGTTAAATACCCCTCCCCATTAAGGTAACATTGTCCTCAATTTTCTATGACAAATATAATCAACAAGACCGTTGAACTAAAACATACTACCTATGGAGCTTTATAACCCAACTCATTGCAGTATTTACAATGATGACACCTGAAAACCTCACAATCATACTGTTTATTAGAGCTTTATAGCACATCTCATTACAATATTTGTTATGCAACCAACTTACATAAATGATGGATCAACAACTTAAAAATTATCCTCTTCGAGGGGTAAACCTCCTTTACATTACATAAATGAACAATTCTTGGATGATTCAAATTATAAGACCTCCTTGGTATATATAGGAGTCTAAGGGACCATAATATAATCAGAGCCTACATAACAATGATAATGTAAGAGCACAACAATAACAATAGTGGGCCTCTATGTGGTACAACAATAAAAACATGGGGGATACTTGGGTACAATAATAACAATATGGTGTTGCACTAATAACATTAGGGGAATACACTAGTATTATAGCGACCTAACATGCCCCTCTCCAAAAAAGTGTTGTCCTGAATGCTTGAGTAGTTCTGAAAGATTCCGTATAAAATTTTCACCCACCCAAGTGAAATCTTCAGTGGCTATGTTCTTCCACTTAATGGGATACTCTGAAATTAATCAATTCCATATCTATCAAGTCCATGTTTATGTGACTTCTTTAGGCTCAAATATTATCTTTCCTTCTTCGTAAATTTCTGAAAACACTGTTTGAACTAGGATCTTGTCACCTATAACCTTCCTTAAGCATGACACATGGAAAACTGGGTGTACTGAAGAAGATGTAGAAAACTCCATTTTGAATGCCATATTATTAATCTTTTTGCAACACCTTGTAAGGACCACAGTACTTGGGTGATAATTTATTATCCTTCTTAACTTGCTTGAGGGACATTTGTTTGTATGGTTGTAGCAGTAAAAACACCCAGTTGCCTACACCAAAACATCTTTCACTACTATGTTGATATGTCTGTTGTTTCATTCGATTATGCACTAGAGTGAGGTTATCCTTTAAGAGTTGGAGAACTTCTTGTTGATGCTCAATGCAATCTTCCAATACTTGAACCTTAGAATTTTCTCTTAAAGATGATGTGATGGATGGTGGATGATATCAATAAAGTGCCATAAATGGGTTCATTTTTGCTACATTATGGAATTAAGTGTTATACCACCATTCAACTAGAGGTAACCACTTAACTCATTGTGTTCGTTGATCTGATACAAAGAAATGAAGATATCCTTCCAAACATTTTTTCACTATCTCAGTTTTTCCATCATATTCAGGATGATAAGATGAGCTACGAGCTAGCTGAGTACCAAGACAAGAAACTAATTCTGTCCAAAAATTTCCAGTGAAAATGAGATCTTTGTCACTTATAATAATCTTTGGGTTTCCATGTATATTTTGAATTGATTCCATAAATGCAGTAGCAACTATATTTATTTTAAAAGGATGAGATGATGCTTAAAAGTTTGCATACTTGGTAAGTCTATCAAATACCACCATGATGACACTCTTTCCTTTAGACTTTGGTAAACATTTGATAAAATACATTGAGACCTCCTCCCAATGCTAACCTTGAATGACTAAATGTTGTAATAGACCCGAGGTCTTAATAGTCTCAACTTTATTTTATTGGAAAACCAAACATTCTCCCACAAAATTTTGAATATCATATTTAAGTTCCTACCAAAAAATTCCTTCTTGACCCTATGGTAAGCTTTCAAAAATTTTGATTTCCATCCTAAGGGGGAGGTGTGCAATTCCAAAAGAATATTTTTCTTGACTTGGGAATTCTTACAAAGATATAAGCAATCTTTGTACCATAATGAATTATCTTTCCAATTAAATGTATCAGATGTACTAGGAGCTTGCTGCAACTTTTGAATGAGTGCCCACACCTCTTTATCATTCTTCCATTCATCCCTTGCTTCGATTATCCAAGCAAGTTGGATAATACATATAACACAAATCAAGGCTTCCACATCCTCAATATTTCTTGAGAGTGCATCTGCAACAACAATTTTCTTCCCTTTTTTGTAAATTATTTGAAATTCATAACCCAACATCTTTGTGACCCATTTTTTCTATTCTTCTGAAGATAATATTTGTTCCATAAAAGAAAGTGGTACCCTTTTTCGGCTCCCTCGATCCTTCATTCACCCTCGGTAGTAGAAATGTTATCTCCTTCTGAACTCTTCGGCTCCCTCGTTGCCATCCATCAGTTGTGTTAATAATCCCCTACCAAATCTGACTTTAGGAACCATCACCTCCCTATCATTATCTTCCTTCCCCCCTTTCATCCGGCCTTAGCCCACTTCATTTCATTCTTGTCTGCATGTTTCCCTGCATTCAATCACTCTTTGTCCCCTCCCTCTCTTTTGAGTATTTGCTGAGTGTTGGGGACAGGATGGAAGGAACCGTGCTGGCCAGACACAGTTTCTTTATTGAGCTACATCCATGTACAACCCGAGAAGGATGCTTTTAGTTACTTACCTCCCGAAGCCCAACACTCCTTCCATTCTCCTGATTCACCCATCTTCCGATGCCCTTTCCGTGGCGCAGCACGGGTTCGGTGGGAACGCGCGGCGTAGGACATCGCATTACCATCTACCACCCTTTCCTCCCTCGATTCAATATTCGATGAAAAAAGAAAAGAATAAGGCTATTCACGCATCATCATATGCTCGACAAGCATCGGTTGCTGGTGTAATAGGAGTACACTATGGCAGGATAAGTCGCCCTGGCTGGTGGGCGAACCAAACCCTCCTCCCTCCCAAATTGTGCTATGCCCCACTTCTCACCCCGATCCCTATAGAGCGAAAGAGCATCCCGATGATCCCTAGGTTGCAGCATGTTTGGTCATTTACTCATCGCTGCCGCTGTTTCTTTCCAGCCCACGCTGAACCTGTTAATCACAGGTACTAATCCGACCATTATTTAAGAATATCACGATATATTTTTACCTTGAAGTGTTGTCCCATTAGGTAAGGTTTCCATTTCTTTAGTGCATGTAGTATTGCCAACATTTCCTTCTCATAAATAGGTTTTTGTAAATACTTTCCCTTAATTAGATGACTTTAAAAATCAATGGGTCTTCCTCCTTGCATTAAAACAATACCAACTCCATTTCCTCAAGCATCACATTCCACAATAAATGTTTTTGTGAAGTTAGGTGTAGCTAATACGGGTGCTTGGAACATTTCATCTTTAATATGTTCAAAGGGCTGAATTGCTCTTGGAGTCAAAGAAAATGCATCTTTATTTAGTAGTGGTGTTAGATTTGTTGTTATTCTCCCATAATTCTTAAAAAACTTACAGTAATGCCCTGTCAACCTGAGAAATCCTTGAAGATGCTTTATGGTTGTCGATATTTTCCATTTCTTAATGGATTTAATTTTGTTAGGGTCTACCTTAGCACCCTCATGAGATACAATATGACCCAAATATTCCACAGCATGTAATCCAAAGAAAAGTTTGGAGGTTTTTGCATATAATTGTTTCTCCTCAAATAATTTCAGCACCCTGTCACCATGTTGAACATGATCCTTCCAGGACATGTTGTAGATTAGTATATCATCAAAAAATACTAACAAAAAGATTGTAAGGGTTTGAAAATGGAATTCATCAAACCTTGAAATGTCTAAGGTGCATTAGTAAGGCCAAAAGGCATAACCAGAAATACATAATGACCCTAAGGTTTTTGAATGTTGTTTTTGGAATGTCTCTAGTCATCATTGCAATTTGATGATATCCTCAACGAAGATCCATCTTGGTGAATTGAATTGATCCATGTTATTCATCCAACAATTCATCAATCGTAGGAGTTGGAAATTTATCTTTAATAGTGAGCTTGTAGTGCTCCATATAATCCAAACACATACATCGTGATCTAGCCTTGTTATGCACTAGTACTGCTGGAGCAGAGAAAAAACTTTAATTGGGTTAAATTATACCAACTGATAGAATTTTTGCAACCATATTTTCAATTTCACTCTTTTGGCATAAGAATATCTATAAGGTTTTATTTTTATAAGAACACTTCCTAGAATCAAATGAATAGAATGACCATGATCATGGATAGGTGGGAGGCCTTTGGGAGTTCCAAATAGCTTGGAATGTTTTTCCAAGGATTTTTTGGGATCTCGAGAAATATATGATTTTGATTTTTGAACCTCTGGTGAGCATAATTGTGCAATTACACCTCGTTTTTCTTTCTTCAAAATATTTTTATGCCATTAGAGTTTATTTTCTTTCTTTGTTTTCTTTCGATACTCGTTATTCAACTTCCTTTCCTTCCCAAAAAAATTTAAAGAAAAGTTCTTGAAAACTAAAATCTATTGTCCCCAAATATTGTAACCATTGGACTCCTAGTACAACATCAACACCACCCATTGGAATGGAAAGTATTGGAATATTCAATACATATTCCCCCATAGTTATCTTGATATTATGGCAATTTCAAAAGGAATTTATGGTTCCTCCATTTGCAACCATCACTTGACACTTTGGTGATAGATATAAGGAGTAATTAAATTCGTTAGATATCTTATAATGGATAAATTATGAGTAATACCTGAATCAATCAACACTATTAACCTTTTCTTCTTGATATATCCTTATATATTGAGAGTTTTAGGAGCAGTAATTCCTTCCAATGCATTGCAAGATATGGTCGGATTCATTTCTTCTTTCTCTAGGGTTGGTTCCTAGTTTATATCTTCCTCTTTTGATTTTTATTGTTCCTTTTCTTTATCCTCTTCACAATCTATGTAGAACAATTTGTTCTTACCAAAATTATGAACTTTAGTGTAATTTCTATCACAACTGTAACAAAGCCATTTTTATCTATTTTTCTCCAATTTTTGTGGCGTAAACCTTGTAGGTTTTGGAAGGCTAGGAGTATCAACACTTACATCTTTATAGCTATGAGTGGTATATTTCCTTGTTGCCATAATTTTTCTTTCAGCTTCCGTTGCCACCCTGAATGCCTTGTCTAAGGAATCAGGCTCCCAAAGGTGAATCTCATGTTATATGTTATCCTTAAAAGTATTTATATATACATCAATCCTATGCTCCTCTAGAATATCATCTACCCTAACATTCAAACTTCAGAAGTCCTCAATGTTCTCCGCCATTGAACCCTTTTGTTTGAGATTATCAATTGGCTAAAGAAGATGTTTCTCTTTGTATCCTCACAATGTGTTATCATATCATCCATAAAATTTGACCAAGGGATGAGTGGTTTATGAGAAAAATCCATCCATACCATATAAATTGATTAGGTTCTAAATATAAATATGCAATGCATACCTTTTGTGTGTGTTGCACTTCATTTAGATCAAAATATTACTCCATCTGTAGTATCCATGTTACTAGATCCTTACCATAAAACTTCCTCATATCTATCTTTGGAATGTGGTGGTTCTTAAACCCCACATTGAGTCCCTAAAATCATAATTTTTATTCCTTTTGTCCTCATCGTGATTTTCATGGATTACCTTGTCACCACTGGGGAGCCTTACTTGCAACAACTTTGTCAAACCTTCCTTCAAGCCTTCCACGTAGGATTTCAAATGATCCATATTAGTTTCCATGCCATCCTTAAAACCTTCTATGTCTTGTTTTAAACCATCCATGTCATCTTTGGTTTCTCTTTGTGAGAGCGAAATTTGTTGCACTTTGTCTCGTAATTTTGATATTTCACGATGCAATTCTTCCTCTTCATGCATCATGGTAGAGATTTATGAAGGCTTAATGGGTGTAGAATTTTTTTTTTTTGGAGGAATTTAGAACGAAATACTTATATATATGATTCAATTTTCCCTTTGATACACTTCAAATTGATTTTTCAAACAAAAGTTATGACACGATTTAAAATATGCACACCTTTTTCTTGATTTTTTGGAGCTCGATATTGCAATTGTCATAGCTATGTAATTTCATATTTCCAAGGTTTGAAATTTTGTCATGTGATAGCCCTATGAATCATCTTTCCAATGACATAAGTCAGACGAACATTGGTTTCTTCAATATAGATTTATTCTATATCTCCCATGATGGCCTAATTATGGACTTGTTCAGTACAGATAATTTGCACCATGGTAAATTTTAGGGGTGAATTTTAGCCCAAGGGTGAAATTTAATGGGTTTTTCATTTTAGAGGGGATAATTTTTTATAAAACACCAATTTCATATATTTAACCCAACTTTTATTTAAAAAATAATTATTTTTTTCATTTTAGCCCAAAAACAAGGGGCAGATAAACTATGAAAAGACTCATTTTACCTGATTCGCCTGGTTTGGAGGTTATATTCCATTACAATCACCCAATTTTCTACCTTTAAATGTTAAATTCATTTGCAATTGCCCATTTTCTGGTTTGGGAGGTGGTTTGAGAGGTTGTATTTGGTCCCAAAAAATAAAAATATAAATAAAGTGGAGGTATGGTAAATAAATAAAACCTCTTTTCATACTTACTCCAAAGCTATGGTAAATAAATAAAAATATAAATAAACTAGAGGTATGGTAAATAAATAAAACCTCTTTTTATATTTAGTCCATAACGCTATTTCTATTTAAGAAGGCTCATAAAGGAGGTTTATTTAAGTGAGTCCTATGGGCCAAATACCATATTTATAAAAGAGGTATGGTAAATTAATAAAAATATAAATAAATGAGAAGTATGGTAAATAAATAAAACACTTTTTTATATTTACTCCATAAGTGACCTTATATCTACGAACAATGAAGGGTGTAAATAAATAAAAATACAAATATAGTGGAGGTATGGTAAATAAATAAAACCTATTTTTATACTAACTCCAAAGGTATGGTAAATAAATAGAAATATAAATAAACAAGAGGTATGGTAAATAAATAAAACCTCTTTTTATATTTAGTCTATAACCATCTTTCTATTTAAGAAGGCTCAAAAAATAGGTTTTATTTAAGTGAATCCTATGGGCCAAATACCATATTTATAAAAAAGGTATGGTAAATTAATAAAAATATAAATAAATGAGAGGTATGGTAAATAAATAAAACATTTTTTTCTATTTACTCCATAAGTCCCCTTATATTTAAGGACACTAAAAAAAAGTGTTATATTTAGGTGAAGCCTATCGGCCAAATATTATGCGCTAGATCATTATTAATACCATGCAAAAAACATTATTAACCCTAATATTAGTATTAATAAAAATAAAGATGGAACATGGTATTGACCCATGGTATTCACGTGGAATGTAGCCTATTTAAAGGGGGGAATTAAAGTAGCATAGATCAAATATCGTGATATGCAAACTAGCATAGAGTGAAGAAATATTTGATTCCTCTCAGGGCTTGATAGATCAAGAGTAAAAATTGATCTTGTAATTTAATGTCACCTAAACATTTTAACTTGGTTAAAATAAAAAAATAAAATAAGAATCAATTATTAATTTTATTAATTTTTATAAATTCCTAATAGTAGTTTTTAAGCTCCAGGTTTATGATAACCCATGGTATTGACCCATGGTAATACCATGGTATTCATGTGAGCATAGACTATTTAAAGGGGAAATTCTATCAGGTTAGATCCATATTAATTCTGGGTCTACCAAGTGCTGAGACAGATAAATAGATTTCATCCCTCTAAGAGTGGTAGATGTGGAGTTAAGATGGATATAGGTTGGTTTTTATGATAATGAAGATATTAAATATACTTAGGAAATTATATTGTAAAAAACATTTTAAGGTGAATGGTTAAAGCTACATTTAGTCACTTCACAAAATTTAGTAAAAAATATCAATATCTCCATTAATATTGGTTTTTCTGATTTAACAAAAAAAAATTCAAAACAATGAAATCTTATCACTCTTTCCACATCATAGTCGAAGAAGAGATAGTTTATGCCCATATTTCCCACCATTTTTCAAATGTTCTCAACATGATATCTTCATGAAAAAGTTAAGGTAATGATGTTGGATTAGATGTTAGAAAAATATGTTGGTTTGTACAACCTTTCATCTTCTCTGTTATTCTTAGTTTTTCATAATGATTTGTAGGTGTTAGGCAGAGATTGTGCACCAAAAAGGAAATTAATACACATGTTACAACGCGTTATTAAAAAATTCAAGACGTATGAAGGTAGTGAATTATGCTAATAAGAAATTTAGATTGGGAGAGACATAATTAAATTTTATTATTTAATTAAATATTTCCGATTAAAATAATAATAAATCTACATTTATATATTTATATATTGATTGAAGGCTTTTGAAAATGGTCACTTCTTTCCATTAGATCCCCTTTAGGCCTTTGGTATACCTACTATTTTCTTATATTATATAGTTGGGGCTTGCTACTTGTCGGTGTGTTGGGGTAAACAAACTTGATGGTTTTTTTTTTTTGTTTTTTTCTATTTTGTTTTTTTTGTTTTTTTGTTTTTTTTGTTTTTGTTTTTTTTGTTTTTGTTGTTGTTGTTGTGTTTTTTTTTTTTTTTTTTTTTTAATCTCATAGTTGGAGTATATGGAATAAGAAATAAATTTGATAGCTTGACAAAAGTGGTAGAGAAAAGATTAATCTCTCCTACCTTGATAGAACTGGTGGTCAAGATCAACACCTACAAGAAATTTGTTATGGAATATTATCAAAACTAATAGAAGAATATGAAAGAGTGTATACTAAGAACCTTGACAAACATGGCCACTAAAACTTGCAACATTGTTTGTAGGAAGGGAAAATTATGTTTCTTTTTTCCAAACATGTATGTTAGTATATTACAATTTAATGAATATGTTTTCCTATTCTCATATATGGTTTCATACTTTAACAAAACATCAGTCAAGACTTCAAAATGTTTTATGATTCAGTGAAAGATTTCCCAAGATCTTACAAGGTTTTATAATTTATTAAAATATTCACCTTAACTTTACAAGATAATATAATCTGGTGAGAAATTCGCCAAAATTATATATACATATTATATTATCGATAAAATTGCCTCCCATTTTTCCTATGTATCATGCGGATTCGCCCATTTATTATACATATAAATTTAGGGTGGTTCTTAAAATTTTCCCCGATTTGCACAGGATGCCACATGTCATTGTTTCAACATTCAACCCTAAAATTGCTACAGAAAAAACTATAGTCTGTGCAATTTCATATAATTTTTATAGAATTCAAATCTGATGCCTCAAACGAAAATTATGACAATTTTCCCTAGGTCACCTATTTGAGATGGAGTTAGTGAGCCAACAAAAACCATAACTTCCCTGGATCATTTATCATAAAATATAGCAAATCAGATCTAAAATTTGTACACAAAGTTAACCAGGATTTCTTCTCCACGTGGTTGAAATTTTAGCTTCTGAACTGTCATAAAAAAACATTATACAGAAAATTATAAGATGACCCATTTGAATAAGTGAAACCTTAAAATCCAAAGCTCAAATACCAAATCTTATGCAACCAGCTCATAAAAAAGACAGATCAACGAATTAAAAATTATCCTCTTCGAGGGGGAAACCTCATTTACATTACATAAATGAACAATTATTTGATGATTCAAATGATAAGGCCTCCTTTCTATATATAAGACTCCAAGGATTCACAATATAATCAAATCCTACATAAAAATAATAATGTAAGGGAACAACAATAAAAATAGTGGACTTCTATAGGGAACACCAAAAACAACATGTGGGATACATGGGAACAATAATAACAAAAGGTGGCTAACGTAATAACAGTAAAGGGAATACACTAGTATTATAAGGACCTAATAGTATTTACAATAGTAAATACATATACGTATGTACATTTGATTCAATCAATAAATAACCATATTGTTTATGGATCTTTATAAATATAGCTTGATATATTATTCACAATAAAATACACACATATATATACATATGTAGATTTTCTCTTACTAGCGAATCAAATAAAATGATGCCTATATCCACAACAAGGGAATCTAGAGGCTCACACCTCCACCCTGAAAAATAGTACCAAGATTCACCTCCTTCCCAGGAAATCCAGATTCTATTGCAAGGATCAAAGTCTTCATTGAATGTCCATTGCTACAACTAGGGAAACTTTTAAGGATGGAAAATTATCTTCAATTTTAAAAACATTGGTGAATCTCACTCAGTCCCTAATATGCAAACTATAAAAACTTTATTGATGTACTTGTAAAATTATTCAAATTTATAATGATTTTATATATACTCTCTATAGAATTTTGGAGATTTTTAAGGTAAAATGATTTTCTATTATAAAATATGGGCAAAACATTTTTATAAAATATGGAAATTGGTGGATCTTTTTTTTGGAAAAATCATGGAAACTTAGCCCACCTATGAATATTAGCCCATAAAATTTTCCATGACTACAACCCTGTGCCACTTGTCCTCTTAGTGAATAGTTACTAGTTCATTATTCCAGGGCATGCTACCAATGTGTTTTTATTCCATCTGGCAATGCTATTGACAAAAATAAGTCCATCCCCCAACCTTCCCTTTTCTGCTACATAGACTCTTCGGAAATTTGGTCACACCCTTCCACGCAGTCGCTCACCTTCCAAGTTCCCCGACATCCCTTTTCCTAGGAGATCCATCCTTTGACAAGGTTTCCTCACATCAAAAGGTCCAAAAAATAAGGCATATCCCTGTTTCAAAACCATCATACCAGTCATAACATGCTCATGGAAATCAATAGACACTATTGGGTACAAGTGTCCCATAATGGCCCTATTCCTCAATGCTTTACCAACATATTGTTGCATGTTCCAATTCCATTTTTTGCTGCTAATTCTTCCAGTCAGTTTCAACCACCCACACTAGGAATTTTCAACTACCCAAACTTGGCATTTACATTCTTTCCTGTCCCAAGCACATAGTTGTTACTAGATTAAAAACTAATTGAAATAATTTTAAATCATACATCATTGGTGGCTTGTCAATAAGGTACACTTGAATTTTTTGTTTACTTCCTACTATAGAAAATCAAACTAGTTGTTTGATTAAATCATCATGTATAAATATATCTCATCTTGTTAGCTCAAAACACAACCATTATAAATTAGAATCATAGGTCACATGCATAATTAAAAACTTAAATAAAATATTTATATTTATATTTCAAATGGTTCTTTAATTTTTCCTTTGTTCATTATCCTTTCTATACACACACTGAATCGGTTAAGAAACTCGGCAATCCCCTAGTGCCTTCTCTCTAAGGAATGAGGGAATCTAGAGACTCAATTGATTCCTCCCTCAGTATCAACAACAAGGGTATCCCAATACCAAATCGCCTCAACCCTCAATAGAAACAACGATATCCTGAGACTAAACTGCCTGAACCCTCAATATCAACATAAAGGGTATCCCAAGACTAAACCACCTCAACCCTCAATATCAACAAAAAGGGTATCCAGAGACTAAATTGCCTCTACCGTTAATAACAAGAACAATGGAATCCAAATACTAAACAACCTCATCCTGCAATAGAAACCACAAGGGCCTAGATAATACCATACCTTCATGTCCCATCACACTATAGAACACATACACATACATAGTGTACAACACAACACATACATCAACACCCAATGTACAATTCCATACATACACCTACACCCAGTGTACAACACAACAAATAAACGTACACCCAATATACAACACTATACATACACTTGCACTCGATGTACAACACAACAAATACACCTACACCTACACCTAGTGTACAATACAATACACATACGTACACACCATATAATAGCATGAATATGCATTTCATGATACAACTACTACACAACACCTGCAACATGATAACACATATACACAACACAACATGTATAAAATGTAAACAATAGCACATGTACATTGCACAATGTGTATAGAATACCACATGCACGACATGTACAGAACACCACATGCATGGCATGTACACAACACCACATGCATGACATGTACACAACACAACCTGCAAAGAACACCCCATGTACAACATGTACACAACACCACATGCACATGCCACCACATGTATAATAATTCACACGACACGACATGTACATAACACTACATGTACAACATGCACACAAAGACATATGTACGCAACACTACATATACAACATGTACAAAACACCACATATGCAACATGTACATAACACCATATGTACATAGTACCACACACACAACATGCACACAACACCATATGTACATAGCACTGATATACAACATGTACAACATATATGCAACCATAGTGCTACACATCTAGATACCACACTGAGTCTATGAAGCAACGTTACTTCTAGTGCCTTTCCACTATCCACTCTTCTCCCAGCATGCCACAACTCACACTTCTTTCATTTGGCTGATACATTTCTCAACATAGCATATCCATAACATAAACAAAGGGATGGTATAAACACATAATATTAATTTATATCCACATGATATTGACCTCATAGATCTATCAAGGCTACTCTTCCCGCTTGATTCCTCATAATACCAAGAACCTCTTGATGTCATTCACCTACACAAAAAATCATTCTTCCACAAGAATGATCCTTGATGACCCTGTTAGACAATAACATTAGCATAAAACAAGCACGCTCCTTCATGACCATATCAGGTTATGACATACATACATACATGCATACATATATATATAAACATAAGCATTAGCATGATCATGATCATCATACTATTGATTCCCCGATTTGTTCCTATCACTACCGTTTTCTATCCCTCCTTAGACCTTTTTGCCACCACCAAACCCACTTACTTTCTATTCTACTATCCTAATCATTGTTGTAATCTCCATTTTGAGGTAAAGTCTTTTATGATTATATTTTGCTATTTATTGGTGAAATTAAGTAAATATAAGTAGCTACTCCCTCAACTAACTTATTATTATGATCGAAGTGTAAACCTTCCAGAGATGTGCAGGATGACAGTAGGAAGCAGCAGGCAGTGAACCAAGAGTTATCTTGAGTTCGATACCTAACAGCATAGAAGATAAGCGGCTGCATGTTTCTACATGGAAAGACTGCGTCCAACCATACCTGAACGCATTCGATTCCAGCTACACCAAGGAGCCATGATTATCCTCTCCGACTGTAGCAAACGCTAAGATTAGAATCAGTTGGAAGTTGTTGAACCAATTTGGAGCAGTGATTCAAACCATCTGATCTGAAGAAGTAGATTAGTTGGGCTATTACAATTTAACATCTTTAATTTAGTTGTTTAAACTTAATTAAATGCCTATAAAAGGTTGGATGTAATATTTTAAAGCTAGTGCACAAACATTGGAGTGATTACTGTGTATTTCATGACTTATTTTTAATCAAAAATGTCTACAATGGTTCTGCCTTGAATTCGAATTAAATGTTTGATAAATTGTCGATGACGACAAGTTGATTGCATTCGAAATATCTCCTTTACTATAAATTAGCTAGCTCCCAAGTGTGGTCGGGCCCACCTATCTGGGTTAGCTTTGTACATTGCATAAGAGGTAATTATGTGTGTTAGTTAGAGTTGATCCTTCATTCACTGCGATTTAGTTTCAGTTTAGTTTGTTGTGTGAGAATTATCTTAGTTCGGTTTCTCAGAGTATGCAAATGTGTTTATGCTTTTAAAAACCCCTTCATTTTCATAATCCACAACTAAATTCCTATGTTATTCTCTTTTTTCTGTCGGAACAAAGTTATGCTCTGCTCATGAACCTTGCCATTGTATTGATTTGCAATTGACATAGATGTACATGGAATCTACCGTACTACATGGTCATTTGTTATCTGAGAAGAGTTTGTTTATCCACTGACAGTGCCGAAATCACTTTTAATACTTAAATTGAATAACATCTTCAGAGATTAGGGATGAATGGGATTCAAGTTAATTAGAGTGAGATTAGTCTATTCCTAAATCTTTTCTTCGTTTCCTCTAAAAATTGGATCGGTTGACTCTCTGTTGAATTGTTTTGCAGGTAGTGTGACATAAGGAAATACTTGTTGATTTTTTGAACACTATGATTAGCATAAACTTGGTTTGACTTTAAGTTTATTGGATTGATGATTAAGTTATCTGCATAAGTGTACATACAAATAAAACATTGCTTTCAGAAGTGTTGAATGATTTATTGTCGCTTTAGTCCAGTTTCATTTGGCAAATAGATTCTTAGATTGATCAATAGACTATGTGGATTGAACACAGAATACAAAAGAGTGCTTTGTGTGATTAGTTGATTTCATTAGTTCCCCTACTTTGTGTGATTAGTTGCTTTCATTTTTTTAGTTGGATTATTAATTCCCTTGTTTCATGTGATAGTTGATTTCATTAGTTTAGTTGGATAATTGATTTCCCTTGTTTCATTGAGTGCTTGATTACATGTCCCATAGTTAAATGTCAATTGGATTTTAACAAGCAATGGATAGATTTCAAATAGAGTTACTTGCAAGTGAGGAGGGTGTGATTACAAAGAGATTTAAAATACAATTTCTTATAACTGTTTGATTGGATTGCTATGTATTAAGTAGACTAAATGCTGAAAAGTGTTCTCATTACGATGATTAATTAGGACCTTTAGGTGGTTTTATTAAGAATAGAATATTAAGTTAGTGAGATAAAAGAGTGAAATAGAGTGTTGTTTAGTTCAGTACTTAACATCAAAATCCTTGGTTAGTAGGGTAATGAGTCATTAGGTATAGATTGCTTGTTTGGGTGAGGATTGAATTGCTATTAGAAGTAGTGGATCTTTATTTCTTTTGAGTGTAAACTAAAAGAGTTAGAACTAGAATTTGAGTGTTTGATTGATTGAGTCTTGTGTGATTAGGAGTTCACTTTCATCACTTGAAATCAGTAGTAAATAGTTTAGTAGCCTGTTGAGTTCATATTTTAATGCTAGGCAGAGTTTGTAAAGATTTCTGAAGTCTCTAGATTAAATTTGATTGTTGGGTATGCTTATGTTAGTTAGGTGCTTGATTTCTTTTAAGTTTGAAAGGTATTAATGTATTTATTACTTCATTGATTATTAAAAGGAAATGTTAAAACTCTAATCTAGCTTTGAACAAATAAAGTGCAAGGAAACTCGTGCACCCAGATTGACAATTCATATTAAGAGTTTTAATTCGTAAATTTAATCTCTCAACATTTTTGCATCATTCTCAAGGAAGTTGTCATTTCTTATTCAGGTAACCATTATCATTTCAGTTTCAAGATCTTGCAAAACTGTCAGAGGGCGGAGAGTGTATGGTAAGAAGTGAGTGAAGAACCATGCATCCACATTTGTGGGGTTGCTCCAAAGTCTAACTGATCACTACTTGTTCTTGAATTTCTATTTTCTTTATCTTTATGCATAGGAGTACAGGTAGACCTAGGGATAGCGAGGGTAGATTTATTTCTAGTTCTAAATTTCCTACAACTTTTGGATCAGTTAATATGCCCATCCATATTGTTGCTAATTGGTATGCAAGACTGAGACAAGAAGGAGGAAGTGTTGATGCCAACATGCTTTCGGATCAGGAATTCTTAGATCGAGGGGAAAGGATCATTCAACAGATTATCTTTGACAACCCTGTAGAAGAACTAGTAGAACAACAAGACCTCTTGGACGAGCAATCAACCAACATCAACCATGTTCCAATACCCCCTGTTCACTCTATAATCAACAAACCCCAATGGATTCCGGTTGCAGAGATGGATCACCAAGATGGGGAGGACAGACACAACGAAGAACACTAAGAAGAGGGAGAAGGTCCTTGACGCAATGGGAATCTCTATAGAGGAGGCAACCAGGAAGATGAAGAGGAGGTTATCTTTGAATTCCCTATCCTAGATGTGACTCATGACATCACAATGAAAAGCATTCCAATGGCATCTCTCCCATTGTTCTACAGTAAATCATCTAAAGATCTCGATGCCTTTCTTTTTGAATTCGATATTTTATGTCGCAGTTATAATTATTATGATGATGCTCATAAACATAAATTATTTCCGCCACATTAAAAAATGTTGCCCTTAGGTGGTTCATGAGTCTAGGGCAACACACTATATACACATGAGATGACATGAGATCAATTTTTCTTAAAAAATATCAAGACTTTTGTAAAAGTAGGGACATCAATGATATCCTTAGGATGCAGCAAAATGAACATGAAAACCTAGAAGAGTATCTTGAATGGTTCCTATACAAATTCCGCAAATCTCGTGGGTCCAACCTAGATGAAAATATTATCATAACAGTGTTCCTAAAAGGGCTGAGAGACGACTGCATTGAAACATTAAACCTACTCAGCGGTGGAGACATTTATACAAAGTAATTTTTTGAATTCATTAAGTTGTGTCACACCTATTCTAGAAGCCAAGCCAAAGTAGGTAAAAAGATTCAAGAACTTAGAGACAATTCTAGAGACTATGTGAAAAGGAAAACTGTGGCTAATGTTGTTACAAGAGTTGAGCTGGGAATCCAATTAGAAAACTTTGGAACTAATATCTTAAACACAATCAGTGACCACCTAGACACCATGAAAATTAAACAAAAGCAAAAAGCTGAGAAGGTAGCCATGCGAGTCTTTTGTTCCAAGTGTAGGCATAAACATGCAGAAAGGGAATGCCTTTAAAAACCATTGAGGTTTGTGGAATCTGTACCCTAGAACACATGACCAAGAAGTGCCCATCACTTCCCATCTTACTACAAGGGTAACGTTGAAACTGTTGACCAATCTCAAGCAACCAAAGGACCCACCTAGAGAGGCCAGAGTCAGAATGTGTTTCTAGATCCAAATCCTCAAGGTTATAGCTAGACTCAGCCATGGACTTTTCCTACATCCCACCCTCCTTGGGTTGCTCAATAGCCACAAAATATTTCTTGGGGCCAAAATTGGAGGTCAAACCCCTATGCCAACAACTATCAAGCCCAACCCTAATTCTATGTGCCTTATCCAAATATGCCAAGTACTTCATATAATCCGACCAAGAAAACCTATCGACAAGCGTATAAACCTAATATGTATCAAAAACCTACGTTGCCCCCACATCCTTTGTATCAATTATTACCTGCACCTACTAACCCATCATCTTCGTAGGCACCTGCTACTATAAGTCCACCCCATCCTACATTGTTTCCTGCGCAACCCGTACCTAACCCAAATCATAATAGGTTACCCCAACCAGTGCAAAATATTGATATTCACCCTTTTCCTACATACATGATCACTACCATTCCTATGAACGAAATCTAGTTACGGTCAGGAAAGATAGTCAACAAAGGAAAATTAGTTGTTGTCATTCAAGAAGAGGTACCCTCCACATCATCCAAAAATCATTCACAAAATGAAAAACAACCACAGAAGGAAGAAGGAAGAAGAATCACATGAACCACTGTACCCGAAAAGACTAATAGTAAAGAAAGAAGAGGTCCTGCTTGAATATGACCTGGAAAATGAACTTAGGAATGTCTGTATTAAAATCCCACTTTTACAAGCAATTAGAGACATTCCCATATACACCAAAATTGTCAAGGATCTCTGCATTAAGAAACTGGGAAGAAAGGGGCATAAGAACCAGAATGTCAAAATCATGAGCCAAATGTCCACTATGATCTTTGACATGCCTGTCAAATACAATGACCCTGGGAACCCCATAGTCACTATTGAGATAAATGGAGTACTTCCATCAAACACTCTTGTAGATCTAGGGGCAGCAATAAATGCAATAACTTATGAAACAATGATGTCATTACAACTACCTAGACTTAAAACCACCCCTATCTTTTTAGAAATGGAAAATAAATTTGTCGTTAGACCAATAGGATCCCTGGAGGGCATAGTAGTTACTATTGCCTCTTGGAAATACCCCATAGCTTTTATAGTCATTTCCCCAAAAACCTCTAGACCTGGACACCTAGTAGTCCTAGGGTGGCCATGGATGACAATGACTGATGCCATCATAGGATGTAGAAATGGGGAAATGATCATTTCTAATGGTCCTCAAAACAAAACATTGTCTATTTTTCCACCTGATCAGACAACTGCCGAAGTACCATTATGGCTCAAAAACCCATATGCAGACAAAGACTGCATGTTCCCCTTGTTAACATTATATCAGTCTAGAGGTCTCCAGGAGCATTTTGATGAGCATGTTTTGCAACATTTTTTAGCGAATAGCTCTTGTATCAATTATCTCATCTCTTTTAATGGTTATCAGATTGTGTCTAATGATTATTTTTAGGAAACCTTCCACCCAACCATCTTCACCTCATTTACAGCAATGGAGGAAAGCCATGATCTCACCACAAAACCAGTGCAACTATTTGAAGGGAAAATTTTACATATTGGTGCAGGATTGATTGTAGAGAAAAATCAACAATTGATGAGTATGGTTCGTGAAAATACCAGAGCATTCGCATGGAATTACTTGGATATGAGTGGTATACATCTAGACATTTGCATCCACCATATTTATACAAATGAAGAAATGAGACATGTTCGGCAGCCACAAAGGCGTATGAACCCAAAATTAAAAGACATTGTCAAGGAGGAGCTTCAAAAACTTTTGGCCACAGATTTCATCTACCCCATTTCTGATAGTAAGTGGGTGTCACCTCTGGTAGTAGTTCCAAAGAAGAACAAAAAGTGGTGGATCTGTGTTGACTACAGAGAACTAAGCAAAGCCACATTGCGCAACTATTTTCCATTTCCCTTCATCGATCAAGTTTTCGACATGCTTTTAGGTAAGAAATATTTTTCTTTTCTAGATGGCTACAACGGGTATAATCAGTTACAAATAGCTGAAGAAGACCAGGAGAAGACTACATTCACATGCCCATTAGGTACTTATGCATATATAGTCCTTCCCTTTGGTCTTTGTAATGCCCCCGCCACTTTCCAAACAATTGTACTTGGCATTTTCTCTAATCTGCTCGATGATTGTGTGGAAGCCTATATGGATGACTTCACGGTCTATGAAGATGTCTTCCCATAGGCTTTGGAGAATCTAGAGAAAGTATTGATCTATTGTCAAGAAGCTGATCTATCCCTTAGTAGCGATAAATGTAGAATGATGCAAACTAAGGGAATTGTTCTAGGCCATCATGTGCCATTTGAAGGGATTCAAGTTGACCCAACAAAAATTGAGATAATTTCATGTATCCCTATTCCAAGCTCACAAAAAGAGGCAAGAAATTTTCTAGGGCACACAGGATATTATCAACGATTTATTGATAATTTCACTATAATTGCAGCACCATTATTTAAATTGTTAACTAAAGATGCTAACTTTGTATGGAATGTTAATTTTCAATAGGCTTTTCAAGTACTAAAAGGGATATTGTATATAGATTCAGTGCTAAGAGGGCCAAATTGGTCCTTACCTTTTCATATTTGTACAGATGCTTCGAATACTGCTCTAGGAGTAGTTTTCAAACAAAGGGAGGGTAACTTTCCCTATGCCATTTACTTTGTTAGCAAAAATCTCTCTCCTGCTGAATTAAATTGTAGAGTTACTGAAAAAGAGTTGTTAGAAATTGTGCATGCTATAGGAAAGTTTAGACAGTATATTACCAATTATGAGACATTTGTCCATACCGACCAATCTGTTGTTATATTTTTAATGAATAAACCTATTACTAATGGTAGGATAACTAGATGGTTGTTGCTTCTACAAGAATTCAATATAACTATAATTGATAGGCTTGGAAGAGATAACTTGGTAGCTGATTTCTTATCTCATTTGAATCTTACGTAGGGAAGCACACCAATGCCAATGCTCGATGAATTCCCAGATGAATCTCTATTTTCCATTTCTACTATTACTCGTTGGTTCGCTAATGTTGCCAATTATCTGGTATTAGTAAAACTACCTCAAAACATCTCAGCCCAAGAGAGGCATGATATAGTACAGTGTAGTGCTATTTTCACCCAAATTGAGGGAGATCTATTTTATACGGGGCCAGATTTCATTATGAGGCGGTGTGGGCGGGATGATGAAATGCATGATATATTAAGTGCCAGTCAAAACAAGCCTAGTGGTGTCCATTTTGCTAATAAAAGAGTGACATATAAAGTTCTCCGTACCGGATACTATTGGCCTACCCTATTTAAAGATCCCAAGAATTTTGTTTTGAGTTGTGACTCTTGAAAATGAAAGGGGAGACCAGTTGCCTCCATTGAAATGCCTCTTCAACCACAAATTTCCAGTGAACCCTTTGAGAAGTGGGCATTGGACTTTGTAGGGCCCATCTCCCCAATGTCAAATAAGAAGAAATATATTTTGGTGAACATTGATTAATTCACCAAGTCTGTCGAGGCTAAAGCATTGTATGCTGCCACTGAAAAGGCAATAGTAGAGTTTTTGTTCGAGGACATCTTTACAAGATTTGGGGTGCCTTATGAAATTGTCACTGATCAAGGAACCCAATTTACTTCAAAGTTGGTCAAGGCACTCACAGAGAAATATCAAGTTAGGCACCACAAATCAACCCCTTACCACCCCCACGCTAATGGGAAAGTCGAGTCTACAAACAAAGTTTCAGAATCCCTCCTTACAAAAACAATTCAACTGCATCACAAATATTGGGCAGAAAAATTACCAGAAGCACTATGGCCTACGAGATCACTTGGAGGAATGTAACCGGACACACACCTTATGAGTTAGTATATGGTAAACAAGTACTCTTTCCCATTGAATTCCAATTAAACACATTCAGAACTACCACTCAGTTGGGCATGAATTTAAATGAGGCTCAAGAATAGAGATTGATGCAATTGAACGAGCTTATTGAGATCCAAAAATATGCCTACCACAGAACAGCATTAGTACAAAACCAAAGAGCCCGATGGCATGACAAATTTATCAATAAGAAAGTCTCTCGTCGAGGTGATTGGGCCTTGTTATATGATAGTAAGTTTAAGCATTTCAAAGGTAAACTTTCTACTAGATGGTTAGGACCGTATGAGGTAACTAAAGTTTTTGATAACGGCTTAGTTCATAATTGTATTATCGATGATGACAAGACTTCTTTTATAGTAAATGGCCATCGACTTAAATTTTATAATAAACCACTTTCACGTGATTATTTTTTGTAGGAAGTTCGAAGGGATCTAGCATTGGAGCTCATTCATGCTAATGATCAACGCCTTGCTCATTATATATATATATATATATATATATATATATATATATATATATATATATATATATATATATATATATATATATATAAACCAGTGGGATGCCACTTTTATATCTGTAGGTAGTACTCCCCACAACCCATATAGAATAGAGGAGGAATTCACCAAGAGAAAGTTTATTCCTTGATCCAAGTCTAGTGGATTATTTATGGAAAAGGAACCAGTGGAGTCTTCTTTGGAATCCTTCAGACTCTAAACATGAAGCTCCCGAGCATTGATTGGTTCAGGATCGTAAATAATATGGACCAGTGTTAGTTAGGGATTCCTTGAGTATAGAATCGTTCTTTTCCAGGCTCAAGGAAATGTTTATGGAAAGGAAACCCCCTGGATTCTACTATGGGAAATTTAGACACTCTAAACATGAATGGCTTGAGCACTGACTACTTTATGCTTGTTAAATAATAAGGTAGTAGTAGTTTAGGGATCCTTTAGGCACTGAATTATTCTTTGACAGGCCCAAAGGAAAAACTACAAAAAAGAAGCCCCCATGGAGGTCTGTTTCTGGTGATTTCCATCTCCCTAAAGAAGAAATGCGCCAGGAAGTCTTCATTCCAGGCCTGGTTAAAATCCATGGATTGATGAGCAGTTCTCATTTTCTGAAAATAATGAGCAGCCCAGTCTATGGAATTAAATTTGAAGGTTCCAAATCATGTGAGACAGCCATTGCCTTATACTATGAATGGATTCAGTTGTGTTTGTATGAGGATCCCAGAATTCTAATTCAACATGCTCTGTTCAAAATGCCTATGTTCCATGCTCTATCCAAAATCAAACTTATATTACATACGAGGGTCCTGAGATTTGGTCTAAATTTGTGTCCTATAATTGCACTTTTGCTGTCACAATATGTGCAAAGAAGCCTCCTTCATCATAAAAGAAATCATTTTTATATATGACAACATTTTTCTGAGTCAGGACCTGTCTTCACTAGCAGTTGAAGAATGATCATGGTTAGCAATTCACTCTGTGTAAGTACAGATTCATGGAATCAGTACTCAACTCACCAAAGTTACAACATGGCAACTTTCCAGGATCAAATTAGTAGCACACAATTATAATAGGCATTACTTAAGCATATACGATTACACACTCAACACAAAATCATTAAAGTAGTTTAGGTACGTGCTTTTATTCTACTTAAATTTAACTGATAGGTGGTTAAAATGTAAATCATAGAAGTATGCCTCTGAATCTATCCTAAGATCACCATAATCATATATCCTACTCCCTTACCCGTCTATTCCCATTCCCATAAGTGGTTATCCTCCAGCACATTGATAGGACACGAACCATAACCACCACCTCTCATGGTCTATCCTTGCTATGTGATGATGTCTACTCTCCTGCTTGGCCATCGTTTCATGGTGACCCTCGGCCATCATGAGGATGACACGCCACCTCTCAGCCGAGATACTCACACACTCCCTCAAGGTGATCGCACATTGTAATCAAGTATCCACGCTCCAAACCAATTGAGGATGGGATGATCACCATAATGGCAATCGATCCCACATATCCAATCTATCATCATGACGATCATTCATCCACAATTAAAATAGAGGGAGACTGCGATCATGGGTAAAGAATCAGTAAGAGACCAACATTGTAGACAATTGGGAGAAAGGGAAATTGCAGCTGAACGCAGGCACCATGGGAGAAGATAAGCACAGACCTACCTTTGGTCAATTTGTGCGTAGCACAAAGTATGAACAATGCAAGGGTATTCTAGAGGAGACAGGCTGGATGCCTTTTCTACAGAGGTTTCAAGGCTATGACAATCAAGTGGAAATGGCATTTCCACGAAGCTTCAACGACGGGCATGCCCAAGTCGAAAATTTAAACTTCAGAGTCACAGAGGAGTCTGTGAGTAGGGACATTGGGATATTGTAAGGTAAAGGTTAAGATAAATTCCTTTATTTGTATACTAAGCTTCATTCAGGTCTTACAATATCTATTTGGCTTCATCCATCTCTCCCCGAGCTCCATTAACTTCCTCCTTCCCAACCAATTCCCAAGTCCCTCGAAACATAAAAGGCAACGACAAGAAACAAACAAGAAGAAGAACATGAAAACCAATAGCAATACAACACCACAAATAAAGTGGCATGGCCATGCACTATACATAAATGAAACTACAAATCAAGTTCAATAAAATCACAAAACACTGAAAGCACAAGACTAGCAACAAACACCATGACTCAATCCCCATGTGTCCCAATTCTTCCAAGGGATAGCTAAACATGGGCCTTCTTCAAGATTTCATGGCAGTATCTTTTGCCATATTTCTCAATTCATAAATAACCATAATAATACACTAGTTATCTTCCCTATTGTGCCAAGCACACTGCCTTGTAACTGAACACATACACATATCATCTCTCAAGGGACTCCAATTCCTTAACGAATCCAACTATAACTAGAAGCTAATTGTTATATCTATCAAATACATGTTCATGAATATAGAACATATCTACATAATGTCAAACATAATCAAGGTTAAGAATACTTGGTCTTAACCTAGCCCCATCTAACCATGATTAAATATCATTAAGCAGATAAGACAATGTAACATCAATCAATTCAATATCATCAACACATGGCCAAGTATGCAATACATCTAAGTAATACAAAAAGCAACAACAATAACCAGATAAGATAAATTTTTATTTGAAATATATTCCCTTGACCTCATGCCACTAATACAAACACACTTTCTCCACATATAGGAAGAACCACAATCAGAAAAACATATCAATTTCTTAGACAAAATCACTATAGGCAGCATAACATACTCTCTCCATCCATCAACATATGTGAAAATAAGGAGCACCTCCAGCATCACAAGCCATTAAGTAGAATAGATATAATGCATGGTAATTGTTGATGATTATCTGCTTAATGATATTTAATTAAGCATGGCTTATATCTAACCTATATGATGCATGGTAATTGTTGATGATTATCATGATTTTGCTACAAAAACTTCATTGATGAGATCCTTGATTATGGATGAGATACTACACAAAACATAGATTATTGCACATGGATGTCATATCATTATATAGGGCCTACATTGAGGAGATCACACTTGTGTGATTTTGCAAAAATCATTCATCGTTATTGTTCTATTTTGCTGGTGTATTAGCCATGAGAAGACTCATGTTGTAATCATCTTAAAATTAATTCATGTATGGAATATTGGGATCAAGTCATGTCATATATGTAATGTTAGGATATTCCGACACATAGGATATAGTTAAGATCAACTTGGTCTAGTTTAGAGTTAGGTATAGAGTTAGGTAAAGTGTCTTTCTTTACCGTTGTACATATTGTAACTTACAATCCGACGGTCACGATATGTAGTGATCCGACGGTTCACTCTCACCTCGGTATTATCGACACTTGATCCGTGGCTTGACACCCGATTGGTCCATGAGTTCTATTTAAAGCGCATGGAGGGTCATTGTTCGGGTAATCCGTGCATGAGAGAAGCTTATGTAAATTTTCATTCTTTGATTAATAAATTGTCTGTACCCACGTTGGGACAGGCCGTGGACTGTTTCCCTCCTTGCACTCTGAGGGTTTTAACCACGTCAAAAATACTGGTGTATTGATTTGAGATCTGGTTGTGAGCGGTGTCCTTTTGGTATTCTTTCTGAGGAACTTACCCTGTAAATTCCTACATGGTATCAGAGCTATTTGAGGGCCGCGTCCGTTGGTGATCCAAATCTGAAGCCGGTAGAACTGCATGCGGTTGTCGTTTCCTAGATCTGCTGTTTCTGACTGCTTTAGGGCCGAGAGGACTGCTCTGTTGCGTTCGGAGCATCTGTTTCAGTGAGGAACCCCTTTCGTTTCACGCGAAAAGGTTTCTGGTAGCCCTAGCTGCGTCATTTTTCAGATCGGGAGGTATACAGTGTTTTTTTTGCAGTTTACTGTCATTTTCTCTCTGCTTATTTCGGTTTCGGTTTATTTAGCCTTTTTTTTTCCCGGATCTATACCTTTCATTTCTGCGTATGCTCTTTGCCCTGCGACTCTGTGCGATCTGGGCAAATCAGAAACAGAAAGAAAGGATTTTTCTCATGCGTATGCTCTTTTCCCTGCACCTTAGTGTGATCTTGGAAAATCAGAAACATTGAGAAAAATATTTAGTTTTTCGGTTAAAAGCTAACTTTGAGATTTTTTTTTTAAAAATTCTAGTTTTTTGGCTAAAGCTAACTTTGAGCCGTAAGGTTCGTTTTTCTTTGCATATTCGTTTTGTGTTTTGTGTTTTGTAGGGGAAAAGAGCCTTCCCAAGGCAAGCACGCAAATCGAGGCCCCCCCCCCCCCCCCCTCTCTCTCTCTCTCTCTCTCTCTCTCTCTCTCTCAAATATTTTGTATAGATCAATTGGTTCAAAGACTTTTTAAGAGAGTAGAGGTCTTGGGTTCAAGTCTCCATTTTGTGGGGGCGGATTTTTTCATTCCCGCACATTCGCGCACTTTGCCGGCAACGTCAACAATTTTTTTTCAAAAAGCCATAACTTCTTCATCCGGAAGCCTTTTTCAGAGCCGTTTTTTTTAAAACCGCCTATTTTTTCGAGATCTATCCATTGGACCACTTACTTTCAGCATCTTTAGCTTCAGGTTTTTTTCAAAAAATGGAAAGTCCATGCCAAGTCATTCTTGACAGCACTAACTACTTCCAATGGGTAGCCTACATGGGAGATTTACTTAGAAGTAAAGGTCTCTTCAGAATAGCCACAGACCAAGAGAAGAAACCCAAAGATGAAGACAAGGCTGAAAAATGGGAAAATAGACAAGATCAAGCACGTGGTTTGATAGGAATGTCTGTTTCTCCTGATCTTAGATTCCACATTGCAGAAATTGAAACTCCTCATGAAGCATTAAAAAAACTTGCTAAAGTTTTTGGGATTAAAAATGAAATTAGAGCCCATCAACTTGAGAATGAGTTGCTTACTTTGGATCCTAATAATTTTTCTTGCATTGAAGATTTCTTGTCCAAATTCAAGACCCTTAGATATCTCTTGGAAGGTGTTAAAGTTAAGAAAGAAGATGGTAACCTTATTTATTCCATCCTTACTAAGTTGGGACCAGCCTACTCTGTATTTGTTTCCACTTTCCATTCTACAAGGGAAGCTTTCATTTGTCAAGGCAAAGACTACAAACCCCCTTCCTTTGACTCTTTTTGTGATTCCTTAATAAGAGAACAAGAAAAACTCTTACACCTTGGTCTTCTTAATCTTGGAAACTCTTCCTCGAAAGCGTTAGCCGCCCAGTAGCAACCAAATTCAAAGAATCCTAAGAAGTCTTATCCTCAAAGGAATGGTCCTAAACCAACTCAGCCTCAAGATGAAAGATCATTTCAGCAAAATGACAAGACCAATAAAAACAAATGGAAGAGGACTGACAGACATTGTAACTTTTGTAATCGAGATGGCCACTTAGAATCTAAATGCTTTAAGAAGATGGAAGCCTTGGAAGCCGCAATGAAGAAACATAACATCCATGTGGAGCCTACTTCAACTTCAACTTCCGGAATGGCACTTTCTGCATGTCGTTGTCAATCATCTCAGTCTGGTTATGCTTTAAATGTATCTTCTTCTTCTTCTCATTCTCATGAGTGGCTCATTGATTCTGGAGCCTCTTATCACATGGCCAAAAACCAAGCCATGTTTTCTTCTTTAAAAGATTGTAACACCAAAAATATATATGTTGGTGATGATAGATCTCTTAGTGTTGTAGGGACTGGAACTGTTCATCTAGACAATGGTCAGTTTAATGATGTATTATGTGTTCCAACCTTATCCTCCAACCTTCTATCTGTCTATCAGATAACTCATTCAGGTGAAGGCAAAATTGTTGAATTTTCACCTCATGATGTTGTAATCAAGGATCTAAAAGATCCTAAACAGATTCTAGCTACTGGTCTTGCTGATGATTCCACAAGGTTGTATAAGTTTCACAACTTTGGGTCATCAAATCTTCCCTCAGTATTTGTTGCTCATAATGATGAAGTGAGCAAACTTTGGCATGAGCGATTTGGTCACTTAAACTATCGCTCCCTTCAGCATCTATGTAAAGAAAATATGGTGACAGGTCTTCCTATGATATCTTGCAGAGATGGTGTTTGTTCCGGATGTGTACTCGGAAAACATCATCGGGACAGTTTTGACAAACGTGCCTCTTGGCACGCCTCAGCCCCTTTACAGCTTGTGCACAGTGATTTATGTGGTCCTCTTCCTGTTGCTTCATTCTCTGGTTGCAAGTACTTCTTAACCTTCATTGATGATTTCTCCAGACGCACTTGGGTATACTTCTTAAAACTCAAGAGCGAAGTATTTAACACTTTTTTGGCCTTCAAAGCCTTTGTTGAAAAACAATCTGGACATCAAATTCTTAAGCTACGAACTGATAATGGTGGAGAATATGTTAAAAACACATTCATCAACTTTTGCACTGAAAATGGAATTCAAATGCAACATACTGTTCCATACACTCCACAACAAAATGGTGTAGCTGAAAGGAAAAATCGCACCTTAAAGGAAATGGCTAATTGTATGCTGCAATCTAAAGGACTCAGTCTTAGTTTTTGGGCCGAAGCAATTAATTGTGCAAATTATATAATCAATCGCACTCCTACTAAGGTTCTAGAGAATATCACTCCAGAAGAAGCTTGGAGTTCCATTAAACCAGATGTAAGTCACTTTCGTGTGTTTGGAAGTGAAGCATGGGCCCATATTCCAGATGAAAAGCATAAAGCTTTAGAACCTAAGAGTGAGAAATGCACTTTTGTTGGATATTCTGAAGATGTAAAAGGTTACAGACTTATTCCATTTAAGTCCAAAAATGTTATCATTAGAAGAGATGTAAAATTTGATGAAAATAAATCGGCCTGCGAGCCTAGTCCGGCGGATGTGCCACCTCTTCCTATCTCTTCTACTTTTGAAAACATTTCTTCTTCAGATGATGAAAGTGAGGATGACAATCCTCCCCCACCTTCTCAGGATCCTCAACTTCCAAGATGGGTCCGTGCTACTCGAGATGCAGCAGGTGATCTTGCCGGTGATCCTACAGATCAGCGACGTACACGTTCTCAGTTTGAAAGAGCCTCTTCTTTACTGGCTCAAGCTCCAGTAAATCATGATCCTGACACTTTTGCAGAAGCTTCAGGCCATCCACATTGGGAAGCAGCTATGAATGAAGAATATCATTCATTGATGACAAATGATACATGGGATCTTGTTCCTCTACCAACGGGACGAAAACTTGTTAAGATGTAAATGGGTTTACAGAACCAAGTATGGACCAGATGGCAAAATTGATAAACATAAAGCTCGTCTTGTTGCTAAGGGCTTTTCACAGGTTGAAGGAATTGACTACACTGAAACCTTCGCCCCTGTTGCCAAAATGAACTCTATCCGCCTTGTTCTTTCCCTTGCTGCCTCTTTAAAATGGGAAGTCCATCAAATGGATGTTAAATCTGCCTTCTTGCATGGGGACTTGCAGGAAGAAATCTATATGGAACAACCCATTGGCTTCATACAAACAGACTCAAGCCTTGTGTGTCGACTTAAGAAATCCCTTTATGGTCTCAAGCAGCTCCTCGGGCTTGGTATGCCAAAATGGATAGCTTTCTTTTAGAATCTGGCTTTTCTAGGTGTCATTCTGACAATACTGTCTACACCAAGAAAGTGGGTGACTCTCTTATCATCCTTGTTCTTTATGTTGATGATCTTATCCTTACTGGTAGTGATCCCAACCTTATAAACCATGTGAAGTCTATCCTTAAAAAGAAATTTGAAATGACAGACTTAGGACACTTACACTATTTTCTCGGTCTTCAAGTCTTGCAATCCAAGGAGGGTATTTCCCTTTCCCAGTCCAAGTATGCTTGTGATATTCTTCGTCATTTTCACATGGAAGACTGTAAGCCAGCCCCTTCTCCCTTTCAGTCTGGAGTCAAACTTTCAGTCTCTTGTTCTTCTCCTGAAGTTGATGCTACCTTATACCGTCAACTTGTAGGAAAACTCTTGTATTTAACCCATACTCGTCCTGATCTTTCCTTTGCTGTTGGCCTTGTTGCTCGTTTTATGCAAAACCCCCGTGAAAGTCATTGGAAAGCAGCTAAAAGAATACTTCGTTATGTTCGAGGTACAGTACAGTTTGGGATTCATTACAGTGCCAAAGCAGCTCCTCTGTTAGTTGGTTTCACTGATTCTGATTGGGCTGGTGACCCTGATGATCGGAAGTCTACTGCCGGTTATGTCTTCACTCTTGGTTCAGGACCTATTACATGGGCTTGTAAGAAACAGGCTGCCATTTCTCTTTCGTCAGCAGAAGCAGAGTATCGTGGTGCCGTGGAAGCTAGTAAGGAAGCCTTGTGGCTTCGTCAGATCCTATCAGAGTTTGGCTTTGAGCAGCAGCATCCAACCCCTTTGGTGTGATAATCAAAGTGCCATTCAGCTATGCAAAGATCCAGTCCAGCATCAGCACAGCAAACACATCGAACTACACATGCACTTCATCAGAAAGCTCATTCATGACAATGTTCTTGAAGTGCAATATTGTCCAACAGATGATCAGATTGCAGACATCTTCACAAAGGCTCTCACAGAGGCGAAGTTCACTAAACTTCGATATATGCTTAGAGTTCAGGAAGTTGTCACTAAGGGGGGATAGGCTCTAGTGCCTCCTTCCTTCTCCTATTGTGTCATATTTGTAAATCCTTCAATCCTATCCCAAGTTGTTCTTAAGGGGGGATGTTAGGATATTCCGACACATAGGATATAGTTAAGATCAACTTGGTCTAGTTTAGAGTTAGGTATAGAGTTA
Organism: Pinus tabuliformis; assembly: GCA_031772625.1. Lineage (NCBI taxonomy): Eukaryota > Viridiplantae > Streptophyta > Pinopsida > Pinales > Pinaceae > Pinus > Pinus tabuliformis. Next base: position 347,040,223 of record CM062814.1, read on the forward strand.
GGTAAAGTGTCTTTCTTTACCGTTGTACATATTGTAACTTACAATCCGACGGTCACGATATGTAGTGATCCGACAGTTCACTCTCACCTCGGTATTATCGACACTTGATCCGTGGCTTGACACCCGATTGGTCCATGAGTTCTATTTAAAGCGCATGGAGGGTCATTGTTCGGGTAATCCGTGCATGAGAGAAGCTTATGTAAATTTTCATTCTTTGATTAATAAATTGTCTGTACCCACGTTGGGACAGGCCGTGGACTGTTTCCCTCCTTGCACTCTGAGGGTTTTAACCACGTCAAAAATACTGGTGTATTGATTTGAGATCTGGTTGTGAGCGGTGTCCTTTTGGTATTCTTTCTGAGGAACTTACCCTGTAAATTCCTACATGTAACCCCATTAGTTTGGATGATTAATGTAATAATGGGATCACAGAGTCATTTTTATAGGAGATGTCATAAGGAAAGTCATGTATTTTCTTCATTACATATCACTAGAAGGTCAAGTGTATGCTTATGGGGAGCATGATCTGTATGCAAGGTTATTATCATATCTTGCAGTTTCACTTCATGGTTCATATTAGTAGATAATAATTACAGTGTTTATCTCTACAAGGGGAGTAATTTTATTAGCATGATTCTTCCCTTTGCACTTAATGTCAAAGCAGGGGTGAACACTTGGTGTTCTCAAGATATTTCCATCAAATCCAAAGGGGGCTATTGTTGGCATTATGGCTAATATGTTTTCCTTTATGTTAACTTGCATGTAAAATATTACCTTGATGTCAATGTAGATATAATATGATGTTAACTCGGATGTCAAATGTGTTGTCCTTGAAGTCAATTTGTCATATGATGTCACACTCTTGTTATGCCCATCTAGTCTATGGATGCATGATGCCTACAGATATTTGTTAAACTATTGAAAATGGTATGAATTCTTATAAATATGAGGAAGAGTTTTGGCAGCTTAGTCACAGGTTGGATTTGAAATAGATTGAAGAATTTCAAGTTTTAAAAATATACGCTACCTTCCTTCAGCAAAGTCAAGTAAATACACTACTTTCCTTCAACAAAATCTCATATACATCCTGAAAGTAAAATTCCCAATTTGTTCACATGGGGTCATATTGATTCAATCAAACCTTTACAATGGTATTTGTTCCTATGGTGATAAAAAAAATCCATCATTTTTACTCTTGGTATTGATTGGATCAAATAACTATAAAATGAGGGGCAATGGAAGCCATTTGGTGTGCACATTCATTGAGTTTCTTATCTATTATAGGGGTGCACGAGGAGGAAAAATACGGGTGATCTAAACATGATTTTTTTGGTGCAGGATCAATTAAGACTCATTACTGTTATGATGAATTGAAGTGCTAACAAATAGATTTGTATTGTAGGGGTAATGGAAGGCCAATAAAGCTAATCTGTTTTGTCTTGATAAAGACCTAAGAGTGGATTTTGTGTAGACCTTATATGAATTCAGATATTAATGAATGTATTGAAGTGATCTAATGTCAATGTGTTGCATGTGTGTTCTTACAATTTAGATATATTTATCTACATATCGATGCCCTATTTTTTAGTATATGTAGAGATTTGAATGTGTAGTTGATAGTGTATATTCCGATATTTAAGCTCATCTGGAAGTGTATGAAGGAATATATATGCAGAGACCATTGTGATCATGTTGTACAAAGATTTGATATTTTTTTTATGTAGCAATTTGTATGGACTTCCTTCTATTGATTATGGATCTCTTGGTGTTAGTATATGTATGGTTTTGAGACAATGTTTCAGTGAATCTGAATAGAGTTTTGTAGAGATACTCTTGATATCATTAAATAACTTGAATGCAAAGAACTAATGTCAAATTTATGAGTATTTGATTGGATTGAACATAACAGTATGTATGCAAAAAACTTGTTTGTGGTACAGACTTATGCCCATGGATGTTGTTTCTTAGACTAAGTTGAAAAGTGTTATTGTGCATGAGTTATTTGGTTTGTAGAGAATATATGGTGTTAGTGGCTTGTTTCAGAGCTTGTTTCAGTGGGTATCGATCACTTTGTGTGCATAGAATGAGACCTATGGTAGAGTATGTAGGAGTATAAATATATGTTGCAGAAATCGGCATATGGTTTCCATGATATGTTTTGTGATTGCAAGGGTTTTCTCTTGAGCTAATTTTATGCTATTATAAGTCTAGTAAGCTAAAAATAAGGATTGCAAAGACTTGACTAAGGATGACATTGAGTTAATTACAATGTTCTATATTTTTGGTTCATATATATACTTGATTTCTTAAGCTTGCTAGTGACCTCCCTTATGTCAAATCTAGTTGTATGGTCTTTAGATTTGGCTTGGTTTTGCATGTGCACTGTATGACAATGATGTTGTGGTCCTATGATGTAGAGGTTTTTGATGTTCAATCAATTTCAAGATTTCTTGTTGAGACAAGATCATAGTTGCTAATGGCAGGATAATCCTATGATGTGATGAATACAATGATTATTTTTTGTTTTATGTCAATGATGTCTTATTGAGTTTGAGTATATGGCATGGAATGTAGTTCAAGGAATTGGTTGTGGTATTGTTAAGAATTGAATAGACATATGCTATTATTTGATATCCATGATGGTGATGAAATGACTGGATGATCATAGGATGGTTATGGTCTTATCTTGGCATTTGGTAGAGTTTCTTGATATAGTGATGGTATCTTGTTCATGCATGAGATTTGTATTGATTTAGTTGAAAAGGCTTGAATCAATGATATGGTTATAGTGATTGGTTTTATTAATTTGGTATCTAGATGTTTTTTATTATCATATTGACATTATTAGTATATTGGTTTGATCTGGTTGACTAGTATTCATTTGATTCAATGATTCAATATTCAATTGTACCCCATGATTTAGCTGATTCAACAATTTAGTACTTAGTTGTATACACCGATTCAGTTGATTCAGTGATTAGTGGTTCGCACATTGGTATTGGTATTTAGTGATTAAGTTTGATATTCAATTGGTATATTCATTTGAAATTATTTCAAGATGTGGGTCTTGTTTGAAAATCTGATGAAAGGTGGCCTACATGTTTTGATGGTTGTTTGAGACAAGTGGATCCGGTATGAAATATTATGAAATATGATCCATGGAGGTACTAAGGGTTGCATCCTTCAGTGATGGGATTGTAGATACCTTACAATAGGATTTGGAGAATGAGTAGAGGTTGTAACCTCAGGGGGTAGTAGCTCCCTTCCAGTGGGTGTTGGAGAACGAGTTGAGGTTGTAGCCTCCTACAAGTAGGGGCCTATTTTCTGGAAAGAGTTTGTACCAGTACAAGACCAAGATGTAATAAATAATTTTGTTTATAATTAAAGATGAACATAGAGACAACAACAATTATGGTTTTCTCCAACATTAGGCTTCCACATAAAATCCTAGTGTCCATATGTGTTGATGTGTGCGTTATGATTTATCCACTCTTTATTTCTCCACATAATGAATCGCTAATGAAATAATGATACGATGATTAAGTTAACAACTGATGGAAATTTTGAAAAATTGGTAATCTACATATACATGGCTTTCATTCACTAAAGTCATGTACACTCATGAGTTTTCTAAATAATAATAGCATACACGTTCTAATTTTAAAATTAAAGACTAAGAAAAATAGAAATACTAATTCACTCCCCTCAATATTTTTCCTAACAAATAGTGCAGCTTCTTCATTGGAACCATGTTCTCATTCTCTGAACTCAATCATTGTGCAAATCCTGAAAACCCATCGAACATCTCATCAATTTTTACCCATATACAAAAGTTTCGATCAACCTGGGACTCCCCATGCCTACAATCTAAGAATATTTCCTTTCATGCTCTTCTCTAGTATTACTACTGAACTAAAGCACTAACAACACTTTGTACCCAGTTTTTCGGAAATTTCTCTATGAAAAACCAATGATCACACTTGAATTTGTATAAGGGGTCCCCACAACAAAAATTAAAACAAGGAAATGCATAAATTAACTTCAAATTAATGATGGAGGAATGAAGACTACCTTGGTGGTGACAAAATCCAATTTCGTGGTTTGCAGCTCCCATGACCTAAAAAATAATATTTTGCTATAAGACGTTTTTCCCTAGTTTTGTCTGCAATTTTTATCTTTCTATATTGGGAATGTGGGCCTATAAACTATCATTTTTCATTTGACCATGTCTCTTTTATCAAATTATTAATTGTTGGGAGTATTATGCTATTTTTTCCTTATTATTATTTGTCACTAATGATTCTATGAAGCTATTTTGACTTAGCTATTGAACAAGTATGTAGAGATGTCATCTATTTTTCACTATTTCTCTTAGGTATATTACTGAAAATGGAATTTAGGAATAATATTCATTGATTTTGTCACTGCATTATTTTCCTTGTATTTCACCATTTTAGATTTCCTTAGGGGCCACCCTATCAATCGCAATAACCACTACATTTTGCACGTTGTAACTTGTGCGGTAGAGCCTACCCTCCATGGGAACCTTAGAATAACAACTTAGTTTTGGTGCCCATGTAGCAGTTTTATTCTTAGGTTCAAGAATCCACTTTAGTACCCATCATGACCTTGAATTTTAGGCACATGCCTCTCTTTTTTCTATCATTTCTAGCTATCACCCTTTAAGGTGTCCACAAACTTTCTCTCATGTTTCTTTATGGTTTACTATGCTCATGGCCCTCAATGTCTTGCTAAATTTTGTCATAGCAATGCTTATCTTCATTTTTCTCACCAAATCAGTAGCCATTCTTGAGCTCATGCCTTTTCTTAGTCTTGATTCCATCTTGCAACCTTTCATCACCTTTCAGAGAGACCGATACGATGAGTCGGTTTCCATTGCCAGACAGTTTTCTATTTCTTCCTACTTTGCTTAGGTTGGTTCAAGTAGTAACCCTTGAAACTAGATGCATACTTTTATACCACTTGTAACTCTGGAACGAGCTTCCTTTTGGCCTTCCTTTCATGCTCATTAAACAATTAAAATCCTGAGCTCCTTTTGTTATGTTTTCATGCTTGTTAAATCTATAGAAAAACACCAAGTCCATCTTGGTCTTCTTTTCATGACTTAATAAATGCATGAAAATTGTAAGCTTCTTTTCCTACCATGTGTTCATACTCGTAATCCTATATGAGAACATCAAATTCATGTCGTCTTTTCCTGCTCGTTAATTAAATTGAGAGTTGGCGAGTGATAGCTTCTCCAATCAAGCTTGTTAAAACATGCTAAGGTCACAAGTGTAATTTTACCTCTTTTTTGTCCTTTCTATAAAACGTATAGAAAAATTAACCTATTGACCTTATTTGTCCTCTCTTTCATGGCCATTAACCTATGAAGGTGATACACTATACAAAAGTGGGGGGATTCCCTTTAACTTGCACATATATGCCTTGATAGTTGTATTTTTCCCTTAAACATGGAATTTATTCGAGTCATACACTTACAGTTGATTTTTCCAAACTTCTGAACCACACCTTCAGTTTGAGTCAAGTAACTTTTTTGATTGAGTCAATATCTCACCCAATTGGTTACCCTTCTAGTCTATCGGCTTTAGTGATGCCTCCAGTATCACCAATATGTATGTTAGTCTTCTTCAATATATGTTTCCAAGTTCATAATTGTGTCATGTCATTATATGTTCAAGGGAAGTCTTAGTCAAGAGTTGGCCATATTCATAGATCATCATATGTTTTGTGTTGGTCATCCATGTGTCAGTTATGCATCACTTCTTCATTTAATATCATGAGAGACCCTATCTTGGTGTCAGTTTCATGTCGATGATGGGGGATACATTAAGGACCTCCTTCAATGGATCTCTTACTGGCGAATTCAAAACCATATTTGTGATATATATCTAGAAACAATCTAGGACCTTAGACCTTGCAGTCATCAATGGTAAGTTTCTGCATGGGTTTCATTAGTTTTCATCATTGGCCCATATTTATTGATTATGTGGAGTTATCATCTTCAACTCATTCATTCACACTCTATATATTGTGTTAGGTACCTTTGGAACCATTTTCATTATTGTTTGTCACACCCTCACATTTATTAACGAGATACATCAATGCATGGTAATCAGACCTCCCTGAATGGTCGACGTCAACTCATTCATTCACAGGTAGTAGATTCATACCATCAGGAAGTGCTAGAGAACTTAGGGCATTGAAGCCACTTCATTCATAATATTTTCCTCCCCCAAGTTGTGATTAGATAATATATTATGTATTTTGAGGGCCATCGTTGGGGGGACTCACATCATTTTCTAGCCCCACTAATAGCTATTGTGCCAAAGATATGCATTGTGTCATGACTAGTCATTGATGACGTCAATATATTATATGTTTTGTGGGCATATATGATCCTTTCAGTGCCAAGTATGGATATTCCTACCTCGAGGATGTACTTCATATGTATTTAGATATACTTTTTAGTCTCTGTAGGTCTCTTGTCTGTGGTATCTCTTTCTACCTCACTCATTGGTTTACTTATTGTAATGTATTTCAACCATCAAATTCTCTTCTAACCTAATACATTTGGGGGCATCTATTACAACTCAAAAATACACTCACTGGGCTCTGGAATACAAGCACAACCCTTTCCAAGTCAAACAGTTAAATTGTGGTTAGTGAAACATTAATAAAAATGGTGTTTTAAGGGATCAATGCTCTTTACTAGTTTTGGAAGTGAACCAAAAGGCCAAGAAATTCTCCTACCTAGTGTTGAGGACTATACTAGAATACTATCAATGCCTTCTTTGCACTAGAGTTCTGAAACGAAGTGAAGCTTCAACTGGATAAGCATGGATTCAGTCTAGTATAACAAATTTTATTAAAAATAATCATTGATTTGGTCGAGTTTAATCATCACCTTTTATATAGTCAAGAAGGTGTCTAGTTTCAATGGAGACCAATCATGAGGAAAATCTATAAAATCAAAGCTCTTCACTAGTCATAAGGAGGGAAAATGAACTTATGTTGAAGTGTTATCAGTCTACATCCATGATAAACTTATGCATGCATGTTACAATTAGTTAGCATAGAGGTTAATAAAGAGGCTAAAGGTAGAGGCTTGAAGGACTCAATAATGTACTCCTATTCATTTAGATGCTTTAGTAATAGAATAATCTCCCCATTTTTCATCTTTTGTCTTCTTCATACTATATGATTCATGAATGTTATGTTATGCACTAATATTATTTTGCAGGTAGATTGTTTAGTTCCTTCATTTTTGTGCAAGTCACTTGGGAGATTAGGAGCAATGATCTTACGGTGATCTTCCTAAGAGCTTCATTGAATAGAGAACATGATTCTTGCATTATAAAGTTAAACCCTCACTTTCCTCTTGTGATTTATTTTGCATGGGATTGTCTTCTTGGCTTAGCTCCACTTCTCTACACACACACTATCTGGGTAGGCCTTCAGAAAATCTTGTTGGGTATAAGGTAACCTATTACTATAGCTAGAATTTTCCTTTAAACAATGAACTAGATGCAGCACTAAATCCACTGTAAACATGGAAATAAGCTTAGATGGTTGGAAGCAAAAATACCAACAGAACTAGGAACATTGTGTCTCTACATACAAAGTCTTAATGGAGCCTAGAAACCGTCACTCAGGATAATGAGATTAGATATCCAGGAACTCACCAATTCTAGGGGAACCCCAAATGGTAATGACCTATTGCCTTCCTTAGCTTCACTGGTCATTCAATTTCTCTAGCAAATTGCTAAGTTTTACTAGTTGGGTTTGTTGTTAGTTTCGCTTTTAGATAATCTAGGAAAAAATATGTTTCCTCACTAAATGAAAAAAAGAAAGGCCCCTATTGCAAAGTTTCTTTGTAGCTCAAGAAAATAGCGAGATGCAGTAGTAGTGGTTATTGCATTTCATTTTTCCAAGTTATTCGAGCAACAATTATTAATTTAAGAATTAGAATAGCACACCAAATCCTCCAAAACACTAATAGAGAAAGGAGAGATGAAATTTGAAATCATTGACCTCTTGAAAACCTGGGGAACTTTGCACACTAGAGTCACCAATTAAATTTCTAGTCGATTTGGGAGCTCTAATGACACACAAATGGCTTCATCACTAAGGAATTGTCCTTCCAGGACTAAGAAAATAAAATCACCTATGAAATAATGGATAAGGTTGAATGGAAAAAGAAGTTCCTTATTATGCACGTTTCTTGACTTGTTAAATAACAGGGAGGGAAAATAATCGCGCAAGCAATAGGGGCCTTCAAAGACACTCCCATTGATTATTTTGACGAGGAAAAGAATTAATAAAAGCATTGAACTCCTTGCTATTTTTCAAAGTTTTATATTTTGGTTTCTTTAGTTTCTTCATACATGTTCATAACAGTAGAGCTTTTGATCTCGTTTCCTTGAAGAGTAGATCATCTAGTTTTGTAATGTTAACTATTTATGTCTCGATTTTCGTTCACTGGAAAGATCAAATATCTGTATTCTTGTAAATGGCATATTGATAGTACCTTTTCTATGTTTCCATCAATGGATTTGTTTCATATAGTAAAAATCACCAAAAAGGTAAGAAGAATACTAGGACAAAATGTATATATGTCATCATGTTCCCTCGTTTCAATAATGTAATGCCATAGAAATCCTAACTTATATATAAAAAATTGTAAAATTTATAGTGGTAAAATGTCTACTTATATTACCTTCCAATCACAAAGATAAAATCTAAACCTTCTACTTAAAAAACAATCATGAATTAATATCAATTTGGAGTGAGATATGAAAATATTTTCCATGTGTGACTATAACATCTCACTTTTCTAGATTTTTTCAAGAATGAATTATTTAAAATGACAAATGAAGAAAGTTGTATGAAGGGTAATTAATCAAATATTGGTGTGATGATTCCACGCATGATGAAATACTACTTGATAATTACCTTTCTAGTTCGAACATGACTTACTCCAATTATAGAAAAGAGAATTTGTGTTTCATGGCTTTCGGATTTCCAACTCATACTAAATATTTAATATAATATAATATATATATATATATATATATATATAAAAAGACTGATTCTAACCATTTATATGTTATTAATAAACTATAAAAGTTTGTTGATTTAGTATCACTCTAGATTTACTAAAGAAAGCCTATTTGTATTATTTTACTGTTAATGCAAATATATTTTAGTACTTTTTAATGTACAATATATCAACCATATTAAACTATAGAACATCTATCCATCTAACAAAAATATAAAATCTCTTTAAACTGGTGAAATATTTTAATTTTTTATGAAGGGTAATTAAGCAGATATTGGTCTGATGATTCCATGCATGATGAAATACTACTTGATAATTACCTTTCTAGTTCGAACATGACTTACTCCAATTATAGAAAAGAGAATTTGTGTTTCATGGCTTTCGGATTTCCAACTCACACTAAATATTTAATATTAAAAAAATATATCTAAAGACTCATTCTAACCATTTATATACTATTAATAAACTATAAAAGTTTTTTGATTTAGTATCACTCTAGATTTAGTAAAAAAAACTATTTGTATTATTTTACTCTTAATGCAAATATATTTTTAATACTTTTTAATCTACAATATATCAACCATATTAAACTATAGAAAAATCTATCCATATAACAAAAATATAAAATCTCTTTAAACTGGTGAAATATTTAAATACTAATTTAAAATTAAAATATTTGAAATAAGTGTTAAATAATTTTAAAGAAAATGTAAATGACGTAATAGCCTTTATGTAAACTGTAAACAAATACAAATATCATTTTATCCCTTGATGGTGTAAATCCTCTACATCCTTTAACTTTTGCACTATTACATGAACCAATTATAACCATGGTTGAATTTTATGATGTGTTGTTGAAATCCATGAAAGTATTAGACCATGTTTGAGATAATTAACAAGTTGATAGTGACATAGTAACATAGTCTCTGCCTATTTCTGTGGGGACCACAATTGTTTCAACAATTGAAGCTTCCTCCACATATACACACTCTGCACAATGAAAGCTAAACCTTGAGATATACACTTTGCAATCATTACAACAATTTCCTCAAATCTACTTTGAGACGCAGAGGAAACTTTCATTATGGCAAGTGCACAAGTGTTGAAAAAGATTTCATTATGCAGAGTGCAGAGGACAACATCAATTCGCTTCCTCCGCACTTTGCACAATGAAATTAACTCAATTAAAAATAAAAGATTAAGACATATAATTTCATGGTCAAAATAATAAAAGCTTTCATACATTTTGGGTTTTTATTGGATTTTTTAATGACCAGTACAGGAACCTGTAGTGACACATACTGATTATGGTATAAAGGACTCTACACCTAGTATTAACATATAAAGCTCGTATTAGGAAATTGTATTAAATGGAGGCATGGAAAAATTTCATACACATAAATTTATGTCCCATAAAATTAATATATCAATTTCACTCCAAGGTGGACAAGAATATTTCATTGTGTGGAGTTCAGAGGTGCATAGGTGCAGTGAACATTTCAATGTGCAGAGTGTAGGGGTGCAAAGGAAGATTTTATTGTGTGGAGCACAAAGTAAACACATTTAAAGTTTCCTTCTCTCCTTCAAATTATGCACAATGAAATTAACTCAAAAAAATAAAAGATTGAAACATATAATTTGATAATCAAAATAATAAAAGTTTTGGTACATTATGTGTTTTCATTGGATTTTTTATGAACAAATATTGGAACCTGCAATGAAGGATACTCACTGTAGTGTATAGAATTCAACACCCAGTATTAAAAACTTAATTTAAGGCTTAGTTGTACAGTTAACATCTAAAATTCATAATGACAAAATCAATTGAATGGAGGCAAGGTAAACACCAAGCAATATTATATCTCAATAAAATGCATACCCGAATATTTAATTCCCACCAAATTAATATATCAATACCTCTCTGAGGTGCGGAAGAAGATTTTAGTGTGTGGAGTGTGGAGATGTAGGAGTTTGCAAGTGAAAAAGAAGCACAATGAAAGCTTCTTCAGGACCTATGTAGTCTGCACAATGATATTAACTCAGTTAAAAATAAAGGATTAAAACTTATAACATTTTTTGGAATTTAAGATATTAAAATGTATAACATTTTTCGACCTTTATATTAAATAGAACTAAAAATCATTGATAAAGAAAATAATAATGTTGTCCTACATTATTTGTTTTCATTTAAATTTTTATTGACCATCAGCATGTTAGTGTTGTATTCTTAGGATATGTAAATATGATATCCAAAATAATTGTTGAATGTTCTTTCTCATTCTAATCAATAGCACAAATTTAAATATAATATAAAAGCTGAAAGCATATCCTCAAAAACGTATGTTCAAATAATGGTTTTAGAAAATGCCACCGAATTTACATCTATACAAGATATTATGCAAAACATTATCTTAGGATTCTTCACAAAATTAGTGAACTTCACTACCCTTAATTTACAGTGATCAACTTTTTTATCGCGGAGGTTTCTGATATCAGTAATGATGATCTTCTGATACCTTAGCTCAACGACTCATTCACCATGCCATTATAACATGTACTCTCTTTAACTATCCGCCCTTGCACTCCAAAAAAAATAGCAATAATTGTTCTTTAATAAATTAAGTAAATGTAATAAATGATAATTTATCTCTGAAATTGTTACATCCCTATAATACTAGTGATTCCCCCATTACTATTGTCATTGTAGCTCTTATTATTATTTTTGTTCCCCTATTTTCCCCATATTGTTATTAGTGTGCCCCATAGAAGCCCACTATTGTTACTGTTGTGCCTATATATTATTATTGTTATGCCTACTTTGATTATATTGTGACCCCTTAGACTCCTATATATATAAAGGATGTTTTCTCATTTGTATAATCCAACAATGGTTCATTTGTGTAATGTAAAGGAGGTTTCCCCCTTGAAGAGGCTAATTTTGAAGTCGTTGATATATCTTTTCTTCTATTTTATGAGGTGGTTGCATAACATTTGGTATCAGGGCATTCAATTCTAGGGTTTTGCTACTCCAAACAAGTCATTCTAGAAATTTCGCTATAACATTTTTTCTACGATGTTTCAGAAGTGAAATTAAAATCCATTTGAGCTGAAATCGTGATGCATGTTGGGAACAAATTTCAGATCTTTTCCCAAGAGATTTTCTAAGATATGATCCAAGGAATTTAGGGTTTCTGTAGGTTCCCAAATTACATCCCAAATAGGTGACCTTGTGAAAATTGTCATAACTTTCTCTCTGAGCATCAGATTGAAATTTATTAAGAATTTAAAGAAATAGGACGAACTGTAGTTTTCTATGTATCATTTTCAAGTCTAAATATCAAAACAGTGAGACATGGAACTTCGTACAAGTTCGATCTGTTGAAAAAGTATATAATCAGGTCATCTTGGGAGATTGTGCATAATTATTTCTTAGAGAATCCAACTTTGATCAGACTGGTGGCGTTGGAAAGAGGACGCAAAGGGATACCATAGGTCACAATATTAGACCTTGGAGATCACAAATTTTAGAGATACAATAGATTCTATATTGATCTCCTACATAGAAAAATAAAGTGTGTAGTTTTTTTTTTTTTTAATTTGCATAATTTTGGTTTGAAAAATTAGTTTGAAGTGATTCAAAGGGCATAGTGAGTCATAATTATCATTAATTTATGCCCTGAACAAAGAAAATTAAAACACCTAGTAAGCAACTTGAAAGCTCTACTGTGACTCATGAAAAAGAGGAAGAATCGAAACATGCTATATCAAAATTATGAAACCAATTGCAACAATTTTCACTCTCACAAAAAGTAACAAAAGCTAAGATTGATGGATTAAAGAAAGGCATGTAAGGTAAGATGAATGGCATGGAAGCTAAGATGAATGATGTAGAAGCTAATATAAATGTTGTGGAAGCTAAGATGGATGGCATGAAAGCTAAGTTGGATGGTATAGAAGTAAATATTAAAGGCAACATGGAAGATTTGAAGATACATTTAACAAAGTTACTATAAGAAATTCTTACTAATGGTTAAAGGGTAGTAAAGGAAACTCATGATGATAAAAAAATAAATGTTAATTATGATTTCATAGACCTTAACATTGGATTGAAGACCCAACATGTTCCAAAGATCAATATGAGGATGTTTGATGGAAAGGATCCCGTAACATGGATAATACAGATGAAGCAATATATCGATCTTCATAATATGTAAAACACACAAAAGGTATGCATTGAAACTTTATATTTGGAACCAAATTAGTTTCTATCGTATCAGTGGCTTTCCTCTCATAATCAAATTGTCACTTGGGCAATTTTTATGGAAGAAATGATAGCAAATTATGAGGATACAAAAAGAAACACATTTTTTAGCCAATTGATAAATATCAAACAAAAGGGTTAAATTATGGAGCACATTAAGGACTTCCAAAAATTGAATATAAGGGTAAAATATATTCCAGAGGAGCATAGAATTGATGTGCTCATAGGGGTTTTAAAGGATAACATCCAAAATGAGGTTTGCCTTTGAGAACTGATTCATTGGAGAAGACATTCAGGTTTGCAAGAAAAATTGAAAGCAAAATTATGGCAACAAGGAAGCCTACCACTCAAAACTATAAATATGGAAGTTTTTTGCTCCTAGCCTTCCATAACCTACAAGGTTGACACCACAACAATTGGAACAAAAAAGAGCAAAATGGCTTTGTTACAGTTGTGATAGCAATACACTAAAGGTCATAAGTGTGCTGAGAAGAAATTATTTTACATAGATTGTGAAGAAGAGGAAGAAAAGGAACAAGAAACGTCAAAAGAAGAGTATATACAACATAAACAAACCATAGAGAAAGAAAAAATGAATCTGACCATATCTTATAGTGCACTAGCTAGAATTACCACTCCACAAACTCTCAAGATAGAAGGACATATCAAGAAGAAAAAGGTAATAGTGTTGATTGATTCGGTTAGTACTGATAATTTTATTCATTGTGAGATTGCCAAGGAATTGAATTTCTTCCTATATCCAGCACCAGCGTGTCAAGTGATGTTTGCAAATGGAGGAAACATAAATTTCTCTAGAAAGTGCCATAATATCAAGCTATCCATGGGAGAATATGTATTGAATAGACCAATGTTTTCCATTCCAATGGGTGGTGCTAATGTTGTACTAGGAGTCCAATGGCTACTATCTTTGGGTACGATAACTTTTAATTTTCAAGAACTTTCTTGAAATTTTTTTGGGAAGGAAATGAAATTGAATTAGTCAACTCTAAAGACATGACAAGGTTTCTAAAGAAATAAAAATGAGACATTATTGCATAATTATGTTCCCTAGAGGTTCCCACATCAAAATCATCTATTTCTCTAGATCCCCAAAATGTATTGGACAATAATTCCAAGGTATTTGAGACTCTCAAAGGCATCCCACCTATTCATGATCATGATCATGCTATTCATTTGATTCTAGGAAGTGTTCATCCAAACATCAGGTCTTATAGGTATTCTTATTCCCAAAAGCATGAAATTGAACATATGGTTGAAAAAATGTTAGCGGCTGGTATAATTCAACCTAGTTAAAGTTATTTGTTTGCTCTAGTAGTATTGGTGCACAAGAAGGATGGATCATGGCGCATGTGTCCAGATTATAAGGAGATCAACAAGCTCACTATTAAAGATAAATTTCTCATTCATGTCAATGATAAATTATTGGATGAATTGAATGGATTAATTTACTTCACCAAGTTGGATCTTCGTTCAGGATATCATCAAATAAGAATGAAAGCTGAAGACATTCTGAAAACAACATTTAGAACTCATGAGGGTCATTATGAATTTTTGTTCATGCCTTTTGGCCTTACCAATGCACCTTCTACATTTCAAGGTTTGATGAATTCCATTTTCAAACCCTTAGAAAATTTGTGTTAGTATTTTTTTATGATATACTGATCTACAAAAAGTAGTGGAAGGATCATGCTCAACATGTTGATAGGGTGCTCGAACTATTGGAGGAGAAACAGTTATATGCAAAAAGCTCCAAATGTTTCTTTGGAGTACAAGAGGTGGAATATCTAGGTCATATTGTATCTCATGAAGGTGTTAAGGTAGAATATGGAAAAATTAAAGCCATTAAAGAATGGAAAATCCCCACATCCATAAAGAATCTATGAGGATTTCTCAAGTTGATAGGGTATTATCGCAAGTCTGTTAAAAATTATGGGAGGATAAGAGCACCTCTAACAACATTATTGAAGAAAGATGCATTTTCATGGACACTAGAAGCAATGAATGCCTTTGAACATCTTAAAGAGGCAATGTGCCAAGCACCGATCTTAGCTATGCCAAACATCACAAAAACCTTTATTGTGGAATGTGATGCCTCAGGAAATGGAATTGGTGTTGTTTTAATGCAAGAAGAAAGGCCCATTTCTTTCGAAATTCATCTAATCAAAGGAAAGTATTTACACATAGCTATTTATGAGAAGGAAATGTTGGCAATACTACATGCACTTCAGAAATGGTGACCCTACCTAATGGGAAGACACTTCAAGGTAAAAATGGATCATGATAGTCTTAAATAATTTTTACAACAAATATTATCTTCAGAGGAGAAACAAAAGAGGGTGACAAAGATGTTGGGTTATGAATTTGAAATCATCTACAAAAAAGGGAAGAAAAATGTTGTTGCATATGCACTCTCAAGAAAGGATGAGGATATAGAAGCATTTCTTTGTGCCATTTCTATTATCCAACTAGGTTGGATAAAACAAGCAAGGGATAAATCGAAGAATGATGAAGGAGTGTGGGCACTCATTCAAAAGTTACAACAAGATCCCAGTACATCTGATACATTTAGTTGGAAAAATGATTCATTATGGTACAAAGATCACTTATACGTCTGTAAGAATTCGCAACTCAAAAAAAAGATTCTTATGGAATTGGACACCTCTCCCTTAGGAGGCCACTCAGGATTTTTAAAAACTTACCACAAGGTTAAGAAGGAATTTTTTTCGGATGGCCTTAAATCTGATATTCAAAAGTTGGTGGTCAAATCTCTGATTTGCAAAGAAAATAAAGTTGAAACAATTAAGACCCTAGGTTTATTACAACCTTTATTGATTCCAAGTCAATGTTGGGAGGAGGTTTCAATGGGTTTGATCACATGTTTACCCAAGTCTGAAAGAAACAGTGTCATTATGGTGTTAGTTGACAGACTTACCAAGTATGAACACTTTTGTGCATTATCTCATCCATTTTAAGCTAGCACAGTTTCTACTGCATTTATGGGAACAATTCAAAAGATACATGGAAACCCAAAGATTATTGTAAGCGGCAGAGATCACATTTTCACTCAAAATCTGTGGACATAATTTTTTTCTTGTCTAGGTACTCAGTTAGCTCATAATTCATCTTACCATCATCAATATCATGGGAAAACTGAGATAGTAAACAAATGTTTGGAATGATGTCTTCATTGCTTTGTATCTGATAAACATACACAATGGTTCAAATGGTTGCCTTTGGCTGAATGGTGGTATAACACTTCCTTCGTTACTGCAACAAAAATGACCCCATTTATGGCACTTTATGGATACCATCCACTATCCATCACAGCATATTTAAGAGGAAATTATAAGGTTCAAGCAGAGGAAGATCACATTGAGCATCAACAACATGTTCTCCAACTCTTAAAGGATAAGCTCACTTTGACGCAGAATAGATTGAAACAACAGGCATATCAACATTGTGACGAAAGAAGTTTTGATGTAGGTGACTGGGTATTTCTACAACTAAAACCATATATACAAATGTCCCTCAAGAAAGCTAAGAAGGATATAAAATTATCACCAAATTATTATGGTTCGTACAGGGTGTTGCAAAAGATTAGTACTATAGCATACAAATTGGTGCTTCATGCAGCTTCCCAAGTACACCTAGTTTTCCATGTTTCATGCTTAAATAAGGTTATAGGTGGCAAGCTTTGAGTTCAAACAATATTGCCAAAACTTGACCAGGAAGGAAAAATCATATTGGAACCTGAAGTAGCCATAGAAATAAGAACTCAACAGCGACAAAATCGATCAATTTCAAAATATCTCATCAAGTGGAAGAACTTACCAGCTGAAGGTACAACATGGGAGGATGAAAATTTTATACAGAAGCATCCATAACTACTCAAGTGTTGAGGATAATAGTTTTTTGAAGGAGAGGGGAATGTTAGGTCCCTATAATACTAGTGATTCCCCACTACTATTGTCACTATAGTCGTTATTATTATTGTTTTGCCCCTATTGTCCCCATATTGTTATTAGTGTACCCCATAGAAGCCCGCTATTGTTATTGTTGTGTCAATATATTATTACTATTATCTTGGGTTTGATTATATTATAACCCCTTAGAATCCTATATATAGAAAGGAGGTTTTGTCATTTGTACAATCCAAGAATGGTTCATTTGTGTAATGTAAAGGAGGTTGCCCCCTAGAAGAGCCTGATCTTCAAGTCGTTGATCTATCTTTTCTTCTATTTTATGAGTTGGTTGCATAACAGAAACAAAGGTATCTTGTAGAAGGAGGGAATGTGTAGATGGAAGGGATTATGTAAGTTAGCTTCAATTTAGATATTAAACCATTTCAATTTTTTTTGGTTCAAAGAATAATGGGTTTTTAAAGCACTCATAGAAATCTTGATATCTTATAGCAAAAGTAAACAGACTTGTCTCAATGGGGACTGAAATATGTATCCCATGGATCGTAATGTAAAAAAGGGTACCTACAAGTAAAAATAAGAAACTTCATCCACCAATTGGCTTAGGTCATGATAGCACAATCAACATATATGAATAATTAAATACTAGTAAATAGAAAAATGAATGTCCAAGATTTAAGAATGCTTACAATATGTGAAAGAATAGACCATGATTGTTTGATTGTCAACGATATTTTGGATTCATTATTTCTTGAAGGAATTTCTCCAACATATTTTTAATCAAATATTTAATCGATGGCACTGTAATCTCCATCTTGACATGTTCATTGAATATTTTCTTCTCAATTTCCCTAGCTTCTTTTTATAATTGCACAGCTAAGACAAATATCTCTTCGTTAATACTAACAAATGTAATTGGCCATTTTCTAATTTATTTTGTAGTAAAATCAGTCGTCAAACTCTATTGAATTTGATTCTTTTATCATTTCCAATTCATCCATTAGCATATCTCTCAAAATTAATTCAGAATCGCATGTGATGCACAAATTGTTTAGTTCCTGAATAATATCTACCGACTTGAGAAAGACATCACCTATTCTAACGTTTATGCTTTCACATTCATAAATTATTTTCTCTAGTGTCTTGATTCTCTTAAACCATCCATATTTGATCTACTTCATTCAATTAGCATTTGGGATTCCTCTACTTTTTTGTCTAGATTAGATAGTAAACCAAGCCTCTAACTGAAAGTAAGTCATTGTCAACGAAATGTTTTTCTACCTTAAGATTACTTTTAACCAAATCAACAAATGACTTAATTCCTTGTGCTAAACACTACAGATCGAAAGATGATTGGAATGCATGCTCGATAATTTCCAATATTTGACATATATTAGTGATACTGTAAGATTTCACTGCATTAAGGAGTTTGATAACTTTATCAGATCTATGGGGTCTATCAGGGGTAGATATTTCCAATGTTGGTGCATGTATTGCTAGTGGATTCATCAACAAAGGACTCAAATTTAGAACACCTTCTATCTCTTATATTATTTATTTCAATATAAAATCTCTGCATCTTGTCTTTTAATAGGAATTTCAGGTAACGCAGTTACCAACTTAAGTAGAATTGTATCATCGAACAAGAACTCTAGCCCAAAAAACCCTATTTTTATTCAAAAAGAATGAAAAAACACGTAGAAAATGAAAAGTGTTTATGTTGCATCAATGTTTTTTTTTATTTTGGGTTAAAATTCCAAACAAAAAAATAAACGAGGACTTTAAAAACACATTTTTTTGTGCAATAAACATGAAAAAACACCCTACAAATGAAAAGTGTTGATTACTGCATACACACCAATTTTTTCAAGTTAAAATTCCATTTTTTTTACAATGGCATTAAAAATTAAAAAATTTGTCCAATAAGCATGAAAAATCACCCTGAAAGAAAAGTGTTCTTTTTCCATCAATGTTTTTTTGGGGGTGTTAAGGTTCCAATATTATTTAGCAATGAAATTGAATAAAAAATATTATGACCCCGAAAATCCTTAAAACTCCAATATTTTTTCCATGATATCATTAAGTATAAAATATCATGAATCTAAAAAACCTAGAAACTCCAATAATGTTCAACCACGGTGTTAAAGATAAATATCATGAGTATAACAACCTTAAAATTTTAACATTTTTCAACCATAGCATTAAAGATAAAATATCACGGCTTGAAAAAACCTTAAAATTTTGACATTTTTCAACCATAGAATCAAAGGGAAATATCACAACTAAAAAACATATAAAAATGAATAACTAAATCAAAGAGTCAATATACCAAGAATATTTTTTCTTTAAATGCTAAAATATAGGTATTTTAAAATCTTAGCATAAAACTGTTTGACACATCGCAACAAAAATTTAGAAATTAATCATCAAATCGACATGCAATGAGGGCACACTTTACCCATTACAATCAAAACTTAAAAATCAATGATGAAATTAACACATGGTGGGGTCAGATTTGATCAATTGTATCGAATGCTTTACAATCAACTACCAAATTGACACATAGTGGGGTCAGATTGATAGTCGAGTATTGACATAGCTCCTACATTGGGAAAAGATAAATTAAAATGAAAAAATAAAAATAAAAATAAAAAGCTTACAAAAATTTTAAAATGAAATAATATAATATATATATATATATATATATATATATATATATATATATATATATATATATATATATAATCAAGCATAGAAAAATAAAAATAAAAAGCACACAAAAATGGAATTAAGCATATTAAAAAAGAAACCATATAAAAGAAAAATTCAAAAATAATAATAATAATAATAATAATAATAATAATAAAATTAAAATTAAAATTAAAAAGAAAAAAAAATAAAGAAAAAAGGAAAATAAAAATGTACCATGCTAGAAAATCAAAATTTAAAAAAAAAAAATATTATAACAAATTTAAAAAAACAATACTAAAAGGATATATATATATATATAATTCCAAAACAAACAAATAAATAAAAATAAAATAAAAAATTGTTTAAAAAAACATTAAAAATAAATAAAAATTAAATATATATTGAAAAAAGGGGTTCAGGGGATCGATGTGTCTCCCCTTTCCCACAACACTTTGGTGCCTGGGCAAGGACGAAACTTCAATTCCCAAAATTGATGACCACTCTCACACGATGTTTGGGTGGTCGTCAATTCTGAGAATTGATGTGTCGCCCCCACTCGGGCACCAAAGTGCCACAACCAGAGTAGCTAGAGAATGCTACCTTGCCTGTGCCCCTTTGGTACCGTCGTAGGGTGAGACATCGATCCCCCGATCTCTACATGTGCGCATGTGTGTGTGTATCATTTTTTTAATGTTTTTTTTAACTAATTTTTTTTTTTTTTTTTTTTCTATGTTAAGACTAAACTAAGTACCCACGGGGAATTGAACCGGTGACCTATCGCAAGGAGTGCCTTAACAGCGCACCATTCACCGTCAATCCAAAGCCCGTGGGCTTAACTAATTTTTTTTAATTGTAATATTTTTAAATATTTTTCCAAAAAAAGTTGTATTTTATATTTATTTAGTTTTTAAATATATATTTTTATTTTTATTTTGTTACGCTTGGTAGGACTCTCTCATTTTCAATTTTACATGTTCATTATTTGCCCTGTAATGTGGAAGGGTAGTACAAGATTCGAACCCAAGATCTATAGTTCAGTGAGATTTCATTCCACAACCATCACCACTTGAGCTACCCCATGCAGACAACTATATATTTTCATTTGATTTGAATTTGTTTTCCTTTTTTTTCAATATCTATTTTATTTTATTAGTCTCTGAGTTGTAAGGGACTATACCATTTGCCTAACAATCACAATGTATTGACTCTCCATTAATTCACTACTTTTTTCAATTTTAACCAAAGTTTCATGAAAAGGCTTAGCATTTCTATTTTCCATAGATTCAAACTTAATTTTCTAATTTCCTGAAAATCTTCTTCTAATTTTTTATTGGCTTAGACAGCTCTGAGCAGACATAATTTCTTTAGTTGAGGAAATTTTATTTTTGGAATTTTTCAGTACCCAGAAATTCATCTAAAAAATAAAAACTAATCTTGTGAAGTTGGCCATTCCATTAGTGAATGCTCTGACATTGACATTGTTATTCCTAACATTGCTACTACTCTGCCTAATGTTGTAAGTCTCTTACATGTGGGGACATTGATCTACAATGTGGAGAGTTATTTATGCAATAAGTTGTTTATATGGAATGTTGTGTGCAAAGAGCTATTTGTGTGGAATGTGTGAAGATCTACACAATGAGTTGAACTTTCACATAATAATACAATAATAAAACATGGTCTATACATAAGCTGAGGCTTATTAAGAGAGACGAATCCTACTAGATGTGGCTTTAGAGTGCATTTAATAAGCAATAATTATTTTTGTGGAAATTACTTTTTCTCTGAACATCATTTACAAGTATTGTATAAGAAAACAATAAGATGGACAAAGAAGGATAAAAAGGTATTTTTCTTACCGAATAATGAAACACTTGCATGTTGTGTTTTTGATAGAAATATTATCCTCATTTGAACCTCTTCCTATTTCATGTCCATCTATGTCCACAGTGTGTGCAATCGGTTAGATAAAATGAATAACACATCGCATCATTTAAATACTAAATTTCTTAAGTGGTTTTAGGTTCACATCACCTTGGGATAGGCATCATGTTGTTGTGAAGAAATGTGACAACTGAGGCATTTGGTATGACACAAAACTGTAGGGTTTTCGTACCTCAGCCAATTACCTGTGAACACTTACAAATGTAAAAATATCAGATATAGTTATGTAGTATGGATGCCAAAGCAAGTCAGTTATGATGGAATTTATTTACGTCAAATAATGGAAACTAAGCCTAAGACCCTCATACGTGCCAACTGACCTATATAATGCATAAGTTATGCATAGTGCGGAGGAAATATATGAGATGTTACGCAGTTCAACATGTGCGGAGGAAGTTTTGTGGAGGTGGGTGTGTGGAGAAAGTTGTGTAGAGAGAGATGCAAATGAAATCAAAGAAGTATTGATTTAATCAATTAATTAGCACTCGAGGCTATGCCACTTTTCTATTATTACCCTAGTTTAAGTTATATTTGGTATATCATTTTCCTTCCTTCCCAATTTGTTTTGTATATTTTTTCTTTTACAATTTTTTTAATTATTTTTTTAATAATATTTTGATTTGTTTTTTTTTATTTTTTATTTTCATTGTTTTATAATTATTTATTTTTCTTTACTTTTTTTTCATTTTTTATTTTTCATATTCTTTTTTTTTAAAACCCATTTGTAATTTATTTTTTTCCTTTTTCCTTTGCCTAATTTTTGTTTCCAATTTTTGTTTTAAATGTTTTTTTTTTGTTATGTTAAAAAAAAACTTCAAATGTTATCATCTTTAGATATAAAATTCATAAAAAATTGTTATTTTTATAACAATTTTTGTTTAATTTTTTCGATAAAAATTCTTTATTTGACAAGTTGTTTTTAGAAAAAAGGTCTTGAAATATATATATTAGTAATTATATTTATATGAAAAATGTCTATTTTTTGTGAAGTGTTTAAAATCACTCTCTTTTTAGTCAATTATTTTATGTGTATTGAACTATTAATTAATGATACGTAAATATATAAAATACCCTAAATTCAAAATATTATTTTTATTATCTTTTTTGAACTTCAAAAAAAAAAAAAAAAAAATTCATTACAAAAAATGTTGCAAAGGAAAGCAAAAAACAAAAACTTGAAAAACCCATCTATATATATATATATATATATATATATATATATCAGAATAAATAAAAACAATTTGAAAAATGGTTAAATAATTAATCTTTAAAAAATAGGTGCATACTTAAGGCATAATAAAATTTAAAGTGTCAAAAATATACCCCTGAAAAGTAAAAGGTTGATGTTGCATCAATGCTTTTCAGAAGCAACATGAAAATCCCTAACATTTTAAAAAATATATCCATACTTAATACATAAGAAAATTTAAAGTGTAAAAAATAAGCCGAAAAAAAGGGGTTGATTCCGCATCAACACTTTTCAAAATCAGCATGAAAATTACTAACATATTAAAAAAAATTCCATACTTACGAAACTTTAAAGTGGAAAAAATATGTTCCAAAAAAAAAGCTTGACTATGCATAAAGGCTTTTTAAAATTAGCATGAAAATCATGAATTTTTGTGTTTCTCTAAAAAATGAGAACTCGGTACAATTCTCGTTAAGTTGGTAAGTTTTTTAAGCGAATTACTAATTTCTTGATGCAATTTCATGGGCCCTGTGGGTCCAACACCATACACGTCAACATTTGTTTGTACTTGATCAATAAAAAAAAATTATGAACCTTTAATTTTCCAATTGTCATTTTTTTACTACGCTTGTTATAGTTTTCATTTTGCAATGTGAGAGATAGGTCATCAAAACTAGTGAATTCTTCGACAATTTGCTCCAATATTTTTTTATTTTCTACTAAACAAGTACTAACCCAATCAGGTGGTATAACGTTGTCAACTTCCACATACATAGCTTTCTCAATGCTTATTTTTTTGCAAGGACTTTTGGATTCATTTGATTCAATCATGTGTAGTCTATCTAGAGTGAATCAACAAAGATGATCTTCGTCATCTTTTCCACCTAATAACAGACCATGAACCAATTTTCCATTTGCAATATCCTTTCTCTTCCTTTAACTGGAGGATGAACTCAAACTGGTACCAGATATGTAATGTCAATATTACTGCATAAAATTTGTACCTCTTAGCTTGTATTTTATTTACGTGATGACACTAACTTCTTCAGTAATTTCTTCAATATCCATTCATACTTCTTGTTTTTTTGTTGGAGCACTCTAAATATCCTTTCTTTCATTTATAAATCTTGTAAATAATTTCGTCTACCTAACAATACCTAGGTGTGTGGTAAATAGGCCTTCTGGATCAAAGCCTTAACGAGCTTCAACTTCTTTTAAGTGAGAAGAATCCAAAGATTGTACAAGCTCTGCAATGTGAGCCACATTATTCCTAGTGACTTGTCCAATAGTAAATGGCAAAGAAATAAATTGTTTTTTTTTTGTTCAAATATAACTAGTCATTCATAGTATTACCTGTAGACTTTAGTAACAAAATACCTATCTATAACATTTTTTGACAACAATAATAGATTACCTTTAAATCCATAAATTCAAATAATCATATTATTTTCTCTTTCTTGATGCACCCCTTTTCCCCACAGGAAAACTTGGGATTGCGCAGATATTCAATCGGGCTCTTGTGCAATTATCATGTAAATTCTCTACTTTACAAAGACATCTTTGATTAGACAAAAATTTAAAGAAGCTTTCTACTTCCATAATATGGGATAAGAAAAAAGCATTGGTTCTTTGTTGGAATTTAATTTAGGTTTATACACAGGGGCTTCACTAGGGGATAAATACCATACCACGTGCATTCATATTGGGGATATATTGATGAAAAAATTACATAATATATTGAGCATAAAATAAGGGGTAAAGGGTTTTTATAATGGCAAGTACAAAAAATGGAGTTCAAAGTTAATGAAAAAATATAAAGGGGTGTAAAAATTGTTAATGAAAAAATGGAAACCTATAATATCTAGTGAAAGCAAGGATTTTTTAATTTGAGAATATGTATTGCGTTCATATTGGTAAGGGGTTAAATAATGTGATTTTTAGAGGTATTTTCCAATAGGTAGTCAAATTAAGGGTATTGTTTAGTATGCCATGAATGCACATGATATGTCAAGGGTTCATTGCATGAAGCCCCCATTGTTTTAAAGGGTAAGTCATGAAAGACATGGCTCCAAATAAGGGCTATTATTAGGAACACCATCATAAATAGTCTACTACTCCTAGAAAAATTAACTAACAAAAAAGTTGATTCATTGGAAATGATATCATCTCAGTCAAAATAATAATAATTTTTGTATGAGCAAAAAAGCAGATAGAGAATGGATTTTGGGACGTTCATTAAAATTTCTTAGCTCATTAGCCAGGAGTAAAGCCAACATAAGTCCCTAAATGTCTATATAAATAAAGAAACATATAGAACGAAAAAAACAGAAGGAACCTGCTATGTTGGGGAAATGAATAGGCTCAAATACTCTTCATCATGTCTCATTGTGCCTCTAGAAAACTATCTTCTTCCAATAATTTTAAGAACATATCCGGTTCTGGTAGCTTGAATATCCATCCAAATTCCTTGGGAATCAGACAAATTAGCATCTTCTTCACTGCTAGCATAATTATTCTTGTGCTTGAATCAAATTTGTTTGTGTGCAAATAAAATGATTTATCTGATATCAAAGACTTTTGGAACATATGCAACATTTTCCAATCTGCTAGACCAAATCTTATTGTTATTTTACCTTCAGTTGGCAGGTTCACATATCACTCATATGCAAGAAACCACTTGAATTTCTCATCAATAAGGGCAAGTGAGTTAATTGTATTCGTGCAAATAGTTGTTTTCCTTCTTTTGCTAGCCATTTCTATTTTCTAATTTAAAAATACTTTCTCAATCACCAATGTACTCAATGTCGTCTAATTGTATATTAGGTCCCTATACTACTAGTGTAACCCTTTATTGTTATTAGTACAACCCCCTTATTATATTTTTGTGCCCATGTAGTCCCCATATTGTTATTATTGTACCCCATAGAAGCCCACTATTGTTATTATTGTGCCCTTATATTATTATTGTTATGTCGGCTCTGATTATATTATGACTCCTTAGGCTCCTATGTATAGAAAGGAGGTCTTGTCATTTGTATCATCGAACAATTGTTCATTTGTGTAATGTAAAGGAGGTTGCCCACTCGAAGAGGCTAAATTTTAATGTGTTGGTCTATCTTTTCTATTTTTTTGTGAGCTGGTTTCATAACATTTGGTATCAGAGCTTTGGATTCTCTGGTTTCGCTGCTCCAAACAGATCATCGTGGAATTTTCGCTATAACTATTTCGACATGTAGTTTCAGAAGCTTAAAAAAAACCCATTTGAGATGAAATCAGTCTGAACCTCGGGTTTGAATTTCAGATCTTGTCTTGCTATATTCTCAGAGATAGGATCTGACGAATTTAGGGTTTTTACAAGCTCTATAATTTCATCTCAAACAAGTCATTGTGGAATTTTCCCTATACTTCTTTTTCTGTGAAGTTTCAGACTCTGAAATTAAAACCCATTTGAGCTGAAATTTTGGTGAAGCTCAGTTCCGAATTTCAGATATTGGTTTGCTATATTTTTGGATATACAATCCAAGGAATTTAGGGTTTTTGTAGGCTCCCGAATTACACCCTAAATAGTTGACCTTGGTAAAATCGTCATAACGTTCTCTCTGAGCATCAAATTGAAATTTCGTAAGAAGTTTCAGAAAGGGGACGGACCGTAGTTTTCTGTGTATCAGTCTTAGGTCCTAAGGTTGAAACAGTGACACATGGAACTTCATACAAGTTTTCTCTACTGAACTAGTCTATAATCAGGTCATCGTGGAAGATTTGACATAACTCTTCCTTGCAGAATCCAATCTTGATTAGACTTACAAGGTTAGAAAGAGGGCTTAGAGGGCTACTTCAAGATTCATTTTTAGAACATGGAGATCTGAAATGGGAGAGTTAAAATCGTTTCAATATCGAGCTCCTAAAATCAAGAAAAGGTGATATGAGGAAGTTTGATGGAAAGGATCCGGTAGATTGGATACTATAGATGGAGCAATATTTTGATATACATGAGGTGCAACTTTTATAAAAGGTATGTATTTCATCTTCATATTTGGAATTGAATCAATTTTTATGGTATAAAGGGTATCGTTCTTGTAAAACACTTATTACGTGGTCAATTTTCACAGAGGAAATGATAGCACACTATGAGGATACAAAGAAAAACACCTTCTTTAGCCAATTGATAAATCTCAAACAAAAGTGCTCAATAGAAGAGCACATTGAGGACTTCCAAAAATTGAATATAAGGGTAAATGATATTCCAGAGAAGCAAAGTATTAAAGTCTTCATAGGCATTTTGAAGGATAACACTCAACATGAGGTTTGTCTTTCAGATCTTAATTCATTAGAGAAGGCGTTCAAGTTGGCAAGAAAAATTGAAAGTGGAATTATGGAAACAAGGAATCCCATCACTCACAACTATAAATATGGAAATTTTTTTGCTCCTAGCCTTCCACAACCTACAAGGTTTACACCATGACAATTGGAAGAAAAAAGAGAAAAAGGGCTTTGTTACATTTGAGATAGCAAATACATTAAAGGTCATAAGTGTGCTGAGAAGAAATTATTTTACATAGATTGTGAAGAGGAGAAAGAAAAGGATCAAGAAACATCAAAAGAATAGGATATACACTAGGAGCCGACCCCATAGAAAGAAGAAACGAATCCGACCATATCTTGTAAAGCATTCGCAAGAATTACCATTCCTCAAATTCTCAATATAGAAAGACATATCAAGAAGAAAAAGGTTTAAGAAGTAAAATATCACATTGGGAAAAAAGAAATGAATCCTACCATATATTGTAATGCATTAGCCAGAATTACCACTCGTCAAACTATCAAGATAGAAGGACATATCAAGAAGAAAAATGTTCAAGAAGTGAAATATCACATTGAACATCAAGAAATGAATCCGACCATATCTTGTAATGCATTGGAAGAAATTACCACTCCTGAAACTCTGAAGATAGAAGGATATATCAAGAAGTGAAAGATCACATAAAGGAATAACAAATGAATCCGACCATATCTTGTAATGCATTGGCTGGAATTACCACTCCTCAAACTATCAAGATAAAAGAACATATCAAGAAGAAAAATTATCAAGAATTGAAAGATCACATCGAGCATCAAGAAATGAATCCAACCATATCTTGTAATGCATTCTAAGAAATTACCACTCCTCAAACTCACAAGATATAAGGACATATCAAGAAGAAAAATATTCAAGAAGTGAAAGATCACATCGAGCATCAACAACAAGCTCTCCAACTTTTAAAGGATAAAGCCACTTTGGTGCAGAATCGAATGAAACAACAAGCAGATCAACATCACAGTGAAATAAGTTTTACTGTAGGAGATTGGTTATTTTTATGGCTACATCTCAAGCAAGCTATTTATGAGAAGGAAATGTTGGCAATACTACATGCACTTAAGAAATGGCGACCTTACCTAATGGGAAGACACTTCAAGGTGAAAATGGATCATGATAGTCTTAAATTATTTTTAGAACAAAGATTATCTTTAGAAGAACAGAGAAAATGGGTCACAAATATGTTGGGTTATGACTTTGAAATCATCTATAAAAAAGGGAAGCAAAATGTTGTTCCAGATGCACTCTCAAGAAAGGATGAGGATGTGGAAGCATTATTTTGTGCTATTTTATTATCCAACCAGATTGAATAAACAAAGCAAGGGATGAATGGAATAAGGATGAAGAAGTGTGGCCACTCATTCAAAATTGTAGAAGATCCTAGTTCAAACAATATTGCCAGAACTTGACGTGGAAGGAAAAATCATATTGGAACCTGGAGCAGTCACAAAAACAAGAACCCAACAGCTACGAAATCGATCAATTTCAGAGTATCTCATCAAGTGGAAGAACTTACAATTGAAGATTCCACATGGGAGGACAAGAATTTTATACAGAAGAATCAAGAACTACTCAAGTGTTGAGGACAACACTTTTTGAAGGAGAAGGGTGTGTTAGGTCCCTATACTGCTAGTGTAACCCCTTATTGTTATTAGTACAACCCCCTTATTATATTGTTGTGCCCATGTAGTCCCCATATTGTTATTATTGTTCCCTTATATTATTATTGTTATGTCAACTCTGAATATATTATGACCCTTTAGACTCCTATATATAGAAAGGAAGTCTTGTCATTTGTATCATCGAAGAATTGTTCACTTGTGTAATGTAAAGTAGGCTGCCCCCTCAAAGAGGCTGAATTTTAAGGCGTTGATCTGTATTTTCTATCTTTTTGTGAGTTGGTTTCATAACATTTGGTATCATAGCTTTGGATTCTAGGGTTTCTCTTCTCCAAACAGATCATCGTGGAATTTTCGCTATAACTGTTCTGCTATGCAGTTTCAAAATCTTAAAAAAAAAACCCATTTGAGAAAAAATCGGTGTGAACCTCAGTTTTGAATTTCAGATCTGGTCTTGCTATATTTAAGAGATAGGATCTGAGGAGGTTAGGGTTTTTTCGAGCTCTATAATTTCATCTCAGACAGGTCATCATGGAATTGTCGCTATACTTCCTTTTCTGTGAATTTTCAGACTCCGAAAATAAAACCTATTTGAGCCAGAATTTTCATGAAGCTTAGGTCCGAATTTCAGATCTTGGTTTGATACATTTTAAGATATACAGTCCAAGGAATTTAGGGTTTTTATAGGCTCCCGAATTACACCCTAAATATGTGACCTTGGGAAAATCATCATAACGTTCTCTTTAAGCATCAAATTAAAATTTCGTAAGAAGTTTCAAAAAGGGGACAGACCTTGGTTTTCTATTTTTTGGTCTCAGGTCCTAAGGTTGAAACAGTGACACATGGAACTTCGTACAAGCTTTCTCTACTAAACTAGTTTATAATTAGGTCATAGTGGAAGATTTGACATAACTCTTCCTTGCAGAATCCAATCTTGATCAGACTTGTGGGATTAGAAAGAGGACTCAGAGGGCTAATACAAGATGCACTTTCAAAACTTGGATATCTGAAATTGGAGAGTTAAAATCGTTTCAAAATTGAGCTCCTAAAATCAAGAAAAGACGATATGAGGATGTTTGATGGCAAGGATCTGGTAAATTGGATACTACAGATGAAGCAATATTTTGATATACATGAGGTGCAACTGTTACAAAAGGAATGTATTTCATCTTCATATTTAGAACGGAATCAATTCTTATCGTATAAAGGGATTTGTTCTCTTAAACCACTTGTTACGTGGTTAATTTTAACAAAGGAAATGACAACACATTATGAGGATACAAAGAGAAACACCTTCTTTAGCCAATTGATAAATCTCAAACAAAAGTGCTCAATGGAAGAGCACATTGAGGACTTAAAAAAATTGAATATAAGGGTAAATGATATTCCAGAGAAGCAAAGGATTGATGCCTTCATAGGGACTTTAAAGGATAACATTCAACATGAGGTTCGTCTTTGGGATCTTGATTCATTGGAGAAGGCGTTCAGGTTGGCAAGAAAAATTGAAAGCAGAATTATGGAAACAAGGAATCCCACCACTCACAACTATAAATATGGAAAAAAAAAAATCTCCTAGCCTTCTACAACCTACAAGGTTTACACCACGACAATTGGAAGAAAAAAGAGAAAAGGGGCTTTTTTATATTTGTGATAGCAAATACACTAAAGGTCATAAGTGTGCTGACATGAAACTATTTTACATAGATGCTGAAGAAGAGGAAGAAAAGCATCAAGAAACATCAAAAGAATAGGATATACACTAGGGACCAACCCAAGAGAAAGAAGAAATGAATCTGACCATATCTTGTAAAGCATTGGCAAGGATTTCCATTCCTCAAATTCTCAATATAGAATGACATATCAAGAAGAAAAAGGTTCAAGAAGTGAACTATGACATCGAGAAATAAGAAATGAATCTGACCATATATTTTAATGCATTTGCTAGAATTACCACTCCTCAAACTATCAAGATAGAAAGACATATCAAGAAGAAAAATGTTAAAAAAGTGAAAGATCACATCAAACATCAAGAAATCAATCTGACCATATCTTGTAATGCACTGGAAGAAATTACGACTCCTCAAGCTCTCAAGATAGAAGGACATATCAAGAAGAAAAAGGTTCAAGAAGTGAAAGATCACATCGAGAAAGAAAAAATGAATCTAACCATATCTCATAATGCATTGGCTGGAATTACCACTCCTCAAACTATCAAGATATAAGAACATATCAAGAAGAAAAATGTTCAAGAAGTGAAAGGTCACATCAAGCATTAAGAAATGAATCCAACCATATCTTGTAATGCTTTGGAAGAAATTACCACTCCTCAAACTCTCAAGATAGAAGGTCATATCAAGAAGAAAAATATTCAAGAACTCAAAGATCACATCGAGCATCAACAAAAATTCTCCAACTTTTAGAGGATAAGGCCACTTTGGTGCAGAATCGAATCAAGCAATAGGTAGATCAACATCACAGTGAAATAAATTTTGATGTAGGAGATCGGTTATTTTTACATCTAAATCTCCAGAAAGCTATTCATGAGAAGGAAATGTTGGAAATACTACATGCACTTAAGAAATGGAGACCTTACCTAATTGGAAGACACTTCAAGGTAAAAATGGATCATGATAGTCTTAAATACTTTTTGGAACAAATATTATCTTTACAAGAACAAAAAAAATGGGTCACAAATATGTTGGGTTATGACTTTGAAATCATCTACAAAAAAGGGAAGCAAAATGTTGTTCCAAATGCACTCTCAAGAAAGGATGAGGATGTGGAAGCATTATTTTGTGCTATTTCTATTATCCAACCAGATTGGATAAATGAAGCAAGGGATGAATGGAAGAAGGATGAATAAGTGTAGCCGCTCATTCAAAATTTGTAGAAGATCCCAGTTCAAACAATATTTCCAGAACTTGACAGGGAAGGAAAAATCATATTGGAACCTGGAGTAGTCACAGAAACAAGAACCTAGTAGCTACGAAATCAATCAATTTCAGAGTATCTCATCAAGTGGAAGAACTTACCATTGAAGATTCCACATGGGAAGACAAGACTTTTATATAGAAGCATCGAGAACTACTCAAGCATTGAGGACAACACTTTTTGAAGGAGAGGGGCATGTTAGGTCCCTATACGACTAGTGTAACCCCTTATTGTTATCAGTACAACCCCCTTATTATAGTTTTGTGCCCATGTAGTCCCCATATTGTTATTATTTTTCCCCTGTGCGCTTATATTATTATTTTTATGTCGGTTCTGATTATATTATGCCCCTTCAACTCCTATATATAGAAAGCAGGTCCTGTCATTTGTATCATTGAAGAATTTTTCATTTGTGTAATGTAAATGAGGTTGCCCCCTCGAAGAGGGTGAATTCTAAGGCGTTGATCTATCTTTTCCATATTTTGTGAGTTGGTTTCATAACATTGTAGATTTCTTTGTACGATATATAATCACCAACTATTACTATTTTGCATGTAAAATATGTTATACAAGACACTCTCAATAAATATCACTTGAAGATACCAAAGTCAGCATTTACATGAAGTAGTGGAAATAAATCTCAAAATTTCAAAACCATTTTTTCCATTTACTTTATACTTTTCCCTTACATTAATATTATCGATATACATACCCTAAGTTTCATAAATGTGTGTACTAAATTAAATGTGAATTCTTTGTGATAATGATATCTAGCATATAGGTTGTCAATAATAACTCTAAGTTTAAAGGCATGCAAGGACAACCATAGAGAAATATTTTGTGGATATGTGGTCAACTATGTTGATGTTCATTTTCTCTATTTGATAAAAATGGTTTTTTGTATGTGGAAACACTTCCCATTCCTGCTTACATGATGATTGGCCAAAAAATGCAGAAATGTCTTACATTTGTTGATAGTGAAGCCTTTGTTAATAGTAGGACTAAGCCTTATTTAGTTTTTTAATACTAGTTTTAGATTCCTCTACAACTACACGATTTTTATACATCTAGTAATAATTATACAATGAATTAGAATAAATGTTATTAAGCACTTGAACAATGTCATGATTACGCGTTGATTAAGCGTTAATATTTTTATAGACATTAGTTAGCACTGTGGGAGACTGATTAGGTTTATGTGACATTTCATGTATGTCAAATACCATGGAAATTGACACTTTGGGGACATTCATAGAAAAATAGAGAAAGAGTAGATTACATTGATACCACCAATCCCAATTTATGAAGAAAAACAAATTACATACAAATTACTAACCCAAAATACAAATATATGTAATGGAGGAGTGAAAAATAAGTTTTGTACGCAATGGAGTTGTGTGAAATAAGTGCGCAGAGGGGAAATGTGTGTGGAGGTGCAGAAGTGGGGCATAAGGGCTCTCCCACACATATGGTTTTTATGCACATATTTTATTATGCAAACTAAAAACCTTTGACATTTGACCTTTCAAAAGTAAAAAACATATTTTCTACCATTAAAATGAAAATAATAAAAAATCATTTGTATTTTTACAAACATATTACAATATCAAAAAATAAAATGGTAATTTGTTTGATTTGAAGGAATCTCCATTGAATTTCTATTCTTCTGTGTAACTGCACAACATAGTGCTTCAGCTTAGATTGAATCTCGACAGATATAGGTGCACCAAAAAAGTGGACAAAGACAAGAATGTGTGCAAATTTGTAGTAGTGATTATCTATAGTGAAGAAAAAGAGTTGTGCCACACAAGAATGTGTTGAGCCAATTATTATGCGGAAGAAATTCATCCGACAAGATAAAGTTTGTGTGTAAATAAACAATGTACATAGGTAAAGCATCTACCGACTTAAAGGAATAGCTATGATCTGACAGATATAATCAACACAAACATAGATCTGAAAGTAGTAAATTTGGTTTAAATTGACATTAATTATATTCAATTAAAAAAATTTAGATCATTCTAATCAATAATAGAACGTCAGTTTTTTAATAAAATCTCAAATCATATTCAAGGTACAAAGGTAGGGCATAAAGTATCTCTCATGCATAATCTTCTTCCGAAAATATTTTATTCCGCACACTAAAAACCTTTGAGCTTTTATAAAAAATCACATATTTTGTACCATTAAAATGTAAATAATAAAAAATAATTTGTATTTTCACAAACATATTATAATATTTTCGATGATCTAAAGGATTGTCCATTGAATTACTATTATGCAGTGTAATTACATAATAGAGTACTTCATCTTACATTGGATTTCGATGGATATAGGTGCACCAAAAAGCATACGAAGATCATAATGCATGTGGATATGCAGTAGTGAGTATGTGTTGTGAAGGGAAAGAGTTGTGTCGCACAAGAATGTGCCAAGACAATTAGTATAAAAAAGCAATTCATGTGAAAACATAAACTTTGTGAGAAAATAAATGATGTACATAGGTAAAGCATATGCCAACTTAATGGAATAACTATCAATTGACCCCTTCCGCAATTGCAGAAGCATAGAGGAATTTAGTCTTACACCTAATTAATGCATGTAAGACAAACATAGATTTAAAGGTAGTAAATTTAGTTAAAATTGACATCAATTACCTAATTATAAAAATTTATATCATTTTGATCAGTAACAGAACATTCATTTTTTTATTATAAAATATCAAAGAATATCCTCGAAAAATTATGCAAAACATTATCTTAAAAATATTCACAGAAATCGTGCACAAATTCAAAATTAGAATAGAGTAATCAATCTTTGTACATGAGAAGTATTGAATGGTAAGTAACACAGTGATGGTAACAAGAATTATATCCAGATTCAAATGCCAATCATCATAGCTACAATTAAAATAAATACTACAAATGTAATAGATATCTAAGAACCAAAATTTATATCGAGCATTCATTTTCATTCTCATCAGTAAATGAACATTAGATATAATATAAAATATCAAATATATATCCTTGAAAACTTATGAAAAATAATTATCTCATAATTCTCCGCAAAATTGGTAAACATACTCAAAATCACAATAGAGTAATCAGCTAGTGTGCTTGAGAAGCCTTGAATAAAAACCAACATGGTTACATTAACAAGAACTACATTCAAATTTAATGCTAATAACCATAGTTATAATTAAAATAAATAATAAATATGGAACATATATATGAGATACAAAATTATTGTTAAACATTCATTTTCATTGTGATCAATTATGAAATATCAGATACAATATCAAATATCAAATAATATTCTTGTAAACTTATGTTCAATTAATGTGTTTAACAATGCCGCATAATATAGAGCTATACAAGATCATATGTAAAACATCATCTCAAAATTATTCAAAAATTTGGTAAACTATATTAGTATTAGAATAGAGTAATCAAAATTCATTATCAATGTGATCAATTATATGACTTTAGATATAAAATAAAATCTCAAATAAAATCCTCAAAAAAATTATGTTCAATTAATGTTTTTACACAACACTATAGAATTCAAACCTATACAACATCTTATGCAAAACATTATCTCAAAATTCTTTACGAAATTCATAAACAGAATTATAATTGGAACACGGAGAATTCAAAATTACAACCATAATTGAATAAAGACTTCGTAGCCCCTAATTTACAATGATCAGTATTTTTTTATCATGGAGGTTTTTTATAATGGTAATTACAGTCTCCTTATATCTTAGCTTAGCTCATCATCTCATTCATTATGTCAATCTGGCATCTTCTCTCTTTAACTATCAACCCTTGCATTATGAAAAATATCAATAATTGTTCTATAATAAATTAAGTATATGTAATAAATGGTAATTTAACCTTAAAACAAAGGTATCTAGAGAAAGGAAGACATATTCCAATGGAAGGTGTTATGTAACTGAGATTAGATTTATATATTAAACCATTTCAAAGGTTTTTGGTGTGAAAAATTGCCTTTGTTGCATAAAGCACTTACTAAAATCTTAATACTTAATCATAAATTAAATGCATTCATCCCAATGGGGATTTGGATTGGACTACCGTGAACCATAATTTCAAAAAGTTGCCTACAAAAAAAATTAAGAAACTACATTAGGGAATTAGCTTAGTTCATGATAAATATCCAACAAACCTAAATAATTAAACATTAGTAAACAGAAAAATGAATTTTCCAAGATTTAAGGACATTCGCAATATGCGAAATAATAGACCATGATTTTTTTACAGTTGAATGTCTTTCATATTCACAATTTCTTGAAGGAAGATCTTTAGTTGAGCTTCAATGAAATATTTAATCACAGGGACAATAATCACCTATTTGATATGTTCATTGAATATCTCCTCCTCAATTTCCTTATGTTCGGTCCCTATAATACTAGTGATTACCCCATTATTATTGTAGTGGTGTCCCTTATTAATATTGTGGTGCACCTATTGTTTCCATATTGTTATTATTGTGCCCCATAGAATCCCTCTATTGTCATTTTTGTGGCTTTATATTACTATTGTTAGGTCGGTTGGGTTATATTGTGACTCCTTAGACTCCTATATATAGAAAGGAGGTTTTGTCATTTGAATCATCCAAGAATTGTTCATTTATGTAATGTAAAGGAGGTTTCCCCCTTGAAGAGGCTGAATTCTAAGGCATTGATCTATCTTTTCTATCTTTTCTTGAGTTGGTTTCATAACATTTGCTATCAGAGCATTGGATTCTAGGGTTTCGCTGCTCCAAACAGGTCATCGTGGCATTTTCACTATAACTTTTTTTCTAAGAATTTTCAGAATAAAAAAAAACTCATTTGAGGAGAAAGCGCGCCGAATCTCGGATCCAAATTTCAGAGCTTTTCGCGCTATATTTATAGAGATATGATCTAAGGAAGTTGGTCTTTTTGCGGACTCCTGAATTACATTCCAAAAAGGTGACCTAGGGAAAATTGTCATAAATTTCTCCCTGAGGATCGGATTGAAATTTCATAAGAAGTAACAAAAATAGGACAAACTGTAGTTTCTAATATATATATTTTCAGAGCCAAAGGTCGAAACAGTAACTCGTGGCACATCGTACAAGTTCCCTCTTCTGAACTAGTCTATAATCAGGTCATCTTGGGAGATTGTGCATAACTCTTCCTTAGAGAATCCAATTTGGATCAGACTGGTGGCATTGGAAAGAGGACATAGAGGGCTACTACAAGTCGTAATTTCAGAACTGCATGATCCGAAATTGCAGAGATACTTTAGATTCAATATCAAGCTTCTACAAAGTGAAAAAAGGTGTGTAGTTTTTTTTTAATTTTTTACATAAGCTTGGTTTGAAAAATTAGTTTGAATCGGTAATTGATGCCCCGAGGAAAGAAAATGCAAACATCTAGTAAGCAACCTGAAAGCTCTAGCATGACTCATGAAGAAGAGGAAGAAATGCAACATGATATATCAAAATTACGAGACCAAGTGCAACAAGTGTCACTTGCACAAAAAGCAACAGAATCTAAGATGGATGGTTTAAGGAAAGATGTAGAAGCTAAGATGGATGGTTTAAAGAAAGGTGTAGAAGCTAATATGGACTACTTAAAGAGAGGCGTAGAAGCTAAGATGGATGGCATGGAAGCTAAGATGAATGGCATGGACACTAAAATTGATGGCATGGATGATAAGATGGAAGAATTGAAGATAAATATGAATAAGTTGCTACAAGAAATGGTCACTTATGGTGAAAGGGTAGTAAAGGAAACTCGTAATGAGAACAAAAAAAATGTTAATAACGATTCCATATACTCTAATGTGGGATCAAAGACCCACCATATTCCAAAAATCAATATGAGGAAGTTTGATGGCAAGGATCCTGCAACATGGATATTACAAATGGAGCAATTTTTCAATCTCAATAATGTGCAAAACACACAAAAGTTACGTATTGCAACTTTATATTTGGAACCAAATCAGTTTGTATGGTATCAATGTCTTTACTCTTGTAAACAAATTATCACTTGGGCAATCTTTATGGAAGAATTGATAGCACATTATGAGGATACAAAATGCAACAAATTTTTTAGCCAATTGATAAGTCTCAAAAAAAAGGGTTCAATAATGGAGCACATTGAGGAGTTCCAAAAATTGAACATAAGGGTAAAAAATATTCCAGAGGAGCATAGGATTGATGTGCTCATAGGGACTTTAAAGTATAATATCCAACATGATGTTCACCTTTGGGAGCCTGGTTCATTAGAGAAGGCATTCAGGTTAGCAAGAAAAATGGAAAGCAAAATTATGGCAACCAAGAAGCATACCACTCACAACTATAAAGAT
This sequence comes from Pinus tabuliformis, assembly GCA_031772625.1. NCBI lineage: Eukaryota > Viridiplantae > Streptophyta > Pinopsida > Pinales > Pinaceae > Pinus > Pinus tabuliformis. The sequence goes on from CM062814.1 coordinate 347,078,594, forward strand.
GGAAGTGTTGTTGCCCCTAGTCTTCCACAACCTATAAGGTTGACACCACAACAATTAGAAGAAAAAAGAGCAAAAGGGCTTTGTTACAGTTGTGATAGCAAATACACTAAAGGTCATAAGTGTGCTGAGAAGAAATTATTCTACATAGATTGTGAAGAGGAAGAAGAAAAGGAGCAAGAAATGTCAAAAGAGGAGGATATACTCCAGGAACAAATACTAGATAAAGAATAAATGAATCCAACCATATCTTGTAATGCATTGGCGGGAATTATCACTCCTCAAACCATCAAGATAGAAGGGCAAATCAAGAAGAAAAAGGTAATAGTGTTGATTGATTCAGGAAATACCCACAATTTTATTCATTGTAAGGTAGCAAAAGAATTGAATTGCTTCTTATATCAAACACCAGAGTGTCAAGTGATGGTTGCAAATGGAGGAACAATAAATTGCTCTGGAAAGTGCCATAATATCAAGTTATCCATGGGAGAATATGTATTGACTAGCCCAATGCTTTCCATTCCAATGGGAGGTGTTGATGTTGTATTAGGAGTCCAATGGCTATAACCCTTGGATACAATAGCTTTTAATTTTCAAGAACTTTTCATGAAATTCTCCATGCAAGGAAAGGAAGTTGAATTAAGGGGTATTGCAGGGAAACCGGGAAAGATAATCAGCTCTAATGGTATGACAAAGCTTCTAAAAAAGGAACAAAGAGGTGTAATTTCACAATTATGATCGCTAGATGTTTCCACATTGGAATCATATATTTCTCCAGATCTCCAAAAAGTCTTGGACAATCATTCCAAGGTATTTGAGACTCCCAAAGGTCTCCCACCTATTCATGATCATGATCATGCTATTCATCTAATTCCAGGAAGTGTTCCTCCAAACATCAGGCCGTATAGATATCTGTATGTCCAAAAGAGTGAAATTGAACATATGGTTATAGAAATGCTAGAGGCTGGTATAATTCAACCGAGCCAAAGTTCTTTCTCTGCTCCAATAGTATTGTTGCACAAGAAGGATGGATCATGGCACATGTGTCCAGATTATAGGGAGCTCAACAAGCTCACTATTAAAGATAAGTTTCCCATTCCTGTCATTGATGAATTACTAGATGAATTTCATGGATCAATTTACTTCACCAAGTTGGATCTTCGTTCAGGTTATCATCAAATCAGAATGAAGACTGAAGACATTCCGAAAATAGAATTTAGAACTCATGAGGGTCATTATGAATTTTTGGTCATGCCTTTTGGCCTTACCTATGCACCTTCAACATTTCAAGGTTTGACGAATTCCATTTTCAAACCATTCCTTAGAAAATTTGTGTTAGTATTTTTTGATGATATACTAATCTACAGCAAGTCTTGGAAGGACCATGTTGAACATGTTGACAGGGTGCTACAACTATTGGAGGAGAAACAATTATATGCAAAAAGATCCAAATCTTTCTTTGGAGTACAAGAGGTGGAATATCTGGGTCATATTGTATCTCATGAAGGAGTTAAGGTAGACCCTAGCAAAATTAAAGCCATTAAGGAATGGAAATTCCCCACATCCATAAAGCATCTGCGAGGATTTCTCAGGTTGACAGGGTATTATCACAAGTTTGTTAAGAATTATGGGAGAATAGTAACACCTCTAACAACAATATTGAAGAAAGATGCATTTTCATGGACTCCAAAAGCAACAAAGGCCTTCGAGCATCTTAAAGAGGCAATGTGTCAAGCACCGGTCTCAGCTACACCAGACTTCACAAAAACCTTTATTGTGGAATGTGATGCTTCAGGAAATGGAATTGGTGTTGTTTTAATGCAAGATGAAAGACCCATTGCTTTTGAAATTCATCCAATCAAGGGAAAGTTTTTACACAAAACTATTTATGAGAAGGAAATGTTGGCAATACTCCATGCACTTAAGAAATGGAAACCCTATCTAATGGGAAGACACTTCAAGGTAAAAATAGATCATGATAGCCTTAAATAATTTTTAGAACAAAGATTATCCTCTGAAGAGCAACAACAGTGGGTCACAAAGATGTTGGGTTATGACTTTGAAATCATCTACAAAAATGGGAAGCAAAATGTGGCCGCAGATGCACTCTCAAAAAAGGATGAGGATGTGGAAGCATTGTTGTGTGCCATTTCTATTATCCAACCAGATTGGATAAACGAAGCAAGGGAGGAATGGAAGAATGACAAAGAAGTGTGGGCACTTATTCGAAAGTTACAACAAGACTCCAGTACGTTTGATACATTTGGCTGGAAAAATGATTCATTATGGTACAAAGATCGCTTATACCTCTGTAAGAATTCCTAGCTAAAACAAAAGATTCTTATGGAATTGCACACTTCTCCCTTAGGAGGGCACTCAACATTTTTAAAAACTTACCACAGGGTTAAGAAGGAATTTTTTTGGGAAGGCTTTAAATCAGATATTCAAAAGTTTGTGGCTGGATGTTTGGTTTGCCAACAAAATAAAGTTGAAACAATTAAGACAACGGGTCTATTACAACCTTTATCCATTCCAAGCCAACGTTGGGAGGAGGTTTCAATGGATGTTATCACAGGTTTACCCAAGTCTGAGGGAAAGAGTGTCATCATGGTGGTAGTTGACAGACTTACCAAGTATGCACACTTTTGTGCATTATCACATCCATTTAAAGCCAGTACAGTTTCTACTGCATTCATGGAAACAATTCAAAAGCTACATGGAAACCCAAAGATTATTGTAAGTGATAGAGATCCCATTTTCACTAGAAATTTTTGGACAGAATTATTTTCTTGTCTGGGCACTCAGTTAGCTCATAGCTCATCTTATCATCCTCAATCTGATGGGAAAACTGAGATAGTAAAAAAATGTTTGGAAGGATATCTTCGTTGCTTTGTATCTGATAAACAGACACAATGGGTCAAATGGTTGCCTCTGGCTGAATGGTGGTATAACACGTCCTTCCATACAGCAACAAAAATGACCCCATTTATGGCACTTTATGGATATCAGCCACCATCCATCACATGATATTTAAGAGAAAATTATAAGGTTCAAGCAGTGGAACATCACATCGAACATCAACAAGAAGTCCTCCAACTCTTAAAGGATAACCTCGTGTTGGCACAGAATAGAATGAAACAACAGGCAGATCAATATTGCAGCGAAAGAAGTTTTGATGTAGGTGATTGGTTATTCCTACGGCTACAACCCTATAAGAAAATGTCCCTCAAGCAAGCTAAGAAGGATAATAAATTATCACCAAAATATTATGGTCCGTAAAGGTGTTGCAAAAGATTGGTACTATGACATACAAATTGGAGCTTCCTGTAGCTTCTCGATTGCACCCAGCTTTCCATGTTTCATGTTTAAAGAAGGTTATAGGCGAAAAGCTCCCAGTTCAAACAATATTTCCAAAACTAGATGAGGAAGGAAAATTTATATTGGAACCAGAAGCAGTCACAGAAATAAGAACTTGACAGTTACGAAATCGATCAATTTCAGAGTATCTTATCAAGTGGAAGAACTTATCTACTAAAGATTCCACATGGGAGGATGAGAATTTTATACAGAACCATCCAAAACTACTCAAGCGTTGAGGACAACACTTTTTTGAAGGAAAGGGCCATGTTGGGTCCCTATAATACTAGTGATTACCCCATTACTATTGTAGTGGTATCCCTTATTAATATTGTGGTGCCCCTACTGTCCCCATATTGTTATTATTGTGCCCCATAGAATACCTCTATTGTTATTTTTGTGGCTTTATATTATTATTGTTAGGTTGGCTGGGTTATATTGTGACTCCTTAGACTCCTATATATAGAAAGGACGTTTTGTCATTTGAATCATCCAAGAATTGTTCATTTATGTAATGTATAGGAGGTTGCCCCCTCGAAGAGGCTGACTTCTAAGCTATTGATCTATCTTTTCTATCTTTTCTTGAGTTGGTTTCATAAAACCCTAGCTTCTTCTTATGGTTGCACAACCAAGGTAGAGTTCTCTTCATTAACACTAACAAAAGTAATTATTGTTTTTCTAATTTCATATGTAGGAAACTCAGTTATACTATTCAAATCTATTTCCTTTGACGGTTTTAGCTTTTCCAATTCATCTATTAGCAAGTCTTTCAAAATTTAATCTAGACCCACATGTGATCCATGGACCATTTAGATCTCGAATAATATCGTCTTACTTAACATAGGCATAAACTCTTCTTCTTTCTATGTTTTCACATTCATAAGTAATATTATTTAGTGTCCTCATTCTCTCATACCATCCATCTTTGACCTAATTCATTGGATTAGCATCTCGGAGTCCTTGTTTTTATTTGTCTATATCAGAGAGTAGATCAAGCTTCTGACTAAAAGTAAGTAAGTCATTGTCTGTGAAATCCTTATCTCCCTTGAGATCACATTTAACACACTACACAAATGACTTAATTCTCTATCCTAAATGTTGCATATTGGAGGTTGTTTGATGTGAATGTTCAATAATTTTCAACATTTTAGATATATTATTGATAGTATATGATTTCATTAGATTAAGGAGGTTGATGGGTTTATCAAATATATGCAGTGTATGGGGGTAGAAATTTCCAATGGTGGTGCACGTGCTGCTAATGGAGTCATTAAGGACCCAAATTTAGAGCATCTTCTAGCTCTTTATTTTTTCTTTCATTCTTATGGTGTTTTCTTCCTATTCGATAATATATGGTGCAAGTACATCACTAGTAGCTTGATGCAGTTTCATGAGCCCTGTAGATCCAACCCTAGACACATCAAAATCCATTTGTGCTTCATCAATAACATACTTATTATGTACCCTATTTTTTTAATTCTCAATCTTCTACTACCCCTATCGTAAATTGCATTTTATAATGTGACAGGGCGGTCATCGAAAGTAATGACTTCTTCAACAATTTGTTCCATTATTTTCTGATTTTATGCTAAACAAGCAGTAATCCAATTAGGTGGTATATCATTGTCAACTTCTATGCCCATAGTTTTTTAAATGCTTCCTATTTTGGGGGGGACTTTTAGATTTGGGTGATTGAACTATGTGCGCTCTTTCTAGAGTGAATATTCAAGGAGGCTCTTCATCATCTCCACCACCTAATAGTCCATTGTGAACTAGTTCACAATTGAAATAGATTTTATCATCCTTTGACTAGAAGATGAACTCGAACTAGTAACATATATGCAAGATTGAGATTGTTGCATAGGATTTGTAACTCTTTGCTTGTATTTTCCTCCCGTGCCAACATTGGATTCTTCAGCAATTTCTTTAGTATCTATCATCAACTCTTCATTTTTTTTTTTGGTACTTTATGACTCTCCTTATTTTCTCTCTAACATTTGGAAACAAGTTCTTATACCTAATAGTATATAGGTGTGTGCAAAATAGGCCTTCTGGATTAAATGCTTCAAGCACTCTAGCTTCACTTAACTTAAAATAATCTAAATACTTTGCAAACTCTGTAACATGACCTGCATTCTTCATAGTGACTTCTCCAATAGTAAACGATGAATAAATAAATTGTTTTTTCCTTTTGCATTCAAATATAACTAACCAATCATGGTATTCCATGTAGACTTCAACTACAAAATACCCATCTATAACAAATTTTGGCATCATCAATGAATTACCTTCAAATCCATAAATTCAAATTACCAAATTACTTTCTCTTTCTTCATCCACCCCTTTTCCCCATAGGAAAACTTTGGCTTATGTAGATATTCGACAGGGCTCTTATCCAGTTACCATGTAATTGACTTTCTTTACAAAGACAATTTAGATTAGATAAAATTTTAAAGAAGTTTTCTACTTCCACAATATGGGATACTAGAACATGATTGGTTTTTGGTTGAGATTGAATTTAGGATTATAGGGTAAGTCATCAGATATATGGATGAACACAAGGGATGTTATCAGATATTCCATCATAAAGAATATATTACTCCTGGAAAAATTAACTAATTGAAAATCTAATTCATTGGAAATGACATCAACCCTGTCGAATACACAAATTTTTTGTATGAGTGATAAAGCAGCTAGAGAATGCATTTTGTGACATTGGTTGTAGTTTCTTGGCCTATCACTTAGGAATAGATCCAAAAGAAGTCCCTAAACAATTGTGTAAATAAATAAATATCTAGGAGGGAAAGATCAGAAGGAACCATGAAGTTGGGGAAATGAATTCTCGAGGAATGTTAGTGCCACGTGGTTGTGACTTCTAGAAAATATTTTCTTCCGAAAATTTCAAGCACTTATTTGGTTTCAGTAGCTTGACTATCGATCTCCATTCCTTCAAAATCAGAAGAATATTCTTCATTGTTAGCATAACTGTTCTTTTTCTTGAATCAAAATTGTTTGCACACAACTAAACAATATCTCTGAAACAAAATATTTTTGGAACACATGTAGCATTCGCTAATTCTCTAGTGCAAATCTTCTTGTTTTTTTTCTCTTCCATTGCAATATTAACAAAATTCTCATACAAAGTCTACCAGTGAAATTTATCATCAATATAAGAAAGTGAGTTAATTGTATAAGTACAAATAGTTTATTTCCTTCCTCTACTAGCCATTTCCAATTTGTACTTAAAAATACTTTGTGAATCAATAACATTTTTGATGTTGTTTAACTATAAATTTGTTGATTCCCTTCATAATGACCAGTTTTTATTATTTTTCATGTAAACTATGTCATATAAGACACTCTCAGTAAATAGCAATTGAAGATACCAAATTTGATATTTATGGGAAGAAGTGGAAATAAATCCCATAATTCCAAAACCATCTCTTCCATTTACTCTCCACTTTTCTTTTGCTTTAATATCATCAATATACATGCCCTAAGAGACATAAACTATGATATAAGATAAATAGTAATTATTTGTGATCATGATAATTAGATTACAGGTTGTCAATAATAACTCTAAATAAAAAAATCATTGAAGGACAACCAAAAATAAAAATTATGTGGAGAAGTGGTCAACTATGTCTACTATGAAGAAACCTTATGGTTAAGTTCATCCCCACCACTACAATGATGTTGATTCATTCTATTTGATATATGAATACAAAAATCTTAATAAAATTTGATTTACTAATAACCTAACATGCAGTTTTGAAAACTAGGGTGCAAATCTAATTGTCACAATGCATTCAATCTCATTTTTGTCTCATGGAAAAATCATAATTTTCATTGATATTGTAAAAATTACATGTTGAAGATATTGATAGCATATGTATTAATAGTGTTCATAAGCCACTTGTTGTATAGTTATGTCCAAAAATGAGTCAATCTCATGTATGGAAGACTAATAAGATAAATACATATGATAATTTTTTAAATGTACAGACATGAGATTTACTATAAAACAAAATAACTACATCAAAAATATGTCAAAAAATGCCATGAAATCAGGGCCTATGGACCCTGTCCTACTGCTTATCCATGTATGGCCAGTGGTAGTAACTGAGAAAGCCTAGTCATGCTATTCTCTAATAAACCAGAGCCACCTTGGCTGGAGTGTGGCTTCTTTGGATAATTGGTCAGAAATTCTATTATGTTCCCTATATATATGATGACAAGAAATATAATCAAATTGAGTTCTCAACATCAATGCATCATCCAAAATATGCCGGAGTGGGTGCCTGTGAAATGTATATTGTTGATTAAACCATTTTATTATAATCTATGAGTCACCAAAAATATGTAAATGACAACATCCGTTTACAAGCGCAAGAAATAATAAGTGACAGAGGGAAATGAGTTATGCATAGTTGTTTGTCCCTTCACCCAGTCCCATATGGATCTTATAGTAATGGGTAGTCGAGATATTAAAGAGGATTCCTCCTCCACAGCCATGATGCTATGCCGAGCCATCAAAGTATGCCCATGGAGTAGCATGGTCGATAATTTCTGCAGTGATGATGCAAGTAGTAGGTTCACGGGCATCCTCTGGGATGCATTGAAATGAAGTTATGAGATGTGCAGTGGCTAGTGCCCAATGACCAACAATGTCAGTGAATATGATTTTATTCCTTTGAATCCAAATACACCAGTATATCAAAACAGGTAGGTTGTGAATTCTATGTGAGTGAGCACTTGTCCACCATAGCTGTCAGGCCTCCCTGATATCCACCCCTTACCAATGAGCTTGTATTTGTAGAAATGATGTAACTTCAATCCAAATAGCAATAATAATAGGGAAAGTAAGGAATATATGATCAATAGTTTCCATTTCATGTTTTAATAGAACACACCAAGATGGGCCATGAAAGGCACGCTTTTCTAAATTATCCCTAGTAGGGATCTTATTCTGAAGAATGCACCACATGAATAATTTTTCCCGGGGTGGTGCCTTTAATTTCAAGAGAGTACTCCACCACCAGTCAGATACAAGTGGTTTGTGATCTGAAAAAATATGTAGATATCCAAATTTTGGGGAGTATTTCCCGTTAGGTGAGAATGCCCATATAAGTTCATCATCCCCATCAGATACCCTGACATGTGATTCCATAAGTGAATTTATGTATGTGTGCCAATTGGCCTGCCATATGGGAGGGATGCCCAGAGTATCAGATGATTTCCATGCATGTCTCAAGATGTTAGTGTTGTCTATATCCACGATATGTCCCAAGGTAGAGAATCTTGCAGTTGAGAGATGGTGTATCAGCTCCTTGGGAAGTTGATGTGCATTCCCACAGCTAATCCATCGATCCAACCCAATGCGAACCAGATCTCCATTATCAATATTCCAAGTGTTGGCTTGTTGGGGCCTGGCCCAAGTTTAGAGGTTATTTAGCCAAACAAATCCCGCTACTACTGGCCCTTTCGGTAACAATCCACAGAGCATGAACTGAGGTCTCACCTGAAGTAGTATGGGAGGGTGCTAGAACTAGCTTTCTGCACCATGGAGACTTCTGATGAGTTCAAGTGGTCCGCAGTTCACCCATGTGTGCACATCGGTACGCACACTTACCTGTTCCTTGCAGCCTAAGATGTTGTCGTCACGCATCCCTACTCGAGGCCCAAACATTGTTATTACCCAAGTCCTTATTAATATTCCACCTTTAATTGATTAACTTAGCTTACTTGCATGTGTAAAAGATATTTAGCAATATAAATCATTCATACAAGTGTGCACAGTAAATAAACAAGATATTTGCAATTGATATCAAACATGTAATAACTAAAGAACAGATACACAAAATTCGGATAAAAGTTCTTTTATTATTTTATTCTCCGGTTACAGACTCGACTCCGCCCTTCACACTCAACTACAGGGGTTTGCAAACTCAGTTGTGAACAACTAGGCCTCTGTGCACTCAGCTGCAGAGCCTTCTCCTACTCCATGACCCAAAGACACACTTAGATTCTTACTACTCAATCCCTTGGAATTGTTCCTATTCCATACATCGTTCTCACTAACTCTCTTTTACACTTAGAGACTCGCTCTATTTATAAAATACCATGGTCCATAGAATATGGGTAGGCCGACATTACATTACGAACTAGGGTGGACAACCCTATGACTCAAACATACTTTCATGCCAGCAATTCATGGGGCTTTACAACATTATTCGGTCAAAACATGGGCTTTGAGCCCCAAAACATGCTTCCGGGGGGGGTGTTCGATGCCCAACAGGCCCCCAACACAAACATCATGACTTGCCCTGGAGTCATTATGTCAGTGCGGCGACCTTGGCATGGAGTTCCTCCAACTGTCCTCGAAATGTGCTGATGTCAGCAGTGCGCTGTTTCGCTACTTTCTGAATCTGTTGCATCCTTTGTTCTAAGACCTTCGTGTCTGAATTGTTTCCCTACATCTGTACTGGCATTTGCTGCATATGTTTATAGTCCTGCACCTTTGTTTGGCTCCTTGGTATGCGAAGACTATGCTTCGACCAACTAGTGAGTTAGTCGGCCCACCCATGTAGGGTTTTAAGCATCGCCATTTACTTTTCCTTGGAAGGGTTCTCCATTTAGTTTCTCTAGCTGGACCATGCCTCCATCTGTGACCTCCTTAACCATGTATGGTCCCAGCTAATGCCCTCTGAATTTTCCTCGAAATTTTTCAAACTTACTATGATACAGCAACACTAAGTCATTTACCTTAAATATGAACAACTCGATATGGCAGCCATGTCAGCTTTTTCATGCTACTCTTATACCTGCTGATAAAACCTAGCCAAGAACCATTCTTTCTCAAGTTCTTCCAACTGCGCGAACCTTTCCTCCAGAGCTTCGCGGTTCGTCATCCCTGTGAACGCTGCTATTCGCAGACTAGGTATGATATATTCCATCAGCATGACAACTTCCACGCCATAAACTAACCAGAAAGGTGTTTGTCCCCAGAGTTTCTTGCACATTGTCCTGTAAGCCCATAGCACTACAAGTACGCGCAGGTCCCAATCGCTTCGCTGTGCATTGCACACTTTGGTCAGCATAGTCTCGAGTATTTTTTTAAAGGCTTCTACAGTCCCATTGGCTTGTGGGTGGTACGATGTACTTTTTTGATGATACACCTGGAATTCTTCTATGAGCGCACTGGTGGTTACGTTCAAGAAATGTGTTATGCGATCACTCCTTAAGATTTTTGGACGTCCAAATTGGGTCAAGACGTTTTCGAAAAAAACTTTGTAGCCCTAGCAGTCGTGTATTCTTTGACCGGCTATGCTTCTGCCCATCATTTCAGGTACTCCGTTGTGGTGATGATGTAACATGTGCTCGTCTTTCCTTGAGGTTTGATAGGTCCCAAAAATTCAATTGCCCATTTCTCGAATGGTTGTAGTGTCATTTGCGGATTCAACTACATCTCATCCCTTCACGATGGTTTTCTGGTCCTTTGACATATATCGCAGGCCTTACAGTATGCCTTTAAATCCTTGTGAAGGGTTGGCCACCATAGCCCTGCGTGAAGAATCTTTTGTGCAATCACGCGTCCTGCATAGTGTACTCCTGTAGCACCCTCATGTCCTTCTACGAGGACCTGATTTCATTCAAACTCAATTACGTATCTTCAAAATATCTCATCATTTCCCATTTTGTATAGTTGCCCTGTAATTACAGAAAAATTCGTCGTGCACACCACCAATTCCTTCTTCTGTTGGATGGAGTATTCCTTCAGCAGAGTCCCTCTTGTCAGAAAATGGATTATATCTTCGAAGTGACCGTCCACGACATGCACCGCAAAGAGCTATGCATCAGGTAATCCTTCCTCCAAACTAGTAGTTTCCTCGCCCATCTCAATGCATGACAAGTGATCCGGTCCTGTGTTCCAGTGTCCAGGTTTGACCATGACCTCAAAGTCATATTCTTGAAATAATAAGAGCCACCTGCATATGTGCCCCCCAAAAACAGGCTTATTGACTAAGTATTTTAGTGCAGAATGGTCTATATCCATCTTGAAGTGTCCTCCTAGCTAATAGTGTCAGTATTTTTGGAGCGTCTACACCATCCCTAACCCCTCATGCTCAGTTGTGGAATATTTCTTCTAGGATTTAGACAATCTATGACTTGCAAACGTGATAGGGTGGTCCAAGACCTCGCCGCCCTCTTATGTGAGCACTACTCCAAAAGTGATAAACGATGCATCAACATGGACATGAAACTCCACATCCCATTTTGGGAAGACCAAGATTGGAGCAGAGGCCAATTTCCCCTTTAGGACATCCAAGCTCTTAATCCAATCATCATTCCAGCAGAATGTGGCATCTTTTTTCAATAGTTTCTCCATCGGCGCGGTGATTTGGGCATAGCTTTTAATGAACTTCCTGTAGTATCCTGTGTGTCCCAAGGTAGTGTGCAACTGTCTAACACTTCGCGACGCTTCCAAATTTAGAATTTCTGCAATCTTCACAGGGTCCACCATCAGCCCCTATTTGCATACCACGTGTCCCAACAGGTTTCCAAAGGGAACGCAGAATGTGCACTTCTTAAGGTTTAGTGCAATCTGGTGTCATTGGCAAGTATCCAGCATCAAGTGCAAGCTTGCTACATGGTGTCCGACTAATCCGAAGACAGTCCAATCATCCAGATAGACCTCCAGGAACTTGTGGATGTATTCTTTGAATGTGGCAACAACAATGCACGAAAAGATGGCTGGCATGTTCTTTAATCAAAATGGCATAACGATGTATTGAAAGTAGCCCCATTTTGTTGCAAAGGTCGTCTTGATCCTATCTTGTGATGCGATTTTGATCTGGTGGTACCTTGAGAACCCATCTATGAATGAGTATGCTTCTTGTCCACCAACATTTTCCAATACTTCATCTTTGAATGGTGTCAGGAATGGGTCATGTACACAGGCATCATTCAGCTTCCTGAGGTCCATGCATATTCTTATTTCGCCCTTCTTTTTTTTCTCCTGTACTACCATAGGGCTCAGCCAGTCAGATTCTTCGACTGGCTCTGTGTGCATTTTTCTAATTCTATGTGAACCTTTTCCTTGTACTTCAGATTCAAGAAGTAAGGTCTCTGCTTGACCAGCTTCGCATTAGGTTTTAGGGTTATCTTCATCATCCCTAAGTCACCAACAATTTCTATCTTGCGGCCATAGCATGCAGTGACCATTTCAGAGCACCAAAACGTTTTTGTTCTGGCACTTCTCTTTCAAATTTGTTCAGGAATTCAAAAATCGCTGTCAACCTATCATACATAGGTAGATCCCTTACCTATGTTGGCATGCAACGCAGTGATCTTACCATCATGTTGCAATTGAGTGTAGTTACCTTATGTAACCAGTTTTGCCATCATTGTTTTTCCTCATCTGAATCTAATGTGCAAGAGCTTTCACGCTCCCATGAAATCCTGCCATCTATTGTAGGATTGACCCAATCCTATTCCCATGCGGTCATTATGTAGAAACAGTCTAGATCATCGTCGCTCTCATCATCACGTATTGGCTCCGTGTAGTGCGATCCTTCCATCGGGTCTAAAGATACTGCTACACGTAGTGAATTTTTCTCGAAAATCATTTTGCGCTTCTTCAAGTTTATCACTTCACTCATATTAGTGGCCCATTCTATTCCCAGTACTGCGGGATATGGATTGCTTTCATCGACAATTTCTTTCGCTTCGAAATCTGCAAGCGTGCTCACACCTTCTATGTCTACCATTATTCCCTACAATCTTCCCATCGGTAGGATCTTCTGGTGGTTCACCATTCACAATTGAATAGGGGACCATTGCAATGCAGGCCTACCCATTCGCTCCCATGTCTTCTTTGGTAGTACTTTTGCATCTGATACTAGATCTAGAATCACATGATCCATTTCATATTGCCCGGTTTGTGCAGTCAATCTCATCTCACTTCCTATCCGCGTTGTGTGCTTCCCGAGCTTCCAGACTACACGTGGTTCTCCTGACCCAAGGCAACTAGTGATGAGTTCTTGGAATCCCTTCACAGCCTTGCTGTTGTGCAGCAGCTTCATGCATGTCTCCAGAAAGGTAGTAAGAATTAACAGGTCCATCTCTAGTTCTAGTTTGTCTTTACTACCTAAAGTGGAGGCCTCTGTGAAGCTCTTCTTAGCTTCCATGAATGTCTCCTTTGCACGCTCCAAATCGAACTCTAGTTCCTTTGTAGGAGCCTTGTGAACCCAAGCACTTTCTTTGGGTTGCTTGCCCTTGTCATCTCCTATCATAATACCACTTCAGAGCACAATGTTTACATTCAAGTCCTCTTCGTGTGCCTTAGACCTCATCATTTGCAGATTCTGAGTCAGGGGAGGCTGGAGAATTCCTTTATCATGAAACCTCGCTATCAATGTGGGGCAGTCCTCCATTTCATGATCAAACTAGGTACAATATAAACATGATGCCCTTCCCAGATTTGTATAATCATGGGCATAATGCCCTCTCCCTCCACAATTGTAACAAATCAGCTGTCCGCGACCCCTTCCTGGTCCCATTCCACCTCGACCTCATCCGCGCCCCTAAAATCTACCACATGCCATCCCTATATTTTGATCAAGGGCTTGTGTTTTGGTCTGAACTTTGTAGGTAGGAGTCTGATCCATCATGAGTTCATAACTTCTACAAGTGCATTCATCATGGCCTACTGACCTGCAGAAATTACAGAACAACTGTTGGGACATCTATGTATACTTTTGTAATAAGTTGCAGTTATCTGTAGCATGCTTCCCTCCTATCTGACAAATCACACACCATAATGCAAGCATCCTGCTCGGTCCTGCTTGTACCTCTGGTCTCAATGGCATTGACCCTCCTCCCACTAGGTAGTTTGCAAAGAGTAGACAATGGTCCTTGTCATGCCCCTGGCCTTTGCATTTTATGCACCATACCTCCTCGTACACCTCTAGCTGAGTTGTCCTCTCTTGTTTCAAACTCTACATTTCCAAACAAATTTTTCAGTTGCATGTGGATTTCTTGGACTCCCAGGCTAGGATCTTGTATTGGGGTCTTTTGCAGTTTCACTGCAATCTCTAAAGCTTCAACATGGGTGGATAACTTCTACTGCGACAGCATCATCCTTAGATGTAGCGTTAGTGACGCTACAAACCATACCTGGTGTTGTCCATCTATCAAGGTCATATTGGATTTGCAAATCATGCCCTTCAATCTTTAATCGAGTTCCTAGGGGATCTCACCTGGAAGCATCGCAATTTCCTTAAACCTGGTAATTTACTGTGTCTCCAATTTTGGCCTGCTAAATTCATTGTTCACTGCAACTTGTATATCCGCAACCCCTGCATTTGTATTTTCGTTGGAATGCTTAATATACCATGTCGGTGTGTGATCCTGCAATGTGCTTACTAGCGTTTCCTTTTTTATATTGTCATCCAGGACTTCTTGTGCTTCCCATATAGCTTTTACCATGAACCAAAATTGGTCCGGATCTTCGTTCACTACTCCTTCAAACACCAAAGATTTTATCACGCAAGTCATATTGGACTGTGGTGGTGGTGGAGGTCGTGTGGGTGGAGATGGGGGTGAAGACAGTGAGACTGGTGGTGGTGTAGGTGGAGGTGGTATGTGTGGAATTCGCTACCTTATCAGGCTAATCGCACTTCTTGGTGAAACTTTCGCGAGCTCTTCCTCACTTTCTCGCTGAGGCGAAATCAAGGGACTATTCCCTATCTTTGTGCTACCTTAGTTTCTATACATCCTCCCACTCTACATATCCCCAAACATCAATTTATTCGCATAACTTGCTTTTCACACAATAGCATTTTAATCCAAGTGTTCAAAGATTTAATGTACTTACCTCGTGGTCCTTTGAGGAAGCATCGTTCTGCCTCACTGTAGCTGATTGAAGTATCTACCGTGAACTTGGTGATAAACCCTCCTATAATTCAATTGAGCTAATGGTCCATAGCATGTGAAATCTTATTTTCCGATGCTTCTAGTTTGCGTACCAACTCTAGATTCCACACAATTGGTTTGTCGAACCTACACCTTCCGTGACTGTCTGCTAGCTTTGTGATCCACTCGTACAACTCAGAGGGGAAATATGCAAAGAAAATTTTGCGGATTTCTGTATATAAGTAGCACTCTAACTACTGTTCCTTTGATACTCTCGGATTCATTTTTTCTTGCGCTGCGAACTCATGAATTTTTTTGTCCAACCACCCTTAAATTTCTTTCTTTGTCAGATTCTAGTGACACTACATTAGACATCTCTTATGCAGATCCCAGTCCTGGCAACAGAACCATTTGTTGGCTTGTTGGGGCCTGACCCAGGTTCAAAGGTGATTTAGCCAAACAAATCCCAGCACTATTGGCCCTTTCGGTAACAGTCCACAGAACACGGACTGAGGTCTCACCTAAAGTATTATGGGGGGGCACCAGAACAAGATTTCTGCACCATGGAGATGTCTCATGAGTTCAAGTGGTCCGCAGTTCAACCCTGCACGCACGTCGCTACGTGCACTTACCTGTTCCTCACGGCTTAAGATGTTGCCGTCACTCAGCCCTACTCAGGGCCCTAACATTGTTATTACCCAAGTCCTTACTAATATTCCACCACTAATTGATTAACTTAGCTTACTTGCATGTGTAGTAAATAAATAGGATATTTGCAATTGATATCAAACATGTAGTAACTCAAGAATAGATACACAAAATTCAGATAAAACTTCTTTTATTATTCTCTTCTCTAGTTACAGACTCGACTCCACCTTGCACACTAAGCTGCAGGGGTCTGCGCACTCAGCTGTGGACAACTAGGCCTCTGCACACTTAGCTGCAGAGCCTTCTCCTACTCTACAACCCAAAGACACACTTAGATACTTACTACTCAATCCCTTGGACTTGTTCCTATTCCATACTTTGTTCTCACTAACTCTCTTTTACACTTAGAGCCTCACTCTAATTATACAATCCCATGGTCCGTGGACCATGGGTAGGCTGACATTACATTACAAACTAGTGTAGACAACCCTATGACTCTAATATACTTCTGCACCCACCATTCACATGGCTTTATAACATTATTCAATCAAAACATGGGCTCTGAGCCCTAAAACATGCTTCGCTGGGGATTCCATGCCCAACACCAAAGTCAGTCCATCCCTGATATATACCAACGAGTTTAGGACCGCCCTCCATACCATTGATATGTTTTATCTATCCTAGGTAGGGAGCCTAATCCATTCTAGTAGATCGAGAGGGGATATATACTTCTGTGAGACAACCTCAACCCATAGATTCCTAGAAGTGAGGACATTCCATCCAAATTTTTTAGTGAGGGAATTTGAAAATATTTCAAGTCTTTTCATACCCCATCCACCCCATTTTCTAGGAAGTGCAATATTATCCAACTAGACCAAGAAAATATGTGCCCTTCATGTTTTCCCCTCCAAATGAATCTACAACACAATTGTTGGATTATGTTGATAATCCCTTTCGGTATCCATGCAAGTGACATCCAGTGTATCGGAATAGCTTCTAGGACCAATTTTATGAGAATAAGTCGACCCACCCTGGATTCTATGGTGCCAAATATTTAGTCTCCTCTCGATTTTTCCCACCACCCAAACCCAATCTAAAATCTGGTAATTGGTAGGATTTAACCGAAATCCCAAATATTTAAGGCCATCATCAAAAATTAATGAGGTAAAAGGGAAGTCATGTAGTGTAGAGTGTATTTCATTAGGTGATAATGAAGTAGCAGATAGTGTGGACTTGTGATGGTTGCACTCCATACCTGTGGAGAAACAAAATGATAGAAAAGCAATTACAAAAGTAGTAGTATCCCCCAATGATCCATTAAGAAAGATAAGAATATCATCAAAAAATAGTAGATGGGTGAGGATGCAACTGTTAATAATATTTATGCCTAGCAGTTTTTCCTATCTCTTGTCCACACTAATGAGGTGACTCAGTCCTTCCATGAGCAATAAGAAGAGAAGAGGTGAGCGAGAAAAACCTTGTCTGAGGCCTCTCTCAGCATGAAAGAAATATGATGTTGATCCATTGATTAGGACACTGTATGAAACATTTGTGATACAACACATAATCCATTGAATAAAAGGTAGAGGGAAACCAAGATGAGTCAATAGCATTCTTATGTAGAGCTGCATGCTGCGGTTAAAGGCCTTAGCCAGATCAATCTTGAGGACCATGCCTTTGAGTTTCTTAGTTTTGATGGAGTGGAGGGCCTCCTAGGTTGTGCCAACATCTTTATGTATCTGTCGGTGATCAAGAAATGAAAATTTCTCTGGGGTATGTGCTCAAATAATATGGGCTTGAGTCGGTTAGCAGTAATCTTATAGATACAATTGCATAGAGATATAGGCCTGAAATCATTGAAGGATTGAGGGTCATCAAATTTGGGGATTAGCGCAATAAAAGTATAGTTGAAGGCATCATACATTCTGCCCCCTTCCATCATTCTTCAATGACCTGAAGGATCTCATTCCCTAGAATGTCAAAGAAGGCAAGGTAAAATTCAATCGACCAGCCATTAGTTCCAGGGATTTTATCCTTCTTGAACCACTTTAGGGTGTCTTCCAATTCCCCCATGGTAACTGGCATAAGTAGGCTCTCTCCTACTTCTTGATCCACAAATCTGGGAAAGTGGCCAGCCACCTTAATGATCTCAACAAGATTTACATCCTATGAGGCACTGAATATTCAACCAAAGTGGGTAGTACTTAGGCTACCTAATTGATGAAATGTCTTTCCCTACATACCATCATCATCCTCCAGATGCCAGATGATGTTAATAACCTAGTGCCCATTCGTAAATCGGTGATAAAACTTCTAGTTTTTGTCCCCTGCCTATAACCATATGGCATGGTTTCAAAGGTGCCAAGTTTCCTCACAGTCCTTCAATATTCTATTTCGGTCTACTTCTAATTTGTTGAGTCATTCTTTTGCCTCAGGGGAGACAAATCCACGACCATCCAGACCCACCAGATATTCAAGCTCCAATTCCATGTCTTTCAATGTCTTCTCATCTTTGATCCTATTTTCCCTGGCCCAATCAATAGATTTGTGTTTAAGGGTGTGCAATTTCTTGGAAAATACTATAGAGACCGATTGACCATGAGGGCGTAAATAGGTCTTCCAATGCTTTGTAACCATCTATAGGTATCCCTCATCCTTGAGCGAGGTGGAGTTGAATTTATATGGTGCCTTTGGTTTGCGATCTCCACAAGTGAATTCAAGGTAGATGGGAAAGTGATCAGAAAATCCACCAAATCCCACCCATGGATGCTATAAGGAGATATGGTCCAGTGGAGAGACTTTTACCAAAAATTTATCCAGCCTCTTGACGAGTGCAGCATCTCAAGTCCTTTTATTACACTAGGTGGGTTGTAAATGGGCCATAGGGATATCAGATAGGTGACGATCCTCAAGTAGAGACTGAAAATCATCTGATAAATAGTCACATTTTGGATTATGACCCCATGATTCAGCATGCCCTATTGAGAAATTAGGATCTACCCCAATAATAATATTATCAGCTTGCAAATAAGTATGATTAAGAAGCTTGTGCCATAATGGTGCCCTAATGATGCAGTGTCCATATACATTGATGTGTCTGAGCTCCCTCCTAAATTTAGATGAATAAATATCATTCCCAATGATACCTTTCCCTCCCAAGTGTTCAAAAGTTTTACAGACCTGGGGTTGTAGCCAAGAGCCAACCCACTAGCTTGCCCACAAACATCCAAGGCTTGAAAGTGCCATCCCAGGATAATATCACCAAGAATGCAGGTGGTCAAGGCATAGGGTGCAATATTTTCCTAAAGAAAAATAATATCAACCAATTTCGCATCTAGAAAATGACGGAAAGCTAGTTTTTTAGAGGGACTAGCAAACCCACGACAATTAAAGGAGAGCCACTTCATGGAGAACTAGGAGAATTTGAGGTCAATGAGCTAAGGACCTTATTAATGGGAGGTTGGCAGCCATTTGCCACTTCCAGTCTCACCTAGTAAATGGCCTTTGACATATTGGAATTCCAACCCCTAGCATATCTACGAGTTATACGAGCGAGTGAAGGGAGATTGCAGTGATGAATTCGGATGGAACCAATGGAGAGCTCTACAAAGGTATTTGAACCCCGGAACTCCGAGATGAATGGTGGTGTAGGGGAGAAAGTAGGCTCAGAGGGATCCAATGAGCATAATACTGAGGGGGGACAAATAATAGGTGCATAAGTGCAAAGAGAAAAACATGGAATGCAAACAGATGATATATCAAATATAGTGTGGGTCATGAGGAAGAAGTACTCACATCAGAGGTAGTCGCGGCCATATCCGCGCGAGATCTGGTAATACATGGGGATGGGGGGTGAATAGTCTCCATTCGAGTGTAATGTCTTCAGTTAAATCACCGTTGGATAGTCCACAGGCTATGTAGTTCTCTTTCCACATGGACCAACTATAGGGGTAGCTTCAACTTGTTTAGGTTGGGCCACCAATGTAGAACAGGAAGCTAGTAGAAGAAAATCTTTGTATAGATGCCCAATCTTGTGGCACCTCCTACAGCAATAGGGGACACCTTCATAATCTAAAATCTGAACTCGGCATGTATTTATCCAATTCAGTTGCATGTTCTGCTCCAACCTTTCTCTAGTGTCCTGATGGACTAATATTCTTGCCATGGACATGTTCCATGTGACTATATAAGATTTATCATAGTCCATATATCAACCCATAGCATTCCAAATTCTCTTCAAAACATCTTCCAACCAGAAGTGGAGGGGTAACCCTAGAAAACGCACCCATATAGGACCTGCCTCTAAGTGTTCTCGCTCAGGGTCAAAGAGTGGAATCCAACGCTTGAGCAATACCGGTGTAGATTCAATATGTGTGTGCTTAGATAAAACCCACAGTATGAACTTAGGGCACTGAAAATGAAATGCAAACCAACAGTGAGAAAGGGTCACCATAGATGGTAGTTCATTGAGTACCTCTCCCCAAATATCTAGTATCCATTGATGGAGACAAGTAGCCAAATAGGCCCTGCCTCTAACCCTGCCAACAAAGACTTGATTAGAAGTGTCAAAAACATCGCCCATCTATAGATCATCACCAAATGTGAGGTAACTCTTATTCATCCCAGCCTTTACCCCCTTGTAACACTTTTCCGGTTGACCTGGCCTTCGAGGAGTAGGGATATCTGGTGGTGTGGGGGGTGGGGCGGATCCATAACCCAATTTTGTACCCCCAGCCAAGTCTGAGTGAGGAGGGATGGTGTTCGCAAAATAACCAAAGGTGGGAGGATTAGAAGTTAGTAGATAAGGGGTGGATGATAAGGGAATGGAATATGGTTGTAAGTATTGCACAAATTCCTAGAAG
The DNA here is from genome assembly GCA_031772625.1 of Pinus tabuliformis. Taxonomy (NCBI): domain Eukaryota; kingdom Viridiplantae; phylum Streptophyta; class Pinopsida; order Pinales; family Pinaceae; genus Pinus; species Pinus tabuliformis. Next base: position 347,099,374 of record CM062814.1, read on the forward strand.
GGTAGTGAAGGATATGTCCCAAGGTAGGGTATGGTAGGGGACTCCTGGTTAAAAGAGATTGTGGAGGGGTCAAGATAGGATGTGAGGAACTAAAGAGAAGTTGGGGAAAGCGAGGGTATATCTACGTCTTAAGTGAAAGAGGCCTCGTTAGGTATCTTGGAAAATGGCTATGAAGGAGGTAGCGGTCTAGTCGAATGGTGCAGTTGTTGGGCTGGAAGAGAGAAGACAGGATTTTTCCACACTGAATATACCTGTGGTTCACCGACTAGAGATGGAGGAATCTCCAGAGAAATATTGGAGGATGTAACCGACATATTTGGGGGGAGACCATCTAGATGGGGACCTAGGCAAAAGGGTCCTCGGATTAGTCACAATATCCTCCTCCATGTAAACCGATAGCCCGCGAGGTAACTTCCCAGGGAAATGCGCCAAGATGAAAGTTGTCGAGACAGTCAGTAACAGTTCCTATGCTGACGCCGACAATGGGACAGGTAAATCGATGCGGTGGAGAGGCATTCAGAAGGGAATCTCTTGAATTCAATCCTGTTGTGTGGAGAAAGGAATATAAACTTTGTTCCAAAATGTTTTTTACCTATGCATACATTCCCCCTCTATACATTTCTTTTACACAACTCCCTCCTACACAACACTACATATTAATAAATTATATAGTAGTTTCGGCTTATTAAAGTTTGTGGCATGAAAAGTTTGGTTTGTGTGTATATCAAATGTGAAATAAGGGTGGGAAACTAATTGTCCCCATTATTATGTCAACATAGTCTCGACAAGAATTTAGTTCCAAAAGATGAAGAGTTGATGTGGAACTTTGAAGAACATGAATGGCTAATGAATTTTGGTAACATAAGTGCTAAGATTGCACACAATGGTAAATTTGGAAATGACAATGCAAACAAAAACCTTAGAAATACATGCATCATTTTCCAATCATTGCAAATAGATTTTCTTTGTTATCAATCAACTATATCTCATCTTTTCTCAGAAATACACAATCTACTATTAAACTTCTCAACACTTCTTACCCCTAAATAAAGTTTATTTGAAAAAATAATTGCATTTAAAAAGAATTTGTGAATGTATGGAATAAGTGTTTCACGAGATGAAAATGTGAAGAAGAAATGTGTGAAGTGACGAATATATATGGAGAGAGGAAGATGTTGAATAGACAACTTCACTTCTGCACCTTCCACACATTACTCTTGCATATTTTGCATCTCCCACTGATGTAACAAGGAAGGGTTTTTGCATTCAATAAAAAATAACCAAAAATCAACTTAAGTCATCTTAACACAATCAACAAACCAAATAATCAAGTTCTCAAAAGGAAAAAAAAAAATTCAAATATTTAAGAATACTCACAGCATATGAAAGAAACAATTGTGATTGTTGAACCATTGATCTCCTTTTGCATTCATGATTTATTGGGAAGTACATCGTCAATTTCCAATTGAGACTGAATGTCATCTCTATCCTATGTCAGTTTTCAATGACAAGGAACATCATATACAAGGTACCCAAAAACCTAAATTTTTTAACATAGACAAGAATTGGCACTGATCAAAATACGAAATACTAAACAAAAATTTATCATGATACACTAAAGTATTCCCTGACTACATTTATAATTGAAAATCCTGAACCCTAATTTGTCTCCACCTCCTCACACCTACATAATGATTTTCCATCAACAATGATTAATAGTTTATGCTAGTATCTTTATGTTCAATGCAATCAAGCTAGTTGAGTCGATTTTGTCTTATTTCACCACTAGATATGTTATACATCGTATAACAGATTTCTAGACATATGGTAGTTTACTTGCAAAGGACAAAAAGTTGTGTTCGGACTTTGAAAAATAGGAAATATTACCAAATTTTCATAATATAATTACTAGTATCTCACGCACATGAAAACTAAGAAATGCCAATGAAAAGAGAAATGAACACCAAAATTTCTTCGTAATCAAACAACTCATAGATGTATGCAACATTCACCAATCATTGCAAATTGCTTCTCTCTCTAATCTATCGACCATATTTCGTGTTTACTCATAAATACTCAATCTTCTATTGATATGCTCAACTCTACTTACCCCTAAATAAAGTTTAGTTGAAAAATTAATCCCATTAAAAAATAATTCATGAATGTACGAGAAAAGTGTTTCGTGAAATGCAATTGTCCTCAAGAAATGTGTGAAGTAGCGAATATGTATGGAGGGAGGAAGATGTGGAATAGACACCTTCACTTCTACACCTTTTGCGCAAAACTTCTACATATTTCACATCTCACGTTGATGTAACAAGAGGCTCTGCATCCCATAAACCGAAACAAGAAATTAGTTTAATTCATGGAAAATGATTCACAATTTAAAAATATGCACAACATATGATATTAAGAAAAACGATTGTTGAAGTGTCTATTGTATTTCACATTCATGATTTATTGGAAAATACATCCTTAATTTCCAATTGTTCCTGAATAGAATCTCCAACCTGTATTAGCTATCAATAATAGGGAACATTATACTTCATTGTTGTGAAATAGTCATCTGGTTATTACATGTATATCACATAGAATTATCCCCTTGCCGTGACCGACCACTTCCTAAACCATAATTTTTCCCTTCCTCCTTACACCTTCCTAATGACCTTTCATCAATAGTGAATTAATATTAAATCCCAAAAGCTTTAGGTTAATCATTTCGTACTTTGATAAGTTCTTATTCACCTCTATCTTCAGAATATGGATCTTTGGGTACTTTCCACCTGATATTTAAAGATGTCATTCAGGCCCAATTGAAGTTCAAAGATGTGATCTTATGTGACACTAGGTTTGGATATAAAAAATTATTTACGGAAATAGAAGATTGAACAATACTCACTGTTGGAAATATGCTCACTACTCAGGGGGCAGGTGAATCAGCAATGTTAGGATTTATTTAACTTTTAAATATTTTTACCACAACACCCAATAATTAGCGAGTTAATCAACAAAACTGAATTAAAGCATTTAGCACCATTACAACAACAAAGTAAAAACACCATGAAGAGTCAACAATAAACCATGAACATAAGGGGATAGAGATGATTCTAGAATACCCTCTCTAAGGAAAAAAACCCACCTGTTGTTGCTACTTTGTAACTCAATAGCTTTATTATTTGTTAAACAATGAAATACATAGAAAATACATATGGCTAATATCGGTGAGAAATTTGATCTTCATCTCATGAATCTATATACATCCACCCACTAGGAGCCACCACAACCAACAAGAATCACCCAACTCCGATTAGACTCAAGCATAAATTTGATGCTCATCTTACAACTCTACGAACCTCATCCATTGGAGGCCACCATGTCTAAGGAGCCTCACCCAACTTTGATTGGACTCATGATGAAAAATGTTCTATGTACTGAATTTTTCAGAGCCCACACTCCACTCTTCTATGTGACCCTCGTTTCATTCATTTTCAAAGTAGAGCCAATCTGAATTTCTCAACTAGAGAAGCATGGCAATGTCTAGCAATATGTTGTGGGGAAAAGTATCCAACACGGAATGACCCTATCCCACTCTAAGGGTGATAGTTCCTTAGCAACAGCTGAAGCAAAGCTATCTAAAGTTACTTCTTTATGACATGCAAGAGATGAAAGGAAGAGATCCACTTACCTATGTCTTGCGCAAATGGTCGATCCAATCTCCTCTATTTGCCGCTTGCTCCCAGCTCCAAGTCTTCTCACGGGCCCAGCTACACGAGATCCTGCGAACAAGACACGAAAAGGAAACTACAAGAAGCATGCATTCATAATTGATTCAAGGATTAGCATAAATCAAATACGCAAGTAAGATAATACACCATCGAAACACATGCGAATAGAAGAACCTCAAATGCTTTATTAATATAAGGAAGTAAGGTTCAGGCGGTGATACAACCGTGAGAGGTCCAATCCAGCATCACCTTCCCGACGGAAAGAAATCTCCTCTTCACCTCCCTCAAGCAATCACCCAATACTCATAACTGTAAACCAACAGCAATTCTTTGCACAAAATTCCGGCCCCCAGATCCCATGGGATGAGATCCTTATATAGAGTTTTGGAGTGAAGATAAGTCAGCTTGATGTGTGACTTGTTGTCCTCTTCAACTCCAGTTGTTCTTCAGTCCTTGAGTCCACTCGGAGTTTCTACCTTCCACTTGGAGTTTTAGAACCTCTTTACTCATCCTTAGGCGAATCTTCTGATCCAAGTGTCATTTTGGAAGCTTCCTGGGCACTGGCACATTGAGAAAAGATTCCTCCACATGTCAAAGTACGCCCAGCGCAGGTAGCCTTTGTTGCACTTGCTATGCAGCGCAGGTACACCATAGAGCTTTTGACATTCAGCGCAGATGCTTAGTGGAGCAGCTGCTTTGATCCAAAATTGACCTGTTTTTGAGTGTTTTTCAGTGGAGAACTGATCTGTAGTGCTGTGGTTTGCTGACCTTGTTCCTCTAGGGGTAGGAACAACATGTTTAGGGACTTTGGATCCCTCAGATTATTGACATTTCATGCTCCATGCTGTAAGGCACAAAAATGTCTATAACAGTTGCCCCCTAAAGTATGAGGTCGTTTATCGGGTGAAATGCTTTATTAGGAGGATCCGAAGTTCATTCAATCGTCGGGAGGTGACCTGTAACAAAATACAATACAATACATTATCTTTTCATACTTTCTTTTCATGATCTAGCTGATGCGGGCATTTCCCATGCTCAGCTTTATAAATACATTTGCTGTACATAAACAGACGATCGTCTGATAATAGACTGATAATTCTCTGCTTTTAATTATCATCCTTTTAGTAGGATGATCATCTGCTGCACATGTCTATGTTTTTATCTCCTGAATATATATCGCAGCCCGGATGGATGAAACTAGATCCGGGGTCTTCAAACTTGTCCGATCTTCACTCTAGTACAAGTCGATCCATGTGAGAATTTCTTGAAGTCGAACATGGAAAGACATCGCTTGATTACCAGTCAATAATGTAAATTGTTAACAAGCGCGAGAGGAATCACCGATAATGATGATGACCCTCAAGGTACTGCAGCACAATTCACGTGGCGTGAATATAGGATCTGACGTTGAACACCACGCAAAGTCTCCCGGTTGAAGGTCATTAATGTATACCTATCGCCGGAAGTGAGAAGCTTGCCATTGAGGCATGCAAGCTTCAAAGTACTGAGGGGGTGTTCCTAGATCAACTTCTTGGATAGTGAGCTGATGTCGACAAGAAGTGATCCGTCAAAGGAGGGCCTTAATGATTCCCACATCAGTGACACGGAATGGAGCTAGTGATGATGGTGAAAACGACCTGTGAAATATGATTCAGGGTGGCGGTCATGGAAGGATGAAAGATGATGTATGGTAGTGAATGGGACCCAGTTGACACTTTCTGAATGACATCTCTTGAACATATAACGACACTGATGTGATGGATCAGTAGCATTACCCCATGTATGGATGGTATGGCGAGACCATGGTGAAGGGACCGGTGAATGATAATAACCCAACCCGATATTTACGGAGGCAAAAGTGTCATGTTCAAGAGCGACCTGCTACCATTAAGCTTTGAGGTTCTTCCCAATTTTTCCCCAGTCATTTCTGACCAGTACCTCTTTATTTTTGTCAAGCTTGAGGAGGATAACATATGCTTGTTCTATAACCTGCCCTTCGGGCAAGCCCATCGCTATGTTTTAACGAGCTTAACGATAGGGAAACTCGTTCTCGTCTAAAGACAAGTTTGTCGCTATCTAATATTTTTTAACGAGCCCAGCGACAAAGACAACTCGGTCCTTTTCATCTTTAGAGAGTCTGAAAAGGGTACATAAAGTGGACTCCTGGGGTCCTTTTTCGTCATCTAATCCCTTAAGTCTGAAAAAGTATAAAACAATACAGAAGGGATGAATGTTCGATATCTTTATCGAGCCGAACTAGACAAGCACTCGATCTTTTTGTGCAATAATCCCTCAGGTCCAAAAAGATTAAAATCTAGAGGAGGGATAGCTCTTCCGGTCCTTTTAACGAGCTGGAAGGCCAAAACTCGGCAAAATTTTCATATTTTACGAGTTAGTGAAAAGAGCTCAAAGAAGACTCGTATTTTGAGGAACGAGTGATAAACAGGGATAGCAGCAGATTCCAGGTACAGGTTGGAATTTTCCAATCACGGCAGTGTCACAAGGATGGCTAGGTGAAGTCACTCTTCGCAGTTGTTCCTCAAAATAGGTAAACAATCAAGTGGATGTGAATGATCGGCCAAATGAAAAGTGGAGGTGACGGTACACAAACACGACCAAGGCTTTTATGGCTGATGAATTTACGGTCTCAAATGGTTATTTACCGGTTCATTTTTTCTTGATGAGCTTGAACTCTGGGGGAAGCTTGCTCACATGTGCATTTATTTTTTAATGAGCATGAACTCTTGCTAAAATTGCTCGGTTTTGCGTTTATTTTTTAACGAGCATGAACTTTGCCAAAACTGCTCGTTTCTTGCGTTTATTTTTTAACGAGCATGAACTTTGCCAAAACTGCTCGTTTTTACCAGTCATAAAGTAGGAAGGTCTCCTGGTAGATTGCTCGCTATTTTTTAAGGAGCTTCATCTCGCTATGCTTTGCTCCATATCCTCTCTTTATGCAAGCTGGGTATCGGCTAATCCTACGAGTTTAACGGGTTAGACCTACAGGTTTAAAGGGGGGACCTAAAAAACTAAAAAACAAAATAGCCGCCCGTGCTTGCATTCCAAGAGGTTTGCATGCCCCCAGGTGTAAGTCTAATTTCAAGGTCGCCCCTACTTGTCCGTCAAAAACCCATGATTTCAACGGGTGAGGCTTACCTCTTTCTGGTTACCCAGAGAATGGTTTTGTTTGCTGCCGCAAATGAAACTCTTTCTCCGGCGATGTCTATCATTAGGTTACACAAAGATGGTTACAATTTGTTGCAGCAATAGAATCTCTTTCTTTGGAGGCTGCCCCTACTTATCCTTTAAAACATTTGTTTTAATGGGTGAGGCTTGCCTTTTACCCAAAGATGGTTACTACTTGCTGCCGCAAACGGATCCCCTTCTTTGGCAGAGCCTACTTATTTAGACAAAGGTGAGTAACGGGCCCCCGTCCTCCCACATAACTTTAACAAAAGAATCTTTTTCCAGAACAACCCCATTCCTAACTGCCCCTTCTTCTGCATGAGAGCTCTTGCCGGCTCTTCTGTTTTACGAAGATGAAGGAGGGGACGGGGTACGGACTAGTCATATTCTCCTGCGGAAATTCTACTTTACACCCAAGGTTTTTTCTGACCCCAGCAGACCAGGATGCATGCCCCCTAGGTTTCGGCCCTACTTTCCCGAATCACTCGCACTCATCAGGAAGAAGAACCGGAGGTAGAGACCTTTCTTGATCGAAAAGACCATTCAGGATAGGTATGTGACTATTTGCGATGCGTGATCCCGGAAATGAAAGTTGGTCTACGAGCTTGACCATTCTTCCTTCGTATGGAAAACACATTATTTGAAAGAGTGAGGAGACTATTGCTTCCATGCAATATATGTAGTCTCGTCCAAGGAGTAGGTTATAATCCAAGGGTCCTTGGACGACCATCAAATTCATCTTGACAGCCTTCCCTTTCAATGTAATAGGTACATTAGGTAGAATCCCTAATGGTCGACTGGTTCCTTTGTCAAAACCCGAGAGATTTCTTATCTCAGGCAAAAGCGCTGGGCAACCCAGTTCTTTCCAAGCAATAGAGGACAGGATACTCACAGATGCCCCTTCATCAATGATAGTCCCAGCCATCACCGTTTTGTATATTTGGACTATAATTCTAAATGGTATACTGGCTGGTAACCGGGGTCTGCCTAGTTGGTTCCAATTAAAGGACACAACCAGGTTGCTTGGTGGTGGGACCGAATACACGGCCGGGTATGATCCTGACGATGCTCCTTCCTGCGATAAAGGAGTGGGCACATTGCCCTGATGTTCATCAGAATCGGTGTTGATGAAAATAATCTGGACGGTGTCATCCTTACTCTCTTCGGTAGGGGTGTCAGCTGAAGATGAATCCTCAGTGACTGTGGTATTTGAAGATGAAACTTCTGAAGGGAGAACCGGGTCAACTGCCGTTTCGACCTTTGGACTTTCGTCCGGTCCGGATTCAGTAGGTTCATTTTCAGAGACTGACACTTCAGCTGGCCCTACGAGCGGGGCAGCTGTATTTTCGACCAACGAAGGACTTGGCACGAGTTTTTGGTATCCAGGAGGAAGTAGCAACGGTGCAACCAGTTGATCTTCCAAAACTCTCTTTGCTTCGTCTAAAAAGGAACAACAGCAGAGGGTGTGATTGCCTTCACACAGTTCGCAGGGGAATCTCATTCCCCTTCGTTGTCTAGAACCTTCACTTTCGTTGGTCGACGGTAAGCATTCCACCTGGTTGTCAGAGGTTGACACTTCTGAACTGTGCAAACGAGGGGACCAGTCCCTTAGTATCCGGGGAATACCGGGACAATCATGGTGAAGGTGGTCCCCTCTACATATGACACATGGCGATTTGGGCCCGGTCCGTGCTGTGTGTGGATTTTTGTTAGATGCCTTTTGCTTGCCCCCAGGCGCCTTTGGCTCCTTCTACTTCTTTTCTTTCTTCTTCTTTTCCTTCTTCTTTTCTATGGGAGCTCCGCTTTCGGCGGCTTGACCTTTCGAAGAAGAAGGATCGGAGGAAGGCTTATAAGAAGTGGAAGGCTGGAGGGTAGCTCTAGACTGGTCTAACTATTGACTCGACTGTTCAGGAACCGTGGTGTTCTGAACTACAGTGGTTGAGAATAGCCAAACTGGCAGGCCAATTGTCAGTCCTGGAAGCGACAACGTGGCCATGTAGGGCGCACCAACTTCTCCCCAAGAGGAGAAAGGGTTAGGGTTCCCATCATGTGGAATCCCTTGGTTGGTATGTTCCATGTTCTCAACCTCAAGATCAACGCAGGAATAAGGGGTAATTATGTTCCGTTTAGAATGAATTTTATATGATGACGCTTTAGACACAACTTGCTTTTTCACTTTTTAAGAGTCGAGAAAAAGCTAAAGATGACTCTAGTCTCCTTCGATGTATTAACGAGCCCGAAGTGACAAATGCTCGGATGGACTTTTTCAGTTATAGAGTTTGAAAAAGGCCAAAAGAAACTACTCTGGAGTTCTAGGCAGAGGGTGTGCCAAACCTTTCGCGAAACCACAGAATACGTTTTACGGTACGAGTGGTCGATCTTCGTGAATGCTGTGTTCACTGCATCGCGATCAGTAGGGCGGCCGACACGGCTTCCTATGGATAAAGGCTTTGTTCCTATAGGGGTCCCCCAATATACGCGACGGTACGCGGGGGCACAAATCCGTATTAGTGCTATCGTCCCTCAGGAGGAATCACCCACCTTCGTAGAGATCGGCGGTCACTATGTTTAACGACGCCGGAACACGTCTCTACCTAGACCTCTACTGTGTTTCGTTATGTTTCAAAGCGTTGTTAGATAAATTCAGCTCTTTTTAGGTTGATATTGCTTAGCAGTTTGCCTTTATGGATCACCACGTGATGTATGATACAACTCCTAAATGCAGTCTAAGAATGATAAGCAAGCTTTTTCAATTCTTTCAACTTATGAAAATCTTAACTACTGAGGGAAAAGAAAGACATCATCTTTTCAAACAGATCATAGAGCACACACTGATGCACTTTTCCTAAATCGACATGCAAACTGTCAAAATGCACATGCACAATGCAAGTATTTCTTTTCTTCTTTCTTAATGTTGATGTATTACAAAAAGAAAGCTGTTGTATGATTTCGAATTCAATTTCAAGCGAAAGCAAACAAGCTTTTGTCCAATAATCAAAAGAACACCTTAAGATTCACTCGTTTCAACACAAGAAATACTGAAATTCAAACCATATAACGAAAGCAAATGTTCAAGCAGCTATGAACAGTAATAAACTAGCTCTTAGAATCACAACGACACTTTCTTACAAGCCTAGATCCAAGAGGTCACAGCAAGACTAGTTCACTTTCGCTACGGGAAACTGTGAATGACAGCAAGAAATACAATAAGAACAATCACGGTTTCTTCATACAACTGAGGCAGAATGAAGGCAAAGAAAGGTAGTTTCAGCTGGGTATACAGGTTGACAACAGGCTGCAAAAACAATATTGAAAACTGGGCAACAGACAGTAGGGAACCCCAGTTGCACAAGGCAAAACTGGATCAGCGCAGGTACTGCACTGTCAATCTGACATGCAGCGCAGGTAGCCCCTTCGGGACCTACGTTGCAGCGCAGGTAGCCTTTGTTGCAGCTGCACTGAAGAGACAACTCTCGTCTCTCTCAGGTTCCGGGTCACAGTTTGCTCAAAAATCAATGATTTTTGGCCAAATCAGAGGCTATCAGCCAAGTATACACTAGAGGATGATTAAGGAAGATGAACACTATCACAAAGAGCTAAAAATATTCCTTGTGGATCAGCTCTTCAAATCATAAACATGCCCAGCACTGAGCTAGAGTAGCTGCCCTCTACTTTGCATTCGAAGGATTCGAATGCAGTTCGATTCGGTACTCCCTTTGTTTAGGAAATGAATAGCAAGAAACACAAGCTACCAACAAGACACGATCCCCAGCGGAGTCGCCAGTCTGTTGTGGGGAAAAGTATCCAACACGGAATGACCCTATCCCACTCTAAGGGTGATAGTTCCTTAGCAACAGCTGAAGCAAAGCTATCTAAAGTTACTTCTTTATGACATGCAAGAGATGAAAGGAAGAGATCCACTTACCGATGTCTTGCGCAAATGGTCGATCCAATCTCCTCTATTTGCCGCTTGCTCCCAGCTCCAAGTCTTCTCACGGGCCCAGCTACACGAGATCCTGCGAACAAGACAAGAAAAGGAAACTACAAGAAGCATGCATTCATAATTGATTCAAGGATTAGCATAAATCAAATACGCAAGTAAGAAAATACACCATCGAAACACATGCGAATAGAAGAACCTCAAATGCTTTATTAATATAAGGAAGTAAGGTTCAGGCGATGATACAACCGTGAGAGGTCCAATCCAGCATCACCTTCCCGACGGAAAGAAATCTCCTCTTCACCTCCCTCAAGCAATCACCCAATACTCACAACTGTAAACCAACAGCAATTCTTTGCACAAAATTCCGGCCCCCAGATCCCATGGGATGAGATCCTTATATAGAGTTTTGGAGTGAAGATAAGTCAGCTTGATGTGTGACTTGTTGTCCTCTTCAACTCCAGTTGTTCTTCAGTCCTTGAGTCCACTCGGAGTTTCTACCTTCCACTTGGAGTTTTAGAACCTCTTTACTCATCATTAGGCGAATCTTCTGATCCAAGTGTCATTTTGGAAGCTTCCTGGGCACTGGCACATTGAGAAAAGATTCCTCCACATGTCAAAGTACGCCCAGCGCAGGTAGCCTTTGTTGCACTTGCTATGCAGCGCAGGTACACCATAGAGCTTTTGACATTCAGCGCAGATGCTTAGTGGAGCAGCTGCTTTGATCCAAAATTGACCTGTTTTTGAGTGTTTTTCAGTGGAGAACTGATCTGTAGTGCTGTGGTTTGCTGACCTTGTTCCTCTAGGGGTAGGAACAACATGTTTAGGGACTTTGGATCCCTCAGATTATTGACATTTCATGCTCCATGCTGTAAGGCACAAAAATGTCTATAACACAATATAGGCTCAAAACAAACATAATAATATCACTTAAGCAAGTCTACAAAGCTCACTCAATCACTGTAAAACCCATCAATAATACATGTTTCATACAGAAAAGATAATTTCATGATAATATAATGAGAAAGAATATAGAAAATGATCTGTAATAATTCCTTATTCCATCACTATATTGCTACATAAAATCTCGGTTGAATCATACTATCTACTTCCATTTACTCTTATTGTAAATTGTTGTAGATTTTCTACAAAATTCCCTACGTAACTTGCACACAATATTCTTCTCTCACACACACTCTTCCTTACTTAGCCATCATAAAAAACCAACTCCATACTCTTTCATAAGTATGTGCCAAATTATCCTCAATTATCTCCAAACCAATACAATGGGAAAATACCACTATTATGACAATACCTATGACACATATACCATGGTAATCTCCAAACCAATACCATGGGTAAATACCATCATTATGTCAATACCCAGGAAACCTTTACCATGGTAATCTCCAAACCAATACCATGGGAAAATACCATGGTTATGTCAATACCCAAGACACTTGTACCATGGTAATCTCCAAATCAATACCCCTTGCCAACCTACTCCACACACATCCCAATACCATGGTAATGCCAATAACAATGACTCTTGTACCATGGCAATAACAATATCATTGTAATACCAATACCAAGTGCCAACTTGATCCACACATACATACCAATAACATGCTTGTACTAATACATGCAACTAATCATTAAACATCTATCATATGAAATAGCAACCATACATAAGCATAACATCTGCACTAGTGAATTAGTCACACTCTCAAGCCACATGCAACACAATCATCTGCAATACATGCCCAAGTTGACATAAATTTCAACCATCAATAACTACAACACAACATTAATGCCAACAATATCCCCCTTTGGAATCAATGGAAACCCCAACTATACTATCCAACTAATGTTGAATCTGAAATCGATATCCTCGTGCACTCCACCTTTGACATCAACGGAAAAGGGAAAATGTCATCAAACACTCTACTACGAACACAATAACTCTCCTTGAAGACTAGATGTATCTTATCACAATGCAACAACAAACAATAACACTCATCATGATAGGATGACAATGAAAAATGGAAACAATAACTCTCTCTCTCTCTCTCTCTTGAAGAAAAAACAACAAACTCTCCATGAACACCACTCTCAACCAGCAGCAACAGTATACTGTGAAAAGAAACATTCTCTCCAAAACTCAATGAGTGGCAGCAAAAAATCCTCTAATACAATAGAAGCATATACATGACGACTAATAAATAACATGATCATCCATCCTCTCTCAAGTAGCATCACAATACCTGTAACTGATAAAAAACCATACTCGTATCAGCATCATCAACCTGCAACCAATGCCTTCTAGATGAAGGTTGCACCTCAAGGACTAAGGGACTGACGTAACACAATATGACTGATATGAAATACATGATTGAGGAAACACCCATCAACCATCTTGAATGGTTGATTCATCCCCTATCAATGGGAACTAGACCCAATACTCCTTCTTCAACGTGACCATGACTAATGATATCCAATACAATGTGAGTACTACTAATTTTTCTTAGGGCTATATTGTTCTTTTCTTTGATAATTGCATTTCTTCATTAACACATTAAGTTCACCCCATAACATCATAAAATTATTCATCTCTACATCATTATTCAGCAACATATGAAACTATATATAAAGAACAATATCATCATCATCAATGCAGCATAACATAAAGGAACAATAGAAGAAAAGAATTCACACATAGAGACACGAGAATTGGTTGGAGACTAGGGAAAACCTCACTATGGGGAAAACTCTTTCAAATTCTTCTTCTTATTAGATTGTCACTGAATGATTTAGTAAATGAAAGTACAATAATCCATATCTTCATTATTACAACTATTCAGCAAAAACAACTACACAATATCCATGAAATGAACCCAACAATGCTTATACTCAAAATCCTAATTCTAAAGCTTGTAATGAATTGTCACTATCTGCGGTCAATTGTCAAACATTGTGGTCACTAGGAAAAATCTTTAGACAACTAAAATTCCATTATTTATGTTCTGTTTTCATGGAGGACGAGTCATGTGCGCGACTGGGAATCTTCCTGTCACTCTCTGGAGCCTACAAGTGAGCGACTGCAGTCTACAACTAAGATTTTAAAACCCTAGATGTTGGTTGTAGGGAGGACGAATTGTGCGTGAAACTAGGATGCTTCAGTTGCATGAGTGGGCCTAGTGGTGAGATATTGGAGTAAATATCTCTCTATCATGTGCCTATGAATGAGGCCCAAAAGCCTAAAACAAAAATGCGAGCTTCAATCCCTAAAATTTCATCTTAGAGTGAACATGTTTCTCTGCAGATGAGCCAAAAACTTGTGTGAGCCAAAAACAAAGATAGAAAAGTGTCTCATGATGATCTCCAAATGACGTAGAGGTCACTTGTATTTATAGCCTTACAAGGGTGTCCACTTTAATTTAGGGTCGACCTTATCAAATATGCACATGTGGGATTTCCTTCATAAGTACACTTTCCCTTACCTCATTCAAGTGATCTTTAGGTCGATTTTAGTACTCCCGAAAATGTGAATTAAATAAAATAATTATATCCATCAAATGAGCTATCCAAAGTGGAATTTGACTACCATTTCATATTTTAATACCCCATCTCAACTAGGGAAAATTCCACCTACATCATGTCATGAGTATCCAATCAACAAATCATATTTAGTCTCAAGTATCTCATCATCATGTATCATCACGAATAATATCAATTATTCTCTTCCTTATTTATGCTTATCTCCTTATTTTCATTTCTCATATGCTGAATATTCTTGAATCTAAAAGAAGAAGAATTTGACATTGGAGGGGAGCTCAATCTACCACCCTCTATCCATCAGGGAGCCACTACTACCATCCAAAATCTTTGTAAGTAGGGAGCCCAATGCTACCACCCAAGAAACATTAGCAGGTAGATAAATTTATGACCCACATCAAAATCAAAGAGCATATCATCATGGATCACATCTCTATCGGGAACCACATCAAGGAGCATATCTCAGCCCAAAATCTCATGGGGGAGATAAACATCTACGACCCCATATCGAGAAATATGTGATATAAGGGAGCTACTACTCAACCCATCCTATTGCCCACCTATCTTCCCAATAATGACCCTCAATATTCAGGTGGTATAACACTTGCATCATAATCAAATTGAGTTGTACACCCCCAAGTACACTCTCAACATATTGGGCAAGATGTGGAGCAATATTCCCAACAAGCCCAACTTGTGGGTATGATGCCAACTTGGGTAAACTCTGCAAAGACCAAGATAGGGGAGAAACATCTACGACTCTTTTTTCCAGACATCCCTCAACCCTAGGAGCCCTCCATCTAAATTCCTCACCCTAGAAGCTCAGACAGGGGCAAAGAGTCGACTTAGTGTTCTCGATCAATCCTATTATCTACAGATCACAAACATATCATAATGCTCATACATGATAGCATCCTAATCATCATTTCATGATAGCATAAATCCCTTATTCATTCAACACATCAAATCAAATATCATGTTAGAACAAATATATATATATATATATATATATATATATATATATATATATATATATATATATATATATATATATATATATATATATATATATATATATATATATATATATATATATATATGATGGTGGTGGTGGTGGTTAACATCCACATATCACACGAAGAATGTCTTAGTCCAAAAAATGTTCATCCCATCCAAATATCTCGAAGGCTTCTTCGTAGAAACTCAATGTGTATGAAGAAAATCAATCATGAATTCATTGAGGTTCTATGCACATCATATATATATATATATATATATATATATATATATATATATATATATATATATATATATATATCTATGTATGTATGTATGTATGTATGTATGTATGTATGTATGTATGTATGTATGTATGTATGTATTTATGTATGTATGTATGTATGTATGTATGTATACAGATATATATAGACGGAAGTTCAAAAATGGAACATCAATGCTTCAATCAACTGTCAGTTACCAAGAAAATTTCAACAATATCTTATTGAAATTCAATCGGAGTGTCCAAGGATTTGCATTACACTTTCAACACTTTTTCAATAGCTTCACAATATAGATTTTATTTTCCCAACTTCCGACATCAATTCATCATGCCATGATTCAATATCTCGAGTTTCAAAATCCATCTCCCTCTTACTTATATAATCAAAGGTTCATTTCTTGTTAATAGTAGACCTTCATCATATAAAACCAAAACCAAAACCAAAAATCATAATCATACCTTGGAACACTTCTGTAGTAGAGTTTTGGATAAACACATGATCCTGGCTTCAGCAGATAATTGGTAATGTGAACACATCGATATCGGGGAGCTTGCTTCATACAATGCTCTCTACAAACATAACACTTTACTAAACCAACATGCTTAGCCTTACATAAATCAATATTTTACAATCAAATCAACTAAGTTAGCTTATCAAAGTTTAGATTCGAGATCGAAACTAATATCAAAATCATCAATATCATAGCATCAAATTCTTTAGACCAAGTGATAGGTAGAGCTCTCATCAAGGCATGACTTCATCTATTGTCATTCCAACAAGTTGTCATTTAATTATCAAACCAAGCTTCATCAAGTCATCCTAATGATCATAATATAAGTTGCTAGATACGAATGCATATACTAAGAATAGGTTCCATCCATTTTTTGTGAAATTACTTCACACTAAATCACTGTGCTAAGAATAAAGAATCCATTACAAAACCATAATCTAATACCAATATAAGTCATTGAAAGTCGCTATGCCCACATAGTAATGTTGTCAAGGAAGATTATCAATTGTCAAATCAATCATTTGTCATTAGGTAAAATTATTAATTTGCTATCACAGTGAAATCTATATCCAAAAACATATCTCAATCATAAATTCAAAGTTATAATACATTATCATGTCAAAACTCCAAACACTTCTCATTTATTTCAATCAACCGAATCTAGTCAAACTCTTACAACACAAACTTCAATAGTTAAATCATAATGGCATATCTATATGCATATCCGAGTCACCCCCAAATGAAATTTTAGTCTACATATTCATATTATAATAAAGATTCAAACTTCCCTTCTCATATAACTTTTTGTTGTCTTCTTCATGTCTGTAGGACTCACATCCATCAGGTTGCTCATCTAATTTCGTGCACAAAACTTCATGTTTATGTCCAAGAGGAATAGTCTCACCCATAGGCCTTCCTTCGAGTGGTTGAGAGGCTATAATCACACCCTTAAGCTCACTTTCATGTCATTGAGGCTTAGAGTAAAGAAAAAATTTCTCTTCTTAGGTTAGAAGTTTGTTGCACACCATGAATATCAAATATATGTCTATTCATGTCCATAAAGCATACTTAAATAGTAAAGAATATACATATAATGCAAATGATAATAGGAGTAAGAATATTATGGATATATTATGCCTCTAAATTGGAATCCACTTCAATCATCATTATTCGATTCATCAACCTATCTATAATACTTTCATACATCAACAGATATATTAAATCATAAAGTCAGACTATATTAGATATTCACCATGGTTATATCATTTTATCACCAGCTACTTCATCATGACATCAATTTGTTATCAAGGGTTAGTGTAAAATAGATAATAGGAGTAAACTTCAAGAATCATGATCACAACAATACTTCTTTCATCATCAAGCTAGGGCATTAATTATTACCATATGCCATAATTACTGGACACATCAAAACATATCCATGGTCAAGAAAATATCATGAAGAACAATCTCATTGTTATACTTCTATCAACATCGCTACCATGCTTTTCACAAAAAAAATCTATAACATCAAGTTACCATATACTAGAATCAAGGTGTTAGTCTTCTTTATTGGATCAAGATATTCAAAATGATAGATGTTAGCCAAACATCAAGTATACCACTATATAGAAGATCAATATTAAGTAGCTTCACAGAATCAAGAATTTCATCATGTCTAAAAGGTAAGATACTTGTTTACTACCAAGTGAACCATTTTACTATAAGAACCATGAATCCAAATAATTTTCATATGCACGAACCATTTGCTAATGAGGCATTCTCATCATACCTTAGGACATACCTTACCATCAATATTGAAGCTAAAACATAACTTTGAAACAATATACCATGCATACCTTGTAGTATTCAAATACATGTGCACCTTCTTATTTTACATAGGAATCTTGTAGTGCTTTGTCACCATTTCGTTAGATGCCTCCTTCAGCAACAACAACGATCCTCAAGAAGGATCCAATTATCATATCTCATCAAGAAGTTATTAACATCAAAATGCTCAAATATACATGCATGAAGCATAAGTAATAATCAAAACAATAATCATATCGATAAGTCTAAACAAAATTAAAGACATAAAGAAGCATCATAAATTGAAAAGTACG
The DNA here is from genome assembly GCA_031772625.1 of Pinus tabuliformis. Taxonomy (NCBI): domain Eukaryota; kingdom Viridiplantae; phylum Streptophyta; class Pinopsida; order Pinales; family Pinaceae; genus Pinus; species Pinus tabuliformis. The sequence continues at coordinate 347,117,691 of CM062814.1, forward strand.
CATCTTCAATGAGATGTGATCATCTCCCTCTTGAACCAACCTTCAAGGGCCATCACTGTCCATTTTCAATTTGATGCCTTAAAACAACCCTAATAGAAACTATCTCATCTAGGACTTCATCAATTCTACCACAAGTGCTAGAGAATCTTCACTTTGACCATGCTAGGGTTTATATATTTCATATCTCAAATCTTTGCCATAAACTAAGGTTTCTCTCAAATCCTAACCTCATAATATCCATCAAACCCTAATGATCAAATTTCCTAGGGTTTCCTTCAAACCCTAGAATTCTTTTAGGTATCCTCCATCCTCTCATGCTTCCATCAATGGTGTCATCACAGGGGTGATCTCCATGACTTTTCTCCATCCTAGCTCTAATACCATGTACATTTTTCTTAGGGTTATATTTTTCTTTTCTTTGATAATTAAATTTCTTCATTAATACATTAAGCTCACCCCATAACATCATACCATTATTCATATTTACATCACTATTCAGCAACATATGCAACTATATAGAAATTAAAATATGATCATTGTCAATGCAGTGGAACATAAACGAATAATAGAAGAAAAAGAACCACGCATAAAGACACTAGGACTGGTTGGAGACTATGGCAAAATCCACTATGAGGAAAACCCTTTCATTTTTTTCTTCTTATTAGATCATCATTGAATGATTTAGTAAACTAGAGTACAATAATACATATCTTC